>JAWNPP010000004.1:5957500-8457500 GCA_035047445.1 Drosophila siamana | reverse complement strand
AAACTTTAGAAAATTGTTTTTTTCAAATAGAATGTTTTTTATTTTAACTTTCCGAAACACTAATAAAATAATTGTAGAGAAAAACGATTATAAAGTGGGATAAATATGCTTTAATATTTCAATACATATTTTATTGTGCTGCTGACACATAGTTTGATTATAATAGCATTTTTATGTGCTTTGGGTGTTGTCTCGCAATCAAATAAGGAGAGTGCTTGTTATTGGATTTGTGTCTACCTGGATGTGGATGGTTCTGCAATTCCAATTGCAGTTGTTGTTAATTGGGAAGGTCGTTCACATTATGCGCACTATTATCCTGTTTTCGCGTTCCTTTGCTGGTTTTTTGTTGTGCATGTTGAGAAGAGTTCATAACTTGTTTGGCCGCACGGTAAGAGGCGCAACAACGGAAAAAGTTCACAGACATTAAAAGGCATGAAAGGATTTTGGCAGTGCTGCAATTCATGTCCTGCTGGACTTTTGTTTGCAATTGAAATCCCCTTAAGGATGCTTCATGCCGCATTTGCGCAGTCGTCAGATCGTCAGACCGCAGCACATCGGGTGCAATGAACTGGCTTTGCTGTTGCTGTTGCCGTTGTCCCTCCTTATGCCGATCCTGGCTGTCTGTTCCTCGTCTGCAGACAAACTTCGAATTCCTGCCAGACCTGACATCAGACATCAACCGAGAGGGGGGTCGTATTTGCATTTGAAGGAAGAGCTGGACGCTGGCAGGGATTCAAGACTGAATAGCTTCGGGGTCATGACTTCAATTTTCAAATGACAAACGGATATTTTGATGGTTTTGTGTCCTCCGGAGTAAATAACCACAATTATGGCGAAATCCTTGCAGTCAAGTACACGACAGCGAGCACTTTAGCTAAGTAGTCTAGTTTCCCACAATGCTGTGTTTTTTGGGGCCCCCTTCCAAACTTGCGATTCTAGAGATGTCTGTCGAGGCTGCACCTGTTGTTTGTGTCCAAAAAGAACTATTCTGTCGAGGGGTAGTCCAAGGTCGTGGCTTGTAACTGCTGCTGACCCTAGTTTGGGCTGCTTGCCACAGATTTCTGCTTGAATCGAAGCTAATCAAGTGGAAGATTGCCACGTTTTTTTGTTTTGAGGTGCATACACTTCGATATATCGACTGACTGCGTCGCAGAGAATATGTGTTTGTGTGTGTCTGTGAACCCTTTTCAACTTCATCATCATCATTATTATCATCTGCCGCTGCAACAACAGCAACAGCAACAACAACAGTAATGCAAACCGACAATGCAGACAAAAAACTAAAGACAAAAAAGAGTAAAAAAAGCGAAACGAGCAGAAATGAAATGAATGTAAAACCCGATCAAGTGAGCTGAAGGATCGCCCCGTCGCGACGGACTTTACCATTTACCATTTAACATCTACCGTCTACCATTTACCAAGAGGGAGAATCGAGAAGCTGACTGCAAACTGGCTTTCGCTGCGACAGTCTGAGGACCCATATAAATAGGAGTGATCCGCTCCTGGCCGGCTCATTCAGTGTTTTGTGCTGAGTCCAAGAGGTTGGGCCCACGGCCAGCAATCGTGCAACATTTGGATTCGTTTCGGTATCGGGTGAACTCAGTCGCCGCAGTCGCGCTCAAGCACATAGCCCAGAATGCAGATCTGTAAATTGTAATTAACACGAAGCATCACTTAAATCATCGTTCGACTATTCAACTCTCTTTCTCTCTGTTCGCAGCTCAATTGGATCAGTCCGGATCGGGTTTGCATCTGCCCCAGCTGCGCTGCGCACTTCAAGTCCCCAAATGGAAAGTAATCGTTGATTGACACCCCACCACCACCCAAGTCTCTCTCTCTCCCTCTCTGTCTCCACCATCCGACCGCTCGGCACATAACACCTCCAACACTTTCGGCTTGTTTGGCACCGCACATCCTAAACATCATCCAGCAACACCGGCAAAACAGCACCTGAAGATGAAGATGAAGTCGAAGCTTGAGCTGAAGCTGAAGCTGAAGTTGACACAATTGTCGGCGGCAATTGGCACTTGATTGTTAGCCGCGGCCAATTCGCTTTTTGGCACTCATCACAAGGCATTGAATCGCACGGACCCGTTGGAAGACCCCCCAAAAACACTCTCGGCCCTTGTCCAAAATTTACATTCGTGATTAAGTTTAGGTGTAACCAATAAACTGAAAAAAAACTACAATAGGCTACCAAAAAAAAAAATCAACTCGTTTTTTGTTTACCACCAATCATCTTTTTTACAGATTTATTTTTTTAGGGCTTATTGCGAGCTTTAGCGAGACTGGTTATAATACTCAAATTGTCTTCGAAAGCGTCTTCTATTATTCACTTATTTTTGCTTACAATTTCGGCAACTAAAATACATGTTACCATCTTTACAAATTATAAATATTGCACATCGCCAATTATCTTATTTGACATGTTTGCTAAATTGAGCATTTATTTAATATTGCATTGCAGCAGTTTTAAATTGTGATGTGCTTATTGAAAATTATATTTAAATTGTAGGTCAATGAACCCATAACTAATGAGATTTCCTACAGTAAACATTGAAGCTTTATCAGTATGCATTTTTTTTATTTTCTTTTAAAAAAAGAGACGAACTACGCAACTTGGAAAGCCATTTCCTGATTGACCTAAAACTCTGATAATAACATTAAAATGCAGATTGTAAAAATATTATTTTATTTTTTGCATTGCAATTTGTATTCTATGTCAAAAATTCTTGTATTCATGAACGAGTTTTAAATAGGATATTGAACAACTATTTGCAAACAATTTAAATTTAAATATAATATCGTATATACTTTTAACTTCTAATTGGAAAATATATAACTGCTAAAGAGGATCATTTGGATAAGCTGTCCCAATTAGCAAGAGTAGTACATGAAAACCAAATCATTTATATTAAGAACCGTGACTGAATTAGACTCAAAATCTGTTAAGCTGCGGCTCAACTTAATTTACAAAATTGTAAAACGGTGAAACGGATTAAAAGAGAAGCCAAATCAAAGAAGGCAAATGTAATTTAAGTACGATTATAAAAATATGCATGAAAATGTTTTAAAATATTTCGTTATGATTACTCTATACAAAGCGGCCGCAAGTGAACCATAATTTATGTATATCAAGGTCAGAGGGGCCCCACAAAAGCCTATGACTGGAACTTATGGATCAAAAGAAATAAGCCAAACACACACACACACACACACACACACGCACACACATTGAGATGGAGTCAAGTGCGGAGCTGGCAAAATGTAAGTTAAGAGCAAACTGGTTTGTATTACTTTAATTGCTATTATTTCACTTGTTGGCCACTTGCCAGCTGGTAGCTGGTAGTTGGTAGTTGGCCGAGACAGGGCCGTTAAGGTTTGGTGTACTACATACTTAGCTTGGCTTTGATGAAATTGAAATTTCTCACAAGTAAGCAGGGGCAACAACGCAAATTGAACGAGCCGCAAACGTTGACTATTTTTGGCTAAATGTTTGTAAATTTCATGTTACACACTCGCATATTTGTCAGCGTCATCGCCGCTCGTTGTTGTCTCCAGCTTCTTCGTCATCGCCAGCGTCGGCGGCGGCGCTGTGAACGTGGCCAACATTGTGTGTTAACGTGGCTAACAAAACGCCGGCCCTTAAAAAGCGTCTTGCTTTAATGTGTTAATGGCCAGTTATCGTAATTAACCAGCTCAAATTCCAGTAACTCCGACTCGTTAACCGATAAATACAAATTCACTTTTCGGTTTTGAAAATTGAAACAAATGCCAAAGACCTGTTGACGTTTTGTCTGCCACCGAATGTGGCCAAATCGATTTCGTTTTCAATTTCAATACAATTTGTTATTCTTTTTTTGCTTGCTATCGATGTTGGAATTCCAAAACTCTAATTAATTTCAATACAGCATTGACCTTACTCCTTCCTCAGCTCGTGCAGCACTCTGCTCATACTTGTATCTTTAAGCTCACATTCAATCGCAATATGTGTGTGTTTTGGCCAAGCATTAGCCAGAGGCGAGTGTGCAGTAATTTAATTAATGTATATTAAGCAGGACACGCTCTTACCCACCGAAAATACGCGAAACGAGAGCTACTTATGGGCTTGGCGAATTCGCAATGCCCTTGCCGGCAAATGAAGTCTATTGTGTTGCATTAAAATAGTGTCGGATTAATATCTAGAGCAATTTCAACAATTGAATAACAAACTTGTTCAGTCGAGCAATTTCTGTTGACAAAGTTGGATTTAAATGTATATAAATGTATAACATGTTTCTTAGCTAAACGCTTGTATCTTTTGTAAGTATGTAAAAGCACGTATCGATTGGGGACTGCACAAGAGTGGACCCTACCACATGTCAGCGTGCTGAGGCAAGCGGGAAGCGGGAAGAGGGAAGCGGGAAGAGGGAAGCGGGAAGAGGGAAGCGGGAAGAGGGAAGCGGGTAGCGGCAGACAGTTGTGACATTGTTTAGGTTTTAGCCTGCACTCGACAGAGACACGGCACTCGACAGGACTACACAGGACTACGCAGCCAACTGCACCCAGCAGCCAGCAGCCAGTCAGGCAATTTTGACAAACACTCGGGCCTGGTGATCAATCTTAAATTTTCACCGCTTCTGTCAGAATTGTGCGTAGTCGACGACAGGGGACTGGAAACTGCCACTGAGACCTGAACCCGGACTCGGACTCGGATTGTGATTGGGCTTGGGATTGAGCACTGGAACTGTGCCTGTGCCTGTGACTGGGACAGCATGTGGCATAGTGGCAGCTAGTATTCCAGCAAACCGAACTCCACAAAATGTTGACAGGAAAGTCAAAAAAAAAGAAGAAACGAATATAGGAAGAAATGCTGCTGGTTGACGAATGGGCTCAGCTGTATTCCTTGGGGATGCAAACTGCGACCAATGGCCAAATGAAGCATAAATGTCCGCACTTCAAAATTTCAATCAATTTTTTATGTTCTCCGTGCCTAAATATTATAGTAAAGTTAGGGAACGAACGAAGGGATATGTATAATTTTTAAAGGTATAGTTAATCTGGAAAATTATCATTATTTTTCGAGAGTAACATTTAAAGTCTTCAATGATCTCTTTGAAATAAAATATACTCGTATAATAGATATTAGTGAATTCAATATTTAATAATTCAGTAGTCTATGCAAAAGTAATAATTTCTTATTTTGAATTGGTAGATGTTTCAAATTAATTGCAGAATACGTTAAGTAATTTGCAAATAACTTCATAAGCAAGCGCTTTGGAACATATGTATCTTTTATCTTTAAAACGGTTTCTATTTGCCTAAAGCAGTCGTAATCCCACAGTTCACAGTTGCGTATGCTGAAAGGCAACGGTATATGGGTTTAGTCCCCTTCAACGCCTGCAACTCATCCATCATTTGTTGTCAGAGTTTATTTTTTTTTTTTTGGAAGGCAGGAACACATCTCTTCCATTCTGTGGAATTGTAAAAGGTGCAGAAAAGTGTGGAAACCATTGTCACGTGAAAAGTGTTTCTTTTGAGCACCTTTCGCTTCTCTTTTCATGCTTATGTCTTAATTAATGCAATTTGGTGGCTTTGGAAATAGAGTTGAGGCAATTGTAAGTAGTAATTTATTGATTTATTTTATTTTATTTATTATTAGAGTCTAGATGTCTTTAAAGTTAATTGTATTGGAATTTAGAACAACATACAAACATTACAAACACTGAATTTGTCGTTTATTTTATTTGCATTTAAATAATAATTACATAATGGAAACTTTTATTTGAATCGTAAATGGATTCAATTTGGAATTTCCCCATTTGATTTGAGCTACACGTACGTTTAGAATAGTATTTACAAAAACACAATTTGAGAAAATTGAAAGTTGTTTTGATTTCAGTATTCCATTTTGTAAGATAAGATCTATATAGTATGCTTATAATCAATTCGGCTTTGATTAGGACTGCTGGAAATGACAGTGAAGTATTTTGAAATTTTTACTAACTATTTACAATCGGAGCTTAATTTTATTGCGAGCTGCGAGACTCGATTCGGCTTTAAGCCAAAATGTAAATTGCCCAAGTGGTTGTTTTCTGGTTTGTATTTCGTATGATAGCTCAACCGATCTTTGGAGAGCCTCTAACTAGAGTTATTATTAGTACTTAGATCTGTCTCGAAGATAAGTATAGACTGAAGCATTTTATGACTCTACCTACATATCTACATACACATTTAAGGACAGACGCATTAACTTATTTACAGATATGTGCTACGACAAAGTGCTTGCTAGCAGATGACAGCTGACAGCCGACTGCTGACTGCTGACTGCTGAATTAAGGACAGAAATTCCAACTACATCGATGACATTGCAGTTTATTTACACGCTATGCACACTCAAATACCTAAATATCCTATATAGTCCTTCTGCTTACTCCGCCTACCAGAACTAACTCAGCTGATAATACTCGGGGGCAAAGTCATTGGCCAGATTGCTCAGGAAATTAAAGTCCGACGAGCTATTCGAGTTCTCCAGCCCGCTGATGGCAGCCGTTGAGCCAGCAGTGTTGGCAAACGCCTGCAGCTGCCCCCCGGGCGCACCATTCAGCACGAAATTGGCATTCGCATTAGCGTTGGCTATGTGGACATGTGAGCCGGCAGTTGGCGGTGCTCCGACAACCTGAACAGCAGCTCCTGGTGCAGTATTGTGGTGTCCATGCAGATGGGGATGACCCTGTGCCTGCATATGGTGATGCGGATGGTGGGGGTGGGCATGTGTGGGCGGCACCGGGGGCTGTTGTTGGCCGGACGCTGCCTCGTAGTAGCCGCCCCCGAAGTTGTTGTAGCCATCACAGTTCTCCATTTGCAGGCCCAGTGCGCTGTATGTCTCCCCAGCGCCAATGTGGTGCAAGTGCCTGTTGAGAAAGAAGCATTGTAAGTAAATATGTTTTTTGCGTATTTGAATATTCTCAGTTTGGCGCCATTTCGTTTAGTTAGGTTTTGCAACGTATCGTTGAGTGCGTAGTATGGTTTCGTTATTTGCTTTGGTTTCTACACATCATACATAGATGGCGCCACAGAACTGGCTTGAACTTACTGTTGGTGATTTAGAGGCGTCTGCTGTTGTTGATGGTGCTGCTGCTGCTGTTGTTGAAACACCACCGACTGGTGTTGGTGTTGGAAATTCATGTTGTCGTAATAAGCACCGCCCGTCTGTGTCTTGGGATCGTAGAAGTTCCCTGGCCCGTTAATAGGTGGCGCCTCAAAGTCACCAACTGGATGGTGCTGCTGTTGATGTTGCTGATGGTTCATGTACGCGCTACCACCATTGGTGTCGTTGTAGTTGTAGTAGAACTGCTGCTCGTGCTGGTGCTGTTGCTGCTGCTGTTGGCTGTTTTGGTGGAAAGCGTTGGTGTTGGCAGCGTTGGTGTTTGGTTTCGGACTTAGATATTCGCCGTGAATCGGTTGCTGTTGCTGCTGTTGCTGTTGCTGCTGCTGCTGCTGCTGTTGCTGCTTGTGCGGGTTGTGGTGCGGCGAGGCGGCAAATTCAATGTCATATTTGCCGTAATAGTCTTGCGGCATTTGCTGCGGCGGCTGCAATGCCTTTGGATTCGGATTTGCATTCGGATTCGCATAGTAGCCAGACCCAGGAAAATAACCAGGCGGCCCAGCGGTCGGGTTGTTCTCGTTCAGCGGGGAGGCAATGGCAATTACATTGGCATTGGCGTTCTGGTATCGCTTCTTGCCAGTGGCCTTCGATGCGGGCGGATTCGTGGCCACGGCGTCCGAGTCGCGCCGGAAACTCACCAAACTGGGGCCCGCATCGTAGCCAAACGGCGAGGCCTTCGACGACGTGGACACGGCCTCCTTTTTAATAACCTGCAATTGCAATTATGCGCACACATTAATAGTAATGTTTTCTGGTTGGGAAGAGGAAAAGCCAAGCGTTAGTTACCTGATTATGACTGTCGTCCTTTTTCTTGACCTTGATGGGGCTCTCGTCGATGTCCTCGTCCAAGCTGACGCTGGATGCCACGCTAGAGTCGGCGCTGATGACGTTCGAGGCGGATACTGTGGTGCTGCCCAGCAGATTGGACGAGATGCCCGTTTCCAGCGAGGAATTGGGAGTCACTAGGAGAGAAATATTCAAATAAGACCGTTAAAGAATTGCATTGAATTGATTTCGTGTTGGAGGATACTCACAGCTTCCTGCACTGGGATTATTGTTGGTGGCGCTGGGCGTGTTGTTGTTGTGTCCTCGGGAATTGGACGTGGAGTCGGGTATATCATCGGAGGGCAGCTCGCAACCTTGACACGATTTCTTCGAATTCGAGTCTGCGTTTCACGGGAAGTGAAAAAGTAAATCAGTCGATACGAGTGCGAAAATTGATGATTTGTTTTTATAAAGAAAACAAAAAGCATCCACAAAAAAAAGGTGAACAAAGCTGAAGATACTCGCAATACGAAAGGGGTTAGGTTTTGGGTTTTTGGTCGCGTGAGGAGAACAACAACGACATAAGAGTCGCTCAGCGAAATGCAAAAGTTGAGCCCTCCTCCGGCTGACAATGATTGATAAGCTACAGCATATTCTACTCTTTTGCGTAAAAGCCTCGACAAAAGTAAAAGTGACCCGCTAAGACCGAAACTTGCCCATCTTGCTCTTGGTTCTCATTTCTTGGTGGTTCTTTTGAGCCATCGTTGCCATCGTTGCCATCATCAGCCGTTTGTGTGTTGTGCACAATTTGTTATGCTTCTTCGGCTCTGCGCTTGTGGTGCTTTAAAGTGACCCAAATCCCAAAGACATCTGCTTAGGCCAAACATTAACGAGTGGATTTGTTAACAAAATGGCAGCGCACAAGGAAGAAAGTGTGAAGCGCGTCCGCAAATTAAATTGGGAACTCATTCTTAAAGCCTTAATTTTAATTTTATTTGAGCTGCTGACTTCTTTTAAAAGATGTCAAAAATTAATTTTTAAATTTGACTATTGCTGTTGAAACAAATGCTTAGGCAGAAGATACTATTTGATGTGAATGAATTGTAGATATTTTCACTGTTTACCATGGCCAACAATTAAAGCAAATTCGTACTCGTCAAACGACTTTCCTTGTCCTTAGCGACTTCAGCTGTAGTTCAGAGTTTAGAATAAAATATTTGCACTTACTGCTGTCGGATTGATCATCGTCACCTTTGAGACTGTCCTTGTTGTCCTCGTCGTCGGTCTTTGAGAGCGTCTGCCGCTTGTGCTTCATGCGTCGATTCTGGAACCAGACTTTAACCTGCGAAAAGTGACAAGAATGCGAATTGAGGTGTGAAGGTGAGCAATTAAAGGCGAGGGCAAGTGAAATAGCTCAGCCGCAACAACAACAAAGATGCACAGTTTGTGCTCCCTGAGAGCCGCTGCCAACCTTGGCGTGGTGCAATTTATCAGAAATAATGAAAATGGTTGCACCTCGGCTGGGGAAGAGCTACACAAATTGAGGCAGTTGGAGGAGAGGAGGTAGAGGAAGTTGGCACTCACCTGTCGCTCGGTTAGATCCAAGCTGGCTGCAATTTCAATTCTTCTTGGGCGGCATAAATATTTATTGAAATGGAATTCCTTCTCCAGCTCCAGCAGCTGCGTGTTTGTGTACGCGGTGCGCAGACGTCGGGGCAGGCCATTTTCTGGAACGAATTCAGCTGCAATTGAAAATTGCATTTCTTGTTTGAGTCTCTGAGTGAATGTGAATTTGAACATGGCGCAGCACTCGCACTATCTAGCTGTCTATCTACTACTACCACTATGCTGTATGTGTAGCAGGAGTGCTGCATCTTCTCTCTCTCGCTCTCTCTGTGCTGACAAATTGCATTCGCTTGAGGCGCGTGGATGTTGCGACTGCAAACGGGACTGAGCTGGAGTCGCCTCCTGAGGCGGAATCAATGTCTGACATGCTGATGCATTGCGACAACTTGAAGTATTGTGCAACTGATGCAACAGCAAATGGAACTGCAACTGCAACTGCAACTTCAACTGTTGTTTGCTGTGTGTGTAATCAATCCATCAGCTCGTCACCGGCCATAACTAATTCAGCGCTTCGCCAGTCAAGGAGCAACTTCAGCTTCTGCTTCCACACACCTAGCACACAGAGCCAATGTTGCAGCTGATGTTTGTTGTGCCACCAAATACGGGCTCGCAAGTTGCTGCCTCCACTTACACACAACACACAACGCACAACGCAACGCGACGCACAGCTTCCAATCCCAAGCGTTAAGTAATTAACAACGAGAAATCTAATCAATCAATCTGAGTGCCGCGTGAAGCAACGACACTTCAAGTAGTTCGGCTACTGTTTCTCAGTCTCAGCCTCATCTTCGACTTCGACTTCTGCTTCTTCAGCCACCTCATTTGGGCAACTTCATTTGAATATTCGACTCGACTCTGCGCACCAGACTAGGGCGCCTCTAGAGAAGATTACGCAACAGCGACCTAACGACAGTTGTGCTCTCGATAAGCCAAATGACACGAGTTCAGTTTACATATTACACTACATATATTCTTATAAAAATAGTAAATTTAAATAAATATGGTGTGATATAAATCAAGCTGATCTCGTTACTGTCGTCATCGACTTTTCGAGGCAGTCTCGTAGGCGTATACTTGTTATTAATATGCTGTATGACATTGCTCGCTAATTTGAATACTATTTTTGCAAGTATCGCTATGTGTAATATTAATATAACTAAGTTTCAATTGAATACACCATATACAAATATACTAAATATTTAATTTACGTCGTCAGTCGTCAGTGATGATTGCAATAACACACATTGCCCATAGAAATGACCTCGGTTCCCTTTTCAAATGCTGCAGTTGATCTAAAAACACATCCTCCTGCCTGACCACGTCCACTAGGACGATCGACTGTCTTTGATTTCTTGCTCCGCCGCCTAGACAAACACACACATGCATTTAAAACTCATACACTGCAGTTCGGTCTCTATTTATAGCCCTCAAATACAAGTTGTTATGTCCACCTATGCAAGCTATGCAAACTTTATGAGAGCCTCTTCCCTGACCACACCCACATAGCTGATTTTCTTATTAGCAATTCTGCATAAATGTTTACATGACATATTCACGAAACCCACAACAATTTCGATCAATTCCTAAATTCCAACTAAAGTCGGTTTATTATTGAGATAAACAACATGTGCTTTAACAAATTCTTGACAAGCCCATATTCTTATCTACATATGTATGTATTACCTTCCATCAGTAATTGCGGTACCAATTTCAGTAGCAAGCTAATAAATCATTTGACACAGCACTGCGCTCTTATTACTACATTTATTGTGTAATCGAAGTAATGGATGCAGAGCACAGCGGATGCCAAAGTTCGGTTATGAAACTATTAAATAAATGCGCTTGCTAAAATGTTAAAGAAGGTAAAAATTGCGAGCATATCATATAATATTTTTCGACATTTTCGACGCAACTTATTTGCATTGATGCGATGAAAATTTTTGAGAGCGGTGGCAGAAAGAACGAAAAATATTTGCACAAATTTCCAGTTGAACGAGCTGCGTGAACGGTGAAGTCGTGGCTGAATCTCAATAGCCAGCAAATGGCAGCCAGACATAGACACTGATTGAATTACAGATGCGAGTTCCTTCATCAATACTCGCAGAGCGGATGCCATAAACACCACCTGGTTGGGATGCCACACACACACACATTCACAGCCATTTCCCCGAATAGAAAGCACAGGGATAGTGGGGAGGGGAGGCCGGTGAAACTGAATCGAACCGGTAGAAGGATGAATGAAGCAGGTAGGCAGCAGGAGGTGGCAGCAAGTCATACGAGTGCGGAGAACAAACACAGAGTACACGAAGTACGGAGTACTTGCGCAAAGTGCCCCCAGATACGAGGAGAACGGCACGAAAAGCATAAATTTCGCACAAAAGTTGCAACCAAACTGTTTACGAGCAAGTGGCAAGTGGCAAGCAGAGCTACAGGGAGAATGAAAGGGAGGGCAGAAGCAGCCGCCAGCGACCGAAACTGCAAAGTAAAGTGCACAAAAGCAGAAAATATGATTTCCTTTTTGGCGACGACGAGCAGAAAGATAATTTTCTAAACCGAACCGAATACAGAGACACCGTGCGAGAGACGGAGAGCGAGAGAGAGGGGAGCATAGTAGCAAAATCAGTAGATGGCTAGGGAAGGGGCCAGAGGGGGGAGGGCAGGAGAATCAGTGTGCAAGATTCAACCCAAAAATGAAAGCAAAGTTAAGTGCAATTTCTGCAGCCTGGTCAAAATGAAATCCCCCAGCAAAAGAGGACGACAGCTGGCCGGGCGAACACATTGCAAGGTGGCTGAAAATTACAAAATGAATTTCGCCAGTCATTGCGACAACTGAGCAGAGCACACAGGGGAGCGGAGAGGGGAGGGGAGTGCTGTGCACATTGGAAATGTCATCAACATGGATGAAATGCCGGAAAAGTCAAAACGTAACGAAACTTATCAGCAAAACTACGAAAGGATACTCGAACTTTATGCCCCAGCCGAGCTGCCGAGCAGCCAGGCAATGTTGGCCGAAAGTGAAGAAGATTTGCAGCTCGGCCATTAAATTATTGAAGACTCTGGCAGCTGTCGAGCTTTGCCTGGTGGTCAGGAAGTGCTCCACATGATTTACAGCACTTGAGAATACACTTATTAACAGCGCCAACAGCATAATTTACATGTTAACACTTAAACGCACTCGTTGACTCCTCCGCCCCTCGCTTGCAGTCTTCACACTCCACTCCGGACTCGGCCTGACCATTTTCCACTTGCACTACGAACCCCCCTCTTCACGCTTCTTGCTCGTCGCATGCTGCACTCGACTATGCGCAAATTTATGTCTGTATTTTTGGTTAGGCAAACACAAAAAAATTGCTAGCCACGGACACACTTAACGCATCTGCTGCCGCCCCTTCACCCCATTCCCCCATCCACGCTCTTCCACTAGACGCTCGGCTTAAATTAAAATGAGCGTAAATTTTGCAACAATTGCAAAATGTTTACCCATTCCAAGCGTCTAAAGCGGAAGCTGAATCCAAGGTAGCACAACGACTACTTGTAAGTTGCTCGTTGCTTATTAAAAAAACTACACTGTGAGAAAAAGGGAAGCAGCTAGTAATCAGAGTTGGCTTAAGATATTAGCAACAATTATAAGCTGACCGCAAAAATTATTAAATAAATTAGAAACTTTTAACAAATACCTTAATTTCGACAAGTTTGTATTGTGAGTATTAATTAATACCAATTAAAATTAAGAAATATAAAATTGTCCATGTGATATGAAAATAACGTTGAATTTTGAATGAGTTTTCCTCATAAATACTTTAGTAATTTTAATCTTATTTAAAACAATTCTTTATTTATTTTTGCATTGATATATTTGAGTTAAATAATTAAAATTACGTGTATCACTTATTTTGATGATTTTGAATTGTTGACAGTGTTTTGCTGCATTTAAATCATGCTCATTTCCCATGCCCAAGGACTCGCATCCCTTTTGTTATGCGGCCAAGTCCTTGCGCTGTGTACATACGCAACTATGTTGGGTGTGCTCGGTGCTTAACCACTTACATGTGTTAGTCCATAAGGATAAGGACATTAAGGACATTTGTGGACACACGAATGGGACAGCGGTCAACAAGGTGGACACAATTTGTGGCAGGACCTTTGAACGCCAGTCCAAGAGCGAGAGCAAACAAGAGATGGCCAAAGGTGGACACAGGCAAAAAATGACCTCAATTTATCTTGTAAATTTTTGGTCTAGCTAGGTCTAGGAAAAAACGTGGCAAGATGTGGCGTAAGAGACACGAGTGCTGTGGCTTGAATTATGGCTGCATTTGCGGTTGCCAACGAGCTGGCAAAACTTTAAAGGCCAGGCCCAAAACTGCTTTCAGAGCGCGAGGGATGGAGGGGGGCTGAGCACAGCAAGTGCCATGACAAATTCAATCAAAAAAGACAGTCGAAATGTGGCAAGCGGCAAGTGGCAAGGACGGATGTTGCAGCTTACATGCTCGGCTTCTCAACTTGAGTTTCAGCTTCAGCTGCTCTGCCAAGCGTTGCGATGCGTTGCGTTGCGTTCCAATGCAGTAAAAATGCTCTACTGACAACGGAAAAAAAGAGACACAGATACAGATACAGATGCGGATGGAGCTGGGGCTGCTTGGCTCTGGCTCTGGCTCTGGTGTGGGCCGACAAATGTACGAATGCGCAGAGCTGCATCATTAATCATTCCAGCCAAAGGAAGACAACGACCGAGACGTCGACGTAGACGGAAAAGAAGGCGATGACGACGACGACGACGTAGAAAAAGTCAATTTCTCATGAAAATATTTTGTATCTGTATCTATTTGATATGCGACTACAACAACAACAACAAGCAACCTAAACAAAAAGTCGCATTTTAAACTGAAGTCTCATTCGTATCGAATAGCACTAACTTGGCTTAAAGCTTGTTGCTTCTTCGTCTTGAGGGCCTGCTGATTAGCCGTCAAGGATCCCGAATAGTGCTCGACAAACGCCCTGAAGCTCAGCTGAATGTCTTCAATCATTTAATTGTGGGTTTGATTGACATTCATGCGAAAAGTGTACAACATTTCATTCGGCTAAGCATTTGCTCTGGATTAGTTTTAATTAGCACCCCATCGAGAAAGGGTTGACACAGTCGGCAAGGGGCGGAAGCAGCAGAAATATCCTTCCACCATTGCCACAGAGGGAAGAAATTTCTATTCGAAGTTCTAGTTGAATGCTTTTACCGAGCTGCCAGTTGCA
Organism: Drosophila siamana; assembly: GCA_035047445.1. Taxonomy (NCBI): domain Eukaryota; kingdom Metazoa; phylum Arthropoda; class Insecta; order Diptera; family Drosophilidae; genus Drosophila; species Drosophila siamana. The sequence continues at coordinate 8,442,718 of JAWNPP010000004.1, read as the reverse complement.
AAGATAAATTAGAGAAATATATTTAATGACTTTTCATGACCAGCAAATGTCAACAAACAGAACATTTACAGAGCAGTCACAACAAACAAAAAGAACAACAATAACAACAATGATAACAAAACTATGTGCACTCAGTTTGAACTGCGGTCTGTGGATCTCAGAGCAGTAGGAAGCACCCTCGCTCCTTCTTCTCTCTGTGTTCTTCTTTGCGGTAGGTGTGAAAATTGTTGATTAATGTTCGCTTTTCCGAAATGTCATTGTTAAAATTGCATAATCAAAAGGAAAAGCGACTAGACTTGGCTGTGCACGCTATCGAAAACAATATTCAAATTTATAAACGATCAGAGGAAGTTCGTAAACTGAAGTTGCCATCGATTTATTGCGGGCTTTTAATATTAAATAAATTGCAACAAATTTAAAACATGTTCAGGATTTAATAAACAATAGTCCAAGCGTTGTTTTAAACCATTTATTCACACACAAAAATATTCAATTTTAATTTTAACAGAAATCAAAAATGTTGTTTTTCAGCGAAAATATTAAAAAGCCATTAGGCAGCTTATGGTTGTAAAAGAAACTCATCGAGCAATCTGCAACGAATTTAAATGTGGTCACAATTTTGATTTCTTTTTATGATTTCAGAAAAGAAAAAAAGTTTTCTCGCATTTTATTTCAACTTGATTCGCTGTGAATCGTTGTTTTGGGAGACCAACACGAACTGTTGGTAAAGCGCCATTGAATCAAGTTCAAATACTTTAAAGCGGCTCAAATTGAAAAACTTTCAACATGGCTGCCGCACAACTATGTATCACCTTATGTACGACTTGAGACATATTTTATATTTTCATATATTTCATATACAGATGCGCATGAGTTCAACAACAAATAAAACAGAAAACAACAAATACAAAAAGAAAGATGGCGAGAAAAAGAAACGTCTCGTCTGTCAGGGAAATATGAAAGCTGTTGGTAAACTTTCATGCAGCGCCTAAGCCTCTGGTCTCTGGTCCCAGTTCCACAGTCACCAACTCGCATCTCGCATCTCGCTTCACCCGTCTCGCCTCTCGCGTCTCCCGTCTGTCATTTTGGCCTGTCGCAGTGCCTCAGCCATGGCTCAAATATGAAATCCATCAGGGATGCTGCTAAGAGCTGTCAATCAAAATCAGCGAGGGAAACTTTTTCCAGCGCTCTCATGAGCGCACACAAAAAAAAAAAAATAAATAAAATCGAAAGAAAAAATATGAAGGAAAAAATTTACATTTCCCTTTTTTCCAGAGGGTGGAACTGGATTACGCTTGATGCTTAGCATGTTTGCCAGATTGAAAGCGAATTAAATATGGAAACTGAAATCCCCATAACGTCAATGCGATATTAATGCCAATTTAAAACTTTCCATTGAATTCCAATTCTCAAAAATAAATAAATGAAAATATGGCCGAAACGACAATAATTCTGCACGCTGGCCGACAATGCGATTACAGCCAAAAGTGGCCACAACTTGTCGCGTATTTACAAGTGGAACTCTCAAACTCAACTCTCTGCTCACCTGAACTTAACACAGCAAACAATGCTCTTAAGCGTGGCAAAAATTCCATGGAAAGCGGCAAATTTTGCAATTGAAAGCGGGCCACAAGATGTGTCGAGGGGGCAGGCAGTAAACAATGCCGAGCAGTGGACAAAAAGTGCCGCCGGATCATAGAAAAGCCACCGGAGCCATGAAATATGAGCAGCTCACATTGTATAAGGCCAGTTCCTCGTCCAGTTCCCCCCAAGATCGCAGACAAAGACTCACGGCTGAAGGCCAAAAATCAGCTTAAGATCATTTCGAGTATGGTTCGAGTGAATACATGAATGAATGGACGAATGACAACAGCAGCGAGCAGTGAGCAGTGAGCAGCAAAGCGGCAGCAATGGCCGACCGCCATGATTAATCAATATTTTGTTTGAAATGCAACAAAAGCGTCGCATCGCCAAGTGGAGACTACGACGGGTGCCACATTGCCACAGCGCTGCGGATGCGGCTGCCGCATTTCTTTTGGCTACGGTTTCAGTTTCGGTTGCCGCATTTGACAGATCAACGTGCGCTGACAGCTTTGTGTTGTTGTCGTCGCTGTCGCTGTCGCTGTCGGTGTTGCTGTTGCTGTTTGCTGTTGTTACTGTTACTGTTATTGTTGTTGCTGGTGCTGTTACTGTTGTTGGCTCTGCCATTGAGCAATGTTGAGCATAATTGATGATGCGGCTTTGGCTTTTGAATACTTTTCGTTTTTTCGTTTTTTTTTTTTTTTTTTGGCGTTGGCAATGGACATCGTCTGTTGATCGCATTGGCTCCACGCTGCTCTCCAAATACCTCAGCTCGCAAACGCGTTCGATATACATACTTATTTCGTGTGCTTTGTGTACGATTGAAGCGAATGGAAGCGAATTGCGAGCTGTTTGATCGCATCGGCTACTGTTTATATTCACGCTTTATAGACGATGATAGATGAGTGTGAAGGAGATGCCTCACAAAACTGACTGAAGAGCAGAAAGACGAGCAGACTGACTGAATGACAGTCGGACAGTAGCCAATTACAATGTATAGACCTCTAATTAGAGTTCTGCCGACCATTTGACTACTTGAAATTGATGGTGTCTAACTCTGAAGAATTCACAGTCTTGAAAAAGGATTTACAATAAAATCAGTTGGAATAGAATGGCAATCGTTAGATTGAAAAAGTTGCTGAACTTTACAATATAGACAGTTATTGTAATAAGTTCATAAAAACTTGCCAACTTAATGTTCTAAATATTTTTTTGACTACAACTTTTTGCTAATGCATTTTATTTCAACAAGAATCTGCGCTTTTTCTAATATATTTAAAGTTGTATTTCTCACATTAAACTTTTTTAGACTACTATATACACTGCCATTATTGTAAGTATTTATTTTCATGGCTTTCGTGCGTCCACAAAATAAATAGCGGAAGTTTAAATTGCGTCCACATACAATAAAAGTTACTTTTCGTTTATCTTTTATTTTTCCTAACAAAATTATTTAAAATTGTTTGGGCCCGGTCCGGCATTACTTGGCATTTGGTCAGTTATTTGCAAGATATGAAATTTGGTTTTCTGCTCGATTTGATTGCGATTAAATAAGTTGTTGTTAAAACGCAAGTAATTCATGCGCTGGCAAATAAAATGCCACAATCATTTCGCTGCAGCCACAGGACCAACTGGGGGACTAGGAAAAGCGCCAGCTCATGGCCGCTGCTGAGGAGCGCAAAGAGATTCCCCAGTGCGAATATTTCCAAGTCCGCAGACTCCAGAGGAAATTGCCGCATTCCACGGATGAAGACGCCGCCAACAACCACAACAACAACAACAACAACAACAACAAGAGGCAGCTCAACCTGTGTCCAGTTGGCATCACGGCGTTTCCGTGCCGCAAGCAAAAATGAAAATACATATAAATAAGATTGTGGTTGTATTTACGACGGGTAAGACGGGTAGCGAGTGGGACTGGGAGGTGATACGAGGCAGGGGCGAGGGGATTGGACATGGCTGTGGGGTAAACTTAGCTTGAAACAACGAAATAATGCCTCATTTTTTCTTATCGCGGCAATAAAGCAGCATAAACGCTTCATTTCCATTTGTCTCGCAAGTGAGTCGCCCTCAGCCACAGCCACAGCCACAGCCAGAGAAACATTGAGAGACGCAACGTCACTCGACCTGGTGGTGGTCAGAGGGTAGCTGAGTGGCGGTGGAGCGGTGGGGAGGGAAGGAGAGGCAGTGCATGGCCACCCAGCCAGCGACGCCGGCTGTCCGACTGTCCAATTGTCCAGCGAAAAAGAGACAGTGATAGAGAGAAAGAGCGAGCGAGAAATGCGAGAAAAAACCGTTTACACGCCATGCTCAAGCTTCATTTTTTTCTATCTTCTTCTCCTTCTGCTTCTGCTTCTACTTCTGCAATTTTTCCCTGTTCTCTGTTTCGTCATTTCTTATACGCCATCAGCTTGCTGTTCTTCACATTGTTGTTGCTGCTACTTTGGTTGAAGCGGCATTTTTATCGCCCGTAAGTTTTGCTTATTTTAAACACGAACGAACAACAACAACAACGCAGCACAGTAAAAACAGCAACAAGAACAACAACAACACCGGCGGCATAATATTCATGTTGTTTGAGGAAAAAAGAAAAAACAAAAGTCACTTCCGCTGCGCCAAAGGAAAACGCGAAAAGTCTGCAGACGACGACGACGACGCCAACAGTGGGCACTGCCCCCTTTCAGACTTGAGAATGGCCAAGGAACTCAACATCACCGCAACGAACTTCTAATTAGATGAAAAACACTCGCAGATACAACTGCCATATCGAGTGAGCAACAAAAAAAAAAGTGAAATGTAAACTAAATTACATACATTACGCTTCAATCTGCACGGAAGCCGAATTATGAATTGGAATATAAATAGATGTAATAATAATTATGTGCAGAAAAAGTATTATTTTTGCTTAGATGCGTTTAAATAACTTACAAATTAAGATCACAATCTTTGATCTTTAATTCATTGAGGTGATTTAAAATTCCCCACCATATCTTCTTATCCTTTTTTGCATTTAATCTAATACCATCTGCCATCGTTTCGAACGTTTTCAATACTCAATTTCATCGAACAATAACGAACTTCAATCAGGTCTCCCAGTCGACAAATAAATGTAATAATGACAACACGTGATATAATAATGTACCTATAATATATGGCCCATTATGGCATCAGACATCACAAATGACATCCGCATATTTTGTATGCATAATTGTGTGCTCTTGATAGTGGCTTAATACCGCTCACCTCAGCAATTTGCCAATCCCCTGCAGTGCAATTGAATACAAGTATGTTTATGAGGCAGTCGTAAAACACGTCTGGAGTCGCGCACTTTGCGATATGTGCGATATACCATCAATAAAGCTATCAGCGCGATCCATACAATTTACAGGTTCTACCCAGGCGCGGACAGAAACTATTTAAAAATGTGATAAATCTTCAGTCGATAAAATTGCCCGCTTACTTTGTAGCTGGTGTACACAAATTGGCTAATTGACAAGCCACAAGCCCCACATTGCTAGCTGACTACAGTTGAACCCCATTAAAATGCGCTGTGAGTTAATGGAAATTAAAAGCAGGAACCAATTGAAACTACTGTTTGATTTGCATAGGGAAATGCAAAACTAATTCATAGGTAGAGCTTCTGTCAAAGCGATGCTTCACTGTGGACGTTGTGTGTTTGGTAATCAACAAGTTTTACTGCCAGAGACTGTCTCCTTGCCTCGTTGGCGCAAATGCAAATTAATTAGCGAGTTGCGTTGCGTTGCGGCTGCTTTAATTGCGACCGCGCCAAACATGGCAACAGCGCCACAGCGCAACATGGCGTATGCGTGTTGCATGCAGTAAACGCCACGCAAACGGACCGATAATTGAATTTTTCGCCAGTGTCCGCCGCGTTGCCGCATGCGTAAAAAGCGCAGCTGTGTCTGAAGATGAACGGTCGATGGAGCCTCCAATTTGCCACAGGCGCCGCCTTTAAATTTGAGTTATGGCAGCAGGCGAGCAGTATTCATATGTGCATATTCACGAACTACGAGTATTCAGTGCGTAAATTTGTCCCCGAAACATGCTGCGGTAGTTGGCAGTAGTTGGTGGTGTTCTTGCTGGCCAATATTAACCCTGCAGTGTACAGCGTACGTCTTGAGACATAAATCATCTAAATCACTCGAACATGCAGCTTGAGCTTGCCTCTGCCTCCTGCCCCCGAACTCTGTGTTGCCTCCCCCTTGGAAGACATTAAATAAATCGCTGCCTGCCAAATGTTTCACATACGATTTGCCTAAGCAACTGCTCAGCTACACGACACGATGCGACGCGACGCTCTTTGCAAAAGTTTTGCATTTTCAGAGCTCCCATTTCCCATTTTCCCCCATCCATTCCCCTGCCATTGAGTCGTCCCTTAACTGTCACCCACTCACATTGCTGTGCTGGGCTGGGACTTGGCTGGAGAGCTCCTTGGGCAGCCATGCCAAGTGCATGTGTATCGTACATTACACACAGGTGGCGACATATGCTAAATGTCCCATAGTTTAAGCTCCGTTTGGAGCTGCACATTTCATGTACAGCCCATATATCATTTATGATGTTTCAGTGTGGGGGGGGGGGGAAATAAGTCAATTCGATGTATTGATGTAGCGACTATTACAGCGTAGGTTTGACGACCTTTTGAAAGTCACACCAAATATCTGACAGATACAAATCTATTCAAGCAATTACGCTTGATGAGAAATTGTCAGTTTTGCAGAATTATTTGAAATGAATTCAGGCAAAGTCGACAAAAGAATTGCTTAATTTTGATTTATAATGTATATGAATAAGTCTTCAAAATATAGTTCCTTATACATATATTATCACAGATAAATTTTGGAATTCCCAGATCTAACTTATAAACTTCTAGCTGCTGAAACTCTCCTAATATATGTGCTATCATAATACTCGCTTTCATTTCGCCTAGTTTAGATGAAAGTTGCGCCACTTGAAATTCTTAAAGTTGCTGCTTTCGACAACTTTGCACATAAAATACTAGCTGAAAGGCCATTTGTCCTTGTATCAGGACGAGCAGGAGTACCAAATCTAGGTTGACTTATATACTTCCGCTTCCGGCAACAAAACATACGTTCCGACTCCGCTTGTGCCGTATTTTATGGCCGTATTATTCTATGGCCGTGGTGGCGTCGTGAGTGGTTGCCTGGCGCAGAAACAGAATTTTATGCAAATATCCTAATCAAATTCACATTTTGAAGTTCAACTGTTTTATCCAAAAGTTTTACCTACAGCTAACGCCACCAAAGCCAACGTTCTCGTTCTCGTTGTCGCTGTCGTTGCCTGCGACGCGTGTTGTAGACGCCCTCCATCAGGCTGTGGTGGCTCTGCAGCTTCCAGCTACAGAGATGCCTCCCATTTTTAATTTATTTCCACTTAAAAAAAGCGAAGTGCACGACGAGAGCGCAAGAAAAGAAGGCCATGGGCATAGGCTCAGTCGGAATCCCTGTCTCTGTCCCTGTCCCTGTCCCTGTCTCTGTCCATGTCCCTGTCCCTGTCCCGGATCCAGAGCAAGTCTCATCCCTCTGCTCTGCCACAGCACAGCATCCGCAGTTCGCATCCTGTGCGTGCGTCCGGTGGAGCGACTCCTGGGTTTGGGTTTTACATTTCTGGATGGTGTGTTATCGGGTGGCTGTGGCTGTGGCTGTAGCTGAGACTGAGGCTGAGGCTGTGGGTAGCGTGGTGTCGGGTGTGCCGTGGGTTGTTTGCAATATCCGCTCTTCGAGGGTTGGGTCGTCCTCCATATTTTCACTTATCACAGCTCCCACATCCCATCGGCCCATTCCCAGGGCCCTGTCTACCTTTTCAGGCCGCACAAAAAACTTAAATCCGCATGTCGAAAGCGATTAAACAGTTACCGTGTGCTTCGCTCACTGGCTGTGTCCTGGCAGCCAGAAGCTGCTTCATTTGTTCGGAATTAAAACAAAAGCAGCCAAAGGATAAAATTAGTCACTGTGGTGACAGTAATTCCTTCCCTCCCACCCCACGCTCGGCTCTCGAAGCTGTGCAGTTTAATGCAGAAGCCAGTAGCTACAGCTACAGCATTCATAGTCAGTGCGGCACCTCTCATCCCCTTTGCCTTGCCGTGCCTCGCCCACACCGCCAGCGTGGGAATTCGTTGCGCCACTCGGCAACAACTGTGCAGCTCGACTCGGGCTCGACTCGTTGTGATTAATTGCAATTTAAACGGTTTCAATTAAGGCAATGCGCATCTTTCTGCTGCTGCAACATCCTCATCTACATCCACATCTACGTCTACAGCCCAAAACAATTTACTTTTTTGCTGTGCTCGCCGCATCAATGGCATTGATGAAATTGACAGACAGCAATGTTACAGCTGCCTGGAGATTTGGTTAACAATTCGAGTTAGATAAATAAATGATCTATGTTAAATTGCGTGCATAATTGAAGGGAACTTCACTTTAACGCAGCCCTGCAGGTGGAAGTCGAATATCACAATTTAAACTTGCCTATAAATTAATTTGAAATTATTGCTGAATGGAGATATTTTCTGGATTTGTTTAATCGAAATATTTATAACAAAGTTTTTATTTCTAATCGAATTAAATATTATGGTTTAAATTATAAATATTTCTTTATGCTTTTCGAATAAATATACTCCAATAATTTTTGTAATTTAATAGAAATCCTAGTGTTTGTGCAAACGAAATGTGAATGAAAATTGAATTTATTTTATCTGCTTACCAAATATTAATGTATATCTATCACTATTTGAATTATTTAGATTCGATTGGCTTATTGAAAGCCAAGATTCACACGAATTTTCGGCATATTTGAATACATTTGCCTCGGTCTAGTTTCCCATATTTATGTATGAGATACTTTAACCAACAGAAACATATGCTGGCCACTCCCAGTTTGCGCAATTCACCCTCTTTTTAGGCAGTCAACATCCACGCCATGTTGTCGCTATTTGAGCAGTCGTTGCCATGGCCAGGACACAACAATTCCACGAGTGGTGCCAAGGATTAATTTCTAATTTCGCCTAATGCTCCGCCAAGTGTTTCAGTTTTGTGTTTACATATTGTGTTTGCCGTGTTTTTGTGTTCTTGTCTAATTTACCTTGATGTTGCCAGTGGCCAGTGGTAAGTGGTAAGTGGCAAGTGGTGCGAGTCGTTCCCAAGTACATTCCCAATGCCGTTCTTGTGTCCCTTCCCATGGCCCAGTTGCCAGGCCGGACTGCCCTACCCCCAGGCTGTTTCGGTCTCATTCTCCCAGTCCAAGTCTCGGTCCCAGTCCCAGTTTCAGTCTCAGTCCCAGTCTCGCTTTTCGTCTCGGCCTCTAAATGCAGTCAGTGCCATTGCCAGGCGGCTGAGGCAACGGCGTCGTCGGCGTCGGCGTCGGCTTGGCCTTCAGGCCCACATGCTTGCCACCATCATTAATCATGACGTTTCAACTCTGACACATTTGTCCGATCGGCAGCAGCAGCAGCAGCAGCAGCGACGGCGGCCACTGCGACGGCGGCTACGCACCATTTTCATTGTAATGAAAACGTTTTCGAAAAAAGCCCTCAGACTGACGTCTGACGCTGTCTCAGCGAGACGACGACTCAGCCAAGTGTCTCTGCGTCGATGGCACAGCGGGCAACATGGACGACACGTCAATAGACAATGTTACATCTCCAGGGTGAGCGAGCAGTTGGAAGACAAACATTTTCATAATGCGACCCATAACAGCCCACAAAGACCGCACATGGCAAATGTAAATATTGGCCAACTATTTACGAACTATTAGCTACAGTTGGAAACTGACTAATTGTGGCTGAGGAGCAGAGGAAAACACCTTGCTCAGAATGCGCTTTAATGCGCTTAAAGGGATTTGTGTTAAAATTTGTTGACAGCATTGCTTGTTAAGCGATTCAGGGTGTTAAAGTTGGCTATGAATTACAATGATAAAATTTAAATGTAATTGAATAAGGAAGATGATAATTAACAGCAATGACACAAATATCTGATACAATATTTGACTAGGAATCCGACTAGTTGGATTGATTATTTAAGACTCTCGCAAAATAATAAATTAGATTGAAAGGGACAACTACAGCTGTTCAAATATATTATATCTCTTAATAAATGCTAACAATAAATATAATAAATGTAAATATATAATATATATTAAGGGTATTTGAAATGGGATAAAATATAAAGTAACAAAAGAAATGAAGAGTCGCAAAGAACCAAATTTAAAGAGGTTGCAAATACCATGAATATAATAAAAGTAATATAATAATTTGCTATAGAGCCATCTAACAATTATGATGTTAAGGGTAACCTTATTTTATGAAATTATCTAATAAATATTGTATACATTACATTGAGCCCTTCTCTAAAATAGACCCCACAGCAGCATGTGTCGTAAAATACATATACGAGGCCGCCTGCTGTATATACTACTTTATCCTGACACTCTTGGCCAATAAGAGCGACGTCCACTCGAGCGGGTTGGCTGCGCAGGGCAGGAAAGGGCTTGAAATGGGCATGTGGGCTAAGGGCTGCGAACTGAAGTGGGCAAAGGGGGCAAGTTACGACGTTGCGAGTGTGAGTACACAGTGTGCAAGCGATACAATAATTGCTCTGGGCCGTCGTCGTTGTCGTCGACGTTGTTGTCAACGTCGTCATCGTCATTGTTGCGGCTTTGGCATGAATTACAAACAAACGAAAAAAAAAAACACAACGAAAAATGAGAAAAAGAGCGACAACAAAAAAAAAGAAACGAGTACAACGAAACAACAAGAATTCTGTAGGCGAGTACAAAGCCGCCATTCATTCCATTGCCGGCGTTTGCAAACACACACACACACACACACACGAGGCTGTCATGCAATGCTCATAGGGCCTAAAAGCTGGAGATGGAGCTGGCGTGCAAGTTGACCAGGCTAACGTGTTCTGTTCGATCAGACAACGACGATGGCAGCGGAGGCAACAGCACCACCACCACCACCACAACAAGCTTCACCACCACCACGAAGAAATTGACCGCCGTTGTTGTTGTGTATACCTCTGAATATGTGTGTGCGTGTGTGTGTGAGTGCCTCAATCATGTAATTATTTCCTCCGCAACCGTTTTACCAATACCACTGCGTCCGGGCAGCACCAAAGTGACCAACACAAGCAAGCAAACACCACATCGACATCGCCGACGACGTCGTTGTTGTCGACAAATGATATTACAAGTGGGGCCAACTTGGTATGAACGAAAAAGACAAAAAAAAAAACAAAAAAAAAGAAACTGGTAGCGTGTTTCGCTTTAAGTTTTGTTCTCTCTTTGTACCTTTTTTTACGCTATGCAAACAACAAAACACAAAACTAAAGCAGAAACAACACATCAGGAGAACTGAGAACGAAATGAGTTTCCTTTACAAAGTCGAGCTATTGATGCCCTTGCTATCCATCTAGAATTGTAATTCAATTTAATAATAATTCATACATATTTTGAGGAAACTGAAATGTATGAGGTATAAAAAACTATTAAATAATATTGCAATTTAAATAAAAAAATATATATGTATTTAATGTATTTATATTTGACATTCTAATTTAAGTTTCTTAAGCTTCTTAAATAATTTTCAATGGAAATAGAAAAATGTTGGTATACCAAATAATTAAATTTTACTTTTGCTGCCTATAGAGTATACAAATTTGTACGACAATGTCAAGAAACCAAAGTCGAGCAACGCAGAACAGTCTATACTATAGTCCTATATACCTTTAAGTACATACTGTATGCCTTTATGTGTGCGTGATTCTTTTTGCTTGTGTGTGTGTGTGTGTGTGCGAGCAAGAAAAAAGTTTTCGTGTTTTTTGTTACTCAATTTAATTCAGGTAAAATTTGTTTTTATGCAGGCCCCGAGCACTCTTAAACTTTGGTCACGAACATGAAAAAGCGTCGTTTCCGTCGAATTGGTCGAAAATGGTTGACGGTTGATTGGTTCACTTTTTTCTCGTCTTCTTTTTTTTTGTATTTGGCCCGACTTCAGGGAGAGGTCGCCGTCTAGACGCTGCGAGTTTCGATTCAAAATGGCAGCCAATTTTGAAACGAATATCAATTCGAAATATATACTATACTCGTTCGTGAAATTAGCTAAAGTATTTCTAAGTATTACCGAAAAGAGAAAGGAGTTCCCTGCAGTTCCCAAATATTTATATAATTATCTTGGAATAATTTTACAGCGCCAAGCCTTTATCTTAACTTTGCAGCTTGTTTTGGCTCATTCAAAAAGAGGCAAGCGAAAGAAAAAAATGTTTGAAATTAAACAACCGAAAAACGAGAGGCTGAGAAATTGCCAAGGGAAAGAAAAAAGACAACTATAAAAAAAAATGAACAGAAAATTAAATGGCTTAAATTGGCAGCCGTTGTTTCATTTGCGGCTCTTTACATAACCTTCGCACGCTTTTCGGCTCGAAGTCTGGCAGTAGTATAATAATAACATTTAATCATCTTGCGGTTTCAGTCATTTTCATTTCTAGCAAAAATCTAATCGCGTCTATTCCCAACCCATTGAGATTTTCGTATGCGAACTCAAACGAATGCAATTTGTTGTACTTATGGTGCCAATTAAATATGTTGTGGTTTTCAATGTCGAGCAAATGAATGGAAGCAATCTGTACTTACTTATGGAGTTATCACCTGAAAAATAAAAGAACACGTTATTAATTAAACGGTATGATACTTCAATTATGTAATAAATAATATGATTATCTGAAATTGTTATAAAATACAACAATATTGTTTGGAGCTTAACGAATGAATTCGTATCTGTAGCACATTATTTTTCTATCAACTTGACTCAAGGAGAACATGAAATTGACCAGCTTATAAGAAAGTTTGTGTAGACTTCCAATAAGTTTGAAGCTCACTACCAACAACAAGTTACTCGCCATAGTATTACGGAATTGAGCGCAAAAGTGGAAAATAATTAACCCCAAAGTTCGTAGTTGGCAGTTGCCAGCGGAAGTTTCAAGTTGTTGCCGTTGCCGATGCTGCATGTGACCAGAGTTTGACCCAACTACAACGCTGGCTAAAGATGGAGTCACAGTTGATGGAGCTGAGGGAACACACATGCAGCACGTAACGAGCGGTCAAGAAAATGGCTCTGTACCGCTTCCGGGGACAACAGCACAACGTATTAAACAACTTCCAAGCCAAGTAATTGAGAAGTTTGCTGTCGTTCGATAGCAAAAAATGTGTATAAAGACTCGAAACTAGTCCGCTTTAAGAAAGTCCCGAGGAAGCTGTCCTGTCTGGCAGTACATTATTTGCACAAAACAGAGAAGCGCCCAACTGAAATATCAAAGGAGTAATCTGAAGATCCAGCGGGAGAAGGGGAGCGAAAATAAAATCATGCGGTTGGAAATAATAGCGTCTGGGCTGGCAGTTAATTTTGCTGATGGGAGTGAAGCCAAGTTTTGTGCACTTTCATAGCCAACAGTCAAACAAATACAAGTATGAAATAGATATTGATATTCTTGAGCAGGGAGGCGGAGGGATGCGTGATTGGCAACTATTTTAGATAGATAATAATTAAATGTGGGAATATTTCTGTCTATATATTATTGCAGCTGCGTTGAAGCCCAAGGAATATGACTTGCAAAATTAGTGATAAGCTTTAAGAAATGCTAAAGATGTGCAAGAGTTATGAATAATATTTATAGGGAAAATAATTACAAATTAAAGAAACGTAGATAAGGTAAAAAAGCCATTTTGCTTAAGTTTGAATTTCAATTTTTGCATAAACTGTTTATCAGCAACTTCTTAATTGAATCCGTTCAATTGTGAACGAAACCATTGTTAAAGCCCATTTGCTTAATTGAAAAATAAAAAAGAATTCTCTTGCAATGTGTAAGGAAAGAAATATGTAAGTGAACTTTAAAGTTGTTTTGTTGTGGTGCAGCACCCAAGTGGTCCCCACTCCAGAGACCAAGTCAGAGGTAGAGGCAGAGGCAGAGGCAGAGACGAAAGCGAAGCCAGAGCCAAACGCAGACGCAGAGCAATGGCAACGCCTTGGTCAGTTCAAAATGATACCGTTTGCTGTCGGTGTGGTTGTTGTTGTTGTTGCTGCTGCTGCCCCGTAGCTGACTGACAGTAGGTGTGACCAGTCTACTCATTCATTCTGACAGTTTTCCCACCCACTCTTGCACAAAACGCAATTTGTTGGATTGTAGGTTGTGCCCTCTAAGCACGAAAGGTAAAAGTGCTGTGGCAATATCGACGTCTAAGTGTGTGTGTGTGTGAACCACCACCACTGCCTACAGCTTGTAATGGCAACGGGGCGGAGGTTGTAAGTGTGTTTGTGTGTAGCTTGTGGCGCCACAAGCCGCATTTTTCGCAGTTGCCAGTCGCGTGTCTCTTTGGCCCGAGTATTTGAATTTTCTTTTCTATTTTTTTTCTCTCTCTCTCTCTGGTTTTTTTTTGCGTTTGGGCTGCGCTTGCAACTAATTTTCATTTCCAGCACAGTGCACCTTTTGGCAGCAGCCACTGTTCTCAAGCTTGGGCTCAGCCTTAGCCTCAGTCTGAGTCTCAGTTTCAGCAACAGCCGCAGACGGTAAGAAATCTTATTAAAAAGTGAACAGTGCGATAAAATTGAATTTGCATTCAAAAGCCATTAACCACAGCAGTCACTTGTGCTCTGTTCTTGTTGGTGTTGTTGTTGTTGTTATTGTTGCTGCTGCTGCTGACAGACATTGTCTCTGCAGGCAGAAATTAAACAGAAAAATCAGGAATAAAAATACGTAGCCTCAGCTTTAATCTGGCATTCAGTTTGAACTTTGCAATTTATGCATTTATCGCCATATTTAAAATTCACAAAATCGAAATTAATATTTCACGCACAAATCAGCGAATCTGCAACAGCTGTTGGTCGCCTCTCAAAACCTGCCGATGCAAAAATTCGTGCTCGGCTATTTATTTTGAATACCCTGTACAGGGAACTGAGAAATGAAGAATCAAATTGAAGTATTGGTCACTGAAAATATCCTTTCTTTGACTATCTTTACATGGGTGAAACGAGAGAAACTTCGGTAGCCATTAAACGGACCTAATTAATCATTTGTAAACAATTATAGTACAATTCTTTTTTTAAGTATAAATATTTGAATAGGATGTTTTGAAATCTCCTAAATATTTATTTGCTCATTGTCGTTATGTCGCCCAACATAATCAAAATTGAAATACATTTATCCCATATGCGATGTAAAAAGATATCTTTGAATTGATTACAAAGGATATCTGCAAATTGAGTTGCTAGCGAGCATTTTCAAAATTTACGTGCCTGGAAACCATGGCAAAAATAATTTTGCTTGATAAATGCTCCACTCACGTGGAAAATACGTTTTTTAATTGCATATGAATTTCATGCTATTTACCAAAAAATCATCGCAATTATTCGAAAGCAATTTGTGCAATGATCTGAACGATGCGTTTATAACAATCACACGGTCAGGCAGCTACCACTCTTAACTCGTTTCCATCCCCCATCCCCAATCCCGCTCCGCATTTCTAGCTCCATCACAAGCCGCGACGCCTATTCCATTTGCCATGCCAATTGACATTCAAAAATTGGAGCTAAACGCCGCCAATTACACAGCGCATGGGAGCATGTAACCATGGAGGTGTCTGTCTAACGTCGAGCGGGGGGCGGCAGGCTGTGGGGGCATGGGGTGTGGCATATTGGAGCTGTTTGCTGGTTCATAAATGGCCCACTTATTTCATTTTTATCTGTTACCCATGTACGAATATCAATTAATAACTGCGGCCATCGAATTGTTGTAATTACAATCGAGTGTTCGAGCACTCGATACTTGTGCGTGTTGTTGCTGATTGCCGCTGTTGTTGTCGTTGTTGTGCTAGTTATTTATTTATATATGCACAATGAATCGCTTGATTTAATGGCCCATCATTATCCACAATATATTTATATTTATGACTTAAATGCAAACAATAATACATTTGTTTGCTCTCGCGTCGAGGCTGGGGGGCCAAAGGTTTCAATTAGATATTGAGAATTACTACAAAACACACATGGAAATCATTAAGTATTGGAAATTGATTCGCACAGTATTAGAATATCAATGGTGAATAATTATGTACACAATGGTAGCAGACCCATAATTACCGATCAATAATTATGCTCTCTACAAGAGATTTAATTGTTTAGTGTGTAACTAACATATTATGTAAATAACCTTCAATACAGATCTATTAGTTCTAACTATTAGCTCTCAGTTTCGTCACTAGCTGTCGCTTAGCTGCGGCTTTTAGTCATCGATCACGGCGATAAATGCGACTGACATAATTATTGCAGTTTAGCAAGAGAGCAAAAAAATAATTACAATAATCTCAGCAGCGTTTGAGCGTCACTGAGCATCTCATTCTTCAATCAAATCTGCAAATCTGCAAATAAAAATGTCAATCTAAATAAGAATTCCCAATGCAAATCAATCAGACTTGGACCATGGCTAAAGCATTTGATGTATTGGCCGTGTCTGTGATTTCTGCTCTCAACTCTCAGGCGTCTGTTGTCGGTCTGTGTCTGCTGTCTGGCTTTCGTCTGTCTGGCGATTTTCGCAAACATGTCACACAGTTTACAGTTAACAGATGACAAATTCATTTTTAACACGTTTGCCAGAGTGAAACCCCGACATTGTGGACCAACAACCATATAATCATCGCCATGTCTACTCGTACAATGAGCCATTGCACTGCACATTTCGCTCGACTTGAGCGTGTGTAAAAAACTCAGCTTCCCTCCAGGGTGGACTGGCAGATACCCTGTGCCGCATTTTAACGCTGAAGCTGAACTCAACGTCCAGCAGTTTCTTATCAGGTTTTGCAGGGTACAGCGCATAAGTAGAAATATTAATGTCTGACAGTCTGTCTGCCGTGTGACGTTTGGCTGTCAACGGCTCCCCCAAAAATAACTCACACGACTCGTAACGTGTGTGTGTGTGTGAGTGTGTATCTGTATCTTTGGGCTCGAAAGTATCTTTTGGCGGCATGTGTGTGCCACAGCTTGCTTGGTGCGCACCTCATTCCAGCCCAGATAAATGTACAAAATTAAAGATTCTCCTGCTAAACGGAAGCTTAGTCGAAAAAAGGTCAAGTCCAAAATGATGGATGATGCCATGACACTCACACACACTCACACACACATATGCAGAGATGACACCCCAATCGACAAGGAGATGAATGAAATGGCTGAGTGACATTTTCGTGGTGCGCCCCGAAAGGTCTATTAAAAATTTGCCCACCTCCTTGCTTGGTTTGGTTTTTGGGTGGTTGCAAAAATTCCAGGGAAATTTTTGTCGTGCTTCAATGTTGATTTTAAACACTTATTCTTATCTCAGGTGGAACGTGGATACCTTGTGGCAATATCCGTTGAGGCGAGAGTCACAAAAACTTTTACCAGCGCCAAAGAGCGTATCATAATTTTTTATCATCGCATTCATCGCATAAATAATTCTGTTAACATTTTCAACAAGCCACAAATTAAAACTACAAAGCACTAAAAATTCGTACCTCGAAAATTTACGACCAACGGAATCACGTGTCATCCACACGCTTCGTCTCCCTTCTGCCCAACTCTACACCCCAGACAAGAGAGCCGTTGCACGAAGTTCCGCAGCCGATATGATGCATGACTCGGCGGAAGGCGTCCTCGACGGGTTGCCGGCAGCCTTAAGGATCTCAGTTTCGGATTGCGATTCACGTGCTCTGCTCTGTTCTGCGTATGTGAATTTAAAACTGTTTCACAGTCTTTGTGTGTGTGTGTTTGTTTCCAGGCATTTGAATACGAAATCCTTGAAGCCTTTTTGTGGTTTGCAGTTTGAATATAAAATCAGGGGAAGCACACACACACACAAACACAGACAAACACACCCCAAAGCACACACGCAGAGCACAGCAAACAACGAGAGTCGATGACAAACAGAAAATCCATTTCACACAAACATTAGTTTTATTTAAATCAGAGATTCATACACAGACACACACGGGGCACACGGCACAAGAGCTCACGACCTTTGTGCTGGCAGCAAACAGGAGCATGTGTTTCAGCCCACATCCTTGTGTTATCCTCGTTGACTTTTCACGCTCTTTTAAACGCCGCTCGGCTACATTTATCACACTTTAAGCAGCAAATGAAAATAAATTCGATAATAAATTAGTGCATTCTCCGAAAATCATGGGAAACTGTCAATAATACATTTGGAATGATGAATAAAATAAATATGTTATGCATTTCTAATTCAATTTGGGATGTTTAGAAAGAAGAAATTCTTTGGGTTGTGAAGTGAACAATAAATATAAAATTTCTTGAATTATTTTAAATTGCCACAATTGCTTAAATATTCATTATGTTCAATACTCTTCCTACTCACTTGGCTTAAACTCTTTGCCAAACTCTTCGCAGCATTCGCAGGAAATACGGCAATATTTTCTCAGTTATCTAACACGTGTAAACAGAACCCAGACATTGCATGTTCAGCGTGCTGATAGCATTAAAAATTCACACCTGTGATTTTGCTGGCTTTGACAGATAGAAGATAGAGAGGAGTACGAGTAGTCAACTAATTAGTTTCGAGCGTCAACGGAGCGTTACTTTGAGAATCCCAGAAAACTGAAATCGGTGTCTGAAACAACAACTACGCGTGATACACGTAATTTATGACAATTTTTTGCAGTCATTTGTCTTGAGGCGTAAACCGCTTACGGCCTCTAGAAACAAGCAGGCAAAACACTTCCCACACCTCGCTGTAATTCCCCTCAATCCACTGTGATAATTATGGTAGTTCACTGGCTCATTGATAGCTAAGCGGCGTTTTATGTAAAACCCGATAATTTATTAACTTATTACAGTTGTTAGTTAGAGCGAGCACACAAACTGTAAACTAAATAGGGGAAAGATATATATACACAATTGGAAGTGGAAGTTTAAATACAAGTGAAGTGGATTTGCATGCAATCGAGTGTATGTAATGCGATTAACGGTCTGATATGCGGTAATAAATAGGTGTACTTGCTGTAAGTGTAGCTGTAGCTGTAGCTGGAGGTGTAAGTGGAAGTGTCAGTGTAATGCCATTAACTTGGCTCGAACTTAGCGTTGGGGGTCCTTTTGATAAACGCTCAACAATGCCGCTAACAAGCAATTTTTACGACCGAAAATCCAATTCAAATGTTTACAAATCGTTTAAACTGAATTAAACTAAGGCTCAGTGAGAGAGGCTGAGAGAAGGGAGAGAGAGGGGACCAGGAACAGGACTGGAACAATGCTCCATTTCGGGCTGAGAAAAAGACATAAAAATAAATCGCGTACAAATTGAAAATAATTTCGGATTTGATTTTCTTCTTTACGATGATGCGACAACAACAAGGACTAGAGCTCTTCTACTCCAAGTGGACATATATATATAGAGATGTAGATATTCACAAATGTGGACAGCGTGGGTCAACTAAGTAAGGACGGCGACAAACCACCGCAAAACCACAGCGTGGGGTGTCCCTTCCATTTGACTAAGTACACAAGAATAGAGCGTAAAAAATTTTATCGTCGCGCTTTTTACGGAATGTGATCCGCGGCGATTAAGTGCGCGGCTTTTGTGTCATTGTCATGCCGTCGTCCTGGCCAGAAAATGGAATGGGCTTCTTGATGGCAAGCTGCTGGGGTGGGAGGGGGCAGCCATGTAGTTGAAGTTTATTTGCAGAGGGCGAATCAACCACTGCCACCGCCACCGTCACCGCCACCGCCAACGCCACCGCAACCGCAAACACCACCGTCTCTGACTCCAGCTCCAGTGACGCCTCCGCCTCGTAATGTATTCAAATTTTCCAAGGCGAGGCCAACGTCAGTGCAGTCATTTCATAAAATGCTTTTTTAAAATTTAATCGTGGACAAATATTTTCATTTCGCCTTGTTTTTTTTTCCGTAGCTTCCTATTTTTTCATTTCGTTTACTCCTCTCTTTTGGCTTTTAGCTAAATGAGTGGAAATAAAATTAAATCGATACTGGCCGTGAGTTTAATTCTATAGTCAAAGTTTCTTTTCCTAATTCACTTGGGGGCCAAAATGAAGCACAGTGGGAAAAATAATGAAATTGCTGTGTTATTGAGAGGTTTTATTTAGGAGACAGCTAATGCTTATTTTGTTGCTAGAAAGTATAGTTGTTGTTATGAGATTTAAAATGAATGAATAAAATAGCACGCAGAAGAATTTAGACTAGACAAATGTTATGAAAAAGAACGGATTTGTGACAGAAAATAAAATCTCAATAATAATAATAGATTTATTTGTTTTTGTTGTATGTTTGTGAACCACTGTGCTTAGCCAATTGCAAAACACTTCGAGTATATTATCAATTGAGCCTTAACATTTGCCGCGCAATTTCTCACAACTTAATTTTTATTAGAATGATTGCGTCAGTTGGTCAAAATTTGTTGGCCATGGCTAAGAAAGCACAAACGTGCAATAATTTTTCATAATTTTCAGAAAAAATGCGCTTTAAAATAATGACAAATCAGTTTGCAGATAAAGGCTAACCACAAAAAATTAGAGAAGGAAAGATTGAGGGAGAGCAAAAGTAAATAAAAAATAATACGACTTTTTCTTTTGGCAGCCGCTGTCGCACTTTTCCCCAAGCTTAACTAATCGTAACAGATTTTTTTCACAGTCACGTTTCGGAGGGAGAACGAAATGGGAGTAACCGAAGGCCTTGGGCGTTAGCGTCTGCTCGGCCATATCCTGCGGTCGGCTGCCAATTAGAACCCTTTGTTTGCCTTCAAGTCGGTCGCTTCAAGACGCCGTCCTATCTTGGTGTACTTATCTCCATAATAAAGTCGTAACAATTAATTGCGCGACCTTTTCACTGGCCACAGCCCAACATCCCAGCGACCCAACCATCCTCCCTCCAATGTCGGAGTCTGAATCAGAGCAAGGACTTTAATATGGGCAAAATCTGTTGTGAGCACCTTTTGCGGTTTGACGCATAATTTGTGCTCAGAAATTATTTGATGGCCGTCAATTAATTTAATGTCTTTGTCTATTTTCAAGTTTGGCTATGCGTATAAAATGTGGCTTACGGGTCGTATACTCGACAGCAAGCACTTTTATTTGTTATTACCTTAACTAATTCTTGTAGAAACGTTTATTTGATTAGTCTATTTTTGTATTGTTGTTTAAATTCATTGCAAATTAAAAAATTTAATATTCCAATTCGCAATGGAAACTCAATAAATATAATTCTAATTTGAGACTAGTTCCCATGAACTGCTCATATCCATAAAAAATCACTAGTGTTGCAAATTAAATCACTTCCTTGTCAATAACGTCATAAAACATCTCATTCTCCTCATATTTCACCCCCTTAGTCAACACATCCATAATTGTACAAGCCACAAATCTGTTTGGATTTCAGCTTTATCAATAGAGAATACATATGTATTTACATGTCTCGATGGCTCGGCACGAGCATTATTATCCACGGCTGATCTGTGGCAAACGACTCCATTGAATATTTCGCACTTGGCTGAGGTTTGTTTTGAATGAATTCAACTGTAAAGGTTAAAATTATAAATGTGCAAATGACTCATCATAAATAAAATTAATAAAAGGCACACTGCACGGATACGAAAGCCAAAAGCCGAAAGCCGACACCGACGCCAAGAAACCGAAACCCAAACCAAAACAGAGGGGATTGAGGAAGCACGGAGTTGGGATCGGCCGGTAGTAAGAGAGAAAGAGACCTTCATTGAGAAAAAGTACAACACATCAACATAAATATTATGATAAATGGTTTGTTATAATCATAATCCGCAGGGGGTAAGTTTTGAGACGTGCGCTACGCATTTTTTATCCAGCGACGCCCCCGAACCACAATCAGCGAGCGACTGACAAGGGACAGGAC
Organism: Drosophila siamana; assembly: GCA_035047445.1. NCBI lineage: Eukaryota > Metazoa > Arthropoda > Insecta > Diptera > Drosophilidae > Drosophila > Drosophila siamana. The sequence continues at coordinate 8,421,186 of JAWNPP010000004.1, read as the reverse complement.
AGGGATACTGGATGAACTGGCGCAACATATGGTCGGTGGGTGGATTATACAGATGGCGCAGCAGTGGATACGCATTTCGATTGCATTTCAATAGACGCGGGCCGCAGAAGTCAAGTTGCCGTTTTTATTGGTTTCGCTAACTGATGGCCGCGCAGGGATTAAAACTCAAAGGGAGTGCTTTGCATACACTCCAAACAGGCTGAGATACTTTCGTTCTCTCGGTGAGATACTTTGGCAAATCTACGCGCATCTTGCGGGGCCATAAACGGCTCGTATTATAACTTTGTCTTGGGAGTTCATTACAAAGTGGAAGCTTTACGCCTAATTAACACTTTATTCAAGTCGTGATTTTATTGTTTCAATTATGTGAGTGAATGAGCGCGCGAAAAGCAGCCACAAATTGACAAAACAATTTGTATTTGAATGCGCAGCACATGAGTAGACTCATTCTCCGTCTACAAACAACCCAAACACACACTCACTCACACTCGCTTCTCCAATTGCGAGCACATTAAAATTCAGGATGTGAAACAAACAATTTGCGGTAAGCGCAACAAGCCAAAGTCCTCGATTAAAGGCTACAGCAATTGCGAGTGTTTTGAATTGGTTGCGATTATTGCTTTGAATGTGGAAGCTGTATAAATTTAAGCTTTAATTTTTAAGACTTTCCTAATCATATTTTAGTAAAATATTGATCTTTAATTTGAATATTTACAGAGCTTATTAAAGTATTTTACGCCACACATTTCTAGCGGAAAGATAACAAACAAAACGATCTCTAACTCTGCTGGATGCTGACAACACTTCGATTTGGTTACAACCTGACAGGGAATTAATTTGACAACATTAACAAATTAAACTGTTAAACCCGCAACACACAGGCAGCAGCAACAATAACAACAACAACAACGGCGACGGCGACAGCAGTTGAGTACCATATCAACGTTCGTCTCCGGTTCCAGTTGCCAGACATTTACAACATCATTTGTAATCCATATCGCACAGCATGAAGTCCCACAGTCCCAGTCGAGAGAGTGTGTGTGTGTGTGTGTTTGTGTGAGTGCCAGAGAAAAGATGTATTGACCCTTCAACAGATTCTGTACGGAATGCTTCACGCTATTTATTGGCTCACTTTCACTTGGATGCGGACAACGGACAGAAACTGGGAAAAGCAAAGAGACTGCGCCTGGAACTCTAACAATAAGACCAAACGAAGCACGCCCCCAAACTGTCCACACAAGAAGAAGTTGCAACCGCTCGCAGGGGAATTCGAAATCGAGTATTCCTCCTTTGCCACACAGCAGAAGTGACAAAAGGCCACGTGTTTGGATTTCAGGTTGCTACTCTTGCAAACGTTTGTTGGATTAGTGGTAGTAATTTGTCAACACGATGGTGTGGCCACAATTAATTGGCATTGTATTTAGTTTAAGTCCAGTGGTCAAGTGGTGAATTGCGGAGACAAATGTGGGCATTACAAAAGAGATAAACTAGGAAACATATCAAAGGTTGAGCTATTCAAGTCGGAAAATGTTTAGTATAGTATTTATCACCTGTATGCTGATTACACATTGATGACTTTTATTATTACATTTAAATTTGTCGAAGAATGAACAATTGCAATTGCTTCACACATTTACTTTTTTAATCGTACAGCATTTTCTTTGGCTTATATTTTTAATAAATCAACCACACAATTCTCCTTTGACTGAACGATAATATACAAATATAAATATGTATATCTTGAATATATTCCGAAATACATCAAAATGATTTGCTTGTCAAATTTAATGTGATGCACCGTTGTGCGTTGTGGCATTTGCCAGGGGCAAGAGCAACGCGACTGTTGCCCGCCATTTGGGGAATGCTCCACTTGTGTCCAGTTGTGATTAATTGAAATTGTGTGCGAGTGAATGGAAATGGAATGGCAAATGTTGATAAAACGCTGCTTAAAATGCAGTACAGAAACCAGCGAATATGGCGTAAATTTCCTGGGGATATTGCAGCAGCAGCGGCAGCAGCAGCGGCAGCAGCAGCGGCAGCAGCAGCAGCAACAGCAGCGGCAATGCAATTGCAACTACAAGTTGCAACTTGCAGGTTGTGCACCCATTCCCATTGCCGGTCTCAGCTTTGGGCTGTTTTCCTGCCCCTTTTATCGAAGCAGGGGACAGGAAAAATATTTTGACAAATGAACCTAAATAACAGGTTGCAATCGCTTAGAGGACCCGGAGGTGGAGAGACGGAGGGGAGTGAACGCAGGGAGAGGCAACGGCAACGGCAACGGCAACTGCAACGACAACATATGCGTGGCCCTGGACAGACTCGTCCCGTAGTCGAACTCGTACCTGGACAGGAAAACGTATAGGCAGACAACCTTGATACCTCATTTATTTTAAAATGTTGTTGCCACAAAACTGAGGCCCGAGTATGAGTCGGAGTCGGAGTCGGAGTCCGAGTCCAGGCTGGCTTTTGCGCTGCACAAATGAAATCGACACATTGGGGTAAAGAACATAAAGAGAAACAAAACTCTCGAGTCGAGTCCGAGTCAAGTCGAGTTGCGTTGAGTTGAATTCATCAGTCAGACACAACTGACGAATCGACGTCGACCACTCTCGAAAATTGTTACAAATGATCGCAAATAACAGATCTTTGCCGCACCGTCGCGTCGAGTCGCCTCGATCGGGTTTTGTCTTTTTTTTGGGTCTGTGCCTGGGCTTTGGCCAGGTTGTGTTGTCCAGTCCATCAAAGGAGCCGAAGCCAGCAAAACAGAAGAAGAAACAAAAACAGAAACAGAGACAGAAACGCGTTGCGTGTGATCGAGTCTGGCACTGGGAAATGATGAGATGAGATTGGCCACAGCTGTGAAGCACTGGCTGCTCTCAGCCTTATTGGAAACTTGGTAACAGGCAACTGGCAACTGGCAACTGGAAACTGGAAACTGGAGATGTGATTGGTATTATTACCGATGTTGGGCGCCGCTTGTTGCCAGTTGAATTGCACTGATTTCTTGATTAATGCGAGTTTCGCATTTACGAGTTGCATTGATTGCTGCTTTTCATCTTGCCGTTGCAAGTGTAGCAAGTGTGGCAAGTGGCAATAAGTCTGTGGTAGTGTGTGTAGTTAGTGCACTTACCCTGATTGTTGTTGTTGCTGCTCTTGCGCGACGTCTTCTTCTCCTTCATCCAGGGATACTCGGGCACCGAGTCCATCCCATCCGGCGTCTGTGGCACACCAACACCGACACCAACCGGATATCCGCCACCGACTCCGACTCCGACCCCGACACCGACACCGCCAACACCGACACCGCCGCCACCGCCGACACCACCGCCAACAGGTGTGCCAATTTTCGGGCTCTCAGGACTCAAGTGATTGAGGAACTCGGCCATCGAGGGCTGCGAGTTGATGAAACCCCCCTCGGAGGCCATCCAGTAGGCGGTGTCCGCCGCTCGTTTATCACAGTTCGGTGCCATTTTGTTGACAAGCATCACCGCCGGCGGCGGTCCCTGCGGCTGCTGTCCCTGCCCCTGTCCCGGCCCCTGCCCCGGGCCGGCGACCACAGACGCCACCGCCGTTTGGCCCGTTTGCACTTGCAGCGGATTCAGCGGCGACTCCGATTTAATCTGGGCGCCCATTTGGGTGGTGTCCAATGCGCTGCACACCTCTTGCATTGTTAACACTATTTTCCTTTGCGAATCTTTATGTCTAGTTTCTTTTCACAGTTTTCAGCAGTTCTAACATTCAATTGTGCACCTGAAAATGATGAAAAGAAATCACTTGAATATGGTAATATTTCTTGAAAATAAGGGCAATAAAATGTTTCAAAATATTATCAAATATATGTAAGATATTTTGATTCGAACAGGATCAAGTCTTAAAAAATATTATGGTACTAAGATTATAAATATTTCTATGTATTTATATTTTCCAGTAAATGTATTTGACGAATGTAACATTGTATTGATATATTATGAAGGTTATCTAATAAATGTCAGGTTCAGGCTTTTCAATTTTTTGAATAATTTAATAAATATTATTTTATTTTATCAAACATGCGAACAGAAGCACTCATAATTAGTTTAAGTAGATCAAATTTTAAAGGAGTTTGACAATTAAAAACGAGAGCAGTATGGAGCCAAAATAATTACTACACAATTAAGAAGACAAATCTCCTAACGAGCATTAATGAATTAATACAAATTCGTATATCTAGTAAAATTGTTTTAATAATCACGTGTTTAACAACCATTTGCGCTACTTTTAGTGAAGCAACTATAGACACTTGTTGTTTATAAACAGCCGTCGGATAAATAAAGTAAGAGCTTGTAAAAAATTAAATAATCTATGCAAATAGACGCAGACACAATTGTAATAATTTTGCTGCCTGACAATAATAAATAAGTATTACAAAATGATATAGCATTAAGGCAAATGTGTTTTAGACACTTCTGACTTACCATTTCAATAGATCGCTTTTTAGCGTTTGCTCAATAAGTTTTCATTTTATATTCTGCACACTTTCAGCACTCGGTCACATTTACTAAGCGTGTCGCAATTGCGGCACATTTACCACTAAGCTGTGGCTGCTACACAGTATTATTTTGTATCTCTCGAGATGTTCTTGCCAACAGGGTCAGATAAGGTCGCAAAGCAGGCACAAACTTGTCATCGACACGGGCAAACGCGACGCGAATAGCGATTGCAATGGCCACCGTTGTTCACTCGAGCGGGACAGTTCCAGTTCCAGTTCGAGCTTGAGCTTGAGTTTGAGTTCGAGTTCGAGTTCCATCATGTGGAGCAGCGGCTGGTGGTTATAGTTTTACACACCTTGGCACCCATGGCGACGCGAGTGACAAAACAGAATAGTGAACAGAAACGCGACACGATAAGGCAACAAACGCCACACACACACACACCACAAACACAGCCCCGGGTACAACGGTGCGTATGCGAGACGACAAGTTGTGTACGAGTTTGGTTATTGAGCTGAGCTGCGAGCAGAAGGAAGGGTCTGCTTGGGGTCTGCCAAAGAGTCACAAGAAGCCGAAGCTGATCTTGCAATGGTTACACACACAAACACAATCACACACGCACACAAAAACAGACACAGACACAGACAGTTGCACTGCAATTTGTAGTTACAAGTTACACTTTTCTACACATTCGCGCCACAGTGTTGTGACTGTAGCTGTCCCTCTCTGGCCTGCGGCATAGGTTCAACTTCGCGTCGCGTATCGGTGCGCAGAACCGGTTTGCATTGTTGTTGTCGTTGTCGTTGTCGTTGTCGTTGTCGCTTTCGTTGCCTCAATGGTGGCCTTTGCTGCTGTTGTTGTTACTCGTACTATTTGTTAATAATTCAACTAAATATTGTACACTATTTATTGATTGCACGCTTGCCAAATAACTGATGAATATTATTGAATGTTTTGCATTGCATTTATTCGAACACTGTATTCACAGTGTCTAGAGTCTCGCAAACTCTCCCTCCGTTTTTTATTGTTAGTGCAAGACGACGATGCTTCGTGCGTTCACGAATCTCAAACAACCATTTCATCCAATAGCACCGAACGCACTGAATCTTGTCCGCACTTGTCGCTAGGAGTGGCCAACGCAGCGCAGTCTTACAACTGTTTTCAAGATGAGCGCCACAACCACCGACATACCAAGGGGCGTGTCCACACTGTCTGCCGTCTGCTGTCTGTGTGTGTGTGAGAGCGAGTGTGTGGGCAGAGGTGCGAGTAGAGCAGAGCGCAAGGCAAAGCAAAGCACAGTGACAGCGACGACAGAGAATGTTGGGGTGAATTGTCATGCGAGAGATGAGCGCCAGTTTCGTGTTCGTGAGCGCAACTATCGCAACATAGTATTTAAAATATCAAGCATACGCTTAGTTGCGATCTACATTGTTGATTTTTAGGTATTTTAAACTAATTTAAAGGAAATATATATAATTTAAACATACAATCAGCTAACTAACAAATTAATAAGGCACTTCAGTTGTACTTTACAACAAGTCAGTGTTCGAACACCAACAATTATTTAAACTAACGTTTCGCATTTGTTACTTCTTGTGCTTTGCCTGCTGTTGTTATCGTTGGATCTGCACAGCTTGTCCAAAGTTCAGCAGAGAGCATGTTCGAGCCTGCGCGATAGTCAATACGCCGGTTGCCGGGGGTGGAGTTCTGCGAGGCGCACACAGCTCTACACACAAAACACGCTCACAAAACATATGTACACACGCACACAGGCAAAGAGTGTAGAGTCTCCGCAACGCTGATTGGTCGACGCCAGGCATTTGCCTGTTTCTTTTTGTCGCTCTGTGGCTTTGCTGCCTTGTCGCGCTGTTTTTACTCTTTGCGTTTCGTTTCGCTTTGACTGAACTGTAAACGTGTTGCTTGTGACGGAATTTATTTGCTTTTTTGTTATTTACACATTCCGTCGCCGCTGTCGCGATGGAGCTGCAGCGACAGTGACAACGGCAGCGACAGCGACAACGACAACAACGATGACGACGACGACGACGACGACGACGTCGACGGGTTTCATTTCTTTTTTGTTGTCTCTCCGCGTCTGTGGCGTTGCGTATTTTTGACATTTCGTTTTGCGAGCTGCGCGTCTTTCTTTTTGTTTTGAGCGCCTCTTCTTGTCTAACCATCATGTTGTCAATCTTGGTGGCATTGTTTTTGCCCTTTTTTGTTGCCACAGTTTTTCACATTCTGTTTTTATTGGCAATCGCTTCGTTTCTATGCCCTTTCTGTTTCATATACGTACACTGCTGTACAGTGGCTGCTAAAAGTTGCTGAACCAACTGGCAGAGCATCTGCACACATTAAACTGAGTGGCACAAAATAATATTGCATTTAAATTTTGTTTGTTTTGTTGTTTACATATTTTAAAATTGAAATATATGTGGATAACACTTCTGCTTTTGAACGTTGGCAATTGGGAAAATGTCCAATTAAACCAATGTAAGGAATATTCCCTAATAATTATATAATGCGAATGTAATTTGTTATAATCAAAAATTGTATTTTAATAATAATTGTATATGATATTTTTTATGTTTCAAATAGTTTTTGTTTTACCAAAAATAGCATCATTTATTATTTCATATGAAATACTGTTCGGCGTTTCGCCACCACTTTCAATATTGCAATAGAGTGAGACAACCTATAGATTTGCGTACGGTGATCAGCGTTATGTACTTATTTGAATCCCAGATTTTGTATCCGTTGCCATAAGCCTGCGTTTCCTTTAGCCCCTTTCCTCTTATCCTCACAAGTGCGCGTTATATCAGCAGCGTTTTTATTGCCGGAGATCAAGTTTAACCAACGCAGTGCGCTTTATGATCCAGTCGCGGATTTTGCAGAGCCAGAAGCAAGCTAAGCAGGTAGCTCAAGATAAAGTATTCACTGGTACTTTGGAAAACCCGCGGAAAAACCGTTGAATTTCTCTTTCATTTTTACGCGCTGAGTATGTAACCATTATTTACCTGAACTATTTAAAATATTTGACACCTGCGACAGGTAAAAGGTTAACACTTAACACTGCACGCGTGGATTTGCTGAGCTCTGATTTCGAAAGCTGATAATATATGTAAATGTTGAGTGGAAGATTTGGCAGTTGAAGCTACAGTTATGCCAGAAATGACTAAGATAAGTTTGTCTTTTTTATGACTTATCACGGCTAATATTGTCAAAGTGTTTTCGAATTTTTAAAGTCTGCCAAAAGTCAATTAAATTGCGCATGCATCATAATTAGCCATACTCGCCACATGTCCGCAGTCGTTTCGCAATCAAGACTCACGCCACATTCTAAATGTGTCGCGTAGTCTTCGGTGCCAGAATCAGATTCACTGCAGCGACAGAGACTAAAACTGAGACTGAGACAAGACGGCGACAGAGAGGAGAGAGAGAGAGGGCAGAGCCACCATAGCCTGGACACGGGCCACGGGCCAATAGACGCGACGACACGTAGACGAAGTCGCATCCGTGGCCAGCCGGCTGCTTGACCTGTCGCCAAAGAGACAAACACACACACACACGTACACACAGGTAAGAGGAAGGACACAAAGAGTTCCGCGACTCGCGGATATGTTTACCTGCACGGTATAAAAGTAAACTGACGACACGCACTTGCAACTAGTTAAAAAATAAATGTGTCACAGTACAGAAGCCAAAATATTACTCAACAAGATGTACAACAATCACGATACTCGTTACTCCTACGTGGTGGTCAGCAATGCCGCCACTGGCAACATTCTGCACGAGCTCCTGATTCCAAACGAGCCGCAGTTCTCCTCTGGCCAATCCGGTCAACACGGTGGCAGCAAGTGTAAGCGTCCTCGCACTGCATTCTCGAGTCACCAACTGCTGGAATTGGAGCGAGAGTTCAATGAGAATAAATATTTGGCCAGAACACGAAGAATTGACATTGCACAGCGCCTGCAGTTGACGGAGCGGCAAGTGAAAGTTTGGTTCCAGAATCGTCGCATGAAGTCTAAGAAGCATGCGAACAAACAACTGCAGCCCAAAGGTTTAACAGTGCTCGCAAAAACAGATCCAACACCAATTGAGATGCAATCGGAGCCACCACTCAATGAGCATGAGTTGATTGTGGAGCGACTGTTGCAATATGTTAACGAGGAACAAGTATCGATGGATTGCGGTATGCCACAACAGCATTTCGATGCCACACTTTTGGAAGAACAACCCCAGCAGCAGTTCATTGAGTTTACTGAACCTCAAGCGAATTATCTATCAGAAGGACTTCCTGAATTTACATGGCAACCAAACTATCTGGACACAGATCCATGGAACTCCATTTTGAATGGGCAGCAGCAGTACGATAACATCGATAATTTACCCGTTAACCCTGGCACAGTATTAGAAGAACATTTTGGCTGGGATTCGAGCAGCTCGTTGGCCACGTCGACATCACCAGCTACATCTACCTCAACATCCCCGTCATACGATTCCTTTGATACACACGACGTTGACTTTGATTTCTTGCAGCATTTATTAGACGCATAAAATTATTGTTAATTTAATTTAAGTCTTTTTTTGTAGTATTTAGTGCTATAGACATTTAGGTTTAATTTGAAGATACAAATAAAAATATCTAAAAGAAAAACCCCATGTGAATTCAATTTTTGCTCTCCTGTTCTCTGCCGTCTGCTAACGTACAACTGGGATAAATTGGTGTCATCACATCATAAAGTCATTTCGACATATTGAAATTTTGCTCATACAACACCCAGACACACAAAACTCACCATCACGCATACACACAACAGACATGGGTGTGTGGCCAAGGACATTTACAAGTTGATACACTGAGCGTGTATCCTGTTTGAAGCATATTGTTTTGTGGACAATATTTCATCAGCAGCTGCTGTATTACATATTAGTTTTATTATTCCAATAACATTAATGCATTGCATTTCATTATCGATAAACTTTTGCTATGCCACACATATTGATTAGAAAAGTTGCGGTTTGCTCGTGAGATGTAATAAGAAAACTAAGGAGGTGGTGGACATAAGAAACAACTTACATAGGACGTGAGGAAGTATTAGATATGAATTGCTTGAGACACAATTAAATTAAATAAATTTGAAGAACTATTTTAGTGATGAACAATTTTTATTGAATATATTTCGTTGATACGTTTATTTCAATTAATGAAAGTGATATATGATGCATGGGCATGAATCGCGAATACAATTGAATCAAAACATTGACTTGTCGTGATTAATGTAGTTTAGTTTTGTGAGATTATTGCCAAATCATTTCTACTAATGTGCGTTAATTATGTTTTATTTTTATATAGATAGCAACTTATCTAAAGGATTAATGACTTGGGAAATAAATTAAGAAAAATAAAATTATTTGACTCATTTGCAGAACATATTTATCGACAATTTCAGTCATGTGTGATTGGGGTCCCAAAATGTTTGCTTACTTGCCACACACACACACACACACTGTTGCAAAAGTCAAAGCAAAAGATGCAACTACCGCAACAACCGTGACAAGTACAACATTTGTGTCGCCTGCCTCTCTGCCTCTGCCTCTTCTTCTGCCTCGCTTCAATCTGTCGCCCTTCGACGCAACCTTTGACACGCATAAATGGAACAGGAACAGGCAACCCCATTCTCTAGCCTCAACACGAGTGGGAGTTGGGCGCTGGGGACCGAGTGCCGAGAGCCGAGAGCCGAGACTGGGACCGGGACAAACAAAGATCGCAATTTGACTCTACACCACGGAGCTGTCAGCTCGCACAGAGTGGAGGAAGATTGATTACCGCCATCGAATTGTTTGCCTTCAACGGGGTGCCACATGCCCGATACCCCGAAATGCTCGCTGTTGACTGTGTGTGTGTGTGCGGAGCGGGGATGTGAGTGCTTCGATTGAATGGCATTAGAATCGAAAGAGTTATACTCGTTCGCCAGTGCAGATATGTTAGTACTACTCAGCCTGACAGCCTCGACATCAACATGAAATTCCTGCTGTCATATGTAAACAACGCTCTTGAGTTTGTCTTTCTTCCCCACTGGGTTGCAGTGTCTATTTACTCTCGAAACTTTAAATAAACTTTTAATGAGCTAAACAACTATTATTGCAATAAAGTATTAGCGTTAATGGCCATCTGATTTGCTTCCACATGAGATAACGACAAATTCTCCCAAAATTATCAGCTGGCTTGCTAGCATGCATCAGTTTTTAGTGCATAGAGGTTAAACGAAAACAAATATAAGTTCTCAATTAATAAGAGTACTACGATTGGAAATAACCATGTATTTATTTAAAAAAAAAAATAGTCCTAATCAATGGATGTAGTTTTTAATAAATAGTTATTAAAAGCCGATGCCTGAAATTTAGCCAATTAGTTGATTTGTCAAACAAAACGAAAGTAACTCACTTAGTTTATAAGAGAGCTAAGCTTAAGAGAAATAAGAAGAAATTAATGAGTATAATAAGTATATAAAAATAAAAGTCCCTCTTATCAGTCAAGGCACTTTTAATTCTACTACTAATCGAAAGTGATTTTGAGGCGAAGAGCTTTAGTTTGTTAATACAATTCAAATAAATTAAAATAATCTTTTTAACAATGACTTGTGTTCTTGGAGAGCTTGGACTACTGATGATAAGAAATTGCCTCATAAATTGAGTAACTCAGTGCCTTCAGTCTTTACTTCACAGCCAGTGTGAACAGTTGTTTTCAAATATAAAGCTTAAGCTGAATCATATTTGAAAATCAATATGAGGCCACGTGTGAATTTGATAGTATTAATATTGTTCTGTATAATGACTGTGATATTGGGACAATCACGTCGCGTTCGTCCATATTGTAATTATGATCAGTATGGAAACTGTCGGAAAATGGTTTTCTATTTCCATTAAAAGCAATAAACATATTTGGATTAACGCAAACAATTGTTGGCTTCAAAATTATTTATTTCAAATCGGAAATCATTATTTTTGTTTCAGTTGAACATATCAATTAAATAGTCGTTGCCTTCAGTTTTTCAATGAACGAATCGATGAATTCCATTTGCTTCGAGTGATATTTCCGTACGTATTTGATGCAGTTCTCGTAATTGGCCTCATCGTTGAGACTCTTGTAGGCCATGGCGCGATAAAGCCAGGCTCGCAGATTCTTCTCGTCCAGTTTATTCAAAACGAAATCGCAGTCAACAATGGCACGCTTGAAATTTCCCAATCTGCTTGCAACAAAGCAAAGAAGACACAATAAACAAGCTATTATGGATTACACAATATATTCACTTGATGAAACAGAGGGCACGATTTATATATAGGATCGGACTATCTTTGATATTCTCAATGGCCTGGCTGTACATCTCTTTGGCATCCTCGTACTTTTCCTGGCGATAGTTGGCGTTACCCAGTCTAGAAGTCTCATTTAATTAAAGAGTGTAAAGGTGATTTCTCTGGCTAACATACTTGCGAAAATTCTGTGCCACTCGTTCCCGCTCTAGGCGAGCCTTGGAGCGCTCGTCCTGGTCGACTTCCACCTGTCGCATGAATGTGAAGCGGTCGCTGTTAAGTTGGCACTTTGGATTTTTTCGCTTGGTAACCATAAAATTGTCATCTGTTAGACTTTCAGACGTTGTCTCTTTTAGTGTTGTCCCTTCACCATTTTCTCTAATAAAAATAACAAACATCTTGAACACGCTTCAGTTGTTTTGTTGTTTACTTACTCGCTTGGTTTAATCATGCTGCGCAAAAGTGTTGTGACTTCTTCCACCTTCGAGTTCAATTGCAGAAAACTCTCATCGATTTGCGGATGTTGCAGCGAATACATCCTTCTTTAAAGTTTATTTGTAACTGAAAAACAATACGCTTATTTATGCTTTGAAACTTCTACTTGTTGGTAACCTAGAGCAACCACATATGTATGTTTTTTTTGCGAATTGCTTAGCAACAGCCAAAGTTTGTTTATATTTAAAATATGCTGCTATCATATAATAATTATTAAATAATATAAACCATTTAATATATAATAGAAATTCTACAAAGTTCAATGTTGCGATTATCGCAGAGAAATTGAACATCGACTGTGATGTCACAACAGCTGAACATGAGTTCATTAAAGATTATTTCTTGGGGTTTGGCTGCAGCAAATAATAAAATAGATTTAAACAAATGCTAAAGATTGTGTTGTCCTAGTACATTTCCAAATTACCATAAATGCAAATCATTTGCTTGGCGAATCTCTAGCATAAAATAATCGCTAAGTGTGGCGGCGCATAATTTGAATGTCATTAATATAGTAAATAAACAGAGATTACGATTATTTGAGAGTTTCGCGTATATGCTGCGAGTCGCTTACGTGCAATGCACAATGTGTCCACATTACTTTTCATTTAATCTCATACAATTTGTAAGATAAAGAAATGTTGCACTCGCGTTGTGCATGCTAAGCTCAGAGGATCAATTATAGACTATAAAACATAATGGCATCTAATAATAGAGCCGCAATCTGAGCGCAAAGCCAAAGGCCCGACTACACCAAAAAGGAGAAAAAAAATGAAAAGAGAGTGCAGTGCAACGGCTTTGGATCTGGGGTTGTGTGCATGTCGTCAGACATTACCTGAGCTCCTGCTTTCTACACAAGTGTGTGTGAGTGTGGAGCTGGCGGCGGATGTGTGTCTCGTGTGCACATTGCATTTAGGAGCACACACACACACAGGGGCACACACTCAATCGCTGCGGCTGCGACTGTGGCAAGAGCGTTTACCGCCCAGCCGGACATGGACATGCTTAAGCGCCAGCAAATGCCAGCTCGTTGCAACTTTGAATGTGACTGAATGGTGGCTGGTGGCTGGTGGCTGTAGCAAGTTCGTTGCGTCGTTCCGTTTGCTCGTTCCGTTCACGCAAAGAGCCAAAACATGCAGGAATAAATAATTGCAGCTCAAAGCGAGCCGGTGAACTGGTTGTGGCACCATACCACACCACACTCCTCGCTCCCTCTCCACTTCTCCTTGCCGCTCTCTTTTTTCTTTTGCCCTGGACAGCGACACCAAATTGCTCACATGACGCATCGCATTTTTATATGAATTGCGCTTAGGCGAAGCATTCTCTGCCTCCTCCCTTCTGCTGCTGCTGCTGCTGCTGCTGTTGCTGCTGCTTCCTCCCTGCTTCTTGCTGCTTGTTCCTTGTGCGCGTCCCATATGACGAGCGTTCCGGCGTCATCAGCATAGATTGCCATTCCGAGTAATTGTTACAAATGGATTTCATGTAATTTAATTGCGGGTTTTACATCATGAAAAATATACCAGCCATTGGCCCATAAATATGCGGCGACCACTCAGCGTCCGTTCCAGGCATATCCTTTTTTGGGAGGTGCAGATGTTGCAGGCCACGCGGGACGGGCATGAGGAAAGGGCTGTTTCCCCTTTCCTCCGCTGCCTGCAGTGTGAGCGCATTCATTTCAAAACAAGAGGCAGGCTTAATGTATTACATAACAGAAGAGCAATTTAAAAAGTTTTGATTTTTGATTTCACACAGTAAACATCAAAAGTAATGAATATTATCAAGAAAAAATTGCACTTTCTCAAGCATTCATCATTTTAGTTACAACTATTAGCATTATGTGCAAGTATTTGCAATACGTATCGAGTTAGATCCTTGTGGATTCTAGCCCATCTAGTATCTAATGACTCCATCGATTAGCCATAAATTAGACGTCAATATGAGCTGAAATGAGAAACAATCAGGTTGTCTAAGTGTGCTGTGCACTGACTCTGCCTATAATCAAATATTCAAATTGTGTCGCACATTGTTTTCAGCCCAAAACGAAAGTGGGGAGAGTGGGGGGAACAAAAAACAGCAACAGATGCTTACAACAGCCTCACGGCTTAGTGCCATGATTCAAGCGCAACAATAATTCCGTTGTATTGCGTCTAAGGAGAATCCTCTGCACTTGCAGGGCCTTCACAAAGGACCCAAACTCCAACTCCGACTCCATTTCTAGCTGCTCCTTTGCTTAGCCCTCAATTGGCATTCAAACGTTAAAGTGATTTTTTTCACGCGCTCATTTTGCACAAAGTCTTCTGCGGAATACAAAACAACACCCGGCGACCTGGTCGAGGAATGTGTGCACCTTTGGCTGTGGCGCACTATTTTTTACGGCCAACAACAGCAGGACGAAGCTGCCTAACCGTAGAATGGTGTACTACATGAGGACACACACAGTCCAACCAAGCTACACACACACACACACATTCACACACTGGCATTCCAATATTTTGCCACGTGCAATTTTTGGTGAGCTGAAAAAAACTTTTTCTCTCCGCCAGGCTGTTTTTTTTTTTTGTTGTTTTTCGAGGAGTAGGAGAAGATAAAGGTGGCACACACATTTGGCCTGTTTATACGACAGGTGTTGCCATATTGGCGGCGTTGAGGGACTAACACGTCTGTGAAATGTCATAACGTTTAAACGTGCTAAAAATTCGAAAATATTCCAAGCCTCCCTCCCCAACTCATCACAACAACCACACACAACGCAAATTATGCACATCGAGCACTGAACCCACTGCTAAGTGAACCGGGCTGGAATGAAATGCGATTGGAATTCAGTAATGTAGGCCTAAGTCAAATATATCTAAATACGAAAAAGTTATAACACTTAAAACTTGATAACTAAAGACTACTTGCATAAATGAGTAATTAAAATAAAACAATTTTGTGTCATGATTTGACAGTTGCCCAAGCAGAAGGATTAGCGTTCAGTAATGTAGACCTAAGTCAAATATATCTAAATACGAAAAAGTTATAACACTTAAAACTTGATAACTAAAGACTACTTGCATAAATGAGTAATTAAAATAAAACACTTTTGTGTCATGATTTGACAGCTGCCCAAGCAGAAGGATTGGCGTTCAGTAATATAGGTCTAAGTCAGATATAACTATATATATAACAGCTGTAACATTCAAAAGTAGATATATAAAGACTACTTGAATAAATGCGTAAATAAAATAAAACACTTTTGTCTCTCTATTTGACAGTTGCTCAAGCAGAAGGATTGGCGTTCAGTAATGTAGGTCTAAGTCAGATATAACTATATATATAACAGCTGTAACATTTAAAACTGGATATCTAAAGACTACTTGCATAAATGATTAAAATAAAACACTATTGTCTCTTGATGTTAAAGTTGATGTAAGCTAAAACATCTTAAAAAGTGCACAAAATTAGTCTATATTTTGTATTTGGAGTTCATATTAAATCAAAAATATTTAACTACTATTTATTTTATTGTATGTTAATAAAAGTGTGTAGAAATATTCAATTCAACAGCTGCGGCTAACGATACAATATTACGTTATTTGAGCGGCAAATATTGTGAATAACTATGGTGCTCTTGAGGAAAATTCATTTGGGCGGCCCAGCAACTAGCTCAATTAATTTATTATGGCATCTGAGTTGCTGCAGAGCTCGTTTCATTTGCACAGAAAACGCATTTCCCGCAGATTTGTTAATTCGTCGAAGCGCTTCCACAATAATTGGCCAGAGCCGTGAAAGTCGTGAAAAGTCGTGGAAAGCCGCAAATTCAAAATTCAGTGCAATGCAAAACGCGCACTGCGATTAGCCATAAAAATTATAGATTCAATCTAATTAGAAAATGTCGCGGTTGCCGCTTTTTGGGCCGGCAAAATTGCGAGTACCTTCTGCCCACAACTGTGAAGACTGAGTCCTCAGTGAGGGGGTGGAGGGGGTGTCGACAAAGCCAGGAGAGGCAAGTGAATATTTAATTTAATTAACAAGAAACCATTTGGCTGTGTCGCTTCTGCAAAATGCTCCAAGCGAAGGGGGAAGAGCGTTGAGCGTTGTGCGTTGTGCGGTTGGGAATTTATTGTTATGACCAGGCCAAGAAAGGAAGTGGCGTTTGCCAATGTCATCAGCAGACTGACGATGCCGCAATCGCAGTGGCAACATCGCGAGTGCTGCGAAATGATTGAGCTGTGCTTCAGAGTATAGTACTCTATAAAGAAGCAACAACAATTGAAACAATCTGTTGGACATGTTTATTACAATGGCATTTGGCGTAATTGCAAGTGGTTCGTCTTCGTCTTCGTCTTCGTTTTCGTCTCAGTCTCTCGGTCGCTTTGATTTTTTATGCGCCTTTGATTAGCTGCGTTTATTGCCAGACGATTAGCCACACCCACACTTGCGACGCCTCTTCGCCTTCAACCGAAATCACATCTATATTCATTATGGCAGCGACATCGCGCATGTGTGTGTTTGCAGGACATGTGATGTCAAGGACTTGGGCCGCCCGCGGCTACGACTACCGCAAAACGCAGTCTGACACATGCTCGGAAATGTCAACAATGCGCATGAAAATGCCAAGGTGCCACCCCTTTTCCTCTTTCCCCTTTTCCACACACACAGAGCACACAGCTTCTTGGCACTATTTCCGCACCGACAATTTCCTCCCAGGGGAAGCAATTTGACACACCAGAGCTAACCCTAACCCTAACCTAAGCATCGGGCCAAACCCCAAAAGTCACTTCAAGCCGGAGTAACTAAATGTGTTTTGCGGCATGTGCCACTCTCTCTCTCTCTGTCTCCTTCTCTCCCTGCCGCGTTTGTTGTGCTTGTTCTGGTTCACATTCCTTGGGGGCAAGTTGGGCAAAGACGTCGTCCAGCCGCCGCCCGAAACAAGTGTCCCAAACAACACGAGTACAAGTAATGTGTGCGGTTAAATATCCATAAATCAAATCGTAGCACTTCCCGCTCGCTCTCTCTCTCTCTGTCTCTCTCTTGGCTCACATGGCATTGCCAAGATGACCACTGGACCAGAGACTGTTCCTCTGGCTCGGACTGTGCGGTTGACACTTTTCTCGCATTAATAGCCGGTCACTTGGGCCAAGCGGCATTTGACTTTAGCATCGAATTCCTCGACTTGACCCTTAAGCCGCAACAGCACATTAAATGCAAAAGTGAAAACGCAGCCAACTGGGGCGAGTGGCTTAAGTATGCCACAAAAATGAACTCTTTTCTTGGCTCATTTCAGCTTGACATTGGCCATGATGAATACCACGTGATGGGGTGATGAATTTAATACACGCCTCATACAAAAGCCACATTAAATGGGCTGCAAAGTATGGCGAGATGTACTCTGAAAGAAATGATGAAGGTTGTTCCGGAATCTTGTCGCTCCACATGCAACAAATTTCAAAATAAATTCCAATTACTTTGCTCGAAAGTGGAAAATAAGTCTGACTTTAAGATACGAAATCTTTCTATCTTTAGATGGGCAATTCAATTTAATTTACTGGCAAATGAATTTAAACTTGTTTGTTATATTTTTTGCGGGCAATATTTGCTTTATTTATTCAAAACGTATTCTAAACAATATTAAGGATTACTAAGTAGTAGGAACTTTAGAGAATTGAGGGCTTTGCTGGCTGGCTTCACTGAGTTGGGGGCTGCCTTTTACGTCGGCTTGGGATTATTTCTGATACCAGGGACGATTACTTAGTAGCTATAGCTTAAATCTACACACACACACACATACAGTTGGTGTGAAAAAAATACAAAAAAAAGGAAAAGAAATTAATTATGAAAGTCGAAGGCTGTGCAGGGATTGATGTGGGAGACGCTCAGTTTTCTGGACTTGGCCGCGGGTTCGCCCCACGACAGATTCATCGAAATGGACGAGCTGGGATGCATAACACTCTGCTCATTGGAGTGTCCGGTCTGAGCGCCAAGCGCAGCCGAGTTGGACTTGGACCAGGCCTGAGCTGCCTCCTCCAGCTCCTGCTTGATGCTCTGCAGCACCAGATCCACATTGTACGAGTAGTGTCCGGATGAGCCACTGTTCGCTGGCAGAGCATTGCTGCTGGCTGGCGCTGCTGTCGTCTGGGCGAGATGTTCCAGTATCTCACTGAGATCCGCCGAGCTGCTGGGCACCGTTTGTTGCTTCGGCTTGGCCTTCAGCTGGCCATAATAGTTTGGATTGGCCATTGGCATTGGCAGCGGCAGCGGCAGCGGCATGGGATTGGATTGAGTGGGCGCCACAGGAGCAGCTGTTGTTGCGGCTGGAGCTGCACGCTTCTCGGCACTCGGATCCTGGGAATAGGACATCAGACGCTGCACGATGCCGCGATGAGCGCTCTGCTCGGCTTGTGGCTGCGTCAGCTTTGCATTGGCTTTGACATCGCGTTGACGGTGTCCCTGAATGTCCTTCTTGAACTTCATGCGTCGATTCTGAAACCAGATCTTGACCTGACGCTCGCACAGCGACAGGCGCTGGGCAATCTCAATGCGACGTGTCCTATACAAGTACATGTTGGTCTTGAACTCGTGCTCCAGCTCCACAAGCTGCACGCTGGTGAATGCGGTGCGAGAACGCTTCAGTTTGACCCGCTGCTCCTGCGCCGGCTGCAGTGGCATGTTCTCGTCGGAGGACAGCTGCTGGCCGGGCTGCTCGCTCAGGGACATGGGCAGCACGGTGGGCGCCATGTGCTGGTAGCTGGGCAGTGTGGCAACTGGCAGCGGTGGCTGCGATTGCTGCAGGGATTGTGGCGTGGCCTGATGATGGCCATAGATCAGCTAAGGAGAGTGGAGGATAGATTAGGACTGAGGATAGATCGAAAGCAGCTGCTTGTACTTACGTCGCTGTACTTGACCACGGGCGCTGGGAAGGCGTTCATCTTTGGCTGGTGCACTGGATAGTAATGCATGACGGATGACATCTCGTGTGTGAGTGTTGTTGCTCTTGGAATGTCCAAATCAAAAGTGATGTCCTTTCCGCCAACGCTGCTGCAATATATAGCCTGCTAGGTAGGCAAATCAGTCGGTCGTCGGTCGTCGGTCGTTCAGGCAGGTTTGCCAAAAATCTGTAGACCGAAATTTGCCTAAACTCGCGCACGCTGCCATAAATCCGCTGCCCGATCGCCGGCGTCTGCATCGCTGTCTCCCTCTGTCTGTCTATCGCTGTCGCTGTCTCCGTCTCTGTCGCTGCGCTGTGCGTCTGGCACCGCGAGGACTAGCCAAGTCCGGGGCAGGGGCAATCTAGAGGCTTGTTTTGATCGAAATCCGGCTGGTCGAGGATTTTGACATTACGTGAGCTCGTCGAGCTAAAGGACTGAGCTACAGGTATGCTTAGACGCAGACAGACGGCTGTCCATAACTGATGATGATCTGTTTGTGTTGTCCAACTTGTAGCACCTGTGACAGCGACAGATCGGCAGCAAGGAAAGTGAGTACTCTGCACTCCAAGGACACGATGTCGCGGCCATCCACAATTATAGGCATAATGCACTGAAAGCAAACGCTGCGAAAAAGGATATTTCGAGGGTTTTATGCTTGATTTAACAGTTTATGACTTTATTTGTGTGACAGACACGCACAATGCGTCGACTGCTTGGACAGCGAAGACGACTGTCGACTATCGACTGTCGACTGTCGACTGTCTTCCTCCCGCATCTCTCTCTTTCTCCAGCCATCCTTGTCTCCTTCTCCGGATGCAATCCCTGCGCTGTGCTGCGCCGGCGCTTGCTCACCACACCTGCAAATTCGACAGAGCTCGGAAATTTTATTACTGGCGCTATCGGATTTGCTACTTCGCGGAATTCGCTAAAAATTGCCAGAACAAAGGCAAAGTCATAACGCATGAATTCTGTACAGTTTCTTCAGTCGCAGCGTATGAGTTCACGATCCTACTCATGAGTGTTCATAAGCGCATTACTTGAGCAAATAATCTAACTAGATGGATGTACTTCCCTATGAAGATTCCGTTTGTTCTTTTATAGTTACATTATTTTCAATTTCACGGTCCAAACTACCTCTGATTTAGAATCCTATATTGTCTTTAAGTTCGAGAATTAAAATAATTGTTGCAAATTAATCTACAAACATTGTAGAGATACAATTTTGAAAACTAAAATTAGATTTATTATAAATATTTGAATAACTAATAATAATTTGATATATATATGAATATTTTTCAATAAAGCTGAATTAACAGCAAAACATAATTTAAATGCAATTAAATAGATTTTTAGTCTATATAATAATTGTTCAAGGTTTTTTAAAATTATAATTCGATGTTTAGCATGTTAAAGATCTGCTCTAAAGTGTGTGTAATTAATCCCGCCCCCTTGCAAGTTCATCAAACTATGCACATGCTATTACTACTATTATTACTATATGTTTACTTAGTTCTCTCTAGCTAACGAGTCAATAAAATTGCATCTGGGAGAAACCCAGATTTCATTCGTTCATGCAAATGCTGGATTTTCCATATTTTATATCAAAGAAAAGTGAAGCAACAAGTTGCCTGCAACGTGCGCATCCGCGGCGCCTCTCGGAGGCTGCCATAGCGTGGTACAGACAAAACACACCCGGCCCCGAATTGGGTATATCAGCCTACCTAAATAGTTCAAACAGCAGGTACCAGACACAGGCACCTGGTCGCTTCACCGGGAATTAAGCGCGAATTTTATTACGCGCTTTTCGCAGAAAATTCGCGGATCGGATTTTATTGCACACATGTGCCTGCCGGCCATAAAGCATATTTTCGTTTCTCCTAGTCTCGTTTTCCATTTTAAATTCATAAGATTTTCGGAAAAACCAGCTACACTTTCCGTTCATCACCGTTCCGCAGTTGCCTACATATATGTATGAGAGGCTTTATATTTAAATCCTTGCTTGTCTTTAACATAGAATATAATACTTAATATAATTAATAACTTAACATAATATTAGATTGTAGTATAATTATCAAGAAGACTTTAGCTGCCCTGATATGTTCGTACTAAAAAATTGTATTGTCAAAAATTCAAATCGAAAATATCCAAATTTTAAATGTGTATTCTAATTTTTTATTTATTTTACGAATTTAACATAAGTCTTAAATCGATAATCATAAATAAAAATACCACAGAGGTTGTGTGGTTTGTTGAATTCTTTAATAAAATATTTCTATCTTTGGGAACAGTTTTGTAGAATATATATTTGTATATTCCCAAAAAGACTATCTAAATCAGATCAGATATACTTAATTTTAAAGGTGCACCATTTGAATCGTTTTCGCAGAGTTCAATGCATTTCCCAGTGGTGAACAATTAAAATTCCACTAGTTAAATACAAAATCTTTTTCAATAACTGAGCTGTATGGTTGTCACGTTTATAAATGCAATTTTCATACAATTCTTCTAGAAGAAATGTTAAATTGATAGACGCAACCAATGGCATTTCAAAGTTTAAAAATATTCTGATAAATATTATTGTTTAAACGTTCAATCTTCGATGATAATGGCACAAGCGTATGCGATTATCAGAAAGAGAAACATTTTTCATTTCAATCAGTACAGTTTTTAGGCTATGCCAGTTTTGATCGAGTTATAGAAAGAGATCTTCATTTAAGATGGGAATTATATAAAGAAACTTCATCTGGAATCTGTTCGCTAAAGCCCATTTTTGTCTCGACACTGGCTGAGTGGGCATTGATGGGCTTTTGGGCAATGCCCAGTCAGACAGAGTTGAGAACAAGGCGAACGTATTCCAAATGAGGTTTCTGTACAATAGCATTTCAAAATGCATTGAAATCTGCGTTAAGGACTTAGCTTAACATTGTAAAATCACTAAAAACAATATAAAATGACTTAGAATACTAAAGGGTATTATGAGTAGATATCTACAAGCTTTGAATCTTTGTACAATCAGGAAATAACAAACCACTTAAAGCTAGAAACGCCACAAAACATTCAAATTATGTTTATACAATTGTTAATTAATTGGTTTTTATAGACCGATCACGGTCCAAGCCTAATTGAAGCAGTAGGCGAACTGCGTGCTGCTAGCTCCATTACGATGTGGATTATACGCTTGCATTATCGTATCCATCGTGCATTGATACTGACTCGAATCACTCATCGAATCCATCGGGCTGTTTGCGGGCACCGATGGCGGTGATTGCGGGGAACGATTGCCGAATTTGCCGAAGGCATTGCGTCCGCTGCCGCCGCAGCCGATGAGGTTGCCGCGTGTCACAGAAAGTAGTCCTGTGTCCAGAGCATCGCTGTCCTCATCACAGGATTTGTCTGGATCGCCATCATTGCCCTTCTGCGACTCCAAGTTCTGTTGAACAATATAACAATCATTTTAGATAGAGTTCAAGCTAGCATCTAATAATACTAGGACAGCGCATCTAATGATTTCTGTGGTCGTATCTCTCTCTATACACACTTTCTATAAAATTTCTATGCCAGAAAGGAACAACAAAATCATCTCATAAAATTTTGATTTAGGTGACCACTATTGACAACTAATCAGAAATTTGAATGTTTTTGTATAAAGTAATAATAATTTTGCCTGAATAGAATCTGATTAAATTGATAAATTAAGTCGGACAATATTAATTAACTACAACACTTTCAAAATTAAATAACTTTGCGGAAAATTAAAAATTTAACTAACAATTTTTGTGTTTCTTATTAAGTGATATTGGAAAGTAATAATCAGTTTATAATAATAATACTAAACTGTACAAAATATTAAAAAACTACTAAGCATGTGTTTCTAATTAGTTCTCAGTGGATTAGTTTGATGAAGCGACTATAAGATTAGATTAGAAGACATTAATTCAGATAGATACTAAGATATATCGTGAATAGAAGCTTCTTACTAAATAGACAACTTTGTTATAGATTGTTTTAACTGCTTTTAGTTCTAAGGTCACTCCCACATCATATAAGATAATTTACAATTATTTCGCTCACCTGTAGCGTCGTCGTCTTCTTTGTCGATCCATCGTCCATGTCGTCGGTGTCGTCCTCGGCGCCGGCAGTTGTGGCACAGGGGACGCCAACGCTGCCGCTACCGCTGCCGCTGCGGCTGCTTGCGTCGCCACCACCGCTGCCGCTGCCAGTGCCACCAGGAGCAGCGCCGCCACACAGACTGGGACTTTCGTCATTCTTTGGTGTTAATGGCTCATAGACCTCGGAGCCGGGCGAGAGCGCCGACGCAACGGCAACAGCCTCGCCGGCTGGCAATGGCAGCGACGCCGACGATCGCATATAATACGAGCCATTGAAATTGTAGTCGGCCTCGTTGTCGCCTTTCAGCAGCGGCACCCGACAGCCGCTGCCGTTCTTCTGTGGAAAGTCGAAATGATGATACTGCTGTTGTTGCTGCTGCTGTTGGGCCAGCATTTGGTGTTGATGGTGTAGCTGCTGGGGCTGCTGCTGCTGGTGGAGCTGCTGCTGTTGCTGCTGCTGCTGCACATGAGAATTGCCGTGTTGCTGGGGAAAGAACTGCGATCGATCCGTTGACGCCGTGTACTGCACATGTACCTGGGCCACATGACGTTGCTGGGGCTGCTGGCAATTGTTGTAGTTGTAGTACGCATTGAACGATTCACTGTAGTGCTCCACAAGATGCGCCGTAGGCGTCGATGGCGTGGGCGAGGGCGTCAGCGCGTTGGTGGCGCCTCCGCCCAGACTCAACGCCTGCAGACTCGGTGGATCCGCTTCGGAGGAGCCTTTGGGCAGCGATGGCGACAGCGGCATGCCATCGTAAGACTGATCCTTGTGCTGGTCCGTCTGGATTTTGTGGCGACGCCGGCGATTCTTGAACCAGATCTTCACCTGTGCGGTGCCGAGCGCCAACTTGGCCGACAAATCGGCCAGACGTGGTGCGGTGAGGTAGCGTCCCTGCAGAAAGTGCTGCTCCAACTCCGCGATCTGGGAGCTGGTGAATGTGGTGCGAGTGCGTCGCGGTCGTCGCATCACCAGCGAGTCGGACAGCTCATCTGACAGTGGTATGCGAATAAATAGATTAATTACAATAGATGATTATTTGCACGCTCGCTGTATTTACTTGCCTGGCTTGGGCATTTGGTTGGGCAGATAGGGACGTATGTAGTTGTAGTTGATGGCGCCCGTGCGTTCATCAAACAGCTTGCGAGGGGGGGGAGGAACTTGTCGTTATTGTTATTGCGAGTACTTGTTGTTTTTGGAGCACTCACCAAGTCAAAGGGATTGCGGAATTGCGGCGGCAACTGCAGCTGTGGATGCTGGGTGTGTGAGTGTGCATGCGTGTGTGTGTGGGGGTGCGGGTGTGTGTGCGGATGCGGATGCGGTGGCAGTGTGTGATGATAAAAGTTCTGATCCGGCGGCGGTTGCGCCATTTTCCGCACTTCACTCCACCTTGATGTTGTTTCTTTTGTTGTGTGGTTTGCGCGTTGCACTTAACAAATAAATTGTACACTTTGTTTTGGCTGCAATTCGATCGTAACCGGTTACATTTGCAACACATTTAACTTATTATTCCCACATTTTTCTTTCAATTGCATCGCGTCCGATAAAACGCCGTTAGTTGGAGCCAGCGAAACACGATTCAAAACAGAATGCCCAATAGCGTGGCCAGATTGCTTGAAAAATATGTGAAATGCATGCATCTGGCAACGCTACACAACAATAAGTGTGCCTGATGTGCCGATAGGTGGCGCTGTCATGTTTCAACACTGGTATGCACCATACAGCATGTATTGTTATGCTGCCAGACGACAGATGGCGCCTGACAGCACTCAAATTTAGGCCGCGCATATTTGAAATATCTCTCATTCGACTAGTTGCGGCTTCTAATTGAAAGGTATAAATAATAATTAATGCGTTAATAACACAATTGGCTGCTGTTAAATATTTAGAAATAATCCCGGTCTATTCGTATACGTGATTTGCCAGCTGACACAATTCGCAGCCAAAAAGTCGTCTCAATTTATGGAGCATTGTGAATTGTGCTAATACCGTTTACCGAATATGTAACAGATCAATGTTGTGTTGACTTTAGATATGGGAGCTGTGTGCTGTTTACTGTTTACTCTTTGTGTTGTAGTTCTGCCAACTGGCAGCAAAAGTCAATTCACAGTTCACAGCCAGGCAACCAGCCAAAAACAAACAAAACATTGCACATACCAAGGGAGACACACAGAGACACACACAGACACAGAGACTCGCAGTGTGCCACAAATTCACACGCAGTGTGTGACAAAGGACTATGGCAACCTCCTCCCCTCCGGGCGGCCGAAAGAGTCACTGACAGAAACAGGATTCGGGTAATAAATTACAAATTTTGACATTTTCTGTTTCAGATCCGCTTGAGCTCTCGTGAACGTGAACGTGGACGTGAACACAGTCTCAGTGCGCTGTATTGGAAGGATGCATGAATATCTATATACATATGTATACATAAACGTGTGTGCGAGTGTGTGTGAGTGTATGTGTGTGTGGAAAGGACCCGCATCCGAAAGGAGCATCGATGATGAGCCAAACACTGAACTGCAACTGCAACGGCTGCTGGGATAAAGCCACGAATACGACCACAAACTCCGACTGCAGTTGGACTGTCTGCATCTGTTGTAGCTCAGGACTCAAGCGGGGAACAGCGGGGCACACGTCGACAGCGAGAGAGAGATACAGAGATGGGTAGAGTGGTTGAGAAAGAGACGCAGGAATGTGAATAGAAGAAGCGCCCTATGCGGTCCACAGATAGTTAACTTGAAATTTATTATTTTACACAATTTACAATTATCTGATTCAAATGTGCACACTCTACTCTTCGACTCTCCAAAGGATGCACTTTCATCTGCTGCCTGCCACAGCCTCCGACTGTGTCTCCCACACCTTCTACTTCTCCGTCGCTGTCTCCGATTCCGTGTCCGATGCCGATGCCGCCTTCGCACTTGGCCAGAAGTCACAGTCACGTTTTAAGGTCTGATTTAATTTTCTGACTGTGGCATAGAGCCCGCTTTTTGTTGTTGCAAAATGTCTCACATCTCGTCCATCTTCTGTTTGAATGCGTTGAGCAGGAAGCCCACAAGAAACCGAAGATTCTATCTCATAAAAGGTGGAAATTAAAAGTCCACATATTTATTAGACCTACAATGTTCTCCAGTGAACCGTTTTAATTTGCGTACTTCACTTATTTTGTATTTAATTGCTAAATAACAATTTATTTTACTTATAGTAATGGCTAAATATTTTAGGGTGATATTTGGAAGTACGTTTTCTTTAATTTGAATTTGAATAATTTATTAGCTACGAATAATATACATACATTTATTTATTTTGCTCATATTTCATTACTAAATTATTTTCCTTAATTTTAGTTATATTTATTTTTGCATAATTATTAGTATATTTTTAATTCATTTTTTCTGTTTACTGAAATTATTTTATATTGTTTTTAACTGCAGTTAAATGTGCAAATTTAAACCAAAGTTCCTAATCAACTCTATCTAGAGTTGCAGTAAAGTTGGAAAGTGAAGTTTTCAACTGATTCGACCCTCTGCTCGATTTTCCATCCCCCTTGCTGGTTTCACGCACGCGCCTCTGCTTAATAACGATGGTCGCTGTCGCTGTCGGTGCGAAAGAGATGGCAAGCAGCATATACACACACACACACTTACATATATGGTGGCCGTGCAGGATCGCGACCTGGCATTGGCATTTCCACAGGCGAAAGGTCTTTCCAGCAGACGGCATCATTATTGTTGCTGCGTCCTTTGTTCCCTGCGCCATGTCATAAATCATCGTGTATGTGTATGTTCATGTGTACGTGTGTGTGTGTGTGTGCGTGCACCACCTTTCCACGAACTTCTAAACGTTTCAGGGGCAAATGGCGTCACAAATTTAAATTGTGGCGTCAGTTTTGTCCAGTTGCTCGCGAGTCGCGACTCTTCTTCGAGCCGTTTTGCCCGCGTTTTCTACTTGTTTTTTAACGGCCATTCGCCTTAGTTGCAGTCGCAGTCGCAGTCGCAGTCACCGTCGCTGTCGCTGTCGTGGGGGGAAGTCGACGAGCAAAACAAATCAATTTAAGGCGAAGAGTGCAGCGCAATGTTGAAGTCATTGATAAGTGAGTCGCGAGACAAGAGCAAATACAAAGCAGAGATATGATCGAGAGAGCCCCGCTATGTTTTCGGTGTTCGTCTGTCGCAGCAGATAAGCAAAGCAGAACGCAGAACGTAGAAAACAAAAAAACCGATCGGTCAAAGTCAACGTCGGCGAAAGGCAGCGACAGACAACGAAGACGAAGCCGAAGTCGAAGCAGATACCGAAGCGATGCGCTACGAACGTCTTCGTTTGAGCGCAGCTCAGAGTCCGCAGAGCCGACGGTCGTGTCAGTCGAGTGGCGAACGTGAAACGCACAAAAACAAAGAACAAACGCAGGCGGCGCATTGAACTCTCGAAGCAAACTCGCAAAGTCAAATTATCAGCAGCATGGCAAAGTGCTCGCACCATTATCTGTGGCTCTTGTGGATCTCGGCTGCAGTCGTTGCAATTGCAACGGCAGCCGCCACCGCGCCCGTTATCTCGCACATCAGCCAGGATGTGGTGGCCAGCGTGAACGACACCGTCGAGTTCAACTGCACCGTGGAGCACGTGGGAGTGCTGACCGTCAGCTGGGCCAAAACCGAGCCCGACAACCCCGTCACGCTGAGCATGCGCAACATCTTGAGTCTGCCCGATCAGCGCTACAATGTGAGCGTGGTGCAGCACGAGGGCAAGGACAGTGCCACCTACAGCTTCCGCATACGCAACATCGAGGTCAGCGACATGGGTCCCTACGAGTGCCAGGTGATTGTCTCCGCCTCCGGCAAGGTGACGAAGCGCCTCAATCTGCTGATCAAAACGCCTCCGGTGATCGCCGAGTCGACGCCCAAGACCAAACTGGTCACCGAGGGCCAGAATCTGGAGGTGAGCTGTCAGGCCAACGGCTTCCCCACACCCACCATATCCTGGGCACGCGTGGACAACGCCATCATGCCGGCTGGCGGCCATCTGCTGAACGAGCCGACGCTGCGCATCAAGACCGTGCATCGCCTGGATCGCGGTGGCTACTACTGCATTGCCCAGAACGGCGAGGGGCAGCCGGACAAGCGTCTGGTGCGCGTCGAGGTCGAGTTCCGTCCCCAGATCGCCGTCAGCCGGCCGAAGGTGGCCCAGATGCTGTCGCACACCGCGGATCTGGAGTGCAGCGTGCAGGGCTATCCGGCGCCGACTGTGGTGTGGTTCAGGAACGGAGTGCAGCTGCAATCGAGTCGCCGGCACGAGATCTCGAACACGGCCTCGCCGTCGGAGACGACGACCTCGGTGTTGCGCATCGACAGCGTCTCGGAGGAGGACTTTGGCGACTACTACTGCAATGCCACCAACAAGCTGGGCCACGCCGACGCACGGCTGCATCTCTTCCAGCCCGTCATTCCGGTGCCGTCGTCATCGTAGACGCAGACCTCGGATGTTTCCACGACAGTAACAACAAGAGAAAAGAAATGAAAAAGACTTGAATACTTTAATTTTTTCGGCAATTGTCTGGCCTGCGGATCGCGTCCACTTTGCTGATGCGCGGTCCCGGTCTGTAGTTCTTATTATTAATGATTCATTCAATTCAATTAACTCACGATTCACGAGTTTATATCAATGCTCCCCTCACCACATCCCGACAAACTGTGTGCCTTAAGAACGCGCTGTCCAACTGCCTTGCATGTGTGGCACTCGTGTTTCCTGTCCCCCCGCCGCTTCCATATCCCCATCCATCTATACATGAATAAACATACTATATACACAACAAGTCTTATAATTCAATCTGATTACTTGCGAGAGTTGTCTGCGCTCTGCCAGAATGTTTACACGTGAGATAAGGAAGGGTCCCAAAAAGGTAAGATAAGCCCAACAACTGCAGTTCAACGAATTCATTTGTAAGTTTATTATTATAACGAATGTCAATATTTATTTTTCAATATGGACGTGAAAACGATTGACGATTTCATATATTGACGTTGTTCTTGAGATAGGAAAGTTTTCATGTAAGTTAACTTGAAGTTCCTGAAAAACTTGTGGAATACTCTCGGAGTTTCTACTATTTGAGGTGGAAATTATTATTGTTACTTTCCATAAAGTTAAACATTTTTGACTGATTTTGCTGAATTCAATGGCTTTAACAATACTACAATTTAAGAGTTTAACTTCTGTTTACATGTCTGCTGCGAAATTCGTCGACAACAAGAGCTTAAGTAAGAAAGTAAATTTGTGGCGGAATATCTCTCCAGGAAATTATGCGCAATATTGTTTTCTCCCATGACATTTATTTCGTAACTTAATATTGTAATATTGCAAAATATATGTATATGCGGTAATCTCGATAGCTCTGTCTAATATTTATTTGATTACATGCGCATCTATTTCTCTTGTTAAGCGCATAAATTGGCAATGATAGTTTACGAATTGCCTCCAGCCATTTGGCTTAATGAAACTCTGAACACAGTTTCAAGGGTTCTCTTAGTTCGTTTCCCCTCCGCAGAGGCCCATCGACAGCCACAAAGCCAGAGAAAGAGAGGCAGAAACATATGAGGAGGTCGGGTAGTAGATTATTTAAGTGTCATTTATGTTAAGCTGAGTGAAGCTGCTAAAACTGCCACAACATTTAACTCTTCAATCATGGTTAAAAATGGACTACAGTTCACCTCTTGACACACACCATCACACACCCACACACACACACACACACACGCACTCGCACACACACTCGTGCAGAGATCAAGAGGCTGGCAAAAGTAAGTTGTTCAATGTAATTGAGAAAAATGCGAGGCATTTGTAAAGGCAGCCCGCAAAGGAGTCTGTTGCTGGCAGTTTTCCTTTTTGCGCTGCCAACCCTACAACCAAGCATAGGCCCATGGGCGAGCAGTATATACTGAGTGCGGCAAGTATATACCGCATTTATGTAGGCGAGCACGTGGTGTGCTGTGTGTTGTGGGTGCCATGTGGGAAGCAGTTAACCGCATGAGCGATGTCTGCTGCTGCTGTCCCCATGCGTATGCTGAGTCCATTATGTCCTGCCACATTAGTTGCTGCCCTTCTCCCCCTTTCCACTTCTCGCTTTTCGGGTCTTCTTCCGCTGGCAGTCATGAAAATCAACACTTGCTAATGACTTAATTGTTTCCATTAGAAACTCGTTGCTAAATACATTTCGACAATTTTTCATAGTCAGTTTTTTTGTGCCTGCTCTTGGCTGCGTCGCTTCCACATCCTCCCTCCCCCCAACGCTCTGCCACACATCCTTGGGGTCCTGGCTAAATGCAATCCAGCTCTAAATGTCTGTCTATATTGTAATTGGTGTTGTTGCCGCTAAGCGCACACACGCACCAAACACACACATTGTTCGAGGCGCTGCAGATTGGGCAGAGGAGGAGTGAGCAATGGAGCTGCGGGGGCTTGGGGGATTGGGACAGGAACAGGGACAGGGACAGGGACAGGAACAGGGACAGGACAACACGTGCGCCCTTACGATGCGTTGACGGCGTCGTCGGCATCATCATTTCATTGTCTGCCTTCAACATGGACGTCGGCGGTATTGATTTTTTGGGCATCAACCAGCAGCCAACAACCAACAACCACCCGGAAAAGTCGATTGGAAACAGAGCACTCTGCTCTCTGCTTAAGGGTGGATGGATGCTCTTCTTCGGCGCACACTTTCAACCCCCCGACGCAGACAACAAAAATGGCAAAAGGTGATTGCTGTATACACTACACAGCTCAGCTTCTTCGGCCTGAACTTCTTGGGCAGCTGAGAGCTTCTTGTGCAGCTCAGATGCCGCGCTGCCTGGCGCAGCATCCTTTTGTGGCATCCTTTCCAGGCGTTGGAGAGGCGCATGCGCATCGCACATCGTTGTTTACCTTTTTGCCGTTTACGGTTGCATTTCAGAAACGCTGTCGCTGTGTGGATGCTGTCTGCTCTCAGCGGCAGCCATTGGAAGCAACTGTGTGTGTGGCACTTCCAGGCGGCCAGAGCAACGTGTCTGCTGTGCTCGATTGTCGTCCTTTCGAACGAACGCCTCCACATGCAGACACGCGCCTCGCTGGCGCTCATTCGACTTGGATCTGGCGGCGTTGATGCAGCTGGCTGGCTGGCTGCCTCAACTGCTGCTGCTCCAGAATCTCAACTGGCTGCGTGTTTTGTTTTTATTGTGCTCTCGCCGTTTACGATGTGCCAGTGCCTCTTGGATAATGGCCACTCGCTGTCCATCCGCCTGCCATCCTGTGCCTGCTCCTGCTCCTGCGACGTCTTCCCGAGATGGGCGCCCATTTTGGCAGTTGTAAACAAAAAAGGCTTGTTCGCTTTTACGATCCTGGTGCCGGATTCATTCAGATGTCATCACAATAAACCGAACGCAAGCAACAACAACGTCGTCAACCCAAGCACCGAGTTTGATTAGGTGAGTAGCTCTCTTAAGGATATCCTTATATATGCACGCAAGTTGAGTGCCATGAAACCAAGTGAAAACAGATTCCGACAGAGATCCACTTGAAGATTCTGCTGAACAATATTCTAAAGTGTTGCGAGGTGCAAAAATAAACTGTGTTTATGGCGAGAGCCTTTTCTCAAAGCGAAGCGATCATTTTTAATTAGTTCTTAAATTATTTAAACGCTTCCACCACGATTAATGAAATCGTTACATTACATTACAGTGATAAACTTGTTATTAAAAATGTTCATTGGTGTTTATGGTTTCTTTTTAAGATTATTGACATTATTCTTTTTTAAACATATGACTTTCAAAGACTATTTGCTATAATGCAGTGTAAATATTCTTTTTGTTTTGATACTATATAAATTGAATTTTCAATTAACCCTACATTGAATAATGTGTTTGACAAAAACGTCAGGATAAATCTGATTTGGGGATACCTTTAAATTAGTTAATAGTTAATGTCTAATATAATTCTAGGAACATTAATAGTTATATTACTAGGACACTAAATATAACATTAACAATTTGAATTCCTAAAAGAAATAAATGCCGCAATGAAATAAAGAGTTGCAATATTTAAGAACAAATGATGATGGATTCATGTTCTTGTAGCTTTCATTATAAATACATAAATAAATTTAAATAATTTCAAAAAATTATGTCCTCTCAAAGTCGATTCTTTATATTCAAGTTTACTTATTTCTATTTAATTATATTCGTACTACAGGTAAATCAGCTAGTTGGTCTTGCTTCGTATGTTGGGTAGAGTGTTTTGTTTGTAGATAGTCGTTAAGCCAGATGGTTGCTATTTGGTTGTTAATAGCTCTTTGGCTCTTATGATTTGCTCTGATAAGAAACACATGTGAACGTTAATTGCCACGCCCACCGCCCACACACTTCCACACACTCAAACACACACACACACGCATAGGCTCACACACACAGATACAAAACCATAAAGTGGGCAGCTAATTATGGCCATATACTATATACATAAAGGCCATGTGTGTATAAGTAATTGCATTGTAATTAATGCAGACTATGTATGTGTGTGTTGGTTAAGATAAATTAGTAATGAATTATCGATGGGACTAGTGGAACATTAATTGAAGTCTTGCCATTGATTTATGATCTGCAATTTATAGGCAAATGCAGTCAAAAGGCAGAAGTGAAAACTTCCGGCAAAAGCCGCAAAAAAATTAAAAAAACAGAAATGAGAGGCAAACAAAAAAAAAATGGAAAATGTAATAACAACAACAATGCAATTTGCGCGCTGCCAATAAATAATAATTTAAAAATGGTGTTTAATGCGCCAGGCATAAAAACGAATTAGCCTCGTGCGTATGCTTAAAGCCAAATATTTGCCAGACAACAACAACAAGAACGGTGTAGGGAGGAGTGGGGTAGGGGAAGGTGGGAAATGACAATTTTCCATGCATGCCCTGGCAAGTTGGGGCTGTCTCGGGGGGGTCGCTTCGTTGACTGCTGTTGCTGCTGTTGCCGTTGCTTGTCATTAATCCCTTCGCGAGGAGACAAATGGAAACTGCTTTGCCGCTGACACATGGCTTCTGGTCTGAGTTGCGGGCTCTGTTTCGGGTTTCGGCCAACAGATTTGGCATCCTCACCGACTCCGACTCCGACTCTGACGCTGTCGCTGTCGCTGTCGCTTCTGATGCGGTTGCGGTGCGTGCTCAAATAATAAATTTAACTAATTGCCCTGGCGATTGGCAAACAAAAGGCAACCGCAGCTACATCCGCAGCAGCAGCAGCAAAACTGATTTGCATTCAAATCCTGTCTGTGTTGCTTCCTTTATCCTCTCACTCCTCACTCCTCACTCCTCATAAGCTCAAAACTTTATCCATCTTAAAGGGGCGTTGCAATGCCGCCACTTGCAGCTTGCCGCGAGAGGCATGCTTTTTATTATTTTTGGCAAACCACCAGCAGAATGTATGCAAAGTTTTTAACAAATTTATATCCTGTTATTTTATTCGCCGAAAATGTCGAACAGCAGGCTGCTCAATTATTTGAATTATCTAAAGACATATAATGAGTTTTAAAATTTTAAATTATATAACTTTACTTTAATGCTTGAAGTTTTATTTTAAGTTTGTTACTCAACTGAAATTTTAGTTTTACTTTCTGTTTGCCGGCTAACAAGTATTAGCTGCATTTAAATATAAAATAGCATTTTGAACTTACAGTATTTCAAACTTAATAGTTTAACTTATAAGTTTCTTTTGTTGTTCAAAAATAATAAGGTTTTATTAATATGTTATTATTTTGTTGAGATATAACAGAAAGTCAAGATGAATTGTAGTTTTTAGTGAAGGAATTGCAAAGGATTTTTTCATTAGTTCATTTACATTTCTATTGCTTACTCCAGGGTATCGCTTAGTCGACTGCTTTGGCGATTTTTGCATTTTTTTTGGGCAGTGTCGCAGCTGGTGCGAACAAGTTGGCCAAAGCCATAGAGCTATAGCCTAGACCCACAGCAATTTCCCATTACAGATTGTTGCCGACTGCAAAAAGCGCCATGTACTATATATAGATACATATATATCTATCGTACGAGTATCGTTTTAATATTTTAACCAATTTAGATAACTGTTTCCATTTGCAATTAAAATGCAGATGCATGCAGCGAATGGGGCATGGGGCATGGGGTATGGGGCGGCATGAGGCTGGGGGGCGGAAACGCGTGCGGAGAGGGGGAGGGGGGAGTTGTAAAAATTGTGCACGAACTGAAATTAAAACTTTTCCTTGGCGGCCAAATGGGCGTGGCTATCTGCACAACTGGGCGCACTTATCTGCATTGCATGCCTCGATATCACGTTCGTTCGCTGTTCCTTTTTTTCCTCGCCGGTGGCAGTGGGGGGAGGGGAGAGATTCTTCTTTTTTTTGTGCCAAATTAAAAAAGAAATAAAAATTTGTTGCGGGTGTCGCAGACTTTTTGGGATGCGGGAGAGGGGGAGGCGTTGGAGGCGGAGTGTAAATGCCGCATTGCCAACGCATTTGCATGTTAAGAGTTTCGCACTGTGCGCATTTTATTTTCCACATCCTCCCTCCCCCTGCAGCAGCGACACGCCTTTTGTTGACGTGCAACGGAAGTTGGTTCGGTTTGCGTTTTCAGTCCCGTGGTGTTGCCCATTTCTTTATTATGCTCTTCTTTTTGCTGCTGCTGCTGCTGCTGTTGCTGTGGCAACTGCGGAAGTTTTGTGTGCAACCGCCATTTTTGTGTACCGAGAAATGCGCTGCGCCAGGACCAAAAAGGATGTGCCTGCCACGCCAGAGGAATGCCAACGGTAGAGCCAAGTGAGACAAGTGCAATTCTCACTAAACATTTAACAAATAAACACAAATATGAATGAGGTCCTTGCAGCACAAATGTGTCGAGCACAATTTAACATCGACTTTGTCACTTCAGTGTCCTTGCCACACACAGACACCCACAACACACACAAATACACAGACACAGAGTCACAGTAAAGAGCATTCCAGAAATGAGCTTCTAATGAGCTGTGATTTCGCTGCAAATGTTGTGAAAGATACTTTTGACATACAGTTCACATTTACTCTGTGATTGCAGTTCTTTTCCTCAAATATATATAGTTTTAGTCTCTTTATTTAAACGTGAATTTATTGTTATTTATTTATATATTTGCCATTTAAGAGTTTCAATTTACTTGCATCTTAATGATCATTAACATCGCTTTCAGAATACATTTCGTAGAGTATCTCAAATTTAAATTTAAATGCAAATTAGTCAACTGTCATTTCGCATTAACGTTTTTTCAGTCTTTTCAGTTAATTACATATTTTGTGAAAGGCAATTTAAATGCGCATTGGAAACAATTGAAGTCCTGGCAGCAAATGACAATATATTTCATATTTTATTTAGTATGTTATTTATGTGAATGCTAAGTGTAACACTAATTGAGTTTTATATTTGTCGGCAGTCCATTTAATTCGCACATATTTCACATTTTGATTTGATTAAGTCTCATGAAAAATAGCCTTCGATGGCTTCAAGCAAAACTCAAATCAGTTTTGCACTTAGCCAAATTAATTTTCTTTCTGGTGGACAAATTTTGGCGAAGAACATAAATCAAAAATAATTTCCATTATGATCAAATGCGCTGTCGCTGCGTTCGGTCTTAAGCATAGATTGTGTGATGTGGCGCCGCGGCGATTTTGCTACGCGTGGCAAGCGCGCACTAAAAAAAAGAAAAAAAAGATTGAAGCCAAAAGGCGACGTCGCTGTCGCTGTCGACGACGATGGCGAATGATGGTGATGGTGAATCCGATGCCAAATGATATGCAATTTATCTAGCGAAAATCTAAGAAAATCTGCTGTGTAATGAATGCCCCTGATATCCTTGTACTTGTACTCGTATTAGATACGCGCTTGCAACCAAGGACTTGATAGTGAATGAGCAACTGCGACTTGCTGTTGGCTCCTTTCAGTGTCCGTGTGAGTGTGAATGTGAGTGTTAGTGTGATTGTGTGCGTATGTGTGGGATACGATTACGTTGGGGACATTATTCGCTTTAGGAGTTTCATTATAACATGCATCGCACGCTTTGCTTTATCGCCGAACACATCCTGGTGGCAGCAGGAGCTGTTCTAGCTGTAGCAGCGCAGTATCTATCAACATCAAAATGTGCCATGTCCTTGTGTCCGCTGTGTGTTCGCTGCCAGGACTGCCCGCATCATGCCGTGAGATTCATGACCGTGTGCTGGGCTACATTAAAATGTTGCCATTGCTGTCAGAGTGTTGCGTGCTAAGCACGGTCCAAGGGGGAGTGGAGGAGAGCGGCCAGGGGGCAATGGCGAGTCAATCCCAAAACCCAATCCCACGCACACACACATAGAGTGTGCTTGCTACACACGACTGTGCACCGTATATAAATAAACTGGCGCAATCGCCGGCATCATCGTCGCATCTGCAATTGCGTATTTCTGCGCTCGTCCTTCCTTCCTTCAACCAGCCACCAGCTCAAGCAGGAGCAGGAGGAGGACTGAGAGTGGATGTGGCAGCAGTAACGGCAGCAGCACGAGCAGCACAGCATTTTGTGAGCAGGAGGCGTACCAGGAGTAGGTGGAGCTGTGTCTGTGTCTGTTTTTATGTTTGTGTATTTATGTTTGTGTCTGATGCTAATGCCAATGTGGCTGGCTGGCTGCCTTGGCTGACGGTTGCAGGGGGGCAAGGAAAGGGAAGGAAAGGAAAGGAACTGGTGCTTGGAAATGGGGTTAGAGGTGTGTCTGGACTTTCCATTTTTGCTTCTTGTCGTCCTAGTCGTTCGACTATCCCCCCAAGCTCGAGCATACAATTTGCATATAATTTGCGTTCATTTTATTTTATTCCAACGTCCCCGTTCTTGCCGCTTGCTTCATCTTTGCGCTCTTTATGCGCTCGCTGTAGCATTTACGATGGGCGTGGCAGCGCCTACCAGCAGCAGTTTATTGATAGCTCAATATCCATCCAGACTTGCAGCGGTTATTTAAGTCCGCACAAGTCGTTGTCGGTTTAACGCCCCCAATTATGTTATTGACTTGAGATATGCGATATTGGGACAGTTTTATTCGACAACTGGTACTCCACTTAAGATATGCATAAAGGAATTGCGACATAACATAGTTGAGTGTGTCTTAAAATCACTTTTTTGAAGCAATTCCATTAGTGCAAACTTTGCTTTAGATTAAATGTTTTGCGTTACCCTGAAAGTATGCTACACTTTTTTCAATACAAATATAAGTATTAATGAGCGCAATTGCTGACTTTGTAATATCATCTGCACAGTTAATTTTATTATTTCTATTACAATATGTAGTGATTTTTCAGTTAATAATAATCCTATCGATTGATAAAAAAATGTCAATATTAGTATATTATTTACATATTTAAAATTAATTCTTATTTATTACTACAACACAATTTTTAAAGCATACTTTTAGGCACTCAAATATTTTCTGCGCACCACTAGCAACATGCTGTCGAAAATGAATTAAATAATACACCAGCAGAAGAATTAAAACATACATGCGTTGCGAATCTGCAATTTGTAGTACGCACTCTGCAGCTTCGACAGCAGCTGCATTGAGTACACGAACTAATTAAATCTTTAATGCACTTCGAATGTGCCGCTTTGCATTAATGTCCGCTTCGGATATATGCACTATAGTATAGCACTCGCATTGGCCATTTGCATAAATGCAGCGAATAGCGATGACCCTGGACGGGGAGTACTTAAATAGAGATATGGCTAATGGGTCGTGGCCAATGCGAGCAAGCGGGGCAAAATGGCGAGTATGTGGTTGTTGTTTGGCTGTTTGCTGGTCCACTGTTAGATGGAGGTTTTAATTACTCTTTGAATGAATGCTAATTCATAATTGAGTATGTGAGTGGTGCAACTGGCGCAGCTGCATGTATCTGCTGCAGTTGAAAACGTATCTGACGCTCTGCATTTGTATCTGAATTTGTATCTGTGCCTGTGCTTGCTGTGTCTGTTTTTGTGTCTCTGCGCGAGTGCAGAGCAGTCAAACTGCCATGCAATTATGCTTGTTTAATTTAAACCAAATTTATGTGCAACTCGCTCGACAACTGCAACAGCGACAGCGACACCGACACCGACAGCAACGGCGACAGCGGCAGCGGCAGCGGAAAATATAGTTGGCCATGGCCACTCCGAATTTATGTTTAAGTTAACACACACAGCGAGTGTGTGGGATGCACAGCACAACACAGCACAGCACAGGGCAGCACATAAAAATGCTTGAATACTGTGTGGCACAGCGAGGCGGCTATGTGGCAGCTGAAAATTACTTGTGCATCCGGTGCATCCTGCAGCATTTGAATCGCTCCGCGTGGTCCTCTTAGAAAGCTCAAGGCGTGAGTTTTACAGTCGCCTTCCGCATCCCGATGAAGCCATTTTGCCAGGCGCTGGCTAAGTGAAAATACGAGCAGGCGGAAGCCAACTCTAGCTGCTCCAGTTCCTCTCCCCCCTCCCCACACCAGCTCTTGCAGTTACTGTGAATGAGTTGTGGGCGTGGCAGTGGCAAACATCAAATGCGCTGCGCACAAATTGAAAACAAATGACGCGCAGGCCTTTTTCGTTTCCTCTTTCTTGCTTTTTTTGTTTGGCTTTCCCAGAATAATTTTTACAATTTTTGCTCGTTGGCTTTTCATTTAGATTTTTGGCGTTGGTCCGACTTCGCTGGCCGTGCCACATGCCAGGCTTTTTATGCAGCCCATTAGAGTACGTGGCAGCAGCAGTAGAAGTGGCAGTAGAAGTGGCAGTAGAAGTGGAAGTGGCAGTGGCAGTGGCAGTGCCTTTTGGCCCATAACTCACAGCGAATGACCTTCTGGCGCAGCGAGCAGAAAAACTGCGCTGGCGCTGCTGGCCAGACCTTTTAATTCCTTTATAAGGCTGCAACAAGGCCAGGACATGGCACGGACGGCGCACGGCCAGTCAGCCAGGATGCCGATGCCACCAGGCACAGCGAACATGCCTTTTAAGCATTTCTCCGTTTCCACACAACATTTTTGCGAGTGTGCGCTGGGCTTTTTAAGCGATTGCCAAGCCATGATAAATTGTTGGACTAATTTAATTAAAGTTTACGGGGCAGACTCGCTGCATTTCTGTTCCGCAAACTGTAACTGCAACTGCGCTCTCTCTCGCTTTCTCTCATTGTCTCTGGCATTTTCTTATCCTTGTCCACATGACTTGCCCAATTTATGTGCAACTCGTATTGCAGTTGGCCAAAAAAGCGACAGCGAATGGCACTGGCTGCTGCTGCCAAATGACAGTCACAAGCTGCACAGATAAAAGTTCCAATTAAGTTTGCACAAATTATTAACAGGTGCAAAAAGGTTGTATGATAAAGCGGCAAGAACGAGATCTAGGAAACTGAGGCAAGTTGAGAGTCAGGGATACAAGTCAAATTAGGTTCTTATCTATTGAGAGACAAAACAATTTATTTCAAATTTAAATATTTTTATTTTAAAGTGCTACAATTCACTGGAAGGTGTAAAGTAAACTTCACTTCCTAAGGTTTGGGGCATAGAAGAAGTAATCCAAATAATTCAAATACATTTCATAAATCAGTCGACAATAATAAATAATGGAATTATCTTTGCTGCCATTTTCCATTTTCGCATGCACATTTAAATGTGACGCTCAAATTTGTCAGCTAGTTAAATAAATGTTGAAATTAAATTTGCCATTTGCAACGCTTTGTTGAGCTCAAAACTTGTACAAATTAAATACAATGGCAAATATGTTAATTTGTAATGAGGACAGTGCTTGAGTTTGGGTGCATTTACAATGCGGTTAGTTGCTTTTCAGTGTAGACAAAATCTCATTACGCACATTTGCGAGTGCCATAAATAAACAGAATTTTGCTGTAATTCACAGATTATAATGCAAAACTAAAATGCAGCTGGTCGCAGCAACTGCGACATGTGGCAAGGACACGGATGCGGATGTGAATGCATATGCGGATACGGATGTGGCTGTGGATGTGGCTGTGGATGCGGCTGTGGATGCCGAACCCAATGGACAGATGTGGAGCGTAGATGCCGATAGTTGTGGAGCATAAATAACAAGTTCATTCTCATTTAATTGCACATTTGTGAATGCAATTTGTTTGGCACTCACTGCCAGCATTACGAGCGTGTTTGCAATGTATGTCCTGCAGAGTATATATTGTATATTGTGGATTATGTATTTTCCAATTATGATTTCGGTTTATAAACCTTTCAGGGGCAGGCAGCATCACAGCATCGCAGCATCGCAGCAGAGCAGTTGAGCCACCATTTCCTGAGCTGAGTTAAGAATGCATACAATTTTAATATTAAATGCGCAGTGAACGGAGACAGCAGCAGACCAAGGTAGCAAGACAGGATCAGCAGGATGAGCGGGAGCAGCAAACAGTGAATAGGGAGAACAGGGAGAAGGATGTGGCGCAGCAGGACATCTGCTAGCTTGTCGCAATTTCGCCCACGACAATGGACAAAGTTTTGTGCCAAGTATTCGATGCGTTTTTGTTCTCCAACCTGCTTCCCACTGTGACTCCCCACCGCCGCCCCCCTCCCGCTCCCCGCTTCATTGAAAGTTTGCCTTGTTTTTCAAATTGTTATTTTACTTTCGAAATTTCCAGCGCTTCAGGCAGATACTGGTTACTGTAAGCACAAAGCAAAAAAAAAAAAAAAACAGAGAAGAAGCAAAAACCTAAACTTTACTGCATATTTATGGCAGTTGTTATTGTTGCCTTGCTTTTTTTTTGTGCTGCCTCGCAAGGTGCGTGCAGCATTTATCTACTTACCGAAAACCAGAAGCAGCAGCAGCAGAAGCCACAAAGCGAATCCGCATCCAAAACCGAATCGAATGCCTTTTTTCAGGCAATAATTTCATTTTGGACATTTGCCAGATTATGTTGTTTTATGTGCCACAGGAAAAAGTGAGGCAGACTGCGGCTGAACGGTGAACAGTGAAGTGCATATAAGAAACGCTCCCGTGACCTACCCTGTAGTTCCGGGCTTTTGTTTAAATGCATTCCAATTATCAGAAGCTCGTCTCTACAGGTATCTCACAGGGTAGAAAGAAACGACAATAAACCAACAAGGAAATCAACAATATTTAGAGCATAAAGTGCATATTAATTTCATAAATCATAATCGAATTTCATAAATAATAATGAAGAATAATATAGTGTATATGCAAAAAAAAAAAATAATACTTTTTTCAAAAGGATAATCCATTAATTTAGCGCAGCTGCCTAAAAGGCGACTGTAAGTTTAGTTTGCAAAGTCAGCTTTAAAGTTTGTCTGTGGCGAGTTTGTCTGTGGCGAGTTGGACAACTTTTCGTTTGCGTTATTTATTAGCCAGTTGAACTTATCGTTATTCCATTTAAATAAACACAGCTTAAACTCAAGTCGTGCAGCGTCAGAGTGAAAAATATGTTTTCATCCCAACTTGTCGCAGGCGACTTACCAACTACTTAGCACATAAAACATCAACTCAACTATGATGCAAACGCCACGAAGTCAAGCGAGGAGCGGAGGGTGGAACACGAATGAAGATGGTGTCCAGGCGCCAACAATTGGCGGTGCCTTTTAACGTGTATTAATAATTCAGGCTCACGTAAAAGTTGGCGTCACTTAACGTACACATCGTTGGCAGGCGAGCGCTGAGCTGAGTGCGCGCTCAAGTGCAAGTGCTGAAGAGCAACAACAGGCGGCAACGCAAGAAAAACAAACAACAATAGCTTAGGGGAAAATCTGGAGAAAATCACAACAGGCAACAGCGAAAGCGACAACAGCAGAGCAGAGCACAGCAGCAGCTACTCGGCACATAAACTGTGGGAGCGGCCCGGAGAAGGAAGTCAATGGCTGCCGTTGCCTGCAGACGCGAAACAAACTAAGGAAGCAGCTGCGAGCTGCGAGCTGAGAGCGGTGAAAAGATGGTCTACATCCTGTGCTGAGCTGCAAAAACCTGCCTGGCACGTTTCCATACATAAATAACGATTTGGAAGGCCGTTTGGCTGTTTGTGCCAGGCCTGTTATGATGACGTTTATGTGTGTGCGAGTCTCCCACCCCCGCAGTATTTGTGTATTTGCGTGTGTGTGTGTGTGTGTTTGTGTGGCTGACATTAAGTATACGCCGCATGCTGCAGCACTGCGAGGTTTTTATATCACACTGCTTTAGCAAAACAGCAAGAGAAATACGTTGAGAATAACTCAAATTCCAGCATTTGCTTTGCTTGATTTCTGAGATATGGCATCGACAGCAATTGGCATCTTCTATTGGCATTTATCTCCAGTCGATGCATTAATATTCAACACATTTGCCCGCTGGCCAACCACATTATTATCCATTCGTATCCACGTTTGGGAATCGCTTCATTTTGCTTTGATTTTTCTATGCTAATTTCTAATATTAAACCACACAAATCTCGGCAAAGTATTTCTTTATGGCTCATAAAAAAAAAAAAAATATATATATATATAAAGTATACAGCTGCGTTGGGGCTACAAAAACTTTTCTATTTTGCCAAATTGTTTTCACAAAACTAAATAAAGAAAGTTTTCACTTTAGAGAGCAAGACATATTTCAAGCTTAGCGTCGGCTAAGGAATTAATCAAGCAGTTTTCTTCTTTATGCCAGGAACATTTAAATAAAAGCATAAGTAATTTATATACGAGTTTATAAAGACTTTTGAGCATTATATGTTCAGAATAACAAATATTAAATAAAGCAATTATTTTGTGAAACTTTTTGCTTGCTAATTTCATAAATCAAATATTGAACTTAAACAAAAAATGGATCTGATTCGATTTGATGGCGTAGCAAAGTGTAAATTGAGTTTGAGTCGCTGTCGATTTGACTTGAGTTGAGTTGACTTGACTTGATTTAAGTTACGTGAAGTCCTTTAGACTTTTGCGAGTATAAAAAATTGGCGCACGTTTTATCAACGATGCTGAACTAAAGTTTTTATGGCAGCTGTCGTCCTTGGGGCATAAAAGTGGCACGGCCAAGGGTGGCGCTAAGGGTGGAAGTATTGATGGAACAGGACGGTACAAGGCGGGGTGAGGCGGGGGGGTTTGCTCTGCTAAAATGAAGGAATGCGATTTATTTTCGCATTGACAATCGTTTGATTTTGGTCGTGCGCGTTTTTCAACTGCTGATTTAACGTTTGGGGCACCGGGGTGGTGTAGCTCAATGGCTCAATGGCGCTGGGCTGCTGTAAGATCTGAGAATGGAGGATGGTGGGTGGAGTGGCGGGTGGTTATTTTTTGGGGTTTTTCGTTCTTGTCGCTTTCATTGAGTTGGCAATTTCTTTGCCATTTGAATTGTTGTTGCCATGTCGTCGCTTGTTTGCTGGGCTCTTTGGCTGTTGACTGTCGTCGCCGTCGCCGTCGCCCTCGCCTTCGCCGTTGCCGTCGCTGTCGACGCGGCGTTGCAATGGCCATGGCCTTTGTTTTACTTCCATTCGCAGCATTTCTATGCTCTGCTTTTTTTATTTGGCAGATTTCAGCACATAAATGGGAGGGTCTCCCTTCGAAAAAGGATGCCAAGCTAGCGGCAACAGCAGCAGCGCAGTTCCTGTTGTCTGTTGTCTGGTTTCTTTTTCAGTTCGCTCGTAAAATGATTCGCACATATAATTGCTTTTGTTGTACGTCCCTCACTCACGTTGGCACGCCCCCTTCTCCTCCACCACCTCCTCCCACTCCCACCCGCTCTCCGCCTCACTCCGTGGGCCGCGCGTTGAAATCATTCGTCAGGATTTATGCGAATGAGCGACAGTTTTTGCCATTTGTTTCCAACGGCGCCGCCAACGAGGACGGCGAGGACAACAAGGAGGTGGCACCCAAGAAGCAATAGAAACTGCTGTGCAACACAACAGGACGAACGGATGTGGTAAAACATAAGCGATGAATGATGGTGTATCCGTATCTTGCCACTAAAGTATCTTTGTATCTGCAACAGCAGCAACAATCGCTGAATATATTTTACGCGTTTAGTTGCGCCACTTTCTGCTCTCCACTTGCCACTGTGCCACATCCTTTCGTTGTGCCCGAGTCCTGCTGCTGCCCCCCATCCCGCACATTTTATTAATTCGTTTTATTTTACT
This sequence comes from Drosophila siamana, assembly GCA_035047445.1. Lineage (NCBI taxonomy): Eukaryota > Metazoa > Arthropoda > Insecta > Diptera > Drosophilidae > Drosophila > Drosophila siamana. The sequence goes on along the minus strand of JAWNPP010000004.1, from coordinate 8,376,770 downwards.
TCGCGTGACAAGTTGACATAAATGGACAAATTGAGCTTTTAAATTTGTTGCACGCTGCCGTGGCAGCAGCATGCCATCCAACCAGCCAACCAGCAGAAGGACCTTCAGCGGCACTCAGTCCACTGTCAATACGATAACGATAACCAGCAACAACAAATACAAATTGTTTTCCAAACAAAATTGATTGCCAACTGCGCAGCAGCCGAATAATATTTATTGGATTAACATAAACTGAATGCCATTTTTATTGCCTGATGCCCCATCGGACTCTTTCTCTCTCTTTCTCTCTTTTTGCTCCTTGCTTGCTCCCCAGCTTGACTGATCCCCTTTGACTTTGCTAATTAGTCGAGGTCAGTTTCAGCTGCCCCATAGGGTAGAAATCGGTCAGAAATCAAAATGAAATCACTCAATCATTTTTATTTTTTTTACAAATTGAATTTGCAATGACTAAATGCTTACAATGAATAACGTAGAAGTTCACCGGAGAATGGGTTAAACGCACATATATTTCAAGCATTTTTCATCAACTTTACCTGTGGATTTGTGAATACATCAATGGTATTTGATTGACGAATAGCATTTATGCAATTTATTTATTTAAATCTTATTACTATTAGCCTGGAAATTTATTAAATATTTAATTTATTTAATGCTTATTACTAATGTACTGTACATACAATAAGCTTTTGGTCATGTATGAAAGCTAATATTACGAAAGCCTTTCAGCCTTAATAACAATAGAAAATCATAAAATAATCAGTAATTCAAAAAATGCATTTGATAATAAAGATTGTCAATGGTATGAAAACAAAACAGTCTAAATTGTTTTTTTGTGTTAAATTCAAACGTTGTTCGATAAATACATGTGAATTGAAAATTTCGATTAATTTAGCAATGACACGAACCATCTGGTGAGTTTCACAATTACGCACTACTATTGTTGTCCCGCTTTGGCAGACGGAGATAGCTGTCTACAGCAACAAACCAAACTTGGAACGTATGGAAGCTGAGTTCAAAACTCTACCAAGCGATAGATGGCGCAAATGTGATGGAAAGTGGATTTCAATTTATAATAACTGTGGATTTTAAAGACCTAAGTAAAACTGTCCAATAAATAATCGATATTTTGCTTACGGTTAATTACTGGATTTATTAACATTCTTTATTCTCAACATAAACTTATTTTTTCAATAACTGATTTTATAATACCAACTACTAGTAGTTTTTACTAAAAAAAAGATTTTATTATATTATTTTATTATAAATGATGTGGCTTAGTACCTGAGCATATTTCAAAATAATAATTATTAACATTAATTATTTTATACTTAGTTCTTGTAAAGTTGTTACTTAAATTTAAGAGCAAATTTAAGGCGAACATTTTTGCTACATGTTTCTTTTTCATTGTGAGTAAATGCTGGCTTTCTCTGCGTTTCTTTTTGAGTTTTTTTTTTTTTTTTGTGAGGCACGTCAACGAAATAATCAAGAAAAGGACATGGCATAAAAAACGGAGGACTAAGCGAGCGGCAGAGATGACATTGACGGGTATGTGAACAGAATAAAATTTCATCAAAATGCGACTGTCAAAGACAGAGATACCAACAACACCAACGCAACACACACGCAACACAACACACACAAACACACACACACACTCAAACACACGCACTCTGCTTCCATGAAGCGAATGAAACTTGGGGTAAAAATTGCAAATGGACGAAATTGCTACTTTCATCTTGGTCCTTTGCACGCATGGAGAAACTTTCACTGCTGCTGACTAGTCAGGGAGCGGATCAGGCAGAAGGAAGCGAAGAGGGAGAGGGAAAGTGGCATGGCTGTCAGGGGAGGGTGTGTTGAAACCCTCACATCATATATATGAGGATTTGCGGACTCTTCAGGCCGAAGGGGGACTGTCGAGCTGTCAGCCAAAAGAACAAAAGCACTCAGTAGCGCCAGGCGGCCATGATGCGGCCTTAGATGTACACAACTGTAACAGCAGCAGGCAGCAGGCAGCAGGCGGCAGGCAGCGGGCTGCAGGAGGGGCAGCTGAGGGATACGTTCCAAGTGGCAGCAGCAGTTGAAACAAACTCGCACTCACCTGGCCGCAAAGCGGAGGTGTTGAAGGCCGTTTCACTTGCGCGCAATTGCGAATTTGTAAATTGCTGGACAGCTCTTGGCTGGATCTGTGCTGGCTGTATATGGTTGATATATATATATAGTCGGGACGCAGCGGGCAACTCTCGGCGGCTAAAATCGCAGATGAACAACGACAGCAAGAGGAAGAACGAGAACTACGAGAACCAGCACGAATACAAAACTAAATAAAATTCGAAACGAAATGTCTGCATTGTGCACTTTGATTAATGATCGAATGTCAATTACCGCATATACTGCTCTGTACACCACACACCAACACACACACACTCGCACACACACATGCACACTAATACACACACACATACTCGCAATTCCCGCGGTGAACTCGAACCAAATGCGGATGCGCTCGAGAAGCTGCAAGCGCACAAGATTGAAAATTCTCCAATAGTGTCGCCGAATATTTTCGGAAATTGCAAATCGTAGTTGTCAATGGATTCGCATGTGCGCAATCTGAGCTGAGTTTATGTAACTGCAAATTTATTTAGGAATTTACTTATTTCAGCATTTCTTAACACAACAAAGCTTGGCCTAAAAAATCCCTGCGTTGTTTGCATTCAACTGATTTACTTTTGGTTTACTGTCAAGATAATAATTATAAGACATGTTATATGTTATATACTCTATGAAATGTACATATTTAATATATGAAACAAATTCACTTGAATTACTCGTTTAAATTAACAAAAATTCTTAATTTTCAAGTCACTATTCATTTGACATTTTTCCATGATTATTTGTAGTGCTTTATATTTAATCCTTAAATGTTTGTTTCGTTTCATTTGAAATCTAATTATTGAATATTCTTCTCGATTTGATTTTTAGAATATTATAGCCACAACATTCTCATATGAATAAGTTTAAATTTGATTTGAATTGAAGTATTGGCTGCCACCTAAAAAATGTTTTACGACTTTTCACACCTCCGATGTTTTGGGGTTCTTGTGCAGCACAAAAGGCACAAAGAGCACAAATGGTTCATCCATTATTTTAAATGGTTTTTAATAGACAAAAATCACCGCAGACATTCATCCATCTATCTGGATAGAGGTTACCAAACAGCAATCCAGCCAACGAGCCTTCGAGGCAAAGCATAAAAGCAGCCTCCTTGGCTCTCGTAACATGGGTAAACAGCATGCATTCGCTTGGCCAAACATAATACGTTGGTTAATGGTTACAAATTAGGCTGATCGGCCGCACGCATGCACAACAAACACACACACACACACACAGAGAGCAGGAGCAGGAGCAGGAGTTGGAGTAAGCCAAGTGCATAAATGGCCAACCGCAGACGCGTCTCATTCTCTTCTCATTCTGGTTCTCGTTCTCGTTCTGGTTCTCGTTCTCTTTCTCCTTCTCGCTGCTGCTGGCCAAAAGTGACGCCAAGACTAAACTGCCAATTTAATAAATGGACACACATTAATTAAACCAATACACACGCAAACACACACACACACACACACACACTGAAGGGCTTGTTGATGCTTTTCGAGTGGCTGCGTGTGATGTGAGTGATGAGCCTTGATTGATTCCTGAGGCCACACACTTGAGAGCTGCCCATTGTTGCCACAATTGTAAGTGTGCAATGCAACGCAGCGACGCTTCGCTTGGCCTTGGCTTTGCTGCAACTTTGATTTATGCCGGAGACTGAGAAATTTGTTTCCAATTCAAGCCTAATGAGAATTGATGTTTATTTTGACAAAAACGTCGTGCCTGCTCTCCTCGCTTCTCTACCCTATAAACATATATAGCCAACTAATTAGCCGGTATGCGCACTTCCCAGAATCCCAATGCTGGCCAATCCCTCGGCAAACGGTAGCCAATGGCAGCAATGCCGAAATTGGCCGACAATAGCATCAAAAGGACACGCATTAGCAGAAGTCATCCGTTAGAATGCCGTCGATGGCGTGCGGCGCTCAGCTGGATCCTAAGCAAAATATCCTTGCACTGCAGTGCAGTGCAGTTCATGCAAAGTCTGTTCGTCCAGTCGCGTGGGCGTGCGAGGGGCGTAACGCTGTGTCTATGCCACATACGGCAGTATGCAAAATGCCGCCGCCGCAGGCAGCCCGAGGATCCTATGAAATTAGCAACAGTAGACGGGTTAATTGTTTTCGCTCGCCCAAACGACTTGCTCGCAAAAAGGGTTGACTTCGACTTCGACTTCGACGGCGACGCGGCTGGAGTGGGCTGTGCCATGTCCGGTGACTTCTGTGGGGATTAGCCGGGATGAAAGAGGATGAGACGGGATTAAAGCATGCCGAACACCGGCCGACGACATCAAAGCAGGCGACCATCGTCTACACACGTACTTGACGAGAAACACGAAAGTCAAAAGTCAATTCAGTGACTTTTGTGAAAACAAAACGAGTCAAGAAAAGAGTTGAATGTGAGTTCTAATGAAATCAAAATATTTATGTGGCACTCATTTATTTGGCAACTTAAGTATAGCATTAAAAATCACAATGGATATCGCCCTTTTGTTGAACTATTTAACTCTGCTTAATTGAAATTACCTAATGTTATATTAGATAGACATTTAAATTACTGATTTGCATATAAAGTGCTAAATGACAATTCGAAAGAATACAAACGACTTTAATTATTTTAATTGTATACTCGTTACCATTCGCATTATTTTCAGCATTTCATCATGAGTAATTGGTATCTAATCAAAATACACATCTAATCCAAATTATTGTAGCCCTCTACACTTTTTGCGGTAGGTCCTTAAGGCAACGAGAGCTATTGACAAGCGGAGGCTTCCGTTGACGGTAATTAGGGTCAGGAGATGCCCCCGTTTGGCTGTGTGAATGGCATAACACGTGCTCCTGGTTCCTGGCTCCTGCCTCCTGACTGTAATCATTTTGAGCCCCTTGCGACGCTCGCCGTTCCGCTGCAAGCTTCGGGGTCGATTGCGGCTCTTAATCCTTTTTATCGCAATGCGCGAGTGCGCGTAATTTCCAGTTGCTCGAGCAGGACTGTGACTGGAGTCGGAGTCGGAGTCAGAGTCAAAGCTGGAGCTGGAGCTGGCCAGAGACTTGAATTGAAGGCGCGTAGATCATTTTGCAATGATAAATTAAGCGCTAAGAGTGTTTTCGTGTTCCTGCAAGACAATCCACTGTCAGACCCGGGTAGATTGATTGTGCCCAGCTTGTGGCAGCTCCCCCCTGTCCCCCTATACTGTTGTCTGTCCTCTTGTCACACATGCGCTGTTTACCTTTGGCTTTATGGCCACACTGTCAACGCAATGTCCGCCTGAATAAGCAGCGACAATTTGCAATAGGACTCGGTTTTCAGGGAACTTTGTCTGACGCAAACAATTCAAGTCTTGGCTAAGACCAGTTTATGACACTCTCTCACTTACTTGGGGCTCTGCTCCCCCTTCCCTCTCACTCTCTCTCTCTCTCTCTCTCTCTCTCTCTCTGTGCGCTTGGCTGGGGATCGAGTAGGTAGGCTGCCAATTTGAAAGATGATGCCTTGTTTAACATATTTCCAGAAGCCAACAGGTGCCAATGGGCTGTGATCAATCATTGCGAATCGATGTTTAATTAAGAACTCTTGTTAGCATTTGCCAACTACTCGTATCGCTGGCTGCTCATCTCGCGCCTCATTTTATCCCGAGTTGCTCCTGCTCCAGACCCAGCCACCCTTTTGCCGACCGACTCCCTGCCATTCCACATGAGCAACGTTGATTGCCAACAAAGGCTTGTTGAGTTCGGAATTCTTTTCTTGCGAGCCCCCGAGAACTCAAAGGATGAAACCCAGTCTGGCCGGTTGTGTCGATTGCACAGCAGCTCGCTTCCATGATGTTTAAATTTGTCCTAATTAGATGACTATGAACGATGAATCAGCGTAAATTACAAACATTCAACTTGCAGCTTTATGGCGTATTTGATCTTTGAATGCTATCCATTTGGCTCTTTAGTCGCACACATTTGAAACTTTAATCATTTTCATAAAACACCAACATTAAGTCCAAGTAAAATTGTTCTGTTTATTTGGTTTTTATATTGTCTAGGTATATTTATATACTTATGCGTATGTTTCTTTGTTGATTTTTATTTTTTTTCATTACTTAAAATATACGTTTGAACTTACATAAATACTACGCACAACAGATGCAACTATTCAGATACAATAATAATAATTATAATTATAATAACTCATAGATTAATATATACTTCCACTTAGGACTATGACAAATTGGGGTTTGTGTTTACATTTAATTTGCTATGCTTTATACAAAGACTTATGTACCACTAATTAAGTACTGCTAATTTACAAGATTTTCGCAATTTAATAGATTTTATTTTATATTCTTTTTGTTTTGGAGGGGGCTGAAACATTGCATATAGGATTGCTAAACAAGGCCGCAAATCTATGAAGTTTCATTGAAGGTTTATCAGTATTGATTGTAGCTCGAAACTATTGAAAGTTAGATTTAAATAGTAGGAGGCAATTTTAGGGTCATGACGAAAAGAAAACAATTCTGTTTTGCTAAACGAAAAGTTTTGGCTCGATTTGCAGCCTCGTCGCTAACCAGAAATTCAGCCCATGGTCGAGGATTCACTTCATGTTTTGTCGCTTAACTAACTACAAGTAAGTTTGTTCACTGTATACTCCGAATTGCCCGACAGAACAGAAGAACTCTGCTCATCGGGTGTATAAAAAGTGGTGTCGCTATGATTCCCAAAGTATATTACAATACACGCTGACTCAAAATGTGGATACCAGAAAGTATTGCGGTGCTAACTAAAGGATTCAATGTACAAGGCTCAACGAGGATAACGTGGACTGTTTGCTGTCCTAAAGTGCTGTCAGATCGTAGTCCTGCTTAATATGCTGCTGCAGATTGGTCATGAGATCGGATTGCTGTTGCTGTTGCTGTTGCTGTTGCTGTTGCTGATGGTGGTGCAGACCCGTATGCATTTGATTGTTGTTGTTGTTGAGGTTGCTGCTGTTGTTGTTATTATTGTTATTGTTGTTGTTGTTGTTATTATTGTTATTGTTGTGATGCACTTGATGCTGCTGAGATCCTGGATAGCCGTTGCCATTGCCGCCATTGCCACACGCCGTCAAATTGGGCGCATCCGAGACGGCGGGAATATAGGGCGGATTGCCCAGCGACGAGCTGACATCGCCAATGCTCTCCAGACTGTCCGAACGTATGCACTGTAGAAACAGGAGTAAAGAAATAGACGTTAAATACATTAGTTAATTGCAAGTGGCATAAGTATGAATTAAAGTGCCAATTTAATTGGCAGAGTTTAGTTGTTAGGTTTCATATCCTTAAACTTATAATTTCTGAGTTCGTCGTATTTATACCAACTTATAGATAGACGTATGAATTTAACAATGTGATTCTTTTAGCCAACGCGCTTACAGACAAGTTGCAAGTTGCTTTACTTCGGTTTGCACAGCTAGCCAACTTCACTCGAGTGAATTGCATGACTCATGAAACGCTTCTTGGTGCAGCTCTTCTGCTTTTATGGCGCTGCTCTTCTATCGCCGCAATCTCGTGTGCAAGTGCCACTTTCAGCTAATGTCATTGGTGCCCTCTCTAAGTGCCTCGTCGCTGTTTGACTTTCAGCGCATGCAACCTACCTCATTCATCACCGGTGTCTGTTGCTGCTGCTGCTGTTGTTGCTGCTGCTGCTGTTGTTGCTGTTGCTGCTGCTGCTGCTGTTGTTGCTGGGCCTGCTTCTTGGCGCTGGCACGCTTAGTGGGCTTCTTGGCTACCGGTGTTGGATTGCCATTGGCATCGACGGTTTTCTTGCGCACATTCTTGGTGTTGGGCAGCTTGTTGTCCTTCTTCCACTTCATGCGTCGGTTCTGGAACCAGATCTTGATCTGGCGTTCCGACAGCACCAGCGTGTGTGCAATTTCGATGCGACGGCGTCGGGTCAGGTAGCGATTGTAGTGGAACTCCTTCTCCAGCTCGAGTATCTGGTGGCGTGTGTAGGCGGTGCGTTGGCGTTTCGGCTCCATGCCCGGCTGATAGGAGCCATTCGCTGCAGAAGATGATGGAGAAACCAGAGAGAGTGGTGTGTGTGTGTGTTAAACAAGATGCATAATTAATGATTGGCAATACGCGGAAGGGTTCGAGACGAAGACGCCGGCGATTAAGTCGCATCGCGGCACAATTAATACACTTCAAATGGAGTTTCATAATAAGAAGGAGGCGCAATAAATCTCCCATGATAATAAGTTGACAACCCCAAAAAGCGCGCCAAAAACTTTTCGACAAGCACCTTGAGCCCCACAGCACAGCGCCCAGAAGGGTAGCGAATATGACGAGAAGCAAACAAGTGAAAGGAGCAGCATAAGCGAAAGAAGCAGCAGGCAGCGGGCTGCAGGACGACGGACGGACAGCGTTCAACGTTCAGCGGATAGATGAAAGAGCTGCACTTACACAGCGCCAGTCCGCGGCTGTTGGACAGGATAATTAATCAAAATCAAATAATACAACTGCCTGTCTGTTTGCCTAGCGGACGCAGACTACTTGGAAGGCAAAGAAAAAAGGACAACAACACGGCGCGTTCGTATTTAGTTTTTCCTTGAAATTAAACATTTCCTGCCTGCAGCAACCCTCCACAGCCAAAGCCAAAGCCGAGGCTGAGGCCGAAGCCAGCTACGTCGCCGTACAGCCGCTGTATCCTTTTCCTGTTCCGTTTTTTATGCGCTGCACCTGCTGCCCCCGATTGAGGCCATAACCCGTAACCGTTTGGCCTGCGGGTCCATCAAATGTAACAGACGGACAGCCGGAGAGACGGAGAGACGGGCAGCCCATCAAATTTATATTCGCACCATCAATTTCAATTCTTTTTTTGGCCAGCTCCCAATGCCATCGAGTTCAGCATTCGCATTCAGACTTCAGAGTTGATATTTCTATCGTCCTCCGTTCTCTGTGCTTGACCAATCATATCCGGCGCACATCAAGTTGTAATTTATAAAAATTTCATTGCACTGTGACAGACAGCTTTCGATTTGATATAAATATTTCAATCCCGGCTGCGTTTGCCGTTTGCCCCAACACTACGCAGATTAATGATGTTGTCCACTAGCCGCTGACAGCCAAGTGGGAGCACAGCATAAAGGGAACGTGGGCGGAGCAGGGGCAGGGACAAGGGTTCTTTCTGTAAGCTTTCTCCCTTCGGAGTTTCAAATCAATTGACGTAGGCCTTAAAGAGTTGTTGACAACTTACAATGGAGATGCTTGTGATATTTTCTCTAATCAATTACTAGCAAGTTTGACCCGAAAATAGACGCAAATCTAGAAGACCAGACTACGCGCTGATAATGTAAACTTCTGTTAATCTTCTGGTATTCTACCTGCACTTAAGATCATCTGAATAAAGAGAGTGATTGTGTTAAGTAGGCGTGGTCAAGCGAGAGGGCTTCCCAAAGTCAAATAAATGAGTCAATGAATTATTTATATACGTATACATTTTTTTTGATATTGTAAAGTCAACAACTAAAGCTTTCAAGCATAAAGCATAAAGCAAGGATAATAAACATTGTTTTTCATCTAAAAATAAAACATTGAAACACGAATTTCTCAGAAATTCCCGAGAGAACAACTCATCTCATCAATTCGTCAGGCTTTTTGTACGCAAATTCCTCAATGAGTTATTGATTTAATAACACAAAAAACAATAAAAAAATAAAGAAAAACATGCCCACAATGAAGTAAAAAATGTGTAAAAAAAAGCAAATCAAATAAACAATATCAATTACAAAGCCCCAGAGGCGCAAGCAACACGAGCGAAGCACAAGGAACCAGAACAATGAAAATGAAACCATTCAAGGGTCCAAACCAATCCAACAGCAACAACAACAACAGCTGCGTCGGAGTCGTCAGAGTTTGGCCGAGTTGGCAGAGCTGACTTTGGCGTCGGCGTCGGCGTTGGCGTTGGCGTTGGCAGCATGCTGCGTTAATTCGTTTTTAATAAGTGCGTATCATTTCATTTCAACATTTCAACGAAGGGGCGGCGAGCGACAGGCGCGAGAGGTGCCATGTCCATGTCCAGGAAGAGACCTTCAAGTTGCCTCAGCTCAGCTCAGCTCAGCTCAGCTCAAGTCCAAGTCAAAGTCTCGCCGGTCGCAGGCTGCCTGGCGATGGGTCCAAAGTGCAGCGTCATGGTGCGGAGCGCGAAGCCAAAAGAGTGCCAATTGCAATTGCTTGGCAGCCAATTTATGAAACTGCCGAATCATACAAGGCCAAGGAAATCAAGATTGCACAAGCAACTGGAGAGGGGCAAAGAGTGTGGCATGAACATAGCGTGAAACTGCTAAAGAGCAAGCTGCATGTTTTCATTTTTTTTTTTGGGAAAATTGGCGCTCTCTGGGGAATTGGCGGCGATTCTTAAACATATTAGTGCGTAGGACGATGATTTCCCTTCTTCCTCTCTCTCTCTCTCTATCGCTCTCTTTCTGTCTGAGTCGCCTGTTGTAGGTATATGATGTGTCGAGTTATTATAATTGGCCCTGCCTCATGCACGGCTGTCGGCATGTTTGTCCCATCATATGATTTATCATGCATTTGTGACTCTACAGTTTCATTCATAGCCAAGAGGGGGGGCAGCAATGGACAGCGGGGTAACGAGTCAAAAATAAAGTCGGAAAAAAAAAACTATGTCAGACGTTACTTAATAATCATAATCTTTTTGTGTCGGTGGCAAAGGCGACGTCGACTGCGATGGCGGCTTCAATTGTGGGTTAAGTTTACTTCAGAACAATATCGGGCTCGATATCGCGTTAATCCACAAAACTGATCGTTAGCCCATTTAGCTGGCGCATTGTCTGAGGTGCGGTCGAACTTCCGGGCTTTACGTCGCGATGCGATACTCATTCATTCGCAATCGCCGTGTGCAATTGGGTATCTGGGCAACTGGGGCACTTGATTAATTGACGCGATAGTGCGAGAGTGTGTAAATATTTTGGTAACGTCGCCGGGGCACGACCTGTGTTCGAGAAATTTGACTCGTGCCAAGTTGAAAATATTTTACGTCTGTCAACTTTGATTTACCTGCTCATTCATCAAAATTCCCAACCCAAAACCCAGACCCAAGCCCAGTCCAAGTCCAAGTCGCAGACCTAAGACCTAAGACCAAACCCGTTTACGAAACTCTCTATGAGAGGCTGGCGCTTGAAATGTTTTGGTGTGTTCGTTGAAACAATGCAGCGGCACAAAGGCGCATTCAACATTAAATTAAACAAATGACAACAAATTAATTTCAAGCAAAACACAAATCTCAAGTCAAGTCTCTAGTGCGGCCCTAATGAATGCAAGGCGATGCAAGGCGCACATTGCGCATACGCCGCATCGGCCAGTGTCAGCTTCACTTGAGTTCTAAATTGAATTCCATTTCAGGTTTCGTCGTTTCGTTACGTTTTTTTTTTAACTTAATGTTTTTAGTATCGATGTTGCCAACTGTGAATTGTCGGCAACTATGTGTGGGTAAGGTTTAATATGTGCCACAGTCTGTGTGTTAGTGTGTGTGTGTGTGGTTGGTTGTATGTGTGTGCGCTCGTTTCATGAGCTCATGGAAAAAGGCAAGTCAACATCAGCATTTCAACAACAGCGGGAGCTGCATCAGCAGCTTGTCAAGTGACTTGCAATTTGTGGCAGGCAAATAAAAATAAACATGAGCTCATGCTACTTACAAGCACACACACACACACCACACACACACACACAAATATAGTACCACAAATCTCGTGTACTTAGAAACAATTGTCTTTTCACATACACGTATATATCCCCGACTTATTTGCTTAGCTACAAACTGAAGCTGAAGCTCAAGCACCCGCAGCAATTGAAGCTCAAAAAGTGCACAACTCGAATTCTTAATTCGCCAACAACACTTTAACAATAACTTTTACTGCATAAGGGAACGACAGAGGCAGAGACAGAGATGGCGAAGGCGAAGGCGAGACTGCAAAAACACATGTTAATTTTAAGTTAATAAAAAAAAAAATGGCACAATAAACGTGCCAAGTACTCGATCAATTTTTCAACAAAAATTTTAGCAAACGTCGTTTTGTTTTGCAGCTCGCAGCACAAAAAAATGTCTGAGAAGGCATCAAAATGATTGATGTCACCTCCCGTAGAATTTATTCATTAATAAAACAATAACATGATTATACAGCTTTTATATAATTTAGCAAATTATGTGCAATTTTTTATTCTGACTGCATAACTACGTAGTTAATGTGATTTTCAAATTCCTTAAACCAAACACTTTCATTTTATAACTTAAACGTTTTAAATTCCTTGTGACTTGAGGCATTTTAAATTATTATATAGCAGAATCTTCATCCGCCTTCAAATGTATTTATCATTGAATTTTACAGTAGTTCCCATAAAGAAAAAACTACTTGCCCCAAAACTGCTCTCAGATTCTTTAACGAATTTCAAAATCGGATAATCGAATTGATTGATTGAATACGTGATTGGCTTAAGGGAAATTAAGCATAAAATAGTTCATATAATTTGTGGCAAAAAAGTTTTTGATATGTATTAAATTCTGATATATAGAAAAAAGAATCTACTCCATTCGAATTGGCAACTTTTAACAAAGTTACTTTTAGTTTCTTTCATAATGACCTCATAACAAAGCATATAAAACAACCTGTACATTTGTGTATGTTTGTAGTTTTCTATAGTTCCAAATGGTCATTCATTCCTTAAGCCATAACAACAACAACAATGCTGACAATACAATATATGAATACATTTTCACTTTCCACAGCGAACCTCTAATGACCAAAAGTCGTTGTTGCTTGGCGAAACTGAAACTGCCACTTGTCCTAAAGTCTATGTTGAAGCCATTTTCAAAAAGTTAGCTCTAAGCTTTATATAGATTGTAAATAGTCTAAAAAAAAAGTGTTATGACCAAAAGCAGAAACACAAACAGCATCAAAAGCTAAGAAGCTCACGACTTATAAAGTCCGCAGCAACAATAGACGCGACCTTGAAGATTCGTTTCGTTTGGTTTCGTTTCGGGTCTTGCTACAAAAACCACTCAAAGTTTTGTGAGCTCTACTCGCTCTCGTCTTGGTGGTATTATGATTGTACGTTGGAATTATTCTCGGACCAATAAAAGCGTCGCCAATTAATGCCAATTTCAATAATTCGCACAAGTCGAGAGGGCTCCCAGAACTTTATTGGCGCAAATTGGGCGCAGTCTTCAGTGTGGAGTCGCAGCGCAGACTTTGAAGCGACTCCACCAATTCCGAGCTTCATTCACATTCACATTCACACACATTCGCATTCTTGTGATTTTTATATTCCATTGGGACGCTAATTACGCTTTGTTCGCCGTAAGATACTCGAGTTGTATTTACAAGCACAGATACAGATACATTTACAGCTACAAATACAGATACACAGTTCCAGATGGCGGAGCGCATTGAGAGTCACAGTCTCAGTCTCAGTCTCAGTCACATTCACAATCGCAGTCACAGTCCCAGTCAGTCTCTTGGACTCTCAGCTGTTCGTGCCTCATCTGTCATAAAAGGCGAACTTCTTAATTTTTACTGCGTCATTTTCATCATTGTCATGCCCTGGGCTTGGGCCAGTGCTGAAGTCTGGTCTCTGAGCTCAGTCTCTCGCTCTCTTCTCGGCTCGACTCCCCCTTGACTCTGCAGCATTTCGCAAAAAGGCAATAGGAGATAACCTGAGTTGGGCTTACGTTTTACAGCATCTCGGTCGCATCTGGGTCTCGGTCTGGGTCTGGGTCTGGGTCTGGGTCTGGGTCTGAGCCTCAGTCTGGGTATGGGCTTGCACATTTGGTGTTTCTTGTTTTTGTTTTTGCTGATGTTGTTGCCTCAAACGGAGCTGCTGCTGATGAGGTTTTTCGCAAGTCATCGGGTAACTGTGAGCCTGGCCTCTGTGGCACACTGGAAACTTAATCGTGGACTTGCCATTGAAATTCAGTTACAAGGCTGGCCACGTTTTCAGTGACTATGACTATGACTATGACTACGACTACGAGTATGACTATCAATATGCGCGTGAACATGAATACACAACTATGTGCGAGTGCGAATCCAGTTGTTGTTATTGAATGTTATGTGGAACGCGTTCTCGCCGATCATCTGCATCAATTCACGAATCAGCCGGCCTCTCGTGCATGAAATCAATATTCTGCATTAATGCTCATGCATCTATTTGAGTGTGTTATGACTGCACAAGAATATTCATGGCGGAATTTTATATTGAGGCTGCAGTTGCAATTACTCTTTGAGATTAATGCGCACAACATATTGTTGAATACCACTAAATAGCATTATATTTGCATATTAAATTACTTTGGATTTTGAGAAACTCACAAATCTAATAATCTACTTTTTTGTTTCTAAAACCACTTGTGCAAAAAGATTGTTTGACCTTGTCACATTTTTCTAATGATGTGAAAATACAAATAAATTCTACAGCTGCAACAGTTATTGTGTGATTATGACTGCTAAATTATTTCGAAATATATTCCTAAGACAAAGTTATATCTTACATATTTTAATACTGCATTTCCAAATAGTACTTTAAAATATAAATTACAACGTTGTATGCGGTCAATAAAATCGGTTTTTAAGTGACATATTATTACTCAAAACATTTATAATTCAATATTTTAGTTAGTAGCTCGAGACTCTCAATCAATTACAATTTAAATGTTGCTCGGCTGGAATTTAATTTGATTGTTGTACGCGCAGAGTGTGTTGTCAACACATTAAGCGAAATTTGCACGAATGCCACAAATTGTTCTCTAAATACTCACACTTTGGCAAATTATAGCCGTGACTGTCGCTATGTGTCGTTGTGTTATTGTGGTCGCCCGAAGGCGAATTATACAAATTGGTTGGGCCAGTTGAGACCACACGCCACCTGATACGCACGCCAAGTCGTGTAGCCTGATTTGGAGCTAGGTGAGCGCTTGCTAACCAAGTGTAAGTCATTTGTAAAAAGAGCCGAGAACAACGAGCAGGCAAAACAGATGCACAGCCTGGAAACAGGCTGGATGGAGTCTGAAGTCTGGAGTCTGGAGTGGAGTGGTAAGTGGCACTGGGAAACTGGCAACTGGGAAGAGCCGCATTCCGTATAACGAGAGATGATGCACTGGCGATAATCAAGTTTCGTCTTGTTTTCGTAGTCGTGCGCTCATGATAAATGTCACAACATTAACATCAAATGACACGGACCATCCGTCACTCAGTCGGAGTTTTGTTTGCCCCTGAGCGATCTCTGCTCTCTGTCTGTCTGTCGGCCAGTCTGCCTGTCTGCCTGTCCCGCTGTCTTCGAGTCTCTTCGCCAGTCCGTTCGACCGTCGAACTACTTCGATTTGATGCTCATCAGCATAGCTAATCCCCCAGTGTCAGTGTCGCACGTCGAGATTGTGTCTATGTCGCTTGCCATCTGTATCTGTATCTGTATCTGTGGCCGTCTCGGGAGTGGAACTGAAGACCGTACGCGTGGCGAAAACCTAATGATATAATTACCCATTCGGGGTCAAGGTTATGCTTAATTGGAGTGCATCGCTGGAGTTGCATAGTCGCTGCGACTAAGCAAGTGGCGCGCGCTAATTAAAAAGCAATTTATCAGCCGAGCCTAGAACCGCCCTCGCCTCCCTTTCTGCCATCATACATAAATATGTTGTATGTAGTGCGTGCACTCGCAAGTTGCCACCTGAACCTGTCGACCCATTGTCAGCTGTCATTGCCTGGAGCCACAGTTCAGTTGCTGACCATGCGCGGTAGCCAATGTTGGTAGAATTAAAACAATAAGCGCTGACAAACGTCGCTTTTGATAGTGGCACTCAACACATGGCTCAATGAATTCGCTTTTGGGCCAGTTAATGTTCCGCCGCGACAATTAATGGTAATTATCTATCGAAGCTGACATTCAAATGCGTGTTTAACCACATACTCGCACTCCGACTCCGACAGCCACCTGGGTATTGGGTATTGGGCATTGGGTATTGAGCATTTGGGTATTTGGGCATATTTGAGTGCTTCGAGTGTTTGAGTATTCGCTTTGCAGTCCACCAAGTTCATTCGCTCATCGAGTCGCTTGTAGCGTTCGCAGCGTTCGAAGCAGTGAATGGAAACCTGTTTCGGCAGCCCACATTCAAAATGTTCGGTGTGAAAATTGAATAAAAAGATAACAGACACATTGTCGGAAATTTGAAATTGATGGAAAATTAAATGTGGTCTTAGCCAAATAATAAAGATGTAGACATTTACAGAAGACATTTTGGACTTAAAGAACTGCACTGTTTGCAGCTAAAGTACTTGCACATTCATTCACAAATGAGAATCTATTTGCATAGATAAAAGAAACAACAAGATCTCAATATAAATAAAGCAAATTTATCTAAAAAGAGATCTTCGAAAATTGCTATGCACAATTGGATTATTAATTTCAATAAAGTACTCCAAAAAGACTCTAACCTATTTGTATTCACCAAAAAAAAGTATTCGAAAATGTATATTAACTAATAATTAAAGCTGCAGAAACTTTGCTTGAATTCCTTAGATTAATTACCACCAAAATCTTCGTTAGCTTGATAATTAATTTACATTCCTCATGAATAATATTGATCATATATATGCTTCTAGATGCAATGATTGTGCTCTAAATAAATTGCAATTAATTTAAAACAATAATTAAATAGGAAAATTTGATTTGACTAATTGGGCTACTGAACTATTTTTGTGCACACAAAATGTATTTTGAGAAACAGAATTGTCTTTAGCAAATGACAAGCGAATCCACATCAAGGGTCTCGCAAGTGTTGAAAGAGCACGCAGAGCCATTATTATAGTCGAGTGGCAGTTGCATAAAGAAACAAATATGTGTGATACTCGAATGTTTATGGTGTAAGTAAGTGCGAGCATATAGGGAAATGTGTGTAATGCTCATATGTGAATATGTCACTCGCCATACTCTGCCTTCAGCAGAAGGCGCGCCATTCTTGATTTTGATTAATGAGCGCGATGTGGCGGCTTTTTTTTTGTTGGTCTTTTAGTACATATTTTCTTCTTCTGCCTTTTTTGCCAAAGTCGAGCATTACAAAGTCTGTCAGTGGATCACGTGGGTGTTGGCAGCTAAGTAATTTAATTAGCATACCAAAATAGGGCACAGTCTGTTTTGTGGGTGCATCTATAAGATACTTTTGGGGAAGGGACTTGAACTTACCAACACCCGCTACATGTATCTTCTTCATCCAAGGGTAAATGATGCGTTCCCCGTCTGTCGTCTCCGCCATCAGATCATCATCACTATCTGAGTCCAGATCATCGTCGTTGTCATTGGACGCCAACTCGTCTGGCGAACGATCGAGCATGAGGCGATCTTCTTCAGACATGTCCTGCATGGGGAATAACCATATATTTATGAGCTTTCAAGCCGTTAATTGAACTAATTGAAATGTTTTTACATTTTCAGATCCCATATCATCACAGTGTAGAACTTCTTGCAGTTGTTGACCAGTTGGCGCGGCTTCCTCAAGACGCTTCTCCAATTTCAAACCTATCGTATAAAAGTGAGTGTTAATAATGCTATTTATAATAATGTACGTGTTAATTTACGAATAATATATTCTCGATGTATATGAATGTGTTGATAAAGTATATGTTTTTTTATAAACATAGTAATTTTTGATCTAGATTTACGGTAGTGCTAAAGTAACGACTAATTTAATGGTAAGGTATATTTAAATTGCATATATTACTTTGAAATCATTCATTTGTGCATGTAACTTATGCAATTTGTAAAATATAATTCTCGTATGTATAAATGAAATAAATTATGGAATAACTAAGTTTGATAGTATCAATGATCCTTTTTTTAAAATTTCAGTTTAAATTAAAAAAGAATTTTATGCTAATTTGTTGTAATTGCATTTGATTAATCACACAATATTTATTCACACCAGTAAGAATACAATTTCGGATGATTTCTTTAATATGTTCCTGTTCATTTGGACTAACCATATAAATTTATCAATGAATTATTTCATTCTCTTGTCAGTATGTTTTATAGGCTTCAATTTTGAATTGTTTGTGGGATCGTATTCGGTTTTTGGTGCTCTGCGTGCTACTCACCTAATTCCTGCAGACCCAGCGAGGTGTTTGTTGGCGGTTCCGTGGATGAGCACTGCAGCGGCAGGTCCATCATCTGGGCGGAGAGTGGGGAGTGGCCTTGCGAGTGCGTGCTGCCGACGCTGCCGTTGGTGGTGCCGTAGTAGCCACCATAGTATCCGTTGGAGGCATTGGCGCTATTGCTGTTTGGCACATTCACCGACGGCGGCGGCCCGTAGCCGCCCTCGGAGTGCACCACGCCGGCGGAGATGTACTCGGGAGCGTGGTGCACGGCAGCAGCGGCTGCAGCCGCCGCATGGTGGCCGTAGTAGCCAAGGCTCTGGTGGGGATGGCTGTGCGGATGATGGGAGGGCGGCGTGGTCGCGTAGTTCGATGTGTAGCCGGCGTTCTGGTGATGGTGGCCAGAGAGCGCGCTGTTGCTGTGGTGGTGCGAGTGTGAGTGTGGGAGCTGGTTGTGATGGTGCGCGGCGGCGGCCATGTAATCATTGACCATTTCCGCCGGATGCGAGGCGTGCGGGTGGCCCGACATGCCAGGGCCGCCGTTGCCAGCAAGGGCACCGCCACCGACCCCAACTCCGACACCGACACCGACGCCGACCCCGCCGCCGCCACCGCCGCCGACCCCAACGCCAACGCCACCCATGTGACCCGTCGAGGCGGTCATGGAGTAGTGACCATTGTAGTGATGATAGTCGTCGGCGACCGGCGGGAACTTTGGATCCAGGCCATTGCCCATGGACATGGGGCTCTGGACGTGATGCGGCGCATGTGGGTAACCCATGAGGAATGAGCTCATTGTGTTTACTGAATTCGCTATGTGTTACGCTAAAACTTTCGCTAGGCTCTTGCTTTTCGTCGATTCCAACGCGATGAGCACATATTTTATTTGAATATTCACTTATTGGCACTCACTTACTGCTTTCTGCACTTTCAATGATCACTGTACTTGCAGTGTGGCCATTTGCAGCATGATTGTAATATTTTACGATTATTATTAATAATATTGAGCACAGCGCGAGTGTCGCGCAACCGGCGCGCGTTTGAAAGACTAGCAAACAGGCGGCGTAAACAAAAACCCAAGTATTCCAAGCAAGTCAGCAAAACATTCAAAAAACACCAAAAAACGTCGCGTCTGATCACGAACGAGTGCGAGTGCGAATGCGAACCGTTCAATTCGAGCCGTTCTTTTGTTATGAATACGAGCGAACACTCAGAGCGCAAGCGAACCTGTTTTCTTACTTCTGTTGCCCTCCTTCTACTGCTGCTGCTGTTGCTGCTGCTGCTGCTGCCTCTGCTGTGGCTCTCTCTTTCCCTCTCGCTACTTTGCCCGCTCGCTCTCTCTGCGCTCCGAAACGCAGCGTGCAAATCGCCATTGCCATTGACAGCCAGCGATGACGTCGGCGGTTGAGTCTCGAAACTCGATTTACTGGTTTTTGTTTTTGTTTTCGTTGTGCTCAGAGTCGAACAACAACAACACTGCTGCTTAAAGGACAGCCCACACGCAGTGAGAACTCTGTGGCCATGGCAGCACGCCATTTTCAACCACCAAACAGCCAGCGCGTTGGCAGAGTGCCGCTTACTGTTGTGCGAGCGAGACAACATGACGTTTGGTCACACCCATTCACAGTTGTTGCTCAGTTCGATTGGAGGACAGACGAGGCTGAAATAATGAGCACAGCTGAGCAGTTTCAAATAGTAACTGCTGTGTGTGTCTATAGAACCAATTGAATTTATTCATATTAAGAAAATAAAGAAATATATGAATAACTGATTATATTGGTATTTCGAAAATAAAATTATGCAATAACAATTGTTTGTATTTATTCTTAAGTCGATTAAATTTAAATTTAAATAAAATTAAAAATATGTATTACATTTTACTACAATATTTATACAGTAATATAATAAATTATATTATATTATGTGCAATGGCCAACATACTGACAAGCGTTTACATATTATGGAAGCCACTGTCATTAGAGGCATGCACCTTTGCACGGATTCGTCTGTATCTTGCGATGGCACCACAACTGCTGTTCGCTGAGTGAGAGTTGAGCGAGAGTGTGAGTGTTGCTTTTGTGGTCTTCGGCCATGGCGCACGCTCAAAATTCAGAAGAAAAAAAAAACCAAAACTGCCCTCGTCGTCTCACGTTGCGTCGTGCGTGGCCAACAAGCACCGCCCACTTTTCACTATGCCTTTCATCGATCCCACAAGCGAATATGGCAGACCCAGACCATTTATTTTCCAGTACAGAACTTCTAAACGGATGCAGCAGCAGTCTCAGTGACTACTGCCAACTACAGTCACATTCGCTATCGATCGTAGCCGAGACTGTAAAGTGTTGATATGAATTACGCTGCTCAGTCTCAGTCTCAGTCTATGGCTACCGAGTTGAGAGACTCTACACATATGTGTACATATATGTATATCTGTATGTATATAGCGCAAAAGGCAGCGACTGACTTGCAATAATTTCCATTGCCATTGAATGTTGAATGAATATCACCGCACTTGGCGCAATGTTTCATTTTTATTGTGGTTGCGCTGTGAGGAGAGAGAGAGAGAGGCAGAGAGGAGGGCAAGTGAAAGGGTCAGGTGGAGATGCTGCCGTTGTTTACTTTGTTGTTTATGTTGCTGTTGCTGCTGTTGCGGCTGTTACTGTTGGCGTGGTTGTTGTTATCATTACTACCGTGATTTGTATTGTTGCTGAAATGTTGATGAAATGATGAGCATGACAAGCAAATATTCAAATGAGTCAGACACACATGGAAAATCGATAGAATGATTGTTGTATAATGCACATAAAGAAGGTCGCACATTAAACGCTTTAATATTTTTACACATCAATATTTAGACTGTTTTTCACCACACAGCTTCAGACACTTTAGCTACTCTAATGAAATTCTCCTTTCAATCACGACAGCGTCATGCACATGGACATGGAGGACAATGGATTGTGGATGGTAGAAGGTGGAAGGTGGGCTGCATGTGGCGAGACTGCGACTGTCTAATTGCCGAATAATTGAACTCACTCCACGAAAGAACACACGTGCTATAGTCGGCTAAATATGTAGACCGTCCACGCTGCGTATACTCAATGTGAGTATGTGTGTGTTTGTGCTGAGTGAGAGACTACTAATTAATCGACTTCCAACTGATTCGATTTTGATGGGGACTATCAAAAGTTCATTAAGTCCATTAAGTGTATAAAACTTAAATTTATTTGCCTGCCTGACTGCTTAACTGACTGACTGACTGACTGACTGTTGTGTTCGACAACTGTCCAGCCGAGCAGTTAACAGTTAACTTATTTGACTTGTAAATGCAAATGAATAATTCAATAAATAAGGGCAAGAACCTGAACTTAGTGCACACTATTCAAATTCATTCTCACACAGTGTGCGACATTTTAATTTGCATTTAATATGTTTGTTGATTTATTTATTCTTCAAGTCCGTTCAACTTAGCAATTGTCATATAAAAATGAAAATAATTATTAAAAACTGGCAATTTCATAAAATGCAAACCAATTAAATGAAAAAACGTTTAGAAATCATTGTAGATTTTACTTATTTTTCACTTAAAATAACAATTTGATACATAAACTAAAATACAAAGGGAAAACACAGTTTGAAATTCTTGTTAAATAGAACTGTTAAGTAATAAGTTGATATACTAACATCTTTATTAACTGAGCATTAAAGCAAATGTGAAAATACATTGAAAGAACACTTAAGTGTCTTGTCTTTTGAAATTCCTCATAAGCAGTTGGAGGCTCCATTGAGTTTATTCTGCTCACACTCCGACTTCGGCTACAACTCCAGTCATAGAGTGTTGAGAGACAGGCAGACGGGTGGTTTTGGGTGAGAGCTTTGTGTCTGAGATGGTTGCAATGTTTTGGGCAGGGTGACTGTTTGTGCAGCATTTGAGTTTCAAATCCCAATTCAGAGCCAGCAATCAGTTGCGACTGTCAGGCGGCAAAGGAAGTTCACTTGCTGCACAAGGCAAATGTGATTAATGGTTCCATGCGAGGCACATTACGAGTATGTGTGCCCTGTCGTGAGGCACTGTTGGGTCTTCTTGTTCCTCTATTCGTATTCGTATGGCTATTCTTTGTTCTCTCACTCGCTCTCTCTCTCTCTCTCTCTCACTCTGGCTAGCTGTCTCCCTCACTCTGTCCAGTACCGTCTTTAAGCCAAACACCAAATATGAGTTTGATATAAAATTAAGAAACCTGAGAGCTCGTTCAAAGGCATTTTTGTGCGTAATTTATGCGGATGGGTGTTAACCAAATATCTAATTACCTGCCTAATAAACACGATTTTGAAAATATTAAATTCTATAATTATTAATCAACATCCAAACTGGTTATTATCTAGAGGAGAAAGTGATTTGATTTATTATGAAACTATGAGAAAAATATTATGCTGGTATTTTTTTTTATAGAGCAACGAGCTGTGTTAACTCCGGCTTTATAATGAGCAATCACAGAACATTTCATGCTTGACTACGATCCAATTCGCAGTTGGCTAAAAGTGGTTTCAGTTCAAAGTTGAGACTGCTTCTATTTTTCACACACGTGTTCCAAGAACTTTGTAAATATTTTCAAAGGCATTCTCTAAATCCAATAAATAGCTTTGCATTCTCAACGAGATCAACTTGGTATGGAAATTGTGCTAACGACATGTGGACAACAGACAAGAGACAAGAGAGACTGAGTGTGAGAACTGAATGCTGATTAGCTGGTTCGGTCTTATCGCCATCATTTCCAATTTTAAAAGCCAAACTCGACGGAGGAAGCAGGCGAGGAGGAGAGTTCGCGACAGGACAATCAAAGGAGGCTGTTAAATGATTGATTGAATGATTAATGATTGACTACGCGGTTGCGTCAATCACTTGCCAATGTAATTAAAGCTGCAAAACATTCTCAACTTCTGACTTTTATTGGCATTAAATTCAAATTTTCGCCGACTTGCCGCATGGGGAAAGTCCTCGACTAACAGGCCGTATACTTAACCATGGCTCATGCGAAGACGCGTCGGCCAATTAAATGTGGTTCATTTGGTTGCCATTGGGAGAAACGTTTTTTTCCATTTATCAATTGACTCAACTGTTAGCTGTCATATTATACCCAAAATCGGCGACCCAGACTCCGACATGTGGACGACCAGTTTGTAAGCCCAGTTTGGGAGCGAGACGAGTGTTTAACCAAAAAAAAGAGTTACACAGCGGCTGTTTAAAATAATTACACGAATGACTTAAATGAGCCAAGTCGAGTGTGCTCGAGGGGGAAAAGAAGCCAAGCTGCCCAGCTAAGCTGCGACTCAGACTGAAACGGAGACAGATACAGATACAGATAGCGATGCCGATGCAGAGACAGCGATTGGGACAAGACAAGACAAGGCACAGGTACCCATTATCCATGACAGATTATCTCTGATTGATTTCATTTTACCCCTGCACAAGAGCGACCATAATGAAGGCTGCGGCTGCATACATATGGACCAACAAACAGCTCCGGGCCAAAATGCTTCGATTTTGAGTTGAACTTCGGTCGCCTTTTGCCGCCAATTGGTTAAGTGTTCAAATTTTGAAAGATGGCTCCGTAATTGCCGCACATTAGCTGAAATTTAAGAAAACTGTTAAAATTATGCTTAATGATCGGACAGAGCTTACCTTTTCCTTCCACAAGAACTCAACGAATTTCACATGGTTTATTTTCTTAAAATCTTTTATCGTTGCCTTCCATGTGACATCAGCCATGTTTGCGTAGCGTTCAACATTAAGGATATAGGGATAAGTATTTGGAAAATGTAGATATGTTGACTTACTTTCATAAACATATACAATAACTATTCAAACTATCGAAATGTATTTTACCTTCGCACCCAATTTGTTTCCTTAAATTATTAGAAATGTGTAATAAATATCATATATATTGAGATAAATTTAAATTAAATTTAAAACAAGACCGAACGAATACTTATATATGATATACTTAATGTTAATAAATGGCAATTATTTTTACAATTTCATTTCTGCTATCTTTTGAACGTTAACAATCTTCATAGTCGTTAAGTCTTCGTCATATTTTGAGCAATGTGAACTATGAAATTTAATATTTGCAGCTGAGAAATATCTCGTTTGGAATTTAAAATATCATATATTCAGCGTTAAATTGTGCTGCCGATTTACAAAACTTTCTATAAAATTTTCACACCACTGTCGGACCCCCATCAGCTCCTGAAGTTGGGCCTATGAAAATTTTGGTTTGGGAAGCTCACGCCTCTTGCGCTTATCCATCAAAGAAAGTTGGGCAAGCTATTTAAGCTAACCCTTTAATTTAGTGAAACTTTTGAAGACCGCCGATGCCGATGCCGATGCCGCGAAGTCGAAGTCGAAGTCGACATCAATGTTTCTGGCTGCGTCAATGTTTTGATGGCAATCGGCCCAGAGCTCTGCTCAAATTTCCAATTACGTCTATGTCAATCATAATTAGTAACAACGTCGATTTTTCATTGAAGGGCCTCTAAAAAAATTGAACCTAAACGTAACATAAACGACAACAACAAAACCAACTGCACAGCGGAGTATCGCAGTGCCACAGAACCGACTTTCTCACACATGTGCGTGGCTCGGGAGCTCCACTTGGAGCACAACAAGTTTTCTTTCCAAACCAAGCAAAACAATAACAAGAAAAGTGTATAAAGAAACATAAAGTCCACGTTTGAATTCGCTCGATATGTATAAAAGGTAAATATTTGAAAATATCTTCGTTCCAAATCGCAGATAGATTATTTTAATATTATTAATTGAATAAATATTGTATTTTCTGAATAACTTGACACAAAATTATAACAATTAATAAAATGCACTGCATCCCAATTTCATAACTAGTTGTCACTGATCAGCTCAAAGTGAGAGTATATTGCGTAGTCTTGTAACAAGCCCGATTTGAAGCTAAAGCCACAGCCAAGCCAACAACTGAGCTGAGGTAGAAAAAGACGCAATGAGAGCGAGAGAAAGAGATGCTGCTCAGGGAGTTGAAGAAGGAGGAGCATGGCCAAGAGCCAGAGCGAGGCACAGTTTGTTGTAACATGTAATTTGGGATGGCATCGGATGCGCTGCGTTCCCTCGACTCACTCCTCGCCCGCTTTCCCGTTCCAACCAGCAGCGAGAAGATGAGCCGAGGGAGAGAGGGAGACACGGAGGGAGCACCCATGTAGCTTGCTGGCGGTCTGTTATGAATGTGACTAATTAAATTTAAAGATATCCAAGAGATTATCAATCTTTGAAGCGCATCGCCATCGCAATCGCCAGCAGAGTTTCAGCTTGAGTTCGAGTCCAGTTCGAGTGAGTATAGAGGCGTTGAGGGTGAGGGGCGGGGCAAGAGTATCGATACGCTTCGACACAACATTTCACAAGACACAAAACAAAGCCAGAGAACGAACAGCAACAACAACAGCAACAACGACAACAACAACACGAACAACAAGCATCAGCACCAAGAGCACATTTGTTTCATGATCATGATTGAAATAATGATTAATGAACGCAGCGCCAAAATTCAATTCGAATTTACTACGAGTATGTTCCACACACATATACAGCCCGGGAGGGACTCGAGACAGCGACTGCGACTCGGGAGTGGAACTGGGATTGGGACCGAGGCTGGGACTGGGACTGGAACTGCGACTTGGTCTCGGACGCTGCCGACTGAGTTCCATGCGTGAAATCAACAACAGAGCCCAAAGAGCCCAACAGAGATAGAGCAGCAGTGTTGCATGTGGGCTCCATGCTGTCCAGCAAGCTGCACTCTCTCTCTCTCCTTCTCCTTCTCTCTGAAGTGTGTGTATGTGAGTGTGTGTGTGTGTCCTGGTACCACCATCAATTATAGCTTTTCTGTTACACCAACGAGCAGAGCAACGCTGCACTCAACTCAACTCAACCGAGCCTAGACACCTCTAGAGCACGAGAACGCAAACGTTTCCATTTTGGCCTGAATGGCCAACTGGCCAAATGGCCAAATGGCTTTGTTAACAGCTTTGTGCAGTGGCTCGGTTAATAAATGTTCTTTTAATTGACTGCATGTGCTGCACGGCGTTGTGCCCCCCACACATTCACACTCACTTCGGATGGGCACTCGAACCTGGAACCGAGTTCGGACTGGCCAAGTTGGGAGCCCTCTCTGCAGGTTGCGTAAGCCGCTTAGTTTAGCACCACTTCCCTGTAATTATCATTAAGCTGTTTGCTATTTTCCACAGCTTAGCTCGGCAATTGAGCAATTAGTTTGCTCTGTGCTTTCGCTGTTTGTCATAATGATAAGTCCGAGTGTAGATCGCGAATCGCAGTCGCGTCTGGCGACTCGCGAGTCCCGCAAAACTTGCCACTTAATTAATGAACAAATTTGCCGCTGCCGCTGTTGCTGTTGCTGTTGCTGCTAAATAAAAAACTAATCGCTTTAAGTCCAAGTTGCACTTTTCGCTTCCACAAGTCACGAACTTGAACAGTTTCCATGATTTTCACTTTTTGCAACGCGTTTTGAATCATCAGTTGAATCAATTAAATCAATTCAACTGCCGCCTAAATGAAACTCAAACAGAATATTGCATACGGCGAGCAATCGACATTTTATGTAATCCTGAAAAAAAAATAACAAAAGAACCAACTAATGATGCTCGCTAATTGCCTGACTTTAAGTTTAACTGCAATATATTGTTGTTTTCTCGCAGTGATGAACAGATTTGCTTGAAAAGTATTTTGGAATTTCTGACAAACATTTCAGCAAAATGTTTATAAATTGCTTTGCTTATTGCTGTCAAATGTTTTTAATATAAAATATGACAACTAAAAACTATAAAATAAGAATAAGAATAAGAAGAGACACAGCAATATTGTAATGACAAAATGAGATCTATAAATAAATAGATTTATTGAAGTGTCGTGAATTTTCTTCATTATCTTTCAACAGAGTTGTCTATGAACTGCATTCTATACACAATATTATTCACTTGTTAAAATGCCAATTTCTAATTATCTGCCAATTGATAATCAAAAGCAATGATTCGCAACAGCGAAAGTTAAATTTTTATAAGACAATTTTTTCTTTCGTTGTGATTTTATTGTCTTTCATGGTCACAAAGTCCAGCCTGAATAAAGTCATCCACAGTGGACACTCAGCAATGGCTGCAACAACTCAATTACCAATGATCGCTACAATTACAAGACAGAGCCGCAATAGCAAATCGAATTGCTGTTCTTTTCTCTCGAGCTGAGCTCGTGATGGGAGGTGTTGAACATGTCGCCAGCATTTGAAATCAGGGGACTGGACTGCAGTGAGGAAAACAAATGATCAATTCGAGGGAATTGAAAACGAAAAGAAAGAAATGAGAGAAATGCGACTAGCGGGCATTTCTTTCACTTTTCAAGAAATCCACAGGAAGAGCGAAAAAACATAAAACAGAAACAAAGTTTTCAATACAAACTGTCAGATAAATCGGTTTGCCCTCGGTTGCGCTTCAACTTTCTTGGCCTGGACAGTGCAGACGAGAGCAGACCAGGCCAGGCCGGGCCGTTTTGGCTGTCTTCTCATCTTGCGCATAATTAATGATCTGCTCCATATTCACGCATTGGTGTAGGTCTTCGTCTTCGTCTCTGTCCCAGTCTCTGTCAAAGTCTCTTGGTCTGGCAGCAGTTGCAATGTTCCTACGTTCCTACGTTCCTACGGTTCTACGCCTGCATGTCTGCATATCCGTGGGCTGCCAGAGTTTAGATTTCAGATTTACCATTTCTTATGTTCCGGCAACTGTCACTTTTCTATCTCTTCGGCCACGTGATGTGCGTGCGAGACGACTGACTGACTGACTGGCTGACTGAATGATAGCAGCAGCTATAGAAAGAAACAAAGAAAGAAAGACTTTTCTCCCGACTGTCCAGACAAACGCAGACAAACTGAACTCTATTCGTTCTATATGTGAGCTCGGAAAACAGTTGCATCTGCCTCTGGGCGGCTGCATCTGTTTAGCTGGAAAACGTGGCAGCGAAACTCCATAACTCATCCCTTGCCCCACTCATCTGGCGCATCGCGGGCACAACCTTAAGCCACCAAGTTGACAGACAGCAAGTTGACAGCCCACGTTTTGCTCCCAGCTCAGTGCCCCATCCAAGCTTCCTTCTCCCTCTGCCACCGACATAATACCATTTCTTATCGACCGCCCGCGCTGTCACTTGCGTGTGGCGTTGTCCGCTGAGATGCTGTGGCTTGGGGCATACGGCAGTGACAATAGGCTGGGCTCTTTTCCCCCCCTCCCCCACTCCATCGCACTCAGCTAATCAACACGGCCTCAAAATGTAAATAGGCGCATCCTTCAGCAAATATTGTCGCCATTTTCTCTCTACTTGCCACACGTTCTCATCCCCGTGCCACACAGTTCATCCACTTCCTCCACTTCTCCACTCCACTGCACTCCGCCTACGTATCTGTCGCGTTGTCTGTCAAACTCATGCGAAAAAAAATAAAAGATACTTTTCTTTCTTTTCTTCGCTAGCATTTTATTTTATTTTACTTTTTTTTCTTTTTGTTTTTCTGCTGCTTTTCGCTTTCTTCGCATTGCGAGCGAACTGAAAGTGTGAGTGCGAATGCGAGTGCGAGCGTGTTTTCGTTTTCCCCACGTTTTTCTCTTTTTCATTCTTTTTTTTTTTGTTTTTCTCGGGGTTTTTCTTTTTTGACACATAAAAGGACACGCACCGCGTCACATCATGAAAGGATTGATTAATGATTCGTTGATTTTCGCCCTTATTCTCTTTAGTTACACTTGGGCACATAATCCGCCTCGTCTCCAAATACTCTTCCCTTCCCTTTCCCTTTGCCTCTCCCTTCCTCACCCTGTCATCTTCGTTCGCTGCCCCAGCAGCCCACCACATTGATCCGACTCCGACTTTTGTCTCATTCGAATTTTTGCGTAAAGTTAACCAAGTTTTCAAGAGACAGAACAATGCCTTACCGTTCCATGGAAAGTTTTGACCAAAAAATTGTTTCTTTCCTTTATTTTTTTTGTACGCACATTCCATTAAGTAATTCGTAAGATTTCCCTAAGCCAGCAGAAGACTTCATAGAATGCGCAGTATATTTATACAATGAGCGGCATCGGCTTACGAAGGGGTGAGTAAAAGATTTATCGATTCACGACAACTTCAAAATAATGGTAAAAATTTAAAAATACATCAATGTCTAAATTAGCAAAAATAATTAATAAAATAATAAAAAAAAGAATTATATGTGAAAAATATAAACTTATTTCTATTGAGTTTAAGGAATAAATAAAATGTGCAACATACAAGAGTATATAAAATGGATCTTTTTGGCTGGTAATTTTTAATCAATAATGCAAGTTTATTTTATGTTTATTTTATAGCTAAATTATGGCTAAACAAAATTAAAATCCAAGTTGGCTTTTTTAGATATAAATAGAATTTAATTAATATGAAATTCATTGTAACGAAGAATGGCTATAGTAATTAAAGGAATTGCGTTTAATGCTTAGGCTGCTCTGGCAAATGCACTTTGACTTATCAAATGGAATCCATTAAACGCAAACAAATGCTTGCCGGAGAGCACAACTCATGAATAAAAGAACAGTAGAAAAGTAATTATCATTGGCCATTTCACACGAGGCATTCATTGAGCCCACACACCGTCCGCCTTCCACACAGAAATCTCCTGATTCTCCCTCTTCACACATGTCCTGGGCAATGACAATTAAAAGAAGGATGTGGATGAAGTGGGCGCGACACGCACTGGGACAGTCTCCCCTCACAGCGGACACCTTGATGAAACGAGCACTTTGACAAAGTGTTGATGTTCCGAAGTAATTAAACTGGATACACACAACTGACTAATTTCGACACAAGTTGAGTTTTGACCAATGTCCATTCGTTATTAGCGCTTAAGCAGTTGCTGAGAGCACGCAAGCTCCAACAGCATTTGGAAGGGGGGATTTAAGACGTGACACATGTCGACACTGGGACTGGACATTGCGCTGAGCGACGCGTAAATCACATTCACATTCCAGAAGCCAGAAGCCAGAAGTGACCAGTGAATGCCCACTTCCCCTTCCTCTCCCCCTCATTCTCTCTCTCTCTCTACGAGTTGAGGCTCATCGGACTCACACCACAGGATATACACTAGCGAGGGTGGAACCTGGTGTTTAAAGTGTCGAGTTTTGCGTCTTAGAACTGGAAAAATGAATGCGTTCTATCAGCTCTACCTACTGCCGAGCAAATACTGCGCAGCCCGTTTTAAAATGCGTTTAAGCCCGTGAAACGTAGGATGGCCCAAAATGGACAACGAGGGCAACGTCAGCGGCAACGACAGCGGCAGCGAACTGTGGCAGCAACAACAACATGCAATGAGCCAAAAACATTTAAAAGGCGAAATGCGTAACAAACCTTCATCAAATTTGACTGACAGGTTTTCAAGATGTTCGCACTACCAACCAAATGTTTTTTCATCCTACTCCATTTCTTTTGGCTCTTACGTGTTAAAATGGCCAACGTCACGAGGAACGACTTGCCACACAAACGACATTTAAGGTTAAAAACTCTTTTTAAGAAAATATTAACAATATCATGAGCTAGAATAAGAACTCTAACACTTTAAGTAAAACAAATAATGCATTTCTTTACAAAATAAAAAATTCGTAATTTTAGTTTACTTCAAATAATTAAATAAATGAATCATCAATCAAAAATAAATATCCCTCAACATGCAAACAGCTGTTAGCGCCATCTATCGTTGTGTAGCAATAGAATCCACATCTTCAAACTCATTTAGCCGAGACAAGAACCACACACCACAGCTAGCTATACTGCTTTAGCTCATATACGCATCCCTTTCTCGCATCGATAAGCATCATTGTGTTATTATCGATAACTGATTATTAACTCATACAAACTGCGTCCATGCATTTTATTTGTATTGTGATATCAAAACAAAATAAACAATTGCCGCTTATCTATTTGCTTGATCTTAAGACGAATAGCAAGCAGTGACAGGAGGCCAATGTCTGCCAAACACATCTTTGCTCAAGACTTTTTTTTCTGTTTATCTGCGTGGTGTTTTGTAAGAAACTTTGGGCATTGTTTGCGGAGCGCTCTTCAACGAAGCGTTCTTAATAAATTAACGAAAGTATCCCACAAATAACAAAATGATTACACACCTAATATGCAATATTTAATTACTTTCAGTCAGTACTTCTTAAACATCTTGAAATAATGGAGCAGCTGATTGTGTTCGACTTTTGCAAGCTAAGAAATGGGAATAGGAACTTAAGCAAATAAAAGTGAAGTCCACACTATTATTACTATTAATTTCTATTCGTTAAAATATTTTTGAATGTCCCACAACCAAAGCATTTTTATGCGTATTCCAATTTATTTATTTATAAAAGCAATTACATGTTATTTATATTAAACATCTATTTAGTTCAAATGTGAATCTGCAAATAAATAAAAGAGGAAAGTTTTGGTTATTCATTGATTAACTAATTCAAACTAATGTAAATGAGAATTGCTATAATGAAATAAACTAGTTTCCTCGATTTTCCAATCGAAGCAAGAAATTGGAATTAGCGTTGCACTACTAATTATTCTAGTTTTATTTGGTAATCCACGTAAGACAAGTCTCTGCAAATATTTGCCAATTTATCATATTAGTTTTGTTAGAAATCACAAAATATTTGCCTTGTTAATTAGTGATTAAAATATATATCATTCTACTATGAGTCACATTTTGACAAAGTCATACTAACAAAAGTTCAGTTAGCACAAAAGTTAATAACAATTTAAACCTTGCACAAACTGTTCCGTATTTGTCGACTGCGATATCAGTTGCTATGTGTGTTATTATTATACGAATTTATACAATTAATTTATCATGTTGAACTTTATCAGGTTTTAAACTGGGCAAATATAATATTTTATCAATTCATATCAGATAATTATAAACCATTTGTGTGTCAGCAGCACAGAATGGAGGCCCATCATTTACGTTTCGCTATCTGCAAATAAGACAACGCATAGTACTTTTAATATCTAAACTAAGTACTTGATAGATACAAGGTACAGTCGCAGAGTCAGCACAAGAATGTGGACACTTCAATTCACTTCTCGTTCTCCTTGTCCGCCCGCACTATGACAGTTGCAGTTGTCATTCCAGATGGTGCACGTCGCTCTCCGGATGTGCCTTGAGGCATATGTGTATGCAAATTGCACTCTGGCATAAGTGCACGGCACGGAGCTCGGCTAGAATCCAAAACAATCCGTACAAGAAATCGGCAGACGATTGACCCAAATGCTGAGCACTCACACACACGTACATACTTCTATTCCTCTTGCTGCCCCTGCATCAGTCCAACCGAATTCAAATGGCAATTTGTATGCTAAATTATATTTATGGAAATTCAAGTGGAACGGCGAATAAATTGAAGTCGAGCAGAAGCAAAAAGTTGCAACACGCTTGACAACAACATTTCAAATGTGTTTCCAATGCAACACCGAAGGACGCTCGTTTCCTTCCAATTGCTGGCTGGGGAAAACCAATGCATTTGGGTAATGGCTTTGCGTGTGTGAGAAATTCGGAGATAAGTATATAAATCACAGATGGCTAAAGTACTTTAGAATCAATCAAACAGTTTGTTAAGTTGCGGAGAACAAGTCAATCATTTTTATCTATTTAGATCAAGCAGTTTTGGATACATCGAGTGTGCTACAGAGTTAAGTGCTTAAAAGTAATAAGAGTCTGGAAAATTCAAGAATATTTATCTTAATTCGTTTATAGCCTCATTAAGAGATAGTTGTAAAAGTCGTCACCCATTCGGGTGCTGATAAGATAGCTTACAATTAGATATTATGACGAAATTAAATACATAGTGGATACAACATAGTTAACAGAGTTTTTTAGCTTATGTCAAATTGGTTTTCACATTTTGTAATCGCTGGACAATGAGCCACACAAACCTCTCTAGAACCGAATTTGTCCTTAAAGCTAGTGTACAACAAATTCGGATCTACAGGGTAGACGTGGAACAGAGTGTAAGTTTCAAAATCACTGCTGGAAAAAAGCGATGAAGTAAGTTGTAATTTTGCCGAGTCGCGCTGTTGTCGGTCGGGGGTCTAAAATTACAGGCGCATAGTCGAATAATTTGTGTCGTGCCACACGTGATGCGAAATTATGAAATGACCCATAAAAATGATTACAATGCTCACGGTGTGTGTTGTGTTGTGTGTGTGGGTAATTGTATTGGAACACGTTCAACGTCACGATATCCATGCCATCCTGCGTTGAGTGTGAGTCCTGGCAATACCTTCAGCATGGCAGCATGTTGTCTTCGGTGCCGCATTGAAGAACCAACTGACGACCGCTTCTTGTCGCCGTCGTCCAGGTCGAGGCACCAGATTAGGCAGTCGCACCGAAAATCTATTCGTTATCGACCGATAAGATAAGACGGCGAGCGAATCGATAGTTCTTCTGCCCAATCCAAGGCATGTCTCACTCGACGCACTCGCTCGTCGTGTCTTGTGCATGTTCTTAACGTTCGCCCATGTATCTAATTGATTGCACACGGATTAGAGCACTTTCTTCTCCATTGATAGCAGAGTTGCTGACTCGCGCCTTTGTCTGCGATAAAATATATGAAAAGAAAATCACATTTAATGAATGATAGATTGTGTTGGATTTTGGTTGGCTGCTTGGTGTGCTGCTAGTGCTATTGGGGCCACGAATCAATCAGTTCATGTCTCACCCATCGCCGTTTGCTTAGGCTTAATGAGCTAGTTTCTGAATTACAAGTTCCCAGTTGCAAGCATTGCAGGCAGCAGCACTCAGCCAAATTTGTTTGCATTTGCGCGAAGACGCCAGGCTCGATTAGGCGGCGAGGCGGCAACATTGTTGGCGCCATGTGGCTAAAGCCTTTCGTAAGCCCCCCAACAGACACACACAGAGCGCACCCATTGCCACTTGCCCCAGTTGCCCCACTTGCCACTGCTGGCTGGGACATCTTCTGGTTGTCGGTGATGATTCAGCATAAGCATTCGCAATACTGCTGAATAATGTACAGCGCACACACATGACTAGAGCATCAGCAGGAGCAGCAGCAGCAGCAGCAGCAGCAGCGGGGAGGATGCCAGACTCAGTCAAAAGGCAGAAGGCAGTCGACGGGAAGCAGGCGGCAGGCGGCAGGATGAGGTTGAAATATGGCACAAATCATTGCCATTGTGCAAGGTCGTTGGGAATTGTAATACAAAGATCCTATCTGTCGCTCTTTTGTCTCTCCATACGTGTGTGTGTGTGTGTGTGCGCTGTATGTGTCCTGTGTGTTCTGTGTGCCCTGTGTGTGTGTGTGTGTGCGTTTGTGTCCTGCAAGCAAAGCGAATTCAAGTCAATTAATTAATGACTTTTTAGCGTTATTCATTAGCACTAATCGCCTAGGACTAAACTTAAATAAGCCGCCCCTAAGCTGCCAGGGGACGCGCCCCTGAGCCCAAAGTCAAGCCAGCAAAGTCAAAAACCTTTTGGCCAGGCTGCAGTCGACAGCGGCAGCGACACCAACGACGACGGTGACAGCGACAGCGACGGTAGGCAGAAACGGCAATAGAAACAGAAACTGAGACCCCGGATTAAGGTCCTATAATGGCAACAAATCTTGCGTAAACAAAGGCAAGCAAGCCAAGCGCTGACTCTTCGCACCCCTACGAGCAGCTCTGTCCCTCTCCCTCTCTCTCTCTCTCTCTGACGTTCAGCGACGCTCTCGCTCGCACTCGCACAGCGTGTGGAGTGATTCTTGCCTGGTGGTGGTATTTGTCCTTTTTGCAGCCTCAATGGCTGCTCTCGTTTGCTCTTTCTCGCTCTCACACCCTCGCGCTCTCTCTCTCTCTCTCTCTCCCTCTCTCTGCTTCGTTCTATTGCTCTCTGACTCTCCAAATATGAATACACACAATCCACAAAAGCAGGCCAAAGAGAGATTGCCTCGAGGCCCGGGGTGAGAGGCAGCTGGCAGAGTGTTAACAGGGGCTGCCATTGCCCAGCTCTGATCTGCTCGGTGGTGGCTTTGGAATGACTGGGAACGAGTCGAACTGCTGGCAAGTGGTTATTTGCAAACTGCTCTAAATACTAATAATTGACTAACCTTGGGAAATTAACGCATCTTCGCCAAAAAATGGAACTTTGCGAAAAATGCATTACATCATCCCAAATACCGAAACCGCAGGCCACATATGCTAATTGATTTCACGTGGAACCGAGACTAGTTGTCTATACAGTTAGCACCATCTGACTCCGGCTAATACTGAACAATTGCGATACCGACTACTCATCATCCGCTTCGCTTAGAGACCGAGAATGAGGCAGAGACTGGGGGGGGAGGTGAGGGATATCCGATGACAGCAACTAACAAACTGAATTTCATTTCAACAACAACTTAGTAAGTAATTTGTAACAAATTGTACATAAACAATTAATGTAACTGCTGCTGATGAATAATTCATTTAGATTCTGTTAATATTTGTTAATAGCGCATTCCCAATATTACAATCTCGGCAAATTCAAGGAGATTTTGTATCGATTAATCTATTTCATTTCTCTTTTAATAATTTTCTTGTGTTTTCTGTTTTCCCCCTAAAAAACTGCTTTTGCATTGTACGTTGGGTATCAAAATGTTTTTACAAATTACAATCAATGAATTGTGGCTTAAAAAGCGCTTTCAAGCAATTGATATTCTTTGAAACTCGCATGAAATGATCAAATTAGGCTAATGAATTCACACACATGTTGACAGCCAGTGATTGAGTGCGGATCGGAATTGAATATAGAATAAATAATTTCCACTTGCCAATCGCATCGAATACCTCGTAAAAATCCACTCAGATACGTGTTATATTCACAGTCTTGTGATAAACATGATGAATAGGTATGGAATTATTTTTTTTTTTTTGAGAGTCATTAAAGCGAATGTGTTTGCTTCAATGATAATTGTTGTCATTCACTGCGTGGGCGGGGCTTCAATCAACAGCACAACAACAAAGCTCTCCCAGTGTTATTTGAGTGTATTCTAATTGAATGATAACGAGTGTTTATCATGGTTCTCATTGTGGAGTCGCAGCTACTCAATGCATTCGCAGTAAACCCTGAAATCGCTCGGAACGAAACGGAACGGAAGTTCCGCCGAGTATACAAAAGGTAAGTCAAAAAATGCGCGCGACCCCCTGCAATAAAAAAAACACACACAACAACAACAAAAAGTGGGAAAAAGGGGCAATGACTGGCGAATTTTACGAGACTGAGAAGACAACTTCGCACATAAATCACAAGCTGGAATGGGCCAGCGGGGAGGGCTGAGACGTATGGGGAGGGGGGGAAAACGGGATTGAGAAGTGCTGACGGACTGTGTAATATCTAATGCACACTTTCAATGGGCTTCGTCTCACTGTGCTTAGCAGCGAGTGCGACCTTTCTACCACATTTGTTTGTTTGCATCTGTGCGATTGGATCGGAGCCGAGAGCTTGAGGCCAAGGTTGTTGCTTTTACGACATCGACATCGCCATCGACATCGATTTGAGAACAGTTTCGTTTTCAGAATGCGAAATATACACTATATTTCAATCGACTTTATATGACTCAAGTTTGTTGTTATTCTTGATGTTTGTTCGCGGCATCGCGGAGCGAAAGAATCGGTGCAGGTAGTAGAAGATGAGGAGAAGTACTATAAAAGAAAGAATTTCTGAAACGGTTCGACCTCACCTTCAGTGTGTCTTTATTAAGAACCTGCGAGTTGCGGCATTTTGTATCTGTGTCTGTATCGGTATCGGTATCCGCACTTCACATACTGTATCTGTATCTATATACTGTTTTTATGTATCTGTATCTGTTGCCTCATACCGGTTGTTGTTGCTGTTGCTGTTGCTGTTGTTGTTGTTGTCGGTGTCTTTGCTCTTGTTCCTGTTTGCTGTTTACAAAATACGCGCCTTCGTTTTTATGCTTAGCATTATCTTTATGCTTTTATTTTTCACTCTTTCTTTTATTGCTCCGGTCAAAATGAAAATGATCGCGAGTAATTGCTAAACCCGCTGCTACCGAGGGCTGCAGTCCCGCTTTGCGGCAGCTGCATTTGCACAACAAACAACTAGGAAATTTGCATGAAATTCAAATAAATATGCCACTGCAGTCAGCTATATATTTTAACCGAAAGTGCATCGAGTTCTCGGTGCTCTGCTAAGGGGTTTGAGCTTGGCCCACCCTTCACTCAAATATAACTATTTAAAACGCTTCTCAGAATTTTCTAAAGACTGCAGCGTAATCTTCACTTTACAAAAAATAAAGTGTATAATATTGTCGACAATTTTTTAAGCGCTGTTATGCAAATATTAAAATGGAATCAATAAACGGCAGCAGCTAAGATGCAACTGACAACAGTTGTTCTTATAAATATTAAGCACAAACATTGAAATAAAACCCATTCTCTGTATTAACAATGACTTGAAATTTTAACATTTTATGTATATGTGTAGAGCTTTTCGATTCTGCTAACAAATAAAATGCTAAAACTATAAAAAATATAATAATAGGTTGCTATACAGACACTGTTAACCTTAAGTCATATAATCAAATATTCCGCGAACGAAATTTCTTTTTGCAAAGCTTGCCAAAATTGTATAACTTGTTTTGTCGTAAGATGATTTCTCTTATATTTGCTAATCAAAATTCTAATGTGTTAATTATCATATATTATTTGATTACTCTTTCCAAAAATAAAAATATCTAATGCCATGGTAATAAATTTGGGAACACAAAAAACAAATCAATTAAGAAATGTGTTGTTGTTCCCTTGATGAAGTCGTTGTAGCTGTGTTTATGTAGTTGCAGTTTGTTTGTTGTTGTACTTATCGTATGAGTCATGAAACATTTGAGAAATTTCTCATAAGTGCTTTGCATGTGGCACTTCAATAAAATAAAATACATAGCACATGTTGTCGTATGTTTGCAGATACGAACGAGTATTTTTAATAAGCACAAGGAATTCGGGGCAACTCCATAGGAATTGCATGCAGCGTGTGGGTCTGTGTTAATATTTGAATAACCAGACAAAGATAACAGACTTAAAACTAAGTCAAATTCAGGTCAGGCCACAGAGGGCGAGAGCGACAGCGACAGCAACAGCGGTAGCAACAGAGATGGCAAGAGCCGGCAACTGTTCAGCCTCGATACCAAAATTTGTCGTAAAATACGAGACGACATAAAGTCCGATTTTAATAATTCGTTGAGCAAATGCATAAAATAACCATAACAAAAGCATGATTGGCCCAGTGGCGAATTCACTTTTGTTACGCTTGCGTTTTTTCTTATTTGCATACAAGTCGAAGGCTTCCTCACAATTCTAGAAGGTTGGCATGTCGCTGCGATCGAGTGGACGGCGCTAGAAAGTGAATGATACAATTTTCCACACATTAAATTGATAGCCAGGCAAACTGTGAGCCACGGAAAGGCGTCGTTTAACCAAGTGTCGCGTAATCGCTGTAGATGCAAAGGACACGCACAGAGAGACTCTGAGATTTAGGCAGAGAGTTGGAGAGTTTTGGGTTCTTGGCAGCTGCATTAGCTGTGACTCTTCTCTAGGCGTGTTGTGGCCCGCTTTGACCTTAGCCAAATGTGGGTTTCAGGCGTTCGTCGCGCCATATTGTGCACGCACACATGTGCACCTTACGCACACACACAGACACACACACATAGAGAGCAGCACAACAGGCATACACACACACAGAGTCACATTAAATGCAGCCGTTGCCAGCGCAGGGTTGCAATTTCGGGTTGGGTCATTGTCATCTCTGCTCTGACTACGAAGCTTAGCACTTGGTGGTGCTGTGTGTGTGCGGTGCGACTGTGTGTGTGTGTGTGTGTGTGTGGTGTGTGGTGTTGGCAGCTGCCGCCGCTTTGGCTATTGCCAGCAATATTTCGGTATACTACTTAACCCATGCATTAAATGGCGGGACAAGTGTTTTATAGCGCGAACGCGAAGCAGCAAAACGCTGCTGCCTCTCCAGGAGTTGGGGGGGTTGCTGCTCAAGTGTTTGGTGCTGCTGCCGTTGCTGCTGCTTCTTGCCGTTGTTCTTGTTGTTATCCTTGTTGTTGTTGATGATAGCGCGACAATCCTGCGTGGCTGGCTGCTGAGAGTTCTGTGCTGTGTGCTGTGTGCTGTATGCTGTATGCTGTGGGGTGGCAAAGTGGGTGAATCGCAGCTCTTTCTGCGCAAAATGAAAAGTGGATGAAAGGCGCTGCCATTACCATTGCCGTTGGCGCTAGCGTTGGCGTTGGCGTTGGCGTTGCCTGCCTGCACATTTCCGGGCGCGCACACCACGCACACACACACACACACACACACACACACACACACACACTCACACACACACTCGACGAGTCAAAACGAGGACAGACGTAGGGGATACTGGCAAAAGTTGTGAATTGCGAGAAGCGATTGGAGGGGAGACGTGGTATTCATTCTGGCACATGCGTACAAACCAGGGCCGCCAGCACTGAGTTTGGCCCAAAACCCAAAAAATTGTGGCTCCCATTTATTTAGTTTAGCTGCTGCAGTTGAGCAATTTATGAAAGTGCGTACTAAGAACTCACCTGCGGCCATAAATCGTTTTACCTTCTGCCTGATCGCACCGCAAATTCCACAAAGACGCAACGCCAGCTGACCATCGTGTTGCGTATCTTATTTTATTTTCTTTGCTTTTCTTTTTTTTTTTTTTGCTCTGCTCGCTGCCCGTCGAAATGCTTAAAGTTAACAAACACACTTTGTACACTTTGCAAGTTGTTGTTTTTCTCTCGCTCTATCTCTCCGCCGTTTGATTTGATAAAGCACAGTTGGGGGACTTTAACTGGCAGGCAGCAGGGAGTAGGCAGCATCCAGGGCAGCCGCAGGCTGCAGGACGACGACGCTAGCGCTGACGTTGGCTATGATGGTGATGGTGATAGTGACGGTGACGGTGATGGTGACGGCGACGGTGACGGCGACGTTGTCGTTGAGGTTGACTTTATCTCTGGGCAATGGCCGCGCTCTCGATTTCGACGAACTGCTGCGCTCGGCGTCAAATTTCAAACTAAAGTCAGTTAGCCCGGCATGGCCGCAGCTAAAACCCAGTTCGAATGCGACCCTCCAAGCCAGCGTTACCCAGCTGCACATTGTGTTGTGCGGAGAGAGCGCGTGTGCTTTACAGAGCGCTGCTCTTGGTAGAGTGTCGACTACGAAACGTTCCAGCATTCTAGCATTTTTTTTTTATTTGTTATCTTAACTAGACCAATTTAGAATTGAATTATACGAAGTATTACAGATATATTAAAAAAATACAAAGCAAAGATTAAAATGAGCTAAAACAACTAAAGTTTGATGTTTTTTAAACAATCTCAACAACAAAATGAGCACGTAAATTAATGTAGTAATGTTTAACAGCAGATTAAATCGATTTCGTAATAGTTTGTGTTGAAAATTAAATGAATTACTGAAAAATAGTTTCAGTAGCTTCACTTCACATATTTCTTTTCCCAATGGGTCTTTCAAGTATTCAGCAGCAGAAGCAGCAACAGCAACAACAACAACAGAAATTGCCGCGCAGGCAAACGGTGCTTTTTGCTAAATTTGATAACAGCCATGTTGCCTTCGAAGTGTGTGTGCGCGCTCGCGAGGTGATGTGTGTGTGTGTGTGAGTGTGCAAGTATGTGAGTGTGTTGGTAATACAACCACCTCGCACCTAGATCCAGAGAGCGAGCCCCAGAGAGCGAGAGCGTAAATACACTGAGAAAATTCGTTGTTGAAAACCGCATTATTAAAGAAAGATTTTTCAATACTATATTTTTCTTTATGCTGAAGATTTAAAATTTAAAAAAAATTAAGCACTATCTACAACTTTCCATTACAATCTAATAGAGCGTTGTGCTATATTTTGATCAGTGTATTTGCAATTCATTCATTTTCCAGGACATGCCTCTTACGATATGTGCATACATATGTGTGTGTATATCTATCTGTATATTTGTACAGAGTGTGTGTAACAGGGAGAGCAGCACCCAGAGCAGCAGTGGAGAAGTGTAGAGTTTGTGGATTTTGTTTCCACAAATTGAATTGTCCAATGCTCGTACATTGCGACGTTGCGTGCTCAGCAAGGACTCACGTTGAGCACTAAGCCAACATCCTTGCCTTGTATCCTTCGCTGCACGCTCGCCAAGCTGGAGTCAATGAAACTTCTTTGTTGCACGCTCCGCGTCTTTCAAAATGAAATCAAAGTGGGATATTTAAAGCCTCATTAATCAGACTGACATCCCCTCACATCCTTGATCCTGCTCTACTTAAGGTGTTGAGTGCCCCACAGCAGGAGAGGCTCTTAAGTTGAGAGCGCTAATGCGCTCATTAAGTTCAAATTTGTTTCATTGATAATTAGTCGAAGTTCAAAAGAATACTACAGAACGTTAGCTTTCAAATAAATCGCACTTCTAATACAACACATTCAGTTTACACAAATCATACAAAATATGACATTTAAAGAAGCCTTGATAATGTGCTAGACAACTATGGCAAAGAATTTGCTATTCTAGGTAGCAGTTCTATGTAGAAGAAAAATCAGCACAATCGTCGTGTATTGTTTAAAGCATATTTTTAATTTATGACCCATATTTCCTGCAGTTTAATTTCATTTCGTAATTCTACCTGAGACTGCAAATTTCTGATGTCCTGCTGGGAAACCATATTCAATTTCTTCAACTTCATTTTTTTTTTGTTTAAGAAAATGCAGCGAGACGATTTCTCTTTTTCGTGTTTGTGGCAACGTCATGGAACTGTTTTGAAAATCTTTATCGAATAAATATTTGCGTTTATTTTGTAGATTAACACGAACTTATTGTACAATAACTAGTCCGTTTCTTAGCTCGCTCGCAGTGGCAATTTGATGAGTTGTCGTAATGAATGCTAATTAAACGCATTCGTTTTCTAGTTCACTTGGCAGCCAACGGGTAATGGCCAACAGCTAGCAGCATCAACAGTGATGTTAGCACACTCAGACCAATCTCAATCTCATCCTGCTTTGCTGCTATCTCGGGCCGTGTTTGTATGTATTCGTTCAACTTTAACGTTCAGCTATATGGCGGGGTAACAAAGTGTGTCAAAATTCTTAGGCGTATCCATGAACAAAACCTTGTGCCCACATGGTAGATATACATATGTATATGAACGCACACTTGGACGTTTCTAGCTGAGTATATACAACACCCAGACAGATACAACTGCAGTCACAGATAACGTCGTGTTCGTCCAGATACAGATACCAGTACGAGTATGTTTCACACAATTTGGGTATATCCACAAAGTTAGCGTAAATGGAAAGGCAAATAAAAGGTGCTAATTTCATGAGGGTTCAATTAGACGTTTTGCTGCTGTACGATTTCTTTTCGGCTTTTATTATGATGGACAGTCTCATAAACGATAACATAGAACACAGTTTTTCAAGTTAAACATAATAGCTATTCTATTACTATAGATTATCAAAAATAATTAAATCGAACTTCATACAAATAGAATTATGAATATGAGCAAAAGAAAATAAAAAAAAAAATTTCGCCCGAGCAGGGACTTGAACCCTGGACCCTTGGATTAAAAGTCCAATGCTCTACCGACTGAGCTACCCGGGCACTTGCTTTTTGTCCGCCAAACTACCTTTACGACAAAGGTGGGATAAAAGCGACCAGTGAAAGTTTATTCTATAAAGCTTTAAGCACAAATTCTATAAAAAGCTCGAATCTCATTAAACAAGTAAATTAATCCTAAACGAGTTGTTGCTATAGCAACCAACATCAAGTTCAGAATTGGCTTCTCTCTGGTATAGGAAAAATTTAATTTATTTATTTACTGTAGATATAGAAACAGTGTAACAACATACATTCTCTCTCATACCTTCTTATGCTCTTTCTATATTCACATGAGGCGGAATCAAGCTCATATTCATAATTGCATTCTATGTAAATAACTTTGTCAGCACCATTACAGCTTTCTAATTCAACAATTTTCCAACTCGAGAAACGGGTTCAGTACTGAAAACACGATGAGAGGTTGCACAACTTTGGG
The DNA here is from genome assembly GCA_035047445.1 of Drosophila siamana. Taxonomy (NCBI): domain Eukaryota; kingdom Metazoa; phylum Arthropoda; class Insecta; order Diptera; family Drosophilidae; genus Drosophila; species Drosophila siamana. The sequence continues at coordinate 8,333,347 of JAWNPP010000004.1, read as the reverse complement.
TCTGCTTCTAATAACAGCATTAGTTTTATCCCGGATATGCGACACATCTATAATATACGACTATGCCGACCATCATATCAGTAAACGGAATACATTTAGAGCCAGGTGCACTCGGAGTAATGGCAAATGTGTTAAGTTATCCTGGAACCACCAATCGGGAAGACTACGGAAAGCCAGTTGGCCAAGATTTAGCAGAGATGTATCTGATTACCTTAACTACACTTGTGAAGAACAAGCCGGTTACTGTGTTGTCGTTGCTCTTGAAATAACTCTGAAATTGTGATTCAATATAATCTAACGAAATATATAATATTTCTAAAAAAAATATCTAAATAATATAAATAAAAAAAAGTGATTTTTGTAATAAATGATAAAAAGATTGTGGTCCAACAATTGGCAAGGCTGGTAATGGCAGTCCACTCCGGTACGCTATCCCACTACTGCCTACCACGGGAACTCTTGGCTGCTGGTTTTCACCCCTGGCCCGGTTCATCCCTCCTTAGCCAACCTGAATGCCGTGGACTCCTCCGCGGCACCCATATTGATGGCAAGCTTAGCGCGGACGTTCCGTCAACATGGCTGGTCCACTACACAGTGATCCCCAGCCTCAGGTCATTCCACAATCAGACCTCACAGAAGCGTGATTACAGAAGCTGCCAACCTTCCAGTCGAAATTCGTGTGACTAAATGTCAAAGTGAAGTATAATTTTGAAAGCAGTTTTGTTTAATAATGTACACTGCTTTGAATAATAGTACTTTTTGTTTACACTGCTTGCGAAATAATCTGCTTTGTAAATGTGAACTGCTTTCCATAAAAAAACACAAACCATTATTTAATAACAATGGACATATTTAATTTAAGTTCAATAAAATATATTTTGAAGTGCATAAATATAAAATTCTTGATAGAAAATATTAAAAAGAAATTATACAAAAAAAGATATTGTCGCCCGAGCAGGGACTTGAACCCTGGACCCTTGGATTAAAAGTCCAATGCTCTACCGACTGAGCTACCCGGGCAAGTGACAAGCGATTGCCAAAATACGTTCAAAAGACTTCCGATATAATTTTTGCACAAAAATCTAAAAAGTTAAATACACATTTAAATGACAAATCATAAATAAAACACTCTGTGTATACTATTACAGAGAAATAATTTGATAGATTTAATTATATTAATTGAACTGGTTCACAAGACACGACTTCTTGACACGTCTTTAGAAGATCTTTTTTCCACAAAGTCACGAAAAACATTAGTACACCTTGACCTGCTGTAATCATGCCAATAATATCAGATATAATATTAATCTTAGAAAGTTTTAAGATTGAAATAGAATGAGAAACTATTTCAAGTAGCCAAATCATTCCTGCAATTGCGAATAGCCGAAAAAACATGACAAAACTGAAATTAATTAGTCTTGAAATTCAATATTTTAGATAGTATTTAACTAATTTACCTAGTTCTGCTTTTAATATTCGTCCATTCCTTGCTGTTCTTTCTGCTCTGAACATATATATTTCTTGTGGTCATAATAAAAAATGTGAAGTTGATTAGCAGTCCACACAATATGGGGCCGTAATAATAAATAATGGATGAAAAACTTTCGGCTGCAGAAAATTGTATCAATCGTTAGTTAGTGAAGACTGGAATTTGATATTGTAGAATTTACTATTGATCCAGCAGTATATTAAAGTAACACCAGGTTGCCAAAAAGGGTCAATATTGTATTCCATGACATGGCATGCATACTCTGCAGATCCAGTGATCACAAGCATTATAGTTGCAATGCTCCAGGCGAATATATGGTACCTGTACATACTTCTATTTTCTATAATTCGAAAGTTCTTGAAGGTTTTCCAAATATCATAGTTAATGATCATAAGCCAAAGGAATTCGCACAAAACTGCGTAATATCCGCAGTAACCTGTACATTAAATTCATAGGGCAAATTAGTTTTCCAGTCTCCATTCAATTGTGAATTTAAATTTACCGATAAAATAGCACATAACACTTGAACGTCTTTGCTCCTCATCTCTTGTTTGCCATTCAGCCAACAGTAAAATCAAGGTAATAGTTATACAAATAAAGTAATATAAATTGCATCTGTTATGAATTGATTTAAATTGCGGCAAGCACAGATACACTCCAATGATTATAACCATGCAGAAGATAGATAAAACCCGAATAGCACAGATTATGACTTCTGGAATCACTATAAACACAGTAGAATTATTATATATACTTAAGAGCAATTTTAAGTATGCTTACTTTTTGAAATTTGTTATTTTTTATAAATTCCAATTTTGTTGGATAACGAATTTATTATAAGCATCTGTGGTCCAGCATAAGGCGACTACCAGAGAGCCTTTAATACACTTTAATAAGGTTGGGACTGCTTATTAAGGATATATTATACTTACACTACAAATGCATTGGATACAGTCAACTATGGCAATTTTCAATCAAATCATGCTTATATATAAACTTTCACTTTAAGTGAATATTTATTGAACTGTGCTGAAGAAATACTACTTTAGGAATGTTAAAATGTCGACGCGATTTTAGATTTCAACTCATTCGTGACTAACATCTTTCTTTAACAGTAACATTATCGCTTATTATTTAAAGAAACCGCAAACTTACGATAAAATACTGATCTGCAAGTATAATAATTTCAAGTTTTAATTTTTCTGAATTTATTTCTAATAACTTTACTTAAACTTATTTGACATTTTGGTCTTTCTACAAGTAGCAATAATATATTACTTTCATTGTCTGAACTAGCACTTCAAAATATAAAAGGTAATTAGTAAATTAAAGATATCAACATAGTAAGCAATTTCGATTCGCGAAAGAATTCATTAGTGAGTAGGCGAGAGATTTTGTCGTCGTCGTCGTTCCCCTTTTTTGTTGGATCTTTTCTCCAGTCTAAGTGAATAAAATATTATTAAACTGGATAATCAAAGTATTAAAAATATGAATTTAGATGTTACCGTTCATTTAGATTCCTTATAACATCTTTCTTCCATATAGTAACGAAAAACAATATTAATCCAAGATTACTTGTAACCAGATCGCAAAACGTCGCTAAGTATTCACCAAAGTTGTTTTTGGAAACTAACACTAAAATATAGGATACTATTTCAAGTGACCATATAAATCCTGATATAATAAACATCCGGACAAACATGACAAAGCTGAAATAAAATGTGTAACATTTATAATTGAACTTGTTATTGGTAATTATTCAGTATTGTACTCGGATTTATTCTTTAAGGTCCTTTGAGAGTCAACATTGTTCCACATTTTGGTGTTCTCTCGGGTCACCATATAATTATGCCTGGCGCTTAGAATGCAGAGTGTTAGATTGATTAAAATTCCAACCAATAACGGACCATACAAGTATATCATTGCTGACCAAGATTGTGCTGCAAACAATAATCTCTTTAGTTTCCCACATTAAATTTGTTATTAACCACCATACTGTTTATCCAGCAGTAGTAAACAGCGACACCAGGTTGCCATATATTCGCGTCCTCTTCTTTCATGTCGTGCGTGTCAACTAATGCAGTGATCGTGAGCAATATCGTCGCAGTGCACCAAACAAAGATATGATATCTCTTTAGGTTTTGGTCAATTTGGTAATTTGTGATTGATTTCCACAAATTATAATTAATAGCCGTGAGCCAAAGGAATGTAGCCATGACGACATAATATCCGCAATATCCTGCATATTCATAAATTCACTTAATTATTATTATTTGAAGGAAAATTTAAAATGACCTATACCTATAAAATAACATGCCCACTGCACTTCTATATTCTGCCTAGCTAACGATTCAGACCACAGCAGTAGAAAGCTCATGGCAAGGCAAATAAAGTAGCATACGCAACATCTACTATATGTTGTGCGAAACTGGGGCAAATATAAATACACGGTGATGATGATAGCCATGCAGAGCACCGATACAACTCTCATAGCACTAACCAAGTCCACTGAAAATGCAATATAAGCGTTCTGTGTTTTAAATTAAACCTGGCAACAAAAAACATTAAAACTTACACTTTGTCCGAGTTTCGGTGTCAAACCTAATAAGTCCGGGTACTAGTTTATAGTTGCCTTGTGACATTTTAACGGGTATCAGGCAATAATCTTTTTTTGTTAGTTCTGTGCCATCGGTAAGATTGCGTAGAGTTCCGTCCTTAATATTGTAGAGAATTTTTTTTGATTATTTGAATTTATTGTAATTCAAATGCAAGCAAACCTGAAATAATTTCCAGTTAAGTTGTTGTAGGTCTTCAGGCGTTGGATCGTTCCATAGATCGCAGGACATTTCATATTTCACTTGCACTACGAATTCATTACTCACTTTTATCTCCTTCTCCGAACCGTTGAAAAGAGTCATATTCACGTAAAAATTAAGCATTGATTTTCTAGGTTCACAACACAGAAACACACACGATTTTAATTGGCAGAGACAACCTCTTTCATATGCGTCGACATACTTCATAGATTTGAAAATGGTTTCACTATAATTATAAACATGAACTTTATGATTTGGAATTAAAACATTCTTATACAAATAAGATCCATTGGCATATCTCTCACTATCTTCAAGATCGACAGTATCAAAGTATTTACATTCCCGAATATCATCTGCTATCACAGTTAGGAAAACGCTCAGCATGAACAGAGCGCATATTATTTTCAACATATTTAGATATATACTTTTACTATATCTTACGCGAATTCCGAAGACTAACAACTGCTTTACTCGGAGAATGTTAAGGAACTGAACCAAGCTTACAGTCTACTCTATTATACTCAATAATCTCGAATATAAACAAAATATGACGAATAATGTTTTTTTATAGGAACGGCAACGATATTATTTTATAAACATATAAGTGGTGTGAGGTCACTGCCCACACACACATATAAAAACATCAATCTGGAAAGTAATGTTAAACGTTGATGAAAGCTAGTAACTTAAATCAGTATTTCAGTTGGTAATTGTGTAAAATACTTCGCGTTGTTAATCGAGAGTCGTTGTCCACTGACTCGCTTCTATCTTTCTGTTTGTTTCGGCCTGGAGTCTGTGAAAATATGAAATGAAAATGTTGGAATCCATGATATAGGTATATTCTATAATAAAATGAATAAATGTGTTCTACAAACTAAAATTACTTTTCATTAAGAGCCCTTATAACGTCTTTTTTCCAGATAGTAACAAAGAGCATTATTAATCCCTGGCCAGAAGTAATAGCATCGAATATGGAAGTAATGTAGATAATTCTTATTTCGAATAAGTACGATAATATTTCTAGTAGCCAGATAACTCCTGATATAACAAACATGCGAAGAAACATTGTGAAACTGCAATAAATTTTATTAAAAGCAATATTATAAATATCTGGATTTATTTATTGTGTAATATACTCTGATTTATTCTTTAAGTTCCTTTGACTCTCCGTAGTGCTCCAAGCTCTGGTGTTTTCTTTTTGCTCCACATAAATATGCCTTGCGGTTATAATGCTAAGTGTAAGGTTGATTAGAATCCCAAACAATATAGGACCATAAAAATAAATCATAGCTGACCAACTTTGTGCTATTTAAAATAATTTCATTAGTTGTTCATATTTCAATTGGATTTCGACCACATACTATTTATCCAACAGTAGTAAACAGCTACGCCAGGTCTCCAAAAAATGTCCTCATCATATTCCATGCCCTGGAACCAGTATTCAGCGAATGCAGTGATCGCAAGCAATATCGTGGCTGTGGCCCAGACAACAATATGGTACCTCTGCATGGTCGTTTTTGGCATTATCTCATAGTTCGTGACAGATTTCCATAAATTATAGTTTATCACCAGGAGCCAAAGGAACGTAGACATTACGATGTAATACCCACAATACCCTGCATAATTAAATATTCATTAAGATGTTTCCAGTGGCTAAATGAAATTTACCTATAAAATAGCATTCCAGCAGTGTGGATATTTTAGACCTCGATTGCGATTCAGCCCACAACAATATAAAGCTAATAACGAGACAAAAAAAATAGCACACACAACATCTGCTATATGTTGTTCGAAACAGAGGCAAATATAAATATACAGCAATAATTATAACCATGCAGAAGACCGAAATAACTCTAATGACAGTGATCACGTCCACTGGAAACAATATTATTATTGTATTATTTAGATTTATGCGAAAGTTGTTAAATTCTTACGGTATATTTTAGTTTCGACTTCTGGTTTAAACATCTGAGGAACCAGTTCATAATATTCATCCGAAATTTTAAGTGGCACCAAGCAATAATCTTCTTTTTCGAGCACACTGTCATCGGTCAGATTGAGAAGGGTTCCGTTCTAAAATCGTGTAAGGATTTATATTAATTATTAATAGCATTGCAAATGCCAGCAAACCTGAAATAATTTCCAGTGGAGCTCTGCCTGCTCCTGTCTATTTGGATCATCCAATAGATCGCAGGGCATTTCATATTTCACTTGCGCAAAAAATTCATTTCTTACATTCACCTGAGTTTCCGTATTATTACTAAGAGTCATATTCACGACTAAATTACGTATTGATTTGCCTGGGTCACAGCACAAAAGGACGCACGATTTTATCTGACAGATACAACCTCTCATATATTTATCGACTTGTTTGATAGATTGGTAAAGGGTTATCCGATATTGGTATTCTTCAACATTTTCTTGTGGAACTAAAATATCCTTATACAAATAAGATCCATTCTCATATCGTTCACTATCTCCGAGGTCAACAGAATCAAAGTAATCACATTTAAAAATATTATCCTCTGCTGTTGTTGCAGGGAGGAAAACGTACAGTATGAACAGAGCATATATTATTTTCAACATATTTAATTATGAATATACGATTGCCGCATTATGCGAGTACTGAATAGTAAGAATTGCTGCGCTCGGAGGGATTATGGAAACTACAGAACTCTTGTAATCGTTCTTAGAATATAAATGAAAATGGTAATTTAATTTTAGACGACTTTTACATTATGAGTAGTAAACAATGAAATTATTGCAGCTGTAGCGATGGTTATATTTATCGTATATTATAATTGTACGGGCGGTGATCTCATTTACACCGTGTATTTAGAAGTGCGCAATCTATTTTTTATTGCATTCTTGCTAATTATATCGGGAAAAAATATATAATATATCAAAATAAATGTGATTATTTAGTCATTCAGAAACATGTTCTGATTTATACATTAAGTCCCTGGACTCTTTGGCGTTTATCACACATGCTTGATTAGCGGTATTATATTACAAATGTTGTTCTTCAAACTATTTCAATTTGGGGGTTTCTACCTTAATGTTGACAGGTAAAATAAATTAAAAAAAAGTGATTTTAGTAATAAATGATAAAAAGATTGTGGTCCAACAATTGGCAAGGCTGGTAATGGCAGTCCACTCCGGTACGCTATCCCACTACTGCCTACCACGGGAACTCTTGGCTGCTGGTTTTCACCCCTGGCCCGGTTCATCCCTCCTTAGCCAACCTGAATGCCGTGGACTCCTCCGCGGCACCCATATTGATGGCAAGCTTAGTGCGGACGTTCCGTCAACATGGCTGGTCCACTACACAGTGATCCCCAGCCTCAGGTCATTCCACAATCAGACCTCACAGAAGCGTGATTACAGAAGCTGCCAACCTTCCAGTCGAAATTCGTGTGACTAAATGTCGAAGTGAAGTCTCATTTTAAAAGCAGTTTTTTAGTGAAGGGGACTGCTTTGTTAAAACTGCTTTATGTGCACTGCTGTTACAAACTGCTTGAGATGTTGTTGTGTTGTTCAACTGCTTTCTAAACGGCTTAATAGGATATAATTTTTATTTTGATTAAAATTTAAAAAATTATATTTACGTTGAACTAAAAAGAAATAATCTTGTGTGCAACGGATTTAATAAGTAATAAAAGGTATTTTTCCGCCCGAGCAGGGACTTGAACCCTGGACCCTTGGATTAAAAGTCCAATGCTCTACCGACTGAGCTACCCGGGCATATATACTCCTACCGTTCTGGAACTGTTCTGATAATAAGGCAAAATTCAGGATCCTCGTGAACGCCTTGATAATGTTCTGCTTCCATTTCGATATACATACATATATTTTGAAAAAGTATTTAATTTTTTTTATTAATCCAAATTTCAGGAATTTGGAGGCAGAACTTGTTTGGATATTGAAAATACGTTGATAGTACATTTTAAAATAGTTTTTATTTTATGCCATATTCGTACATGTTTACATATGTTTTGTTTGTTTTTGATTTATTCATATTTGTATTGTTTTGTTGTTGAATAGTTGAAAGATTCATTTCATAACCATTACGTATGCAATTGAACCCATATTATTACATGAATACGGTTTTATTAAAAATTAGTTATGTAATTTGTTTTTACATGGAATGCAGTTAAACATTTTGCGCTCTCTGTGCATTGACACATAGTCCAAAAGAATACACTTGGTATTGCATTTCGATTAACCAAATTAGGTATTTTGGACGAATTGCAAAAAACATAAACTAAAAATTATAAAAAATAAACAATTAATTTATTTGTGCTAAGTGTTCTGTTCGTCAAGTTTTCTTAATGTCCTTCATCTTCATATTCTTGCATTGCGCGGTTGTTTTTCTTGTTTATTATAATTTTTTCATTTTTATTTTACCTTTCACTAAAATTTGTCTTGCTAATTCGATACATATAATTTAGGCTTACGTGCTAGGTTCACATAGACTACCGATAGGTTCTAGAATGCACTAACCTTAGCTTAGCGAAAAGTACAGCATAAATAATTACATTACATTTAGGTATATTTTTTTTTATAGTTTTAGGGTTTAACAATTTGCGCATTATTTAATAATTCCACTTACACTAGGAGACAATATTTATAGGATTTGTATATCGATGTACAGAGATGAAAGCTTTAATTCGACTCGAAATAATAACCAATAGAGATAGAAATATGAAGATGAGATAGAAGTAGAGATTCAGAGATTTCGAGTGGGATGTGGAGGGAGATAGCTTTGCATATTGTTGCTATTGAAATTATGCTAAAATTCGCAATTACGAAACAGTTCGATCGTTTTGCCAAATTTCCCTGTTTGTCTTCCGAATTTGTTCATCAGTGGTTTGCAAATAATAAAACAAATACAGATTCAATAGTATTAAGTTATGTTTGATACAACTTATTAAAGCATTTCCAAAAGCTGTTCAAGCACTTTTAACAACACAAATCAAATTTTCAATCAATAAAAATGAGAAACACAAACATAATAAGGCGTCATCTGATTGAATGACGCTCTGCTATATACAAACTAAACAAAGCCTTATATGGATAGTTCAAGTGAAATATGATAGATCGATTTTTAAGTACACATTTCAGAGGATACGAATTTTTGCTGGGATACATTAGAATTACAATTAGAATTAGAATTAGAGTTAGAATTAGAATTATGTATAAAACGAGAACTAAGTTTAATAGAAATCACTTTGAAATTATTGCAAATATTATATTACGGATTTGTTCTTCATTCATTCGTTCGTCCTGTGTGCGGCTTAAGACTAAAATTTATGCTAGACTTAGGATCTAATAGCTTTTCGAATACTGCTTAGAGAAAGAGGTTTATCATACTGGACGTCCAACGGCAACAACTCCGATAGTGCTGAAGTATCATATAAGTTATCTCTTCAGATCCATGCCCAAGTGTGTGTGTGTGTGTGTGTGTGTCTATGCGTGTGGTTGAATGTGTGTCTTGGTGGTGGTAGGATGTGGTGTGCAGGATGGCTCTGGGAGGACTTTGACGTGACAGTTCCACCTCCAGTATCATAAACCCAAACGAGCCGAGCTCCAGCAACGGCTCGTTTCTCAGCTTAACACGAATCAGTTGCAAACAAGAAGCATCATCTTAGATGTTGGTTGATCGACGGCGGCGGCGAATGCGGATGCGGTTGCGGATGCAGTTGCAGATACGGAGCAAGGCAGTGGCAGAGTTGTCACCGGCTCAGCAGCAGAACAAATTGCAGCCCACGATATCCGTTTTGTACTCCAGCTCCAGCTGCAGCCCTAGTTCCAGTTCCAGCTCCCGCTCTCGCTCCCGCTCCGGCTCTAATTGCGGCTCTAGCTTTGGTTCTGGCTCTGGATCTGACGCCTGCTCGGGCTCGGGCTCACAGTCCGAGTCCAGCTGCTGTTGCTGTTGCTGTAGCTGTTGCTGTAGCTGTTGCGGCCTGAGGATAACCTGAGATCAGAACTCTTGCGGATATTTAATGCACTCGGCATTGGCGTTGCCGGCATTGGCAACCGCCGCGGCGGAGCTGAACAGGGAGTTGGGTCCGTTGCCGGCGCCTACGTTGCCACCCACACCGAGCCCAACTCCTGCTCCAACTCCGCCGCCGCCGGCGCCGCTGCCGCCGCCCAGCACCGAGGCCACCGATGTGGCGTCCTGAGAGCCCTGTGACTGATAGCCGCCGGCCACGCTTGCCGCTGCCGCCGCCTGATATGGTTCCTGATACAACTGATTGAGTCTCTAACCAGTACCCGAAAAGTGCCACGCGTCCTATGCGCTCAGATGCGCGAACTGTGACGGATGGATATCGAACTGGTGATATGGGTGTCCATACGGGCCCATGTGGTAGGGCACAATGTTCATCGAGGCCATCTTGTGCTCCTTCTTCCACTTCATGCGGCGATTCTGGAACCAGATCTTGATCTGTCGCTCCGTCAGGCAGAGCGCATGGGCGATCTCGATGCGTCGCCGACGCGTCAGGTAGCGATTGAAGTGGAATTCCTTCTCCAGCTCCAGTGTCTGATAGCGGGTGTATGAGGTCCGTTGTCGTTTCGTCTCGCCGTTGGCGTTCACAGTACCTGCAACAATAACAATAACAACATGAATGCCAAATTAGTCTGGTATTCTAATAGGATGATTCTACAAACAATGCAAGTGCAAATCAAATGTTTAATTGAAAGTTATCATTACATTGACAGTTGCAAACTACGAATATGCGCTATAAGCATAATGCCACATAGTTGATAGAAATTGCCGAACTTATGAACTAGACATTTATTGAGTTCTTCCATTTCCCAGAAGGCGTTTCTAGGCAATCGACAAACACTGAAGTGGCCACGGCACCGTTAAGTTGATTTCCTCTAAACGAATGCCGAGGAGGCCAGTTAATTTTCTTGTTTATTTTGTGATTTTCTGCAACGTTGCGCATTTCATAAATATGACGTGTCAAACTGCTATTTGCGTTTTGCCAAAAAGATTTTGTATTGTTGTTAGCCAAAAAAAAGGAACAAAGAAATATCAAAAATCAACAAGATATGGGCCGAGGGAACGAGGGAACGAGGGGCCGAGTGTGGTGGGGTGAGTGTATATTGTATGTGTGTCGATAGACGTGCTTGTATTTGTTCGCTCAGACTAGCTGAAGTATCATTGTAGACAGCTGTCGGTTGAGATCTCTCCGCTGGCTGTCGTTCTGCCCCAAGATAATGACAATTTCCCCATTCCACGTGCCGTTCGCCGCTCTCCGCTCTCCGCGCTCTGTTCCCCGCAACCATTCGCCGGCTAACTTTTGTCATCTTTGGACTGGCGCGAGGGCGTTCGAAACGCGTCGTTCGTAATGAGGGGGCGGGCTGTGGCAAAGTAGACTTTTAAAAGCCATTTACCGTGGCGTGTTATTATGGCCAAGTCAATTGGCCCGCCCGGTTTTCAGCCACAAAGAGGTTGAGACAATGCCACACACACACACACACACACACGCGCGCATACTCAAAATGTGTGGCAGTCAGTCAATGTGATAGACGGGGCGACTGCGACTGCGAAGCGCTGCTGTCGGCACTTTTGGGAAAAGCGACAAATGTTCTTTTTTTTCCCCCTGGTCGCCACATTTTGTAGCGCACCACTGAGCTTATATGGGTCATGGCCCATTGCTAAATGGCAATTGGCTCTACAAAGTTGCGAAGGCGCGTAGTAAATGTATCTGCATTTGTATCTGTATCTGTATCTGTATCTGAATGCTGCAAATGCCCCAAAACAAACAGCATGAAATGAGCATTTTACTAATTAGTTTCTATACTTGCAATTGCAAGCAATTTTCGTTAACTTTGGTGGTCACTTTAAGAACTGCGTATGCGTAATATTCAGTTAGATTCTTTAATGCATATAATAATTTAATGAATTCAAAACTTTTGCATCTATTTTAAATTGAAAATACAAAAACTGTTGCCTCTGTTTCTCTCTCTCTCGTTCCCTGTCGCCTGCATTGAGGATGCGCGACACAAAAGTTTTTTTTGCCGCTGTCGGAAGATGTCGGGTCACATCAATCAGAGGGAAATCTAAATGGAATTTCTGATTAAAGTTGAAATTAATTACCACTCATTTAATTAAAGTGAATTCGGCTGTGGCAAATGGCAAAGCAACGCAAACAGCGAGCAGACAGTAACCAGACAACGACATCAGCTCCATCGCTCATGTGCCAGCTACAGCCATAAGACGAGAGCGGGAGATAGTGCGATAGTTTGCCAGGCTTTGTTGTTGCTCGTGTCCTGGTCCTGGTCCTGACCCATTTCGGTCAGTTAGCAGCGCTGTCAGTCAGCTTTTCAACTATCAAATTTGATACCGCATCCAATAACTCTCGCCTGCCATTAGACCCAAGCAAGTCCAAACTGTCGGTCAAAGTTTCCACGGTGCCAGACTAGCTGCCACACACAGGTTGATGCATGAAGTGCAGACGCAGACGCAGACGCAGACCCAGACACAGAGACAGAGACAGGCGTCAGGTTGCACTTATTGTTAATATCGCTGACCTTGCCCCGTTCGCTGCCGCACGCGGCAAATCAATATATGAGCACGAATTGTTTGCCGGCCAGTTGGCGAACATTGTCATTTCTAGTTGAGTTTAGTGTATGCGCCACAGACAGCGTCTTGGGCTTGTGGCAGCGCACTTGTCTGCTGCCGCCAAACCATTTACAATTGTCAAATTCTGCTGTCATACGATGTTGCAATTTGTTTACACATGCGACACAAGCGCAGGCAGCACGGCGAGCTAAAGTATCTGAGGGATTGGCGGCAGCTTGAGTTGCTTTTGCTTGGGGGAATTAGTGGGAAAATATTGCACAATTACACTGAAATTAATAAAGCACGCACTAAAGTTGTGCACCACAAAATGTAGAAATACGAAAGGTTGTTTCTACAAGACTAACCACATGGAAAATATGCATTTATTAATATTCAATGCGTCGAAAATATAGAAATACAAAAGTTCGACTCTAAGACTTTTCTTTTAGCGTATCCAAATGGAAAATATGAACTTATTAATATTTAATGCAGCCCTGGCATAATTCCAGCTAAAGATCTGAACACGCTGCTCTTAATCCATAACTGAACGGAACTGAAATGAGCTGATTGGATGCCTCAGCAACCCGCTGAGGGCTCAGCCAAAGTGTCAACACTGCGGCTGTGTTCGAGTACTCGGAATGGGCTTCGAACTGGGAACTGAGAGTGGCGATGGGAATGGGAATGGAATTGCTACTAACTACATAACTACATAAGCAGCGCATCGTTGTCGCTTGTCGTCATGGCCAGGCGCAAAGCCCCAACAGCAACAACAACAGCAACAGCAACAGCAACAGTTGACAGGGCTGAGGAACTGGCTGGCAGTGGCACACTGGCACTTGGATCGGGCCTGGCAATGCGACTGGCAGTGGCACCTGGCATGTCATATCACTTATCGTCGCCGGGGCATGGTATGAGTGTGCGTATGTGGCACGGGCATGGGCATGGGGCATGTCGACTCTTGACAGCGCCAATGAGCGAACATTCGAAGCGTTTTACAACTTTGTGCCCATTTCGTTGTCTAGGCAGAAATACTATATAGACATATTGGATTTTGCAGATACACATTCACCAACGCACAGCGAAAAGAACCAGAGAGAGAGACAGAGAGAGAGAGAGAGAGAGAGAGATAAGAGCGAGATGGAGATGGAGGCGACGTGTTTATATTTTAAATACTTTGCAGCAATGCGGAATGTGTTTTTGAGTTTCGTTTGTCGTCTTTTGTTTTGATCTTTTGCATTTAATTTTCATGTAAGATGACGTCAAAGTCAAACGCTGACAGTCGCTTAACATATCAGTTGGAAATTTGAAATTTGGTGCATGCAAAATCAAAAAAAAAAAAAAAGAAAATAAGAAGAGAACAAAATCTGCAGCAGAATTTATTAAGTGGCACACACAGTGGATCCTGCCACAGCGACACAGCGACACAGCGACTCTGTTGTTCAGTGTCACAGACAATGTTGCGCACAACGATTCTGCAATTCAAATTGCCATTGTTTGCTGCACTTTGCATACGCTAAAGGATGAGCTGGAGGAGGAGGAGGAGGCGGGAGTTGCATGTCCGATCATGTTGTGATTGACGCAAGATTAGCATACAGCAGACAGGTTCAAAGTTAAGCTCAAAACCCTTGGCCTAGGTCAGCTGCATTCTGAAGCCTGAAGCCTGAAGTCGAAGCTGGAGCTGGAGTTGCCATTGAAATGCGGTTCAAAGTTTAATTGTTTTCTCGCCCCGCGTCGTTCGCTGCTCTGTCGAGTCTTTGGCGAGGCGCAAATAGAAATAAATAAAATAAAAACGCTTGCGGCTTGTCACAAACACTTGTAGTGGTCATTTGTCAACGGCCCGGCGTCTGCCCCACTGGAGGACGTAGGCAACAACAGCACAACGCAACGAATGAACAGAAAAAAAAAGTGAAATAAAACTGAACATCGTCATCGTAATCAGCCGCGCAACGTGTGCGGCATGAAACTCACCGGGGCAGAGTGAGCGTCAAGAGCACAAACGAAGCTTCATCTTGCAACAGCAACAGCAACAGCCCGGTACGCAGCTGATCTTATCGCCGCTGAAAGAGGCAGAAGAAACAACGTTGTACGCGTACTTGTTGCCCGTGTTATTGTTGTTATTATTGTTGTGGTTGTTGTAGCATTTCGCCGTAACAACCTGAAAAGCAAAACCGAAAGAGCATCAGCAAATTGCGCTCGAGATCCCAGCGAAAAGTTCATAAATCAACGCACTTCCGATTGCGCAAGATCACAAGTGGCAAGTGGTCAGTGGCCACAACAGCCGTTGTGGCTGCTACTTAGTGGCAAGCTAATGAGTCGTTTACCAAAAACCATTATCAGTGTCAAAATGCAACCAAATGATCATTACTCATAAGCGACAAACTACAGCAGCAGCCCGCAGACCCAAAGTGTGGCAATGAAAAGGGGCATCCAGCCAGTGGCAGATGAGCAAGGGGAAATCCCAGCCTGAAATCTTGTTATATAGTATTTCAAATTTATTATTACAGCGCAATAATTTGAATACTACTAATACAATTAATTGTTTAAAATGAAATTGCATTTAAATTTCAATTCTTTTTAAAGCGAATACTAAATGATAAAACAGTTGTTTTTATTTAGTAATTTTTGACTTCACACCTCATATTCCAAGGTCAACTCTATTATTTATCTTTGCTCCACAACTGACTCATGAGTTTTTAATAATTTTGCATGGTTTTGCGTATGATAATTCTTTAAGCAAATTCAAGTAGCTGACAGATCGCTTTATCATTTCACGAGGCTATAATAATCAATTGCAGTTTTTTATATAATTTGTTTTAAATGGTTTTTTATCGATTTTTGTAGCAGCTTGCAAAATTATATTAACATATATTGTTCAGATATTGAATAGAGAGTATTGCCCATTATTGTTGCTTGATGGGGAAATACGTTTAAAAAATTTGGATTTGAGCTATTTTCTATAAATAAATCAACTTGCGACGTGCGCGACGGCGACGGCGACGGCGACAAGGGACAATAAAAACAACGTTAGAGGGGGGAAGGAATTGGTAAGTGGAAGAGACAGAGAAAGAGAAGAGAAACGGGAGCAGCAGCGATTGTGGCTGCCACAGCGGCATATTGGCCATGCTCGAGCAATGCTGGAAGAGATAAATCTTGAGGCAGCGATCGAGGGCGCGTCAAAGGGGCCGCTGGGGTCGACATGTGCAGCGGGTTAATTTCTTTCGGAAAAGGAAAATTAATCAAATATGCCCGCTATTATGGAGCACATGAGTGTGTGTGTGTGAGCAGTGTGTGTGTGTGTGTGTAAGGGAGTCATCGCATTCCTTCAGTGATAAATGATGAGCGGGCAGTTTTGTGCAATGCGACAAATGATGTGACATTTGTGATAATGAAAGTGTTGCAGCAGCACGAGCTACAAATAGATGGAGACCAAGATAGATGGGAACAGTGCGAGAGAGAGAGAGAGAGAGGTGCGAGAGCAAGAGAGAGATGACTACAACAGGTGTTTGGGTTTATCGCTTTTTGTGGCGTTGCGTTGTTGTTCACACACCATTAAAGTGCTATTAAATCGTAGTTACAACCTCAATTGTCAAAACGACACGCTCTAGCATCTGTATCTGTATCTGTATCTGTATCCGTAGCTGTGTCTATTTCCCAAGCTGTGCCTGATGCTGCATCTATGGGAGTTGTATCTGGTGACTGTTGCCAATCATTAATCACAGCCCAAATAAAGAGACGGTCAAACGCAGTGGCGTAAAAAATGGTCAAACGGTAGCAATTGCTGCAGCACTTGCCACTTGCTACTTGCCACTTGGCCCTTGCAGCTGCCCCAGCTCTCCACCCTGGCTGGCATTCTTGCCGCAGCCTACATTTGCCTACTTGCCACCAAATATGTTGAGCCGCATGTATTGTTCTCGTTGGCCATGTTTTGTGTGCGAATTGTGCGTGGTTGCTTTTGTTGCTGTCGCCTGTTGTTGGCTGCTCGACTGCGTCTTTTTGGCATTTTCTCTAGCTCGCGTGGCTGCCTTTGGTTTCGTGAAAAATGGAAATTATGTCAAGAAGTAAATTGATTATTTCGCTTTAAAGCATTTCTCAATTTATATTCCGTGTTCGTTGTCAACACGAACACATTCAGTTTCGTCAGCTACAACAGCCACAAACAACAACAACATAAACAATAGTTGCTTTGCCTTTTGCATGTATTTCGTTTTCTTTTTATTTTTATTCTGTATTTCTTTTTGTCATTATATTTTGAGCTGCTGCTTTTTTCAAAATCCATTCAACTGAAATGACATCATGTGCTCCAAACTTCTCGCCCAGTGCTGAGCAGCAGAACAGCTGATGCCAACAGCAAATTAAACGATCTGAACCCTCGAAGAGAAACCCAGTCAGCCAATCGGCAGCATATGGTTTCCGGTTCAGGCACAAGCACTTGCCCCAAAATGCCGACAGGAGCATTGAAAGAGATGCTGCCTTCAGCAGAGTTTTGGAGTTCATCTTAAAGTTTGCGAAAGTAAACACAATTATTTGTGGTTTCGTTGAGGCTTCAGGCCGTTGAAGACGGCAGAGAAAGTCAGATTGCGGAGACTACGAAAATATACAATTATTATTATAACTATTATTATTTGGTTAGTATTGTGCATAGATTATAGTTGTAAAGAAAGCAGCATAAGTATTAGTTGCATTGAACTTTGCAAAAAGCTCGCCTATCAAACTGAGTGCGAGTGTCTGCATAATTAAGAATAAGTCTAACTTTTTAAATTGTACCACAAATTCAAAATATTTCGACAATTTATTGGCATAACATTTGCAGCATTTAATAGCGCCCTTGCCACAATTATAAATCAATTCGCAGCGTTGCAATCAACAGGTTGATTTGCCACTTGAAAGTTAAGTGCTTTTTGGGGGATTAAACTAACGACAGCCCCCCAGGAGACACGTGGCGGAGTTGGCCAACACCCGCCTCCCAGCGGCAGAGACAGAGGGTTGCGCTGCTGTGGCCGGCGGAAAGAAAGAGAAGCAGCTATTAAGTGAAACCACCCCGAGTGAAGTTGAATTTGTGGGAGCAGCCGCAATAATTGTTTTCGATTCGAAACAGTTGCCACCTCAGCTGCCGTGATCCTGGGCGAGTGCAGAACGGCGCTGGTCACAAAATGAGCTGGATAACAAATTGTGGGTCCTTTTTGGCACTGTGTTGAAAATATAATAAATGAATTATCTGCTTAATTAATGAGCTTTTAATTTTTAATGGCGCAACGCAGGCTTCGCGACGAATGCCGCAGAAAGTTTGTTTAACTCTTGTAATCGTTATTCTTGCCGTCCCAAAAGAAACGCAGAGCAAAAAGCGAACCCAAAGCGAACTGGAGCTGAAGCTGGAAATGGGGATGTGTTGGACATGGTCATCATGGTTGATGTGCTGTGTGTGTGCTTATCAAGCGATGCGTATCTTTTAGATACAATTTTAATGTGGCTTCTTGCAAATTATTTATGCGCGCATTTTCGCGCAGATAATTATCGTTTATCTTTGATTTAAGGAGAGGACCTCTCAGAAGCGCGTTCGCAGATTGTTTCTCTTGTTTGGCTGCTGCTGCTTGCTGTCTCCGTCTCTGTCTCTGTCTCTATAGTGCTTGGGTGTCTGTGTGTGTGTGTGTGTGTGTGTGTAGTTGTGTGCATGTTCGAATTCAAAATGACTACCTCAGTTAATTATGGGGCTCCCGAGTAGGGAGCGAGAGCGGCGCGCATGCGCACATAAATTAGCTGACGCGCCAGCGAAAACCTGTTCTTGCTACCTTCCCTCTGCCCCCCTCCGCCCGCGTCTCATTCTTGGGCCAATCGAGCTACCCCCGTCTCGGTGGTTGTGTCTGCCTCGTCATGTAAAGAGCGGTTAAAGAGTCGTCTGGTCTGGTCTGTTCTGTTCTGTTCTGGTTAGCTTCGATCTGGTCTGGTCCGCATTTTAGCCAATTCGATAGTACCTGTGTGCACCCATTTTTAATGAGTGTCCTGTCGTCTGCAGTTGAATGAACGCCGCCCCCTGCGTCTGAGTCGCAGCTCGACTGGCTTCTGGACTTATTTTCGCCATGCCCATGATTAAGTGCCGGGGTCTTTGACTGGCGCTGCTGCACAAAGTCCAGGACAAAATGCAAAATGCAAGCAAAAAAAAACGAAGAAAAACGTAAAGCAGACAGCGTGTAATCAATCAAAGGCACGAAACAGAATTTTAAAAAGAATTCATTGACTTTCCATTAATAATTTCCTTTGTAGATTGCATCCTGTGGCAATTGTTGTAATTGTGATGAATTCTTTATTAATGCACACACACACACACTTGGGCATAGCGAGAGTTAACTGGTTGCTACTGTGCCGCAATGGCGTTAGCTTCAATTATGTATCTCACAGATACTCCCCATTCGCATCCTTGCAGCGACAATCAATTCATTTGCGATCAATCAAAGACAATTTCAGCCACAGCTCTCGGCCAATTTGCTGGCTGAACGATGGACTTTAATTTGCCATTTGATGTGGTTCTGATAATGCATTTAAATGTAATTATCTCACGTGCCAAAGAGAATAAACATTACATAATATAGTAAGTGACCACAGCGTAATCTAGTCTAGCCAATTAAACTTGGTCTAGCACAACAAAGTTAAATGTCTCTTACTTAACTGTGTTGACAGCAAGTGAAGTGAAAGATTAATGAGCATTCATTAAAGATACAGTTATAATAGGGCTGTCAATCGTTTAAAAATTGCAGCCTAATTGAAAGGTAGGACACTCAATTAAAGTATATTACAAAACTATTACTTATTCATTTATGCTTAGAAATTTCTTAATTCTAACAAAACAAACCAAGTTTTGACTTGGTATATTTGTAGTTTCGGAGGCAATAATTGTGTTTAAATTAAAAGAGATTATTGGCAACTAATAAATTTAATTATTTTAAATTTAAAAATGTAAAAAAAAGTGATATACGCTTATATCCCAATACTTAATAGCAGAGCAAGGTTTCGATCCTCGGACCTCTGGGTTATGGGCCCAGCACGCTTCCACTGCGCCACTCTGCTGCTGACACACCCTGTGTCTGAAGCTGCTTTTGTAGCTGGCCCAGCGAAATGTGGTAGCAGGTTCAGAGATAAGATTGTTTTGCATTAAATATCAGATAATAGCTTAGTTAGATACAAGATATTTGCTATAAGCTGACTGATTTGCATTTAAACTATGCAAAATCTTGTCTAGTATTTAATATGTTAATCTTGCGTTTGACGTAGAGTCTGTTGAACGTCTACCGGTTTTTTTTTGTTTGCTTTATTTGTTGATTTCGAGGCGTTTTTAACAGTGCGCTCAACCCACTCGCATTTAAATATAGATATTTGAGCTGTAGATACATTTGAAGAATCGCTTGGGAGCCCACAACAACAGCGCAATTTAAATTAACTTGAATTTTAACTTAAAAACTTTGCAGCGGCTTTTATGTTACTTTTATTTTTGTTGTTGTTGAAAACAGAAACAAAAAAAAAACGTATTCAACATGGCGGACAAGCAGAAAGAGCAACAACAACAACAACAACAACAAGAACAACCGAACTTGGTTAAATAACAACAACTGCGGTTGGGGCTGCTCAGACCGAAGCTGAAGCTGGGGCTGCGATGATGAAGATGAAGATGGTGAAGTCAAGCGCGGAACAAGTTTTAAAACTTGCTACAAAGGTGTCTTTAAAAATCTTTTAATTTCGACTTTTTGCTCGTATCGCGCATCGCTTCGTTTTGTTGCCGAGCTGCAAATTTGCTGTCGTCAGGCCAAGGGCAGCCAACGGCAGCAGCGGGGGAGAGGTGGGGTGGGGCGGGGGGCAGGGTAGGTAGCTGGTGGCTTTGCTCTTTTTTGCTGGTTGCATCCGCCCGCCTTTTAATGAAGCGCGAAGTGCAGCGAATGAGCGAAAGAGGCAAAAATTGAAAGTAAAGTAAGCCAAATGCGTCCCACTGTACGCGACGCAACGCAACGCGACGCGACGCGACGCGACTTTAGCAGGCCGCCAGTTGAAGCCACGCTGCCTGCTCTGCCCCCGGGGGCAGGCTGCGAACAAATTGCAATTGTTGCCATTGCAATGGCGCTGTCATTTTGCGGCCAGACACCGACAGCGACACAGCCAAAGGATCAGGCAGACATATTTGCATGTGTGTGCTTTGCATGTGCTGTTTCTGTTTCTGTTTCTGTTGTGCGCGATTGGCGGCTTAGTTTTTATTTGCGGCATGTCTTCATTGCAGAGTTTTTAGCTATTGACCCCCTGAACTGTGGCTCGTTTAACACACCATAAACAGCCAACGAGCTGAAAACAATCCTCGCTTTTCGTTGGCAAGCCTCGTGTGGCAAACAAACAAGCAAAAAGACACAGGAAAATATGGCCCGGAAAAGCGGAGTGGAAATGCCAGACATTTAAATCGAATTGGCTGGAGGTGTTCACCTTTTCCATTCGCAGCAGTGTGTTTGTGTGCCGTTTTAATCTACAAATTGTAGAAGCAGCCCGTGCTGCACGTACTGCCGCCACAAATACCTGCACAAGTATCTGTCAGATACATGCTGCCACACTCAAGCGGGGGCAGACACCAACACACCAACACACACACACTCACAGACAACGACTGGAGGCCACGCGTGTAACTCAATTTTCAATGGTGGACAGCAGTTGTTGGAGCCCAAGTTCGAGAAGTGGGAGCAGGCAGCTCACGTACTGCTGGCAAAGGGTAGAGCAAATTGAGTGGGGGGCAAGGGAAGCTTGCGGGTCGGTGGAACGGTGGACCGTGGGTTTGTCTACGGAGTCAAATAGTTTGCCGCCTGCATTAATAATTCACAATTTCATCTGGAATTGTATGCGATTTGTGATGGTTTTCGCTTAGCTTGCCACACTTGGCTTGCTCTGCTTTGCTCTGCTCGCCGAGAGCTGCACTGAGCAGTCGCTGTAGCTGCCGCCTGTTGCTGTCTGCGATTTTTCCTTTCGAGCTTGCTTTTTTCTTGTTACTTTTTTAGACAGAACTTTTGCCACAGTGGAAAGTTTAGTTATTAGAATTATACAAAAAAATAACTAACAACTTTTACAACAAATTTATAAAGTAAAATGAGGAGTTATATAGATTTAACTGAGAATGCTTTAAGTGGCAAGTCTTTTGAAAATATTATGATTTGCCTTGGTTTATTAATAAAAAAATAAATATTCAATTGTGTTCACTTTCTGTTCTGCGAATAGATTTTGTACAATTGAACATTTGATTTATTTATGCTGTAGTTAAAGCACACGTCCTTATTTATTTATAGTATGCTTTCATTTTGTGCTATTCCTAATGCCAGCTGCCCACTGTGCGTCTTGCGTTTATCTCCATTGCGTCATTTCGTTTTAGTTAATGCGCCTGGAGATTAAT
This sequence comes from Drosophila siamana, assembly GCA_035047445.1. Taxonomy (NCBI): domain Eukaryota; kingdom Metazoa; phylum Arthropoda; class Insecta; order Diptera; family Drosophilidae; genus Drosophila; species Drosophila siamana. The sequence continues at coordinate 8,311,061 of JAWNPP010000004.1, read as the reverse complement.
ATTCTATGCGTATCTCGACGCTATCAGCTGGAGTTTGCGTATGGCCAGGGAATCAGGGAAACAGGGAGCCAGGAGCTGGCAGGAGCGGGCAATGCCAATTTGCAGATGTGCGCCAATTTACGCCTGAATTTGATAAATTCGCATGCAGCGCTGCCGTGACACTCAGTTGAATTTATGGCTCGCACTTTTTCACCATTCAAATCGCAATTACTTTGCTTTATTCGCAATTTAATTTCCCCACACAGCCAAAGAAAAACCAACTATCGCAATCGTAGCTGCAATCGAAATGTATCTGCAAGATACTCGCAATTGCTGCACCACTTGAGCTGTTTGCACTCTAAACAAAAGCGAAATAAACATAACGCAACAACAGCAACTGAAATTCTAATTCGAAATTCGTATGCGGACAACCCGTCGATCCCCAGTAGACGATTAGTGTATCATCTAATGAACTAATGAACTATACTATATACACAACACACTGAGTCGAATAGAGTTTTGCGTATTTGTCTATCTGCAGGCGGCATCTGCAATGGTATTTACGAATATTTCTCCTATATAGCACACTATATACATGCATATATATAGTAGATAGATGTATCGTATACCTGTGTCTGTGTATTTGCATCTATCAGCGCTGGCACATCATCAGTCATTAGTGGCGCCATTGTTGCTGTCTTTGTTTCTTTATTTCATTTCGCTCCTTTGCTCTCGGTTCTTTCTTCGTCGTTCGATGTTCGACGTTTCTTGTATCTTTCGGGACAGCCCCCATTGTTAGTGTCTCGCACTTTTTATGCACTTTTATTAACTTTGGCCAAAATGTGGTCAGCCACTTGAAGGCATCATCATCAGCCTCCGCCTGCCTGCCTGCATTCTTGTTTTTTCATTCTTTTAGAGTGGCTTTTTATAAACAATTCTGGTGCTGCGCTTCGAGTAATCATTCATCTTTTTTTTTGTTGCTGTGTGTAGAAAGCTTTCTGCATTCTGAGGCACAAAGTATGGGTGCAAGTGAATGTGAATGTGAATGCGGTGTCGATGCCAAGTTGATTTGGGCAATATGATGAGTGATATTTCTCAAAGTGAAACTAAACGTATCGAGTATTGGCTCTCGATTTGACCTATAAACAAAGGGCCAGATAATCTACAGACTAAAATAGTGCAGTGCAAAGCAGAGAGAGCGAGAGAGAGAGAGGCTAGAGAAAAATGTAGTCGTTACACCAAAGTTTTTGTAGTTTAATATTTATGTGTATATTGTAATTTTCGCCTAGTGCTGAACATATTTTAAAACAAGCGAGCATGAAGAAAATGAAACGAAGCACGCATATTGTATAAGCTGAGCGTGCTCGTGAATACCCCTAATGTGCTGCATTCGTAGCAAATGAATTTTAATTCAAGCAAAGTGATGAGTTTCACATCCGACACAATTTACTTCATGCTCTGCGAGCCGCAGGAATGAATGAGACCAGAATTCATTAAGAACAATCAGAAGCGACCACAAAACCAACTTAACGCGACCCGTCACAAGACTGTATCTGTATCTGTATCTACATATTATATTGTGCATATATCTTTGTATCTGTATCTGTATCTGTTCACTGGCGGATGCCAAAAGTGTTACGCTTTGTTAGTAATAATTCGACATTTTAATGAAGTGGCAATTTGAGCTGCGATGCCATTAGCTAAAAACAAGAATAATGCGACGCTACGACGGCCATAAAAAATTGTCCGATATTAGACACCATATTCGCAGCGTAATAACAGCTAAGTCTGCTGCATGCAACACCCAGAATTAATTTATAGGCTCATACAAGATTTTCAGCACCTTGCGTTGCCCGGGTGGGGCGTCTATTAAAAAAAAAAAAATACAGAATCACAGAGTCAGAAGATAGAGAGAGAGAGAGCGAGAGCGGGAGGCAGGTGAGACTCACTGTCTTAGAAAGTAGTTGGCGTCGGAGTCGGAGTCGGTGTCCGGGGCACCGAAATAATAACAATCATTTTGATTAAACGTAGCTATTTGAAAAGTCGTGTCCCAAGTTAATGAAAATGTAATTGACCAGCGAATGCAACTGGGTCTGTTGCCAGCCACATCTGGGCAAATCGGGGGTCTGTGGTGTTGCTGCATGCGGCTGGCAAGAGTTGCATGCCGCGTGCAGCATGCAGCATGCAGCATGCAGCATGGAGTCCAGCGAGCGAGCGAGCAGAAGCTGCAATTGCCTAGACGAGTAGCGAGATGTGTGGGGAGAAGCAGGAGCGCAGAAACAGCAGCAAAACACTCAGAACCAGAACCAGCCACAGAGACAGAGACTCAGACTATTGTTGTTGTTGCTGCTGCTGCCTTGGAGTCATGGTTGCCATATCTTGTACATATCTGGCATTCAACTCGTTTGCGAACTATTAATTTTGTATAACATCCTGCATCTCAATGTGGCCTTCGGCTCGAACAGCCCAACAAAGCACAAGACAACTGAAACTTCAAATGGCTTCTCAGCTGCACGGTGTAATAACTGAAATAAACGCAGGCTTTTGTGCATGACAAAAGGTGTGTTTAAAACATTTAAAATGTTAACTGCAACTACAAATTTAATGTATGCGCAAATTTACTTTTTCTATTTTGTATTTAATATATTAATGGAATTTTAATTTCAAGCCAGAGCAAGAGTTATGGATGATATCATAAAAATAATAATGAATACTGTCCATTTTAGAAATTTATGTAGTGTAAATGATGGCATAAATCAATTGTTAAAGCAAAGCAGACAATGCATCTATCTGTGCTTAAGAATGTGTGTTATTTGAATGCTTATAAATAAATTCCCACTAATTAGGGTGCAGTCGGGTATTCGAGCAGTCGACTTTGCGGGCGCGCTTCACAAATTCACTAAATTGACAATTTGTAGCGATGTATGATGCTGCTGCAACGATGGTGGCGGCGAATGCTGCCCCGGGGGCAAGATAGTGGCATCTAATGAGCATTTGACATTTCGTTAGCTTACAAGTCAGCAGGTAGAGTATCTCTCTGTCTTCCTCTCTTCCACGCCGACAGCTGGCAATGCGTTTAGCTTTCAATTTGTGGGCGGATGACGAAGCGCAAAAAGATCTTTTGATGATCTGCCGTTGCTGCTGCTGCTGCTGCTGCGAAATTGCTTGGAACGTCGCCAGTTTTGGTCTTGTCAATTAGAGAAATGCACTCAACTTCACAAGATTGCATGCGATATTTAAAAGTATCTGCAGCCCTATTTGTCATGTATCTGCATCACGATAGCCGCATCTACATCTGCATCGTCATAAGTGCATTTCAGACAAAAGATCTGCTCGGTGAAAGGCGTAGGGAGAAGGTTGGTTGTTTCACTAAAAAAAAATTCCCTCGTTCTCGCCCGACGATCTTATTCTCTCTAGTGCGGGGCAAGGCCTAATTGAGGCACGTCGCGAAGATGGCGTTTAAGTTTATTTTAATATGCTGGCCACAAAGTAAAAAAAAGTTGACGTGATTATGTGCAATCAACGTCGTTGTAGCTGCAGTTGTAGTTGTTATTATTGTTGCTTTTATCCAGTTGCACCTTCCAGTCGACGCAGGTAACATGCACTCGAATTTGCATAATTGTTAACATGCTGTTGTTGTAATTGTCGTGTTGTTGTCGTTGCTGTTGTTCTTGGTGTTTGTTGGTGGTGTTGTTTGATGCCTGTTCTTGCCACAGCTACATGCAGTTGCCTGCCCCGAATCCATTCCATCTTCCTGCACCGCTCTTCATTGTTATTATTATTATTATTATTATGATTTGAGCTGCTTGGCACCTGAAGCCATTTTAATAGCATTTTTCAAATGCTTCTCGTTCTCGTTCTCTCGCTCTCGAGTTTTTGGGTGGTTTGCGCTTTGAGCCACTCAAATTGTAATCGTACATTGCGGTTTAATGAAGACATTTGCCGCTGAAAATTAAGTTGTACACGTTAAGCGATAAGAAACAAGTCGCTATACAAAATCGCATTTTAATTGGCCAACAATTTGGACATGTGCAATAAGGTTATTGACTCTCACCGCCACAACGACTGAACGACTGACTAATTACGATTGCATTGCATTGCATCAAGTTAAGGATCTCTCGTTTGTGGTCAAACATGCATCGGAGCATGTCATCTTTATCGTTAAAACCTCCCCACCACACGCCGAGCGTTTGTTTTTGTTTTTTTTTTATTCGAAATCATCGCACTTGTTCAATCCGAATTGGCACTAAACTATGGTTAACTTGCTAACTAACTAGCAATTTGTGTTTGCGATGCCACCGCCGCCGCCGCCGTTAACGTATAATTTAGCATTGCCTTGTGTCCGGTCGCATAGCAATCGCATCAATGGCACTCAATTCAATTGGTAAACATTGCTTATGCAAACAGGGCTGGCCTCAAATTGGCACTGGTCATTCATGAGTCTGAATGTACGTACGCACTCGCAGATGGAATATAATTAAATCTCATCGATGCAGAAAAGTAGCCACATGCTGGCGCATTAGACACATCCACATCCACAGCCACAGCCACATCTCCATCTTCAACCACACCTCCATCCACAAGCTACACTCGACACGCAAGTTCGCAATATGCAAATGCGATCGCGCTGCTAAAAATGGCTGAAAGAGTGTATATCATTGGGCTCCCATTCATGTTCTTCAATTACCCAGCGACTCGCACATGTAATACGCATCTTGCCAATTCTCTTTCTCTCTCCCTCTCCCTCTCCCTTTCTCTGTGAGTCGCCCTCTTGCTCTCTCTACACTTCCCTATAATTATTTTCTCCACTTGCTGGGCCGTTGTTTGCCTTGTTGCTATATTGGCTGCCATGAGTTACAGATACATAAATAATAATAACAAAAATGCTCCATTGATTGCTTGCCGTTCGAAACGAGTTTTTCCACAATTGGAAAAGCGCAAAAAGAGCTTGTTCTCTTGTTTGTTGTTTACAAACTGCGAGTGCAGTTCATGGCACTTTTCAACGACTCTTTAATTGGCTGACATGTTGTGATTTTGGCTTGTCAAGTGCCTTCTGAACTGCAATTATTGCGAATTCCAATACGAATAAGTTATTAAGTTTGGTCTTAAGGCTGCAGCAACAACTGGCTGCAATTAGCCAGGCCTGCCGACTGTCAACCGACAAACCGAATAGTGCCAAACTGAATGTTTAATCGCCTGTGAACCATTCCCGCTAATGAGTCAGTCAGGCGTTTGATCGATGACAGCCAGGCGCTCGATTCAAATTAATAAAAATAACTGCAAATTGTTTTCTATGAAATTTGTGGAAAATGCCATCGACTTCTTATGCAAGACCCGTCTCTCGACCCATGCACCTGATAGCTCGTCGGGTCAATCTTTTCTCTTCAATGGGTCAGCGAAGCTCGAGAGCTAAGTTTGGATAGAGAAGGCGGCAGAGTGTGAAGAGCTGGGGTATATTTTCTGTGTAGCGGGGGGCTGCTAAAGAAAAATCACTGACATCATGAAAAATCGCTCAACAATTTTTCGTTCACAATTTTTTTGTTGTTTTTGTTGTTGTTGCTGGTTTCGTAGTATCTATAGAATTCTACTGGCAACATCGGCAGCGTCAGGCACAACAATTTTTCATCAATTTTTGGAGAATTTAAATATAAACGGAGCGAGAGGTGCGAGATTCATATCAAGACGAAACAGCAGCAACAGCAGCAGCAGCAGCCGCTTCACAAAATGTATCTGTAGCTGTGGCTCAGTGTGTGTAGCTGTATCTATAGGTATTATGAGTTATTGTGGGAGTCTGTCGGCATTAGCCGCGGGTGCCGGTTGCCGCTCTTGCCGCTTGCCGCTTGCCGCTCTTGCCGCATTTGGGATACCCGGGGCAGGGCACAACACGTTTGTTTACAATTTCACGCGCTGCGATTTTCGCGGTCGAGTTTTCACGCAGCGTCGCCGCAAGAAAAATGGGAAAGTCGAAGTGTGAGGGAAATTTTGTTATTGTTTATGTATTTTGACAAGATGCCCCGCGCGCGCACTCAGTTTGCCAGACATTTTGGTGCTGGAAGACCTTCCCCACTCGCCCCCAAAGATCCCCCTCCCCCGCAGCTGCCAGCCAAACTGTCGAATGAGTGCAAGTGCTCGCAATTGAATGAATGACTGATTAACTTAAATAACTCATAAAGTTCTCTGCCAGATTTCGATTTCAGGCACTCGAGCGCTCGTCGACGGCAGCTAAAAATCTGTTCACGAATTATCGAGTCACTTGAACAAGTCTTTCCAACAATTATCAACTGGCAACTGAACGAGTGCTCAAAAAATGATTACAAGTGGAATCTGGACTAATCTTAAGTATTTCCACAAGGAGGATTCAAGGAGTTAACGACTTGACTAAAGAGATAATTAGATTGTCAGCGCAGGTGTTGAAATTGATTTGTGTTATAAGTTATAGAAATGTCTAATGCTTGAACATGCAAATCTAGAAGACAATTTAGGCATTAAGAATATGAACATTTACTAGTTCCATTTCATTTATATTTCCCTACTTTTTTATAGAATTATTTAATTAATCAGTATTGATAATTGTTAGAATAATGAATTATTTGTTGTTCGTCCATTTTTCTTTGTTTTCCCATTTATTATTCTAGGCTTTTCATTAACAGCTGCTGCTTTAAACTATGCAATTCTCAGTTGATGATATTTGTACTTACTCTGTCCGAGATGTACTCGCTTCATCCAGGGATAGATCTGTGGCGGATTCTTCTTGCCATTGCCGCTGTTCTGACTGCTGCCCGCCTCGTTGCCGCTGTCGCTCTCGGAGTCGGAGTCGCCGCCGCCTGGACTGTGCATCGGCACGTTGACGTTCACATTGCCGGGCCCGGGCACCCCGCCACCTGCACCGCCCCCGCCGCCGCCGCTGTGATTGTTGTTCAGGCTGACGGCGGCGGCAGCGGCCGCTAAGCTGCCGCCGAGGACGCCTTTGTTGAGGGATCGGGCGACGCTCTCCACGACGGAGCTGGGCGATAGTTTGGGCGAGATGTCGCGGGTGGAGAGATCCTGTGGACTGGCTAGCGATTGGTTGTTGTTGTTGTTGCTGTTGGCGCTGTTGTTGTTGTTGTTATTGTTGTTATTGCCACCGGGCGTCGACGGATCGTTGGCGTATTTACAGCTGATGCTCGACTGTTGTTGCTGTTGCTGCGGGTGTTGTTGCTGCTGCTGCTGTTGCGGCAACTGTTGCTGTTGTTGCTGCTGCTGCTGCTGCTGTTGCTGCTGTGCCACAACAGCGGCCGTCGCATGTGCATGCTGCTGTTGCTGCTGCTGCTGCTGCTGCTGTTGCAGCAGCAATCGCTGCGGCTGCAACTGTGTGTAGTCGACCATATCGGGATTGGCCTGGCCACCGCCAGGCGCACCACCGCCACCACCCAGCCCATAGGCAGCCTGGTTGGCATAGTGTGCCTGCGGCGTGTTCGGATACAAATTGGGCGTGTACGCGGCCGCCGCTGGGAAGTAATCGTTGCTGCCCGGCGTCGCTGCCCCCGAGTTGCCCTGGCCGCCGTTTGCACCGCCCGCGCCGCCGTTGCTGTTGCCAGCATTGGTGGCATTGGCGCCCGGATGGCTCTGTTGGGGATTCATCTGCTGGGGGTAGCAGGAGGCCAGCGAGTTGACAAACTGGTACGAGGACATGGCGAAGCAGTCGGGATCCATTTTGGCGATCGATATCTGAAATGAGGCAGAGTGGAAGAGAGTTTTGCTTTAGCCGTGTTCGCCACAAGCACGATCAGCACCACAGATTGCACCTTGGCTCCAAGTGCACTCTGCTAATCCCCGCCCAGCTGCAGATCCCATTACCCGATCTGCAGCTCTCACAGCTCACTTCAGCTGCTGAGCTGAGGCAGAGCTTCTGTTCGCCTAGGCAGCTCGAGTTTTGCATAATCTGAGAGGCAAAAATATCCATTGTATTTTTATGCGAATTATATTTAAATTAGTGCGCAGACTTGAAGCACAACATTTGATAAGAATATTGCCTTTAGTGGTGGATTATTATTATTAGCTAAAAGCTGTGCAGTTGGTTTTACAATTTCTCAATTTGCAGCCATCTTCAAGTTCATTTGTTGTTGCCTAAGCTCACCAACAATTCCAGTCTTTTATTTCAATATTCATTCCATTTACTTCCCCAAAAATATAAGAACAATATCTATGTAATTGTTGGGACACATCTTGACTCGAAGCTCTTTTTAGAATAATAGGAATTACTTTGGAAATACATGTAAATTATTGGGCAGCTTTTAATGGCAACTTTTGGGGGCAGATTGCAGCCATCGTTATGGCTGATTATGTGGGCTGAGCCCCTATGTAATGTTGGCCAATCACCTGAAGTGATTTTTTGGGCTAATAATTTGCCAGAGCAGGCAGGCAGCATTATCACAATTATTTTTTTGGCCAGCCGGCTAAGAACCCAATTTGGCCAGCCAGCCAGACTCGCTGCCAGTTTCCGGGAGCACAGGCATCGTGTGCGTTGAGGGTGAAAGAGTGTTTGGATTTCACTTGAGCCGATGGGCAGGCGCGGATATGCCTAAGCATTGGCATTACGTGCATGCAATTTTGGTGTGGCACGGCAACGGCAACGCGTTGCAACAACACGACACTCGACGCGACTGGCACTGGGCACTCACTGGCTGGAATGCCTGACCCGCCCACTCTCTCGAGTCTGGGCTTGTGACGCTCGTTGCATTGGACACTTGTGCTGCACTTGTGGCCATGCCACATCGCTGATACTCGGACACTGTGGTGGAGAGTGTTTGCTGAATGGCAGCAGGCACAAAACTTGAACACTGTGTTTTCTTTTCGTTTTTTCGGAGATAGCCACAAAAGAAGGCACGATTGCAAGACGGCAAGGCAACGGCAACGGCATCGGCATCGGCATCGTTGCCTCAGAGCCGAAAAGTGTAAAACGCAATGGCAAATAGCAGGCCAAGTCCAACCAGTAGGCAGCCAATTCCCACCAGGCAGCAATAACAACAAGAGGGCTAAACACCAAAATGCGAAGCGCAAAAAACAAAACAGACATTGCCCAAAAACAATGCAACGAACTCTGCAACAGTCCCTTGCCTTTCCTTGCCTTTCCTTGCCTTTCCTTTCCCTTCCTTTAGTTGATTTTCCTTTGCGAGAAGCGCAAGTAGATACTATATAGAGACTATAGCATAGTTTTTGCCCTCTGCTGCTTCTCGTATGAAACCAATAATTTTGATTCAGTGGGCAATTTAACCCTTTAGCATGTTGTCCAAATGAAAGGAGTTGAAGCTTTAAATTAAATCGGCTCTCGCTCTGGCTCCAACTTCGACTTCGACTCCGACTTGGACTTCGATTCTGACGCTGGATGTGGCCCTCGTCTGCCTTGGCCTGCCAACCTGGCATGCAGCTTGGCCTGGGTGCATGGTGTACGGTGCATTGGGGCATGTGGCATGGGCGCAAGCAGAGCTCGTCGCTCGACAGAGATTTATTTGATGAGCGACGTTCCTGAAAACCTTCCTGTAAATTCCCATTCGGCCCTGGGTATTGGCGATTATGCAGTTTAAAGCAATTGTAACGGTTTCTTTTTTTTCGCTTTATAGGCTAAATCTTTTCGATTTTGAATTAGCCCATTGGCAATATATATACACAGAGTATGGTGCAGCGCAGCAAAAGCTGTTGGCCAACTTGACATACAAACTGTTCGATTATCGAAATTATATGCTTAGAGATAGACAAGAAATCAGCATTGACCTTCTTGACTTTTGGCATATTGGCAAATGTTTTGTGTACAAAAGATCAAGAACTAAGATGAGCGTGACGAAAAGCGAGTCAAATAATAATGTATAACAACTCTACGAGTATCATAATTTTCACAAGTAGTTAAGTTGATGCTTTTGTATTATTCCAGCATGGAATTGTTCTCCTTAGTCTTCTGATGATTACCCAAAGCAGTTGCATTTAATTCGAAGTCAACTGCCGGCGTCTGTTGTTTATTTGTTGCGATCACTTAACGCTAAATTAAAAATTCAAAACTAAATAGAAGCAATAAATAATTCGTATTTGAAAATTGTTTTCCAAAGAGTCGAGCGACAAGCGGTTCAATTGGTGTTAATTAAATCCATGAATAATGAAAACGCAAACCGAATTTGCGGGCGCTCTCAGTCGCTCTCTCTCTCTCTCTGACTCTTTCTTCGAGCATGAGTGAGAGAGTATTGCCATAGATTGGTCGGCGACTTGGGCTGATTGTCGCCCCATAAGAAAGCCATAAATTATGGCAATTCTTTTGGGCAGCGACATCTCTCGATGCGAGACGAGGGAGCGAACAAGCCCAAACAAAGTCAGAGCTCAAAGCAAAACTGAGCGAGTTTCCTTTGTCTCGGCGTCTGCGTGGCGGTTGCGCATTTTCATTTTCTCTTCCTTTTCTTTCCATTTCATTTTTTTCTTTTTTCTTCGTTTCTTTGGTCTCTGCCTCGGGCTGCTTTGTGCAAACAGTTTTAATATGCCATCGAACGGGAGTGAAATTTTGTTGGATATTTAAACCGCATAACGAATTTCTTTTCCAAAATTGTCGATGCACAGGTAAATAAACAGCAATTGAGTTGCACATGCGCAGCTCTACTATACATATATGTATATGTATTTAGTTCCATACCCCCTGCCTCCCTTCTTCGAGGAGCAGGGCAATGTCATCATAAATCAATTGGGCCCAATGCGACAGCTGAAAAGGGTTTCGCTTCCCCTACTTGCTGGGACTTTTCACGAAAACTCACAAGACAATGGCAGACGTTCTAGACGTGCCGACCTCGACCTCATAGCTGGGGTTCAGTGTATTGTAATTAAGATGATTAACTTTTGCATAATCGATATTTAAGTCAGGCTAAAGGCGGCCAAGATGTGCATGTAGTTTATATTTTCAATGCAGAGTCAATAAACCGTTGGCTACCAATTCAATTTCAGTTATTTCATAGTCATATTTAAACGAAATTAAAGCCACTAATTGGCTAAATATTTATGCGCTTATTAAACGTGTTTGCGTATTATTATTATGGTCGAAAACCCGTTGCCTTCTGCATGATTCCCATTTCGCATTCTCATTTAAATCCCAAATCTAACAGCGACTTGAAACACTCAACCATTTCTAAGCACTTCATCATCATCTGGCAACTGGCAACTGGCAACCATATCTTAATTATGAGACCCTAAGCAGTTATTTCTTTAACAAATGTCGCCCTGTTGTTGTCGCCCATCGTCGTCGTCTCCGACATTACAGATTTCCAGCTCGCCTTCGTTGTTTGCAGCCAGCTAGCTGTCGTTGTCGGGTACCGGGCCAGGCCATAAATCATAATTTTTAATATTTGTTGTCAACATGGGCGTAGCTCGTGTATATGTAAACACGCCGCTTCTAAAAACTGCCACAGGCCCGAGCGACCGAGCATCAGGGACGGTACAATTCTAAAAGGTATTTGCGCACGCGCAGTCACACTCATTGGCATGCCTCTTGCTCTGTCTGTCTCTCTTCCCCATTGTCTCACTCTCTCTCGCTGGCGTGTGTGATATACGGTAACAATGAGCCAAAAGGAACGACAAACACACACGATTGCAAGTGGGCCCCATTAAAAACTCATAAAAATTTGTAAGCACCTCATAAAAGTAGTCATAAATATTATTATTTGGTTTGTTGTTTTTTTTCTCTCCTCTCGCTTTGTCTCATTCTCTCACGCTCTGTCTCGCTCAAGCGCATTGTGTTTGGAGTTCGAGTCTCTCGCTTTAACCCTCGTCGTCTGCTGTCTGCCGTCTGTCGCCTGTCATCTCTTGTGGTTGCGGCTCTCTCATAATTTTTATGAGTTTTTGATTTGGTTTTTCGAGTTTTGCGTCCCAATGACAACAAAGCAGAGCTCGATCCTCCTCACTGCGAGCGGCCATTGTTGACCTTTTGACACGTACTCGAAAGTACATGTAGTTCGAGTTTTGCGGTTTGCTCTTTAACACATCATTTACGATCTGTTATGTAATAGTTGCTGCTGTCAAAAGCAATAATAATGATATTTCACCAAGGGTCAAGGACAACGCAATTGTGCAACATGTTTTCGCTAGGCTACTGGTTCAGGACTAATTGGTTCCTGCGGTTTCGACAGCAGATACTGAGAGACGTGGCCCATAAATATTGCGGCATTCTCAATGTCATGTGTGTCGACTTAATGGAAGACGATTTCAAAGCCAGTTTAAACAGTTTGCGTACATTTTTGTTAATTTATTTTTGAAACTTAAACGAAGCATTGAAAAGTAAAGTTGCATATAAAAGTAGTTCTACTAATAAAATCATTAGCTTTTCGTGGTACACGGAGAGTTTTAGAAACTAATTTCGTTGTGAACTGCAAATATAAATCAGAATTTATCAGCGTGTGGAGCCAACAAATCGTCAACGGGCCAAACGCAAGGATACATAATGTAAGCGTCTCCTTTCGACGAAAATAAATGTGTCCCGGCACTTATTGTACCTACACATCCAACAACAAGTTGGGCAAATGGCTGCCGTCGCCTCGATAGATCAACGACTCCCCAGCAACAACAACAACAACAAAGTTGTATTTGCAGTTGTTGTTATGGCTGTTGTCGCGGCAAAGTTTGCGTGTTTCATACATTTTTTTCTGTGTTAGTGTTTTATTTTCTTTTGGGGTACTCTGGTATTTTGATTTATAAATATAAATAAGTAAAGCTAAAATATCATCATGACATTTCAGCCCTCTGTGGAGAGAAGGCTCCGCTGGCTCTCTAACCAGTCAAGAGGCCAATGATGAATGTGTGCTCGAGGCGCAGGCCAAATGCGAATGATGATGGCATAAATAAAAGCGCTGACAAGCCAAAACAATAACTGCAGTGGCCGAGAATCCTCAGCCGACTTGGACTCGGCCACGAAACTGGAAAAACTACGTAAAGTAAATAGTAAAACACTGTCTCTGACGCTGTCTCTGTTGCTGTGTGTGAGACCAATTAACTCGGCGGGCAGCGGACTTTGTGTCCACACATTATGCAACAGCCCATCGAGGGCTGCCTTTGATCTGGCTTCGACCACCCTCCGAGAGCGGGAGAGCGGCCAAAGGAAATGCAAAGGCGAATGCAAATGAAAGTGACCTACATCAAGTGGCAAATTGTACCCGCTCTCCCTGCCATGTGTAGTACTCGTCAAAGAGTACTGTGTGCACATGCAGCGCAGCACTTGGGCGCCCAGTGGACCCTCTGAGGTTGCGCTGAACTGAACTGAGCTGAACTGAGCTGAGCTACTACCGCTGTTCCATATCAATGCGTCCGTCTTCTTAGTCACATTTTAATAAAAATTTCAGTTTCGTTGCGCCCACAGCGAGCGGGTCAGCATGACTTCCATGTGGATGGATGATGTCGGATCAGGGGCAAGGCAAGACATTCCAGGGCAGCATAGGGCTGGGCTGGGCAGGGCAGGGCAGGGAAGACCACGCAATTTCTATGTACCACGCCGCGCTTTTCCACGCTATTTCTATTCGAGACGGCTACATATGTATTAGATTGTGTATTGCGTATATATGTATTTGTGTATATATACCTAATATGTATAGTAGGTAGATTACTATGGCTGCTTGTTAGGCATTTTTCATTCGCGGTGACATTTCGCCTTTGTGGCTCTTAATTATTTCAAAAACGGCTGCATTCGTTTTAATGAAGTGAAAATTCTTTGCGTTGATATCGCGCACGCAACCCAAAACACACACACAAAAATGGAACACAACACAAGCAAATTGGCAGAGCCCAAGAAGAGCTCAGAACTTCAACTATGCCCCGCTTGCGAAGCAGCATAATTTAATTGAAGCCTCGAAACCGAACTCAATTTAATATATCAATTCGATCGCAAGATACGATAATTCAGCGGCCATTTCTTTAAGCACCGTTCAAATTCATTTTTCACGTCTTTAATTCGAAGGCCTTTTTCAAACTGAATTCTATAGTCTCACTTACAAAGCTAACTAAAGTCTGTATAAAATTGCAGAACAAATTTGTAATTCTGAACAAACAAATTGTTGTATTGTATTGAGAATTAAATAGGTTTTGGTTAGGTTTCAAAACTTATTGTTTTCTTAGCAAAATTTAAATTGTGATTAAATTCTCAAATTATTCTATTTCTCTTTTCTAACTATTGACTATTTGTTGCTGGTTTCTTGTTAACATTTTTTTTTTATTGTATTGTATTATTTTTGAATTCTTAGAAATGCACTTTAAATTTGAAAGCAAATTTTCTATTTTTGTTAAACAAATTATTGTTTTTATGATATGCGCATATGAAAGTATTCTGAATACTACATGTTATCACACTCTAGTCCAACTAATTATAATAATAGAAGTTTGCTTTATAATTGCCGATGCAGGAATAAGAACTAATATTAAGTCTTTGCAAGAAATACTATAAGATATTTGCCGCCCATAAAACCTCTAACTATTAATATTTATTATTCAGAAAAGTTGAATGCATTTTACCTTTTGCTCTCTGTTTAAGATTGATTTGAATTTTCGCGGGGTAATTGCATTCACTCAAAAAAAAAAATGTTAGCCGACGGTAATTGTTATTTGCTGTTGAACAAGTGCAATCGATTTGAATGTTGTGCGCTTCACGAAATATGAATGTTGTTGTAACTTTGCAATGGATTTGTTATCCGTCGTTTGAAGCGGAAACGATTTTCGAGCACTTTGAGTTTGACCTTTAGCTAATTGCCAGTCGAGCCCGCATATTGTCAAGTTAATCCGTTTGCATCCTGAGGCTGAACGGGGTTCGCTGTTTTACCTGTCGTTTCACTTGATTTTTGGCGAATTTGTAACCGTAATTAGCCGCAACGGGCAGCGAGCAGCGGGCAACGATTTGTCACAGTTCTGGCTCGGAATCGATTAAATGCGATCGATTTATTGTATGCATATAATTTGCAAGTTGTAGGCGGCGAATCGCGGTGACGTTCGGTGACGGTCGGTGACGTCGACGACGATCACGTTGTGCAGTAAACGAGTTGGATTCACGACGAATTTATGGTATCCATCAGCGCGAATGTTGTTGGAGTGTGTATTTTAAACGTCATCGATGAAAACACTGGCACTGCAAACACTTAGCTGCCCATCCATTTTTCGTTATTATCGTTCAAAGTCAGCACTGAGCATGGCGATGGTGCAATGTATCTATCTATCTGTATCCGACGGATGCGCGCTTTTCTTGTTGTTGTTATTTATTATTATTATTATTGTGTTATTGTTGTTGTACGCTCATATGGTGGCGAGAGCCGCACGATTCGCGAAGCGAGCGCGTCTGCTATGACGGATTGATGGATTGCTTTTGGCTAGGGCCAGAGTTTCGGTTTCTGTTGCCTCGATGAATGCATGAATGTATCCGCGAATACGTGCTCGAAGCGCCAATGTCTCACTTTGACTGCTCGGGCATAATTCAAATATCTGAGCATCAATAAAAAACTCATGCTACGCGCAGCGTCAGCGCCGCCAATTGTAGCTGCGAGTACGAGCAAGTAGACTCACACACACGCATACAGTCACTCACACTCACACGTATAGCTGTGCTATGGCAGTGGCAAACACACATTCATTCGAGTGCATTCATTAAACACTCGCGTCGCGTTGGAAATAAAAAAGAAAGAAATTCGAACTGGCCATGCGAGTTAGAGCAGTCAGACAGCATTTAATGCGGTTGCCTGCTGTCTCGCTCGCACGCCTTGCCATTGCTCTGCTCTGTTATTACCTTTGCGGACGCCGAAATGTGTAGCCGCAAATACGTGTGAGTGTGAGGCGCGCGCGTGTGTGTGTGTATGTGAGTTCGAAAGAGAGCGAGTTCGAATACGCTTACGCTCTTCGAGTGCGAACTCAGTCTAGTTCGAAACATTCTTATTGATCTCACGTACACTATCCGTGTGTCTCACATACACGACGCGCTGGGATCGCTCGATGCCGACTACAATGAATATTCGAATTTCGAATACGGGACCCAAACTTAACATGCCTTCGCATGGGAATATGCTCCTCTGTGTGTGAGTGTGTGTGTGTGTGTGTAGTCGAAAAAGTTTGATAACAGCGAGAAAGTTTAGTTTAAACTTTAAAGTTTGAACCGACAAAACAAAAACAAATTCCCCAAGGTGTTAAGATTTAAGTTTTAATCTACATATTTAAACGACGAATCTGCTAATAAGTATTCTCAATTCCAAGAGATTTATGGGCGATTCAGCGAATATATTTATTTGATTTCTATGAGATATTTAAATCGAGATTAGCCAGAATCTCAATCTAAAACTCGTTTCCTAATTGCCTTTATAAATTGAACTAACTTTGCAAGTCCCCATTTAGTTGAAATACCTTAACCTTCCATCGACTTACCTATAGGTTACTCGTATTGAAATCCAATGCAAAATGTTGCTGCCTTTTTATATTTTGTATATTTATTTCTTGTTTGCACTGCACTCAAGAACTGTGGTAGTATTTGTAAGCACTTGATAACACTTGATTTTTGATTAGTTTACTCAATTGTCGAAACATTCACCAATTGCATTGGCATTTTTAAAGCTTCACAGCTCCATGACGAGATGAAGCCAAGTTGAATTTTAGATATTCTTTTATTGCATATATCCTCAGGCCTGTGATTGCCACAAAAGTTGTTATCCGTTGGCGGGGCGGGATTTGTGAAATATATATGGAAACGCAATTACACTTGCATATAACACTTAGAGCTTTGTTTGCTTTTGCCGTCGCCAACGAGCGCTCAATGGGGCTGTCCGTTTGTTTGATTGAACCCACCCAGTGTATCCAAGCCTAAAGTACCGAGTACCCAGTTGGATGTGCACCTCGCGTTACGAGTATTTTCGCAGTGGGAAAGCCAGCAGTTAGTTAGTTCTACAGTCAACCGGTTACCGAGCGCGCTGCTGGCGTACTTGAGTGCGCCACGTTCGATTCACGTTTGACAGCGCCTTGCGAGCCTTTCGCTGTGGAGTCCGAGTCGCACTGCACAGCGAGTGTGCTCAGTGAGTGCTTTGTGTGTGTGCGTGTCTTCGAAAACTGTAAATCATTCGGGTTGCGCGCTATGCGCGCAAGCGAGACGCACGCTGTGTGCGCATGTTCGAAAAGCAGTCGCGCTCGCTCGCACTTGGACTAGGCCACGCCTCCAGCTTTGATTTATGCTTCAGGGGGTGCCGCATAGCCTGGACCAACGGGCCTATGGCGGCAGCGGCTGGCACTGGCGGCTGACACACAGCTCCACACGGAGCTGCCTCAGCTGCCTCAGCTGCTGGCACAGCGAAACGGCAGAGTACAGAGAAACAGGTAGTTGGACGCTGGACGAGGCAGATGATTGCCTGCCACTCAACTTCAACGTCAACGTCAACGTCAACTTCCAACGTGAGCGTCAACAGCAAACAGCAGCAGCAGCGGCAGCGTCAGCGGCAGCAGCAGCCACGTCCTCCCGCTCTCCCCGGTACCCAGATGCTGTGTTGTTTTTTGCTCCAGATTAGGCTGAAATCATCCTAGATTAGTGCGTCCCCAAGCTCCCCGCGCGCACAATCCACGACACGCAATCTCGCTGAGCGGACCTCCCTATTCCCCGCCCAGTTTGGGGCACTTTATTTGTATTCAATCGTGGCGCTGTTCCGCTAAATCACCGTCACATTATTATTTCGCATTATTATTTTATAAACGTTTCGTTTCGCTTCGTTCTGTGTGCGCCATCATTTCCATTTTTATTGGCTGCGTTCGAAATTTTACAGCGTGCACTGTAAACAGAAAGTCACCAGCAATGCCAGCGACAAATGGCTTTTATTTCTGTATCTTACTACCTTGCCCCAAAGTATTCGGGTTTTCAGTTTGCATCTCTTTAAAATGAGCTCGTTTGCACTCCAGCTTTGAATCGGCATCGGCATCGGCAGCGGCATCGGCATCAGCATCGGAATCTCAATCTGAATCTCAAAGAGAATTTAAATTTATTGATCACATTGCCTGGCGACATCGCCGGCATCTTATGATTCATTCGGTTTCAGGTTACGGCTAAGCTCACGGCTTTTGGGTTGGGTCTGATTTTGGCTCTGAGTCCCACTTGTTTGGCTAAATGCCTTAATTAAAAATCAATTTTGGTTTTGCTACCAAATTCCAATCGAGCGACACAAGACGCTCAACTATAAATAATCTTTCTTTTTTTGTGATATTTGCTTCAAAATAGATTAATTAGTTATATGGCGAATTATATGTATAAAGGAATTCCCACTACAAGTGTTGCTTCAAAACGATTTAACGAATAAACCGAGTCGATTCTTAAAGCAAATTCACTGAAATATTTTTCACATACATTGTTTTTACACATTTTCTCTCTACAATTAATGTTTATTATTTCTCGTACACGATTCATAGAATCTTAGGCTATTTTTTAAATATTAATTAAATTAATTATTATGTTATATTTTGCAGTAAAATTGTGTTGTGCATAAAAATTAATTGACAATGTCGAATTCAACTGTAAAAGGAATAAGCATAACCATTTTTTATTAAAAGTATTTAATTCATTGAATTGTATACATTTTTAAAAATAATATTTCTTTATAAAAATGCCGAGTTTGAAGTTTGTGAGTCGCAGAATTTTCCTGTTTTCCAGATGCTACCAAACACTCAAGCGTTGATTTTGTTTTCAAAGTTTTTTTTTTATGCGGCCCGCACGACATGAGGGAACCCATATTAAAAATGTAAAAAAAAATTAAAAGAAAAACTAGGAATCATAAGAGAGACGCCTGCGTGTACTTCTGTAATTGGAGTTGATGTCGGAGCTGCCAGCGGGCAGTCGGAGCCGGAGCCAGAGCCAGAGCCGTACTCGGAGTGTATATGGATGGAAATGGGAATGGGAATGGGGACGAGGCTGGAGATGGGGATGTGGAGGGGAGATGCATACAGCCGCTGCCCAGCAGCATCCAACATGTTGCAGGCGATTTTTCATCATCGCTCGCATGTTGTTAATATTGATGCTGTTGCTGTTGCAGTTGTTTTTGATGTTGTTGTTGTTTGTCGTTGCTGTTGTTGTTGCTGCACACACGCTTTTAATATGAAACAATCAGCAGCGTTTGTAGTTTTGTTTTTGCTGCTGTATGGCAACAAAAACTAGAGGAATTTTCAAATTAAATGTGGGCATAGAACTGTGTACAGCGTGCAACGTGCAACGCGCAACGTGCAACATGCACTGCGCAACTGTGCAACGGAACTGTAGCAGTTTTCAATTAAACCCAGTGCCATCGACCCAAGAAAAATGGTCAATTCCAATGCCACATCCTCGGCAGCTCACGACAATTCGTTAATACCTTGCCATTTGAGTTCTTCACGCACTCGCTGGACCAGCTAAGACGCAAGCTGCAACAAGACACAGCCAGACACGTTGGGGGGTGGCGGGGGCTAAAGCTACTAGTGGCATTTGATAAATGGACGCCATTTAGGACAAACACACAACGTTTTCAAGTTGCAGCTACTTAGAGCAAACGATAACTGAAAGACAAATCTGGAGCACACACTCCCAGTCCCTGCCCTACACTCGAAGAAACGATGTAATCAATAGATGATTGTAAGTAACTAGCCTACACAGGTAGCTTATTTTCTATTTAAGTCAAAAATTAAGTAGAATGTCTAGTTCCGCAAAAACTATGTTTCCTTGATATGCAGAGCATTCCACACAAATTACATATTTTTGCATTATGTTTTGTGCTCATGCTAATTGTCTGTTTATACATAATTTCAATGGAATTGCATTCTCCACAATTGGCAATTGTATTGTATTATTTTCCTGGAATACTTTAGCTTTTTCCGAGTGTAGCTGCTGCTGTTTGCAGTCTGGCGCTGCATTGAAAGATGCATTTACATCAAATGGCAATTTAAATTAATTTTCCGATTTTTTTCCTTTTGCTTTATTACTGTTGCAAGTGCCTGGCTCTCGGGTTGCCCCAGTGTCAGTGTCAGTGGCAGCGTCAGTGTCAGCAGCCGCAGTCCATCCACATTTGATTATGATAAACGCGTCTCAGCTGTCAGCCGATGAGCTACTTAGTCGTCAAGATGGCGGCCAAGCGGAGCTGGCGCGCGGTTTGGCTGGGGTGTCATTAGGCGCAGTTGTTGTTGTCGCTGTCGTCGTTGTTGTTGTTGTTGCAAGGACAACAGCTGAGCTAAAGCGACACGCGACACACTGGCTGATTCCATCATTAGAGGCATTCAAATACGAGTTCAACGGCGAGTCTGAGTCCAAACTCACAATCGGAGACGGAGACGGAGACAGAGACGGAGTTGGGGACGGCAGCACTCTGGCTGAAAACGCCATTTTGATTTGCTTGTGGCATCACATACAATTCCTTATGTTATATATACACACACTCTATATGCAGCATGTGGCCAGCCAGATAACGAAGCTTTCGCTGTGAAAGCTCCCCGGCTATATCCTTCTCACTTTGGCTGCTGCCTGATGCGAAGCAGGACTGTTGCGCATGTCCTGCCTGGCTGCCTGGCTGCTTGGCTGCGTACTTATGCTGTTGATTAATTTGGCAGAGCAAAAAGGAAAGTGGCTCCACCTCCAGATGCTGGCGGCGGAGGAGAGAGAAAGACACTTTAAAGCATTAAATTCTACAGCAAAAATAAAGATTAAATGAGGAAATTTAAAATGGCGTCTACGAGTGCAGTGTAAGGAAGCCATTTGGCAGCTGTTCGCAGCCCCTAATGCCGAACACGAATCCCCTAAGAGCCCTGCAAGGGGTTTCTTTGCCATCCGCATGACAGCAATCAATCAGATTGCAACAAAAGATATACAGCCAAATTCTATAAATGCCTGACTGACTGACTGAGTGACTGACTGGGTGGCTGGATGGTTGGCTTTGCTCTTGAACCATTGCGCCAAGGTCGTGTCCTTCTGCAGCAAGATGAGCGGCAGCAAAACAGGACCAACAGGTCCGCCGGCAGCACTGCCATTGTTCTTTCTACTCCTATATATGGATGGTATGTTTGGTTTTTGGCAAATGTTTGCCATTTCGCCGAGCGCTGGCAAAAACTCCTTTCGCTCTGCTCATTTGTGTTCATTATCGTCCTGCGGCGCGCCGCCAAATCCTTTTGCCCACATTATGCGTGTGAACAATGTGGCATTCACTTGTACATGGTTTTACTCTGCATGTGCCTCACGCTGGACAGTTTCCAGTTCGCTTTTCAGCTAGTGTTCGACCTGATGTTGTTCCTGGCTCTGCCGCTGCTAATCAGCGCCGCTTTAATTAGTTCACCTCATCAAGGCCACATTAAACGTATGTGATTGTGACTTTAGCCTTTTAAATTTGCATGTGAATAAGGACATTTGCTGCAAAATAGTTTAGTCACGGTCACCAGGGTAATTTCTGGGACAGGTTCAATTGCAAATTGTCAATTCCAGACTTAAAAAGACTTTAACATGTTTTTCAATCAATCGCTTTATTTTTTGTATGTTTTCTTTCTTAAGTTTATTCCTTCATATTTAATATAAACAGCCGTTAACAAAAGTGTAGCAGACTGCATAGAAATATTAATTGTAAATGTATCTTAAAGAAAAGGAAATTTGTATTACAAATTTTTTAGAAGGACTAAGGCCTATTTAATATTCAACTTGTTAAGTGTAGTAAATTTAATTTCACTGCTTTCGCTTATGAATATCTAAATGATTCTCAAAATATTTTGTTTTCCTTTTCTACGAACAATAACAAATATTAATGTTTCACAATTCACGGAAAAAAAACTATATAAATAAACCGTTTCTCGTTAGTCTTATAATTGTTTTTATATTTTAACACCTTCTATCAAATATTTTGGCGATTTTATGTGTGCTACTTAAATTTAAAATTTAATTAAAACAATTTCATAATATCTATAAATAGTTCTCTCAAATACTCCTTCTAACAAGCAAAAGCAAGCAGTGCAACCAACACACGGATACGTATTTCAAGCAAGCAGTGTCCGCTGCACTGCATTACCATTCAGCTGGAAAATCAACTGCATTCAGCTTGGTTTGTGTCCAGAGAAAATTGCACTTTTCCATTCGCAATCGCAGCCAATTGGAAAATTGCCAAAAATTGCAAGCGTATTGGTCTAACTAGAAAATAATAAACAGTTTTCATGCTCGCCATTTAACGCTGCTAGATGTCGCTGCGGCGACACTTTAAGGATGCTAGTTTGTTCGGCTGTGTTAAAGTCAAATTGAGTCGCTTTTAAATAGAGTTCTAAAAATAATTTAAGTTTAACAACCTTTTCGGTCGTTTCACACAACAAGCTGTCAAACTTGGCATCGACCTTGGCCATTAATCGTCACAGCCTCAATTTGTGCAATTCAACTGTCAATTGAGCGTCGAGCTGTGAAGGGAAAAGGAATGAAACGAAAGTTCTTGAAGTGTCTGAAAATCAATAATTCGAAACGCGTGAATTTCCATTAACAATTTGTTTGGCGCCGGCAAAACTCGAACTTGAAATGTGAAACATGAAGGGCCTTGAACCATTTGCTAAAAAATAAATTAGAAAATTCCGCCACACACACACTTTGGCACATGTGTCGCCCCCGCTTCGCCCGAGAGCAGCTGAGGCGGACACAACTCTGCTACCCGGAAGGCAACAGCAAAGGCAAAGGGAATGGGAATGGGAAGGGAAATGGTTGCTGTTTGGGGTTGGGAAATGGCGCCTTGCCTAATTTGAATATTGTATGCAGCCAGAGAGGCATAGGCTGTGACTGGGTTGATTGTAAATGGAAATTTTGACGTGGCTGGGCGACGGACTGGCTGGGTGGCAACTTGCCTGGCTGCTCGGCTGGCTGCCTGACACATATTTGGGCATGATCAAAATTAATGACCCGACGCTCTCACACACCTATGCCCAAAGCAAATGGATACATGTGCATGTAGATGTGCCTAATTGACGGAAAAACATGCTCGGAAAATAGGTCAAATATAATTTGAAATGTGTGTAAAAATCGCAGATATGTGAGTATCTCGGAGAATGCAGAACGAACCAAAGATATTGTATATTAAAAGGATTTTTTATTTTTGTTATGTTCAAATATGTATATAGCATTTGTTGGCGTAGCGTTAGAGTTAAGTACTTTACTTGTATTATCAATATTTTAGCTCTACCTACCAAACCTGAACCTTTCCAAGTGTCATTTAAAACTTTTTTTGATTTCAATTTTTTGTTCAGCTAATCACCGAGCGACAGACAAAAAACAAAAACCAAATGTATATATATATATAAAAACATTTGTGCAACAACTTTGATGATTGTTATTAAAAAACATGAAAAAAGTAGGGTTTCTGAATGGCGGTCGGGAGGCGGGGAGGAGTAAAAGTTTTTCAACTTTCTGATGGCAAGATAAGCGCTCGTTTTTGGCATATTGCGACGCGCCGTCAAATGTGGCTGCAATTAAAAACTGTTACGCCTCATGCTAATCAGCCCAAGCAGCGCCGCTCCGAGGTCGATTCCAACTCCAATGCCCCAATCCCTTCACCCAAGCCAGCCAACCAGAGCACGCTCCAACCGTAAGCCATGCACAGACAA
Organism: Drosophila siamana; assembly: GCA_035047445.1. Taxonomy (NCBI): domain Eukaryota; kingdom Metazoa; phylum Arthropoda; class Insecta; order Diptera; family Drosophilidae; genus Drosophila; species Drosophila siamana. The sequence goes on along the minus strand of JAWNPP010000004.1, from coordinate 8,287,511 downwards.
CAGAGAAAACAGACGACGGACGGCGGACGGCGGACGGAGGACGGAGGGACAGAAACATGGCAAAACTGCAAAGAAAGAATTCATTATTTCAGTTTTAATTGCTTTTTTCATACTTTCAAAAATTTCAGCGCCAGCCGGATCCATGGGCTTAGCTGCCAAGTCGCGACCTCGCCTCCTGCTCGAGCATTTTGCATGTTCAGGCCACATCTTTCACAATCAAACAACTGTTTGCAAGAAATTCAATTATGCCTTTTAATAACCCCCAGCTCGGGTCAAAATGTTTTACACGAACAAAACGCAAAACACAAAACGCATATTGCAGGCAGTTCCGAAATTCGCAAAAGAAAACAAGTGAGCAGACTGCAGTCGGGCATGCTCAACGAAGGAATACCCAAAGAAAAACTTGTAGTCGGATATGCACATTTTATTTTGAGATGTTTTCATTGTTTAACTTCTTTTTTGCAACTCAATTATGTTTCTGTAAGAAAATGATTATATTGTGAGGCTGTGCCTTTCATTTATTTTAAAAAGAATTAACGAATTGAAAAGGCATTTGTTTAAAATATATTTTGTTTATTATTATTTTCATATATGTTTAAGAATTCTCTTCAGGCTTTCTGTGGACTACTTTAAGCAACAAATTCTGTCTAAAACTAGAAACTTTCCCTAACACATTTAATTATAACTTTGCACATTTGAAGAATAATAAATATAGAAAGAATAAATAATATTTATTCGGTGCTATATTTGTAAGAAAAGGCATCATTTTGTTTCAGCTTGTTTATAAATATGTCAAGGATATTGAAAAGATAATAATAGCACAATCATGCTTAGAATAACATAGTGTGTATTATTATAGAATCATAATAAATTATGCAGCATCTTGATAAGCACAGCGCAGGTCAGTTAATTTTTAGGTCTTCAAAGAAACTACTTAATCATTGTTCATTGTTGAGGCAATCAAGTCTTTGTGACTGGAAATTAAGCGTGTGACTTTTGCGGTTTATGAAATAGTTCATTCAAGCACAGCAACAAATTAGATTTGTTTTGTTGTGTTTTAATGTGTGTTCAAAAATTTGACTAACCGTCATAATGTATAAATAGAAGATTTATTTACGAGCGAACAAGATTGTTGCCAAAAACAGGCAAAACTAAAAACTAAAATAGCGATAATTATGTGGAATATTATTGCAGTGCCTGACAAAGGATGAGAGATTCGAAGTAGAAGGAATAGAAACCTTTTTGGTTGAACACAATCAGCTTAATCATAAATTAACAATAAATTTGGTGGCCCAGCAAACGTCGCCGTCTCCCGCACTCCCATTTCCCTCGTCTCCCGTCCCTCGCCCTCGAGTCGACGCCTTGCCAGATAAATTAGTCAAAGCGACACACCATAAAGCATTTGCTGAACTCATAAATCGCCGCGGACGGTGGCGGTTGTCGTTGTCGGAGCCACCGTCCAGCATTCCCCCCGCCCCCCTGTCACCGCCGTGGCCTGGAGAGCAGCCTGATCTTGCGCATTAACATATTAATGTTTTGGCTAGTTGGGGGATCTAGTCGTATCGTAGTTGGCGGCGGCAGCGACTTTGGCGCACTGATCTAGCCGCCTTTTGGCGCTGATTTCATCTCTGGCCGCGACTCGGGGATTCTGTGGAACGACGCTGCGGCTTGTAACCCAAAATTTATGCATGCCAATGGAGCATTTAAAGCGACATTTGTCCGTTGTGGTCATAACTCATGTGTAGTCAGCGCCACCGTCACCACCGTCACCACCAACACCACCGTCACCACCACACGCTCTCTTCGCTCCGTCGATCATCTATCGTCGTCGCTCGGCTGCGTTGCCGTTTTGCTTGTGGCGATCGGACGCATTTGCCGGGCCATTAGATGAGGCCCAGAGAGCGCGACACGAAAGTGTTGCCAACCATTCGGAAATTGTTGATTTGGGTCACAATTAATTGCTTTTGGAGCGCCATAAATATAGCGACGAAAGAGCTAATCACAACAAAGGGCACAGGCCGCAGCCGTGACCTCACTGCGATCTCGAAGCACACGCTTAGTTGCCTCCATTTCTCCCGATAATCAACTCTATCTGTGCCTTATGCGCATCAAGAGAGTGAGAGAAAGAAACCTGTTGCGCTAACTAAAATTAGCATGGACTGTGGGAATGGGAAATCAACGCGACACAAATACAGATCAGCACTGATAACTTTGCCAGACACACCCAACTTTGTGCTGGGATAGAAAAAAGAAAAGTGGTTTCAAAAATAATCTACTTAAAGAGTTAAAATATTTGATAAAGAATTTTAGCATACATGATTTAACCTAAGTGATTCAGAAATAAGACATTTTTTTTTTTTCTCCATCTGTAGTTTCTCCGCTTTACATAAGAAACGTATAACATTTCGGAATAGATGCGTACAAGGATTAACTTGTCCTTTATCTGCTTGTGTTGGCCTATTAAAGTTGACTCGGTTCCACCCAATTTAAGCATTAGCGTGAAAGTTAATGGGGAGTGTTCTGCTGTTTGTGTTTATCTTAGACATAAGGATAATGTAATTTAATCCCTTCCAGTTAAGAGTTAACTGCCCTACGAACTTCCTCTCTCCCTCTCTTGCACTATTTCCGTCTTTTTCTGACTGTCTTCGCCATAGAAGTGCTGACACTTCTGAGTGTTGTCATTTGCGAATTCGTCGTCGTGGGCGGATGGGCTGTAAACATGCCTGCGGATGCGGATTAAGGAGGCATCTGAGGCAGCGCGGTGCAGGAAGGATAATTCGCCAACCGACAATGCCGAGACAAAGGTGTTTTGTTTTTATGACTTTGTAACTCCTTCGCCCGGTAGACGATCGTCCTTTGCCAGGGAATTGCAAGGGTTCTTGCTGCTCGTGTTTGCGAAAGGATAATTTTACGATCGTTATTCGCAGGCAGCGTCTGCGACTGCAACAGAGTCTGCGACTGCGACTGCGACTGAGACTGAGAGTGCGACTGAGTCTGAGGTCGAGACAGGGGCAGGTACCTTGTTTGGGCTAAGTGGACACAATAGAACGCCTATTCGTAGTGCGAATCGAGAGATGGGCAAAAGGAGTGAACGGTTCTGCACAAAATGTATTGTTGACAAAGGCGGGCTTTATTTTGACTATTTAAAGGATTACGCTAAAGGATTGACTTTCCAACCTTGACTGCATCCTCGACATCCTCAGACGCTAACGCCCACAATGAACTTTTCCGCGAATCTTCCATTAGCCCTCACTTCTCATCTTTGCATCGTTGCCATTGCCAATCTGTTTTATGGTTCGCGAATGAGTTAAGAGCGACCTTAGGGTTTTCATTAAAAACGAATCGACAATAGAAAACCGCTTCGATTCCCCGAAGGACCTCGAAGAGTTAACGTAACTCTTTCGCAACTTGCACGCATATTTTTTACCACTCACCAAGAAGTAGTAAAAACAACAAACACTCAACAAAAGCGACTCTAAGAAAATGCCAAAAAATCGTAGCCCTAATGTTAGCCAAAAGTCTGGGTTGTTAAATCCTTTTTGCCACTTTTAACTGGAAAATTTCACTTAAGCATTATTGCGAAATCTAAAAGAAAGCAAACGATTAAGTCAGAAATTTAGTAACTTTTAAGAACACGAATATGAAATTCAGTAAATTTTTTGATTTTATTTAAAATACAAATTGTTTTCTTAGCAGTGTTATAAATACAAATTGAACAAAAATAAATTAGTTATATTTAGATTTCTAAGATAAAGGTCCCATTTATTTTCTTAAACACAAAGAAGGATATTCAATTGTAAAATTATAGCAATGAGATTAGAAATTCTATCAATTCTTTCTATTAGATGTGTTGTTAAGTAATCAAACAATTTCCCCAACTTCAGAAGCTCAAATAAATGTATTTGAAGACACTTGGTCAAAATTTCGTTTCCACTTAAAACTCGAAAGTTTCGTAATCCTCTGCCGGCTGCTGTCCAGTGTCCACTTTGATCTAATGAGTCGAATAAATGCAGCCTGGCAAGTAAATGGTACGGCACATGGTTTCTCGGTTGCGTTACCGATAACTGTCATGGAGAGCGAATGAAAAATGACCAATCAATGTCTCAGTTCAATAGATGAGCAAACAGCGAAAGGCGGCAAGGCTGCTGTTCCCTTTTCTGGTGGTGGGTAGAACCCAAAACTCAACCAAAATGTGACGTTTTTCCATTGCGAAAATAGTGCATTTTATAGAAAATTCAACGGTTAGGGCCACGAGCGCAGAAGGGAAAATCGTGAGGAGGGGGACGTCGGGTTGCAGCTGCTCGAATTTAGAGTCGATATCAAAACGTTTGTCTTCTGGCTTAAGCTGGCAACATATTCGGGTGGTTGCATTCCTAATGATCCACTGATCCAATAGAGGAAGACAAGCCAAGAGTGAAAAATAGTTTTGGCAACACTTGGATACCTTTTACAAATAGGGCTAGTAAATTGTTACTAACAAAGTCGATGCAGAGCTACAAAAATATTCTACTCAAAATGTATAAAAATCATTTTTAATATTTTGTTTTATTATCTAAATAATAAGCAGCTTTCAGGCATTCCCAGCACATTATATTTAACGCCAATTGTGATATTATGGTTATGTTTAATCGACTATTGAGCGTCTATATTATCCCACTTCTGCCCATTTAAATCAATTGTAACGCATTAAAACAACAGAGTCATGTGTGATATTAGTTAAATAACTAGAATTCTATATATGTATTTCAATAAATATTAATAGTAAAATCGATATGCAAATTATACAAGTGTACAGTCGAAAGACTTTCGCTTTCGTTTAACAAAACATTTTCAGTCTCCAAGTTGAGTTTTGAGGCTATTATCGATGCCCGGCCACAGTGCCGCAGTGCCACATTGAGGCTCGTGATAATCGAGCTCTCCAGGCAACGGGCAGCGGGCAGCGGGGAACGAAACGGAACGGTCAACCCATGATGGCCAGCCACTGGGTTACACCAGAGATAAGTTAGCTCTGCTGCTTGTCGTTGTCGTTCTTGTCGTTGTTGTTGTCGCCTTGCTTGCTGAGCGCAGCGCGCACTCGTCCTTTGCCCAAAGGTCCTGGGCACCATAGGGAGTGCACGCACATTGCTCGGCTGCTCGCTTGACTGCTCAGCATCTCGTTAGCCATTTGCGTGTCACCGGCAAATGGTCGAGAGTGAGTCTGTGTGTGTGTGTGTGTGTGTCTGCTGCGAGTTTGTTACGCTTGTGTGCAGTTTAAGGCAGCGGCAGATGATAGAGCGAGTGCTCCTGCTGCTGGTAGCTGCACTGCAGTTGTTGCTGTTGCTGTTGCAGTTGGTGCTGCTGCTGCTGCTGTGTCTGCTGATGATATTGCGGTGTGTACTGCGTGTGTGCCTCGTACTGCTGGCCGAAGTGCGGCGGTGGCGGCGGCAGCGAGAGCGACAGGGAGGCCGGCGACGACTGCTGTGGGTAATCATAGCTCTGCTGTGAGCTGGCCAAATACGTGGGATACGCTGCATAGGGCATGCTCGACTGTGGCAGCGCCTGGGTCGGTGCCTGCAACTGTGGGCTGCTGTTGCTGCAACCATCCAGCGGCGGCGGCAGCAATGAGCTGTAGGCCGAGCTGCCGCAGTGCTCGGGGGAGGCGGCCAGTGTGCGATCCTTCTTGGACTTCATGCGACGATTCTGGAACCAGATCTTGATCTGACGCTCCGTCAGACTCAGCGCATGCGCGATGTCCACACGACGACGGCGTGTGATGTAGCGATTGAAGTGGAATTCTTTCTCCAGCTCGAGTGTTTGGTAGCGGGAGTAGGTTTGGCGAGTGCGCTTCGAGTCTTTGCAATCTGCAATCGAAAAAGAAAGAGAACGAACAATTAGTTACAAGTCAAACGAAGAGAGAGAGAGAGTGAGAGGGAGAGGGAGTGGAAAGCGATGCCTACCTGATGCGAGTGTCTCCTCGATGTGCGACCAATTGAATTCATTGCTGACTGCGCCAGCTGTCACAATGCGATGATTGATCTCATGTTGCTGCTGCTGCTGCTGCTGTTGATTGACAGCCTTCTCGGCCGGCGATTGGGGTGGCGTGCTGAGGCCGATGTTGTGGCCATCGACCAGGGAGGCTGGCGTGGCGGGAGCGGCGGGCGTGGCCTGCTTGCGCGTCGGCGGCGGCGAGTAGACGTCCAGATAGTCGACGTCCTGCTCGCTGCTGCTGCGCTGTGGCGACATGTGCGTCTGCTGCGTCGACGGCGTTGGCACCGCAGCGTAGTCCTGCTCGTAGCAGGGCGACAGCTCGCCAGGACAGCTGCTGCTGCTGTTGCTGTTGCTGTTGCTGTTGCTCTTGGTCGACTCCTTCTTCACGTGCTCGAAGCTGGTGTAGAAGTAGTCGGGTGTGTACTTCAGCTTCTTGGCGGGATTCGTGAGCAGCGCACGCAGTGTGCTGGGTCGCTCCTCGACGGCAGCAATGATCTCGTTTGCCTTGCGCTTCGCTGGCTTGGCCACAGGCGAGACTGCTTCGTACTGCGGCAGTGCATCGGGCACAACGGCAGCGGGAGCAGGAGCGACAACGGACTGTGGCAGCAGCTCCTGGTGGTAGCTGGCGTAGTAGCAGCTCTCCTGGCCGTACTGTGGATAGCTGTTCGTAGCCTGGTAGCTGGCGTAGCTGTTGCTCTGATAGTAGCCGGCGCTGTTGGCGCTGCTGCTCAGATTGCTGCTCTCGTAGTAGGCTGTGGTGGGCGGCAGGCTGCCTGGATACATGTTGTACATGCTGTCGGCGTAGTAATGACTGTGTGTCGTTGTGTTCGTGGCTGCCATATCGAGTGAGTCTTCTAATTTTCTAACAATTTATCTAGTTTTTCGTGGACGCAGGACTTGTGCGATGTGTGCGCGACGCTGTTGCGTTTGCGAATGAGCTGCTCTGCCCTCGGATCCTGCCTAATATATAGTCCTGAGCGCTGTCGCTGTCGCTGTCCCTGCTGATGCTTGGCACACGCTCGTCGTCATAGCGCATAAATATCCCTGCGCATGACGCTTTGACACATGCTGTGCTCGCACTTCCCCTCGCCAGGACCTTGGCCAGATTTACGACTCGCAGGGGTAGTTGAGTTTATCCGACGTCCTCGTCGGACATCATCACACCACGTTATCCGTACCTGGCCTACCTGCTGTGCTGCTTATTACCTACCCATCGCGCCCAATTATCATCGCGAGTCTGTCTGCGCTGCAAGTTATCCGCATTTCCCCTGCGTCCTTGGACCTCGTCGTGCGTGTGCGTGGGCCGTGGACGTCCCACAGGCCACGTAATTAAGTCGAGTCCTTGCGGCAGCGCGGCAGAGCGAGAGGCAGCGACGTGCTATCCGCATTCCTCTAATTGCAATAATCATAAAGACATAAACAGAACTGTAAACTGTAAACTGCGAACTGTTTGCTAAAACGCTTGGCACAAAAGGCTTTCCCTGTGTCGCTTTATTGTCGCCATGCTGCAGCAGCAACAGCAGCGGCAGTGGCAGCAAATTCCTTAAAAATTTCTCTCGGCCTCGTCGTCGCTGTAGCTGCTGCCAGTTGTTCCAGGAATCGAGTCGAGCTATTCGCTATAGTCGAAAGGAGCAAAGCAAGGGCTTGATGCAAGGCTTATGGCTTCGATGGCGGATTGCAACATCGCCGAGGCTACGATGGCAAAGGCTGCGAAAAGGATAACGTTGCGCGTGCTCCGTTTGCTTTGCCTCGCATTGTTGCCGCATTGTTGCGTCGCGTGTTGCGCTTTTTGTTTGCTCGCGAGAGGTTTTCGCCAGCGGCATGTGGCAAGTGGCAAGTGGCACTCGCTCTCGACCTTGTATTTGCATAGCTGACCCGTAAGCCGCTCTGCCAAATTGACTGGCCAAAAGCCACGACTTTCGCTCAGTTATCCGCTTATCCCAAGTCAATAAATAGTCAATAGTCGGCCAGCCACCCCCGATTTTGGATCTTTAGCCCACCCTCCGAGTCCCCGGCATCCCCCCGTCCCCTGCAGCACGAGACACCCTCTCACGAGGCACACAGAGCTCTGTCTCGACCCTGGCATATGTGTGCAGTTTGTGCATGTGCCAATTGTTTGCGGCTACCTCCGACTACCTCCCCTGCTTCTGTCCCCGGCGCTGCTCCAGCATTTCCGCTACCTTCGTCCATTGTTGTTGCTGTTGCTGTTGCAAGGCGCACGTTCGGTGACAGGCGACGCAAAATTTATGGCGTTTTTCAGTTTGACAGCCCGCTGCCGAGCGACTGCGATTGCGACCCGCGGCCCACGACCCAGGACAACCCACTTTCGCCATGCAGGACGTTGAGCATATCGATAGACGGCGTATCGATAGCGACAGTTGGCCTGAAGAACGTGAAAGAAACAGAGAATTGAAAACACTTTTCTATATTCTAGTTATTTTGTTGCATAGTAGTGAAATGAATACACATAAATTCTCCATAGTTGCAGACATTTACGATGCAGGGAAAGGACATATGTACAATATAGTATTAGCAAAATTGTGTGCAACATTGTACAGATTGTATCTATGTAATTTTTAGAAGAAAGCCCCATCTACGTATAACCAAATGACAAATAACTTTAGCACGATGAGACAAGCTCAATATGTAATTTGGAGCCAGAGATACAGATTCATTTAAATTAGCTTAAATAAGTTAATTACTTTCTTGTTATCAACACACTTTAAATTGATTCAATTGCTTTTTTTATTGAACAAATCAATCAAGGATAGTAAACAGACGGTCATAAATAACAAGTACTTTACAGCAATGTGTCACATCAGGTGCCGTTGAAATTGAGTTCAACCGCAGTGAGTCAGCATTTCATTTCTGGGCAATTGACTTTTATCACTCAACTGATTGCATAATCCCAACGAAATACTTGGAATAAACACGCAGATAATAAAAGCAGCCCGTCAAATGTTGTAGTCTGCAGAATCCGAGCCCGATCCCGATCTCAATCCCAATCCCGAATGTGATACTGAAACGGACGGAGAGTCGCAGTTTAATTGAGTTGTAAGGCCCACATGCGAGTGTTCGACCACAACACACCCCGTTGCAAGGCAGGACAGGGACAGGAACAGGGTCGGGGACGGAGACGGGGACGAGGACGAGCGTTTGTGCAACGTTTTTATTGCCGAATTAATAAATTACCTTGACAGCGAATCGGGACCATCCCATTGTATTCGAAAAACGCTACATCCCCCTTTCCTTTTGCGCATTTTCGCCACTTTCATGAGGGTAAACTCACTGGAGGACGTCTTCGTGCCCGGTGCGAAAGCGAAATGCACAACACTGGACAGTCGCCGTCGACTCGAGAAGTATTTATCAATGCGACGGAAGGTAAAACAGGCACGCGCCTGAAGTAGGCGAGTGTGTTAATAGCCAACGCTGAAGCGATGATATATATACATATATAGTAGTGTTATTATCAGCTGCTCTCAGAGGAATAGCGGAGGAACATAATAAACTGCCAAGGATTACGAAGCATTGTCAATTTAGCTGGTGGACATAAATGATTAATATTTTTACAGCCTCAGAAATGGATTTACAAAAAAAAAAAAACTCGAAACATCACGGGGAACTGGCAAACTAGCTCAAAAAAATCTCAGTATGATATCACATAATTTCCCATATAATGAAGAGTGAACTATCTGAGAGCTTAATTTGATAATTAGGTGCTCATTAGAACTGCACAACAATTTTCAGATACTATATGAAACGATTTTAGTTCCTAGTTGAAAAGTGCTCGCATTAATATTTTCCAAAACTTCAAAGGATTGCATTTGACGGTACAAATTGGCATTTGAAATGTGCGTTTCCCTTTCTAGAGAGCGTTACATAAGTATCACTTAAGATACTCTCTCAAATGGCCGATTTGTTTGTTTGTTTTTTTTTTTTTTTTGGTTGGGGTTCGTTTACTTGGTCGAGGGTCACACGCTGTGGTTGCTTTGTCTTTGAAGTTGTGATCTCCTCTGGGAGTTGTAGATAGCACTGCTCATTACGCCGTCCCCAAATGTTAATTGTGCGGCAACAATAACAACAACAACAATCGGTTAGATCGACACTCATTATCAGACCGAAACAGGCCTCAACAGGTCTCAAGCTGCGTATAAAATGAAAATAGCTGAGAAAAATTATCAACAAGAAAACAACAAACAACTCGATGTCGATGTCGATGGCGATGTGTGTGCGATGTAAAGTTTAGTCAGATTTATATATAGTATCAACTAGAAGCGTCAGCGGGTCTAACACGAACAGCACTTCGGCACAGCATGACTCTTTTAGCTACGCTATAGCGAAGACTGGAGAGTGGAGGAGAAGTCTAATCTTGTAACAATCCTAACCCGATGAAATGCAATAAAATTGATGGCCTCAATCGACGGTTAATTTGTGAAAAATGCCAAAATGAATGGAAAACAAAAGAAGAGTCAGCCGAGTAGTAACTCGACTTGCAAGCACCCTGTAGTTCAAGGCAAAAAACCTAAATTAATATTAAAATATTCTTGAGTAGAGTTAGACGCTTTTATTCTGTATTTCAAATGTGTTACGAAGCTTGCCACGAATTGAGAAGACTCTCCAAGACATCGACTTTACAGTATCGTGCGCAATTATTCAAAATCTGTTTGATTCAACAATTAAAATGCAGAGGTCTTTAGTAAGACATGCGTTGCTGATCATCCAGGCACTCCAGGTGTTGGCAATTGCCACTTGGCAAGACGCTCCATGCCTGAAGATGAAGCAATTTGCAGTCTTGGCTACTCGTTCGCCTTCGACTCGCATTTGGCATGCCTCATTCGCAGGGCGGCCAATTTCACTGTCCTTGATCGTAGCTGGCTGCAAAAAGTCATCTCGAGGTCACATTGCTTTCCACGATCGTCGATGTCGGAGGAGAAGCCAGCGTGGGTGAGCTGGATGGCCTTGGATAATCAGGATCCTGTGCCATGGACCAATCGAAGTCAAGGCGACACGACGACACGACGACAAGACTCTGCGACTCGCTGTGCTCCTTTACACGAATGTGTACAAACAAATCGCAATGCGTCACGCGTCGCCTTCGTCCTTGGGCCATCAATGTTGTCGTCGTCGCCGTTGTCGGCTTCTGTTCTCATTCTTTGGCTGTCGTTAGGACATCGTTGCTCAATGCCATCCTGCCTGCAACCTCCCGTGAGTGTTTCTGCGTGTGTGTGTGTTTCTATTTGCTCTCGTGTTGACATTTCCTTAGCGCATTAATTGCTTCTGTCACACTTATTCGCATTGTTTCGCAGTCTTCATAATGAGGTCCTTTTTGAAGTCATTGCATTGAGACTTGTGATCATGCATTTACAGTTAGCTCGCTAATAATGTAACAAACGATCTCGACAACGTTAACACCTTCTGACGGCAGCTCAACAATCTTTTGATCTATACAACTTCTATTAGATCAGAGAGAAATCAGATTTGTAAAAGTCTGAAAGATTCCCTTTTTTCTTTCCTGTTATCTCCAAATTGAGAAGCAATAAATTTACAATGATTACTGAATATCATAAACAAATTTCACAAAATATTTGTAGCAAATTATATTTAAATTTGTAAAATATATTAATGTATATTAAAAATACATTAATATTTTTGAGATATTGAATTTGTATCTTTTCGCAAATCGTTATTTTTGCACATCAAAGAGATAGAGCTGCTGGAATGCTATAGTTTGTAAATATAAGTGTATTAAGTTTGCAAATGTTTCAACTTACAACTTTATATGATTGTCTAAAATGTATTAGAAATATCATTCAAATACTCATTTATTATTTACAGCATTTAATTATTCGGCAGATAGATAAAGATCGATGCCTTTCATTAAATATTTGCTTGATTAGAATTGTAATACTGGGATTTTCCATAGCTGCTCATTATGGGCATCTTAAATGGTTTTCTATCAACAGCTAATAAGGATTGTTCGCGCTAACAATGGAAGGATGAAACTATGGGCCACCGAAGAGTTCGCCGTAAATTCTCAATGCTATTTCTATGAGGAGTCGTGCGCCCGGGAATCGGAGTCGTGCGCAAGATGGAATTCAACGAATTCGCTGATGGCGATTGAAAGTTTCAGTTGCCGTGCTGGTTCCATGTCCTAGAGATCGAACAGCTAGCTAGTCAGCATACAGTTCAGAATGCAGCGATATAGCGTCTCGACCCCTGCGGACAGTTTTATAGTTTTACGACGTGGCAATAATATTTCCGCCTTGGAAACCAATTGCTCGTCTCCGGCGAAGGATATGCGCGCAATTAAGACGTTTAAGGACCCATGACACGGTGCATTTACATTCCATAAACAGTCGAGTCGAGTCGCGCGAGTTGTGTCCTTCAGGACACCGTCAACAAGACATCATTTTAATGCGAGACACACGCGTCGCTTTGCCACTTTCAGGTAGTCCTTGATTCACCAGTCGATGGAAGGGATTCTGTTTACTCTAAACAAATTTTACGCCCGCTCCCGCCTCTCCTCCCGGCTGAGGGAGTAAGTTCCAATCATTCTATTTAAGGATTACATTTTAGATTCGAGCACATACAAATAAATAATTTAATTAGCACAGTTTGCATTCAGAGCAGCCAAGAATTTACCCTTTAATAAAAGAGTAATTATTATTTTAAACATTCAACATTATTTCTTGATATTGTTATCTTTTACTCCATGAAACTAAAAATAAAAAACATTATTATTTTTTACTTAATATTACATAATTAGCTAAATATCAATGATGGGAATTCATTTCAAAGATCTGTTTTATTTTTACCAGATTTTTGCAGAAATTGTGAATAAAAAATTACAAGAAATTAAGTACAGTTTTCTGTAAAAATTATGAACATATGTATTGCTAAAGAACATCAAGAAAGTCGCCCAGCTTATTACAGAAATTGTAAAAATAAAATTACAAAAAATTAAATACAGTTTGCGGAATAAATTATATACATATTTATTGCTAAAAACACGTCAAGAAATTCGAATATAACAACAAAGAACAATCACAACAAAACTTTAGTAGTTAATAGTATAAGAACTAAGCGAAACCTTAACTCAGCAATATTTAATTTAACTGGATTATTTCAGCCTTTTTCTTGCGATTCCCAGAATTGAACTTTCTCACAAAAGTCTTGCACACTTTTTGCTCATTTTGCAGAACACCCCGTACTGACATTTCGTCAAAGTAAATGAGAACTATTTAAATATCTAGAGCAAAATGAATGGTAATAAAAATTCGCAGAATTTTCCGCACTGGCCATAAACAAAATAAATGTAAACAATGGAGTTTGCGGCAAAAACTGGGTAAGTTTTTAGGAAATGTTTAAGCAGCCATTGGACGACCACACTCCGTCCGCTCCGAGGTTCGGCAATTTAAATTAGAGCAACGGCGACACAACATAATTGTTTAGCGGAAGACTCTCGAGCTAACTAATCCCCGGATTTCGGCGCATATTGTCGAATATTGTGTAAGAGGATTGAAGTGACCTGCGAGTGCCGATCGCCGATTGCCGATCTATTGACTCGGCTTGAGGGCGTTGCTGGTTGAACTATATAACGACAACAATGGAACAATGGAGAACTAGAGCATTTTGGGTTCGGCGGGCGGCTTAAGCGTAATATTTGCATTTATTATGCAAGCCCTTGTTGCATAGACTTGCATAACCAGGCGCGTCCTTGAGTTTGCAGTCTGCGTTTGACAATTCGCAGATCCGCACAGAGTTCAGCACCAAGGATACCCAGGATCAGAGGTGCACTCTGGGTGCACTCGGCTCTGCTACAGTTTCCACGGCTACCAAATAAGGTCTACTACGGTCGGAAACTCGAGCACGGCTCCGACCGTCAGGCAGCTCAATAAAGTTTTATTAGGACTGAGACGGTCGTAAAACGATAAACTCGTAAATCCGTAAAAACTTTTGTTTTACGCGCATTTTAAATGGAAAATGGGAGGAAAAAAATTAAGTCGCCGGTGAAAAAAATGCTCAATTTTTTAACAATGGCAAAAATGCGCGACACAAAGCAAATTCATTCTAAAATACACATTTCTCCTATTTTTTTTTTGAATATCTTTTTTATTGTGCACATATTACTGCTACACTATTACCATTTTTTTTCTTTCGCTCACAGAGGTTTTCTCAAAATTAAACTAGAACTGAAACATTTTTTTGTATGCGCTTTTTTGTTTCATACAACATTTTTGGGCTGCTACGATTTTTGTAGAAACTGACTTTATGGTAGTCAAGGTCTGGACCACGGTCTGCAGTTCGAAACTGTCTCAATGTTTTTCTTTTTTTTGTCAAATACTTCGCTGTTCCTCGAAAAGAAATAGGATAGGAAGTCCAGCGGCGTAGATAACTTGGAAATTAGGGAACAAAGACAGTCGAAGATGGACATAGAAAATGATTTGCCGTAGTTGAAGTTCTAAAAAAAACTTGCTGGGTTTTTGTGATTTCAAATATATTTCAATTACAGAAGTCTATAATTGAATCATGTAGGAAACAGAGCAACACTTTATGCAAACTCATTCATAGACCGATGCACGATCTGTGGTCTTCTCATTTAATGAAAGTATTAAAATTAGTTTGCCAAATGTAAAAATAAATTAGATCTCAAACAAGTACACGTCAACACACACAAATTATACAATAGGTAGTTCAACAACAGAATTGTCTATTTTCTCATACATTCTTTTTTTTATACATTTTTATTTTCATGCTGTGGCTGCAGAAGATTTTGTTATTTCGAAAATGAGAACGACATGCGAAAAATGTCTGGTCGGTTTAGTTTAAATGGGCCGTAAATGATAATTTTAATTTTTAATCAAACATATGTACACGAAATCAGCGCAGCATAAAATGATTTAAGGGCAGAGGCAGAACCAAGAGTGGAGCAACATCCACAGGCAGCAGAAGCAATAGCAGCAGCAGCAGCAGCAGCAGCTGCCTTTGTGCCACTACTCGTCAAAGAGACCGCCAAAAACATGTGCCGACCGCTTCGAGTGGCACGACGACTTTTGGTGCTTTTGTTTTCTTTTTATTTTTTTGGCTTAACTTTTAAGATCTAGAAGTCAAATTTGCTCAATTGCACTGAACGCCCTCTAGCGGAAAATATTAACAACAAATTTATTCTAATTTGCAAAATATTTGCAAGTTGGATTTATATTCCCGTTGGAATATCATTTTCCGCTTTCACTGTTTTCCATTTTTATGAGCACATTCCCATTTTAGCTAAGACAAGAACCGCAGGAAAGCCAGAGAACATTTTCAGCAGCAAGCAGTCCAACTTCTATGCAACTGCTTGCTTGTGGTGCTGCACACTGCTTGAACAGGAATATGCTCGCATACGTTATGTGTATAATTTAAAACATATTCCAAATTAATGAAAATAGATAACTATATTGATATGTACGCATATTGCTTACATATATAAGCATGTGTTCATACGTTTAATAAGTAATGTTTAGTCATGAAGTTTTTCTGGTAGCCCTATATACAAATGCATGTATATAAAACCATTGAAATGAATGATTCAATGGTCTTCAAGCAATCAGTTCTCTGGGGTTTGCTCCCAATTACAACACATGAATGAGTTTTCTCAGCTACACGCTCTGTACACTATAAACACATACGTAGAAACATATACTTAGACAGACAGATCCAACACAATATGAACACTGTGTTTATCATTGTGAATAGCATCAAAGATATCCGACATTTTGTTTGGGCTCGCGTGAGCCGCAAAACTTGTGTGGAACTCGTGTGCGCGTATCTACAGTTGTGGCTCAATTAAAGCTCGAGGCAGCGGAGGAAACCAAACGAAAGCCACACTTTGAACGAACGAATATGGCGCAAGTAAACAGAGTATCTGGAAGATACAATTATACGCACGCAATTCGTCAATCAGAACGACATTTTTCTTTTATTTGTTCTCTGGCCATTAAAAAAAAAACAAAACAAAACACAAAAAAAGGTATAAAACAACAACTTTTCAACTTAGAGTGTCAGCCTCTGCAATACCCTCGAATTTAAATTCAAATCAAAATTACAAATTCATTTCATCTTCGCAAATTAAACAAATACATATTTATATTATGTATATATATAATTGATGGATATCCTAGATATTTTTAGTCGCAAATTATAGCATACCCGGCTTGATTGTCATTTATTTGCTAGGTATACAAATGTAATAAAAGTGCCGCAAAGCAACGTTTCCTGCCTTTTTTATATCATTAATTACTTTTGTTTTGCTGGTTGTGTTTTTGCATTTTATGTCTACGCCCTTCCTTAGACAATTATAATTCTGTTAGACGACGCACCCGTTGTCTCTCTCATACTCCCTCTCTCTCTCTCTCTCTCTCTCTCTCTCGGTATCTATCTCTGTCTGTCCATGGAATCAAGGTATGGCAGACGTTTATTGCAATGGCGACAACAGTGAAGAGACAACACAGAGAGATATCGCGTTTAATACAAGAGCTAAACTAATTAATTGATTTATGTCAGCGATCACATGCTGTATCAGGCGAATTAATATTATTCAATTTAAAACTGACTTAAAGTCGTTTTCACCACAACTAAAAGTTGTCGGCCTGTAATGGTGGCCATTTGTTGCCAACCATTCGAAACAACTAACCAAAAAAGTCAGCAAGATCCTTTTGAGATCTTTATCAGCTCCGAAAACCGATAGTCGTCTCCTTACACTCGACTTTGGGCCCAATGCCATCGCACCACAGAGCAGCACAGAGCCCAACCAGGTTGGTTGGGATCGTGAAATGAATCAGTTGCCGCTTGTCACATGCGAGCGCGGCGCAGATAATGTCAATGGATCGCATAACTCAAATCAGAGTCTGGTCTCTGTCTTTGGGCCTGCTCACATGAGCCGGCAGAGCGCTGGCCCCAAATTAATTGAGCTGTTAAATGTAAGTCTCCACAAAATGAAAGGAAAAAATTAAAGTTGACAAGACAATTAATATTTGGCTCGTTTGCATGTAACCCATAAGAGAGTCCCTAAGAATTAACTGGTTCTACAGGTTGTCGAGTTCCAGGAAAAATGCCTACTTTCAGGTGAAGAATTCCATATTGATTTTCGTTTCATTACTGATGGCAATACAAATGTTTGTAATTTGAATATGTTTAGTATGTATGATTTTCATTGAAATTATTTTTAAAATTTTCACAGTTTGATAAAGAAATTTTCTTCGTTTATTTGATGATAGAAGAAACAACGTAGCCGAAGGTGGCAATGGACCATAACAAATTCAATTCTGGCCAGTAGCCCAACATGCCTTATGTGTATTCTCCGGGTCGGCAAATTGATGACGGGCAATTAGTCAACATAATTTCCACTCAATAATTTCCCATAAAGCCAATGGGTGTACGATACATTTGTATAAATTAATACACTAAATATGCGAATTAGCATAAGTGAAAACTGTGCAATTCGCAAAGAAGTTGAGCTAGAAATTTGCATTAATATGAGCGCAATTTTTATGGAATTCGTCGAGGAGAGCAGACCTTTTGTTGTGTGTATATTCGTTTGGCTGTAACTGTAACTGTTATTATTGTAGCACTCGTGATGTTCCTGGCTACGCGTCCTGGAGCCAGTTTCAGGGCTCGACTCTACGCAACATTGCGCAGTGGCGCTGGCATCGCATCGCTGCCGTCGCAGCGCTGTTTGTAACAGTCTGATTTTGACATTGACGAATTTGTCGCCATTTATCATGTACGCCCATAAGGGAGGCACTGAAACAAGGCGAAAAGGATACTCGGAGTGTGCACGCTGCAGGCAGCCCAGCA
Source organism: Drosophila siamana (assembly GCA_035047445.1). Classification (NCBI taxonomy): domain Eukaryota; kingdom Metazoa; phylum Arthropoda; class Insecta; order Diptera; family Drosophilidae; genus Drosophila; species Drosophila siamana. Next base: position 8,269,709 of record JAWNPP010000004.1, on the reverse strand, counting down.
GACGCAGAGACGCAGAGACGAACAGACGAACTGTTCGACAGCCTGACAGTCTGACAGCCGGCTGCGCCTTGTGCCTTGTGTCGGTTCCCTATTCCCTCCATTGCCATCTTTGCTCTCTCCCTCTCCCTGTCTCTGTCTCTGTGTATGGCTGACGACTATTCGACGGTCGGAGTGTCGAGCTGACAACATTCCGGCAGTGCTGTCAGAGCGACGTTAGCCATCATTGGCGTTGAAATTTTCATTATATTTTATTCACGAAGCGATGCGTGGAACAAATCTAAAATGCCACCACAATTTGCCTAGCCTATCAGCCGAAGCGTGTAATTAAAATGTATTCATATATTAAATTGCCCAACATTTCGACAATGGAAAATGGCTGTATCTCTAGCTTTTTGTAGAACAAATTCTCATGTCCTTCATGGCCAGTTCAATGTCGGTCACAATAGAATTGCAGAAATGCTTCAGAATTATTAAATCTTATAAGAGATAGCAGAACTCAAGCCTAATTTAAGAGTCAAATATTTATTACGCTTACTGCCAAATTTAGAATTTGAAATCACAACTGCCTTTTCAAAATTAAACATATTTTATGATTTCAAATTGGAAATTACAAAAGATAAAAACGTTGGTGTAAGTAAAATCAATAAAAACAGTTGTTTTATTTTAAAGAATTATTATAAGAGCTTATTATAGTTTGCTTTGAGTTTTGCGATCGGATCTGTACAAATTTTATGCCCAAAACGATAACAACCATGAAGAGAAGTCCAACACATTTCATTCTGTTGGCAAAAAACAAAATGTGCATGTCCATGTCCATGTTCAAGTCCAAGTCCGTGTCGATGGCGATGGCGATGGCGATGCCAATGTCCATCCGGTGCGATGCGAGTATTTTGACAAATAGCTCGATTGGACATTGAAACATTTTATCTGGCATGTCGTCGATGCCGGGGGCGCGAAGGGGAAGGGTCGGATGAGGTTTTTGGGCACTGTGTGGGTCAATGCGTGGCATTTTGGTCATTTATATGAACACTCGTCCTCTTTCATTGCCAGTTGGTGTATCTCTCGCTCTCTCTCTCTCTCTCTCTCCCCCCTCTCTCTGTGCAAAGTGGGTGTGTGGGTGTTTTTGGGTGTGTCTGCTCCGCATCTGTGTGTGTGTGCTCATGTGTATGACGAGGCAACACGGAGGCAACTGGGCAGCTGGGCTGTGCACAACCCCCAAAACGAAAGGCCGCCTTCAGGAGCACATCATGGCGAATGACAGATTAGCAAAGTCCCAATGGACATTTGTAACCAAACTGCAAAATGCCCAATGCTCGGCCTTCCCTGCCCTGTCCTGCCCTGCTCTGGCTGGCAATGATGGAGAGAGACAGTCGCACCACTCTAATTTAAATTGCGAACGTCCACGCAGTTTTGACCGGCATCACACCGACATCCACCTAGCCATCCGGCAGTCCGGACACAGCCATTGGAGTCTCCAGAGACACTCGACGCTTCTTATCGGCACTGATTACTTTCTAATCCGTGCAGCATCAAGCGTCCAAGCGTTGACATAAACAAATGACCGCCGGTCAATGGCAGCCACTGTTGCCCAGACTATAGTCTGGAGCGGAGGAGTTGCACACTCTCCTCGTAGCTCGTAGGCTGACAGGGCACATCAAACGTTCCAGAGTGAAAGGTATTAATTGCTAACGCCGGCAGCCAGGTAGGCCGATCGAATGACCATAGAAATAGAACCATTTCACCACTGGCCGCCATACAGGTTGCTGTTGGTGTTGGTGGTGATGGTGGTGGTGGTGACGATGGTGGGTGAAATGTTTTGTGTGTGAGTGTTTTTAATGTGAAAGCAATTTGAGCAAATCTCTCGTCAAACTACCGGCCACTGGCAGGTATAAATTCTTTAGTTATTATGCCCGAAGTGGCCATAATTATTTTGATGTTGCTTTGTAATTAGTGCTCGATGGGCCACCACCTCCAACTCTCTGCTCTCCGTCTCCCTCTCTTCTCTCCCGCGCTGCTGCGATGGTTGCGAAACCTCTGGTCGATTGTGGAATGGTTTGAAGTTGCCGCTGTGTAAAAAGGGAAAGTGAAAAATTGCATTTTATGCGTGGCTGCCTCAACGAGGAAATTACTTAGTTATTTGTGTAATCGAAAAGTGAAAATGCCGACTTCGTTCCTGGCCAAACACTCGTAATTACAACCATTCCAGGCATCTAACCGAGCGACTGTCAATAGCATGCATAGAACATTTGCTCTAACTTGAAGTGAAAGTCGACTGCAAAGAGAAAATATTAGTTACAAAAAACTAATTGAACAGAGGAGGCATAATTATATATTGATGTATGTTCTAATATTAATAAATGCATTGGCTTGTTATACTTTTAATTATATGGGATATAGAATGGCGTTAAATGTCAAAACTTCACCCACAGTCTCACTTGCCCTGAGTTGTAATAAATTTTGGCGTGATCACTTAACTTCTCATGCTAATCAGCAGCGACTGAATGAGGGAGGTACACACTTTTGGGGTGGCAACATCTGGGAGTAATCTTAAAGCATGCAACACACACGTAAGCAAGACACAACGTGGCTGGGCTTTTGAGCGATGGCCGCGGCTCTCGTTGACGAGCACAGCAAATTTCATTGCAACGTCTCATGCTATCAATGTCGGCAATATGTCAAATATATATGAAACAGCAGCAGGCGCACATGGAGTTTTAATTTCGGGAAGCTACTGTCGAGTGTGCTCGACTGCGATGTACCCACAGAACATTTCATAAGAATGCGAAAAAGTTAAATAATGTCTAGGTTAATAGCGAACAAATTAAACTCAACATGTCGCTTGACTTATTGCTTCAGCTATTGTTACCTTCTGCTTACACCTTTGACTGCCATAATATTATAACACCATTGCACTCAATGTCGACCGGGTATCGTAAAATGAAATGAAACGTCATGGGTAGAAGATCTCCGCGGGGAACGAGGTGCAGCAGTTGCAACCGCAGCACATGGCCCAGCCAAAGGCGTATAAAAATTCATTCCAAACTGCTCCCCATGTTGAATGCAACGCAAACAGGCGCAAATTAATAACGTCGACGACGCGACGCTGCCATAGACACCGATACACATGCACAACTGCGTACGCAGATACAGATACAAATACAGATACAGATACAGATACAGATACGCAAGTGCTGCCAGTGTGCAGATTCAGTGGCTGACATCAAAGGCCGACCAAACACAGTGTTTGCCATTTGCTGCACTGACTGCGACTTCTGCAATGGCAATGGCGCGAGTTCAGAAATCAAAGAGAAATTAAACTGGGCATTTCCAAAATCAATTCGCTTACTTATAAATTCATTTATTGACAATAAATTAAATTAATTTAAGATAGTTCAACTCAAATATAGACTCTATATTCGTAATAATAAATACTCATTTATCCACTTGCGCATCAACATTATTGAAATTAATAATTATGCCGGCCCATCCCAAAACTTAGTTTTAACGAATTGCCTCCAGTTGGAACATTTCTGACATTTTCATTTGCCGTCCACCGAATGAAAGGAAAGGCTAACAAATGACGTACACAATTTTCTATTATGTGAGAATTGTGTGAGAAATAACAACGAGAAACATCGAAAAAAGAAATGATTTGAATGAAACAACTGATGGCGACGCGCTCAACTCATTGACATTGAAATACAAAACAAAACAAAAAAGAACAAGCAAGCAATAACAATAACAACAGCAGCAACAACATTAACAACAATAAACTGAAAATTAGATTAATTGGGCAATTTGAAGTTTCGTTGTAATGAGTTTGGTCAGTCATTTGGCTTTGACATTTCATTGTTGTCTTTATTCCGCGCGACATTTCAAATCATTTTTATACACGCGTGTTTTTAATACTCTGTGTATTCGAGAGACATGATTCGGTAACTTGTCTGTAGATTTAAATGAATTTAATCGAAATGAATTAAATGAATTAAAGAGAATATTGAATGAAAATTTTGCTTCGATTTGATTTATTCTAAATTTATGTATTGTTCACACACAAAATCTTGCTGAAGGGTATCTATTAGTCTGACACTCTCAACGTTAGCTTTTATTTATTTTCCCATACACACTTGAGAGCTCAGTCAGTCGAATTGTGTTAATTATCGAAACGAGAATCTATGTAAATGAAAATAACAGAGAGTGACAGAGAGAGAGAGAGAGAGAGAGAGGAGCAACGCGATCGCGATTTTAGAATTTTTGTCATTTGGTCGCACATCTAAGCATATGGAATTCTGTCTCTCTGTCTGTCCCCTGATGTTTCGTATTTATTTGGCTGCCAAAACGCTGAAGTCGCTCATTTTTCGCTTGTATCCAGCACCAGTTCCGCATTCGAGCAGAGTCAGTTCAGCATCTCCATCTTCTCATCCTCTCGCAGTCAGAGCCAAAGCCAGAGCCAGAGACGGTGAAGGAGACACAGTCGAAGCCAGTTCCCGATGGTTTCTTGTGCCTGGTGCCGCATCTCTTTGCTTGCTCTTTGCCAGTTCCCCTGCCTCTGGCCTCTGGTGGAAGATGTTTCTTATTATTTTTCGCTGATTAATCGATTGTCGGCTGAGTGTCGCTGGCTTCCCCTGCCTCAATATGTCATCCCGTTGCAGCGTGATTCAGACACTTGTCACTGGAAAAATGTAAACATGAAATGCATTTATGTAGAAATGTAAAAATATATGTATATGCATAACATACACGCCCCTTTCCACGCCTCCCCCACGCACGGTTGTAAAAGTGGCATCAACAAATTGATGCCGGGCGCTTGACAGAGTGGTATAAATTATGCAAATAAAGAGTTTTTATTTCAGAATTTTCTTAGATTTAATTAAATTACATACTTATAGAATTTTCTTTAAAATTAAACTATTTTATTGCAAATTCTCCATTTCCATATAGCTAAAATGTAATTTTGTGTTAAATTGAAACAATTCTTATTCGTTAATATGTTTTGGGCGTTTCTATAATTTAATTTGAAGTCCCTTAACAAATCTATAATATTTTAATATCAACGCAGCACTTGCTCGCCTGCTTTCACTCGGAACTCGTGCAGTTTTCGGCCCAATTCACATTTTTCTCAGATTGTATTCAGCAGAGGCCACAGCTTTAAATTGCAAAATGAAAGCGAAACCATCTGAAATTCCCAAATGTTACATTTCGCCCACCACTCAAACTGCGCCAAGCTGTGGAAACCCCTCGCTCGGATTGGGTTGCTCTTACTCTTACTTGTATGCTGCGCATTGTTTTCCCAATGCTCTGCGACCCCACCACCACAACCGACTCTCCGTTACCCTGGATCTGGTTCTGGCTCCCTGCGGGCCACTGCTGCTTGCGCCCGGATCTGAGCCGGAGCCCGAGCCCTAGCCCGAGACCGAGGCCGAGACCGAGTTCGAGTCCGAGCCCGGCTGCTGCCTGGGCTGCTTTTGATGATGATGGCATTTCCTTTGGTAGTTGCGTACGTCATAGATTAATGACAGCAATTCATCAAATCACTCGATGGACATGACGAGCAACCGAAAATTCTGGAGAAGCCGCCAGTGATAGAGAATTTTTGTGAATCTCTTTTCTTGTTTTTTTTTTTTGTTTTTATTGTTGGTCTGTCCGTAACAACGTTCAGTATTTTGTTTATTTGTATAGCTCTCAATCTATTTGTTGAGCTAAGCATTCGATATTTTAAAACACATTACTAGCGCAAAAATATATAACTATTTAAATATACACAGGTTGTGTCATAACAATAACTTGCATATATTTTGTAATTATTATACTGATCATAAAATTCATTGCAATATATTTATAAATACTTCAGTAGCATTTATTTGTGGTTTAGCTTTTAGCTTAGTGGCTATTATATTAATTGATAAGTGTAAGTATTTATTGAAACTGTTGCTTTTCTATTACAACTTTTCAGTTCACATTGGTTATTCAAAGAAAACGTTACAACGTTACGGTTTTACGGATTTGATTAGCGAATAAGAAAAAATGAGAAAATTAAATTGTGCTCTAATTATACTAAATATTATCGTGGCTGCGATTGCAGCAAATCGAACTGATTGCGAATATGTTGTAAACATCGATTTAAGAATTTTGCAAAATAGATCTATTGAAGATATTTGCTTCAGTCCAGAAAAGTTATTAGCTGTGAATGATAAAATGTGCATTAATGAAGATCACGTATTCGATGCGTTGCTAAATATGAAAGATGAAAATGAAGAGGAGTATTACGATTTGTATAAATTCGTTATAAAAAATGACTTTGAAACTTCTTGTGAAAGTTATTTCAATTTTGAAGACGCCCTTTCCACTTTTGATTGGGGATGGGAGGTTTGCTCACCTCTAATAATAATTTTTTACTAATAATAATTAAGAACATCTCTTAGAATGAAGAGCTGCTAGTTCTTATCCCAGGAGTTATTTTGAACAAGTCGGACTACTGCATCAAATTCAAAAATGTAGAGAGTGTGCCATATGTGATTCTTGAACCCTATATCTGTGGAGTTTCCTCGAATGCACTTAATGTTTATAGTAAGTATTAGAATAACTGCACGGAAGGAACAATTGTGTTCTAGAAATAATACACTAAAACTTTATGTTTACTTACAGTACAGGGAGTATCAGTTTTCTTTATGGTGCTCAGTGTTTGCGTATATTTGTTCTCCGACTTGCCACAATGTGAATCAATTCACAACAAATGCTGCAGTCGTTACATAATTTGCAAGACACTTACCTTCACATTGCGATCAATTGATTCATTTTATCTATATCTTGGAATTCTTCCCCCAGGATTTCTATGCACTTTAATACGTATGTGTAATCTTGTTTTAATTTTTCGATCATAATACTATCTAATTTTCATATATTGAGTTCATTGAGGAGAAGTAAATGAACTTGATAATGTGGGGAATAGGGGAGTTGATTTATTAACTCTATACATCCTCCGAATTATTTTAATCGCTTCTTTTAGTTATATGCAGTTACTATTGTATTCTTGCCACATATGCATGGCTCTTGACCATAAACTATAATATATGGAAAGTGTCTAGTACTTTTGGAACAGCATGGCAAGGAGATTTTCGAAAAATTAATAAATTTGTCTGGATATTTACCTGTGGTTTATTTACGCTGTCTATCGTTTTTAACGCGTTATATTCAGTTGGTCGATCCAATCAATGGGTAGCAAAGATCAACTTATTAAGTTGCTATGTGATTAGTACGTATTTCTACTTTCCATTTGTTGATTATAATTTAGTAATCAAAAATTATTTGTTTAGCACTTGATTGGACTTCAATTGCTTTCGTGCATGGTCCTATAATTGTGTTTATATTGATAAATATACTACTTTCAATCATGACGGCAAGACACATCTATTTGATCAATATTCAAAATCGTCGCGAATTTGATAAGACCGAGATCAAAAACCAGATAAAGAATCAAGCTAAGTAAATATGATATTTGCTATTTATTTTAAATTAAATTCAATTCGATCTTTTATTTCAGCTTTCTCTTTTTCTTTCGATTATTTCTTTTCACCGGAGCATTTTCAGTATTGGACAAATTATTTAGTATTTTTATAATTACGGGTATTTTTGATAACTCAACTTTAAATTCTGCCGAGCCCATAATTTCTCTACAGGGCATACTTTTATTTGTTATAACAGTTTTGCGACGAGAAGTAATTAAATCTTTTCGCTTAAGGTAGGTTAAATATGCCAATTTCAATTAATTTAATAAATTAAAATAACCTTTTTTCAGAATTCAACGCAAAAAATCCATAAACACTAGATCTGAAACTACTGAAATGACTGAAATGAATTAGATGTATATCTGCAATTTCCAAATGCTTCCAGATTTATTTATTAGACAAACTTTTAATGCAATATTACAATCCAACTAGAATATTAAAATCCAAATAGACACTTAAAGTCATCCATAATACATGTTTTTCCGTTGATAAATAAAAAGTAAAATCGTTCAAGTTTTATTACTTAGGCATCTCTATTAATTCAATTAATTGATTCTCAAAAGACGGAATTAATATTTTTATTTCATATCTTATATTATTGAAGTTTTACGGTAATTATAAATGTTTAAGCTTAAGGGAACTATATAAATAACCCCCATTTGTGGTTTCGTTACTATGTTATTAACTATAATAATGTTATTGATAAGTGTTGGAATTTATTGTAATTGTTGCGCATACAATTGCAAGTTTGTAAGATTCGACTTTTCAGTTCACATTGAATATCCAAAGAGCGCGGAACAATAAGTTTGATATGAAGTGCGAATTACGGGATATTCTTTTTCTTTTTAAAAATATAAAATAAAATGAGAAAATTAAACTGTGCTCTAATTATATTAAACATTATCGTGTCTGTGATTGGTGCACACCAAACAGATTGTGAATATTTTCATACCATTGATAAAAGCCAGTTTGGAAGTATATCTTTTGAAGATGTTTGTTTCAATCCAGAAAAGTTATTAGCTGTCAATGACAAAATGTGCATTAATGCTAGAAGCATTTTTACTGCAGTTATACAAATAGTAGATGCAAATGGAACAAATAATTACGTTGAGGCTGAATTCATTATAAAAAACGACTTTAAAACTGCATGTAATATATATCACGATTTTGATGACGCTTTATACACATTTAAATGGAGAATGCAGGTTTACAAATGTCCATTATGTCAAATATTAAATCATAATCCCGTCAGCATCATTTTCAGAATGAAGAACTGGTAATCGACGTGCCGGGGGTAACTATGAAGAAGTCGGATTACTGCCTAAAGTTGCAAAATGTGCCGGATCTACCATATTTCCTCGTGAAGCCCTATGTCTGTGGAGTATCCTCAAATGTCGTTAATGTTTACAGTAGCTATAACCGCAACTGTTTATATTATATGATTATAACATGCTAATACTTTTTTTTCAGTACGAGGTGCATCTGTGTTCTGTATGCTGCTCAGTATTTGCATATATTTATTCTCGTACTTGCCACAATACGATTCATTGCACAACAAATGCTGCAGTCGTTACATGATTTGCAAGACAATAACGTTCACATTGCGATCGCTTGATGCATTTTATTTATATCTTGGAATAATTCCACCACCACTTTTGTGCTCTTTCATTTGTAAGTATAACTCCACTTTTAATTTTCCATCACAATGCTTATATACTTACAATCCATTACCCATTTATATCAATATTAGCTTTAAATAGCCATGCATGACTCAAATCGATTTTCTTAGTTTTATGCAGTTATTATTATGTTCTCGCTACATTTGTATGGCTCTTGACCATAAACTACAATATATGGAAAGTATCTACTACTTTTGGAACATCGTGGCAAGGCGACTTTCGAAAATACAGTAATTTTGTCTGGATATTTACCTGTGGCTTAATAATATTATCTGTAGTAACTGACGAGCTATATAAAGTTGGTCGATCAAATGAATGGGAAACCAAAACAAGTTTACTAAGCTGCTATTTAATTAGTATGTATTCTATTTATTATTTCAATCTGCAAAATTAAATCAAATTATTATTTACAATTTTGTAAACTGTAGCATATGATTGGTCTGCAATTATTTTCGTGCATGGTCCTACAATTTTTTTTATATTGATAAATATACTACTTTCGATCATGACGGCAAGACACATCTATTTGATGAATATTCAAAATCGTCGCGAATTTGATAAGACCGAGATCAAAAACCAGATAAAAAATCAAGCAAAGTAAATATGATTTTGGTTTTGTGAATTAAAATTATATTCTATTCGAGCTTTTATTTCAGCTTTCTCTTTTTCTTTCGGCTATTTCTTTTCACCGGAGCATTTTCAATACTGGACAAAATATTTAGTATTTTTATAATTACGGGCATTTTTGATAACTCAACTATACACTCTGCTGAGCCCATACTTTCTCTACAGGGCATACTTTTATTTGTTATAACAGTTTTGCGACGAGAAGTGATCAAATCTCTTCGCTTAAGGTAAATTGCATATTCCAATTTCTCTCCATGTAATGAATTAAAATGCATATTATTTAGCATTAAAGGAAAAAAGTCCATAAACACTAGATCTGAAGCTACTGAAGTGAATGAAACGCCTTAAATGTTTTAAAAGTGAATTGCACTATGACATGTGTCGAATTTTCAGCATAACTTAAAAGTTTACTGTATTAGGTATCTAATGAATTAATAATAATAATATATAAATCAAATGTATTCATTGAATAAATGTTGTATATGTATCGATGCTTCTTCCTTCAGCAAGTTAACATCATGTATGTATATTTATGAGTTGCAATTCAACTAGATTGTTTCTTGGACCTGATTGAACGTGCAACCAGATCGTTCAAGTTCTTGCCACTTAGGCGTCAAAAGTGCGTCGCTGGGTGCAATTAATCAATTGCCGGAAGAGCCGGCAACGATGGCAAGGTCCAATGGCAGCCGTTCTATGAATAGTTCGACGGTCTCGGTCTCTCACACATACCGCATGCCACTTATCATGAATCCGGTACTGGCATTAGGAAGATTGCAGCACTCGCAGCTCAACAACTACCTATACCTTTGCTTCGCCTAGGATGTGGGGCAAGCGGCGTGGAGCGTGGGGAGTGAGGCACAGGCGTGCAGTCGCCACGTTTAATTAACAACAAAAGTGTGACTGCGACACATCTCTCTCCCATCTCAGAGATGGCACTCGTATTCATACTCATCTGTGTGTATTACGTCTATACCTCTGTCGTGTCGTGTCTGGTTCTCTGAGATCATCGACAATGGCGAGACGACACTGAGTGAGGATGGTGTGGTTGTTGTTGTTGTTGTGGTGGTGGCGGGGGCGGGTTATCGGCAAGTAGTCAGCGAGTGTTTTTATTCAAAACTCTTGTCTCGCTCAGCTGCATTATCGAAAACTGATTAATAACCATTGTCAGTGGAACCCAGCATATTCGACTCGCATTCCCAAGTCCCGCGACATGTCGCTCCCATCCTCACAATTCCTGTTACCGCTCCCGCTCCCGCTTCCACTCCCACTGCCGTCTCTAATGACAAGCTAAAGCGACGATCTTGTTCCGAATTATGTATTTTGTCTTGTTCGTGAAAGGTTTCAGTTTCGGTTTCGGTTTCGGTTTCGGATGCGTCTGTCTGTGAGTCGTTCTTACAGTTATTGTTGTTGGCGTTGTCGCTTAGTGCTATGTATGTAGATTTGTTCGTGAGTAATCCATGTTTGGAGACAACGCGATTTGTTAACTTGAGGCATATAATCCTCTACACAAAGCATTAATAATATTTAAAATTACGTCTTGTTTTTGGAGCGCTTAGTCTACGATATTCTAAAAACAATTTAAATAATTATGACTCAGCTTTCCAACTCTTTGATAATCACATCTCGCTGTTTTGTTAAATTCTAGTCAAATATTAATACGATAATATGGAACATATGGCATTGGAATTAACGTAAAGAATTTCACTTCCGCTCTTGATTATTTATTTATTTTGTTATGCCCAATGCGATGCTTCAAATAGCAATGTAATTGATTTTTAAGTGGCATACAAATTATTTAATCACGTGCGCTTAGCTCATTGACACAGTCTGGAAGCAAAGTCTTTCCATAGAGCCCATTCATATGCCCCCCTCTCGTGCTCGTGGAAGCTCCATCTTGAAGAATATGAAGGGTAATGTGCCTGTAGCAGGCAGCAATCGTGCCGCGTGCCTTGGCACGAATGATTATTCGTCTTTTTGTTTGATAAATGTTTTTATCACCGCATCGAGTTCATTCATTGCCAGCAGCTTAATCTGAATGCCATCGTCAACTGATGGCAGCGCATTAGTTTTCCAGCTGCCCGGGACTGCCAGCCGGGTGGAGATGCAGAGGAGGCAAGGAGTTTGCGGAAGTTTCATTACAGTTGCCAAAAGGAAATGAGCAGTTGCCCACGCTCCGAGTCAGCAAGTTGCCAACACAGCACACAGAAGAGTAGCAGCGACAGCAGCAGGAACAGCACTCAAATCGATGCGTATCTCGAATGATGATTTGCGGTGCGAGCTTGATGAAACTTTAACTTTTGAGAACCATAAAATAATTAACACTTGATTATTATTCGGGGAGCGCTCAACACAGACAGAAAGTTATTCAAACTTTTGCTTTTGCCTTTGCTTTTGCTTCTGCTTCATTTCCTGCCACTCGGTGTAACTTGCAACGAGGGAGACATTGCTTTAATTTGGCCAACTATTTCGGTTGCATTCTGGAAAACAGATTTCGTCCTTTTCTAGTTCCATGCGTTGTCAGCAGCAGAATGCAAATTGTAAAAATTGTTGCAGCACAAGATTAATGCAAACACTAATTTATCAAATTTTTACGTTCTTAGCGGGATGCCTTCATTGCCTGCCCAACCTCCTCGACCCCAACTGCGCCTCCCTACCAATAGCTTTGCTTTGTTCTTTCTAATAAACTTAAGTGCAGCTCGCGAGCAGGGCAACGGCACAAGAAGCTGAGACAAAAGCAACAAGAATAAAAAATTAACGTCAAACAAAGAAAATCCACCATTATTATGTGCCACGCACATAAAACTTTGAGCTACAAAAAGGAAACACATACACACACTGACGAGCACACACACAAAAACCGCTATTCTCATGCGGAGGAAGCTCGAGAAGTTTTTGCCAAGGATACACTTTTGATATAAGATAATTTGGGTTCTACTTATTGGTTGACATTAATGTTTAGTTAAGTTACTTTTAGTTATTCTATTATAATTCATCTTTTATTGAGTACTATTTTCCATTCGAAATTTTGTACGCTTGCAATGAATTTTGCAATTGACTAATATAAATAAAGTACTTGAATTTCATTCAACTATAACATTAACTATGTATTTGTTAACTTGAAAGGATTTTTGTGTATGCTAAATAAAGTTGAAATAATTTGAATTGCAAAATAAACTAGCTTAAACTTAATACATTTTCAAAGCATGTGAATATTTGCAGATTTTGGAAAGAAGCTTCATGCTCATGAGAATTTCCCAGTAGATACTTTAATAAGGAACTCTTGTAGCAACCCAAAAAACAAAGCGTGAAAAAATGCAGCTTTCATCCCTGAAAAGGAATCCATTGTTGGATTTTGTGTTGAGTTTCTTTTTTTTTGGCAGAAAGTGAAACAAGGGTGACTTGACGGACAGACGTCGACGATGACGACGACGGCGACGGCGCTGACGACGTTTTTCATCAGCGGTCGTCATCTTGTGCCATCGCCAGCTACGCACAATTGTGCGTCGTATGGGATCACCGTGGATGGGCCGGAGGAAGGGCGAAGGGCGAAGGGAAACAGCGGAATGGGGTATGGGAAGCAAAGAACGGCCCTTGCCGCCATTGTGTCTTTGGCTTGAGCCGACGCTGCCTGACGCAGCAGTGGTGGCTCATGGCGATGGTGATGGCGGTGGTGGTGGTGGTGGTGATGGCGATGGTGACGGCGATGGTGGTGGTGGAAGTTGTGCGTATTTTTGTGTCACATTCCAATCTATATCAATCTTGTGTTCGCAATGACGGATGACATTTGTCAATGTCAGACATTTTCGTTTTCCATTTCAGCCTCAAATGGCAGGAGCGAGTGCGCCGTCAGTCCGACCTTCCGACCGTCCGTTCGCCTGTCTGCCAGTCTGTCTTTGCCGGCAAGGACAAGTGAAGTCCTGGCAACGTTTTTTGCCTATGCTTTGCGACCGGGTCTTAAAGTCACTTGCCAGAAAGTCAGCCCTCGCCCACAACGCCCACAGCTCCAGTGAAGGCAGCCACAACACACGGAAGGCGGCCGAACGCATGAGTTTGACGAATTTGATGTCAAATATTTTCGTTGTTTCCCTCATTTTTTTATGAAAAGCATTTTCTCGGAATTAGAATTGGCTTCTGGGTGCGTTTCCCTAGGGCACTTGCTCGCTCCCTGCTCAGCTCCCCACCCCATTCATCGTGTCAAGCCCGCATGCTACGCATTGTATGCGAATCGACTTGAAGGGAATCACTAAATGTGTTTGCGTTAAGTGTTTTCGATTCACAAATATTTGCATTCATGTCAAGCCCCTCCATTGTTTTGGGGTGCGTTTATTGGCCTGGCTTTAGTTGATTAGCTGACTGAGCAATGTGGACACGCTTTTGCCAATATGCTAATATTGCCTGTAAGGCATTCAAGTAATAAAAGATTTCGCAAATAAAACATATTGGTGTAATAAGTATTTTTTGTTAAATCTTGAACCGTGTATGTGAATTAATTTCTTTATTAATCTAAACAGTTTAAGTGCAATTGACTCACTTTAAGAAAGCGATTATCCTTAAGTCGCCTCATCAACACCGTTCAGGTCAATAGCACCGACAGTTGAGGGCGGCAAAGTGAAATTGGAAATTCATTAATCACTTGGTTAAATGTTTAATAATAACAAGCACCTCAGAACATTCGATGTCAAAACAAACACTCGACATCATTCAACATTCCGTAATGATAAGACGGCATTAACTGAGTCTGGCCCCTGGGCGGTTGAGAGTTGTTATAAAAAGGAGATTGGAAAATAACAGAGCAGCCAAGGGGAAGAAAACTGTATGGACCCAATGATCATGTACTACATTTGTGGCATAAACAGGAATCAACCGCAAATCGACAGCGGGGCGGTGAGTGTCATCGATAGTTGCAAGGAACCAGTCAGAAAACTAACCAAAACAACGGCAACAGCAACAGCAACAAGGAGCCGTTTTGTTGAACATCATTAATAACACAATGCGAAGAGACGGAATTGAATTAATGAATGCCTTATGAATGCCTCGAAAAGATGTGCAAAACGTGCGTTCAGCTCAGACGTCCAATGCTGCTGCTGCTGCTGCGGCTGCTCACTGAAGGACTGTGTCCGAACTTTGGGTAACTGGCCAGCATGTTAGGGGAAATTAATGAAGTTCTGTTTGAAACGCATGCCCGAAAATTAAAAACGAAAACCGACGAAACCCAAAAAAAAAAACACCAAAACCAAAACATAAACAATTGAAAAGTGTGCCGACGACAGAGCCAGAAAGAATTGCCCCAGAAGCGCACTAAGACGGCAATAAGGGCCAAAGGGGACAGAGGCGTGGGCAGAGGCCACCCATTCGGTCGACATAGGCAGCTCTCCGACTGGAGTTGGAACCGCCGTGTCTGCAACGCCAGAGACACAACGCATCCTGCCCCGCGCTGGGCTACTAGACTTCACGTCGACAACCCAAATACGAATACGAATACGAATACGAATACGAATACGAATACGCATACGCATGAGTGTACGTTGCGATTGTTTGATCGATTTCGATTTCGATGGTGCTGTGCACATGATTAATCGTCTCGAAACGTGGTTTCACACCCAAAGATATCGCATACAAATCGAATTAAAGACAGAACCGAACGAGTGGTAATTAATTTCTAGTAAATGTTGATAAATGAATTCAAATACAACAGTCAATGCAAATTCAGTTAACACACTCGCAACAATACTTGCTACTAAGCGTTAAAAGTGAGATCAAATAAATTCTTCTATGAGTAAAATTCATTAGAATTTAGTTTTTGAAAATCTGTAGTTACAAACTTGTTAACTATTTGAGATAAAATTAAGTTCTTTACAATAGAATTTTGAAATGTAAAATTGAAAAATTATTAACTATTTTAGGTATAATTATATATGCGTTTAAATTACAACAAAAGACTATAAAAAGATAAATAAATTCAATACAAGCTACATTCGATTTTCCTCTAAAACATAATCAAACCTCATAGATTTTTGATTAAACGATTAGAACTTTCTCTAAGTGCACTGTTTGAACTAGAACTATGCGCTGGAGTTTCAAACTTCAAGCACTCAAGAGGTATAGTAACTAAAAATAGCTAGAACGCGCCGTTTTGGCTGCTGGGTTGCTCCGTTTGACAAATGATGTGCCAGGGAACAGCTTCAAGTGACGGTGGCAATTATGCGAGGAGCCAACTGAAACGCAAATGACAGGTCGATTGAGTTAACGTTAACGCTAAACGCCTCGTGCCGCCGTCGCAAGCGCAGGGGCGGCGAAACGTGGAAGATTGTGGATCGAAGATCGGGCGATGAGGAGCGAGAGGAGCGACTTCGGTGGCTACCAGACAAAATGGTATGTGGCTATTTTTATAGGCGCATTCGCGCGATCGCTGCACGATCGATTGGCAATCATTAATAATCCATTGAAACGAGGGGGCAGTCACGGCTTTTGTGGAGCAAACAGGTGTGCCGATCTCGCAGCGCTAGAGGAAGCAGAGCGAGAGAGACAGAGAGAAGAGTGGTTGTTGCAGTGGCCAACTCCACTCACAACTCGATTGGCAAAGCGATCATCCTGTCAGTGGTATTTTCTGCTCCTGCCGCTCGAAATCGATCATCGTCACGCGCTACTCAGAGTCCATTAAAATGAACGAAACTTCCATTAGCAGAATTCGTTTATGGATATGAAAAATAATTAAATGCTGTTGTTGTGCTTATGCTTCAATCGGCCAGATGATTGTTTTGACCTCATGTATTCAATTTGGAGAGTATAATAATAAAATTGAAATCGATTACCATGAACACACACGCACGGCCAAATGACTTTGCTCTCATTCCTCACGTATATTTTCCAAAATAACTATTTCTAATACACGAGCTAGTAATTCAACTATTTTTACTCACTTGTCAACGCAGCACAGCACAGATGATGAACTGATTGTGTCAAGATGGAAATCGAAACTGAGACTAGTTTGCAGAGCACATTCCATACACATGGCCAACGTAACCGGCCGCCAAAGTCGGATGTCATAAATCAAAGAGCCGTTAACAGCGAATCGGCAAAAAGGATAAACGCTGAAAAGTCAGGAAGTCAGAAGTCAGGAGTCAAAACACAAAACAAATAGACACCCTCTTGCGTTCGAGGGGTCGGAGAAGTTTTATGACGGTCATCGATGACAATTGACTCGCTATGGACGATGGCATGGCAAGGATTACAAAGGATTGCCGAACAATTGTAGCGCAAATATTTGCATACGCGTAACGCATCCGGAAAATGTCAAGGACGCAAACACATTTGCGAATGGATAGAAGAGTGTGTTTCAAAAGTATTGGGTTTAAAGCACATGTTGCTTGTTGTTTACGCATGAGTGGATTAACTGTGGACTCGAATAGAGAGTTAACTACCTGGAGACTCAGTTGCTTAATTTGCCTACAATATGTCTTAGGTAAGAGCTTGTTGCGAATTAAACTCGTTTATTTTACGCTTAACGATACCCTGTATGCAAAGAAGGTGCAGCTATGGGAAACTGAAATTGTGAATGAAAATGATATTTCAACTTTGCAAAGATTTATGAATATGCTATGCTTAAATGAATGTTTTCTTGAGCCAAATGAAAGCTCATTATATTTATTTGTGTTGCTACAATTGTAAAACTTGTATTACAGGGTATTCTATTAGTCGACTAGCAACACGTGGCTATATTTCTATACCGACGCGTATGCAAATCAACTCAAGGTCTGTAAGGTTCGTTATTCAGCAATTTAATTTGCCTGCCTTTTCAAACCAATTTGCAGTTTGGCTTTTGCTTTTGCTTTTGCTAATTTCTACAGTTTGACAGTGGAACTCACGATGAACAGTCAGTCAGTCATTTCGCCAGGTCGTCGATTGGCCAGCTCGTCAAGTGCATTCACTTTGTGTAAAGGCAATGGGTAAATAACATATAATAAGTATCATTAAAAAAAAGGGGTTTTTGGGGAATGGGGAAGCTGAAAGTTGGCTGGCAATGCGTTGCGTGAAAATGTTGCACATTTGCATAATTATTGTAATTATCAATAAATATGCATTAGTGTGAGTCTTGTGCTTAAATTTAATTCGCTTTTAATTATGGCGATAATAATTACTCTCAATTAGTTCGGGAACATTTTCATAAACGTAACTGCTCCATGCGCTCGCAGCTTGATTCAGTGTTTTGCACTTATTTTTATTGAGTGGGAAATAATATAATAAAAATAATAATAGAAATTAATTAATTAGCGAATCGAATACATTTTAAATATAACTGATTAGCTGTTGCGTTGAACGATAATAAGAAAGACTTAAAAGACCTGCCAAATGTATTTACATTTGAAGTTCTCATTTTATAATTATTATAAGCATTTCCAATATTTGTTTGCTTTAAATTATGTAACATAACATAACACATTCAAGTCAACTACGTAGACTTGGTGACAAAGTATTCGATTGGTCGAACACTGCCTTGATTTAACTTTGAATGTTCTTTGATTTAAATAATTCCCTTTTCGGAAGGTTACACAAATTAAGCAAACCTTTTATTCAAATCAAGCAGATGCACATTCTTGCTAAGCGCTCGTAATTAAACTCGAACAAAAACAACAGACCCAGACCCAAACCCAGACCCAAAAGTCAGCCATTGACCTCACAGTGGGCGATCAGCTGAGAACCAGTTTTGACCTCTGCTCCGCAGCAGAGCTCTGCAATGGGTGCCGACCGTGAATGCAGTCGATAAATTTTCTACCTGTCAATAGATGAGGCTACCTTAATGGCATCCAAGATAAGCAGGCATTTCTTTCTTTGATTGTGCGGCATCTATGTGTGTGTGTGTTGCATGACAAGATGGCGCTGCACTTTTGTGCAACGCAAAAGTGCCACTTGTCCAGTTGGCAGCTAACGTGTCGGTGCCACGAAAATTGTAAGCCACTTAAAATAAAATTCTTTTAATTATACTGTAAAACAAGCGCGACTTAATGCGAATCGAGGGCATCACGCACTAAATGAGCCCCGGGAGCTGCCCATCGAACAGTAATGGGGCGATGTCAACAGCAGGAGGAGGCAGTCGCAATGCACATATACATACTTATTTGCTTGATATATGCATATGTACGAGTCGTAGTAGTTGCTGGCCGTCGGCTTCAAGCTTCTTGTCTACACTTCAGGCGCTGTGCTGGTCGCAATGAAGTCATTAAAATTTCACCCTTATTATGGCTTTTAAAGTGATTGCAAAATGACCAGCAGTCTCCGCACGTTAAAAAGTAAGAGCGCGAAAGAGGGCTAGAAAGAGAGTGTGAGAGCAATGTAGAGAGAGCGAGAGAGCGCGAGAGGGAGAGGGGCCATCATTGATTGAAGCAATATCTTCATTTTGCATGCATCAAATTTGTGATTAAATAAAAAGTGCAGCCGTATAATAAACTCACTTACTCACACACACTTAAGCGGAAGGAAGGCGCAAGGAAGCAATTTCCTGTAATTGCAACCATTCTTGTTAATCACACACACACTCAAACACACGGACACACAAGTGTGTGTGCAGTAGCCTCTCATCTAAATATGCGTTGAAATATTAATGAACTTTTAAAATTCAGAATGCCGGACAAACGCCCGGTCGCCCGGTTGCCCGGTTGCAGGAGTTGGTTAGCTCCTCGACAGCAGCATCCATAATTGAGGTTCCGTGGCAGTGGCACAGACACTGGCACAAGCACAATGGCTCCGTGCTTGCACCATGCTGCATGGTCACGAATACTCGTGTAACGATCACTTTTGCGTGGCTTTGATCGCAACTAAATTTGCTGGGAAGCCTGTCAAACGTTTCGACTCATATAATTTAATGCTAAAAGCGAATTAATTTGATAACCCAACATAAAATAAAATTGTTTTTCGTAAATTGTATGCCATTTTTGATATTTTCTGTTCAGGATATTGGGAAAATAACTTCGATTGCTGCTTTCTTCATTTCACTGCACTAAACTTATATGCAAAATACTCTCTAAAGTCTCGCTTCACTGGTTTCATTAATAGAACCAATCAACGATGATATCAATTTGGATTTTGAATATAGTCTTTCACACAATTTAGTAAATTTTCTACACCGACCCATTTTCAATCGATTGATTTTTAAAAGTAGTCCAATGAACAAAGTAATATCCTACATCTTCCAAGCGAGTTTGCCCCGCATCTGCTTCACATGAACTTTATCTCTAAGTCACCCAATTTGTTTTTGGAATTTGGATTTGGAATATTTGGAATTAATAGGATAATCGCACTTAATGTACGATCGAATTTTGGCAATTATGTTATAGCATTGACCGTTTGAGTGGAGAGAAACAACATCGCTTGCATAGACTCGTTTTGTATTACTTTTAATGCGAATTCTTCCCTTTTTGGCTTACTAGAAGATTGACAGAAAGATTAGTGGAAACTTTTCGGTGTAGGCCACAAAAGCGTCGCCATTAATTACCCCAATTAAAAGATTCCTTTTTTGGTCAGTTTGGTGTCTGTTTTGCAATTTCACCCGTACAAGTAATTTGCCACAATTAACGACTGATCAACAATTAAAGTTGCATTACCTGCCACAGCCGTTGCCGTTGTCGTCGGCACAAACGTTGCCACAAACTTTTGAGTCGGTGCCTTAATCGGCACCTGCAGATCATCGAATGATGCCGCAAAAGTGCGTGTATAATGAATGTTGTTGCCGTTGTCGATTTCGCTATAAACCCGTCTCCCCTTATGCGGTGGATCGCACCGCGTTTCGTTGATTGCCTCAGTCTCTGTCTCTGCCTCAGCATCAGCCTCTGTCTGTCTTCGTCACCATCTCCACATGCCCCGTGCACCGTCCCCCTTGTGCGGCATTTAGAGGTAGCTTTGCGTGGCGTTTGCTAGCGTACATCAAAAACGACTTAAGGCCACCGATGGAACGGAGTTCGAGTTGTCGTATTTGGAGGATTTTTCGCAGTTTCTAATGATGATGATGGCCGCTGGCACCAAATTGCTGGCACCATTGCAGACTCCATCAAACTCTTGCCTCTGTCGCGATCCAGTGGATATTCTTCTTTAATCTTTGCTATGGCAGGGGGTCAAATGCAAAATTAAAAGTTAACGTTATTAAATACAATTTTCGCGGTATAAAATATGGTTAAAAAGTAAGTTGATTCCATTAGAGATACTTGCCCAAGGCTACAAGCGTAAAACTAAATAAATTAAATTGATTAACTAGCACTTGAATTATGTATTCGTAGTCATAGTCGAAAAATTGACAGTAGATAAAGATAAAGTGAAGGCAAAGTTCAGTGAAATAAAGTAAATATGTCAATATGCAATTTTAATTTTGGAATATTCTTTATTTAACATATTTAAAAGGCTTGCTCAACATTAAAGAGGGATTACCAGTAAAACGAAATTGAACTTGACTATTTCCTGTGTGTTAAACCTATTTCCGATCTCACCTGGAGTTAACCACATGTTGCATGCAAGTGACTCACTTATGATATTAAAAATAAGAGAAGCAAACGACGTCATTTCTGCTGCTGTTGCTCTTGTTGTGCTGCTCTGCCAGCTGAGATTCAATTCCGTCAGAGTGTAAAGCTCGCCGGTTGCGCAGCCCGAGGACATTGTGAACTTATGAGGGACGACGATTTATGGCTTTTAATTTCCTGAGCTGTTGCTCAGCTTAGCTTCGCTTTCGTTGCACAGCGCTGTGAGCCGTGCCAAAGTCATTTGGAATTCTCTGCATCCGAGGCAACAAACAACGAGTGCAAAGAAGTAACTGTGTGTTTGTATCTGTGGCAGCCGCCATGTGTGTGGGCGTGTGGCACTGTTTAGCATGTGTGTAGTGTGTCAACAGCAGCTCGAACAAGGCAAAAGGAGAACAGCAAATACACGGACAGGATATAGCTAAAGAGAGAATGAGAGAACGAAGTGAGAGGCAATGCGGCATTACAAATTCAACGTTTGCTAAAAGGATGCAAGGAAATTTGAAGTGCGACACGTAATATTCCGGTTGCATACACGCAATGGCGGCTAAGGACGAACAGCCTGTCAGCACATCTGCAACAAAATGAGGCATGGCCTCTCTCTGTCAGAGGCGACCTAATAACATTAGCCTAATGCCACAGCAGCAGCAGCAGCAGCAGCTACCTAAACCCAAAACAGTCAGCTTCTGGGAAAAGTGAAAGTGAAAGCGTGTGCCTGGGTCACTCAGCGAATTTCATGCAACATTGCGTGGCACTGCTGGAGATCGCTCCATTTGCATTTACGGACTGGATGCGTGTGCTGCCGCATTCACGCATGTGGCACACGGCAAATGCAAAAAGCGAATAGCAACAGCGACAGCGTCAGTGACAACGACGGTGGCAGCGACAGTGGCAGCGACAGCTACTCGTAATATATGAGTGCACTCACTCAAACTGACTAAATTTCGAGCCCTTTCACTGGCAACCGAAATGTTTACCCTTGATCGATTGCCGTTGAACCGTAACGGAGCAACGCACGCGTAACAAATGCAATCCTCCTTAAAAGCAGAAATGTGTCACACGTTGGCGACAAGCTCCCCCTGTCTCCAGTGTCACCCCCCAGCGCCTTCGACGCCTTCGCCCTTGTGTCCCTCGATTCACCCTGATGCTTTCAAATATAATGGCTGAATCCTTTCAGGATAGCTCCAGCCCCGCCTGTTGTTTCTACTGGGTGTTTTTCTTAGTTTTTCTCTACCATTTTTTTGTTGTTTTGTTGTTTTTGGGTTCCTTCTGGTTCCGTCATTGTCGACGTTGTTGATGTCTCCTACGCAGCTCGCAAAAGCAACTTGGCGGTGCGCTCCGTGCCCCTTTTTGTCGTGGATTGTTGTTTGGTTCGCCTCAGCGTTTGCTTTTTATTATAAACTTTTTCCTTTCTCTCCAGACTTTTAGTTTTTCCTTTTCGTGTTCGTCTTTTTGTTGTGTGTGTAGAAAACAAAGATAAATTGGTTAATTTCCCCCAGCCATTGTTGAGCAGCCATCAATCGATGCCTGGCTCTGGTAATGGACTTGGCTGAGCTTACGCATTACTCCTGTTTCCTTGTCCTCTCAATTCTCACTCCGTTTTACTCTTGGCCAGTTCCATTATTGTGTCTCTCTCTATGTTGCAGCTTTTTTTTTAAGAAAATTGTTTCACTCTTCAGCTGAAAGTGTCCATTAAATTAAACAAACACAAATTAGAACAACATTTGCTGATTCTATTAGCCGACAGCCGCTTTGACTGTTAGCCCTCTATCATCTTTCTAATATATTGGGACGTTAGCTCAGTTATTTTATCTAAGGAGTTAACATATTTTGCTGTTTACATTATTAAAATGGATTAAACGAAATGTCCTTTAAGCTGACGTTTGACTTTAAAATGCAGGTTTTGTCTGACCTTGCTGTATCCCACAGCGAGCCATTTGACAAAGGTCAATGAAGGCAACCCTACAACATCAAGGCACCTGCATTTTCCAACATCATCATAGCTGCTATTAGTTTAAGGGATTAGTTTTCTTTTGCTTGGCATTAAGAGAGTTCTATTTACCTCCATAGTTCATAATATTTAAAAGTTGTGTATTTATTGTATTTGTAATTTCTAATTTTATTTATTCAATTCTATTATGGCTGTCTAATTGTCCATCTCATTGCCAAGGTGTTCATTTTGGCGCCTCAAATTGATACATTTTCTGGCAGGCGATAATTAAAAGTCAATATAGGGCAACACAGTCTCGAGAAAGATAAACATCCGTGAGAGACAAGAACTTTGAAGATGTATTACAATCCATAATCGCTGAGCACAACGCTGTCAATCAGTCACTCGCCGGCGACCTCATCGACTCAGTAGCAGCAGCGAACGAAAGAGAGAGGAGAGACACTCGGTCTAGGCTGGTGATGAAGGCGACGAGGAATATGGATAACTTTTCGAATAGAAATTCCAAACTGACAAGTGTGCATCACACTTCAATTTCAGGGCCCTGGCTCAAGTTGTGACTGTGTATCTCTGCATCTGGCACTGGCTCCAGGGTCTCAGTTCAGCTGAAGATTTGCTGCCAGCTACCGTTGAGTTGAGTGTGGCCTCACTGATCCCGTTCCCGTTCCCGTTTCCGTTCCCATCCTGCTCCTGCACGAAGTCGGACTAGAACAAAAAGTGTCGGTGTGTACGAAAAAAAAAAAAACAGAAAAAACGGAACGAAAACTGAAATACGGCTGCATCATTAAATTTAATATGATACTCATTTAATGAAATTGTTGCCGATTTGTTTTGGAAATACACGCGCGAGCTCTCCTTGGAGTTCGACGCCTTCGCCAATGCGGAACACTGTGCAGCACTGTCGTTGCCCTGGAGCGCTCTTTGGTAGCATGCGGGCGGACGGTGGCACTGCCAGGTTTTATGCCCCATGGGCGGGGCAGAGAGTGCAATATTGCGAACATGGCCGGATAATGACGACAACGGCAGCGACGACGCTGATGACGACGACGACGGCGACGTCGACGACGACTCGGAAGGAAATGTGCACTGGCCGCAGGCAGAGAAAAAGGAGAGTGAGCGTGAGAGGGAGAGGTAGAGGGAGGACGAGGGCTGGGCAACCGAGCAGTTCAGCATCGTAGTTAGTGGCAAAAATCATTCTAATGACAGCAAAACGTAAAAAGCTCTGAAAGTGTTAAGTGGTTTCTCATTAAACTTTATGTACTGCCACGTCTGTCTGTCCTCCTGTCTCTCTCTGTCCGTCAGTCCGTCCGTCTGTCTGTCTCTCTGTCAGTCCGTGTGGGCGGATAAGCTGTAGTAGTAGTAGCAGCAGCAGCAGGAGCAGGACGAGAACCAGTATGGGTAGCCGGGCTTAAACGATTGCCAGACCAACGTCATTAGCACTTTTAACCGCATATTAAATTTAGTAAAGCGTTGATTGATAGCCCAGCCTCAGTCTCAGTCTCCGTGTCCGTCTCTCAGTCTCTCTCGCTGCTCCTCTCCTCGCTGATGTGTGAGCTAACTAACTAACCTGCCCCAAAGTTATGGCCAGCAACACTTGTACTCATATCGGAGCAGTTGCAGTCGGGGCTCTGTATCCAGACGGTATCTTATCTTTCAATGAATCGCTGAGACAAATGACACGTGATTTTATTTGATTTACTTACATCTGCAGCTCAATTTTCAGTTTGACTTTTGGCTCGAGTTTTGGTCTTTTGGTTTCTTGAGGTTTCCTTATGGTCACACTTACTGCTACAGTTAACAACAAAAACACAGTCCACTCCCTTGCCCCCGCTTGGGCACATTATCCGAAATGATTCGATCATTAGCGCCACTGAGCAGTCGTCGTCGTCGTCGTTCTCTTTTGGGTCCTACTGGGTAATTACTGGGAATGTTGTGACAATATTTTCCCAGCTTGTCTTCAAATTACTTCATTTCAATGGCTGGCAATAACCCGACGAAAGATTAAGATGCTCTTAAGTATCTGATTTTTGACAACTGCTTAAATGTTTTCTTGATTGATATTTCGTTTGATTATCAAACCTATAACGAATCAATTTGGTAATACTTTCTCAAGTCAATTGCAATGATGTTTAGTTTAATATATCGACGAGCAATATGATTGCAATCAAAATTGTATAACTAATAATCAATCAATATTAGGAATATTTTAAAAATGAAATATGCAATTCTTCTTTTTCTTTTAAATAAATAAAACTGAAAATGGCTCTGATGATGTCAATTACACAATAAAAGACTATGTTTCATTTTATAAATTATAATTAGTTTATTTTAATTAATCTATTCTTCATAATTAATTGATTAGTTAATAGAAATCACAGTTCGCACCTTACAATATAAATAGCATATATGTTTTAACAGAATTTTATTCTTTTTCGATAGGATTTTGAAAATCATCGTTTGAACCGCCGCCGGCAGTCAAGAGAATCCCGAGCATTTTAGGGACCCATTGCTGGTGCCTACGCATGGCGCATATGGCAGTCAAGCGAACAGCGGCAGCAGCAGCGTCGGCAGCGACAGCGATGGCAACAACAACATGCTGCCATAGCCATGGCGGCCATATTGAAAATCATTCAAGTATTTCGAATGTGGTGGGCGGAGTCAGTGTCGACAGCAAGTGCGCATGCGCATGCGGGTGCGAGTGAGTAGACAATACACATCAATGACTTGCATGTTGTGCTCGCTTTTGAGTGGGAATATTTTTTTGCTTTGCAGCGCATGCGCTGTGCCCACGGCCACTGCTGGCGATGGTCTGCAGCGGACCGAGTTCGAAAACTAACTGAATTTCGAAAGCAACTGCGATGGTCGCTGGCATCGAAGAAACGGACCGTTCGCCCGCTCGCTCTCTCTCTGTCCCGGTGGTTGTGAGTGTAGTGGTGAGCGCGTTGCATTGGTATTGGTGCCGGCGAGATCTTCGAATTTCGACATCAACTGAGCTGGCTAGACTAGACATTCGAGTGTGTGGGTATTCGAAGTGCGGCTCAAACCGGATTTCGAGCTGGCTCTCTGTTTCTGTGCGAGTATTCGAGCAGTCGCTGAGGTGCTCGCCATCCCAGAGAACTGGTTCTGGTCCAACTCGACGTTGAGGTTTACCTGCTGCGGTGCGGCTGCCATCGATGGTTTCTGGGAGTTAATATTCTATTAGAGGCTCATTTGTGTGATTGCCATCAAGGATATGCGAGTAGCTGCGATACTGCGAGCTGAGCTGTGACTAGTGCAATTTTCCAGCGGTTGCCTTTTCACTTTTTTGCCATGCCAATTGAACTGCGTTTTGGCATTGGCCAATATCACCAATCGTTTGACTTAAAGCACAAGCACACACTTTAATCGATTTGTAAAATACAACTCAATTTGAGTTTTGTTGTTCATTTGTTTGTTTGCGTTTGGTTTCTTTCAATTTTTATCGTTTGTTTTTCGTCTGCAACTGCTAATTATCGTATTCAATGATTTATCTCTTGGCCATTTTAGATTTATCATTTGCCCAGACACTGGGCAGTCTCAATATCGCCTTGATGGATCGTCGATCGATTGATGGATTGTGTGAAGCGGGTTCCAGTTTGAGTTTGAGTTTGAGTTCGAGTTCGGGTTTCGAGGGTTTGAGCTTGGGTCTGCTATCGGTATCGAAATGAACCTGCACTTGTCTAGTGTCTAGGCACTCATCATGACGAGTACCTTGGATGGATTTCTGACATCTTGCTTTGTTTCTCGTTGTGGCGTTCATGTTTCTGCCTATTTCAATTTGTTCGTAATTAATGATTTATTCAAGTCTCTCAGTTTGTTGTCTTAATTCCTAAGAACACATTATTGATGGCTTTTTTCAGCTGTCTGTGTCCAACTGTTGTGCATTCTCATTTCACGCGTCTCTTCTTCGGATTAGCCAATGGCAAACATCGTCGGTTCTTTTTAAATACAACAAATATTTGCTGTATATTTATAAATTTCGCTATTTAGCAGATATATTCGAATGTATTTTAATCGTTTAAATATACTGCGTTTAGTTTAGATTGATGTTTCAATTTAAATTAGTATATCAACTCAATATTTCAACACATCAATAACCTAATTATATTACATAATTCATATTATTTACATTTTTCTTATCATTACTATAAATTTTATCATTGTACAGAAATTACAATGTTGAATTAAATAATTTACACCCAATTAGTATAATTAGCTAAATAATATCTCAATGATGCTTAAATAGATCTGAGTAATATAGCATAAAAAAGTGATCATCACACCTTAATAAAAGAGCTTTTGCTTCGAATAGGTAACGATTTCAATTAAAATTCTATTTGAGGGACTCTCATTTGAGTTTTTAATTAATTTCAACAGACCGAAAAATAAATAAGAAACTCAAACTTGACGCATTCTTGCAGAAAATCTTACAAACTCATTTGGGAGTGGGATCGGGATTGAAGATGGTGGATGAAAGATGCTTCGCTTCGCTCCGGGCAAACGGAAAGCGCATCCGCGTTGGCTGTCGAATGACTTGGATTGAAATTGGCAGCTGCTCAAGAACTATTTCGAGTGGATCTCTGATATTCAGAATACTCGTACATAAAATGTACTTCAAGTGGCCATTGAGGCGCAACGTGTTGCGGCATGGCAAGGAGAAGGGAATGGAAGTGCGATGAGAACCAGAGATATTTCCAAGCATTTTTGAAGGCTTTTTTCGCGCCTGTTGCAAGTGCCAGACGGTCAGATCATCGAGCGTATTTTGTCTCAATTCAGAGAAAAATCTTGGCGAAAAAAATAAAATTATTAATTTGATTTTGTGACATAAACGTGAGCACATTCTGTGCACCGATTACAAATGGTCAGTGATTATGCGAACAATGCGAATTCAATTTGTTTAAGCTGCTGCCAGAGATCGAGTACGTTTCATTCCACTCCACTCCGCGGCAATCGCCAAACTCTGCACTGCTGCTCTTGCTGCTGCTGCTGCTGCTGCTGCTGGTGATGGCGATGGTAATGGTGTCATGTGCTCCTGCTGCTGGAGAATGGTGATCTGAGAGTCGTGTCGGGGTTTGGCCTCAGTTTCAGGTGGTCATTGGTCAGTGTTTTGTTAATGCCACTTGATTAATGACTTATTATGATGTCAGATTAATAAGATCGTTTTCCAAATGGCTTGTTTGCCAACTCTTCCCCTGCCTGTCTCGCTGTGACTTCAGATCTCTGCGAAAAGAAGTCAGAAAGTCAAACATGTTGTTCGTATGAATTCAACAAGAAACAACTTTGGCTTACCTCTGACATTGTCATATCTTCGTTTGAATTAATACATAAGATTTGTAACAATCTTGCAGTTGAAGATCTGAAAAATAAATTTATATTAATTGTTTGTATAAATAAATATATAATAATAAATATGAAGATGAACATACCTTAGGTTTGCAGCAGCAACAAAACACGTGCAAATAAATTTTCACTGAAAATCTAGAACCCAGCCATCATATAGGAAGGACAAACGGCAGATAATTGAATTTTTAAATACTATATTTTATTATAAATATTACAAATAAAAACAAAATCTCATTTGTAATTTAATTATAATTTTTATGCTTTTCGTTCTTTTGTTTGTTTTGCATTTTGCAGCTCTTCTCTCTTCGTCGTCATCTTTATCATCATCTTGTTTACACTAAAATTTAGGTTTTATTTACAACAAATTAATTAGCTTCCACATTTCATTTATTTTTAATTTTGCATTTCAATTTCGCAGTGAAATGTGTATGTGTGTGTGTGTGTGATGCTCTCTCTATTTAAATATAGATATACATCTGAATTTATCTGAATGCATTAAAATTTTGTTTTCCGTGAATTTCTACAATAATATAATTTTGTTTTTTTTTTGTTTATTTTTGTTTTTTTTTTTTTTTTTTGATAATTGAAACTTAAGTTTTTAGTTTCTTACAGAATGAGGCCGAAAGTTACGTATCTGGATTGAGTTAGGATTATTTTTGCCAATCGATCCCAGTGAATACCACACTCGGCGATTAGTCTGCCGTACATTTCCACGCGTTCTCCTACACATTTTCACATGTTCTCTTTGCAATCACAAATGTTGTCTCTCTAGTATTTGGGGTTTTCTGTTTGCTTTTGCTATTGTTTGAATTCTGGGGGAATTTACAAAACGAAACGATCTCTACAAGTTACACGCATAATATTACGTAGGTTTAAATACATATATAGTATCTACATATAAACATATGATGCTTTTTTTCTTTTCTTTTCTTTTTCTTTCTTTATAACTTTGGTATATGGATTTCTACATTTCTCGCTTTTCGGTTTTCTGTTAAGTTGTCTGCGTTTAATTTTTTTGTTTTTTTGTTTTTTCTTGTGAAAAATGTAGAAATTGAGTTGAGTTACGTACATACATTCAATATAGTTGTTTATAGGCTTAAGAGTAGGCGGCCCATCGAGTCACCTGCATTCAGAAATGCATTTCGAATATACGAGTATGCTTAGTTTATTTGTTGTTTTATTTATTTTATTTTTCTACTTTACATGGATTATTTCATTTCTTAAGTATTTTTTTTGTTTTTTTCATTTTCATTTTTGTTTTTTTTTTTCACTTCAAAACAGCGTGTACATTTCATTAACAATATATAATTTTTGTATTTGTTTAAATTTTTAAATTTCTTTTATAATGTTGCCAATTGGGTTTTTGTCGGTATACTTTATATCCTTTACGACCTAATTCAAGTGTTTTGCAATTTTTCGTAATTTTACAATTGAGAAAATTAAAAAAAGAAAACATAAAACTGGAAACAAATGGAAATTGCACAAGAAATAATATATGTATATGTATAAGTATACGAAAAGCAACGAGAAGTTCTTTTTTTGATAGTCGTTCCCCCTCCAAAGTAGAGTCAAAGCCTTCAACGAAGCCTGGGAAAAACCATGTGAATTCGGCTAGCCGAAATGTAAAGTAATTCTCGTCTTTCATCTCCTCTTTTCGGTTATCCTTTTGGTTTATCATATATGTGTTTTTTTTATCCACTTTCTTTGCGGTTTTGGTATCTCTTTTGTCTAATTCTGCGACATTTAGCACTTATTGTTTAGTTTAGGTTTCTAGTATTCTGCTTCGATTTGTGTTTTATGTAGTGGTCGTTACTTTTCTCCCTCTTTCTACAATAGCTCCCTTCTCTTTCCTTCCGTCTCTGTTTTTTATTTCTAGCAACATAAAACACGCTAATCTGCATATTGCATGGGTCTAGCAATTGGTTTTCTTTTTTTCCGTTTCGCTACAAACATTCAATTTAGTTAGTAAACCATATTATATATATATTATAGCATTGTAGTTTAAGGTTTATATTGTTATCTTTTGCCGTGTTGCATAGTGTATAAACGTTAGTATATACGACTATACCGTATAAATTATTCGTACTCGTACATTAATCATAAAGTATGCTTTACACTTAGGACGCATAGATCTAATATTATCATGTATGTATATATATGCGTGTATATATATATATATATATATATATATATATATAGTATATAGTATTTACTCGTATATATGTTTCATATATATAGTTATTATTATTATACTTTAATTGTATTATTATAGTTATTATTATGTATTAGTTTAATACACATATATGTCTATATACACATGTATATATGCGAGGACACACACACACACACACGTGTATACACACACACATATGTATATGTACATATATGTAGCTTATTTAATTCTGAGGTCACATGAGTTGGTTTTGTTGAGTTTTACGCTTTAATTGTATTTTACTTTATTTAACTTATTACGCTTTCTCCATTTGCATTTTGTAAAAATTAAATAATAATATGAAAATAATAACAATTAACTAAGTTGTAGTAGAGTGTAGTGTAGTGTAGTGTGGTGTGATGTGCTGTGGTGTGGTGTTGTATGGGATAATGTACATCAACATATTGTTAGTCCTCTTCGATAGGTCCAAACAAATTCATTAATTCAGAAATTGTAAATTGTATTTAGTTTGAAATTGCATTTAGTTTTTTTTTTTTTTTTTTTGTGTGCTGGATTTGGATTTGGACATGGGCTTGGACTTGGACTTGGACTACTCCTGCATCGGATCCTGCGTCTATTGCGGACTGTTGGGTGGCGTAATCTCGTCTCCCTCGCCGCCCGAGCCAGGCTCGCCCTTCGTCTTGTTCTCCTTCTTCCACTTCATGCGTCGATTCTGGAACCAGATCTTGATCTGGCGCTCGGTCAGGCAAAGCGCGTGCGCGATCTCGATGCGTCGCCGGCGAGTCAAGTAGCGGTTGAAATGGAACTCCTTCTCCAGCTCCAGCGTCTGATAGCGTGTGTAGGTCTGGCGGCCACGTTTGCGCTCTGTTGGTTCCAAGATGATCAGAGGTTCCCCCCGAAACAATGCAATGTTAAATAGAAATGGAAAGAGAGAAGAGAAAAGTTCACAATTAAAATCAACGCACAATGCACTGACACCAAAATGTATAAAACAAAATAATAATAATACCAATGCCAACAACAACTACTACTACGACAACAACAACAATAAATACGGTGCATACAACAACAAGAACAACAACAACAGCAACAAAAGTGAGTGAGGTGAATGCAGCTACAAATATCTATAGCTATAGCTGTAGCTGTATCTTTTGCTGTAGCTGTAGATGTATCTGTATCTGTAGCTGCGGGCTTTGTTCTAGACCTTATTCGAATCTCGGGCCCGTTTCGGAGTCTGCGGCGCAAACCACATGAAGCGAGACGACGCATGCAGCGTCCGAACCTGATTAAAAGACGACCTTACCGAATTCAGAGATTTGTACTTGTCAAAATCCCAACAGGCCTCTCGCGATAGTGGCGCGGCATCTTTGGGATTAACGTTGGAGATTTCACAACGAGAGTGGGACAGGTGAAGAGGGACATTGACTTGAGGGGCTGTGTGGCTAACTAATTACCAAGATGCCTGCCCGTGACTGAGAGTATCATCGAGGCGCTCAAGTTGCGTCGCCTCGACTCGCCTCGCCTCGCCTCGCATCGAATCGAGTCGCGTCGAGTTTGTCGGACTCCAGTAGCTGGCGCATGGAGTACTCCTAACTGTAAAATAATTCGGTATAATTACTGCGCCCGAAATGAGTTCAGCGCCTAATGACACTTACTATAATTATAATTTTGGTAATGACAAAAACAAAAAAGAACCAAAAAAACAAAAAACCAGAGGAAAACCGAAAGCAAAACATGAAAATGCCACACAAAATATGTCAAATATAATACGAGCTAATATAATTGTCAATGTGGCTACCTCTCACACCCCCCTCGCTGTCCCCCCAATGACTGGCAATGGTCAGCTAGCGTGAGAGTGCTGGAGTGGGGTTGTGACCCTGGCGCTTGCGCCACCCTCAACTCGAACGGGCAGCGGAAAGGGAAATGAAAATGGATATGAAGTTGGAAATCAACTCAGGAGAAGCCAAAGCTGAAACGGGGGCGGCGGCGTTCGACTTTGGTTCGCCTAACTATTTTTTAATAACATCTTCAGCATTTGTCTTGCTCAACTCGCCTCGTTCAATCTCTGAATGTGTGTGTGTGTGTGTGTGTGGGGTTTTTTTTCTCATCTCTAGCTGGAGGTCATTACATCATAAGCGCTTTTTGTGCGGCGGCCATTAATGCGCGCGAATCCGATTCATAGCACAGGGAGGGTCAGCTAGAGAGGCAAGAAGCGGCAACTGAGCCAACGACGGCAGCTCAGCTACCTTCTTTTAAATGACACGACTGATGCCATGTCTATAACCCAAGGCGTT
This sequence comes from Drosophila siamana, assembly GCA_035047445.1. NCBI lineage: Eukaryota > Metazoa > Arthropoda > Insecta > Diptera > Drosophilidae > Drosophila > Drosophila siamana. Next base: position 8,236,621 of record JAWNPP010000004.1, on the reverse strand, counting down.
CGCATTTAATCATCATCAGTTAGACGAGTCGCCGCAGCGGCAGCCGCAGCAGCAGCAGAAGAATAAAAAAAAAACTTGAGAGATTTGTGGTAAAAAGCGTGCGTGTTTTTTTGTTACCCTTCTCCTGCGGTTTCTACGTCGCCATTGGCCGCCAGCGCGTAGCTGAAGTTGCCGCCAGTGGGTCGCGTATTAGACGGGGATTAAGAGGCTCGTTATGACTAAGTTGTGCTGAATATGGCCCAGAAGCACTTTCTCCTACGCCTTCATTCAGAAGCTGCCCAGAATGGTTTTAAGTATACAACACTCTAATATTATTAGTTTTTCAATAGCGACAGAATGATGGCAAATTCTTAGGAGAATCTCAAAGAACAACAAATGCAACCGACTTCTTTCGAGTGTCGTGCTTCACTCACATTGAGCATATTACATTTCCCCAACGGAAGCTATGCAAAAAAGAGTCGAGGTAATTAGCAGCACACGGTCGGTGGCAGAAGCGGGCGACCAGATGCCCGGCTCAAGTACTGAGAACTTACCCAGCTCATGCAAGCAAGGCAAATAAATGATTATATTAATTGATAAAAACACCTTCATGGCTCAAAAGTCGATGACGACTGAGAGAGAGCAAACATGTGGGGGCTGAGGGGGGCTGAGGGGGCTGAGGGGGGAGGCATATCGTTTGGTCTTTGGCAATTTAAGAGCGGGCGCGCCTCACTTCTTAGCGGCTGAAATTAGTTTTTAATGATGCCTTTGCACATTTCATGTGGCCATCACTCAAAAGGCCACAAAATGAAATGTATTTTTTTTGTTCTTGTTTTCTTGATTTTTATTTCATTTTGTTGTTTTTTTTTTTTGTGTTCAGTTTTTAGTTTTTATAGAGCGAGTCAGTTACTTCGGGAGTTGGCGGTCAGCAGTCGGCAGTCGGCAGTCGGCGTAAACTAAAATTGTGTACTGAAAAATTATTATAAACGCATTAATGGCGCTTGGCAGGAAAGTCATGGCAGCGAAGGGGGAGAGGGAAAGGAGTTGTTCGGTCGGCGTATCAAGTACAGAAATATAATAAAGGTGAAACAATTAATATGAAAAGGAGCAGCGATACGATAATACGCACTCAGTTTGAGTTTGAGTCTGAGTTTTGAGGCGCCGAATGTGGCGCAGTTCTCAAAAGCCGCCACATGCCACGCCCCAAACGCCTAACTACTGGCCAGCTGAACTACCGGTCGCTTGAATGGTGGAATGATGGAATGGTGGAATGGTTGAATGGTCGGTTGGTTGGCTGGCTGAGTGGTTGAGTGGTTGGCTGTCTGGCATTAATGCTTTTTGATATGAAAGCGTATTGTAATTAAATTGCGATTAGGCCACCATTTTAACCATTTTACTCGTATATTACTCTTCTTGCTCCATAATGGATTTTATTCCATTTTTTCTGCTGTTGCTCTCCCTCTCCCCCTACCTCTCCTTCCGCCCTCTCTACCTCCCCAAACCATCCCCCACTCCACGTGCACACAATTACATTACTATTATTGTGCAAGTGTGAGTGTGAGTAGAAGTCTAAATGTGAGTGCGAGTGTGTATCGCGTCGAGCAGCGTTTAAAGGAAATCATTAAAATAATTACAGCAACATTTTATAAAATTCATTCAAGTTGCAAACAAATAATTACGTGTATTGTCTAAAAAAAAAAACAAAACAAAAATTCCACAGAGAAATTAGAATTCACTTTGTGAAGAAAAGAGTGTAAATGGACAAACTGAATCCGATTTTTTGCGCCAACATCACGATAGAAATGAATAATGTAGGATATAAAAAAAGTGTTGTTAATTCAGAGAACATTTTGTCTTTTAAAAGCATGAATTAAATCAGAATATACTAAAAGGAAATACAAATTTGTACATTGATATCAACAGCGCATGTTTCTTTAATTTAAATTATGTAAAATAGATTAATCGAAACATTTTTTTTTAATATTCAAGGAATCACCTATAGACGCAACAACTTTCTGAAGGCAACGCTTGCCACAAACGACAACAACTGCAATTGACAATTGCAACCTTTAACTCGTTGGCCAGGTTAAGGCTTCGAAGCCAACGTCGCCGGTGGTCCGTTGCCTGTTTACTTGTCAAACTTGCATGTCATGGCGAAAGAATAAATAAAATAAGTAAAAATGTGGAAAAAACAAAAAAAAAAACGAAACAACAAAAAGAAAAAAAGGTAAAAAGCACACATCAAATGCGAGTAAATGTTTTTTTAATTGCGGAAATTACAGACAAACGCGCGCCGCTGCAACAAATGCTGGCAAATTATTATTATTTATGCCCGCGAGTTGATAAATTTTTGCCTGACAGAGACAGCAAGCCATGGCCGGATAGCGAGAGCGAAAAAGAGAGAGAGGGAAGCGGAGCGGGACAGAGCGCTAAGAAGACAGCGTGTGTGGCATTCGAGGTGGTTGTGATGTCATCCGCTCTCCGCTCTCCGTTCTCCGGTCTCCGCCAACGAAAAGCGCCAAGTCAGCCAATGACTTTGTGCTAAATAAACGGTAAACAGCGCGCCTCCAGCCCCCTGGCAGTGGTGGGCATGGTAACACTTTGCTGACATACTTGCCAATTAGCACAGCCTCAATGGCATTTGGCATATGGCGCGCCCCATCGACCGACCAGCTGCTGGATGGACTTTTCATTACATATCTGCATTTTGGACATTTTCCAGCTGCTTTTGCTGCTGCAAAAACTTCACCGCTTTCCACACTCCCGTGGCAAGTCAATGTTGGTTGTGAATAGGTGGGTTTTTAATTTATTTCCGAGCTGCAATTTTCTTCAATTTTAATTAAATAAAAAATGTGGGAGTAGCACCTTTGATACGCCCTCTGCATACCCTTGACTCTTGAAATATTTGACTGTCATTTTGTTAGCTCTCCAAAAAATTCGACATAAGCATTTCTGTTAAAATTAAGATATTAAGTTTGCAAGCCATTGCTGGCTTATCAGAATTGCAGGGTATTAAAAGATGAAACCAAACTGGTTGCACTGTCAGAGGTAGAGGCAACAATTAAAAATTACCATTGACCAGCAGCACATTTATAACATTTTTTAATTTTGTTTTTCCCTTTTTGTGCTGACCAGAATCTCAGGAGACGCTGCGACTTTTTAATTTGGGACTTGTTAAGCACTTAAGAGGGTTAAAAATCGACAAAAGTTGACAGAAATAAAATATAAAAAACAGGAAAAATACAAAATACAGACGCACACATCTAAAATGCGCATAAAGGGCAGAAAGGAAAGGAAACCGAACTGGGATATGGTATGGAACCTGACTTATGAATGCGTTCATTAGACCCGCTTGCACATGTGCACCGTTTGTGGACGGGGAGCGAGAGCGAGGGCAGAAGGCGGCTGAAGAAGTATGTATATGGATAACGGGGGGCTTTAAACTTTATTTAGTTATCGCTTAAACAAAAGCAAAGCAGAGAGAGAAAATAAAAAACTATGCGGCTCAACTCAATTCTGAGTTCGATTCTTCCCTGCGAAGTTCGGCGGGTATATTCACTTAGAATTCAACAAAATGTTTGCAAAAGTTAAACTTAACTTTAAATAAGGTAAACTTAGTTTCCAATACATTTTCAGTTTGCTATTATTTATCGTATTTCTGTATAGAGTATCTGCCAGTCGCGACTGCATTTGCTAGTGATTCTCACTTGTTTAGTTCGTGTGTTTTTTCTATGTTCCCCATTTTGAATGTACGAGTATTCGAATTGAGATTCAGGCATTCGCTGGCTTTTGGCTGCATGGCTGGCCATGGCTACCCATGTCAAAATATTTGACAGCTGACTAAAACATGCTATGCGAGACGGGAACGGACACCAACCAGCTAGAGAGAGCGAAGCCGGGGGCGGACAAACAGGCAGTCAGGCAGTCAGGCAACCAGGCAGCCAGGCAGTCGGGCACATCATATACCATATCCCTAGTCAGACCGAAAATTCAAACAGTTCTCTATCGTGCTGTCTCTGTCTGGCTGCTGGTCAAGTGAACTGAGCCAGCTGAGCGCCTGTTCCCAGCATGGCAGGCGGTTCTGGCGGCCATTGAAGTCAGCGGAATCACGAAACATGTGGCTTGACATTGATGCGAACGTCGCCGATCAACCCGCTACTCAGCTTCAGATTGTATCCGCTACAGTCGCAGAAAAAGTATCTCAAATTAAGCTGGGAAATAATATGTGTATATCCTAATGTGTAAGTAAATCTCATTAGCAGTATTCTTAATTGATTATAAATAATTCAATATTTCTAGTCTCTTAATTAGAAATTTAATATTTCGCACTCATCAATTTCTAGGTTTTTTATACTAAATTCATTCATTTTCATGTTTTTTTAGTTTTTGCTAATAATTAATTAATCTTAATTTTAGCTGAAATAATTGAATTAGCTAATTCTAATAATATTTTTTTTGTTTATAACTGACATATAATAAATAATGAATATTATTTAGATATCTTCTGTATCCTAATTAAATCTGTTTATTTATTTTTCTGCACAAAAAAGTTTGTTTTTTTTTAAAGCATCTAATCAATCAGCATAGAAAAAACGTTATTAGATTTTAGCCAACCGATACCTTGTTGATATAGTTATCAAAATCCCAATTAATTTGTCTAATTTCCCAATTATAATTTGATGCAGTTTGAATGCTCCAAACAATTGCCTAAACTATTGTTCGGTGGTCGTGTTTTTATTGTAATGCGAAACTTTTGATTAAAGAAACGAGGCATTGGGAATCCAGCTGGGGATCTGGGCAGTTGTTGTGCAAGTTGTTGGAACAGAACCACGAGAGAGCTTCCTCACTTCATTGCTGCATGAATAATATTCGTAATTTGTCAAAAAGGTTGGCCAAATCCCAAAAAAAAAAACAAAACAAAACCAACAAACAAACAGCAAAAAAAAAGTACGAAACGAAATCCAAAAACAGCGCTGCGATTGAGCGAAATGAATGGCAAAAGCAAAAGCAAGAACAATACTACTACTACACCCACAATTTGAGGCAAGTTGTCGTTGTTGTTGTTGTTGTTGCTGCTGCTGCTGCTGTGGATGCCTCAGGGCAATACCCGAAGGACCTTTGGCGAGCTGTTGCCATTATTTTTTGGACTTCTCTGTGCTATGCTGGCCACTGAAGTGACAGGGTAGAGGGACGGAGAGAGCGGATTGGGATTGGGAGCTGCGGGGCAAACAACAACGGAGAAAAATAAAAGCGAAATTTCCTTTTCGCATTTGCTGCGCTTTATTAAACTTTTTTGCCGCACATGGAAATCCCAAAAGTTCCTGTGTCATTTTTTGTTGTTGTTGTTGTTGTCCACTCGACGCTCAGTTGTCGTTGTCGCTTTCATTTTGACAGCCCGTGTCACATTGGCCAGCAGCTGCCAGTGGTTGTTGATGGAGGTGGTGCAGAGTGTGGTTTCGCTTTTTTGCTTCTCTCTCAGTTTCGTTTCTGCTGCTGCTGCTGCTTTTGAAAAAATCTTCACGCATTTGGCAAATTATCTTTTGATCCGCACGCTTAAATTGCTTGCCACGGAAGGTGGCAGATACTGCTGGCTGCGTCAACACAGTGCCACATCGAAACGCTGGCTGGCAACAAACAACTAAGCCATGGCAATCGCCTGCCTAAGTAGTTGTTGTCTCAAATGTCTCGGGCTGCCATCGAAAAGTAGTTTGCGCGCAAATCCTCAAGTTAGCAAAACTCCAGCAGCAGCAGCAGCAGCAGCAACAGCAGCAGCCAGGACTCGTCGCTAGTCCGAGGCACATTAAGTGCAGTGCCAACAGCCAACAGCCAACAGACAAAGTCGCGGGGCAAGCGGCGAGTCAAACTTTTGCTAAAGCCAGCCTCAAGTGCGCTGGCGAAGGGCAAACGGGGGCGAAAGAGCCCCGGACAGCGGGCTGCCAACGGATGATGGCCGGGGATCAACGTTTTACGGAGCACAGCCATGGAGCCGTAAAAAACTTTTGCAGCAGACAACAGACAGCAGACAGCGACGATGGGGCAACGTTCAATGTGCAACTTTTTGGCTAGAAGCTCTTTTCATTGTGCTGCGCCCTCTGACACCCCTGAATGGCTGCAGGGGTTGTATTTAAGGTTCTGCGCCAGAATGGGAATGGGATGGGATGAGAAGCTGTCGCACATAATGCGCACAATGAAGTGCACTTTTCATACTCGAAAGAATTGAAAAGTTGTTTGCCACACGAACACGTCTCAAACAAGCGAGAAGAGATGCGATATACAGCAGCGATTTGATTCGATTTGAGTTATGTTTTTGTTAGCAGTGCTCACTGCATAAATATGCGATAAATAGATGGGCAGTTATCGTTTATTCAATTGCAATTTACCGATTCAATGATGATGATTTGTCGCATCAATATGCGAAATGAAATACTTTGAAAGTAACAATAAATTTAATGTAAATTTGTCGGTAAAAAGAAGTGCAATTATTCTATAGAAAACAGAAAATGATTATAACCTATCTTAATAACAACTGACTCCTACGTTCCATTCGAAATTTCGTATATAACTTTGTATTCAAAAACAGTGCATTGGTAGCGATTCTGCCAAAAGTAACTTAGAAATACAATCATATTTATCCCTACAGCCCTATTACTTGACAGCTTGTTTAGACATTATTTAGCGACTTTATTTTCATTTATGGTAAAAACATACAAACAAAAAATCTCGGCACGGAAATACTTGGACTGTGGAAACTTACCCACATTTAGATAAACATCGAGGCGCAACAAGGTCAAAAATAAAACTCTTTCACTACACACAAATACACTGTCAAGTCTGCATATGTTGCGATAGACTAACTAAAGGATGCTGGCCAAGAGCAGCAGCAGCAGCAGCAAGCAGACACTTGTTGCAAGAATTTGTTGACTGTCGCTTAAATTTATGACCCAACGCCGGGCGACAAAGGCAAAGGCAGCAGGCAAAGGGCAGCAGGCAGCAGGATAAAGGATGACGATGGGAATGAGAATGGGAATGGGAATGGGAATGGGAATGAGGAGGTAAATGGCAGCCAGAGGCCGTAAGTTTTTGCTGCTTATGAGCAAATTATCAAAAACCAAACTGAAAACTTTGCCAACACCAATACAGCATCAAAACAACATTAACACAGCCACCGCACAGCCAACACCAACAGTTGGCTGCCTCAAGGAGCTGCACTTGGACTTGGACTTGAACTTGTGCTTGGGCTTGGACTTGAGTTTGGCTTTGGGCCGCCCTATCTGGCTGCATGCTATTATGTCTTTTTTAGCACTGCTTTTTTCTCTCCATGTTTTTCTTTTTTTTTTTGTGGTGGTGCCCATGAGTAACAACTTAATTGAAAGTGCGCTTTGTGGCGGCGACAATACAGCTGCCTGCTGCCCTGCCTGCCACAGCCCTAAATCGAGTTCTTCGCCAGGACGCCAGTCACGATCGGCACTCTTTAGTCATTTGCCTAATGCCCGCATGAAATATGACGAGGCGTTAAGTAGTTACAAAGCAAACCACAGTGGAGAGTAGGCAAATTTGTTTATCCCTCCTGTAGATATTAATAAGCTGTATTTTCCACATTTGCCGACTTGTGTGAGAGCATATTTTTTTGAGAGTGGTGCTCTGAGGGCGAAGTCAAAATTGTGGATTGGTTAAGTATACGCAAATTGTAGTTACAGTTTTGATCTAAGTGAAATTTCAATGGAGCCAAGTAGATTGGGCAAGAAATTAAATGAAATTCAAAATATAATAATTGTATGCGAAGTAGCTGCAATTAGTTACAACACTTGCAGACCTTTATTCACCATCCTATTTCATGTCGCTGGCTATAAATAATTGTTTGTAATCGCAAATCGATCAATTTAAATCATTTCATGCTCAATTATTGCACCTCGGCCCGCAGGCGCATAGTTTAACACTTTGTGCTGATTTTTTCTAATAACGAAATTCGATTAAGTTGTCAATCGTTCGTTGCAGTTAAGTAATTTTTAATTTTCGACCCACTGTGTTAGCTATTTTTATTGGTTGCACAACAAGAGGCTGAGGCGGAAAAAAGAGCTGAATGCAAAACCTAAGCAGAAATAAACTCGTATGCATTTAATCATGGTAACTTAAGCTCGAGATCATGTTGTGCCACAGCGACCAACAGAGTCACAGAGTCACAGAGTCGCAGAGTCACTCGAAGTACACTCCAAGTTTTGCAGTCCGAATCTGAGTCCAAGTCTATTGGCCGCACCCTCCGCGGGAGACGCCAGAGTCGGACTCTCTGGGGTCTGAGATCTCTTGGGCTCTGTTGTTGTTGGTGTCTCTGTTTGCAGTGTCGCTCCTTCATTTTTATATTTTTTTTTATTAAAAAAATACAGAGAACTTCGTGTCACCGCAGTGTTGGTTGCCTTGGCAGATACTGTTTTGCTGGTTGTGCCTTTTATTTCAACTGCTGGCCGTTGTAGTAGGCGCACAAAAGGCGCAGGAGCTGAAGCGGGATTAAGAAGACGCGACACAGTGGTTGGCTTTGGCCAGCTCCAAGTCCGGCCAGGTCGGGCCCATGAATGGAGTGCGGCGTGTTCTGGAGATTAATAAATTGATGGCATCCATTGCACATAACGTGTAACTAATGGCGCTCATCAATTCTGCTTTACATCTCAATCTGGCGTTGGCGCAAAAAAAAAAAAAAAGAAGAGAGAAAAAGCAGCAGGCAGAAGTAGAAGTAGAAGTAGACATGGAAGTTGTCGGTGGAAAAAAAGCTAAGACCAAGCCTCGTTGTGGGCAAAACACGGAGCAGGCCATTTGGTAATGAGGCAGCGTTGAGGCAGGCAGGATAAGGCAACAAACTGCGTGTGCTGCCTTCACTTTCTGTGCCGCATGCGGAAAGGGAAAGTCGATTCTATGCCAAGGAAAACAAAACAAAAATTCAAATTCCACTTATGCAACTCTCACGCATCCTGCTGACTGCCTGACTGCAGCGAGCCTTACACTGATCCTGTCGTGTCTGCAAATTAGTTACGCTCCGGTTTTGCTTTCATTTTCGAACACACAACACACACGCAACTATTGTCAATTTGCATTATTTGCGAGACCGCCTTCTGTGACTGTCCCTTTCGGGGCACCTCTTTCGACCTCTTTCACACTGCGTGACATCTTGTCGCAGCCCTCTAACCAGTTGTCTAGCTGTCCGGTGCATTCATCGATTTCGTTTTGGGAAATTTGCAAATTTGGCAAAAATGTCAGGTATACGTCGAAGCGGTGTTTTTGTCCTCATTGCAGATGGATTACGACTAATGTGACCGATTGGCCAAGGCAATAAAGTGAAATTACTCAGACGTGTCAAGGTCAGCATTCGATTCTTATGCTGTCCGCATTGGCAATTTTGCAATGGCAAGTATTTTAAGTAAAATAAATGTAGTTTAAATAATAATTTACCTTAAATAAACATTTAAACTATTGGTGACAATTTAAACTGCAGTCCTTAGCTATATAAATGTATTAAATCATTGTTTTATATATTTTTAAAGTTAATTCATTTCAGTCACCCAACAATTTCATTTAAACTGCGCGCACCACTTGCAAAAGCAGTGCAACTCAACGAAACAGCAAGCAGTGTGCTCGGACTGCTTCGCCAAGCAGTGCAGAACTGAGCACAGCAAGCTGTGCAAACGAGTTAACGAAAAGATCATCAGCATCTTCCCAAGACAATAATAGAATTTAGATAGTTTATAATAGATTTTGTCCGTTAGGCAATATTAATTGTTGGTTAGCACCGTTGTTGCTTAACTTATGTTTGTTGTGTTCTTATTATTTGGTTTGTTGTTGGTATGCAAGACTACGACTAGTTTATGACTACGTACGTTCAACGTTCTAACTACAGCAACCCACTACTATAAGAAGAAGAAAAATTCCACTTAATACATTTCGTGGAATTGTCGATCACTTTCCTTGACACTTACCAAACTGACTTCGCATCCAGGGATACAGTGGTGACGGCATCCCTGAAGATTGCGAACTCGGATTTTGGGATGGCGGCGTATGTTGTCCCGGATGTCCCTGATGCATCTGCGGCGGTCCCTGCCCGGCACCCGGATGCATCATGCCCTGCGGCGGCGACACCACAACGGGCGGCACGCCCGTCTGCTGTTGCCCATACATGCCCATGTTGTGATGATTCTGATGCACCTAAAAGTGGACGAGATGCCAACGTAAATATTGCGTGTGTTTTCATTTAGTTCTAGCCAAACACCAACTCCAAGTGAAACCAAAGTGATAAGCTGGAGGATTTGGGGGAACGCGTCTGTGCTTACCTCTGTTACATCGGGAACGCCAACGTCAGTGTAACCCAACTGTTTGTGGAGCGTGAGCGGCAAAGAGATGGAAGAATGAAGCGTTTTGTTAAGAATGTTATTAGGCGGGGCGTTTAAAGCTGCAACCAGTGTTTAGTATGCGTTGTGTAGGGGTTGGGGTTGGGGCAATAAAGAATTGTGCTCTTACCTGCGCCTGCGGATGACCCATGTGATGGGGCAGCGACATCTGTGCATTCATATGATGCCCACCCATCTGATCCACCAGCGGCGGCGAGCCGCCTTCCTGCACCAGACCGAGGCCACCGACTGCCGCCTGCAGTTTGCAGCTCGCGTAGACGACGGGCTGCTGTTGTTGCTGCTGCTGCTGTTGTTGCGGATGTGTCACCTGTTGCGTCACCTGAGGATGTTGCTGCTGCTGATGTTGCTGCGCCGCTTGTTGCTGCTGCTGCTGTTGTTGTGACTGTTGCTGCTGGGATTGTTGCTGTTGTTGGGCAACTGACACCAGTTGACCGTTTGTCTGCGACTGCGGCATCACACCGCCCACCTGACTGGAGGGACTATCGGGTCGCGAGTAGCCCTGATGCTGCTGCTGCTGTTGCTGCTGCTGCTGCTGCTGTTGCTGGTCCATGCCCTGGCCGTTGTAGTAGGGCATGCGATCGTAGGGCGGGAAGCGCGGGTAGGGCATGTTGCCCTGCTGATTTGGATTCTGGCTGTAGTGATGCATCTGCTGTGCATCGAGATCGGTGACGCCGTTGCCCGGATAGTGGCCATGATGCATATCCGCTCCCATGTACGAGTTCGTGAAATATGACGTCATGCTTTCGCAGTTATTTGTACTCATCGTCATTGTGTTGTGTGTTTTGTTGTTATCGCTTGCTTCTCTTGTTCCTTGACTGTGACCGTGACCGTGAACGTGAACGTGACTTAGTTGCTAGTGACTGTGACTCGACTCTGTGTGCTTTTAGCTACTTTCCTATATACAAAGTAAACTACCAAATTCAATTCTTCAGTATCAATCACTCAACGAAGGATCTATTGCCTTACTTACCTAAATATCCTTTGAACACTTAAGTACAATGTACAGTTGCGCCTTAAATTTAGTGTTTTTTTTTGGGGGGGAGGGGAGTATGTGTTTAAGTTTGTTTTTTTTTTCTTTTTGTGTGTGTGTGAGGTATAAAATTATTTGCGTTCCTTTTTTGCTGTTCCTCCGTTTTGGTAGAAAATCCGTTGCTCTTGCAGTTGCAGTTGTTCCTTATGATCCTTAAGTAGCCTTAACCTCTAGTTGGTATTTTTCAATTTTGATTTTTGAAACTCTGCAAATAAACGAAGGCAAATTCGTGTATATTAGTTAGTGCTCTTTACGCTTTGAAGTTTCGTTTGAAAATGCGCCACAAAAGCTGGGGCAACATGTGCTTGGCGCTGATATCAACATGTGCTGCGATGATCTGTGGCAAGAATTTAGCTGACAAATGGTTTATGCTACGCTTTGACAATTTCCAAAAATTATCGAAAATCATATTGAAGATTTGGGAAAAGGCGCGAGGAATATGGAGTAGAAAGTATTTAATATTTATAATAAAATATTTAAAGTTGTCTTGCTTTAAATTAAATCTAGCATGTGAAATAGTGACCTTAATTCATATCTGCAGCATATCACAGCGATCTAGCAGTATCTTTTTTTTTAATTCCAGGCTTTTGTGCTGTGCTATTTCCTGGATAAATACAGACTTTGATTGTGCTTTGCAGCATAACAGTAGTGTCATTCATTGGCTGGCTGACAAGCTGACAACATGCGTTGAATTTATGAATATGAAATCAATTGTGTTATCCCCTTTTGACCTGACATCCTTCCGGTCAAAGTGATTTAATTTCCTGGCTCATTATCACGAGTCTCTGACCTCATAAATCAAAACTCGAACAATGTAGACAGACAGAGACAAGCACAAACACACAGAGCAGCAGAGAGACACACGTTACATGCCATGCCGTGCCATGCCATTTCATGCATATAGTATGCAAGCATCTCTCATTCTCTGTCTTGCTTTCGTTCGCTGTTTGTGCTGTGTGTTTGGTGGTGACAACCCTGCCGAAAAACTAACTAACGGTAACTTGTTGTCGGAAATGAAACTTTTGCAACTTTGCAGAATGGCCGCCGCACAAAAAGCGAGCGAGAGTGTAGAGAGCAGAGAAATGGTGAAACTTTAAAATATTTCAGCGACAAGCGCTGCTTGCATATTTTTCCGCCTTTTCCCCTCGACTTTTCCCCATTGGCATTTCCCGGCGCATGTATTTGTATTGTCTGCAAGTGCGAGGGCGTCTCTCTGTGTATGTTTGTGTGTGTGTGTGTGAAGCATGCTGCCTTGCTCGCTTTTGTTAACGAAATAATTTCTTGTGCCGCCAATGCTGCCGTTGCCAAAGCTTCCCTTTCAATTACATATTTCCCGCTGACGGTCGGCGCGAAAGGACAATGCCTGGCGGAAGGAAGCTGCGTCGGGCGAAAAGGCCAAAACTCCCCGAACTCCACGAACGAATGGCGAATGGTAAAATCGGTGTCGGTGGCGGTGGCGGTGGCTCGCTCTGCCTATAGAGAGATGGCCATAAACGAGTATACGATATATAGGTGGTTATCAGACATGTGCTGGGATGGGCAGCCTAGGAGACAGGGGAGGGGAGGGAAGTGGCAGTGGCACTGGAATTGCAGACGAGACAGCAGCCTTGGCCATGGCGGTTGGACCTTGCACACAGCTGAGAAGGGGCGAGTGGGGGGTAAAGAAACTCACTCAAGCACAAGCGAGATGATAATAATGTCTGATGTGTGTTTTGTGCTGTTGTTCTCGTTGTTACTGTTGTTGTGGTGTATGCGTGTGTTTACTTTATGATTTATGTTTGTCTGATGTGATTTATTCAAGCGAACAAATGCTAAAATTTGATTTGCAATAAAAGATTTGGACTCAAGGAAAAATCACGCAGTGAGCTTTAATTTAATTTGACAGTCGGCTAAATTAAGTTCAATTATGAACTGAATCTATTAATTTTTGAGTAAAAATAAAAACGCTTCTTTTCGTCATGTATTCACAAATTGCAATTCATTTGTTGCTTGCGTGCTCCTTTAGCTTATGCTGTAGATTTTGGCGCTTCATATCGATTCGACATTGCATACTTTTAGGCTTCTGTGTGCGCAGCCCTCTAGCGGCGGCGACGTTAAACTACTCAAATCATTTTTGACAGATGTCGCTTTCGCTTTGAGTGGCACGCAGCGACCTCTGGCAGCTAATTGCGTAACTATCACAACTGACACTTGGCCAAGTTGTTTGCTGACATGAGCAAATATGTGAAGAAAACAATAGTTGACCGACTAACAGCTGCAAATTAGTTAAAAATATTTGTATATTTATTTAAAAATATCGAATTCGCTGCATATGAGTTAATTGTCTTATTTGAATGCATTCCGTAACAATTTTAAATTATATATTGTGTGAGCTCAAATTATATAAAACAATTTCTTTGAATATATGTTTCGCGCTTATTAAATTAATATACGTTAAAATTAATCAAATGGTTTTGATGTGCATTAATTGCATGCATTTTCATTAGTCTCAACCCACGGTGCAATTGCTCGTGCAATTAGCCAAGACAGCAACCATAGTTTCAAGCCCAGCCCACTTTCTCACACACACACGCATACCCATGTGCGGGAATGCGCATGGCATATGGGCAGTCCCGTTACCTGTTTAAGTCGTCAACGACAACGGCAACGGCAACGACGTTTGCCCGCCTTCACCACCTCCACGCTCATCACCTACAGCTAATTTGAGAGCTGCGCATGCAGCAGTAGTTGGAACAACAACAACAACGCCAACGAGAGCACTATGGAAATGGCAGCCAATCCATCAAAGGCGACAAACAGCAGCAGCAGCAACAACAACAATAACAACAACAGCAGCAGTAAGAAGAGCTCAGCAATGCAGTTAATCAGTACACACATCAACACACTTTCACACACACACACACACACACATAGGCGCAGACACGTTTCACTCACACGCATGCGCTGTCCCGTGATGGAATGGAAACGAAAACGAAAATGAAAATGAATGATTTCATTCTTCAGGCATCAACTGCAGCCATTTTGATTTACGATTGCGTCGGTGTCTGCTTCTTCTTCATAGTTTTGCATAGCGGCCATGCGAAGGCGTCGCCCGTCAGCATGCCGTCGTTGTTGTTGTTGCTGTTGTTGTTGTCGGCATCATCAGAGAGACGCTGTGAGCCAAGGCAACGGTAAACTTACAAAAGGTAGTTAACGCGAATTATCTCTTATTTCAGATAGCAAAAGAGCGGGCTGGCGAGGGGAAGGGAAAGCAGAGAACGCAACCAGAGACTTGCCTGGAGTTGAAAACGTTCTGCTCGGCTGCCCAAATTAATGTTTTGCATTTTATTTAAATAACAACTAATTGGGCTGACTAAGTTAAGACGGAGTTGCCGTCAAACTGTGAAACTCTTCTTTCCTACTTGCGGATTATCACATAAAGAAACTAGAAATTCTGGAAGTGTGGAAAGAAATTAACAATACTAATTAAAATCGCCTACTAGGTATGAATGATTAAAAAAAAGTATGTATTAAAAAATAGTTTCAAATATTTTCAGGTGAGACAAAGTATTTCACAAACAAACTAATTCAAAAATGCAGTTAGACTGTTTTCCGATTTTAAACATGTTAAGCAAACAAAAATAATCCGCAATATCAGATATACATTTTCAATAATAATATGCAATAGTCAAGATTCAACTCGCCTTCCTCACAACCTGATATTTATGTTTCTGATAATGCCCATTTTAACTCGTACAAACCGCTAAACAAATGACCTTGTAATATTACCCAAAATACTCGGGGACAACATGTAGTAAGTAGTTAAATGAAAGACATAAAAAAGCAGAGAGAACAAAAACGAGAGAACATGAAATAAATAAGCTGGCAAGTTGAAGCACGTGCTCAGGGCGAATGCCAGAAGAGTTTATTGTGCCATCAACTAAAGGAGCAAATAAAATTTTATTACCACTATAAATTTCAGCACTTGAAGCGGTCGAGCAAACGCAGGTTCTTCTCCCGGACTCTGCAAACTGTGTAGACTGTGTTCTGTGTAGTCTGTATGCAGTGCTCTGTAGTCTGTAGTCTGAAGTCTGAAGTCGGCCTGAAGTTGGCCTGGTGCTGAGGATAAGCCCACGCGATTTAGCGACGGTGTTGCATAAAGACGAATAACGTAAGAGGCAGAGCGCTGAAGAAGTCGGAAGAGACGGGGACGACAGGCCGGGGAACTGGACTCAGCGCGAGGCCTGCATTTTTCTCACATTTATCTTTTTTCGAGTGCTGCGGCAAAAAGGGAAACGTCTGCCACTCAGTTAACGTGGCCAACAACAGCTGGCGCGTCTCTGCAGTTCCTTGTTTTTTCTTTATTTTTTGGGCGCGCGCGCTCTTCGCTGCTGATAATAAAAATGTCAGCCGCTTGACGATTGCCGGTTCATAAATAAAGTTTTGCATTTGAATTGGAAATTGGCTATTGACAGCGCTGAGCAGGGGGAGACCGAGAGACCGAGAGAGAAAGAAAGAGAGTGAGAGAGAGAGAGAGAGAGAGAGGTGCGCTCACTTGAGGAAGTGGCTGGAGTTGCACTGGCTAAATTTAGAGGGCAAACAAGACGCATTTCTTACATTTAATTGGTGCTATTTAGCATTCACTAATGGACATGGCACAGTGTGCAGCACCTGCAACCACAGGAATAAGAAGATACAAGAGAGAGAGAGAGAGAGAGAGACAGAGAGGAAGAGACTGATAATAAATCTAATTGACACATTTGCGCCGGTAGACTGCATCAGCGGTATTCCCAGGACAATTGACATGACTCCAACGTGGCCAACTTTGGCCAATAATATGTGAGTGCGTGCAATTAAAAGTGCACTGCATTGCTAATGATCATAATGATCGTGATGATCGTGCCGCAGGCACAGTTGCCACTGGGGCAGAGTCCCATCGATCAGCCATTTGCTGTAATTATGCCTAAAGAGTTGACAATCGACACAACACAAGACAACAGAATGAAACAAAACACAGCACCACTACAATACATAAATTTCATTTGTGATCATATCGAATCATGCATCGCAACATGGCACTTGCCCGTCCGTCGATCGATCGATCGATCCATCGTCTGAGCGAGCGAGCGAGCGATCGATCAATCTTTTTGGGTCCCATTGCCCCGTTGTGATAACGCGACAGGGGGAAGATCAAATGTCCACTGGACTCTCGAGCCACTTGTTGATTGGCAGGCAAAAATGCGCCGTTGCCTATTGGAAATTGATTGGCAACAACATGGCCAGCGCACTGGTTCTGGCTTGTTGATGTTTGCTCTTGCTCTTGCTGTTGCTGCTGCTCTTGCTCTTACTCCGGTTGCGTTGTTGTTGTCCTCCATCAGTGTTGTAATGAGCAATGCCTTCATTACAAGGCGCAATGCGTAAACTCAATGCACGCATGCGCATTGCCAGCCACGGACACAGACGCAGTTGGAATCGGAGCGTCTGTCTTCCAGTCTTGGCGACTGTCTTCTCTGCTGCCGGCAGACAAAACACGCACTCACGCACGCAGATCTGTTGCAGCTTTATCGTCGTTTTGTTGCAGCTCTTGTTAAGTGCAAATGCAACCGCTTGTCGTCTGTTTTTCTTGCTGCTGCTTTTCTTTTCTTTGTTTTTAATGAGAGCGCAAGTTGAAGTACAATTCGCGGCCCCCTTCCCCCCTCCCCCCACTCGCAACAGCAACTCTTGCATTATTGTTCCGCAATTGAATTGTTAAGTGCGTTCGCTGCCTGCAACCATTCCAAAGTGCTCTTGCCCCAACTCGCTCGAGCAGTTGCCGGAGTTGCGCGATTGCGTGTGAAAATTATAATTTCGTGTGCGCACCACTGAACCACCGAGTGACCACAGTGTCCACGCTGTCCACTGTTGACCACCGTGTCCAAAACGACAAAGAAACTTTACTTTAAATGTTGTCAACAATTTGCAAGTTTTGTTTTTGTTTTAGTTGCGCCGAGCAACTTTTAAGTGTTAATTAAATTTCATTTTATTGCGCAAATGAAAGTGAAGATAATTTTATATTTTTTTTTTGTCTGTTTTTCGCTTTTCTTGTCTTGTTTTTTGGTTTCTTGTTGTACATTAAACACAAGTCACAAAACCATAAATAACACATTTTTAATGGTAGCAACAAATTAATGAGCTTTGCGGCTGCTCTGAAATCGTGTTGAAATTTGCCGAAGTTGAGAAATTTGCTGTTAGTCACACGCATAATGCAAAAGGTTAAAGTTGATGCCACCAGAAAAAAAAGGTTAACCAAATTTCCAGAACTCTGGCAAAAGAATTTTCAGACTTTCACTTTATTTTTGCGCATTGTTTTATCTTTTCCTTAACTGTGTTATTTAAATTTACAAATATTCTAGAATTATTAAAATATTTTTCAAAATTATCGCAACAAAATTACGTTTGTCTTGTTTAAAATCAGTTTCACCTTTAACAATTGCCAGCTGACTGTGAACAGCGATAGCGAAACGGACACAGTTAGAAACCTGCGCTGGACTCCCCACAGAGCGAGCGTAGAATCAGCGGGATATAAGGTGAAAGTTGACATTGCATAAGAATCAAACCGAAGATATGCAATTCTACACAGTTTTTCCCAACAAAAGTTGAAGGAAACCCAGCAAAGACAAAGGGAATTGCGTAAGACACAGTTACAGTCAAGGCCCCGAACTCTGGATGACCTGCAGGTGCTCGTAGAATACCTGAGACACGACTACGGCCCGTAAAATTGGACAGACGTTGACCAAAATAGAGCAATTAACCTTGTCTACGTGACGGCGGCGTGTCTGAATGTCTGAATGTCTTTAGGCCCTAACTAAGTGGACACGTTTGTCATTTTCATTCGTTTGCCTAATTGTCAGCCAGTGACTGCGATTATCGGAGCGTGGAACTTCAGCGACATTCGGTTTCAAACACGTAATTTGGTATAAGTCATATGGTTCAATTTAATTAACTTTACAAAGCAGCAATTAATTCATTACCGAAGAATCTGTATTTTATAGTGCTCGTCTCTCAATTTAATTGCCCAAAGTAGATCAATCAAACATAAAAAGCACATGGAAGCGAATTGAGAGCTTTAAGTAGCTTTAATTGTGCTGATTGAAAGTAATTCAAGCAACTTCCTCCATGTTGGGCAACACTTGACTTCATTTGCTGTTGAATTTACTTTTGTTTTATACATTCTGTCGAACTGTCGAACTCGTTGTATTTTATTTGAATATTTATTTTATGTCTTAAACGAACACATCAACATTTGCTCTCGCTGTGTCTGCAGGGTATTTTATAATTCACACAACTTTCATGTCCATCTTTAGCCCTATTAACAATGTCATCGTCATCTGCAGCCATGTGCTTGCCTCGCTTCGCCTTGCCACTGCCACAAAATGTCGCTGCTCCATATAGATGCTTACTTACTTATTCAAATCGTTGAGATTTCCCCCTCTTTGGGCCTCATCGACCATTTCATTTCCATTTCCCATCGCATGTCTCACTGACTGCCTCGCTGCCTGCGCTGCGTTCTCCCTCCTCGCTCCGATCTCCCGTCTCTATCCCTGTCCTATTCAACTTGCCGCCTGACACTTCTCTGACAGCGACAGGCCATGAGCAAAACTTTTGTTCTATATACAATTTTTTCTTTTTTATTCCCTCCTCTTTATTTTTTTTTTTGTGTGCTGCCTTCTTCTTTCTTGTTCTTTGCAGTGTCGGTTTATTCAGAATATGAGCAAAGCCAAGTTGCAAAAATGCTAAAACAAAAACGGGGAAACAGAGTCGCCCAGCGCTAGAGCCCAGCGCTGATGCTGAAGCCGATGCCGATGCCGAAGCTGGAACTCAAACTGGAGCGGAGGCAGAGCCAGTGAATGTCATGACAGGCTCAGTGACTTTGGGACCCATGGCTAAACTCTGAATACGGAATACTGAATGCTGAGCACTGAATTGCTGACTAACAGCCCTGTCGCGAAATATGAGTCCATTTCTGCTTGAGCTGGTGAAAGGGATGTGGCCATTGCCGCTCCGAGGCCATATAATCACACACATACACACACACACACACTTTACGCCCATTTGGCTCCACTGTGCGCACGTGCTTAAATACTTTGGCAGCAACAACAACAGCGAGCACGACAGCGAAATGAGAGAATACTTTTCAGGATGTGACACAAAATGCCGCCATCGTCGTCGCTGTCATCATTGTCTGCTTTAAAGATTACACAAAATATTTGTAAAAATACAAAACACAACACGCTGACGAGGGGGCGGTGTGTGTGTCTGTGTGTGTGTGTGTGTGTATGGGGGCATGGTCGAGGGGGCTGTACAGAAAATAAACTCACAGCTTTACAGAAATAACAACTGCGGAGGCAGCAGGCGCGCACACAACGGAAAATCAAAGAAAAGCAAAAAGAAACCAAGAAAGAATACAACAGAGAAAACAAAAAAAATAAAAAAAAACACATGAAAATATTTACAAAATATTTTCCACTTCAACGAAATGGAAAACGCGACCGCCCCAGTCGCAGTTGTTTTCCCGCCGCCCCTCCATTGCTTGCCATCCGTTGCCGTGACACGACTCGAGTTGACTTGGCTTTTGTCTGCGCTTCCTCCCGCTCCCGTTCCCGTTCCCTGCCCCCGCACTCTGTGGCACTTATCCCCGCCTGCCCTCCCCCCACAACTCGCTGTCAGTTTGTCTTTCCGTCTAGCAATGGCTCGTTGGCTCCGTCTCTCATCTCCCATCTCCGTCTGGGTCTCGTAGTCGGCGCCGTCGGCTGCCAACGACAAAAAGAAAATGCAGCGCAGCGTGAAATGCCTCGGGAGCAACACCAGCAACACTTGCCACACCAACGGCAGCGGCAACAACAATGCAAATCAAATGCGCGCCAAAAAAACAAATTGCAAACTGAACTTGACTGAGAAATCAGCGGCAGCAGCAACTACAACAACTACAAATGTATCTTCAACCAAATGCACAGTGTAAATGTATCTGTAGCTGGATCTTTAGCATCATGATGCGTCGTTCTCTTAAGTGAATTGTGTGAAAGAATTTAGACATCAGCGCAAAATGCGCCTGGCTAATTCTCAATTTAACTGCACACTTCATAAATGTATCTTTTTCTATCTGTATGCGTCTCTGTATCTGTATCTGTATCTGCATCTCCATCTATGTAGCTGTGCATTTCGTTGGCACAGCGGCTAAACAAGTTTTTAATTGATTTCTGCTGCATTGACCCACAAAAATGCTCAAATTGCTCTGGCGCCAATTGAACTCACGCCTAAAAGAAAATTGTTATTTAAGCTGAAACCTGTTGAATGCATTATTGAATTTATTTTAATTGCTAGAAATTTCTAAGGAATTTATATCTACTGTGAATTCTTGTAGTAAAATACAAATATTTTATGATCACTAAATTCTTAAATTTTACTAGCATTAAAAGTGTTGTTAGAGCCAAAGTGAGTTTCACTTAATTAACAATTAGCATTTAGCTCAATTACTAAACAGTACTCTTATCTTATCTGCCCCCATAATATTTGAATTAGTTTAGCATTGGGCACTCCAAAGAGTCGTTTTCCCTCTTTAACGAAGCCATTCACTCACTTCTATCTATGCTAATGCGGCAGAGCCTAAGCCCCAAATCCCTTTTAGAGGACGCACTCATTGCCCTCCCGAGACTGATTCTCTTACCGCCATCGTCTCACAGACTTTTCTGCCATGATATGATAATTATGTATGTTGCCCACAAAAAGCACACACAAAATGCTAAATTCATATGCAAACGGCCGTAAAACTTCAACACGGCAGGACACAAGCTATGCGGCAGGGAGAGAGAATGAGCGAGAGAGAGAGAAGGAAGATGGGGAAAGCGGGAGGGAAGTTAACATGGAGCGACAACTACAAGTCAAAATATAAAATGGAAAATGTGTGAATATTTCATTTGGTTGGTTGTGTGGCAAAAGCCAACATACCAAAAAAGAATAAAAAAAAACCTAGCACCGAAATGCCACATGTGGCAACTTGCAGTGGCAGCGGCGGCAGTGGCAGCAGCAACAACAACGCACACGTCAATGTTAATTTAGTCAACGCCACAAAACAGGCACAAACAACACAACACAGCGCAATACAACATAACACAGCACAGCACAGCACAACACAACAGAACGAAGCGAAACGAAACGAAACGAAACACAACAACAAATGAAACAATTCCATTGGGCATTGTTGCGGCCGCCCGCCCCCTCCTCAGGTCTGCCTGATTTCACATGTGCTTCTATGTCAACTTTCATGAAATTAGTTGGCAACATGACGAGCTGCCAGCCAACGTTGCCACCGCTATGAACGCCGCCCTGTGGCACAAACACGCCCATTAACAGGCGTCGGGAATCAGGGAATTCGCATCAGCAGCAGCGGGACAGCCGAGGGGGGCGAAGGCTATGCCTAATGCGCAGCTGACACCTTGCCAAAGTAGTTTTCGCTGTTAGCCGCGCGCGGTTAATTCACAGCACCAGCAACAGCAACAGCAGGAGCAAAAGCTGAGGCCGAAATACAGGCGTCCCATTGGGGATTTAACCAACAGGCTTTGGCCTGAAGGGAGGCAGGGAGGCAGGCGCCACAGCCGCTGGCCACGCCTCGTTTAGATTTGGACTGTGCACGTGTTGCAACACCGCAACGGCCACCGACGCAGCTAATGCCACAAAGCGACGCCTGGCAACGGTTGGCGTTGGCGTTGGCATTCATTCGCTTTCCCGTTTTGCTGCTAATTAAAAAAATTTCATTCACCTCGCTGCCTGCCTCCCTTGCCACTGCCACGTTCAGCCCTTGCCAACCCCCTGTCGCTGTTTAGTTTAATTATTACAAATGGCCGAGAACTACAGAAACAAATGGCGAAATGTATAAAATTTACCCAAAATGCAGCCACAAATTAATTAAGTCAAATTAAATTGCCATTCAAATGCAACTCGCTAAATGCAGATACCATAATTGCATAATTAAAACGTATTTAATGTCGCATAAATATGTTGTGCAAAAATATGTTGCGAAAAAGCTGTGTTGTCGCGAGATAAACAATATTGGAGAAACAAATTTGGAAAGCTCTAAAATACAATAAATAGAATTTAGATAATTTCTAAATGTAAATTCAAAAAATCTAAAGGCAGAAATTACGCCAGTTACAATTCAGTTTTCTGACTGTTTCTTTTGAAATTGTAAATTACTAAATGTAAATACAATTTGATTTCCCATAAATCTGAAGCATTTTACATTCCATTACATATTTTTCAAGCTACTGATTAGGCTCATTACCAACTTCCAATTTCATTCGCACAATCCTAAAGCCCAACATCGAATAACGAATCATGGCTGAAATCAAAGAACCGCTTAACACTCCCCTTCCCCTTGGATCCCTGTCAGACCAAATGCGAAACGCAGCTGTTTAATCGATAAAAACATTTCAACTGCAATTTGGCTATCGGTTTTCGGCAGTGGCAGCAACACAGCAACAACGGCAACAGCGGCAACATTGACTACTTGTAGATACAATATGCTCGATGGCCATGGCCACACTGAGTTGTCCCCGCATTAGATACAGATACTGAGATTTTGTTGTATGCCCACGGGAGTAGTCAGCCATGTGTGTGTGTGTAGGCTGCGATAAACGCGAAACGAACGCAACAAGCAGCCAAGAAGCTGTTGGCAACCCTGGCCAGTGGCCAGTGGCCAGCAGCCGATAAGCTGTGCAGCCACATTCTCGTCCTGGCCAGCTGGCCAAGCTCCTGGCCATATGGATGGAAAACTAAAAATGGCATTAAAACAAAAACGTAATCGCAGCCATAGTCACTGCCACAGTCACAGCCACAGCTCGGGTGGATTTTCATTCTCCCTTTCCTTCCCGAGAAGACGCAGTTCGGAAAAACAACCCCGGCCACGGGGTAAGTTTTTCCTCATGCGTTTGCCTATCTATCGAAGTTTGTGTTTGTGTGTGTGTGTGTGTGAGTTTCTAATAGGGTGGTTTTGTTTTTGTTCGCCAGAGCTACTGAAGTTTTTCCCCATTGCAGGATGCACAAACACTTTTAATTACTGTATTCAGAGGGAAACGCTCGCATTGCGAACTGCATTTTAATAACATTGTTGTTTTTATCGCTTACTTTTCAAGTGATTCGGAATAAATGATTACCTGGAACGAGAGAAGAAGAATTGCAAACTATTAATTTTCAATGCATTTAAAAATAAGAGGTATATTTAATATTTA
Organism: Drosophila siamana; assembly: GCA_035047445.1. Taxonomy (NCBI): domain Eukaryota; kingdom Metazoa; phylum Arthropoda; class Insecta; order Diptera; family Drosophilidae; genus Drosophila; species Drosophila siamana. The sequence continues at coordinate 8,212,979 of JAWNPP010000004.1, read as the reverse complement.
TTAGAAAATTATTAGTAATTAAGAATTAATGTAAAGGTAGCCACGTCTGTAATCAATTAAAGCCACAAATTAATTGTCGCCTGCTCATGTTCGATGTCATTCACAGTTTCCGCCGTCAAGTTGGAACTGTGTACACAATTTCTCGCTCGATTGCATTCAATTCCACTGCTCAATTGGCCTGGCTGTGAAGCACTTAATCGGCTGTAAGAAGCAATTAAGAAAAAGTCAACTGCAGAACCGACAACTGGGCTCCACTGCTAACCAATTCCATTCAAGTTGGTTCGGCAAACTTCGACGGAGGAGTGTTGATTAAACAGCCATAAAAGCCAAGGCGCAAAAACAGCAACACTCCAAACAGCAATAACCCGACTTGGCAAATGGCGGAGCGAGTGAAAAAAATTACTTAATTAGCTGAATCAGGAGGTGCTTGGTCAACATCAAGCCAAGTTGCCAAAGAGAGAGAGAGAGAGAGAGAGAGATAGAAAGAGAAAAAACAGTCTGCAGACCAAGTGTAAATTGAATGAAATATTCATGCAGAGATTTCTGAACATTGTCCGCAGATCCCCAAAATTGGCAACGTTCGCAGTGATGTTTTATTGAATTGAAAATCTCATTATCACCTCGACGCATTCTTTGAATGCATTTTGAGGTTCGCTTCACAGTCGCTGGTCGCTCGTCGTTCGCCGTTCGTCGTTGTCCTTGTCGAGATACTGCGATTCAAGAACGTTGCATCGTCATCGGAATCGTCAGATACTCGCAGCTAATTATCGTAATTATTGCAAATTTACAAATTGATATGAAATTGATTAGTGCCCCAGTGGAACGGACGCAAGAGCGTTGGCCAAGAGCCCCAGACAGCTTCCCCGAGATGGGCAACAAGTTGGTCAAACTTGTTTTTCGCTCCATCTCCTTCTTCTTGTTCTCTGTTTGCCTTTTGCCTTTAATAAATGCATTAAAAATCGCTGGCAAAAATGCTAATTTGATGGTGAGAATTCTGCAAGTGGGCAAAAAAGGTGTTAAACCCAGAATGGAGCGGCAGAGTTGCCATTTTCACTTTTAAATGATAAAAATGTTGATTTTGACGACAGCTGAGCAAAACTCAATTAAGTAATTTTACTGCCTTTGTGATGGAAAAAGTAAATAATATCGTTAGAGTGTTAAAAATAAATAATTCTAATAGTTGCGGCACTTGCATGTGCTGCATGCAGCTCTATGAAGATTCGCTCAATTTGTCCAGCAAAAATGTCGCGACGTTGGCGACATACGAACATAAAGAAACTCTCATGGTGAGAACAAATTTTTCAATTAAGCCATTAATTCACTCTGCGCCACACACACGCAAATTTACTCACACTCACACACATACACACACACATGCAGAGGGTAAGAGTAACAGATGCACACACACGATCATCGTCATTATTAGCATCATCATCATTATCATTGGCATTGTCGTTTGCCGTTTGCCGTTCCTTCTGTCGCATTATTTTATTAAGCATCCACAGTCACATTCACATTCACATTCACATTCGCATGCACATCTACATTTACAAGCATCCCAAAGTCCAAGCGCTGTCTCCAATTCAAATATATCTCCTTCTCGCTCAATCTCACTCAACCGCTGCTCGCTCTTGTTGTGCTACTCTCGCTCTGTTCCGTTTCGCTTCCTCTTGTTGGCTGCCCAGCGCTACTCTTGTTGTTGTTGCTGTGGCTGTTGCTGTTTATTTGCTCGTTGTCCACTTTTACGCAAATTTTATTCATGTTTGTCCCTGCGCTCGTCTTTCCCTCTGTCGTCTGTCCATAGTTGCTGTTGTTGTTATTGTTGTCGCTCTGCTCGTTTTGCTCACATTGTAAAGTTGTCGTCACAAAAAAGTTGCTCGTTTCCCAAGCTCTTAACAAAAATATTCTGCCTGGCATTCAAATGAAATGAAATTATTTCAGCGCTGAGTTCTTAGTTGATCTGCGAGCTGAGATGATGATTAAGTGAATTGTTGTTGGCATATTTGAGATTAGTTTTCGAAGCAAATGGAATTAAATTGATAGAGAGCAGCAGCATCGAGAGAGAGAGAGAGAGACACGAACGACACGATGTAGGAATTTACATATTGTGGGAGTTACAAATGAAGAAATAAAGATAAGAGCTAAACGAGAACGCCGAAAGTGTGTGAATTCGTTTGATCTGCTTTCTAGCAAATTATTTTTAATGAAGTACTAAAGTAAATCGATGGCTAATATTATTCTTCGTAATTATAACTAAACTAAATTTGCGTTTCTATTAAATAGACAATGACTAATTAGACGTCAGTAGTTCTTGAAGCTTCCTTAAATCTCTTAGTTGAGCAGTCAACCCGGCAATCGATAGCTCAACTTTCCCATCGACAGATGTAGCAGTTGGTTGGTTGGTTTATTTGGTGGCTGGCACCGTCTGGCCGACAGAGGATTGGGGGCATACAGACAGTTACTAATTTTCAACACCTTCGCCTCGGGTGGCACTGCGGGTTGCCAGAGACGTCGCCAGTTGGTGGCAACTTGGTGGCGAGTTTGCTGCAAGTTTTACTTGCCTTTGCCTTGGTGTTCATGCAAATCGACTGCTTTTCACCTGCTTCCTTTTTTGGCCTGTCGCTGGAAAAGCTCTCTATGTGCGTGTGAGTGTGCGAGTGTGTGTGTGTATGTGTGTGGCATGCATGCGTGTTGTTGCTGGTGGAAATTGCATGTTATTAGCATTAGCCGCATACACGATCCCTACCAACTGATACCGAACCATATTTTATTTATATGCGAGTAAACCTCCCGTGTTATTTTTTTTTCTTTCGGTTCGCCTCAAACAAATTTTGCGCGCTTAGACGGTTTATTTACCAATAACCAACGAGCGTGCACCACCGCACCGCAACCACCGCAGTTTGAGGTACCCTAACCACCGCTATATTCGCTGCCCAGGTTGTGTTTTTTTTTTTTTTGGAATATGGAAAAACCGCAACAGTGTCGCAGCATAATAAGAAGACATTACACCAACAACAGTGGCAACAACACCACCAGCAACAGCAGCAGCAGCAGCGGCAACAACAACAACAACAACAACAGCAACAGCAACTTAGTATAACAACAGCAGCAGCAACCTTTGCGTGCTAACATGCAATTTCAATGTAACCAAGCGGCGGCTGGGCAGGAGAGAAACAGCAAGGGGAGAGTGGGAGGGGGAAAACACTCGTCTATAAAGAATTGTGAATAAATTTCCAAATAGCAACCGAGCGATGACTACGCACAGTGGCTCAAGCTTATTGCAAGTGAAACGAAAACAAAACATCCACCTTCTTAAATGAATCAATTGTCAATGGGCAGACTAGACGTATTAGTAATGTGATCCTTTATTTAAGCAATTCATTTTAGATGAAGAATTTCAATTTCTACAGCATTCTTTGCAAACCTAAAGCTGAATAACAATCATCAAAATCCACACTGTGCATTCCAGTAAATATTACGTATACGCAACGTGTGCAAAATCGAAGCGTCGCATGGCATTCAAATGTACGCTCTGCTGTGCTTTGCGTTCAGCTGCCACACTCAGATATTTGGCGAGAGATTCCAACGATGTGAGTGTGTGTGTGTGTGTGCGAACTTTAGTCCTCCATCAATATGAATTTTCCTCGCTCTCTCTGCTGTCTCCCCACTCTATCGGAATCCTAACCAGTCACGGGGTGCCGCAAACTTTCTGTTTGTTTATCATTAAGACATTTTACAGTTTACACTTTGCACACGGGGTTGCCTTTCATAATCTGCCGCTGGCATATGTCCTCGTATGCGATTGTGTTCGTCTATCTGCGTGTAATGTGTGTGAGTGCAGGATATTGGCGCCGTTGGCTGTTTGTGCTGAGGATTAAGCGCCAGCCACGACCAACTGCGCCCAACTTGTTGTAACTCTCAGCTCCCCACCGTGCCACGCCCCATTTACAACGCCCTCTCTCAACGTCTGTGTGCGGCTCATGTGTGATACTCGCTTGCATTTTGAAACACGGCCAGCTAGTTGGCTTGTACTTTTGCCGGGCTAATTACAATAATTTTTCTAATGTCGCTTGGCATAAAATTTGTAACGTGACGTGGCGATAGGCATCTGCCTGGTGCTCGTTCGATGCAAACAACATGACAATTTGCAGAGTCCGACACGAACATGACTCCAACATTATTGAGGCCACAAAGAGCGCAAGGAGCTGCAGCCAAGAGGCGGGCCAACTCGATGGACAGACGGCCAGCTTGGAAACGTGTGCAGCGATAAGAATCGGCAAGCGAAACGCTGTTGTCAATCACAAGCTTCACTTGGCCAGAAGCAGCGGCAATAAGCGAGGAGTTTGACTGCTTAGAGATGGGCGCATGTCGATGGCAAAGATAAACATAACTTGTAATTGTAATTGTGGCTCTAATAAATACATTATTTTGTATGGATACGCAACTGATACTGATCGAAAGCGTACGCTGTCTTTATGTCACGACTATTTCGATAGGAAACGCGTAGCGAGCATGCGGAAGTTGAACAGAACGATTTCGAAGAGAGACATGAATTTTAATAAAAAAAAGAAATGATTATGTAAAGAAATGAAATTGATTTTGTTACAGCCACTCGTGACACGACATGTGAGCCATCTCTAGAAGAAGTACATGTGTAAGTGCAGTTAAACGTGTAACAAGCAAGCTCGATTCGCTTCATTTCAAATGCGCAATAGACGTCGCCTCGTCCAAGTCCACGTCCACGTCCACGTCTACGACCACATCCAAGTTGACGTCGAAGTCGACCGCCCGAAAGTGTTGGCAATGTGCGCTGCCGGTGGCATTTAACCGCTGTAAATGAGTTTATCTGGCGCAATCAGCAATTTTCGGTATCCGCTTTTGAGTCACTAAGACTGAGACTGAAACCGCAGCCGTCGCCGTTGCCGTCGTCGAAGCTACCGATGACTTCGTTGCTGACGTCGCTGCGCATGTGCAGCTGAATGTTAATTAATTGAAATGTACTCGAGCCACACGGCAGAGCGACACTGTGACAATGCGACAGGCAAGCGGCTATCGTGAAGAAGACGACGCCAGCAACAACAACAACAACAACAGCAGTAACAATGAACGGCAGCGAGTGCAACAACAATAAGTATACGGCATGTGGTACCACGACAAGCTCCCCATTGGCAATTGCGATCGCTGGCGATAAGCAAATTGCAGGCGCTGCAGTTCAAAGGAAAACGACAATTATGCGACACTAAAAAGCTGATTCTGAATTAAAACAAAAGCCTTGAAGCCGAGCTTCCGAAAGGGTTGGCAAACGGGGAAAAGTAAGTATTGAGACGGCGACTGAGCAAAAAAAAAAAAAAATAAAGATGGCGCTGGAAATTGGGTTGAATTTGATATGAAAGTGGGTAAATAAAAAGCGTGGCTATATATAACGTGATATGCATCTAAATCGTCCTACAGATCTAAATGAATTCAGCGATAAAATCAGTCGTAAATATTTTAAATAAAATCAAGATTGCAAAGCTTTCATTAAAATCATGATTAACAATAAACTATGTAGGGAAAAATATTTAAAATGCTGATGGAAATCGTTTAAGAATTTCTAAACTCTTGTGACTTACTTAATATTGACAACTTTTTGTTATATTAAAACTTAAATTACTGTCGCAAAAGTAATTGAAATCGAATCAGTTCATTTGGTGCCACAAGTAACTGCTGCTAATTGCACTGTCTTTGAACAGTTCCTACGCCTAATCCTTGCCACTGCCTCGGCTCAGCTGTCTGCTGCTAGTGGCTAATGGCCCATTAATAACACAGCAACTACATTGACTGCAACAGCCACAACAGCAGCAACAGCAGCAACTTCAAGTGGAACAGCAACAATAGCACTCTTGGCTAATTAAGTTATTTGCTGCTAGTTGGCAACTTGTTGCCGTCGGCAAACTGAATGGTTGACATTCGAGTGCAATTGAGTTAATCCCCCCGGTAAGTCGCTGCCTCGAGCTGTCCCCTCGCCGCTCGCCGCTCGCCCCCGCTGAGCTGCAGCAGCGACGCGCATTGTGCGCTCGCTTTATTTGTACCGACAAGAGCAACAACAACAGCAACAACACAGCACTAAGTAGACTCTGCGTTGGCGGCTCAATGCTCGCCTTGTACTTGTATGTTAATTTGTTGGCGTTGTGGATCTTTTGGCCATCTTCAGGCAGTGTTTTGGACTGGTCTAGTTGTTGGCCGACAGCAGCGCGTGTCATCATTAACGTAGCTTCTTTCCTGGCTATTGTTGGCCCTTTTTGCATTGTTCCAGCGCCAGTCTTGCCATCCCTTCTTACCCTTTTTCAAAATGCTGTCTGCTATCCCTACGTTAATGTCCCCATAGTTGTGTCCAAGCCCATTGACCATGTGCAGTTGTCTTACGAGACCGCGGCCAACAATAGCGACCACATTAATGTTAATGGCAACACCAGCGGCAACAACAATAAATGCCACAACGACAAAAGCGACTGTCGTCGAACAGAATTGACCCAAAATCGGACATCAAACAGGCAACATTTAGCCCAGCTGGAGTCTAGTTTGCATAACGGCCTATCAAATAATTCAGATAATGTTCAATATCAAGAGCTATTATTTTCTATACATTTTTACTGTCCCAAATGCACTTAAAATTAACCTATAAACTTTTCATTGGGAACAGTGATTTTTATTTCTAATGTTAATGTTGACACTTGAAACTCTTTAGATTAATTTGGTACATGAAAAATGAAGCGGGAAATAGGACGAACCAACTATAAAAATCTAGTCTTCAATGTTTGTTTTCTGCAGATAATTAGTTTTATGTTTGCTTTTGCATAAATTTACAAGGTATGCAGACAGAGACATCTATTCGAATTGTAGATCTTGGCAAAGCTGATCCAGATTATTTATACCAAGCACAGCACACACAGAAATAAAAAAATATTCCAATGTTAAATTTGACAAATCTATTGTGCCAGCATTGGGTTAATCAGTCGCTAATTAATGGGTCCACCAAAGAGTTGTTCAAACCTAGGTGACACAGTTCGAATTGAGACCAATCCATTGCCGCAGCCAGCTGTCTACAATGGGAACTAGTTGGCTGAACAAAACAAATACGAAACTGAGCTGCAAAATCTTCCCAAGCTGCTTTGATTAAGCGCTGTGACATTTCTATTGCTTGCTCGCCAAAAGAAATTGAAATTAATGGCAGATTAATCGCAATCGAAATCGGAATCGGAATTCGAGACTAAAACCATCGAATCATGCCGTATTAATAGATTCATGGATTCATGAATGCTCCACGAGTCGCTTGGCTGTTCATCTGTCAGTCCGTCTGTCATTATCGGACACTGCGATCGATCGTCGCCTTATGCAAATGTCGATTCGCCTTCAGTTTTGCATATGTGATCGATAACGTTTGAATTTGCTTGCACTCGATGAGCGAGTACTCGTATTCAGCTGGACCAGAAAACATCATTCCCGAATCTAAAATACGATTCACATTCTACATAATATGTGGGCTTGTCTCTGTGTTGAATTTGCGGCATATTTTGTTAGAGATTATCGGCGACAGGTGACAATGACAGCTTCATTATAAAGCAATTAGTGTGATGCACATCAGTGTGCTACATAAGAGAGTGTGTGTGTGTGTGTGTTTCCACTGCATTTGCAGCTGAGCCCAGAAGGGCACAGAGTACTGAGCACTGAGTGGCTGGCAAATTAATTTTTAATAAGACACAGGCGCACACACTGCGACAAACTGACACTGACAGGAGTCACATGGGAGCCAGGACACCCACATAAACACACACACACACATGTACAGTGCCACACACTGTTTGAGTGTCTGACAGGCTGCACTTGTCTCTTTGGCTGCAGTTCGGAAGCTGAGCTTGGGCCGAGTTGCGTATGTTATTCAATATAACAGCATGTTGAACAACACCAGCAACAAGCAACGGCAGCCAACTATAACAGCAACTGCGTCTCTGAGGCGACGTTGGAAAATCTAACGAATATGTAAACGATATGCTATAAAAATGTCAGTCAAACTGTCGCTTCCAACACACGCGCACAACAACGAGCACCAACGACGACGACGACAAACGCAACAACAATTTTAGTCACTTGATGCTTATATTGAAAATTGTTTTCTGCATTGCATTTTGCATGGGCTGCGTTGTTGCATCCGTCGGTTAATACTCAGAGTGGTGTTCAGTGTTCAGTGTTCAGTGTTTAGTTACGAGTACACTCATGAGTCTACTGTGGCGAGTTTTACCTCTCAACCAGCTGCGACTGCGACTGTGGCGGCAACAAAAAATAAACACATTTATGGAAATTTATTCATAGAACTTATGAAACCGATAGACAACAATAACAAGAACAACAACTATGTATGACAGCAACAAAAGAGGCTGCCTGACTGGGTCGCCGGTCGCCGGTCGCCGGTCGCCTGTCCACTCGTCCATTTTTGCCCAGGGGCTGCAGTAGCAGTCGATTCTCTCCCCCCCTTTTGCAATGTCGCTCTGCCTGTCCTGTGCCCCCCTCACTGACCACGCTGCTGGAGGTTGTGAGCCTGGTTTAGTTTCGCCAAACAGTTGGCAGTTGTGTTTTTTGTTGGTTTTGCTTTTTTTTTTGTATTTTTTATTTTTGCTGCCGTTGTCCAGCCTTGGGTGAGCTTCTGTACTATGAAATGATTGCCGCTGCTTGTTATATTTACTATATAAATATAACAATTGCCCTTCTCCCGGGCCTGGTCGAAACGTTTGCTCAATGAAAGAGTAAATTGTGTGGCAATAAATGGAAAATGATATGAAAATATTATGCAATGATTTCATTTAGTTTATGGTAGATTAGGGCTTTTTTTAAAACTGCATGATAAGTATTATTTTGAATTATATTGGTGCAGCTTTGAAATAGGGCTTTTTTTAAAACTGCATGATAAGTATTATTTTGAATTATATTGGTGCAGCTTTGAAATAGAGTTAATTGAATTATCAGTTGCAATAAATATTTTATTAAAGACAGTGAATCATTTTTCTATTTAACTACAACAAAAATATACAATTTTTCTATGCATATTAGGCCGTTATTATCTTTAGATAAACACCTTAATTAGTAAGCAATGTTAAGCAAATAAATACGTGTAATTTTCAAGTTTATTCGCGAATGCAGTTGGCGTTTAATGTAATTGTTATTGTTGCATAAATACTTGACGCCATGTCGTGGCACATCATTATTATTATGCACACACTCACACATGTGAATACACGCATACATATGCCCATTGAGTTGGCTGTGAGTAAACATATTCATGTGCAACGAACGGCACTCAATAGACTCAACAGCAGAAAAACTTAAAAATATGAGCGAGAAATGATTTATGGCATTCACAACAGTGAGCGTGGCGTTCGCTTATATTTGTGTGAGTGCATGAATGTAGTACTGTGAGTACTCATATTTGTATGCAGTGCTGCTGGAGCTGAGTTGACTCTCTTATCTGTTCAGCATTTGAATCGCTTTATCTCCATGCGCTAATTATTTCATATGCTTGCAAAGTGCCGTCTCTCTCTCTCTCTCTCTCTTTCTCTCTCTCTCTCTCGCTTGCTGTGGTCATCTGCCATTCATTTTTATTCATTTTGTGTCATTTGCTGCCATTTACTTAGAACAACTTGTTTGATTATTGAACCACACAAGCGTTTAACCCGCAATTTACAATTTGCGATTCGAGATTCGTAAATCGTAAATCGCAAATCGCGTTTTGCGATTTGACGATTTGCGATTGCCGATTACAGCTAATTTGTTTTGTAAAACGTGTCTGTCGCTTTGTTTCGCTGGCCAGTTTGAAAAGATTTATGAACTGTTTTAATGATCTAATTAAATTGCAACTAGCCATGAATAACATCAGTCGGCTCACTGCACTTCACTTCACTTCGCTGCTACATTCTCGCCTTCCTTCTCATCAATTATGAGGCAAATCTGATTGCTTGCGATAGGGAGGATGGGGGCAAGTTTTTGCTGTGATTATTTTGTATTATCGACACGCGTTTATGCAAATTTCATTAATTAATTGATGCTAGACAAAATCTTTTGATTAGAATGACTGTTATGCGAGAAAAAATTTTATTTTGTTGTGTGAGAAACTATACGGCATGAGAAAATGCATTCCACTTGAATTACGAGATTAAGAATTGAGAAGTCTATCAAAAAAGTTGATAAGTTGTTCATATTGAACATGAATTTACAATAGCAAAATTTGTTGAATAATTATTATAATTTGGCAAATAAGTTTCAAAATTAAATAAATGCGCTATTGTTCTTGCCTAGACTATAAATAGAGCTTTCTCTAGTAAAATAGTTCATTTTAATTGTATATTTCATAATTATCATAGATACATTTATGGGGTTAATAAATAGTAATCATCTTATATAATACATTTAGCTTTACAAATATTTACCTTAGTTTTGTGATTGTTTTCGTGTCTTTTTCGATATAATTCGTGTCTTCCTCTTGTTGTTGTCTTGGTTGTGTAAAAATCGGTGCCCAAAATATATAAGTGTGTATATTTCGATATATATATATATATGTATAGATATATATTTGAATATATATATAGATGTTGTGTACTCTGCTCAGCTTAGTGAAGTGCGTAAATATTTATGATCTTTGTTTTTAGTTTTATATATTGGTGTTTCTATACGCTCGGCTATTTAAGCATATATACAAATCGACGTGATTTCTTAAGACTCGCGTATGTTTAATTAAATATATTTAATATCACAATTTCTTTTTAAAAACGTCGACGTTTTATTAGAGATTTACACTTAAATTGTTGTTGCTTTACGATTACGATTACGTTTACGTTTAGGTTTATTTAATAGTAGTAGTATTATATTTTATGTTTCTTGTTTTATTTACAAAATCGACAATCACAATTTTTTGGTGAATTTATAAACGATAACTAAGCACAATTTATATACTATACACACACATACACATAATCAATATGTACATATAGAAAATCACCAAATGAAACGTTGCGAATGTTTTGATGTTGAGTTTTTTTGGATTGTGTTTCCGTTGCTGTTCTTGTTGCTGTTTTTGTTGTTATTATTGAATTGTTGTTGTTGTTGTTGTGGAACTGGGAGATGAACTTTTTGAATTTCTTGAAATTTTGCAAACGATACAAAAGCAAAATGAACAAAACTCGCGCCACAACGATGGCAATCAGAACGATAAACGAAAGGACGAGAAGACGCAAACGCAAATAATTTCGATGTTGACGGGTCGACTTGCGTTTTCTACCCATAAACAACAAATATATTGTATATTATGCACGGTCAAAATCAATTCGGCAAACTCTCGTGTCTTCGTCGTCTCCCTCTCAATGTTCCTGTCGCTGTCGCCTTCTCCCTCTCCGTTTCCGTCTCCTTCTACGTCTCGCTTTCAGTCTGGAACTGGGTCTGGCCTGCTTATCAGCATACGTTGCTTATCAGCTGCGTTCAGGGCTCAGTCTCAGAGTCTCTCAGGTTTGGGTTTTTTTTGGTTTGATTTTTGAGTTCGGTGTTCTTTTGCTGAGCCAGCGCCAAAAATTGCCAGTGATTTGAGTCGATGCTGTGTTGCTGAAGTTGATGTCGATGTTGATGTCGTTGTCCCACTGCCGGTGACATCTCAGCCCCGCAGAACGAAGAAGACACTGCGAGCGATTCCAGAGAGTTCAGTTCGGGCTGCTGCTGATAAGGCAATTGGGCGCAATTGTTATTGCAACAATTGTTTCGAATTAAAAATCAAATGACAAAAAAAAAACGCACACAATCAATTAAATTGAAATATTCTTTTTTTGGCTGCGGCTGCTTTTGTCAGTCCACATACGATTTTCTACGTATTTTCCATGTCATTTTCGCGCACAGTTATTACTCATTTCGTTCCACACGTTGCCCTCCATCATTTTGCGCCAAAAAAACGTTGCACAAATATTGTTTTTATTACAGCCAGCAAACGCGACTTATTAGCAATTGCAAATTTAAACCGATTAAACAGAACACAACACAAAACGAAAGAGTTCCTTAAAAATACGAATTGATTTTTATTGGGATTCTATTTGAATTCTTTTGTTCGGTGCGAGACAAATTTACGTCAGTTTTGGAATGAAGTTCGCGAGAACGAGTACCCGAGTAGCGGCGGCAACACGTCTATTTGGCACGTTCATTCATTCACAACTAACCGTAAACGCTCGTAAACATGTATCTTTCGGATTCACAAACAACACAAACTTATGGATACACGGCAACATGTTGCTCGCGAAACGTGTTGCCCTGTTGTTCCCTCGCCAACCGACTGAGAGCGCGACTCTGGCTGGCTGGCTGGCGAATGAGCGAGCCGGCAACACAGAAAATGATAAATGGCGGCATTGTTTTTGGGCAACGGAACTCGAAGCACATTGCAGGCCATCTAAATAGCAACAAATCGGAACTGTGCTGGTGGCAAAAAATGTTATTGGAATCTCTAAACTAACTAAATCATTTTAATAAGCGGCCTTATAAGACACTTCTTAATTTTCCATACCGAAGTTGAAATCTTATAAAACCTGAAGACAATTAAAAGAGAACATAATTTTCTTTTGAATAGATGTTAATAATAGTAATAGAATTGTTATTAATTTCATTTTTTTCCACATATTTTCTGATTAAAAATTATATGAATAATTTAAAATATATATTCGTACTTCAATTGGTTTACCATTAAAAATCTATGAATTAACTATGCAATCTTTATATTTATTTTTTGCCAAAATAATTATAAAATTCGTAAATAAATATTTCTTCTTTTCTTTCCATTCTGACTGCTTTTACTAACTTCCCTATCGCATGGCCAGCATTGTAGCCGAGCAACATTTGGCCACAGTCATGATGCCAGCGTGTTGCCAACATGTTGCCAGCATGTTGCGCGCGCGCTGCAAACTTGTTGGCTGCATGTTGCTAAGCCCAAATGAAGTAATAACGAAATAATTGCAGTTAAAGCAACTGACAGCAAATGAAAATGAATCAAACTGCATAAATTAGGCAGGCACATTGAGGCAAATTAAAAGCTAATAAATACGAACGTTATCCTAAACTTATTGGGAATGCAATTGATAAGCGATAATCGTCCACACACACTACAAAGAAAATAAAAAACTTTTAAATTGATATTGAGATGCAGATTGAACGGAATTGAAACAGTGAATAAATAATAGAAATTCAAAAATTGTCACAAAGTCGCTGTGGAATGGCGCCTTTTGATATTGTGCCGATAATTGTGGTCATGAATATATAATAATTCTAAAATATATTCAATTTCGGTGCTGGCCATTTGGAAAAGGGGGTTGCACAGGGCGGAGATGGCTGCTGAAAACCCTTTCGGATTCTCTACATTGTGGGAAACTGGCTGAACTTGAATTTCGGTAGTGCCACAAAAGCAACAAAAACAACAACATAATCACAAACATTACCGCCATGCATATGAAATACAAATATGCCGACGCTGACGCCAACAACGACGGCGACGTCGACGTCTCCAAAAGCGCACGCAACAAACACGAAATTTTTGTTGTTTTTCTCTTGTTGTTTCTTTTTTTTTTTTTTGGTTCAACAAGATTTATTGCTTTTGGCGGCGCAATTGGTAAAAGAGCGAGAGAGAGAGGGACAGAGCGGCAAACAGAGAGAGAGACAGCGATAAAGAGCTCATGAAATAGTAAAAAGTTGAGCTACAATTGAAAGTGAAAAGCGTGGAAACGTGGAAGTCATCGAGAGTGTCGTCGTTGCTCTCTGTGTTGTTGCTGTTGCTGTTGCTGTTGCTCTTGTTCGGTCAGCCGCCGGGCCACGTGAATGGCTTCATTATGCTAAGGTCCTGTCTCGGCCTCAGCTCAGCTCCAGGGGCGATTTACTCAGCGACTGCAGTTGTTGTTTTTTCTGTTGTTCAAATTTCTGATTTCAATATCCCTTTGCATACATTTTAGCGCTAATTGCGTGAAGCCATAAATCTTAAATTCTGCTTTTTATTTGACTAAGGCAGCGGCGAGCAGCAAAAAAACAACGTTGATAACTTTATTTAATTCATTCGTAACGCGACAAGAGCAACAGTTGTTGTTGTTGTTGTTGCTGTAGTTGTTGCAGTTGGCAGCTCAAATCGATTACGAGTCCTAAGGCTAACAGCTGCACACAGCAACTGATAAAAACAAATTCGTAATTAAAATGAACTTTCCACATAATATACAAAAATTCGAAAAATCAATATGCATACAAAATTCTTTGAAATGCTTGAAATAATTTGCACCAGTAATAAAAATGTATTGTTTGATACGATTGAAATTTACTCAAGTTAATAATTATTTTAATTTATTAAACATATTTGTTAGTCTTAGATTTTATTAATAATAATGGTAAAAATTAATTTAATTGTTTTCGGCTTAGAAAACTTCTCCCAAAAGGTTTTCTGTTACTTTTATTTTTTTGCACTATTTACAATAAGCAATCTGTAGAAGTGCTGCCAATTGCGAGTGCTGCCATTTTGTGCGAAACATTGCTGTTAATTTAATTTATTTGGGCATCTGTTTCGAGCACATTTAACATCCATTAGGCTAGGCAATTCTCTTGATTGCATTCACTTCCCTTTGATGCCACTCCCACTCCCGCTCCCTCTCCCACTCCTCTTGCTCCCTTTGCACGTTCTGATTGTGATGCTGCCGCTGTTACAGTTTCTACTAAGTGACATTGACGCGGGGCGTCATTAGCAGACGCAGGCAGCTAGCTCCCTTCGAAAATGGAAAATCAAATCGCACAAGGACAATGTCCGAGCGAACGTAGAACGTATCAAAAACAATTGCCGGCCAAATCCGTTGAATTGAAATTTCAACTTACGCACCAAAAATGCCAGTCAAAAACGAGGGCGGTTGCACTGCCCTGATACCCATGTTCCCCCTTCTGCTTTCCGCTGCCCATTCCGACCCGTGTCGTGTGTCTCCTGGCCACACAAAGCTGACAAAGACGAAAATCAGAAATCGTAACGTGGCGCATGTCCTGGCAGCAACAACAGCAGCAGCAGCAGCCACTAGACTCGAAATTAGAACCTCCCATGCACAGCTAATGGGCGCACTCGCTCTCGTCCAAACGCCTGAGATGCGGGCAAGGGATGTGGCAGGCAGCAAGCGGCAGGCGGCTGGAGCGAGGGGCAGGCTGAAAGATATTCCAAACTCCCATATCCGCACACATTCCACATTCCGCATATGAGTATTGAACGACGAAATGAAACGCACATAAATCAAAATGGCCGGACAGCGGGCCGGCGGACGTCGCTTCCTCTCTCTCTCCCTCACACACACGCACACACTCTGTCGCTCTCTATCTCCCTCTCTCTCTTTCTCTCTCTTTTGCTCTTGGTTAGACTGACAGGCTGGCTGTGGCAGGCAGTCAGCAGGCAGGCAGGCAGGCACACGGGAAATGAAACTGAAAAGGGAAAGGAAACGGCGTTTTGCTCAGTCAGAGAGCTCAGCTCGCTCTGCTAACGGGTGGTGCGGTGGTGCGACGCTGCCGCTGCTGCTGATGCGGTGGTGGTGGGTAGCGGGGCGAACATGGCTGAGTGCGCGCTGCTGAACAAATGAAATGACGACGGGTTGACTGCCTGTCAAAAGAACAAACATGGGCGCACTGTGTCGCTGCTCCTGTTGTTGTTCTTGTTGTTGTTGCTGCTGCTGCTGCCACCGCCATAGGAAATCAAATGAAATGAAATGCACACATGACGAAACAAAAGCCAAACGAAACCTAACAAACAACACCAAAAAACCAAAAAAAAAAAAACTCAACCAGCAGCAACAAAAAATTATCAACCAAAAAGCGAAAAGGCCGAGGACGAGGCCGTTGTCGACGTTGACGCTGACGCTGACGCTGAAGCTGACGCCGATGCCACAGCCTCATCCAGAGCGTCTGTGGCAGATCCAGATCCACAAAACAAAAGCTCACAACAAGAGCCAGCCGAAAATAAGCAAAAGGCAAAAGGAAACCAACGGCCATCATTGTAATCATCACCAGGCAACGACAACAACGAGCAACAAACGGGCAGCCGGGAATGGGGCAAAGCAGCAGGCGGCAGGCATCATGCGGCTGCCACAGACTGTGGGGCAAACACGAGCACTGTGGCTGTAGCCAGGCAGACAGGCATCAGCGCTTACCCCCGAAGTGTTACTTGTGTGTGTTTGTATGCATGTGTGGGTGTTGCCATAGCCAAAGAGTTGCCGCCGGCAATATATACGAGGAGTGCGGGGCAGCAACGTCCTGTGAGTGCTGCTGGTCGCAACGCGGTTGCTGTTTTGTGGTTCCACTCATTGTTGTTGCTGCCACCGAGTGACTGAATATTAATTAACGCTAATAGAATTGTTGTGAGGCAAAAAACATCGAACTGCATTCGAGCAGAGGAGATGAATGATGGCTTTCAGCAAGATTCCAACTGAATTGTTACACAAGCAACACTGGGGTGGCATTGTAACATGATTTTCAGGTAGTAAAATATTGCAAAAAATGTATAAAATAAAAAAAGAAAATTGTATTTGATATGCACCGAATGTTAAATCAAAATCACTAAATTTTCTTCAATTGAAGAGAGTACAGAATCTGACTTGTCCATTTCTCAGCATATTTTTCCGTTTTATTGTTATTAATTAATACCATTTATATATATATTTATAATCTTATCTATATGTCTGAACATTAAATTCCCTTTCAAAAATATGTTATGCATTTACCGCTGAGTTGTAAACTGAAAAATAAATGCAATTAATTGCTCGCAATTAAGTGTCATTATCGTGCACTATAAATCACACCTGTTGGCATTTAATGATCTAATTGTTCACAGCATATCAATAACAATTTCAATGGAATTAAATGCCAGAGAAAAATTATTCTTTTTGTTCGACCGCTGGGACGAAAACACGCCTTCGACAACGTTTCGAGTGGAAGAACAACTTGAACAGCAAAGTGAAAATTGAAATGTTTTCTTTCTAACGAATATCAATTTCGACATTTTGTTCAAGGGAACACAAGACCCAACAACCAAAAAAAGGACACGCAGCTAGGCTCGATACTGGCATCGACAGTGTGGCATATGTAGGCAAGGCAGGGAGGGGCGAAGTCGGGGATGCCAGTTGTCGGTTGCACGGCAGGACAGGCGATGTTGTCCTGTGCCTGGTGTTGGCAACGCACATGTTCCAATCTAAGCGAACACAGCAACGGATACAAAAACTGTACATGGCATGATTACACTTACACGTTGCCGTTGCCGTCGCCGTCGCCTGGCTCTTGTTGTTGAGTGCCGAAAAAAGAATTTCAATTTTAGAAACGTGTTCCGGTTTTTTTTTGGCCTTTTTTACTGAATATGTTCTCCGAGCGATTGTGGGGTGAAAAAGCATTGAACGAACTCCATACACGCTGGACAGCGAGCAACACAGATGCAGATACAGCTAGAGATACATTTACAGATACAGATACAGATACAGTTGCAGATACAAGGACTGTGCTGCCTTGAGCTGTCTTTGGGATATGAGCACTGCGTTTTTGGACACTTTCGGCTGCGTGCACTGGCAAAAAACACCCCCGGACAATGACGGATGAGTGCTGTGCGAGTGTTCGTGAGCATGGCTGTGTGTTTGCCTGTGTGTGTGTGTGCTGTCATTATGCGCCTGCGAGGGCAGCAAAGTGTCTAAAATCATGCCGGAGCGAGCCAAACTGACGAACTGTCACTCAGAGCGAGTGATTTTGTGTTCGGTATTTTTTTTTCCAGCATGGCGTGTGTCCTGTGCCAGGACAGTGGCTGCCTTTTGGATTGATTGCTTTCAAAATGGGCTGCTCGAGCGATTGCTAAAATGGCTGCCGCGACAGCGCAGAGCGCAGAGGCTGCTAGATAATTCCTGGAGTTGTGGGGAATTTGTAGTTTTGGGGATGTTATGCAAATGCAAACTGGGGGGAAACTTTAGCTTCATTTCCGCGACATGCACTCTGATTAATATTCATAAATATCCTGCAAGGCAGTAGACAAAGGTGCCAAGGCACAAACTACAACAACAATGGGGTATGGCGAAGGAGGGCAGCAACAACAACAACAAAACCTGGCAACCGGAAAATGGAAAATGTTAATTGTTGACTCGCGACGCACTCAAGTCGAAAGCGCACGCAGTGGAAATCGAAGTGGAAATGGAAATGAAAATGTAAAATGCGAATGCGTCTGTGTGTTAAAGTTTTCCATTTTGAAGGTAATTCTTTTGTTTCTTTTTTTTTTGTCTTTCTTTCTTTTTGTTGTGTTACGCTGTGCTGTATTTTGAAAATGTGTTGAAACGTAATTTGCAGGCGGATACCCCAAAAAACAAAAAAAATATTTCGAAAAATTATTCATGAATAATTTGTAGGCCTTTTTTTGGGTTGGGTATTTTTCTTTCATTTTTTCGTTTGTCTTAAAAAAAGTTTAATTGGTTACGCTTGAGAACCATTGCGATGAGTTGAATAGGTATTATTTCGCTTTATGGGGTATTCTTATACTAAATAACAGACTAAGAATAGATCAGAAGATGGAAGTAAAGATCATAAGATAGATTAACTTATTTTGAATGACCTTAGATATATTTATAACTTACATTAAGTCGTATTTTGTACCAAGTTTTAAAACTGTTGTCAACGTACCTACAACGAAATAAAGCAAAATGTATTTGATTAGAGAGAGCAATAAAATTAGACAACCCCTTAGAGGGGAGTAGAATTTATGTAATGAAGTGAAATACACTTAAAAATTCGTCACACTAAACACGTGCCCTGAGGAAATTGAATTACGAGCACTTTCCCTTTTTGTTGGCGAACTCCAAGGGGGTTCCCCTATCCCACAACAGAGACAGTGATTACTTAGAAGATATTTAATAGATGGCGAAGCAAAAACAATATTTTAAATGAAAAGCTCATCGAAAAGTTGCGAGTTTCTCAGCACATTCAGAACATTTAGCGAGATGACAACAATGTCGTTGCCCAGCAAAATCAAATCGAGTCGAAAGGCAGCCCAGAGAGTTGAGGCTGGATTTGTCTACGGCTTGTCCTTTGCTGGCCACTTGCTTGCTCCACGCTCCCATACATGAGTTACAATATTTTTCAATTAGAAATTATTCTGTTGAAAGTAATTCGATTATTTTCACTCCGAGGGCGATACGTTTGCTGGCCGCCATCGCAGCGGCGTGGGTCGCTTCCGTTTGCCAGTAGAAAGTTGAAAAAGCTGGACGAGTTCTGGAACCAGTTGAGGGAGGAGGGGAGGCAACACAATGTCGCCGTCTCGCCGAATCGAAGAGAGAAAAAATACAGCACAAAAATAGCAGTAAAATGTGAGTTGGCCAAACAAAAGCAAAGTGCAGAGAAATGTTTGCAAACAGTTTCGATTTAGATTTTTAGCCAAAAAGTTAATGGCAGCATTTTCGTTGATTTCCCAGTTTACTTGCAATATACTTGCTTCTTGTTGTTTGTGTTGTTGTTGCTGTTCATTTTCTAATGAATTGCTGGCAGCAATTGGAAATCTGCTGCTGACAAACTTGCCATACACACATATGATGCATGTTTTCTTTGTGCGCAAGGCAAGCTCTCAGATTAAGGAAGTAAATTGAAGAAAATGGTGAAGAAATTACCAAAATTATGTTTTTTAAATTGATTTTAACTAAATAAATGTAATTCTCATATTGTAAAATCGCAAAAAAATTACGAAAAATATTAATTACTACATTTAATTATCTTCTCACCAGTGGCAGCAGCGAGATTTCAACTGCAACCACAAAACACTCGGTGATGACAGACATCAGAATCAGCATCAGCATCAGTAAAACAGAACTGAACACAATGAATACAATTACGAATACAAAGCGAATACGTGCCTGTAATCGAGCATCGTTCAGCATTCGTTACAAATGTCGCTCGCACTTCATAAAACAAATTTATGAACTCGCCGCGATCATTGATCTCGACATCTTCATCAGGTGCCGGTCGCGCAATTGGAATTGAAGTCAGAGTTGGATGTGGCTGTGGATGTGGATGTGGAATTGGTGCAACGTTGCGGCGCTGATCTGATCTGTGCACTTACAACAATGTCGCATGTCCATGTGGCACGATCAGACGATCGGACGGGCGGACGGACGGGACAGTTGGGTCTCCGACTGGGTTATAACTCAATCGCTGATCCAAATGCCAGGCCACCGCCGCCGCTGCCGCGCAATTGCTCCCAGGTTACCCATTGTTGTCTCCCCTCCCCTTGCTGCACAATCCTTCCGTCGTTGTCTGTTTGGCAGCCAAACGAGTGAAGTTGATGCATGTTCGTGTGCCTCACATCATTCGTCGTGGAAGCGTGTGTCGCTCACTGGAGTGTGAGTGCGAGTCGAGTACTCGCTGTGGACACTGGGACACCTCTCAGAGTACGACTCCAACTCCAACTCCAACGTCTCATTTTCTGTCTCAGCCTCAGTCCGAGTCTCCACATCTGAGTCTCAGTCTCAGTCTGAGTCTGGCTAATGAATTTAATGCAGCTTTTGGACCCCGCGCATTGTTGCGTGGCATTTTTTTGCCTTATTCGTCTGACGTTTTTGCGCACGAGTTATGCGTATTTATGATATATGTACCGCCAGTAGTCGCCACCCCCTCCGCCCTCCGTCCTCCGTCCTCCGCGCTCAGCCGCAAAAGTCTGGCTCTCAGTTGGGATTGTTTGCTGTGGCTTTGGCTCGGTAACCTGTTGCGTTGTTGTCGGCTTTTTTGCTCGTCCGTTTTGGACGCTTTGTTAGGAGCCTGTAGACCGGTTCAGTACAATCTTTGCTCTGTACTCTGTACTCGATACAACCAACATACATGCTCTGTGTGCGCTGTGCTGCTTATGACATTTTCTTTGTAAGCTACGCACCTTCGAGTCAAATTTATATCGTTCATTGCGAATGAAGTTGTTACAGTTTTTCGCGATTTTCAATTTGATTTGATTGTGACACGACTGTGACATGAAGTGACGCAATTCTCAATCAAGGTTTTGCCGTTTTGCTTTCATATTTAGCTCCATCTATGGCTATTGTCGGACTCAGCATGGGCAGCTTGAGTGACTCATGGGAATTATAAGGAGCGGCTAAGCACACGAAACCTTTAACTGACAGTTTCACTTATGTTTTAAATGTACAACATAATACTCATAACTATGTAAATAATTGGATATTTTTTGTGGTCGTTATTGAGAGCTATTTGGCAAATAATAACTGAAGGGTTACGTCAAGGAATTTCCTGGTTGAACCCTATATAAATTGCATGTTTAGGACTCATTCCCCGGCCGATTGTCTGTCTCTACAGCACCAATCACAGGACAGAGACAGGGCCAACATGGTAATCCAATTTAGTCGCTTCCCGGAACTTATGAGCGCACAGTTCAAATCGATTCATTAAAATCAAATCGAAAAGCCAAAACTGGAACGAGGGCGCAAAGCTGCCAAATGCCAATAGAGAGGACCAAAACGATTGCCAACAAAAAGAAGCAGAAAAACACAAATGCAAAAAAAAGGCCAACAGCAAAAAGACGGGCAAAGAAAGCTGACCGTGTGCTGCAAGATGACCAACACACATACACACACACACACACACACATATATATTCACAGATATATGGACCATATGAAACCCATAATCAAGCCAAGGAAGAAAAAGTTCGCAGCTTGTGGTAATTTTGTGGGCGTTTTTACTTATATTAGGTCAGGAACGTGCTTTGAATAGGTCTGTCTCTCCAATTCTCTGTTTTGCCTCGGCCTGCCTTTCTAAGGCTTCTAAGCCAAATCAGCATCGATATTGTTGTTGTCCTCTGGATCTCGGGTCTTGGGGTGCGTGCGAATCAGTTGAACTGGCGTTGGGCACCTTTCACATGCGCTACGCTGAGCTGAGCTGAGCTGAGAGTCGCCTGCTGGCCCAACACCAACGGCCAACAGCAAAGAGCCAGCAGAGAAACACAACACTACTGCTGGGCCAGCTTTGGCTCCATCTTCGCGTCGAGGCAACGCCATCTTGTGGCCCAATATATGCATGAGGCGCACATAAATCAATGTCAACCATAATCATTTAAAATCAATCAAAATACGAACGCTTTGACTGCAGAATTGCCTGGAATTGGCCGAACGTGGCCAGCCAGACGACCAGCCAGAGCAGCCGGCTGCGACTGCCGGATGGACATGAACATTTGCCTCCGTCTCCTACCCCCCGCCCCCCGCCCCCCGTCGTCAGCTCCGCCAGCTCGCAACTCCATCTCCTTCTGCGCCATAGCTTGTCCTGCTATCTGCCGTCTATGATCTGTGCAGTTGGTCAGTTTGCTCACTCGTTCGACGGCCTGACTCCCTGACTACCTCGCTGCCTGCTCCTGGCTGCAGCTGAAGCGATTAGCAGCCTACAGCTACAGCACCAGCTCCAGCTACAGCTACAGCTACAGCTCTGACTGTGATTCGCTCTCTTTCTCTCCGCCCGCTCACTCTCTGTGTCGTCGCGCCCCCGCTAAGCGATTGCCCCGTCGATTTGTGTAGTTTTTACGCGTGTGTCTCAACCTGTCTGAAGTGGCCAAAGTTAGATACTCACATTACCATATTTACACACCGACACAAACACATGGACTCATACACACGCACTTTGCACAGCTCTCTAACTCATTCGCAGTGCTTGTCAGTCAAATGCCCTGCATGTGCTTTGCGTGTTTCTCTGCTGGTGTGTGTGTGTGTCAGTTGTGTGTAGCAGTTGTGTGTTGGTGTCTGGCCCGGCTTTAGCCAGTCTCCGTCATGCGTCATGCGTCATGCATCCATCTAATAGCGAGGACACACAGTGGAGCTCCAGTTTTCATTTCGCCAGCAAAATACAAACGAGAGCTTTGCTTTTATTTTGCTTTTTTCCATGTAATAGAAAAAGTGTTCAGCTTCTATTAACAGAAATATAATTCTGGAAATCTCGCTCTAATTTTTAAAAGTCTCTCCACATTTCGAAGAAATATTCTAAGAATATTCCTCGTGTAACTTTTTGTCGCCAAGTTTTTTCTTTACAATTTTTGTTGCAATTTGTCCATTGTGAATCGATGTGGCTTTGGAGTTGTTTTCTCGTTTGGCAGCACCACCGGCGTTGCAATTTGAAGTTGCCGTTGCCTGTCGCTGTCGGCGCACAGTGCACACAGTGGGGCAAGCGCTGTCACAGGGGCAAGGGAAAGGAGTCGACTTGAACTGGTCAGTTTTGATCGTTGGCCATGCAACTAAATTGGCTTATCGAGACGACAACATTACCTATACACACATATATGCATTGGCTTTGGACGTGAGACGGTGGCAAGGTGGCACGGAGTGCGGCGATAACAACGAGGCGCAAATTGCGCTTAAATTATCGATAGATTTGTGATAGGTACAGCAAATTACAGTTACTCGGCTCGTTTCACACACTTAAACGCTTATTGATTAAATGGATGAAAGTGGGCAGATTCTTATCCTTGTTCTCTGAGCCAAGAATATACACCAAGTTCTCGCCAGTCAATATTCAATGTCTTGGCACCTGTCAGTGCTACAATGTGTGTGTGTGTGTGTGTGTTTGTGCGTGCGTGTGTGTGGGTGAATATATCGTGTGAACTGCTGCATATGTTAATGTTTTGGCGCGCCATCTTCTGCCACTGCCACTGCCACTTCCACTTGGAGTTTAATTTCCTTTTGTTTTTGTGTTTTTGTATATCGACTGCCTGAAGAGACCCTTCATGCCTGGGCTCTCTACCTTGTGGCCTGGCTTCCAAGCAACGCTGCACTGTTTTTGTTCTACACAGCGCCGCGGGCCAAGTTTCCAGCCCAAAACGACAGAGTGAGATGGCATTCGCTTAGAAAATTACAGACGGAGCTACCTTATGATGACGACGACGATGGCGATGGCGATGGCGACGCCGTCGACCCACGTTCCTATTTCGTTTTTGAATAATTTAACGCTGTGAAATTCTTTGGTTCGGTTCGGTTCGGTTTGCTTTCGTTTCGAGCTCTTGCGGCTTTCATAATAATAACGGCGATAAATCATAAAAATTGCACCTTTCATTCAAGTCGAGCGTTGGCTTTTTCGGTACTTTGATTTGGCAGGAGGGAGGGAGGAGTGGAAACGTTTCAGCTCTAACACAGATTTCAGTCCGTCTGGCATATTCCTGTCTCTCCCACTAATAACAATAATAACTAGTAATCACTTGCACTGGGTTTTTATCATGCGAGCCAATTGTTTTGGCAACGGCGACTTTCAAAATGATCAGACGGCGCTTAAATCCGTGTACTTCATTTGTTTTTTCGTTTTTTTTTTTTGGCCAGGGGGATGGGGGGCCTTTTGTCTTATAAGTATTATTTGTGTTTCGGTTTTTTGTTTTTGGTCAGCTTGTGTTCAATTTTTGGTTCGGCTCGTGTTGATTTCTTTGTTTTTGGTTTTGCGTGTTCCGCATAAAATACAACAACCAAACAAACAAAAAATAAAAATAAAAGAAAAACAAAACAAAAAAATAAATAAAAATTTTATGCGTTTCTAGTTGACATGACATGTGCGTGCAAGCATTTCTCATTTCCATTTTGTATGCCATGTTAGCATTTAAAAATATATTCGTAATTAAAATAAACAACGCCAACAACAACAACCTCAAGCGATAGCCCACGGGTGTTCATTACACTCCACGTTCAGTCTGAAATCGAGTTTTATTGTCGGCCAAACGATAAGCATCTTGTAGTGCTCCTTCTGCTAATTACAACAGCCATTCATAATCCAGAAATGTGAAATTACTAACTAGATCATTACTCAAAATGTCTGAGTGTGTGTGCTGTAATTCCCGGCAAAAGTTCCTGCATACTCTCGCCTCCGTATCCTGCATACTTTGAATGTGAAATGCGTGCCGGAATTTTTGGGTAATTCACAAATTGCATTCTTTATTTTAGATGTGATTGTGTGCGTGTGTGTGTGTCGGGGACTTCAAGCGAAAAACTTAATACGTATCTGTCATGAAACTCCACAATTTAAGATTGCTTAAATAAGTCGTATTAACCAAAGTAAGCATATGTAATCCAAATATATTTTAAACTATTTTCAAAGTATTACGAAATCGCACGAAATAATATATTGCAATAATATGTACAATATTTACATCAATTGCTTAATTTTCTATTAGTTGAAAATAAACTATTTTCTTTGTTTTGTTATACTTGCTCTGTTAACACATTCGCCTGTCAATTTGGATTAAGTAAACAATTTGAAGATTTTCCAAAAATAATATGCATAAAAATAAGATGCTGGTATTTAAAAAGGCTGCATAAATTAACCAAAGCTATTATTTGTCAGGGTATGTTGTGGTTGCTTTTTTTGTTGGAGGAGAGAAGAAGAGAAGCTTTACGATTTATGTACTTTTGTGTGTCTGCCAAATCAGCCGTCAACGCCTTCTGCCAAATGGATTTCATTCGCTATCTTCTAACTAAACAAAGACAATTATTTATGGACAAAAAATTTGTTTAAAAATTTTCCTTTTTAATTATGACAAGACAGGCGACTTGACAGTTTTAGCACTCGCAAGTGTCACACGGGGGAAACTCAAAAGAAAAGCAACGAAATAAAAACTGAACAGTGTTGGTGTTTAAGAAAAATATCTAAAAGACATTTCTAAATGTTTTGCAACATTTTTATGTGAGTCTTTTCTGTTTTTTTTTTTGAGAAAACATCGAAAGCACACACTCTCAATGTATTTGGGTTAACTGTGGAACTTGGGCGACGCATCGATTGATTTATGGGCCCAAATTGAGGAGCTGGACCCGAATTCAAAAACCGAATTCGAATCCCAAAAACCCGGATACCGCTGCCAACCAAAAATTGTTGCTATTTTGAGTATGGTTGTTGTTGTTGGCTTGAGGCGCTGCCCCTGATAAAGGTGCACCACGATCGGCATCTGCTTTGCCACATTGGGATGCAGCATGATTTTCATTCATGAAGCTCTTGCCACACATCCCGCACAGCCCAATGGCATGTGTCTCCCTCCCTCTCTGCAGCATACGCGCAGCTGCAGCGATGGCGCCGAAACATATGTATCTAATTTTTAATAATTATCAAAATTGATTTCAGATGAAAGTCTTGTGGTTGTTGTAGCTGCTGTTGCTGCTGCTCTTAACCCATGTCTGCCCTTAGCTGGCAACTTATGTATGTGAACAGAACCTTGAAATGTTTTGGCTTTGACTGTGGCTCTGTGTTTATTACTTTATGAACTCATTAAATTTAATTTTACTGCGCATTTTTATTTCATGCACGTTCCCAGTGACCCCCCAAATTGAGACAGCTCTAGAGATGAGCGCGAGTCGTGAGTCAACACGCTTAAACGTGTTTTATGTTTTACGCATTAAGTGTACGATATAGAAAAACATAATGGTAGAAGAGAGAATAATAATTTGAAATTCATATAGATTCAAGAAATTTAAATATAGATAAACTGGAACTTATTGTCGTTTTAAAAAGTATTTTCAAATGGTTCAAATGTCGTGACTCGTGCGTGCTTAGCAATGAAGTGAACACGATGCCATCTCTTAGTTAAACGCAGTTGAACCGTCAAGTTTTGTGCTTCCTCCCCCGCTTTTGGAATTCGCTGTTTGTTTTGTTTTTGTTTTATTTTTTTGTGTGCTAATTAGTTGAAATTTTCATTGTAGCCAATTAATTATGTGACACGCTTATCTGCAGCACATTTTTGATCATTCGCCACTGACCTGCGGAAATGAAAAGCTGGCCACACTTCCGCCATCTGACCCCCGATTCGACGGCCACGGCAACTCAATGGCCGCCCAAAAGTCCCACCCTCTCTGCCCCTCTCTCTCTGCACTGTGGCGTCTTCAGACGGCAATTAAAAGCCAATAAGCAGCCAATTCATGTAATTCACTTAACCAAGCTCAGGGCTCATAAAATCCATTTAACTGCCGTCGCATTAGAACCTTTTCAACAGCCAGATCTCGCTCTGGTTCTGGTTCTGGCTCTGCTTCTGGTTCAGTCGCTGGCTCAACTGTGCTCAACTGGGCTGGGCCACATTTTATGGGCATGGCTGCCAGCTGCGGTTTGGTTTGGGTTTGGGCTTTGGGGTCTGGTCTGGTCTGGTCTGTGGCAAATGGCGAAATGATTGCTTTTTATGACCTCATAAAATTAGATACAAATCGTTTTGTCGACATTTATCTCTCTTTTTCTCTCTCTCTCTTTCTTTCGATTCCAAACACTGCTTAGCTCCTTTCACTCTCCGTTTAAGTTCTCTACACACACACTCACAATGTTGCCTCACATGAGTGTTGCTTTTATGGCACATATTTATGAGATGTACGCGACCCAATACTCTCGTATACTTGGCAGTCAAATCCTAACTTCCCAACATCTAAAACACTTTCCATGTGCTAAACGGAATATAAAAAAAAGTGTGCCAAATGCTTTTATGCTACCAAACTGGCTAAGTAAATAATTATTTAACGCCTTTTATATAGATTTTATGTGTCTGTTATGGAGTGCTCTGGGTGTTTTTGGTTTTACGAGCTTGGGTTAGGTCAGCGCTATTAGAACCATATGCAAGGATGGGAAAACACATAAAATGAAGTTTTAATTATGTCATGCTTAATTGAAAAGCAATAACAATTTGAATTGGGGCATTACACTCAATTTGGGGGATCATTAAAAAGTATTTAAAATGATTTTATGTCAGTGTAGCAAAAAGTCGGTAACAATGTTAACTCAATTGTTAACAGAAAAGTCGATTTCTGGGAGAACAAATTTGAGAAATTATACGAAATGTGGTTGGTTAAAAATTTTAAAATGTTGAGATTTAAACACATTAACTTATTACCTATACTAAAATTATTATTATTTTATCGAAGAATTTACATAAATCATATAAATTCGTAGTCTCTCCTAATTACTTCATCTTTTAACTAGATTTGTAGACCTTGGCATAAGACTTTAGTTTAATGTGGCATGATAAAAATAAAAATAACAACAAACCCATCGCTTGAACTGAATGCAGAGACATGAGGATATTTTTTGACGTGACTGTTGTCGAAACATGCTGCGCGGGCCCAAATGAAAAACTGGAGCCGTAGACGAAGCTGAGAAGCGTAAATGGTTTCGAGGCCAAATCAACTGGACAAGGGCGGGCCAAGGGAGAGGCTATAGTGAGTGGTGCCAGTAAAGGGGCAGTGCCAAACGAACAACGAATCATCAGAATCAGTTGGTGTTGTTGGCGGCGGCAACTGGCGACTGGGAACTGGCGGCTGGTTAAAAAGGGAATTCGGACGCAGCTGGAGGGCAGCAACAAATGTGCAGAGAACCAGGACCAGCCGCCGCATCCTTTTGTGCGCTCGAGCGAAAGGTAGCTGGAACGACAGCAACAGCAGCAGCAAGAACAACAAACAGTGGTTGCAATTTCGTTGAGTGAAGAAACAAAAATGTGAAATACAAAAATGAGAAAACTTTAACACTTTGCATTGAAGGAATTACCAAAAATAAAAAAAAATGAAAAGCAACAAAAAATGTAAGGCCCATACTCGAAGGATTGCTTTGGTTAAACGTGTCACAACTTTAATTTCCGCCCTTTTGGAGCTGGCCGCCGCAGGACTTCCTCCGTGGTAGCAAAAAAGCAAAAGAAGCACCAGCAAAATGCAGACACACATACGCGCCAACCCAAAAACTGAAAGCCATACACACTGGCTTCAGGCTCTGGCCATGTTCACTTTGTATGTAAATCATTCCAGCCAGCAGCTTCCCCGGCAGGACCACAACAACAGCAGAGTCAGGAGCTGCCACAGGATGCGGATGCGCCGTAGGTGGTCAACGGTACGCGACCGCAGAGGGCGCCGTAAAAGCTTTTTGTGTCAACGCCATCAACGTTGAAATCAATTCAACCACCAGGGCTGCAACCATGCCACCCCCTCACCCCCTTGCATGCCTTTCCTGTCTTTCCTTTCTCCGTTTCTCCTACTGCCCTTTACTCCTGCACAGACATCGTCTGGTGCTGGCATTGTTGATGGCTTCGCCTGCCAATAGGAGTTGGGGGGGCCGCGGGTGTTGTTTAAAGGTTGCTGCTGTTTGCTGTGTTGTGCCAGTGCTCGGCGCTCTGCGCTCTGCGCTGTGCACCCATGCCAACGGCCTGAACTTTCACCTACGCGTTTGCCGGCACAGCAGGAGAACGCGCAGGATACGAAGGATGCCATCAGAAAGTGTCAATAGCAAAACTGCGCAGGAATTATGAAATATTTTATTAAAACTGAAGCAAACTGACGGCAGCAGAGACGCAAGCGGAGACGGAGACGGTGACGATGACAGAGAATATAATAGAGATGAAAGCAGAGACAATAGAGAACAAACCAAAAGTGGGAGGAGCTTAAAGACTTAAGTGTGGAGTCATTGCATTGTTGAGTAAGTAAATTGAATAAAATAAATAACCTCAAATGGTTTGCTTGCGGTATTATTAATTTATATATTTTTATGAAAACATAAATAGTTTTCAGGCAATACAAAATAGTTAATTAAAAGTTTCAGCAAGATTGATAAATTGAAATGCTTTAATCGTTTAATGAATGCTACATAAACACCGTGTAGAGCTTTCAAATTAATTTGAATGCATGCCGAAGCATTCAAAATAACAAAAGATCAAAATGTCAATGCATTCAAATATGCATATGAATACAAATACAACTTTACAAAATACAAATTCTCACACAAATGCTGTTGTTGCTTTTGCTGTGGCAAACCGTCCAGGGTGAGGGGACGAAATGGGTGTAGTAATAATTCATTGTGTGTCGCTGGCACGCCAATTTCAATTATTTAATCAATAATATTAATTTTCGTATCATATTTTGTCACTGGCAATAAATGCGAAATTTGTAAAGCACTCCATGCGCCAGGCAGGACAGCGCACGGACATGCACACGCACACAGGACATTTCACTCACACAAACACACACACACACACACACATTGCAGGATGTGTTCACACATTGGCAATTGTCCCTTGTATTGCCCCTTTAAACGGGGCGGAGAGACAATTGCACATTTCATTTGCATTTTGTGCATTGCCTGCAATTTCATTTGTCACCCTCCTCCTGTGTCCAACCCCCATTGGCATAGTGCGCATTCCTGGGCGCTGTGTTGACAATTGGCCCCAGCGAAATTAGCCACTTAAATGCGCCTCGCATCCCCTCCGCTTTGTGTCTCCAATCCTGACGCAGAGTCCTCGTTTTCATTAGCAACAATTACTCAGAGCGGATGGTTGCCAATTGGCATTATTGTTGTTGTTGGCATTAAATTGTGCAGAGCAACTTTCACTTTAATGCGAAAACGCATCCTCGCCGCTATCCTTGGTTTATGCATTTCATTTACCATTTACCATTTGCCGTTCGCCGTTCGACTCGTTTTTTAATCAAATTGTCAATCGCTGTCGCCTGTTAAGCGTTCTCAGTGCCGACCATCTCTTATTTATGGCCAATAAACTTCAAACGTTGCACTGGAATTTTTTCATTTGTTGCCATCCAGCCGAAGGACTCACGACAACACACTTCGACGAGGACACTTCGAATTTAATTTTGTGTAAATTACAACAGCAAAAATGGCACAAACTCGAGAACAACCCTCGTACACTCCCGGTCAAGGCTTTAAATAGTTGATACAAAGCCAAACTTATGGACAGATTCCTGCATTGTTCAAGAGTTTATGCAAGCTAGAGAAATTGTTTGTAATTCACAAATTGAAGTTCAAAATATTTTGGAAAACTAAACTCAACCATACAAATATGTGAAGCACCCAAAAGATATTCCAATATAAAATAATTGTTGAGCTAAATTATAAGAAATAAAAATAATAGAAAAGAAATTTCATACTTGTAAATTTTAATTCAATATTTTCAGATATGTAAACCCTCAAGGATACTGGAAATATAAGCATATGAAGTACATATTTGTTAGCCAAATAAACCCAAAAGATTTGCAAAAAATATTTCTTGTCTGCAAACACATGCACAGCAAATGAACCTCGAGTTGAGGCAATTTTTAAAAGTCCCATTACGAATTTGATTACGCATTGAAATTGTCTCAGCGCCGCGCCAAGTCATAAAACTAATGATTGGACTAATAACCATACTTAAGGTAATACGAGCGCAGACATTGACCTTGCTACAGTTTGTCAACCGCATTGAAGGCAATTCGAAGGTCCTGCAAAATATCACTTGCACTTTCTTTCTGTTGACCTTGGCTTGACTTGTTCACAAGGACACGAGCATTGCATAATGTTATGCCGTTTTGCACTGCTTCTCAGACAGATCCTTGCCGAGGCCATGCAAATGCGCTGCGATTGTTTGTGTGTCCTTGTAGCTGTAACTAATCCCGACTGTTTGAATCGGTTGCATAAGTTCAGGGCTGACCTTTTTGCTGGGACTCGGGAGGTCCAATGTTTTGGCTATTCAAATGGTGGCAACAATGCAACAATGCAACTTTCTCTTTCCACAGCAGCCGGTGCCAAGAGTACTAATCCACACGCTTGCACCATTGTCCTGTTTTTGCAGTTCTTACAGCACTCGACGTGTCCTGCTGCTTGACACTTTCGCTTGAGCTGCGTGCGCCGCAAAAGGATTCGCCTGGCATTTGTTTGTTTGGCATGCAAACAGGTTTCGCACTCGTTTCACTTCCTATAAACAATTCTTCCATTACCGATCCCGCAGCGCACTGACAAATTTCTTGAGCCGCCGTTTGGCATCTTCCAAGGCGAATGCAGTGGAAAGACGGGCTGTCGGACTGTCGAGCAGTCAGACAGACGAGGCCAATGGAACGAAGATAGATTGTGTGTGAAAATCCTTTCAAATGATTTGTTTACCAACAGCGCATCACGCTGCCTTTCTCCGCTCTGCTTTCAGTTAGTTGCTTGCCTGTGGCAGGCAGCGCCTGCTGTTATCCAGCTCTGGCAGCTGTTGCATTTTCCACGCATTTATCAGCCGGTGTCGGTGTCGATGTCGATGTCGGTGTCGGTGCTGGTGTCGGAGTCGGTGTCGGTCCAATGCGCCATGTCCATGTCCTCCTCATCAGCTGTGGACACATATTTCAATGTTCGTGACTCGATTTTATTTTTTCTCATTTCATACTCTTTTCGTTTCTCTTCAGCTCTCAGCTCACAGCTCCCAGCTTCATCTTCATTTTTCCTGGTTGGCTGTCGGTTTCGTGCCTTCCGACTCGCCACTTGAACATTTTTATTTTGTGCGATTTAATTTTTATTATATGCGCTTTGGTCAATCGCACACGTTCGCCATTTACTCAACCTCAAGCTGCAGCTCATCCTCATGCTTAGCTCGCACAAAAACATCCCTCACATTTGCTATGGTTTATCGACAAACACTTTACGCGAAGGAAGCAGTCACTAGCCGTGGAGTCAAGCGAGGGGAACTATTGAATGGTTTATTGCCAGAGGCGTGTAAGAAAGGGGAGCGAGAGATTGAAGCGATAGGTCTGAAGGACTAACATTTTAAAGCTGCTTTTTCTGCAGTCTATAGGAAAAGTATCTTTAAGATACATCTTAAATCAAGCATCTTCAACTTTAAATAATTTATTCATATTTTCCTACATTTCCTAAGAGAAATCTTTAACTACATTAAATTGTTATCTTTCAAAGATTGGAATTATAAAGACTGTAGAATTATAATTTTGTCTGAAGTTTTGCCTTTAATAGTAAGGATTTATGTTATATAAGTATATTCCCCTATCATTTTTTTGAGCGAATTTCCTGAAGCATTTGTATCCCCTTCGTTGCCACTGGCTTTGCAGCTGGCCTTTTGCCTGATTGTGTTTTCGGCATTCGTGTGGCGGACTTGGACTTGAAACATGTTTGCGACCATCCACAACAAAACAAAATACAACAACAACTGCTGACTTGGCCGTTAGCTTTCTCAGGCTGCTCGAATATATATATATTGTCAGTACGTGGACTGGCTGCGACTGAGACTTCGACATTGGCTGAGTTTGTCTGCCAGTTGCTGCAGCGGCTACTCGAGCAGGCCATCACTTGCTGCTAAACTTGTCCACACTTTATTACCACTAACACACACAGCCAAACGCACACACATTGGCCAAGATGTTCAATCAACATTTGTGTTAAGCTGCAGCTGAGCATCATCATCCATTGCCAGGAGTCGAGAGACTGCAGCCTGTAGCCTGGAGCCTGGAGCTCATCTCAACGTCACAGCTTATTAAACGTTGTCCACAGCCTGCACCTAATCTGGCTTGTCACTTGTCCAGGCAGTTTTGTAGGCACCTAAGTGGCCTTAGCTCAGTTCGGCTCACGGCTATAGCTCATAATGCGGCAATTTCATCGATGCCCCTGACACTGACTCCAACTTCAACTCCAACTCTGACTCCGACTACGACTACGACGATGGCGGCGCAATCTTCAATTCATTTACATTTTTATTCACGCAGATTAACAGTATCGTCATGTCATCTGGCTTTGTGCGCTGCGCGGCTTATGCTAAGAGCTCTGGCATTGAGTGGCCCCGATCTACGTACGATGCTGCGACGCCAGCTGGCAACGCTCCATGCTCCATGCTCCATGCTCCATGCAGACTTGCGAGTTGAAGCTAGTGGCAACCTCGCACCTCGCACGTTCGCCAAACTGTTGCAATGTCGCAAATTTTTATCGCACGTCTACAAGAAATTCAACGCGTGCACATTCCACATTTCTGTGCAACACAATGGGACCTTACAGTCAATTGTGGCAAAAAAAAAAACAAAAACAAAAAAATGCCAGAAATAACATTAAATGCCACACACAATAGTACAGTGACAAATTAATTATAATAATAGCAACATTAAGTAATAGAAAAATTGTTTGGAAATATTTGCAATATTTGGTTGATTGCGCCCACTGTGCTGGGAGTCATTGTGTCGGTCGACATTGCGACGCATCGCCTGTTTGGCAGCTTGCAACTCGCGTACATCTGTCTGTCTATTTGCCGGGCTAGTTGGCTACAGCATGAGGCATGCAGCAGCCAGCATACACAGTGTACGGTCTGAAGCATGCAGCATGAGGCACACAGCATCCAGCGTAGTTGTGCAATTGACTTACGCTTGTTTGATTGCATTCGAACTCGCACCTTGGGCTTCAACTGCTGCCACAGTCATTGCTGTGGCAATGCCACGACCGATGCTGACTCTTGTGGTTGCGCCTCTGTCTCTGCCACTTGGCCAC
This sequence comes from Drosophila siamana, assembly GCA_035047445.1. Taxonomy (NCBI): domain Eukaryota; kingdom Metazoa; phylum Arthropoda; class Insecta; order Diptera; family Drosophilidae; genus Drosophila; species Drosophila siamana. The sequence goes on along the minus strand of JAWNPP010000004.1, from coordinate 8,178,711 downwards.
TCTGCCTCTTGAGGTTGCAGTTGCGCCGGCATCGTTGTGCCGTCTGTGCCATTTCGCAGAAATAAAGATGTTAAACGTTTTGCTGATTCGTGTTTTATGAACTCAATTTCAATTTATAATCTCTGTTGCCACTCACTGGCTGCAGCACTACGAGCAAGTCTGTTGCATGCCTCTCCTCTTCGGCCATTTTGGCCAGTTTGTGGCGTTTTAGCCTTTTGTGTTATCGCTGCGAATACACTTTGAGCGATACATGCACTAACAAAACAACTCAGTCTCCTTTTTCCCCCCCAAAAACTGTCTGTCAGTCAGTCTATGTGAGTATCTGTAAGGTTACTTAGTTAGCTGCTGATGCTGATGCTATTGCCGTTGCTGTTGTTGCTGTTGCTGCTATTGCTGTGCATTGTCAAGTCTGCAATTTTAATGTTGACAGAAATCAGATACAGGCGACTGCAGGAATGCTGCATGCGCATTTAAGGCATTTGAAATGCATCCAGAGCCAAGTGGCTCTTACCTTTAAATTGGCTCAGAGTCAGGCAGGAATACTTCATCGTTTAGTTATAGTTCAGGTGTGCGAGACTATTTTGCGTGCTTACCTGCAATGAGAGGGAGAATGAGACGAGAATCACGAATTAGTTCAATTTGCAAGGCGCGTGCTTAACAAATTAGTCGAGGCATTTTAAGCGTAAAATATGCTGATTTATGGTATTAACGGGAGAATACTAAAGATAATAAGTAAGAATATAAATGACAATGAAATTGTACGCAATTATATTTTTGTATAAATATTGAAATTTCAAAATTTGTGAGTAGACGAACAAGACAATAACAAATTAACACTTAATATTGTATTGAGCGTTATGAATTTGAATAAGCTAAAATAGTTTTCTTATTATTTTCATTATTTGCTTTTAATTGTAAATCGAAATTTGTAACTTGCAATGACCCCTGTGGAATGCCCTGCATTAAATCATATTTACATTTGATTTCCCCCTCGAAATGTTAAGAATGTCCGCTTGTTATTGGCTAGTTTCTCACACGCTCTATGTACTCCGCTTTCTTTTTCTGTCTTTCTCTCACTCTCTGACATTCAGGTTTTGGTCTCTTTCTCAAGCTGAAAACTGAAATCATATTTCACAGACGAAATCATTCCAATTAAGTGTTACATGTATTTGCTGGCGCCGAACGCCTCCGGGGACTTGGACTTCTGCTTTCCCACTTAACCAGCTATGTCTGCACATGTGTGTGTGTGTGTGTGAGAGTCTTTTGGAGATTGAGTTTGGTTTCTGAGATGTTGTCGTATGTTTAAGACGTAGTTGGAAGATCTAATTTCCCTCGCAGCCAGCAAGTAATATCCTGTCCCGTCTGCATTCTGACTATAATCGAGGAAGTCACTTATACATATGCAAACACACACACACACACACACACACGCACACACATATGTGTATGTGTATTAGTTGACAGTTTGAAACAATTTACTTATTCCATATTTGCTGACGTCATCGCTGGGAAAAAGTGTTGCCTATGCAAAATGAAACTCAAACTCAAACTCAAACTCAAACTAAACCATTGCCTCGATTCTCTGGGCGCATGAGTTAAGGGGCGTGGCCAGGCGAGAGCTCTGATTACTGCTGCATACTTCGGGGGTTGTTCGTTGCTGTCGCCGTCGCCATCGCCGTCGTTGCTGCTGCTGTTGCTAATATTGACGCTCTGCTGATGCCGATGACGTTGACAGTTACATTGATTTATGGCCCTCGCTTTGCTTCCCTGCCATCCTGGCAGCGCCAGCACTTGGTCCCGATCCTGTGTAGCTGCTCCTTTTTCTACCCATTTCAGTAACGCCAGTTGCCTGAAATCTTATCCATCAAGCGACATGATGATGTCGGCCCAACCCCTTTTTGTGCGCCTTTGGGCAGCGCCATTTGCTGTGTTAACTGGGTACGCAATTAATGAATATTATTCACAAGTCCTTTGGGCTCTGCCCGGCTCAAACTTGATTGCAGTCCTTTGTGTACAATTAGTTAATTGAGCTCTAGCTGCCATCCAACCAACCAACCAACCAACCTCTCTGGCTTATCCCAGCTCCACACATGGCTTTTTTTCTAGGTGCGTGCCACGGGCCAACAAAACTGCGACTGCGACTGCGACTGCGACCTTATCACAAACAGTTACTTCTGTAACCGTTAAAAGCTGCCAGTCTCATGTTAACGCTGATGAACACATCGCTCTCCCTCTTTCTGTCTCGTCTCTTGCTCGCTCGCTGCCAACACGCAAGCTACAAGAAACAATCAACTGACCATTCCTGTTCCCATTCCCGCGCCCGTTCCTGTTCCCATTTCTCCTCGTTCACCATTCAAACAAGCGAGTTAAGTGCAGCGCGGCGGGCACACACAAGGATAAGGGAAACAGGAACAAGCGACGGGATGGGGCAGGTTCATGTCGAATGCGGTAAATGCAGCACATCCGATGCTGCTCTGTCCTGACATCGCTGCTGATGGTTTAAGGCGTAAAAGACAAGCATGGCGAGCGAGAGAGGCGAGTGCGGAGAGGTGGCAAAAAAGTGTGTAATGAATTATTACTTTCTGATAAAAGAACATGTCGACTTTTTTCGCCCTTTTCTGCATCCGCTTCTACTGACCGTCGATACTTGTTTCAATGTGCAAATATTTTCTGGCTGCAGCTTTAAAAATACATATGATCAACCGAAAATTTTGAAGACAAAATAATTTATATAGGATAATTTTGTTTCGTCAACGATAAAGAAAAACATACATTATAATATTTTCAATTCCCTTTAACTGTATTTCACTTTCAGTATATGTAATTTTATTATTTATGTGGCTTAAAACGTTTTGTTTACAGCACATTCGAATTATTTTGTTTAATTTATCAACAAAATCTATTTGGAAATATGCAGCACTGCAGCAAGTCGAAAATTCAGATTCATATCGCAATCAGTTGATATTAAATAATCCGGTGCTTACAAGTGTCGCTAAGGAATGCCATAAGTCTTTCGCTTCGGCCAATCTACAACGCTCGGGGCCTGCACATTTTGGCTGAAAATGCGAGAAATCAGAACTCGCAGATCCGCAAAATAACCGCTGGCCAAACACGCGCCGGTAATTGCGGCAATTGGCGCTCATTTCTCTGTCATAAATATCTAAGGTGAGCTGCACAAAAAAAAAATTGGAGGGGATCATGCATGTGGTCGGCGTAATATGTATGTATGTGTTTGTACACCAGCCAGTCCTAGTTTGGTAGTTGGCACAACCATTGTAAATCACCTTCACACCCAGACAGACACGCAGACAGCAACGATGCCGCTGCCGATGCCGATGTTGTTGCCGAGGCCGACAATTTCTAACACGGCGGCATAATCGATGCCCATTTGGCCCCAAGGTCACATCGTTTGCGCTAGAAAACGCTGTTAATAAATTACGTGTAAAACAACGTGTGAACTAACATAAATAATTTCCTTAATCCCCTAGCCTACCTCCAGGGAGTGCAGAGGGAGGCGATTGCACGGTGTCAGGGAAGAGAGAGATGGGGCCTAGGCACATACGTGCACAACAATCGATTAAGCGTAGATAAAAATCAATTTGCGGCAATAATAAATTGCTCAACTACCAGGCGTGCGGACCCAAATGATGATGCCCCCAAACATCCGCATATGCCACAGAACAGCTCTCCTGCAACTGCTCCGCCTCCCCGCCACCTGCCCAGACCCTGCCACTTGAGGACGTGCAACTGCAACAGCTGCAGTGGCTAGGGCCAATTTAGCTTCATTTTGTGCGCTGTCGAGTCGCAGAGTCTGAACAGTTTCTCGTACAAATTGGCCGCAAGGTGAAAACAAAATGGCAGGAAGACAGCAGGCAGAAGGCAGGGACTAGAAGGACAGCGGACAGCGGACAGCAGACAGAAGACGCTGCCTGAAAGGGAAAGACACACCGAAAATTTACAAACATTGTAATCATGGGTTAAATATCGCCTGCTCCCCGTCTCACAGATGAGACGACGACCATGAGGTCTCCACAGCGTTCGCAACATCAGCTCGAACTCCATAGTCCGTCTCCAACTCCAACTTGCGACCAGGTGGAAGGCGCGTCTGCATCTGTTGCGAAAAGCGCTTGAGTATCTGCCTTTGAAAATCAGCTTGAGCGCAGAGTTCATGGATTAATCACCGCGGGCAGGCCAAAGCCAGACCAGACCAGAACCAAAGCCAAAGCCAACGCCGAAGCCAATGCGAAAACCGCAACCAGCTACAGTTCCAACTGAAGCTTGTGGCTCATCCACTTGCAGTCGCAGCATCACGATTCACAACTTAATCCACAGCCAGTTCGAGGGCGCAGCAGCAGCATCGTTTGTCGATTTTGTGGCGTTTTCTGCATTTCACATTTAGCTTAGCAGCCACAGCACGCCCCCTCAGTTCCGACCCGCCTCCATCGTCATAAAAAAAAATGAATAAATAAAAACAAAACTGGAAAAATAAAGGAATCATAAAGAACTACCCAATTGGCAAGTCGCAGCTGATTCATCGCACTCAGAAATAAATGAATTCATTTGCCAAATGCATTGCGAAGGCACCGCCAGAGGCTCAACAGCAATTCGAAGCACAACAAATCCATGGCGTAGTTCTCTAATTGAACTGTTTTCCTAGGCCTGGCAGCCGTAAACGGTTGTCATTAGCAATAAATATCGATAAAAGATGCAAGAGTTAAGCACAAAATATATAGGCCCATTTAAAAAGTATAGAGAATGGACAAGCACACTACTTCCTTATAATTGCAGTTTTAGTTTTCGCGAATCTGACTTGAAAGACGCTCAGAAGTTTAGTTTATTGTAAAAATCTTTAAAGGAAAGATTGTTAAATTTGTTATTGCTGGGCTCAAATAAACACGTTTCTAGAGATATAGATCAATATACTATATTATTCAAAGTTCCAAAAGCTTCGAAGTTGTATCTCTGAATGTGTTCAAGTTATAAAGCTTAATTTTGTTAAGTGTCCCCTCAATGGTTCTAATTTCTTACTAGTTTAATATGTAATAATGTTAAGTGAATAATATAATTCTAACAATTTCATAAAAGTACATACATATACTTCATATCAAAGTAAAGTAATGTAAATCAAGTATGTATATTGTGTAATCATTTCAATTTAAAACGAGAGCTTATCAAATTCATATGCAATCAGCTTTAAGTAAGCCAGGTACAAATCGATGCATTACATGCCGCATTCGAACTAAAACGAAAGCAACGACAACAATAAGCGTCGTGCAACAAATGCAGAATGCAGAAATAACAACCGCAAAAAGCAGCCGCAACATTTTGCAGTTCGCAGTTCGAAGCGCGTATTTTATATATTAATTTGCGAACAATCGAAAATCGACATGTGACACGCGTTTTTTAAATTTATGCCCTACGAATTGCATTTACAATTTTTTGTGCCGGGGATGTTGTTATTGTTGTAAATGCATGGCCGATGAATGCAAAATGAGGGACAACGCAGAATATCAATGTGTGTGTGTGTGAGTCACATACAATAATTGCATCTGTGTAAGAGGAAGGGCTGCCGACCTGCATATGAATGTGTGAGTGTGTGTGTGTGTGTGCGACATATCAAAAACAATTCGAGCTCATCAGCATCATCGTCATCAGGCGCGCTTCTCGGAGTACCTTTGCTTTCCTGCTGCCTCTGCCTCTGCCTCTGCTTCTCGCTCTCTTCGCTGGCTGTCACCTCTTCCTCCAAAGGGGCCACACTTTTTGCCTCGCCACACACACGCCATAAATCAATGTTCGACTTTTCACAACAACAGCAGCAGCAGCAGCAGAAGGGAAATTCGCAAAGCAATGCAAAAAAAAAAAAAACAAAACAACAAAAAACACAACAGAACAGAACTGAAAGAAAAAAAGCTGAGGGCAGACTGAGGGAAACGGCAAGGACACAGGACATTATGTTCGCGCCATGTTTAAAATTTTTGCGTTGGCTCTTTTTGCCTCCTTTTTGTTATTTTCATTTTCAATTTTATTTTTATTTTCCTGCGCTGCTTTTCATCTCATGCGTTACACATTTTATTATTGTCGCTGCTATTGTTGTTGTTATTGTTGTTGTTGCGGCAATGAAATGCATTACATTTTGCGGGCATGCGGGGCGCCAGGACAGAGGGACAGAAGGACAGCAGGACGGTCTGTGGCATGGACATTTGGCAGGTAAAAATGTTAAAGAAATGCGACAAATGTTACAGATTCCAGATGCCAAACGCAATCTGAGCGTTTTAAATATTTAAGAGTACGATTTAAACTAACCACACAAATAGAATACATTTGATTACATTGATTACAACCTAATTGTTATTCTTCAAGTGACATATCCAAATTATTGATTAAATATTATGTTCTATATACACTTCAACTCTTAGAGCTTCTTAAAGACCTGCTAACTTCCAAGCAAATGTGACATTAACGCAACAAAACAATAGTTGGCATGTTCCATTTGATAAACTACAGTTCTTCGTGCACATCATCAAAGTTGTGGTGCAACTGCAACACTGGTTTATATTTTGTTAAGTCAACAAAACATTTCGACAGTTTGTCATTGGCCAACTGAGAAAAAGTTGCAAAGTAGTCCAAATATTGTGAGCAGCTGTTGCAGCCAATACAACAAACAAGCAAGTGGCAAAGTTCAAAGTTTGCCAACTTTAATGAAGTCGAAACATAACCGAAACGTGGACAACTCCACCGCAAAGCTTTGACAAAACTTTTGTCAGTCTTCAAAAAGTGCAGAGATATATATATTTATTTTTTGGTAGTATTACCTGCCGATTCGAAAGTCGCTGTTGAAGAGTTAAATGAGCTTTCAAAATGCAAAGAGTTGAAACCGAATGCACACAAGGAACACAGGATGTATGTTGAAATACAAGGAGAAATCCCTTTGTGACGGCTGCTTTTGTTACGTGTGAAACTTTTTCCGTTTCGTTCGAAGGCGTAATTTTCGTTTTTCCAATATGATTGTGCACAACAATTTCATTTGCTTTATGGGGCACATGTTCGCTCCGATGATGTTCGATGATGCCCTCGCAGTGGCTGTGGCAGTGGCAAGGGCAGCATCAAAGCCAACGCCAGCTCATACAGCGACCGCTGATCACACGATAATCACTGAAGCACTGAGGAAGTACAAGTATTTTGCCGCCGGCAAATTGCAAACGCAGCCAATTTTCATGACACTAACGCAGCAGAAAACTCAATGTTTTCAGTGTTTATTTTTTCCTTGAGCTCTTCTTTTTGTTTATTGCGTAAATTGAATAATGGCACGAGAATCGCACTTGATACTGCCCCGCACGCAGTGCCGCCAATTTGCCAACTAGCTGCCGCCGTGTTGGGAGCCGCCAGAGGAGCCACAAAATGTATAAAATGTATTCTGCTTCTTGTTTTTTTTTTCAGTCAGTAAAAACGCTTCACGAGGAGCGAAAAACGCTCGAACCGAAATACTTAACAAAAGGCAAATGACAACAAAAGCGAAGCGTGAACAGGCCAAAAGCTGCAAGAGCACAAGCACAATAAATTATTGGGCAGCTTAAGAGCGAAGCGTTTTCATTGCCAAGCTGAACGGAGAGCTCGCATTTGCCTGGCCTGGCAGCTGGCAACATAATAACGCAACATTATGTGGCAATAAGCATTTTGGTTGGGCCCCCCAAAAGCAACGACTTAATTCTAGGACGCTAAACTGTTACTTGATGGCCTCTTCGATGGTCGCCCCATAAAGAATAAGTTCTCTTAACACAGCGCCTCGGTGCGATGTGGCACGGCACAACTTACGCAGCATGCGCAGTTGCCACCGGCGACTCTCAGCTGGCGGCCGCAGCCACAGGCTGTTGCAAGAAACAGCCCAATAACAACAATAAACAAATCGCACAATGGGAGCCAATGGTATGCTGTGTTCATAGTAGTTGCAAATGTGTTTGTAAATGCGCCCAGTAGATAAATAATTAGAGACTCATTTTGAATAAAATATTTGAAATGCACTTTTTGGAAATTAAACTTTAAGCAAGTGAATTACTTGGTAATTTTATCTTATACAACCTAAGTGAGTCGCAAATTGTGCTTATATTTGCCTTGCAATTCTTAGAAATGAGTCTTTAATTTTAGCTCTAAGTGGCAGCCTTTATTCCACTGTGCAAAGTTGCCCAACGTTGTCAACGCCAATGCCATCAGCACATCGCATTGCTTTCTCAGTAAGAGTGTATATATTCGACTCATTGTGTGTGTGTGTGTGTGTGTGTATGTGTGTGTGTGTGTGTACTCGCAGTAAGGCAGCTAATAAAATTAAAATGCCATATTTCAGGCGTTGATAACAACAATAAGTGCAGCAAAGTCGCCTCGGCGCGTCTGCGAGAAGGAAATTATTTTTTGGCACGAACTCACGACGGCCTTGTGCCAGAGAAAGAGCACAAATCGAAGCCGGCGAACGGTGGGGTGAAGCAACCTACCAACCAACCAACCAACCAGTCACCCAGCCAGCCAAGTCTATTGATATGACAATGGCAAATAAAAGCGCCGGAAAATTACCTGTAAAAAGTTTTTAGAGCCTGTGGCGGAATTTCGTTTATTGATTTTTATGTCGTCGCCGTTTGCCTGCGAGCCAAATTCTTTCAACTCAAAATTATGAATATTGAAATTGCGAGAAGCAAAGTCGAAGTGCGGCGCAAATGGGGGGTGAGAGGGGGGATTGTGGGTGTGCTGATTGAGGTGATAAGCACGGTGATCGGTGTGGCAGACAAGGCGCAAAATGAGCAAATGATTTATGCCAGGCTGTTTTTATTGATTTCTTATCAGCACTTTGGCCTGCGTACCCGGCTAATCTATTAATGTGCATATTTATTTTTGCTCACAACGAAGCAACGAGACTTGAGGCGCCTCAATCTCTGCTTGTTTTGGGGGCAACTTTAGCAGGCTTGCTGCTGTTGCTGCTGCTGCTGCTGCTGCTGCCTGGAAAGCGTAATTAAATTAAAATTCCTGTTACATGACATGCCTGGCAAAAGTGTCGACACACACATACACACATACACACGCACACATAGCATGGGAGTCAACAACTGGCGCCCGCTGTGTTTTCTTTTACAAGTGTGTGTGTGTGTGTGTGTGGCAGCATCCATGTCCTGCCTGCACTGACACAACTGCTGTGTGCGTGTGTGTGTGTGCCTCGTTTTGTGCAAACTAAGACACGTTGTCAGCATTCATGTCACCGGTGCCAAGCTACAAGCAGAGAGGGGAACAGCCTAGCAAGGGGGGGAGTCCAGAGGAGGAGGGCAGCTGTCTCTTCCAGCCATTTGAAGTGGCTGGCTGCAAAGATTTTTCATTAAAATTTACAAATTTTAATAGTTTTTCCCCACAGCTTTATTTTTCCATACAAAATGCAAAATTCTGCTGTTGCAAGTGAAAAACTTCAGCTTTTCGGATATGTGTCAAATGCAGACCAAGGAATTCTAGCCCCAGGATGCAATTCAGGCTTAAATGCGACACATTACATTAAATTACTATGTGCTCAGAACACACATATGTATTTAAATTGCATTTTAAGGCATTTGCACATATTTTTAAATAAAAGATAAAAAGCAAATTCCGATATCAGAGTTGGCGATACGCCGTCAATGAAATTCATGGAAAGAAATTGATTATGTTTAACATTTATGTGGTTTCTGACGTTCAATACGAACGAAATTCACTTTATGCGGGTTCTTATTTATACAATATTATTGCACTCACTAGAACGTCAATCTAAAAAGTCTCGTCGTGGTCGTTAACTTTACATGAATTTTATATATTAAATATTATTCGGAGAATTTCGTGTTATCAGCATTTATTTTGAAATCAATATTAATTATCAAGGAATATAGAAAGTTTGCCGACATAAATGAATAATGTGCTGCTGATCTAAATAAATTCCATTCGGATTTCTACAACTTAGTTTTTTCGCACACGCTCAGTTCGATTGGGCATCTAAGCGGCATTGTTGCACGTTCAACATCATTTCAGTTGAATTCGTTTCATTTATTTGGCTTTCGTTTTTCATTTAATTCGCACAACCTTCGACCAGATACGACTACGAGAGTAAATAAACAACCCATCGAATACAGCACAGCGTTTAAAGATACATTTATTATTTGGCAAATGCGCAAACACTTCATGATGATTACCAAAAATAAAAGGGGAGCCCCGCTGCTATTCCCTCCCATCCCCCACCGTTTCCCACTCCATGATCAGGGTAGCTGAAGGGCTGCCGGGACAGCATACAGAAATCTTTTTACGTCAGTTCTGCCTGTCTTGTTGCCTGGCATTTTCTTGCGTTGTTACCTTCAGTCCGCAGGGGGGAGGACGGTGGGAAGGCGCAGAGCCAGCAGCGTGCAATGCTTGGCTGGCTGCGTTGCCCTCCTTTCTACCCCCCGTCCCCGTGCCCGCCTCTCGCAATCCTTCAAGAGCTGGAGAGTCAACGCTGCCTCTTGTTTGCTGGCAATTTCCTTTAGACGAGCTGCGAAAACACACGAAACTGTGAAACTTTTGCGAAAAACGTTAAACGCAATGCTGTCCGTCCCACGTTTTCAGTTCCAGTTTGAGCAGCATCAGGGCCTGTCCTTCAGCTCTCAGCTCTCGGCTCTCGGCTCTCAGTTCGTTCGCCCCGTCCCCCCTGCGTCTGTTCGTCTGTCTGACTGTCTGTCCGTCTGCCTGTTTGGTTCATCCTTCCGTTCGCCTGTCTCGGTCTCCGTCTCCGTTTCAGTCTCAGTCTCAGTCGCTGTCTCCGTCTCAGTTTAGTATATAACAAGTCAGCGTCAGCTGCTCCTGCTTCAGTTTTAGCTTCGGCTTCGGCTTCAGCTACAGCTACAGCTACACAGCTCCTGGCGCTGGTCTGGTCTGGCTTGGTCTGTCCGCATGTACGCCACTTTGTCGGCTGCCTCGAATACTTCCATGTTCATTTTACAAGTAAAACGGAAATGACAGTTCCGCAGCCGAGCGCCGAACATCTTTGCAGTTGCCAGCGTCCCTCACACCCGCCCCATGAAAGTGAAAGAAACCTTTTCCCGCATAATAGTCTGTCAAAGTGGCTGCCACCACCGACACCGACACCATCAGCGCCACCATTTCCATTGCCAGCCAGCAAACGGGAGAGTGTCAGTCAGATGTGTAGCACCAACTTCAACTGCAGCTTCCTCTGTCAGCTGACTGCTCCTAGATACTTAGCACTTAGCGCTTAGCCTGCTCCTTGACTCAACTTTAACCCACTTCAAGCTGCCGCTCCCCAGCCAACAACTTTTCATTGCGATTTTGAGCCGCATTCAGTTTCCAACTAATTTTCTAATTATGAGCACAAAGGCGCACAGAAATCATGTCACGCTTCCTGACTGATTTATGGCCGTTGGAGAAATGTCAAACATTCGCCGGGCACTTGTCTCCACTCCACCACCCCCCCCCCCCCCATCCGTGCTACATCCAAATCCAAACTGAATCCGAATCCCCCAACCTCAATCGCAGTCCCAGGCCAACGTCGAGCAGCCCACGCTTTGGCTTTTAACTTATCCAAATCACTTGGCTGCGTCGCCAGTTTTTGTTGTTGTTATTCTTCTTCGGCTTTTGCTGCTTCTTATTTTTTTTTTGCTGTTTATTGTTGTTGATTTATTTGATTTATTTATTTATTGTTTGCTCTTGTCGTATTTGTACTTGAGGCGCCTGCCCAATAATCGCCAGCCGACCGACTGATTAGTTTAATTTAACGGATGGCGACCCCAGCTCCCTCTCTACACATCGCCCCTTCCCCCTCCCTTGGTGCGATATCGAAATCAAAGCTTAATAAGTACTCCATCTTCGACGCCCTCCTTGAACTTTAGCTATAATTAAATTTCACTGGATAACGTGTAAGCGGAACTCGCTAGTTATAATTAATAATTATTATATCGTTTCAATATGTTATGTAAAATATATGTGTGTGTACATATTACAAATCGCTTGGGCTTATCAGTAACACGCAATTAATGCAATTGAACTGGGAAAACTCCTTGGTTAAGATATTTACAATAAATATATATATATAGTATATATATTTGTGAATAATAAAATATATACATTCACGTATATCAGACCTCATTATCGCTCAATTCATTTGACCGCTATTGGAATTGCAATCTTTAGAGATTTATCAAATAAGTAAAATAATAATTTGAATGAATTATCGAGCCATAAGTTGATGCTGACCACAATGAAAAAAATTAATTCAGCTGAAATATATTAATTATCAAAAATGTTATACGATAATTAAAATTGTCATGGTTATTAAGTTATGAACAATCTTAGTTTATGCGTCTGCAAAAAGTAGACTTTCGTGTCACGCAGTCATCGCTATTGGAAAACAACACCCACATATGTTGATCCACTTTAGCTTAGCGTACTTGCATGTCAGCTGATGTTTGTGTGTGTGTGTGTGAGTATCTTTGGTGTATGTGTGTGCGACGACTCCCAGGGGCCGATGAGGGGCAATGACGATGGCCATGGGGCACACTTCCAAGTAATTTGCAAAACTCCGACATCCGACACTTTGCTGTAGTTTGGCGACTTTGATTTATTGCCGAGCGCCTCGCAGGGGACACAATCAAACGCAAATGCAGGCATAAGGAGCCAACGTCAAGGGCTTCAATGTCCTGCAAGTGATGTAGGCGCGGCACACACACACACACACACACACAAACTCACTCACATACACATATCCTGAGAAGGTCAGCGTTGTTAACGCGATTATGGCAGCTGTTAGAGGGGGCTACAGAGAAAAACAATGGCTGGCCAACAGTGCTCGGGGTCTTTAGCAGTGACATGCAAACCCGGAGGTGACAGCCTTGCAGCTAGCCAACGACAACGACAACAACAGCAACAACAACAACAACAACGAGAGCAACTGGAGAAACAACGAGCATAAACGATGAAACAAAAGTCCATGTTATTCTACGAAAGAGTCAAAAAGTCAACCACAACTTTTGGCTTCAACTTCGCTGGAGCTTCAGCTTCAGCTTCAGCTTCAGTTTCAGTTTTGTAGCTTGAGTTTTAGCTTTAGATTTTGCTTCACATGACCGAAAAGTCGCACAAAAATAATCCCAAAAACTTCTCTACTCAAAAAACATGAAAACGTTCAGCACAATGACAGCCAAAAGGGGGTGTGGCAGCCCAGCGTCGAAAAGGCGGAGAGCGGAGGGGCTCTGCGAATGCGGAGACGTTGATCACAAAAAAAGGGAAAATGTCAAAGTTCTTTTGCGGTCTCGAGGTTCTTTAAATGTTCTCGGTAACAAATAATTTTTTTTTGTTTTCTTATTTCTTTTTTTTTTTTTTTTGTTTCTTGGAACCTTCGCCAGGGAATTTAGCACACGAGAATTGTGCGCGATTTTTTGTTTCATTCCCGTGTATATGTGTTATTTCTTTTGGGTCTTTGTTTTTGTTTTTATTTCTTTCACGATGTCGTCTTTAGTTTTGTGAGCTTTGCTTTTTGTTTTTACGCAGTATATGTATATTATTATCAAAGCATTTTGTTTTGATGTTTATGCCGTGGCCTCAACTTGCCACATCGCGCTGTGGCAGAGGCATCTTCTGTAAAGGGCAGGTAAAGGGCACGTTGTAGTGCTCGGGTAGGCACAGGAAATGTCAATGAAAGTTGTGGGTATGTATGAGATTGTAGCCAGCGAAACTTTACCAGAGCTTTCTTTATATGTTTACTAACTGTTGTGAGAGCTGAACAAGAACAGTTATATCTGCAACTGTCATAGTCGTGAGAAGAAAAATAAGAATCTGAAATAAAATTTGAGCTTAAGCGGACCTTGTTCCTTCCCTTGGAGCACAATTTTTATAGCTTAGCTTATAACTTAAAATTAAATTTCTTGCTTTAATCTCCATGCTTTCATACACAATTAATTAAATAGTTAACTGCGTACATAAAATAATTTCAGGGCTAATTTAAGAATTTAATAACGAGCTCTGGCCTTAAGGCACAATTTGCAGATTCTCTTACTTGCTGTACATTTCAGTGTGCTCGGTTAGCTGTAGTAAGTATTTTTTTTTAATGTTATTTGAATTTTTTTCTCTTTTTGCGTGCTTTTTATTTGTGTCACGGTTGCATGAACATGAAAAGGAAGTGCACGTCAAAGCTTAGACACAAACCACGAAGCGTAAAGGTGCAAGTGAGGCTAAAGTAACAACATTCATTGCAATTGCCACCGCCGCGCTCAGCGGGCCAATGTTGTAGTTGGCTAAAAGGGTATTTCATAGCACTCGCGTCTCGTAGCTTTGAGGCACAAGCATCTATGTATCTGCATGCAGCAATGCGTGCCAGCGAGAATTTGTTGAACAATTTCGCTAAACTCGAGGCGAAAACTCGAATAAATTGGCTTGAAAAATGAAAAGCGAAAACTGTGCAGAAAGCAAAATAAAATAATAGCTGCCGCAACTGAAGCAGCAGCAACAAACGCACAAATTACAACAATTAAATGGCGAACAAAGTAAGCCAAGCCGCAATTATCACATCACTAGCAAACGAAGTCGGAGACGGAGTTGGAGTTGGAGTTGGAGTCCAACTCGGAGGCGGCAGCGACGTCGGCTTTAGCTTTAATTTATGAACTGCGGCAAGTGGATGTGGGGACTTGTGGGTTGCTTGCAACCGGGTGGCCACTGAGGCGCATAGCATCGGAATCTCTCTCGCGGAGTGTTTTCACTTCACTTGCAGCTCAAGGTGAGCAGCGATTTGTAGCGGCAAATGAGGCAGGTAGAAACAGCACAAACAAAAAAGTTGTAGCAAAAAAATATGCACAACAGGTGTCGGCAAATTTAGTAGAAGGCTGGCTGTCTGCTGTCTGCCGTATGCCGTCTGCTGCCTGCAGCTAATAAAAATGCTAAAGAACTCGAAGAATCGAGACAGAGGCAGAGACAGAGGCACTCTCTCAACGCGTCTCATCTTGTAGCGCGTCTCTTAATAAATTGACAACGATCCAATTTCATAATGAAATTTTTGCGGCTGTCAGCCTTCAATTGAATCGGAAAAACAAAACAGCGACAAAAGTGATGCGTCGAAGGGGCGAAATGCGGAGAGTGGAATGAAGAATAACAGAAATAACGCACAGAGAGATCCAAGAATTCCCCCATGAAGAAATCCAGCTGACAGGCCTGGCCCCGTTCATCCCAGTCGTCCCCATTTCACCCGCTCCCTCAATGCTCGCAACCCCAAACGAAACTTGCACAGAATGTGGCATGATGTTTATACATACACATACATACATACGTATATATTTCAGTGTGCGCTGAATGCTTGTGTGTATGTAGTTATATCGAGTAAACGAAAAACAAAAACTTTTTTCCACTTGAGTAACTTAAGTGCCAATTCCTCCAAAAACAAAACAACAACTACTAAAGAAAAAAGAACGAGAGAAAGAATTGAACGCAGAAGAAAAACCAACACAAATAAAAGTGGAAGAAACGGCAAGGGCACCGACAAAAAAAAAACAAAATAACAGCATAAGATGAGCACATGAACATTTTTTTAATAGGGGGAGCCAACAAATTTCTATTGGTTTCAATACAAAAATCGATAACACATCAAGTTGAAAGACACAAGAAAAAAACAAGACGAAGACAACTGCAAAAAGCTGATTACGAATTAAATTATGTGGAATATATGAAATGGAGAACTTAAAGATGTTTATAAGAATATTGCCAGCGATTTTGAGGTAAATATTGCTAAATACACTGCTTGTAATTAATTTGCTTCTGTATTAGCTTGTCTAAAGTCGTATTAAAATAATATTATAATAACAATTTGAAGTTTAATTTGCCATAAACAACTTATTTTTATGTGTAATGTTTTCTTAAACGTATCAACAAAAAAAGGACTAATAAAATCAAATTTGTTATTTATAAAATGTAGATCAATTAAATGAGTTTTGTTTTCATTTCAACAACTTTCAGTTATAATTTTTGTATGTATTCAAACAGCCGTCGGCAATTGCATGAATTACCAAAAAGAGATTAAAAAATGTATATTCAATATTTCTGACTGTCAAGGAAGTATTCAAGGACATTTAGAGACACCGGCCAAGAAAGGAGCAGTAAACCTTCAGCTGATGACGTCGGGAAAGCTCAGCTGGTCGCCTATCACAGCTTTGCTTGTTTGTTTGAAAAGGGCATTATGAATAATGGCTGCACATCAAATCTCATTGATCAACCCAGAAACCGGCGTCACGCTCACACACACACACACACACACACACACACTCACAGACACACAAACACTCGCACACATAACAATAGAAACGCGAAGAAGGGAGAGCAAATCAAAGAAAAGCGGCCATGATTTGCCGTCGGCAATTTTGTGTGGCACTTCAGCCATTGAAGAGCGTCGCGTCGGCCTGGCAACGGGCGGCCAGCCATGCGAAGGCTTTGAGTGGCGAATGCTAAATGCTCGTCATCATCCACCATGGAAATGTATCTTCAAGATACTTTCAGCAGCCATGCAGCCATGGCCACAGCACACGAACGAACACATGGCATCTTTCAGCTGCAACCCCGTCATAGGAGTCAGAGCGAGACCGAGAGCGTGAGCGTGAACGTGAGCGTGAGAGAGAGAGCGCTCTCGCTCTCTCGCAACACAACAGCTGCGCGCGGTCGAAAGAGAGGCAGCGTGCTTGCAAAGAGAATTCGGGTGGTGCTCTTATCCTGTTTTACCGTTCCATGCGCTCTTCTCTGGCACGCTCGCTGTCTCACTCCCACGCAGCCGTTGCATGGCTTCCCGCCAAATTTCGTTGTGCGTGCCATGCTGCTCTCTCACTGGAAGTGCTCGCCGCTCTCCGCCACTGGAAGGGCAAACAAAACAAGTTGCCGGCACTCGAAGCACGAGCTCTGAGGACACGGCAATAACAAGAGTTGCGTAGCACATACTTATAGTACACATATTCAGAAATGCAATTAAAATTCAAATTTTCGAATTTAATTTTGTTGTTTTATCAAATATTTGATGTCATTGCCAAATTGGCGGAATCGTTGCGCTCTCTCGCATATTGATCGGAGCTCGCGTTTCGCGTCTCGCAGCTATTTGCAGTTCAATTACATTAACATAAATTCGCTGCTCGCCCAATGTGGCGTCAACATAAAACTTTCGATCGTCTAAGGCAAATCGACAGGTGAAGATTGTTTTTTAGGTATGTTTGCCATGGCCAAGAATCAATTGTGTCTCCGGCCATTTGCACGTCTGACCCTTTTGAAGCTAATGATATTTTGCGTGCGAACGTGCTATCGATCACGTGGGGCCCAATTCTTTTGCAACACTGCAAGAAATATATGTGACAATAGTTTGCCAATCAATACTTAAACCAATTGTTGTGATAATTGTTTGAAATTACTTCAAATATTGGAGATAATTGCTAGATATATTATGGCTGATACTCTTTGAAAATTGCATTTAAATAAGAAAATAACTTTTTGCAAATTAATCAACTAATTTCTTTTTTAATTCAGGTGCACTCAGGCATCTGAATAAACAGATTTAGTAGCCGGCCCAAGAGAAGCGAACAACCTTCGCATTCCTTTGCATCGCTACGAGGCGCGTACGCTGCTCCTGTCAGTTGATCAGCGTCTCAGTGTCTCAGCGTCTCAGATATCTTGGGTATCGGTTCCAATTGGAAGTCGACAGTCGCACATTTGCAACACAGTCGAACAGAAAATAATTAAGTTCTCAAAAAGATAAAAATCATGTTAGCCGCTGATCAATTAGTAGATTTTTGCAGCCCAACGCATATTTCATCTTTTCTGCTGTTCGCCTCAAGCGACGACTGAACGACACTCCCTCCCCCTCCTCGTCCGCCACCCCAACCGCCCGATGCAGATGCATAAATTTACATATGAGAATGTCTTGAAATGATATTGAAGGCTGTTGAAATGTTGCAACTGCAGCCTGCAGAGCACAGCAGCAACCTGAGAACCACGTATTGAGAACTGGAGCCGGAGAACTGGGAACTGAGACCTTTTTCTGGTCGAGGCACCTGCCTGTGTTGTTGTGTTGTGCCCTGTAGCGATGGCTGGCATCGGATTTGGAGTCTGGACTCTGAACTGGACATGCACATGCACAAGCACAGACACGTCAGTAACTCATTTATCGCTTAACTGGACTTCAGTGTTGCTTTGGGTTTTCGACTTTTCAGTTTCACTGTTTCAGTTTGGGACTCGAGACTTGGCTTCGATTTCGCGTTGGGTTTCCAATTTTATTTTGTTGTATTTTGACAACGAATTTGCATGCACTCGAAACTGTGTTTTGAGCCTTGTTAATTTTGACTAAAGTCGCTGTGGCTAACGTGCACTGGATAAGCGCCAATCCGAATCCGAATCCCAATCCCAATCCCAGACACAGTCTCACAGTTGCAGCTCCTATCCATGTTGCGTGACTGACCAAAATGCGAGTGCTACGCATGCGCGCGCTTACAAACGCGAAGCTTAAGCAAAACGATCGGCAGCAGCAGCAGCAGCAGCAACAACTAAAATAACAACAACTTCACAACAAAACAACCACAGCCACAACGAGCAAAAAGAAGTAAAATGTGAAACAAGAACCAAAACAAAGTGTTCGATGTTTCCGTTTCAAATTCTATGGAACAAGACATTTGCGCACCGCCAGCAGTCCCGGCAAAAGACAAGCGCACCACAAGACCCCAAAAACGGCCCAAAGGCCTCTGCGTTAATGTGGCCAACAACAGCTTCAGCTTTAGATTCAGACACAAACCCAGACCCCGGTCAGACCCTGGCCGAGACAGAGACTGAGGCTGAGACTGAGACTGAGACTGAGACTAAGACTGAGAGTTGAAGAGGCATTGTGAATGGACAACGCGGACGCGTTAACAATTGTTCTGGCCATTCGTTTTTTGGCCCAAAACAAGTTCGGCATTTTGCTTTAACAGACCGCCAGAAGTGCACCCAGTCGTTGTTTGAAGGTGAACAATGGGTGTCGAGTTCAAATTGAGGAAGTAAAATAAGTTGTAAGTAGATTTATCAGATGTTCTTCAACTTTAATGAATATTCTGAGGCTATCATCAATCCATAAATTTATCATTCGTTTTTCAATTGAAACATAAAAATATATTCAGAATATAATAAAATAATTTTCATTAATGAAATAATTATCAATCTACATAGCCTGAGAAATGTAGTCACACTCACTCATCGTAAATCTCTACTGCTCGATCACGCCTACTTATCAGAAGAATCATAATTTTATTAATATTAGAAACCACAATTATTTGTATAAACTGCTTTTTCTCCATTTACAAATTTGTAAAATAAATAAACTTAAATAAATGATGTTTAATTGAAGTGTATGCACAATATTTAGGGCGTCACCCACTGTGCAGTTGCCACAGTTGCCGCACTGTGTTTCTTAGTGTTCAGCCGCGCAGCTGAGCGCGCGATTGTGCCACAGATAAAGGCACTTGCGCATTACAACTGCTCGCCCAGACCATCCACAAGCATGTCCATTTACCAGCCCCAACCACAGCCACAGCCACAGACAACAACAACAGCTACAACAAGTTGCGGAAAAAGTGCAAGAGAATTAACAATTCATTTTATTGTTAAATACGCCGGAGCTGAAGCAGGCGGTTCTAAGTACGAAGCAACTGACTGTGCGCTGTTCGCTGTTCGCCAGGCTAACAAGACTTGTCTGCATCTGCATCTGGCTGCCTCCCCCACTGCTCCTCCCACCCACTGGCTGCCGCAGGGACAGACTCTGCTGGCTCATAGTTAATAATGCGATAATTTCATTTTCATTCAAAGCAAATCGAATGGACTCGAAACGCAGCACAAACTGAGCTACCGGATTACGATGCGACTGTCTGTGTGTCTGGCTGTGTATCGCTGGCTGCTTGGCTGGCGTGTTGCAGCAACATGTTGCAACCGTTGCGAGGTTGCTCGTTTGCTTGTTGCTTGTGCTGGCTGCGGCTGATGCATGCGCAAAATTTAAATTATGTTGTTTTGTCGCATGTTTTTCGCTTCTCATTGCGTCCCATTTATTGTTGTTGCTGTTTTTGTTGTTGCTTCTGCTCGTTCGCAATGTTGTTGTTTAAGGGCTTAAAACATTATCAATGAATAAATGAAAATGTCTTTTGTCGACGGAAAATTGTCGTGTTGTTCGCCTTTGTGGCATGCAACTTGCAGCGAGTTGTTTGTGCTTTTGCTTTTGCTTAACGTCTTCTTTTGGCCAACAAGCGCTTTAAGCCGCTGTTTTATGTCACAGTCAACTGTCATTTGTACATTGAATGCGCGACCCCTTTGTCAACATAGCCCGAGAGAAGAGAGACAGAGGGAGAGAGGAGAAGGGACCAGCAGCGTTGGGCTGTGTTGCACGGCGATATGTTCAATTTGCATAAAATCACAGGAAGCACTTAGGATTAATAGGCCGCGCCAGAAGGATGCCAATGCCGATGTCAAGTGACTGCCAAAGTGCCACAGTGGGGCATGGGTTAAACATATGTACATACGTATGTTGGCTTGCACCACTGTAGCTTGTAATCGCTTTAATCGAATTACGAGTACATTTCAATTTGAGGCAATTTCCTTACCTTATTTGTTATTGCCGCATTTGCTATCCATAAATCAACGCTCTCAATTCAGCTAATCCAATTTTGTTGCAGTTATCCAAAGTGTATCTGCAAATGAATGGAATTAGAATGAAAATGATTTAGTTTTCGGTTTAGCAACAACACGAATTTCCCTTACACTAAGAAACGAACCAAAAATCATGCGCAACATGCAAATGCCGAGGTCTCCCTCTAGCGGCAGTTCTTTGAAGTTCCGAAGATGCTCAACACGATAAGATGAATCATAACATAATTTCATGTAGTTGATTAAATATATACAATTTAATCATTATATAAATTTATAAATACTGCTCAAATAAATACGTTTACTATGAAAACATTTTAAACAACAATGAATTATTTAATTCAATTCCATTCGAATATTAAATTTATTTGTAATAGCCTAAAAATTATTTTTTATTTATTATCTTTAATATCGTTCTAATTTTGAATTTAGGTTTAACATAATTGTCTAACTGTTGATGGAAAATTTTTAATTTGTTGTAGAATATTTGTCAATCTTCATTGTATCCATACATAGAACTGCTACTTTAACTCCGCTGCTTTAACTCCGTTTTTATCGCTGCAATTATTTTGATATCGATTTAAGCTTGTTTCCCTGCTTACTCCCGCATCGATAAACAAAAAGATTTTTGCAAACTGCTGACATTTTCCCACCTTTTAATGTCAGCGCCCAGTTGGCATATGGACCCAGGCCACAACCCGTTGCAGCGCATTGGGCACATACCACACGGCTGCTGCCCCTGCCTCTGTTCCTGCCACTGCTGCCAATGCCAATATCCGACTGTTTTGCTGCCAATGGTACTGTCAGGTTGGCTGCTGTCATATCCTTTTGCGGCAGAGCCAGCCGCCGAGGAAATTTGAGCGCGCTTCTCATTCATTTGCGCCAAATGTCATTATTGTTGCTCGTTTGTTGTTTTGCCATTGGCCGGGAGTGGACAGAGGCTGTTGCAGCAGTTGTTGCTGGCGGCATCTTTCGCCACTTTGGTGTTTGCAGTCTTTTGTAAGACTCCCTCGTTAAACAGATTATTTTCACACCCGTCTTGGAGTCAACTCGACTCGCCTCGACTTGAGTCGAGTCGGCGTCGCATCGCATCGCGTCGAAACGCCAAAGTTGCTGCCAATTTGGTATAGCGAACTGAAGGCAGCCAGCCAGCCAGCCAGCCAGCCAGCCAACCTCTTTGGAAGGCGTTAATAATGCGATTTCAATGCTGGCAATTGCTGGCAAAATTCAAAGGTTTCCTTTTCTTTTCCTCTTTTAGTTGTTGTTATATGCCTGAAAGTGCGAAGTGTATAGGAGGAATATGAAAGCGACAGCCGCTGCACAAAGTCTGCTCGGAGTGACACATGTATGCACTTGGTTTAGACACAGAATTCGAACTTTAACTCTCGAACCCGTCTCGGCAAGAGCAGAAGTCCCAGGCCATGGCCTAACAATGGACAGAGCCTGCCACAATCATTGGCATCGCTTTTAGGGGGCTGTTAATTGCAACTGATCGTGAATGGTTCGCCCCGAATCGAGATGCGGAAGGCGAACGTTGCATGAGTTGAATTATTGAGGAAATTATTCCAGATGTATGTACTAAGTTTTATATTAATATTTTGAGTACTATTTGGTTTGATTTGTTATCAATTATTTCAATTTTTTTAACATATAAATATAGCTAATCTTGAACTCTGGAATTCCATCAAGTCTGCAGATCTCTGTACCATAATCATCGATTTTGAGTGGTCGAAAAAGAAAGTGATTTCAATCAGCACACGAGCGGCGATAAATTCCCATTAGAAATCCACACGCGCTCATCGTCGGACATGCTCCAGGGCACGTATACGTCGAATACGAATACGAATCCGAATACCCTTGGAATGCCAGGCGTCAGTCCCTCCCCGATGACCACCTAGGCGAAACAGTATCCAAATTCATATGCATATTTGCCTATTTTTGTTTTGTTGGTTTGCCACTTTGCCTCTCTGTCAATTTGTCGATTTGTTGATTTGTTGTTTTTCTTTGTGATGGTGGCGAGAAGCGCGAAAATATTTGCTGTGTTTGCTGCGTAATTTGATAGCCTGTCCTCATCGATTGCTTGGTTGGTCTGATGGATTGGCGTTCCGAAAGATTTCAAAGCAACTCACGCTCACATCAAAACATCCATAAATATTTTTGTCGTATTCAGCTGGGCGGCCCGGGCCAATTTATGGCCGGGAGTCGTAAAACCCGTAAAAAGCTTCAATCGTAAAATTAAAGGCGAAAATAGTTTTTGGGCGCTTAACTCGCACTGTGTGCCTAAAATACCTAATTAATTGGCACTCTCGACTTCTGGGTGGCCGCCTATTTGACTGGCAGCCTAGCTGCCAGTTTGGCTGCTTGCCTGGCTCTTTCTGCGTTTTTTTGATTTATCGTATGCACAGCGTGAAACCGCTAATCAGTCGCATTTGCATGCGCAGTCGCAGCCCTCCAGTATTTTTGCAATGTTTATAAATAGAGAATCGCGCCAAGTCAAATTGTTGTTCGTCTTTTATCGATTCGCGCTCGGCGCATATTTTGAGAGTCACTGGACTGTTGTTGCCGCCACTAGACACCAGATGGCGCTTCGCTGTTGACAGCGCCATCTAGTGGTGGTTGGCGCAAGCGCTGTTTATTATCCTTTGCAAGCTTTGAGTGCTTGCAAAACAGGACATTCTGCTCATATTGCATCCGAAAAGCTTTCAAGGATATTGTAACTGTGAAGTAGTATGATAACTGGCCGCTACTGAAATTTGGTGTTCTTTTGGTGAGTGACTGAAATAAATGTCCTTTTCGAAAATAGGATTTTCAGGGGAAATTACAGAGGGTGCTTCGAAAATCGAAGAACGTGTTAATTATGATAAACTTGAAGATACCCCTTGAGGATATTCCATCAAAGTCAGATCAAATAGACTTAATTGATATTTAATTGTATTTCAGCGACGTAATTTTATTCCGCATAATTATAAAGACGATAAATCAACGAAACTTAGATAATAAATTACCTCGGCTTCAATGCAATTTTTAATTCTTAGCAAAAATTAGATAAATTCATAAAAATATGAATAAACAAATGCCGACAGAAATCTTGCAAAATATATCAGCATGCAAGTGAATAATTTCCTAGATGCGAAAATTAATACGTATAGTAACAAAAACAAAAAACACAAAAAAACGAATACTCATGTTGTAGCGAGACCACACAAAGTCATCTCAGATAAATGAAAAAAGAAAAGATGTGCAAAATAAAATACAAGACAATGCAAACAGAAACAGAGACACAAAACCGAAACCGAAACAGAAAGCGACGCAAAATGTAAGGCAATAAAAATGAACTTCCCTTTAATTTTATGGTCGCGCCGACACTTAATAAACAATAATCATCATCATCATCAACGACGACGGCGACGGCGACAACCGCAAGGGGGGCTGCAAGGCAGGGCATTGACAATGGACTCAAGATGGGGCAACGAATAAAGAATAAAATGGTGGGGGGTTCGGGGGCTGGCAATCCTCGAACCAAGTGCTACGCATCACGAGCCGGTTACTCGACGTACTTCAATTTGGTCAAGTCCCGCGCTCAAGTCCCAAAGAGTTGGCCAACGAGATTTGCATTTTGATGAATTGCAGGCGAGAAGCCGAAAGATGTTTTGCCCCGACATGGAGCTACTCGTACTACCTGTAAGTCATTTTTAGTGACACTATCTGAAAATGTGCTCTGTGGGCGGGGCTGAGGCTGGCGCGGTGGGGTGTGGCAGAGACACAACAAAACTCGTGTACTTTTGCTGTGACTGGTGTGACTTGAAATTTAAATTAACCTCTGCGCGGTTCGGTTCTGTTTTTACCCGTCGTCGTCGTAATTATTTTTTGTCATTTTTGCAAATACGAAAAAAAATACACAAAAAGCAGAACGAAGAAAAAACAAACAGAAATATATATATAAGTAATTTGTGTTTATTTTATTTTATTTTTTTTTTGTATTGTGTATTTTTTGGTTTTCGCCTTTGGCTGAGTTATTGTACAAATTAAAATGAACGATGTGTCGGTAAGGTCGCAGCTTTTGTTGTCTAAGCGCCAATGCTCAGCCCCGACCCCGAAGCGAACCCCTTGGCTTTGACTGTGGCAGACTGTGGTAGACGGTAGACGAGCAGCGAGCACATCACACGTCAAACTTGACTTCAATTTTTTTTTCTAGCTTGTCGGACATGATGTGACTATGAGCGGAGCTCCAGCGAGTCAGAGACCGTGCCATGCAATGAATCTCCATCGTGTCCAGTTCGTCGTCGAGATCGCGATAAGAATTACCGCTCCATAGTGAAGCGGCCCAGATGAAAAGCTTTAGCTTTTGCCCCTGGCCAAAACGAAATATTGGCTAAACGCTGCGATGTGATGACGGCGGCGACGACGACGACGACGACGACGACGATGGCAACGGTCTACGAGTATGTGTAACTGTAAGTGATTACTTTACATGGCCAACAATAACGAACAAAAACCAACAATGTTCACTATGGACAGTCTGAAGCGCCGCCTGCTCATGGCCAGCAATACCAATAGCAAATTGTGAACGACACGACGCGAACTTGACACTCGCAAAACGGATTCGTGTACGTACGACTATATCTTGATGTCCACATCTAATCTAAATTCATAAGTCGACCCGAGAAACAATGGCAGCATTCAACGAAACGTGTGAGTGCGTGAGTGATTGCCGTTATGCGGCTGGCCGAAGCCGAAGTCGAAGCTCGAAGCTCGACTCGAAACCGAACTTAAACGTGGGATCATATCAACTGACATATTCCCTATCATTGTGACCATCTTGATTTATGCCCTTCAAACTGGCTCGCTTGTCGTCCGCCGTTGCCAATGGTTCTCTCTTCCAAAAGGGATCATTAGTGCAGATAGTTTATCCGTCATACCTATCAAGGTTAGCTTGCCCTAAATACCAAAGTATAACTCTATAAGATCTTATATAGGTCTGACCAATGGTACAGTTAAGTGCTTATAATATAAGCTTTACATACAAATATATCTCATATTTAAAACTCTCCCAAAAATATTCATATATTTCTACTATACATTTTTATTAAACTTGTCTAGGCTTTTAAACTTAATTTGCTTACTAATATATTGTTTCAAAAATAGGCATATTTCAAAAGATGAAAATAGAAATATATATATATAAATAAAAATAAATATAGTGGGAACCATTAAAAAGTATCTGAAATTTATTTATAGGCTTCTCTCGGTTCAACCAATTTCCATTACTACGTCGGCTTCAATTGAGTCTTGGAATTGCCATAAATTGCAACTGCGACAGCTGTGCGAATGTCGCCTGTGCCCTTGTGCGACAGTGTGGGTGAAAATGTCTGTGTGTGCGTGTGTGAGTGTGAGTAGGTGTTGGAATTGGACTTCAGTTGAAACTGGTGAATGAAGTTAGTTCATTTAACTTCAAGTTATGACGCGCCAGAAATTTGCAGACAATGTCTGACAGACTTTCCAAATACTCCAGTTGAACTTAGGGGCGGCAACAACAACAATGCGGGCGCACAAGTGCATGTGCGTGTTTGTGTGTGTGTGTGTGTGTGAGTGTGAGTGAGTGTTTTGAATGTAAGTGTAAGCGCACTTGGTTTGAATTTTGAATGACCTTGGCATAGAGGAAATGGCAAAAAGCATTATTTAAACTTAACAAGCCGACAACTGGGAACCCCAAACACACACACACACACAAGCAGCGGGAGTTTAAGGGTTGGAGGTGTGTTTGACTCGTTGCCTGAGCTTCGAGCTGCCCTGCTCCCAATTTGCTGAACTCAATCAGTACACGGCAGCCCATTAGAGACTCATCGCTCCAGGGGAGGCGAATGCCACAGCCAAAGGGGTGTGGCCCAGCCCATTGCCAGCCGGTGTGAGTATGAGTGTGAGTGTGAGTATGAGTGTGTGTGTGTGTGTCGCTTCTGCGTGTATTTTGCTAATTTACTAGACAGAAATACGCCTTTAACCCACCAAGCTCATTTATTATATAAAACAGCAACAACAACAGGAGTGAGAGAGCTGGAGACAAGCTGGAGCTGGAGATGGAGCTGAAGCTCGAACTGGGAAACTGCTGCACAGGAGTTACGAGCCATTGCAAGGACTAGCCACAGCCGCAGGAGGCTTCATACTCCAGTTGCTGCGCTCCCCCATCACCCCTTTTTCGCCTGCAGCCCAGAGACAGTCCCGAGACCTGAAACCTGAACCCTTTTCAGCCTGCGACACGTGTGTCCTGTGTATCCTTTGCGAGCTTGGTGCTCCGTACTCAGCACCACAGGGTAGCAAAGTGGAAAAATCGTGTTAATTTAAAGGCAGCCAAAACAGAGATTTTTGATGTAACCATTTATATGAGTTTATAATTACTGAAATTAGTTTTTCCGCTTTTCGCTCGTTCTCCATTTACTATATACATTTGCGACTGTACGGAAGCATTTACATATATATAGTATATCTCTCTTAAATTGTGGTTGGGGTAACTGCAATATGAATCATATTTCAGCTTGCTGCAACAATGAAGAAAAAGCGGAAAATGTGGAATGATGAGTGGAATGAAAATTATGAACGATTGGCAGCGTAATTAGCTCTAAAGTAACTGATTTAAGACTTAGATTATTTTATTTGTACTATTCAAAATTGCTGAAAATTATAAAAGCATATTTCGAATATTTACTTTGAGCTTCCAAATATTTCATACTTAACGCTACACTTTCAGCAGCTTTTTTTTAAATAAAATGTAATCCATAAATTATATCTCATTGAGCAGTGACCACTGCCGAGAACAACACATTCATCTTGTTACGCCCTCCATTTCATATAACCAATTACAATGCTGTGCTGTCAACCCATTTGCTCTCATTTTGGTTTTACGCAAATTTTATAAAATATTTAAATGCAATTAACATGCCCGAGGCATAAAAATCAGAGTGGCCAGCGAGCAAAAATTACGAGAAAGAAAAAAGTTTTGTCAAATCAAGTTCCTTCCGTTCTGGTTTTCGCGCAAAATGAAAAATTTCATATGAAATTAACCCTGCTGGCAGGATTTCCAGCCCACCCTCCAGGGGACAGCAGCAGTGAGTGTGTATATGTGTGTGTGTGTGTGTGTAAAAAAGAACCCCGTCGAAAGGGGTGGCAAAACGGGAAGGACCCGGACTGCGCTCGAGGCAGACAATGTGGCAACAAATTTGTATGTAAATGTATGCAAAAGTAATTAATCATAGTCGCACATGCACGCACACACACACACACAGACAGCGACAGGCGCTGCCACTGCGGACATTACACAGACAAGGATACAGGACACATTCGCTCTTTCTCTCTCTTTCTTGGTCTCTTTTGGGCAGAGGTGCGAGTCAACTTGTTTTAAAGGTTAACTTCATTTTTCTGATATTACCCCATTGGAAAGGGACTCGACTCGAAGGCTCTACGAGCTTTGGGAGGTCCTCCGTTGCTGATACCAATTGAGGCAGGACTCAAGTGCCTTGGCGCATGTGTGCGTGCAATCAGAGATATTGACATGCGACACCGAGCAACAAACCGTGGCTAGACCCATAATCCAAATCAGAATCTAGCAATGGGCAGAATGCAACGTGCAACGGGGTTGGTGGCAACGATACCGTTTTGGCGGCCATGATGCAAACACCGCTTAGTGCCGCACGTTGATAGCGTCCAACAGATGCTGATAGGTAAGAGGTAAGAGCGCTGGAAAGCAGCAGATGATGAGCAACGCAAGGGGACTGAAGCAGAGCACAGAAGAGTCAGACAATGGCAACGGCTGCAGCGACGACGACGGCAGTGGTGGAAAATGAGAAGCAAACCCAGAGAACTCAAACACACACACACACACACAAACACACATGGATATGAGTGTAGTCTGCGAGAGCGAGAGAAAGACAAAGAGAGGCAGAGAGAGAGAGAGAGAGAGAGAGAGAGAGAGCGAGATAGACAGTCGGGGGCAAGAGTGAGAGGTACAACGGGGCAGTGTCGGAGTGTTTCAGCTTTTTGGTTCGCTCATAAATCATCGCTGAGACGACACCATGTTAAATTGGAACTTTTCCCATACATAAATAGAATGGATGAGAAAAAATGTTGAAGAAAATAAAACTAAAATATATTTTATATATATACAATACATATACTATATAGCATATTTAATGTAATATCTACTGTATCTACGCATTAATATTTATTCCTTTAAATTAAAAAACTTTTGAAGATCTTTGATTAATCGGTAGTTTGCTAATCGTTTATGACTTTAAATACAAATATTCATTCATTAATTGAAATATAAGTAGATAATTTTTATACTATATCTTTAATTGCAAATAAAATTCTGACTTCTTCAATCGTAAATTAAAATTATAAAAATTTAAATATTTGGCTATACTTATCAAAATGAAAGAATTTGCCTTCTTATCGACCCTAATATACAAATATTTTTATAAATTTCTGTTCAAAATCTATCAAATTTTAAAGTATAGTTGAAATAATATAACATTGCGCATTAAAATGTAGAAATCCGAAATATTCTGGCATTGATTTCTATGTAGAAATTATGCTTTATTTTAATTTGCTAAAATTCTACCGAAATATGCATAAATGTTCACGAGCCCACTCATGCATTCATTAAATGCAACATTGTTCGTTATTTTTGACAAAATTTCGAATGCAATTAAAATGTGCGCAACATTTGTATCTAAAAGTAGCAACGGCCCGAAAGTTCATTCAGATTCAAATGTAAATGCAATTATGTGCGTATGTATGTGTGTATGCGACTCTATCCCCCTCTCTCTCTCGCTCTCTCGCTCTCTCTGTCTCCCTGTCTCTTAAATATTGCCTCTCTTTCGCTCAGTTGTTCGTGGCCAAAAAGCCATAATTTTCCAATTAAGCGAAAATGAGCGATTTATTTGCCATGAAATCAGTGAGAATCGCCGATAAAAATCTCTTCATTCTCTGCTTGCCACAGCACCAGGTTGTTGTTGTTGTTGTTGTTGTTACTGTTGCTGTTATGGTTGTTATTGTTGCTGTTGTTTTTCGCTTTGGTTGCAGAAAGTGCAACGCGAAATGTTTGCTGCCGCCGTTGCAATTATTTATTATGCGCATGGCAATGGCCAGCGAGTGTCTGCGGAGGTGTGGCAAGCGCGGGGCAAGGGGCCACTGGCTGTGGCAGCAGCTGCTGCTGTTGCCGTTCTCATTGCTGTGGGTGGATGACTGCGAGTCTGCTGCTGCTGTTGTTGTGTGTGCCACTTAACCCCCTCTATCAGCCCAAGGGGCAAGCGTCCGCATTCACAGTGTCAACAGCGAGCGCAGCGACGCGTCGCAACAACAGCGAGAATTTCGACCGGTGTCTGGATCGTCGTTGTTGCTGCAGCTTGCATTGTTTTTGTACATTTTTTTCCCCAACAAGCGACTGCAACATCAAGTGGAAAATTGCTGAATATATGCGGATGCTTGACTGTTATTATGATTATTATACCCAGTAGTTGCATACACTTAAGAGGTATGTTAGTGTGCACGGACAGTTGTCTCAATTTCATGGCCAATTCACAGCCCCTCGGCTTATGCCAAAAAACGACTTCAATTCTAACTTTGATTGCGTGCTTTCAAATGAAACGGGGCTTCAACTATTTAGCACCTGTTAGAGCAAAAGTGTTGCCATGTGCTAATTAAAAATGCAGTCATCGCGCCGCGCAACACGCCAGGCAAACTCCAGTGTGTGTTTTTTCGTTGCATGTCTTGTGGTGTGTGGCCCAATGAAATCAGCGGCAACAACCACGTTTTGCACACATTTTGTTGATCCCAGACAAGCTTTGCATATTTTGGCTGCCTAATTCAATTGCTAGAGGCAGTCCAAGCTTGCTCGACCAATTCCTCCAAAATCTCATACCCCAACACAATATCCATTTGCCTCCTGTCCTGCCTCATTTATCAACACCTTTTCATTCGTCCGCCCCTGTAGTTGAGTGTATTTTAACATCCGTTGTAGTGTAACTGTAGCCAGAGGGAATGAAATTCAAAGGGGGGAGCGAGCAACTAACTACACAGGTGCCAAACACAATTTGTGTTGCATTTTTAATTTGTGGCGCCCGAGCAGGGACTTGACTTCGACTCGTGTCTGGCTTCTGAATGTTGAATGTTGAATGGGGAAAATGGAAAAGTATTTACCGTGAAGTTCAAGTTGGCCGTTAAGTGTTGAAATGTTTACGGATTTCAATCCCTTTGTAAACATTCGCATTGTTCTTTGCATCGATGCTGCACAGACTAAATTTTATTTAGAAAAAAATCACAACGAAATGAAAGCATCTCGAAAGCGAAAAGTGCAGTTTACACTATTGAGATTTATTAATAGATTTTGATATTTTTTTAAATATCAATAAATAAGTTATCAAGTATACGTTGTTTGCTTTATTGTTCGATTTTTGTTAATAGTAAGTATATATTTTATATATTCGATACTTTTCAATTATATTGATGTTGTTCTCAAGTAAAAATTGAAATTTATCGAAATTACTCTTCAAGCTTAGTATGATTTACTTCTTTGAAGAGAAGAGTGCAGTTTGCAGTGGCGCCACTTGCCGTGCTACATGAACTCGGATTGTCGATGTTTCAGGAACACACTCTGCCCTCTCAAAAAAAGAAGAATCATACAAAAAAAAAAAAAAACAAGAAGAATCAGAGCCAGAATCCAAATGAAAGCCAGAGTCAGTCCGAAACCGTGCAAAATGCGGGCCATAGCCATAAATTAAACGCATTTTCCATGTGCCTGGCTACAGACAACAGGGGAAACGGACTATGGGGGAGACACTCTCTCGCACACTCTCACACACTCTTGCATGCTCCGGCTGACTCCCACTGACCTGGCCAGCAAATTTTGCATTTCCATTTATTTCATTTTATTTCTGTTAATTTGGCCAGGCAAACTGCAGATACAGAGGGGTCAGGTTAAAAATACGCGGCACATGAGGAAATGCACACGAATTTATGAAAAATTAATTTTGAAATCGTTAATTGAGTGTTTATTGCAACTGAGCTCAGTAAGCGCAACGCCGGCGCCCCGAATCTGAATCTGAATCTGAATCTGCATCTGCATCTGAATGTGACTGCGAATGCGAATGCGAATATGAATATGAAAATAATGTGAAAGCACATTAAATATGTGAGATTTATGTGCAGCAACCAAATTGCATTTACGCAAAAGTTGTGTTCACTTATATGCATATTTATTGTATATTGCATATGGAAAAGCATGCCATGCTGAAATCTCTAGAAAATTAACCATGCTGAAGCATAGCGAATTGAAGTGAAGCCAAGCGAAAAGTCGAAGAAGCTAAAGGAGGTGGAGAGGGCGGCGTCGGCAGCTCCAATTGCCATTCAAATGCAAACGCGGCAAATGTCAGTCAAAGTCGCTTCCAATTTGCATACGAACTTAAATCATTTTGTCGAGCCCCTCTGAGTGTTTGACTGAGTATACAGACGAGTACTCGTGGCGTGCAATTGTGGCTCCGCGCGTGTGTGTGTGTGCGAGTGTGTGTGTTTTGTCGATATGTATGTGCGCATAACAAGAGCAAACAATATTTCTCACATAAATTCACACTTTAACCAATTTGCATGCAATCTGCGGGGGTGGAACAACCCTCACCCCCTAACCAACTGGCTGGTTGCTCGTTGCCTCACACCCCTCACCACGCCTTAGCCACTGCTGCGCTGCGCTGCGCAGACAGCGATGCAGTGCAACGCCCCCGTCGCCATTGTCAGGCTCCCGCCGCCCGCAGGGGGGCTGAAAGGAATGGCGTGGCGATGGGTTGCAGCGAGTGCTTTTTGTTTCTGCTGCATGCAGCGAACGGACTTTTGCATATTTAAACGATGCAAGTGAGTGAATGAGTTTGAATGAACTCACCATGACCAAATACAAAAGCTGCCCAAGTGAGCCACAACCCCCAATCCCCTGTCGCTGGCGATAAACGAATGCATTTTAACGCAACGGTAAAAGAAAGGGCCAACGAAATGCGAAACAAATGAAAAATACGAATACGAATACATGTGAATGTACACTCATGTACACACTTCACTATTTGCATAGCCTGCCCCACGCACAGTGGTCCGAACGCAGTTCAATTTAATCAAACAAGAAGAACACTTAATTGACTTTGCAGTTATGTAAATAAAACTTCTTCACTATTAATTGATGAGCATTTTTGCAAGGCAAACAGCATATTTAGTTTTGCCCCACTGTGCATAGCTGGCATTGTCAGTGCAACCTTTATGCCATTTCTATGCAACCTACTTGCCCGGCTGTTTCCCTTTTAAGGGAAGTAACCCTTGGTGCTTAGCCAACGAAACGTCTAGCGAGCGTTGTGGACTTAAATCAAAAGGTGACTAAACGAGAATTTCCTTTTTAAATTAATAAACTCAGCCAGTGGCCCGTTGCCCGTTGCCCATTGCCCGTTGACCGTTGCCTGTGGCTGTTGGACTTGCACTTTTGGTGGAGCCGCGGGCTCTGCCCTCGGTGGGGCGCTCAAACTTACCCGTTAACTGCACTCATAAATTCTGCAGAAAACTTTCTGACATGCTGCAGTTTTCGTTTTTTGTTTTTTTTTCAATGGTTCGCGAAAAGTTGTCTTTGCGTATGCAGAAGCTTTAAAAAATGGCGTGAAATCAAAACTCAAATGAATTTAGAGCCGACTTTAGATTTTGCCAATTTTTATGGCCCAAACTCAGTGAGTTTGTAATACTTCATTAATTGCAGACACTTTCCAAAGCACTTACCTGAAATTAAAGAGAAAATATATAAATTATTTAAATATTTATTTTATTTACGAAATGTTTTTTTAATATTTCTGCGTGTTTGTGAGCATTGATAATTGCTTACTATGTAAATCGATTAAGTTCATTTAAAAAAGATAACACCATTTATGTTTTCAAGACAAGATTGTTTCATCAAGAATATAACTATTGCCTGCAATTGATTGATTGGATAATATGTTGTCTTATTTCTACTGGCACAATTTTGTGTAGTGCATGAGTATTAAACTTATTGCGGAGCAAATGATTCGTTAGCTTGGATTCACTTTGCAGCCCTTAGAGCGCGTAGACAGTTCAACTACCCTGAAGGCAGTTGGTTAGATTGTTGGCCAGGATACGGATACGGGTTAGTATTGCGACAGCGCCGCGAGCGCAGGGCCACACATTGCCACACAGCTGATAAACATCACCCTCAACCCCCTTAGCAAGAACTGGAGTAGCAAGGAGTGAAGTTAGAGAATGGGGGACGAATTGAGGGAATGATGGAATGGGATGAGATGTGGAATGGTTTGGTTGGACGCATTGCTGGTATGCCTGGTGGAATGCTGCCATGCAGCACATGTCCTGCCAAGTGTTTTAATTATAAAAATGAGATATCGCAGACGTCCTCGGTGCAGGACACAAGTCGAAGGGCACCCGGGCACACTGCGAACTCTGCGGAGGTCGACGGGCCTTAAACCTCCCTTCGGTTAGTTTCAATGCAAAACTATGCGAAACGCGTGGCAGTTGCGCGTCTGCTGTTTGCCTCGCGGCGAACGGCAGGAAGCATGTGTTCTGCGCATGTATGTGTGCGTGTATGTGTCTCTCTGTATCCTTGGTCTTATCAGCAAACGCGACGGTTGTTATCAAATGCGAGGCAAAGACAACGGCAGGCAATTTAAATGTGGCAAAGCCGCACCACAAACTACAAACAGCAAGAGAGGCAGCGACGACAACGGCAGAAAGGAGCAAAGGATAACAGCGCCAGTTTGAGTCCTGTCGGTATGCGAACCGCAAAGCAAGTTCCATTTGGTTTTTATTCATTCATGCGTTGCACATTCGCATTCGCTCAGATAAAATGGGACAGATAAGTTCGACAGCCCCGAGGATGTGGCCTAATGTCGAAATGTCGAATATCTGATTCAATGCGTCCCCCCTAAACAAACCCGCTGGCCATCCAGGCACATTGCTTATTTATTAGACTTGCGTTTTCGCTCTTGTCAGATGCCGACGATGCTGACTTTGCCAGAGTTGTTCCCCAAAAAGATACAGCAGTCTGTGGAGCTGTCGAGTTCAGAATCCTTGAGTAATTAATTGAAGATGTTAAAGAATACAATGGATATATTATGATAATTATTTGAGGACTGTCTAACATTCATAGTTTGTTTTTACTCCATCTTTTCTTCATTAACGACTTATCTAAAAATAAATTTGACTTTATTCAAATTAATGTAAATGAAATTCAAATGCTCCAAGTATGTCCTAATTATTCGCAAATTGAATATCTTTAGCTATTTTTAGTTTGCAAATTACATGAGCTCCGAGATGTGTCCATTATGAAGCGAATATCCTTGCTTTGAAGTATACTGCAGAAATATATCAAGAACTAATCAAGTCAAATATGTTCATATTAAATATGCTCGTAAACCGCCCACATATCAACCTATCCTAACCTAATTTCTGAGCAAGTGAATTGAGTTCTCAAGTCCTCGTTTTTGGCGTATTTGAATAAATGCTGAAAATCACACACAAAAGGCTAAAGCAGGAGCCAGGACTCGAGGCGAATTAAGTAAGTTAAGGGAAACTCGAAAAAGTCACCAAATATGGGCGAACGGAAGCCATAAATGAAATTAAAACAACAGGAGCGAGCGGGGAGTACAAGAGTGTGGCAACGACATTTCTCAAAGGACCAAAATTAGGGTCACTGGGTGTGTTTGTACAAAATATTTGGGATTCAGGGTTCAGGCTACACAGGGTTTCCAGGGTCTGGGGGGAGTCGCGCTGTTCATTGCGTAACAGAAACCCGCTAACATAGAGAAAGAGCGCCAGGCGATGGCGATGTCTCGCTGTGGAAACAGACAACGCCAAATGAAACGAGTCGAAAATGTTTCCAAGTACAAAATTCTGTTCTATTCTCTTGCTTTTTTACACCATTTTCATTTTGAATGCGGCGCCCATTTTTTCATTTTTTTCTGTTTTTTTTTTGTGTGTTTTTCTGCTGACCAGAAAAGTTGGAAAATCAACTTGGCTTTTCTTTTTTTTCTCGCATTCATTTGTTTTTGTTGTTTCGGTTTTGGCTGCACAGCAAGCGACTTTGCTTGTTTGTTTTTGTTGCTGTTTTGTTTTCTGTTTTATTTTTCTTTTCTTTTTTATTTTGTTGGCTGCCGCCCGCTGTTTTCCCCCATTTTTTATATTACCACGCCATTTATCATTTCCTTTGCCAAACACTCTCACATATTTGCCATCTCGCTCGCACATTGTTTGTTTTTTCGCCACATCTACCCAGTGTGTGTGGGTGTGTGTGTGTGTGTGTGTATCCATATAATACATTCAGATACTTTTGAGCATATTATTTACTCGTAGACTTCAGGTATATAAGGCAATTTTCACGCAGCTTTAATTTAATTTATTAAAACTTTCGGCGTTAGCTGCGATTTTATTTCGGGGCAAGGTGCGTGCGAGGCCACACCCCCTGTTGAAACAACCATTCGAGCCCCATTCTAACCCCTTGCCCCATAATATGCCCTTCATGTGAGTGTGTGTGTGTGTGTGTGTGTGTGTGTGTGTGTGTGCGACTTTTGGAATGCCTTCAGTTGCCACTAAACATGAAACTGGCTCGTTTTGTTTTCGTGTTCGGTTAACTTCGTTCTTGACATTTCCTGGCCGGGAACCTTTGGAGCCGTCGCTGCTTCTTCCCGTCTAAGAGTTTTCGGCCGGGATTGGAAGGGGGGAGGGGGCGGGGTAGTTGCTGGGAGCTGCGTGTTTGCATTTGACACATTTAATTCCACCCCCCTCGTCTGACGCTGACATGATTTATTAATTACGAGCCAAAACATGAAACGAACTTGAGTTCTTAATTCCGACCTTAAAGCTTAACATACATTTTTTTTTTGCTTTCTTATCCTAACTTGGAATTTTGGCTAAGCCAGAAAGGTTAAATAAAGCAGCAAATAATTACTTAATAAGTATATTAACTCAACTTATGCTTCTTTCAACAAAAATACAAATTGTCGTATATAATATTGATATGATTGTATCTTATTTAAGACAATTCAATAAACATACTTATAATATAATGTGTATTCATGTTTAAATATAGAAAAACATTTTTTGCTTCTCTTGTGCTTGAATAAGTTAATTTGATTCGCTATTAATTGAACATATTCCCCTTGATCTTAATTAAAACCGCATGATAATCGCTGTAAAATAAAATACACACATATCTGTTTACGTGTGGCTTTCTTTTTAAAACAAAGACAACAGCAGAGATAAAGGCCACAAACCAGACGAAGAAGAATGTTTTATTTTCGAAAATTAAAATTTTTTTTGTTTTTTTTTTGTAAGAAAACAACACAAAATCTGTTGGAGGATGGGGTGTGCTAGGAGTGGGGGAACATTGGGGGATGCTGCAGCATAGACAACATAGAAAACAACTTTGGCGCTGAACGGAACGCGCCAAGCGAGATAGATGGATGGCTCGGGTGCCAAGATTTATGGTTGATCAAGAATTTCCCGTACGTTGCACGCGCTCTTTTTCGGCTCGGCTGCCGCAACTCGTCGCTTGCCTCACCTCGCATTGCTGTCGTTTTTGTTTTGCTTATTTTTAGATTTCCTTTTCGTTTTCAGGCGCCCAGTACATTGCCCCAGTCCCCGCCCCGTTGAGAGCAGTGCCAACCATTCAAACCAAAAAATTGTGTCTTATTTTCAACTTGTCGTCTTGCAACTGAATGCTGCAACTGCAACTGCAACTGCAGCAACGCGCGAGTGAGAAGAAGAAAAATGTCTCTTGGGTGTATTCATAACATGCCACAGCCATAAATATGCTTTCTACGAGACATCCGACATCTGCGTGTGCGACTGCGTCTTCGACTACATCTTCTTTCCCTTTTCCCGCCCCTCTCTCTTTCTTTCTCTCTCTCTCTCTCTCGGACTGCAGCACAGACGCAGACGTCGCGCCGCAGCCAATCGTACGTCCAACGCCCCAAACTGGGCGTGCAGCAACTGTTCCTTGACGAATTGGACGGATGCAGTGCGTCCGTGCTTGATGACTACACAAACACAAACACAAACACACTCAAGCATCGAAGCATCTCTAAAGTGTGTGTGAGCCAATCTTCAGCGAGTTGCGCTGCTTAATTGAGAAACTAGTTTCAGTTCGCTGAAGATGTCTAAAAAAAACCGACATATCCAAAACTGGCTAACGCTGCACAGTGGGTCAAATCAACAGACACTAATAATGTATTTTCAAATATTTATAAATTTGTATAACTTTCGAATCTCATTCTAATAATTATTTATCATATTGTATTTGATATTAAAAGATCAACTGTCGATCGATGTTTCTTTTTGCACTGAAACAGCGAATTTTAGTTTAATATTTTGCCAATATTTACCAGACATTTTCACCATTGTGCCAACCGCTTATAAGGTTTGTTCGCTCTTGTCGCAGGAAGTGTTAAGCGGAATGTTTTAATAGCTGGCATCACAGGGCACTTTGAGTCTGGGTTCTCCTTTTTTTATGCAAATTGCAAGAGTCTGCGCTAATAACATGTTCCCCAGCATATCCGAGAGATAAAACATTTTAATTTTCAAGTGCAACGCTGGCCACAAAACGAGTTCCGTATGGAAAACGAACCCATTTGCTCGTTGGAATGGGTGCGAATGGAATTGAGGGATCGAAAACGATTGCAGAACATTCTTGGCAATGTCTCAATTGCAATTGCATTAGCGATGCGACGCGACTCGAGGCGAGGCGAGACAATGTGGGGCAGGGCGGGACAAGGCGGCCACCTACTTGTGCAGTTGTGCATACCCCATGTGAAATGTAAATGCAAATAAATAAAATTGAAATTAAAAGTTGTTTGCGACGTACACCGAAAACACACGAAAGGTGATAAATCAGGTGACAGAAATTAATTGAGTTATTCAGCTTTGGATGCAACGTATACACATACACATCGCTTAGCTCTGTGTGTGTGTGTGAGTGTGTAGATACATGTGTGTGCTTGTCATCGCCGTTGTTATTGGGTGTTGCAGGCGAGTCTCGATATCGATATCGAAACTCAAGTGTTGTCATCCGGCCTCACACTTGAGCTTCATCTGCCCCAGGCCGCGCCTCAAAGCGACGACAACGATGACGACGACGACGACGACGACATTGTGTGTTGCCCCCGCAACCTGCTGTTCCCATCCAGCGACCGTTGCATGCCCCATGTTGTCGTCGTCGACGTTGCTTGCTCGCTTCATTTCTTGCTTGTCTCTTGCTGATTTTGGATTAATTTGTTCTGCAGTCAAGTAAATCCCCCAATCGCAATCCCAGCCCCTATCCCCAATATCCAGTGCGTTGCATTTCTGGCCCGTTGCGTCACAAAAGGTGCTTCGCAAACGGAAAACAACAAACAGATGATAAAAAAAAAAGAAGGAAGGAAAAAACTAAAAATTGAGGCACAAGTCACCTACCTGGCAGGGCTAACATCAGGTTTTGCCAGACGAATGCAACAGCCACAGCAACAGCCACAGCTACAGCAACAGCAACAGCGGCAGCAAGCGGAATGATATATGAAGTATCTCATGGTATGACATTAACAGCACACACGAACATGTAGTTTTGTTATTTATTGAGTTTTCAGATATTTTGAAGGCATTAACATTGAAACAAATTATTATGATTACAAGATTTATTGCCGCTTGGCCAGCAAAACATACGAATAATCGTATCAAAGGAGAAAGATTAACACCCAGCGAGAGTGAAAGAGACTCAGCCAAGAGCAGGATGGAACAACCAGCCAAAATATCGCATATCTCATTTAAATGAAATGTCTCTGACGGCCTGCCCCAACCTGTAACTATCCACTGACCACTTCATTCCACTCTTCCACTCTCTGGCGGTTGACATTCATTTTCGTTGTCATCTCACTCACGCACAATTTACCGTGTCGTCAATTGATTGATTACGAAATCTTTAAACTTTATTTCAATAGCGCAGCACGTAAAATGTTGTCACGTGTAATGTTTTGAAATCATTTAGACCCCTGAATACCTAACAATATGTTAAATAATTGCAAAATTATTATTGTTACCAACAGCTATGCCACAAAAATGTATTATGTATTATTAAATGATTTGGAAATTAGATTTTAAAACTAATATTTATTTTAAAATGCATGTTTAACATATTGTTTGATTAGTCGAATATATTTCATTGCATTTGTAAAATTGCAACCCAAAGATAGAATTATAAAACACATTGAATTAGATTTAGTTTTAAATATTAAAACCTCGAACACAAATTAAAATAAATTCCAAGTTTTATGAAATTATAAAATCAATTTGTATATTCATGATCTTTTTAAAAGCATACAATTAAGTTTTCCTTTTTAACGTTTTATAATCTTTATTATGTGGTAATTTGATTCGCTCACGCACTGCGGACTCCGAGCAAATAAGTGGAGATAGAAACGTTTAGTTATCTCAGCATTTCATAGATGATTTAGATGATTGCAGATATGAGTTCTGAGTAGGCAGCCAGGCACAGACAAACAAACAAACAAACAGACACAGAGAGAGGGAGAGACATAGCAGAAAGAGAGAAAGAAGGAGCGAAACGACCAACATTTTATTGGCTTATTAGCATTGATAATCTCTGGATGTTGGCCAAGAGGTCTGGGCCCGCAGTGTCCGGCTGGCTGACCCACGCAGAGACGCCGCCAGTGCACTGGCTGCCTTGAAATCGTCGTGGCATCAAAACGTGACGCAGCGCGCGACGACACTTGCAGTTGGCAGTTGGCAGTTGGCAATTGGCAATTGGCAATCGGCAATTGGCGATTGCATAATTGCAGTCGACGCTTTGGCTAGTTGGAATGCGCAGAAGCAAATGGCTTCTATTTAGTTTTTTATTGCGGATGCATTGGCAGACGATTTGCAACGGTCGATAACACAAGACTGGACGATGTCTAATCTGAGTTTATTGATTCAAACGACAGCCGAACCGAACTGAATCGACAGCTATAGTTCTGCAGACCGATCCCAGCTACATTGAGTTGCAGACAACACCTGCCACAAATGGTCTGGGGTCTTGTCTAACTCTGGCTCTCGGTCTACGACTTCAACTCCAACTCCAACTCGAACTCTAACTGATGTTTGGGTGCCAATGTCTTTTGATTGGTGAGCGCCGGCGGCGGCGACGGCGACAGCGGCGGTGTTGCAAGTGCCTCACGTTGTGGACACGGACTTCATAATTGCCGCTAGTTGACGCACGTCGCACGTGGAGCTACGTGCCCGCTGTGGCAGCTTGGTTCATTCATCAGCCTCAGAGGCGGATCAACAACGAGTCGACGACATCGCATTTTCTTTTTACTTGGAAGCAAAATTTTATCACACTTTTTTATTGCCGCGTTGGCTCCTCATAATTTTATAGCATTTTTTTATTGGTTTTTGCAGCCAAAATGTCTTGTCTATGGGTGTCTAGTTGTTGTTGTTGTTGTTGCTATTGTTGCTGTACCTGTTGTCGTTGTTGTTGCAGTTGTTGTTGCTATTATTCATACCTTGGGCCACTTTGACTAATTGCAGTGCACTTGCGACTTGAAGTGTCTGGCAGTTGTTGTAGTTGTTGCCGTCGCGCCTGTCAGTCAGCACAGTCCACCAATTTGTCATCTTCTCTGTCATGCCACAAAACTCTCGAGTGTGTTCTCTATGTGCATGTGTTTGTCTATATATATATATATATATGTGTGTTGTTGTTTTGTTGTTATGTTGTGCTTTGCTGTTCTATCTTTGCATATCCATAAGAACGTAACGTAATTTTTATTAGATTTTCATAGAAAAGCGGCAGACGACAGCAGTTTATTAAGTCCGCATTCAGTTGAGCTCAGTGCGCTGACCATCGTTTATCACTTCCTAAGACAATTTACATGCAAATCAGTTTTGCGAGTTCTCTCTGAGTGGGTTTTCTGGGCATTGGGCTTTGCTTGTCAGTCTACTTTGCTAGCCCATCGGCAGTTTTAGCTGGAAGTGGCATAGATAAGAAGTTACACCATAAAATAAAATATCAATCAAAGCTGATTGACAACGAATTCTATTACAAAACGCGAAGTATATTCATTGCAAATATATAATGAATTTTACTTCTCTAACTTTAACTTGGTTGCAAATTGTTGATTGAGTATTAATCTTAATTCAATGAGTTCTAAAATACTTAAAGTAGTTCATGTATAACTTTAAATTAGCTGCAATTTTCCAGTTTATTTTTTTTAAGTCACCTGATTTTTTGCCCTTGTGTTTGTCAGCAAATAATATTGCTTGCACACCTCTTTAGCACATCATGAGTTGCTGGCTTGAACTGGGCCAACCCCTAAAGCCGTATTTACTACCCCCCAGCAAGACCAATCCGTTCGGATATCGTTTGTCTGGCGCATAAAGCTTTCGACTCGAAGGAAACCAATTTGTTCAGCCGTTTGATTTAAACGGTTTTATGGCCGTCCTGTTGTTTTCACTCTCTCGTTGCCGCTGACGCTGACGCGCCCTTAAGTATGCCACTCGCCATACTACCCACTCACCCCCGGGTTCAAGCCCGCACTCACTACTGTATGGCACTCGACTCAAGTAACCCCCGGCTCCATATCGGCCTTGCAAAGCAGACAGACAGTGGCAAATTTGCAGCATATGCACAAAGGGCAGACGGAAAATGAAAGGACACGAGGACGACAGTTTCGCAAGACATTTGGTCAAATTCAAATTCTGTCTGCGGGGGCCGCAATGTCACTGCCCGGCCATGTGTGCCAGACCCAATCCCCTGTGTCTCTGCGTCCCTGTCAACCCCTCTCCCACTCGCCACACTTAAGTCTCTGCCACACTCACGCAGCTGAAAGGGGGCGTGTGTGTGTGTGTGCGTGGACGCAATGTGGTGCAAATGGCAGCCGTAACGGTTTAATCTGTTTTAAATTATTTTTGGGAATTTGCAGGAGACCAAACAATGGGCAAGAGACGTCGACGTCGACGCTAATCTGGAAGCGCGCGTAACGAAACTGAGGATGGGGCAGCGGGAAGGGGGTAGGCAGAGTAAAGTTGAATATTTTGGTTGCGAATTCGAAGCCGATTCCCAGTTGGGTTGCCTTTATGCATCCGCATCTTTTTGGCTTTCATATTTTTGTTTTTCTTTGTGTTTTCTTTTTTATTTTTTATTTTTTTTTTGTCGTTTGTCAGTGCGCTGCCCTTATAATCCGTACAACAACAACAGCACACCATACTTCTCGCTCCTACTGCTTCGCTTCATCTCTCCGTCCCAGTCACACTATTTCTCCCTCTCTCACTCTTGAACTGGGTACGGGCTGCCCGCGTTGCCTGGCAACGCTTGGCATCAAGATTAATTTTAGACGAAAAAAGGAAAGAAATAAGTCAAAATGATTAATGGGCTTTAATTTTTGTTCGTCGTCGATGTAGACATTGCCCTGTGCTGCTTCTTCTCACTCACTATAAGTGTGTGTATGTGTGTGAGTGTGTTCACATATGAGGAGGGATCTGAAATGTATTGTGGTATTGGGTTTCTGGGTCTCCCCCGCTAGTTTCGATTTTACCGAGTAGTATTCAGCACTTTAGTGCATTTCTTCTTCTTATATTCAACCATGTTTCTAATCAGCCATGCATCTCCCTCTCTCACTCAGTAATTCTCTACCTCATTCTCTCTCACACTCTCACACT
Source organism: Drosophila siamana (assembly GCA_035047445.1). NCBI lineage: Eukaryota > Metazoa > Arthropoda > Insecta > Diptera > Drosophilidae > Drosophila > Drosophila siamana. The sequence goes on along the minus strand of JAWNPP010000004.1, from coordinate 8,135,334 downwards.
TTTTGACTCATCCTCCACCGAAACCGAGCAATGGCTTAGTTGAAAAGGGGAAGGGGAAAGAAAATGGAAATGGCATTATGGTTGCCGATATTGATGCAGTCTAACATGGCGTTTGTCATGCGACTGCACCAACATTTTGAGACGAAATCAGCACAATTGTTAAAATAGTAAAATCTTCGTATTTTAAAGAAACACATAGACAAGCTCATTCACAGGTAATAAATACATTTACCCCCAATCAAAATCTGTTCTAAAATTGCCATAAAGTCTATAAAATATTCAAGAACTTCATCCGACACATCAGCTCATAAATGTTGCTACTCCAAATCAGAACCGAATCATTTATCAACTGATTTAATGGCTAAATCTTTTTTGGCCTTTTCCCTTTTTAGCTCGTTTCGTTTCGCTGTGACTTTTGGCAAAGAAAAATCAGATCAGCGACGGTTTTTTGTTTGTGGTTTTTGGCTTTGCTTGCGCTGGAGTTGGAGTTGGAGTTTGAGTTTGAGTTAGAGTTAGAGTTTGACGTTGACACGATTTCTCATATTCCGGTTAACTCTTTCCTAAGATTTTGTGCCTTTTTAATTGTGAAATTTCCACGAAATGCGAGTCACTGGTTTTTCGGACTTGGACTTAGTTCGTGTTTTGCGGCTGACACGATTCCGATTCCGCCAGACAGCAGACGAAGCGCGCTGATGATGACGACGACGACGTCGACGACGACGACGTGGGTCCAAGTGGGGTCCAAGTACGCTGCGCTCTCGAACGGTCCCCGGAGGACCAGGGAAGGGGCGGTCGGCTGGCTAGTGAACAATCCGAGCCACATTTGTGTCATTCTGCGACAACTTTGACATGTGTGACATTGTTTTTTTCTTCGCTTTTTTTTTTGTTTTTTGTTCATTCGCTGTTTCTGCCTGAGTTTTGCTAGCGACATTTTCTTGTAGTTTGTCGGTCTGGCAACGGCAAACAAAACGAATTATTTCATGTTTTTTTTTCTTTTTTTTTGTGGATTTCTCGTCGCTTCGTATGCGAAACTCACACAAGCATGCCAACTGCCCAACTTGCCCATGGCTAGTGAGTTAGATACAGATACATATGTATACACAAATGCAGATACAGATACAGATACTTAGATACCAGATATGTCGACATCTACATATATGTACGTTCATACACTTATGTATATACAAACAGACCATATGTATATATATTTGTATAAAACCTCGCTGCTTGGCCTTTGCTTGCTTAGTTGTGATACCCTGTATTATTAAAGTTGAGTAGAGTTCTATGGTATTCTGGTGTATTTTGACAGAAGTCAATTAGAAAATTGGGTTTCATCAGTTCTTCAAATGATTATCACAAAATAAGTGCCTCAGAATGTTAAATTTACATAATTGGTATGTAAAGCAGGGTATCCTCTTGACTCCTCAGTCTTGTACCTTTTTATTTGTGCAAATTCGCCGCCCAACTTTGAGCAACGTTTGGAAGTTTCATCTTTGCAAATTTGGTTCGCCTTTTTGCCGGCGACTTTTCTCAATTCAGTTTCTTCTTTTTTGTTTTACGAGTATTCTTTTTTATGTTATATTTCTTCAGCTCGTGCCCTTTGAACAATGACTTTTTTGTTTGTGCTTGTCAAAGTTGTTTGCCGCTCTTGTAGCTGATATTGCTAGATGGACGCGGTTTGTGCGTTTGAAATTCATCGAACAGAGTCAGTAGATGTGAATACATTTGAAACTAGCCGTATTATAAGCATATGCGTTATAAAAACCCAAAACTCTTGAATGTGGAGTGAAACTAATTGCTTAAAAAAAGAACAACAAAATTCCTGAATATTTCCATATTGATATTCATATTTGTCATTGTTTGGACATCGCCGTCGGCTACCGTTGCGACAATGAATTGTTGCCTGTCTGTTGATCGCCCGCGTTCTCGCACGCTGCTTCCTTGGAACTCCCGCAGTTTGCAGTTTACAGTTGCAGTTACAATATGCAAATGTTATGCAACATATGTCGTCATCAAGCTCATGTCATCCTATGAATCCCTCAACGGTTCCGCCCCTGAAAATTGAGACAATTGTGTGCTGCTGCTGTTGTTGTTCTTGCTGCAGCCTGTAACTGCTGCCCCACAGCTCTTTGCCGCTCGCCATGCCGTCGAACGCTAACAGAGATTTATGTTCAATTTTTTATGAGTTATTGACTTCTTCACACAGATAAATCAAAAAATTCTCTCCATTCTGAAGTGTTTGTATTTACTTTTTGAAATGTCATTCGATCAGTTTGTGGTAGAGCGCAAAGCATCGTAAATTCATATATAATCTCAAACGGATCCTCGAGATCGAAAGCAGATAGCAGATTTTCCAGATTTTAAACCAGATCATTAATATATTAGAATATCATTAAACTAGCTGCCTTTCGATTTTAGGCATCTAATTATTGTCAAATATAATTTCAGCAACACAATCTTTGATCAACTCTATTCCTATAATATATTTTTTTTATAGCAATTCTTGGTGTTTACCTTAGTTCTTTGCATAATGCAAACATCACATGGTTCGAAAGAGTCACAAATTGATTTATAGCCATATAACACATTGAACTGCATACAAATGAATTGATTTATTGTAAAATTTCGTTTTCAGTTGAAAGTAAAAATACAAATGAACTGGCTTATCTTCGGAGCACTGAAGATAGCCAACTAACCGATGCGATCTGGGCCTGTCTCTGATTCAGATCACTTTCAAAAACGGCGACAACAATGCGAACTCATAAATAATAATTTCAGGCTGCCTCGCGCTGAAAATCTAAAACGAGAAAAAAAGAGAACAAGAAGTAGAAGTAGAAGACGGGCAGCAGGGCCAACTGTAAAAACAGGTAACCTTCAAACACAATGGCAGCCGGCGGAGAGCGGGAGGCGAAGTCAAGCCAAAAGTCATGTCCGGTGCTCGGCAGGGGCAGCGCATCGGTTCAAAGTCAAATGCTGTGGCAAGTTGAAAAAAAAAGAAGATGCATTTGCTGAGATACGCGCCTCAAATTGCCACAGCGAAGGACGCATATTAATTTTTATGACCGTAGAAAATGACTATTGCATAACCCGAGTCAGAGAACAGACCACTGAGAATTGAGAAGCGAGCACAGTGAAGGTGAGACCGGCCGAGAACAGAGAACTCAGCGACCTTCGCAAGGTGACTTCCTAAATGCGTAATGATATTTCGGAATTTGGAAATTCTTTATGGCGTTTATGACATGTGCAAACCAAATTGCAAGTGACACAAGCTGAAGATTGAAAAACCACACAGCAGGTTTTCACTTTCCACTGAGTTGACTCTTATTGTTGTTGTTTTTGTAGTTTCAAGGACATTTTGTGCATAAAAAAAGGAGAATTTTGCAATCTTAAAGGTGTGCTAGCGAAAACTATTGGATCAGGTACTTGGATTTTCCACTTAGTTTTGGTCAAGCTCGAATCTCAACTGCAAGTACTTTCTCCATCTCTCTCTCTCTCTCTCTCGCTGTTGCTCTCGTGCTCATATTATCCTCTCCGTCTGCATTTTTTTAGTTTCGGCCTTTTTGCGTTCGTTGTCGCGTATCTCTTTGCCATAAATCATTGTCACCCGCTCGGCGCAATGTCACTGCGAGTGCACCCCGCTGGGCGGCCCAAGCTCAGGCTCAGGCTGAGAGACTCTGTCCCATACTCAAACTCAAAGCGAAACCTCAACTCTGATTCTGACTACGACTCCGATTGCAACTCCCAAACTGAGTCCACGCCGAGCTGGTGCCACAAAAACAGTTCGAGTGCACTCGCAAAAGGCGCTGACTGCTAGCTCCAAAAACGCAAAACCCACAACACATAGAACACACACACACACAAACACTCGCTCAGTTGAGCACACAAATACCAATGCAGAGAGCTGCTGAGAAATGCCAAACAAACTGCAGTCACAGCAAATTGCCACCCAATGCCGGGCCACTGGGTACTGTTTAGTCCTTTTTTACTGCAGCTACATCAAAATCCGCACCGAAATTAAATAGCATAGCAAAAAGACCACAACAAGTGGCATGCCACAAAAAATACAACCAAAAAAATAAAAAAATCAGTAAGGGAAAAGAAAAGCAACTGTGGAAATCCGCTAGAAATTCGTTGGCTTAAATCGTTTTTGGTTGAATGGATAAAAAATAACTTGAGGAACGTTGGCAAGGAAATCACGAAGAAAACAGAAGCAAAATAAAATCATCTTCTGCTACATTGCCAAAGACGTCCTGTCAGCAATTGAAAATTTAAGAGCACACGAATCTTTTAAATTCAACAAATCGTAATATTATGTATTTATTCGCTTCAATCAACAAAATTCTGGATGACTATAGTTAGATTAATCTTTTTTTACCAAAATTACGTACATGTAATTTAGTAATTTAAAATAAATATTTTAGAACACTCTTGATATATTCGTCAATTCTTCAAGACTAATAATAGCTTGTAATTATTGAAAAATAAAAGTTTTACACAAAAAAACCATATTTTATTAATTTGGACAGCAAATTCAGAAGAAAACTTTTACAATGGTTTTATTTCACCATTTTGTTATTTAACAGCCCAACAATACAAAATTTTTGTTTTTGTTTTCGGGAAAATACCGTAACATTTTGTATTTGTTTTTAATGTGTGTGAAATTTTTTTTTTGTTTCTGTTTTAGGTTTTTGCATTTGATTAATTAGCTGCTTCATGTCGCCATTTATCAATGATTTTTAAAATAATTTTAATTTCAAATTCACGGCATCTGCTTTAACTAAACAAGTTTTGTTTATTGTCTTCTCAGCCCTCTTTGTTTCGAATCGTTTTTGGGCCTTTGTGAATACATTTATCGGTTTCGTTAACATTTCGTTCGCTTTTGTAGCTTAGATTTTGATTTAACTTTGGTTTTCTTCTCCCGGCGAACGGCGTTGATTAATGTTTTTACAAAAGACTTTGTCGCCATTTTTATAGGGGATTATTTAACTTATAAATCATGTCTGAATGTGTGAATTTGATTAAAAATATAGACACAATATTGTGAGGTTTTGGGACTGACAATAGGAAGTTCTTACTCATTCACTTACGAGTGAGACAAAGATATTCAAAAATCATTTTAATATAAATTGTATTTGCATAATTTGTGTTATTGTTTTAATAAAGTAATTACTTTCAATTTCAATTTTTAAGGGCATTACAAAGAAATAAATCATCGAGCTGAATTAAGAAATTATCGTAAATAAAATATGTGTATACAAAAATTTTAACTTATGGATATTAAGCAATCGTAAGACTTCCATTTAGAAATCGTGATTTCATATTCCCAATATTAAACTAATTACAAAATCATAAATCCCACTGGACATGTTTATACTTTTAGTTATTTTCAAAATATTTATGCAATACTCTGAAGAAGACTAGTAACAATACGAAGTGCATCAATGTACAATTTTAGTTCAGTCTCTGGTGTCCTTCTGTCTGAGTCATAAATCATGAACTTTTTGCAATACAAACAGAATGAGAAACAGGAGCAGAAATAGGCAGAGAGAAAGAGATAGACCGGGACTGAGTTTATGATTTTGTCAGCAGTGAAACATTTCCAGCTGATTAAATCGATAAATTATGAGAAAATAATATGATCTGATGACAAAAATTGGTAAAACAAAATGGACTGACTCTTTATGCAGAATACAAATGCGTTAACAGCAAATAAAGTAAAGGCCGTTTGCGTCGGCGATGGCGTTGAATGTGGCCAATGTTCATTAAAGCTTATTGAACAAATCAACAACGAATCAAATAAATATTTATTAAAATTGTAAAAAATTGCATTTTAAATATGGAATGTAATAAATCTGAGCGCAACTCCACAACAAAGAGAAAGAGAGAAGCGAGTAAAATGTAGAGAGAGATAGAGAGAGAGTGAGATGAACACAGATTGAGAGAGGGACAATGAGCGAGCGAGAGAGACAGAGAGGGACCGACAACAGACAGAGAGTACGACAAATATGCAGAAGCCAGACAACTAGGACAACAACAACAAGGACAATGCGCCGCTACAATGGCCGCATAAATTTTCTATGCAAAGGCAGTTCGTTTGTGTGCTATGTGTGTGTAGATGTGAGTGCATGAGTGAGAGAGTGTGAGTGTGTGTGTTTGTGTGTGGAATGGCTGCCGCATGCGGAAGTGAAACTATGTTGCCCAGGATATGTGCAATAATTCAAAACGATTCCAAGTTCAAAGCGGCCATTACTCGTCGCCAGCTTCAGTTGCAGTTGCTGCTGCAACTCCACCTCTGGTTCCCAGTTCCAGTTCCAGGATCGGACGGGACTGGACTGGACAGGACTGGACTTCGTTGGTAGCTCCCGAAATTTATGCAAATGTCTAATAAGCCTGTCAACAGTTTGCAGTTTGACTGATGTCCAGGCCACTTATGACTTATGAAGTGTTGAATTTGCGTGCCAGAAAAAGCGGCAACTTACCGCTTATATCCAATTTGACTCGCCAAAATCCTTGTGGATCCTTAAGGCTTATGAATTCAACTTGCAGTTTGCTGTGTGCACGTGCGCCAAACTTTCTCACACAAACTTTTATTTGAATTATTTTTAACTTTTTCTAAACTTTTTCTCTGGTTTTCTTTTTGTATGTTTTTTTTTATTTCTTACTTGGTGCGCACTTTGCTTTTGTTTTCTGCGTTTTATTTTGTGGTTGTGGATTTTTGGCTGTTCGCTACGTTTGTGTAAATATTGCTTGCTTTTTTTGGGACTAGAAATGTTAAGATCTGGACTTTCGTACTATACACTCGTTAACGTGACTTCATTTGCATGAGTGTGTAACGAATGTAGCTTCACCAAACATCACTTATTGCACAATTTGTTAGCCGAGTTAGACACCTGCCAGACATTTACAGACATAGGTGTTGATGCGGCTCTTAAGTATCTACAACGTAGGTCAACATCATAAAAAATCTGGTCGAAAGAACAAGATAGCGATAGCGTGAAGAAAAGGAAAGAGCGCGCGCGTTTCTTCTTCAGTTGTGTGAATAATTTTTTTTTCGGCTATTAGTTGTCTGCGTCTGGCTGCGGCCAATGTGCGACTGCTGGCGGTTCTAATTTTTTACGATTATTGTTATGATTATTTTTATGATTTTTACGAGCTGTCAATTGGCCGGTACGATTTGGCGTTACGTTCCGGGGCGAATTCGCTTGTTTTGTTTGTGTTGTTTTTGGGGCAGGCAGGCGGGCGGGCGACGAGCTGACCACGACGACCGCAGGCGACCGAATAGTTTTTGGGCAAAACAGAACCAAAAGATGCCGCTGCTGCTGATGATGCCCCCAAACGTCGACAAGCTCACCAGCAACAACAACAACAGCTATGAGAACAACCAGAACGAGAACGGGAACGTGAACGACTACGACTACGATAGCTACTACGACAGCGACGACGACGACGACGACGGGCAACGTGTGGCATACACGGTTTGCAGTGCACGGGTGCGTTTTGTATTGTGTGATGTTGATTTCTTTACGACTTCTATCAAACTAAACCCATAAAGCATTCAATTCAAAGCATATACATGTGAAAATCCAAGCGAGAACTCCTTATTAATCCAGAAGCGACGCGCCAGCTGACGCCAGCTGCGCAGCCTGTGCCAGCGCCAGCGTTAGCAGCGTCGCTCCCCAAAACAGTATATAAATAATCTTATAAGAAACTCATGCGCCGGCAGCGACTGCGACAGCGACAGAGCGCGAGAGAGAGACCAAACCGCAGCCGCGCAGTCGACGTTATTTACGAGCCTGCTGCTGCCGCTGCTGCTGCTGACGACGTCGCTGCTAACGTCATCGCCAACGCTCGCGTCAGCGTCCGGCGCTGGCGTTGCCCATAAAGTATCTGCAGTCAGTACGAAGCAACACAAAAAATGTATCTTCTGCTCGCATTTTGTGCTCGCAATCTCAACTTGTGTGAGTGAGTGAGTGCGAAATTTACGTTTTGCGAGAACTTGCCACAGCTTGTGGCACAGGCAGTTACCCATTGCTAGTCGCCAGTTGTGTTTGCTGCCGCACATTCGCATAGCGACCACTTGACCGTTTGCGACGGCTTTTTGCAATAGTTCACATTACCAGAAATTCGCTTTTTTGCATTGCTTTTGATTTTGGTATGTTATTGGTATTGTTTCTGTTAATCATTTTTTGATATTCAGTTCAATTTCATCTCTAATTTATATTGTCAAGAATGTACAAAACATGGAATATTGAAAAATAACTATTAATTTAGATATTGAAAGATCACAAAATATGAAAATTCATTCATTCAATAAGTCATTTAAAATAAAACTATATTAACTGCTTCATGTTTATTCAAAAATACAATGTAAAAAAAAATCCGATCAACTTATAATGCAATTGATAAATGGCTTATTTTTGTTATTAAAGAAGAATGTTAGTTGTATACTTATAAACTATAATTAATGCATATTCAACATTTCTTTGGCCATCTACTTAACACATAATAAATATTTAAAAACAATTTTTAATAATACAAATTCGAAGGAATTAATTTCATAAATATAAAGTAAAAGAATTTTCAAATTGAGCGATTTGCAAGGGAGAATTATGGCTGCCACATATCGTGGCATCGTCATTTGCCGACGGCACAACAATCATGGCGTACAATCTCAAGCAAACACAAACAACACGCACTCACTCACACTCACACGCACATACGCTGCAGACAGAACCACCCTAAATGAGCGAATGAGTTCAGCATCTCTCTCTCTTTCGCTCTCTGCTCTTCGTTTGCTCTCTTTTTGGACGGTCACAGCTGTTGGCCGCGTTTAGCGCGAGAGCATGAGATCAGCAGAGCCCAGTTGAGAAGATGATGATGATGACGATGGCGATGAATAAGAAGAAGAGAAGCAGCTGCTGGAGCTACACAAAAACACACGACGCACCACGTGCAACATGCTGCTGAAAAAAGGGCCCCCAACTCAACTCACTAACAGCTCCAAGCGAAAAGTTGGCCAACTTTGCGCTGCCACAGTCTCTGTCTCAGTCACTGCCTATGCTGCGGCTGCTGCTGCTGCTGCTGTCGCTGTCGTCGCTGGCGCTGCGACGCCACCAATTGGCAATGCGTCGGCAAACAGGGAGGAGCCGTTGCGGCATGCAGCGCGCTCATAAACCATTCTCGGCTGTCACTTGCTCGACCGCCTGCCGGAGAGCAACACCAACAACTTGCCTCCAAGATGGATGACGCCGTTGCTGTTGACGCTGACGCTGTGCAAGTGCAAGCGAGTGCACAACACCATCGGCTCGCATGCACGAAAGGGACGGCAGCATGCGGACCGCGTTAAGTGTGACGAATGTGCCATTATTTTGCTTTATTGTGTCGTGAGCGGCCGCGTTGCTCTTTTCAATGGGATTTCTCACATAAATTTACGCAGCACACCGAGCAGACCTACAAACCGAGTCGACGTCGGCAGCGACATCAACGTCGACATCGACGTCGACTTCGGCCTCGGCTTCTGCTTCTGCTTCGACGTTCGTTTTTCGTTCGTCGATGTGAGCACAGTCCGACGGCTTCACGCTCTGAGCGTAGAATCATTTGGCCATTTGCCGTCTGTTATGCATGAGGAGAAATACAGCGGCTGAAACAGCGAATACCTAGGATGGAAAGACGGCAAATAAATTGCGCTATTTAATATAATTATTCTAATAAAGAATAATTTAACACAATCATTTTTCCTATGCCAAATTTAAGATTTGCTAAATTTTCATATTCAAATTTCAGATCTACATTAACTTTTCAAACAGATCAGTTCCCTTAGATAAATAAAATCGTTCCATAAATATAGCTCATCGAAAAAATAATTTTTTTATGACGCTAGAATAAAATGAAAATATCAATTGAGCAAATCAATAAATTTTAAAAATATTTTTGAATTTATGTAAGGTCAATATTTGAATAACTTCAGTAATTTTATATTTTTCCCCAAAGATTCAGAGTTTGGCAGCTGTTTTTAAGTTTCTTCCGAACAATTTTACACTCAATTATGTGAAGCAATAAATATCTGAAGAGCGGATGAATCGGTTTAAAAAGCATGCTTGGCGCCCCACCAACGTTGTAACCTAGCCACGTGGATGTGGATGCGTGCATGGGATGTGGATGCTTCTCTGGCAGGACCAAAAGCTGTGCCCATGGTTCGCAGTCCACGGCTGTAGACCCGTACGCATCGCTGCTCTTTGACAACTGTGCGCTCCTAAATCATTCAATTGGGTTGCAAGCGCAGGAGGAGGGTGCAGGGAGGAACAGGGGTGTGGGCGCAACCCAAAAGGTGCTCTGGCAACGGGCTCAGCTGGAATCGTGTTGTTGTGGCTGTGGCTCTGGCTCTGCGGCTCGTTTTGCGCTGGATTTGTCCTTTTTGTGGCGTTCACCTTGGAAAATATTTTCACATGCCGCCAGCGGGCGCCCTTAGTCTCCATTTCCGCTTCAGCGAACTGCTGCAACAACAGCAATCACTACAATAACAACAGCAACAGCAACAACAACAAGAATAACAGATATAGCGACATTCAGAAAAACAAGACGCGCGTGCCGTTCAGGCGGCGGACCTGGGACTCTGGGACCTCTCATCCAACCCGCTTCGTCCTCGAGTCTCGACTCTGGCTCGACAATCGGGCAAATAAGTCAACCTGCTGCAGCAAGAGCAACAGCAACAGCCCAAAAGTGATCGATGAAGTCCGCCACCAAATTTACGACGTGAAACTTTGAATTGTTTCGCATGTCGCTTCGATTTTGCCTTCGAGTGGAGCTGTTCCTGTCCCAGCTTCTCTCTGCCTCTTCAATCGCCCCTTGTTCATCTCACCGCTCTGATCTCGGCATTCAGGTGAATTTCAAATGGAAACAAAATTTACTTTTATTCTTCGCAGTGCTCTTAATCCTAAACATTAAATTTCGTTTCTTACTGCTTTACTTTATCCGAAATAAATTTGGGCATGTGAAGATTAAGCGAATTTGCTATTAAATTTTGAATCAATGTATTTCCACATTTCATTACAATATAGAACAATGAATACCAAAAAAATATATTGATCTTAATGGAAAAGCAATTATTTTTCTTATTATATAAACATAAACACATCACATACCATCTGCAGCTTCTTGGATTAACTCTTCTTTTACTGAATATATTTATAAGTATCTTACCATGTGGAGCATTAAAATATGTCTTTGCTCTTCATTTTTTTTTAGCAATTGTTCTGAATGAAGTTAAAGTTGTTATTGTTTGCGGTTGTTGTTGCCTTTGTGCCCGACTGTGCATGCATACGAATAATCAGTCAAGTTGATCAGGTGAGTCAATAAATAAAGCGGCAACTGACGGCGCACAGTAGCCGTGAACAACAGCAGCAACAACAATAACAATGAGAATAGGAGTGCGGAGCGACAGAGAGACAGACAGAGAGTCGACATATGTGAACATATGACAACATTTTAATGGTCGTTTATCATAATTTGTCTTCTACGCTGAGCTAATGCTAACATCAATTGCTTACTTTGTGCTGTGTGTGTGTGTGTGTGTGTACATGTAATTCACAAAGAGGGCGTGGCTGTGGGCGTTGCTGCTTTTGCCTAGTGTCAACGTCAACAATTTTGATTAAGTTCGTTTTGGCCGCATTATATTACCAACAATGCAGCCATCACACAGCTGCACAGCGACAACGAATCGCGTCAACCTCATGTTTCGCTTTTTGAAATAACACGAATCGCACATATCCATTCATAACAATTCAAATGGATCACTCGAAACGAATCTGGTACCACATGCGTGACAATTCGTCTAACGACTCTTGAAATTGGCCCAAATTGAAATGAATTGACTGAGCTACTTTCGTAAAAGATCAGGCACCTGAGTTACAAATTTCTCTTAACCAATGTCAAACCTAATATGAAATATTTATTCGATGTTTTTTAAAATGTTATTAAATGTTAAATATAGTAGAGAAGTAAAAAAAAAAGTAAATATGAATAAATATGCTCGAAATTACAGTAAACAGAATCGAACCAATGCATCAATTGCATACATGTAAATATGAAAGTGCGCACACATACATACATATACATATATCAGAGTGTGTAAGTTAACAAAAGCAAATCATAATTTCTTATGTTAGCACTAATTTTTAAAGAGCATTTAAATTACACAAAAGCTTCGGAGTGTACACACTTGTTAAGTTCGAGCTTGAGAAGCTCACATAACAAGAGCTTTTCCCATATCGTGTGCATCATCAAAATACAAATAATACTGATCACCACTTACCATTGCGCTAGCTTTATTTGTGTCATTGCTTTGGTGCTGTCGTTATTGTTGTTTTCATTTTACTGCTCTACACAAAACTCAACCGAAATTAGAACGCAATAGAACAAAAGCTACTCTGACTTATGCATACAGATGCGCGTGTGTGTGTGTACACAGTGTGAATTTGCTTAAGCGAAGCTCACCACTACTAAGAACGAACAGAAAGACAATCGCGAAGAAGACAATCTAACGGTACACGTGAAAAATGCGCAACACGCTCCTTTTGATATTAAATTTTCGACCAAAAACGCACGCTATGATTTTTATTTTTCAGCCAACGCATTATATGCATTAAATTACATCATGCAATTGATTTCAAGAGATGAAATAGATTTTTATATCACTTTCCAACTCACATGCCCACAAAAGGCTCAGTGAAAATTTTTTTATTTGAGGTTATGTTGCACCATGCACTTCACACACAGCAAAAAACATAAAAAAAAAACATGTGTTTATTAACGAACGGTTGATTAAATTGACTTAATTCGAATTTTTAATAATTAATACACTTTTCTAAGCACTTTTATACCGATTGACCGTATTAATACGCAGGTGTTTCACGCCGCATCTACGCAGCTCTTTCGTTTAGAGCAAACTGAGAAAGAAAGGATTTTTTTTGCAAAGGCCCTCTTTGTAGAGCTTTCGCTTTCATAGATCTTTTTTGCTGACAAGGGATCATTTTTAACAACAAAGGGAAATTTATGGCGGAATGGGACTAAATTCAAAACAATTGTAACGAATGTAAGTTATATGTAAGAGAGAATGTTGGGCATTCACTATATTTATTTATACTGTTATTAGAAAATTACAATTTCAATTAAATGTATTTAAAACCCATTAAGCAAATAATAGCGTCATATATATACTACTGAAAAGTCTATTGAAAATATATTTATCTTTAATGAAATATAAAATGTAATATTTAAGAATTAATAAATCTAATATTTATCAGTACCAGATTTGGTAACAATCTTCATAAACATTACACATAGTTATGTTACGATCGAGACAATTGTGCGAATGCATCCATGCTCACATTAATCAAACATAGTCTTATCGCGCTCATTATTACTAGCTTAAGCTGACATGGCAACTTCATAAGCAAGTGGAAGGTGAAGGTGTCTCCTATGGTAGATGTGCTGGAATTGACTAAAAATCTTGGAAGCAAAGCTGCAAGTGTGCGTGTTAATATTTATTTGTGTTGTTATTATCTTATCGAGGCAAATAAATTCCCGAGTGGGTCAAAAACTATGCCCATTGGGTGCATCTAATGATATGATTATGAAAAATATTAAAGCCACGAAAAGAGTGAAAATAAAATACGACTGCGCCCAAGTGAGTGTGTGTGAGTATATGTTCGTATCTATTGTATCGAAAGCAAATGCGTGTGCGCCATTAAAATGAAAGAAGCGGAACGCCTACAACTTCGATGGATGGGAGTGGGCAGAGCCAGCGGGACAGAAGGAGATGGAGCGAGCGAACGAGACGGTGAAGGGAATGGGGGATGGGGGATGGGGACTGGAGAGGGACTGCTGTTCTGGGTGGTGAAATACGATGTGGCAACACCCTAAGGCGCCACATGCACACCCACCAGACACACACACACACATATAGAGACATAGTCTCCCTCTCGCAATGCTTCTCCCTGGACACGCACGCGAGCAACGCACGCACGCACTCGACACATGGCGCTATCGGCGCTTCCGGTGCGTGCCTGAGCCCGAACCGGGACACGAACCCAGCCCCCTTGATCGTCCTCTTTGCCACATTGTGAGGATTCGCCAACTTCGAAGGCGGCCCAAGGCGGTAGGAAGCTCGAGCTCAAGCAAAAAGAGGAAAAAAATCTAAAACGCAATAACTTTGGGGTGAAAATAGCCGAAAATATCGATGGGGGAGGACACACACAGCAACAGCAACAACAACTACAAATATAACAAACACAACAACAAGAACAGTGACAGCAGAGGAGGAAAAAAAATTACAAGCAAAATGAGAGACCGAAAAATGCCAAAATAGAAATAAATTCCTTTGTGTGCTCTTATCTATATGATTTGTGATTCTGGGTGTCGTCAATTGTTGTTGCTGCTGCTGCTGCTGTTGCCGCCACCGACAATGAGTGGGCCAGCGGAGCTGGGTGGCTGAGTGGCTGCATCATCCCCAGCTGGCCCTGTAACCGCAGCGAGCCTCAAGACCCAGCGACAGAGGCTTTTCCAAAAGAGAAGACAACATCAGAGGAGGTTTCAGATAAAAGCACTTAACTAGGCGATACCCTGCAGAACATCAAAAGTAAATGTCACAAATGATATAAATTTAATTTTAATTTTGCTTTTCAAATCAAACAGCTTAGATATTGAATTGTAGCTTAGTTATCAAGGAAAGCAAAGAGCTCACAAGTTGATCCTAAATAAATATGCCGCGCCAACTGATATTACCTTTCTGCAGCATAGTTGCAGGGTAAGCTCCAAGCAACTTGGCTGCTTAATGGAATTTTTCGGCAACCGTCTCAAGGATGCGCCGCCAAAGGAGTGGAAAGGGGCGGAGATGGATGAAGGCAGCAACTGCCATGTGGCGCAGCATAAGGAGCTGCTTGTATCAACGATATTTCGCACATAAATATGCAGCCGGGACAATCTATCTTGTGGCACCCGCACGTGAAATGCCTTTTGTCCTGCAATCAAAATGAGAATTTTGCAACCCAGCTTTCTTTGGCATGTCCTGGCCAGCCGGCTCCCATAATGAAATATACATAACTAAGTATTTAGAAAGGCCCAACAAGAGGAAAAGAGAACGAGCAGTCAGGCGAATGCCAAAAAAAGTATATAAATAATATCTCATAATGTCGTGAAGTATCTGCAAATGTGCGCAGCGCAGAGCATGGCAAGGCATCAGGGGCAGGTGTGGGCCATGTGGGGCTCTGTTCGCCCTGTTGGCCAGGCTAAGAGCTGAGAGCTGAGAGCTGAGATCTGAGAGTTGGGGACATTCGCAGGCGGGCGCGAAAGCATTCGCATCCGTATATTATAATAATGCGGATAAAGAGATACAATTTCATTGATATCGTCTAAAAGTCCAATATACACGAAGATTTATTGCCAGCGGACGGTCGGTCAAAAAAAAAAATAAAGACTTGAAGATGATCCCCTAGTTCCATGCCGCATACTCGACGACTTGAGTTGGCTTTTTGTTCTCCTCTTTTTTTTTTGTATTTGGCATTTTGTTGACTGGCTGGCTGGCTTTTCTGCGAGCCAAAAAGATTCATGTTCATGGCCAAGATACACCACAAAATTATCAAATACTCGCACATACATATTCATTTTTTATTTATTTTGTTTTGTTTCTTTTCTTTTTTTTTTAGCTTTTTCTTATGTGTGCCGCTGCAGATAAAAAGATACAAGATACTCGGTATACGCTCTCTCTCTCTCTCTATCGCTTGTGCACACACAAACGATTTTTGATAAATGCCCCTCATTACATTTTTCATTATGAGCCCCATATATCTTGGCATTGTGGGCAAAATCCTAAGCCTCCAATTCGGACATTAGCTGCCATTGTTGTGTCAGTATTTGGGCATTATTCGTAATTTCATTAGAATTAATAAGCTGTTAATGTAATGTAATTAAATGAAATTTCATTTAAATCACGCTTGTGTATTGTATATAATGATAAACTGTCCAACAAGTGGAATGCAGTTGATTTGAGCAATAGATGAGGCCAGAGCTGCTTTGTTAAGTACATTTACTGCTAATACATATTAAATTCAAAATAATTATATTAACATTTAAATTTTAATTATATTTCTATTCACAATATTTTTTAAAACATATTGATATGTATAGCGTGACACTACCTACTGACTTAACAATATATTAAGACCATACAATTCATCGATTAATTTGATTATTTCTTTATTGATGAATAAAATTAAAATTAAATTTCACAAATGTATTTTTTAGTTGTGAAAAGAAAGTCAAAACCGTTCAGTGGATTATTTACATAGCTGTGCTCTGCACTTCCAATAGTTGTTGCACATAGCCTTGAGCTGCCGCCAGGTGAGCGTGAAAAGCGAAAGTAAACGATTTGTTTTGAGACACACCTGAAACGGGCATATGGCCGGCGAACAAAGCAGACCAACGGCTGGCTCACTTGCAATGAAAATGCGGCAAGTGGAACGGCTGAGCATTAGGAATTTCAGCAGTCAAACTGTGGTGCTGCATTATAAAGGCAAGTGGTGGTGACGGTGGTCGGTAGTTAGGTCACTAATTACCCAGCGCCGTGTGTGTTGGCGTGTGTATGCAATAATGTATAAGAACTCAAACTCAAACCGAAGTCGAAGCTGGACTGCAGTTGGCATTTATAAAATGCAATAATTGTTGCAATTGCCGTTGGGCAGCAAGCGCTGTGTGTGCGGTGCACGGCCTTGTGGCGTGGCATTAGTGGTGCAAGGTCAGGAGCGCAGAGCCGCAGTCAGCAATCAAGGTTAATTGTCCATTAAGCGTGCGGAGAAAGTGCAAGTGTCTGGGAAATGCCATGCCACCAAAAGTGCCATGAAGTGGCATGCCCCGCCAATGCCATAAGCCGGCCGCTTGGCTGCATTGCATCTTAACTGAACTGTGACTCTGCATTCGTGAGTCCTTTAAGGACGTGTGTGTCTGTGCTTTTACATGTGTGTGTGTGTGTAATTTATGAGGTCAATGCGCTCATTTGGCGGTGTCTTTAACTTTAAGCCAAAGTCAACTGGCCGCTGTAAGTCTTATCAACGGTTTGTGCGCTTACTCGCCAAATAGGGGGGCAAATGGTCAAGAAAGTGGACCACGAAAAGACTAATAAAAGATGATAAAAATTCATTCAAATAACGTGGAGAAATAATGCACGAAAAGAGAATCCTCAAACATATGGTGATCTTAAACAGCAGCAAAGTAGAAATTAATGTTATTATTAAATATATCCTGAAGATTGAAATTAATATAACAACAATAAACGTATTTGTATATTTTATTAATATGCTCAATCTGAAGAATACGATGAGCATTAATTAAAACGAAAAAAAGAAACAAACATGAATTTCATTAGCTAGCCAAACTAACTAATTCGTTAACATTTGAATAAAAACAATATAAATCAGTTTTACTTTCTATGCCATTTGAAAATGTCAGCAATTGAGATGCCCCACCTCAATCTTTAAGTAAGTAGGGAAGGCTGCGAAAAAAAACGAGGAAGAAACTATATAGCAAGGAAGGACAGTTGTGTCCACCCACTATAATGAATTCAAAATCACTTCCGATTTGTCGATTGAATAAAATGACTATAATAAATTTGCACACACACAGAGCCTGGGTAATCCCCTCGAACTTGGGCAAAACAAGTGAAAAAAGATTGGCACCACTTAAAAGAAATTGCCAATGATAATGATAAAATGAACAACAACAAGAACAAGCAGCAGACGGCAGCGCAACATCAGCAAATGAATGCCAGAAAGCAGGAACCGCAATGAAAGAGGCCATCCAAATGGTAGTCAAGACAAAACTTCGGCCCACAAACAGCACAGCACAGCACAGAACAGCAGCCGCCACAGCAAACTGAAATAAACAAAATGCCTACGAAAACTTTTCGTGAATTTCCATAAAAAGAAAAACAACAACAACATGAAGTACACAGTAGGAAAAACAAGCGTTTGGCTTTTTCGGAGGAGGAGTTCGACTAGCTGAGCTCTGGGGTGGTGGAATGATTTTTGGGTGGCTTTGTGGGGTTTCCAGTGGGTAGAAAAACAGTGAAAAACCGTAACCGAAACCACATTTTCTTCATTTCGAGTTTTGTGGGTTGGGTCTTGGCCTGAGGTTTGTAACCGAGGAGTACGAGTCAGAGACTGAATGCCAACTTGTTTTGCTCTGACTGACAGCGAAACTTTTGGTCGAGATACAAAACACACAAGCGCAAGCAGACACACATAGACAGAGAAAGATTGGCATATATGAATCCTGTGGGAAATCGGTTTCACTCAATTCCGAAAATGTTTTCCAGCTTCAAAAAAATATCAAACACATTCGCAGCCCCTGCTGCTGCTGCTGCTGCTTCCCCGGAGACCAACAAACGTAATCGCTTATGGCCAACAACTGAAGAGTCTTCGGGGATTGTGAGACAGGACAACAAACAACGACAACGACTATGTGTAGCTACCCCAAGTAGCATTCGATAGATGCAAATCAGACAGATGTCAATCTGCAGTTTCTCTGATTGGCACTTTGATTTGTGCCCCGTCTAACTGAGCAACCTTTTGCCGAATTTTCATTTACATTCGCTACATGCACCCTCAATTAGTGCGTTGTGCTGCCCAAAATGCCATTTTCTATTTTCATTTTGCCCATATTCAAGTGCATTCTGCCATTTTGCGACTGATGCAATCATTCAATCCAGCCACATCTTTTGGCCATGTTTGGCATTGGCTCATTGATTGCCAATTGAAGGCAATAACATGCATTTAGAATGGCACAGGAATTCTCCGAGCAACTGAGGAAAAAAGAGTTGCCTAGAGGGGCAGCAGAAAAAAATATGAAATCGTTTTGGCATTTATATTTTACGCTTATTGTGCCAGGAAATTATAATATTTTCACAAATTGTTTC
This sequence comes from Drosophila siamana, assembly GCA_035047445.1. Taxonomy (NCBI): domain Eukaryota; kingdom Metazoa; phylum Arthropoda; class Insecta; order Diptera; family Drosophilidae; genus Drosophila; species Drosophila siamana. The sequence continues at coordinate 8,116,370 of JAWNPP010000004.1, read as the reverse complement.
CTTATTTGTCACACGCTGCTTTTGATATTCCACACGCAAGATGGTAATATTTGCAAAGAGCAGCGAGTCTCAAGTGCATATGTGTTGTGCGGCGCGTGTCAGGTATTCCAAATTACAAAATCTATTTTAAATGTCTTCCTATATATAATCCAATTATCTATTCACCTTCTCTCCATCCCAATGTACTATTTGCTTACAGCCAAGTCTACAGTAATTGGCAACGGAACGCGTAACGCCCGCTAGATGATGAAATCTTTATTTATAATTCACAGACAGAAGATCAAAGCTTACAGAATTCTTGTTGAGTGAGTGCGGTAGGTCTGACTCGAGTACTAGACATCTGAATATCTGAATTTATATCTGCGGCTGAGTGTGTAGTAGTATCTGTATCTCTCTATCTTTAGGTTTTGTAGGTAGATAGACTCGGTTCCTCGGTTCGTCGGTTCTTATATAAGCAAAAGGCGTAGTACAATAAAAATTCCAAAGCATTTTTGCAATTTGGCAACAGCAGCAGCAAAAACTGAATTAGCATAAACAATATCAGCAACAACAAAACCAACAACAACTATAAATATGTGTTAACATTTTCCAAAAACTGAACGTTACGTGTCAACGGACACAAGTCACAAAACCAGTGAAAATCCATAAAAAGAAAACAATGCCAAAGGCTGCAACTGCAACTGCAACTGCAACTCGGAGACGCAACGACTGCAAATTGCATTCGTTTTGCATGGCGACTCCGGGCGGGGGTTACGAGAAGCAAGGCGCCCTGCATTGTAATATGCCATCAACAATGATGAGCACACGCACGCATACCCCAGCTCCCCATGCCCCCAACTTTGGCCAGGCACCGACTGGCAACTGGCAACTGGCAATTGGCGACTGTCGACTCCCGGCAGCAGCAACGACTTAATTAAAACGTGAGCTAAATGCAGCATGGAAATAATGAAAAACTGACCGAGTTGCCTGCAGGTGGAAACGCACGCCCAAGTCAGGCACCCAGCCGAACCGAGCCGAGCCACATGCAATTCCAGTTATAATTAGTGTCAACAACCACATTACCATGCCTCGCCAGGCCCAGTCGCAGTCGCAGTGCCATCGTCGATCTCGACTCCATTTTTATGCGACAGCAATCAAAACCAAAAATGTCGAAACTGTCATTAGGCAGGGACCATAGAAAGCCTTTACTATGAGGACGCTTTTGCTTGCCAAGAACTACACGTAGTTGTCTGTTGCCTCCTCTTCTTTGGCTCTCCGCTCTCCTCCTTGCTACAAATGATCGAATAGTGCAATGCATTTTGCCAATTCTCATCACGATTCGCGTCGCTTTCGGTATATTTAAAAGACAGATCGGATGAGTACAGGTTAAGCTACAAATACAGGTGTTCAAACAGGTAGCAACGACAATAACACAAAGCAATACAAACATGACTCTATTCATTGCGCCTACTGGCAATGGGGCTTACATATGAAAAATGGTTTATACAAATTAAAATAGTATTTGACGACTGAAAATTCCAAAGCAATTTTTAAACAAAATTTAAATTTAAATGTAAAACTGCTGAACTCAAAATTTTGGTTAAGCATTTATTGCAATATATACGTATCTGTTTATATACATACTTATATATAGGTTTCAAATAAGTACAATGTGCAGTTTTGCAATACTTTTATGAATTTATAGTCAAACATTTTGGAAATATTTTGAGATTATGAAAAATTCTTCAACAAATATTACAAGCCGCAAGTGGAATGGAGAAACTTTGTCACCTCTTGATAATCATCAGCGTTTTCGTCAGAAGCGTTGATGTCAGTAGCGGTAAATGTGATTATGCTGCCGGACTGGAATTTACGTTCTTATGTAAAGCACAGATGACGAAAGATATCAAACTTCGATGGAAAGACGGATTGATTCCAACAAACTATTGGTACAGCTTGTGGCAGTCAGGATCAAATGACGACGATATATTATTGGCATCATTACATAGTTCCCCAATCACAAAGTATAAGACTGTCACAGTTGCACCGCATGGACATATTTTGAAAGGTAAAAACAAAAAAGGAGAATTCAAGCCAATCGTTTTTGAGAACTCGAACTTGAATTGCTTCAATTATACTCTACGCTATTTAGCCAATCTGAAAAGCCATTGCTTAAAACAAGAGTATAATATTAATGCTAAGGGTATTCACGGTATTTTACATTACGCAAGAATCGTAGGGGTAAAAAAAAAAAGCGCAAGTAATGTATTGGGCCAACCTTTAATTGCTTTAATAATTCCTCTTATGCTATGTTTATTCATGGAGGATTAACAGAAAAAATAATTCACGAAAAAAAATTATATAATCAAAATGTATACCAATAGCTATTATATATTGGGTTATTTTGTAATGTTATTTTGCAAGAATATTATTATGGTGTTATGAATTTTTAGTCAAACATTTTGGAAATATTTTGAGATAATGAAGAATTTTTTTAACATGCATTATAAGCCCCTGAAGGCAAGTGGAATGAAACAACTCTGTCAGATCTTGATAATCATTAGCGTTTTCGTCAGAGGCGTTGATTTATCGTACGGTGTCAGCAGCGGTAAATGTGAATATGCTGCCGGAAAGTTATTTAGGTTATTGTGTAAAGCTTCTATTACGAAAGCAATAAGATATCGATGGCATGACATGAGGGTTGCCGAAGATACAGAATATAGCTTGTGGCAGTCAGGATCAAGTGAAGACGGACTAGTATTGGTATCATTCTTTGAATCGAATATCACAGATTATGAAACTGTCACTGTTGTACCGCATGGACATTTTTTGAAAGGTAAAAGTAAATCCGGAGAATTCCAAAAAATCAATTTTGAGCACTCGGACTTAAACTGCTTCAATTATACTCTACGCTATTTTGTCAATTTGAAAAACAATTGCTTAAATGAAAAGTATAATCGTAATGCAAAAGGGTCTCGCGGAATTTTACATTATACAAGAATCTTAGTTTCAAATTCAAGTAATGTATTGAGCCATTCGTTAATTGCTTTCATAATTGCATTTTTGTTATGCCAATTTATGTCAAGTGCCTGAAATCATCGAAATTATCAATAAATGAAGGATTCATAACAATAATCGCAAACTATAATGGGATTAACATAAGAAATGTTAATCCTTGTAATACAGGTAATAAATAAAATCAACTAATGATGTGTGATCATACTATAATATACTGGCTAATATTGGAACTGCAGAATGGTAATATTGAATGCTCTAGACTTCTCCATTACTTTGACATAGGTCCTCCGTCTACTCATTTATTTGATGGTCAATTATGAAATTGTAATAGAACGTCAGTCAGAGTGAGAGGCAATGGTGGTCGAGGAGGGGGAGGTGGAGGTGCGTGTGAGTGCGTTCATTACTGGCAGCAGCCAATTACTTCCAGTCGTTTCCTACATTACTTTATCTACTTTCGTATTCAAGTGTGAAGTGCCCGGCAAATGTACACGCAATTTAAATGAGCAAAAGAACCCGTATGCCCTCTACTGCTTGCCAACGCCTTCCCCCTGTCCTCGTCCCACACTTGCCACTCAACGTGCAAGCGGCAAATGAGTTTTCCCATTTCTTTTTTCTTTTTTTCCTTTTTTCTTTTTCCCTGCAGCGCTCATCTATATGCGAGTATGTGTGGAGAAGACTTCTTTGGCCAAGCCACCCACCACCCAGAGCCACCACAGTGAACCGCACACCTTTAATCAGCATCTGCTGCTCACATCTTCAACTTGCCACAAAATGCTTTATTGCATTTTGTTGTGTTATATTACCCTCGTGTACCCCACCAGGAGTAGAAACATTTGCCAGCCAGTTTGCTTGCTTGCTCGCTTGCTTGCTCGCCTGTCAGTCTGCGTCGGATCCAGGACTTGGTTCAGCTACAGCTTCAGCTCCAGCAACCCTCAACTCCAACGTCGACGCCAACGCCAACGCCAACGGCGAAACCCAAAACCAAAACCAAGCCATTGCCTCCGACTCCTGCGTAGCCGTGTGCCAAAGTAGCAAAGGCAAGCACAAATGTCCTTTTCTTGTTCATGCCGCCCTCCGCACAGTTGCCGTTGTTGTTGTTGTTGTTGTTGTGGTGCTTTTTCTTTTATTTTCATTTTGCTGCGTTTTCTTTTGGCATTTTTCGAAATTAGTTTTGCGCTGTACGAGCCGAGTCGAGTTGACTCCGACTCCAAGCTGAGTCGAGCTGAGTTCGAGTTGAGTCGAGTCGAGTCGAGTCGGTTTTAATATATAGCATCCCATACATATTTATAGAGCTGCGGCACATTCATCTTCAGACCATCTCCGTCCACTCCCCACATGCCTCTCCCTGCCACTCCAAGCCTCCTGCCACAACCATCTCCCTTTCCATCAAGTTGTGAGCGTGCGCAGGCTGAGAAGCATCACCCACTTAACTTGGCATAAAGTTGGAAAAATTGCTACACCATTTTTTTGTTCATTCTCTGCACTTTTCTGCCATTGCCATTGCCATCAGTAGGCTTCTTGTCTCATCTGAGCCCGCGTCAAACTAGAATTAACAAACAGAAAATGTTCGACTAATTTCAAAACGCTCCATTTTGGCCATTTATTTGTGCATGGCTATGTGTATTCGAGCCCAGACCACTTAAGACTTTAACTTGGCCACATCTGGTGCCATCTTCAGCTATATTTTGGAATGTCTGCTATATGCCCAGTGGACAAAGATCTGCCTACTTTCCTCCTTCCCAATGTATCACAATTGACGAATGAGAGAACAGTGGTGATAAAAGTAATAAAATAATATTAATTTAGTTAGAATAATAAAAATAATAATAATAATAATAGTAATAATTATAATAATAATAGTAATAATAATAATAATAATTATAATAATAATAGTAATAATAATAATAATAATAATAATAATTATAATAATAATAGTAATAATAATAATAATAATTACAATAATAATAGTAATAATAATAATAATATTAATAATAATATTAATAATAATGTTTGTTTCATAAATGTCTACAGTGTTTCAACATTCAAATCATTTAGAATTTTTTAATCATTTTAGTAAAATGATATTTTTTATGACAACTTTGAAGGAATTCTAATTTTGTTACCCACTGTTTCGAGCGCAGCAGATTGTCTTTTGTTGTTGTTGTTAATGTTGTTGTTGTGCAAATGCCTAAAACTTTCCATTTTCGCAATTTTCACAAAACAACAACTCCTAGAGAAGGGCATGTCGAAGAAGAAGACGAAGTTCCCTGGAATTTAGATGAGGGTAAGAAATAATTCATTCGCTCGTTGCGACGCTCCTCCAACTAAATGTACATATACATATATACATATATGTATGTATATAGATATACACCTAATATCCTTTTTTCGCACTTTCACATGGATCTTCGCTGGCTTCCCCTCCCCTTCCTCGTTTCGTTGATGCGCACGCAATTTGCTTGGCAACAACATCAACAACAGCAACAGGAATAACTGTGAGAGGAAAAAGTAGCAACAAGAAGAACAAATAAAACATTTTATATAATCTTAGGAAATATATCACACTTAGCGCGCTCGCGAATCCCCCCTCCCACAATCTCCTTCCCTCCGTCACCCCATTTCCCCCACTGCCCCCGCCATTTTCATCTACACTGCCAGCGTCTTGAACTAAGAATCCGAATCCAAATGCGATTCTCTTCTTTCTTGCTTTCATTCTTTTTTTTGTTTTCCTCTGCTGCTGTTGCCTTGGCCATTGTCTGCTCGTCCAGCTGCCGGGACTCGTCCTTCGTCGTCCTGCGTGCTTCTTATGCTAGCAGGCACCATCTTGCGCTGCTGCTCCTGGTGGTGATGGTGGTGGTGTTATTGCTGCTCCTGCTTCTGCTGCTGCGACGTCGTCGTCGTCGTCGGTGGTGCTGGTGGTGGTGGGTGTTGTTCATCTTTGCTACGTGCGAGAAAAATACCCTCGAACATATTAAATTGCGAATGCTGAAAATGCTTTATGGCTTTTCAGTTAGATTTATTTCCATTTTGTATGTTTTATTTATTTATATTCGACTTTGCCGCTCTGTTGATACTCCCACCACACACACACTTACACACACACAACATTCTCCTCTTGCTGTTACTTTTGCTACCCTCACTCAGACATTTCAGCCTGAGGGGTGAGTTTGAGTGTGTGTTTTGGGTTCTCGTTCTAGGTTTCGGTTTCAGATGCGCCAAATACATATTGTACCTACTGTTCATGTTGTTGTTGTTGCTGCTGCTGCTGCTACTGCTGTTGTTTTTGAAGAATGATAGCGAAACTAATCGAAAAATAATTGGATGTTGCCACTGCCATGGCTGCCACTGCCCATCCACGTTGCGCCTTTCTTTCGCTTTCCTTCTCTTCTCTGTTTTCCAATTTTTTTTTCTTTTTCGTTTTTTTGGTAGTGAAAACTTTTTCGAGCCACTTGCATTAAATTCCCCAATGCATCGTAATGTTTAAACAATTTAAAGCCAACACCATTTGGCTTTTATTTCGACAGCCAGCAACTGGCAAATGTGCTCCACACTTGGCTCTGCTATAAACTCTTCGGAACATGCTTATTTTGCATATAAATAGAAGCATTCGAAACTATTTGAAGTAAAGAACGTAAACGGAAAATACAACAAATAGTATAAATATTATATAAATCAGTTATTATACTAAAGTTAGATATTAGTCTCTGTATTAAACTATTAATATTTCTTTAGCAAATCGTGTCGAGTGCCTTTCGCATGAATCCATTAACCCTTGTGTAATTATGAAAAGTCCATTTCGTAATTAATCGCGGTGTTCTGCCAACTAGTAATATTTGCATCGATTAAGTGCAGAAACACGAAAATCGCCAACATTGCTGAAAATAATCAAATTTATCATGAGCGATGTCCAGCAGAGAATTTATGCATTAAGTGCAGCGGCGACATCATTCTCTCCGCCACTTCCTGCCCCATCCCCGTTGCACCTCTAGCCCTAACCCAGGCCCCAGGTCCAGACCCTGTCCAATGACCATTTCCATTCGCATTCACATTCGCATTCGTATTCGTATTCGCAATTTCGTTGGCATTCTGGTTCTTCTTTTAATTGAATCGAAGCAGCGCAGTGCGGACATGGACACTGAACCTCAGATTCGCCTGCTGCCTGCCAGCCTGCCAACCAGCCAGAGAGAGCCTGCTAGGCTGCCTGCAATGCAATGTTCAACATAATCATGTCCTGCTGCTGCTGTTGCTGGTGCTTTCCATGGTACCCTCTGTTCTTGTTCGCCATCTCTTTCACGCTCGCTGCCGAGCAAAAGGACCACAGAGTATGCTGGACACCAAATTAATTTGGAAGACAAAATGCTCCAGCGCAAGTAGCCAAAAGTGCGCGAGCGCCATTAGCGGTTGCCAAAGGGCTCCGCATGCAGAGGGGAGGTGAGAGTGAGGGCAACGCCAGGCGGAACATGGCCTAAACACGCGCCAGCCACAAGCTGTGACTCTGAATCTGTCCCAGAACGTGACACGACACAACTGCAAACTGTTCGCAATGCGTGTTGCTCGATGCGATTTCCGGCTGGATTTTTAGTGACTTTAAACCAAAAGTCAAATACACACTTGCTCACTAAACAAGTATTTATCAACTAAACTAAAAAACTTGTAGACAGTCGTCTGACAAATATTTTATTAAATTTAATTATATAAAAATTCTAGAAAATTACAAAAGCCAAATTGGAGGTGGCAAAAAGCAAATTGGGAAAAACCAAATACAAATTGAACATTGAAAAGTATTAATCTATATTCCGATATAATGCTTAATGTTTCGTTCTTAATGGTTCATGCTCCTTGCTTAAGTATTCCTTTTTCCTCCGCTTACTAAATAAAAAAATAGTTTTTACGTAACAAAATGTAAGTTTGGATATACTTCGTTTATATTTGTATTTTCGTTCTGCATCTCCGCGTATTCTTTGTATATTTTCGAATGCATTCGCAATAATTTTAAATAATCGTAATGCTGAAAATTAAAACAATACGCCACATAAATGCTCACGGAGCCGCACTTCCAGCGACCATTGTTGGCGCAGTTTCCTGGCGGTTCGCGGACCGCAGCATTGTTGCGCCAGCTGTCCGTCCAGCGTAGTCACAGTCGATGCGGAGTAGTCCCAGTGTCAGATCCAGTTCCAGTTGCAGGCAAATAATATTCAGTCGTCTATTCAAATGTAAATTTTTCATGAGCCAATGAAATGCGCTACCGAATTTCGTCTGCAATTTGATTTGGCAGGAACTGCAGCAGGAGCAGAAAACGAATTGCCTGCCATATCCTTCCGCGTATTAATTTTTAAACACACGGCCACACAAATACAAAAAAAAAAAAAAAATAAAAGGCTGGCAATCAAAAGTCAACCAGACGCAGCTGACAGGATGTGGCAAAGAGGCACAGGATGAGGACAACGACGACGACGACGATGGGCACGAGAACGACGCGCAATTGGGCGATTCGTTGGCAGACAGCGCGAGTTTTGAGTTCGAGTCGCTTGTAATTGTCGACGCCGCCATCAGCGCTTGGCAATCGTTTTAATAATTATTTAAATTATTCTTGTTGAAATGATTATGGCGGTTGTAAGTGTCGCGTCCCTCCCCCCTCGCAGCGTCTGCTTGTTGGCCACCCTTCAGCTCGAAATTATGTGGCGCATAAATCTTTTGGTGGTTTTCACAGTCAATGTGCTCACTGAGCGGAGCCGTTGTCTTTGTCACCCATTGATATGAAACTCTGCCGATCTAAAAGTCTGCCAGAGGAATCTCATATCCGCAAGGGCTCAAAAATAGATGCTTTATGGTATTTTCTAGTCGAATTAAGGTGATGTTCTATTTAAAGAAACTCAATAACTTCACTATAGTCTGCGAGACTTAGCAAATCGTTTTGTCGCTAGGTCAGACTAATTTTAGTATCTCATCTCTACAGCAATTCGAAGTGAAGTTTTAAAGAAATGTAAATTCAAATTTTGACGTGGTTTTTTTAAATTAATTAATATCTTTTACTTTTAGTATTACGCATATGCTAGCAATAGTTAATAGTTCAGATTTTCGTTGCACTTAAATTTGTAGCATGATTTTAAACACTACTCTGCACTGCTTAGCTAACATTTGAAGTTCTTTAGCAATTGCATTCAAATTAAAGACACTCAAATCATTCAAACACTCGCAAAAACGAAATACTCCCAACTACACACAACGTACACACACACGCCCAAAAACACACACATACAGTTGCATACGCAGAAGTAATGAAATCCTTCGCTTTATTACCATGCAATATTCATAAATTTCTGCACTACATCGCCGAGGACTGCAGCAACAGCAGCAACAACTGCACCAACACCAAACAGAAGACGGATGGAAGAGGAGACGTTGAAGGAGGAGGAGGAGGAGCAGCACTAACAACAATGCGAACAGAGCGCAACAATAGGAAAGTGCAGCTAGCTGGGAGCTGCAAGCATCTCTTTGCCCGCCGACCCCTTCGACGGCTCGTTACTTGTTGAGAGGTGTTGAAACTGTTGGAATATAATAAATAATAGCGCTAAGTACTACTTTAAGAATTTACATGCGGCAATTGCAGCAGCAGTAGGTGTAGCAACAGCAGCAGCAGCAGCAGTCGCGGCAGCAAATCCTAAAAAGCTGAGGCAGGCTGCTGCAGGAAGGCGAGGGGTTTGCGTCACTGACGCCAACATGGCTGCGAGGATTTTCAACCACACTCACACACATGCACGCGTTGAGCTTGAGCTTGTGACTTGCATTTTGAATAATCGTCGGACAACATGAGGAAAGGGTGCAGGAACACGAGCAGCAGCCGAGACGGGAGTATGAGCAACAATAAGAGGAGCTGAAGCTGTAGCTGAAGCACAAAACCATGTCGAGAAGCTTTTTGCATTGTGCGGCGTCTGTGAATCTTTTTTTTTTGCGGACGGGGGAAGGGGATCTGTGCCTTTGTCCCCTCTCGCAGTGTGTGTGCTCGTGTATGGGACTTAATCCTTTTGAGTTTTGCCGCATAAGTAGCGTGCGGTGGAGAAAGAGAAAGTCGCATTAATGGAGCCAACACTAGGCTGGGCAAGTTGTGGCGCAGGGGCGCGATAAATAAACCGCCATCAATAATGTCTAAAATAAATGTTGGCTTATTAAATCCCATTTCCCTGCATCAAGTTACAGTTAAATAAAATGAGAAATGTGCCCAGCTATTTGGCCAGTGCGGTTTTCCTCCCTCTTTGCTTTGCTTTCTTGCATGTCCTGTGGATGTGTGTGTCCTCCGTCTGATGCCCAAAAGACGCTGGCAACGTCATCATCAGCAGCGGCAGATAAAAAATCCATTAAAATAAAAATACGATAAGGTTTTGCCTTGTAGTGAAAGCGTGAAAAAAACGCGTCTAAATTTATGCGGCTTTGCCATAAATTTAGCAGGCTATAAGGATATCATTAAAGCGCACCAACACACACACACATTCCAACAACTTGGCAGGCTTTCACTTTCACACAATCTATGTCCGTGTGTACGGCTCGAGTTTGTCCTTCAAAATGCTAAGCACAATGGGGGGAATTTTCAATTAGCTGAATATCAAAATTAAATACGAAAATTGAAGTTAATTTCAAAGTGGAATTGAAAAGATTTCGGATATATATTCAAGTGAATAACAAAAAAGTGTTAGAAAGCATTTTTAGTTATTCCTTATTTGATTGTTCTATTTAAGCGACTGTAGAATTCTAATATTAAAAGACTAAAAAAAAACGGACTTACAATTAGTAATAGATTTTGTTAAAAAGTATTATATATAATATTATATAGTATTATTCTATATATTCTGTATGTTAAACAAACACTTATATTCAATAGAATTTTAATGAAAGGTTTGTAGAAAAAAGATTTCTGAACAATCGTCATGGGTTATTTTTTTAGTATAGTTTTTCAAAAACAATGTTAAACTTGGAATTATTAGCAGATTTACAGTTTTTGCCCACTGTGCTAGCGCGGTAAATTTACAAAAGCTCAGTCAACGATGTCTCGACTTGCTGACTGGCTGCCTAAGAAACATCAGGGCACATTAATAATAATTTTCGATATTTATGACGGGAAACATCTCAGATACAATGTGGAAGTGGAACTGTGATTACAAATGCCACCCAATAACATGGCCCCGCCCACAAATTAATGGCCATTGATTATGTGCAGAAGTTTTTGGGATCAACAGCAGCAGCATCGGGTTAGGGCATTAAAAGTTCGGCATTTGCATTGGCTAGTTCGCAGCTGAGTATTATGGTAAGTGTGAGTGAGTGTGTGTTTTTCTTTGCCAAATTGTTTGGGGGCCCAGAAAGTTTTTATTTGTTCGGTTTGCTGGCCAAAAATAAGCAGCAGAAAAGACGAAAAAAGAAGAATTTCATTTATATCGAAATAAACAACCACTGGAAACCCTCTGTTTGGGCGCACTCCAACGTTATTTATGATGTCATCCATCATTTTTATCGTGAAAAAACATTTTCCTGTCTCAGCCTGCGCCTGAGCCCGCCCCAGCTCCTTGCTGCCGACTCCCGACTCCCCGCTCCCGGCTCCCGTTTCTCAGCTCCTGGCTCCTGACTCTTGGATCTGCCACTGCTACGGCGGCGTCTGTCATTGGCCAAGGACTTTGCTGTGTCGTTGTCGCTGATGCGAAAGCTTCCCCTGCTCCCCCAGCTTCGCGACGTTGGGCGTCCTGCGTCAGCCACAGGACGCAAGCATACATGCGGCTGGCAGGATCCTTGAAGAAATTAGAGAAGGTCTTCGCCAAAAAAGGACGTAAATTTCAAGGCACGACTATGCTCAACGACTCTAATGATGCATCCCACCCCCCCAAGTTGGTGGCAGTCGCTGCCCTTCTGCCTCTTGACAGCAGCCTGGTTAGCAGCCATTGAAGCGAACTGAAACAAACTCTTCTTCCTTGGAGCCAGCGTCAGGCACTGAGGGGATGTTAATGAAGTGTATGCGAATGAAATACGGAAAATTACAAATTGCTTTAGCAAGGGGAAAGAACTACAACAACAACAACACCAACAACAACAAGGGAGCAGCAACGCGATGAAAAAAAACTGCAAATGTTGTTTACGATGTTCACGGTTTCCTTTCGATTTCTTCGGCAATTTATGGTGGCAAGCAATTTTCGTCAGGGTTCGGTACGTTTACGGATTCGCATTCAAGTGGCCTGATATTGGTCAAAGATTCGTATTCACATTCACATTGCCATTCAGATTCCCATCGTCGGAGTAAACTCAATGGCATTAATTAGCGCTTGTCAGAGTTAAGATTGATTCATAGCATTTTACTTTATTATAATGAATGTATTAATTGTGAGGCTGAGCGACTAAAAAGCTAAAGATTGAGTGCCACATCTAAGACTTCATTCCGAGATTTTGTTTTTTTCACAGATTACGATTGATAGACAAACCCTTTTATTTGTTCGTCTTTGATTTACAGATTTCATTTTGATCTCTATCATACACTCGAATCATTTAAAATAAAAACTGCATAGTTTTTCACTACTCATTTGATCAAAGAGAAAAGTGCATTAAAATTTATTCCACATCCAACGCAGCCCTCTCACTGTTTGCGTCAACATTCTTAATTCTCATTGTAATACAACATATCCTGGTGGAGTCTGCCAAGTGCTTGTAAAATACATGCGTTTATAATGTACGCAGAAGGCCCATAAATTAAAACGTATTTCACTTGGAAGAAAAAAATCTACGGCATATAAAACAAATAGCATTCAAAATTGTAAGACGCACACACAAACGAACGCAATCGCATTCAACGTACTATACGTACGTAATTCAAATCGGAGACAAAAATAAAGAAAATTTTGTGCCTCGAGACACACAACAGACGAGCGTTGAAAGTGCTTCATGTGGATTCTTAGTCAGCCAAAGACAGACGCGGTCACAACAGGACAGACAGGCGGTCAGGCAGACTGCCAGAGAGAGAAAGAGTCGCACATGTTAAAAAAGCAGAACAGACAATCAACTAAGCATAGTATTCATCAAATCTATCATTTTCTAAACAAAGAGTACGATTGAAGTTTAAATTCTTAAATTCATTTTAAATTAAATGTCTTTTATTTGAAAAATAACAAAGTAATTTATTAAAACTTCAAACGTATTTATAACACTTTCAGCAAATTTTCCTTCAACTTATAATGTGTGAATTGTAGAAATAAAATAATATATCTTTTATATCCTCAGCCGTCTTCTTTTTCCATACACCAGTCTACATTTGTCTTTAATTTCTCAAACTTTTATCAAAAGGATGTCTCTGTGTTTTTGCTTGTCCTCTATGTATTTGTCCTGTTCACATCTGCAGTTTATTTGCCAACAGCAATCGATGTTGTTTCTCCAATCGCTTTGTCAGCTCGTGTGTATATATATATAAATATATATGTGTGTGTTTGTGTGTGTGGATGTTTGCTCGACGCCATAACTCAAGTTGCGGCACAATGTGATCATTGGATCGCATGATTTGGATTTATTCCCGCCGCGCCATTGGACATATTGCCGGCATGTGTTCCACTCATGTCGCCCAAGCAATGGAAATTAAATTAACATAATCGAAAAACGATTCCATTCCCTGCACTTTTTTTTTCCACTCACTCCCATACATATTTATATCCCGTCAATTTCTGTTCGGTTGCAGCAAATGCCGTTGACAGAATTAATTATTTCGCCACATAAATTCTTGGTGAGATGCGCATTTCTTTCTACTCGGATGACACATTGTGCAGGAAATCGACTCCATTTCCAATTAAATTACCGCATATACTTATCTATGCAAAAGCTTATACTTAATATGTGCTTAAAGAGTTGAAGAGAATCGTAAAATTGTATTATTTAATACTCAACAACTCTTCTGTGCGTATACGTGATTTTTTTTGTAGTGCTCAAATAATTTTATATTCAACATTTATTATTTACTACATTTTATTTGAATTAGCTAAAATTAAACAGCAAAGTCTTAGACTTATTAATTAGGCATGATGAATTTAATTCAATGCAAATATTTCATTTGAAATTGAGTGTAATTTATTTTCCAATTGCTCAAAATAGTTGTAACACTGTTGAGAGTCAATAAGTTATGAGCTTCGCTTGCTCCCAAATCTCCATGGAACGAAAGTGTATTGAGCTGTGGAGTAAGTTATGAATTGTAAACCCAAAGTGACCCACAGGAAGCTGCTGAGTCTCAGTCAGAAGGCCAACAAAGAACAGCTCTAAAATGCAAAGCCAAATTAGAGCCAACCTTATTGAAACTTTAATGCCCTACACGACCAAAAGCCAACCTGCAGTCGACGGCGTGTCGTGTGCCGACTCCAAGGAGCCCAAGAGCAGCAGAAGTTGAGTCAAAGCGAGGCGGAACGGCGAGGAGAGAGAGAGAGAGAGTAAGCGAGAGAAAGAGCGCCAGAGAATGCGGGGCTAGTCATGCGGAACCACTTACAAATCCATAAATGTGAATATTATTACTAAAATTGTTGTTGCAGTTGCTGTTGTTGTTGCTGCTCTTGTAGCTGTTGTTGCTGTTATTGCTGGTTGTTGGTCGTTGCTGTCGCTGGCATTGTGCAGAGTCGGCCGCATGCCCCTGGGAAGCTTGTTGACTCGGGGGGCAATTTGTGTAGAGTATGCGGTGCGGCATCGAGCGGTGGTTGAGAGGGGAGAGGGGAGGCAAAGCACCGCAATGACTTTAGCAAATAGTCAAGCAGCATCGAGAGACAACACCAAATAACAACAACAACAGCAACAGCAACAGCAATGTTTGCACTTTGGTTTTGCGATTTGCAGTTGTTGTTTCTGTTTCTGTGTTTGTTGTTCGAAACGAAAATAAATTCCAGTAGCTTTGATAGCCAGCAGCCGGAAACAAACGATTTTATTGCTACTACTACAGCAATTGTTGTTGTAATTGCAATTGCTGTTGTTGTTGCTGTTGCTGTTGCTGTTGTTGCATGCTGCAAGCTATTGTTTTTTGTTGTCGTATAACATGTCGTATTATTTGCGATTTTGGTTATTTGCCTTTTGTTTCCAGCAATCAGCCCAGAAGCTGACAGCGAGAGAGAGAGAGTGAAAGAGAGAGAGAGAGCGAGAGCGAACAAGATAGATAGAGTGAGAAAGCATACTACGAATGCGTTTATAGCCAAACAACTCCCCATTTCTTCTGCCCCATCGTCCGGCAATTGATTTTATTTTATTTATTGTTTTGCGTTAAACTATTAAAATATTGTCGTCTGTTTTTTGCAGTTGAACTCGCATGATCTCTCTCTCTCTCTCTCTCTTTCCCTCTCACTTTGTGTGTGTCTCACTCTCTAGGTTTTTCGGTCTTTTTTCCGGCTTCTGTTCGGCCAAATGAATAATATTTGTGGCGTCGTTCTGCTGTTGACTCAAGTTTGGCAAATAATTTGATTTGCAAAACAATAAATTTCACAAATATATAAATTATACTTATTCGAGCTTAATAAAGGATTAAACATGAGCACATGCACTTAGTTGACCATTTCTTTTTTATTATTTTTTTTCGTTTATTCGCTCAATAAATAAATATTAAATTCGAGAATTATGATTAACTGAATTAAAAGCAAATCTGTTATTTTTATTTTTTTGCTATTATTTAGATGGTTGGAGGTCGAATGCTTTAAGTTTAATCAACTGTTTTTCTTAGGCAATTCAAAATAAGTTAAATATTGTGTATATCTATTTTTATATATTCCTGGGCTTTTTCAAGTCTTTCTGTGTATGCCTTGTATACATTTATATGTTTTTGGTGCCAGCACTAAAGGAAAGTAAATAAATTAGGTGTGGAAGTGGGGGAAAGTAAGCATGAAAGGCGGAACTTTCGCATAAATTAGCCGTTTGCATTTGAAAATTCGAAACTTCCTCAACTGAAATCAATTCGATACTTTCAACAAAAACAAAATTCAGTTCACTTCGCCTGCTGAAAGCTGCAAAGTTTGTTTTGCCATTTTTCATTGCTTACAACAGAAAGTTTTAAGTAAAAAATAAATTTCAGCTAGCCAAAAAAAAAAGAACTAGCACAAAAACGTCGAGTTGGCAGAAAATAAAAAAATTATATACCCCGACGAAGTACAGAAAAGATTACTATGTTTTCCAAATAATTTTTGCGCATTTCATTTTGTGCCTTTGATTTTTCTGCCATTTCCGTCCTACTCTTGGGCTACTTTGCGGCACTCGCATTGACAGTGGATTGAGCTGAAAGGGTGAATTCATTTCGAATGCCCGCAAGCAGTCGAGAGGGAGAGACACTGAGACTGCCAAAAAGGGACAGACAACATTATTTTGTACTTCAGCCTCAGCTCTAGCTTCAGTTCGTTCGGTCTGCGTGCCGAAACTTTTTTCGAGTATCCATTGGAACGCATCCAAATTACAAGTTTTGCCCTCATTTCAATGCAGTCGCATAGACAGCATGGCAATGTTGCGTCTGGGATCAAGAACTATGTTTTTGGACGCCAACTAAAGCAAAGCGCTTGTTTGTGCAATGCATATTTTGCAGTCTTCTTAGTGGAATGAAGTCGTCACTCTATTAAGCTCTAAATTTAGTTCCAGCTATTTTATTAAAGGTCTCTTGGAAAAACGCCGCCTTTGGCTGTCAGTTAATGAAACTTTGTTTATGTGTATTGACTTTTAAATAACTAAACAGTAAGCAGCAAATACTTTTGGAGGAACTTGCCGCTTGAATGGCTAAGAACTTTAATAATTCCGTCAATCGTTGTGTGTTAGATCGCATAATGACAATTGCATTCGCAGGTCTATTGAAATGTTGTGAAACTTGAAAATAAGTAATATTTATGTCGCATTCTCGACCAAGAAATCCTTGCCAAATCCTGGACAGCGTGTTGTGCCGCAATGAAGCAATCAATCACGTCGCAAATCGCTTTGGTGTCGCAAAGCACCGCTGGGCGAAGACTTTTCGCCTTAGGAATAATATCCATCATTGCAGTCGCAGCCCAGGCAAAGCCCAGGCAGTCACAGCCACTCACAGTAATCGTCTTCATTTCCAGCGTGCATGCCGCGTCGGAGACGCCTTTGATGCCCCAAAACCCAGGCCATGACTCAGTGCTGCCAGAGGACAAACGGCAAGGGAAAGGGCCGAATGCGCTGTCTGCTTATGTGTGTGACGACGACGACGACGACGACGACGACGACTCGAGTGGAGCAAAGTCTCGTCTCCATCTCCATCTCCACAGCCATCTGCAAACTGCAGAGCTAACCAGCTAACCATAGCTAGCTAGCCTGCAATCTCTTGCTGCGTAATCACATTCAAGTGCCTTCGCCCCACCAGCCAAAAGCAACAGCAACAGCAAAAGCAAAAGCGTTGCGCTCCACATGTGAGTCGCAACGACGCCGAAGCTGTGCCGCATATAAATGTTTGATTTATGCATCCAAATGCTTGAATCGCAGCCAAAAAGTCTTCGCCATTGCCATTGCAGCTGCCGCTTGCCGTTCATGTTGTTGTTGCTGCTATTGTTGTTGCAGTTGCTGTTGTTATTGCAGTTGCTGTTCTTGGAGTGGAGCGGAGCGGAGCGGAGTCCACTGCATAGAGTCGCATGGCATTGCAATGGCCCTAGCCTATAAGCATAATGGCGGCACTTTGAGCTCACTGAAAAACCACCGACACTGGCAGCTTATCCCATCGATGCATTCAGTGCATCGCCGATGACGCTGACACTGACGACGACGACGACGACGACGACGACGAGCACATTATCATTATCAGCGATACGAGAGCCGACAGCACCTTTACCTTCTTGTCCCTAAGGGGTTCTGCCCCTGTTCGCACTCAGTTATAAATCCATTCATTGCCGCATTAAGCTGAGTTGTGCTTTATGCCCATTCTTTATTTTCCGCTTTTTCGATCGCACTCGTATCTTATGGATGCATTTGCCATCTGCTGGCCGAACGAACTACAATAGATACACGTTCTGTGTAATTCAGCCAGTTGCATGCAATGATGGTCGTCAGCCACAGCGACTATTGCGCCATTTATAGCTCGTTAAGTGCTAAACAACTTATTTAAGTTTATTGTAGTCGGTGCGGGGCTTCGACCACGTGTTGGGGCATTGGTGGTAAGTTGGCGTTACATAAAGTGCGTAAAGATGTTTGGGAAGGAAAGAATTCCATTTCAGCAATCAAATATTCAAGTTGAAAACTATATGGCCGATGTATTTCTTATCGCAAACTAATTTGTTAACATATATCTTGATTATCAGAGCAGACAGCACATCAGCTTAACAAATTCACAGTCGATGGAACACTCTATACATACAGAGCGTCCCAATTAAGTTCGAGCTCATCTGCGAAGGACTCATGAATAATGCATAAAATAGTGGGACAACCAAGTCAAGTCGAGTCGAGTCGAGTTGACTTCATTGAATGAATACAATTACAAAACTTGCGTATGCATTGTCCAACGCAAAGTTTTCCAAGTTTTTGCTTAATAAATTTACGAGCACAACTTTACGCCAGGACTTTGAATCTGCTGCCGAGCAAAAAGTAATCACTTAACTTTTCCTATACTCGGCTAGTCGAAAAGACTTCGGCTAGTTTGCTGACTTAATCATCGTCCGCTAGCATCAGAGCAGCAGAGTTGAACACAAAAAGGATTCATTATGCTGCGCAGCCAAGAAGAATTGGGCATCCAACGAAACTGCTGTAACTAATTTGCCAACGTATCGGCGGCGGATCTGGTAAGAAACAACATCACGAGCTTCCCATCAGCTCACAGCCATTTGGCAGTTGCCAGTTAGCCACCCGCGTGGAAAGCAATAAAGCAGCAGCAACAAAAAAAAAGCAGAAGAGGAATAACAAACTTAAATAAACAAAATGTACTCATTATTTATATTCGCGACGAAAAAAAATAAAAATCATGGAAACAATCTGTGAGACAAAAACTTCATAATATACAGGGTTATTGTTCAGCTTATAATAATGCTTAAACCAATTGTCCGCAATAGTCGTAGATTCGAGATAAAGCTGTTAATAACGAGGCTTTGAGGTTCGTTATAGATTATGACGTTCTCAGTGATACTGTTGAATAAATATCAAATATGGTAGCTTAATTCAGCCCTTGTTTATGATTATATCACAAATATAAGCAGATAACAACAAATCCACATTTCAAATTAAATTGTAAACTACACATTTAATTGATTTTCATTTGAGCAACAAAAGTATGTTTCTATCTAAGTTATAATGAAGAAATAGAAACAATTCCACATGAGTCACTTGCATTGTATTTATGTTTTGATCACCCTGTTGTTCAGTGCTGAAATATGCTTAAAGTTTTGCCACCAGACAATAGACGTAAGCAAGAAAAGCGCATTAATTTTTTTGCTCTGCTGCTTTGTTCGCTCGTCTTTGCATCGCCTTTGCGTTTGCCGTCTTCTGCACGCACTTAAAAATTAATTTAATATTCTTGTGTATCCTTTCTCGCATGTTCCTGCGTCATGCTGCCAGGTTGCCAGGCTGCCAGGCTGCTGCCATTGGTGCCGCTCTCACCACAGCTCCATTTCCATCCCCATCCCCCAATCCGCCATTGCGACGAGACCCAAGTACAAAACGCTGCTGTATATCATAAAATCCCCCCCTCAGCTCCGCTCTCGACAACGGCAAGCGATTGTTAAGCCCTGCCAAGGATGAGCATCCTGTATTGTTCGTGCTGCTGTTGCCACTGTTGCTCTCCGCATTATTGGTGTTGTTGCTGTTTAGCTCGCATGGCGGCTGTAAATATAATTACGTCGGGAAAATCCGATCCTTGCAGGATTAATTAGCGCGCATTATGAGACGCACTGTCGACATCGAGTGGGGACATGGGAAAGGAGCACGAAGCACGCAAGAGCCGAAGCTGTAGCAGGCACTCGACTAATTTGCCGCCTGCGAGGATGCCACGGACGCGGCGGTGGGGAGCGAGGACAGCATTGGGGGTGTTAACTAGCTCATAGACCGTAGTTTGGCTATACCTCTGTGTATACATGTGTACGTGAATCGCGTTGCCAAGGTGTAAAAAACAAATGGGATACATTTGCTACTAATTAAGAATCCATGTTTAAAATATGCTGCTCCTCGTTCACATTTCGAGTGCTTCGAGGTGAATGTCTGACGCTCCTTCCATCTCAACGTGTGCATGTCAATGTGTGTGTATGTGTGTGTGTGAGTGTGCGGTTGTGGTTTTGAGTTGCAAGAAGCGGCCATAAAAATATAAGTAGAACATGGCGCATAAATGTTCAGCTCAGCGGGTGGAAGAAAGATTGAATGACAGGCAGCCACCTCAATTTCACCTCGCTCACATTCATCTAATGTGAGAGCCTTAAATTACCGGAAATTCAATCCAAGTCCGAAAATGAAACAGGACTTCGAAAAAAAGTTCAGTCAAAATTTAACAATAAATTGTAATTATCAGCAATGTCAAGTGTATATATAAATCCGTAGCGTAAGAAAGAAATTGTGATTAGTATGTTAGGCAGAATCCTATATATCTTTTAATAGAACTGAATTCATATTCAAGTAAGTGAGTAAACAGTGCAAACAAATTGTAACACACATGCTGCTTCATTTCAATAACAAATTAGTATTAATAAATACTATAATCAGAATATAAATAATATAAATTTATCGCACTCACTTATAAATTGTTTTTAATGATCCGACAAGGTCGGGAGCTGACAATTTTCACACCTTCTGCAAGCGACTGTAACCTTTAGTGGCTCGAACTTAAATGTCAACAAATAAGCATGTAGAAGGACAGATTTGATTCATGCCCTGAGAGCAGTCGTCGCAATGACAAGTGAGCAGCAGAGCAGCGAATAAACAATGGACCCAAATTAGAAGTGAGCCGAAACCAGGCAATTCTCGTAAAAGTCATAAATGGCGCAATAACAATAAAAATTCCGGTTGCAAATAAAGCTCACAACTTTTTGGAGTCGACTTTGCCGAGATTCGCAATTTCCAGTTCCAGACCCGCGTTTAGTTCAAGTCTCCATCCAAGTCTCGTTGGCTGACTGGCTGGCTCAACATGTTCATAAAACTGAACTGGTAGCCTGTTGCTTCCTGGAGCAGGGCAACCAACTGTTGAGTGGATTTTACGAGGCGAGTAATGACGTCATAAAAATTAACAACTTCATGGATAGAGTATCTCCTCAAGCTCTCTTCTCTTCTCTCGCCTCTCACCAATTTATTTTTTATTATTTTGTGCTGTTTGCTGCCATTTGCATTGAAATTATTTGAATGTGTGCCAGCCACACTTTCGACTCAAGTCGGAGAAATTTACTAAGCGGGAGCGGGAAGGGAATAGGAGAAGGCAGTAACCCGTAAGGGCCATCAAAATGGAGGCGACAATCATTAGCTGGCAATCGCGAGGGTCGCACCAAGTTGTCGTGCCAAATTCAAAAGCGAATTCAATATGAAAACGAACTGTGGGGGAAATTAAAATGCAATCAGACGGGCTCAAAAGTTTGCACAGTTTTTCCTGAAAATTTATTTGCGTGCCAAAAACAACAACCACAACAACAACAACAATATGCAGAACAGAGAAGTAAAAGCAAAGTGCAACCGACTGCAAGGTGCGGAGGGACTGAGGGACAACGCAGCGACACAGCCGGAACCGGAGTGTGGCAAAATTGCGTCGGAAAATTTACCGTCGCAACGAATGAGCCAACGGATACGGCCAACAATGCACACACACATACAGGCGACCCCGAGACCCCGCCGTAGTCTGCAGTCACAGGAGACACACACAGTTGCTCTTTCGATGTGTGCGTGTGCGAAAGCAGTGCGAGGGTCCAATAGCCAACGAATATAATTTATTCGATCTGTGATAGCAACGGCCTCTGTCCGACATGTCTCATAAAAATTGCAGTTTAATTACTCCATCGACAGTATCAATTTAGCGAAATCTTTTATTAGTGCCGCAGATGGATTGCCATCGCGTTAAAGCGCCATCTGTAGTCAGTTAAAGGTAAAGGATTGTCTTTCCTGACATCGTGTTGTGTCGTTGAAAGGTCGCGCTCTGTGTTTTGCATAGCAAATTTATGATCACATGGTGAGTTTTGAGAGGTTCATCGGTTCAGAAAATTTGATTTTCTCTTTCATGTGCAGTTAAATATATTAAAAATATTATATAGCAAATTTATGATCACTTGGTGAGCTTTGAGAGGTTCCTCGGCTGACAAAATTTGATTTTCTCTTTCATATGCAGTAAAATATATAAAAAATATATCAAGATTTGGAAATCAAAACAAACGGAATTCCAACATTTTTGTCTAATAATTTGCAGCATATAATTATGAAATTAATAGTAAATATGCGATTGACTGATTGAAGAAATGAATAGACTAGCATAGAATGAGCTCGATAAATTTAAGAATTGTAAGTAAGTTAACCTCAATTAAATCACAATAAATTTAAGAATTTTAAGTAAGTTAAGCTCAATTAAAGTAAACTTCAATTTTTTTGAAACTTTTCATTACTTTCATGTGCCTATTCTTTAGCTAAGCTCCAGCGCATTGTTCCCCAACTGAAGGATCTTCCAGTTGTTTTATGCTGTAGCAGCATTTTCCAATATTTTTGGGCCTCGCCAACTGTCGCACAGCTGCTGACCCCCAATCAGAAGCCGTGAAGCAGTAGAAGCTGTAGGAGGGTAGCATTGGACCAGCCTCCAGCCTTCGTGCCGCCCACTTTGGCAGGCCAGGAGCTGCGTTGCACGCTGCACGCTGCACGCTCATCCACAAGATTTATGTATCTCAAATATGTGTGTGCGAGTGCAAATGCGAATGCCTATGCAACTGCCAGCTGTAGCCAGCATGGCAGCTCGGCATGAGGCGAAGGGGGGGAATGGCAGCAGCCGCATGAAGGGTCAGAGAGTGTTGGGACGCTGACTGCTTCAATTACTCCAACTCCAACGCCAAATGCAGTCGCAGTCGCATTCACAGTCGCAGTCGCAGTCGCATCTGTAACTGTATTTGTATCTGTAAATAAGCGAGAGCGAGTTTGCAAGCAAATACGCAAACGAATGCGAATGCGAATGTTTTGTTATTGTGCCGCGCTTTTTAAATTTACGTGCGGCAAATGCAACATACTTCACTTACGGAATTTGCGTTAATGTGAATTTGCAGACCACTTCAGTTTGGTCGACTCTCCGACCCCACCTCCAACCTCGAACGCCCGCGTCGCACCCTCGCCTTGCTCTCCGGATGCATTTGCATAGTGGTCCAAATGTGAATGTATGATAGGTATAATTAAATTAATTTTTAATAAGTTCGCTTTCAAATTTTTTAAGTTTTGCTATTTAATTATACATTTCTTTAACAAACACTTGCCAAAAATGTTCATTGTTTAAGCTACACTGCTGATATTTTGCTTTTACAATTAGAATAATAAACAAATATGGAAGTATAAAATTTAATGGAATTTGAATCGTCAAGTTTGTTAGAGTTCTGTTTATTCTTTCTTAGAAATTTAAAACTTTCGACAACAAATTTGAAGTTATATTTATTTGGAATTTAGAGTTTTAAATATAAAATACTTTTTGCGTAGTTGTTTAAGACTTATTGCAAATAATTTCTCAGTTTAATGCTTATTATTTTTATTTACAATTATTGTTCAGCAAATCGACATTAAAATTCTTTAAATTCAGTTGTTGTCTCAGTGTACGTGGCACGAGGGCCGCTGGCTTAGGGACTGAGACTGAGGTGTGTGAGGCTCTCGATGTGATGCAGATGCGAATATGGACGTGGATGTGAATGTGAATGCGCTGGGCACAAGTGCAGCGGCATTGACTTTAACAAATGCACTATGAGTGCATGTTGCTATTGTTGTTGGTTCAGTTGTTATTGTTGTTGTTGTTGTTGTTTGTGTTGGTGCTGGTCTCTTGGTCGTTTTTTGCGCTGCATCTGCAGCCCAATGTCAGATACAAGGTACATTTTGTCGGTGTCTGTGTCTGTGGCAATGCAGATGCAGACGGAGGCTGCGTCGGAGTTCCCAAACTCCTCCACCTCGAATGCAGCTCATGTGTGCACACACATTTCTCTGTATTTGTGTGTGTGTGTGTGTGTGTCTGTGTGTGTTTGAAATGTACGTCCGTACGCAAATGCAGCCATGATTTATGATCTGAAACAATATTGAGCGCCCGAAAATTTATGGAGTGCTCCGCTTTGCAAATAAAACGAAATAAAATTTTGTCAGTTGTATTTTTCGTTTCAATATTTCTTGCTAGTTGTTGTTGCTGTCGCTGTAGCTGTTGTTCTTATTGTTGTTGTCGTATTGTTTTTTATGCCTTGCCTTCAAAAACTGACCATTCATCCTTTTGAGGCCATTCATTTCGCTCTCGATTTATTTCGTTTCCGTGTGTGACTATGACGGTAAAAGCGTTTCGTAGAAGTCTGCACTAGATCCCAATATATTCTACTCCATACTACTTTAGTTTATTGTAAAGAAAAAGCACCATTTGCATTTATCTATGTTATTGAAGATTTCCCTTGGAGTGTCTACATGTTAGACTATATGTTAACATAAAAATACTAGCAAAAAATTCAACATTTTTTATCAACTTATTTTATTTTAATTTATTGCAAAAGACCACAAGATTGAAATTGATATTCAAATTAGAAATAGAATACAAAATGCATGCACTACACTTAGAAAAATATTTTAAATATTTAACAATTAACAGAGTAGTTAATAATCTCTAACATAGCAAGCTGTAAAATTCTCCTGTTAGTTTATGCCAGTAATACAACCCTGAAAATACTTCATTTACTTAAAATAGCGTACGACAACCCTGCTTAAAAAAACTATAGCTATTATTCGGCACATGTGAAAAGTTGACGAACATTGCGACTTGTTTGTTTTCCTTTTTCAATTATAAATGCCTCTTGACTTAATTGTCATTTCCCTGACGCGTCCCACCAAATGGATCGAGTTGCTGATGCTCAACTCCTCATCTAGTGCCAGTAGCAAGCATCGACGCATTGATGTTACACCTGAAGGCATCCGCTGGATTGAGAAGTCCTTTGAACAGTTTACACGCCTCGGCAAATTCTTTCAGATCAGCCCCAAGAGTCTGACCAATGTGAGGGAGTGGAGAGAAGAGATTGCCATCAGGCTGAGTGTGTTAAACGTCAATGAAGCGGCGCTGGATAAATCGACCATCAATGTGCCAATTGACCGCTTGCAACTGCAACTTGACGAAACTGTCAAATTTGGACTGCGTTGCAACAACTGCACGAATTATTTGATGTCACACCAATTCCAATCATCACCATGCATCCGCGAAAGTTCCTTTTCAATAACGGCAAGCCGCCCATAGCTCTCTCTCTGAGGGCGAGCTGTACTATGGCCTTAATTATATTGTGGTCCGCTTGCATGTGCTTGGCCTTGGTGTCATCCGCAATCGGCAGTACATCCACTGCCGCCGCTGTCTGCAGCTCTTGGGCGAATCGTTGGACGACCTGATGGCTGTGCAGCTCTACGTGGACACCTTGTGGGTGTTTAGCTGGCATGGAGCAAACCAAAGCCTAGTGGTTGAAACACAACTGGAGGATCTGTTCACGCCGCTGTCGGTGACACAAGCCATGATGCAGCTATTGCCCAACGCTGTGCCCTTCAGCGAGGAGAAGAGCAGACTCTTTCTGAAGGCTGTGCGTGCCGATGGCCAGCTGCACTATATGTTGCTTCTGGTGGACACTCGAGAGCTGCACTTGCTGCGCTCCAATCTGTCGCTGAGCGAGTTGCTTAGCTTGAACTGCAACGAGAATGGATCGAGCCATAGAACCTCCAAGAACAGGCGCGAAGGTCACAAGGATAGGGTTTCGCTTACGGAGCAATCGAAGCCGAAACGTCAGCGTCGGGTTGCCGAGAAGCCGGTGCATGAGGTCAAGGTCACTGGATATCGTGGTTGTCGCGTCAATTACCAACTCTTCGGCAATGATGAGCAACTGTCGGCCAACTCTGACGTCTTTGAGCAATGGCATGCTGAGGGCACGCCAATGTTGCGTATTTCCTTCACCATGATGATGGATTTGATGTGCGAGCTGAAGTCGAATGAGGACTTGGTGACCAGAATCGAGCGCAGCGCTCTCGACAAGATCAACGGTTGCCTCAGTTATGTCATCTAACTGCCCAACGGTTATGACAATAACTTTGTCTAGAATTCTCAAATAATTTATCAATCTTTTATGTATAGCAAAGTCTTATCGTTTGACTTGGGCTCTCAAATAATTAGATAAGGCGTAAGTAGCGTCGTTCTAGTTGAGTGGCAAAGGGGGCTGATACTAACGAGACGAGCAGATAAAACTGCTGGCATTCATTTGCAACTGACAACTGCTATAAAGGAGCATAACACGCACTCATTTATCATGTTGCACACGCAGTGCTCTGGCAATCGATTTGTGCCCGATTGAGCCTTATCAACAGCACTTCGGGTGAGGGGAATGCTTCGCAGCATGCACAATTGAATGCCGTTACGCCTACTGCTCAAAATGGCTGCAACGCAGCAAGCGGAGGCTTAGGCAACCACTTCCTGCCTGCCTGCCTGCTTGCCTGCCATGCCCAAAGGACACGCTGTGGAGCAGCGTGCGAGAAAATTGGGTTACCAGCATATCTATCACCAGCAGCACTCCGCTCCGAATTGGATTTGGATTGTGAATTTAGGCGAGGGAGTCTCGACGACGGATGCTCTGCGGCGGATGGACGCCATTTTGTTTTGATTGTCGACATATGGCCGCACATGGCAATGGATCTTTGAACGGGGGAGTCAAAAAGAAAAAAAAAATAGGGCCAAGTCTGTCAGTTTCTATTTTCACATGACAAATGCATAGAACTTGCCACGACGCACGTGACTTTAGGCAAATTCTTTCGAATGTACCCCAAAATAGTATTGAGCTCAGTTTAAGATTGAACATTCTACAAAAATGATGGCCTACTTTAAGCATTATTACATGTATTTCAATATAAATATATTTGTTGGTTTAAATTCTTTACATCAAGCAAAAAATTGCAATATATTTCAAGTTGCTTAAACGTGATCTGTCTAAGAAGTGAACGACTGCTTGATATATTAACAATAAATATCAAAACCTATTTATAAAATAAATAAATAATAAATTTTAGCCCATTTAACATGCAATCGTGAAATATTCTCAGCAAATTTGTAGAGCAAACAATTTAAGTCCCGAATTGTTTTGCAAGTCCATTCAAAACTCGGAGAACTCTGCTCGAGTTTGCAAACCGTAGAGTTTGACATTGGCAACACATGTCTTGCTGTATCGATCTGAATATTCATTTCTTTTACGCCACGCAGTGGCTCATATGCTGAGTTTGTGTTGCATGCCACACTTGCCGCTGTCTAAGCATCCTGTGTCGAATGCCATAAATCATAAAAGCAGACAAAATATTCGCCAGGCATAAGGTAAGGAACGAAACAAAAAAGAAAAGAAAAATAGGACCGAAATTATGTTTTTTTGCTCCAGATATGTCGCCGCACTAAGGACAAGCAGTCGAGCAATTCGAGAGGCAGGCAGAGAAGAGACCAGAGGCTGTGGCAGAGACTTGCAAAAATTCACGTGGAGTGCGTAGTTTGCAGATGCGACGCTCGCAGGACGAACGCATCATAAAACAACAAGGACAACACACACTGAAAATATTTACCAAAAAATTAAACGCAAATGCAGTTTTGCATTTTTTGTGTCGCTGTCGCTGTCGATGTTTGGCTTGGTTGTTGTTGATGTTATTGTTGTTTTTTTGGTTGCATAATATGCATGCGGCGCTTAGTTATGATTTATGATGATGCAAACGGAACACAACTCAAGTCGTGTAACAGCAGGACGAAGTGAGCTTAGGCGATACTTGAGATGCTGATGCCTGGCATGCGGTCGGTAAGTGCCACATGCATCCGGCACCGCGGTGGGCAATTAAAAGTCGATGCGATAATGCCACCAAAGTGCAATTCATACATCGTTAAATGGGAAATATTCATTGAGATTTCTACACACCACGAAAGCCACTTGCAGCTAATTTATTATTAATTGAATGGAAACACAAACTCCATCTAGCAACTGCTACAGCCCTCGCCCCTCGCTCCGACCACCGACAACCAACTGCCAACTGGCAACTGCGATGCGAGTTTTATGTTCTATTTATGTTGTGCAAACGATTCCCCATAATCGTAAAAATATCAAAACAAATCGTTAAAATCGATCGTCGTCGATTGTCGTCAATGCGAGCAGCTTCCTCGATTCACGTTCACGTTTACGCTCTCATTCACATTCCCATTTCGATTCTGATTCACTGGGGGGAGAACAGCTTCATTTGCGGAGTTTGGAGCCCAGCCGAATGTCGATGTCTATATGGATGCTTCTCAGAGGACGCGTGTCAATTGAGTTGTCTGTTCGCTGCCGCGCATATTTGTATTTGATATTGAATGTATCGGCTTGTAAGTGTGTGTGGTGTGTGTGTGTGTGTCTGTGTGTGTGTCCATAATCATTGGCTGCCAGAAGGAGCTCATAAATTTAGTGACTTAATTAAGTTGGCATCACTTGAAAATTGTTTGAATTCTCTATCTGCTTCCCGGTTCATGCTTGGAGTGTGCTTTCCCATTTGCTGTTGTTGTTATTGTTGTTGTTGGTGCTTGAGTGTGTGTTTAGTTTACATTTATAGATAATAATTGTGAGGGCCCATTATTGAATTCATATTGATTTATAATTATTGGATTGGTTCAAGAGTCGCCCTTTGACAGGGAAGACATTCACCATAACAAATTAGCGACGACGAAAAGAAACACGAAAGGCATTGGCGATTAAGGGAACTGTAGAAAAGTGTTCAAAGAAGTTACAATATTTAAAAATTTTAGTGCCAAACAAATAAAAAGAAATAAAGATTATTTTGCGGCATACTTCAGATATTTAATTCAATATCTAAAGATATAATATATTTTTTATATGTAACACTCTAATCAAATTAGTTGTTTTTCTAGAACTGAATTCAAATAACATTAGTGCTCATTACAAATTAGTTTTTCCATGCGCCAAATGGTTTGTTTTTTGCTTTCCGTGTTTAGACTGCATGCGATTTAAAAAATGTAGCCGCTATTTTCAAAATAAATAATTAAACACAATTTGAAGTGAAAAGAATCAAATTTTGTACATCGAACGATTTGTTTATTTGTTTAGCGTTTGAAAATCTGGAAAAACAAAAACAAAATTTAGAAATATTCGCAGCAGGCGTGAAGCAAACACACAATCTGCGTGCTCTGGAAACTGGGAGACCGAGTGGCTCCCAATGGCCACTTCCAGAGCTGGCAGTTTATGTATTTTATTTTGTTGTTGAGGTGCCACACGATATGTGGTTGAGGGGCGCTCCAAGGCGGCGTTTGTTTATCCAAAGGGGGTCGACACTTGGCTGCCACATGCCCCACTATTTGTTTTTATAGACTCATTTTATGTGCTCCACGAAGTGGCGTTTGTTTATTTGCTTCAGCTCGTATTCGATTGCTCAACACTTGTTAAGTTAAGTTAAGTTAAGGACGGGGCATGTTTACGACTAGTCCAAATACGAATGTGAGTGAGTGTAAGTATGCTTTACGAGTACGGACAACAGACTCCCGAGTCATGCTGCACACATAATAACCATAATAATAAGAATTAACTTGCTCATTACCCAGCAACAACACACAAAGGATTGCCACTGGGATAGTAGACCGAGACTGAGGCTGAGACTGAGAGTGTGACTGTAACTGTGCGTCTAACACTCCGTTGGTTGGCCAGACAAAAGCGTCATAAAGACATCATAACTCACAGCCTGCTGAAAGGATAAAACGGACACGAACACGGACCCGCAACCGACTTTGGCTTGGGCGCAATAATTAAGTAGTTTTCTATGCAAAATTGGAACACAGTTCCCTCACTGTCTCTTTCGCTCTCGCCCTGCGTTTTTTCTATTCAGCTTTTGTTGTTGTCAGGTAAATCCTGGCTAAATTAAAATCTCCCTCTGTGCGCGGCAAGTGCCCAAGACATTGTCACACATTATCCAAGAAGATGAAGCAGGTGGTGGCAACGCGAACTTGAGAAACAAAGGCGAAGAAAGGGGTGTGTGTGTGTGTTTGTGTGGCAAGATTGAGCAGCAGCCTGAACTCACAAGACAAACTTTTCGCAGTGGCAGCTACATTTGGGTGTACGCCGGGCGTTGTCGCAGCTGCCGCCCCTCGGCTCAATTGCAATTACGGCAAATTACTTTATTACGTCCGTAATTGTGTGACCATCGAGCGTGCCATTTTTAGGGCAGTGAAATTAGTAAAGCGCCACAAGTGGTTGTATGCCTCGTTCCCCCATCACCCATCCGCCGCCTTCTCCAGCATCGACAGTCATGTCTCAGCCTACCAATTGGTTAATATTCTGCCTCATATTGTTGCACGCACAGACGCCGCCGGCTGCAACCCCGTCGGCAACTGGCACGCAACTTCGTGCCGTGGTTCAATGTAGCCTTTGTATATGATGGTGCAAGTTAAAACGAGCTTGGCAGAAATACTATAATTATATGCAAACCGATTCCCATTTGGGGATTGGCATATCTTCAATTATTCTTTACGATTTAGTGTTATTGAACATATTTAAGCCAGTATATTGAACTCATAATTATTCTTTAGTCGGTTGAATGTATAATAATAATATAGTATAGTATTGCAATAATATATAGCAATCTTTGCCGTTTTGTGCGTACTTTCTTGTGTAGCACATTAAGCGGAAATTATTAGTTTATATTATATAGTAATATATTTATTATATTTCATTCTTTTACTGTAATAATAATTATAACTAAAATATAATAAAGATACAAAATAGAAACGAAACTCTTTAATAACAATGCCAATTAAGAAGAATAGTCTTATAGTATATTCATATAATAAATATTTTTTTTTAAATACAAATTTGAATTTTGATAATTTGTGTATTTCTTCTACGAAAACTACAACTTTTGCTGACTAGTTAACTCATTGGATAGTCAATGAGTTGAATTGACAAATTTGAATTGCCTTCATATTCACTTGATTATTGACATTAAAACTAATTAAGATTCAAATTAAAATCTTCTTAAAACTAAGCTATTTTCTTAGATTATTTATTACAACTCCTCTTGACGTCTGATCACTTATCTATTATCTACTGAATTAAGATATTTCGGCCTAAGAACAGCAGGTGTTTATTGTCAATTATCGTTGTCAATATCAATTGCAATTACCTGTTAATAGCGATCATATGCTTTTAACTTGTTTCGACGTGCCGTGGCCCACTGACGTCACAGCTGCACAATTTGGTAACAACAACGACAAGCGAGCTGAGAACGCGCGCCAAAACGCTGCTTTGCTCCAGCACGCAGACTCGGCTCTCGCAGCACAGCCATATTTATTTATGATGTAAACAAACCATTAAGCGGGAGAATTACGAGCGCAGTCGCAGTCTGCGCTCTGCCCCGGCCATGATGGCTGCGACGCGACGGCAGCCAAGCAGAGCTCAGCAGCGCTGCGGCAGAGCAGCAGCAGCACCATATAAATCACGCACACGCGCACAAATTTACGATGTCGCTGGCTCTCTCAGCTGCCGTGTTGCGTCTCGTTTGCGCGCACTCGCCGCCATAGCGCCGTCTCGCTTGCAATGCTTTATAGCTGCCGGGAATGGTTTATTGCTGGCAAGTTCATCTTCTGCACACACACACAAGTGCACACGAACTGGCTCTGGAACTGCGCACTCTCTCAGAGAGATGCAGAGTACGAGAGCGAGCGAGAGAGAGAGCAGCTGTTTCTGTGTCAAGCATATGCTCGAATTGTTGTTGGCGGCAGAAAGAAAGGGAAGTAATTAAGCGGGGCCCTCACACTGCAGTGTGAGCGAGGCGGCCAATCAGTCTCCGCCCATTTCTCGTGTTGGAAAATGCCGCGAAGCCGCTAACAATTCAAAAGCAGCCAAATTACATGCAAATATTTTGCGTTTTCCTGCCACCTTGGCTACAAATTCTGTACAAACTCGCGGCCCTTACCAGCACTGGTCTAATGAGAAACCTGTTAGACGAGCGCGCCGCGAACTGGTTCAGAGCACTGCCAAATTTATGGCTACACGTGGCTTTTCATTCAGAAACTGATTCTGCAGTGCTGGGCAAATTGCTTTGTTTATGGGCGTTTACTTTTCCAGCGCTTACGAAATTTACGAGCTCTTGAGTTTACACTCGAGTGAATTTTTGAGCACATCGTCGCCGCTTTGAGTGAATTCACCGTGCATTTCGCAGTACGCAAAGTAGAGGTATTGCCATGGGCTCTTAAAATGCGCTTTATGTTGTATTTGAACTTGAAAATTGCTTTATTAATCATCAAGGAATAAGCGCGACTATTAAAACTCATTTATCATTTATGCAGTCGGAAGGGGAATGGTCTGGAGTTTGCCGAAAATAATGATAAACAAGACGTGACACATTTTAGCCAGTGAGTGGTAATTGAATTTCAATGAATGAATTTTATTAACCCAACTATTTCGATAGTTTAAAATCACTGAAATGGAGTACTGACTAACTAAATATAAATGGATTGATTCATTGTTTTATTTACTTTAAATTATATATACATTACAAAATGTCTTTAACATTTTCTTTTTTTGGTCGAGGCGTAAATTAATTTTTTTTTATATGTGTACTCCTTAATAAGGTTGAAATAATCTGATATCCCTTTTTTTTTTGGTGTGGCATCCACTGCCAAGTTGACAATGGTCATCTATTAAATGGCAGCAGCATCCAACACCTTTGGCGAGGCTCAGTTTACGGAGTTGTCTCTGTAGCAATTGCTGGGGCTACTGCTGCTCGCCTTAATGTGGAGTCTGCGTGCGCTCCTTGGGCCAATTAATCAAAATCGTCGCCGTGTGCAGTCGAAGGAGTCAGTCAAAGAAGCGAGCAAAGAAATGTCGTTAACTTAAGTGTCCAATTAATTAAATTCGCATTTAACAGCCGCCAAGCTGCGAAAAGCCATTAAGATAGTTTGTCACACACCAAGGGCAACCGAGGTGGAGAGAAGGAGGTGGGGAGAGAGAGAGAGAGAGACAGCAACACATGAATAGCAACCCTACTCCCCACATCTTCAACTTCAAGCCACGTGCATACTGCCTGCTCTGTCTTCCGAGTGCCCGCAACATTAGCTTGGTCCAAAAATGAAAACTTTAGTCCTTGTGGCTTGGTTTCTTCGTTGACTACATCACTCTGAGGCAAAGAAACTTCATTTAGAATGTACTTTTTATTTTACTCTGGTTTTTCAGTGGATTTTCAGCTCATGCAGTCATGTTGGGATCTTGTTGTGTTGGCCATGTTCTAAGTTTTATAGCCAAGATGTTCATGTGGTTGTCTGCCAGACTGAGTGACTTTATTGGCATCACTCAAAAAAAAAGGAAACTAAAACAGCAAATGAAACTCATTCTTAAATAATTGCAAATATTCGATTTGCTTAACAATAGTTTAAATGCGTTGGCAAATGCAAAAGGAAAGTTTAAGAACTTTCTCTCAGTCTCGCAGGACTTCACGAGTGAAGCAAAGTCGGATGTTGCCGCAGACGCACATTCATTAATTTGGTGCTGCAACATTTTTTGAATTGTTTTGTAGTTTGTGTGTGAATGCGAACAGAACAGAGAGTTAAATTTATGTACTCAAAATGCCGACTTTCCTTAAGGCTGTCCTTGTGGGAGACCCCAAAAGTGCACTGGCTGCACGAAGCTCCAGTCGGTCGGTGGGGGGGGGTCCCAGAACAGAGGCCAAAGTTAAACATTTGCCAGTTTTCTTTGAATTTATTTTGCGGCAAGACAATTTATTTGCCTCTGCTCAAATGTGAGGCGCTTATCAAATAATTGCCGGGCGGCAAATGTTGCACAATTAAGCGGTAAAAGGTCAGGCAACATCCACTGGGGCTTGACCGCACAACCAGCCACTGGCCACTGGCCCAACTCAGCCACCACACTCCCCCACCGAACATACACTCAGATGAATATGAGTTTGTTTTTTTCTACTGTGAGTTTCCTTTGCAGCCAGGACCTTTGACTCAACCATATGTGAATGAACGCTTGTTGCGCTCTCACCTCGCGAACACTGTTCATTTTTTTAATATGCGCCATTCTCGACTTATCTTTATTGTCTCGTTTAGTGTTTGGCCCCATGAATGATTGCCCATCGGGCCACTTGCCCCTTTTTTTGTGGTTAAACAACCAAATAATAATATGCATGTCTGTTTAAATTAGTGCCAAATATATAATTGAGAGCAATGCACTGTAAAGGGTTTAAGTGTGCTTCAAATTTGTATTCTAACTTGAAAAAGAGGATCAATAGTAAATTGCTTCAAAATTCATTAAATTTAAATGTATTGTAAATGTTGATGCTACGAAACATTTTATTTAAATCAGCTTCTGTTGCTTGCAAATTTCGTTAACAAATTTTTCTTATTATTAATTATTATTATCACATTGATTAAAGACATTTGTATATATTTAAATATCTGTCTTTGTTAACGTTTTGCTACACATTTTAAGCGTTTCTTTTCGTTTTGGCCCATTTAATGTTGCCTCTGCAAGCATGTTTGTTTTATTATATTTGATTTGAGCAGCGACAGATCTGTTTGCTTTGCTCAAAATAAAAAATGCGTACGAATTAGTGCGAAAGTTGTGTCTAGTTGATAAGGGAATGATATATGTAGTAAGAATGCTGGTTAAACCTTCGCCGCGGGTCTGTGGTTCCCTTCTGGTTGTGACTCCTCAATGCGGCGCTCATTTTGACGCTGGTCTCTGGTCGCTGGTCTCTGACTCTGACTGTGACTCCGACTGTGGCACTGGTGGGGCAGCTGCAATCGATCATTTCGAAGCGCGTGTGCAGTCTGTGGAACCTGATGCCAGAGGCAAGGTTCAAGTCGACGCGCCGCTCGATGGAGACGCAACGGATACCAGTTTGTCACACAGAGCGCAAAGCCAGCCCAGTTTGTGGTTCGTCGTTCGCTGTTCGTAGAAGCGATCAAAATGCCGGGAAGAGTGGCTGGCGGCCACACTGTGGCGGCCAGTGCAGCCATCTTGTGGTCCAACTGAGCTCCGACCGCGAGGTGTGTCACATCTCTTTTGTGTCGCACATTTGTCAGAAATTAATCATGTGCTTGTTCCTACGGACATATATGCATATACAATACACGGGTCGAGAGTTGGGGTTTCGGGTATGCGTACATTCTTAGCATTTTGATAAATTATCCGTCGAGTTAAGGAAGGTGCGAGCTGCTGTCTGGTAACGTCTGAAGTCGTTGCGTTGCCTTGCGTTGCGTTGCTTTGCGCTGCGTTGCGCGGCGAGTGTAAAATGCAATTAAATGCGACCAAAACACACGACTTTGGTGGCGCAATTAATTTTCATTAAAATCGCAAAGCTGTAGAAACTACTACAGCACACGATTCCAGCGATCTGTGATCCGAGATCCAAGATCCAAGATCTGCAATCTTGTTTGATCGGAACATGAGTTGCTCGGGTGTTTAGTGCAGGCACAGGACACAGGGCACGACGGAGTTGCAAGCGATTGACATTAATTGATATTCTTATCGGCAATCGATAAGATTACGATTACTCAGCGCACTCGTGTACGCGCTGTGTATTCACCGTGGTTCAATCCACTTTCAATTTGACAGCCCCGACAGACAGGTGACAACCCATAACTCACGATCGTACGATCGCGCTTTGTACGCCACTGAAATATATGTCCAGCGATCCTGACCATGTCCGCTTCTTTATTTATGCACAGCCGGGCCCCTGCCTCCCTTCGGCAAGTGTGTGTTTGCGATATGCCAGACACGAATCGCACTGTGAATTATGCCAAAGTCGGTGAGTTTTACTTTTAGTTTAGGCCCCTTGGAATGCGTCAGTTCTGCATGCAAAAGAATTTGCAAGAGGCCTTCGCGATACCTTTTCATGGTAATAACATAATTGATGATATTGTCTTTTAATTCGTTGCATACATCGTGACTTGCCTGTTAATTTATTCATATTTAAATTCACTTTTCGAGTGCCACAATGAAGATATTCTTTTGATATTCAATTGATATTAGAGAAATACCAAAACAAAATAAAATTAAAAAGAACAGAAATCAAATTGGTTATTTTTTGTTTTTCTTTATTATAGGTTTTCTTGGATCAAAACAAAATCCATTTGGCTTTAATCTTGCATTCGCCACGCTGCGGATACGTTCGAAATCAACAACGAAAGCGACAAGTAAAAAGTCAGTAAAAGGGATTTTGAGAAAGGATTTCACCTTTGGAGCAAAACAAATTAGAGATTTCCAAATGTAATTTACGACCAAAATGGTTGATCTATGATGGGTATTAAGGGTTTCTATGGCGTCGTTTGTTGAGTGCCCTTGTTCTTACCGCCACTTCGCTCTAGTATGGCAAACAGGGTGGAAATATACACACACATTCACACCACACACACACCACAGACTTTTCAAATAATCAGCTCACACATTTTTATGCACCGACTAATGTGAGGCCGCATCAATTGAACTTTATTATAGTATGTTAAACATGCATTGGAACTTAATGCAAATGTTTAGAAATGTAGAAAATAATTACACTAATTATTAAATTTTAGAAATGTAGAAAATAATTACATAATACTATCAAAGTTTAAAAATTTTGCATATATTATGTTCTCTGTTTTCATGTTCATTTTTCTGCGAATAAAGTCTGACATTTTTTTAGTTCGTGTTTTCTCTATTTTTGCGTTCAGATTTACTTTTGTCATTAAATGAAATTATTTTGTAATTTTATTATATTTCTGATGTATTTAATTCTTGATAACAAAATAAATTCCAATCTTGCTTTAGCATTGTGCATTTTACTCATCACGACTGTTCAAAATGCAAGTGAAGAGATTGTTGGAATCTAGTTTTATTTAGGAGATATATTTTTTTCTGTTTCTGTTTCTTTGGTACCCAAAGGCGACGCCAATGGCCAAGAGCCGCCCGGTCGCCATTCATCCCATTCATCTTGTTTGCCGCCTGCCGTCTGCTTACGAGTTTACGAATACTGCATCAAGAAATCTGCTGCAAAACGGGAAAATAAATCAGCGCACTCTTCTGTGTTTGTGTGTGTCACATACGCGAACACAACTCGATACTCGTATGTCAAGTGTATTTTTGGACCTCTTCGCTGACCCCGCCAAGCCCCCCCAGGCAGTCGCACCTAACCGACGCGAGCCAAGCGACAACTCTTTCACTTGGCATCTCTTGTTCAGCTTTCTTCTGATTTTTCTTCGCTTCGTTTTAACAGGCATCCTTAGCGCCGAGATTTATGACATTTTAGTTGGCAACGTCCACTTATCTTATCGAAATGTTGGCATCGCCTTCTTCTCGTTTAAAGCGCAGTCCTGCAGTCGCCCTCTCTCTCTGTCTCTCTCCCCCACTCCCTCACTCCCGCTCTCCCTCGCACGCTGTATCTCCTTTTCTCTAGACCGGCCAGTAATGCATATTTTCGGCATGACCTCACCGCACGGTCAGCTCAGCTCAGCAAGGAAAATCTCAGTTTTATTGCCTCCTCAATGAGTCGAGCATTCAAAATGTTGCGCGACACTTTCCGGTCCGCAGTTCTCCAGTCGCCTTCGGATGGAGAATTGTACATTGTTTTATGGCCGAATTAATGGAACTACCTGTGAGAGCTGGCTGAAAGTAAAAGTGCGTTGGCTGTGACCCAATAACGCGTAATGTCTATAATTTGTATCGGACCGTGGACAATGGACAGATAATGGCAGCGCGACTTACTTTCCCATTAAGGTCAAGGTCACCGATTGTATTCCATGCTTTTCAAATCTTTCACCTGTCATTTGTATGGATTAGTATTGCCAACAATGTCCTTTCACATTATTTCCTTCCTATAGAAGAAGGTCAGGCTTTATTTTTCTATTTACCATTCGATTTGAAATACAAATATATTCGGACTTTAATTTATTGTTAAAAATTACTGGTTTTATTAGACAAATGCCAAAAAAACTTCAAATAATATTTTGTACTTAGAAATGTTATCAAACACATTTTATTCTTATTAACATAGATGATTGTGATTAATGTTTATATGGATTATTTATGACATTAAACATTTTTGATTTTTAAATAAACTGAACGTAGATAAAAAATTCAAATATAGAAGTTTCCTCTTATAATTAAAAAAAATGTTAATCTCCACTATGAAAAATTAACTTACATCAAATTCTAATAGTTTAAAAATTCCATGAAACATAAAATATTTAAATATTTAAATACTTAATGCAAGTTGTATAATTTGAG
This sequence comes from Drosophila siamana, assembly GCA_035047445.1. Classification (NCBI taxonomy): domain Eukaryota; kingdom Metazoa; phylum Arthropoda; class Insecta; order Diptera; family Drosophilidae; genus Drosophila; species Drosophila siamana. The sequence goes on along the minus strand of JAWNPP010000004.1, from coordinate 8,078,001 downwards.
TTGCTAAACCTTTTTACACTCCTTGAGAAATCACACGTTTCTTTAAATATTCCCAATTATAATATAGAATGTATCTTCGGAGCATAAAAATACATTTTAATGGTACTGATAATTTTCGCTGGGGCAAAAGTAAGAAGCGTTAGACAGGCACATTTAAATCTGAATTCAGCACATGTATTGATATTGATTTATCTGTGTTGAACACATACATCTTCCAATTTTACGTATGCCACACATTCCTGCCCGCCCACAATGAATAAACTTTTGCAATTTCAAATAATCGCAGGCTCCATAATGAGGCCTTGGAGCACACGCATACAAAGACACACGCAGACATAGCTAGAGACTTGCAGAGCGAACGAAAGCAACCCCCAGTCCTAAAGAGCTGAGACCCACTCACAGTGCCAACTGAATGGAGGAGAAGGCACGGGACCTAAACAAAGCCAATGCAGACCCAACCATACCAACCAAAGAAAAGAAAAACTTTCTTATTGCCAAAACTGCCAAACTCAGACCCAAAACCAAAAAACCCCGAACCCAAAAGCTCCCCGCCACTTTGTCCCCACACTTGTGCCGCACAGCAGCATCAGTCCGAACGGAGCTCAGACCCAGACCCCAAGTGCAGACCCGCAGCCCTCTCTGGTCTGTGGCAAAGTCGACAGCAGCGGCAGCCAAAGACGACGCGGCGATAGCATGAGGGATTACAGCGCGTGATTTATATGGGATTCCGAAGAAATATGGGCGAAATGTGTCGGCAATTTTTATTGGACATTTTAAAAAGCGAGTAAGATGTTCTACGCGCGCTCTCAACACACACACACACATCCCCCCACGCCCCCTTTCCGTCGTCACTGATGCTGCCACCCTGCTCCTAATGTTGTTCTGTTTGCTCGCTGTTGTTGTTGGCGTTGGCTGTGGCTGTGGTGGTGGCGACTCCTGGGAATAAGAAATAAGGAACTGCGGCAAGAAAGTTGCCGCCTAGCCCTGGCCACATATTTTCCGCTGGTGTGCTAGCAGCTGCTGCCGCAGCATTTTCCCCACTTGATTTTCCGTGCGTAGTTAGTAAGGAAGTCGCGTTCGCGTCCGCGTCCATTCTAACGAGCGCCAGCGAATATTTATGATCGCCCCTCCACACCGCCACAAACAGGCAGCAGTAGCCAACAGCCAGCAGCCAACAGGCAACAGCAAAGTGCGGCAAGCGGCATTCAGCGAGCGGCCGGTAGCAAAAGTTTGCCCAACTTTGCCATTTTCAGCGGTTTTGCATTAATTTAAATTTCGAATGCAAATGAGCCAATTTCACTGAGTGCCACGTTTTTGGTCTAAAGAAGCTGCCATTGCCACTTTGCCGCTTCACTCCGCCGCCGCTGCCATTGCCGTTGCCGCTGCCATGGCCATTGCTCTTGTTGCATCCTCCATCAACCCTTCAAAAGTGCGGCCAATTGCCAGCTTGACAAATTGGCCCCAAAAACGAGCCTGCCTGCAACTTCGCTACACGAAATTTTGTGTGTGAATTGTGACGCGACGCGAGTGGCGTCAAAATGATTTAGTTTAGTCCCTGCCACTGCAATTGTTAATGCGCCACTTAATTTAATCGCCTGCTCTCAGCCACACCCCCACATTGCGGACACATCCCACCAGCCCTTCAATCCCAATGCCTCCCCCTCCACACCACACATGGGTGTCGTGTCTCATGTATTTTTGGATTTTTGTCGCGAGTTTTCATTTGTAATTCGTTGTTTTCTTGTTTTTTTTTCTCTCTCTCTTCTTTGTTGTGTCTCCAGCGTGCGTTGCAAATTTGCAACTCGTGGCACGTTGTAATGGAAATTAATTAGGCAACTTCAACTGCCTTCAGAGAGACCGACGCGACGGCACTTTTATTTGCCACCCGCGGCATCGTTATATCATTTTTAATTTAGTGGGTGTCCCGCCTCGGGCATATTATATAATTTATACGCTCAACGCGTGAATTAACGAGCCCAATTGCAGCCGACTGACTCGCTGAAACACAAGAATGTAGTTCCATCAGGCGGACGCATTCTCAAGGCTCTCTCGCTATTTATAGATTAATTTATTTACATAGTTTGTGGGGTTCCCTTTCTAATTATTGACGGGCAGATAAATACATTTTAAGAGAGCTAATATTCTTGCTTATTCTGCTTTTCAATTCTGTATCCTCAGCTTGATTACTTGGAAGTAAGAGTAAATGAAAATAATACACCTTCCTCGAGGCATTATCCTTGTTGAACTAACACCCAAGACCAGCTCCAAGCTAAACCCTAATTGAATATAAAGTGTGCAGTTGTATGGAGTAGTCCTCTCTCTCTCTCTCTCACACTTTGTAAGAAGCTGCTGCTGCTTAATTATGGAAACGCGGCAACGGCGATTAATCATATTTATGAGGAGAGAAGGCAGCAGGTCTTATGTGTCGCCCTCTTCCCCTCCCTTTCAGCCATATTCAGCACGAAACGCAATGCGACGGCGCACTTTATGAACTGTTCACACACATGTCGGACTGTCTGTGTGTGTGTGTGTGTGTTGCTCTCAACAGCAAATAAATGTAGGAAACACGCGAGAATAATGCGCGCATATTGTCCAAATTTGTTCTCTATAAATTTTATAAACAAAACAAAAAAGTACAAACAAAAAAGTGGTACGTAAAATGAAATTTTGCGCTGCTTGTTTACCAGAGAAATAGCACGGAACGCAAACGTATCCTGGATATGCAGGAACTTGAAAATGGCAAGGTTTTTCGGGAAACAGGACTCAATGGTTGGGTTTCGCATGGGTTTTTGGTGGGTTCTTTTTTTTTTTTTGGATGTATGTTGGCGACTGTTGGTGGTGTTTGCTGATGCTGATGCTGTGGCTGGTGCTGTTGGTGTTGCTGCCGAGAGGCAAAAGAACTATGTTTGGCGAGAGATAAAGCAATAAATTGTGTCAGAAATTTAATTTGATAATAAATCTTTGGTTCTAGCGCTACGGAATTTATTTGGCTCGCACTCACGCACACTCTCACATACTCACACTCACGCAGACATACTTTTGTGTATTTGTATACGTGTGTGTGTGTGTGTGCGTGCGTTTATATATACTAGACCATATATAGAAATTCGTGCACATAATAAAACAAAAAGGGCGCAAAAAACGTGCGTGCACGCCAAGGATGAATGAGGATACCGAACATGACACTTATGGATGTTCCAACTCACACATATGCACAGACACACACACACACACACACACACATACGTTTTGTATGTGTTAGATGGCGACGTTTGTCGGGTGTGTTGGACTTGTTGTCCTCTTTATCCCACTTCAAAATATCACCTACACCTAGCCACGACAATGATATGCGAGTGTGTGTGTGTGAGATAGCCACGACAGATGGTACAGTAAATGGATTCTAATCCGTTGAAGGGCCAAAACCACTCACGCTTTCTACAGCCATTTGCGCTTATCACAAGGCAATTGCCGCAAGCATTGATAAGTTCTTAAAGCAACATTATATTCCATTCTCAAATACACACAAATACGCAGAGGGCAAATTTTATTTCTGACTGCAGTTAAAACATAATTTATAATATTAATTAATTATATTTGTTGGTTTTGGAGAAAAATGACAACTGTAGGAATCTCATGAAAATGTTGCCTACTTCTCGGCACATTTTGAAACATTTTTGTGAGTCCGAAAAGTATGCAATGATAATTTATTGTGAGATTGATTTCAAGACTAACTAATTTATAACCTAGATAAAAGTACATTTACAATCATATATGATTCATTTCAAATAAATAATCGTCAGAGAAGAAGCGTTTAAAATGTTCAAGTTCAATTTGTCTTGCGTTATTGTCACCAAGCTTCAATATGTCTTGAATAACAATTGGCTTGATAAATGTTCTAATATGAAGTTGAAACCTGGAAATAAACAACACATAATTATATGATTGAGATGTCATTGTGAGTTACAAACACTTACGCCTTTGGCATTAGTTCGACCAGTTTAGCTCTAGTTATCCATGTTCCATAATAAGGGCAAATCGCATATTTATCATAATTGAAATTTGCATAAAATTCAAAATATTCCTCTAATAAGTTTTGAGTATTATTAGAGTTGGCATCTATGCTTTGTAATCCAAAAGTTCTTAAAGATGGATATTTAAATTCACCCGCGAGAGCTACAAAAAAAGTAGTGTCAATTAAAATATTTACTTACAAAATTAGCAAGTGGTATAAAAACAAATCTCTCAAAATACTTACGCCCAAGTTCCTGGTCGGCATTGCTGTGTAGTTTAACAACTGGCGGCAGTAGGTTTTTAATTTGCAGGAAGTAGACAACCATCAAAGAGTGATGATGACTGCGAATGTAATGCTTAAGTTCTAGACTCCTTGTCCTGAGACGCAAGTAGTGGACCATAAACCGAGCTGAGGAACATAACGAATTATTTATTTTCTTTCAAATTCAAATAAAGAGAAGCGTATATTACCGATTGGTTGCAAATCAAACAAATAGTCAAGTACGACGTTGTGTATCGCTGACAAACTATCTGTAAAATTAATGTCGACCTCAATTTTGGTCGGATTGTGAACCAAGCAAATAATGGGAACTCTTGCTCTAGAAAGTGTGCTTACAGAAGCCCAACTTTGATTGAATTTCCTATAAAGCACCTCGGCTGTCTGGAAAATATGCTGCAATGCAATATCCCTTGGCAATTGCCATGGAATATCAGGTGAATCTGCTGACAAATAAATTGTCATTAGCGTATTGGAATTTAAAATTCGTTTTATTTTAATCTCACCAACTTTCACATAAATATCCAAATCAGAGTTATCGACCCCAACTCCTGCAAGACGAGAACCAAACAACTTCATTCCAATTTTGCTATTTGGAAATGCCATGTTGAGGCCCAATAGAAGATCTTGTTTTATTATATCCAGATTTGGGGAATATTTCAGCTGCTTAGATGTCTCAACTCGCTTCACGAGCTGTAGCCAGTTATCATGGACTTCTGCTAAAGAATATAGATTATGTTATTTATTTTATGTTTATGTATTTGCTGCACGTACTAACCGGAACATTTTTTTGGAATCATCTGCATCTTTGTGTTGTCATCAGCACAAAAAGTCTTAATCAATGAAAATGAAATGAAAATTCAATTAATTTAAATTCAGATATTTAATATTTGTATTTTGATACACTTACTCGGTTGTCAGCACATATTGTGACTTTTAGAAACACTGTTAGTATTGCAATGATAACAATTAAATTATTGAAGCTCATTTTAAATCTTAACAGTAGTGATATCCACGCGATCAGACGAATTGATTCAGTCTGATTTGTAACAGCCCAGATCGTTTTGTTTTTAAAGATATGTACGAGTATTGTTGCTTGTTTTCGACATTTTATTCTTGAAAATTTGTTTTTATGTGATTAATTTAAATTGTGAACTTATTATGTTATTTGATAATTAAAATTAGTTGAACAGTTTATTCACACATTGAATCAAATTATGGACAAATAGCAGATCATCTAGAGTCTCATGCAGACTTTGTGAAAATCTCAGTCGTCTTGTAACATATTATGATTTTCCGACTTTGACACCAATTTAAAACATATTCTGCTATTGGAACTCACAAATACAACATAAAAAACACACATTACCAGTCAAAGATATTTTTTATATAATTTTATGCACGAGTTATGTTTGAAGGAAACGCTTAGTTTCGTACTATTTGACTTAGTTTATTTTACACATATGATAATATGTAGTGTTCTCTTTGCTCGCTCAAAATCAACTGACTGACTTCTTGCCTGCCGAAAACTCTTCGCCTCGTCTACTTATAGCGGTTTCTATGAAAGACGCGAATCGATCGCTGATTTTCTGCAAAGTGCAGCATTGCCGAAAATTTTGTGTCTATCTGTCGCTTCGTTTTTCCAGGAATTTGCCGCTTGCCAAACGATCGCTGCGTTTCTGCATAAGCACATAAACCAAAAATTGGTGTCTGTCTGCCAGTCGCTTCGTTGTTCCAGGAATGTGCGTCTTGTCAATGATCGCAAGCGCAGTTTTGACGTCTGCCTGTCGGTCTGCCTGTGTGGCTTGCTGTACAGCAGGAGGGGTCGGGGAAGATATGATAACTCACGCGCTCCGACGAGTCGATTTAGTCTGAAAATCTGTGTCGATGAGTTTATTGCTTTATAAGTATGTATGTATATGCCTAAGTTGCCTATTCAAATTTTGTGAAAAACGTGTCTGACTAAATATGTCGTCTTTTGAACTCACTTTTACATTTCGTCAACAAACATAACTGACCACGTACATATATCTCTGCTTAAAACGTTAGTTAGTCTGTAAGTCTAAGATAACATTTCGATAAACATCTCCAACCTTCAAGATATTGTTTCAAGTATATGTATGTACATATAAAGCATATAAAATGGATCCTTTGCCAAGTATTTGAAAAACAAGATGTTGTTTTTCTAGTTTTTTTTTTTTTCATTTTCAGCTTGCTACTTGGATGGGTTTCTTGCTGAATCAACAAACTGAGAGAGCGAAAGCTGAAAAACTATTGGCGTCATCGTGTTGTCGGTGGCACAACATTCATCTTCCTCGCGCCGGAAGCGCCATTGGAAAACTCAGCAGTAGCTCTGGACTTTTCGGCTCTGGTCTCTGGGTTCCTGACTCCGTTGTGCCCCTGAATTTAAATAAAAAGAGAATTTTTCATTTCTTTTGCTGCTACTGCTGCTGCTGCTGCTGCAGTTGCAACTGGAGTCAGAGTGAGAGTTTCAGTTGGAGTTGCAACTAAAGCTGTTGCAGGGATTGGAGGTGGAGTTAGTGACTGATGGTTGCTGCTTGTTCGTAGATTGAATGGAGTACTTCCGACATCCGGCTTGGGGCTCAAATGCGAGCGCTGCACTTTCGTCTGGAAAACTGCAATGCACCACAAAAACTTGACAACATTTGCTGTACACCACATGCCACCACAGCATGGCAGAGCATGGCATTCCACACCCACAACTCGCAGTAGAAGCAGAAGCAGAAGCAGAAACAGCAGCAGCCATTGCAGCAACAGCAGCAAGTTGTAGGATTGACTTTGACTTAGCCAAGTTTCTCATCTCGGCATCCTGGCAACTTTTTGCTGTTTCTCGCGCCAAAACTTTCAGCTTCACACTGCAGTCCTTGAAGCCCGAAGCCTGATTCCTGAAGTCTGACTGACCGAACCGCAGACACTTTGTCTGCCACCCAGCCATAAATTTTAATACGCGCGTCTTGCGTCCTGCATTTTAAAATAAATATCAAATATATGTATATAAAATTCTTTGTCTTGCCTAACTTCAATATCAACGTAAAGTTCAAACGGTAAGAGCTATGAAACTACTAATTTAACACAGCATAGTTTTGAATTTCATAATCTTAATAATAGTGTTTACTCAGTTGACCATTTAAATTGCTTTCAAATCAACGGACACCGGAAACTAAACAGGATGTGTATTAGGTAGCAAAGAGGAAACATATTTACTGATCGCATATCTTACGTATGCTGTTGCCTCTCTCTCTCTGGACAATGGGCAGCAACACGACACGGACACGGATACGGACAACATGGCAGCAGGCGCCATTGCAGCAGGAAACGCAGCATTGGCTGCCCGCCCGTCTGGGTCCAACGCTTGACGCAGGTCCGCAGCTGTTTGCTTGCCTCTCAGCTACAACAACGGCTCCACCACCGTTGCCATTGCCATCGTCATCGCCATCTACAGCCCGGCAAGGATGCGCTTAATTTATGGCATTGAACTTTTATTGGGCGAATTTCTGTTCATTTCCATGCGTGTATTAAGAATAATGGCCGCAGCTGCCGGAAGTGCTTCATTTTAAAAGGGTACATCTACTGCCAGTGTGCCCATTTCAACTCAAGATACAAATGAACTGCCCTTAGGACATATATAAATCTATCGATTTCACTTTATTTATTTACCACATAGAATTTTCGCATTTTAAAATGCTCTAAGCGTGAGCTAAAAGCTATTATAATTCATGTCAATACTTCAATTAAATAGTTGGCTAATTAAATCAATTAATATATATATAAATGGACTGCAAATATATGCATTTTAAAGCTTAACATTGATATCAACATTAAATTTTTCATAATTGCTGTGGAAGTTCAGCAGCTTTGGCAATTTTTATTAAAAGTACTACTTTACACAGTATGTGTGAATTTTAATTAATTACAAAATACTTTAGTCATATATTTTATCAATTCTGCGCGACTTCATTAAATTCGCGCATATATCATGAGTGCATTTTTCGAAGCCCAAACAAATGTGCAAACAATGCAATGCTGTGGTCAACAAGGGGTTAATGTCACACCCATGCAATAAGACAATAGGCATTTATTGAAAAAAAAAAGCACAGCAAATTTAATTGTTTATAGATAGCAACGACAGCAATTAGCAATGCCAGATCTGTTGTTAATAGATGTGAAGGTCAAAGATGGTAGAACGAGTGCAGATATCCCGACTAGATTTGCAGTGCCAAATAGTTCTGTATCGAAATCGAAAATTACTCCCTTTTTTTTTAAAGTTGTCGAATCTATTAACTCACCTAGTGGTGTCAATGCAAATGGCAATCCTTTCGGTAAATTGAATATAGAAAAACATGAATCGCAGTTCGCCGTGGCAAACAAAAAAGGGGCTGAAGTAAGGGGGGGTGCATTGCATTTGCAGTGCAGACCATGTGACCGCTAGACGTTGCAAGTGCGTTTATGGTTTGATGATTTACAGTCGCAGCCATAAATATTCGCACGGCCAGTGCGCACATTATTCGCGATTTATGCTGCGCCGACCATAATTCATGCAACAGCACATGTAAAATTTATGCAATTATTAATTTAACACTCCAGCCTCCCCCCTCCTCAATCCAATTGCCGATTCCTGCAACGCCCACGCAGTAGCTGAAAGGTTTTTATCAGCGCGGAGAAAAGCAGATCTAATCTGACCTAGCTAAGCGTTTTAACCAATTTCGCGCGACAATGCAACAAATGAACTGGTAGCATTTTCCTTCCTTCTCCGCTCCCGTTCACTCCCAACTCTCTCTCTCTCTATCTCACACCCGCAACCCGAGTGCAGCGCCATAATTTACCCGACGAGCAAAAACACTCACGAAAATAATAAATGTCCAATATGTTAGCCCGGCTGGCAACATGGCCAACTCGGCAAAAGAAAGCAACACCCTCACACACACACACACAGACACTGTACAGAATCGACAGCAACAGCAACAGCAACAATAAAAAAAGCTCATTCATTTGGCATGTGTGAAACAAACAGCAGCAGTTTCAACCGAAACCAAATGGCAGTTGGGGCCCTTGCGGAGGTGGAGATTGGGTCCCGCTGCCTGGGATTGGCATTGCCCATGGTCCAGTGAAGATTCGACCTGGGGGAGAGCAGAGCTGGAAGTAACTGTCAGACTGTCAGGCAGTCAGACGGTCGGTCCCCTTAATGCAGGCCACCTGCTAGGCTAGGCTCGAGTGGATGCGGACATCGCGGACAGGACGAAGTTCGACTCGGAACATGGTCAGCATGTCGCTCCATTAATTTGCCATAAAACAGAAGTGGACTAAAATTTGCTTGTAGTTCCTCCTGTTGTTGTTGTTGTTGTTGTTGTAGTTGTCGTTGATGTTCTTGCTTGTTGCTGGGGGGCAAAAAATTACAAATGACTGCAAAGATACTAGTTAGAGAAATGGCGTACAAGTAAGTCGCTTGGGTGGAGGGGGTGGAGGGGGGTCTGATAGGGTTTCCTAATTTATTAACCTAACATTTTTGATGTTCTGTAAAATGTCCACAATGACATATTGAGAGCAGCATAAAAGAGGCGCCAACGGCAACGCCAGCGCCAACAGATGCTCCTGCCATAAAGGACATATCAATTTCAATCCAATGAGTGTCATAGTGACTCATGTAGTTGTTTATTGGTCGGTTTACGTGCAGCTGGAGCTGTGACAGGATTGAGAGTCTTAAAGTATTTCATCATGCAGATTTTAATTGAAATATTTGTATGCTGAATATGTAGTTAATTTAACTTTATTTCTAAGACTTAATTTTGTGCTTGTATACTAATGAAAAAGGCTCATTTTAGATCACAAAGTCCACGAATATTTTTTATAAAATGTATCTAAATAGTCAATTTTTAATTATGTCTTTTATGAAGCACACAATTCTTCATTTAATATGTAAGTTTTTTTTTGCTGAGCAGTTCTAGTTGCTTAAAACTAAATGCATATATATTTTGGTTTAAGATCTCGTGTAAACACTTTTGTTCATGGCCCTCGTGATCAGTCCGTCAAAGTACTGAATGTTCGTGAGCGTTGTCAAACTCTCGGCACATTGTCCGGCATTCGGAGCACTGCTGATAATGCCATAAAGGAAATGCCTTGAGGGATCCCTGGAGAAGGCTTCGGTACGCTTCTCGACCGTGAAACCGCCTCCGCTGTCCCCGTGACAGGCCAACGATTGACCGAGTGTGTACATGCAAAACTTGTCGGCACCAATGTCCCTGAGCTTGTCCACGCAAATGGAATTCATTTGCGATTGCGCCGCCACAAACTGCAGCTCACGCCTATCCTTGTAATTCCAGCCGGCGAATTTGCCGTGCTTATCGTTGTTGATGCTCTCCTTCTCGGCGAAACCGTAGAAGTGCACGCACACAGGTCGTATGACGTGACTCAGGCGATAGGGCTCGTCCAGCACTATAAGGGCCAAGTCGTTGAAGAAGTTGTCCTCACGCCCCTTATAATTACTGCAAACAAAATGAAGCATAATTTTCACCAAACTTCAATTCATTTGTTATTGATGCTTTGATGCTTACGGCGCAACGATAATCTGATTTACACGTCGTCTGTTGTCATACTCTGTGATGTCGTCGTAGCCTCGATACAACTTGGAGGCAACCACGCGGAATATCTCCTCGGAATACGCCTCCGAGGCGACCTCATTGAAGACACAGTGAGCGGCTGTGATTACAATGTCCGGTGTGATCAGCGATCCGCCGCAGAGGAAGGTGTAACCACGCTCATTCAGCTCCGAGTAGAGAGCCACATGCCAGGGAACGGCGGCAACGCCAATCGAATGCGCATTCGCCGAGAACTGTTTGACCGGCGTGGCAATCTGACCGCATTCCTGGTCGCAGCGCTCGCGATATCGATTCCAATGGCCACCGCGCATGCACTTCATCGCCGGCAGCGAGGTCTTCAGCGTCTGGAAGCCTGTGGCGCAGACGAAGGTGATCAGCGTGCCCGGTGGATGGTAGCGTTTATTGCAATCTGTCAGTTCGCCGTGCACAACGCAAGTGGCGTTGGTGGAGTAGCCGTTAATCAGTTCCTTGGCATTGCCATCTTCATCCCGCTTCGAGTCACAGTATTCTGCAAGCAAAGTGCATCAAATAGAAACGCAGTTCTCATATATACATGTTTCAGGTGACTGCGATACGCACTGACGCATTTGGGCACCACAGAGAGACTCCACTTGCGATTGGCACAGTAGCCGGTCTCCTCGCCCTCCAGAAAGTAGCCGGGATTGCAGCTGAACTTCACCGTCTGCCTGATGATGGGCGGTGACAGCACATGGCCCTGACTATTCTTCAAGATGGGTCGCTCATCGCCATTGGGCAGTGGACAGCCCAGTTGATCCGGTTGCGCCTCGACAACCGTGGGCAATTTGGGACCAGCGGAAGCTGTGGTATTGCAGAGCAAAGGCGCCTCATCGGTGCCGTCGAAGCAATCGGTTTTGCCATTGCAAACGAGCAGACTGGAGATGCAGCTGCCCGAGGCGCATTTGAAGGAGTAGCCAGGACAGTCCTGGTGGCCACACATTCTCACCGACTCATCGAAACCGCTGCCATCGCCACAGTCATCGTTTCCATCGCACAGATAGCGAAACTTATCGATGCAAATGCCAGACGGACACTTGATCTCGTCGTTTCTGCAAGTGTCAAGTAGTCAATTAATGCAAGGACTTGCTTGGCTTACTTTGGACACTACTCACTGGCAGTTGCCCTGCAGTGTGCGATCAAACTCCCGCTTGTCGTCCTCGGTGCCGCAACGCAGCACCGTCTCATCGGAGCCATCTGCACAGTCCTTGACGCCATTGCAAGCCGCAGTGCCGATCACACAGGCTCCGTAGCTGCACTGGAAATACGGCTTGGTGCAGTGTTGACGCTGTGAGATGCATGTGAGTCCCGTTTCATCGGAACCATCCGGACAGTTCTTGACGCCGTTGCACACCTCGAACTGCGAAATGCAGCTGCCGTTCTCACATTCAAACTGCGTCTGCGCACAGGCAGCTTGGGCTGATCCTAAAAAGAAAATTTAAATGGTATACAAATCATATTTTGTGTTATATTAAATATCGATCTTTTCTATTGTATTTTAATTCGAAATTGAGAAAAACAACAAAATTGCAAACAATTTCAATCTATTCCATCACTAAATACTTTCAATATGCAAATGTTTCAGGTTTTGTTACGCTTATCTATTTACAGGGAGCATCTTCGAAGCGTTGAAACCGCATGGAAATTGAATTGATAATAACAAAAACAAAAACAATAACAGAGAGCCAACAAGCGGTGTCGGTATACAATAAACACTCCCTCTCTTTGCTCTTCGACGCTTTGTTGCTCTCCCAGCTTCAAGACCTTTCAATGCTGGCTCAAATCAAGTTTTTTTTTGCAGTTCTCTTACGAATCGTCTGACTCAGTCGTCAGATTGGCATTAGCATACATCGCACAAGTGTATACAACTGCATTAGTTTGTATATACTTAGTAGGTATTAATTTTTATATTTCGACCCAATATTATTATCATTTCATTTGTGGACTTTACTCACTTGTGTGGATGCTAAGTAGCACCAGGCAGATGCACAGCAACTGTGCTGCAAAGTATTTTGACTTCATACTTTCAAAAAAGATTAAACATCCATGTATGTATATATATGCGCACTAGTATTATTTATAAATATATTTAAAGTACTGCTTTAACTAAAATGATTGTGCTATCAGAAAGCAACACGAACGATCCGATCCAGAGCACAAACCGCACTGACTGAGAATTATTGAAACTCGAGTTGATTGAAGCAATATTAAAAAAATATAATCTTAACGCCGAATGCTTAATACACATCCTTGCGACAATTGAAAAACGTAAAATTAAGCTGTATTATTTACAAATTACACTATACTTATATCAAGTCTTTAAGAAATTTGTTGGAAAAAACGACTTGCTTAGTATTGAATGTATTACTTTTTATTTATTGTCTGTTTTTTTAGCTTACCAATCAGATCATATTTAAAAAGTAATGGTTTCTCGGAAAGAGTATATATAAAAACCCAGCTCGCTAAATGAGCAAAACGAGTTTTAAGAGTGCGAATACCAAGAACAGTGTTCTTAAGAGATTTTATGATCTCTTGGCATTTGATGGCGTTAGTTTACCCAAGCCCGGTAAAATCCAAATAATAAATATTAAATAATTCAAATGTTAATCATTAAGTAATAATACGTAATTCATTAACAGATTATAAATTCTGCCTTTAAATCTTAAATTTGAATTTCAGACCCTAATGTTCTATACCAAATACTTAGTTTTTGTTAAATGATTTATAAGATTTCCATTGTGAAGTCTTCAAAAATTATAGACAAACCTCTCCTTCGTATCAAACACAGCTAAGACTCTTATCGATAACTTGGTGAATGTGACCAGAACTTCTAAATGATTTCGATTTATTGAAGGTAGGGTGGCCGTGGCCCAAAAAAGCGGGCGTTGTAAGTGGCGCGCTCTTTCGGACAAACGACAAACTAAACATGCGCACACTCAGAGCAGTCAGCTTTTCAACAGTAGCACACCAACTGCACATTGTAAACGCTAGATGGCGGTAGGAATTAACGCCACCTTTGGCTCATGTAAAGAAATACACTTTAATTTTGAGTTTTTAGTTCAAATTTTTATTGTTTTTATTTGTTTACCACATTCTCACTGGTTTTTGTTGTTGTTTTATTTTTGGGTTTGTTGTTTGTTTTGCTTTTAATTATAATAGGTATATTTAATATTGATAATTTACAACTTACAGAACTAACATAGAATGGCATTAAATTAGAATTACATAGTATACGCGTATAAACGATATCTCTCTCTTGGCCCCATACATTTGTGTGTATGTGCTGGGGATTTGGGGTAGGGAGGTTATCGCATGAAGCATTTGGATGCCTCGTTTATACATGGTTGATTTGGATTAGAGAGAAACATTATAAATGTCAATTATAGTAGATGGTGAGGCTGGTGAGGGTAAAGTAAAAAGCCACAAGAATGTACAATACTCGCAATGCAGCGTTTTATTAATACATATACATATACAAATACATATGCGAACATATGTATGTACATATTACATAAGTAAGTGTAAGTAGTAGGTAAGTTTGTAGAATGTAGAATAAATTCTAACGCTGGCGCGCTCCGTTTCATTTTACGTATATCCGTTGCTACGACAATTCACATTTAAATCGTTAAGTATTGTATTTTTAGCTTCTTCATCGTTATCTTCTATTTTTATGTTGTATTCTTTTTAATTGTTTTTTTTTTTGTTTGGTTTTTTTATTTTTTTGGAGGGGGTTTGGGGCGGGGGAGGACCTCTTTTTCTCTTAGCCACATTCTCCTTCCTCACTCTGCATCATTTTGTAAATTTACGTATATGTTTCATTTGTTTTCCATTAAAATCTATAACATTTAACTTATCTCATATCTCGCACTTTCTGTTCTCTCTTGTTTTTTCTTCTTCAAATATTCTCTTATTGTTGTTCATTTATACTCGACTTGCATGTAAAATACATAAATATAAATATATATGTATGTATGTATATATATATATATATTTATTTATTTATTTGTTGAAACTTACGCGCTAATTACGTATACATCTTGTGAAGGTTGTGGGTTAACCCTTAGGTGAATCGAAACAGAAAGTGGATCTAAAGATACTTTTTGTATCTCAGAGTTACGCAGCGAGCACAGCTCGTTGCTTAGCAGTGATACATTTGTATACATATACATATACATATAGCGTTATCGCATCCAATAACGTTAGCATACATCTTACGAACAATTAACGAAACGAGATCAAAAGCAATTTCGCAATGGAACACTTTCCCGCAGTTTTCAAGAACTCTAAGCTCTCCATATAGTAGTTAGTATCCTATATAGAAACGAAACGAACAAAATGGAAACAAACCATCGAAATAACTAAACTTGCAAACTAAAATAATAACACAATTATTTAATTCGTTTTTCTTTGATTTCTTCATTTTTTTTTTAGATTTTTTCAAAACCAATAATTTATTCGATTTGCCAGTTGGCAAGTTTTTGTTTTTCTGCTTTTTGTTTGATGTTTTTATAGATAATCTCATAAACGCTTTTCATTAAACTAAACATAATAAAATTAAGATTTAATTTAGTTTAAAAAACTTTAAAAATTACTTAAAGAAAACGGCTTCACTTTTGTTTGTTGTTGTGGTTGTTGTTGTTGTGTTTGTTTTTTGTTGCGGGCTTAGATGAAAACTAAACAATTTAATTTAAAATTAAACAGAGTTAACTAAAATTGCATTAACTTTAAGCACGAACTATACACATTTTTGTATTATTATTATTATCATTATTCTTTTAATAATAATTATTATTATATTCTCATTTTGTTTTTTTTTTGTTAGTTTTCTTTAAAGTTGTTTTTATTTTTATTTTTTTGTAATATACTTTTACTTTGCTAACAAATTCTATTTATATTTAAGTTAAATTTTCAATAGTTTTCTTTCGCTTTTTTTGTGTAAATTTTTAAGTAATTTTTGTTTAGTTTCAATTAGTTTAAAAACGCGCCTTACAAAAATTCATATCAACAGAATTTACTTAAATATGCTTTCTTTTCTTTTCAACATTTTGTATGAGTATTTTTTATATTTTTCAAAAAATAATTTAAACATAGCAGTAAGCAACAAAGGGGGTCTAAGTGGGGTAAAGAAGGAGCAACATTTGAACAGGGATTTTTTATTTTTTTGGAAAAATGAATTTTTCTCTCGTTTTTTAAACATAAATCTTACGCTGGCAAACAAATTATCGAAATGAATTTACGTCTATCGTTGAATCATTTGTTGTTGTTGTTGTTTTGTGGAATTGAGTTAAAATGAAATTTGTATTCGTATTGGTATTTGTATTTGTATTCGTATATAGTAATGTATGTGTATGTATGCATCTAGGTAAGTAGATCTGTTTTGCTCTTCACTACTTTAATCTGTCACTTACGAGTCTAGTAAATTAATTTGTAATTTTTTGTTGCTGTTTGCATTTACGTATTTTCGGTTGCTTTTCAACACACACATTTTCTGTTACATTTTGTTGTTGTTGTGGTTGTTGTAGTTGTTTTGTTTTGTTTTTAAATTATCGTTTACTGGTATACTCGTATTATACACGTACAATATTCATACCGTATATTAATTATTACTCGTATTCAATTAAGTTAAGTAAATGGTTTTTATTTGTTACAATATTGTTTGTTTTGTTTGCTCTGCATCAGATCACGATGCAAACTCAATTAATTCATTCTAATTCTGATCTAAATGGCCGCCTTGCACCGCCGCCGCCGCAGCCGCTGCCGCCGCCGCCTTTTGCGCCTGCGCCTGTTTCTCCTGCTCGTTGAGCTCCTTGATCGCCTGGATCTCCTTTTTCAACTTCATCCGCCGATTCTGGAACCAGATCTTGATCTGTCGCTCTGTCAAACACAGCGCGTGCGCCATCTCAATTCTCCGTCTGCGGGTCAGATAGTGATTCGTGTGGAACTCCTTCTCCAGCTCGAGCGTCTGGTAGCGGGTGTATGTCTGTCGGCCGCGTCTCCTCAGACCATTTGTGCCTGTTGAGGGGGAATAAAATATACACATGAGTTACAAAAGTCTTTAAGTGTAATAAAATATTCAATTCAAGTTGACAGCTGAAGCTGTAGCTGAAGCTGACTGCATCTAATGCTCAGTGGCCGCTTTCAGCTGGTGTCATTTGTTTATCCAATACATTTGACAAAGACAAAGACAGCGAGTGTGGGTTCAATTGCCTCATTTGGATCGTTTATAAACATTTCAACAAGCATATTAAATTGAAAAATCATTTCACAAAATTTGCAACAGACTGTTCATTTGTTGTTGTTGCTGTGGTTGTTGTCGCTATTGCTGTTGTTGTGCGCATTGGTCGTTGTCAAAACATAAATATAAATTTTTCAACAACGATCAGCCAACATTTTGACGTAGGCAGGCAACAAGCAGCAAAGCACAACAACAAAGATACCACAACATCAACAAAAACGAAAAGTAAGAAAGAAAAAAAAAACATTTCATTTTTATTGCCATTGGCAGTTGCCTGTTGGCTGTTGCTTGAAGTTGCTGTTGCTGTTGCTTTTGCAGTTGTATCTTTGGCGAGATCGTTACTTTAAATTGAACATTTGCTGCTGTGCCGCAGCATGTTGGATGTAGCACGTTGCACGTTGCAAGTTGCCAATGCGAATGCGAATGCGAATGCTGACTGTCAGAGGCCTTTCAGTGATGTTGCCGTGTGCCACTTAAATTGCAGTTATGCCATTGTAATGCAACTTTAATTGGCAACTCACAAACTCGACAACAACTGAGACAAGAACGACAACAACAAGAACAACAACAACAAATACAGCGAGAGCTGCAGCAATTGAGCTGCCTCTCTATCTCAGTGTGTGCTCTGCTATTGCTGTTGTGTTAATCTCTGATTTTAAATATTTATGAAGTTTAATTTGCCTCAAGTGCAATAACTCAATTTTATGTGTGCACACACATAAACACACATACATACAAGTGCATTATGCACAAGAGCTGGAGAGATTTTATCAGTGTATGCAACTCTCCGCCTCGTCGAGCTCCAATGGACAATGTTAAGTAACTTTCGCAATTTTATTGGGGCGGCTGGTTCGCCGTGTTGGCCTGGCTGACTGGCTGGCTGGCTGGCTGGCTGACTGGCTGCCCGGCCCTGGCAAAATGTTAAGTTAAATATTATGAGCATTTATTATGTTATAAATTTGGCCTAAAGGTATTAACAAATTTATGCCGACACGAAAGTCATAAAGTGAAAACGCATTTATCTTTCACATTTGCTCGCATACGAATATTCATTCCTCTCCTCGTGCCCATCACACACACCGAGTACTACATACTACATAAAGGGAGTATGAGTGCAAATAAATACATATGCGAGTGCACACGAATACTCGTCTCTGTATCTGTGTGTGTGTGTGTGTGTGCGTGTGTGTGTGGCCATGAGCACACGTTGAATAAATGGCGAGAAAATTTTATAGACTATAAAAACGATATGAAAATATAATTTTCAACAACAACGCAACAAAGAAATTATCTACATAGGGATTGGGATACAGATACAAATACAGATACAGATGCGAGTGCAGATACATATGATTTTATTTGTTATTGTTGCATTTATTAAATTGCAAACAACGCAAAATATTTCATTTAATGTGCGAGAAAATTGCCAAATTTGTGACATCTGACTTATCGCCTATATTACAGCACTTAATCCGTCAGATTGATGGCTTGCAGATGTATCTCTCGATTGCTTTACATTCGGTTGGATTTTGTTGTGTTTTTGTGAATTTATTTGCCCCGATGATCGACTAAAATTAGTTTCTCTCCTTCCCAACTCTTTGTGCATAAAATGCAAATAACAGAAATAAAGTGAGAATCCGTAAAGGCATAAATAAATTTATTTAGCACTAAACCTGTTTGCTGATTAACTTAAATCTCAGCGCGTCTTTCACTCTCCCCACTCTCACACTCACTCACTCAGTCACTCGCTTAGGCACTCGCTCTGGCTCCAGCTGAGGATGTCCTGGCGCATGTCCTGTGCCTGTGGAATACATCACGCTGAGGTTGGCAAAAGTTTCATTTTATTTAGGAGGCAAACCGGCAGAAGAAGGCAGCAAGAAGCCAGCAGGCAGTACGTGAGTTTGAGCTCAACAATTTTAAATGGAATTTGTCACGCGCCTTCGCCACGTCTGCCCCGCCTCACACCCCTTTCGAGAGCGTCCAATTCCCCCTCCGTGCAGCCCCCAGCCCCTCCCTCTACACTCATATATACTTATACACTCGTATAGTATATGCAAAAATAAACTTTTTACCAAAACTTTGCTTCTATTTTTTTCCAGCTTTGGTTTATTCTTTTCTTCCTCATTTTTCTGAGCTCTTTTTCTGCTGCTTTTTTTTTTGGCTCTGGACAAGTTTTAAATTTATTATGCGAAAAAGTGCGAAATTCATTTTGCTGGCTCGCTCTTCTTCTTCTTCGTGCCCCGTTTTCTTCATCTGCTTCTTCTGGTGCTGATGCCACGTCTCCTGCTGCGTCGCGCCATTTTCTTTTGTCGACTTTCGGAGCATTTTTGTGTATTTCTAAGTACATAATTTAAATGTTGGTATGTGCGCGGGGCTGGGGACGAGGTATGACTTCAACTAGACAATAAAACTTTGTATGGCAAGGCGCGAAATTTTTTTTTGCTTCTCTTTCTTTCTGCTAGATTATTTAGACGAACGCGAGTTCGAGGCACATTCGTATTTTCTATTTGCCGTTGCCGTTTGAGATACATTTTCAAGGTTTCACGTCTACGTCGCTGACGGCTGATTTTCCTTTATATTTAAGTGTGGAAATCGAGGGGGCGCGGATCGAGGTGGAGTTGGATAGGGGGGGGAGGGGGGCGGGCGGCACTTCTGGGTAGCAGCTGCGCCCGAGCGCGCAGTACGTGTTGTATTTTTTAACTTAAATTCCTGCGGGATTTAAAGTTTTGACAGTTTACGTGTTTGCCTTCTGCAGCGAACTTTGAACCAGAGCAGAGCGGAGCGCAGAGCCGTCGTGGAGTGCCACGTCTTTGGCCAACTGCCACACCGTATAGCTGTGCATCTCCCTCTCTCTCTCTCTCTGGCTCACACTATCTGTCTGTTTGTCTTGCTTTCTCCGTTTGTCTAGT
Source organism: Drosophila siamana (assembly GCA_035047445.1). NCBI lineage: Eukaryota > Metazoa > Arthropoda > Insecta > Diptera > Drosophilidae > Drosophila > Drosophila siamana. Next base: position 8,057,940 of record JAWNPP010000004.1, on the reverse strand, counting down.
GACTGACTCACCCCTGGCCAGGGCGTTGCCAATAAATCTTCAGGTGACGGTGACTCCATGTTGCATGCGGCGCATCGTGTGATCTATGCTTCTATTATAACTATTTATATATACACAGACAGTGATACAGATACAGATACATTTTGGGCAGCGACTCACACAGATACACACTCACTCACACGCACGAACAGTGCGCATGTGTGTGCTGTGTGCTGTGTGCTGTGCTGTGTGCCCCGGCTACAACTTATATTTAATTCGATATCGAGGCAACTTCCCAATTCGGAACGCTCCCTCAGCTCCCTTTCGGGGTGCTCTAATTTATGTTTTGTTGTTGTCGTCGCCATCGCCATACACGAATTGTCACGCACGCGCTCGCCAATGGCTCGAAAGTGAGAAGAATCCATCGCGGAACACGTCGCCGCGACACATGACCGGAGAGCAACACTTTTTCTTAATCAGACAACAATTTCTCTTTTTATTTTTAATTTAAATTCTTTGGAACGTCAGGCAATCTGTTAGCGGGAAAAAGGGGTGTGTTCAGCCGAAAGTAGCCGACGCTTCGATTGAAATTAAGTGGAATTTTAAAGAGTTGCTTAAATGATGCATAACCAAGTTAGAGATCTATATTATATTCCAAAATGGCAGCAAGTTCCATAAAGTTTAACTATGTGAATAACAACTAAATAGTAAATGCTAAAAGTTCATTCTAAACATCATTTTATTTATGTGCCCCCAAAAAGCATTGCTCTAAATAAAATTGCATGTAAAAGCTTTCACATATTCAATATGGGAAAGCTCGTAAATTCGTCGCCCATTAAAAATCGTATAAATTTCCAAGTTATTTATTTCACATGAGCAGTCGTCTGTCTGCTCTGGCTTGTTTATCCTTGCTGGCTGAAAGCTGACTCAAGGCCAAGTTAGAAAGCTGGACGGAAGTCGTTCAACCGGAAATTGTCTTGACAGAAACCCTTTGGCCAAAAAGGCAACACACACACACAAATACACGCATACAATGGCAGATCAATAGAAAATCGATTAATTGAGTGTATGATAGTCGACGCTATCTTCTATTTGCCCCTTTAGCCCCTCCTTCTCACGCGTTGCTCGACAAGAAGGCACGCAGTTTGTTTGCAATTTAATTAAATCTATTTTCGTGCGTGTTGCTCGTGGGCGTGTTTCACCTCACGATGTGCCAGCCGATATATACATACATATATACTATGCTATATACTTGGGATTTCAGCTATAGTCTCGAGTGTGTCGATAAAACAATTAAATGCGCCCGAGACGCACAAAAGCCGCAGAAAGTCAAAGTCGGAGGCTGATTGCGAGACGGAAAACTAATTTTCCGCACTGCCAATCGAGGCGCACTAAATCTGTCAATTAAATTGGCCGCAGGGAGTGCAAATCCCCAGTGCGTACAGACACTGGGAGGGGGAGTGGGAGGGGGCAGGGGGTGCGACTGCCACAGTTTCCTCAGACGTGATTATGGTTTTTGGTCTATGCCTATACTATGAGTGTGTGTGCGCCTCCATTTCTGGTCATGTTGCATATTGATGCTTGCGGTGGCAAATGCGCAATTGAGTTGCAATTGCGAACACGAACGCAATCTTCGAGATACATCTGCAGCATGCGTGTCTGTCACAGTGTGTGTGTGTGTCTGTGTGTGTGGTTTTCGAATTTTGAGCTACACGTTTTGGGTGTGCACAGCTGCAGACAAAACACACACACAACCACACACACTCTGACACACCTGCAGTTGCATCTTGCAGCCCAACAGAACAACATACACTGGGAATTTCAATTTTTCTTCGAACAGGCGCAGGCAATCAGCTTTTAATTGCACACACAGAGAACCAAGTAGAGGGAGTTGTTGTTGCTGGCTCCTGGTGACACTTTGGTAATTGACTTTGTTTGAATTTGTGATGCGACTTATGCCACAGCTGCAGAGCTCCAACGAGCTCCCATTTCCATTCCCATTCCCATTCCCATTGCCATTCCCATGATCTGAGTGTAAGCCAAAATGATGTGCCAAATATGATTAAGCGTCCAGACGAGTCTTAAGTGCGGCTTTATTCGTGGCGCGTACAGCCTACAAAATTGTCCGAAAATTGTAGTCGCAGTGAATTCACTTTGTCGATCGGCCTGCTGTGATATACACCAAAAGAAAAAAAATTTCGCTGGTGAAATTGCCGACTCGATAAAAATCAGCTTAACGTTATGGGCTTAAGTCTTAGCTTCCTTCTTTCTTTCGCAATTTCGCATGCGTTTTTTTTTTCTCAATTTTTTTGGGGCACGCATTTTTGTTTCTTTTTTGTTTTTATTGTTGGCAATTTTAAGGTGCAAGCGTGCGGCTCAATGGCCGCCTCATCAACTAAATGGGGTTGGAGGAAAACCGGTTCTGGCTGTGGCATGGCGGCAACTGCAACTCACGCATGCGCAGGACACTCCACTCCACGCTGCAGACGGACGGACTTATTGCTCGTCATTAAAGTAATTCATTGCCCCGAACTGAGAGCTGCGGTGGCAACAGGTAGCCTCTTGTGGCTGCTTCGTAACGACTGATCACTGACCATGTGATCGCCGGCGATCAGTGGCAGAAGATGAAGCGCATTTCGTTTTGAATTATGCGTTTTGGAACTCAACTCGCAGTACTGCAATTAGGCTGTGGCAACTTCAGGGTTGCAGCCACATTATCGTGTGATGTAATGCGATAGTGCATAAGCAAATATGTATTTAATTTGTTGGTTTTACGTAGTCAATAACTGGCTATTTTCAGAGCATATTTCTTCAGACTGGTTGCCAATTTCATATGAGATTTCTTAATTTCTGCTAATCAAAAATTTTAATATTTAAGAGGCACTCAAATAACAAACATCATAACTTTGAAACACGTTCTGCGCTTTAATTAAGTTTTTTTTTATGTTTCTAATAGAACAATGTGCTGATGATTTAACTGCTGCCAAGTTGGGCTTTGGAAATCGCAGTTGTAAATAAATTCATGGTTGACTGAATAGTAAGTTGTTGGAACATTTTGTTGTCTATCGTGTTTGTGGGTTTCACTTTCATGTTGCGTTGAAATGAATTGGCCGCCATGTCACGGCAATTAAAATAACATTTTGAGACAAAAAACAAAAAAAAAAAACGAAATGAATACATCAGAAATTTATTGTCTCTGCTTGAATACTTATGTTGTTGGTTTTTGTATAATAATTCCATCATTGGCTCGGAGGGTCCGATGACTGGATGACTGACTGACGCCCCACTGGATGACGATTGACCCAGTGAAACATTTGAAAACGCGACGAAGCCGAACAAAAAGCGCTGCGGGTTTATCTTAATAGCTCAATTAATGAGCGATGCCGATGCGAACGCCCCAACAAAAAAAAAACACACACAACAAATTCAGGAAAAGCAACAACATTATTTAAACAACAAACACGCAACACGCCATTTCCATATTCACAGATACAGACAGCTAGACAGCGCTGAAGCTACAGATGAAGATAGAGAGATAGAGAAACATCGACATAAGTATATAGAAATAGATGGAGATACGAGGGATGTGTGTGTGTGTGTGAATGTGTGGAACGCCTTCTTGTGTCGTGCCTTCATTTAAATAATCAACGACTCTATTTTGGCTCGATTTCATGGCGAAGCGACAGCTGGCGGAACGCACTGAGCTCCAGATACAGCTACAAATACAGATACAGATACAGATACTTATGCGGATGCGAGATACTGTTAACAGTTCAAAATGCGAAGCACAAGCATCAAATGAAGTTATTCAGTGGATTCAAATCCAAAGACCAAACTCGATGTCGGACATTATAAATAAATAAATAAGTGGCACGATGTCAAGCTGTTCCCATATCAAGGGGCAGCATCAGCAGCAGCAGCAGCGAACGACGGCAGCTGCAGAGTTTCAGAGAGCAACAGAAGGAGTCTAACGACGACGATGATGATAATGATGACGATGATGATGATGATGTTGTCCAGTGGCCATTGAGCAGTCAGCAGCTTTTGCGACCATATATATTTTCAATTTCAGAGTTCATTAGACAAAAACTAAAAATTTGCTTTGGCCTTCTGACATCATCGAGAGCCAGCTTTTGATGTCTATCGTTTTATGGAAGTTATGGGGCATGCCTAGCGAACGGAAATGTGCAACATTTCCGCCAGGCTCTTTTCCCGATTGTTGTCGCTGATTCTTGTCCAATAAAACCGAGCAACTGAGCGGCAAAGTCGCAAGTGTCAAGCATAAATTACGCACTGCAACAAAATGGCCGCCAATGGCTTTGATAAGCGGCACAGATGTGATTATTTATGTGCTGCTGCGGGAAGAGCGTACGCAGAGTGTGCGAGGAGGGTGAGCGTGCACGCAATCTTCCAGATACCAGATATACATTCACTGTATCTGAATCTTTTAATTGCATTTGAGAGCGCCCCTCAGATTTGACACGCCCACTCGTTTAACTGGCTGCCACTGCCCCTACCACTGCCACTGCCACTGTGGCAACATCGTATCTTATCGCTTTGGGGCATCGCATCGAATGCGTTTTTAATTGCTTTTCGTTCATTTTTTTTTGTTCTTTTTCTCTTCCAAAGTGCTTTTGTTGTTGCTGCAGCTGCCATTGCAGAATGTGGCAAACATTTGCCTATCAAAGGCTTTGTTTCGAGTGCCTCATAAGCCACACAATTAGTGGCAAGTATCGAGTTTAATATGCCAACACCTTCGCTCACATTACACACATTACACTCACTCAGTGTGTGTGTGGCAACTGCAACTGGCAACTGGCAACTTCATTAAGGGCGCATAAAAGTAAACAAGCCAAAAGTGTCGGAATTTCACACATAATTGGCACTTGAAGTTTTATTTTTATTTGCCATCACCTTCCCCCTGCCGAAAAAGCAAACTAAACGACAAACTTATGTTCCCCACTGTGTGGGCGAACCGCAGTGGGGCGGACTGAGGTGAGATGCGGGCGCGGGCGCGGGCGGCTTCGGTTTGAGAGCAGCTGCTTTCGGGCATAAGCCAAAACATTTGAGTTTCCTTCTCTTTTATATATATATTTTTTTTTGTGCCCTGCTGCCATTGTTTCTGCCATTTGCTGTGTGCAAAAGTGAAAGTTTAGTGCAACATTTCTTTTAGGTTTTTTTTCTTCCTTTTTTTTTTTTTGAGCGCGCGCGACTTTTTGCAGCTTCTCAGCTGTGCTGTGGCAATCGCCTTTTGCCCCTTCTATTTTCGTTTTCTGGCTGCTGGAACGTGTGAAACTAGCAGTTAATTTCCGAGTCTGCAGTCGCCGTTCATATTCCTATTCCTCTTCCAATTCCTATTCCTATTCCTGTCTCGTCCATTTCGAAAGTTGCACTACACACTCAATGACTGTGTGTTTTTGTGTGTGTGTGTGTGGAGGCGAGTTTGTCGTTTGGAAGATTTATGAGCAAATTGCTTTTGCGCAAAATCAACAAAAACAGCAGAGTACAGCAGGCCAGTGGCACAGTGGGCACAATTGCAATTGCAACCATGGGTAAACAATTGGCCAACTGCTCTTAACACTCAATTGTATTTTGTGTTCAGTTTATGCCACCGTGCGAGTGCAATTCCCGCAGGTTTCGCACTTTTGTCAACGTGTTTCGTGTGTTTCGTAATCAATAACATTTTCGCAAGTGAATTACTTGCTATTGTTTCTTGGATAATCCCCGCCACTTGTGCCACACACAATTTACAGTTGCAGTCGGAAGGTGGAAAGAAAGCGACAAAGGTTGCGAGGCAGTCGCCCCTCTGCCATGGGATCTGTTTTTATAGATTTATGATGGTTTATAATGAACTTGTAAAGTAATTATGCGCCACGGCGCGACGCGTTCACTCGTGTGCACCACTGACACCAACACCACCACCACCTCCACCACCCCGCACTTTCTTCGTTGCGATAACTCAGTGGCAACCCTTTTCAAAAAATACTTGTCGTCTTTTTCGCTCTCTCGCGAGTATGTGAACATTTTTGTTCTGACACGGCACAAGGAGGCAGCAAGCACTCCACTCACCCACCCACCCAGGCAGCCACCCGGGCCACCCACCTCTGCGTCTTTGGGCGCCGTTTACGCTTGTAATTACACGCTTCATTGTTGGCCTCTCAGCAGTCACAGAGTGTGTGTGTGTGTGTGTTTGCCTGCCTGTCCTGGTAGCATCCTTGAGCCCTGAAAGCGAGGCAGGAGAAGCTCCATTTTCATGTTGTTTCGTCGCCTCACTTTGGTGTCGTATATCTCCGTTCTAATTGGGTTTCGTTGTGCGCTGAGCACGCTAATGTCAACCTTGTTGTCTTGCCCAGACCCCAAGTCAGAGTCCCTGTCCTAGTCCCTGTCCCAGTCTCAGTCCCAGTCGGAGTCGCAGTCTCAGGTCCTGTTCCTGCTCCAGTTCCACACTCTCAGACTCTTAGTCCCAGTCCCAGACTCGAGATTCACTTAGCTCATGCACATGCAAAACAAAACGTACTCCAAAAAGACGCCTGCCAGCTCTTGCTCTTGCTCTTGCTGTTGCTCTTCCGCTGCCACACACTTACTCCACCAAAGTGCCATTAAAAGGGGGCTGCATGGGGCAGTGTGGGAGTTTCGTATGCTGCTTGAGCATAAAGGAAACGGAAACGTTAAGCTTCGTCGCTTCTTGGGCTGCTCTGTCGCCAGTCTGCGTCTTCGTCTCAGTCAGTTTCTCTCTCTCTCTCCATCGTTGTGGCTGCTCACTTGAGTGTGTGGCACGAAGCTGCCTGCTGAATTATGTTGCATGCTTTTAGGTGATTTAGCACACGTTTGTATGCAGAAACGTCTGCAACGTTTTGCTTTATGCATTGTTTAACTAATATTTTCGAAAATCTTGCTGAAAATTATGAACTGTCCTTTCCTCTTCCCTTCTCCCCGCCCAACAGAGCTGCCCACAACTCTGTCTCTCTGTCTCTGTCTCTGTCTGCCCTGTGTGCTCTTGTAGCTGGCCACAAGACAAAGTTTCTTTATTTTGCTGCTTGCCAATTTCACACTCTGCCAAACGCTGCTGGGCCAGCAATAACTTTCAGCCAATAGCTGCCCCTCAGTCCACAATGAAAAGGGGTCAGCAGCGGGGGCAGCCAAAGACTCTGGCAGCTCTGGCAAAGACAATGCTGACCCGTCACCGGCTGCCGCCCGCTTGGGAAAAACAAAACAATATCGATTGGCCAGTTTTTGAGGGATTTCATAAACAAATTTCTAGTGTTTTTAGTCCTTCATTTAAGCATGGAAAACTTCAAGATTATATGCAACTCAGATATTTATCAGAGACTTTGTTAGAAAGAAAAGAATTTATTTTATAATGCGTGAAAGTCTGATGAACAATGTCGTTTAATTTACTGAATATAATTTTGGACTATGGGTTGTTATTGCAGTAATTAATTTAACTTTGAATACTCCATGTAGTTTAACAATGATTATTAAAATGTATTCATTTAATAAGTCTACTTTCTTTATACCTATCTTTAACTATATGAAATCGTAAATATATTTGCTTCTTTCTGTTGATGTTTCACACAACTCTTCAATCTATGTAATACTATCCAACGCTCGTTTAGCATTCTACCTCGGCCACGATTCCCGAAGACTTTTGCACGGTTTTTAAAATTATTGTTGTGCGCTTGGCACGCTTATTAACTAAAGCGAATGGCGGCTGTCACTTGTAAATCAAAGTCAAAGTCAGAGTTGGCGCTGGAGCTGGTGTCTGGAGTCTGAGTTGTCTGCGGGGCATGCAGCCCACAAGTTGCGACAGTTTGCGGCAGTTTCAAGACTCTTTTTCACATATTAAAAAATCCCTACAACGTTTTGCATAAAAAATAAAGCACACACACACATACACAGAGCGACGCAGATGAGTGTGTATTGTGTGTGTGTGTGTGTGTGTTGGTGTGTGACATCATATCGTATATTGTCGCATGAATTTACGTGACCATATGTTGTCGCTGGAGCGCATAAATTCCAAGGGGCCACAGACGACTGGGCGACGGCTTCAAGTGGAACTCAGAGCTGCCCCCTGGAACACAGGCGCAGACACAGGCGCAGGCGGTGGCAACCCTTGCAAGTGTTGATAACTCACCAAGTTTTTTGCATATGCAAAGCAACAACAACACCAACGACAACACGAACTGGAAAAATGGAATTGAATTTATTGAATTTAATTTGAAATCGCACAACAGCTGGCACTTGGCGATACTCTGATATTCTGTTTGCTAGTTCTATATACAACGATACTATATCATTAGATGCAAGCTTTGGGGCTCTAGTCGAAGTCGGAGGCTGCCTGAATGCTTGGCTGCCTGGCATATGAATTTTTAAACTCGCATTTGGCATTCGACTAATGAAGCTGCGCGAAATTCGTTTTTAATTGCGACTGAAAATCCCGAAGATGGCGGCGGCCAGAAAAATTTGCTTTTAATTGCCGGCAAAACGGCGGGCAGCTGCCCGGAGAAACCAAAAAGCCCCGAATCCTTCGGCACAGACCTTGCCTGCTTGCTTGCCACTTGTGTTTTTTAGTCTTTTCGGCCGGCCGCCCCCAAACTCGATTTTGCAGCTAATGGATGACGGCAAAGCTGTTGTTTGGCCAGCCCAGAGCCCAGGAGGAGAAGGAGGAGGAGGAGGAGGCATCGGCATCAGCAGCGGCATCGGCACAGCAGCCAATTAAAGGCATGACATAAATCCAGATGTGACTTGTATTGGGTGTTTCCGCCTGCGGCCCACATTCTCTCTTGCTCGTTGTGCAGCGCGAGCAGCGAGCAGCGAGCAGCGAGCCGCACAAAAAGACAGCGCCAAAAAATGTTCAAGATTGTTGCTGAACAAAACAAAAAGTCGAGGAAAACTTTGCAACAACCAGACAGCGAGCCAGCCAGCCAGCCAAACAGCCAACGAATCAACCAACCCAAAGCAGGCCCAGACAACCCAGCAACCCAACAAGCAGCCAAACAACCAACCAACAGACCAAACACTCGCTCGCTTTTCATGCTCACGCCCGTCGTTTCATTTTACAATGTTTTTTTTTCCTGCCTTCATTGTAGGTTTTTTTCTTTTTTTTTGTATATTTTGTATTATTGCATTGCACGAGTATTTTTCTACTTGAGTTGGCAGCACCGCCTGCCCTGGCAGCCAAAGAGAAACGATTGTTGTTGTTTTTGTTGTTCTGGCTGTTTCAACATGCACTTCACTTGCTGGCAAAAGAAACCGCAGCTTATGTTAGTATCTTCGCCTTTGCCGTTGTCTTTGCACGATACGGTCCTGGTACCGTTTGGCTTCCATTCCCCGAAAACTGAATGATGCTCTCTCTCTCTCTCTCTCTCTCGCTCTCGCTCTGTCGCTGTCTTGCTTCCTTTGGGGAATACTGAGCAGCCCCTCATGCGTCGCTACATTAAAATTCTTCCCAGACTGAGTCCAAGTCCGATTCCGAGTCCAAGTTAACTAATTTATGTCGGACGACTTGGAATTAATGAATAAATGGCGGGGGCGCTTAGACGAATGGCCAGGCCATGCTTGGAAATATGTAAATTACTTGGCGAAAAAAAAACAAAAAACAACAAAAAACTTCAAGAGAAACAAGTACACAAAACAAACAACAAGAAGACTAAGAAACATGCAAAGAAATGCCACACGCAATCTTTGGAGGGCAATGTAAACTTTTCTATGCCTCGTATTATTAGCATTTATAAAGTGCAAATTACTCGGGGTCTCGCGTTTCAGCAGCTGAGAATACCTCAAAGTCCATGAATAGTCGTTAAAAAACATAACTTTGCCTTCAAGTAAATGCTTTCATTTCATTTACTTGGACTGCATCAAGAGATTATGTGCACAAAAAATAATAATGACATTTTTTTATAATATCAACATTTGTGGAGAGAATCTCACGAGAATTGGCCTCGTAATTGCATGGATTACGAATGGGATTTGCTTCGAAATATATATTTATCTATCATTATTCAGAGTGCTCTCGACTAAATTCAAACGAAACCATCCGAAACTTATGTTCCCATCTCAGCAGCGACAACAATTACAACAGCAGCAGCAGCAGATGAAAGCAATAAAATTAATAATCGCAATTAATATGATTTCTTCTTATCGAGGCGCGCAATTAAATTTGCTCGACATAAATCGAATATGCTCGAGAAGCAGGAGGGACGGGAACAGACATCCAATGGGGTTCCTGCTTCGGGTGCCATATTAAAAATGCCCGCATTTGTCGCCTCTCCCGGCTGCTCGGCAAACAAAAGTTCGGCAATTAAATTGGTCCGACACATGACGACAATGGGGTAAAATGCAAGTGGCAAATGAGAAAGCGGAATGTGGGTGGGGATGAGGATGAGGATGAGGGTGCAGGGGACGAAAGAAAGAACAAGATAAGTGGCTCGGAAGACGCAGCTTGGGCATTATCTCTGGCCAAACAGACATGACAACGCCGCACAAATAATAAATCGCATAAAATATAATTATGAAATTTGTAGCTTGTTTGCCCACAGCAGCGAGGGGTGGCCATAAGGCGCGGTGGGGAGAGAGAGAGAGAGCGTGAGGGGGCGCTCGTTGCCTCTCGTTGCAGCGCACTGAGTTAATACGCGGCTGTAATTAACTTGTGATTTATTGGTTCAAGTTTTTAGCGCTACGACGACGCTTCATTGGGCCGCCGTTGCTTTTCTTTCATTTGCTTTTTATTCCCTGCTTTTCTTTTCTTTTCTTTATTTTGCCTTTGCTGTTGCTGCTGCTGTTTCTTTTCATGCCTGCTGCCCTTTCTTCTGGACGGGAGCAGTTCCTTTCTTTTTGGCCCGTGCACTTGTCGCGCTCTTGGTTCATTTCGTAAACTTTCTCCGGGTGCTGCTTTATTCGCAACAAAATGTCTTAAAAGTAAAGCTAATTTATAAGTAGTCGCAGGCACCGCCCATCGCCCAGAATTCGACCCACCACCCAACGAACGTCGCCCACCGCCCACCGCCCACCTTTAATATTAAATGTTACACCAGGGACACATTTCGATGAAATATTTCGTAAAAAGTGTCTACGGTCGAAAAATGCGAGTCTGAGCCGCTCCTATTCTCAGCCTCAGCCACAGCCTCAGCTTCACCTTTTGGCCAACGTCTTGGCAACGTCTTCTTTTTCATTTTTTTTTTGTGCTGTTCTTTTGGACGCGTCCCTGACTCGAGTTGCGCTCGCTGGGCGCCAAAAACTTTCTCCTTGCGGCATTCATGAGCTCCAGTTCCAGCTTCAGCTTCAGCTACAGTGCCACGCCTTCGCCGGCGGCTCACAGTTCGCAGCTCACGCACGTGGCAGATGCGAAGATGCTGCTTGCTGGCTGGCTTGCCTTCATTGTTGTTGCCTTTGTTTTTCGCCCCCGTTTGCCATTGTTGCTCCTGTTGTTGTTGTTGTTGTTTTGTCAAGACGTGCCAGCGTGGGGAGTGTGGGGGGAGGTGGGCCTGGCACAGCACAAGAATTATTACCGACCAAATAAGCGATATTTCTCGAGGGATGAATGTGCTTTGGTGCGTGTTTTATTTTATTTCGTTGAGTTACAACCCGCCAGCTAACGCTACACGCTCGCTCTCCCTTTTTCGCCTAGGGGTTGTGGGCAGGGGTGTTCTATGTGTGTGTGTGTGTGTGTGTGTGTACTAGCTATGTCTTGGTACGCATGGCTGCCACAGCTAAAGGAGGCGCCTCAGCTGAGGCAACGCAAAGGCAGGGGAAATGTCGAATGCGAAATTAAGAAAACATGGCAGTAAAATTGGGTAATAAATCATTGGGTGTCCTCAAAGTGTTGCTTATATGTGTATATATACTGCGGCGGTATGGCACAGCACAGTTGGAATTTGTTTCGCTACAAATTATATAGATTTTGCGACAGTTTCGTAGCAGAAGAGAAGGAGCAGACACAGCTGCAAGACGTTCAAACGAATTTGCCAATAAGCAAAAGCTTCCAAGAAAAATCAAAACATTTTCACCGAAAATAAATTATGTTTTTCATTGAGTTGACAACTATTTCTTTGCTCTTCCTAATTATGTTCAAATGAACTAGAGTTGCTTTAGCTAACCGCCGGAACTCATTCCAATACTTCCAGAGATGCGCTGTCGAACCTTTTGTCTACTCTAAGCTACGCCATTGTGCTGCATTTTATGAGCAGCTATTGATAGGTTGATTGCAACCCACCTGGCTTTGTTTCGCGGCAATTCCCGTAATCCCGCCTTGCTCAGATACATGTGTGTGATTAAAATGGCGATATGAATGCATAATAATATCAGAGTTATGAGTGTTGGCCCGCCAAAAAGAAGTGAACAGACCAACAGCCTCATCCCCATTGACGCATAAAACTGCACTGAACTAAGCGGTGGGCGCACAGTGCAATTCCCCTCCCCATCCCCGTGCTGAACTCGCCCATCAACGCCGGGTGAGTAAGTGAGCTGAACTTTGATGCCGCCACATTCTATTCGCATTTGCGACTACGAGTGCGAGTACCTATGGCCATATATCTCGAATGGTCGGACTAGAACTGGCTCGCACCACTGCCAAACAGGCCGACGACTGTTATTTTCTATGTGCCGTGTGTAGTAGAGTCCGAAGCCGAAAAGCCGTAAAGCCAATGGCGAGGGACGAGGGACGAGGGACCAGGGCTGGCGCACTGGCAAAGACTGCCGCCGTTGCCTCTGGAAGATTTATGCAGTTCATATTCACATTTTCCAAACGCCGCATACCAGGCGCAGCATTCGAAACGAACGCAGGAGGCATGCAGGCTGCCAGGCTGCCAGGCTGTGAGGCTGCCACATGGATATCAACATTGTAAACGTGCCTAAATGTGTGCGAGTGAGAAAGACGAATGGCCAAAAAGAGCGCACGAAAGAGAAGGATATGAAAGGCCAGTCGCAGTTGTTGAAGCTTTTTTTCGGGCACAAACTGTGCGCTGAGCATTGCAGTTTGCCGCTCATGTTGTTGCTGTTATTGTTGTTGCTTGGCCCCTAAAAAACGACGCCAAATCACAGTGGAAACAAGTGATGCCTAAGCGAACTACCTCCTAAGCTTCTTAGAAAATGCAGTTAATCAATTCATGCCTTTATAAATTATGGTTAATTATCAATGCTTTTATATGGCAAATTATATTATAAAAGTACTCATTTTTGAATTAATTGAATCAATATGTAATTACAATATATTTAAATAAAAATTGCGTATACGCAATGTTAATCATGCGAGTTCTCTTTACAAATGCTTTACAGCCGAATCAAATGAGACGTTTTCATAGTTCTAAATTTGATGCTTAGTCTCATTCGCTCTACCCACTGTGCGCTGCCTGCTGGCCTAGCTTAAACTGAGCCCTGTCCATGAGCAAGTGTTGTAAGAGGAGGCTAGAGACTGGCATCGGTTCGGAGTCTGGGGCTGGGACTAAGGCTGGCACTGGGATTGGGAGTGGAAGTGGAAGTGGAACGAGTACTCGGTCTGGGATTGGGAGTGTGGCTCTGGCTCTGGCTATGGCGGCTGCTGGATGACTGCAGGCTCGTGCAAGCGTTTGGAACACACTGCATATTAAGTTATTGTATATTAGGTGTTAAATCAGATAAATTTTCGCATAATACCGCATACAGCACTCGGATTTTCAAAGATTAACGTGGCGCACACAGTCGTTGGTCAGTTGTTGTTGTTGTTGTTGCTGTTGCTGTTGCATGTACGTTTGTGTGTGCAACTGTTTCTGTGTATGTGTGTGTTGAGCTCTGCTTTGGCTGTGGCTGCAGCATTTTGGAGCTGTTTTAATCATTTGAATGCTGCACATTGTTTTCAAACCCCCCCGTTCAATGCTGCCTCTAAACACTGTTGCACTTTATTTGCTACGCTTTGTTAGTGAGCATGTGAATGTGAGTGTGTGAGTGTGTGAGTGCGCCGAGACTGATAAACATTATTGCAGTTGGGATATTCCACAGTATTCGATTTCGCTTTGATCATTTGCCACATGCAAGCGACCGAGCACGAAAATTGCAATCCAAATTGCATTGTTAACAGATTATTAAAATGAAAATAAATTGATGCAAATTTATAATTGCGCAAAGATTGCAAAATAAAAGCCGTAAAAAAACCAACACAAAATAATACATAAATATGCGTTTTTAAACAGCCTTTAGTCGTAAATTAGATACCACTTAATGAAGTTGTAGAGCATTAATTTTAAATAAATTGCATTGCATACATGAAAAGAAATTCTTGCATTCGATAAATTCCAAAATAAATCGAATTTTCTCCTTTATAAGAATATACCCTACTCTGTTTCTTGAGCGGTTGCAGGGTATATAATCGAAGTGCATGAAATTTGTCTGCGGGCGCTTCATTAAGGCGAAATATAATTGATGTTGTTGTTGTTGCTGCCGCTGCTGCTGCTGTTGTATATTTAAAAATAAATTTCACTGTTATTAAACAAAAGCTATTGTGTTTTATGAAAAGCGCATAAATAAAATGGCAAAAGGCGACGCAGCGCTTACTTTAATTTATTATGACAAGTTGCCCTGGCACTTTTATCTCTCGGCACACAAATTTTGCAGCCAGCCAACAGCAGCAGCAGCAACAGCAACAAAAACAAGCACACAAATACACACATAAATATCTACATATAGTATATATATTTATATATATGTATATTTGATATTTATGCTAGTGTGTGTGTGTGTGTGTGTGTATTATACAATACTCTATACATATGTGTGTGCGCAATAAAATAGCCACAAAACAAACTCTGCCCAAAAGCTCGGCTCTCTGCTTGCAGAGCGAAAACTAACTGCCAAAACAGCAACACACACACAGACAGACAGACACACTGATAAGAAGCAACAACAAATTGTGGCTACCACCTAAATGGCATGACAAATAAGTTGGCAATACAATTTACAGGCCATGAATGGAATGGAAGCAAGGTCCAGCTCAGTTCAACTACTAAAACTTCTCGACATTCTCCGTGCAATTAGTTATTTAAATGAGTAATTTCGCTTCAGATTTAATAGATTGAGTAGTGTATAAATAATTTGAACAGATTGCAGCGATAATTCCACATGAAATATTTGTGATTATTGTTACTAAACAAACTGACTTAAGCATATTTGATTGTTAGCTTATGCTCTGATTTATAGTTAACAAAGTGTCTATAATTCAAGGTAAATATTATTTTCTATTGCTCAACTTTGATTATGAAATCAGACGGAGAAATGTCGACATCAATTGCTGCACTATATTTAATATTATTAAATTCTGACAAGTTCACGTTTGACTTCGTAAAGAAGCCGAGTCGAGTCGAGCCGGCTTAGCTGCAGCATAATGTGGTGCAATGTTGCCGTAAGGTTTTTTGGGGGCACTTGCATCCTGCACAGCGGGGCATGTGGCCCAAGTGTGGCAAGTTGCGATGCCGACACAGCTGCAGGGGGCAAAGAGTTTGGGTGACTGCGAAATTGCGGCTATAACTCATGGCTGTTGAGTATGTGTTAAGATGGCAAGAGAGACTGAGAGAGAGAGGAGCGTGCAAATAAATTTGCAGATTAAGCGCATAAATAAGAACGGCACGGAGTTGCAAGAGGACATCAAGAGTTTTGGAGCGCAGAGCGAGGAGTGCGCAAAACGCAATTGCAATGTAATTGGAGCGCACATATTTAATTTAATTTAATTTAATTTACAAGCAGACTCTCCAACTCGTTGCTGTATTAATAATATTTGCAAATTCAAACAACAACAAGCGGCGAGCAGCAAATGGCGAACAGCGAACGGCAAACGGGGAACGACGAACTGCGAATTATGCGGCGCGACGAAAGGTGGCTGCCTCAAGTTGATTGCAATGATTTGGCCCTGCAACTCGCAGCAGCTGCAGCAACGCGTTGCATGCACAGCACACAGCACACAGCAGACTCCCTTCCTGTCTGCTTGCAGAGTGGGCGGGCGGCAGGGAACTAACTGGGCTGGGACACGTTCCAGTGTCCAGAGCTGGGAAACGCTGCAGCCAGGCAACTGGTCAGCAGGTTGCTTGCTGCCTGTTGTCGTTGATTTGTTTTGGCCAGTTGCCGTCGTCGTCGTCGACGTCGTTGCTGCGCGCTTTTCAAATTGCCCGTTGAACGCTGGTCGGGTGAGTAAAACGATTACCCGCCGGCTAGGCCTGCTGTGGTTAGAGGAGCGCTCTCGTATGTGTTGGAACAACTATTATTAAGAGCGCGTTCAGTTGGTGCTGTTGTTGTTATTTATATATACATATATATATATCTACATACAGACACATATGTATGTATATTTATACAAGTCGCTCTCGGTGTTTGCGGCCATTGTTCTGCTTTGGTTGCAAATTATTATTCGCATGGCGAAATGAATTGAGCTGCCCGAGACGTGGCGGAGGCTCGACTCTTGGCATGCAACATGTTTAGTTTATTCATAAACTCACACTCGCACTAACGTTCGTACACACACACACACACACACACACACACACAACACACACAGTTAAACCGGGTGTGAGTGCGTCGGCATATTCAAAAGTAGCCGCATTAAATGAGCGGCCTCAGCGCGCACTCAAATTGCCCAGTTATTAAGTAAATTGATTTTAAGTATGTTTCCAAATTATTTGCTTCTAAATGTTTTGCTGCATTTTTCTCTTTTCTTCGCCAGCTGCAGCGCTTTCTAACATTTCACATTGTGTTTTCGTTGCCGCTGTTGCACTTGTTAGAGGTAACCGGAACTATGGAGTTGGAGACGAAGTTTGTGACTCGAGCAAAAATTGATTGTTAACATCGCCTGCAATTTGCTAGCGATTCCCATTTAGATATGGCACGGCTAAAGTGCTGCATAAAATGTTGCAAGCTCAAGCTACAATTAAGATTATGCCACGTAAAAGCAACAATTAATTTTTAAACACTTTTTGAAGACTTGTTTCGATGTATCACGTACGACAATACTGTGAACAAAATTTGTGGTTTTCCATAGCTCTAAATAAACTATTTGCAAATGTCAGAGGTGCACAACTCTTATAAATTATATGTATTAAACATGAATTCTTATTGTTTAATGATATACAGATATGTTATCAATTATTTAAAATTAATAAGACTAGCTATCAATTTATTTGAATACCGTTTCTATATTCAGTTTAACTGTTGTCTTTAATAACACAGCTACTTATGCTTGTAATTTTAGAGAATGCTGTGTGCGTTTTATTTTTATGTAAGGGAAATCACTTTAGGCTCAGCTTCAATTACATTATGTTGGTTCTTCTTCTACACTTTTCCGGCCCTACATGTTGCTGTAATCGCAGCAGTTGAACCCGATTACATATATCAGTGGGCATAAATGAAGATTTCTATTAGCAGACGTTAAATTTAATTTAATTTAAAACTAACAACACACATAACATGGCCAGATGAGCGCGTTACATGCAAAAAGCAAAAACCAACAGCAACAAAATTGTTAAATGATAATCAGGCAGTCGACTCGAGCTGTGGCAACTGGAGTGAAGTGAAGTGCAGTCAAGTTGCGTTGCGTTGTGCATAGTGTTGAGATGGGGGGCACCTGCAGCCACTTGTTGTTGTCTTGCGTTGTGTTGTGTTGTGTTCGCAGCAGTCAATGAAAATGCTTCATAAACAGTGCAATTAAACTAATGACTGTGCCAGGTACTGCAGTCGCTGGCTCAACTGACCAACGGCAGCAGTAGCAGCAACACATTGAAGCCGCCACATCGGACCACACACGATGAAGACACCACCGGTTCTTCAGGCTCCGACAACAAAACGCGGCTCGTTCGTCAGGCTGCTTTTGGCACTTGTGCATATGATTAGCCAGCGCTGAGGCGCGTTGAAGCTCGCTGTCAGTCGCTGGCATTGGTGCAGCGCAGTGCTACGTGAGCTGGCTGCTGCCACGTGCAACGCAAAGTGGTTGCTTGCCTGATGAAATGTGCGCGATTGTCTAATGGGTCGCCAAATGGGCAGCGGCGGCTCCTACGCTCTTGGATGGGGCACAACTGATGTATTGCTTCAAGTCCAAAGCCATTGCGAACTCGGCTGCTGTTGTTGCTCTTTGCCATGTTTATGGTTGCCATGGCAGCAGCAGCAGCGGCAGCGAGTAGCTAACCGGTTTTTTGGTTATCTTAAAAACCCGACTCGAGTCAGGTAGAGCAGCAAGAGCAGCCAGAGCAGCCGGTTCCGAGTGGTCGCCTACTGTGCTACAGCAGCAGCAGCAGCAGCAGCCTCGCTCGCTTGCTCGCATGTTGGTGGTGGCTTTAATGGCTTCCGCCAGCGGATCATAGGAGTGAAATAAATGGCCAGACGGAACCAATAAACGTCGCGCGTTGTGCGTTCAACGCTCGTTCAGCCGAAATGAGTTAAGAACTGTGGACAGTTTCTGCAAGTCGTTGACTCATTGCGATTTATGTGCCAGCATTACGAGCAGAGAAAGAAAATCGCAAGCGAGTCAGAAGAGCGACTAAGAGATGAGGCGAGACGGCGAGCGGGTTTCGTGTAACGCCCACGGTTAAAAAGTTGCTGAAATTCCTTTGGCTGGGCCATTTACTTGTAATAATACATTTTGCATTATAATAATAATATCGTCCGCTTGTATACAATATGAAAATATATATAAAATTGCCTAGACACTCATCAATCAGTCGGGGCTCAAAGGAATTGACCTGAACTGGGCCGCTGACGAGTGGAGTGGCTGCACTTTACTCGGCTGCTTCGGGGTGAATGTGGAAGGTGAAGACCAAGCCGCAGGAAGACAGGAAGAGAGTGAGGGAGAGCGAGAGAGACCACTCGACTTGTATAATAAAAGTAATTGCGTCTTTACCCTTTAGGGTTAGCGAGTGAAGCAAATTGCGACTTGAATGCAATGCGCTTTTCTATAAGCATAAAAATTGCTATAATTTGCTGAAGATTGCGTTTTATCCATAACCATAACTGACCCCTCTCCATTTTGGATAACAGCAAGTAAACCAGGCAAGCAGCCAACCAGCAATTTATTTTCCCTCAAGTCCATTCAATCAATATAGACAATATGGCCAAAGTCTACTAACTATTTATTATAAATGATGGATTGCTACAAAAATATTTGCTCCTAGTGAAGGGCAGCTAATACTTTGATTGGTTTTTTTGCGAAGAAATAACTCCAGGAAAAACAACGCTAATACTTATAATTATTTGTGGCATTTTCGAAATATATATTCGGCTTCGACAAACGTGGAGAAATATGTCTTTTAAAATACTTTAAAGCAACATTCGAAATACTTTAATATTTTGGCACGCAAAAAAATAATGGGTTGAGCCCTTGAGTTCGATGAGTGCACGACGACGACGACGACGACGACGACGACAAATGGCAACTATTTCAACTATTTGCACTTTATAACGAAGTTGCCCAATGAAACAAACATCGTCCAGTGGCGCCACATGGCTGCCTCATTGTTATTGCTGCCTCCTTCTGCTGCCACTGCTGCTGTTTGTTGCTTGTTTGCTATTGGATTTTGGTTCTGCGGACAGCGGACTGCCGACTGCCGACTGTGGCCTGGATGGTTGGCTGCCTGTCTGTGGCAGCCCCAAAAGCAGATAACAAATATTTGCAGGAAACCATGAGCCCCTTAATTAGTGTAAAGAAGCTCTCAGCTCTCTCCAATTGCCGCAAGCGCAGAGGGAGAGACACAGAGCGAGGGAGAGTGGGAATCCTGTAGAACTCATAAAATGCCAGCAAGGAAGCAATTTATCAAAGTTTTGTTGCTTAATTGTCGTCTGTGCGGTGTTGGCAGTGAAAGTTGTCCCTTTGCATGCAGCAGGAGGGTCGGGGGGGGTTGAGGGGGACTTTTCAACAAACGAGGGCGTGTGCGGCTGTTTATTTGCCCGCTTTTTCCTCCCCCATCGCCGCAAATCCTAATGATAAATGCTGTACGACATTTTGAGCCACCTTCCCGTTCGCTCCGCCTCCCATCAACATAATCATCGAATTTGCCTGAGCTGCAGTTTTCAAGATATTTTCCACATCATAAATACATAAAGAGGGCCCAAACACGGGGGAGTTGGTGGAGAGGTGGAGCTAAGTAAACACACGGCCACGGCCTCAGGTTCAGCTTCAGCTTCGGCATCGGCTTCGGCTTCTGTGTGCCGTCACATTTATAACAATTTAAAATTGCACGAAAAAATGGCAATAAAATCCCACAGACAAACGAAATTACGTGACCAATGTGTTTTATTACGATTTTATTGCGAAAATGCGAAGAAGTCAGCTCGCAACGCAGCAGCAAACGCAGGGAGCAGGCGGCGAAGCAACCGCAAATATGACTGCGTCTGGGAAGCGCTTTATTATTTATCTTTCGGCTGAAATCGGCACAGAAGCCAAACAGAAACCAGAGCAGACTCAACCAGCGTCGGGCGGGGGGCGCCACAGGCAGGAGCAGGCAGGAGCAGGAGCAGTCGATGCCTTCTTGTGGCACGTGAGCGTCTCGAATGCGAGGGTTGCAACTAGAGTACTAGCTGGGCCGCGGCTTAATTTATGTGCTGCCTCAGCCGCCTCAACACTGCTTGCTTCTCACGTGTCAGGTTAATGCGAAATTTATGTGGCCACTGTCAGCTCGCATTGGAGGCACCTCCGTCCATCACTTGCTGATGCCCCGCTCAAAAAACTGTGTCATACAAGTGAATTTAACCACCAACGCAACGGGGGCTGATGGCTGATGTCCTTCGCAAACCGAGAGAGAGGCGGAGAGACAGAAGGGGTGACTGCCGCCCTTAAAAAGCCATAAATGGCCAACCAAAAAAAAAAAAAAAGAAACAAAACGCCCCTGATACGAAGCTGACCGGTTTTTTTGGTCAGAGTTTGTGAGGTGGGGTGGGGAGAGACGGGAAATGTTTATATTGGTCTATTGAAATTATATTTAGCTTATGCAGTTTGTTGTTGTCGACATTTTATTAAGTAATTTGCATAAATTGTCACAGCAGCATATGCCGCATATGCCCAGAAAAGGGTGGCAAGGTGTGGAAATTAAAAGCCTGATTACAGCCATAATAAAACCCAGAAAAAAATAGAAGGCGATTTGATTTTCCATTTAATTTGAAAAGCTGACAAATTAGAATGAAAATTGACATTGTGCTCTGACTCAGCGCAAAGTAATTTCAATAATTTAACTATAATATTTGACTTTACGAAATGAAATATCTCAATGGCAGTTGACCTTTGCCAAAATAAATATATATATGTATATATATTTGTCTATGACTGCCATTTCTCGACAGCCCGCTTTGGCAGAAAGTTTGTAAAGACCAAAATCTTGCGCCAATAAAAATGATAAAGATTTTCTCGTACTTTTCTTTTTGTGCTCTTTTGCGGAAATATAAAATTGAATTATTGCATGCAATTTGAAAAAAAAGAACCAACAAAGCTGACAGCAGTCGAGCTAAAAGCCAAGCAACAACAGCAACATTGGCACTGCCAAAAAATTTGTCAAAATAATGGCGTCATTCTGCAGTGGTCGCCAAACGCGAGGGTGAAGGAGTGGGCGGCCATTGCGAGCCGACAAAAGAGGGCAGCAAAGGCAGCAAAGGATCCGCCAGGACGCAAGGCACACACACACAAACACAAACATGATGCTGCTGCTGGCGACGCTATGGTTTATCCTTTATCCTTTATCCTTATGCTTTTTTGCACATTATTTGCTTTTGCAATTCAAAGCGATTAAGTGCGACGACGTCGATGCAGAGGACGCGACACAAGCGAGCGGAGGAGTCGCGTCGAGTCGAGTCAACTCGACTCGGGGGTCATTAAGGACGACATAAAACATGTTTTTGTTGCAATGGCAATAAGTATCTGTAGCGTGTATATCTATGTATATGTGTGAGTATATAGAAATATTGCATGCCTAATGGCCAAGCTGAAAGTCGTATAACTCAATGAGGAGGATGAACCCTAACCCTACCTACCACTAGCTGCCCCCCTCTCTTTCTCTGTCGCTTGTCTGTCTATGGCCATTAGCGCAAGCGGTTGCATTTACAATAATACAGAAAGGCAGCCAACAGCAGAGAGGAAGAATTTAAAAAGTAAGCCCCATTTAATAGAGCAATTATGACCAGTTGAAAGTCGACGCGAACCGAGAACGGAAAAACTCTAACTGAGCCAAGCGACGCGGCCATATTTCAAAGTGTTTGCCCGTAACTAATTAAGCAATTAATTTTCGAGCAGAGCCAGCAACACACACACACACACAAACACACACATACTGTGTACTGAACGTACAGAGCATGAGAACAAGTTCAACAAACTTTTCTCAAAAATAATTTAGTGTCTGTTGTTGATGCTGCTGCAGCTGTGGGCAGAGGGAAGAGTTTTTTTTTTCGTTCGGTGCCATAACCAATTGAGATTGGGTTCGAGTCCAATCCTTTTGCTCATGCGTGCTCCGAGAAGTATGCAATATTTTCGTCTTTTTTGCGCTGCTCGCAGAGTCTTCATAAAATATGTTAAATGCCCCGAATTGCTGGAGGGTGTGAAAACTTGAATCAAAACCAAACCAAAAAGCAAACCACGCTGAATATTTATGATGCGATTAGCAGAACTCCTCCTTGCTGTTGTTGCCGTTGTTGTTGTTGCTGTGCAGGTTGCAAGCAGGCAGTCGAAATTTACGGCAGGCTGGGCAGGTTGAGCAGGCAGCGAGGCAGGTTGCCAATTAAGCTGGGAGTGTGCCGCATGAATATGTAAATAAAAGCAGCTAATAAGTGGGTGTTTAATAACCGGATGGCCATGGCCGACAGCCCAACATTCGAGCAGACCCAAAATGCAGAGTCCCCCAAAAAAAAAATAAAATTGTAAAAGAGAAATTGCGAGAACGCTGTCGTTTGTCAAGCGGCAAAGGTAAAAAATCATTTGCGGGCGGGTAGCGAAGCGAGCGGCGCAAGGACAGCCCAATGGGGCAGCAGCAGCAGCAGCAGAAAAGGTAGCATGTTTAATTTGCGTGGCATTTGCAGCTGCCTGCGGCAAAAAGATAACGAAATAAAACGTTTGTCGGCACAGCATTGGGGAAAAACAGAGCCCACAGAAAGAAAAAAAAAACGAATACAAAAACAAAATACAAATAAAAATTAAGGCAACAGAGAAAACACAAAATGTTGTTTGTAGCGCAGTGTAAACTAATTAAACGGCTTGCATGTGTAGGCAAATACGTGCCTCGTATTGTAGCCGTACTTTGGTATTTGTAGAAAATAAATACTCGTATGCTGTGCCGCAAAATGGCAATTAAAGCGCGTCGAGCCATTAAAATTATGATTAAAATTTAATTTAGCGAAAATAATCAGGCTGCCTTTGATTAACTCCAAATGCGCGAGCAATTAAATCAAAAATATAACTTCAACAGCAATGCAAAAAAGAAAGAAAAAAATTATAGTACGCCCCATGAATTGCATTAAAATTCAATTAAATATCGAAAATCGACAATGAAGAGCGCAATAAAAACTAATAATAATCGCGAGTTAATGACTGCACTCTAACGCCACCTAGCGTACAATTGCAGCAAATCTCTCACATAGTGCACAGTCCTTGATAAATATGCTGGCCTAGCCAACATGAGTGTAGTGTGGACGAGGAAAACGCATTTATTCATTCATTAAACGCAGACAATTAAGTACCAGGAATTTCGTAGCACCATAAATCGTAACGCCCCCCAACAACAACCCTAGCATTTTGGCCCCACTTTGTGGGCAATGGTGGAAATTGTCAGGTCAGCTGAAAATCTACATATGCACTGACCAAACAACTATTATAAACTATGCGACTCCGGCCGCTGTCCTCATCAACCACGTTGTGTGGAAATTTTGGAAAATTTTCAATTTGCCAGGCTGACGGCCATTTTGCATTGGTCGCGACCATAGCATGGCCTCAAAAACCCGCCCCCGAGACACTAACCCTACTATGAGGGTGCCGCAATGGCGGTTAATTGAAAATTCTTCCTCGAATCACATTAGGAAAAAATGGATTGTCAAGCAAAACTATCGTGCAATTAAATACACGCTAACGAATGTTCCACCGAATTACACTGAGTTCTTTCTGCGAAATATTCTTCAAAAGCCTTTAAAATGTGAGCTGCATGATATTAATTTAAAAGTCATGCGAAAGGCCTGCCGCTGTCGGACTTATCAGTGCTTATCAGCAGCTCGAGAAATGTTGCTTGTGACGTATCGTTATGGTGGCTTACTTTTCTGAGTAACTGTGAGCGTAAGTGTGTGTGTGAGTGTGTGTGAGTGTGTGTGAGTATGTGTGTGAGTGTGTGTGAGTGTGTGTGAGTGTGTGTGTGAGTATGTGTGTTGCTCACAAGACATCAAATTACTTTCGTATGCAAATCAGCGGCTTTTCTGTCGACTTTTTTTTTTTGCAGTTGTATATTTTTTTTTTTTGCTCAACTGCTGCGGCTGCTGCTTCTGCTGCTTGCCACACGGCAACCGAGCGATGCCTGCCGCCGTCCCCGCCCACATTCCAACAGCCCCCCTTTTGCCGCATGGGCAACATTGGCAGACACAGTCAGACCTACAGATAGCAGACACGGCATTTGATCGGCACCAAATTTATCTCAATGATATGCAGATAAAACTAACAAGTACCAAGTTTCGTTATTTCTCTTTTTCGTTTCGGCGCTGTTTCTATTTTTCTTTTAGCTGCACTTCTTCGACTTTGGGGAGAGAGAGAAAGAGAGACAGAGTGAGGGAGAGAGGGAAAAACTACATTAGCAAATAAATTTATTTAGCATTACAAAAAATGAGGTAGCTGAGTGGCTTTTGCCGGTTGCCGGGCGTAGAGGGGGAACGAAGGCTCAACGGATGCATGTCTAAGAGGGTGTGTGTGTGTGTGTGAGTGTGTGTGTGCGGGCGCCATGAATTTATTTAAGATGCTTATTGATTGGATTTGATTTTATGCTATGGGAAAGTAAATTTGCGCAAATAAATTTAAATGAGGGCGTCGAGTTGAGTTTGCTGCCTCTGCCTCTGTCGCTGCCCCGCCCACTTGTGGCAAGGCAAGCAAAAAATTTCCTATTTTTTTCTGCTGTTCTCTTCTTTGTCTGTCTGTCTGCCTGGCTGTCTTTGACAACGTAAACTAATCCCCTCATGTGTGCCGCTGTTGAAGTCGGGCTAGACTAAAGCTGCGACTGGTTGGGGGGCCTTAGGAAAAAAAAATACGCATGAGTAATTTTCCAATTTTTGTTTCACATTTGCAGCTAATCTGGAAAATGGTTTTTCTTTTTCCTTCAGTCGCAGTTGGCGTTGGAGCTGGGAGTTTATTTATTCCATCGATATGTGTGTTCTCTGGGTGGTTGCTCTTAAAAGTTGTATATTTATTTAGTTACTCACATTAAGCTGCATTCGCTTACTTTGTCAATGTATTGGAAGGAGTTGAGTGGAGAAGTTTGTTGATGATACGACACTTACCTGAAAGGAAAAACAAAAATGTAAATTAGTTTTGAATGCTAGAAGTATCAACTTAAAAGTAAATACTTATAATTAAATTGACTTATGTATTCGAAAGTATTCTTCTTATATTACAATTTGATTTAAGCATGCAGTTTTGTTATTTTATTTTGATATAAATTAATATTCATTTTAAATATGTCTACAATTTCTCTGTACTCGAAATCGAAACGCAAAAGAAAACTTCGATCTGAACGCATTAATCTTCTTATTGCGTGGCAAATTCGCATGATGAGTTGCAACATCTCATGGGTCGATTTTTAATTTTTGCCGTGGCAAGTTGATGGCAGTGCCACAGCATGCAGCTCTTCATATTTTGTGCGGCGTAATTGAGCAAAATGAAATAATTAAAATGCGTCGCATAAAGTAACTTAAAAATGCTTTAACGACCTTTTGTTAATAACGCAAAGTGCAAATGTTCGCTCGCTGATTGTTGTGCGTTGTCCATCGCATACGCCATTTGCATGCAACAACAACAGGCAACAGTAGGCCAGGCTAGTGTGTAACTGTGCAACTGCAACACAGAGACTGCGGCAACTGGCAACTGTGCGCCACACGCAATTTTCATTTGCTGCTGTTATTAAGTGATAATTGAATTTTTATGCCAGCGCCAACAGACCAACAACAGACATGGAATGGACTTCAGGTCCTTTTGCAATTACCAGAAAGGTCAGACAAGCATAAAAGGTGACACAGTAAGGATACGTGGGCTGAACGTAAAAATATCTGATTCTCACACTGTCCTTTAAAAAGCTTTGTTACATTCAATCACAAAGATTTTAATTTCCACTTTGATTTTCATTGTTTGGAATTACTTCTTACCTACCAAAATTTGCTCTATAATTCACTTCTACTTAAAATATCTGTGTTAGAATTTCTTGACTTATTTGTTTCGCGCACATTTTCGGCTCGTGCAACAGCACTTGCAACGTCGGACCAACTGATGGCCGCAGCACTTAATTTTCGGCTCAATTCTGGCAGTAAATTGTGCTACCAACTTTCTAAATGACCAAAATTGCTGTCGGCCCATAAATCAGACGACGTTCAACGCTGGATTAAAATTTTCGGCCATGTAACGCACTTTCTAAACAGAGATAGAGAGACGAACAAAGAATAAAATTGCTCTAAAAAAGAAAAAAAAATGCAACAAAACGCTGCCAACTGTTTTGTCGGCCCCGTTTCGACAATTGTTATGAAAATGTATCAACAAAAAAGTATCTGCAGCTGTTTTATGAGGGGTCATAGACAAAACACTGCGACACTTTCGAGCGGAAACCGCAAACGTTTGCAGAAATTATGAAAATTCATATTTGTGCACGCACTTGGCGGGAAATTCGTAGGGGAAAATTCGCACTAGGCGGCGACGTGGCAGACACAGGTATCAGAGGACGCCGCGGGTGGCAGGCGTGAAATTTGCATGCGTCAATGGAATATGAAATTTAGAGAACAGTTGCAACTGTTGCAACTTGCCACATTCAGTTAGCCCAGTTGATTTACAGCCGTGTTTTTGCGCCCAACCCAAAAATGGGATGATCATAAATCTCGTGTGCTACTTTTTTGCCATTCTGTTGTTTTTGGCTGTTTTGTGTGTGTGGCAAATATTTTGGTTGCTGCGATTTCATGCCACGCACAAGGGGGGCAATTGCATTGCACTTGGGCTCGTTTTAATTTCTCTGCTGTGCACCAACAAAAAAAAAAAGAAGAAAAAACCCCGATGAGCAAAAAAAAAAAACAGGCAGAAGACAAGTCGCACACATTTCATGCGGCTTCCACAAAAGGTAACGCAGTCCAGTCGAGTTGCGTTGAGTCAAGTCGAGACGGCCCAAAACCCGTCGACGACGCCGACGACGACGACGACAACGAAAAGCAATTTACGAAAAGCACGCAGCGTTTAGATCAAAAGCAAAGACGTCGCGACGTCGCAAGTCGCCATTGGCAGGACACAGGACAGCGAAACAGAGACAGAGACAGCGAGAGAGAAAGAGAGAGCGAGGGCCAACGATGCTATACAACGCAAAACACATCATTAAGTATAAAATTCTTAAAATGGAATTTTAAATCATTAAAAAACGCTGCAAAAAGTCAACAGCAGCAAGAGCAACGACAACGACAACGACAACGACGACGACGACGACGACGAGGAATTTGCAATGCGTTTGCTTTATTTGGCAGTGGCTCGTTGGTAGCTGCAACAGTCGCATGCAACCAATGCCCAGTTGCTTTTGTCCAAAATGGTTGTGGCAGCAACAGCAACAGCAACACAGCAGCAGCAGCGTGCAGCAGTTTTTTTCTGTTTTGTATTTTTTTGTTTTGTTAGGTTTTTTTTTTATGTACACGCCAAGCCAAACAGCTTGAATGGAAGTAATGATGCTGCCCCAAACGTTGTCCAAGTCCAAGTCTTGAGAAAGGCGCGCAGTTGTTGCATTCGCAATGAGTTGCCGTTGTTGCCGCCGCAATCAGCAACATGGCCGCCTGGGCAGCAAACGAAGCTGAACTGCCATCGTTGCTTTTATCGGCGTTTTAGCTCGTTTTTTTCTGTTTTGTTTTGGAGTTTTCGTTGTTGCTGTTGTTGCTGTATTTTTCCTATATGCATCGCTTTTCGGGTAACATGTTGCCGCTGCACGAATTCTATGTTGCACTCGGAATTTGAAGTAAATAATTCTTTGTCCGCTGTTCGTTTTGCTTGCAACATTTTTGCAAGTGCTTCGTGCTCGTTAAGCATTTTGCTCTGCGATTTCTTTTCTTCTCTCAACATTTCGTTTCTTTTCATTTCTTTTGCTGCTGCTGCTGTTGTTGCTCATAATGCGCCATCCAAAAATGAAGCAGCATAAAAACCTAAATAAAAAGGGCGCGCCAGCTGCGAAAAGTGGTTCCGTTTCGTTTATCTCATATTTGGGTGCGTTCTGCAATATTCCCCCCCTCTCGCAAAACATAAAACGATGAGTAAAGTCGATTTATTCACGACTGTAGCTGGGATAATGACGTCAGCGAGCGTTAAAGAGACACAAAGTAGTGTTAGCTAATGACAAATTAATATCATATCACGCCTTTTACATTTTATAATGTTTAGATTTCATCATAGGATTTCTCAATCTTAGTTTGAATGCGTTTCTGCTGCTCGGCCAAAATACTTCACATTGCTGTGGCAATCAGACAAAAAGCTGTAAGCCATTAAATAAAGTCAACTCGTTCTGTAGCCCGATTCGTATTCGTTTTCGCATTCGCATTTGCTTTGCTGCATTTTTTTTCACTCTACTCGTTTTGCAGTCCATCTCCATCTTGTGGCGAAGTTTGTGAGCAAATAAATTCAATTTGCTGGTAGTCGGCAAAACGGCGACAGGTTTTTGCCGCATTTATCATCGCATCAACATCACACAGACGACAAGTCTGTGGATGGGAATGGATATGGGAATGGGAATGGCAATGGGAATCGGAATGGGAATGGCAATGAAAGAGGCAAAGACACGAAACGGGAGGCAAGAACACAGCTCCAAATGAAACGCCATTTACCAATTTATTTATTTATATAAGGCGAATATATTTTATAACCCGCAGCAAATGCAGTCGAGCACAACGCGCGCGCACAAAAAGCAGAAAAAACATCCGCAAACTAAGAGCAACAACAGCAAAAAAAAAAAAGAAACGAAGAAAAATCTGAAGAAAAAAAGATGTTGTATGAAGTGACCAAACTAGTTCGTTAAAATAAATTCGAGAGCCACTAACAATGTTGAGTTGGACGGACTGTGGGACAGACGGATGGACAACAACATGCAACGCGAGGAGACCGAGAAGACTCCAGGTTCCAGTTTGAGAGCAGGCTGCGATGTCGACGCAACGACGACGACGACGACGATGCGATGCGATGTATGCGGCAGGGCGAAGATGTATTCCTTTTGGGATGTTTTTAATTTTTCTTTAAAGTCGTTAAGCGTCGTCGTTTTTTGCGCCTTCCTCGGCCTTTGTGCCTCCGTTCGTTTAGCTGCCGAAGCTGCAATGGAGTTCGAGCTGAGAGCTCAGAGCCATTGCCATTGACGTTGCCGTTGCCGTTGCCATTTGCTTCCTGCGTACCGCGGCATTGCCTTTCTAATGGAGTTTTGCAGATAACAGGCAACAGCAGAGACGATGCGAAGGCGAAGGCGAAGGCGAAGGCGAAGGCGAAGGCGAACGCAACTCGACGGCAGCTCCATCTCCATCTCCATCTCTACCTTCTATTTACTGCGTCTCGCCCCCAACGCCTTTCCACTGCCAGAGCAGCTGCTGAGCATAAACACACACTTACACGTACTTGGGGCAATGCCATGAAATGAAATTAAACCCTTTTCGGCGACGCTGCTGACGAGGAACGAGAAGCACTCGAAAGGAGGAGCGCAAGGCGACGAGGTACGGCAAATAGTTGCAGAAAAATTAACATTATTGCAATTTCGCAGCCTCGAGAGCAGGCAACGGCTAACAAGCGATACCCCAAGGGACTCTGTTGTTATTATTCGCTGCTGTTGCATCCTTACCTTTTGCAAACTCGCGTATAATTGAAGAGCTCGACTGCATACGGCCATAAATAGAAAATCGTTTAGAAAATTAAAGAATTGAGTCTGGTACTGAATTCGCTATTCGCTGTTTGGCCATGGCTCAACACTCGCCTCGTATTTCTGTCTATTCCAGGTTTTTAGTTGGCAAACTAGCAGAAAACAACAATGCAAATTGTTAAGAACTATTTTGTAATTTTTCTCTTTTACCGACGACAGGCAGCATATGCAAATTTCCACAAAGCCAACCGAGAGCGGAAAGGACAGCAAAAGAAATGCTGGGGAAACACAGAGACAATTGTTGGGGCCACTCCTTGAGGAGAATGTTTTGCATTGCTGTTGTTACAGAGTTGCGAGAGTTGCAAGAGTTGCGAGAGTTTGCTTTCATTGCGGCTCGCGCAAATAATTCACAACTCAAGGTACTGCAACTTTTTTACGCAAGTCTGAAATCATTCGCATGCGACACTTGAAGCTGACGGCATTAGAGAAATTTCATTAAAAAGATACTTTAACAGCGGAAACTTGGCAAACAAACTTCTCCCTAGTTGTGCCTCAACTTTAAGCTGTTAGTTGGCTCACATCAGCGAATCTGTTGGTGCACTGAGTACAAACAACATCATCGTCATTGACTATTTTCGCTCAACATTCAATTGTAGTTTTGATTTCGATTCCGGCTGCTGTTGCTGCTGCTCAACAGTTTCCCGCTGTGTTTGCAATGATAACAGCCAGTCCCAGAGCCATTTGCAATCCCCAACCCACATCCACAGCCACAGCCACATCCAGATGCAGATGAAGTACCAGTTGACTGCTGGGCTGTCGCTGGGCTTTGGGTTCTAGTAGGAAACGCAGTGGGCCGCCTCATGCAAACTGCAGGCGGATTTCTAATCTGTCTTCGCGTGCTGTTTGCTTGCATGCAAGAGAATTGCAAAACACGGCGAACATGCAACGCTATTTCCACTCCCCTCCCTCCCAGGCCACTGCGTTTCTACCATTAACCCCTCCACGACGCTCTTAACCCTGCTTAGCCCCAAGTCAAACAGAGGCAACATCAACAACAAGGCTGCCACATGCTGCGCTTTGCTGCTCATGTTGTCCCTGTTGCACGCACACTCACACACACACCCACAGAGAGACACACTGACTGTGTGGCACACACACACGTTTATGCAAATGTCGGGCGCACCATCATAAAATTGGATTTGGCAGCTGATTTGGCGGCTATTTTAAGCCGCATTTTTCGCGCACAATTTTTGAATTAAAATTTCGGCCTGCAATATATAAATTAAATTTAATTTTAGTCTGCATTTCGACCATTGCGTCTATTTATTTTTAGTTTTATTTCAATTTTTTTCTTTTTTGTTATTTTGCGTCGCAAATAAGTGTGTTTTTATTTTTCGTTTTGTTTATTTATAGTCGCATTTTTGTCGCATTGCGAATCTCCGTTGAACTCTCGGCGGCCGTTGTTGCCATTGCTGTTGTCTCTGGGCCGACTAAATAAATTTCGTTTTAAGCGTTTTCGCCACACTCCATATACAAAAGGAGTTGCAGGAGCCACAGCAACAGCAACAACAGCAACAACAGCAGCAGCAGCAGCAGCCAAATAGCCAACGATAATAAAATAAACAAAAGGTTTGCCGCCAGCTTTGGCCACAGCGCTAAAGAAAACGCAGTTGAGCAGCTGAGACGAGGTCGAAGTAAGAGGGAAGAAACCCTCCAACCTTGCTTCACCCTCCCCCCTGCAAAAGGTGAGACGTTGTAGTTGCTGCAGGTTTCGCCAGTTTTATTTGTGTGTTTTATTGTGGGCATATCTCAAAAGCGAATCTTTCGCCAGAGTCGAACTGCAGATAAAAGAAGGCAAAGAAGACAAGCCGAATGAAGCAAGCGAGCGATTGAAGCAACATATGAACAGCACACCGACTGAACAACTGCAAAATACATAGTCTATAGAGAAGAATACCCGAAGAAGTGTATAACAAAATCAATAGAAATACCCAAGGGAAGCTGCGAGAATGGCAACTTGGCAAAATAAATACGAACAATAATAATAATGAATAAAGCTAAAAACTCTGTATTCAGATATATTCTTGAGTATTTGAGTTTGTTAGAAAAAATATAACATGATTCAACATTTATTTTGTAACCATAAAAACGCTCTACAACGATAGCAACTGCTAAAAACGCTTGCGAAACGCTTGCGAAACGCTTGCGAAACGCGAGGAAAACGCGCGCAGTTTTGGGGCCGCATTTCGCTCTATTCGCCTATTGCTCCCCTTGCAACAAGCGGCATTGTCACTGCCACTGCTCGACAAGATTGCGTTGTATGCTGGCGGCAACGAGACGCTGTCCCTATGCGCCGCCAATGCCCCGCCCCGCCCCCCTGGCCGCCTAGCACCTCCCGCGCACATATGCAAATAAAGCAACATGCGGCGCAACATGCGACTTGAGGCAGCCATTGAGTTGAGGTCCCAGCGCAGACAGACAACAACGCATCCGCATCCTCAGCTGCTTCGCTGCCTTCGTGTATCGAAGATGAATAAGGAGCTATTTTTACTTTTAAATCTTAAACAAGCATTTCTGTTGCACGTTCGTTGTTGTTGTTGCTGTTGCTGTTGCTGTTGCTGTTGCGGATGCGGGTCTTTTGTGGCACTTTAGCGGTGGCGGTGGCAAGTTTCTCAGGCTCCGAGACCCGAAGCAAACCCAGACGCAGCTTGATGATGTTGTTCCCTGTCGTTGTCGTTGTCGTAGTCATTGCTGTTGTCGTTGCTGTTGCTGTACTTGTCTCATCTTGTTCTGTGGCAATGTCATCGAACTATCGGCAGCAGCAATTTCGTGCTGTACGCTGCACAGCAAAACATTTTTGGCCACGTAACTTTGACTGCTGTAATCCACATAGGCTCTGGGACTCGTAGTTTTTTGGCTCAATCGCCTGCCAGGTGCTGTTGCGGTTACTCAGAGTTATTTAGCAGGCAAAAGATACAGATACAACATCCACAAGATACTTTAGTGGCACATGTCTGCAGCATCTTTTTGTTTTGCGGCCAAGTGGACTTAGGGTCTTAGCCAGCGAGCATTTATTTAAGCACACACACTCACACACACCGAAAAACTATCGTCGACCAACTTGCAAAATAAATGTGTGTGTGTTTGGGGCTGCCAGACGAGACGACTGAAATCCTCATGTGATTTATGCAATTAGCACTCGACTAAGTCTAGTTAATGTACGACATGTCGTTGGCAACTCTGCCCCGTTTTTGCCAGGCGACGAACCGTGGCGCCGCCAATGGCCGCTTAGACATTCAAAAATCAAATTATAAATACAGATGCAGATGCAGATGGCAGTTGAAGTCGAAGCAGATACAGCTACAGATAGAGATACAAATGCAGCCCCTACACGCTCTGCTGCCGCCAGTCCCAGAGCATCATCGAATTTCCACGAAAAATTGTGTGTGTGTGTGTGTGAATGTGAGTGTGAGTGTAATTCGACATGGCTTCGTTTCTGTGATCGGGTTCTACTTTACGGCCTGCCAATTGGTAGGCAATTTTAATGCATATTTCATTGTAGTACAACATTACTTGGCCCTGGATAATG
This sequence comes from Drosophila siamana, assembly GCA_035047445.1. Classification (NCBI taxonomy): domain Eukaryota; kingdom Metazoa; phylum Arthropoda; class Insecta; order Diptera; family Drosophilidae; genus Drosophila; species Drosophila siamana. The sequence goes on along the minus strand of JAWNPP010000004.1, from coordinate 8,024,364 downwards.
CCTGCTGTCCCATTGAATTCATGTTAAACTCTCCCCCCAACCCCCGTGCGCCACTCCCTTGCTCTTGCCCTTGCTGTAGCGCTCTTCGGGGGAGTTGTACTCCATATTGAATTATGATTTATGATTGGAACATGTTGTAACTGGCGCAAGGGTACTTAGAATATACATACATATATAGTATATGTATATAAATGCAATGTGCACATATGCGCTAGTTAGCGCAGCATTTGCTGCAGCTTCAGCAAAGTTAGAAGAAGTTCGAACTTGAAGTGGTTGAAGGCCAAAAATAGCGACATTTGTGCGCGGCCACTTGAGAAAGAAACAATGGGAAAATGGTTGAAAAAACAACGAACTCCATGTTTTACTGCTTGCTCGCGACAAGGACACAAGTTATACTCAGTTTTTCAGTTTCCATTTTTTTTTTGGTTTTTGGTTTTCTCATTGCACTCGCATATGTGCCGAACAAAGTCAATGGTTGTAATTGGAGCTGCAATGGCCTGACAATTAGCCCATTATCCCATCCAATGAGGTTCACGGGATGCACAAGATCTCTAGAGATTAAATGTAATGCAATAGAGTGAGATCTATACATTTTAAAATATGAAATAATCTCAAGAGATAATTTATTTCGAAAGAATTTGTGGAAAACATTTTGTGAAATGTTTGGGAAATATTTTCTGGCAATTCTGTATATTTATGCTTATACTTCTATTTCGAACAATATTAATTAATACATTTCAACACTTCTGTTTAGGTTTTGGAAACATCTATCGACTTGTTTTCATTTTTTTTTTCATATGAATTACATAACAGTTTTTTTTAATTATTTTCTATGAATGAACTGAAAGCGTTCTTCTGGCGGCCAGCGCCTAAAGCTGGATTTGCCGTGCTCTAACCTTGTTGGCTGGTCCAAGCGAAAGGGGCAAGAGAGAGACAACGTCTAATCACCACAGCTGTCAGCTGCACTCATCCGATGCGACAATGAGTGTGGCAAGTCAACCCATTCAAGTGTCGTTGTATTTTAACACGTGAGTGACTTTTATACGTGGCCATTGTGTGGAGAGATGACTCGTTTTAAAATGCCAGACGAGGCACAGGGCACAAGGCGCAGGAAAATTCACACATGCAGAGGACGGAGGGCGGCAGCGAATGGGGAGATGGAGAGAGGGGAGGGGGCTAGGTGGGGTAGCTAGTCATACTCTTAGGACCGCATAAAAATGCCATATAAATGTGACACTTTAAATGCCAACGACCAAAATAGTTTTGAATGGCAGTCGGGCGAGACAAGAGCAGGGAAAGGGAGCAGGAGAGTGGAGAGTGGAGAGTGGAGAGTGGAGAGTGGAGAGTGGAGAGTGGAGAGTGGAGTGTGGAGGGTGGAGAGGGGAGTCGGTGGCAGGGCACTTCACTTCACGTGACGAATTCGTGACAACGAAGTCGCAATGGAAATAAAAATGAAAATGGCCAACTTACATTTATTTGCATTTTCAAGTTTTTGGCCAGTGTGCGAAGCGTTTGCTTCACTTTTTTGCTTTCTTTTTTTTTTTGCACTTTTGTCTTGTTTTTTTTTGCGCGCTGTGTTAGCCAAGCACACATTCCTCATTTCATTTCAGTTGGTTTCTGTTGCTGTTTCTGCTTTTGCCTTGCTTTGGGTATCGTTCGCCCAGTTCCTTCCTTCCGTTCTGCGGGCTCTTCACACGACACATTTTCCACAAGAATGAGTCCAGCGAGTTGCGGCGACATATTTGCATATGTACGAGGAGTGTGTGCTGTGTGTGTGTGTGTGTGTGTGTGTGTGAACTGTCAACGCGCCATAGAACTGTCAACTTGATGGTAATTCTCAACAAAGCCATGAAAACTGCCAACGGAATGAGCCACTGCATACGAAAGCCAAACGGACTGAGTGGCAAAGTTTTCCTCCCCCCATTTTCACTTGTCGCGCGTCGCGTCGCTGTCTGGTTCAGGGTTTTTTTTTGTTGTTTTGTGCTCGTTCAAGACAAAGAAGGCGCTGCTGATGGATTCATACAAATTAAATGGCATGCTTTGGCTGTATTTTGGGCACAGACGATTTCTCATTGAAAATGCATGCAAACATGTCGTATTTATGAGTTCCCCCAACTCCGCCCACTTTTCATTGGCAAGTGGCAAGTTGCATGTGGCAGGGGTGACTGGCAATTAGTGCGATGTCGAGCAGACACTTCCGCTGCATCTTGAGTGCCACATCCGCTGATTATAAATCAAATGCTGGCAAATTACGCACACAGTGCACAGCTTGTGCTTTAAGCTATGTACAAAAACTGGAGCAATTCTTTCAAACTGTCATTGCTATATTAGTTCCTTCTTATCAATTGCAAAATTTCCATTTCGCTAATTTCCCCAGCTGAACTTTGTCTATCAACGCACTTAATTACAGACATTATTTTTCAAAATGGAAAACTAATTTATTTTATACACATTGCGTGTCGTAAATCTTCAACGATTTATGCTTATTGCCAATTTATTGGCAGCAGTGCAACACATAACAAAAAAAAAAAAAAATAAAAGAAAAAATATGGAAAAAAAATTGACAAAGAATGGGAAAAATTGCATCGAAGCGCCAGCAAAGTTCAAACAATCAACGCCATTGTTGCGCCACAGCACGCTGTTCATTTTGTCTACATTTCACAGTTTCCATATAACGATATTGTCAATTTACTATCAGCAACAGCCAGCAACAACAGCGACAGCGACAGCGACAGTAGCAAAGCCTCTTTGCCACGAAGCGCACAAAACAACAACAACAAAAACATGGTTGAAAAACTGAAAAATGTATTATTAAGTCCCAAAGCTGCACTTCAATTAAAATGCATTTTCGCAGTTTATGAGCTTAATCTCATAAACAATTTCTGCATTGTTGGCCACTCTTTTTGTTGGTGTCGCGCATTTTGATTGTCAGCAGAAGCTTTGCATATTATCCAATCAATAGTGAAATGATTGCAAGCTAACGAGAAGCACAAATTTGTTGCCCCAAAACTCATTACATATATGAAAATAATCAATGTGATTTGCATTGCTTCCAAACATGTTTGACATATCGAAGTCCTCCATATTTTTATTGCATAAATTTGCCTTTTATCTCTTATTGTGTATTAAACTAAAAATATATTGCTTATTAACCTTTCACTCTCTTTATGCCAACGCTTAGCTACTTCAACAATTTTGCACAGCAATTTCGATTAAGAAAAGAGCTACTTTTTACTGCATTTAAAGCGCCTACAAAACTGTCTCATAACCATCTCAGGAGCAACTCTACTCAATATCCTGAGGCCGCAATTTCCACAGACTCGCAACCTGTTTTTTCGCCTCTTGTTGTTGTTGCGATTTTTTTGTCTTTTAATAACTTTATAATGGCGTGTTGTATCACGCGCTCGAGCATCGTGTGGACACGCCCCCAAAAAACACAAAAACAAAAACAAAGGCAGACAATATTTCGCTGCTCTCTGGCTGCCTGGCGAAGCCAAACAACAATTGCAAACTGCCGCGAGTTGTTGTTGTTGTTGTCGTTTGTTGTTTGTTGCTGCAGTTCGTGCGATTCTTTTTTCGGTTATCGACAATTTTCAATCTATGCGCATAACTCAAGTGTCGGCGCAGCAAGCAAACCCGACACCCCAAACGACCCCAAAGCCCGCATAACAGTGCGCGACCTCCTCCTCCTTCCTCTCTATCTGGCTTGCCCCGTCTCAATCGAGGCATATGTGCAACTTCCGTGCAGAGCAGCGCTCTTAACTGATGCTGCGCCTCGATCCGGGCCCACGTTCTGCGGGCCCAGTTCTCGCATCAAACTTGGCAATAGGCAGCAAGCCGAAAACACAGAAAAAAAGCAGGCCGAAGCATGCGAAGCAATAGAACACAACAACAGCGAAATAATATTGGCAACATTTTATTGCACTGTGACCTAGAGCATCTGTGGCAGCCACTGGTCCTGAACCTGCTCGAAATTTGACTCCACGCTGTTGTTGACCAATGGGGTTCGGGTAACAGGACAATCGCAGCTTCAGCGTCGACCCGACCCGCTTCAGTAGAGTCCACCTCCTTATCGCCGGGCAGCGTCAATAACATGCCACCCGACGACGACATTCATTCTCACTCTCACTCCCTCCCACTCCCTCCTGCTCCCTCCATGCTGCCAGCCATTTGCCAGTGTGGCCCCCATTCGCATCCTTGTGCGTCTCGTTTGGCTGCAAAATTTACATCCTGTACGGCTGATGGTCGTTTTACTGTTTCCGTGCCGGACTCCGGACTGCGAGTGGCAAGCCATAGACGGGTCTTGCAACGCATATGAATATTTTGCAGCAGGCAACAATAAAATCCATGACATCATAAATATCGATGCGTTGCCATTGCGAAATTTTCGGTGCGGGCTTAGCACAGCACACAGCACACAGCACACATAACACAGAGGGTCATACATTCTGTTTCATTCTGTGCGCTGCTCCTGCCCAGTTACAGTTTTTTGGGGGCATGCCACATGCCACACCCGCAGCCAGTCGCCGCGCGATAACTCGATAATTATGTCCGCTTTTGTTTATTTCGCACATCGATTACAATTTCGACTGCTGCCGACCGGGGAGCGGGGGCAACACAAAAGCAGGGGAGGGGGCGGCAGTGGTCAGTCGGCTGTGGGCTGTGTGGCAGCCCCATTAGATAGGCTGGTTGTGTGCATACATCATAGTCTCAACACTTGCGCAATTTACAAACTTAACTCTGTCGAGGGCGGTCGAGAGGAGGGCGGAGGGAGGAGTCGAGGAGAACGCTCACCTGGGAGCGAGATACTGAAGTGCATCAGTTGCCCCCCGGAGGCAGACACAGGTTACTGGGCTGGTGGCAAGTGGCAGGGTGTGTTTGTCTGGCGTCGCCTGCCGCTCATAAGTAAAACGTTGTGAGCAAAGTTTTATAAATTATCCTTGTGAGAATCCTTATTTATGGCGCGTGTGCAATTTTCATTTTATCGCAGTAAAAGCAAAGTTAAGTTAAGCTGCTGCCGCTGCCGCTGCCGCTGTCGCTGCTGCTGCTGCTGTATCTGCTCCTCCCTCACGTTGCAACTTTGCTGGCACATGGAGGCGTTGCAACAGCAGCGCCAACAATAACAACATCTATCTCTCCATCTCTATTTCTCTCTCTCTCTCTGTTTCTCTCATTGTGGCGCTCATTTTTTATATTTGCCCCGACGAACTTCAATTGTTCAGCAGCACACACAAAACCCCACAAAACACAAACTCAACACGACTCAAAAAAGAAACTAAACCCAACCCAAAATCCAAACCAAACACGAACCGAAGCAAGCCGAACTCGTATATTGCACAAATGTCTGTCTAAGAAGCGACTTTGACACAATGGAGAAGATAATAAATGAGCATCAAAATTCTTTTAGATTTCAAATGAGAGCCAATATTTTTTGATATTAAAATATACTAAATATAGCTTAGATTTAAGAAGTTATCTGTGATAATTTTATTATTAAATAATTAATGTATCATTATTTTTATATTTATATATATAAAGTATACGTTTGTCTCTTCGATAATCATTATTTTTAAGAAATTACATTCCTTTTATTAGGCTTCGAATATCTACTATCATTTAACATTATATTCTACCTAAGTAATTATACCTAAGTAAAATATTCTGTGAATTTTAAGTTGATTTCCAATATTTTCTAATGTTATATGCTCTCATCTCAATTCCACAACTGTATAAAATGTAAATCACCCCTAAACTCGCTGATTTGCCCCATTGTCTCGTACCCTTTGCTCGGCAGATGCATTGCGGTAGTTGGCGGTTATGTATGGAGGATGAGCGGACAGATAGGACGAATAAGTTGAAGGAGCAGTTGAAGATGTAGCTGGAGTGCAAGGGGAAGATCTCTCTCGTTGAGCTGCCAAAGTTTTTTATGGCCTGCATATGAATATTATGCGCTCGAGTATAAAATGTTGTTGGCCACACTTCCTACGTTTCACTTCCTGCACTCGACTCGAAAGCACATCTTAAGCACACACATGCATATCTCTCTTCATATACACAACTATATGTACGTATATATACATATATATTTCTATAGCTGCAACTAACAATGCACAATAACAATAACAAGAGAGAGAATACAACAAGCAAAAATGCTTTAAGAGTTTGTCAGAGTTTGCCTTTAACTTGAGTCGCTCGCCCGAGGCTCAAAACTGAAAAACTTGATTCCGAAAATCCTCGCACTTGTGTTCGTCTGAAGTTTTCTTTGTTTTCCCCCTTCTCGCAGGCATAAAGTAAGTTGGTGTGTGTGTGTGTGTGTAAAAAATATTTAGCTAGCAAAGTTTTATTGGCAAAATCTGTTTATGGCTTTTGAATTTTAATTAGTTTACATTATGTCGAAATGTTGCTGCCTCGCACACAATGGAGAACAGAACAGAACAGAAGAAGTAGTGTCCTGACTCACAGCCAGGCTGTGAGAAGAGTTTCATTACTATTTGTCTGCTGCCTTTCCGCACAGCAGCCGCAGCCGCATTTTATGCGCAGGATACAAATGTACATGAATAACTAAGCGGGGCAAGAAGTTCTTGTTGGATTCGAGAGTGGGGAAAGGGGAGCGAGAGGACTTGCTGCAGATTCTGTGTGCTTGCGGCCTGTGCTTGTGGCAGGATCAGCGCCAAACTTTGGCGGCAAACTGCGAACGTGCCACGTTGCAAATTTTAATTCGACAAAAACATGCAACTGAAATTGTTATTGGATGTTTTGCGACTGCCTTCTGCTTGCTGCCTGCTGCCACTGCCACTTGCAACTTGCCCCAAATTGTGAACTTTCGCATCCAGCTTTATTTATATTTATTTTTTATGTGCGTTGCACTTGCAACTTTGTTTTGGCGCTTTTCAAAACGTATTTTTTTTCTTCTTTTTGATTAGAAAAATTATGCAATTCATTTTTAATATATGCAACTTGTAAAAATAAATAAAAATAATACCATAAACATTTATTTACGCTGTCTGTTGCCTTTCACTTCAGTCATGTTAACATGGCGACATATGTTAATTTGGTCTGAAGTTGCTTAGTCACCGCAGCGCCTATTTAAATGTTTGTTTGTTTATTTTTGAGCACAGAAATATGTATGCATATTTTATGCATTTTTATTTAAGCATAAAGCTTAAATGCCATTTGCCATTTAAGCCAAGCTTAAATCCATCGATTGCCTCGAAAATAAATTGGAAACTCATTAAGTGGCTCTTCAAATATAATGTTTTATTTAAATTGTTTTTGCAACTTGCCCCACTTGAAAAGATTTGCACTCCTTATTCTCACTAATTCTCGGCTTTAAATTGACTGGCAATTAATTGCCGTAAGCGAGCATTTAATTGAGTAGCTTTTAGTCAATTGATCAGGCTGTACTTGAGCTCAGCCGTAAATAGTCAACGAAACGCTGCAATTGAATTTAATGATTGACTGCAGTCAGTTTGCCCTCCGTCTCTGTCTGGCAGCTTATATGGCAGCGACTAATTAATGATGTTGCATGCAACGAGAAGCCAAAATGGCGACAATTGCGACGGCATGTTGGACAAGCTGACGAATGTGCGCAAGCCAAAAAGACAAAAAAAACAGAGTAAAATAAAACAAAAATGGCAACCTTTTGCTGCAATGCAGCCGCCTTGCTACCAAATTTGATGCAGTGCAACGAAGCGGCGACAACAGCAGCAGCAGCAACCACAGATGAAACGAGTCAAGTTTTTGTGTGTGTTTTTGCTACTGTTTTCAGTTCATTTTCAAATCGTTTCGTTTGCTTTGTGTGTGCATTTTTATTTAATTCATTTTTCACGTTTTTGCTGTTGCTGCTGCTGTTGCTGCAGTGGCGACTGTTGCTGCTGCTGTTGCTGTTATTGTCGCTGTCGTTTGGGGGCTGCAAATGTGCAATTAAAGAAACAGGTTACACGCCCATAAATCTTGCAATCTTGTTGTTGTTTTTGCTGTCTCAGCAACTGCAGCCACAGCAGCAACTGTTGCTGCTGCCACCGCGACTTTGACTCCGACTCCGAATCCGACTCCGACTGTTGCAAATGTATTCGTATTCACATGTCTTAATGTTGACAGCATTTTTGTGATTGTCTGATTTATTGTCAGCCAATTGATGACAAATAAATTACCAGCATTTTTCTTGTTGTTCGTTTTTTGTTTGTTTGTTTTTATTTATTTTTTTTTTTTGTTTGCCGTTTCTTTGACTGCATTTTAGCAGCCGTTTTTCCTTTTAGCCGCCTTTGCCTTTTGCCCGTTTTTGGTATCGCCATTTCGAGGCCGCCTCAATGCTGTTTTTTTGTTGCTGCAGCTTTTTGCCGCTGCGTTAATGGCTGTGGTAATTACTTTTAATTGCCATTGTAAAGTTTTCGCATCGCGCCAAAAATGGCAGCGCCTTCAACGTCTTTGCAAACTGGCCCTGACCACTTTGTCCATAACTTGGTCCAAGTCCTCGATGACACCGATGGGCAAACTGGCGCCTTTTCGATGGCCTCATTTATGGCACAGAAATAAGCAGAGAACAATACTAGTAAATTGCAGCAAGTCTCATCGTTACAATCATTAAAAATTATAATACTTTATTAGTATCGATAGAGTATTAAAAAATCGTTTAAGAACGTTGATCGCCGATTATTAAGTTGATTTATTGCATAATGAGTTTAATAGTTGGGGCTGATTAAGCAATTAAATCGTCGATGGAATAACAACAAATCGTGACTTTCAATTAGTCTAGACCTAAGTAGTTTAATTAACGTATTAAATGTGTAATAATTGTAGCAATCTTAGAAACAGGTTTTCGTTTGCGTAGAGACAATAATATTTGTATAATGCGCTGTTTTCAATAATAAAAACATTAATTTTCGACATTTATCGTGAGATTGCGCGTTAATTTAACGTATTAAATTTAATCATTAAATTTGTTTATCGCAAATTAACTTGTTATTAAGTTAATTTATAAATACTCGAAAATCCATTGAAATTTCGGACTTTTTGTTTTCTTTCGTATACAACTCAATTGCCGCTGGTTTTTGAACTCCTCCCACCGCACGTTCGACTGACTCCCCGCTCCCCCAGCCCCAACGCTGCCCCTTTTGCTCTTTGCCATGAATTAAACATATAAATTTTAATTATGCGCCTCACGATTTTGTACACAATTTGAATTGGGTTGACAGCGCAGGGTCCCGCAACAGACAATAACAACAACAACAAAGCACCGACATTTTTTTTTTGTTTAAGGTATCTTATTGAGTCGCTGGCCGCTCAGGTAAAACGTGAAACTCCCGAAATTTATCTCTAAAAATATATTTATATAAAAGTAACCAAACTTGCAGTCGACATCTTTATAAATTGCGCCAAAAAAAGCCGCTCAACATAAATCAAATCAGATATTTGGATTTTAAATACCCTGCACACACAACAAGTGCCTGCCAAGGCAGTTGAGACTAGCAGGTTATAGATAATAATCTATTGTCTTTATGTTCTACAAAATTCAAAGCAAATACTTAAGAACTATGACAGATATTTCAATCATATTATCATGATTATCGGCTGTGCTTTACAGAGTATCTGCTAGTTGAACCCATTTCACACTTAAGCAACTTAAGTTTTGTGGAAATTCTGCGGGCGTGCAGCCGCGATTGAAATCAGTTTGAAAGCTGCCGATGACAAGAGCGAGGGGCGAGCGGGACAGACGCAGAGAGATTGACTCAACTATGGCCTCTTGGCCATCTTGGGGCAAGGTGTCCCGTTGAGTTTTTGGCCATTTCGGATTTGCTTTCGAATGAGCTCTCGTAGCTCACGAAATGTTTTATATCGCGCGCATATTTAAACAATTTTGGAGGCTCGTTAGTTAGGCAAGCAAAAGCGACAGCCGAAAACGAACAGAAAAAAAAAGAAAAGAAAAACAACATTTCAGACAATCATAGCGAAAATCACGAAGTGTCCTTAGCCCAGTCCACACTGTGTGGTTGGGGCGCAGTCAGTGACTGCGGCAAAGGAAATGATTGCATTTAAAATTCAAACTCGAGTCCGCTGGAAAAACAGCTGAAGTCGGCACAAAGCCCCCATGTTCATGTCCACATCGTTCTCAAGCTCGCTGTTTGCCTGTCTGAGTCGCCGTGGCAAGCGGCAAGAGGCAAGAGGCATGAGGCACAGAGCCGCGTCAGCCATTTAGGCCGCGCCAGGCCGAACGAACGAAAAACTTACAATACTATACAACAAAAGCAGCAGCAGCAGCAGCAACAGCAGGCAAAAAAGTACTGCGAGTGAAAAAAGTCAACAACTGAATAAAAAACATTTTCGAATACAAATGTTGGCATTGCATAACAAACGTTTTCTAAATGAGGCTAACTAAGCAGCCGGGCAGCGACGTCAGCGGCGTCGGCGACGGCGACGGCGACGGCGACGGCAGCTGAGGCAGAGAAGGTCTGCATATGTTTGAATTGCCGATGACGATGACTTTTTTCCTTGTACGTCCGTCCGCCCGTCCCCCCTTGGCGTCCCCCTTTAGCTTGGCCTTTTTAACTGTTTCGTGTTTGGTTTTTCTGTCGTGGCTCTTGGCTTGGCTCTCTGCTTGGCTTGGCCCGGTGGTGGTCCGACTCTGACTGCCACTTTTTGCATAATAAGACCACAAAACTAACGGTTAAATGCTGGTCTACTCCCCGCCCGTCTTGGCCCCTATCGCCCACTGTCACCGTCCTGCCCAGTCACAGGCACAGGCAAATATTTGATTTGGTCTAAAGGTTTTTCTTTTGCCTTCTCTTTCCCGTTTTGCCGTTTGCTGTTTGCTGTTTGGTTTTTTCTGCTGGCTCTCGACATTTCTATGACTGATTTAATCAGCAGACTTTGACAAGAGTCAGGAAGTCGCCTCGTCCACCACCTGCCTAACCCTAAAACCCATTCCGCATTCCCCATTCACCAGTCGCCTTTCCCCCACTCGACATTCGACATTCCCTCGTTCCCTGCTCACATTTGTGTCGACTCAGTCATTTGGCGGGGAACGCTGCACGGCGCAAAATTAAATTAATTAGAAATCTGATAAGCTTCCACTCGAATTGCGCCTCAGTTAATTTGCAAAAACTGTCAAGTTCTGTTTTGTCAGTTTGTTAAAGCGAGTTAAAGGCTCGCATTAATGCAGATTCTCTCAGTCGAGTTTCAATTTGCTAAGAGCAGCATTTTATTATATCGAATGTTGACTGCAAACAAAATAAACTGCTAATAAATTCACAGCCCTATTTGTATAAGCATTTTGTATAGTCTTCTAAATGATTATTGTATTATTAAGTACCATATAATCGCAATAAAATATTTCTAATGATATTTTTTGTATTTATAATATAAATTAAAGTAATGAATTTATTTATTCACTTACCAATTTTCTATTGCATAAATTGCATTCATTTGAAGTTATGATTTGATAGATTTTTATAAGCTCTTGTTTTTTCTTGCCATTAAGTGCAAACACACTTTTTAAATTATTTCCTCTGACTTTTAAACTGTTCAGCTCTCTCTTAAACGTCCCTGCAGTTACCTGATAGTTTTTGCTGTTGCTTTCAGGTTCTGACAGCTAGTAAAAAACTGACAAATTCTAGGCACAATTCGCGGTCCATCTACCTAAACGACAACAACAGCACTTCACTGTGTGTGTTAGTGTGTGCTGTGCGTTGTGTTCTGCGTCCTGTGTCCTGTCTGCCAGCATCCTGCGAGCGAATTTTCAACGGAAGCGCAAATTAGCAGCGCTGCCTCCGCTTTGTATATGGCACTTGGAACTGCTCTTTTTATGACAGTGCAGATCCTTAGAACCCAAAACCTTCTTAAAAAAAAGAAAACGCAGTCAACTCAAGGATAAATGAAGACGACCTTGACTATTTCGGCATTATAAAGTCAATTATCAATCATAAAAATGCTGCTGCGTCTCATGTGTTTGAGTAAAAAAAGGTATCGCAATGTGGAGTGCATAAAAAACCGGGGAAAAGAAGTCGCCCAAGGATAACTCTAATGTTGCATTCGATGCCGACTGCGCGACATCGACTTGAGTTGACTTTTTTTGGTTTTTTTTTTTGGGTCTGTTTGCAGTTCGTGCCGCTTGCAATTTACGACAATTTGCCGCCGAAATGCACAGAAATAACGTGGCATGAACAACATTTCTCATTCGCTTGGCGTTTGCGGCACGAAATTCTTGTCATGATTCGATCGACTCGAGGACACGGACACGATGTGAACAACTACAACAACTACAACAGCAACAGCAACAACTGCAGCCAGAAGAACAGACAACGTTCACATGTTGCACTTCGGGGGTCAACAAAGTTCAGGTTCAGCTTGAGAGTTCTCGTCGTGGCTGCGATAAAAGCGGAAGGCAACTTGCAACCAACTGAAGCAATGAGAGAATTGTCAACATTGCAGCGAGCAGTAAATGCAAGATAAACAATTGATCGCCGCTGCAATCCAATTAAATTTCAACTAAAGAAATTACAAAAACCATCAAACGACTAAAAGAAAGATTTTAATTGGAAAGCAAAGAAATTTCTACGTTCACTTTAAGCTCAAATATTTTGGAATTTGCCGTGCTATTAAATCATTTTTATGAGACGAGTATTTCAACAAATTGGAATTTCTTGAAACATTAATCAGCTAAAATTAGTTTGGCAACTAAATTATTTTTAAATCGTTGCTGTCCAAAGAGATCGCATTTGGAAACAGTTAAAAATCGTATCGAAACCATTAAAAATGCCATTTGTTTATTTTTTAATCTTCAGGTTAAATCTCAAGTACAGTCTTTTCTCGGACTATTTATCACTATCTACAGCGCATTCTACAGTTGAGCATTGAGACTGATCCACTTCATTGGAGTCTTAGGGAGAATGTCTGCCATAAATTAGGCAAAACTGACAGAAAATTTGATAAAAACAAAAACGCAGAGCTGATAAAACGAATGAAAATGAAATGGGGGTGGGGCAAGAGGGGCAGCGAAAGGGGGAAAGGGGAAGAAAACATACAGCAAACTCAAGTCGTATAACATTTTAATAAAGACTCATAAATTTTCAAAGCGACGACGACAAAAAGAGACAACAAACCGAAGAGGAAGAGAAAAGCAGGCGAGGAGAACAACAAAAGCGACTTGCGACTTTGGAAGATGAGCGCTAAAAATAAATAAAACTATTAATCAGTGGAATGTTGCCGGCGAGAACGGGACGGGGCAGAGAATTTTCCCTTCGCTTGCTTGGTGGAAAATGAACAGCGCCAGCGTTTGTGGTCATAAACAATTTTTAAAACAACTCTTTTTGCCAAGTTTTGTGTGATGAGGGAACGCAATGAGGAGGAGCAGAAGAGGGGGGCAGAGAGAGAGAAAGGGGCGCGAACAGTTGAAGATGAAGATGAAAGAAGAAGAAGAAATGGCAACGACGCTTTGCCAATTGTGGCGCGGTTTTTCAACTGATGCCAAGAAAAGCCAAGAGGAAAATTGCACTAGCAGCAACTAAACCAAGAGACAACAGCAGCAACAGGAAAACAGTCGAACAAAAACAAAGTCAACTAACTGAGAGCATAAGAATGCGACACTCTATGTGTGTGCGTGTGCGTCTGTGTGTGTGAGTGCGTTTGAGTTTGAGTGAAAAAGGGGGCGGGCTTGGCCGACGGCATAAGAAATGCCACTTGCGAATATTGTGTGCCAACGATAAACACTTCACTTCGGCCATTAAAATCAGCCAAAGTGAGCGAGAGCGCAAGCAAGCGAGAGAGCAACAAGGAGAGAGCGCGCACTCACACACACACAGGCAAGAGCGCAAAGATACTCACAGACACAATCGAAGGCGAGCGCACACAGATAAACACATGCACGCTGCTAAGAGCGAATGAGTGCCCAGAGACACCCAAAGAATGAACCATGTGAGTGAGTGAGTGCAAGAGCGAGTGAGAGAGCGAGCGCAAGACAACAGGCCGAATGAATAATAGCGTTGCCGCAAGACAAATAACCCAGCCTTTTCTTCATGTTTGCTCGCTCTCTCGCTCTCGCTCTAGCGCACACACGACGTTGCGCATAGCAAGCGAACATGTGCGCGCGCCTGCTTTGACTTATGGCAAATAAATCAGGCAGACATTGTGTGCGCTTACTATTACAGTTGTGTGCGTGTGAGTTTGTGTGTGTGCGTGGAGGGGAAATGTTGGTGTTTGGCATTCCAGCACTTGAGTGACAAAACGTTGCTCTGGTCTCTTCACACGTACTTTGCGAGTCTGAGTTTGTTGTTAGCTTGTTTATTAATTAACAATCTGCAATTTATTCGGTTTCTATAATATACAAATAAATACACATATCTCACCTACACACACTGGCAGTGACAGTTTTACGAGCGGCAATCGCTCAATTTTTTGTGCACATAAATAATTTGGTTTGTTTTGGAAATGGCGATAAATGCGCATAAAGCGAATTAAGCACGTCTTGCGGCTTTATTTATGTGCGAACGGCAGCAACACACAAAGAACTGTTGCTCGCATTTTAAATACAATTTTAAATACAATAAATAAATTTAATTTGCAACACACGCGACGACGTTGTACGTTTATTTATGCTGCTGCTTCTTCTACTTGTGCTGCTGCTGCGACTGCTTCTTCTTCTTCGGCATTTTGCGCATGTTCCGTAAATGTTGCCGCAAAATAAACAGCAACAAAAATTACTCAACTGCAAGTCGCATGTTTTATGGCCGCAGGGCTGCAAAATTTATCGCACTTGCCGCGCTTTCTTATGCGCCGCAATAAATTCCACCCAGAGCGAATGAGAGACAGACGAGCACAGAGAGAGGGAGAGCGAGCGCGAGAGCCAATGCCAATGCGAATGCGAAAGCGAATGCGAATGCGAATGAGAGTGTAAGTGGGAGTGGGAGTGAGCGAGTAGTTGTGTCTGTGTCTGTGCTGCTTATAAATGTTTTATCAACACTCAATTGCATTTATTTATAGATTTGGCGCTGCTTTGAGCAATTACTCACTAAACTTACTACACTTGACACTTAATGAGCGCGCATAAACTCTGCGATTTCAACAACAACACCAACAACGCGCTCAAAATCAATAATGTATTGCGATGCGATGCGACGCGACGCGGCTCGAGTGCTCATCGATTTATTTATGTGTGCGCGCCGAAAAAAACTGAAAGAGCTCAGGCTCTGGGCAGAGTTAAGCGCCAAAGAGAAAGAGAGAGAGAGAGAGAGAGAGAGAGCTGATGCTTGAGCTTGAGCGCTTTTTGCATAAGCAGCCGCCGGCCCATAAAGCACTCATTTATTGCCTCGCTTCATCATTATCATCAGCAGCGGCAGCAGCAGCAGCAGCAGCAATCGCAGTCGCAGCCGCAGCTGGAATAGCAGAGTATTCGATTGTTATATGGGTCATTTCCACTGGGAATTGAATGTGCTTAGATGCCGACGGCGGTTGCATGTGCCACTCAATTATATAATCTGCCCATTTAGATGCTTTAAAATTCAGTTTTTTAACCATTCGGTTGATTCGTTTATTTTTATTCAACGTTAACGTTGTCATTTAAATTACAGTCAACACCTCATCAAAACGAATGTTTTTCCACCATGCGTGGGTGCATGCAATGCATTTTAATTGCACTCCAACTGCTTGCCTGTGTGTGTGCGTGTGTGTGTGTGAGAGGATGTGCTGCCTTTGTATGGGTGCGGGCGATTTATGTGTGATTCGAACAAACGAAAACGATCCCTAGAAGCTTGCGCTCAATTTAAAGCTTTGCTGCTTATATTGCCCTTTCTCAGTTGTCGCTACTGCCCAACAGATGGCAGTGCGTGTCGTTTGACTCATTTATCGTTCTCCTTTGCGTCTAACTCTTCTCCGCTTCGTAGCTTGCTGCCGCTGTTGTTGCTGTTGCTGTTGTTATTGGCGTAAAGTGAATGAGCAACGGCCAAGCCTTTAAGTTATTTTTGGGGCTAACCAACAACACGCACAATGATGTGAATGGTGAGCGATGGCGCGAAGGAAGAGGGCACAAAGGGAGGTGCGAAATCCATATGCGTGGCGCAAAACTCAAAACAGGGCGCAATTTCGAACACCGAGCACAACTCGCGCCGGCGCTGAGAAGTTTATGAGTTCGCCAAGGTGAAAACATACGCAACGTGAGCCCAAAACAAAACTTATTCACAAATAATGTGACGATCAATTGCGGATCATGTGAATAATTGATCTTACATAAGCTGTAATTTTTATGTAATGCTTGAAAAAAATTCGAAACTGCTTGAATAACTTTCTTATTTATGTACCGATTGCTCTGAAATTTTCAGTATAGGTAACTAACAAGTTAAACTTATTGCAGACTAAAACTAAAGTCGGAAGTAGTAAAATTGTAGCTATAATGCTGACTTGAGAGTTGATATAATTGTGAATTTTATTGAAAATATTTTATGCGTGTTAATCGAAATATTTATTTAAATTTAGTTTCGATTTTTGACCTCCCCAAGGTCAACATCTGCCACATTTTAATTTCAACACTGATAACACTGTTGATTTATGCGCGCAGCAGCGATACGAGTCGGGGGTCTATAGGGAATTCGCCTAGGCACCACAACAGTTTCCAATCAGCCAAAAAAAAAAGAAATACGCATGAGAAAAAACAGCAATCAAAAATGTTGTATTCGTTATAAACGAAAGAAATTAAATAAAATAAAAACACATTGAAATGTGCAAGTGGAATGTGCTTTTAACTGATTAATTTCTGCGAGTGTAGAACTTGGTGGGTGTAACTGTTCTGTTGTCTGTTTGACTCTCTGCGTGCGTGTGCGTGTGTTGGTGTGTGTGTGTGTGTGTGTGTGTGTGTGTGTGTGTGTGTGTGCAGCTGAAGGCACAATGATAAATGTGGTAAGCAAAAACGACAGAAAAAAAAGAAATTGGGTGAATAAATAGCCCAGATTCCGCTGGGCAAGCTAACAAAAAAAACGAAGAGAAGGAAAACTGAAAAGGAATCAAAGAAAAAAAACAGAACAGAGCGAGAACGCGAACGAGGAAAGCAAAAGCAAGGCAAGTGGAAGCAGAAACAGCAACAGAAACAAACAAAACTTTGCTTTTGCTTTTTTTTTGGGGCTGACTGCGAAAGGACAAACGACTAAAACGCTGTGCGAAAAGCGCAAAGCAAACACAACGACGACGGCGTCGACGGCGATGGGGGTGAAGAAGCAGATGAAGAAGGGAGCTCCAAGGAGGTGGAGAAGCGAATGGAGAACGAGACTACAAACAGTGCGCAAAATGCCATTTATCAATGGTAAAGGAATTTGGAATTTGGTGCGGAAAGCTACAAAATGTTGTCGACCAACAAATGCGAGCGAAAGCGAGACAGCAACATGGTGATAAAGAGACTAAATTTGAGTGAGCGCAAGAGATAGTGTTTGTTGTGTAGCGATAAAGTGGAAAGCAGGTCGACTGAACTTTGATGTAGCTAAGAAATTAGTGATATTAGATCCATATAATACCCATTTATGTATTACTTGCAGCTATTAGGGTTGTCTGCGCGAGGGAGATAGCAATAGTGCCATTTAAGTCATATAAAACATCCCTCATACGCCACCGTAAAAGGGTTGCTATAGTAGTCAGCGGGAACTAGTTTTTCTTTATAGGAAATACATTAGATAATAATCATAGTTGTATGTCATTGATAAAGACATTGCAGCCATATATCAGGAGCAAGGATCGGGGCTTTTTTTAGGGTATAAGAGGCTTCTATAATTTATATTTAATCTTTAGCCGATTCAAAACTATTTTACACATATCTTTTAGTTCCTAAAGATAATTATATATTTTGCCAGAAGTAAGCCATAGTTAGGCTACTGCTTTGCATTGCAATTTTTAGCTGTTTGTTGACCGATTTTAAAACTGAAAACACACGCACTGCGAATATGAAAAAAGAGATATCAAAGCCAACAAAGCCTACGACATAAATAAATAATTTTTATATGACCCACTGTAGGTTGTGTGTATGCGTGCAGCGGATATGCGAAACAAGGATAACATGACTGATTATGTAAGCAAATGCGGTGGCGAGAACAAAGCACGGCACAATGCTCGCTTTCTTCGCTTCCCCCTCCCCGTTGAAGGCCTCTTTACGTGCGGCTAAACATCCTGAGGCCTTGTTTTTCTGCTTGGCCTGCCCTTTTTTTCTCTGTTTTCCTCCGTTTGTGGCAGTTTGCCGCAGCAGGTTGATTTCCACGATGTCATACACGAACGCACACACACACACACACAGATATAGATACAGATGTGTATTGTTGTGCGTGTTTTTGAGAAAGTGGCACAATTTTTATTTTACGAACGCCTAATGTAATAAAGCCCGCCCTGAGAAAGCTAAAGGCTGCCAGCCAAATGTATTGCCTGCGTTTAGCATTTTCGGCGAAAAAAGGACGACCAGCAGCAGCAGCATCAGGACTCACCCACACACCCACGCACACACACGCACAAAGAGCGTTCCCGTAACAAATCTGAGGTTGGCAACCTTGCGGGGGCGTTTGTGTGCGTCGGCCATGTGTGCGTCGTTCTCGCTGCTCGCTGCTTGGTCTGCTTGGGTGGATGCGAATGTGGCCTGGAGCGGGGTCAGCGGGCATAAATCAAACCGAAAATTACACGCATTCATCTGCTGAGCTGGCAAAAGAAAAATATCTGCCACATTGCCCCCGGAGGCGGAGTTGTGGTGGGTGTTGCGGGCGGGGGGGGGGCAGCTGCCGCATCCGAATTTGGGGGTAAGTCCTCGCCCTGGCAAATGGCGGAAAATATGGGTAACTGTGCAAAATTTAATGGCGTACAAAAATCAATAAAAAGGACGCAGTTAACGCCGCTGCCGGCTTCTTCAAATGCTGCCAACAACGCACAGGTAGACACAATTTTTATGTTGTATTCTATTCGAAAAAGGAATTACAAGCAACATGAAAATTGAAGACAACAGAATGACTTTCAAATAGTTCTCTAACCAAGGTTTGGTTTCGCTAAATAATAATTATATTAATGGTTGGTAAATATTATAATTAGCTACCAAACTGTATCTTTAACTCTTTAAATTTTATGGGGTATTTCTACGTCGTGCAATTTGGCATAACTCTTGTGGCATAATTTATTGGAGTTTGCGTATTGTTAATGCTAAATGGCTGCCTGTTTATGCAACATTTAAATTCAATGTCGTTAATCAAAGCGTAAAGTTCAATAACAAGCGCAAGAAATACGAATGGAAATTATAGCCAAAGAGCTACAAAATATTCAAATCGCAAAGCATATGGAATGAGCTTCAGATTTCGTCTCCGATTTATGATTAGCTTACACTCGTTTCTAAAAGTTGGAGTTCACTTTAAAGAAATTTCTCTAGTCTTGAATGCTACACATGAGTAAATAGCTTCAAGATAACACACAACTACATGTGTGTAAATAGAGATAAACAATGGCATTAGTATGTGTGTAGATGCTTGGGCAGATTGTGTTTTAGGGAAGTACGAGTACTTGCCACTTACGGCGTCCACCATAAACTGGCCGACAATTAACTAATTTGCCGAGCTACTCCGAGGGGCAATTAAATGGACACGGCCAGCGACATGCACAAGATAGAGATACATTCTCAAGCGCACAGATACATATAAACATACGTATGTAGATTGCTGTGGCGACGACGGCCAAAGTCAAATGTCAAGTGAACTGATAATTTCGAAATAGTTTGCTGGAAACAGGTAGAAACAATTCCAGCGTACCGGAAATTGCCACAAAGCTGTTCAAAGTGCTTTTCCGCAGTAATAGGAAAAACCACAGAAACACACACACACGCACACACTCACAGTTCGATAGTTCAAAGTAATAAAGCCAAAACGAGCAACTAAACTAAATATTAAACAGCAAACACAAAAAGTTATTGAAAAAAAGAACAGCATATTTGCCGCACACTCCACTTCAAAGATGTGGCACAAAGCGACTTTCCAATTGCCTCGTTTCATGATTATTTTCTTGTATTTTTTTTCGTGTTCGTTTCGTTGCCGCAAAGTGGCGCCAAAGTTTATCAACAATTCAACAAATTTAGATAGTTTATTGCACATTATTATGCTCTCATTGTGAATTGCGTGCCATTTGCCATCTCCCTGCCTTCCCCCTTGCCACCCTTTCGCCGACGGTCGGCGATACGAGACATTTGCCGTCGCCGTCTCTTTATAAATAGACACATTGTTATAATAATGAGTACAAGTCCCAGTCCCAAGTGTGTGCGCCAACATATGGCCACGAGACCACGAATTTGATCACGTGAAAAGTAGCGTATTCAAAAAAAAAGAAAAGAAAACAACACACGAATAGTCAGTCAGTCGACTTGTATTGTTCCAATCCAAACAGAATATTCCCGGGCAATTTATAAATAGTGATTGCACTGCGTTCGTTATTCGTCGTTATATAGTTTGACTAGACTGTAAACAAGTTTAACTGCCGTGTTTTCAACTTGTAAGCCGTAATTAGCAAATCTTATAATTAATTATTGTATCAATTTCACAATTCATGTTTAATTACCAGTCGTTACAAACACTTTGACTTCCTTGGCTTCAACAAAGCATTGAGTATTCTTGATAAATATAGTTTTACAAAAATTCAATTATTTGCTTAAATTTACATACATTGTTTTGTTTTTGATAAAAGCGAAAATGTGTAACATGCTAAGAAAAGTTTTTAGCATTCTTGAATAGCGTCGAATATTTGCTTAAATATATTTTATGTACATTGATTTTTGTTTGTAAAATCTGCATGCATAAGAAATTGTTTTTTTTTTTTATATACACTTTTTATTATACGCCAAGTATTTTTGCTGGTACACAAATAACTGACTGACATTTGCTAACATTGGCCAGACAAACACTTTTAATCAATTTAATATCATTCTATTAGCTTCCTCCCCTCATCGCCTCAACATGGGGTGAGCGATGAGAGTAAACCGCATTTATGTATATATTTTCCTGGTATCTGTGCGTCTCTAAGTATGTTTCGGCTGCTCTTTATTAATTTTCTAATGGATTTTACGTTTTCTGCATTTGAAGATTTCAACAAATAAATATTTATGCGTTTATGCGTCGACCGCTGGGGAGGGTGCGAGTGGAAAGAACTTAAGATACGGACACGGATGTGGATGTGGATGTGGATGTGGATGCGGATGCTGACACTGACATTGTCTGCGACAGACTCTGACTGTGTTTGGGTCCCTTTTTTATAGACGCACACACTCACAGACACACACATGAGAATTGATTACGATTGGCAAGTGGCATTTAGTGAGCGAACTTTGTTTATGCTTTTCTTTGCCTGCGGCTCATTGTCGATGTCGATGTTGTTGTTGGTAATTTATGCTTTTGTATAAATTGCCAATAAACAAACTATATACGATATACGATATACGGCGTAAAACTGCAAAGGTTGCACAAAATTCGTATTCGGAATTGGGCCTCAAACTGAAACTGACAGACGCCGCTCTGAAGGCTCTGAAGTGGCTGGTTAACATGGCTAACAACAACAGGCATTAACACAACAATTAACAAGAGTGCGCTGTAAATCGTGTTTGCAGCCAGGCCGCAACAAACAAACATATTATCGCTTATTTACCAACTAAATTTTTCAGCGAATTGAATAGAATTATCCGTTCTGCAGATAGCTATCTACAGCTCGTTTTACAGGGTATCTGTGCTCACATAAAGCATTGTTTTGTGTGCTCGCTCAGATTTGCGGCACTCGACGACTGTTGTTATCTCAATTGAGGCAGGCAAAGTGTGTTTAATTGGGTTCCCGATGGTTACATATGGTTACGAGTGCTACTCTACGACTGTCTACATAGGTGGTTACATGCGATTTGTGTAGAGAGTTGTAGAGAGGGGGAGGAGGTGGAGGAAGAGTGGTGCTCTCAGTGAGAGCAAGAGGGGGGATAGCTGCGTGCCTTAAAGCGATTCCTGTAAAGTGCAGCATGCTGAAAAATTGCTAACAAAATGATACGCTTTGTAAATTGCAGTTGGCTCTGCAATTTTCTCACTCGTTTTCTTTGCGTGCCAAGTGATACTTTTCCAAGTGCCACAAAACCGCACGAAAAAGCGAGAAAAAAACCAAACAAACAAACACAAAGAAAAGAAACAAAACCAACAACATATCGAGAAAATGCGCCCACTTGCAGCGTTGGGGCGGCTTTAATTGTGCAGCAAAGAAAACCTTTGAGCAATCATCTGTAAATGTCTGCGTGTGTGTATGTGTATGTGTGACATATGACTGTGTGTGTGTGTGTGTGTGTGCGAGTTGACAAACTGAATAATTGCCAATTATTTGGCAAGTTTTATGAGCTGATAATTTCACATATTACGAGTAGAGTATATTGTTAATTTTCATATTGCAACAGCTTTGCAGTAACTTTGCTCGCTCCTCTCCTCTAGAGACATGCACATGCTAACGTTGAGTATTATATAGTATATACAGTCTTTTATATATATACATAGAATAGAATAGAATTGAATAGAATAGAATAGAGTAGAATAGAGTATTGGGCAAATGCACACACAACATTTACGATTTATTGAGTATTTGAGTACTTTGTATTTTGGCTTTACCTCTGTGGGGAAACTGTGGGGCACGCTCCTTTGACTGACACACTGGACACACACTAAATCAAGAGGATGCAATATGCGCAATAACAACAACAACAACGACAACAACACACAAGATGAGCAAACAACAAAATACAAAATCATGATTTAACAAAGCTTTTTTCGTTTTTTCTTTTGATGGGTTCAACAATTTTTGGATCGCATAATTTCGAGGGGGGACTGGGGTTTTGAGTGGAGTCTTTGGATGAAGCTATCAATCGATGGGTGGTTGGTTTATCAGCTGAACTAGGATTTGGGTTTGGGCACTTTAAAAAAAAAAAAAAGTATATATAAACAAAATTCAAATATTTGTTGGCGCCGCTGTTTTGGAGTGCAACTAATAAGAAAGTTCACAACAGAATAAATCAAAATCAAAGCTTAAATCAACTTAAAATCAAAATAAAACTATGCTCGTAAACTATAAGCTAAAAGTATACCGAAAAATATAAAGAAAATCGCACTTACCTAGCCAGTCTGGTAGAAGAGAGCCCGCAAGAGATTCTGTGTATCTCTTACCTGAAAGAGATGGACAATAAAATTATTTAATAATGGAGTTAAGTCAACAAGTGCCTGCAGATTTAGTGTGTTAACAGAAAATTAATAAAACTAACAATAATCAAAGAAGACACCAACGAATGTTAAGTACAAATATAAAATTATATTAAAGTAAACACAACTAATTTGAGTTAAATACAAAAATATTAAATATATAAATATGTCAAATAAAAATACGCACACATTGCCTATAGATTTGTGTAAGCAACAAATAATTCAGCAAAGAGCAACAACATAAAATCCAAGTAACGACACAGAACATTTAAAACATTTATATGTATTTTGGCAGCATTGTGTTTTGTTGTTTGAAATTTCCACATTTGTTTGAAGGAAATAAAAATGATAAAATACCAATACATACGCGTATGCGAAGAGAACCCGCTAACACTTTCTAAGCAAGCAGCTGGTGCCGTCAAGAATACAATATACCAAGGATCCACCCATTAATTCGGCAACATTTCGATGGCATGTGGCATCAGGCGTGTGGCAGGGCGAAGTGGGAGGCGCTATAAAAAGCACATGACTCGCAACATTTTTTTCATAAATTTGAGCGCAAGTTCGCGCTGTTTGCAGTATTTCCTTTATAAGCATGTAAATATCGCAGGTAAATCATAATTTCAAGCTTAGCGCGCAAACACACAGCCTGCGAGGCACTCGTCCTTTTTCTCGTCCTCATCCTGGCGCCCTAATGCTAATCTAATAACTTTAGCCGTCTACAATTTATTTGTTCTAACAGCAGCGCACAAAATTATGCACAGAGCACATCCTCAGTCTCAGTCTCAGCTTCAGCTTCTCAGTCCTAATCCAGCTGCGAGGCGCAGAGCTCGGCAGTGAGACATTGAAGCGCGTCAGGTGTGCGCATTAAAAGGACTCGCTCCCTACTCCTGTGCTGCCTTCGCATTTCCTCCTCTTCCGGCCCTGCTACTAAATTTCGTCCAAAGTTTTAAATAATCGAAAACGACTCGACGCACTTGGCGAAAAGTTGAAACATGCAAAATTTGCATAAATAACAACTAAATGCAACTTGACGCTACACAAAATGGCGCCAAATGATGAATTGCGAGATTTGGGGCCAGCTCTCGGAGAAGGTGCCAGGGGAGGAGTGAAGGAAGCACTTTGGGTTCTTCCAAGGGATGCCAAGTGGCAATTTGGCAGCAACTTGAGCGGCAGCTTCGAGTAAAGATCAGAGCACAGAGCTTAATTTAGTTTCGCATTTAATATTTAATATAAGTTCAGTGCTTCAATTTTTATAGTGTTTTTTTTTTTTTTTTGGGCGGGCTCATAAAGTGTAAGTCACCTTTGCAATTGTGTTTCCGATTTTTGATTTAAAATGTATTTTTCATTGACTCTCGAAAAATGTCGCATCCTGTGTGTCCTGCGGCCTCCCCCTCCAAACCCCGCTCGACTTTGGCTCTTCATTTGGCAACTGCCGGAAGGCCAATCGATTGTTGCCCCTCCCTCTGCCCCTTCGAAATGCTATCGAAACTGGCGTCAAAAGGGGGCGTAACGACTGCACATTGTTGTTGTTGTTGCTGCTTCTTATTGTTTACTTTTCGCTGTGTGCGCTTTTTAGCATGTTTTATATTTTTTATGCACGTCTGCGCTTTTGTATGCAAATAAATCAGCGGCGCCGCGTCACATGTCGCACTTGAGGGCCTCATGAGCGGAGAAGTGCGGGGAGTAATGGGCGTAACTAAAGGCAGCAGGTTTCTGGCTGCAGTGCGCAAAAACATATCTCACACTATTTGTCACACTAGATACTTTCCATACCCTGCTGCTAACAACAGCAACAAGAAGGTATATTTGTTTAGAAGAGGTTGCTATTTATTTCACGAAGTGCAGCGTAAGTAGCATAAGTTTTACAGGGTATTGGCGAGTGCGCTACTTTTGCCGCTCTGCACTTGCTTTATTTTAAAATAAATTGCCAACTCTTTTGCGACTTTGTTTGGTTTAACTGCATTTCCATATTCGGGCCGCATACCAGGCGATATTTTATAATGAAAATCCTCGTTTGACATACGATGTGTGTTTGTAGTTGTTGTTTGTGTGTACACTGTGTGTGTGTGTGTGCGTGTTTGTGTTTGATTGTGTGTGTAAACTGCATGCGCCAAAATGCACACACAATTTTCACATTTGACTAAATTTATCGCGGAGGATTCGGGATTTGCGCCAATGAAACGCCAGCCAATAAATAAATTAAATTAATGGCACTGTGTGTAGCACAAATAATTTTTTGTTACACCCCTCGATTTTCACCCCCACCACCAACCCTTCGGTATTCAACAATCGCCAAACGCTAGTCAAGGGTTAAATGCCTGAAATTTGCCTGTCGCTTTGACTGCTCATAAAATTAGCTAAATTTACGTAACTCTTGGACATTGGGCCATTAGCTAACAATAGTCATGAACCCCTCCTTCGACTCCCCACCATCCTTGACTGTACCGCACTTTATTTAGGACTCGTCCTCAAACGGACTGTGCTGCGAAGCGTGAGCGCAAAAGTCCCTCTGCCTGGATTTATTATTTTTACAAGATAAATGCAACATTTTACATTGGAATTTACGGGCGTGTGGCGAAAAAAAGCAACAACAACAATAGCAGCAACAGTGGGGCGGTCAAATGTCAGCGCACAGTGGTTGAAAGTTGAGAAGAAATTGGCTTAATTGTTGGGCAGTAAAAAGAAATTAAGAAATGACTTTTCATAAAGAAATTAAGCGAGTCTATAATAAAAATAAGTGCTGTAATGTAGCTTAAGAGACAGGGCTATGAAATGATTTAAAAATATGTAGACTAAAATAAATTGATTAGCATCAAAATAGTGTCATATAAATTTAGCTTTTCCTCACTGTGCGACAAGAAGAACCACAACAGCTAGCGGCCATTTGGCCATTTTCGATAAAACACATTTAAACAAATGAAAATCCTTTAAACAAGGATAACTCAGCAGCGAGGTTTGGGGGGTGAGAGAGAGAGAAAGAGAGAGGAAGGGAGAGTGAGAGAGTGCGACCTGCCCATTTAACCCCACAAATTCAACTCGTTGCGTCGTCCCAGCCTCAAACTCACTTGAGTGTGTAATTGTGTATTTATTTGCGTTATTTGACAAAATATCAACAAGCACAATCAATCCTCGCCACTCGCAGGAGTCGCAGGAGTCGACGGTCGACCGTCGAGAGTCGAGAGTCGACAGTCGGTAGCTACAATCGGGAGTCAGCCACTCCCTGCACTTTCTCCCTTCTTCGCTCGCCTCTCGCCTCTCTGGGCCTGGTGCGGCAGACTCCAATGGAAATTGCGAATGCTGCCATATGTCTGCCAGAGAAATCCATTTAAATTAAAGCTGAGCTGCATTCGAAAAGGCATAAATATCGTTGCTGGGTAGCGGCGGGGCGAGAGTTGTGTGTGGTGGCATTGTAACTCTCTGTGCTGTATGCGAAGCTGTGTATTCTGAATTGGTGTTGGTGACTTTGCTAACTTTCAATTTGAACTGAATTCAAATTTAGCCCAGGCAGCAAACAGCCCAACAACATCCCAGGCCAATGGCAATAAACTCTAGAATTTTTTCTTCCTCTTCTCTCTCCCTATTTTTTTTAGTCTCAGTTTGCGGAACTTTTGGCTCAATTTTCGCACAAATTTAGAGAGTGCAGAGTGCAGCAGGCTGGCGAGTTGCAATTGTATCTTATGCAAATTTACGTAAATTAAACAAAATCTTTGCAAAACAGAAAAATAAGTTTCAGTATTTACAATGCGAAACTTGTGTGTATCGAACCTAAATTATTAAGCGACGGCTGCTGCTGTTGAGTGAGTATGTAAGTTGAGTGCATATGTAAGTTGAGTGAGTGCATATGTAAGTTGAGTGTGTGTGTGTGAAAGTGTGTGTGTGTGCGAGTGTGAGTGTGCACAATGCGACAAAGACTTATGGTTTCAGTGCCGGAATTAGAAGCTTTCTGCCTGCATTTGCGCTGAACTGCACTTGTTGTTGTTGCTTTTGCTGCTGCTGTTGTCGTTGGAACATTTGTCGTCCTTGTTGCTGCTACTCACCCCCCCTTGGGCTGTTGCGCCCTGCAAGCTTCGCTTGGTGCGCCAAATATATTGCAAATAATTCTCAATATATCGTAAAATGTCTGTTGCTAGTACAGTAAATATGCAAAGCTCGTTTAGCGGTGTAAATAAAGGCTTTGCGGGGGTAAACACTCTACACTCACGTTGCCAACAAGGACTCTGCTCTGCTCAGCTCTGGTCAATGCGGCTTAAAGGGGTGACTTCTCCAAAATGCGAGGGCATCGAAGGAGCTGAATAAACTGAAATATGCGATGGCGAGGCGAGCATATTGTTTAAAGACAACTCAGGTCAACTAATTAAGCACACATGTGTTTGCGACAAACGCACACACAGACATAAACATGGCCATAGACACATAGATAGGTGTAACATATGGCGTTGAACTAAATTGGCGATGGCTCGCACACACTTTGACAGTTAATTTTGCAATTGTATTTCAATAACAATAAATTTAGCATACACACCACAAGAGAAAGAGAGAGAGAGAGAGCGAGCTACGCACGCAATGCAGTTGGAGGGTTAGCCACACCCTCGATGTGGCCAAAACGCATTTGCCGCATACAAATACAAATATTGCATCTAATTAAATTTTAGCTGCAGCAGACACACACACACACACACAGAGAGTGTGCTGTGTGTGTGCACTCTCTGCATACACATTGATCAATTAACAGACAATATTTTCATTTGTCAATGGGTTAATTTATAAGCAAATCAATGGCGCTGCATTAACCCACCAACGCCGCCCCCAGAAATTGCAGCTGAATGCTTAAGGGTAGCGAGGGGGATTGGGCGGGTGGATTTGTGCCTCATTTCCTCAATAAGGCGAGCGCGCCGAACCGCAGCGGAGCGAAGCAAGCGAACCATATTGTTAATGGTGCAAAATCCGGAGGACAAACACACCCAGCACTCACACACACACACGCACACACATACAATCACAAGCGAGTCGCATGGCCGACAGGTGCTGCAATGGCCGGCTGTCTGCGCTTGTGTATGTGTGTGTGTGTTTGTGTGTTTGTGTGTGGGTCAACCCTCCACCCCGCTGCAGCTGTTGCAGAGGGTTGCTGCAGACGCATATGCGCTCTCGCTCGCACTCGCTGCGTCTGCCTGGCAACTGTTTCATTCTCATTGGAATCCCTTTTGCCCATGTGCCAGTTGTTGTTGCTGTTGCTGTTGCTGTGGTGTGTGTCCTGGCATTCCATGGCAGACAGTCGAGGAATGCCAAAAGTGCATTGTGTGTGTGTGACTTTGACTGTCTCTGCATGTGTGTGTGTTTTTGTGTTTGTGTGTGGCCTGCAATTGTTTTCAAAGAAGTCCCCGAACCGTGTGCTAAATGTCAAGTTCAAATGCCAAAGTTCTTCAAATGAAATGATGCTTCTCTCCCAGTTACACTGCGCATTGTTGTTGTTGTAGTTGTTGCTCTTGTTGTTTGCCTTGTTGCAAACGGCAACTTTATGATCTGCGAATTTGTTGCCAATTTGCAGTTGTTGCTTTAACCGTTTAGTTAATTTGGCGCACAACTTTTACTTGGCCAACATTTTTGGTGGGGGTTCCAAATTGGCTTCCGTCTGAGGTAACTTCTCGAGCTCTTCGACAATTGTGTGTGTGTGTAGCGAATCCTACTCAATAATGTGGCTTTAGTTAAGTCGGGGATTGTCAAGGCAACGTTTATGATGCGCTTTAGAAAGTATAAGATTGAAGAGCCTAAAATTTAAGCCAACTAAAAATGTATTATTCTTATTTTCTACAATTAATGCAATGTTTAATGCCAACTTGCATTAAATAAAACGTATACAATATTCTAATCAATGGCATTCGTTGGCTTGCTATTTTTAGCATAGTAAATACCCTTTAAAATGCCTGCAGCAGACAACGCAAAGTAGACGCCATTAGGAAGCCCAACTGTAGCATAAGAACGAACGCATTTTAGTCGTACGAGCTACGAAATAAATGTTTTCTATGCCAAGCTCACAAATATCTCTTCCACACATACATACATATTTACTTGTGTGAGTGTGTGTGTGTGAGTGTTTGTACTCTGGTTGTATTTGTGTCTCTTCTAGTTGGGCGCGTGTGTTAAGCTTCACTTGAATGTGATTTATGTGATCCGTTTCAAATTTATTGCCACAAGTTTTGTTTGTACACACACACACACACATACATTTCGGTGTGTGTGCGTGTGCGAAACGCTTTCATTGTAGAATTACCGCGTGGTTCGTTGCGCTCCCCATGTTACAACATACAAATGTTATTGTTGTTGCCGCTGTCGCTGCAATTCCTGCCGTTGTTGTTGTCACTGCGCCCAGCAACTGCCAAGTGACACAAGCAAATGAAAGTACAACAGCAAAAAAACAAAAAAAAAGAAAGAAATACAAGTAAAAGCCATGGCAACAATGCACTCCACAAAGTGGAAAATGCGGGCGCCAGAGTGCGGAATCTGGAACTACCCCAAAGCACTTCTACTTCTATTTCTACTTCCACTTCCGATTGCAATCGCAATTGCAATTGCAATTGCGCCTTATGTGGGCCATGGCATTAAATGATTGAATTGTCAACTCTATATCATTTGGCTTCCTATCGCTGCCGCTGCCACTGCCACTTGGAGTCAAAGACTGGAGTCCATGGCTGCCCCTTCTTCACACCCACAGCGCACAGTCGGTGACTCTTGCCAGTCATGGCGTTATTATAGCCTCTCGCTGGCGTTTAGATGCCGAAACGTGCCCGGAATCGGCAAGCGAGCAATCTCACTTGCCTCAGCTGTCAGGTGGAGCCCCCCCTAGCCGCCCCCTGGCGCCTCCACCCCGCCCGTCTTGCCAGGCCACGCTCATGCTTAATAAAGTTATGAAATTGCAATGCGTGCGCTGAGTTTTGCAACTTTAAGTGACATTTGTGTGACAGACATGCGCGTGCATCCGTGAGTCCGTTTTCATGCCTCTGCGGTGGCAAGGAGCAAGAAAGCAGTAACAATGGGCACAAGAGGAATATGAGCAGTTGATAAAATGCCAAAAGTATTCTATAGGAAAATATATAAATTGTATATCAGTTTGCCAATTAAAATATATTTTAAAACATATAAAACTCCTCAAATTGCTTTATACTTCTAGTTTCATCTCTCAGATAATTGCATTTACCTTAAATTTGTATAGATATTTTACTTAATTGTTCATAGCTTCTTTCCATATTTTAAATATAATATAATATACTTAATATAGCTTTTTTGTTTGTTAATTGTCCACCTATTTGATTGTCTACTTTTGTAGTCGTTTCTCATGCCTATTCTTGGCATTCCACTGTGCTTTGTTTTCTACTTTCTTATTTATTCCCACATCGAACTGGCCGAGTTTTCTTCTCAGCGCTTTACGCAAATGTTTTCAATGCGAAGGTCAAGTGATTTGTTTATGAGCACCGCACGCTCAACGGTTAGCAATTTGTTGTGACATGTGTAAGCGGCACGCCAGCAGCAACAGCAACAACAGCAACAACAACCAACAACAAACAGCAACAGCAACAGTGACAACAACAACTCATTAACCCATGCTGAACTCTGAAGCCCGAACTGAGGTAAGAGCCGAGCAGGCAAAGCAAAGGCAACCAACCGGACAACATCTGTAAGCAGCATAGAGCAGGAGCAAAGCCGGATGGCAATGGCGGGAAGAGGCAACCGGGAGGGAAGAAGGTGGGGGGGAAACCAACTGACAGCTACAAAATTGAGTTAGTTAACAGTTTTATACGCAGGCGCGCAGATTTTGCGTGTTGTGCGAGGAATGCAAGCGACAGAAACTGAAGACGGTCGACGGGACGACAGATAACACCCAAGTTCCAAGCTCTGCCTGTGACTGCGACTGCGACTGCGACTCTGGCTCTGACTCTGACTCTGGGTCTCAGTCTTGGCTAACAAAGCAGCCAAGTGACACTCACAAAATCTGACAGAGGCAGCGGCTTTAGACGCTTCGCATTGTCGTTGTGCTCGCTGCGCATGCGCAGCCGTTTTGCTTTATTACAAGGCGAAGGGCCAGGAGAAAGAGAAGGAGCTGCAGTTGGAGACGGAGTTGGAGTCGAAGTTGGGGCTCTGGTCGCTGGGCAGGCGTGCGCAGGCGCGCCAAGTGACACATGAAAACGAAATGAAAATGACAGCGGCAAGTGACAGCGTCGCCATCAGAGGCAAAACATGGCCAAAAGCTATCAATGACACTAGCCTCAATGAATTTCAATTAAATGTAGCCAAGCAGCTTTGGAAGAAGCGCAAAAATGTAGACCAACAAATTCAACATTGCTGAGTATAATAATTTTTTTTAATGGTAAGAAAGTATCAAATAGAATTCCCTAAATATTAACTTGTTTTTGTAAAGCATGCTGCCTAAATAAAATTTAATTTACAGTCGCAAAAGCTGTAATATTATTTTCTTGCTCAGCCTTATTAAAACTTCCAACAGTTGCACACTCACATTGTCAAATATTTCGCTCATTTTAAGTCGACACTTGCAGCTCGTGTCATTTTGTGCATTAAAGCCGACTGCAACTGCGACTGAAGCATTGTAATTTCATTTGTAATTAGCTGAATGCGGCATGAGTCGCTTCTCAAATGGCACAGTGGGTCGCATAGGCCCCAAAAGTGTAGCCAAGTGCCAAAAAAGTGGCATAAAAAAAGTGCGGCTCTTGCTAAAGCTGATGCTGCTTTTAGGCGCTGTTGTTGTCGTTGTTGTTGTTGTTTTTGTTGTTGTGTTGCTGTTGTTATAGCTCTCGTTGTTGTTGCTGCTGTTTGCTGCGGCAATTTTTGGTGCGACATTTTGGTGCGCCGTATGCCATATTTTATTTCCATTGCCAAAAGTGTCATGTTACAGAGATTTATGTGCGCTGTCACCACGGACGACGACGACGACGACGATGCTGCTGCTGCCTTTTGAGCCATGTTTCGTTGATGTTGTTGCTGCTTTGCTCTTGTCGTTGTAGTTGTTTGTGTGTGTGTGTGTGAGTGTTTGAGTGTGTTCACGCCCAAAATGTTGTCATGTTGTGTGACGTCGAGAGAAAGAGAGACAATTTTATATAGTATACTAAATAAATAAAAATGCCTTGTCTACCAATTCAAATGCACGATAAGCCACAAAATGCTTGGCTCCGTCAGTTATCAGCACACACACACACACATACACAGAGTCACAGTCACACACAGTTAGCCATCCAATCAGTGATTTATGACTAGCCGATTTCATTGGAAAGTGTAGCTGGAAGAGTTCTAAGCATTCGATGCTATTTCCCAGTTCGTTACCTGCCTCCCTCTCTCTTTCTCTCTCTCTCTCTCTCTCTCTGTCTGTGCAACTGCTGACACTTTCTTTTTCTTTCACTTCATTTACAGCAGCAGCAGCAGCAATAACAACAACAACAACGACAATTGGCGCCAGAGACTTCTACAGCTACAGCGACACAGCTTCAGGTTGAGTTTCAGTTTCTGTTTCTGTTTGGGTTTGGCTCTGTGCTCAGGTGTCAATACACTCGCATTTGGTAGCCGCAGAGGCGGCCATTGGACATGCCCCTACCCCTGTTGCCCCTGCCCCTTTCGCTGCCCCTGCCCCTTTCGCTGCCCCTATCCCTGTGTCGATCTCAATACCAAACCCAGTCCCATCCATACCCAAGTCAAAGCCAACAAACACTGACAATGACATATTTGCCTGGCACTTTCATCGCACGTCCATGTTAATATGCTCGGGATTTATTGCCCTGAGTCTCTGCTGACAAAGGAAATGGCATTGCATGTCAGCTGTTGTTGTTGTTGCTGCTGTTGTTGTAATAGCTGTAGTTGTAGTTGCCCATGTGGGCACCATTTTGTAGTTGGCCGTTCGAAAGTTGCATAATTTTTATGTGCGCTCGTTAATAGATCATCAATTGAGATTGGAAACCATTTCGTTTACGAGCTCAGCACTAGCTGTGGTAGGTCGCTCCTCTCTCCCCCCCTCTCTCTCCCTCTGCCCATTGAATTCATTTGAACTTGTTAAAAAACGTTTCGGAATGCGGTTTCCCAGTTGGTTGCCAGCCAACGAAATTCTACTCAACTGTGCGGTTGTCGCAATTGAAAAGGTGGCAACGCCGACCGCAAATGAGATGCGGGCCCAAGAAATTGAACAATGAATCAATGCTGAAGATCAGACTTTGAATATATCGCGTTAAAATTAAAGGGGAGATATCTATGCATCTAAAAGTGACTATAAAAACTATACGATTTAAATTAATCAAGTTAATTTAATTAGTTGCATATTATTTGATTAGATCTCGTTGGCATTTGATTTTATGTGCTCAACTGTATTTGATTTTCAATCAGATTAATTAAAACATTCAAAACTACGTCAATATTGCAAATGTATGTTTTTAATTACTTAATCTTCTTTAATCTTTATATTTAAAATTGCCAGCTTAGCGCAAGCTGATTGCCACGAGATTCAGTCGCTAATCTAAATAGCTAATCAGATGGCGCGATTCAAATGAGAAGTTGGCTGGAAATTTACACAGGTGTGATCTGTCCTGTATAACACTTTTTTGGTTGCCTTCTAACATCAAACCCAAGCAGACTCTCGGACTGCTGCGAATATCGTTTACGATCAACGCGCGCATAATCCAACTAGCCAGGTAACAACGACAACGACAACAACAACAACATGTTCCAATTCGAATAAAGGTGAGATTCATTCAGTTGAGACGCAGAGCGCACACATAAATTAAATGAAAACCGGCTGTGGCTGAGCAAAAAGATGATCAATCATCACGCAGAGAGGGAGCGAGAGCGAGAGAGCGTGAGAGCGCACAACTGAGAGAGCCAACTGAGCTCTCTCTCTCTGTGTGGTAAACGAACGTCATCACCTGAGCAGAGGTCGACTTAAGTTGTGTTAGTGTGTGTAGTTTTCATTCTATTTCTGTTTCTGTAGCTGTAATTCAAAATGGGCTCACACACAAATACAATTACAAATAGTTCGCTTCGCCTTTGGCTTTGACTGATGAGCTGCACACTTGGCTGGCGGACATGGCGGTGACATGACTTGTCTCTCCCTCAACTCTGCACCACTCAGTGCGGCGATCAGCTGAGTGCCATGATGGCCGCCTGCCTGAGCGTCAGAGCAGGTTTCACTCTCAACGTTATTAATCATTAACACGCACAGCGAGCGCAACGTGGAGCGAAAGAGTGAGAGAGAGAGAGAGCCAATCGAGCACGTGAATCATTTGAAAATTTTGAAAACATATTTTGATTTTTTGAGCCATTAATTTATGGGCCGCTGGGCAGAAGCCGACGGTTGCCAGTTCGCGACATGCACAAAAGTCATTTATTTATTTGATATTTGCTTGGCTTTGTTTTGTTTTGTTCTCTTCGCCAGCAAACTGACCTAGAAACTCTGTGTGTGTGTGTGTGTAAGCCGAGTAGCTGCGATTCGTATCTGCAAGATACAAAATACAATACTCGCTCATAAACCGCCGAAAAAACAAAAAACCAAAAACAAAAAACAGCCGCACGCACTTCCGCTGCCAAAAGGGGCCGAACCGCCGTTGAACTGCTTGAAGACTGAACCCATAAATTATCTGCACTACGTTCTACTTCTACTCCTTTTGTGTGGACTCTATATATATATATATATATACAGCTGTGTGTTTGTGTGTGTGTGTTTTGGCGAGCAAGTTTGCCTGCAAAGTCATAAGCAAAATATTCAGAGTAACCCGAAAGTTTACAATCTCAATCTCTTATAGAATTCCTTCATTTGCCATCTGACCGTCGAGCAAGAACGTGAACGTGAACGTGCTGAACGATCTGGCCGCCAAAAAATCGTATCCCCTTAACACTCTATCGTCTGCCTATCGCAATCGGGACCAGAATCAACATTTTCAGCTTCGCTTTACCGCCGGCATTTCGCGAGAGACTCCAGTGTGTGTGTAAATATTTTGATGTGCAGCAAATTGCTTTTTGGCGGTTAATAAATTATCAAATTAATTGACTAATTGCACACCAAGCAGCCCAAAGTAAAAAAAATACACGAAAGATACAAAAGTATCTTGCAGATATACCGTCGCTGATTTCTCATCGGATCGCTAGGCCCCGAGAGTGTTTCTCACAGATGGATGGATTATCGCCCGTAATTGCTAATACTATTACGCCTCTAATGGCACAATTGCCGTGCTGCACAGATACAAAACAAACAGCTCCGGGTTCCATAACATTTACGACGACAAACGCCACCGAGTGCAAAATGCTAAAGGGAGGTGTGTCCCCAAGATACACACAGCAAGTGCAGCAACCTTTCATTAGTCGCCGTTAACAAATGCAGCGAGCGCAGCTAAGTAAAATAAATGTGCACTCCACGGCACAACAATAACAACAATTACAAAATTATCAATGATTTAAAGGTATTAATACACTTAATGGACACACTCAATTCCCTGCTCCATTATGCAATGGACGACGCTCTGATAGACGGCGCAATAAAAGAAGATATGCATTTCGATTCCCTCTCGGCGCGTTTCGAACACACATTTTAAATATTAAAGTTCATTCGAGATTGAGAATTTAATGCGCGGCTATTAACGAAGTTGATTGCACTTTTTTGTAGACAAAACATAGATTTGAATGGCTGTAGAATCAACATTACAAAATTGATTGAATTTCTAAAGCACAATTACAACTTTCAACTAAAACTCGCACTGAGTTTTAGTTTTGTCTCAAGTATCTGTCATGATATAATTAGCTACTCGCCTGTAACTTCCTTTCATGGCCACCTGCATCATTAGAGCATTAACAGGATATTTTAGGCACATCCACCCACTGGACACTGGACAGAGGACAGAGGAATATTCCAAGTGTTCATTATGGCAATGAAGCCGAAATTACTAATTCATTAATTGAAGCCCAATGCTCTCAGCTCTGCAGCTGACGATGCTCACTGCCAGTTGCCACCACATGTGGGGCATCCTTCTTCCCCCTCCGCTCCCCTCACAATCTGTCTCTGTGTCCATCCACGTGCTGCAAATGCCAGTGGTAAAAACGAAAGTGCCGTGTGCCATTTTATGAAGTGTTGCTAGTGTGCTGCAGAGTTTCAGTTACAGCTCCTGGATGCTCGTCCTGTTGAACAGAACGGACAGCACTTACACTTGCCGAACTACAAAATGCTCCCCAGTTAATAATTTCGAAGTGTGTAAAATCAAATGTGGCACTTTATGTGACTGTGTGTGGACGACTATCTTTGATGGACTTGACGCTGCTTGACGCGTATCTTTCAGATACTTTGGCTCATTGCCGAGTCGAGAGGATGTTGATGTTAATCATTTGCTGTTGATTTCATTACAATGTCTTCCTATCCCTATATCAGCTGCAGCTGTTTTTGTCTCGCAGCATAAATTACTCGTAACTCAAAGCTCAATCAAATTAATGGCCGAGTATTTGAGTTCTCCGGCCGACTTGTTAAGGTCGTAAGCTATAATTTATGTATAAGCGTGCCGCAAACTGTCTCTGGCCTTGTCCCTATACACTCTCCCTACACTCTTTCCACTTTGCGTCTGGCTGGAATCCATTCTATGTGAGACACTTCAAAAGGAGGGGTTTGCTCCCTTTGGTTCTTTGGCTCGCTGGAAAAGCATATGTGAAATTTTTGCACTTTTGCCCGCATTTACACTTTGCAGATTCTGCTCTCTTCTACTTTTTTTTGTTTGCTACGAATATTTTGTTTGCTTGTGTTTTTTTTTTGTCGGCCACGTTAGGACGGACATTTGGCCGTATTGCAGGTGCAGGTAACGTCGTGTCGCGTTGCGCAGCGTCGACTTGTTGTCGTTTGTCGTGTCGCTTCGTTTTGTTTGTTTGTCTGGACGTTTGTAATGTCTATGAATATGAATTATGGAAATTACACAACAGCAGCAGCTTTAACAAGGACAGCAGCCGCACAGCAGACAACAACAACAGCAACACACAGTCAGAGTCATCGTTACAGTTACAGCTACAGTTACAGTTACAAGTACTCGGCGCTCATCGATGCAACATTTTTTTATTGCCGCCTTGTGGGTGAGATTTTTGCCTTTTTGTCGTTGTGGTTTCTGTTGTTGTTGTTGTTGTTGTCGATGGAGGTCGTTGGTACAGTAACCAAAATTTGGCTTGACACACAATTGAAAATTGGCAGAAGGTAAACACTTAATATGTTAAACAGTTTTCCACTCAAAACGGGAACGTGCTAAAATCGCATAAATTCAATTAAAAACTGGCAGTAAGTAAACAGAAAATTTATGATTGAAAAATGTGGAGAAAAAAAAATGTGCAACAAAAATAAACAGGAATTTACACGGGTTGCGGTCACGCCCCCGCCACATTTGCCCAGCCAAGCCGACATTTACATTTAATGCTTGCAAATTTAACAAATAATATTCAATTAACAATTTGAATATGAATTTATTACAGGGGCCAGTCGGAGTCGAACGGAGGCCGGGCCACTTTCAAAGTGGTAACAAGTTCGACATCGACATGTGTGCGGAGAGGGTTAAGGCCCAAGGATGGGGAGGAGGAGGAGGGGTAACGAGTTGGTGGTCGACTTGTTTACCCTGCCACTGGCAACAGCAACGGCAACGGCAACGGCAACAGCAGCAGTGGCAACAACGGTTGTGGCAGTGCCGGTGGCAGTGGCAGGCGAAGACGAAACAGAAAACGAAAACAACAAACTGAAAAGTTATGTGAAAAAGGTGGGAAAATGCAAGCATTGTTAGTCTTGTGCTCAGCAGCAGCAGCCCGAGCAGAGCTTAAAAGGTAACGATGCATGCAACACTGCCACTAGCCACTGGTGGCACTGCCACAACGCTGACGGAAGCCGCGCAGGAAGCACAAGGAGCACGAGCACAATTCCTGGCGGCCGCACATTTCAATAATTATTAACTGCAACATGCAACATGGAGCAGCACACACACACGCACAACAATAGCCGCATGGCTACGTGCAACATGCAGCACAGTAGCTGCCACCAATAAAACCAAATGTGCAGCTCTGGACCCTGCGTCGTCGTGCCTGCAATTATCAAAACTTGTCCAAATTGACATTTTTTTCCTTTATTTTTGTGCATTTTTTTGTTGTTGTTCTCGTTGTTCCTCTCTCTGCACTTTGGTGTGACCAACCAGGCGAACCGCGTTTTGGTGGGGCATGCAACTGGGGCACGTTTTCGGATTTTGAAATGCAAACACGGCATTTAATTCTATTAAGCCCGCAATTTAATTATCTCTTTGGGGGAAAATGTCATGTTCAATGTCAGCAGCATTGCAATGGCCACAATACCGCCCCGCCCCCTACACTTCGCCTCCCCCCGCCAGTCTCCTTTTGTGCCCTACTCGTTTCCTTCCTCGCCGCGCTTCGAGTATTTTGTGTTTGCTGCCCTGCGTTGCAGTGAGTGAGAAATGACAGCGAAATTATGTGATTTTAACTGTTTTGCACGAAATGGCATGAAGCATTCTCTAATTGCCGGGTCGCCGTATTTATTAGTTAAAAGCCAGTCAAAGCTATCATTACTCGGTAAAAGGTTTAGACAGTGACTAAACTATATATATATATATATATATATATATATGGCGTATATATGTGGCGAGCATGTGAAGAGAGCTGCACACAAAATGTTTCTAGTCTTTTTTTTTGTTTGTGTTTCAACCGGTTTTGCTCTTTTCGGTTACGCAGGTAATGCTGAGTAATTATCTTTTGGAAGCATTCTGAACTGGTTTCTGGTGCTTCAACACAAATTGGGGAAGTTTTTTAAATGGTTATTAGTTTATAAAATTGTAATATTACCTTTAAATTTAAAAATGTCTGTATAGTTAATAATTGTAAGTGCATAAAGTGTGTCAGCTTTCAAAGAGTCTCCTAAGCAAGTATTTAAGTTCGTTTTAATTTGAACTAAGCGATGTTCGAAACTTGTTGAAATAGATTTAGATTTCAGCAGCTAATCTACACAATTTAGCATATATTTTTGTAGTACAATTTGTTCCCGTTTTGTGTATAATTTCTCGTAATTTAATATTCCAAAGTGCAGTTTAAGAGTTGGCTCAGCTTCATTCTCTTAAAAAGTGTCAGCTTTCAAAGAGTCTCCTAAGCAAGTATTTAAGTTCATTTTAATTTTGATTTAGATTTTAGCAGCTAATCTACACAATTCAGCATATATTTTTGTAGTACAATTTGTTCCCGTGTTGTGTATAATTTCTCGTAATTTAATATTCCAAAGTGCAGTTTAAGAGTTGGCTCAGCTTCATGCTCGCAAAGTGTGCATTCCGTTAAGCGAGCAACTAATTCCCACTCATTTCACCGCTGCAAAGTGGTAGCTCTCTGCGGTGGCACCTACTTGCCAAGTTTAATCTAAATCTTTGCATCTTATCTACGGGCACTTAATTGCCAAGTGCCAAAAGTGCTGCCCACCGCACTCAGGATGTCGATGATGATGCTGTTGATGATGATGTGGAGAATCCTTGGGCTAGCTATCGAACTACACGCTCACGCTCGAGTCTCAAGTCTCAAGTCTCAACTCTCTAGAGTTGAGTCTGAAGTCTGAAGTCTGATGCTGCCCACTTGTTGCGCCGCCTGTGCCAATATTTAGCTACCGATTTGCACAAGATAATCAATTGAATATAGTAAATAATAAGCTACAGAGCGAAAGAGGAGGCACTCTGCAAAGGCAACGGCAACGGCAACGGCAACCAACCGCACCGCAAACAGCCGCCTGGGTGGCTTCGTCTCGGTAATTTTGAGGCCCAATTCATGCCTTGTGCCAGGCGGCGAATCGTGTAATTTGAGTCAGCGAGCAAAAGCGCGCAACAAGCGCTGATCAGTCTGGCAATCTGGCAGTCTGGCAGTCTGAGTCCCAGTCGCAGTCGCAGTCGCAGTTGCTGCGTGTAATTGGATTTTAAGAAGTAGCTGAGACGACGCGCTGATTGATAACCTTGCCGGTGCAAAAAGGTTTCATGCAACAGGCTGCAAACGCAACGCCTCCAGTGCCACTGAAGCTGCCACGACGCGCAGATGCTTGGCTGCAAAACTGTTGGCGCTGTTTAATGTTAACATTAATTGCAACGCAACGGCGACGCAACGTTGCGTGCTGCACTGCACTGCACACATTTCGGCCTAATCAGGTGGCAGCCTCATAGAGCGAGAGCGGCCACCAATCAATCAAACGAACACGTCGAGGCTGGCGCATTTGTGCAAACCATTTGACGCCCAGCAAACGCTCGCCGCATTCATATGTATGAGTTCAAGTGGGCGTTTGTTGGGCTTGGGGAGGGGGGCGTGTCTTGGACATTAGATTTTAGTTAAGCAACTCGCAGATATGCGAGTTGGCTATAAAATTAGAACCAACACCTTGACTAATAACTAGCTAATACTATGTAGTTGATAATAAGTACGCAACGTCTACGTTAGTCGAGACTAGAGGAGTCTAGACGCGTTTCTCGAGTTAGGAAGGGAAAAGTACGAAAATAAATAAATA
Source organism: Drosophila siamana (assembly GCA_035047445.1). Taxonomy (NCBI): domain Eukaryota; kingdom Metazoa; phylum Arthropoda; class Insecta; order Diptera; family Drosophilidae; genus Drosophila; species Drosophila siamana. The sequence continues at coordinate 7,983,645 of JAWNPP010000004.1, read as the reverse complement.
AAAAATAAATGTGGAAATTTTCTTACCCATGTCTGTTGATATGCCGCCGTATTGTGTTAAATCAGATCTTATCTTACCTGAAAATGCACAAGACCAGAGAAGAGAAACGTTTAAAAAATGCTAAAAAATTGTTAACTCTCCGCATCTCTCCTCAAGCTCCTCACATCGCTGGATTACGACGCGAGAAGTGTGAGCGAGTGAAGGAGAGAGAGACAGAGAACAGAGAGTTGTTGTTGTTGTTGTGGAATTAAGGTTAAGCAGCCGCACGTGGTGGGGCACTTGGGTAAATTGAAACTAAACTTTGCTGTTGCTCAAACAATTGCTGTTGTTATTGTGGTTGCTGTTGTTTTTGCTTGTTGTTGCTGCTTTTAATGCAGCAAATTGATAGTCGTGCTGGTTGCACGATTGGGGAGGGGGGCGCAAGTGGAGAGCAGAGTACTGCACAGTAGCCAATTAAAGACACGTTCCTTTGATCTCCAACCCATGCTGCTGATCGCAGTCAAGCACAAGCGTAAGCTAATACATTGCAGATAAAATGATTGACGAGCGTTGGCTTCAAGCTTTGCATTTAAAAATATAATAGATAAACATATAAATCATCATTTCTTTTAATTCACATATCTGCTGCTTTGCAGTTTAACATATTCTTGACTGCTCTCAGCTGGTATCAAAAACTATTTCGCCTCGGCTGCAGCTCGATAGTCGCTGGGATCTCTAATCGAAAATCTACCACTTGACATTTCGTCTGGCACATGAAGAGCGCTCAAATTGGCCATAAGCAACCCTATCTTCTTTACAATTACGTCCCCCGCCCTCCCCCAACTCTTCAGAATGCCTTCCACTCATGCGCCAAGTGTTTCGCTGTGTCTTTTCACTGTCTCGCATTACTTTGCTCTGGCTTTTTTTTCACAATATTTAGCGCCGCTTTTTTTGTTGTTGTTTGTTTGTTTATGCTGTGAAAGTGCAAAATGTAAACAATCAAAATGCCAGGCTAGGGAAGTTGCACGGGGCTGTAGGGTAGGGAAGTTCTAGGGGTTGGGGTTGGGGGTGTGGTGCAGAGTCATTGAAGGTGGCACAGCAAAAAGGTAAAGTATAAAAATATGATTTAATGGCAGCGATAAAACACGTGTGTATTTAAATATGCGCGCCTGGCGCCTGAGTAAACGTAATTTCCCACTGAAGAGAGACGGCCGCAGAGAGCACGAGAGAGAGAAAGGGAGACAACCAGACGGACACCCACCCAGTTGCAGATGCAGACAGCAGACGGCAGACACACAGCGCCCAAAAAGAAACAACAAAGAAAAATATTAAATTAAAAAGAAAAGGAAACACACAACTATGTGAAGCTGGAGAGCGGAGTACGAGGGGGGCGGGGTGTCAAAGGGGGGCGCCAACTAAAAGTAAACGGAAAATTTGACAAACGTTTTTTTCTTATGTGTTCTCTTTTTTTTGCAGCAGCAGCACCAGCAATGAAAATTATGAAAATTGTACAAATAACTGGAGGGAAACGAGGCGGGAGGGGGGCAGAAAAAAAGGGCAGCCACTTTAGACAAATTCAAACAAATGGTTGGCGGGTCGCCGTTGCGTCGGCAGGCAGTCAGCTGGCCCACAGACTGGCACCGGGAGTCTGCGACCCGACTGAGTGGCACGGGAGTTGGCAGAGGGGAGAGGGGCAAGATAGTGTGTTTACATGCGACGTGAGCGTCGGAAAAATTAAACATTTAGCTTGTGGTCTGCTAACGGCTCGAGTCGCCAACCAGTTCGTCAAGTGCAGACCACCGAGAGACTTCTGCACTCCCCACACACCCCTAGCCACACATCCCCTAGCCGTGGCAGTGGATGGATGATGGTGGCGTATTCACACCTTTCGGACTCGCTCGCATTTAGCCGATTTTTATGACTCTTTAAAGCGCCGCACGCTCCAGACGGAAAACCCAGTCGCATAAATGAGCTGCATAGAGACAAAGACAGACAGCCAGAGAGAGAGAGAGAGAGAGAGAGAGAGGCAGGGAGTGAAAGAGATGGCAGATAGTTAGTGATTCGCTTCATTTGTTTGCACTTTGGCTGCAGCTTGCGTTCCAGGGCGTTTTATAGCCCCATCAAAGGCGATGATATAAATCTTAATTGCCGACCCAAATAAATAGACGAACGCTGCACGTCGAACGCTTCGAGCACATGTCGAGACCTCATAGCGTACAAGACTACGATGCTATACACTATATCAACTCAGACAAAGCAGTAGCTGCTTTATGCTCTGTTCACTTGGGTTGCCCAAGCCAAAGAAGAAATAGACGAAACTATTTCGTTGATTTCCAGAGAGCGAGAGAAAACTCGTTAGCTATTTAGCATAAACACTTTCCAGCCGGGCGACAAGTTTGACCAGCAAACTGATAAGAAGAACTAAGGGAACAACAAAAGCAACAAACAGCAAACAAGTTGCAACGAAAGAAGTCATTAAGGAAACATTAAATTGACATTAATGTGCAAAAGGCGCAGGCGGAGGGCCCCCAAAAAGTGGCCAGAGGCCCCCGGACACGGAATACGGAATCCGACTTCGAGTCCGACTCAGAGTCGGACACCGAGTTGCTGTTGTTGTTGCTGTTGCTGTGTGAGGCGCCAGTGCGGCTTGCGAAGGGCGTCGGGTTGAGTTCAATGCACGGCTCTAAATCATAATAGTTAGTCTATAATTCATGCATGGAGCACATCGATTCGCTTTCCCAAATATTTAAACTGGTATAACAGTTACCCAGTTTTGCATGGAGCACTCGTAAATCACCACACACTTGGTGCTGCGACTGAGGAGGCGTCCAAGGCGAAAGTGAAATAAATGCCCTCGCCAAGTTGTGCATTTTTGAAGTAAAAATATCGAACAAATTTAATTGCTTGAGCTACCAAATGTGCGAGAATTCTAGCAGCAATTGGAATAACATAACATATTAAATAAAGCGCATAAAGTATTAAATTTGTATGCCAGAAGTTGGATACACTTGGCTGCCTTGTTCCACGAATATTACAGACACAATTTTTGGTTTAATCTAACGTGATCTGCAACCCTTTACAGTAGCTGAAATGTTCTTGAAATAGTCTCAAGCGGAATGCGTGTGCGTGTGTGTGGAAGTGTGGGATTGTGTTAGTTAGTTGACTGGTAGTTGATCGCAGCGCTTGGTCTAGTGCCTCAAGGTGGTCATTGAATAATTGTGAACCTATAAATCTTTGTCTCTTTTGTTTTCAAGATTTCTATCTTAATTGAAGCTCATTATAATATGCGTTTCCTACCAACATAACGCAACTTGTGTTACCAAACCGATCGCCGCTCAGACGCTTAGCCGACCAGCCGATCAGCCCAGCTGGTCGGCCATATATATGTACATATATATGCCCATTCATGGACTCAAACTGAGCGACTCCAACTACCAACTACCGAGCGACCGACCGACATATTCAAATGGCAACCTGGCTGGAGATCGAGTGGCTTTTGCACTTGGTTAACTTTTCGTTTGGCGATCAGATCAGATCGCAATCAACGCACACACACACACACACACAGACACACAGAGCGAAAATCGAATCGAATGCGACGATCCCGAGCGAGGGCCCACCACCAATGAATTATTAATAATAAATAAATCATTATTAAAATCAAAATAATACGCAAATATGCATATTATACGACAGTAATACACACAGCTACAGCTACAGCTACAGATACGATGAGACTGAGATACAGATACATAGATGGCCATATCCAAAAACTTCATGGCGTTGCCAACTTGTGTTTCTTTTCATGTTTACGCCACTTTCTCATATATACGTACGTGTATGTGTATGTGTGTGTGTGTGTGTGTGTGTGTCTGTACACACACAAGTGGTTATAATGAATGATTTGTTGTTTTATAATAAACACGCCGTTCGGCGTCGCAGTCGGCGTTGTTGTGGCTATGACGTATGATGGGGGACCTGAGCCCCAAAATGTATATATTTTTTTTAGGAGTGTTGTGTGTGTGTGTGTGTATGTGTGTATTGGACACTGCGGCGCTCAGCGCCCTTGCTGCCTGGTAAGTTCTTGGTTCTCCTGCACTCTCTTTGCCCATCTTCACTTGACCCTTTGGCATGGCGCGTTTTCGTTGCATTTCTGCCACAAAATATCTGTGTGCGTGTGTGTGTGTTTGTTGCCGGGTCGTGTTGTTGTTTTTATTAGGTATCAAAAACACCTTAAAACATGATTTTGCAACTGCCAAGAAGCGACCAATGAACACTGACACAAGAACACAAGAAAACTGCTGGCAAATTTATTGAAAATATGCACAGAAATTCAAATCAATCATTCGACCCATAAATTATTTTATTTGTTAGCACGTAAACTTCTGCCATGAGATCATTCATTTCAACCTGCGTTTTGCAGCCAAAAACCTGTTCATTTGGCTCTTTTAGAAGCTGTAGACATCTGTGACATTCTTGCGCAAGTTTTGTATTTATTCACATTAAATTTTGCTGCTTGTTCGAATGAATTATTTAGAGCGAATATCTGTGTGTTTCTAATTAATTGAGCAAGCAATCTGCTGAGTATATAAATATGCCATGTTATGGGCTTTGACATTATGAAAATAAAATAAATATGTATTGTTCTTGAAACTAGCAGAAAATTGTAAACATGCTTTGCTTTAATTTTAGGCGCAAATTTGAATTTTCACCCACTGTTTTTGTGCTGGGCTATAACCAAAAATTGCTTCTCGCCCTGCAGTCTTATATATCTTTTTTTTCAATATATATTTTCGTTTTTTTTTTTTGGCCATGTGTCTGGGCCACTTTGTGTTGTCGTCGTCGTCGTCGTCGTCGGTCGGGCAAGTTGCTCGAGACGTTCGAGTCGTTGTCCGACGGCCGCCAAGGTGCTTATTAAATTCCTTATTTAAAAATACATTAAAAAATGCAAGAAGCTGCTAAGGAGAACACACAGACCAATACCAATCCACGGCCAGCAAGCAACCAAACAGGCAAACAGGCAGCCAGCCAGCAGCCAAAGCTGCCCGGCCACTGGGACTCATCATCAGCTGCTGCTGCTGCTGCTGCTGCATCCGCTGCAAGTTGTGAACCAATTCCGAAAACGGATTTGATTTTGATTTTGCATTCCGCATTTGTTGCAAATATGATTAAAAGCGCGCGTTGAAAATGTTTTCCTGTTGTGTGCAGCCGCATCAATTGAATTGACTTTTTTTTTGCGCTGCTTGTTGTTGGCGCTTTTGAGTGGGAACGGGGGGAATGGGAAATGGGAAATGGGGTGTGCGTGCCACTTGTGGCCTATTAATTGCATGTTACATGCATTGCAGTTTGCATGTCATGCCAAACGCTGGCAGTGCATTGGCATTTGAACCGCCTAACTGCAAAACAGTTGGTGAGTTATGAGTTATGGACTCGCAAAATGGCACCGAGCGCATTAACCTTGACAGCATCAGAGCTCAACGTGCCTCGGCCCTTTGTACGTGTGAACCACAATTGCGTTGCACAGTGCAACTAATTGACAGAGTCGTCTACGAGAAGACAAAAGATTGGTTTATGGGTCAGACTCGGTTGGTACCTGATAATTGCGCCCATTTAGTGGCACAGCAAGGCGGCTGCCTCACAAAATATGAATTATGATTGCCGCAGGACGTGTCAATTGCAGGATCAGCTCAACGATTCTCAAGGTCATTGTGTGACAAAAAAAAGGCAAAGAAAACATGTGCAAGGCTCGGATATCGATCTGTTTTGCAAAAGAAATTAGCCAAACAAATGTTAGCCCCAAAACACAACATGTCACAAACACACTAACAAATACACACACACTAACACACACAAATGCACAACCAAACACACAAGCACACAAGCCGAACTTGTGCGTGGGGTCCAGGCAAATAAAGCAAATTTACGAATTTACGAATTTATGTTGAAATTTATCGATAATGACTTAAAAGCCTTCAGGACAATGATTTAATGGCTCCGCGCTCAACGTGTTCACACATAACACACACACACACACACACACTCGAGGCACACTCAAAACACACACACACACACACACAGAGAGCCGGACAATGGTGGAGTAGGTTCTCAAATCTTAAACCATGTTTAGATACGATAAAAACGGAATTTTGCATTATTTCTCTTGATTTTGTTTGGCTTCGGAGGCCGCTGCCAATGATCGATGATCGCTGGAAGTGTGCGCCGATTTATTTATGGCTTGATTTGCTTTTCCTTCCTCGCCGAATATTTGTGCGATGGAATCAGTGCAGTGCAGTGCAGTGCAGTGCTTGGGTCAAGCTCAGAGCCAAATGAAATGCTTCATATTGAATTATTTGCGCACTGCAAATTATTTAGAGTGTTAAATAAATCACAATGTGCCAACAATATGGATATTGATTTTAATCGAGATTTAAGCAGTGATTTCGACAGCAAATTAAGTGCACTATTTACAGCGATTTCAATCTAGCAAATGTGTGTTTTGAATGGAGATTTTCTTGATTAAATTTTACGCCATTTATTGAGTATAATATTTAGATTACTTTCTATTAGTTTAGTGAGCTCAGCAGCTATTCACCACACACAAATTCAGCTCGTAGTTGTCTATCGCATTCTAATAAGAACTACCTGGAATTTCATAATTTAGCTCAGGTAAAATATGTCGAATGAGAACAATTTTCTTTCTCGACCTTTGCTGTTATACTCAACAAGAAATTTTGATCGTAACAGCCAGAGTTTGAGTGTGAAGCGAGTTCCCTTTGATGGGTGTAGCACCCTGTATTGGAAGCGGCAATACATCATCGGCATTTCAGTTTTGCCGGGCTGTGGAGCGCATAAATTTCATTACGATCATCTCGGTGTTATATCAGAATCGATTGATTGAGATTGAGCCACACGTTGGTACCATGCAGAGCCTGGGATCCCGAATCGCGGCACTCTGATCGAACGAGTTGCCGCTCAAAAATAAAAAAACATAAAAAAAAATTACCAAAATAAGAAAAAAACGAAACCTGTCGCCTTGCGAGTTCCTTGCGCTCATATTTAGTTCAACTTTAATTGTTTATTAACCAGCTGCGTCGCGTTATATTTTTTTTTTTTTGAGTAGCCGCTCAACTTTGCAATTATCGATAGCCCAAGTGAAATTTGATTGATTTTCGTGGAGCCGCCATTTCACTGTGCCGCGCTGCACAATTGTTTGCCCCACGGCCAGAGGAGCAACAAAGCAGCAAAAATGTTAACGCAAAGTGAAATTTATGTTTGCCCGCTGACCACCTACAAGAGGGCGCTCATAAATTTGCAGTTGGTCAGTATTTTTTTGGTGGATTCTCAGCCTAATTTATTCGCGATGTGCCTGTAATTGATTGTGAAATGCAATTTCTCGTTTGATTCGCTGAAGGTGTTATGGCTACGCTCGAGCTTATCAGCGTCTTGAACCCAAACTTGAACCTCGACAGGCAGTTGATAAGACTGTCGCATTGTCAGTCAGTCAGTCAGTCAGTCAGTCAGTCAGTAGAGTCTGTTGGCGGCAAAGCAGGTGGCAGTCGGCAGTTGGTAGTTGAGCAAATGAAGTTGGTAACGGGTGAGGACGCTGCTCGGCTGCTCGGCTGGTGGGCACTTGAAAGGGCTGCGTTGCATCCTGCGACGTGCTGCACATAATTACATAATGGCGTTGTTAACTGTAATAAGCGCAAGTTTCGCTCAACCGCCCGACGCGCGCAGTGTGTGTCCTGGCAAAAGGATTTCTTCACGCTGCTGTTCGGCTGCTTCGCTTGCTTGGCTATTTTCGCTCAGCTCTTTTTAGCCGCATGGCCATAATTTACAGTTGCCGCTGCTGTTCTCTGTTGGCTGTTGCCATTGCCATTGCCAGTTAACTCGCGCCTCTTGTTGCACAAATTGCTGCTCACTTTTGTTGCCACTTTGCCGCCGACGTCGCGTCGTCTACGTTGTCGTCGTCGTCATCGTTGCAACAATTACTGACAACGTTGTGGAGCATCATTAAAACCAAAGGTGACAAAAATTAGTAAACAAAGTGTTGAAAATTATGAGACAACCAGCGCAGCAGCTGCTGCAAGGCGTGTGGCAACGCAACAGCAGCATTAACTGCTGTGCAACAGCAGCAGACGCAAGTGGTTCGCACCTCAATTGCTTGCCCCGCGTCCAGTTCGAGTGGTTGATTTTGTTTATGAGTCTGTTGCTCGGACTTCAAGCTAAATTCGCGCTAAACGAGGCTGTGATTAGACTACAAATTGATTGACTGCGCCCTAATTTGCTAAGCATTCCATTTAAATTATGCAATAAAAAATTATACAATATTTGCATAATTTCTATTTTAGTAGCATAGCTACAATAATATTTTATTAAGCTACGCAAAACTATTCTTGATCAATATGTTTTCAGTTTAAGTCAATTTAGCAAGAAAATAATTAAGTTTTGTATTTACAGCTTATATTTTCAAACAAATATTTAAATGTAAATTGTGTATTTTTTATTAAATTAACTATCAACGATTTAAGAGATGAGAAGAAATTTTAAATGGCAAAAAAATTAGGTGATATTTTTAATTTCGATCTCAAAGTGTTTGTCATACCAAATATTAATAAATATATTTTAAAATTTTAAATGTATTTAGTTACAAAATTGTAAACTTTAAACCAAATTTGGGTATACATTATTTTTAAATATTATATTTGCAATCCGAACAATTGTATTTTAATGTGCTCTACCACTTTTTGTGTTTTGGTCTCAATATTTTTATTACAGTTACAACAAGACAGATTGTAAACTGTTTTGCTCAAACAAAGGTTTGTTTATGTTTTTGCAGCAATTAAGAAATATTACTCATTTGAATCGAAGTGGCCATCGAGCCAGTTTCAATTGACAATTGGCTGTCTCCATGGCTCATCACTCGGCCAGCGAAACAACTATGAAAACAGACAGCAATGTTCGCAGCAGCAATAACAACAATAGTAACAACTACAACAATAACAGACACTAATAACTGAGGGTAACGCAAACGAAAGCAAACAAAACTGAACACTTAGGCATAGGAAGTTAGATGTCAAGTAGAGTAGGCTAGGCTGGACACTCACTTTTGATTGGATCTGCTGTGGACTCACCTGCGATTGCCATCCAGGGGTAGAAGGTGTGATTGCCGGGCTGGTGTAAACTGCTGGCGGCCGCCGTTTGGGCCGCTGCAGCGCCCGAGATGGTGCAATTGGCATTCCAGGCTGTGGCCGCGCCCACGCCCCCCACACCGCCGCCCACGCCGCTGGCCGAGTTCTGTGCGACGCCGCCGGCGTTGCCGTTGCCGCCACCGGCGCTGCCGCCACCGCGATGGCTGACCGGGCTGCCGCCCGATGTGTCCAAGTAGCCGCCGACGCGGGAGTCGGGCGTGCAGGCGGATGGGCGGACGGGCATGCCACCGCCGCCCGCATTATTCTGTCCGTTGGCCGCGTTCGGCGCATTCGAGCCGTTTGTGGTGTTGCCAGTGTTGGCGGCGTTGCCACCGCCACCGCCACCGCCGCCGCCGTTGGTGCCGCCCGTGTTCCAGATGTCCTTGTAGCCGTTGACGGCGTCCGCCTTGATGTTGAGGCAGTCCTGTTTGTAGGCGCTGCCAGCCTCGCCGTAGATCTTGTTGCAGGCGGCCGTGAGGCTCGCATCGTACGGCGAGTCCTGTGTGGTGCGCTGCAGATGGTGGTTGGCGTACGGGGACATGCCCAGCGAGAGTGGGAAGCCTCTGTAGGCGGCCGCCGCGGCGCTGGCCGTCGTCTGATCGTGGTGGCCGCTGGTGCCCATTGTCATGCCCGATGCCTGGTGCGGATGGCCGTAGAAGCCGGAGGCCTGTTCAAAGTAGGAGTTCATGTTGCTGCTGCTGCTGTTGCTGCTGGCGGTGAGAATTTTGGCGGTTTATTTTGTGACTTCTGCAGCGACAGCAGCTACTGAAAGTAACTGCACGCGGCGCACTCGACACTCGTCGACACTTGACACTGCTAGAAAACTTAACGTTTCTCCTGTGCTCACCACAGGGCACTGAACATTGAACAGTTAATAAATTTATATGTAATTTCTTTTAGTTTTTTTTTTTTGAGTCGTATAACTTGTTGTATTTTGTTTTGTTTTTTTTTTTCTAAATATTTATTGCACTTCAGCCGGCTCGCATAAGTTGTAAATATACAAACAATTAAATTAGTTTAGTTTAAATATTAAAAATTTATTGTAAGAGAGTTTCGTGTGGCGTATACTTGATTTTGGTTTCGTAATTTTATTATTCAAATTGCACTCGTATTTAATTCACTGGTTTCACTCGCACCATACAAATTTTGTTGTTGTTGTTGTGTGTTAATTAGCAAAATATTGATTTGAAGTATATTCGAAGTGGCGCCTATTCAATCATTTCGAACTCAATGACTTGTTTAACATTCATAGTGTTATCATTATTGTTATTGCAAACTATTATTATTATTATTATGATCGTTGTTGTTGCTGTCGCTGTTGTTGCTGTTGTTGGTGTTGTTATTATTATTGTTATTATAATTATTATTGTTATTAGCGTTGACCGAAACGACCGACGACGGCGACGCGCGCTTCACGCTACACACGTTCAACTGACGCTTCAGTTTCAAATTGAGATTGAGATTCAGTTTGAAAAATTTTCGGCTTGCCGCTTGTAATTCAAATTGAGATTGAACTTCAAACGTGAGTTACGATTTATTCACTGGCCACTAGCAGCGATGCAGATACGAATGCGAATGCGAATCAGAATGCGAATGCGAATGCGAGAACAGAGCGCGAGGGCCATTCAACATTAAAATTGAGCGTACAATACCAATAACAATAATGCCGCTGATAATGTGGGATAATAAAACAAAGCGCGCGCCTGTTATCCAAACCGTTGCCATCGAACGAATGTGCCACCAAATCGCAGTTGGTTGTGTTTTGACTGAGACTCAACTAAACTCAACTGAATGGCAACGGGCCACAAGCAGCGAACAGTGAACAGCAACGGCAAACGGCAACGGCAACGGCCACAGCAAACGACAACGACAACGACGTCGGCAGAGTCGTTTGCCTGTAGAGCTCCCCCGATACGCAGCAGCAGCAGTCGTCGCAGCAGCGACGACGACAGCAGCAGCAGCAGCAGGGAAGAAGAAGCAGCCAAAACAGAGAGGCGAAACGACAAAATGAATGAGCAAAACTGAAACAGAATGAGCCACAGCCAACACACACTCACAACGTTCATACGCTCTTCTGTGCTCTGGCAAGTGATAAGGGCAACTCAAACCTCTTTTCTCGCTCTCGCTCTCACTCTCTCACCAGCGTTCATTTCAGATGTTCGAGCGCATTCATTCGAACATGTTTGAGTGCGTTGCTCGCTTGGTATTCATCATTTGCTCGCATGGAAAATTTACTCGACGCTCTGCGGCGTGGAAATTCATCATGGAGGAGGGCTGATTTTTCTTATAGGCCAGCCAAGCAGGCAAAGCGTCGCTACATGCATGCATTCATTTGCACTCAAACGATTTTCGCCACTTTGCACTCAATTCCATTTGCTCTCCAATTGCTGCCAGTCGCCAGTTGAGCCGTCGACAGTTGGCCGTCGCCAGTTGGCGAATGCACGCCACGCGCTGCAGATACTACAATTGAGTTTCAGATACTTTGCTCTCTTGAATTTGCGCGCTGCATTTTGTGCGTCTTTCATGAGCACACATCATTTTTGCTTTTATGAACTGCATACAATATGAATTTACTTGATTATTTTGCTTTTTTTGGCAATAAGAAATATGTTTAGTTAGTTTGAATTCTAAATTTTAAGTAAAGTACACTTTAAATATATGCTTAATTTTAACATATCTACAACTAAAAATATATGTAGCTTTTAACAACAATTTCTAAGATATATTTGTTTTATTTGATAATAAATATAAAAACATAATTTATACCTGTAAATATTGAAAATACATTTTATTTAGCAACTACATATTCTGTAATGTTCTAAATAGTTCGTTGGAAATTCTTGAAACTTCCATTTCCGTCACATCAATTATTTGACTTAATAATCGGGAGACGCATATGGACACATCCAGTTCCAAGAATTTGTAAGGCTGGAATTCCTATTAAATTAGAATTTATTTACTGATCGTTCATTTGTATTTTGAATATTAATTTCGATTGACGCAACAAATTTGCAAAAGTACCATTATTTGCATGTTTAGGATTTTTAATTACACATCACATCATTTTACAGCTAATGACGATTTCAAATAACAAAAACAAAATAAGCAACCAGCTTTGAAACTCGAACAACGCTTTCAAATGCATTGCTTTGATGTGACATTAATGCTGCCGTAGAACTGTAATCGATAATTCAATGCATTTGGAGATTTTGCGTTATAAATGCGAACGCAAATGCGTCGCCAAATTGATGCTAATAAATTCATATGCATAATGCAAAGAGATCGTTGCGCTAAACCGAAACCGAAACTGAAACCGAAACTTTAGCAAATATTTGTCAAAGTTTGCACATTCGCACAAACGGCTCGTAGATTAGAGGCCAAAACCGAGGACGAACAAACAAAGTTGCTTGCCACAAGTGTTTGCAAAATAAACTTATTATAAGAAGAAATTTACTTTTGTCACCCCCTCCCCCGTCAACCCCCCAATGGATGACTGGAGTCGCAGCCTGAGTCGCATTCGCTGCTCACTGCTCGCATTTGTTGCCAAGTCTCTAAAATCAACAACATGCGAAAGATACAAAAACTTGCAAGCACACACACACACACACACACACACATGCACAGAGGCAGACAGTCGGCGACATTTTCCCCAAATATGCGAGGACCAAACAAACTGCCAAGTAACATGAGCGGAAAGCCGAGCAAAAAGTACAAGCAACGCCGCGCAAAGCAAAGCAAAGCAAACGAAACGAAACGAAACGTAAAGAACGGCAAAAGTAAAAATCGCAGTCACAACTGCAAACTAAAATATCGTGAGTGGCAGGACGACTGCGACGTGAAAGGCGCTGAAGCAGGACGCTGATGCTCTGATGCTGTGCGATGCTCTGACGCTGTGTAGCTGGGACACTGGGACGCCGTGACAGACAAAATAGCCTCATAACCATTTGAAGCCATTCGAAGGCGCATAAAAGGATCACAACAATCGCCGAAATGAGCCATAATGAGCTCGTAAAAATTTTGCTACCTAATATACTCAGGAATCTTACGAGTATATTCAAACTTGGTTCGTTATGTGGCTGCTGCTGCTGCTGCTGCCACATTTCTGTTGCTGCTGTTGTTGTTGTTGTTGTTGTTGGCGCTGTTGTTGCCGTTGTAACTGTTGTCGGGATGCGAATGCTGCTCCCTCTGTGTGCGAAGCTTTAGTTCGTTGGATGCTGCGCTAAATCGATGATTGTTCTGCTTGTTTTCCCGGCTTGGGCGCCAGTTGAACTGCTTTGCAATGCTGGTGTTATCGGGCCATGATTGTTTTATAAATTCATCAGTAGGATGCGTTAATTGGTGAGAGGTAAGTTTATGACTTCAAATCATAAGAAGAAAACTCTCGAAAATAATCTTCGACGAAATGCTTGAAGTTGTTCACACAAAATTAATTAATGAAGCTTAATTGAGTTAATATAAATGAATATTTCAGAGTGTGCTTATGACTTCAAAAGAACACAAATAAGTTTTTCTAATTATGCTGAGCAAATAACGCAGATATTTTCATGGAATAATGAATATATTATTACTCATTTTATTCGGTCTATTCGTAGTCTCTTTCACAAATTGAATTGCATCCCCTTCTCATTGCTTCAACGGCCACCGGAACTCGAACTAATCAACGTGAAGTGTTTGACTAGCCATTATTTTCGACATGGGTGCACTTGAGGTGCGATTGCAGCCATTTCAATGGCGATGCATCAAATTTGCTCATTTGTCTGCCCATAAAAACGTCTGCGGCGGCCGCTTCAAAAGCCAAAGGCAACGGCTAAAAGTATTGACTTTGAAAATCTGAACGATTGCCCGAATAAATCTGGGATGTGGGCGATAACAGGCGCCCTTCAAAACAACCAATATCCAACAGGTGCCGAATGGGCGTCCAGTGGAGCGTCGAGCGGAGCGCCAAAAAAAATTCCAAATATCTTTCTTTATAGACAGACGCGCCGCACACACATAAACAAGGGGCAAGTGATCCAGCGATCGAGTGTTTTGTACTTGCAACGAGTTCTTTTTGTTTTAGTTTCTTGTTGTTGTTTTTTGTAAATAAACCTCAGCACAGTTGGCGTTTGATCTCGGTGCCAGCGATGGCGGGAGGGGTAGAGTGGGGTGCATGGCTCTGTTCGCCTTTTGATGTTTTGTTTGCGTTGGCAGCGGCGTCAGCTGCCAAATTGCTGCTTTATTAGCTGCGTAAGTGGCAGGCACAGCACATGAAAAGCCCCCCAACCCAAAACCTAGAGACTTGAATACATTTAGCTACAGATACAGACACAGATACGGATACCGAATATATTTTTCGAAATGTGCGTCACTCGATATATCGAATGTGCGGCAATCAGCGCCGGCGCTCGTTTTGAGCGATTATGGCCAATTAAACAGTAGGTGGGAGTGGTAATTAAATTAGCCGTGTAATTGCCGTCAGCTATATGCACTTTGAAAGTGAAATGAGCTTGTGAATTAAAATGCCATCCATCATCCAGCAGGTGAGGCGCCCAGTCACATCTCGAGCTGATCGAATGGTGGTCAGCCTAATGTCCATAGTGCTGGCGAATCTCATTCGCATTCGCATTCGCACTTCGATCATTGAGTCTCTTGCATTTTCTCTCTCTCTCCCCCCTCTCTTTTGCACTCTTTCAGTCTCCCCCTCGCTGGTCGCATATCTCGTTATGCATCTGACCAGCAGCACTCGTAAATTTCATACTCGGCTACCGTTGACAGTCGTGGCCGAGAGGTGGGCCATATGATAATAAGTTAGCTTTGTATGCAAATTGAAATCGCAGCTTGATATCGCCAGAATCGCAAATAAAATGCAGGCCAACACAGGTCTGTGGATTCTACAGTTTTCACAAGAAAATATACTAATGTGGAAACGTTTTTGTTTACTTTAGAGATATTTTCCACACACTAAATTGTTAACATAAAACCTTTCAATATGTTTCTAAATATTTGCCATGAAATTTGTGTGCATATTAGCAATAAATTGAATTGCAGAATAAACAATATAATTCCCACAATAATGAGAGCAATTTAAATATTTTTGTTATTCAAATGATAAACTCACTCTAAGCAATTCTATCAAAATTCGAATGCAACTCTGTTGTTTTCATTCAGTTGCATTTCAATATGTTCGCTCAAAAAAAAAAAATTGCAACAATGAACAGAGACGCAGTGCTGTTGGCATGATGTCCTGGCAACAGGACTCGTAATGTACGCATGGATTAACCAATTACATTGCAATTTTAATTTGCAGGCTGGCGAAATTTTATTGCGAAATTGCCGGGTGCAAGTGCAAAAATGAAATCAGTGCGCCGCGAATATGGAATGGCATTGATAAGGAAATCCTGAGCGTAAAGCCCCAGCGCCCAAATGCTCGCAAAAACAGAACGGAACAGAACAGAACAGAGATACGAAAATGGAGAATACGAAATGCAATCCAATGGATTTAAGTTCTTTATTAACACTTAATAAATCATAGAGCAGCGGGCAGACAGCAGACGAGAGACGGCAGAGAACTGAGTGGAGGAGTCGCAACTCCTCCCTGCCGGCCCCGCTGACTCCGCAAAACCGACTTCGAGTGACGTGGTGCATGGGAAGTGAAGGCCATAAAACTAGCGCCATTGCCTGGGAGAAGCGCGGGGAGGAGACGGGGGGGAGAGCTGCCATCGACTGCACTGAGTGCTGTAAATGTTTGTCCATTCATCCATTCATGCAGCTGTCCGGCTATGCGACGCTCCGTCCAGTTGGACGTCGGTCCGACGCTATCTGCCACACTGCGACAGTGTCAAGCATAAATCCTCATCATAATTCAAAGCATTGATCATCGCTGAAGTCCTCCCTGCAAACGCCCCCTGGCCACTGACGTCGCCATTGGACGAGCAAAAAATGACAAATTGTTTGGCGCTCGATTGGCGCAGGAATTGAACGCCACATCCATGTCGCCGTCGCCGTTGCCGTCGCCGTCGTCGCCACCGGAATGGTCGCTGAAACTTTGCTGCTGCATGCGGCGCCTGCATTTTGCACGTGCGTTGCCTACTTGCAGCGCTCGCAATGTTGGCAACCTGCACAGTGCGCGTTGCACGTTGCACGTTGCATTCAGTCACAATAAAATTGTCGTAAAATGCAGTGGCCAACAAAAGGTAGGCACAAACATTTTCCTCCTTTCATTTGGAAATGAAAGTTTATTATTGTTTTTGTGTGACAAGATAAGGTAAAAGCCGTAAAATTTTATTATGTATTTATGCATTAAACATTCTACATTATGAATTTAATACGGAATTATAAATATGTGCGGATTTAAACTTAACGCCGATTTGTGTTCGAATTTCCACGCAAAAAGCCCCACAGCCGAACAACATCAGTTTTCCGCTGACCATTTATGGCGACTGGCAAATATTTGTTGACTTTAAGTTGCATTTGGCGACTAAGTTGGCAACGAGTTGTGCTGAAATCGCATTAAAGAAAAATATCCACATACAAATGTATTATTTTTATGTATTTTATTTAGTTATTCGATAGAAATTGACTATAACTAGAAATAGTTTTTTGAATATCAGAAAATGTCCTTAATTTATTTAAAAGTTTTAAGTTTAACATTATTGTAAATATACTTAAAATATCAGAGAATAGATTTATTTACATCAGTGTTCGATAAGTTTAAATTTCCATATTGATGTTTTACTTGCTTTCATCTGAAAAAATTTGCACATCATTTGGAGAGTGAATCACTGGAATCTTTTGTTGGACAGTTTGCAAACTTTGTGCACACAGAATTTCAAATTCTAAAGGTGCTGTTAGTTTAATGGAGTTGTTCGCGAACTGACCAAAACATTTTTCTTCATTAAACTGTGGAAAATCAATAAACTGAGCGACCAGCAAGCACGTTAGCTTCAAGTCGAGTCCAAGAGGAAGACGCAGACAGGGAATAGAAGAGAGTTAGAAACACAGAGAGAGAGAGAGTGCGAGAGATGGTTAGAAAGAAAAAGACGCAATCGAAGACAGACAAGACATACAAATTTTCCAATTAAGCCAAACACGTTTTCTAACGATTATTTTATGCAATCGAAACGAAGAAACGAAGCCAATTAAGACTATCAACGATTCAACAGCGAATGCGACTCTGCATTGCAAATAAATCGTCAGTGCGCTCAGTATAAATAAACGATGGGTGGCTGGACAGGGGAAGGGGGGAGGGGAGGCTACTTTGATGAATTAATGAATAAGTTGACATGCCACTGACTGCAGAGCGATCGACTGTCAACTGGATGTGTGCAACAATTGGGCGTGCATTCGTTAGGCGACTTAGGAGCCGGTTGCCACCAACGTTGTAATTGCCAAGTGGCATGAATCAGCGTGGGCGTGGGCGCAACGAGGGCGTGTTGCAGGAGCAGCGAAACAGCAGAAACGCCAGAAACATTCCCTGTGTTGGCTGCCCTCAAGGTAAAGTGCCACGCGCTGCATGCCCCCAAGTTGTGCCACATCACTGTTTTGCTTGCTGCCGCTCGACGGCTCACTGATTTCTTGCGTCGTTTAAAATATTTGCGAGATTGCAGCCGAGAGATACTCGCAGTTGAAGTTGCAGTTGGAGTTGGAGTTGAAGTCCGTTTTGGAGGGATTCAACAATTGTTGAGAGCTATTTTCATTTATATGCGCAGCATTTCCACATTTCAAATTTGCACACAAAGTGGCAATTTGGCCCCAAAAACCGTTGCGAGCGCCTTTTATGGGCCCAAGTTGCAGCTGCCTGCTGTTGTTCGCCTGCCCGCAAAACTGAGCTGAAAGGGTGGCAAAGGGGGGAGTCCCAAGAGGGGCGACGACGACGCATAATTGAATTGAAGCGTTCGTTCGCTGCGCGTTTCTTCAAATGAACGTCAATTAAAAATGCATCATAAACGCCCCCCAGCGCCATTTCATAAACGCTGCCATAATTTATGCTCTCAACCAAAAGCACAGCTCCATCAGCGCTGTGGCCATAAAGCAAACCAGAATCCGAATCACAACCAGAACCAAAACCAGATACACAACTGCAACAAGAGCCAAGAGCCAAGAACCAACAAGCACAAACAACTGCCACCCGTCAGTCGTAGTCGTAGTCGTCAATCGAAAAGCAGCTAATTGCTGTGTGTTAGACTCTTAGAGAGATAGTTGCAGTCTTCTGCTTTCTGCTTGTGGCATCCACCAGTTGGTGGCGCGTCTTTTTTTCATTTCAATTCAGTTGTTGCGCATACGAGATGATTGCCAGTTGGATTGATAGATTGATTAGTCAGCAGCGGTTAAGCTTGATTGAAAATGGCAAATTAATTGATATTTGATATAGACAATAGATGTGAACAAGTCTATTACAGCTTAGCGCTTTTGAGGTTTGAAGTAAATATTGTAATTTACAAATTACATACATAAAGTAAAAAAATTATTATTCTTTTCATGACTATCATACGAGTATATTGCATTTATAATTTAACTTGTCACAAATTAATGTGAATATTTCATAAGTAGCTCCACACTTTAAATCAGTTTACAAATGAATACATATTGTATTTATTTACTAACTTGCAAGAAATGAATATTTATATTTTGTAACACATTTAAATTGTTTTAAATTACAAATTGCATACATTAAGTAATAAAATTATTATTAGATTCTAACTTGTCATGGCTATTAATTAATATATATTTCATTTATAATTTAACTTGTCACAAATTAATGTGAATATTTCATAAGTAGCTCCACACTTTAAATCAATTTACAAATGAATACATATTGTATTTATTTACTAACTTGCAAGAAATTAATATAAATATTTTATGACACATTTAAATTGTTTTAATTTACAAATTGCATACATTAAGTAATAAAATTATTATTAGATTCTAACTTGTCATGGCTATTAATTAATATATATTTCATTTATAATTTAACTTGTCACAAATTAATGTGAATATTTCATAAGTATCTCCACACTTTAAATCAATTTACAAATGAATACATATTATATTTATTTACTAACCTCCAAGAAATTAATATTTATATTTTATAACACATTTAAATTGTTTTAATATACAAATTACACTTATAAAGTAATAAAATTATTATTAGATTCTAACTTGTCATGGCTATTAATTAATATATATTTCATTTATAATTTAACTTGTCACAAATTAATATGAATATTTCATAAGTAGCTCCACACTTTAAATCAGTTTACAAATGAATACATATTGTATTTATTTACTAACTTGCAAGAAATTAATATTTATATTTTGTAACACATTTAAATTGTTTTAAATTACAAATTGCATACATTAAGTAATAAAATTATTATTAGATTCTAACTTGTCATGGCTATTAATTAATATATATTTCATTTATAATTTAACTTGTCACAAATTAATATTTATATTTCATATACACTTCCACACTCTTAAATTGTTGCAATTTACCAAATAATAATATAAAGTGATTATTAAATTTTGATTAGATTAATATTTATAATTTCACAATTAATAATTAATATATATTGTATTTATTTACTAGCCTGTAACAAATTAATATTTATTATTATTTCCCCACACTTAAATAAATCTCCTCTTTGTTGTCTTTGTTATTCCCACTCACTTCGCTCTTTCATTCGAAATTTGATTGCTTCACTTGAATCGATGATGCTTAAAATGCAAATACAATTTGAATGCCTCAACCTTTGACGCGGCGCACAAAAGCGGTTTCTCGACTGCTCGCAAACCCGCCGTGATGATGACTTAATTTTTAGAAAACCACAAAAGTAGTTTTAGCTGCGGCAGCGCAGCCGCAAACGGCTCATTACGAGGTCAAGAATCAATTGCAGTCCAAACACCAAAAACCAACCGCCTCCTTATGCAAAAATTTGTAATGGCCAGACAAAAGAGCCGCCGTGGCCATAGAAATAGGGATAGGGCACAGGGGAAGGGAACGAACGGTAGCTGCACAGCCGGACACGATGGTGGGCACAATGAAGACATTCGCTTCGGTTAAGACTTACTTACTTACTTACTTACCTACATAGCGTAATCGTGTAGAGCAAGCAGGCAATGAACCCTTGACTTCATTCATCAAGCAATTGGCAGCATTTGCATTTGCATTTTGGTGGCTGCTCGAACGCCTTTTTGGCTCATCAAATCCAGCCAAATGGCAGCGAGTCCTTTAGCCCAGCTAATTGAGCATTTTTGTTGACTGCTTTGCCTCACGGTTTTGCCTACTTGTTAGCCAAGCTGGTTAGCTGCTTAGCTGGTTACCCGGTTGGCCGTGTAAACGCCTACTGGTAAACTGACGTACCTGGAAAATCCTTTTTCACTTTCCACGGACGTCGCTTGCTGGCTGACTTGCTTTGCGAAAATGTGCAAAGTGGGTGTAAACGGATCGCGATGATGATTGTTTATTGTAATTTTTATGACTGCTTCGCACACAAACACGCCAAGGCGGCAATGATGACTGCAGCCCAGACCGCCCTCAATCCCTCCGCCCGCCTCTGCCGGCGACACAGTAGCCGAGAAAACTGAAACCGAGGGTTGCTGACGCCCACAGGGTAATTCAGTGTCTCAGCATTTGCCCTCGACGGCTTTCGAGGCACTTGAAAACTTTCTAATTAAGTCATTTGAATGATAAAGCTCAGCAAACGCAAATATTTCTTTCGTCTTTCAATACATTTTTATTTTTATTCCACTTACATACATTTCAAAAAATGCGGAAGTCAATTAATGGCCATTAATAAGAATCTTATATTTAATGGCGGCATTCAAAATTCAACAACTAAATGCATTCAATAAGCAAATTTGTGAAATAAGAATGCACAACACAAATTGATTAGCAATTATCAACGGTAGGTAGATTTATTAATTATATACTTCACTTACAAAAGAATCTATTTTTTGAATATACTTTGTATAATTCTGTAAAGGACCTACAAATAATATGTAAAAAGACAACAAACGCATTTGTAATTATTTTGTTTAAAATCCGACAAAAAGAAGTAAAAGGGCAACAGATAATTTAGAATTTCTAATTATTTTGTATAAAATTCTACCAAAAATATGCAAAAGGAGATTAGATAATTTCGAATGTCTAATTGAATCTCGGATGATGCTCATAAATCATTTGGAATTATGCAACTTTTGCTGTTGACCGGCCATCTAACATCTCATTTCGCATTAATCCCAGATATAATTCATCTAATCCGCAACCTGTTGTTGTGCCACAATGTCAGACGTTGTGCCGCACTCGAAATGAAACCATTTAAATTGTCGTAAAAATAAATTTTATTAGGTTTGCCCACTTTGTGTGGTCGTAAAACGAAGAAAACCGTAGTGAAATACCGGCAGCCGACAATTAAATGCCAAGCAGAATAGAACAAGCTTAAATGGCATTTTAACAACTATATAAACAAATTGCGGTTAATACCAACCAACAGCAAGCAGCAGCCCAAAATTTTTATAGCCTTTTTACGACTTGACGCCACTTGAGCAAACGCACAACGAGGCAGAGGCAACTAACTCGTCACTCGCAACAGAGCCAACAACAGCCAAACGGTCGCTCGCAATCGTTTCACTCACTGCCACAGAGCGATCCCTCAAGCAGCGTCCTTTGAGTGTCCTCTCACAGTGCGTGCGAAGCTGAGGCTGAGCCTGATCCTGGCATTTGAGTGCATTCATTTTGGCTTCGCTTTGCACTCAAGTGCGTCCCGTCCATGGAGATTTTACGACATTTTTACGATCTGTTAGTGTGACATGATGATGACAATCAATATAAAAGACATAAAAGCCAAGTTCCGTGACGTATGCCATAATTATTGCGTTGATACCCCTCAGACTCAATGGAGGCTGCTTGCCGCCATCTCATCGTATCCATCAGATACATTTTCATAGACATCGTTACTTTTATGAGGTGACTCGGATGTTGCCGCCGTTAGTTTCATGTTGATGATGTTTGAGGAAACGGTGGTAAAATTTTATTCGAATGCATTTGCCTGCCTCCAGTTGCTCTCACTCCCTCCGAAATGTCTCTGGACTGCATATGGACGTTTATATATTTTTTATAGCATTTTAACGATTTGTTTTGTCTACGGATTTGGCCAATCTCTTGTTGACGAGCAAACGCTGTGCTGAACGCTGCCACAGCTCGTTGCCACACTGATTTACAGCCTGGGAACCCGCTAAAGCATGCTGTAATAAAATGAGCAAAATAGGTTAGAGATTAACTTGATTAAGTCGATATAAGTAAGCAGCACACTTGACATATTTGTTGTGTGTCTGTCTAATAATAATTAAAGCATGCTAAAGTGTAATAAAATGTTGAGTATTAGTTTGAGATTAACCATTGCTTCTCTCAAATTCAATGCGCATTTCATAGAATAATTGTTGAAAGAATTCTCAAATGCTTCGAGAGCTCAGTTTTCAAGATGGACGCCAGTCTTGAGAGACAGCTCTGGATGCATGAATTGAAACATATGTGGAACGCCTGGACTTGGAAGCGTTGCGAGCTCGGATTCGGAGTCCGCTTCGATGCTGCATCTTAAGTGCCCCGGCACAATATGCGGTCACATTAAATCATCTGCTTGTAGTATATCATGTCCGCTTGTGAAATGGAGAAAGAGTAGGAGGTGGCACTGTCACAAGTACAGGCCTGACAAATACACATTCTCAGCTACTTCCATACACATATCTTCGAGTACTTATATGTATATAGATGCACATATGCAGACACATTCGTATGCTACTTGGAAATGAAGTCATCGTCATCGCCATCATCAGCAGCATCAGCATCAGCATCCAATGAGAAGCAGAAATGAGCTGCGCATTTGTCTCTCGATGAACTCGATGAAAAAACATATTTTAATTTAGGTTTGTGCAGCTTGAACGATGTCATTAAGGCAGAGATAAATTGAATGGAATTTATATAGAAGAAAATCTTCAAGAACACCAGCGTTGAATATTTTATTATGTCTTAGAATCATAGCTAAATCAATGGTAAATTATGTTGCTATTAATTCCAATCGACTTCCCTTCAAATCGCACAAATTCTAATTTTATAACATGTACTTATGTAAGTTTTAAAATGTTGTTATTTAAAAACCAATATACACTTTAAAACGCTTGTTTGACAACAGCTTCACAACTCGAAAGCGACAAGAGACAATCACAAATAAACGCAGGCGCCTTTTGCTGACAGCAGCACAACACAAAAACAAAACGCAAAATACAAATACCAATAATTTTCACGTTAATAAATCAAAATTTCTTCATATTTGGCAATGCAAAACCAGAGAATTTCAGTCGAGAAATCGGGCGGCAAAAAAGAGAAAGTTGCTGGCCCTTTTGTTTGGCATTTGCCAGTGGTTTTTGTTATCAGATGGACGAGGGCGCGATCACCACAGAGAGGAAGAGAGAGAGAGAGAGAGTGAGAACCAATCCCAATAACAGGATCAGTGGTTGTTGCATGCAGTCCCAATTACCTAGCGAACTACTCGGCAATTTTACAGGCATTTAGAATTCCACCGTGTAACGAGGCAACCGTCGGATTTTGGGCAACTGCAACATATTTTTATGATTTATTACCACGCCGGCAATAATCGAACAGGCGGTAAGGACAATGCAGCGACGCGACTATGTGTGTGTGTGTGTCCTTTATGCTAAGGATATGTGTGAGCCTTGGCCTTAGATAACAAGCCTCCGCTACGAGTCAAAACAAATCGACAACAGTCTCGCTAAATGCAGTCCAAAGTGAAAAAAAAAACAAAAATGCGTTCGCCTTGAGCATTTCTTCTCTCTTTTTTATGTTTCGAGGACATGTTGAAAGGTTGCTTCATACTGCACACGTTGTTCTTGATGCTGTTTCCATTTTGCGTTTTTTACTTTATGACACATTTTTATGATTTATGAATTGGTTTGGTTTAGTTTGGTCTAGTCGAGACACTTTAACGCCGATCGTCCCGTTTATTACCATTGTCTTTTCGATTTTTATTTGGGAATGCGACCTTCGGATCACTGGGAGGGCCGCCGCTCTCAAAACACAGTTTAACATTGAAACTTGCCATTATGATAACCATAAAAAATGATTGTTTCTTCCGGACGTTCTGCTGTGACTTTCGGGAAATTTTGTAATTAGGCTGCAGAAAATGTCAGCGTGAAAACTAAACTCAATAGTTGAATTTGAAAGCAAGATACTTGAACTTTTA
This sequence comes from Drosophila siamana, assembly GCA_035047445.1. Classification (NCBI taxonomy): domain Eukaryota; kingdom Metazoa; phylum Arthropoda; class Insecta; order Diptera; family Drosophilidae; genus Drosophila; species Drosophila siamana. The sequence continues at coordinate 7,959,242 of JAWNPP010000004.1, read as the reverse complement.
TCTAATTATTGGCTGGCGATGTCGACATGTTTTCATCTCAGTGTTTTTGGGGGGAAATCTCTAGTGTTTACACAGCGAGAAGAACAATTGAAATCATAACAATAAAATCAAATTCGAAATTTGTGAGTACGAGCGGAGAATTGGCCACCGCAAAACTGGCAACTTGGCAAACTGGCAATGGGCAATCGACAACCAGTTGCGTCAGAGCAGCAGCCGAAAGCAGGCGAAAGGAGAATGAACAACAGATAGAGAGAGAGAGAGCTAGAGAGAGAAGGAGGAGTGTAGGCAATGTGAGAAAATGTGTTGCACAAGGCGAAGGCAAGGTATAAAGGTAAATGGGTGAAATGCTTAAGAAAATCAACTCAACGAGCAACAGCAATTCGAGTGCGGCAACTGCTGCAAAGACAGTGCAAACGAAATGGCCATAAACTTAAGCCAAATGGCTGCTAGCAGCGCACGAGGGGCATGTGGCAAGGAGCGAGTTGAGTGGCTGACTGGATGACTGGATGACTGGCTGGAGGCAGACCCAACCAACCAGTTCGACAACGCGAACTCCGAACTTAATCGAAACATCAAAGGAAGAAAGCCAAGCGCAGGCAGGCAACAACAGCAAAACGGCAAAACGGCGACCAGCATAAACTTATTAAAAACAACAAGTGCAGCTCTGCTTTGAGCTGGCAGCGTTTTTTGGGGGCGGCGCGGAGAGGCGGCAAGTGGAAGCAGTGCTTAGCGGGATACAAGCTGTTTGTGCAGTGGCAGCACGTCTCAGTCTCAGTCTCAGTCCCAAAGTCTCTGACGCTGCAGCGAGAATATCAGTTAATGCCAGCTGAGAATCAGGCAGCGACAACGACAACGAGAACGACGGGCAACAGCCAACAGCCAACAGCAGCACCACTCAAAATGGGCACTTTCGGTCGCAATAACCACGACATTTACGATTATTTTACGGCCACTAAAAATCAAAAGTGTAATTTACGGAACAAAACCAAAACGAAACTGAGACACGGCACTGACACACAAACATAGAGACAACAAAAAACAAAACAATATTGTGGTAGAAGCGAGCGAGAGGGAGACAGCACTTAGCTCCCTCCTAGAAACTATATCTATATCTATATCGATGCAGCTTTGATAGCCAGGCTGTTGCTCCATGGTGGAGCTGCCAGCTGTGGGTGTTTCTTGGAGGCGAAGTGCGCTCTGAAATTTGGGACTCTAGGACTGCAGTCTAAAAATGCTAGAGAATTGGCTGGAAAATAAATCAAAAGGTCAAGCGAATTATGCTGTCTTATGTATCTCAATTATATGTATAACACAAATAAATGATACGATCTTGATCAGCTCAATATTTTAGCTCTCTTCCCGTCGGAGTTTCTACTTGGGATTGAAGAGATTTGTTGGCAGCAGTTTGACAAATTAAACTTGTAAATTTTATTGTTTTTTCGTAATTCTGACAAGCTGTTACTCTGCTGTAAAATATGCAAGACTTTTCTATATAGTTTATAGCAACAAGACGCAAAACTCAATATGCATTTGCAAGCTCGTCTTCTTGCCGAATTCCGTCAGAAAGAATAAATAAATACTTAAATATTTATGCTATATTTGGTCTTATAAGCTGCCAGCCATGCTGCCCCCTGAAAGGGCAAGAGAAAGAGAGGCAGAGGGCGCCGTATTGTGCAGAAAACCAGTTGGGTTTTGCATTGCATTTTGGCTGCGCCGCCATCTCGTGCTCGTGTTGCTGCTTTTGTGCAGCGACTCGACGCGTCGCGTGCAGCGCATTTTGTGGACAGCGCCGCCGGCAGCAAAATGAAAAGCTGAAATGCAACTCGAAGAGGTCTCAGTGCCAACCTCAGACCCAATCTCAGTGCCACTTCCACTTCCAGTCCTTCATTGTCCCCCCTCCCACTCACAGACTCCAGCAGCGTCTCAGTCACTGTCTCCATCTTCAGCACAGCTTTAGTTAAAGTTTTCGGTTTGCCTTTTTTGCACTTGTTGGCAGCACATGTGCATGCCACACGCTCCGCTCTCCGGCTCTCCCTTTGGCCACAGTGGCCAGCTTTATTGGCCCTCCATCGCCCACTTCACCTGGTTGCGAGTGTCTCCGTCGTCTGACGCCGCGCTTTCCCTTCAACTCAGTGGCCGTCAAAGCAACTGCAAAGCGCAACGCGTTGAAAGATGATTTTCATGTTTTTCCTCAGCAACTGCCCTCGGCCGCTGGCCCATGCCACATGCCGCATGCCCCAACGTTGCTCCAGCGATGGCCTGTTTTGGCCAAGGAATGGAGTCATGGTCCTAACGATGCTCGCTGCTCGATGCTCGATGCAATCTTGTTGTCTTAACCGCGTTTACTGACATCTTGATGCCTCGATTGCTCCGATTTTGAATGAAATGGCTCGCGTTGCATCACCCGCTCTTCAGTTTTATGCCCCCATTCCGAATATTGTGACAAGCGGTCGAAATTGAATTGAAATCTTTGATTGGCAATATGCTCTGGTCGCTTAACAAGCGGCTTGGCTTAACTGTGCTTCGTTTTATTGGCCCCATCGACCATCAAATCAATTTGAAATTTAAGTACATTTTGTATTTCGTGGCTTGGCTGCTTTGCTCTTGGCTTAAATGATTCATGCGGAAGCTTTAACATCAGCTATCGCAATGGGAAACTCTGAACTTCATGGTTACAACAAATACTCAACAAAAACATTTTAATTTACGTGGAGGGCACTACAAACATTTATTTTAATTGAAAATTTCAGAATGACTTTTTCAAAATTCTTCAATAAATGCGTATATAATAACTTGATTAATTCCAAAATGCTGACAGATAATACTCGCTTCTATCGTCTTTATTTGATACAGAATATATGCCCACAACCTTCTACAGCTTACCCAAAATATAAATAAAGACTGCAGTAAAGTACAGTTAAGATGTCAAGCTAACAACAATCTGCCTTCAAATTTAAATAAGTTCGACAGTTTGTGGAAATACGAAATAAAACGCTGTTAGTTAACAGAGCAACTTCAAAGGAGTCACAGTGGCTTTCGAACCCTTGTACAGTAGCTCTCAAACCAGTATTGACTACAGCGCATAATGACCAATAGATGGCGCATGCAGTATGCTGCTGCCATCTAGTGCATATCTGCTGCAACTGCTCAGTGGAAGCAAAATGGAGTTAAACAAAGAGGAAAAACGGTAAGAAGAAGCACAGACAATGAAAAATATTAGTAATTTATCCAATTGTAATTAATTTTCATTATACTTCTTTACATTGTTACTTTTTCTTTATTGGAGTCTTGTAGAAAATTGTTGCTCATTAATTCATTTATTTGTTGCATAATTTATGTACTTCGCTTGTTGGGTTTTTCTGTTTAATGGTAATTTTCCGTTATTTAGATGCACTCCTTATTGTTGATATAAGCAACTTGAGTTATTTTTTTTATTTTGTGATTTTTAGTCGATTCTATTTGTTCATTGTATTATTTAGTTTTCGTTTAAGTGCTTCTTCCATTTTACCTCCATTGTCTCGTCCGTCTCTCCGTCAGCGAAACAACAAAATGTCCATTCGGCCTCCACTGTAGCTCGTTGTCGACGTCTGCGCCGCAGCGAGTCTCAACTGAAAATGCTTGGTGGTTGAACAAGTCAGAAAAAATTCAGCATTTCATCAAAACGGGTTCGGGCAGCGCTGCACTGCAAGAAATTGAATGCAAGAAAAAAGGGGTTATAATTTTAAACAGTTATGAAAACTACACAATAATTAAAATTAATATCAAACATACAAAATTATTTAGTTATTATTAAAAGTAAATTCTTATATAATTGTAACTTCGTGTGTTCAATACACAACTTTTCTCTCAGTGTATAGGTAGGGGCTGAGCCAGCACCAAGCGAAATGGGCTTGGCCTGCGCGTTTGAGTGAGAGGATTTCTACTGCTCATTTAGTTCCGTCTCAGTCTCCATCTCTCCGTCTCTGTCGTTCTCACGCTCTATGCGCTCTGTTTTTTTTTCCTTTTTCTTCTTCAACTTCTATATTTAGAGGTTGTTTTTGCTTCTTGCAGCACTCACTTAAATCGCTGTATTGCTATAGCTTCCGACGTTTGAATTAACTTAAGTGATTTCTTGCAGCCCGCTGAATGTGCCAAAGATTTGCTTAATGTTCCATTATCCAACTTTATTTAGATGTAAATCAATAATCGAGATAATTTTCACAAGCAAAAGTCAATCGAAATGTGTTACATAATCTAGACAACTAAGAAATAAAAACCAATTTAACTCAAATATTTATAGAGATGAAATAAACACTATTAAGATTATATTTGTTAATTTATATGTTTCACTTTGATTTCGAAATATCGACATTTGTCTAACTCGATTGCATTTCAAACCATTCAACTCAAATACTGCAGCTGTTCTACAAAATAAAACCAACCCATACTATATACAGACAACCAGAAATAATTATGCATATGGATGTTAATACTCGCATTGTACGAGTATATGATTCATGTGTGTGTTTGTGATTGTTTAGTGTTGCAATGTCACTTCTGGGTTTGTCGCACAACTTAATTAAATTCATAGAGCTAAAAGCAGAATGGACACGCCCCGGGGGACTTCAGAGGAGCTGGCTGGCAAAGGACATGTGACAATTTTCGCTACCATTTTAATTTTGAAGCAAAGAAAATGGTTTTATTTGAATATGATTCAAAGACTGTTGCTAATTTCTGGATGAGTTAAAAAAACACACACAGTTGGGGAAGAGAGAAACGACGGGTTCTTGAAATGAAGTCATCAGCAATGGTCCATGGATTAATTTGATTTCACGCTACATGCAATGAAGTGGCAGGCTGAACCCGACCTTGCCACACAATGACGACGAGAGAGGGAGAGAGAGAGTGGTAAGAGAAGCGAGACGAAAAGCGAGTTTTGCTTATTCATGGAATTTTTAGCAATGGATGAATTAAAATTTTTGTACAAATTTTTATTTATTTCTATATCTTGTATGTACCACAAAACGACGACGCAAGACAATGGCCAACTGCTCTGAGATAGCGACTGAAAGAAAAGAATTGGAAAGGGAATAGTAAAAGGAATGAGAATGAGAATGAGAATGAGATTGGGAATGGATAGAGTACAAAGCGCACCCCAGGAGCGTCTTGCGTCGTGGTGATTATGGCGATGCCGAGGCCTCGACCGAGGGGTAAAAAAAGGGCAGATAAGTTATTGTAACGAGCGAGCAACCCCTGCAAGGGCCTGTAGGCCTGTAAAAATAGGACAAGTTCATGCACACACACACAGACACGCACACACACGCTGGAGGGTGCGCCGTTAAAATGAGTTACGAGTTCTGCCATTTTAAATTAAAATAGCAGGCAGCATCCAAGATGGAACGACACACACAGACACAGACACACGCACACACATGCACGCAGAAAAAAAGGTCAAAGGCCATTTCCACCCCGAGTTTGTCTAACAAAATGGTCATGTTGACAGAAGTAAATCTTTTGAATTATCGCATTAGACTGCCGCATTCTCATGGATACGTTTCGTTTCCTCGACCGATGCCCAATGAAGCCATGTCGTAAATATTGCCAATGTCACTTGGGTATTATAAAAGGATTTTCGGTCTGCCATTTATCGAAGTCGCATTGTTGATTCAAGCAGTCGCTTCCCCTGCTTCAACTCAACTCGTTGTCTTACCCCCAAAACATAACTCAACTTAGGCAAACAACTAAAATGAAGTCGCAAAGACACTTCAACTACACAATTGTATACTTTTTATTTGATTTACTAGACGCCCACACACACGCAGACGCTCACACCTCGTTGACTTGCCCGGAACTCAGGAGAAGAAACTTATAACACTGCATCACTGTATTACGGTTATCGTAAACATATCTTCCGGGGCCACAAGATATTCAAATTTGCGTGTGGCCACACGCAAGTAGCAGAGCTTATTGGTCGGATCCACATCTCGAACGGCGCTCTGCACCAGCCCAACGAGAATGCCATTCATGTGCTTCACAATGCCCTGGGCTGTGGTATTATCAAAAGATGTGGCTGCCACACTTCCGCTGGCATTATCAGACACTACATAGCCCACGGTGTTCTCGGCCGTGATGCGTTCCGTGTTCGCGACGTTCTTGTGGATCACCTCCTCGAGCACGCGATTCATTTTCGATACGGTTCAGACTTTTGTTAGATAATGGGCAGAAAAAACAATTTCAATATCTTCACAGACAATCTATAGTGTGTGTTCTATGTGAATTTGTTAGCTAGAGTGAAGCATAGGAATAGTGAATAGCTTAAATCTGATGTGATTTTCAAATGTTGCTGGGTTGACAGATGTTTTACTAGTTATTCGGCGTTTATTTCGAAAATTCCATATATCCACAGTTTTATGGCGCAGAAATGCCATTGAACTTGTCTGCCTGCGCTGAGGTCAGTTCAAATTACTCTACAAAATTGATATGAACGGCTCAAGTGGTCGCGTGGCTACTGCGGCATTTAGAGACCGCCTTTGTGGCCCCCGCGCCAATCTTTGTGCTGCAGTGTAGACTGCATAGACTGGCTCATCATCAAGCGATTCTCATTTCATTTTCATGCGCATTTAATGGCGTCTGTTATTGGCTTTTAACGAGATTTCCACTTTCAGCCCGCCCGTCGACTCCATTGCGTTTTTCCATGTATTTATTTTTAGACGACGGCCACGGTCAGAGTTGCGACCTCTTCTCAAGCCCTCGCCCCATCAAGTAGCTAATTGAGTTTTTGACTTTGAACCGTTTCTGTTTCTGTGTGTGTGTATTTGATATTGTGCTGATTGAAACAGGTCATTGACATCGATGGCCTTAATTGCGATTAGCTTAAAGCGACCAAACCTCAAGCCGCATAAATCACACAATTCGCAGTCGCAAATAGCCATATTTAGTTAGTTGCCGCAACTAAGCTGGGCACGGCTCATCTGTATTCAGGGCTCTACACATATTGCTTGCGTGAAGTGCTTGTCGGACAAGATGGGCGAGTGCATATATGCAGGTTCCCTCCGCTCTGCTCTCTGCTCTCTTCCACGCTCTCGCTCGACATCGAGACCAGCCCAAAATGGCCACTTGAGCACCCACAACGACCATAAAACACTTTTGGACATGTTGTTGTGCCAACAACAACAACAACAACAACAGCAGCAACACGCACAACAACTCAACTGTGTTTTTCTCAGTGTTGGTCAATAAAATGTGCATAAATTTTGTTGCCATTCAACGGCTAACCGAAACCGGGAGTTCGCTCGTGTGGCTCTCTGGATCCATGGACTCATTTAACGACTGGCAGCCAGGACCAAAACTCGTTGCAGGCGCAGACCCAGCAAATACCGTGGAGAAAACGAAGCCAAATGTATTTGAAATTACCGAAAACAACACTTAGCTTAACGAAAATTACGAAATAATGAGCACATATTTTTCTTAAATTTTATAACTAATTACAATTACATTTTACTGTTTTAAATAAAAATTTGTGCCTTGTTCAAGAGGAAATTGATTTTATAAGAACCCACTACGTATGCGTAATTTTTACATTAACAACTAGAAAGGAACAAACTGGAAAATGTTGTGGCCTCAGAATTTATAACTATTCCACTAGTATTAATATTTATTTCAGCCATACAAATATATAAATGATAATAGTTTGTGTTGAACTTATTTCTTTCAAATATTATGCGAGATGCTGCCCATAATTTTCCATTTATTTATTATTGCGCTTAACTTTTGGGTAATCCCATTGTACGCTGGGTCGCCGCTTCAGATATTTTGGGGGAGCCCAGTGTTGACCCGGTCTGGAATGAAATACGGCCGCCAAATGCAAAACGGACGATTTGTATGCCGTTGGGCGACGCTTTGGATTTGGTTAGTTGAGCGGCGGCCAAAATGAATTGTGTTTTGGGCTTGAATTTGCGATGTCCGACGAGTACAACAGCCATTTGAAACTATGCAAAATGCAAGCTCATAAATCGTTCGAAATGCAGCCACAACAAGAGCAATGGCAAGAGTATATCTATCTCGCCCAGCTTATCTGAGGCGGGGATTCATGTTGGTTATTTTCCCAGCGGGCTGCGGAGAACGGGGGGCTGTTGCAATTGCGGCTGGTCGGGGATTAGGCGGCGTCGCTTATTTCAGACTAAAATAGTTCGGCATTATCCCCGAGATCGTAAATCATTTAATTAGATCGCAATCAAGGCGAGTATGCGTGTATAACTCATGTGCCGGCAGAAGCTCTCTCTCTATCTCTCTCTCTCTCGGCATGGCGATGGGTTGAAAGGTCGAGGAAATGGCGGCCGTAAATAAAGCAAGCGCATGGCACGAAATTCTTTTGTTAATTACGGAAAACCAACAAGAGCCTCAAAAATTGAAATAAAAGTCGCACCAAATGAATTCCTCAACCCGGGCACTTTCCCTGTTACAGTTTACCGTTTGCCACAATATGCAAATGAGTCTTTGAGTATTTTATGCCGCCCGCTTTGACTCGGAGATTCGTATAAGCCAAGGCACGACACCAACGACGACGACGACGACGAGACCCGGTCAACGCCCAGCGGTCAACGAGCTGAGCTTCGACCAGAGTCCGTCCGCACTTCACCTACATTTCGTATCTGTATCTCGTTTTTTCGAGCTTTGTGTTTTTGCCGTTTTGTTTTTTTTTTTTGGGCTCACATGCCACATGCCACACATGGCGCAAATTGGATCGCACGTCCGCTCTGCCCGCTCCCTGTTCTGACCGTATGTCCCAAATATCCTTCGCTTAGCCCACAGGCACACTGACACACATCCAAGCTGCGCCACTTACTCGTATACACGATGTCCTCAGCCCAACGTCAACGCCACCACATATCATCAACACACTCAACACGAAGTTCTCCTCTTTCATTACAAACACACACGCACACAGATGTACGTCGTACACTTTCACATTGAAGGACTCATAAATATGAAGAGAAACATTCACATTTATTCATATGTGAGTGGACAAACACTCACCAAAAATGCGTTTGGAATTTTTAATGTGCCGTTGTTGGTTGTAAAGTCCCTTTTTGTCACTGGTCAACAATTTGCAGGGTGGAAATCTAACTGCATCTGTTAGTTAGTTTGTTTAATTGTTTGCTCTTCTCTAATTGGAAAATGAAAAAGTGTTGATATCTCGTATTGTTCAGGCCCTTTAGTTATGTATTCAAATAGCAGTCCGATATTAAAATTACATAGAAAAGGAAATAAATTCAATTGAATTTGAAATTTCAAAGCTGAAGTAGCTTCAAGAATAGATTAGCGAATTTTATGCATTTCAAATTAGCTCTGAATTGAAATTGTTAATGCAAATAATTCTAGATTTTGTTAAAAACATAATTTCCTAACCGTTCTTATTTAATTTGCAACTTAAATATATTTTCTGTCTCTTCTGTCTCAGTTCAAATGAATTTAAATATAAATTGCTCTTAGGCGCCGTCGTATAAATTTGCCCAACTAAACCCTCATAAAATAAATAGGAAATAAATACCCTCATATAATTAGCACGCACGAAATGAAATATTAAATGATTATTGCCAGATGTTGAGCCATCAATAACTATGAGTGTCATTTTTGAATTGATATCAAATTGGATTACCAAATCATAATATTATTTCCTATCAAATGGGGAAATAACAACACACATTTGACATTGTTAGTTTTCGAGCTGATATTTGACTTTTGTAACTTTAAAGTCTCATCTTCTCTTTAAGCTTCTCACGCATTTATTCACACAATAAAAACGAATTATTTATTCAGCTGGTGACTCGCTGCGAATATTCGAGACAATTAAAATGGCATGTGAATGAATCTCGTAAGTTGAGAAATAGATATCGATAAATGCTAACTGCTAAATGCTAAATGCGTGTTTCCAAATTGTTATGGCCAGTCGGAGAGGATCTGTGTGTGTGTGTGAGTGAGTTAAGTTAAGTGATTTGCCATTAGCACATAATTTGGCAATTTTATTGAGAGCATTTTGCATAAAACGAACATCAAGCCAATTGAAGGCAATAAAAACTGTGAAAATATTGCAGAACCGCAGAACCGAAAATCCATTGACAAATGACATTATTTACTCACCAGATTTATTTTATCGTATTCTAAATATTAACTAATTTAAGGCAATTATCTTCAAGATTTGTAATTTCGTATGCTAATTCAGAATGGCGACTCTAATTTATGTAGCTTTATTTTTACTCCGCTTCCAAGTCTCTCTCATAAATAAAATGGGTCCGACGAGGGGATCGAACAGATCCAAAGGTGCAAAAATCTACGTATAAATAAATCTTTGAAATTAAATTAAGCAACTTGAAGCAACTCGTTTCGCGCATGCCAAATAAACAGGGTCTAAGATTTGAATTTATTTTACCACATTTTGTTGATTAAATCTTAAAAAATACTTTTGTGTAAATCATGAGATTGTAGCTGTGGCTGAATAAAATTAACAAATATTCTGTTCTACGTGGACTACATGATACGCTAACGAAATGATTTCAACAGTATCTTGGTAGATTATTTGCTGTTGAAATCAAATTGCATTCGAGTTGTTTGTTATTTAAATATTTATAACCATTTTGAGGTACCCACTGTTAGGGCATCACCAACGAAAATAATCAAACGTATTTCAATTTTATTTGCCAGAAGGTGAGAGATTTTTTATATCTTTTCGCTTTTTCCTTTCTTCTCATTTTTTTTTGTTTCTGTTGTGTGTAAACACAAAGACAACTTACAAAACAAAGGCAGCCACAAAGGGAACTCGAAATGGAAAAAAGACGCATTCAAAAGATAAATTTCTTAATTTAAATTCAGACCCCAACGTTGACTTGGCAGCGAGTCGAGTTTTTGGGGTTTTTGCCGACGCAGCTCCAAACCAAACAACAGCGTAAAAGCAGCAAGGGCTAGAGGGAGACAGCTAGAGGGCAGAGGAGCAGACAGAGAGAGAGGGAGAGAAAAATGGTTTTCATTTCCGTTACAAATGTTTTCAATTTGGTGGAGCACAAGAGAAAAAAACCCGAAATTCAATTTTCAAACGTTTTATTTCGACAACATTTTGATTTAGTCGCACATATTTGTAGTCAGTGTGTGTGTGTGTGTGAGTGTGAGTTTCGCTTTGAATATTTTACGCATTTGCCTTTCGATTTTCTCGCTTTTCGTTTTTTGTTTTTTTCATTTTTTTTTTTGGTTTTGGTTTTTCGTGCCGCATTGTTGTAACTATGAAATATTTATTATTTAAATTTGAATCTGGCATGGCACCTAAATCATGCGACAGGCTCATTCAAGCGCTACAACACTCCTACAAGATACACAGCTACAGATACCGATACAGATACAGATACAGATACAGATACGGATACAGCGACAGATTCAGATTTGGATGCATGTTGTTGTTGTCGTTGTAGTTGTAGTTGTTGTTATGCCATCTTTTATCTTCTCCTCTTTTTTTATTCGTCGCATGATTTAGCTGCAGTCATAAATTTAATTTTAAGCTTTTTCGGTATTTCATTTCGTTTCATTTGAGTTCTCCTCTCCTCGCTCGCTTCGCTTGGCGCGATGCTCGTCTGGGTCCGGGCCAAGATAAACACTTGACAACGTGCTAAGGCCAACAACTGGCAACGCGATAAGCCCATAAATAATGCCCCAGTAATAAATTCAGCGTCACATCTGACACAGACAACGACCACGACGCCATTGCAAACTCCAAAAACTAACAACACTCGACATGACATTTGACCACTCGACCCAGCCAACAAACCGTCAACTCGATCAGCAAAAACAAGGACTCTAAATCCGCTTGAATTCTGCATAATATTTTGGTGCATTTGGCCAGAAAATGAATTAATAGTAATAATTATTGTGCTTAGTACCAAGTTTATTATTCTATCTTATTTTCTGTTTGCTCTTCCTTTCTAAAATATTATCCTTGAATTTACAGCGCGCTCCGATTGAAACTGTTTTCATTTCAAATTCATCTAATGACCGCAAAGTATCTGACAGCTGGTCAACTATTCAACTGTTCATCTGCAGCTCTGCTGCAGCTCCCAGCACGGACAATGTCCCGTAATTGCCAGGCAGGACATAGGACACAGGCCAGAGGACAGAGGACACTAAAAATTATGACGTGCCTGTGACGACTGTGGTAACAAAAGAGGCAACAAAACTGGCGCAAAAAGGATGAAAATCATGCGGCAGCAATTCACGGCAATCAAACGACGCGGAACACGAGTGCAACCTCTAAAAGGTTTGTAAAAGGATGCGACTCAACTGGACGCGACTCAACTCGATGCACAGTTTGAGTGTGTAAAGTCCATTAAAAGGACATTCCACGTAACCGATCCGTGTGGCACTTGGTGTGGCAAATGGACTCTCGCTGCAAGCAGTCAGCGCCACATGCGGCCAGGACGAGTTCGAGCACCAGAACGAGGCCGAGGACGAGGACGAGAACGAGGACGTGTCCTGGGCGCATTGTTTGTTTTTCTTCCATCTCGCCATACTCTTTTTTTCTCTTGTCGTTGTTTTTTTTTTTCATTTTGCGCTCTGCTGTTTTCATAATTTTGAAAAATTGAAACTCGTGTGACCGGCACCGACTCGACCCTTTCAGGTCGGCGACTCCTCGCTGGCTGCAACGGCAACTGGCAACAGCAGTGGCAACAGCATTGCGTGCAATTACATGAGCCTGTTGTGCCTGTCATAAATTGCATCCTTTGCTGCCTTTCACGCGCGGCATGCCAAAGGAGTTGGCATTGCCCGGCCAGGGGGTCCTAGAGTCGTCTGAGCTTGAGGCCATGTGGCATGTTGATTGCTGCATGTGCTGCACACGCAAATTCCTGTTGCAGTCGTGTAAGTAGCTGGCAATGGCAGGCAGCATTTCATGTCGTGTTTACACTCACTTCCCGTCCATCCCAAGTCCGCACCGTCCGCATCGTTCGCATCGTCCGCTGGGCGTTGGCTCCTCTGGCTGGCTCCGAGGGCAACCCCATTAAAAACTTCAATTAAAGCGACCCGGTTTGCAGTCGGGGTGCCTGGTGCGACAAGTTGCAGTGCCTGATTATTTATATTATTAAGTATTTTCATTTTACTTTATTTTATAATTTAATAATTTACCTTTTCCTGCATTTAACCACGGCTAATTATTCGGAGCCATAAACTGGGCGCTGACTGCAATTACAGCACTTTGCCATGAACCTCTCAACAGTGCCGAGGAAATTATTCAGTCCTGAATTAATGCTCATTTCGCTAGCACAATTTATTATTATTGCGATTTATTAATTCGCAGTGACAAACTAGCAACAGCGAGTATAAAATATTTTAATCGTTATATCATTGGAAACTTGCTAAAACACTTTGTTGCTTATCGTATTATGCATAATTAAAATACAAGTTAATAATGCAAGGAGATATAAATTCAAATCGCTTAAATGACGATAAATATTATTATTTCAAATTTATTTCTAGTTATTTACAGCTTGATGTTACAGCAAATGAAGTTCTAATTCATATAGCTTAATATAAATCTCCCTAATATGCAAATTCGTATAAGAAATCACTGAAGATGCGCTGCTGCCTGCCGAGTTCCTTCAGTTCTTTGACCCAATTAAAGTGCATATGGCGGTTTCCAATTTTGAATTTGCCAATTAAATGTTTATCTGCCTAATTACCGTTGCGGGCGTCGACGCCAACGCCCCAGACAACAAGAGCTAACAACCACAACAAAACCGAAAAGCCGACGCCGGCGGCCGCCTGGGCATTATTCAATTAAAAGTTGTTTGGCTTTTTTCTCTCTCGTTTTTTTTTTTGTTTTTTGGCACGCACTAAACCCCATAAAAGTCATAAAGGCCCGCATAAAAAACATAAAATGAAAATGAAAATGAAAAGAATCTTAAAAAGCAACGAGAATTAATGAATAGTAAAATGGAAGTGGCGGGTGGGGAGTGTGAGAGTGTGTGATTAAGGTAGAAAAACGCAGACGTAGTTTTCCGATAAAGAAACTTCCATAGAGTCCAGCGACTAGAAATAAACAAGTTTGAGGTGTTATTAAGGTGCCACCGCAGCTCCACTTGCGGGCCTCTAGCTCCGATTGATCTCGAGTGAGAGCAAAAAAGACGACAACGACAAATGGAGCCTCGGAACGGGGAAGGGGGGGACAGAAACGGTCACAACATGTTCGCCCCACAGAAACGAAATGAACTCAACGCACAATACTTTTTCACTCAAAGGAAAACCGAGTGAAAACGCACGAAATGAACGCAGGCAGAGACTGTGGCTGGGGCGGAAAAGTTCGTGCGATTTTCTTGCTGCTTCTGCTCTTGCTTCTGCTTCTGCTGCTTATTTCAATCAGTGCACAACAACAATGATTTTTATTTTTATGCGCCAACGTAACGATCTCGTTTCCACTTACTTAAATCTACATTTTAACTGCCTGGCACATTTTATGTCCCATTCTGGCAGCCGTGCTAAGTCGGCAGATGCGCGCGCGAGAGCTTTTTTGTTGTTGTTGTTGCTGTTGCTGCTGGTTGCTGGAGCAGCAGCAAAAAGCGCCCCCGAAAAAAAAGAAGCGCCAAAAGAGAGCGAGAGACACGTACGAGTTGCGAGCGTGCTTGTGTGAGCGAGAGGACGCCAGTGGAGTGAAACTTTTAGTTTGGCGGCACTGGGCAAAACACACTAATTAAATCAATACTAATTAATGCGCGCAAACATCATTAGGCTGCGTTGGCAAACAAACATGCAAATGCCCAGAGGGGCAAGTGGCAGCGCGACGTGGGGAAGAAAGGAACTCAAAAAGAGCGTCGGTAACGGCAAACAATTGAGCAACATTCAGCAAACGATTATGAGGCCATCTCAGTCGCACTTAAAACGGCCATAAACGACGACAGTTATGGCTGCAACAACAACATCAGCAGCAGCCACTTCGCCGGCGACGTCGGCGCGCTGCCAAAGTCGAAAGAGCGTGAGAAAAGCAATTCTCACGAATGAAATCAGAACGAGCTGTGTATCGATTATGCTCAACTGGCGATTTACTTGTTTTAATGCGAGAGACACGTGGCCCCGGCACAGGTTCGTACCGAGCGAGAGAGAGCAACAGCGCACACAAGCAGAGATAGCTGCGGCAGCGGCAGCGGCAGCGGCAGCAGAAACACAGACAGAAACAACAACAAACCAGTCAGCGCTTAATGCGCAGCCATTAGGGTGCGCAGTTTCGCTCTCTTTGCCAGCGCACACACACACACACGCACACGCTCTCGCTCTCTTTGTGTCGCTCTATCTGTCTCGCTCGCGCACGCCATTTGCTTTGACTTATCGTTATGGCCGTTATGGCTTCCGTATGCGCGTCGTTGTAGTCGTCGCGTTGCGTCGACAGCGCTGTCGCAGCGGAGGCGTGGCCTAGCAGCTGTAGCAGTAGCGCTTCGCACTGGGGTTTTATGTCCGTTTTATGGCTCATTTTCGTCGTCCGTCGGAGCAACAGTGACTTTAACTGAGAGCTCTGAGTGTTGCTTGCCGTCGCTTTGGCGTCGGTGAAATTGTTTGTTTGGATAATTATTTGGATTGTTATTAGATTGTTGCAACAACTATAAAAATGCTATAAAAAATATTTTTATTTCGCTTTAAATGATTTTTAGTGGCCATTTGCCTGCCGTCGCTCGTTGTGCGGTGACAAATTGCCCCAAGATGATGCGCCTAATCACCGACTTGCCCCCATCAAAGGAGCTAACTGTGTTTTGTGCGTCGCTTTGACCTCATTGAATCAAATGGCAATTTGTTTGCGTCTCAGCCAGCCTCTTTCTTGATGAATCGTAAAAATATTGTTCTAGTGCTCAGCGCCAGCAATTGCTGGTTAATATGTGTGTTGGGAATTTCAGATAGGCTTGGCTTAAACACTCGCATTCCTCCTTATGGCAAATGTCAATTTAATATATAATGTTAAGGTGCTGGGCTTTTAATTTTCCTATTACATTGTAGTAATATTTAAATGTCGAATAAGATTGAGAAGTGGTTGCATACATTAGACATATTATACATCTGATTAAAATATTAACAAGCCCTCAAGAAAAGTATTTTTTAGTTAAGTAATTTGTGCTTATCGGTCGGATTTTCGATATGTTTTGCTATTACAACTAATATTTCAAGTGGTTCAAGTACTTTTAGGGCAATAAGATATGATAACAATAATAAGTGCAGCATGGGAAACATGCTCGAGATAACAATATGTTCACAGTACAGATTTCGTTTATATCAATGCTGCAGTGCATTAATTAAAACTGCGAATAGAAACTGAGCACAATCAGTTTCGATTTCATTTCGCGCCAAGTTTGTTTTGATTTTAGCAATCCCATGCACATATCTGATAATTTATTTGTTTTTCATACAGCAAACATAATTCTTTAGTTCGGAAAGCGAAATACAAAAACGAAAAAAATAATACGTTGAAATGAAAATTAAACAAAAAGCATTTTAACGAAACTGTCACGACTGCTGAACGTGAATTCCGTGATTGGATTGCCCAATAAATGTTTATCGAAGGGGCCACAAATGCGCATCTATCTATGAATGTTTGGCATGTCTGTCGCGCTCAGTTGGGAGTTTTTATAAAGAAAGCATTCCGCTGCTCCAGCTCCCATAACACACATACACACACACTTCAGTCTCCACACTGCACACTCTCCATAATCCCAATGGTTCATTCAGCACGGTTTGGGGCGCAGCTGTGCGACAAGAGACAGAAACAAAAGACACGTTTTCAGTAAGGGACATTAATGAAGAAAAACAAACAAAATAGCAGAAGCACACACAGCAAGCGCGCAAAATGGCGGCACAACAAAGTTATTTTTATGAAATTAATATTGACTGGCCAAATGCGCCAGCAGCTGAGTTTGTCAGTCCACACGAAATTGGTAATTAAAATAATAAAAGCAATTTTTGTTGTCGTTGTTTTTTCGTTCGATGCCTCTGGAATTTTAATGAATAAAAAAATCGCATTTCGTCCGCCGGCATTATAAATTCAGCCATGCGACATTCCCAATGGTCAGCGGGAATGTTTATTTTGTAAATAATTCTTAAAAATATTTCTTAAATAATGCGTTTTTAAATACTCCCCCACGATTCGTTCATTTCTCCTCTCTGCTTCGCTTCTTTGTATATCAATTTCTTTTTAATTGACTTCTCCGCTGACTAATTTGGAAATGCATTGGCCATTGGACTCGTCCCGCCCCAGAGCATCGCTCACCACACATGTCCATCGGCAGCGGGATTGCACCCGTACCCTGTGGCAGCTGTTTGCCAGTTTTTCTCTCCACTTTTCCCAAATTGTCTGTCTGCCACAATTTATGTGCATTTTCCAATGTTTTTCTTTCATTCTTTCATGTTCTGTTTTTTTTTCTTATTTGTAATTTCTTTGAAAATGAGCGACTTGTCATTCAACAAATTCCCCATCTCTCTCTTTGCCTTTCTCTGTCTTGCTCCCCATCAACTTGCAGCCCATTTGTTGTCGTCCCATGTCATTCCACCCGAAGCGTCGCGTCGCTTCGCTGTCGCATTCGAGTCTGACGGTGGCCATTTGGCACTTTTCCTCTTCCACTTCCACTTCCACTTGGCTTAATTATCTGTTTTCTCAATGCCATTTTTTATGTTGCACCTTTTGATTTGTGTCACCTTGTCACGTTGTTCTTCAGCTGTTTGTTTTTCAGCTCTTACTCAGGTCGTGTTGTCGTTGACTACAATTCATACCTGTTTCTTTTATGTTTTGTTTTGGTTCATTATTAAAAAAAATGGCAAAGCTGTTGAAGAGCTGTTGTGAGTTTTCAAGGTTGTTCACAGTTGACAAGTCCTTGAAGAAGTTTCATCTAATATTAAAAATAAATAATTAGATTAAAATAGATATGCAATTGAGCAGCACTTTTCTTATCTCGTTTCATTGATTAGTCTATGCCCAGTACTTTATCTTCAAAAGTTATTCCCTATCTTTATTAGCAAATGTGTAGCTAATTTTCAGTGATAGCGCGATCTCGCTAAATTATTAATTCAATTATGCTTTGCAGGCTTCAGACAATCAATAACTCGCTAGGCATAGAACAAATGATCGATTGCATTGATTGATCGGAGAGTAGTGCTCTTAATATGCCAAGTGCTTGCTGTGGATCATGGCTCTTTGTATCTTAGCCAATCAAGTGCATTTTAAACGCAATGCAGCAGCAACAAATTACAGGTATCTCTGCTCTCTAAAGGGGGAGGAACTGTATCGAGTACATATGTATATGCATCTCACCGAGGGCCCGTAACTTTCGTCAATTAAGGCAGAGAAGAGTTGAGATGGAGTTACTGGACACCAACGATGACGACGACGTCGACGACGATGACGAGGAGAAGGCGGGCAGTCGAGAGGGCGGTTTCAGCTGCCCGTTGGCCAAATTATCCGTACGCCATTAAAGTCATTAAAGCCATTATACGACGGGTAAAACGTTTAAGAGAAAATGCATCTTCTCGACGGTTGGCATGCTGTGTGGCTCCCCAGCGACAAAATGCACACATGAGGCACAGTGAAGAGTGATAGTCAAGGGGCGGTGCAGCTCACAATGAGGGGAGGGGATGGGGAAGGGAAAGGTGTGTACGAATGCTGTTCTGTGTTGCTCTTCTGTTGCGTCTGTTATTACGCGCATTTCAGCAAAAAAAAAAGAGTTGCACTCGAGAGTTGATTTTGAGGAAACTTTTTAAATTTTTTTCTCCTTTTCTTAATTTATATGAACAACAGTTGTTGATTGGCCCCAGGGGGAAGCGGGTGTTGTGGGGGCACTTGGGGTATAATTTGGACAATTCTGGTGCTCAACGCGAACATTTGCTTAAATGGAATTATCGTTCAATAACCCATTGCTGATGTTGCTGCAGTTGTTGTGTCTGCTGTTGCATGCCCCATCGTGGTACACATGTCGTCCCCCGTCTCCCGTCCTTGTGTGTAATATAATCCATTTGACTAAAGAGATACTAGCAGCAGGCCATTTGGCCAGGAAGCAGGGAGTCCAGAGCACAATGTTAGCGTCAGGTGTTCGTGTTAAAATGCCAACTAATTTCAGTGTTTTCGACCGAAAAAGCTGTTGGCCAACTAAAGCGAAGGGGTCATTTAATCAATGGCCGGTAAACTGATGATGTTTTGGTTGCATTTTGTTTTTGGGGAGGGGAGGAGGAAGAGGTGGAGGCCGCATAATGAAAACAAAACCATTAAATACTTAATACGTGGCTTTAGCACAAAAACATGTCACAGGAAGTCAGTGACTGAATGGGGGGCGTGGCCAGACACTTTGTCCATCAACGGGCCGAGCATCTGCATCTAAGCATAGCCAAGATTGCACACGTTCAG
Source organism: Drosophila siamana (assembly GCA_035047445.1). Classification (NCBI taxonomy): domain Eukaryota; kingdom Metazoa; phylum Arthropoda; class Insecta; order Diptera; family Drosophilidae; genus Drosophila; species Drosophila siamana. The sequence continues at coordinate 7,939,861 of JAWNPP010000004.1, read as the reverse complement.
CTTTTGCTGCTCACCTTTCGTTCGTTTCCCCCCTTGCTACTCGTGCTCCAACAGGCAGCTTACTCAGCGCAACGAATGTCAACGAATTTTATTCATTGCAGTTGTCAGTTATTGTTGTTGTTGTTGCTGTTGTTCTTGTTGTTAGCGTGACAACAGCACACCGTGTGTGGGTGTAGGTAACGACTTGTATGTCCATACGTCGCTCTCTCTCTGTCTGTTTTCGCATGCGATTCGCTTAAATTATGATTCGCGACCATGATAAAGTGGCAACAAACGTCACCAGAACCAACTCACAATTGCGCTGCTCGTTGTTGTTTTTCTTGTTTTGTTGTTGACGTACTTTGTACGCCCGCGCAGCCAACGTCTTGCTTTTGACCAGGCAACAGACATTACCTATGCTGGACTGGACTGCATGCCGATGAGGACGTGAGTCGCCAGCTTTGCACTTAGGCACTTGGCGGTGGTCTATCATAAGGCAACACACAACATCAACTGACTAAAAAGCACACTCAAGTATCCTGATATTAATCATTGATACGTGGTGGCAGCAATAAAATACTTTATGATTTGGCCTTGCTATAAATAGATTGCACACTTTAAAATTTAAGTTCATTGTAATTAAATGAAATTCCATTAAAATCATTTCAGTTCTTTTCAAAAGCACAACTTTAAAAGTAAACCTCTTATTCGAACTTCTTTCACCCACACTCGCAGTCTCTCACTTTCACTCTAATCCCATTCTTTTGGCTTATCAGAATGGTCCACAAATCAGTGGGAAAACTGCTGCGTAAACTGTTTGAAATATGACATAGTTTTTTCTATTGTTCAGCCGAACCACCCACAAGCGCTGCCGCACAAATAGAAATTTATAAAATATTGCGTATACGCCAACGATAACAGCGAACATAAATAAAACGGAAAAGCAACTTCAGATAGACTTTTGGATTTGTTGTTTGCTTTTATCTGACGCCACAACAAAAAACTTACAAAAAACTCATAATGTTTTGTTTTTGTTTTTGGGAGGCAGAATAAACAAACAAACGAGCAGCACAATACAAAAAAAAAAACTTTATTCAATAAAATATTGCCAAAGTAGTTGGAACAAAAGTTCAGCCCCGCCCGCGTGCGCCTAATAAATAATTTGCCAGTAAATCAATGTACATCAAAAAAAAAAAAAAAACTTAAAAATAAAAAGAAAAAAAAAACGAAACAAGCAAGAAGTTCACGGGCCGCGTCTTATCTTTTGGAATTGCGGCGCATTATTTAAAATCGCATAAATAAACAATAATAAAATTGAGTAAGTCTGCAGCAACAACAAAAGACAACAGACATCATAAAAGGCAAATAAAAAGCAACATTAACGACCAATTGGATGGGCCCATTAAACGGCTCTCATCGCGTCGCCGTCGCCGTCTGGTCGGGATCGGGACTGAGAGCGGGATAGCTTTCGGGCGACGAGGCGATCGCAGTGAGGTGCGATCGTCGAGAAAACGATCCACAGAAACAGAAAACGGAAACCCGAAACAGATACAAAAATTCAATTCGCAAATGGGGCTTCATTTTCATGCGCTTTGCATATCCATTTGGCTCCCAACCGAAATGAAAAAGAAACAAAACCGAAAGTTGAACGAAAATTTATAATTTCATTGAGCTGGCGACCAGGCGCTGGGTCGGTCTGTTTCATTATTGGAATTAAGCAATTTGGCGTAATTTAACAACACTTTCAATGCATAAGTCTGCCATTTCGAATGATAACAATGAGAGAAGCACACTGGTCGCCAGTTCAACTGCCCAGCCATCGGAGCGCACCGGCGAACGGCGAACGGAGACCGTCGACTTGGGGCTGTCTGTTGAATGTGGTCGAATGGACGAACGAATGGACAACAACAACAACAACAACAGAGCGATGCCGACTGTCCATAGTCACGTCATTAGTTCAATTGTTTTCTGTCTGCCGTGGCTCTGTTACGTGGGTCTCTGTATTATGGCTCTGGTTATGGGTCCGACTCTGGATCCCGATCTGGGTATATGTATGCTTATCAACACGTCTTCGACCGGCTTAATAATGGAGTCCATACACGATATTGTAGATACTGAGGGGTATATGTACTTATATACATACAGCAAACTGTTGGTTTTTTGCACTTCCCGAGCGACTGTAATTAACCGTAAGTGCACTCGAGTTTGTTTGCCTTTGCAGCCCAAGACGATTTTAAATGCTCAGTGCGCATTTGGGGTCGACGAAAAGACAATTACACAGTCTTAAAAAGCCATTACCTTGAAGAGTTTCGCATGGAGTTTAATATTTACATAATGGTTGCAGTGAAATTGATATTTACCAAAGAACTTAAGTTTTAAATATTGTTAATCCAATTAGATTAGCAACAAATCGATTGACAATTGTGACATGCATAAATATAAACTGAAAATGAATGAAATTTAACTTTTATTGAGTCAATAGTTTTTATAGACATAAACCAAATTTTATGGCTTCTAAATAGAAATCACTTTTAAAAGAAAAATAAACGGCATTTAATAGACATGATCTATCTTCATGGCCATCGTAAATCATGATTTCAATGACTCAATTGTTAATAGACCTTTCAGCCATATGTTTAGTTGGTTTTATGGCATTTTTATGGCATGTATAGCACCTAATTACGCTTATCAAATCACAAACAAAATGCAAGCAACATAAATATATTTTTTCAATTGCCTTCGTCTCTTTCGCTCCCTCTCTCAGTGCCGCTCTATCGCTATCTTGCTCGCTTCAGCTAGACACTTTTGTTTATAGTCGCTTTATGGCTGTTTCAGACATTAAACGGAGTTTTACGATGGCGCTTGCACTTGAGTCCAATCAGGAACGCAGTTCAAAGGGACACCGAAGGCCGTGAGGATGTGGATTTCAGTGTGGATTTGGACAAGTGACTGACTGGCAGTCGTCCTTACTCGGTTTTGCCATTCAACACATCATAAAATCAACGGCCTTGTTGTTTCTTTGCTATAGTAGTGTTGTTGTTAGTGTTGCTTTTACGATCTATAAAACGCACATAAATCGCCGGGGTGCGGGTGCTGACGAGGGCATGAGACAAGAGCGGTGGCAACCTCACCAGCTAGAGCTGCTGTTGCTGTTGCTGCTGCACTTGGCGTTTAATTGCCGGTGGCCCAAGAGCCAATGCACGGGCACGAGGAAGCGCTGGCGGGGAGGTGGCGTTGCTTGAGCACACAAGGTGGCTCATAAAGCCACGGCGGAGACGCCACTCGTGGCATGCGGCCTGCGGCTCGTGGCAGCTAACAAATCGACGGCCGCAGTTTTGTTTACGGCCGTTTCCAGTAGTAAAAATGTCGTAAATGAAATTGTTATGAATTGCGGTAAATTAAATAAACATCAAATGCCAAATGCTCTTTTTTTTGTGTGTCTGTCATCGCCATGGTGTGTTTGTACTTTCGTTCATTGAATGCGTTGTGTGCCACAGAGCACAAGTGTTTAAAATGTCGTTAAACAGTTGCCAGCGGCAGAAGCGGGGAGATTGGAGCGGAGAGGCGAGCTGGGGACGGGACTATCTGGCAATTATGATCGGCTTAACGGGTTGGCTAGTTTAATGGCCGGCCAAACTTGGCAGCCATAACTCAAGTGTGTGCGTGCCGCTTATCAGCCATGGCCGCGACGCTGCCACACGATATCAGCGCATGCAAGAGAAAAACTCATTTCTTTCTCTTACCTGCGAAGCACGAAAATGTGACCGAAAAAACAACAGTCCACCGGAAAGTACAATGGGCAGCGATACACAAATAATTGTTCATAATAATACTTTCTAATGCATGACTTCAATTTCGATTATTCCATGCGACTTACAGCAAATAAAATATACTTATGTGTATATTTAAAATCTATGTGCATTTGCAGCTCATTCACCCACTGTGCGCTGGCAAGAAAAATCAGAAATCACAGATATAGATAAAAGGGTACGAAAAGAAGCCATAAAGGAGACAAACAACAAGAAAGGCAATGGCCAAGCAGCTAACAGACAAGGCTCAAGCTAAAACAATGTTGGAGCAAGCAAACTGAAGACGCGCTGCTTTTCTACCTACACAAGAGACATGGACTCTGGGTCTGGGTCTTGGCCCGGGCATGGCCTGGCCAAGCCTTTAAACTGGCCTGGCTGGCAGTCGCAGTGTTGTTGTCATTGTTGTTGTTGTTGCTGCATTCCAGCATAGCAATGACCGCAGCAGACATTGGGTTTGTTGTTGGGCATTTGTGATTGTGTTGGCTCGAAAGAACAACAACAACAAGAACAACAACAGCAAGCAGGCAACCATAATGGCTGCGACATTCATTCGCATTCGTATCTCAGTCTTCCTCTGTTGCGGTGCCCTGCAAGTTGCAAGATTTAAGATTGTCAACCATGTTGTTTATTGCTCTCTTAAGATTTTTCTTCAGACTCCGTCTCAGTTTTGTGTTTTTGTTCCTGTCCAACTGCTTGTTTTTCTCCCTTTTTCGACACAGAAAAAAAATAAAAAATAAAAACAAAATATGTATGGCTGCGTTGCGTTGCGTATTCCGCGGAATTACTCAAAACTCAAAGCGAACGCCTCAGAAAATCATGAGAAGCACTGAAGACGCGACTCGCCCCATCAGCTGAATCTGCTACCTCTCTGATTTATTTCAGTCTTTCATTTCAGATTGTTTTTCTCTTTCACTCGCTTAGCTGCTTTGTGGCTCCCTTTGAAGGCCTCTTTTAAGCAGATAGATTTTGTTGTCTGTTGAGTTTTTATTAATATTAAATTATGCAAAGAATTGGATTTTTTTTTATACCTTAACAATTAAAATTTAACAAATATCTGTGATTTAATCGTAATGTCCTTTCATCCCTTACCTTTGGAAGTAACTTTGTTCCTTGCATTCTCTGATTTGCAGCTGGATAATGTTGACTTTTTGGGACATCCTTTGAAAAACACTAGTGTATTTCATTTTCACTGCTTCACTCTCGACACTCATCTCTCATATGCACTTTGGACACACATTTTATCACTTTTTCATATGCGAACTTAGCTTCATGTGTTTCGTTTTTTTAATTTTTGACATATTTCGAAATATGTTTAACTCATTTCTTGTAAAGGAAGTGGATTTGCCGCCGCGTGTTTAGTTATTTTGAAGATGTTGCGAGACGTCCTAGCAGCCAGGTACTGGGATTCATACTGAGTGTTTACAAAACAGCAGTCGCCGATCTCTGAACCGATGTTATACCCGATGGCGATCTTTGCCTGTGCGTTGCGCTAAAGGGTCACGGACATCATCATAAATCATAAATTTCCAGAGGTTGCAGCTAAAAAACCACATCGAAAACTGTTTGCTACGCGGCGGGAATGTTTCTTTATTTTTTTCCTCTCTCTTTTTTAAATACATACATATTTTTTGCCATAAAAAGATCGTAAAAAAACGTCTGCTCGAAATTTCCGCTTAAAATTCGCGCCAAGGTCAACTCATCGTCAACATCAATGCCGGCAGCCATTAAAATAAAGGTGCAACACACACACGCACACATCTTTGTGCCAGACTGAGACAGCGATAGAGAATCACAGCGTCGCACTCGCACTCAACAGTTCGTTGGTGGATCGTTAGGAGTCTGCACTTGTGCCGTTTTTAATGAGCTACGATGTACGTAGCGCACATTGAGAACCCTGACCTGACCTCACCTTCTGGTTAACCTTGACAGTGCTTGCCCATAATATAATTATGATTTATTTTTTGGACACATCTTTTTATTAGGTGTGGAAAATGATGCAACCTGCCTTTCACAGATTTCTGCTATGTGAGTCGTGCAATCGCGTAATGACTACGGCCAAGGTTCCAGCTGCACTCAATTGACCTTCCACACCGAACCTCACACACAGTCACCTCCTGAGGGGCAGCCGGCAATCGTTTCAATTTATGAAGTGCATATTTCGAACCTCCCCAAAAGCCTGTGGCCATCTCGTTGTCGTTGGTGTTATCGTCGTCGTGCTGCATTGGCGGCAAGTTCACACTGCAAATTCAATCTGTGCTGCAACAGCTTGACCTGTGACCAGTTTATGTCTGGCTGCCTCTCTGCCAAACTGCCTCCAACTCACATCAACTGCTTGACTATAAACGACTGCAGGCATTACATGAACATGGACATGAATTTGTGTAATTAAAAGTGAAAAATATCCTATGAAAATTCAGTAAGGAGTTGCAAATAAATTTACCATTTATTTCTTTTAACATTTTTGTATACTAAAGTTGAAATCTCATCGCTTGGCTTGTTTCTTTTCTTATTTTTAAAGTACTGCGCTTTTGTATACTTAATATTTTGTGTATTTCATGTCAATTATAAAAATGCTTTCCAACTGAAAATTATTTAAATTCATTCGCGCTTCATGTGCATTTTGACTTTAATCACAAGCCGCGCAGAGCAACAAATTGTTTGGTGCATTTGAGCCAGCAGCTTATTAAATTCGGATCACGCATAGAACGAAGTGAATTTGAACGTGTGGCTAATTTCTATAATTCGTACTCGTACTCGACTCGTTTCAAAATCCACCAATCAGCGGCACATAATTTGAAATGTGTTTTTTTGCACTCTGAAAGCGCGTTATTAGCCTATCCATATCATAATTAATCCTAAACACGCAATTTGTGCCAAATAATTACATTTAATGTGCCCAGTTTATGGAGAGCAGCAGCCGGCGGGGGTGAAGGGGGGTTAGGTGTTGCAATTTGCATTGAAATGCTTTAAGTGAAATATATGAGGGTTAATTAAAATGCATTTTACATTTACGAGTTGCCGCTGTGTGGCCATAATGGCGAGTGCATTAACAATTAGCTGACCGCATTCATTATGCTCTCATTTTGTTGTGGCAAGGGCCCCTTTGCCACATCGGCAACATGCAACATCGTCAATTGCCATATACATATATTGTGTATGTATACGCTGCGAATGCTGCACAATAGATCCTACTTCTTCAAGTGATCCTAGAGCGATGTTGTGGCTCACACACACACGAACACACATCGATATGTTGCCTGTTATGTGCTTTGTCCGCCCACCTTTTCCTTCTGGGCACGGTGCGGCAATTTATGTGGCACGGTTGCTACAATGCTAAATCTCTTGCCTCTAGCGGCGGCAACGACGCAATAAACACGCGTACGCCCAAGTCAACACACCCACCATGCCACCATGCCACCAAGCCAGCGAGTCGCCAAGCTTGCAACCCACCCGCCATATTCCTGGCAGCACTCCAAGCTTGACCAGATTTCCAGATTCGGCTCCAAAAACTTTGCCTTAGACGACAGCGCGGCGACTTGCGTAGCAGCCAACAACAACAACAACAGCAACAACAACAACTACACACTACTAATAAACATGCATACATAAGCGTATATTTATGTGCGTGTATGTGTGCATGTATTTGGAGTCGCTTACATGTTGTGCCTCCGTTGTTGCTGTAACAAGATTTAATTTCGTAAAAAAGTTGCTCTTGCGAAATTTACGAGGAGTACATGGCGAGTGGTGGCGTGTTGTTTGTGTATTCGCATAAAGTGTTGCCGACCAGATTTATGCGTCATGAATAAACCCAAGGGGGCACCAGGGACTCCGAGAGGACAAGCTCAGCAACAACAACAACAACACGACAGCCAACAAGCTCACAGTTTTCCTCGTAACTGGATAGCATAAATACATACACACATTCATTCGTATATAGAGTATATATAGCAAGCTGAGCAATCCGAGCACACTTTTCTCATTACATAAATGCCAATAAATGCATTACGCTTATATGCGAAACTATTTGTTTTATGCCAAAATAAAAGAGGAATATTTATTTCTGGGCGTCTTCTCCAGAGCATTGATTTTCCACATCATTTATGACAGCATAAACTATTTGTTCAATGTTCATGGAAAAACTTCTCGTCTTTAACAAGTATTCACAGTTGCTCGCATGCTTTAATTGAAATAATTCCTTCGGCGGAAACTTCAAGTTAGCGTTCAATTATGTGCCGCAAAAAACAAAAACAAAAACGAAAAACACAAATCCAACAATTGGCATATTTAATTGAAACTCAATGCGAAAGAAACAAAGGGCGAAGAGAGCAGCAAGACAATTGCACGTGGGCCACAGATTTATCGAAATGGTTAAATCAAAAGGATCGCAGGGCAGAGTCAGATGATCGCAGCTAAAAGCCGAGCCTCGTAGCTGGGCCCCATAATCCAGTAGAACGCCATAAAAGCTGTTTATGGTTTCGCGCTCCTTGTGCGCCATAAATCGAACAGGAAATAGAGGCTAGAGCCAGGCATCGTTGCCAGGTTGCCTTGTTGCCTGGTTGCCTGGTTGCTCGGTTGGCTGCCTTTGCCCAGAGACGGGCGTATATAATTTAGTTATAAAAATAACTGCAACATGCAACGCTGTAAGATGAGATCGCTGCCAATGGGCGTGCTGCGAGTTCGCCAATCTGTTCGACTCGCTGCAAGTCAGCAGGTTGGCTGTGGCCAAAGGGGATCCTAGGCATAAAACATGACTGGGGTTGGTCGATGGCATGGCGATTGACTTGCGGCGGCGGCGTCATTATAAATTAAAATTAAATGAAGTGCGTGATATTATTTTTTTTCCACTTAGCTGTTTTATTTCTGTATTTTTTTCCCTGCGATGTGTAATGGAAAAATTTCGATTAAATTATTTATCTGGCTGTTGCATCGGCGAACGGGAAATATATGTGCATTTGAGAATTTATGCGCAGCAGCGAAATGCATTTCGATTTTTCCAGCAGCAAACCAAAAAACAAAAACCACAAAAAATATGTATAAAGCCAATTAAATATTTTTATCAGTAGATTGCAATGCGGATGAGTAATTGCATTATTTACGGGCGAGCAGAGAGCATACTGAAATTAAAACCGAGTTTCAATTTGCCATGCCAGCGACATCAGCATGGGCACATCAACATGGCTCAAATGTCCCGGGCCGAAACTCATAAATACGCCCGGAAGCCGCTGACACAATTGCAAATGGTGTGTGTTGAGGGGCGGGGGCGGGGGCAGTGCAGGGAAGTTGTGCATGCAACGAGTGTGAAATAAATTTTGCCAGATTAAAAATTAAATAAAAAACGCCAGCTCTGCAACCTTGCAACCATGCCACCAACCATGCGCCACGGCCAACAAATGGCGTCCATTATATAAAAGAGAGAGAAAAAAAAACTAAGTGGCAAGCCAATTGCGAACGCTTCATTAGATTTGCCCAAGTTGCAAGTTTCCTCCACATTGTGCTATTATTAGAGAAGCATTCGCAGATATTTATGAGCCGCGTGACGTGTTCGCTTTGTGCCCCCCGCCCCTCTCCCTGCTCTCAGCAAGCATTAGCATAATCGCTTTCGATTCCTCGCACGGCGTTCGCCTTAAATGAGTTATTAGTGAGTGTCGCCGAGTCGATTCCCATTCGTATTATAAATCAATAAGGATATGCTCAGCATTCTAATGTGATTGTGGCTGAAGCGAATGTTTCGCTCGCACAGTTCACGCATAATTTTATGCCGCATTCTTATTTCACTGGCATACGCAATTATTTTCAAGCGCATACACTTTTTAACTTCAATGATTCAACTGTACCCCGCTTGTGCATTATTGAATTCTTTACTAAATTAATTAAAACATTTTTAAGCATCAAAAAAAAAAGGGAGGCTGGCCATTGGAGGAGCTGGCTGAAAAACGAGCTGCGTTACAATTTCGCTGATTGCGCACAATTGAAAAGATACAGATACAATTTACATGCGCGACGAGGGCAACAACAGCGACAACGACAGCAAACAGCAAACAGCAACAACGACAATGGCAATGGCAATCAGGCGAACAGCCCAAAATTTATAGTATACTCGCAGCGGCAAAGCCAAAGTTCATAAAGTTTCATCAAGCTGGCAGTAGTGAGGGGGGAAGTGAGAGATTGGACTGGGGATTAGGTGCACAAAGGAGCCACACTCGTGGCGGAGGCCCATGAATATTGGAAATCGAGGCGTCGAGGCAAAAGATGGCGAAAATATATTTCGCATCGAGCTCCTTAAAATATGCAAATGAAGAAATAAATTTGCATCCTTTTTGTGATGCGCAAACAGTGTATTGAGACAGCATCCAAGAGCGGCGAAGAGAATGCAGGGGGGGGACTGGAGTCAGCCACAAAATGGGGAGATCTCTTCAAAGTGCAGCCAGTCACGACAGCGTCTGTCTACCGACCGATTCATTGGATACACGCCTGTAGCTTGGCTCTCTCTCAACTCACGTCTCTCACGTCTGGGGCATAAATAGTGCTAGCATATTCAAAGCGTCAGAGCATCGAATGCTGCTCGGCAAAGTCAAAAGATTAAGACACAAAATTCTTTATATGCTAAAATGCAAATAACATTAAATTAAGCAACTTTTTGTGCCTGCGTCTTCGAGAGCATCTCCATCTGTTGCCCAACATGCGGCGTCGGCGTCGGTGTCGGCGTCGGTTGGAGGAGTCATCGAAGCGGAGGCACCAAAGGCGAAGCCAGGCAGCCCCAAGCGCAAGCCAAAGTTTCTTGCGGTTTACGGCAATTTATGCATTTGGGGTTTTAATTCTAAAATTGTGAGTCACAACAGGCAAACTCCAGATACGAATACGGCGATGCGGATACGGCAATTTCTATGTATACGGATACAGATACAGCTACAGTTTACTACAATTCGTGTACTTCTACTCGAAGTGTACACCTAATGGACCTAACGGTCTACGTTGAACGTGTTGCAATTACGACATTTCCATCTCATACTTTTACTCTACTAACCACGTGCAACTTGACTACGCAAATGGCCAATTAAATGCACAAAACTTCCCCCTGATCCGGCTCACAATTTAGTCTGCCTGACTTCCCCGGAACAATGGCTATGGCTAAGTCCTGTCAACTGTCTCAACTTGAAAGTTAAAGTTGAGGCATCAGCGTGAATTCTCTTATTGAATGCAGCATTAAATTCCAACTGTACTTGTGGAATTTTACAATTTAGGAGTATATATTTATTACAACACTAATGTCATTTATATTAAAATCCAATATTATTATTTCTTGTATTGAACTAAAAGTAAATCTTTTAAAATAGAAATTATTTGTTGAATTTAGTCAATTTAAATATATTTAATTTCAGAGTGTCATCGGTGATAGAAATCATGTCTCTGCATATGAATTTTACTTTAATGTATATTAAAATAACTGAAATTGATTTAAGATATTCTGCTTTCTCTTTTTTCAGGCAAAAAGTAAATAAATAAATGTTTTTTTGTCAAGTGTCATAAATTAAAGAATTTTGATGCATATTAAAATTGAGCGCAAGTCACAATTCAGATAAACTTATGCTTAACTGAAATTTAGCAAAAGTATTTGCAGATTGTAAAAATCGTTAACCAAAATGCCTCCTCAGTTCAATGTGAATGCAGGGTATAAATGAAGAATTTTTAAAACGTCTTTGAAAAGCAATTGTTTAGGTAATTTCGAGCTTTAAGCAATAGCTTAGCAAATTAGCTTATGCGCGCTGGGGCCAAAACAATGGCTCATTGATGCCTCTGAGGTATGAAGGCGGCTGGCAGTTTGAATGAAGGCAGGAGGCGGAAAGGTCGGTGCAGGCACAGACACGAACAATCGAAGTGATGGCCTCTCTAGTGCGGCAGGCGAAGCGGCTGGAGCTGGCTATAAACGGCAGTTAAGTAGCCGTCGGGGCTGAGTTATGTGCGGCTGAAACTGATTCCAATTTGCCACCAAGGATGTGACCATTAATGGAAATTTGCGCAATGCCCCAGCTGAGACAGCCAGTAAACTTGGCCCCGACCTCGCTTGGCTTCGCTTCTCGCGCCTCTCCGCCTGTGCCGCACCTGCGTCAACTTCCAGCCGAGCTCTCTCTCTCTCTCTCTCTCTGTCTCTCTCTCACTCTGTACGATTCTGATTCTGGTTCCCAAATGGCGTGTTGATGCGCTGCCAAATTGGCTGGACCAGCAACAGACCGGCAACAACAACAGGAGAGCAGAGACTGCTGAATGCGTGCAAGCGTCCAAATTACATTAAATCATGCATTAACCATGAGCACACTAACATAGCACCCCTGCCCCCCGCGAAGACCAATTTGGCAGCAATCCTTTGTTCCAAGTGCCGAGTCGTGCTCGCCAAAGAGAAGCCAAGACCATGTTTTATACATGCGAGTGCGCTGAAATATTTTCGCTCTGCGGCGGCAAATGAATTTTTATTCGTCTGCGTCGTGTGAGCGGAGTTTGAAGTCAGACAATCCATGCATTCATCCGTGTTCTTCACTCCCGTTCTAATACACACAGTCTGATAATAACTTAATATGACTTTTTAATCCGACTCTATGACAGCGGGCAAAATCCACTTTGATGATTAAAAATGATAAAATTGTTTAGTGCCGACGGCAATGGATCCCTGGGGTGCACTAAGCTGCTATATACACATTATAAAATGGTCGCCAGGATCACGCAGGACGCAGGACACAGGACACGTGTCGCTGTGTATGTGTCTGATTATGGACCATATCAACGTGTCCCTTCGAACCCAAAAACAAACAGTAAACAGCAAACAGCAAACAGCAAACAACAAAATGTCAAAATTTAAGCTCGACCATGAATGCTTAATTGTCTCGCATGTCGTCCCCAGCTTCAACTCCAGGCACTCGTCCAATTGTGGGTGGCTGGAGCGGCAACAGCATCGCACCTTCCAGCGGCCCAAGGGTTGTCCTGTAAACTGTAATTAAGGCGAGCTTATAGCGGCCATATACGTTTTTCGATGTGTTCAGAGTGTGAGTTTGAGAGCTGTGTGTGTGTGTATTGGAGCGTCGAAAGGGTTGCGTGCCTTTTGGCGCTTTATCGATGTGATTTGTGAGATTGGATTTCTGGCCGACACTCGGCATCATTTTCCAGGGCTCATGTGGGTTTATTGCGGTCTTAGCGGTCGGACTTCAACACACACACACCCCTCACTTATGCCCTGCCCCTGTCATATATCAGGAAAAGTTGAACAAATTAATTCGTAGCAAGTTCGCAACTTTGCACAATTTGGCCGAGGGCCAAGGGCCAAATGCAAGTCCTGTCTCTAACAGGGACAATTCAGCAGTTTGCCAAAAGTCTTTTCTTAGTCAAAATTCTTGGCATAAATTCAGATTTTCGAGAGTTTCGTGCGGGCCAACGAATTAAGATTTAAGAAAGTTTGTACCCGGAATTAATTCTCTTAAAGTATCTGCATTCATCGCCTGCTAATGACTTTTTCCACATTCTTTTTATAGCACGCACAGCTGTTTCTGTACCCAGACTTGTTCTTCATTAGCTCTACGAAAACCCAAACCCCAATTATCGATCTTACACGTTTTCATTGCCGTTTACTTTTGGCATATTTCAAATGCTTCCTTACGATTCGGAGCGCAAAAGTGCCGAAAAAGCAAAAAACATATCGTGTCCTTTTGGCGTTAATCAACCGACAACCAACAACCGACAACGAACAACCAACAAAACTGGCAAATGGCACAACGGGAAAAAGGTGAGCAATGGCAACGGGACAAAAAGCAAAACAAAGCAAAACGAGGAAGCACAAGAAGCAAAAGGCGAATGCGAATGCGAAACCAAACGCCACAGTTGACATCACCGAGTTATGTGAATATGTTGCTGTTATTGTTATTGTTGTTGTTGTCGTTGTCATGCCGCAAAGTTTATTTTCAACTTTTCCCATGCAACAGCAACGGAATGCGAGCAACTTTTGTTGCTGTCTAATGGCCCAGCTCCTGGGACACCACCCAAAAAAGGACAAACGTGTTTTTAATTACTCGTACTGGCATTTCCACAGGACGCCCCTTTCGTTATTTGTGACATTAGCCGCAAACTCGCTACTGCGTACAGTTCGACAAACTTTGTTGGCCCACTCGCTTAGGTAGGTGGCCCAATCGATGGGCGGGAGGACTCGACACGGACTCGACATTCTGCCGTTGCACTGTCAATGCTGAAAATCGCAGCCATTTCGAAGCGTTCAATGGCGCATTAAAATCCGATTGCCCGGCGGCCCCGTCGACCCGCCGAGCCGACCGTCTGGCAGTCTGACTGCCTGGCGGCTCGGCGGCGCAGCTCAGCGAGGCGCATAAATTCAATTTCCGCGCCATGAATTCCAATTCCATTAATTCCACTAAATTGACCCGCGCGCCATCTAGCGGCATGCGAGTGCACTAAGCGCTGCCCATGGAGCCCAGGCCCAAATCTCATCACTTTACACACAACTTTAAAGCGTGCTTCTATGTGTGTGTGTCTGTGAATAAGCTTGTGGATGTTGATGGAATGCCTTGTGGAACTTAATTGGAGCTAGGGAGACAGTCTTCAGCTAACACACATGCACGCTCCTGTGCTGTTTAGAGGCTCAAAACTGGTTTTTGGCAGTCGCAACGGGAGCGCACTTCACAGCGTTGCGGTTGCTTGGGCCCGTTAAATAATCGAATATGAGAAAAATATACAACAAAATTTAATTTAATGCATGGCAAATTATAAGCTAACTTTTCTATTTGTTTTTTATAATTCTATTGAATTAGGACTCATTTAATTTAAACATATTTTTAATACTCTCATTTACAATTTTACAATTTACAAAAAATTAAAATGTTATCAAATTTAAGTAGTTTTAAATTGTTTAAATTTTTAAACTTTATCAATTCCTATCATTTGTAAATAAATGTTCTCTTTTCCATTTCAACAAACCCCATTATTCTCGTCTACTTTTACATTTTCTTAACAAATTTCAAATCGCACAAGTTGCTGCCTGACATATGTTTCTAGGCAAAGCATCGCAGTTGCCATAACAATTACACCCTTAACATAAATTGTCGCAACACCCAAACACAATTAAAATAACTGTCATTGGTTCGACATTAAATGGCAATTTAAGCGAGTGCGCATCATTCACGGCCTGTTCAATTCCAGCAGCATTTGTAGCCCTGCACGTCCACTTCCCCAGCACCGAGTAGGATTGGCGGAACACGTCCCAGCTCATCACCATCATCGTCGTCATCGCCTTGGGTCTTGAGCCGACTTCCGTTTCAATCCACACCGCAGCTGAGCTGCTGCATTGCGTAAATATTTGTCAGAGTGACAGAACAGAAACCCAAGCATGGCCACACATTCAATAGATTTTCATCACTTGCACTGCGGAAAATTAAACAAACAACCCCAGTTCCAAGCCCCCATCCCATCCCATCCCAGCAATCGGTCGCCATTCCCCGCCATCCTCGCCATGTTGTTGTAAATATTGATTTTCCATGCGCCCGTATCGCGGCTCAGCGTCTAGTTTGTTGTTGTCGTTGTGTGTGTGTGTGTGTATTGTGCATTCGAGCAGCCTTTGTGGAGCCCGATTCCTGGCTGGCGAAACAGGATATCCTCAGTTGCGCGCATAGATAGCAAAAATTGCAGTCGATCAGTGTTTTCTATGAACAGCACAGACCTGTCCGTAAAACTATGGATATTCTTCAAATAAATAAATAAATATCTATAGCTTTTTTTAATTATATTAATTTTATTGTACTGACTTACTAAAAAACCAAAGCTTCACTCCGAATTCCAATGATAAATCAGAGTTCAGCGTTGAAGTATAAAAAAAGGAAGATCAATAGTTCAGCTTTGATTTTTTTTTACTTATATTTACATATATCCTCATTTAAATTATTTATATTCTCTTATTTATTATATTTTTGTAAATCAATATTTCTATATATCTATATTTTTATTTATAAACGACATTATACTGATGCAGCGCATCGTAGCGTAGCCGTCACATCCTTTGTCGCCATGTCCAATGCATCCATTCAAATTCCATTCACAGCTGAATATCATAATGACAGTGGCAGCGCTTCCTGGACTCGACGGGGGTGGCCAACCCCCAAAGCAGCTGGTTGGGGGCAGAAGGACCTGCGAAAGGTCTACGGAAACGGGCGCTGGGACGAGCATCAACAAAGGCGCAACAACGTCCACAATGCTGGATCATGAATCAAGCGGCTTCCCATAATTCTGTCGGCAGATAAAGCTATTAAAGTATAGCCATGCCGGATAAGTGTGAGCGACGCTCCGAGCACTCGCTCGTTCGGTCTCTAGCCAGGGCTCTGTGTTGGGCCTGTTAGATTAGAATTTAAATCCGTTGGTAGACACAGCCAACCACCACCCGACACCGACTCTGAGTTCGCGTTCGCGTTCGCGTTCGAGTTGGTGGCGCGTGTAAGCAAACACAAAGCGGGCGGTTGACGCAGTCGCTGGTTCGACCATTATGGATATCACCCCAAATGGGTTTGAATTGCGCTTTATGCTGCCACAGCGTCGTGATGGCCGCCCCAGCTCAGCCGCCATGCAAACCAACCATGGTGGTGGGTTTGAGTTGCTGTTGTTGTCCTTGGGCTGCTCTCTGATGGCGCTGAAGGTCCGCGTGGACAGCGGCTTAATACAAACATAGCATAAATCTCATTCATGGCGTTTATTTTAATTTCTACGTAAACATAAACTACGAGCGCCAAGGGATAACCCCACGGGATACAAACAGCGACACGATGCGAATGCTCAGCATTTTCCATCGGAAACTTTCTAATTTTCTGCTTTCAAATAAGAACTAATATAACTCTGCTTTCGTGTAACCAATGGCAAAGAGTGAAAGCAATTAAGTTGGTCTGCAAAGAAAACAACTGGTTTTTAATTAAAAAATATGATTTTGTGCTAAATACACACTGTAAAATAAATATTATAATTAGAAACAACATTAATTTATGATGATGAATCAGCATTTAATTAAAAGGTAAATGACTGGAATGCTGCATAAAATGTAATGATTACAATCCATGTATTTGCAATCATATGTCTTAGTCATATAAATATTTGAACAACTTCACTTCGAGTCACAAGCATTAATGCAATGCAATCTGGTAATTACAAAAATAATAATAATTTGCAATTTCTATTCAGGAGTTGGGAATCAGAGCAGCAAGCAATCGTGGCATAGAGCCACTTGTGGTGATTGTCCCCGGCTAGCCAACCCAAAATGTGCCACCCTAATGAACTGCTGCTGCCACTTGAGGGTCGCCGCTTGCGACTTCAGTGCGAGGCAAGAAAAAGAATCAGCAATTTAATGTTGCATTTTATCGCCAGGCGAGGAAGAAGCAGCAAGTGGCGGCAAGGCGGCTGCCTTGAGTTTTCTTATCGCAGCCCGTCGCAGCTCGGGGCAAAGGTGAAGTTGATGAGGTGGCTGCCATTGCACGGCTGCCAGGCTGGCATTGCCTTAGTTCTATCTATTTGGGATGGGTGTGACGCGGTAGCTGGCATCGGTGGTGGGATGAAACAGATACGCTCTCTGTTTTGTGTACGGGTAATTTGGCAGCATCTTTGTATAAATTTTTTATAGGTAATACACTCAAGGAAACGGCACTTAGAGTCATCATTACAAGCGTTTTTGCTGCAATAACAGCCCATCTTGCACATAGTTTTCGCAATTTGCTTGATCCCCTGACAGCCGGCGTGGCCAGCGAGTCCCTCGGGGTGTTTTGTCGTGCCGGGAATACGCTGGCAACAACTGGCTGCCGTCAAGTGCCCGAAATGGTCGATTAGACATATTTAAGCCCAACTTCGAGTGGCATTTTCATCATTTCGTACGGCCCATAAAAGCCACCGGTGCCACCTGGAAGCCTCCAAAGGCAAATCTATGGAAGAACCAGTCTCCACTTCGCCATCTTCTTAAAGACCTAATTGCGGCAGACAGCAGAAAATGAACAGCTTGAAAAGTCTAGACGGCAGACAATACGCCAGGCATTCGATTGAGTTACTCGACGTCTATTTGTACGCCCCTGTGAGTTCCAATGGCTTCTAATAATGCAATTGATTTTTGATTTGCACTTTTCACCATCATTTGGGGGGACGAGTTTTCGCTGGCATTTTTTTATATTAGCCAACGTTGTTCCTATTTGCGAGGGCAACGTGCGCATTTCATAAATCCTTGCTTCATTTTCGCTACATTAAACGTCAAAATATGAACCCATTTGGGCAACATTTTGCCGCTGCTGCCTTTGCTGCCGTTGCTGCCACTAGCCCATTATAACTACAGTAACAAGAACAACAAAAGCCAGCGGCAGCAGCAGCAACAACAGCAACAAAGAGCTACAGCGAGGTCCGCACACGGCCAAACAATATTACGGCAATAACGAACGGACAAAAAGAAAACTGAAACTCACTAAAATGGGAAAGTAGCGAGAAGCACACGCGACTGCAAATTGCCGAATTTCAAATACCCTACTACATTAATAAATTACAGTTCCAAGACAACAAGATATTAAGAATAATATATACATTTCATACAAAAAATATATTTCATTCTATACAAAAAATATATTTAAATTAATAAATAATTCTGCTAGCACATACAAATGAGTTCCACTATTTTATAACAAACCATTTTATTTTGGTTTAACAAAATTTAATTGAATTTGAGCTGAGCTCACAATGCTTTACAGAATACTTAGGAAAGTAGTGTATTTCCTTGAGGAAAATTGTGTGCGACGTGTTCGCTGCTCCCAGTCTCTGTTAGTTATTTTTTTCTTTTTGTAAATTACAGAAATGGTGCTGATATTTTAGAAAAAGCACATTAACCGAACCATAATAATAATTTGTCTACACTTTCCTACACCCAACGTTGCGAGTACAGTGTGTCCGTGTGTATTCGCTAAGATGTCCTGCGAAATAAGGACAAGCGAGCAGTTTAAGATTTCACAGTTTTAAAGCGAAGAGCTTAAAGACTTGCCAAATGGTTTGTAGGATTGGCCAATAATATGCATAGAATCTTCAGAAGGCAGCTCGCGAAGCAATTTCATTTTTACATGAATGAATTTTCTGAGAAACGATTCCACAGTGTATCGTTTGTTGTTGTTGCCGTTGTTGCCGTTGTTGCTGTTGGCCAAAGGGGATGCCACTGCGCACGTTCCACATCGGCAACAACAATAACAACTCATATGGGGCATGAACCATGGGAGTTTTCGACGTGGCATGGCTCCCGTTGCAATTACGAGTATTTTTTAACTGCTTATTGCGTTTTGGTCGTCGTCGCAACAACAACAACAACAACCTCACTGGCAATATCAGCTTCGAATCCAGCGCATCCCACAGCACGCCATTTCCATTTACCCAACCATCCCGGGAGACCATATCAGCCACACAGCCACAGCAACAAGCAAACAACCAACAAGCAACTGAATTTCATTCGATTTCAATGCGAAAAGGATCTCAAAAGCTGTCCAATAAAAATTAACGAGGTACTCTCGTTCGTACGCACACAAAGTGCGCAAAATATTGGACTGCGTCTCCGGTCTCTGCACTCCCCACACCGCACATGTAAGTGCGAGTCCTGCAGGACCGTTCGACATTTCCACATTTTGGGATTCCAAATTGAAATTTTAATTTCGTTGAAAAGGCAATTGCACTGTTTAAATATGCAATGCTTTAATCTAATTGAGCATGCCCTAAAAGTAAAACAAATGAAAGCCGTACATTGATCAGAACTCATATATTCTTAAAGAATGTTTTCTTATTAATAGTCTATCATTATCAAAATGACTTCTCATAGCAAAATTCCTCACACTCTCTAACTCTAGAAAGGTTCCTAATGTATATATCCACATATTAACGTGAGATCAGCCGCCTTAAATATGGTCAACATTAGATTTTATGCTTTGCTCTGCGGGTACACGAAAATGTGTCCGACGCATGAGAATCTGCCGTATACTTGAGTTTGTTGTTTGCAATCACAACATCATTAAAAATCGCTGCTTCACTTTTCTCAATTAAGTGCACGAATATCGTAATTTTGCGACTAAAATCAAATTTATTTCAATGGCCAGAAGCCGATGCCGAAGCTGCAGCTGCAGGATGCGAGGCGGGCAGAAGCAGAAGCACAAGAGGTCGTAACAATATTTTCACGTTTTGCCTAAGTCCGGAATGAGTTCTTGCAATTTATATGGCTGACAGCCCCGACTACGCTTCCTGCCGCAACTCCTGAGTCCCCGATTCCCCGCCCCAACATTCTCCTCTCCACTCATCGACCCATCCAATCCGAAACACGGCCGAGCTGGGAGAGCAACCAACAGGCAGCCAACTGGCAGCGAAGCTGCTTGCCATTATTTTGATACTCAGGGCTATTAACGTTAATTTTCGTTAGTTACGTAATACGTATTCGAAAGCACCTTACACACACACACACACACACCCCTCTGTAGCATCCGGACACACACACACACACACATACACCAGCATATCCAGTTTCATTACGCAAGCGAACCCAACCACATACAGAAGCTCTTCTTTTGGCCCGGGGGTAAACAAGCGTCTACCATGTGATTGCATGTGGGCGTATTCGTAGTCGGACCCGGGAACCGTCAGCAGGGACTCCAAAGTCCGGGATGGGCTGCCCCCTCTACCGTCTCCCCTCTGCCCTCCCCGCTCAGGCTTTGGCCGGAGGCTGTTGGCATTAAAGAGATTTACGAGTACATGATTTTGCATGTTCTGTGCCCCTGATGCCATTTAGATTCGCTTAGGTACATTTTCATCCTTGCCACACACCCACACACAGACACACACACGCACACAAGCAGAGAACGTGTGTGTATTTGCGTACGCATTTAATGGGCCATTAGTGCTATCAAATACGCATAAATATTTGCACTTGCCAGAAGTTCAGGCAGACAAACAGACAGAGAGTCAGATACATATGTGCACTTGCAGATACGCGTATCTGTGAGTCCGTGTATTAGTCGAGGGACTCTCTGAGCGCACTTCAATTATTCACAAACTCCAATTTATGACTCGCGCGTCCAAATACTTTTGCCTGGACTTAACAACTTCCTCGCGCGATTCAATATGTGTACTTAGTTTCCTTTGATGCATACTCCCAACGAAAGTAAAACACGCAAATGATTAAAATTTACTACAAAAAATACTGTAATTTCATGTAAAAGTTTGTTATGATTCGTCACTGGACGACGCATCCAGGGTGACGTCGAGTAGCTTCTGAATCTCCGTGGGTGACAAACCGTTTGTCTCCGGCACGAAGAGCAATATAAAAAGTAATGAGAGCAGGACGATAACGATTAGGCCGTCAAAGATCACGCACTCATACTTGGGAAAATAAAGCCACACCTGCACAAGACAGATGGTGAGCCACGAAAAGAGATTCGTGATGGCGCAGCCAAAGGGTCGGCAAGAGTGCGAAATTAGCTCGACATTGAGAAGACAGCACACAGGTCCCAGTCCCAATGTGTAGCCCAAAACGAAGAAGTACATAACCAACTTTGTGAAGAAGCTGCTGCTGTTTCTCACCGACACACGGAACCAACAGCAGAGATAGAACGAGCAGAACAATACGATCACCGTCGATACCACTAGAAGCGGACGTCGGCCAACCCGGTCGACCAAAATGAAGCAAATCAAGTGTCCAATAACCATGAAAACGCACAGCCACCACAGAAAATCCATGTAGCGCTCGCCGGCGGCAATACGTAGCATATCGTCCATGAACATGATGGCAACTCCGCCGATTAAGTGATGGAATATCATCAGCCCCGTGCTCCGAATGACTATTCGGAAATTCGTTGAGTACTTAAAACTCTTCCAACAATCGTTCGCGGCATCGATGTTATTGTTTGCCAGCAGGGCCATTAGCCGCAGCTCATCTTCCACATTGTATTTGGGGCCACGCAGCCAGATGAGCGCTGAACGCGCTTTCTCCAACTTCCGAACACTGGCGTAATAAAACGGCGAATCGGGTATGATCAGCACAAATATGAATGGGCTCGACATGACCAGATTCACAATGTACACGGTCTGCAATCGTATGTTCTCCATCATGAGGTGGCTGTAGATGATGCCATAGAGAAGCGCCCCATAGTATGTTGTGCCCACCGCACCGCGGTATTGCGACTGGCTGATCTCGTTGAGATAGACGGGCACCGCCTGACAGACCGCCGCCCCACACATGCCCTGTAGAAAGCGTGCGGCATACATCATGTAGATGCTGTCCGCATAGATGAAGAGGAGCCAGGCGGCGATGTACGGCACCACTTGAACGCACAGCAGGCACTTGCAGCCAAAGGATTTCATCAAGGCGCCCATCGGAAGACAGCCAATGGCAATTCCAATTGGCAGCAGGGAGGATATCAGTTCCCACTGGTGTGACGACATCGAGAACCTGTAGCTGCTACCATTCAAGATAAGTCGCTGGGCTGGATTAACCCAGCCAACGGAGATGCCGAAACAAAATGCGAAGTAGTTGCTTATGATAATGGCCAGATAGAGGTTTCTGGTTGTGGTGGCGACTTCTTGGCCCCTTTGAAATCTTGTGGCACTTTGAGCGATTGTGCTCAATAGGCCTGAGATGCTACGCATTGCCAAATCCATAACAAACCATAACAATGTAATTAAAAAAAAATAATAAAATTGTATCAAAATTAAAAACAAACTAAATGGCTACAAAAATACAAAATGTATCAAAATGAATAAAAAAATAAAAAAAAATGAAAAGGCTTGCTAGGGGTCTCGAATTTAATTTAGGAAAGCATAACATATATATTCAACATTCCTTTAATGAATTGCATTTTGTAACCTCATTGATTACGATGTTTCACATCAATTTATTGGCATTATGGAGAAAATTAAAAATTGCGACTCAATTAGCGATCGATACAAAAAAACAAATTAATTTCATGAATGTTTACTCATTCATTAATATCGCTGCATATTCATACGAATACGAATTCAAATAAACTCACAATCGTACTTATAATTAATTTTCCATTCGGGCTGAATTATACATTTAAATTTAGTTTCGTTTATCGCCTGCGATCGCGCCGCATTCGTAATTAACGATCAAGGAACTCGACCCGAACATTTTAATCAACAGCGACAACCCTGGTTGTCTGGTTGCCTGGCTGCTTGGTTGTCAGGCTGCCAGGTTGCATCGCACATGGCGATGTCGTCCATTAATTTATGCCCTTGCTCTTGCCCTTGGCCCCACCTCCCGTCGCTGGGCAAGCAGGGAACATGGCGACTCCGTCGATCCATTCGAACGAAGAACGCAGCGGGCAGGTAAACAAAATGAGAAATTTATCAAATTTACTGCCGGGAATGAATTGAGATATAATTCAAAGAAATTACAAAGACGCGGCGCAGGCACAAAAATGGTGGCTTAAAAAACCAATAAATAACTACGCAGAAACAAAAGCGACGGCAGCCTGCCAGCCTCTGCTCCCTGGACTCGGCTCGCAGGGCTCCTTCAGGCCACAAACACGGCAAACTCTGTTAATTCCCGACGCGTTCGCTCTTCGTCCAATGGCAGTTGCCCACGGTTGCCGGCTGCTGCTCAGAAGCGACTTCAGCATCGATGACGATGACGACGACGACGACGACGACGATTCACTCGACGACCTCATGCTGAGCCCGTAATTAAAAGTCATAAACTATTTTTATGGTTACTCGTATATTTGTCGCTCAGCTGCGGTCACAAAATGTCAACTGTTTGTCCCTGGTCCGATTTGCATGCGTTGCGACGGCATCGATGCTCGTGGGAAGCTGAGAATGCGACTGTGACAGAGGTAGGTAATGAAAATGGGAAAACAATTATTTAGTAGCAGGTGATTCGACGCAATTGCTTTTATGAATTACATAAGCCGATTATGAACATTATCTAAAAAAAATGTAATACTGAAAGTTGCAGCAAAAGTTGATTTGCTATTCACTTCAAAAGGTATTAGATGAAAATATAGATCTACTAATAATAATTATATCTCTGTATTTCTACATTGAATGTAAAACTATATTTTTTTAATTTTGCAGTCTTTGTTGAATGTAATTCAAGATTAAGCAGCTCCTAGCATTTTTTATAATACATAATTATATTTATGTACAAACGGATTTCCCATAAATAGCAACTCTTGCTTTCTTCGAATTGCCGATTATAAATGCGCGTTGTTCCCCACATCATTTCTCCACAGTTATCCCAATGAAATCGTCATTAATTGAAATTAATACGCAACTAAATCATTTTACAAAATGCAAATTAATATTTATGCCTGGCTTGAGAGTTGTTGTTGATGTTGTCGCTGTCGCAGTTGACCATCCAGTTGCTGCAGTTGCCGTAGCGAGTGCAACTTGAGAGTTGCATAAATTCATAAATGTGTCACATTTCATTTGCATATTTTCCAGTGCGATAATTTGTAATTACGCGAACTAAGCTTCAATTCCTTGAATGGCGTATATATGAAAAAAATAAGTGTAACTAAAATGTATTCTATTTCAAAATAATACAAATTTAGTGAAGTAAATTGTCGATTCATGGTTGCAATCAAATGATAAAAACTTGTACTATAAGTGCGCTTAAATAAATCCATCGCTGATACACTCCAAATGTACTCAACGTCTATAAGATGCTCGCGTCCAATGCCAGGGAAGCAAAAAGAAAAGGAAAATGGGAAAATGGACAAATCAGTTCCAAGAAAAGCCAGAGCGAAACGAAGTCGCACTTTTGAAGCGCATGTGCATAAGCAGCTGCTGGTGAAAAGGATGGCAAGACGTCTTCACCGTAGGTGAAACTTGAATGCCACTCGCTGTTGCTCTTGTAGCATCCAAGGACCTCGCCTTATCCTCGTCCTCGTTCTGGCCGCTATTGTCGTCGCAGTCGTTGTATTGATTTTAGTGGGGCATTTACGCGCGATTATCGTTTAGTCGGCGATGCCCGAAGTATTACGAGAATTGTTATGGCCACCGAAATAGCGCCAACGACACGATACCACGATGTTGTTGCTCCTCCCTGCTGCTGTTTTGCAACTTCTTCTGTTTCGTCTTATGCTGATGCTGCCGCTGCTGCTGCTGCCGTTGGCCAAGAAGCGCCACAGACAATCGCTGCCCCCTTGAAATTGCATTTCTAGTTGTTGCTTTGCTTGGAAGCTGACATCAAAGCACCGTCGGCGATTATCGAAAGGTCAACTTGAACACAAATCCGCTAATTCCAGCAATATATTATTGACGTTAATACAGATCAGATGATAACAAAACAACGACTGCAAAAAGATTCGTTTAAATTGTAAACATAAGTTTCTTCTTATGTATCCAGAATTCTAATAAATATAGTTACACATGAGCGTTTTAAAAATCGCTATAATATAAATAAATATATTATATATATTTATATTTTTACTGCCTAGCAATTAGTTCGGGAATCATTTTGGTAGCTTGCTTTGCAAAACTGCTGATACTTTAATCGATTATAGCTGAGCCTCGAAAGCAATTCCTCGAGTTCCCCTGAATTTATCTAACACTATAGAGAATTTGAAATGGCAAAGTCCTAAATAAAGGGACCGAGCGCAACATGAAGATAAGCGAGCCAAGGGACGTGCAACAACAACAACAACAACAACAAGAACTTGCAAGTGAAAAGGATGCAGGAAAATTGCTTTCATATTTCAGGTGATAATGGTTTCCTTATGTGAATTTACAAAACATTAAAGCGGGGTACACATAATTTCCCCAAAAAGCAATTCACGTTAATGGCACAAAAATCCCAAAGGGATAAGGCGGCGACTGATGTGCCAAAAAAAAAGAAAGGAAAAAAGTGAAAAGACCACACAAAAAGTGGAAGAAAAACGTTTGACTTTTTCCCCCACCAACGACGGCAAAAGGACATCCGAAGATACGAACGCGAGCGATACGCGATGTGGAGCCTCCGCCGCCTGGTTGTTTATTGTTATGGCCGCTCTACCGGCGCCGCCGCCACAAGACCCAACCTCCCCAACCCAAGCCCGCCTCGGTCAGGATATGGGAGATTGAGGACCAGGCTGAGACTGCGCAAATACCATAACGATATGCGCAGGGGCAGGCGAAGTGGGGCCAGGTAGCTTCAAGCAGCCGCTTCGTGACTCCGATTCGATTTTCCTCTATAGGTCTTGCGGGAAATTTCAAGAATGTATCTGGCTCATGTTTTAATATTTAGTTTTCTTCTTTCTTCGTCTCACTGAGTTGTTTTTTTCTTTTTAATTTTTTTTTGCTTATTTTTTACATTTGCCAAATGGTGCTTAGCATAGATGTATATGCGACTTCGTGCTGCGTTCTGTATCCGGGGCGAGAGGTGAGAAGGTCACACGCGGCACATGCACTTCAATCTTTTACCTGTTTTTGGCTTTTTTTACTACGCTGCAAATCGATGTGCAAGGTTCACAGGTGAAGTAAATAGCCGTGAGTTTAGCGTGTTCTTTGAGTTGCTTAGTGTTTTTTATTGCCTTCGACAATTAACCTTGGTCGCAATTTCACTGCACTTATTTCACTTAATAACTGCAGCAAATGCATCCCACAAAAAAATGTGTATTGTCCTTGAAATACAATTTTTTAATGTGCAACTTGAGTTGAATTCAAATTTTACAAAGACAAAAATATAGCATGGAAAAAGGAATTTTATATAATAATATTCAAAATAGAAAATAGAAATTGATTACGAAATTACACGAAGGAGTTAAATATTTGATAATCGGTTTTCATCTGTGTTTTGCTACAAAAATTAATTAAGGATAATTTCTTTACCTTGGATATTGAGATACTTTAATATAAAGTTCCTATACGGATAATTTGGCACAGCGGTTGGGAAACACGTGCAGCACCTAGCGACATCCTGTTGCATACAAAGTGGCTGTGGCGTGCTTAATACGAGAGCACTCAAATGTTTATCTTTCAATGTGAAGCATCATTAAACTTAAGCGAAACGTTTTCAGAATTTTTAACGACTTAAAGGCGGCAAAATTAGGCAGTCGGCAGCAGCAGAAAGTAACAGCTGCAAAAAATTAAATGCAAATTAGAAAAACTCTCAAAAAATACAATCGCATTAGTCTCAGATGTGAGAAATGTGATATAGGAATAAGAGTATTCCTATCTTCCCACACACACACACACACCCACACACAGATATAATCTTTGTTTTTGTGAGCAAAGTAATTTTTCTTTGAGCCCCGCCAAGCCCCCCGCTCCACCCTCCAGCGACACTGTGCAACCCCAACCCCCGTGGCATACGAAAGCAATTTAGTAAGCTGTAGCCTGCCAAGTCTGAGGCCAAGTGGCGGCACGGGAAATGGAAAAGCAAACCCAATTTCCTTCCTTGGGAGCCAGCCCGGCCAAATGGAATCTGCTGCGGCATGCTACTTGCCAGTTGCCACTTGCTACGTGCAACCAACCAACCGACCCACCCTCCCAACTCCCCAACCCCTGGCATAAGACCAAGAAACGCGCGCGTCTTCGCAATAAATCTTCTTTACGAGCGCACACTCTGGCAACAATGGCCGTGCTCACCCTCATCCTGCTGCTGCCGCTGCTGCTGGCCTCACCAGCAACGGCAACGGCATCAGCAGGAGCTTCAGTCACCCAGACCACCCAGTTCCAAGTTCTGGGGAAGGGAAAATGAACCTAAGCAAACTATTCGAATGGCATTTCGGGGCAGAGGCAGAACCGAAGATGCTATTGCTGGCAGTGCTGCTGCTGCTGCTCCTTCTGCTTCGCCTTCTCCTTCTACTCCAGCGGATGATGAAGAAGAAACAGTTGGCAGCCCAAGGAGCTGAGCAGCCAAAGAAATGCGGCAAAGCAAACAAATGGCAGTGGCCATGGCATCGCACTTTAGGGGTGGGTTATGTTTGTATGTCTGTGTGTGTGTGAGTGTTTGTTGTAGCAGTCAGCCATGTTTTCTCTCGGCTGAACGTTGTGGCTCTCGCATTTGCTGTTATTCCACTCAGGAATTCCGCACAGCGTCTTCCACCCCCGGAGCAGCTTCCGGCAGCGGAGCCGCCGCCTTGCGGCAGCTGTCTGAATGCGGACGCACGAAATGGAAAAAAATGGCATTTAAGAAAAGCGAAACGAGAAAAATAAGGAGCTAAACGACTTTGGAAATTCCATTTGAGCAAACAACAGGCAAACACACACCTACCTCCCTTTCTCCCTTTCCCGCTTTCCCGCTATCTCCCCGTCTCCCTGTCCTCCCTTGCTGCTCAAGTGAAGCGCAGAAGTTTGAGTTGGATTTGGCGCCGTTTGTACCTCGAACAAGTTTGTGCTCTACACGAATCTTCTGCATACTCTATGGGACGCATTCACAGTTGTCATGCGACATACGAGTGGAGCGGCGAGTTGTCACTTGGCATTAAACACCCACAGCAGCTTCTGCAGCCCACACTTGCTGCATGCCACATGCCACATGCCACTTGCCACTTGCCACTTTGCCGCATCCATGTGCAGTGTCTACTTATGTATTTCAGTGGGCAACGAGAGGAGCACATAATGCAAATGGCAGCCAGAGACGAGCCAACGGCATCCGATCCAATATTTGCGCCAATAAATAAATTTAATGTACAAACTCCGGGCATGCGAGAGAATATTAAAAACGAAAATTATATTCTACCCAGAAGCCGCCAGCCCCGCATAAAAACATATATAGTATGCTATATACATACATATGGCGTATATACATATTCATGGCAACTCACCCTCTGTGTGTGTGTGTGTGTGTGTGTGCATTGCACATTTGCATAAATATAATTATGAAACGGGAAATTTAAAATTGCATTCACAAAAAAAATAAACTGAAGCAGAAGCAGTCATATTCATGTGGAAATTGAAATTATTATGCTAAAGACCCCAACCAAATATTCGTATTGAAATTCATAGTAGAGCTGCGAAACAGTTGCAGCTTCTCATTCTGAATTGTTTAATATACTTATGGCAATCTGCATTCATATGCTTTTGGGGAACGCATCACATTTGAAAGTTTGGCCTTAACAACTATGGTAAATAAACGTAGCAAACTTATTATATGGATTAGCAAATATTTATTTGTATATGCAAATTATTGCACTCCCTGATATCTTCAACTATTATATTTATAAAATGCTAATTTGCAAAGTTAAAGAATTACTTTAATTTATTGCGCTAGATAACGCCTTTTTAATAGCTGCATAAAAGTTCTAAAATAAACTGAAAAGTTTCAACTGTGTTTCACAAAACCTACAATTTATGATGACATTATAACATACTCACACGAGCACTCATATTATATTCACATATGCTGCAATGCAACCCGCCCCACTCCGCATTTCTTCAATACAGTGAATGTACAATAAATGGCTGCCTTCTGAATGTGGTTGTGGTTGTGGAATTGGAAGTGTATATAACGCACTTTGCAATCGAAACACGTATCGTTCATGTTTGGTGATTATAAAGTTTTAATGAATACACGCAACACATCCCCACATCGATGGCAATATTGTGTTGGATGCACGTTGCTGTTGCTGTCGCAGTTGCTGATGCTATTCGCCTTTGTATCAATTCCCCAACCGAGATGCTCGCACAACAACTGCAGCGGCATTTTATTTTTACAACGACATCGCACAAAGCTCTGTGCAGGATATTAACACGTACATCGCCTCGCATCGCTGGAGGAGTGTCCTTATGTCCCCTCGTCCTGCCAACAACGAATGCATAAATATGAATGACTACGAGCAGAAATGGCGAAATGAACCCCTTTTGTCCTCCCTCCCCCACACACTCAATTGGCTTGCTTGTCGTGTTCTTACGGGTTCGACCTTTACAGCCGTATTCATATCATCCGACGTATTGTATTCTGGCAGCACAGCAAACGTGTTCGGGATTGCCATTTGGGATCGTTAAGACGCACGCTTTGTCTTCAAAAATGCTCATTTATATGTTTAATATTCGCCGAACATGCAAAATATTCAAGGACCCTCCCTCCATTCCATTACATGGCTGATATTAAAAAAAAAGAAGTTCTGGGGGGCTTCAAGGAACCTCTTTCATTTTATTTATATATTTGCTAATGTTGAGAAATGCGTTCACTTAGCATTTTATTAGAAGAAGCTTAGATATTTTCATTTTAGTCTTTCAATAAATTAAATATGTTTATTCCCTTTAACGAAAGCTGCTGAATAATTTCAAATTGATAAAAAAATTCGAATCTTACAATAATTTTTATTAAGAGAACATATATGCGTCTTAAATATTTGATATTGTAAAAAGAAGTCACGAACTACAAGCAAAATTGTAACAATATTTTGAAATATTTGTGCATTTCTGTCTGTAAAGAATTTAATAAATGCTTGACTTTATACTTGTATAATATAATTGTTACTTGTTTTAAATGCTTACAGCAGATATATATGTACATATATAACACACTAAACGTACAATTACGCTGTAGTTAATTAATTTAAATGTCAACTTCATAACAAGCGTTGGAGTTGTTCGTGTAGCCGTCCACTTACCGGTGTTACCTGTTCGCTGCACACTAATGAACACAGGCAACAACAACAACAACAAGAACAACATCAGCAACAGCGAACGCAACAATAACAACGCTGACAAGTTGCAATGCTGAAAATTAATTACGCTGCGGATTGGTTGGCATGTTACCAGTTAATTATGACCTTTTTCGCTTCTGAGTATGCCGCGAATGTCGCCGACAACGACAACGACAACGACAACGATGACGACTAATGGAAGTTATGGCCGAATTCAGCATTGGTATTGGTCCATGACGGGTTCAAAACCCAACCGACGTATGGCAACCTGGCAAGAAACACAACAACAAGCAGCCAACAAAGGCGGAGGAGTGGCCCAAAACGAGTTTCTTTGTCTTTGTCTCCGCCGTCTCCGTTGCGTTCGCAGCACTCCCCATCGAGCCAGGGTCATAAATCCAATCAACGTTCCTTTTAATGGCGTTTTTCTTCATGAAACCATTTCTTTTCTTCTCGGTTTTTTTTTCGCTCTGTTCTTAGTTTTGCGGTTGCTGCTGTTATTGTTGTTTTTATCTTAATTGAGCGTCGGACCACACGTGAGTCAAATTTTATATTCATACCACACTCACAGTGGGGTAAATTCTCCAATTCGAGACTTAAGTCATGATTGTCTATTAAAAATTGTGATATCTTTATGATTAGACAAGAAGCTTATGAATTGAAATTGAGTATCTACATTATTAAATGTGCGTTTTCAATGTACTGCAAATAACTAAGAACTAAGCGTAAATTATATTTTTTATATTTATAGCCTAGATTTGTTGTATTTGAAATTGGTGTAAGACAATTTCTGATTAAGAATTAGAATATATCTTAATATCTAATCATATATTGCACTATTTGGCACGACTTTTCCGATTGTGCAATTGCACATTTTCCCATCATTTCATAATTATCGAAGGCTTTTCGGAAAGTGACTTCAGTTGTGGACTGTTTGAGGCTTTAATTCGTTTTGGAAGTGCACATTTGGCAGGACATTAAAATGCCACCAAAAAAGAATCAACACGACATTTTCACGACATGATAGGAATGATGAGCTTGGTGTGTGTGTATGTGTGTGTGTGTGTGCTCACCAACTAGCGAGTGTCCTTGCTGGAAGCCAACCAACTGGATCTTGATTAGAATTCTTAAATATTTATAAAAACAACAGCGGCATCATGGCCCATTGGGCACAACAAAAGCAAACAGGTAGAATCGCATTCGCATTCGCATTCCCAGATAGCATTCCGAACTACTTTGGCCCCATGCCCAATTCCCCCATTCCCCGCACCACTTTCCTGTTGCTCTCGTGTGCAGCGGCACGCCCCAAATGAGATCCGCCTGTGGGCGTATGAAATTTACATAGAACGCAAATAAATGAAACAACAGTTAGCCGTGCACGAATCGGGTTATGAAATTAACATTTGGAGCTCTTGCCGTGCCCGAGACGGAGCGGAGAGACCGAGCAGGGTTCAATTTAAGCTAAGGCTACGTACCACTGACGTCTCCCGCTCCCTTGCTGGGCTTGCTGGGCGTGCTGAGCCAGCAGTTGCCAGTTGGCCACAACTAAAAATGCGAAAAGTCGACAAAAAGTCTAAAAAGTTTTTCGGTTTCCCCGGTGCCGAGCAACGGTGCGGAGCTATTGCCAAACGAAATGAAATTTTCAGTTGAGTTGCCAGCATCGCATGTCCCCCTAGTCCCCCTCCCCCTTTCCCTCTTCCTCTCCCCATGCTGCTCATAGGTCTGGGGGTGTGGTTGAGGCTGGGGATTGGTGTGGGACATTCTGCTGACTTGCCGTTGCTAGTGCAACGAAAGTTGGCATCCAAGCAGAAACTGGAACGTTGGCATTGGCAGCGCCAGCAACAGCAAAAACAGCAACAACAACACGTCGACGTTGCCGGCGAGGACACAGTCGACACATTTAACGATTATTGCCGGCCATTAAAAATAACAAGCAAAAGTTTTGCGCATAAAGCCGCTTCGGGGATTCATTCAACGAATCCAAAAGGCGAGCAAAACTCCTTTGCCGAATCCTTTCTCAATTGCAATTGTTGATCCTTTTGCAACTGTAAGGTATTCCGTTTGTATCGTTCTCGCACTTCTCAGTTTGCAATCAAATCGCTAAAGTTTAAATTTAATTCAAGTCCTCTAAGCATTTCTTCGATTTGCATTGCCAAATTTGCCGTATCTCCACTTGGCTGTAACTTTGGTTACATTTAAAACCGTAGTTATCAGATACAAATAACATCTTAAAGCTATTCAGTCACTTAACTTTTTTCATATTTAAAATTAGAATTTACGCTTTTTATTTTGCTATTTTAATGGTTATTCGTGTCAAATGGCTATCAGCTTCAGATTGAACTAAAGCATTCAAACACGCGCCACAAATGTTGAATAAAATAAGCTGACTGCTCTGGCACTGTATCAATTAGCTCGAGGTAGTGTATAATTTGCGTTAACATGTGAATGTCAACAGTACTGTAGCTGTAAATTTACTTCTTTCTCCACCGTTTAACAGCACAAATAACATAAATGTGTTGTTAACAGAATATTAATATTGTTTTTGAGCGTAAATAAAGTGATTAAGCACACATCACTAAGCCCTATTTTTTAAAAAATGTTCAGATAAGGTATTCAGAAAAAAGGATACAATATATATAAATTTTGAACTTACCCAATTCAGTATACAGTTTTGGAAGCATTGTATTGCGCATGTTGCGTACTTTTAGGAGTACAGAAATACTCGTTCTGTTAACAGTGCCAACCAACATATTAGTACCAAAAAGAACCAGTGGCACTGCTCTTTAGTATTTTTGAGCTTTAAATTGTGGACACTTACCAAACTTTGCTTCTAAGGTGCCGCTATTTCTCTTAGAACTTCAAATTTTCCCAAAAACTCCATCTATTAATGAAAATCTGATGAGTCGTAGAAAAACACTTTATTGGTGACAAAAAAAACTGTCTTATTCGTCTGTTAAAACTGACGCTTGAAGCATTTTTTCACACGCGCTTGGGACTTTTATCGAAATGTCTTCGGAAGTGTGACCAGTTGATAATTATCGTTGTTTTTAAATGTTAGTATATCTCATGGGCCTTAAAACATTTATTTTTGAAAACTGAGTGCATGGTCACACCCCAGCACATGTGTGCACTGTTGAATACGGCAATTAACAAAACATAAAAACAATGGACAGCGTGAGAGAACTAATACAATTTATGCATCCCAGTCAACGTCTGGACTTAAAGGCAGTCGCACTGACGCATGTTTTAAGTGAGTGAAAACAAACGAACTGTGCTACGATACGTTCTGTATGTGCAAGTACAACACGTGCACAACGTGGTTCCTTTCGCAATACAATTTGTATGGAATTTGTTTTTGTGGTAGGTCTCACCGGCAGTGCCGAAGGCAAGGATGCAATACTCTCCCTTGATGACATGCTGATGGCCATCTTTGGGCTGACACTCGATGCAAATGCCACCATTGCAAAGGACGCCGTGTTGAGCCTGATAAATCTGACTGCCGAGGAAGCAGGCGCCATCAAAGTCTACGAGTTGGCGAAACAAGTGCAGCCAGTAAGCTAATATATAATTTAAACAATGTTTAAATCTTTTTTAACTCACAATAAATCCCAATTTGCAGAGCTTCATCATTGCGGATGTTGCCGCGCAACAGATTATCGACGATCAAGCGGAATTGGCAGATGCCTGGAGCATGGTGCTAAGCAACTTGACGCGCGTCGAGTCTCTTGTGCACGGCATACTGGACACCTTGGAGCCGAGACTGTCGCAGTTGGCCAAAGCCTTTGCACAACTCGACTACAACAAGAAAAAGTCCAAGCTGCACTATTTGGCACCCATATTCTGTAATCTAACACAAGTGCAGCGTGGTCGAGAATTATGCTGTCAGCCAAACTATCGGCTGCTAGAGAAATTGCTTCCATTTGCCTCATTTGAGGAGAGCGTAGTTCGACGTGGTGGCACCATAGGCATTATTAAGAACATATGCTTCGATGCTGTGTATCATGATGCGATACTGAATGATCAGGATGACATATTGGTAGCCATACTACAACCGCTTTGTGGCCCCGAAGAGTTCAGTGACGAGGACAATGAAAAGTTGCCCATTGAACTACAGGTGAGATTGTCAACTATATGTCGAAGATTATTTGTAAAACGTCCTATTGCAGTACCTGCCAGAAAGTAAAACTCGAGAGACAGATCCGGATCTTCGCAAAATGCTGCTGGAGTGCTTGCTGCAACTGTGTGCCACACGTCGTTGCCGCGAGGTGCTGCGCGCGAAAGGAGTCTATGAAATTCTGCGTGAATACCACAAATGGGAAGCCAAAGTGGGGCGTGACAGCGATTGCGTATTGGCCTGCGAGAATGTCGTGGATATCCTTATCAAGTGAGTTTAAATTTAACTTCTCCAGCAAAATATGTTCTAAATGAAATGTTGATTCGTACAGAAAGGAGGAAGAAATTGGCTTGGACAACTACAAAAGTGTCGAGGTGCCAGAAGAGCAGGCAGAAAAGTTTATCCAGGAGGACGCCGCCTATGTTAAGAGTCTATTAGATTAAACAACCCATCGTCTCAGACTGTAAATATGTGTAGTTTAAGTTGAGCAAAGTAAAAAAAAACGGCAGATTCAGTATATGTATGCAGTTTTTATTCAGAAATGTTTATAGTTTTGTGAGTTGTGTGTTTAGCACTAAAAAAAAGTTGTACGCACGCATTTAAATGCAAATGAAGAGTTTTTAATTCAATTCGATTTGATTAGTTTAGTAGCTTCGTTTATCTAGTTATTCAGTTATCCGTTTTGCGCTTAAATGTAAATATAAACTTCTT
This sequence comes from Drosophila siamana, assembly GCA_035047445.1. Taxonomy (NCBI): domain Eukaryota; kingdom Metazoa; phylum Arthropoda; class Insecta; order Diptera; family Drosophilidae; genus Drosophila; species Drosophila siamana. The sequence goes on along the minus strand of JAWNPP010000004.1, from coordinate 7,904,636 downwards.
AAGTGCTAAATACAAATGTTTAGCAATTGCAATTGCCATGAAACTTTCAATGTTTTATACACTTTTTGCTTGGTCGTTCATTGTTCTTTGTAGTTCTTATTTAATTGTATACTTACGAGTAAGTGAACTGTGTGTATGTTGGGAAATTTTAATTCTGTATATATCGGTTGCTAGCCAATCAGGTGCTTTAAGTATGTATGTTTAAACTGTTGATTTTGATTAAATACTTTGCTTAAATTTTTTATTAATTTATTTATTTTTTTTTTTGCATTGCAAGCAAGCGATTTCAGCAAAATTTTGTTATCTTATCAAAAACGTGTGCAATCATTGTTCACTTTTCTGTTAAGTTTTTTGTTTTTGTCGATTTTTACATAGTTTATTTAAATTTGAATGCGGAAACCATTGCAAGCTCGCTTCTTCTGTGTGAAATGAAATCCATAATTCCGAACAGAAAAACAGACATAAAATGCATTTGTAATAATATTAATCTTTTGATATGAATATTATTAACACTTTTCTTTTATAAAATGCTATTGTTTGTTTTTGGTTTTATCTCTTTAAGCTTTGCACATAGATTTAGCTTGGTCCTATTGGTTTTTCATTATCATACGAGTATGTAAAATGTAGTTAGACTTTATAATTAAACTTTTAGGCTTAATGTAACTTTCCAAGTTAAGAACTTAATATTTTCGTTTTAATTGCTATTCCTTTATTTCCATAAAATGTTTTCATGTCAATTTGTTAACTTAGAACTGCTTGTCGTGTTAAATTCCTGCATAATCGGGCCAGAATTGAGTTAACTCACAAAATAAGAACTGCGAAACAGGGTAAGCCGATCATAAAGTGTTGTCAAATGTGGCTATCAGCTAATTGCATTGCTCAAAAATAGAACAGTAGGTATTTGAGGAATGGAACTTTACGACGAGTGAAAATTAAGATAAGATTACAAAGCTCAATAAAAATTCTATATTTATTGTACAAAATCTACCTATTATTTGTGGACAGTGTTGTAAAAATACGCTTATCGCATTTGAATGAGGCGAGACAGCACTTCGTACTCGAAGATCTTAACCTCATCGGAGTCGAAGGGTATGTAGAGACAACCATGGGAAGGATGCACCTTGCCCACAGTCAAGCTGCCAGCATGATAGCCACGTCCGGCATACAGATCCTCGCCATCGACGTTGCGACCCACACGGACGGCGCTAGGGGGTACTTCTCCATTTGCACCGGGCAACCAGACATAGTTCTGGCCATTCAGCACTTCGTAATTCTCCAGCTCAATTTCTTGGCGGGCGAACGTCACGTAGGCCTTTCCTTTGTTTGGAATTACCTTTGCTGGCAGCAGATCGTTGTTGTAGAAGGCACGTCCGACGAAAATGGTGTCGCCATCACAATCGTGGCCAGCGACAACCGCTTCTTCGGGAATGGCGCCGTGACTGTAGTGCAACCAATTGTTTCCTACAAGGGATCGATATAAATGTTGGATTTTCTGCCGGATATTGGCAAGTGCCTCGCTGCTTACCATCCATTATGTTCGACTGTCGAGTCACTACTAATAATTATATATAGAATTGTACTTTTAGACGCTTTAAGCCCAACTATTGATAAGATTCGGATGCTGATAAGTCAAGCTCATTAACTGCCCAGTATCAGATTGAATAGGCGACACTTTATGACATGATATTGGGAGTGTTTAACATTAGACTGGGGTTCCAATTGCTCGATATAATAAATCAACTTTGATAGCCAGACAAAGTAAGGGTAAGTAATAAGTGGCGAGAGAATGAATTGTTTTCGCAGTTGAGTACATTTGTTAACTCTATCTATGTGGCCACTAAATATTAATTATTCATAATTGTTTATTAATTTGCCTAAAATTCAGCATCCACTAACGCGTAAATCAATCTATTTACAATAGTCGAACAATAGTACACAGGTGAGTTTGTTGGTACATAAATGTAAATACTTAATATTATTAGCTAAAAATAATTGTAATTGAATTTGAATTCTCGTTTTTACTAGCTTTGATTTTAGACTCGATACTTGCCTAGCAGCGCTTAGCGTTAATACATAGTTTTTAATTTAGTTTAGTTAGAAATTACTCATTTCGTTTTTGCTTTTCATCAATTATTGTTAAATAGTTGTTAAATATTCATTTATAAATCACATAATTGCTTGATGAATTCCATATAAATATTTTTGCATTTCTTTCGTTTATTTTGTAATCCTGTGTCGTCCTCGTCTGTGTATGTGTACGTGTGTCTGTGTGTATTTTTGTGTTCGTGCAATTACGGTAAGGTGCATTTGTAGACACTGAGAGAGAGATAGAGATAGAAAGGGGTAGCCAATGTGTGAGAGAGGGGGGAAGAGGGGGAATAGCGTATGAGTGGTGTAAAAATATTCGCGCAGCTGAATTATATTAAATGCTTTTTCACGTTCACTTTAGCTAAATCCCTTTAACTTCCATGGGATGCTAGCTCCAACTCCTGCTCTGCTTGTCCTTCTTCCTGTTGTTGCCCTCGTCGCAGTTGTTGTTCTTGTTCTTGTCGTCACTGCTACCTTGCGAGCAGCAGCAGAAGCGAAACGCTAAGTAATAAGGACTCGACGTCCTTTGGGTGGCTGCTGCCATTGCAGGCATCCGCATCACTGCAGCTCTGAAGACAGCCATGCACGTATCTAAACGGGGGAGATGGGGGCAGGAAAAGAGCGAGAGATAATGTTAAGTTATGGCTGCGACAATGGGAATATATTAATGCCAGCGTGTTACACATAAAGGTAACATGTGAATTTCGTTAGTGTTCTTTGTACGCCATTAAGTATACGTACGTCAACAAACTGGAAAGCAACGGGGTAAAACGTGCTGCGAGCATTTATCAAACGGGGGTGCGATAAATAAATTGCACGCGCTTATTCACATTTGTTTATTAAGCTGCGCATCTGGCACGAATTATGCGAATTGCGCAATTAATTTTGTAAATAATTTACGATAGCTAAGCTCCCTAGCAGTCTGTGCACTTTCATAAACACATTACTACAATTTCAACTGTACTGCATTAAACTGATTTAACAGAATTAGCTGCCACAATGCGTTTTATTCAATTATACAGATAAATGCTCAAAAATTGTTGTTCTCTAACAAGGCATAATTTTAGTGTTAATTAACATTCGATTGGGGCGTATCGCAACAAGCTCATTAGAGCGATGGAACCCAGTAAACTTGACTTCCATGGGCAACATCGCAAACATGTGATGGCAGCCTATCATGTAATTGGATCCGTGCATAAAATGTTATTGCAATCGTTAAGGCTGTGCTTTTTACTGCCAAATTAAGGCTCACATTGTGTCATATAATATGATGGGTTCAAATAAAATGTTATGCACACCTGTTATCATAGTAGAATTTACCACAATGCGACATTCTTATAATCTCTGTGTCTGTTGTCAGTGTCCCGCTGTCCAGGGCGCAGCCTCGGACAGTTATCGTCTCGCCGGTGTCATCTGTGACGAAATTGAATTCAATCCAATCGTGGCACATTGTAATCCCATTAATCATATCTGATCTCATCACTCACCATAATATCCGGCGATTTTAATGCATGCCGTTGCCGGAAAGAGGCCATCGCGGCCTTTGCGACCGCCCATACAGGGTGACTCCAGTATGGCGGTGGAATAATTATTGTGAAATGGATCATCGCACGCCTTGTTGGCGCCATTGTATGAAACGCACTTGAAACAGTCTATGCAGAAGCCTGTCGAGGTGCACATAAAGAGAAAAGAAGAAGCAAATACAAATGTACATCAATCAGCATGTTTTTTATTATCGTCAGTCCCATTGCCCTATATTAACTATAAAGATAGTCATATCATAAATGGAAGAATAACTTAAAATTCAATATAGACAGGTCTGCTTACCGCTGCTGATGAACGCGCCTAGCAAAAGCGCCAGGCAACTGAAGACTTCTATTGACGTAGGCGTCGCCATGCTTTGAATTTGACTCACAGGATGCTGAATGTGTGGCGGTGGAGGGAGGGGCGACGTTATGTGGCCCACTGCCAATTGGGGCGCTGCAACATTTTTGGCCTGTAAGCAAAGTGAGTGAAAGGAACACACATGTATAACTGATTGATTATGTGGCTTCTGTTGGTGGCCAACAGATTGAAAATGCCAAGTCAGGAGCTTGGCAGATGCTCTGAGTACACGAGTATATTGGATATGTGGAGTTTTTTTTTTCTTTTCTTTTCATTTTCATAATTGGCTTTTGTGCAAATCCCACGTCTATTCATGGAAAAGCCAATTCAGATTTCGGATTTGTCGACTCAATGGAAATGGTGGAAAGCGCCAGACTCGTAAAAATCAAAAACTTCGCAGCCCTCCCTCAGATTCTGGCCACCATCGCAATCTTCAGTGGGGAGGCCATAAAAATCTGGTCAGAACACGCGAAATGCAATTCCAAGGAGGCAGCCGCGCAGCCAGCCAAAAGGAAAGGTAATAAATTTCACAACGCCAATTTTTGACACAACTTTTCTCGAGCTCGCAAAAAGGAAAGTGGCAAGAGCGACGAGCGAACAGCGAAGAGGGAAGAAAGGAGGCGCAGTTATTCCTTGTGAACGCAGCGTGCGGCATATTTTTATTGCAGGAGTGTAAATAATTGCTTTTCAGTCGATTTTCGTGTCGAATACGCGAAGTATTTTTTTTTATTATTGTTGTTGTTTATAGTTGTTGTTGTTGTTTTTGTTGTTATTGACAGTTTAATGGTCCAAGGCGATTGGTTTGTGTATTTTTCCTTTTCTTTCTTTCTCAATATCTCATTCCCTCTTTTGCTCTTCACAAATTATGACAAATGGTTTTGACTTACGGGCAAAAAACCTGCCAAGAGTTCTACTTCAGCTAGTAGAGAGAAGCAAAAGCAAGCACATAATTTATGTGACCCACGCGTGTGGATTAAATATGAGTCCGAAATAAGTTTCTCTTAACTGTGGGCAGTTTTGCCTCGCACACGCACTGACGGCACAAACATAATTATTACTTTTCATTGCGATGCTGCCAATAAATAATTCCATTCCATTCCTCTCACTTGCCAATCAAATTGCATTGCCCGCCATGATATATGACAAGTAAACACGATTCATGTCGGTATGAAATGAGACTGCGGACGCCAATATAGACGTCAACGCGTCGAAGAGAGAAAGAGGGAATGCAGGAGGGCACTGTATTGCGACGCAGCAGAAACAACATTTGCAAAGGGCAAAATCAAATATGTATAAAGCAAACACGCTTCAGGCTCATTACTGCCTATTGAGCATGTAAAAGCCGTATGTATCCCACTCGCATAGAGTAGAAGTCAGGTCATTTATAAATATATATTTTCATTTTGCAGTAGTAACGTTTTAACTGAATTTAATATATAGACTGAACCGCGAATATTTATTTTGAATATTTATTATTGGTATATTCAATATTCAATGCCAATTGCAAAAAAAGGAATAAAGTCGACATACTCGACGTATGCTTGATATTTCACACACAATTACTCGCATTAATTATACGCCTAGTGGTCTAGTATCATATTATCTAGTTATTGTATGTTTGGCAAATTTACAATCATTTCCAATTAACTCAAAATGACTCTTGGCCTTTTGGCATTCTGCCAGTTGAGGTAGCTGCTACTCACAGGTTGTTTCACTTAGATACCATTAGACGGATCGAATCTGCTCTTAATGTTTTCACCCTTCCAAGCAGAAGCAAGAGCAACAAATTGTAATTAAATTGCAGAAGCTGGCCCCTCTCGATTCTATTTGCAAATTAGCCACAAAGCAGACTAACGGGCTGACTGACTGCCGTTTGGCAGGAAACAGCATTCAACGTCCGTGTTGACGGAAACGGAAGTCAGCCATTCCACACCTTTCTCTTTGTCTGGTTTCTCCTTTTGCTTTCGCGTTGCCTTTGCCTTTGCTTCATTCTTCCATTCTTTGACCAAATGACGTTACCTTTTCTTCATTGTACTGTTGTATTCCTGTCTGTGGCTCATAAATATATAAAACTTGTGCTGTGCTGTGCTGTGCTGTGGCTGCTCTGTGGCTGTCCCTCGCATCCTGGGCACAGTCAACTCAGCAGACATCCATTGTCATTGTCCTCTTTTAACGACTGTCAATGTGCTTGTTAGTTGCAGCCTCACTGGAGCCTTGTCCTCATTGTGTATGTAGCAGGACTTATTTAATTTCGTGGCTACCTTTATGGTCAACAACAGGACTGTCGAGTCAACGCTTATGACTAGGCAAAACGAGAGTTTGCCTCATTTCCTGCACAATCTCACAGCCATGCTCGAGAAGGCAACTCAATTAGAGCATCAGCATTGCTTTCTTCTCCAGCCTATATATATATAGATTGTACTTTTGTGCCACTCAAAATCAGAAATCTTTAATGGTTTTAGATTTTATTTTTTCTTTGCTCTGCTTTGCTTTGTTTGGGCGTGGCTAATCTGGTTTGTGTGGGAGGCTCTTGGACTGCCCCGTGGCGCACATTAAAAATGAAAAATGACAAAGCGCTGGAAACCAAAAGTCAGCCAAAGAAACTTCTTCCCGACATTTCTTGCCTTTACAGGCCTTGCCCTAACAACAAACCCTCCTCAATGCTAGGCCATTAATTTCTTAATCTGCTTGTAAATGGCGGCAAATGGAGGGAGCAGATTCTCGATTTAATGCCAGGCACGAGCGTATACATTTCATGCGGATTCTAATTACGGGTGCTCATTAGGTTCAGGTTCAGGGTCAGCGTAGGTAAATGTCTTCTGCGGGCCACGCAGGAGTGTTGCAGGTTGTTAGGCTACGAGAGGGAAATGCCATTAAATGGATTTGTAAGTTGGCAAATAAGGCTACTAAAGGATCTCAAGTACACGTTCCTTGAAAACTCTTTGCAGACAACGAGGAATTTCGCTTGTCTGCTGCTGAGACCAAATGATTTATTATGATTTCAGCTTTGACAATGATAATCTGCACATAAGAAGGCTTGGGCAGGAATTCGTTTCGGGCTGTCCTTTGCAGTCAGTAAGGCTTTGGCCTCTGCTCGAGTCCCATGATTAAGCGCACTGCAAATTCAATATTATCGGCCAAGTCATCACTAGCACCGCCCCCGCCCTCGATGAGCTGACAAGGGTTCAAAGTGTCAGAGGCGACAAAAAAGCCAATCCAAGGGCGGACAAGCAAATTCAGGCCCAAAGTTTAGACAAAGGTCTTCTTCCGCCACGACGTAACTTCTATCTTCCACTTCCCCATCCCAATTCGTGTGTCATTGTGCCTTAATGGCCTGGAAGTAAATGCCACAGAGCGTCCATTTTGTGCTCAGCTTTGAATTTCAATCAAAGTTGACAAAGTTGCTCGCTCTTCTTTTTTTGTTTACACTTTTTATATTGTGCTTGGCCATTCGACTGGCTGAATTTCAATTTCTGTCAAATTAACTTTATATAAATTAAACCTAAACAACCAAAAAGAGCAGCTATTCATTGCTTAATGAAAACTTCGTCTGGAAATGACCGATTATTAAATTAGCTTTTCTTTTGTCTAACAAAGTTTCGGGGGTAGTCTTTGAAACTTTTCCTTTTTTGTTTCGCTTGCGCCAAATTGGCAAATAACGTAGTTATTTAATTTCCATCAGTTTTCGTTTTCCAATTTTCACAAAATGCTTTTATTTGCTGATCAGGTTATCGCTGCCTCTCCAGGGGGGGAAGAGGAGGGAGATTCATTTCACACATGACTAAAAACACACACAAGAGTACGAAATGCATTTGCATAACTGCAAAGTAGGGAACTTTTATTACCGCTGGCAAATGGCGGAAATCGCAATTTGCAGTTAGACTATGCATAAAACACATATGAGTGGAGTGTAAGTGTTAGTGTGTAATTGCTGTGACAGACACGGGGTAAAAGCTGCTCAGTCAGTTATTTAGTAATTCTCTGCCATAATTTAATCAAAAATAGTGCAACGTTTGTTAAATTACTTTTCATTTTCCAACCAGTACGAAGTCAATAAAAACTAATAAATATGCAAATGAAAATCAGTTACTAGACTAACAAATTATTGGCAAAATGAATGTTAAATTGAACTGGATAAATTCCCCATGGTGTTCAGTTGGTCCTTTAGCAATGCTCCCAAATTTAATTTCCTGCTCATATCTAGTCTCTTTGTGTGCTCGCTTTGAAAGCCAATTAACTGCGTCCTGTTTACTACTTACTCCTGTCCTGTCCTCTTTTGTCCCAACTATTTATGGGCCATGCTCTGTGGGCTTTTAACGGAAAACGTTTAATGGACGCACACTCCAAAAATGTTCGAAGCTCACGCAAGCAACCTCTTCCTGGTTCATCGTTCACCCAAAGTGGCGTGAGACTTATGTCAGGGTCAGCAGAGGGACTTTGTTGGATGGTGAGTGGGAGGATGTTTGTGGATCGGCTTATTGCCATGCTTACCATTAGTTAAGCACTTAAGCCAATTTTTTCAATGATTGCGGCCTTCGCAATTGGCTCTCGAGCTGTCAGCTGACAGTTTGAATGTTCGTTCCATTATTGCACGTTTTGTGGAATCGAAGCGAAGCCCTTCAAAGAGCACATAATCCCCACTCATTTGAATATTTCTGCGGGTGTTGAATCGCATGCAGGTGACACAAGCCATGGCACAAGCCATGCAGCCGCCGAAAACCACAAATGCACCTCTGCAGCACACATGGGTTGTATTTGTGGTCGCCCTGAGGTACGCACTTGGCCATTGTCTGTCCGTCTCTGCGGGCGTTTACTGTGGCCATAAATCAACAATGCGACATGTGGATTGTTGCCAATTTCGCGCTGCAACCTCAAAACATTCCAATTACGCACAAAGCATGTTCGTGCCCACTGCGATAATCAAATTTTGTTGCAAGCTGCGCTAATTGCTGTGGCAAGCGATGGAGATGCGCCTTCAAAGTACACGTGTTTTTTAATGGAATATAATATCAGTTGCCCTGCGACTTTATTGAATTCCATTTAATGCTCTCCTTCTGTTTAAGCTGCAATGCAAATGGTGTGAATTTACTTTGAACCTTGGCATTTTAAGGCTTACGCAGAGCAACGGTCATTTGCACTTAAGAGACGCTCAAGACTCCTGCTCTGCTCTGCTCTGCTCTGCTCTGATCCTGATCCAGTGCCACTCAAATGGAAGGAGACAAGATAAGAACGACTAAGACTGCACTCAATAGTTGCTGTGTGGAAAAGCAGCTTAAGACATTTTCCGCTGCTCCAAGGTCTCAACTGCATGCAAAGCAGCTTCGTAATCGCCTCCCTCCCACCTCTCTTCGCGCCTTTTCCCCCTTTCCTTCGCACATCATGCTAAGTGCACTCAAAAAATGGCAGCTGGCAGCTGGCTGAGCTAATTAAGAACTTAATGATGTGGCAAACTGGCTGCAAAGGGCTGCACGTTCTGCCACCTAATCTTCCTCTATTGACACCAATAGCATTCTGCGTGTGTTAGTGAAATGTGTGTCTGTGTCTGTGTGTGGGTGAGTCAGTCGCCTGTTTGGTTGTTGGGCTGTGCCCGATGACACTCGACCGCAATTGGACAACCACAAAAGCAAGACCCTCCGCCTGATATCTGAGTGCTGAATGTGTTTGCCACTCAATAAGTGGCACTTGGTGCCATCCAGTGGATGGCTCGACTAGAATCCTCGTCGCCTTTCATTCGCTCTTTCTCCCTCTTCACGCGTTTCACACGGTTCACTGGCCAAACGAGGTTGTTCACTTTCTGTTGCCTGAACTACAAAGGGATGTCATAGGAAAATTCGCTCTGATGATGTCAATTCCACGACAGCAAAGAACAACAAAGGTGATTCAGGCAGACAGAGGCATGCAGCCAAGCAAAAGATAAATTTGGCCATTGTTTGGGTGTTCTTTTTGGCTTCAATTTCATCTAATTCTGTGGTTATCCTGTTGCTCCAGTTCGTTGGCCATCTAAATTAATGAATTGGCTTCACTTTACAGTTTTATCGCGTTGCTAACATTGAAATGGAAAGGAGAGAAGAGAGAGAGAGAAGAGGGAGCTGAACGTGCCTGGCACGCTAAGATGTCCTAAATGAATTGCTCTACTTCAGGTTCCATTTACAAATTCCCAGCTGCGGTTCTCAATTAATTGACATAATACACAATAAGATATAGGGAAGGAAAAAGGATAGGATGGGGCTTCTTTCTAATTAATTAAATTATGCTTGCAAATACTTTTGTTGTTCTTAGGTTGTTCTCATTTTTACGTGGAATTTTAAGAGGCTTTTTTCATTAACTTGAAGTGCCTTAAGAGAGGAGGAAACAAATCCTTACTCACACTATCTAATGACTTTCGGAATGACAGCGAATTTAATTTTAATGAGCCCCAAAATAATAACACAAATAAGCTAAATCAAAAGAAATAATTAATCTTCTGTTTTAAAGCATAGTTAAAATACAATGTTTGATTGAGCGTCTGCTATTTGCTCCTTAATCTGATTTCCCTGACAAGGTGGGTGACACTTAACTTGATAAAGCAACAAGGACAATAGAGGCAAATGTCATTTGCAAGTTTCGTAGCAATCTAAATTTTTAAACAATTCCATGAATAACAAAACAGCAATCAGCCCATACATACAGGGTGCCATAGCCAGAAGGAAAGTTATCTATTACATTCTTCGCAGTGTGTAAAGTTCTCCAAGGAAAACTCAATTTAAAGTTGAGTTCCTGAGGCTTCAGCCAAGTCACATGACTCAATGACAGATTGAGCAACTGAGCAGCTGCAGCGATATGAAGTTCGAGTTCGTAAAATATATACATATATATATATATATGTGTGTGTGTGTGTAACAATGGGTCACAAAAGGTGAGAAACGAAAGGACCGAGGGGCCCTAGGGGAAGGTGTCTTCTCTTATTTGCTGCCTTGAGCGAAAGCTGAAACTCAAATGAAAATGAAAAGTTTCTACAGGCAAGGCTGATAAAGTGAATACCAAGACGGGATAATACATGTTTATACAACACACACACACACACACCACATACACCACACATATTGTACGCACACAAAGGCAGAGGCTAACCGACAAGGCAATTAATTTGATGTAGTCACCTCATCAGGGACCCCACGAGGACTCACAGGGAATACGAAATGGCGACATGAAAACTTAAGCTAATTAAAGCGCTTATCAAAAATGTTTCCTTTGTGTGCGTGTGTGTGTTGGTGTGTTTGCGTGAGAAAATTAAAATTTCACACAGAATTTTAGGAAATTACGTTCAGGCACTTAAGAGCGTGTTAAAGGCTCAACAAAAAGGTGTTCCTCGATAAGGATACTAAAGACCATGCGTTTGCTGCTCTCAGCGCGTCCTTGTAGATGCTTATCGCACTGTCTCCTGTTCTGCCTCATCTTTAGTAACCACACCTTCCAAACAAATATTTGAACATTATGAGAATCTCAGCATCACCTTTTCCTCTTGTTTCTGTCTGCTTATCCGTCAAGTTCTGAAGGAGCTTTGTCTTTGGCATGTCGAGTGTAGGATTTGCTCATCTAATTAAGTTAATCGTCTCACGTACACTTCACAGCATGCGTGTTTAAGTTTAAAATTACATTGAGGCATTTGAAGTGGAAGTGTGATAATTTGGTATTAGATAGTTAGGAATTAAAAGAGAAGAATTAAATTTAACTTCAGAAGAGTTAGATGAGTTTTATGTACTGAGGACACAAATAGAAAACAATACCTTTAAAGGGTTTATTCCACATGCAACAGAGTGACCTCGTTGAGTGCATAACAAATGGAAACCAGGTTGGAACGTGAAAGATTCTTGCATCAATATCCTAAAGGCACAGCATGAATTTCAATATGACAACAGAGCCTTGCTTTGTTCTGCCTGGGACTTAAAGCTGCTCGAATTCCCATAAGTCACACAGGATAGAAAACATTTTCAATTTATGTTGAGGCTGTAAATTTAAGCAGCTTTTTACAATATGCCACTGCTACAATATTGCACAAGTCCGATGAAGTGGAAAGCGGCTGCTCAGAATCTGAGTTTGTTGCACACACCACAAGAGTTGTGAGGATTGAGGATAATAAATAAGGAACTCGACTGGCTTCGCTCATTTGCATTTTGAGCAATTTAAGAGATATGCAAATGTTGGCTGCATATTTTAAATTTGTTGTTTATATATTCTTATTTGAATTTATGTACATCAGAAATTAATTTAATAAATTGTTAGAAATGAGGAGTCAATTAAATGAAAGTTTAATTCGATACAACAATCTGACTGTGCATACGTGACATATACTTAATATCCTCTGTCCACATTCGTTCATTTCACCCAAGACGATTCAACGATCAACGACTGCGCCAGTCGTTCGTCTCGAGGCGCAATGCGCCAATAATTTCTCATTATTTTTTCAGGAAGCTGACTTACAGCATTCGGAAAAGTAGCAGAAGGAAATGAAAGAAAAGCTGGCTGTCAGCCGGCATTATCCGGCCCAGTCTGTGGCACTTTTTAAAGCTGTCTGAGTTCTGCTTCTGTCACTCTCCATATCTGTTTGCACGTCCTTATTGGCACATGCCACAGAACTTGCTACAGTTGGCCGAGGGACTTTCTCTCTCTCTCTCTCTGTCTGCTGCTCATCAAACAAAGTGCATTTTGTCGTTATGCAGCAAACAAGCTGCAACTAACAATGACAACACAAACAAGACCGAAGGGGAAGCAAACTACAACAGTTCATTTCTCTTACTGTGGCTTCGTTTTGCTCATAGTTTATTTTGTGTGCTGCATTTTTCTATCTGCAACTTTTTGCTAAACTCAATGCTTCTTTTAATTTCAAGCAGCGAAGTGCTGCAGACCAATTCTTTCTCATTTCTCTCCAAATACTTTTACTTGCAACTATTTACAAAGTGTGCAAAACGCCGCAAAGTATGCAATGCAGAAAGAAACTGTTAAGACTTGTAAACTCAAACTCCATGCTGAACTCTAAATGCTCCAAGGGATACAGGAAAAGGCTAGGATTGAGAGGGAGTCCAGGAACACAGCAGAGAGCAGCTAAATGAAAGCGCCTTTTTTGCCTAGCCAATACTCGTAGTGGAAACTTTTGCCTTTTCTTTCACTTATTTGGCACATACAACCAGCGACGTCGTTTACTCCTATTTGCCCAACTTTGTTGAGTGCACAGAGGATGGAAAAGGGAAAACACGAGGACGGAGAAAGTTTCTGTGCCTTTGTGCAAATATTTTGCACGGAAATTGCATTTGCGGTGCCGCTTGCAACAATTACAACAACAATGATGAGCTTGATGACGATGGCGTGATAATTAAAATTGTGCAAAATGTCAGAGAGGGGAAAGGGACTGGGGTAAGTTGTATAATAGAGACGCGAATGCAATGCGGCGTGTTAAATGTGGCAAGCACAACGGGGAGCTGGGAGCTGTGCCAAATTGCAATGAATGAGTAATGAAAAGCAACCAGAGAACAGAAGAGAGAGAGGGGGAAAGGGAGGATGAATATACTCAACAAACACGCCAGAAATTTGTACAAACTGGAGTGGATTGATTAATGATGGAATAGTCGAAATCATTGGAGTGAACTCGTTTTCCAATTGCAATGTTCATTTGGCAAAATAATTCCAAATTCACTCAGCAAAATGAATCAAGTCGAGAGGAATCTAACCCACAATGCTGACTGTAGTTGCAAAGCGATCTTTGCAGAGCTCCTAATATCCTGTCATTTGCATAAAACCCCACTAAATAAAAGTGAATTCCAAGCAGCACGCGTAAGGACTCCCGGTTAAGCCATTGAGAATAACAAGGACAACAACAGCGAGAACACTAAAAGGACAAATCAATTTGTCTTAGTGGCAAATGCAGAAATAATTAAGGCGCACTTGGTACGAATAATGAACTCGATAAAGTTTTACCAGCTAAATAAAATATGGAAGAAACGCCATGAAATTATAAAATGCTGCAGAAAGAACGAAGAAGAAAAGTTGTTGCCGTTTAACTGAAAGTTTTACTCGAGAAGACGAAGAAGGAAGTACGAAGGAATCCAAGTCAAAGTTTTTCAATAAGCGGCAATGCCAAAAACAAGGCTCAACATGTGTTCCCGCCCGCCCAGGAGGGGAGAAACTACACAACTGTGAAAATGCTCTGAGGCAAGTGAAAGTTAAATGGAAATGGAACACAGAATACAGAGTACAGAATACGGAATACGGAATACGAAAAAGTGGCAAGCGAGAAAAGTGGCAGGCAGGAAAAATATGGAACCCAAGGCCAGAGGGCATTATAATTTATGATAAGCCAATAAAAATAATTGAAATACATTAAAGGCAGCCAGCATAGCGGCGAAGCACTGTGGCAACGTGGCAGCGTGGAAGCGTTCAATGGCAGCCACACATCAGCCCATCAATGTGTTCATAGCATGTGGGTACAACGAACTCAGAACTTCATCGATTGCTTTTGCTTTTGGGGGAGAGAAAGAAATGTATCGAAATGGAGGCACGAGAATACTAAAGTAATGGCACGCAATAAAGGCGAGGAATAAAAAATGACACGGGAATGTCAAAGTTGAGACGGAGGCCTCAAGGCGTTGTGATTGCGGCTGCTGCCGTGTGAAAGGTTTGAAATAAATAAAACATTGAGGAAAGCACAGCAAACCGTCGACATCGACTTCGACTTTGTTCCCCACATCGACTGTTGCGAGGGGTTAAAACGAGTGTTTCTGAAAATGAAGAATCAACTAAGTGATTGCTGGTTTATGATTTGTTCACTTTCCTTTCTTTGTCCCAGATGCTAAGATGACAAAAGGATTTGATTTGCGTGTTCTCCATGAAGATTTCTCATGTGACTTACCCTTGCCAACGCTGAGTATACGTAATGTGTGCTGACAGCAATAAAATGAGAAATTGCACACGTAATTCACATTACTTTCTGTTGTTTGTGGCATGTTCAAAGTGCGCATATAATATCGTCTTCTAATGCGTCAATTTGGAATTGATGTTCCTTAAAATGGTACTTTTAAATGAGTGAAACTTATTCCCTTTAACCATGAAATAACCCTTGTCTAAGTCCATGAAGACGAAACTTGTTTAAGGAACTTAGTTTTGTTCAACATTTTGAGCTTCCTCATAAACTTTTCTTCAGCTACTTGTCGTGTATTTATCTTCAATGTAGTTGGAGTTGGAGGCAGCAACAACTCAACCACTTAAGCATCATTCTCCTGGCCACAAAAAGTTTTACGCGTTAAATTTCACAGCTTTGGCTTTATCTTTGGCTTGTAGTTTCCTTTTTCGCTTAACTGGGTTATCCTGGCAAGTTGTCGCTTGATAACGCAACTTTATTAGATTTTACAGGCATTTGAACTTAAAATTTTCAAATATTTAATTTTCGTTTATCGCCGTGAAATGTTTATAGACCTTTCACAAATTTATGAGTATTTAGAGTATGAATTGTGCTATTGATTTCCGAATAAAAGCCACACATAATGTAATCCGGTGCCAACAATTTGAAGCCGACTACAAAATATTTCTGCCACATCATCAAAAATGCATGAAATTAATAAATTTCATTAAATTTCAATTTGCTGCTCTTTTGTGGTTTTCGGCGCATGCCAATAACAATAACAACAACAACAATAGCAGCCACAACAAACAACGACAACAACACAAACACAACACAAACCTGTCGAGTTATTTTCATTATTATTTTTATTATGTGCCTGCTTTACATAACAGCAAAAACAGTAAAAATGCCAACGACAGCAACAACAAATGTTACAACACGGCAATATTTTCTTTTCATTATGTTAGAGGGCAGGAGGAAAATGTGAAAATGCGAACAGCGATAGACAGGGACAACAATAACGATAATCATAATGACACCAACAATGGCGCGCATCATCGTTAGCCGACACGTCGACTGAAACCACGGGACGTATGATTGACACTTTTTCACGCGACTGCAAAGGTCAGTGACAGTTTCCCTGGCAGAAGTTACTAACCCAGCGTAAAAGCACGTGTGCACTGTAGGTTGCAGCTTGTAGCTTGTAGTTTGTAGTTTGCATATTTGACCAAACCACAAGTTTTCACTAACTTCCGTCACAAAGGGGCAGCTGTTTCACCTCATTCCATCTCAATCCCTAAATGCAGAGGTGAGTCAGGAGTCAACCTGGACAGAAGCTGCAATAGGAGCCTGACATTTTTAGCTGACTGTGCGCTGTGGAGCGTGTCTCCAGGACATCCCGGGGGACAACAGCAGCAAAAACAACAACAACGACAGCAGGATGCGGTTTTATTTGCCAGCCAAACCAGCAGTTGCAAAATGTGAAGTGAGAGAGATGTGGGAGGATGAATGAATCAGAAGGAAAGAGAAAGACGACCAACAAATTGCAAGCATGTGTTGCGTGGCAAAAAGTTTGTGCTAGAGCTCAAACAAAATGCGGACCTGGTAGCTTGACAAAGTTTGATTAAAAGGTTAGGCCAACATTACACAGACCTAAACTCGGTTCATCTGAAATCAGAAATCGAATGGAATCGTTGGAAATGGAAAACATGCGTTGTCAGGATTCAAGCCTAGCAAATGACAATCAGATGGATTTAGAGTATGAGTGCGATTACCGCTTTATGTCAAGAAGTTCAACAACATGAAATAAATTAACAAATTCAGAGCAGAGTGTTTAACCGGGGATTCAAATTTAATGCTACCTACTGAGTTTGTTGCATTTTTTTGCGAGTTCATTCGAAACTTCTCTGCCACAAGCCAAAGAAGGCAAAGTTAACGAAAGCAAACCAGAACCGAGACCCAAAGCCATTTGCTGATTAAAATATTATAAAAAGGCAAACAAACTGTGGCTAATTTATTTATTACGCTCTCATAAATTCAATGCAAAATAATCCTTTTATTTTGTACTTCGCTTGTTCGCTGTCGGCTTTACGTTCTTCGCTGTTCGCTCTTCAGTCTTCACTGTTCGTGGATGCGCCTCCCCGGCGAACACACCAAAATTGGCTTTTAAAATATCACGTATACGCACCACATGCTGATAGCGGCATCTGAGGCTGACACATAAATCAAAACGCATAAATTTTATTATCCTCCTCTTTTATTATGCTTGGCTGGGGGGTCTTAAGGGGGGTAGAGCAATGAACTCCCCAGCTGGGAAACGAATCCCCAGACAAACTGCTCATGAGCAGGGACGAGAGATGAGAAAAATCGCATACTTGAAATGCTTTTAACAGCGCATTTTATTAACTCTGTTGAATTATGTGATTAGGCTGCGAGTTTATTTTTTGAAATATTAATATGTGGAAATGCGAAATATTATTAGCTGGAAATCAACAGTTGCTAAGAATAATGTTAGTTGGGGAATTGAAGATCCCTCAACACATTTACCACACCCATCTTCTCGCACCCAGCCAATTAGCAGCAACATCGGCCAAGTGAGCAATTTAATGAATTGATGGTCGAGTTCGCCTGCCGAATGAAACATGCATTGACCAGGGCACCAGGCCACCAGGACACCATCAACCCTTGCGGATATGCAACACTTTTTGGGGGACGCAGAGGAAATGTTGTGGTTCTTGGGTCTCTGCTGTTGCACTGTTGCCTGCTGTTGCATGTTGTCGGTTTCCCCGATCCTGTTCCCATTGGCAGTTTTCTGCTTCTGGTGTAAATTGAATGCAATTTAAATTGAAAATTCTTGCTCTCATATGTTGAATACACATAAAGAATACAGAATATTGCTGGGTAATTCGGAGACAACTTTCGTCTGTCGGCACCAGCAGCAGATGCTTCCAATTTGTATCAAAGTTAAATTGTATAATGTGGAACGGAGGCAAGAATAGCCAAGTTGCTGAGTCGATAGTTTTGAAAGGACTTCCTCGCTTGGCTGTGCCAAAGTTATGAATGCATCCTGTTGTTGACAGGCTGAACATATCGTAAGTCGTTGTCATCCGCTACACTTCACTCCCTACATCGCTGGCATCACCAAACACCACAACACCTCCACACATTGGTAAATAACATTATGGATAATTCATTCGCTGTGGTCTGTTTGCTGTTTGCTGCTTGATGTTTACTGTTTGCACTGTGTACCCTCCACAGATAAGCACTTCTGACATCCCCGTTAATAATTTGCTAAATTATATTTACCAAGTCCTTCGCCTTGCTCGTCTAATGCATTATCCCAGTGGTGCCTGCAAAGAGAAAGCAAAGCAATGCAAAGTCAAATACTTGTACAGAAAAGAGAAACGAAGGTCGCCCATAAACTCCCAGAATGTTTAAAGGCAAAACTGATTGTCGTGTGGTTTTTTGTTGGTATAATAAAAAATATTTTACGGAGGGTTCATAAAAGTCACACCAAGTGGGTCACTTCCACACACTTCCACAGGCCACAGGAGAAACACAAACTGGTGGCAGCTCACATTGGTTTCTTCTGTTTGTGCCGTCCTCACTAATAAGAAGATACCTAAAATTGTTCAAGGAAGATGGAGAAAATAGGTCACTTTTCGAATGTAATTAAAAAATTGATAAAAACTTCTTCCTTTTATAACAGATGACATTTTCAGGGTTTTTCTTTCCCTTATTTTATCTTCTTACTCAAATTGAATTTTTCCCCTGCTATTTGGTTACTGCTCTTGCTTGTTTTGTTGCTAAATAAATATTTACCTGGCGAATTTTTAATTTAGGACTTTTTTGTGTGTGAGCTGGGACCACATCAAACGCACTCTTCACACTCCCTCTCGACGCTGAAAACTAAATAAAGGCCCACTTCAGGGTTAAGGCTGCCTAAACCACTTCAGAATCTGATTAACAGCTTAGTGTTTACTTTTCGCCTTTTATTAATTTTCACATGACAGACGCAGGCAGAAAAGTGTGTTCACTCATTCAATCCTTTGCTCAGCGAAAAAGATCTGTTGACATTTGTGGATTCACCAGATCCACATTCAATAGAAGAGTGAATTTGTACTGGTTTTTAAAAAGCCTCTCCCCACAGTTGTTCGCTTGCTTAAGTGCATTGTTGAAATCGGATTATGTGTTAATGGTTATGCTGTTGCTGTTGCTGTTGGCGTTGACGCTGTGCCCCAATTTGCATTCAAATATTCAACGCATGCCTCTCAGAAAGGGAGAGGGGAGGGCAAGTGAGAGAGGATCGTCAAGGTGAATTCATTGCCACGTAAACAGACTGAAAAGAAAATTCCAATAGCGTGGAAATTTGATTTCCTCAGGCTGGGGCACTCAACTGAGCCAAACGCGGGCAGCTTCCATTACCTTTCCCCCTGCCCCATTAGCTCCGCCAGTTGGCGTAAACAATCTGAAACAGCAACAATTTAATTGAGAATTAATGCCACATTTTCGCCAGCTGCTTTTCGTATTAAGTGAAGAACTTTGCGGCCTTTCGTAAAGTAAATAATTAGTTGGCCATTGACTGAGCCGAGTTGAGTAAGCTTTCTGCCCACATAGAACTCTCGAGCCTTAGCAAGAGTGGACCGAATGCTTCAAATATTAATTATAAATGAATCTTCTATGCATCACATCATGCTCTTTAAGTAGAACTTAGTCTCAATGTGTCTATTTAGATCTTTAATTTACTTTCCAGGTCAGTACTTGTTTATGAAATTTGGTAGAAAATATTCCGAATTTAAACAAAAATATAAACTGAAGGCGTGCAAAATAAAAACATCTGCCAAATGAGGGAAATCAACAATTACACGAGCTGCCAAATAAAACAATGCAAAGCAAAACAATAGAAACAAAGGCGTGGTCATTAAAAATACACAAATTTAAATAATTATTCAGTCCAAAATTCATTAAGTGCGTTTTATGTCTGATTGTGCGACATTTTGCTTTAATTTGTTGCGGGCACAATAGAAAATTTAAACGGTCTTATACTGAATTTCTCTCAGTGTATGATTGCCTGCCTTTTCTTGGCATAATTCAAGATTCACCTCATCTCCTCGACTTGGCAGGAAAAACATGAAACAACAGCGGAAGCAATTCACACAATGCAAATTTGTGAGTCAAGTTGAGCACTTCCTGCAGCTGCTATCCCTTTCAGACTTCCTTTCATCTACAGACTACAGAAAATATGAGGAGGCATTTGGTAATTTCTCATCTGCTCTCTCTACCCCTTCGAACTTTGCATATACTCGCACCATGCAGGAACAAAGTCTATTAAATATGATTTATATTGGGCATACGTACGAATACCTTGGCTTTTGAGGATAAACTTTTGCAAAGACAACAAATAAATTCGAAGAAACACAATACAAATCACCGCAAACTTTTCAAGCAGCCGACAAATTCGTTTAATCAAAATCTCGAAGGAATCTCACTTGTTTTTTGTTTCTTGTTTTTCTTTTCACGACTTTGTAATATCATTTGAACTGTTTTACATAGTATTCCATTCTCAACAGGGCTTCGACACCTGTGCTAAGTGGTTCCTTCAGCTGAGTCCGCCCCCGCCATGAGGTCTTCATTTGTCCATTTCTGCCTCTAATTTTTCATTTTTAATGAGCTCGTTCCGAGCTGCCTCCCTCTTTTTATTCCTCTCTCTCTCTCGCTCTTTCTCTCTCCTCTCAACAGGCTGTTGGGTGATTATCCTTATCGTCTCTATCCGCTTCTCGGTGGCACGTAGTCAATGTCAAACAGTTTATCAAAATGGCACAGGGCTTTAAACTGGCCAACTCTGCTTTTTGTTTGTCGCCTTATTAATGACGGCAATTTAGATGCACATTATTCTTTGTTCCCCTCCAGGCACTTCACACTGCAGCACCTCCCCTCTGTCTAACATACCTTTGCCACGCCCGGAGGAAATGATGTTGTCACCAAGTCAAATCGTTTTATATCCGCTGCCGGGGAAATGATTCGGACATGGACTCACCTTTCAGTTAACTGTTTTGCTCTGCTTTGCTTTGGTCTCTGCTTGACGTTGCTATAGTTTTGTTCTCTTTCTCTCACCCTAATTCTATTCCCCCTTTTCTGTTGCATCCTGTTCTGCTCTTGGCAAGTTTCAATTATAAACACTCTGAAATTGGTTTAGTGCGCTGAGCTTTATGGCCAAAACGTGCGTGGGATTGGCAACAAACGGAAGTGGCTGCAATCAACTACCCGGATAGATGAGGAAGTGAATGTGCATCTGTGGAAGGATTTTGGTCGAGCTAAGGAAACTTAACAATGTGTTCTAGTCAAGTTGAATATCTTCTGTGCATGACTAAAAAGTTGATTGAAAATGTTTGTAAATATACAAATTCTGTTTATTTCTGAATTATGTAGAAATTATTTCATACTCGCAAATAATTTGTGCTTCAATACTTTATTTACTTAATTAATACTAAATGTTAGGAAAAGTTGTAACCACACAATTAAAATAGTCACTTAATGGCTAATTAAGATTGTCCGACCTAAAGTTATCAGCAAATCCTAGATAAGCCATAAAAGTTCATTGAAAAATAACTTGGGTCAGTTTACGGTTCCATTTAAAAAGGGTTAGACGCTGGAAGTTTTCTGCAAACCAAAATAAAAGCAGTTCGTGTGGCAAACGGCAAACGAAACTTGCCCAAAAAGAAGCAAGGAAGAAAATTACTGGCGAGTGTGCCTGGCTACGAAATATCCGCTACGTATTTTTTGAGAAGAAATACTTACAAGTGAGCAGCAGAAAGACCTGGGCTTAAGATTGCCATAAAAGTGGCTTTTTTCTCATGGGTGCGGGTATAAAAATACATATACGTGGACAAAGCAAAGGAAGGAGGCAAAGGAACCCTCAAACAGGCAGGACAAAACATGCTCATATCCCAAGTTGACCGTAAAAAGTTTAAATGCGCTGAAGTGGCAACTGAAAACTGAAACATAGAGAAAGGAAATAAAAGAAAAAAAACAAAAAAAAAATATAAAATGCAGCAAGGGGCATAAACAAACAATACCAAAGCCGTAGCACAACAAATTGTAAACAAGTTAGTTAGTATGGCAACTGTCGAGTCTGCTCGACTACAAAATATCCGTTACTAAGCTTATTGACTGACTGATGAATTTAATGTAGGTTCGAAAAACAAATAAATTTTAAGGACATTCATACATTACTACATACATACTATGGTAAGGATATGGTATATATAAGCTCTCACTTGTAAAATAGATTTTCTATTGACGCAAATATATAATACCCTCTTATACTTAGGGCAAAGAGCAACTGCGGAGAACACATGACGAGCAGAGAGGGAGAAAAAGAGCGAAATAAAGGGAAAGTGAAGACGAAAAGAGCAGAAATGAAAAACTGTTGCAACTCGTTTGTGTTTGGGCTTGTGCAACGTGAGAACTTAGACTCATAAAACAACCAGATAAAGTCCTGCCCAAACCCAAAACCAAAACTAAGTGCTTGCAACAGAATGTGTGCAGCTTGTTGCAGTTTTAAATGTAGATTTTTGGCTTCATCACACACGAATTCAACGCTTACTTGTGGATTTATCTTTCTTCTTTTTTGCCGACTCTTTCTCTCTCTCTCTCCCTCTCTGTCTCCCGAGTGACCATATCATTATTCATCTCTGGTTGAGCACAATTAATGAGCTCGGCTGGGACAGAGCCAGCTGCTCTTGTGGTCTGTTTGAAGTGGTCTGGCAAATGAACTTGTTAGGGATTGTCCGGTTAGTTGACTCTGCAAACTTAAACTATGACAAATGGGACATAGATTCTTGTGGATTTGGTATAATTTGAGTGCAATTTTGTGGAATAATGTACTCTTATGTGGAGATATATAAGACTGATGCCCGCTTTGCGGAAAAGAAAAGGCAACCAACATTCCAAGACATAACAAACCATCAAAGCTAGCTGCACAGAGTGAGAATTACTCAACCATTTGTGTTTCCTTCTTCCCGACCCATTATGAAGGAGAGAATACACAACAACGTTATAAAAGGGTCAAATGAATTCAATTGGGTCGCACTTGTGTTTCTTGATTGTGTAAAAATCGATAAATGGCAGTGAAATTGGGTCACACAAACAATTGGCAATCAGTTTATGTCCAGAACACTTTCTATTTCAGCATGCTGAAAGAAAATTTAGAAACTGTTTTCAGAAAACAAAACACGTAATTCAATCAGAGTGACTTTCACGTAAAGTCCACACCATTTAAAACTCTGAATACCAGAGATAGAAAATGTTAGGCAATTTGTATGCAATTGTATGGAATGCATGCATAGCCAGATAAAAGGATAAAAGGCGTGCGTGAAGTGGGTAAAGAGAAGTGCACGTAACTGAAGTGCTTGACGAGAGCGGATCAGTTGTTTGTTCCACTAGAATGTTGACTGTGAACCGTGTACTTCGATTGGTATTCCGTGGGGTGAGGGGGACGGGGGACGGGGTTTGTGTTGTCGCTAGCACGCACAATTAGGCGCCTGCACAACATAGTAAACAAAGAGAGCAACTAGAACTCTGGCCCAAAGCGGAAAATTGCAATAGACCAGCGTATGTGAACGTATATGTAATTTTCGATGTGTGCTTTAGTTTGCAGCTTTTTCTGCTGTATTTCTGCAAACCCGTCGACATCGCATCGAGAACAGTAGGTACCACGTGTATAGAAGTTGGAAGTTGGAAAAGGTGAATCAGCATGGGTGAATAGAAATCAGGAATCAACGGCAGAAACTGCAATTCACTTCCTGCAGGCTGTTGAATAATCCACATCGCGGCTGTTGGCTCCACTTCAACCACATCAAAGATTGAATTCATATTGAAGTGATGAAGTGCATCACACGCGAATCCTTCTTCTGTCTGTGTATTCAGTGAGTGCATGGATTGAATACAGTCACTCATTCACTCATACGTCAAAATAAAAAAGCCACAATGTGTGGAGCACCCCGAAATTAGATTCACTTGCAACAAGCACATCGAAACACGCCATTTCGCACGCCATCTACTTTTTATGAGGTTGAGAAAGGAAGAAGTGGAAAGGGCGAAAACGGGGCAAAAGACGATGACTAATGCGCGAGTAGCAGCTGCTTATCGGGACACATCATGCACACGTTATGCTCTTCCTTCCTCCCTCATTCTCATTCTCGCTGAAGCTCTTCCTTTTCATTTTTATATTTTATACACTTTTTTCGTATGCCAGCAGCTAAGAGTCTTCCATTTGTTTGACTCGCTTTTCCCCTCTGTTTGTTCTGCAGCTTTTGCTTGTTGACATTGCAACAGATACAACAACAAGACGACAACAGAAACATAACATTTCCAGCATTTCCCCCATGATGTTTGACTCTGCTTTGCAAGTGAAAAGTTAACATTTGTTGTTGTACCAAATTGCAAAAGCTCTGACACCATTGTAATTTCCACAAAAAAATGCGACAACATTTTGTGAAAAGTCGAAAAAGTGCAGAATTAGAGAGTTTTCCCCAGAACTCTCACCAAGAACATTTCGTATTCAAAATGACTACTCAAAACGAAGTTTAGTCTGAGCATCCGAAACTCTTTTTAACAAGTCTTCAGACTATCCACTTTCCTCTATTGATTTCTCTTGAAGTTTTCTTTTGTGCATGTTTTTACCTTCGTGTTAAGTTGTTGCAGATTTTGCCCATTATTCCCTGTCCCAAAAGCATTTTGATAAATTGGCTTGAATGCAAATTTCTATTCCCGTGTGTATTGTTTGCATCAACCACAAATTCTGTGGCATAAGAAATGATCAAAATTCAAGAGGAATCCGCCTCTTGCCTGTTGCATGTATCCGAAAAAAGGTCAAGGGCCGACTTTGAATACCAAATGGATAAATTAAATGAAAAACCTATTGTCAATTAGCCAAAATATCATGAGCTAAAATAGAAATTTTCGACCTCTTGCTACATTAATTGGCTTTCTTCTAAAGGTAACTTTTTTATTATTGGCAACCTCTTGAGTGTGTCTGTCAGATAAATGTATTGTATAACAGACATATCCAGAGATAATTAGATGAGAAAATAAATAAATGCAGACTAGGTAAAAGTCAATGGTAGAGCAAACTTTGTGGGTCAAACAAAAACGAAATCAGCTACAAAAAGGCGAACGAGAAGATGACGTCGATTAACTTGAGCAACACGTACTAAATTTTTATTGAATTGGTCGCCGGGGATCAAAGTCAATGGAAGAGAAGCACAAAAAGCAAGGCGCCAACACAGAGAGAAACTATTAACAAAGCAAACAAAACAAACAAAGTCAAACAAAAGTCTACAGAAATTGTGGCATGACAACAGGCGCTGCATACACAGAGACAAACACTTGGCTGCGAGTGGAGACAATGTGCGAAGACAAGAGAATACATAAACAAAAATGTTGAAAACAACAAAAATTATATTAGTAGGCAGCAGTTGTGAGTACTCGACTAACAGACACCCTGCTAACTTAACTAAGTGTTCAGCTGGATGTAGATAAGGAGGACATTGAGTTCATACAACAGCTGAGCTGCTAATCAAGTCCTTTGAATTCCCTGTTTGGAATAGCAGCAGCAACTGGAATACGCCCACGTACAAGCAACTGTAAATCTGCAACATTTTGTTGAATTCTTGTTGAGTTGACGCTGCCTCCATCCCCATCCCCATCCCCATTCCCAGCTACATCTGTGGCAGCCTCAATCTAAGGCTATATTTCTTCTTGTGCTGCCTGCGACTCCGCTCCGAGCATGTCAATTGCATCATTAATAATGGCATTTGCCAGTGGCCATTGGTGGTGGCCAGGGGAAATACAGCCGCCTGCCCATACATTAGGATACGTGCCCAAGTCTGTGTCCTGGCCGTTGACTAATGGCTCGCACATACGCCGAGAGGTTTACAGACAATGAACTCCAGCCAACCAGAGCCAGCAGAAGCAGCTGAATCGACTAAGCACAACTCGAACAAAGCAGTCCGAATCGAGGAGCAACTTTGCTTGTGGCACCTCTCAACCTCCCTGCCTCCCTTCTTCGAAGATGTGCTGATGTGAGAACGTGATCTGCATTTAAAATTAGCTCAACTTACACAACTTGTCCTCACTCTCCTTTGACTTGTGTAAGTTGTACTTGGGGCTCACTTGACCCTCTCACTTCACTGCGTATACGCAATTTTTCAATTAACTCGAATTTAATTGATATACCAGATTTGCGGGCGCATCATAACCACTTCTCATTTTTAATGCACAATTTAACAAATTAGCAAGTCCACAGTGACTGCCGAAAGTATTCCCCAGCTCTCTGACAAGTCCCACTTTACTTTCCAGGTAACCGCAGCAGCAACAAGAACAAGATTTATGTGTCGACACTCCAGCGTACTATATCCTACCGTTATTAACAGAAAAATTTACGCATTATGTTGCCAGAAACAACCTCTCTCCACTCACTCCACTTGCCCAGAGCTTCCCTCCAGTGCCCCACTTTGGGATCCTGTTCGAAACAGGCAAGGGCCATAAATATGTTGATGTTTGTTACGGTTAAGAGCTTCCCAGGTTCGGAGCTGATAGGTGTGTGTTGTGTGTGCGTGTGTGGATGTGTGAGTCTGTGTGTGAGAGTTACACATCCTAATTACATTTTAATGCCACGGCATTTGCCACTTTTTATGCCCGACATTAAAGATGTGCTCCCACAGCTTTATCGATAAAGCCCTAACTCATGCGCAGCTCCCCGCTTGAAGACGGTGCTTTCATCAGCATATTAAGTTAAGTAGCTGTATGGCCATAGAATAAAAATATTCTCAATTGTGCATCGGATTATTAGAGTAAATATCCATAAAGAATGAATTGATGAAACCCATCTTCAAGTGATGTGTTTAAATAATCAAAATTGCTCTATGGAATGTACATCACCCAAGGCTTCATTTGACAACTTTTAACAATATAATTGGGACACTTTTGTGCAAATTAGTTGAATTATAAACTGGATATTGAAAGGAAGTTTTGAAGTTTGAACTGTCTCAATCAACAGTTGAGGAAAGTCATCGTTATAACAAGTATTCTATTTCGGAATTGATTTAAATCTCTTGAGTGCACGACTTGGTCACAATTTGCGTCTACAAGTGCCTGGGGCAAGAACAGACACGACAACAGTAACGGCTACAGCAGCTACAGCCACAGCCACAGCCACAGCCAGACAAACAGGGACAACAACAACGATCAAAGCAGCAGGCTGTAAAATTAGAAAACTTCTCCCTGGCATACAAATGAAGCGCTTAAATTCTTCTCCCTTCCCTCCGTATGCACCAACTGTGGCACAACCAGTTGTGGGGCAACAATTGTCCTCTTAGCAGCCAATAAGCCGCACCCGAAATCATTGTGAAAAAGTGTGCACCAAGGATCTGATGCTCCAATCGAATGACAGTCTGCCTCAGACTTTTATTGCGGCCTGAGATTGCCGCAACAGCCGGTGAGGAGCAATCGGAACAATGGGAACATAATTGTAGCACAAATAGTTGGACTGGAATCAAGAAATGCGCTGGCTCTTGGCGCCTTTCCAAATGGGCCCCTCAGCTGGTGCCTGCTACTCGTAATAGTTGTAGAGAAGTTCCCCATTCAGTCGTTGTTGCTGCTATAGTCGCCATTAACGTCGAACCATTTTAATATTTAAAATATCATTCAGAAAGCGAAAATAGCGCAGCCCAGAATTTTACGACAGGCTGAATAATTCAGCAGGCGACAATAATAATAGTTAGGATGTGCCTTATGCCTTCCCTGAACCAGACAACCAGCAGAACCATATCAGCCCGCAGACCCGTTGGCCTAAGTGCTGTGTGCTTTGCATGTGAAAATCCCTTGGAATCACACACACAAATACAAACATACATTGTGACAAGCGGAGTCGGCATGATACTCGTCTTGGACTGAGCCTTGTTGGGATTCCGTTGAGGTGGCGGCAGCTCAAAGTCTAGTCGGGAAGAAGGGATCGCTGCAAGGCGGCATTAAATATGCAAATTAAAGTGCAGCCAGGTGAGCAGTTGGCATCGGACTGAGACGGAGACGGAGACAGCGAATAGAGAGGACCATAAAGAGAGAGAGAAAGAGAGAAACAGAGACTAAGGCTAAGCTGAGCAGCCCACGAATGTTAATGTTGTTCCCCAGGTTTAAGGCGGGCTGAGGAATTCAAGCGCTTTTATCAAGCCGAAACTTTAATTCACCTCAACGTTGCGCATACGCCACGTGCGCTCAAGGACAACATAAGCCGTATTTTGTTGAGTGAGTGTGTGGAAACGAAAGTCATAAATTTTGCTGGCTGAAGCACGTCGAAATTCAAATTTTGTTCGTTGGCATAGAAATCATTCGTATGACATTCGCCAGCTGGCCCGGCAAAGGATATTGTAGTCACAGAACAGACCACAAACAGTCCCCATCCGGCTGTTGCTTTTGCTATTGCGGTTGATATTGTAGCTGTATTTGTTTAGATGAAATGCAAATTTATCAGCAAAAACTTGAATTGAGTTTCGGTAAAAAATGAATACAGGAAAAAGCAAAACGGAAACAGGGAAACATTATAATAAATATGACAAAGCCGCAGGGCAAAACAACAAATGATATGCATGAGTTTTCCGAGAGAGATGACCATTCTAGATGGAAACAAAATTAAACCGAATATCAACTGTCAAATTGAGAATGAAAGATAAAAAATATTTTATCTGTATCAGAATATTAAAAACATGTTTCATCTGAATAGTTTTAAATTTGCATTTTAATTGTTTCTTATCATTTTCAACTTTCACAATTTGACTGTCAATCTCAATGTTAAACATCTCTTTAAAAATGCAACAAAACACAAACTAAATTTGAGAATTTGCCAGAGCAACTTGGGTCGCTGACCCGAGGGAAAGACGACGAGGCTGTTAGTAAGAATGTTTGCAATCTCTCAAGGGAATAAAATCTGATGACAATGGGTCTGGTCGACAACGTTATAAAACCAAATTCAACGCCTTCGTCTCGGCGTCGTGATTCTCATTTTTCGACAGCTTTCAGTTTTTGTTCTTTGCTTTCCGACATTACACAAAGCATAACTTATTAATTATGATTAATCCTCGAGCTTGGAGCAAGAAACAAGCTGTGACAAAAGCATACAACAATAATATACCAATGATTTTCATTTTTAACAGCTTTGAATTTTTTGTTGTTGTTTACTCCAGTTATTACACAAAGCATAGCTTATTAATTAGGATTAATCCTCAAGCTTAGCCTACGCAACAAGCTGTGTCAAACGCATACAACAATAATATGCCAATCTGTTGTGCCTCTTTACCAACCAGACAATCAGACAAATCCGTTTATTGTGAGCCGCTCTCAATCCAATTTTCAGAGCCCATGTCAGTGCTCAGCAGAAAGAATAAAGTGAATAAAAGACTTCCCCACAATGAGCGTTAATGCAATACAATCTGTTATTTGAAAGCGAAAGATTTTCATATTCAATCTGACACTGAGCAACGATGTCAATTTCTCGCTTATCTTCTTCACCTCTCTTCCTTTTGTTGCTCTCCGTCTACCTCAGTTTCTTATATTTTCCACACAGAAACATGAAATTTCAATTGATGCTGAAACGACTCTTAGTGTAATTCAAGAAAACGAAAACTCTCGTGACGACTTCAGCATGAAAATCCTTTTCACAGCCTCCGCTTTTCGTCCTCTTCCTCTTCCAGTCACGGAGGGAGGCTGTCAGTTGCGTACCTGACACTCACCTCTCGAGTGGGGCAGGTCGAGGGATTCTCTTCCTTTCCCGCCTCCTTTCACGTTTTTCATTTTTCGTCAGCTACTAAGAATGAATTGTGTTTTTCGTTTCAAATTCGCATCAATTTCCAAATCTGGTTTTTCGTTTCCTCTGCTGTTGCTCTTGCGGTGGCTCTGTGGGGGTGGGGCAAGTGCTGAATGTTGACTGTCTAGTGGGGCAATGGAAATAACATGTTTTTCATTGAAGAATGGAGAAGGTGGCTATCAAATTGTTTTGCAGTTCAAATCGATTGCAATCAATCCCTAAATTGCCGGCTGTTAAAATGAAAAACGCTCGGTTGGGCTGATAGACTTTCAGTCCATTCAAACAGCAACACCTGAGTGGTTGTTGAAAGGAAAAGCCTTTGGAGCTGCAAACCAATGAAATGCTTTTGCGGTTGTCGGAGCATTTTAGGATCACATTCTCTAGTAATGGCTTTTCAGACTTTGTACAGATGGTTTGTTAATTAAAGTGTAGATTTGAAAACTAATATGAGTCCATCAACTAGTCTGTATGTCCATTTGACGAGATTAAATAGAATTAAGGAAAACTGCGCAATATTCTACAGTAATCAACTCTAAGAGTTAACAGAATGTTCAATATGAAAGCATCTGAAAGAGATTCATGCCGAAATATTTAAACAAATATAAATTGTTTACTTAAGCAGTAGCACATATTCAAAAGGTGGAGTGTGGGGAATGTTGCTTTTGGAATGCAATTGAGTACACACAGTATTCACTGAGGACAATTATTTGCTTAATTTACTTTGATACGACTCAGCAAATATTTCAATGTCACTTTGCAGATGTGAATTTCTGTTTGCATCAACAAATTGATTATACGCCCTGTTGACCCTATTCACATTCGCTCTCTTTTCCACTCATTCTAATTTTCCGTTTTGTTTGTTTGCCAATTTGCGTTGCCAGCAGCAACAAAGCGAGAGTCAAAATGTCATCCATGTAAATGTTTATCATCAACTTCTGCGGGCTATTTACTCTAATGTAAACTTGTGTCTGGAATTTGCTCAACAACAACAACAATAGTAAAAGCTAATGGCTAATTGATGTGTGCCTCACAAATGAGGCTGCAACACATTCCTCCACAATGCTCAGCCTTAAATCAAGTATTGCGAAGGCAGCTAGCTGCTTGATTTCAAAGCATGTCACACATAAAATGCCACTCACTGACACAATGACAGAATGACAAACTGACGCTATGACAGCGGCAGAAGAAACAAATGTTCCATTCTTTCGATTCAACTCAACTCGACTCGACTCCTGCAGTTCCATCCCGAGGCTGACACTGAGCAATGTGCGCAAGTGTCGGCCCAACTTGACTTCTCTCTTCTGTCCTCCATGCTCCATGCTCTGTCTTCTATCTGCTCCTCTGTCCTTTGTCGTCTGCCGTCTATGCTAGCTTGGGGTATGCAATATGAATGTGTCGCATGTGTTGCCTTCCCTCCATCTTCTCGGTCTTCTCCTTCTTTCTACTGCCCTGCTTTTCTGGGACAAACGACGACATCATCATTACGCAGCAACTCCAGACACTTGGTATGCAGCACCCGCAGCAAAAGTAAAAGAAGAATGAGGATGAGAATGGGGGCGAAAAGCAACAGCAGCTGCGCTTGAGGCGCCCCCATTTGTTTCTTTTTCATCTGGCGGAAGCGATTGAACCGCAAAATGGCAAAACGACAGGTAACTATCAGCCGAATCACATTTAGCCAGGTTTCTTGTTAATGATGATGACAGCAAAAGGTGTTGCTGATTCTGTTTGTTTTGTTCTTTTTGGCGGTGCCTCTCACTTGACTTTATCAGCAGTCTGCTAAAGTCATACAAACTTAAACATATACCTGAGCATCTCCTCTATCACCCACCACACTGCCTCCCTTCTAGCTGTCTGTCTCTCCTGTCTGGCGAATTTGCGTCACATGTGGTAACAACGCGGCTCAGATAACCATAGAAGGCGACACATGTTTGTCATCATGTCAAGCGGTCGAGTGCACAACAGGAGCGCAAAATAATATCTTTTGTCGAATGTGTTGGATACATGCGTGTATGAATTGAAATGTGTTATGAAATTGTCACAGACATGTTAGTTGGTGTCTTCATGTAAGACAGCCGCCTTACACTGCCACATATGTTGTAACATCTAAAATAGTTTGAATAAATTATAACATAAGTTTAGGATGAGCATGGGTGGGACGGGTTTTATTGCAACTGCCAAAAATGAATAATACAAGAGCCTCATAAATATTTTGACTTTTGCATGTCAACTGTGGTGAATGTTTTTGGCAGAATGATTGATTTTAGATGGCAACAGAAAAATCTAAAAATGATTTACGAAAATATCTCACTACCGTATCAAATCATTTTATTTCCGCTGGAAATTCTAAAAATGTTCAATTGCCGTTTTTTGACGTTTATTCCAGAGATTAGAATAAAAGTTTTTCCTGTTTTTTTTTTCATATTGTATGTATTTGCAATTATGTTAACAGTAAAAAAAATAATAACATGAAAAGCCATTCCATTGAGAATGACCGCAAATGGAAAAAGGCACAGTTTGAATAGCGGTAAACTGCCGCTTCAATTGTTGTGATGGTGGATAAGTGACACATGCACACATACAGCAATACACGATATGGGAATTGTCACGCAACAACACTGAAACAGAGAGTCAGAAAACGTGACTGTCTCGTTCAACGAGAATGTTTGTGCACACATTGCGTATACATAATGTCAGCTTAATGGCAAGGCGCATTGCGTTCAACTAAGCTTAGCATTTGTTCGCTATACATGATATTTCCGACTGCTGCCTACCTTTCCGACCTAGTTCGAACGCCTCTCGTGGGCATGGTCCTAAGTTCTTGTCTGTGTATCGACCATGTTTTCATTGGCAAATCATGTGGGAATTTTCCAGCATTTATGGAAATGGATTATTAAGTTTTATATATATATGTATATATATTTCGGAACATCAAATTTAGTTTGCTTGGAATTCAAATTTGGCTTATAGAACTAATCTAGTCATGCTCGGCTATCCATTTGTCTATCTTGAGAATTACACTTGTAGCACAACAGTGTGAACAGGTCTCTTACTGTCAGCATTTAGCTGCATCATCCTGAGTTGTTTATAAAGCTTTCATTATTATTACTACAGCTGTGCTGTGAATTTTTCTTTCAGTTTCATTGTTTCGGCATTTCATTGTAGCCAATACAAACAATGTGCATAAACACGACGCGCTGATGAATTGGCAGATAATTAAATACACCCAAAATGCCAACTGAAGGCAGCGGACAAACGTGCCGCATGTGGGTGGCATGGTTTTAAGGTTGAATGACAGGCGACTACGCCTGGCAGCCAGACAGGCCAACTGTCAGTTGGAACACAAAAGGGAGAATGAGAGGAGCAAGTTGCTGTAGAGCAAGTAGACGGAGCAGGAGGAGACCTAGGGCATGAGTAAATAGGGCGAGAGAAGTGGGAAGGTGACGCGGACAAATTGGGACTTGTGTACATAGTAAAGATTTGCATATTGATTCATATGGCAATTGCTTGCAAATGAATTGCTTTCAATACAAATTGCGACAGCTGCAAAACGTTGATTGATTCCAAGGATTCAGGCTAGAAACTTTGTGAGCTCATCAGGCTTAATCACTTCCACTTCGTTGATGAAATCCTCCATTCAACTGAGAATCTATTTAAAATTCGACTATACATAATATGAACACTAGGCGGCTGAGTGCACACTTATGCTGCTACAAGCAATAAATATTTATTTATGAAATTACTAAAGCATGCTTTGCTAACGTTTTTGATTTACGAGTTTGCTCCAACCCAAGGCGAAAGAAATTACCAATAAATAAAATTCATATGAATAAATGTTTTCTCGCAGCCTTAGCTTTTGTTTCCTCTAAGTGGATTTTTTGACTGCAGCTGTGTGAAGCATAAATTCAATCTAAATAATTGTTTGTTCACTAGTGAATGACTAATTGCGTATACAGTACAGACAGAATGTGGATAATTAAATTGTAAAGTTCAAATTACTCACTTGTTGGTTATTTATAGTTTAGTAGTTGATCACATATAATTAATGCTGTTGTTTTCAAACTTGTTATATTTGATTTTGTGGAATTCTCGAAATTTTTTTTACTCTCACTTTAAACGTTATGCATATGCACTCACTGTTTAACACCCAAGACTTGATTATGATTTACTGCAATGGATAATAAACATTTAAATTAAATTATTTATTTTCACTCGAGTGGCATAATTAGGAGGCAGCTCGGTGGCTTTGCCAGTTTCCCAGCTTTTGGAGCCAGTGTTATTTCAGTATTTAATTAAAAAATTGCTTATACGCCATGTGTGCTGTGTGCTGTGTGCCGTGTGCTGCAAAGTAGGTTAAATCCGTATGCGCATAATTGTAGGCTAAAATCCTTATAATGTGCGACGCGTCGTGACCGTTGCAAGCCGTTGGACACCAATTACGAATTCAGAATGCCAAATGCGCGGGTGCCCCTTCACAGCGAAATGAAATATAGCAACAAAAAAGGTAACGAAAAAGCACAACACAAACACAGAACAAAACTCTCGAACAAAGCACGCAAAGTTATTATTTCTTTGTGTCTGTGTGTGTGTGTGTGTTTTTCTGAATGCAAATACTTAATTTCACTAAAACAAAAACGACATTAGCACAGAAAAGCTTGAATAAAATTATTTTCAAATTTGTTGGCTAACGGACAAATTATGAGTTGCTGATATGAGATTTATATAAAAGTAACACGAAATGCATCAGCATATTTATTTTCAAATAAATGGGAAATTTAAATTTCCAGAATTTATATTTCCGGCTGTAAGCACAAAACTAAAAAATGTATAAGCCCTTTGCTTTACTAATGAATCATTTGCATTTCGGATTTTACGCGTTATCTTAATTTAAGCAATAGCATTTCGTTAAGTCAGCCCTTCTACCACGAGGTGTTTATGTTCGCCTCTTTTTATTTGACTCAACAAGAAACACACAAGCACAAAACAAAGTGATTGTATTTATTGTTATTTCTGTTGTTGTTGTTATTATTTTTCTTGCCTTACATACGCACAACAACACACACGCACACGAAAACTCTCAGCTATACACAATTCATTGGTTCACTTCGATTTTTGCTATTTTTACGCGTCTTTGACACACGGCAAACATTTCATACAATGCCGGATGGTTTCTATTTGTTATTGCTGTTTGTTCTCGTTCTTGTGATTACTGTTGTTCTTGTATTGTTTCTACGCATACGTTATACACGCCTGCCTTTAGCGGCGGGACGTTCGTTAGCACTTCGTTGCGTTTCGTTGCGCTGAGTTCAAATGCCGCAAAAAAACTGAAGTCTCGTACGCAGCGGCTAGCAGCGAAATACTCGAGAGCCAGCGTCGTCAGCAGAGGCAGCGACTGCGGCAGCGCTGCCAGCAATGGACGTTTGACGTTAGTGGAGTTTGCGCAGTGAAATCAAAACAAATTTAACACTTAGGTGGTGCACAGTCCTTCAAATCAGACACTCACTGAAAATAGATAGCAAATAAGAACAAAACATTATAAAATGTGTTAGCTACAACGCGATGTCAGGTGTGGGGTTCGAACCCACGCTCTCTATCGAGAACCAGAGCTTAAATCTGGCGCCTTAGACCGCTCGGCCAACCTGACTTATGAACTTATCAGTATTCTCGTAGATCGAGTAATTTTATAAAGCAGAATGGAAAATAAAATAAAATACAAAAAAATGGACAGACAAAATGTATAAATGTATCACGTCTACTACTTTAAAATTAGAGTAGAAAAATTAGGGAGCATATATTCCTATACAATTCGCACATTAATATTTATGAAATGCATATAGTGCGCGCTAATTTCAAATCAATGAAATTTTGACAAGCAGTAAATCTTCATAGTTCTAATGCCTTATTTGTGGTACATTTTGTTTGTCTTTGGTTTCGCATTCTGTCACTCATACAGTTTCAAGCTAAGCTCTAGCCAAGCAACCGAATTATAATATGTTTGGAATTCCAAATCACATGCAAGAAAATTTGGCATGCCATTTAGCAGCAAGGATATTTGCACAAAGATAAATAACAATCATATTATTTTGTATTTATTATTCACAGCTTTATTATCTTGAAGCTTATAATGATAGCAAAAGGCAATTGAGTGTTTTCGTTTCAAACATTTCTTTGTGTGGCACGTGGCGTGCCTCACACGAATATAATGCCACATTGAGCCAACGAAGCACGAACACGAACTATCTGCGACAATTTGTTAACATATTTCACTCCATATCAGCGATATTCTACATTCCACATTCAACATTTGCCCATTTCGTTGTATTATATATATATATATTTTGCACTCATGCTGTGCTCTCGACCGCTTGACACGCTGACAAACACGTGTCGCCTCCTGCGGTTGCCTTTCACCACATGTGGCAACAAAGTGCGACTGAGTAGGAGCGACACTCGGAGTGACATATGTCAGCGTTGATATGGCTGCAGAAGAGTACTAAAAATGTCAAGTGGAAGGCATCAACAACAACACAAACACAGAAATATACAAGCACAGCCTGAAGCAGAAGCAGAAACAGAAGCGGCAACACCTTTTGCTGTCATCATCATTAACAAGAAACCTGGCTAAATGTGATTTGGCTGATAGTTGCCTGTCGTTTTGCCATTTTGCGGTTCAATCGCTTCCGCCAGATGAAAAAGAAACAAATGGGGGCGCCTCAAGCGCAGCTGCTGTTGCTTTTCGCCCCCATTCTCATCCTCATCCTTCTTTTACTTTTGCTGCGGGTGCTGCATACCAAGTGTCTGGAGTTGCTGCGTAATGATGATGTCGTCGTTTGTCCCAGAAAAGCAGGGCAGTGGAAAGAAAGAGAAGTCAGAGAAGAAGGAGGGAAGGCAACACATGCGACACATTCATATTGCATACCCCAAGCTAGCATAGACGGCAGACGACAAAGGACAGAGGAGCAGATAGAAGACAGAGCATGGAGCATGCAGGACAGAAGAGAGAAGTCAAGTTGGGCCGACACTTGCGCACATTGCTCAGTGTCAGCCTCGGGATGGAACTGCAGGAGTCGAGTCGAGTTGAGTTGAATCGAAAGAATGGAACATTTGTTTCTTCTGCCGCTGTCATAGCGTCAGTTTGTCATTCTGTCATTGTGTCAGTGAGTGGCATTTTATGTGGGACATGCTTTGAAATCAAGCAGCTAGCTGCCTTCGCAATACTTGATTTAAGGCTGAGCATTGTGGAGGAATGTGTTGCAGCCTCACAAATGCACACATCAATTAGCCATTAGCTTTTACTATTGTTGTTGTTGTTGAGCAAATTCCAGACACAAGTTTACATTAGAGTAAATAGCCCGCAGAAGTTGATGATAAACATTTACATGGATGACATTTTGACTCTCGCTTTGTTGCTGCTGGCAACGCAAATTGGCAAACAAACAAAACGGAAAATTAAAGAATGAGAGGAAAAGAGAGCGAATGTGAATAGGGTCAACAGGGCGTATAATCAATTTGTTGATGCAAACAGAAATTCTCATCTGCAAAGTGACATTGAAATATTTTCTGAGTCGTATCAAAGTAAATTAAGCAAATAATCTCCCTAAGTGAATACCCTGTGTACTCAATTGCATTCCAAAAACAACTTTTTCTCTCTTTTTCAAAATCTTCCCTAAGTAAACAATTGGAAATATGTGTAAACATTTAATTTTGTTTTCGCATGAATCTATTCACATGAAAAATTAAAGCAGAGATAAACAAAACTGTTCCAACAGCGGAAATCAGCATGATTTTATTATGTAAATTATTTTTATGAATTTTTGTTTTGCTTTTTTTCTCTCCCTGTGTTCTAACTGTACACATTTTAAATTTTGTTATTTTCCAATTCGTCAGTATAAAAAGAAAATGCACATAAGACACTTTTAATGCCAATTTTCACATGAAACCCACAATTTAATTAAAAAAAACATGTGTAAAATGTCTGAAAAGCCATTAAAACACAATGTGATCCTAAAATGCTCCGACAACCGCAAAAGCATTGCATTGGTTTCCAAGTCTTTTCCCCTTTAGAAACCATGCAGGTGTTGCCAACAGAATAAAAGTCTATCAGCCCAACCGAGCGTTTTTCATTTTAACAGCCGGCAATTTAGGAATTGATTGCAAGCAATTTGAACTGCAAAACAATTTGATAGCCACCTTTCCCATTCTTCAATGAAAAACATGTTATTTTCATTGCCCCACTAGACAGTCAACATTCAGCACTTGCCCCACCCCCACAGAGCCACCGCAAGAGCAACAGCAGAGGAAACGAAAAACCAGATTTTGAAATTGATGCGAATTTGAAACGAAAAATACAATTCATTCTTAGTAGCTGACGAAAAATGAAAAACGTGAAAAGAGGCGGGAAAGGAAGAGAATCCCTCGACCTGCCCCACTCGAGAGGTGAGTGGCAGGTACGCAACTGACAGCCTCCCTCCGTGACTGGAAGAGGAAGAGGACGAAAAGCGGAGGCTGTGAAAAGGATTTTCATGCTGAAGTCGTCACGAGAGTTTTCGTTTTCTTGAATTACACTAAGAGTCGTTTCAGCATCAATTGAAATTTCATGTTTCTGCGTGGAAAATATAAGAAAGTGAGGTAGACGGAGAGCAACAAAAGGAGGAGAGGTGAAGAAGATAAGCAAGAAATTGACATCGTTGCTCAGTGTCAGATTGAATATGAAAATCTTTCGCTTTCAAATAACAGATTGTATTGCATTAACGCTCATTGTGGGGAAGTCTTTTATTCACTTTATTCTTTCTGCTGAGCACTGACATGGGCTCTGAAAATTGGATTGAGAGCGGCTCACAATAAACGGATTTGTCTGATTGTCTGGTTGGTAAAGAGGCACAACAGATTGGCATATTATTGTTGTATGCGTTTGACACAGCTTGTTGCGTAGGCTAAGCTTGAGGATTAATCCTAATTAATAAGCTATGCTTTGTGTAATAACTGGAGTAAACAACAACAAAAAATTCAAAGCTGTTAAAAATGAAAATCATTGGTATATTATTGTTGTATGCTTTTGTCACAGCTTGTTGCTTGCTCCAAGCTCGAGGATTAATCATAATTAATAAGTTATGCTTTGTGTAATGTCGGAAAGCAAAGAACAACAACTGAAAGCTGTCGAAAAATGAGAATCACGACGCCGAGACGAAGGCGTTGAATTTGGTTTTATAACGTTGTCGACCAGACCCATTGTCATCAGATTTTATTCCCTTGAGAGATTGCAAACATTCTTACTAACAGCCTCGTCGTCTTTCCCTCGGGTCAGCGACCCAAGTTGCTCAGGCAAATTCTCAAATTTAGTTTGTGTTTTGTTGCATTTTTAAAGAGATGTTTAAAATTGAGATTGACAGTCAAATAGTGAAAGTTGAAAATGATAAGAAACAATTAAAATGCAAATTTAAAACTATTCAGATGAAACATGTTTTTAATATTCTGATACAGATAAAATATTTTTTATCTTTCATTCTCAATTTGACAGTTGATATTCGGTTTAATTTTGTTTCCATCTAGAATGGTCATCTCTCTCGGAAAACTCATGCATATCATTTGTTGTTTTGCCCTGCGGCTTTGTCATATTTATTATAATGTTTCCCTGTTTCCGTTTTGCTTTTTCCTGTATTCATTTTTTACCGAAACTCAATTCAAGTTTTTGCTCATAAATTTGCATTTCATCTAAACAAATTCAGCTACAATATCAACCGCAATAGCAGAAGCAACAGCCGGATGGGGACTGTTTGTGGTCTGTTCTGTGACTACAATATCCTTTGCCGGGCCAGCTGGCGAAAGTCATACGAATGATTTCTATGCCAACGAACAAAATTTGAATTTCGACGTGCTTCAGCCAGCAAAATTTATGACTTTCGTTTCCACACACTCACTCAACAAAATACGGCTTATGTTGTCCTTGAGCGCACGTGGCGTATGCGCAACGTTGAGGTGAATTAAAGTTTCGGCTTGATAAAAGCGCTTGAATTCCTCAGCCCGCCTTAAACCTGGGGAACAACATTAACATTCGTGGGCTGCTCAGCTTAGCCTTAGTCTCTGTTTCTCTCTTTCTCTCTCTCTTTACGTCTCCGTCTCAGTCCGATGCCAACTGCTCACCTGGCTGCACTTTAATTTGCATATTTAATGCCGCCTTGCAGCGATCCCTTCTTCCCGACTAGACTTTGAGCTGCCGCCACCTCAACGGAATCCCAACAAGGCTCAGTCCAAGACGAGTATCATGCCGACTCCGCTTGTCACAATGTATGTTTGTATTTGTGTGTGTGATTCCAAGGGATTTTCACATGCAAAGCACACAGCACTTAAGCCAACGGGTCTGCGGGCTGATATGGTTCTGCTGGTTGTCTGGTTCAGGGAAGGCATAAGGCACATCCTAACTATTATTATTGTCGCCTGCTGAATTATTCAGCCTGTCGTAAAATTCTGGGCTGCGCTATTTTCGCTTTCTGAATGATATTTTAAATATTAAAATGGTTCGACGTTAATGGCGACTATAGCAGCAACAACGACTGAATGGGGAACTTCTCTACAACTATTACGAGTAGCAGGCACCAGCTGAGGGGCCCATTTGGAAAGGCGCCAAGAGCCAGCGCATTTCTTGATTCCAGTCCAACTATTTGTGCTACAATTATGTTCCCATTGTTCCGATTGCTCCTCACCGGCTGTTGCGGCAATCTCAGGCCGCAATAAAAGTCTGAGGCAGACTGTCATTCGATTGGAGCATCAGATCCTTGGTGCACACTTTTTCACAATGATTTGGGGTGCGGCTTATTGGCTGCTAAGAGGACGATTGTGCCCCACAACTGATTGTGCCACAGATGGGGCATACGGAAGGGAAGATGGGAGGGAGAAGAATTTAAGCGCTTCATTTGTATGCCAGGGTGAAGTTTTCTAATTTTACAGCCTGCTGCTTTGATCGTTGTTGTTGTTCCTGTTTGTCTGGCTGTGGCTGTGGCTGTGGCTGTAGCTGCTGTAGCCGTTACTGTTGTCGTGTCTGTTCTTGCCCCAGGCACTTGTAGACGCAAATTGTGAGCAAGTCGTGCACTCAAGAGATTTAAATCAATTCCGAAATAGAATACTTGTTATAACGATGACTTTCCTCAACTGTTGATTGAGACAGTTCAAACTTCAAAACTTCCTTTCAATATCCAGTTTATAATTCAACTAATTTGCACAAAAGTGTCCCAATTATATTGTTAAAAGTTGTCAAATGAAGCCTTGGGTGATGTACATTCCATAGAGCAATTTTGATTGTTTAAACACATCACTTGAAGATGGGTTTCATCAATTCATTCTTTATGGATATTTACTCTAATAATCCACAATGCAAAATTGAGAATATTTTTATTCTATGGCCATACAGCTACTTAACTTAATATGCTGATGAAAGCACCGTCTTCAAGCGGGGAGCTGCGCATGAGTTAGGGCTTTATCGATAAAGCTGTGGGAGCACATCTTTAATGTCGGGCATAAAAAGTGGCAAATGCCGTGGCATTAAAATGTAATTAGGATGTGTAACTCTCACACACAGACTCACACATCCACACACGCACACACAACACACACCTATCAGCTCCGAACCTGGGAAGCTCTTAACCGTAACAAACATCAACATATTTATGGCCCTTGCCTGTTTCGAACAGGATCCCAAAGTGGGGCACTGGAGGGAAGCTCTGGGCAAGTGGAGTGAGTGGAGAGAGGTTGTTTCTGGCAACATAATGCGTAAATTTTTCTGTTATTAACGGTAGGATATAGTACGCTGGAGTGTCGACACATAAATCTTGTTCTTGTTGCTGCTGCGGTTACCTGGAAAGTAAAGTGGGACTTGTCAGAGAGCTGGGGAATACTTTCGGCAGTCACTGTGGACTTGCTAATTTGTTAAATTGTGCATTAAAAATGAGAAGTGTTTATGATGCGCCCGCAAATCTGGTATATCAATTAAATTCGAGTTAATTGAAAAATTGCGTATACGCAGTGAAGTGAGAGGGTCAAGTGAGCCCCAAGTACAACTTACACAAGTCAAAGGAGAGTGAGGATAAGTTGTGTAAGTTGAGCTAATTTTAAATGCAGATCACGTTCTCACATCAGCACATCTTCGAAGAAGGGAGGCAGGGAGGTTGAGAGGTGCCACAAGCAAAGTTGCTCCTCGATTCGGACTGCTTTGTTCGAGTTGTGCTTAGTCGATTCAGCTGCTTCTGCTGGCTCTGGTTGGCTGGAGTTCATTGTCTGTAAACCTCTCGGCGTATGTGCGAGCCATTAGTCAACGGCCAGGACACAGACTTGGGCACGTATCCTAATGTATGGGCAGGCAGCTGTATTGCCCCTGGCCACCACCAATGTCCACTGGCAAATGCCATTATTAATGATGCAATTGACATGCTCGGAGCGGAGTCGCAGGCAGCACAAGAAGAAATATGGCCTTAGATTGAGGCTGCCGCAGATGGGGATGGGGATGGGGATGGAGGCAACGTCAACTCAACAACAATTCAACAAAATGTTGCAGATTTACAGTTGCTTGTACGTGGGCGTATTCCAGTTGCTGCTGTTATTCCAAACAAGGAATTCAAAGGACTTGATTAGCAGCTCAGCTGTTGTATGAACTCAATGTCCTCCTTATCTACATCCAGCTGAACACTTAGTTAAGTTAGCAGGGTGTCTGTTAGTCGAGTACTCACAACTGCTGCCTACTAATATAATTTTTGTTGTTTTCAACATTTTTGTTTATGTATTCTCTTGTCTTTGCACATTGTCTCCACTCGCAGCCAAGTGATTGTCTCTGTGTATGCAGCGCCTGTTGTCATGCCACAATTTCTGTAGACTTTTGTTTGACTTTGTTTGTTTTGTTTGCTTTGTTAATAGTTTCTCTCTGTGTTAGCGCCTTACTTTTTGTGCTTCTCTTCCATTGACTTTGATCCCCGGCGACCAATTCAATAAAAATTTAGTACGTGTTGCTCAAGTTAATCGACGTCTTCTTCTCGTTCGCCTTTTTGTAGCTGACTCCGTTTTTGTTTGACCCACAAACTTTGTTCAACCAAGTCTGCATTTATTTTTTGCTCTCATCTAATTATCTCTGGATATGTGTGTTATACAATATATTTACCTGACAGACACAGTCAAGAGGTTGTCAATAAAATAAAAGTTACCTTTAGAAGAAAGCCAATTAATGCAGCAAAAGGTCAAGAAAAGTAATAAGCAATAATACTATTATCCCATATGCTTTTCTGTCGTAATTAATTTATTTTTTCTCTACTTCAGAAGCAGCATTTGTGACCTTTTCGGTTTCACGCAACAGGCAAGAGACGGATTCCCATAGAAAGTTGATATCCTCACATGACAAAGCCCACTGAGCGTCAGTCTGAAGCAAACAGCACACGAGAGAATAGAGAATGATGAAATTTACCTAGAGAGTCATTCATCAAATTGTTATTTGGATAGGAAAATGATTGGATGAATTTGAAACACTTGTACACAATGACAGAAACATAAAAATTCAAACCCAATCATTTTCAATGAAGCAGTAGAAGAAACAAAGTATAAAGAAAGCTGCAATAGTTAATCGCAGATACATTGACAAAATTATTTTTTGAGCAAATTTGAAAAAAAGCGACTTTGAGTAAAGCCCCACTTCTAAAAGTTGTACAACGTTTCACAACATTTTCTTGTATTCGTTTGTATAAATTACAATGGTGTCAGAGTTTTTGCAATTTGGCACAACAACAAATGTTAACTTTTCACTTGCAAAACAGAGTCAAACAACATGGGGGAAATGTTGGAAATGTTATGTTTCAGTTGTCGTCTTGTTGTTGTATCTGTTGCAATGTCAACAAGCAAAAGCTGCAGAACAAACAGAGGGGAAAAGCGAGTCAAACAAATGGAAGACTCTTGGCTGCTGGCACTCGAAAAAAGTGTATAAAATATAAAAGAATGAAAAGGAAGAGCTTCAGCGAGAATGAGAGTGAGGGAGGAAGGAGGAGCATAACGTGTGCATGATGTGTCC
Organism: Drosophila siamana; assembly: GCA_035047445.1. Classification (NCBI taxonomy): domain Eukaryota; kingdom Metazoa; phylum Arthropoda; class Insecta; order Diptera; family Drosophilidae; genus Drosophila; species Drosophila siamana. Next base: position 7,860,899 of record JAWNPP010000004.1, on the reverse strand, counting down.
CGATAAGCAGCTGCTACTCGCGCATTAGTCAGCGTCTCCACTTGCCCCGTTTCCCCCCATTCCACTTCTTCCTTTCTCAACCTCATAAAAAGTAGATGGCGTGCGAAATGGCATCTTTCGATGTGCTTGTTGCAAGTGAATCTAATTTCGGGGTGCTCCACACATTGTGGCTTTTTTATTTTGGCGTGTCAGTGAGTGAGTGAGTGAGTATATTCACGAATACACAGTATGAGAAAAGAAGAATTCACGTGTGATGCACTACATCATATGGTTGTGCATACGTATTCAATCTTTGATGAGGCTTAAGTGGAGTCAAAAGTCGCGTTGTGGATTATTGAAAAGCCGTTGGTTCTCTATTTCTATGCACACATGCTGATTCACCTTCTCCCACTTCCCCCAACTTCTATAGACGTGATAACTGCAGTTCTCTGTGTGCTTTCGACACGTATGCGGGAGCTGTTGAAAAGGCTGAAAAAGCTTCAACCAAAATAGTGAACATCGAAAATTTCGCATACGCACTCATACACTGGTCTATTGCAATTTTCCGCTTTGGTGCAGCGCTCTGGTATCTCGCTTTGTTTACGGTGTTCTGCAGGCGCCTAATTGTGCATGGCAGCGACAACACAGAAACCCCGTCTAACATTCCGCATGGCAATCAAAACCGTCAGTCAACATCCCAATGGAAGCCACAACTGATCCGTTGCTCTTTAGGCACTCTACACACTTCACGCACTCAGTTCTTTTTTGTAGCCATGCTTGCATTCCATTCAATTGCATTCGAATTGCCGAACATTTTCTGTCGGTGGCACTCAGCATTTGAATAGCGAAGCCTTTACATAGAAGCACTCTGAAGGCCTCTCCAATTGAATTCTGTGTTTGGAAAATAACATAGCCGGGATTTTATTTTCTGAATATAATTGACAATAGTTTCTAAGCTTACTCTTAAATTGCTGTAGCTCAACGGTTTGTCTGCATAAACTTATTCCTTATTGCTTCCTTCGTGGCTCATTTGTGACCCAATTTCACTGTCATTTATCGATTTTCACACAATCATGGAAAACAAGTGCGACCCAATTGAATTCATTTGACCCTTTTATATCCTTGTTGTGTATTCTCCCCTTAATAATGGATCGAAAAGAGGGAAACAAATGGGCGAGTCATTCTCACTCAGTTTAGCTGTCTCGGAATGTTTTCATTCTCCTTAGTCTTTTATTTCCATTTTCTCACACCGTTCCACAACTTCCAATACCATTTGAATCAATATCTGCTTGCTTGATTTGTCCTAGTTAAGGCACGCAGAGTCAACTAAGCGGACAATTACTAACAAGTTCATTTGCCACACTACTTCAAACTGACCACAAGAGCAGCTGGCTCTGTCTCAGCCAAGCTCATTAATTGTGCGCAACCAGAGATGATTAATGATGTGGTCACCCGAGAGAGAGAGAGAGAGAGAGAGAGAGAGAGAGAGAGAGAGAGAGAGAGAGAGAGTGATAGTTAGAGAGCAACTTGAAAGATAAACCCACAAGTAAGCATTAAATTCGTGTATGATGAAGTCGAAATTCTACATCAAAACTTCAGCAAGCCGGAAAGCGGAATTTTGCAAGGATTTTACTCGTCATTTATTCATTTCATGTGTCTTTTTCTTCTTTTTCGTTACTGAGTTGCAGTTACTAAGCTCAAATATTTCCGCGTCCATGTTGCATGAAACTAAAAACAAACAGACTGCAACAATTTTCCATGTCCCTGGCCCACGCTGCGCTTTTACTATTTTCTCGCACTGGCCAATTGCAAAAGTTTGCTGCTTTTTAACAATTTGTTGTGTTACAGTTTTGGTATTGTTTGTTTATGCCCCATAGCCGCATAGAACATTGTTTTTTCTTCACTTTATTGCTTGGTTTTTTGTGTTTCTCTTCACAGCTGCCACTTCAGCACATTTAAACTTTTTACGGTCAACTAGGGATACGAGTCTCCATCTTGCCGTTTCCTACCGCAGATTTTCGTTCTCCTTCGTTTTCTCACCATCTCGATTTTCATTTTGTTGAAGTTTTTGCCATTTGCTGCATGACCTGACTGCGCTTTTGGTTTTTGCAAAACCCTTTTAGTGGGCTCATAAACTGACCCAAGGTTTTTATCAATAAACTTTTATGCCTTCAATTTGCCACATAGCCTATGAAATGCTACTTAATTAGGCGTATAACAACTATTTAAATGATTTCGTTTTATATCATTGGAAAACTAATTCGAAAGTTGTAGAACTTTAGTCTGAATATACATATATATTAGTCGGTTAGAAAATTTAGCTATTTGTTTTTTAAATTGAACAATGGTTAGAGAGAGTTTTCAACTTTAAGAGGGCCGATGGAAACCAAAATCCTACTTCAGTCACACATTTCCCACTCAAACTTCTTTTCCTCTGCCAGTTGATTGCAGCCACTTCCGTTTGTTGCCAATCCCACACACGTCTTGGCCATAAAGTGCAACGCACTAAGCCAATTTCAGAGTGCTTATAATTGAAACTTGCCAAGAGCAGAACAGGATGCAACAGAAAAGGGGGAATAGAATTAGGGTGAGAGAAAGAGAACAAAACTATAGCAACGTCAAGCAGAGACCAAAGCAAAGCAGAGCAAAACAGTTAACTGAAAGGTGACTCCATGTCCGAATCATTTCCCCGGCAGCGGATATAAAACGATTTGACTTGGTGACAACATCATTTCCTCCGGGCGTGGCAAAGGTATGTTAGACAGAGGGGAGGTGGTGCAGTGTGAAGTGCCTGGAGGGGGACAAAGAATAATGTGCATCTAAATTGCCGTCATTAATAAGGCGACAGACAGAAAGCAGAGTTGGCCAGTTTAAAGCCCTGTGCCATTTTGATAAACTGTTTGACATTGACTACGTGCCACCGAGAAGCGGATAGAGACGATAAGGATAATCACCCAACAGCCTGTTGAGAGGAGAGAGAAAGAGCGAGAGAGAGAGAGGAATAAAAAGAGGGAGGCAGCTCGGAACGAGCTCATTAAAAATGAAAAATTAGAGGCAGAAATGGACAAATGAAGACCTCATGGCGGGGGCGGACTCAGCTGGAGGAACCACTTAGCACAGGTGTCGAAGCCCTGTTGAGAATGGAATACTATGTAAAACAGTTCAAATGATATTACAAAGTCGTGAAAAGAAAAACAAGAAACAAAAAACAAGTGAGATTCCTTCGAGATTTTGATTAAACGAATTTGTCGGCTGCTTGAAAAGTTTGCGGTGATTTGTATTGTGTTTCTTCGAATTTATTTGTTGTCTTTGCAAAAGTTTATCCTCAAAAGCCAAGGTATTCGTACGTATGCCCAATATAAATCATATTTAATAGACTTTGTTCCTGCATGGTGCGAGTATATGCAAAGTTCGAAGGGGTAGAGAGAGCAGATGAGAAATTACCAAATGCCTCCTCATATTTTCTGTAGTCTGTAGATGAAAGGAAGTCTGAAAGGGATAGCAGCTGCAGGAAGTGCTCAACTTGACTCACTAATTTGCATTGTGTGAATTGCTTCCGCTGTTGTTTCATGTTTTTCCTGCCAAGTCGAGGAGATGAGGTGAATCTTGAATTATGCCAAGAAAAGGCAGGCAATCATACACTGAGAGAAATTCAGTATAAGACCGTCTACATTTTCTATTGTGCCCCCAACAAATTAAAGCAAAATGTCGCACAATCAGACATAAAACGCACTTAATGAATTTTGGACTGAATAATTATTTAAATTTGTGTATTTTTAATGACCACGCCTTTGTTTCTATTGTTTTGCTTTGCATTGTTTTATTTGGCAGCTCATGTAATTGTTGATTTCCCTCATTTGGCAGATGGTTTTACTTTGCGCGCCTTCAGTTAATATTTTTGTTTAAATTCGGAATATTTTCTACCGAATTTCATAAACAAGTACTGACCTGGAAAGTAAATTAAAGATCTATATAGACACATTATGACTAAGTTCCATTTAAAGAGCATGATGTGATGCATAGAAGATTCATTTATAATTAATATTTGAAGCATTCGGTCCACTCTTGCCAAGAGACCGCTCGAGAGTTCTATGTGGGCAGAAAGCTTACTCAACTCGGCTCAGTCAATGGCCAACTAATTATTTACTTTACGAGAGGCCGCAAAGTTCTTCACTTAATACGAAAAGCAGCTGGCGAAAATGTGGCATTAATTCTCAATTAAATTGTTGCTGTTTCAGATTGTTTACGCCAACTGGCGGAGCTAATGGGGCAGGGGGAAAGGTAATGGAAGCTGCCCGCGTTTGGCTCAGTTGAGTGCCCCAGCCTGAGGAAATCAAATTTCCACGCTATTGGAATTTTCTTTTCAGTCTGTTTACGTGGCAATGAATTCACCTTGACGATCCTCTCTCACTTGCCCTCCCCTCTCCCTTTCTGAGAGGCATGCGTTGAATATTTGAATGCAAATTGGGGCACAGCGTCAACGCCAACAGCAACAGCAACAGCATAACCATTAACACATAATCCGATTTCAACAATGCACTTAAGCAAGCGAACAACTGTGGGGAGAGGCTTTTTAAAAACCAGTACAAATTCACTCTTCTATTGAATGTGGATCTGGTGAATCCACAAATGTCAACAGATCTTTTTCGCTGAGCAAAGGATTGAATGAGTGAACACACTTTTCTGTCTGCGTCTGTCATGTGAAAATTAATAAAAGGCGAAAAGTAAACACTAAGCTGTTAACCAGACTCTGAAGTGGTTTAGGCAGCCTTAACCCTGAAGTGGGCTTCGCCTTTATTTAGTTTTCAGCGTCGAGAGGGAGTGTGGAGAGTGCGTTTGATGTGGTCCCAGCTCACACACAAAAAAGTCCTAAATTAAAAATTCGCCAGGTAAATATTTATTTAGCAACAAAACAAGCAAGAGCAGTAACCAAATAGCAGGGGAAAAATTCAATTTGAGTAAGAAGATAAAATAAGGGAAAGAAAAACCCTGAAAATGTCATCTGTTATAAAAGGAAGAAGTTTTTATCAATTTTTTAATTACATTCGAAAAAAGACCTATTTTCTCCATCTTCCTTGAACAATTTTAGGTATCTTCTTATTAGTGAGGACGGCACAAACAGAAGAAACCAATGTGAGCTGCCACCAGTTTGTGTTTCTCCTGTGGCCTGTGGAAGTGTGTGGAAGTGACCCACTTGGTGTGACTTTTATGAACCCTCCGTAAAATATTTTTTATTATACCAACAAAAAACCACACGACAATCAGTTTTGCCTTTAAACATTCTGGGAGTTTATGGGCGACCTTCGTTTCTCTTTTCTGTACAAGTATTTGACTTTGCATTGCTTTGCTTTCTCTTTGCAGGCACCACTGGGATAATGCATTAGACGAGCAAGGCGAAGGACTTGGTAAATATAATTTAGCAAATTATTAACGGGGATGTCAGAAGTGCTTATCTGTGGAGGGTACACAGTGCAAACAGTAAACATCAAGCAGCAAACAGCAAACAGACCACAGCGAATGAATTATCCATAATGTTATTTACCAATGTGTGGAGGTGTTGTGGTGTTTGGTGATGCCAGCGATGTAGGGAGTGAAGTGTAGCGGATGACAACGACTTACGATATGTTCAGCCTGTCAACAACAGGATGCATTCATAACTTTGGCACAGCCAAGCGAGGAAGTCCTTTCAAAACTATCGACTCAGCAACTTGGCTATTCTTGCCTCCGTTCCACATTATACAATTTAACTTTGATACAAATTGGAAGCATCTGCTGCTGGTGCCGACAGACGAAAGTTGTCTCCGAATTACCCAGCAATATTCTGTATTCTTTATGTGTATTCAACATATGAGAGCAAGAATTTTCAATTTAAATTTCATTAAATTTACACCAGAAGCAGAAAACTGCCAATGGGAACAGGATCGGGGAAACCGACAACATGCAACAGCAGGCAACAGTGCAACAGCAGAGACCCAACAACCACAACATTTCCTCTGCGTCCCCCAAAAAGTGTTGCATATCCGCAAGGGTTGATTGTGTCCTGGTGTCCTGGTGGCCTGGTCAATGCATGTTTCATTCGGCAGGCGAACTCGACTATCAATTCATTAAATTGCTCACTTGGCCGATGTTGCTGCTAATTGGCTGGGTGCGAGAAGATGGCTGGCTAAATGTGTTGAGGGATTTTCAATTCCCCAACTAACATTATTCTTAGCAACTGTTGATTTCCAGCTAATAATATTTCGCATTTCCACATATTAATATTTCAAAAAATAAACTCGCAGCCTAATCACATAATTCAACAGAGTTAATAAAATGCGCTGTTAAAAGCATTTCAAGTATGCGATTTTTCTCATCTCTCGTCCCTGCTCATGAGCAGTTTGTCTGGGGATTCGTTTCCCAGCTGGGGAGTTCATTGCTCTACCTCCCTTAAGACCCCCCAGCAAAGCATAATAAAAGAGGAGGATAATAAAATTTATGCGTTTTGATTTATGTGTCAGCCTCAGATGCCGCTATCAGCATGTGGTGCGTATACGTGATATTTTAAAAGCCAATTTTGGTTTGTTCGCCGGGGAGGCGCATTAAGCGATTCACGAACATCCACGAACAGTGAAGTCTGAAGACTGAAGAGCGGAGAGCGGACAGCGAACAAGCGAAGTACAAAATAAAAGGATTATTTTGCATTGAATTTATGAGAGCGTAATAAATAAATTAGCCACAGTTTGTTTGCCTTTTTATAATATTTTAATCAGCAAATGGCTTTGGGTGTCGGTTCTGGTTTGCTTTCATTAACATTTGCCTTCTTTGGCTTGTGGCAAAGAAGTTTTAAATGAACTCGCAAAAAACTGCAACAAACTCAGTAGGTAACATTAAATTGTGAATTTCTGGTTAAGCACTCTGCTCTGAGTTCTTCGGTTTATTATATGTTGTTGAACTTCTTGACATAAAGCGGTAATTGCACTCAAACTCTAAATCCATCTGATTGTCATTTGCTAGGGTTGAATCCTGACAACGCATGTTTTCCATTTCCAACGATTAAATTCGATTTCTGATATCAGATGAACCGAGTTTAAGTCTGTGTAATGTTGGCCTAACCTTTTAATCAAAACTTTGTCAAGCTACCAGGTCCGCATTTTGTTTGAGCTCTAGCACAAACTTTTTGCCACGCAACACATGCTTGCAATTTGTTGCTCGTCTTTCTCTTTCCTTCTGATTCACTCATCCTCCCTCATCTCTCTCACTTCACATTTTGCAACTGCTGGTTTGGCTGGCAAATAAAACCGCATCCTGCTGTCGTTGTTGTTGTTTTTGCTGTTGTTGTCCCCCGGGATGTTCTGGAGACACGCTCCACAGCGCACAGTCAGCTAAAAATGTCAGGCTCCTATTGCAGCTTCTGTCCAGGTTGACTCCTGACTCACCTCTGCATTTAGGGATCGAGATGGAATGAGGTGAAACAGCTGCCCCTTTGTGACGGAAGTTAGTGAGTTGAACTGCAGCGATGACCCAACAGATTGGCAAAGCCATCAAAAGTTGTGGTTTTGGTCAAATATGCAAACTACAAACTACAAGCTACAAGCTACAACCTACAGTGTACACGTGCTTTTACGCTGGGTTAGTAACTTCTGCCAGGGAAACTGTCACTGACCTTTGCAGTCGCGTGAAAAAGTGTCAATCATACGTCCCGTGGTTTCAGTCGACGTGTCGGCTAACGACGATGCGCGCCATTGTTGGTGTCATTATGATTATCGTTATTGTTGTCCCTGTCTATCGCTGTTCGCATTTTCACATTTTCCTCCTGCCCTCTAACATAATGAAAAGAAAATATTGCCGTGTTGTAACATTTGTTGTTGCTGTCGTTGGCATTTTTACTGTTTTTGCTGTTATGTAAAGCAGGCACATAATAAAAATAATAATGAAAATAACTCGACAGGTTTGTGTTGTGTTTGTGTTGTTGTTGTTGTTTGTTGTGGCTGCTATTGTTGTTGTTGTTATTGTTATTGGCATGCGCCGAAAACCACAAAAGAGCAGCAAATTGAAATTTAATGAAATTTATTAATTTCATGCATTTTTGATGATGTGGCAGAAATATTTTGTAGTCGGCTTCAAATTGTTGGCACCGGATTACATTATGTGTGGCTTTTGTTCGGAAATCAATAGCACAATTCATACTCTAAATACTCATAAATTTGTGAAAGGTCTATAAACATTTCACGGCGATAAACGAAAATTAAATATTTGAAAATTTTAAGTTCAAATGCCTGTAAAATCTAATAAAGTTGCGTTATCAAGCGACAACTTGCCAGGATAACCCAGTTAAGCGAAAAAGGAAACTACAAGCCAAAGATAAAGCCAAAGCTGTGAAATTTAACGCGTAAAACTTTTTGTGGTCAGGAGAATGATGCTTAAGTGGTTGAGTTGTTGCTGCCTCCAACTCCAACTACATTGAAGATAAATACACGACAAGTAGCTGAAGAAAAGTTTATGAGGAAGCTCAAAATGTTGAACAAAACTAAGTTCCTTAAACAAGTTTCGTCTTCATGGACTTAGACAAGGGTTATTTCATGGTTAAAGGGAATAAGTTTCACTCATTTAAAAGTACCATTTTAAGGAACATCAATTCCAAATTGACGCATTAGAAGACGATATTATATTCGCACTTTGAACATGCCACAAACAACAGAAAGTAATGTGAATTACGTGTGCAATTTCTCATTTTATTGCTGTCAGCACACATTACGTATACGCAGCGTTGGCAAGGGTAAGTCACATGAGAAATCTTCATGGAGAACACGCAAATCAAATCCTTTTGTCATCTTAGCATCTGGGACAAAGAAAGGAAAGTGAACAAATCATAAACCAGCAATCACTTAGTTGATTCTTCATTTTCAGAAACACTCGTTTTAACCCCTCGCAACAGTCGATGTGGGGAACAAAGTCGAAGTCGATGTCGACGGTTTGCTGTGCTTTCCTCAATGTTTTATTTATTTCAAACCTTTCACACGGCAGCAGCCGCAATCACAACGCCTTGAGGCCTCCGTCTCAACTTTGACATTCCCGTGTCATTTTTTATTCCTCGCCTTTATTGCGTGCCATTACTTTAGTATTCTAGTGCCTCCATTTCGATACATTTCTCAGGCCCAAAAGCAATCGATGAAGTTCTGAGTTCGTTGTACCCACATGCTATGAACACATTGATGGGCTGATGTGTGGCTGCCATTGAACGCTTCCACGCTGCCACGTTGCCACAGTGCTTCGCCGCTATGCTGGCTGCCTTTAATGTATTTCAATTATTTTTATTGGCTTATCATAAATTATAATGCCCTCTGGCCTTGGGTTCTATATTTTTCCTGCCTGCCACTTTTCTCGCTTGCCACTTTTTCGTATTCCGTATTCCGTATTCTGTACTCTGTATTCTGTGTTCCATTTCCATTTAACTTTCACTTGCCTCAGAGCATTTTCACAGTTGTGTAGTTTCTCTCCTCCTGGGCGGGCGGGAACACATGTTGAGCCTTGTTTTTGGCATTGCCGCTTATTGAAAAACTTTGACTTGGATTCCTTCGTATTTCCTTCTTCGTCTTCTCGAGTAAAACTTTCAGTTAAACGGCAACAACTTTTCTTCTTCGTTCTTTCTGCAGCATTTTATAATTTCATGGCGTTTCTTCCATATTTTATTTAGCTGGTAAAACTTTATCGAGTTCATTATTCGTACCAAGTGCGCCTTAATTATTTCTGCATTTGCCACTAAGACAAATTGAATTGTCCTTTTAGTGTTCTCGCTGTTGTTGTCCTTGTTATTCTCAATGGCTTAACCGGGAGTCCTTACGCGTGCTGCTTGGAATTCACTTTTATTTAGTGGGGTCTTATGCAAATGACAGGATATTAGGAGCTCTGCAAAGATCTCTCTGCAACTGCAGTCAGGATTGTGGGTTGGATTCCTCTCGATTTGATTTACTTTGCTGAGTGAATTTGGAATTATTTTGCCAAATGAACATTGCAATTGGAAAACGAGTTCACTCCAATGATTTCGACTATTCCATCATTAATCAATCCACTCCAGTTTGTACAAATTTCTGGCGTGTTTGTTGAGTATATTCATCCTCCCTTTCCCCCCTCTCTCTTCTGTTCACTGGTTACTTTTCATTACTCATTCATTGCAATTTGGCACAGCTCCCAGCTCCCCGTTGTGCTTGCCACATTTAACATGCCGCATTGCATTCGCGTCTCTATTATACAATTTACCCCAGTCCCTTTCCCCTCTCTGACATTTTGCACAATTTTAATTATCACGCCATCGTCATCAAGCTCATCATTGTTGTTGTAATTGTTGCAAGCGGCACCGCAAATGCAATTTCCGTGCAAAATATTTGCACAAAGGCACAGAAACTTTCTCCGTCCTCGTGTTTCCCTTTTCCATCTTCTCTGCACTCAACAAAGTTGGGCAAATAGGAGTAAACGACGTCGCTGGTTGTATGTGCCAAATAAGTGAAAGAAAAGGCAAAAGTTTCCACTACGAGTATTGGCTAGGCAAAAAAGGCGCTTTCATTTAGCTGCTCTCTGCTGTGTTCCTGGACTCCCTCTCAATCCTAGCCTTTTCCTGTATCCCTTGGAGCATTTAGAGTTCAGCATGGAGTTTGAGTTTACAAGTCTTAACAGTTTCTTTCTGCATTGCATACTTTGCGGCGTTTTGCACACTTTGTAAATAGTTGCAAGTAAAAGTATTTGGAGAGAAATGAGAAAGAATTGGTCTGCAGCACTTCGCTGCTTGAAATTAAAAGAAGCATTGAGTTTAGCAAAAAGTTGCAGATAGAAAAATGCAGCACACAAAATAAACTATGAGCAAAACGAAGCCACAGTAAGAGAAATGAACTGTTGTAGTTTGCTTCCCCTTCGGTCTTGTTTGTGTTGTCATTGTTAGTTGCAGCTTGTTTGCTGCATAACGACAAAATGCACTTTGTTTGATGAGCAGCAGACAGAGAGAGAGAGAGAGAAGGTCCCTCGGCCAACTGTAGCAAGTTCTGTGGCATGTGCCAATAAGGACGTGCAAACAGATATGGAGAGTGACAGAAGCAGAACTCAGACAGCTTTAAAAAGTGCCACAGACTGGGCCAGATAATGCCGGCTGACAGCCAGCTTTTCTTTCATTTCCTTCTGCTACTTTTCCGAAAGCTGTAAGTCAGCTTCCTGAAAAAATAATGAGAAATTATTGGCGCATTGCGCCTCGAGACGAACGACTGGCGCAGTCGTTGATCGTTGAGTCGTCTGGGATGAAATGAATGAATGTGGACAGAGGATATTAAGTATACGTCACGTATGCACAGTCAGATTGTTGTATCGAATTAAACTTTCATTTAATTGACTCCTCATTTCTAACAATTTATTAAATTAATTTCTGATGTACATAAATTCAAATAAAAATATATAAACAACAAATTTAAAATATGCAGCCAACATTTGCATACCTCTTAAATTGCTCAAAATGCAAATGAGCGAAACCAGTTGAGTTCCTTATTTATTATCCTCAATACCCACAACTCTTGTGGTGTGTGCAACAAACTCAGATTCTAAGCAGCCGCTTTCCACTTCATCGGACTTGTGCAATATTGTAGCTGTGGCATATTGTAAAAAGCTGCTTAAATTTACAGCCTCGACATAAATTGAAAATGTGTTCTATCCTGTGTGACTTATGGGAATTCGAGCAGCTTTAAGTCCCAGGCAGAACAAAGCAAGGCTCTGTTGTCATATTGAAATTCATGCTGTGCCTTTAGGATATTGATGCAAGAATCTTTCACGTTCCAACCTGGTTTCCATTTGTTATGCACTTAACTAGGTCACTCTGTTGCATGTGGAATAAACCCTTTAAAGGTATTGTTTTCTATTTATGTCCTCAGTACATAAAACTTATCTAACTCTTCTGCAGTTAAATTTCATTCTTCTCTCTTAATTCCTAACTATCTAATACCAAATTATCACACTTCCACTTCAACGTAATTTTAAAGTTAAACACGCATGCTGTGAAGTGTACGTGAGACGATTAACTTAATTAGATGAGCAAATCCAACACTCGACATGCCAAAGACAAAGCTCCTTCAGAACTTGACGGATAAGCAGAGAGAAACAAGAGGAAAAGGTGATGCTGAGATTCTCATAATGTTCAAATATTTGTTTGGAAGGTGTGGTTACTAAAGATGAGGCAGAACAGGAGACAGTGCGATAAGCATCTACGCGCTGAGAGCAGCAAACGCATGGTCTTTAGTATCCTTATCGAGGAACACCTTTTTGTTGAGCCTTTAACACGCTCTTAAGTGCCTGAACGTAATTTCCTAAAATTCTGTGTGAAATTTTAATTTTCTCACGCAAACACACTAACACACACACACCAACACACACACGCACACAATGGAAACATTTTTGATAAGCGCTTTAATTAGCTTAAGTTTTCATGTCGCCATTTCGTATTCCCTGTGAGTCCTCGTGGGGTCCCTGATGAGGTGACTACATCAAATTAATTGCCTTGTCGGTTAGCCTCTGCCTTTGTGTGCGTACAATATGTGTGGTGTATGTGGTGTGTGTGTGTGTGTGTGTGTGTTGTATAAACATGTATTATCCCGTCTTGGTATTCACTTTATCAGCCTTGCCTGTAGAAACTTTTCATTTTCATTTGAGTTTCAGCTTTCGCTCAAGGCAGCAAATAAGAGAAGACACCTTCCCCTAGGGCCCCTCGGTCCCTTCGTTTCTCACCTGTTGTGACCCATTGTTACACACACACACACATATATATATATATATGTATATATTTTACGAACTCGAACTTCATATCGCTGCAGCTGCTCAGTTGCTCAATCTGTCATTGAGTCATGTGACTTGGCTGAAGCCTCAGGAACTCAACTTTAAATTGAGTTTTCCTTGGAGAACTTAACACACTGCGAAGAATGTAATAGATAACTTTCCTTCTGGCCATGGCACCCTGTATGTATGGGCTGATTGCTGTTTTGTTATTCATGGAATTGTTTAAAAATTTAGATTGCTACGAAACTTGCAAATGACATTTGCCTCTATTGTCCTTGTTGCTTTATCAAGTTAAGTGTCACCCACCTTGTCAGGGAAATCAGATTAAGGAGCAAATAGCAGACGCTCAATCAAACATTGTATTTTAACTATGCTTTAAAACAGAAGATTAATTATTTCTTTTGATTTAGCTTATTTGTGTTATTATTTTGGGGCTCATTAAAATTAAATTCGCTGTCATTCCGAAAGTCATTAGATAGTGTGAGTAAGGATTTGTTTCCTCCTCTCTTAAGGCACTTCAAGTTAATGAAAAAAGCCTCTTAAAATTCCACGTAAAAATGAGAACAACCTTAGAACAACAAAAGTATTTGCAAGCATAATTTAATTAATTAGAAAGAAGCCCCATCCTATCCTTTTTCCTTCCCTATATCTTATTGTGTATTATGTCAATTAGTTGAGAACCGCAGCTGGGAATTTGTAAATGGAACCTGAAGTAGAGCAATTCATTTAGGACATCTTAGCGTGCCAGGCACGTTCAGCTCCCCCTTCTCTCTCTCTCTCTCTCTTCTCTCCTTTCCATTTCAATGTTAGCAACGCGATAAAACTGTAAAGTGAAGCCAATTCATTAATTTAGATGGCCAACGAACTGGAGCAACAGGATAACCACAGAATTAGATGAAATTGAAGCCAAAAAGAACACCCAAACAATGGCCAAATTTATCTTTTGCTTGGCTGCATGCCTCTGTCTGCCTGAATCACCTTTGTTGTTCTTTGCTGTCGTGGAATTGACATCATCAGAGCGAATTTTCCTATGATATCTCTTTGTAGTTCAGGCAACAGAAAGTGAACAACCTCGTTTGGCCAGTGAACCGTGTGAAACGCGTGAAGAGGGAGAAAGAGCGAATGAAAGGCGACGAGAATTCTAGTCGAGCCATCCACTGGATGGCACCGAGTGCCACTTATTGAGTGGCAAACACATTCAGCACTCAGATATCAGGCGGAGGGTCTTGCTTTTGTGGTTGTCCAATTGCGGTCGAGTGTCATCGGGCACAGCCCAACAACCAAACAGGCGACTGACTCACCCACACACAGACACAGACACACATTTCACTAAGACTCGCAGAATGCTATTGGTGTCAATAGAGGAAGATTAGGTGGCAGAACGTGCAGCCCTTTGCAGCCAGTTTGCCACATCATTAAGTTCTTAATTAGCTCAGCCAGCTGCCAGCTGCCATTTTTTGAGTGCACTTAGCATGATGTGCGAAGGAAAGGGGGAAAAGGCGCGAAGAGAGGTGGGAGGGAGGCGATTACGAAGCTGCTTTGCATGCAGTTGAGACCTTGGAGCAGCGGAAAATGTCTTAAGCTGCTTTTCCACACAGCAACTATTGAGTGCAGTCTTAGTCGTTCTTATCTTGTCTCCTTCCATTTGAGTGGCACTGGATCAGGATCAGAGCAGAGCAGAGCAGAGCAGAGCAGGAGTCTTGAGCGTCTCTTAAGTGCAAATGACCGTTGCTCTGCGTAAGCCTTAAAATGCCAAGGTTCAAAGTAAATTCACACCATTTGCATTGCAGCTTAAACAGAAGGAGAGCATTAAATGGAATTCAATAAAGTCGCAGGGCAACTGATATTATATTCCATTAAAAAACACGTGTACTTTGAAGGCGCATCTCCATCGCTTGCCACAGCAATTAGCGCAGCTTGCAACAAAATTTGATTATCGCAGTGGGCACGAACATGCTTTGTGCGTAATTGGAATGTTTTGAGGTTGCAGCGCGAAATTGGCAACAATCCACATGTCGCATTGTTGATTTATGGCCACAGTAAACGCCCGCAGAGACGGACAGACAATGGCCAAGTGCGTACCTCAGGGCGACCACAAATACAACCCATGTGTGCTGCAGAGGTGCATTTGTGGTTTTCGGCGGCTGCATGGCTTGTGCCATGGCTTGTGTCACCTGCATGCGATTCAACACCCGCAGAAATATTCAAATGAGTGGGGATTATGTGCTCTTTGAAGGGCTTCGCTTCGATTCCACAAAACGTGCAATAATGGAACGAACATTCAAACTGTCAGCTGACAGCTCGAGAGCCAATTGCGAAGGCCGCAATCATTGAAAAAATTGGCTTAAGTGCTTAACTAATGGTAAGCATGGCAATAAGCCGATCCACAAACATCCTCCCACTCACCATCCAACAAAGTCCCTCTGCTGACCCTGACATAAGTCTCACGCCACTTTGGGTGAACGATGAACCAGGAAGAGGTTGCTTGCGTGAGCTTCGAACATTTTTGGAGTGTGCGTCCATTAAACGTTTTCCGTTAAAAGCCCACAGAGCATGGCCCATAAATAGTGGGGACAAAAGAGGACAGGACAGGAGTAAGTAGTAAACAGGACGCAGTTAATTGGCTTTCAAAGCGAGCACACGAAGAGACTAGTTATGAGCAGGAAATTAAATTTGGGACCAACTGAACACCATGGGGGAATTTATCCAGTTCAATTTAACATTCATTTTTCCAATAATTTGTTAGTCTAGTAACTGATTTTCATTTGCATATTTATTAGTTTTTATTGACTTCGTACTGGTTGGAAAATGAAAAGTAATTTAACAAACGTTGCACTATTTTTGATTAAATTATGGCAGAGAATTACTAAATAACTGACTGAGCAGCTTTTACCCCGTGTCTGTCACAGCAATTACACACTAACACTTACACTCCACTCATATGTGTTTTATGCATAGTCTAACTGCAAATTGCGTATACGATTTCCGCCATTTGCCAGCGGCAATAAAAGTTCCCTACGTTGCAGTTATGCAAATGCATTTCGTACTCTTGTGTGTGTTTTTAGTCATGTGTGAAATGCATTTCCCTCCTCTTCCCCTCCTTGAGAGGCAGCGATAACCTGATCAGCAAATAAAAGCATTTTGTGAAAATTGGAAAACGAAAACTGATGGAAATTAAATAACTACGTTATTTGCCAATTTGGCGCAAGCGAAACAAAAAAGGAAAAGTTTCAAAGACTACCCCCGAAACTTTGTTAGACAAAAGAAAAGCTAATTTAATAATCGGTCATTTCCAGACGAAGTTTTCATTAAGCAATGAATAGCTGCTCTTTTTGGTTGTTTAGGTTTAATTTATATAAAGTTAATTTGACAGAAATTGAAATTCAGCCAGTCGAATGGCCAAGCACAATATAAAAAGTGTAAACAAAAAAAGAAGAGCGAGCAACTTTGTCAACTTTGATTGAAATTCAAAGCTGAGCACAAAATGGACGCTCTGTGGCATTTACTTCCAGGCCATTAAGGCACAATGACACACGCGGCTGTTGAATTGGGATGGGGAAGTGGAAGATAGAAGTTACGTCGTGGCGGAAGAAGACCTTTGTCTAAACTTTGGGCCTGAATTTGCTTGTCCGCCCTTGGATTGGCTTTTTTGTCGCCTCTGACACTTTGAACCCTTGTCAGCTCATCGAGGGCGGGACGGGGGCGGTGTTAGTGATGACTTGGCCGATAATATTGAATTTGCAGTGCGCTTAATCATGGGACTCGAGCAGAGGCCAAAGCCTTACTGACTGCAAAGGACAGCCCGAAACGAATTCCTGCCCAAGCCTTCTTATGTGCAGATTATCATTGTCAAAGCTGAAATCATAATAAATCATTTGGTCTCAGCAGCAGACAAGCGAAATTCCTCGTCGTCTGCAAAGAGTTTTCAAGGAACGTGTACTTGAGATCCTTTAGTAGCCTTATTTGCCAACTTACAAATCCATTTAATGGCATTTCCCTCTCGTAGCCTAACAACCTGTCACACTTCTGTGTGGCCCGCAGAAGACATTTACCTACGCTGACCCTGAACCTGAACCTAATGAGCACCCGCAATTAGAATCCGCATGAAATTTATACGCTCGTGCCTGGCATTAAATCGAGAATCTGCTCCCTCCATTTGCCGCCATTTACAAGCAGATTAAGAAATTAATGGCCTAGCATTGAGGAGGCTTTGTTGTTAGGGCAAGGCCTGTAAAGGCAAGAAATGTCGGGAAGAGGTTTCTTTGGCTGACTTTTGGTTTCCAGCGCTTTGTCATTTTTCATTTTTAATGTGCGCCACGGGGCAGTCCAAGAGCCTCCCACACAAACCAGATTAGCCACGCCCAAACAAAGCAAAGCAGAGCAAAGAAAAAATAAAATCTAAAAGCACTAAAGATTTCTGATTTTGAGTGGCACAAAAGTACAATCTATATATATATAGGCTGGAGAAGAAAGCAATGCTGATGCTCTAATTGAGTTGCCTTCTCGAGCATGGCTGTGAGATTGTGCAGGAAATGAGGCAAACTCTCGTTTTGCCTAGTCATAAGCGTTGACTCGACAGCCCTGTTGTTGACCATAAAGGTAGCCACGAAATTAAATAAGTCCTGCTACATACACAATGAGGACAAGGCTCCAGTGAGGCTGCAACTAACAAGCACATTGACAGTCGTTAAAAGAGGACAATGACAATGGATGTCTGCTGAGTTGACTGTGCCCAGGATGCGAGGGACAGCCACAGAGCAGCCACAGCACAGCACAGCACAGCACAAGTTTTATATATTTATGAGCCACAGACAGGAATACAACAATACAATGAAGAAAAGGTAACGTCATTTGATCAAAGAATGGAAGAATGAAGCAAAGGCAAAGGCAAAAGGAGAAACGAGACAAAGAGAAAGGTGTGGAATGGCTGACTTCCGTTTCCGTCAACACGGGCGTTGAATGCTGTTTCCTGCCAAACGGCAGTCAGTCAGCCCGTTAGTCTGCTTTGTGGCTAATTTGCAAATAGAATCGAGAGGGACCAGCTTCTGCAATTTAATTACAATTTGTTGCTCTTGCTTCTGCTTGGAAAGGTGAAAACATTAAGAGCAGATTCGATCCGTCTAATGGTATCTAAGTGAAGCAACCTGTGAGTAGCAGCTACCTCAATTATAATGGAGAAGATGGCAAAATGCCAAGAGGTCAATCGACATATTGAGTTCATTGAAGTGCTTTTGCTCGCTCACCACTCGTCCTTATGCACGCAAACTTATTACTCAACACACATATGTATTTCACGTAGTATAGTAAACCAGCTTGACAATATGGTCGGAGTCACAAGGCGTATAATTAATGCAAGCAATTGTGGCCAATGTGGCAAAATATCAAGTCCGAATACCAATGAATATGTCGAATGATTTGCATGTTTCACATTGCATTGGGCATTCAATTTGGCCATGAATTATGCATATAAATATAGTTGGAGTGATAGTCGGTTATGACGAGTTTTTCAGTCATTCTCGTTTGTCACTATTGACTGTAGAATTGAAATCGGCTGAGGTATTAAAGTTATGGCAATCGTCATGAAAACATATTTGTGAGTGGACTGACTGCGTGACCATTGGCTCCTCATCTCAACCAACCTCCCGCCGACATGGTCAATGGCTCGCCCAGGGCCTGCAGCGTGTTTGCTTTATACATATTTGATTTTGCCCTTTGCAAATGTTATAGCCACAGCTCTGCAGTTTGTTTTCATAGCCCATGCCCCCCCATGAAGGGTATGGAGTCTTTCTCTCTCTTTTTCTCTCTCTTGGCCATTCCATGCCAGAGAATACGCTCGCTTCGTGGGTATCATAGTGACATGGATCGTGTTTACTTGTCATATATCATGGCAGGCGTTGCAATTTGATTGGCAAGTTTGAGCAATGCGTGGCTTCTGCCAGTCAGGCATTCTCGTTTAATGGAATTGTTTATTGCCAGGATGAAAAGTAATAATCATTTTTCAGTGCCTTTCAAAGTTATTCTCTACTCTCCTCTCCTCTCCTCTTTTACTCCATATTGTTTGTCTGATGTAATTTAAGACTTTCGCTTTACGATTTAACTACATGCTTTAAACCAGTTGCCAGTTTCCGGCAGTCGCCTCAAGGCCGCCTGCCAACATTTAAACTGCAATTCTCTGTTGGCTCCGCGTTCATTCTGATATTGTTTGGTCGCCGGGGGCCTCGTTGTCAGTCCAAATAGCCAAAGAGAGCCGACTGTCAAAGGATGTTGCCTTTCCTCGGGTTTGGCATAAAACGCTACCGTTCCCCGTTTGGCGTCCATAAAAAGGGGAGCGAATAACGCAATGGCGACATTTGCCAAAAGGGATTTCCAGAGTTTCCTCTGGACTGTGGGGCAAGCTCCGCTGTTTGCTTCGTGCGCCTAGGCAGCGACATTGACAGCGGCATTGGCATTGGCATTTTTGGGAAAGGCATGCAAATAATTTCATTTTAAAGCCAAGCTATGCGTAAAATTCACAATGAGTAACGAAAATGTTTTTAAGCATAAATCATTATTGATTACCACATGGCCGAGAAGAGCCCCCAATTCTCACAAGAGTCTGGTCTGGGCCGCACATAAGCGATGTGCTCAATAATATGTAAGCTGAAGAGCTTAAGTAACATTCATTTGTCATAATTTGCACAACACGATGATAACCAGCAACAAATAAGGCAATGCTTACGCTAGCTAGCATTTGATCAATATTTATTTCAGTGTTTATTTATACGTGCGAGCGAGCTGTGAGCAAGACGCCGTTCTCAGGATATTGGCAGCAAAAGTAGCGGCATTAAAACTGCCCTTTAATAATAAATAAATGGTAAAAGCAACTGAGTGAACCGGACAACGGACAACGGTCAGGCGAAGGCGAAGGCAAGGAGGAAGGCAAGGGGGAAGGCGAAGGCGAAGGCGAAGGCAAAGGCGCTTGCCATGTGCGGTAATATAATTTAAAGATACTGAGCACACATTAAATTCGTTTGATGGTTGTGTAACTGTTGAGCTTTCATTAGCCCGCATGTCTTTTGCTTTTCCATGTGCCTTTTTTTCTTTTTGCATTGTTTTTGTTTTGTTTTTTTTTCCGTTTTGCACTGTTCACAGTTATGCATTATACATCTGCACAAATGTTCTTTTTATGACCACCAAATGCGTGTGT
The DNA here is from genome assembly GCA_035047445.1 of Drosophila siamana. Lineage (NCBI taxonomy): Eukaryota > Metazoa > Arthropoda > Insecta > Diptera > Drosophilidae > Drosophila > Drosophila siamana. The sequence continues at coordinate 7,840,951 of JAWNPP010000004.1, read as the reverse complement.
AATTATGCCTCGAACCGACCGCCTTGGGCAACATTCCAAGCGGCCACAATGAATGTGACTGGCTGACCAAATGGTTGCGTGTTTACTGGTCCCCATACAGGCAAGTGTGTGTGTGGTGTGTGTGTGTGTGTGTGTGTGTGTGTGCGTACTTTTATGTTACATGCGGATAGCGTGAGTTTAGTGCCAGAGAATTGCCCCAACAATTATTATGATGGCTGATAAGGGACTCGCTCCCATACATACACAACAACACACACACACACACACATGAGCACACACGAAAATACACGGCAAGTCACGCACACACACTAAAACAGCGAGTCTGAATTTGCTTTGCTACGTGACTGTCGGTAATATTCTCGTGGCAACTTTGCGTATACGCAATGTGTGCGGCATGCGGCATGCGGCATGGGGTTAACATAATATGGGGCGTATACGTAATGTGACGTGCTTCAAAACTCAGCCACTACTTAGCGTAGTTGCAATGCGAACGCATGACATTTGTGACCGCCTCAGTTGCCTTGGCCTTTTTTTTACTTATTTTTGTTGTATTTTTCTTTTTCTTTTTTCGCTTTTCGCTTTTCGGGGTGCTATAGCCGCAGGATGCCCGAGTAGAAGCATGTGTGTGTGTGTGTAGAGTGTTTCTTTCACCTTGCTCACATGTGAGCGGTTGTGGAAAGGCAACAACTGTGGCTGCTTTCATTGTCATTCCATTTATGCGACTGCCGCCTCACTTGGTAATGCTTCGTGCCTTTCAGTCTGTTGTTGCCATTCTCTCTTTTTTATTGTTTATTACTCTTTTATTATTATCGCAACTGTGCGTTTTTGTTTGTTTTCCCCCGCCGTTATGCGGGTGCGATTATTTCAGCTCTGGGAGCTGCAAATTAAAGACAAAACCCCGCTCACACACACAGACACACACAGACACCAACACCAACACATGCACGGGAAAACTCGCTGATGAATTGCCAGATAATTAAATATGCCAAATGGACGTGGCTTTGCGGCAGCTTGAAGCGTAGCACAAAAAGCAAACGAGCAAGGGGAGCAACTCACTGGGACACTAGGGCAGCGGGACAGCGGGACAGCAGGACAGGTTGACAGAATGACAGCGTGACAGCTTAACAGACAGCCCAAAATGAAGCTTAAATATGCGAATGTGAAATTAGCATTTGGATTTAAACGCCAATTGCTTGCAAATGAGTTGATTTCAATGGAAATTCGCCACACACTTTGCAATCATTGGAATTACAAGGCGTCGTTAACTCTTTGAAGACTTTAAGTAATTGCTATTATTACGCATGTTATTGAGAATATAAATCGATATCGGATATTTTGCTCCATGCTGTAGACGTTAATGTAATTGAAACTGCACTTTCGCCTCCGGCTATTTAATTATCTAATGCATTTAATTACTCGAGCAACAGTTTCAATTTTCATTTGCATTCATGATAATTCTCAGCTAATTCAGCAGATTTTGCTGCTCATGCATAATTGAGAAATGCGATAAATTAACGCATTATTCACAGGCTGCGTTGATGTACAGTGGCCTAAGAAATTGCTATTCTACACAAAATGATACGAATACTCAGTTGTCGGTTTGCTAACGGCGATGAAATCGTATAATTGATGTGCCACGTTTTAATCTTAGCCACTTGACGTCGCTTACTGGTGCGTACAAAGAGCACTTAACGGCTCAGATACGAGTCTCTGCTGCGCGAATTCACAAGTATAGTTCTGCCGACGATGGCGCGAAACAAAAACAAAAAAATGGAAAAGGAAAAGAAAAATAAATGCTCGAGGATTTCATGCAAAAAAAAAACCAATGCGAGTACTTGAGTTGTTTGAGTCGAGCATAATTATGGGTTGGTTGGTTCGCTGGTTGGTTGGTGTGGGACTGCAACAGCGACTGCGGCTGTTTCTATGCCAGTTGTTTTAACATTTAATTAAAATATTGCTCATACGCCACGTGGCCGAGAGGCAAAGTAGGTTACATTTATTCATACATTATTCTGGGTTAAAAAACCTGTAAAAGCGCGACTGCTGCCAGACAAGGCCTTGGGCTGGCCATTTCCTGAGCGGCAATTACAACCAAGCAAAAGCCATAAAAAAAATCCTCAACAAAGCACGCAAAGTCGTCTGGATGTGTTCACTATACTATATATATTCCCATGCACTGTGCTACTCTGTGTAAATGTTTGCCACTGTGTATGTGTGTGTGGCTTCATAAAAATAGTTAATTTCACTAAAACAAAAACAATAACGTTACAGTCTGAAAGAAAATTGCTTTTACTTTTACTTGGTTCAAACGCCCCCCGCAAACGGGTGGACGATAAAGAGGTGGAGCTGGAGCAGGGGCTGGGGGGTGAAGCGGGGCGACAAATGTAATAAAGTTTTTTGTGTTGTTCTATTTCTTGACACACGCACTCACACACACACCCACACACACACAGTCACACACGGACAGATGCTACGTGTTCGCATTACTTATGTTATGATATTATTTATTATTCATTCGAATTCACCTTTACTTTAACCCACATTCACTTCACTTCGATTTTCGTTAATTTCTTCTATAATTCACGTACTTAAATTCATTGATGTTGTTGTTTTTAGTTTTTTTTTTTTTTTTGTCAACTTTTACGTCTTTCACGTTATTGTTACGTCTTCTTGCGTTCGGTTTTCAACTTGCGTTTGGCGTATCGAACTGCCGCATTTCAAAGCCGCCAAAATACTAAATGCCACTAACGGTACATACGCTTATAGCCACGTCTGCGTTGGCAGAGCCACCGGCAGCGACGACGACGGCGACTGCGAAGGCGGCAGCGACGCAACAGCGGCAGAAATTGACAATTGGGGCGTCTGCGCAATGAAGGCGCCGTAAAACGAAAACAAACTTAACACTTCGCTGGTACCCATTTTAAAAACAATAGCATCAAGTTAATATTTAACAAAACTATTATTAATAAATTTTACGCAGAAAACCACCAAAAATCTATGCACAGAATAGGGAAAAAGCACTAAAAGTGTAAAACGTTTAACAAAGCAATCACTTTTACCTAACTTTTTTACTTGACTTATTTTAAATACTTTATTTTAAATTCTTGTATTGTTTTAAACTGAACTGAAAACGTCCTGTCTAATCTCCTATCGTCCTGTTCTATCTTCTTATATTAAACAGATTAAACGTATTTTAATTTGAGGGCGTCATCTATTGGACACAATAGGAACTGTGCGAAGTACACAGCATGAAGCTAAATGCTATGAGACTCGGAACTAGTTCAGACAGGAACGCAAAATTGCAGCATATGGCTATGCCCTGCATACAAGAGGCAGATAGAGACAACCATATATTACAGTGCAAGCCGAGCTGCCAATTTGATTGCGCGGGCTAATTAAAAAAATTTGAATCGCATTGAAACAGTTACGAAATTACGTTTAATTAATCATATTTATTATAAACGAAATAAGGTCTAACGATTTTGGATGAAAAATACTTTTTGGGGCAAGCTTAGGATATAAAACTAAAAACAAGTGTAAAAACATATTAAGGGCCTATCACAATACAACAACTTTGAACCGCTTAGACTAATGACTCGTACACAATAAATATAAATTACTAAGGAATAGTTGACCACTTGTCTAATTGTCCAGTGGCACAATCTTCATGCGCCACGCATTCTTAATCATATCCGCCGCTTTCTCCGCAATCATAATGACAATTGCATTCGTATGGCCAGCCGGCACATGCGGCATTATCGAGGCATCGGCTACACGCAGATGCTGAATACCATGCACCCTCAGCTGGGGATCAACGACTGCTGTGGGATCCGTGGATGGTCCCATCTTGCAAGTGCCCGACTGATGTTGCAAACTGGAGCCATAAAGACGCAGGCAGCAGCGCCAATAGGCCTGGCTGGCAAACGCCAGATGCTCACAGCCCGGAAAGGCGCGGGCATGGAAACGAGTGCCGACCTGCTGCATGGATTTGGTGCGTGACAACTTCAAGATCTACAAGCGAAAATAAATTTAACAACGCATTCACAACTCAAACGCATTTCATACCATTTCAATGCCCTCGATCATGGCGCGCACATCGTCGGGATGCTGCATGAAATTGGGCTCCATGCGAGGCCAATGGAAGGGATTGCGACTGCGCAACGAGATGCGTCCAGTGCTCTTGGGTCGCAGCAGCACCGGCACCATGCCAAACGTTTCCTTGTGCTGAATGTCGCCAAACATTTTCTCATAAAACTCGTCCGTAATGCCCAGCAAATCACGCAACGTGCCAAAGCGATCTCCGCTCAGCGAGCCGGCGCCCAAGACGAGCTCCATGTCCGCATAATCCGCAGCTAGGTAGTAAAAATAAAGCTATTACAATGACTGACTGCTAGTTAAACATATTCACTAACTCACCGAAGCTGGAGCTCGGCGTGCGCACAAAGGCGAAGGCCTCAGCGCCGCCAGGAATCGTGTAGGGTCCCTGGCCGGCGAATATGTAGCGTATAATGTCCTGGGGATTGAGCAGACGTGCATCATTCACGGTGGAATCGTTGACCATAAACACGAGGCCATTCAGCGTGATGTGATCCTGCAGATTGTAGCCAACCCGCAGATTCTGCACCACGGGAATGTTGTGCTCCTCCAGATGCGAGCGTGGCCCAACGCCGGACAACATCAGCAGCTGTGGACTGGCTATAGCGCCAGCTGAGAGTATAACCTCCTTGCTGGCGCGCACCACAAAGCGTCGTCGCTGCTTGGTGAACTCCACCCCAACGGCCACCTTGGTGTTGGGATCGATGAGCAGCTTGGTCACCCAGCTCTTCATGGAGATGTGCAGATTGCGACGCTGCAACACAGGCTGTATGAAGGCCTTGCTGGTGCTGCAACGTCTGCCCTGGCGTATGGTGGCCTGGGCACGAGAAAAGCCCAACAAATGCTCGCCATTGGCGTCGGTTATCTCGTAGCCCAGCTCGCGACTGGCCTTGAGGAAGGCCTTCAGCTGACGCGACTTGTAGTCCGTGTACTGCACATCCAGCGGCCCATTGCGGCCATGATAGGGCGACTTGTACAGATCGGGAATGCCAATGCGTTCTGATTTCTTGAAGTAGGGCAATACCTCGGCATAGGACCAGCCCGTGTTGTTGGCAGCCGCCCAGCCGTCGTAGTCCTGGCGATGGCCGCGCGTGTAGAGCATAAAATTGATGAGACTTGTGCCACCAATGCCGCGTCCTTTGGGCCAATTGCAGACGCCGTTACGCAGTCCCTGGCAGGCGTTGGGCGTGGGCTCCGACTTGTAGCCCCAATTGTAGCGCGTTGTTTGCGTCAATGCCGCCGTTAGGGGCACATCGCTGATGAATGTCTCCTGATCGCCCGCCTCCAGCAGCAGCACTCGAGACGATTTAATCTCGCTCAATCGATTGGCCAGCACACAGCCCGCCGAGCCGGCGCCCACAATGATGAAGTCATACTCGGGCAGAAACTCGTTGGTGTCCGGTATGCGAGTGTTCAGCAGTGTGGTCTCGAAGTCCCGCACCAGATCGACCAGCAGCTGGCTGTGACTGTAGCCGTAGCACATCCAGAATATCAAAATGTACGCTAACCGCATCTTTATTAGCTGCATGTATCTGTGGCTGTGTCTGTAAAGTGAAGCACACACACACACATATTAAGTATACGTAAATGAATGCTAATTAACGAAACGTTCTAAATGCATATTAACAATGAGCTGTAAATTGCGTTGACCTTCGATTTCACTTCTTTTGCTTTTTTTGCAGTTTGGTTCTGGCCAAAACATATTTCACGCCCTGCTGAGTATCTGACTATAGCATACTATTGATTTTCCTTTTTAGCTCAAGTTCAACAAGTTTCAGGTTACATCGCCAATGCGGCCCATAAAAATAATAATATATTTGCGAAAAAACCAAAGAAGAAAGAAAAACAATAACAAAACACACACCAAAGATCGTTAACCGGTTCGTGATCAAAACAGAAAAATTGAAGAAGTTACCAAAGCAAAATACGCAAAAATAATTCGAGCGCAATCGTAGCAAAAATATTTACCCGTTGACGCTGACCCATAAAACACACGCGGATGTTCATAAAAGACTCACAGACACAATCAAAATCAATAAGAAACATCAACAAAATGTGTAAAAGCCGATAAAAGGCGCGGTATGAAAATAAAGCGACCAATTTTTACCCTTGCAGTTGTAATTAAATTATTAAAATTATGTGCGCTTGAATTAAGTTAACGCCAGCGGTTTCACTTCGTTTACTTGAAATCCAAAATTGAATTGCTATTGCCCATCTAGTTCACTAATATTTATAAATTATTAACTTCTATTTGACCTCTCCGACTGTCATCTACATCAAACCAATCGACGCAATTGTTGCGGCCTGTTAAGGAGCATCATAAACTAAATTAAATTGCTTAAAGTGGTGGGTGTGCTGTGTTTCCAAAAAAAAAAAAAGTTGCTTTATATGCAAATGAAATTGGTTTTGGGAATTTTGAACATTTAAGTCCATTAGAGGCAAAAATTGCACGAACAATAAATAGCAGAAAAAAGAAGGTATTTCAATTAACCCCAATACGTTTTGCAGACAGCTAGACAACAAGGTTTCAGAGTTGCAGATTCAAACAACAATATCCAGTTACAGATACATCTGCCATTGGCTGGTTGTCTGTGCTCAAGTTCTTTTACGTGCACAGCCTTCAGTATGCTTTCGACACACAATCACACACGTACGCATTCCTAAACTGAGCGAGTAATACTCATCAGGTTAACTTCTTTTGTCACAACAATTTGTTTTGCTGGCTTTGAGAGCAGCCTATCAATAACCGGTCAACAGTCTCCCGCATAGAACTGACCTACGTCAAGGGTCTCAAGGGTTATTAACGACCGAAGGGCAATGAGCTCATTAATGTTCTTCTTGTCTGGCCTATACAACCAACAGTTCTTCATTCGTCGTGGCAAGTGTCCATAATGCGCTGACATAAAAAACTGGTTGGCAATAATTTCAGTAAAAATTGTTATTATTTATAACGAAAATTTTTCAATCAGCGATAGCAGCACACGTTTGCTTCATGCCACTTGCCAGTTGGAAGTTGCTAGTTGGCGGTTGGCAGTTGCCCTAATTGAGTTTATGCCCCAGCATACATTTGAGTTTATTAACTGTGTCCAATTAGCAAAGTTTTAATAGCTGGCGCGACGAATGTCTACAGGGTTTCGAGTTATCAGCGATTCAAATTAACTTTAAAATTGGTTGGGGAATCGTTATCAGATTTTTCAAGAATAACTTGAACATTCAAATCTTTAAACTGTTGCATAAAACAAGTTTTATATTTTACCAATTTGTATTTAATTATTTTGTATTTTTAAAATCAATATTTAAAGTCCAAATTTGTTTAAGAATCATTATTTAATTATTTTGTATTTTTAAAATCAATATTTAAAGTCCAAATTTGTGTAAGAATCACTGAGGGATATACAGAAGAATTTCACAATAGAATAATGCAATTATTGTCATTTTAAGCACATCTCACAGAAAACCAATTAACACATTCTGTTGATTTGTTTTGCGCACAGATTTCAAATGTCTTTTATTTCACTTATAGAAGATCATCATTTTGTTATGATCACAATTACGTCAAAAGCACAAGATCCGTCTCAGAGTCTCTAAATGCATGTAGAACACTTGGAATGCGTTTTGAAATTCTAAACACGTTTTATTCGCCTGCAGTTAGAATGCACTTACGCAATGTACGTGTTGCTCTCCTTCAATAGATTTATATGTGCAGAGCTATATATGTGTGAGTTATCAGAGATACTTTTAAGAGATACTTTTTCACTTTTATTGGAAACTCGATTTGCTACTGCGCATGCGCGCGCGTTGCTGTCCACTGGCTAAATGAATCGCGGCTGGCGACGCCTGCAAAGTTGAAGCCTATGCCGGACAAGTCAAGACAGGTAGCTGCCGGTTAAGTCGGTCAGATTTTGGCGCTACGTTTGGGACAACACGCAGCCCGCAGCGCCGGACGTCGGACCTTGGTCCAGAGATACGAGACCCACACACGCAGATACAGCTAAACAGTTGTACAGGCTTTTGGCGCGATGCTGATGATATTTTCAAGTTCATCGGCTGAACTTGCAAATTTCATGCGTGTTTATTTACATTTTTTTTTGTTTTCTTTTTATGTAAAACTATTTTCGGCATCTTGAATTTGCCCCGATTCGCCAGGCCGTGCCGTGTGCTGGGTATTTTGGTTTAGTCACATTCGAAAATTTTTGCATATTTTGGACGAAAATTTAATTAGCACCCGTTTTATGCCCATAATGTTGCCGGTGTCAAGCATGTGTTAATCCAAAATTTAGTGCTCTTCGATTAGCAAATAGCTGTGAACAAATAAAACTATGATCTGTGGCGCTTCCGCCATGCATTGTACGAGTATTTATCCATCTCGTTGACTGTTCAAGTTCAATGTCATGCAACGCTGCGCTTTACATCAATCTCAAAGATACTTGTATCACTGTGTATCTTTTATCTGATTGCTTGTATCTCTATGCGCCTAATGATGACTTCATGTTACAACGATTACAAATTTAAAGCTCTGACGTTATAATTTGCATACGAACCGCATTAAGACCCAATTCATAAATGGCCACATAAAAGCAGCCACAGCAACAGCAATAACAACAACGATACAACAACAACAGCTGTAAAGTTACTCTTCATTTGATTTCGAATTTTGAGCTGTTTTTGTTGCCACTTTCAAAATCAGCTTTTTGGCGCATTCGACCTTCAGTACCGGCGCAGCAACATTTTGTTCGTTTTTATGTTCGATTTCTGCTTCTTCTTTTTGTCGTTTTCCTATGGGATTTATTGCTAAAAATCCAAACAAATTGCAGTCTGCCTCTGCTCTGCCTTTGTTTAGACTTCCATAGCTGCTATTTGCACAGATTTTATGCATATTCATTTTCCATGACTTGGCAACTGTCAAATTGGCTGCTGTTTGATTTGAAACGAGTGCACACACTACTCGTTTTCAAGCTCACGCTCAAAACTCACACTCAAGTGATCATAGTTCATAGTCCTAATTGATAAAAGTTCCAAAAGCTGAGACAAAACGTTGCTAATTTCATTTCAAAGCGCTAAACAATTAAAAACGAATGTTTCTGATCAACGATCATCGATAATGTCTCAAAAAAAGTGATAGTCTACTCAATAATATACTCATAACGGCCAATGATTTGGCATTTTTTATTCGTGACTTGTGAACGAGACAAAAATAGCAACGATATATAAATTTAAAAAATATTTTAAAAGAGGGGTTGGGTGTCACAAAATCTAAATTAAAATAAATGATAAATGACAAACATGCATGCTTTTATCTGATATAAAATATTAAATTTATTTCATTTGAAAAAGTTCAATTTAAATGTATTAAATAGTTAAAAAAATAAATGTGTAAGCCCATCAGGAAAAACAATACATGTTAATTTAAACTAACATAGGAAATGATTTTGGAGGTTTCAAATGATGACAATGACAAAATGATTTAAACATCTGAGAATTCTTAAGTTTGTTTAGATTAACAATGACTATGTAATGAGTGGATTCGAATTTCAATTCAATTTCCCTATTTACAAATAGGTTGAAGACTGGAACGAGGCATAGAGTTCTTAGCCACTTACGGCTAAATGACATCATTATAGTCTGACGAAACGAAGTTATTTGCGAGTAATAAACACAAGCAATATATTATCTTGCATTGCTAAAACAACCTTCGCAGTTGTCTTAATTATGTTCTACAAGTACTATAAAATATTTGCATGCATTCTGTATATGCTAATTGGTTGACCAAAGTATGTCTCGAACACGAATTAACAAGTGCAATGCATCGCACATATTAGATACAAGTGCACATAATTTGTGAGAGTCCACAAAAGTTATTTATAGTCAAGTTGGAGTCGTAAAAAGTGTACCACAAAAGTAAGTGAGAAAATAAATAAAAATTAATTACTCTACTCTAATCGGGCAGCCAAATAAGTAGCCATCCAACGACCTTGCCAAGGCCAAGCAAAGAGTTCGTCTAATCGTCTAGATGTTTAACAATTTACCAACGGTCAACGCGATGTCGGGTAGCCAAACACCATTCACACGCCGCAATCTGATTCCATTAAAATTATAAGCACAAACACTGTCACAATCACAAAGCCCAAAACAAAACAATAACAAACATAAATTACCGGACTCAAACTCTATGAACATGAGCACAAATCAAGTTCAACTTCAACTTTAACTTCAACTCCTATTTCAAAAGGTGGCAACAATTCTCTGCTTTTGTTCGACATTTACGCCCACTCAGTGTCAAGTGGGCAAAGGCTGAGTCCGAGCTGGGTTGGAATTGAGTCTGGGCACTATAATTTGTCTGATGCTCGTAAATCACGTGTCTAACACCAAATGCCGTTAAAAAATGAAGACGTGAGCAGCACAAAAACCAGCAACTGCTCCAAGCCAAAGCTGTCGGCAATAAAATCAAAAAATGCCTTAAAACTAATAACAATAACTGTTGCAACAACATACTTAGAAATAGCGCATGCAAGTGATGGACGAACAGATACCTCTTATTCCACTGAAAAGTTACAAAATCAGAATCAAATCACATGTATGTTCCCACAGGATTCGTTTACAAATTCAGCAGAATATTTCCACTGATTGTGATTATCCATACAACCCGTCTATATGTATGCAGGGTAAACAAAACAAAGGCAGATGTCAAGCCATTTGGTAAAATTATAAATGCCATGCGTATAAGTTTATGATTGCAAAGCTGACAAATGACAGCAGCCAAAAATAAATAAGAGACAAAAGATTGAATTGACATGCAGAAGATAGAAGACAGAAGACCCACATAAGTAATCAAAAAGCCGAAAACCGCTGAATAGTACTCGAATGGCTTTGCTCATGAGCAGACAGACGGGAGGGGAGCAGATTAATTGAATGAACTTGAAACAATTCAAGTGTAATTACATATTGACGGGTAATAGGTTGCAAATTATGACGGAGCATTCCAGAAATCAGAAAAAGTTATGATTTTTAAAGTGATTCTCGTTTAAATTAAATTTTGATCCCATTATCTATTGAACCCGCAGATGGTTCGACTTTTGTAACTGACTAAAGCTACTTGGAACAACCCCGCAATCATGCTTCTCATGTTTAAGTTGACGGCAATTCAACATCATGTTTTGAGACGGTCTTTGAACACTTTGATTGGTGTTATTGACACAACCAATAAGTGTGGGCCATTCCATGTTTTACTTATTGTATACTTCTTGTGTTGTTCTTCTGATTTCTGTTGAAATTCGCAATAAGTGAGATAAGAGCAAAGACATCGTCATGTGATTATTTTTTCAGTTCATTAAAATGAAATTTATTTGAAATTTGTATGATTTTTATTCAAGATTGTTGTTGTCTATTTGCTAATAATCTATTATAGCTATAACATTTATGTACGTAAGTAGAAAATGTAAATTAAATGTTACCATTTTTAAAAATACATCTTTACGCGTTTAGTATTCAGAATTCGAATAAGTTATTCTTAAATTGTTTTGGTTTTGCTCTGACTTAATGAATTAGTACAGCTATCGATTTATCAGATTTGTATTGATTATTGAATATGGGACTCACAAATAATTAACTATGTTTTACGTATAGAGGTTTTGCTAGGCTTAGTTTAATGAACAAATTGCTTTCTATTTGTATTTGTGTGTTTGAAAGAACGCTAAGTCAATTCAATTACTTGCTGTGTAAAGCCAAAAGCGTCATTCTAGTTCTAAAATGATTATGTCAGTTTTTTGTTTGTAAAAACCTAAAGTTCTAGGTATTACTAATAGACTTTTAAATATTTATAAATTAGTTGGATGTAAAAAATGTTGAACATAAACATACTTAGCAACTACTTACATACAAGTAATTATTTTTGACTTTTTCTGATTTTCTATAAATAGTACTTTTTTCATGTATATGTTTGTGTATTGTTTTTTCATAATTTTTTTGTATATTCAAAGTGTTAACTCACACTCTGCTTTCTTTGTTTTCATAATTATAAATGTAATCAGTACGAATTGCTCAAAACTCAATTCCGCGTGACACAGAATTCTTCTTTCATGCCAAATCTCAATTCGAGCCGCATTACTTTAAGGGAACTTTAGGATTTCAACGGATTTCAACTCTGATTACGAATTTTTGAATTAATTAAAAATAAATTTAAAACAATTAACGGCTAATAGGGTTTTCTGCGAGACCAATATTAAGTATGCGCTGGTGAAAGGAAATTCTGTGACGCAGCGGAATGGGTTATTTTCTGGCTGCCGCCCAAAAGTATGCAGCAAATTTCCATAATTGCTTGTCGCTTAATGACGCAGCAAAACGTTGCTCACTTTGCTGGGCGATTCCGTTTTAACCGTGACTTTGTCACGAAAATGACGATTCTCGGGATTTGCCAGCACCGAGGCAATGAACTCGGATGTCTCCAGCTGCAATTGAGCCAAACGCTTCTGAAGCAACTTATTTCGCTGCACAAGCTTGATGGTCTTGAGGGCAATGGAGAGTAGTCCCTCATTGTGTGAGTGATATTGTGGCTGAATGTGCGGCTTGATTGGCTCCAATGCAAACTTATATCCACTGTCACCATCACCCTGATCCTCTTCCTCATCATCGTCGTCTTCATCATCTCCGCTCGGCATTTGATCACAGAATTTGGCTGTTGCTGTTGTCTTGTTGTTGCCACTTCCAAAGATGAAGCTGTTGCTGTTGCTATTGCTGTTAGCTGTTGTGGGCTGTAATACTGTTTTAATGTTGTTGTTGTGGCTGCTGCCGCTGCCGCTGCTGCTGCTGCTGGAATGTGTGCGTGATATCTGTATGCTTGTCATCTCGTTGCAATCACTGTTGGTGTACTCATCGAGTTCCATGCGCTCCAGCTGTTGCTCAGACTCCGATGACGATGTTGATGATGATGACGATATGATGCTCTTCGAGATTTGCTGCAGTCTGGACGGCACACGAACAATGCGACGCCTTTGTTGACGACCCGCCGAGTGCATTGAACCTTTGGCAACTGCAAATAAATCGAAGAAAACAATAAGCGTCAATCAAACAGTAAATAAAGCAAACAAGCAGAAAATCATAAGTCCCAAAAAAAAAAATACAGTCTGTGCCAAATCTGCGCGCACATATGTATCGTATAAAAAATATGTCTGATGACACTCTATATATAAAAGAAGACATAAATATGTATGTTGGCAGTTTTATTGAGGAGCGACTGCAAGCTAAAGTGTAATCGAGACAAGCCTAAAAGTATGCAACATAAAATTTGCTACAATTTATCATACCATTTGATTGAAGTCAATAGATTCTCAATTCGTAAGAGAAACCCCAACTCATAAGAGTGCATACAAATATTACCACAAAAAGTAACATGGACACATGATAATCACATTTGTCACGCTAAGTGCTTTATACTTGTATATTCGGTATTGCCTGAGCTATTTTTAGATGAACTCGCTGCGCACAATTTGCACATGGCTCGCAGCCCCTTTAGCTAATCAGCCAGCGCACCTCATTGGCGTCTATCAGCGACCATGCCGCTGATATGTATACATAAGTTTGTTGGTGTGTTCATCGCGTGTGTCGCAAAACGTGACCACAGCTCGGGGCCAGTTGTTGTCAACTACATTGGCGATTTCAGCGCGTTTCGCATCAATTTGCAATGCTCGTCACTAAGCACATGCACAATGCAAAAGCCTTTGCCTGCACAAATCATGGATAATACACATTCGTATAAGCACACAGACATACACATACACATACACAAGTAAGCACCCACTGTGAATTGTAAACAACAAACAGACATGGTCTACTGTTCCTCCCGAAGAGAGAAATCATTTTGCAATTAGAGCTTCCGGCACTGTGTCTATGGTCAGGGTCGACGCATCAACTTTGAGCACATGGCCGAGATCCGTTGATGCCGTAGTTGCCGTTGTGGTCGCCGCTGAATACGGGGCATTCAGCACATTGTGTGTTGTGTTGTGTTGTGTTGTGTTGTGCAAATAAAGCAGTATTTCGATACGCTGCACCAGTGTAGTGAAACGTGAGAACGGGCATTGGCCCAAGGGCATGCTGGGAGGCGGAGGGGCAAATTACTGGGGTTCCAGTTTATTATTAAGTGTGTGCGTTTGTGTGCACTAAGGTGACGCATGGGGGTCTCTTTGTAATAGGTGCTAAGTACTGCAATCGAACGTGCAAATAGTTTCGCAAATGAACAGCGATTTATACAGTTCCACTCTCTCTTAGTCTCTCTTGCTACTATTTAGCTCTTGCGATTTCTTGTTTGATTTCGTATTTTATAAATAGGTTCTTGCGTGCCATGCATTCCCAGAGGTATATGTATATATTTTTAGCCTTAATGAGCAACTTATCGTTTGAGAGTCTTAATCAATGCACATAATGATTAATAAATAATACTTATGAAGCCTAATTAATTATTAGCTTTAAAATACTATTTATGAAGCGAGAAAGTCATTAGTAAGTATTAGATAAGCTCAACGCTAATTAGCATACGAAACATAATGCATAATTTCGCAATTACCTAATCAAATTCCTGTCGTAGAAGCTGCATAACACAGAACCGAAAGTTCTCCCCCAATGCAAAAGCGATAAAACTGAATGTGTGTCAACTTACGCGAAGCCACGTGGCCGTTGCTCTGTTGCCGTGTTGCATCAGACGCTGCCCTTTAACGTAAGCATTTTCATGCTGCGTGTTTCAGACATGTGCAGAGCCATAAGACGTAAGTAAGAACGTAAGACAATTGAATGCGGAAATGTGTGGTGTTGACTTTGTTGTTGTCACCTTCGCATTTCCGCAGTTGCCACCCCCTTGCGAGCCCCACGTTGGCGTGTTTACTTCCTGCAATGCGGCAGTGTTCGTCATCGACTTATGCAAGTGTCGAGGTCCCCCACGAGGCACTTGCACTCGACTGAGCAACGCCAATGAACATTTATCTATTTGTCGTTGCTGTTGCTGTTGTTGCTGTTCTCATTTCTCGCACATTGCCTCGCTGTGTAGTCGACATACATATATATGTATATACATAAATGTGCTCGCTTGTTGTATGTCTTGACACACGTCTGAAGGTCTGTGGTCTCCGCTCTCGGCTCTCGGGTCTCGGGCCTCGAATCACGAGTCTGGGGTTGGGGTCTGGGGGCGTCTGTGGCCTCGTTAGCATCACCACGACGTGCACACACGTGCCGTCCACTCACATCAAATTAGTTACTATTTATGCTTAATTAAAGCAAATGTCGTTGGAGCCATGGCATTAGCAATGCCCACAAAAGTCACCTACAATTGCTTTCTAAATGTATGTCATTTATTGCCGCAACAGGCAAACATCTATAAATACAAAAGCCAACAGGCCAAACGATGAACCTACATTATGCACACTGGCACCAGCACACACGAGCTTGTAAACAAATTCCTATGGAATAACAATCAGCTAATAGCTGCTCTTTATTTGTGGCACCGATGAATTTCCAACCTTAGCAACTGCTGCTCAGAGGAAAGTTTCTCACATTGTTGTCTAAACAAATTGTGTGTGTGTTCGACTAGCGTCTCGACGCGTCTTGTCTAGCTATGCATGGGGAAATTAATTTCATGCCAAATAGCACAATTATTTCATTAAATTTCTGATTGCATCCCACTGTGCGATACTCAGGTTGTTACGTTGTGATTGCCTGCGGGGAGAAGGGCGCGCAACTAGAAGATTCATAGGCGCCTGCACGTGGCTTCGTCACACCCATTTAGCATTCAACATTTTAACGTGTTGCTGGAAATTAGTAGGAAAATAAATAAAAAAGAAAAAAAAACACGAAGAAGGAGAAAAAGCATTTTGAATGAATTGCGTTGAATATGGCACCAATAAAAGCCGGCGACAGCAGCAACAACAACAATCTGAGCAGCAACATCAAACAGAGCAATAAAAAGCCAAGTCGGCAAAAGTCAAAAGCAACCCAACAAATGTGGGAAAATTGTAAATAAGCCAGCAAAAGTGGCACAGCCATAGAAACAACAGCAACAGCAACAAAAACAATCAGAAAAGGGGCAACCCAAAAAACGTGCCACACCAACTGGCAACAATATAAAGGTTACGACATATCGCATACTCGCTGTGTGTGCAAAATATTTCGTTGCTGCTGTTTTTTTTTTTTTTTTTGGTGTATAAATGCTTATACAATATTTATGTTAAGATTTCTTGTGCCCATTGAAGTGGCGGCCATTTCAGCTTATTTATTTACAATTTCGAGCTTCTTACTGTTGTTGTTGTTGTTGTTGCTATTTATCACATTTCGTTTTTCCTAGAAAACCACAACATCTTGTGGTCAATTAGTGTCATGTTATGATAAATGATTGAACGATGATGAAACTACCATTCGCGTACTACGAAATCGATTAACAAGCAATCGCGACTGATAGATTCATATTTTTGGACCTGTAGTGCATCAATTTTAAAGTTCTAAAGAATTAGTTCAACTAATTCATGGGCTTAAATCACTAAAGATCTATTCTGTTTGTATTTGAATAAACAATAGATTATTTAAAGCAACTGTTAGCTTCTTAATACAGCCAACCTATTTTGAAGGCACATATATTTTTAGCAACAGATGAGTTGAGTTGAATTGAGACAAACAGCCTCTGTCTAAGCCTTTAGAATTCGCATTGAAATCCATTGGAGGTTGGGCAGATGCTTATATAAATGTGTCGCTCAAGCTAAATTTCCAGAGAAACTGTCTGCTGCCAAACAGACTTTGCATTGCTGACGCAAATTGTTACCATAACAAAGTCGCGTGCCAAAGCAAACAGGCGGCGGCAGCAACAGCCGCAACATGCGGCAACATGAAGCAGGCAACACGTGAAGCGTGCACACTGCATTTGTGGGGGGCACGTTGCAATCGAGCGGAACCGGCTAACAGCGTTTGCTTGACCAAGTTTACATAAATTAATTAAACATGTCCAAGTAACGTGAGTTGCAGCTGCAAATGGCTTAAAAATAGCAAACAGAATAGCAACAATATCAACAGCAACAACAGATATCGACGCATATGGCTCTCGTTACGTATACGCCACGTGGGTCAGTCAAGTGTCTTACTCACCATAGTTCAGCACAGCGCTGTTCTGTGTGGCTCCAGCTGCTGCTGCTGCTGCTGCTGCTGCTACTGCTGCTGCCCCCGATGCTGTCGCAGCTGTGTTTGTGTTTGATTGAGCCACGCCCATGTTTCCACGTCGTCGCGCCTCCTTCATGCTCGTCACTCGCACTTTCTTCTCCGAACAGACGGTGGGTGCCATTGGAACTGCAAAAAAAAAGTGGGGAAGAAGATGCAAAATTAATTGGCCGTCAAATTGATTAATTGATTGATTGACTAGATGTCAAAGTGTCCAAATGTCATGCCCGTTTGCAAACAACGAAAATTAATTTAATAATAATACTGTAACGAGTTCAATCAACTTCTTGAGACAATTATTTGCGCTTTTGCGAATGCGCGCTCGATGAGGATGAAGTCATCATCATCATCATTAACATCAAAGGGGAGCAGCAATCGAAAAGATTATTAATTTCGCACGTGCCAGAAATTATACTAGCTTACAAAACAATACGAATTTCTTTCATGATCTCACTGGCGATTATTTAATGCAATATAAGTGTCGTCTGATACAAAACTCTGACTGTGACTCTGCCACGTTTAGATAATTGTACCGTAATCTCTGATCTATATATATATACATATTTATCCCCTAAGTAGTGATGAATACAACAACTTATTTAGAAGCTGACATAACATTTCACATATTTAATATGGCGGCGCTTAATCGTTTTTGGAGTCCTTAATGATCGGATTAGGCCAGAACAGCTGCTGGTAGCGGTGCGTAATCATCATTCAAAGGTTGCCAGCAGGCAGCTCCTTATAAACACAAATAACACACTTGAGTATTAGTTACTAAGCTGTGGAAAACATCTTTATTATTAAGCATGTATATTTCATCGTTTCATTTAATCTGTTGGAATTTGCAGTGCATTAGTCATTCAGTAAGATAAACAAGGTATATTGCCCTTGAGTAACGGTGCCCTGAATTCCCAAAACCGTTGACGGAACCAACTGAGCTGTCATTCGAACGAAGCCCACAAGCAGCGAGAGCCAGAGCTGACAGAGCCCGAGCACGAGCAGCACAACACAAGTGGCAAAAACAGCAACAACAAAAGCAAGATTATTTTGGCAGTCCCAGCGCAGCTGAAGCTCATTAACCATGCCCCAAATCTAAGCTTAGCAATGGCCATGACGAAGACTATGTTTATATTAGCGCGAGTTTGCTGGCGGGGCAATTTCGCAAGAGGTAAACAAACTTAAAACAGCAATCGTTGTGGCAAGTAAGTATTACGTGGCAGATCCCCCAAGAATATATATATACATATATTTTGTATGTAGGTATATCGATAGTCCACATTTTGGCGCGCATGCAAATTGCTCGAGTGCTCGACTGTTGTTATTGTTGTGCTGTCAGCCAGATGAGCTGATGCCACGGGGCTGCAGCAGAGTCAGAGCAGAGGCGACGACATCGACTGCGACAGCGACGGCAACGGCAACAGCGGCAGCCCTGCGAGGCAGTCAAATTCAAATTGAAAAAGCCCAAAAACAACAAGAGCAACAACAACAACAACAACAACAACGACAGCGATGTTGTTGACGGCACGTGTATCTCTTGAGTGTAATTACATTTGGAAAGTGTGCGGCATCGCGGCATCGCGGCCTCTAAGAGGCATTTTCATTTTAAGTACTTGTGGGGCGTGTGGGCGTGTCAGCTAAGCGGATTTCACAATGCCAACAGAACAGAATTGTTGTCGATGTGCCAATATGCATAGCTTGAAATTACATTTTATTATTTATGCCTTCTGCCGTCTCAGCCTTCACATTCAGTCAGACATCCGGCAATATGCGCATACAAAACACTTTTCGCTCGAACCTCTTAGAATCATGGCTAAGCCATCATCATCTTGGCCACATCCCCGGCATTAAAATGTAACAAAAACCAAGAAGCGTAACGTATGCCAAGCCTTAACGAATGGCCCCAATGGTATATTTGACGTACACGCGCTGTTTTTGTATCCCCTCAGCAGTGGACACGAACTGTCGGCGGCAAGAAGGGAATTGGGCAGCGAATCGGCGGCACAGTGGGCAGGAAGAGGTGGCAACAAACAATTTTTGAGCTGAACTGAGTCGTAAACAAATGATATGGCAATGTGAAATAGAGCCAGAAGCTGACTAAGAGTATTTGCCGAAGCTTGAATACTCTTCAAATACGCCCGCTAAAAATAGTCTAATCTTTATTAATAGTCTGACAGATGCAAATATATTAAATAGTTGGCCTGTTTACTTTGTTGAGTGCTACTGCACTGACATCCCACATACGCACATCATCTATTTATTTGTGTTTGCATTCGCCATGCCTGCTTCTGATAGTCAAAAGTCTCGTTGTCCGGCATTCATATTTGCAAATAAAAATACTTGTGTGATATAAAAGCCGCTTGCCTATTTCACTCGAAAAGTGGCCTGATGATTCTGGCTTGCCTCGAACTGGATGGAAAACGAGCAACACGTGCCGCTGCAGGCAAAAAGCAGAACATAAAGTAAAAAAAAAACAAAAAAATTAAATAAATAATAATAATAAAAATATAAACAAAAATAAGTTACTTGAGTCATTCGTGTATCTCGCTGCGTCTGTAGTAGACACACAGTGTGTGTGTGTTTGCTACATGAATCAAGTGTTCTCGAAAAACAATTCGAAACACGCTTAGGCCGTCACCTGGAGCTGCCGTATTGTCGGCTGTATCTGCTATATGGTATTTGCTACCTGCTGGAGGTCATGTCAATCAATGGCCATAATGAGAACTGCCACTGCGTGTGCATAAATTAGCCAAATAATTGTTGGACACGACAAAAACACACAACGCAACACGACACGACACGCCAGCTGTCGAACTGATGTTCAAGTTGGGCTCAACAAGCGGCCGGGCCGGGAAACAATGGACCAGGCGAACAGCTCATTGACTTCTAAGACAAAACACGGGAAATTGGGCGCACGATGGCGTGGCTTAAATTGTTGGGACGTTTGAGGCGTTCGAGGCGTTTTCAGGGCAATTACTTTTGCTAGAGCCTCGACAGTCGAGAACAAAGCCAGCAGTCTCAGCCGACCCCAAATTAAATTGTTATTGTCAACGCAGTACAACAACGCTAACAACAACAACAGCGACAGCGGCAACAAAAATACGCTGAAGTTCAAGAAACTCTCGGGCTTTGCAGTTGCTGGCGTTGAAGGCGTTGTCATTTTGAAGTTTATTTGGCGTACATGTTACGCTGCGGGGGCTAACGGGCATGCGAGAGTATGCGAGAGTAAATATCGTATCATACGACAAAAGTCACAACAACAAAAGGCCGCACACATTGTCATGCATATGATATGTTATTTGTGACGTCTGCACCTCATACACGTACGCACCGACACACACACACACACACACACAGACAGGCAGACACACACACACAGGCATACACAGAAATATTAAACAGACGAGTTGTCTGCCTCTCTTGTTTATGTTTCGAGAGCACGTAAGTCATGAAAAGCGTTTTATATTGCACTTGGGCTTCATTTGCTTAAATGTCACCAGCAATTCCCCGGCTCGCATTAGCCTTTAAATTTGTATAAACTCGTATTCATACGCAGACCCGCCGTACCCAATTCGCATGTACATAAGTGTGTGTGTGTATGGTTAGCCCCCCATTCATTAGTTGAAACATCAGTTTTGCACGTGAGAGGCAGCACAATGCAGGAAAAGCAAAAGCTTTGCACAAGTGCTATTAATTATAAATTTATGCATATTTAAGGCAACCTTGAGGGCATCAAATGATCTCAATAACACAACCTAATTTGGCAACCGAATGGTTTTTAGCTTTGCACCACTTGAAGCCACATTACGCATTCGCCATGTGTGCTGTCGCGTTCTGAGAAAACTTGGTGTCATTTGAATAGCTTTTTAGCACTTATTAATTACTTTTGTACTTAGCATTGATCAATATTTATCAATTACAACTATTTCACAGGTCTAGCAGCGCGCACTGTTTGCCAACGACTGCGTATACGTGATATGCACACGCCGTCGTTGCGACGCGTCGCCTTAATCAGCGGCCTATTTATGCCTCGCTCTGTCATCTTAGTTTTTATCTAACACCTTTACACGTGCCACGTATCACGAACAATGACAACAAAACCAGGCAGTAACAGCAACAACACCAACAACAACAACTTAAATAGCGTAGGCGCCAATGCCGGCAAAAATGCTGAACCATTCACGGAAAAGAAGCAAAAAAAATTCCATTGCAGGTCTACAATGTTTACTTTGATTCTGTTTGTTTGGGTCTATGGTCAAGTTCGTATGGAGCTTGTTTCCCACTGCCTGGGCGGATAACGCGGGTTTATGCTTTGAATATGTAATGTATAATGTATATTTGATTTACGATGGAAAATTTTTAAGTTATACCAAAAGCAATTTTATGATTTTGCAATTATTTTCATTAGAATTTAAAAAAAAACCCAAAATCGTGTACAATGTTTATCATATGCGGCTGCCTTGTTCGCGGCGATAATTTAAAATATGCATATATTCAAAATTCCCCAATTTAATATGTAGTTAATGTTAAAAACAATTATTCAGCTCCTTCATTCAAAAACGTTTTCAAATATAATTTGATTTTCGAAATTAATTGCTTTTGAAATTTGACCCATTAAGATTATAAATAAATTCACATTTCGATAGACACGATTTGCCGTAATCGGGAATTCTTTGTTGCCAACCGAATAAAAAATATCTATCAGCCCGAACAGCGCTCAACTACGGCAAAAACAAAAATAATAAAGTGTTAATTTTCTTGTTATCTCAATACATGCGCGTGGAAGTTATGGAAAAAAATTGAATTAAATAAAGGAAACAATAATCTCAAGGAGGGGTGCAACAACGCCAAATGACTATAACAAAAATGCCAAACGATATATTCACATGTTAAAGCTAAGACAATAAACATGCGTCGCAATAATATTTAGATATGTCTGGAGCTAGACTAAACGTGCCAAAAAAACTTTGTGCAGCATTTCGAAAGCAAAACAACAACAAGAAATTGTTGCTAAAAACTGTCTAAACGTCATCAAGAGTCGAGTCAGAAGACAAACAGAGACGGGACTATGAGTATGTGTATAGTATTGATACAGCATGAAGAGGAGAGCGTTGTTTGGGAGGTGGGGAAGTGGGAAGTGGTAAGTGTGCAGTATTGGCAATTGAATTGCCAGCTAGGCGATAAAAATTTATGATGGTGACAAGCAAAACAAATAAAAGCGAAAAACGAAAAACGAAAAAGCGAAACATTAAACGAGCCACACGTGTGCCAAACGATGACCCAATTGCTTTGCCAATGGCAAACAAAAGCCAGCCACGCGCAATTTCTACCCAGCCCCGAACTTCAACACCATCATGAAAGGTTCAGCAAACAGCAGCTCGTTAAAGAGGCACAAACCTCAAACCCTTCAAAAAAACCAAAAAAAAAAACCCGAAAAAAGAAAATGTGACAGCAGCGGCAAAGCTATTAATTAGAACTGAGTCTTATTTACTTACTGAAACCCAGCGAGCACGTCACAAAGTTGGCCAAAAAGTGCCTTCAACCATAAAAATGAGCAGACGAACTTATAAGTATGTAGGTATATGATTATGCCACGTATGGACGGTTTATCACGTATTTATCAGAATTAAAATTGGTATTACATGTGCCATATCGCAAGCGAATATTCTGTAGACACTAATGAAATTAGAACCGGGAATCAGGTGAAGCAAGCATGATCAGCACCATAACATGTTTCCATGTTCCTCGTGCCACCTAAAATGGGCTTTTATCAGACATTTGCTGGAACTTAATTGATGTTTTATTACACCCAAACACATTGTCAGCTTTTAACCAAACCCAGACTTGTCTAGGTGACTAATACAAGTACATAAAAAACAGCAGATATTAGAAAGATTCTCGGAATTGCGACCCTTCTTTTTACTTAATTTCATTTTCTTTATAACTGCAGCCATATATAGAAAAAAATAAAGTTCAAAATACACGTGTCAAAATCGTTAAACCGCCCATCGGATTGTCGAGGATTTTGGCGGCTTTGTGTAGTTGACAAGCTGCAAAAAATTGGGGGATATTTTTTTGAGCGGTTAGGTCAAAGTACTCATAACTAACAAACAGCGAAATGAAAAAAAATAGTAGTAGAAATAATTTGCAGGAAAATGCAAATTAAAGTTCAGAGAATACTCAAATATCACAACAAAGGTTATGTTTGTTTTGCTCAACAATAAAATAATTATAAAGCGCCTTTTGTGGCTGCCACATGCCAATAAATAAATATAGTCGACAATAAACAAAGAATTAGCTAAACATTTCTGTCTTTTAAAGTGCAATTAAAATTGACTAAAGCCAAACAAGTTCTAAAAACTCGTAAAATGCAAATGTGAAACATGACACAAAGTTCGATTCAATTTGGTTCGAATCGATACGATTATTGTCGTCGATGTCGCTGTCTGTGTTGTTATTACTGATAGATGATGCATATAGAATTAGCCCGATGGGTGGCGAACGCTGCGATTCATTTGGCGATTAAATGGAGCATTCACTTTCAGCTTCTTGCTATTTCAAATGACTTATTTATGACTATTATGCTCGCCCTGTTTTTATGTTTTGTTAGCTAATTGGAAGTTGCATTAATTTTTTTTTTATTTTTCCAACTTGATGAATGAATGAACGCATTTAATGGGCCATGTATTACGCTAATCACTGAGAATGTGAATTTCAATGTGAATCGAAATGTGATGGAGGATGTGAATGTGAATGTGAATGTTGTTCGCTTGGTTATTGTGTTGACACGAGAATTTTATTTCGCTCGTTTAATTGGCACATCATAAAATGCGAAACATTTAACGTAATTAATTAGTTTCGCATATGTTAGATTTTTGTTTCGTTGTATACACTCAACAAAACACACTCACACCACCAGACATCGTCGCATACGTAAAGCACAAACTTGACTGGCACGTGTAGCAACCGCTGTGCATTGGGGCGTATACTTGATGTCGCATTACTTCCGCCTGTGGCGCACCCACAACTTTTTTGCGCTCTACTACAAAAATAATCGTGTGCGCCGGCAACAGTTAGATACATCACACAACAACTGACAATAACAAAGAGTTAAATATAACAATTGAATTATTATTGCGTAATTCTTGAAATGTGGGTCACAAGGCAACTCCTCAAAGCAAACAGTGATTCAGCCATCAATCGGTCACTGTAATCATCTCCCTGACATATCCGCTGCAATAATTTTTTTTCAATATATATATATATATGTTTAAAAATAAAATTGTATTAATACACGAGAGCAATAATATTTGCTTAAAGAAAAAAAGGAACATTAAATACTAAACAGCAACCACATTAAGTTGCTGCACTTGTTTATATTTACAAATAAAAAAAAAAACTCGTGTGGTGCTAAGTAAATAATTAATTAATTAATTATAAGTTGCCAAGTCATTTATATTAATATTAATATGAACACTAATTTGCACACACTTTGCACATTTGGCCAAAATATCTAACGTAAAATCTATAATTAAATGATTAAAATCATCATTTGTAGCTGAAAACCATAAATTATATGCCGAATTTATAATTGACAAGTTTGACTTGACAAATCATGATCTATCCGCAAAATGACAAACACGACCATTACCAAGAATAGATAGCAATTCCAAACTAAAACATAGCAAAAATATGGAATTCCAAGTAACTTCGGGGTGATAAAAAAAAAGAAATGACAACACATAACTGAAATTGCTAAGTTCTGGTTGCTGCCAAAGAACTCTAAGTGCAATGTCAAAATGATATTATTAATTTATTTTCGTTTGCCAGAGTTTGTTAAAGTTCTGTCCGGATGATGACTGACGAGAAACTATTTCCAGATATCATATGCAAAAATCGCATAAATATTAGTATTATTTAAAGCAGCAGCGTCGCTGACATGCGCGTGGCTTGATAAGTCAGTCAGACATTCATTCATTCGTCACACTCACAGAAGCTTACTGCTTTGAGCAAGGTCGCCGCCGCATGTTTCTCTCCGGATCAAGTTACGATGCGAGCTAGTGCTGGAGTCGGAGTAAGAGGCAGAATCGGAGGCCTGACTGGGCTATTCGCTGCCAAAATATGCAGCTGTGGCAGCCGCAGCCGCAGCCGAAAGAGCGAAACAGAGACACAACCACAGGGCATACTTGTGCCATGAAAACAAAAGCCAACCACGAGCGGCGCGTGTGTTTGCTTTTATTATTGTTTGCTCATCATCATCATTATCGTCGTTATCATTGTCATCATTATCATCATCGCCATCGCCATCACTGCCACCGTCACCGTCATCACCGTGGAACTGGGGCTGCGACTTCGTCTGTTTAATTTATGTTTGCCTTAACTCTGCTGCGAATAACAGCAAAAATAATTCGCTAATGTAACCATAAAATTAGCTAAAATAACAACAAAGCCACAATGCAGCTGCGGGTCTGAGCGACTATTAAATACTCTAAATAATAAATTCAAAACAATATTAAGCGTGGATCTTATCTATGATCTGTATTAAACGATTTATCATGTACGTTTCTTTTTTTTCTTTCTGTTGTTGTACTTCATTGAATCCACTTCCACTTTCGGAACTAATCAATAATGTGTCATGTTTTATTTGCTAATCTAAAATGCTCAGGCGAGCCAAAAGAGAGAGTAAGGACTAAAACTGACAGACCATTCAGCGTCTGTAGTTTGTGGTATGTACATACATACACATACATATATATATATATATATATTATCATGACAAAACTGCGGCACGTGTGACATTTTATGGTCGACGGTCATCGCAATGCGCAGACTATGTACACACTCTTCAACATGTGTGTCTGTGTGTGTGTGTGTGTGTGTGTGTTCTTGTGTGTGTTTGTAGCTAACTATTTGTAGATATGCGAGTATATGACAAGTGCAACCGGTGAGAGGCGGAACCAGTCCACGGAGCCAGGTTAGACGCCGCGTTGAACTTGCTGCCCCAACTGCTCACAGTCACACTCAGAGTCACACTCACACATTGGCAAACAGCACGCGCGTGTGGCAATTCACAGTTACATACTGGCCGCGTGTGACTCGCATTATTGGGTCAGCAATTAGCTCTGGTGGTTATCGTTGCAGTTGTCGTTGTTGTTTCTCTTATTGTTTATTGTTAAGGCTAATGCCTGATAGACATATGTATATACACATAGCCATTTACAATTTGTGCTCGTGTACATGCAAATCACATCATGTGAACCTTGAATTCATAGTTTCCCCCATATTGTGACTTCAAAGAGAGATAGAGAGAGGGAGAGAAAAGAGCGATTGGCTTAATTTAAGCGTACCAAATTATTACTCATACAAACGTCGTTTGGTACAGAGGATGCGGGTTTTTAACGACCAACTTGGGTTTTTACGCATACGTTCATTATTTTTAGAACTATTCGCAAGAACTTTTCATAAAACTGTTGGCCGCTCTGAAGCAGGCATACACTAAATAAAAGTGCTCAACTACACGATACCTTCTACAACATTTGCGGCGAAGGTATAAAGAAAATAACAACAAATAAAAATATATTATATTTTAATGTCTTCTAACAACATTTTGAGCATTTTATTATTGCAAACAATATAAACATTTCATAAAAAACCTCACAATATCCCCTGCTCATAAAGCGGATTAAAGATCATCCAATTTTATCCGCATCTAAGCCCCGTAATATGCCATTAAAAAAGAAAATATAAACGATAAAGCGAAACGAAAAAATTAATTGTGTCATTGAAAATTAGCCAATTTTTTATTGTTATAGCTACTGTTTGTCAGTGACTGCAAACGCGTGTATCGTATTTAACTTTTATGGGCCTTTTACAGCAGCTGTTTGTTACATTTTAAAATGGCCTCTCTCACACACACACACAGAAACTTACACGAGCGTGCAATGAGACTCACACATACATATATATGTGTATATATAGCAGACACGTGTGGGAGCCGAGCCGGTAGAAAATAAAACCAAAAGCTAAAACGAAAAAGCGAATTAATTTGTAGTTGCCTGCATAAATTAAAAAGACTTTGTCATTCAATCGCAGTCAGTGACGCGGACGCGAATGCTGCCAACGCCAGCGTCGGAGATAGCGACAGCAACAGCGACAGCGCCGTCGACGGTAGCGTTAACGTCGATGCCAGCGGCGACGACGACGGCGACGGCTACAGCGAAATGGCGATAATTTCGTTGCCACGAGCTTGGCACAGACAGACGGACTCTGAGTTGGTGTGCGTCTATAGACACTGCACGAGGGGCAACGTGGGGCCAGCAGCCAACAGCCAGCAAGCAGCGAGCAGCGACGACGACAAAGCGAGCGAGTCTCAATTAAATTACCCAGCTGAAGCTACGCGGCTAGCGATTAGAAATGCACAAGATAATTCTGCGATATTTCATCTACTAATTCCAGTTTCAACATTATCGTAAAAGTACGAGCATTTGGTAAATGTGCAAGGCTAAATTGAGATAAAGCCAGCACTTCAATTTCAATTTCAATTACAATGCCTGCATGCGCGTTAGGTGTGTGTATTTAAGTTATTGTGCTATTTATACGACTTCCACACACCACTTACATCACTTTTATTGTTAATTGCAAATTGCATTTAGCACAAAAAGGAATCGCATAAAAAGATTTTCAAAAGCTTGCTAACAAAAGAGCAGAGTAAACAACAAATGTTTTTGTCTATGTTTCTTATTTTTTTGTTTTTTTTTTCTATTCGCCAAAATATCTGCTGGGTAAGCAGCACACGAATTCAAAGACATTCACACAGACACAGGCACACGCACTCACACACTCGCACACACGCCGTCGTCGTCGCCGTCTCTGTGATACTGAACTGCGCTCACATGGTGTTAATGAATTTTTATGCTGCCTGCTGCTGTCTCACTGCCTGTGTGTGTGTGTGTGTGTGTGAGAGAGAGACACTATGTGTGAGTGTGCGTGATTTACTCTTGTTGTTTTTATTGAATTAACGACGCACGTGTTGCTGCTGGGGTAACCGAACGGCCGCGCACCTCCCCCCTTTGGTCTAATAATTTTGGTGTGCAGAGAACGCGTCGAATGCGATTGTTGTTGGCTTCGCTCGTTGTTTTTGCCACTGTTTGTTTATATTAATGGAGGCATTTTATAATTTTGCCTAATCGTGAAGTTTTAATGCGCGACGCGTTGAAGCCCAAATTATAAATCTATTATTATGGACGCCATAATATGGGGTGTAATGTATAGGCCGGCGGCCGTTCGCTATTAATATGCCAAATTAATATTTCGAAGAAGCGTGCGTTCGGTTTACAGTTTTTGACGAGGATAGCGTATGTATATTTTTAGAGTTTCCGGCTTGGTAAATTCTCGGAAATTACGTATACGACGCACTGCGAGCACTGAACCAACCTATTGCTATGGTTATATTATTACTGTAAATCTTAGTCGGTTTTCATCGAAACGCAAATTTGATAATTTCATTACGTTTGACTGATCAGAGAACGCAGCAACAAAATGCGTCGTACATCCGCCCTTTATGCACAACAACAGCATCTTGAAGTCGTTCACTCTTTGGCATTATATGCGCATGGTTTATTTATAAATTTATTTACTTTGCATTAGGTGGTGGCATCCGATTGTTGGCGCAATTGCAGCGCTTGTGAGACTCAAAATACGAGGCGAAAACAAAGGAATTGATTCACATAAGTAAACAAACAGCTGTCGCTCATGGTGGACGAGCTGAATATGTTGTCGTCAAAGTCAAAGTCAGAGCTTTGTTTTTGTGCTGAAGCGACGCTAATACCAAGCCAAGCTCACAGCGTACACATTGAGTGTATGTTTTGTTATCTTTTGTTTTGTTTAGATTCCTCTTTTTTTTCTTACTTTGGGGCCAAACCGAAGGTTTCTCCAAGCAAAGCGCTTCACACGCTTCGCTTTACGAGCGGCAATTTCCATTGAGAACTCTTTTAAGTGTGTCTGCTATTGGGAACGCCCGCCAGTTCCCGGCAACGACGTCTAACGTCGAACGAATGCCGGGCCATTGACATACGAGAGGTTCTAGGAACCACACACAGAAGTGAGTGAATAAAGCTTTTCTAGTTCCACACAACTGTTGTTGTAGGGGGTAAATTGACTTTTGCAACTTTAAGAAGAACGAACGATGGCAAAACAAATCTCCAATTGCAAAACAAACTGCGACTTGCTTTTCGACACTCGAATTTCGATAGAGTTACTTTACATGTTGATTGTTGAGCTTGCAAATTTTCGCTTTTTTTTTATTTTTATTGTGTGTGTGTTTTTGTGTTTATGTGTGTGTGTGTGGCTTGAGAAATCAATATTGCGCATACGCCATGTGCACCAGTTGGACAAGTGCAGTCACCGCTGTGTGCAGCGAGCAAAAGGCCAAAGGCCAAAGTCGATGCGTCAGCAGCCAAGACACACACACACAAACACAAACTAGAGGAGCCTTAGCGCGCGTCCTTGGGAAGGTGAAGCGCAGAAAATATATTTGAGCTATGCTACAAGGCTGTCGTTAGGGCAAAGGGCAGCGGGCGAACGCAGCGAGCAAACGTCAAAGGCACAAAGTTCTTTAATGCACACACAAACACACTCGCACACACATACAAACACACACTCAGTCACTCGCATTCAAAGCTGATAATCGCCAAAAATGTGAGAGAGCGAGAGCGGCAGCGAGCAAACGCTAAAAGCTCTCTGCAATATTGAACGTCGCTTGTGACATGCAATTTTAACAGGCGACACGTGTGGCCGCTTTTTTTTTATTTTGGTGTGTTGGGGCACTCGTGGGGGGCGGGACTAATGCTAGAAGATTTATGTGCCAATTTATTGCGTATGCGAGACTTACCCGATGGTTGTTTGAAAGCGTTTAACAGTAAATGTTGCTGGAATGGATGGCGATTAGTGTTGTTTGTCGCTCAACAGCTGTTGGCTTCTTTCCTGCTGCTGCTGCTGCTGTTGCTGCCGCTTTGATGGCTCACAGAAACACACACAGACCGATAAAGATAGCGTATGGATAGATAGAGCGAGAGTGAGAGCGAGAGCGAGATAGAGGGAGAGACGCATATACGCTGAATATGGCAGCATAAACACGTTTTATTTAATTTATTGCACGCTCATTGAAACTAATGAGCATTTTTGTTGTTTTCACACGCCTTTAATCAATTCTAGGTAGACAACGCCGACCGTAAGAACAACAGCAACAATAACAACAATGACGAATGCGACAGTCACAGCGAATGTGACAACGACAACGGCGACAACGACGACGGCGACGACAACGACGTGTGT
Organism: Drosophila siamana; assembly: GCA_035047445.1. Lineage (NCBI taxonomy): Eukaryota > Metazoa > Arthropoda > Insecta > Diptera > Drosophilidae > Drosophila > Drosophila siamana. The sequence continues at coordinate 7,810,345 of JAWNPP010000004.1, read as the reverse complement.
GCAATCATAGGAGACGCCAACGACGCCGCTGCTGCTGCTGCTGCTGCTGCTGCTGGCAACACGCGCGCAACAAAACTTTCGCTTTCGTTACGCGTTAGACACGAGCACTAACACTGTCACAAGTACAAGAGCGAGCATTCACTCACTCGCACACACACTCACACACACAGAGTCACACACAAAGTCACACGGACGCACGCACACAGTGAGAGAGAAGTACGTAAATGGTTGGCGTTTTTGCAGCTTTAAAGCTTTGGGAGCTTAACAAATAACGTTGCGTTAGCGAGGCGCATGGAACGACAGCGCAAAGCCGAATGAAGCCGCGCTGCTGGCTGCTCGCCGTTTAAATGGCCGTTCGCAGTGCCAGCCACCAGCTGCCAGCTGCCGTCCACCCCACACGAATGTCGAAAGAGTTCAGTCGCAGCACCTGAAGATAGGCGAATGCAATGTTGAGAGAAATATGAGTGATTAGCAGCTAATATTTGTAGTCAACGATATGCTTTATCAAATCAATCAATCAAACAGAAACTCTTTGAATAAATATGTCAACCTCTGCGCCAATTAACGGGTTGTGTTTTTCCCTAGCTACTGTTATATCAGCATAGTAGTGAGTGAGCTCACAATGTTTTTATGCTACGAGCACAATTTATCAGGTAGTAAACAACTGGCGGAAAGAAACAATCAATGGCAGTATGTACGTGCGACTATTTTTAAAGCGACGAATCTAATCTTGGTCATTTATTGACACACATTTTGCAGAATAACGCCCACGCATTCTTTTGCCGGCTGTCAAAGCGAACGTGTTGCCAGCGCCAGAATGTTGCGAAGCTGCAATGTGTTGCCGGCAACATCAGTGAACTAAACGCAACGTGTAAACTTTTTGTTTGGCCCCAAACTCTTGCTTCCCTTTCTCTGTCTCTTCGTCTCTCTCTCTCTCTCTCCCGCTTTCTCTCTCTCGCTCTCTGTCTCTTCCTGCTGCTACTGTCTCTCTTCCTCAATTTTTCATATTGCTCTCGCTCACTCACATTTCTGCCTGTTCTCTTAGCCAATTTTGTCGCACGTGTCGGAAATTTTGTTACGGCCGATTGCTTTTTTCCTTTGTTAAGTGTGCGTGTTTGGCTGTGTGTGTGTGTTTGGCTGTGTGTGTGTGTGTGCTTGTCTGCGGGTGCGAACGTGTCTGTGTTTTGTTTGTGTGTGTGTGTGTGTGTGTGTGTGCGTGTAGGTGTGAGTGAGTGCGGCGTGTGCTGCTAGTATTTGTGGGTGTGAATATTTTGTTAGATTCTCTCGGCTGATGTGCGTTGCGCGTGCTAATGAAAAGGTAATTCAATGCCCTATGCCACGGGCATTTGGCGGGCGGTTGAAGCAGCTTGCCGACTAACGGTAAACACGACATCGTAACTCTCATTTCCGGTTTGCGATTCTTTTTGTCTGACCGCCCAACACTGCAAACTAAACTAAGGCAGCAGCAACAACAACGAAATTAAAATAACCCAATGCAAAAAGCGTTGCGAAAACAATAAAAAAGAAATTAGCATAACACATGAGACGTCCGCCGTCGTCGTCAAGCATCAGCTGTTGTTCTCCACTCCTTCTTCCCCTTTCCCTCTCTTTCTCTCTCTCTCTCCCTCTCTCCCACGCGCTGCCTACCTCAACCTCTCCTTATGTCTATGAGTGATTTTAATGGGCTCGTGGGTGTTTTTTTCGTTCGCATAGTGTCAGACACTTTTCAGTTTCAATTGCCTACACGTGTGAAGCGAAACAAAAGAAAGAAAGGCAAACAAGTGGAAGCGGCAAATGGAGCCGTAAAAAATGTGACGGCAAAGGAAGGGAAACAGACGGTGGAGGGGCGGAAGGCGGTGCGTCCATTTCCACATTAGAATCACTGTAAAAGTTCCGCCAGCAAAACGAAATGAAAAATTAACTTGCATCGCACCAGATGGGGAGGGGCGTTAGAGTATGGTGTAGCGAAATAGGCGTGGCAGCTTGCTTGCCTCGCATTTGCGATTTGCGTCAATGCAAAACGCGTTATAAGCATAACAGATATGATGACCATAAAAAGTGTGTAATCAGACGGCGGCAACTTTATTATTATTTATTTTTTTTTCTTGCCACCAAATCAAACACGCGCCAGCCCCTAAGCCACCCACACTTGGCTCCATTCTCGCTCCCCCTCTTTCTCTCTCTCCCCCTCCCTGTTTCTTCCTCCAGCAGACGGTCAATATTTTTTTTGGGCCAAAACGAGCGAAAACAGGAAAGTGTTGCCTGAATTAACCAAAAGTAACGACAAGTGTATGCTCTTTAAATCGATGGCGTATGTTAAATAATAAATCAATCATTGTCAACCAAAAATCACAATATTCCATTTAAAATTATTGGCAAAAAAAAACTCGTTTGCATATAATTTGCCAAGTCGTTGTTACCCGCTGCATAGAGAGTGTAGCGCGTGTGTAAATATGAATCGCTTTTATTTCGGCGCTTGCCAAAATAATGTCAGCTATGTATGTATATCGCACGTCAGTCAGCGACATTCGGTTATCAATAGATGTCCGGCCGATATTTTTAGACATGTCAGCGACTCGCGCATGTAACAATAACAATATAAATAACAATAAGTCGAACGCTTAGACTTCGCTCAGTACCGGTTTTCCCTGCATGCTCCAAAGTCAATTGTTCAATTTCTATACGAGTATTTATTTCTCTGTATTTTTTTGGTAATTTCTGAATTATATTTTGTTTTTCGTATTGCAGGCACTTATGATACACGCGCAATGTCAAGGCCTCTCTCGAGCACCCAAAAATAAAGTGCCCAGGTGGAGAATCCAACAGAGAGACACGCGCCGACATATTGGTCCCGTATCATGTATAAAAATATAAATGATTAGGTCTGTGTGTTTACTCAAATAAATCATGGGCCCCCCCAGCAAGCAACGGGAACGAATAATATGTATGCTGATAATGCTGATTTCCTAGCACTCAATTTTTTTCTATAGAGTAAAATAATTAATTTTGAGACGAGACGTTCCACTGAATTCTTCAAGGCAAGGCAGTATACTGATTTAAATGTCTAATTAAATTTAACGGAATCCGTGACATAACATGCAACTTTGGCGGGGCTGCTCTGATATAGATTTAAAGCTGCCGGCTATGACAGGGATGCCGAAAATATTATGCAGTGCACACAAGCAGTTTGTGTATAAAGCAGTTCACGTCGCAAGCAGTGCCTACACCAAAATGAACGTTTCTTTTAAAATAATTTAAAATACAAGTTACCTTAAGAGCATTTTATTAGCAAGATAAAAATCAAATTAAATTAATAAATTATTTCTCAAATTTATATTAATTAAAAATAAGTTAGTTTTTAAATAACCGTTGACATTGGTTTGCTTGAAATTAACTAAATTTATTATACTTTAATCAAATTAATGGCTGTTGGAATAAATATAAAATTATTTCGTAAATTGTATGTATATTAATTATATAATTTTGGTTAGTTGATTGTGTTGCCTAAACGATAGAGAAAAATCAATTTGCAACATTTCAATAAGCAAATGCTAACCACTTGCGGTCTCGTTCCAGTTTCACCTCAGACTTCACCTCGACAAATTGAGCCTTTGCCAACGACACCCAACAAACAACAAATAATGCCGAAAGCGCCAAACTGAAGTTGCAGCCAAACAAAAGTAAAAAGTAAAAAAGCACAAAAACATGAACGAAAGAAAAAAATCTGAAAAACTAATCAAAGCAGAACTCATTAAGCATAGTAAAAAATTATGCTATTGTAATAAAATGGTTAAAGCGAAGCCGAAGCTGAAGCCGAAATCGCACAGGCAATCGAATTAAACAGGCAATGGCCGAAGGCGCTAGTAAAGCGCTGCCAAACAAATTGCCGGGAAATCCCAATTCCCTCAAAGAGCAGCCCAAAACAGACAGCGGGGCCAAGACCGATCGACAAACCAGCCAGTCGACCAGTCGACCAGCCAAGTTGCAAGTTAGTTTTCATCGATAGCGAATTTATTATGCAAAGCAGAAGCGGTAAAAGATCAAAGCGCAGCGATAGCAGATAACACGCTCGGCAAACGAAACTACCAGCCAGCCCAGCAATCGATGAAGAGAAGCGCGGCCAACGATGAACTGCATCAGCGGTGGCGTGGCGTTGGAGGCGGCGGTGGCTGTGGCGGCGTCGTCGGCCCTTTTTTTGCCCGCACAAATAGATTAGTTTCACATGGCATGGAGTCGGGGTTTTAGGGCGCCATATTGCACACTGGACCCGCCAGCCGCCGGCCGCCAGCAGAAGTTATGAAAAATTAATAATAATGTCGAATCGATTGATTTCAGCGAGTCCAGCCTAGCCCCACTCCAAGCCAGCCAGCTAGCCAGCTAGCCAGCCAGTCAGGCAGTCAGCCAGCCAGGCAGTCAGGCAGTGGTTCAGCACCACCTAGACGGCTGGTCGTCCTCCGTTTGGATCGAATTGACTTGGTCAAGTTTGCTTGGCCCCGGGCGCCTCTAGACCACAGAGCAGACAGTCACCACTCAACAACTAAGCGCTCGCACTCCTCTCTCTCTCTCTCACTCTCTCTGTTGCGCTCTCTGTCGCTCGCTGTTGATCACTGTGAGCTCTCCGTCTCCCTCTCTGTCTTCTAGCTCGGTGCGTGTGTGTGAAACTGTAACTAAATACGAGAGTTAAGCGATTTGAGCACAGACTAACCGAAACTGAAATTCCCTTATCGCGCATTGCTTGTTTTCGAAAGAATTAAGCTGTTCACATTAATAAATGCATTTTGTAGTACTCCAGCTTTAATTAATCGTTCCCTTTTCCATATGCACCAACTAGAAGTGTTGCATATTGAGCTGTTGAGCTGAAATACCCCTGGCACGAGCACAGAGTGGGTTACAATTTTTGTGTGCTCACTTAATGCCGCAAGCAAAAGTCGTACATTTTCATCACTCGGCTTGGCAAAGAGAACCAACCAGTCACAGATCCTACACCCAAGAAGTCCCAGTCGAGGTCCATGAAGAGGCTGTCGTCATTGTCTGCCTAAACTTTTATGGCCCCACCGTCTGGTGGTCCGTCGGTCCTTCAGTCCGTCCGTCCGTCCACTTTGTCCGTCTGTCTGTCTGCCAGTCCGGGGCTGTCCAAGTGCCGGGTGATGCATTTTTCATGACCAGTTTGTACGATTTCCGCAACGCAATGCGCATTTTCATGTAATTCAATTCGGGCTTGGTTTCACTATGGTTGCTGTTGCTGCTATGCTTTAGCTTTTGGGGTTTTGGGTTTACTTTGCCTTTTGTAGGCGCATTGAACTGCCCGTTTTTACAATTCTATTGGCATTGAGTGCTCAACGCTGGCCCACCGCTGAGCTAACGATAACATGAGCTAATGAAATACGACATTTGACTCGTGCGGCCGTATTTATAGGCGTGGGATTGCTCTCGGCCAAAATGTTGCTGTTCTTCTGGCCGTTGTTGTTCTTGTCGTTCCCAACTGGAGCATTGGAATGCGTGTGAGAGAGGCGTTGATGTCTTCCCAGTTTTACGATACACCATTTCGCCCGCAGGCCATCACAATTACACGAGTGTCCAAAACATGCACAGCTGAGTTTAGTTTTATATTATGGCCAGTCATCGGTGCCATCAAACAAACGCAGACGCCTCAACCAGGCCAGGCGATTGATGGCGCGTGCTGCCTGACTTCCGCTCCATGTCTGACCCAAAACTGTTCCGCTACGGCGACAATGTGGGCTCGATCCTAGCTCCAGTCGCCAGCCGCCTGCCCTCCCCCGAAAGAAAGAGAACCACTAGTTAATATGCATGCTGTCGACTGATAGCCAAACAGTCATCGGCAGCACAGTGAACAGCAGACGTGTTTGACTCACCACGTTCCCAATGTCTGCGGAGTGTGGCGGCTTCGCCACGCGACCAGTTCAAAGGGTGACCGATAAATTCGTATGTGATTTGTTTGAATAAATGACTCATCATCGTTGCGAGAGAAATGCCCAAAACTAGCTACCTAAGATTGCCATGCATATTTAACAGTTTATTGACTTTTTCATTCTATTCTCCAAATTTATGTTCAGCCAATTCATTCAATGAAAACTTTAAAGCTATTTTCAGTTAAATCCTGAGCACTTTCATGAGAAGTATTTACAAAAAAATTAAATTAATGTGAATATTTAATTGAAGAATATATACAAATTTTCGGCTTAAAAATAGAATTAAAATTTTTTTATTACCTCAATTATTATCAACAATTGGTATGAATCCTTAAACCACTCTTAAATATAGTATTTATCACAGAAATTTTCAGGCATGCAATTATAGGCAATAACAATTTATTCCTTTAAATTTATCTTGCATTTGCTTGTATTTTATTTCGCTTGTTCTCCATTCAATCACTTTGAACTCCCATTTGTAGTCAATTAAAGGTTTAATTTGTATTCAATTGGTTTGTTGCCTTCTTGAAATGCGTTCGATCCGCTTGTTGATTTGGCTAATTAAATATGCATTGCATATAGCGTCGCCCATATGCACGATCTGTTAATTTCCACATTCGTAATATGCTAATTCCATGTTCGGGCAATTCATGAAAGTCCAGTCCCCATGCAACATAAAACTGACTGATAGCTGAAATTCTAAGCCATCAAATGAAAGACACGAGTCCTGTTTTCCAGTCATTGACATTTGTTCACAGTTTCAAAACGTTCACTACGCAGTTCAGTTAATGTCGTGTCTTTACCAATGGGTCAGACCAATAAATTAAGACCGATGGAATTGTGCCAATTCAACACCACAAATTCCTAAATCTTACATTCTAATGAATGCTAATAAATGTGATAATTGCAAGTGGAAATTATGCTAGAAAATGCTGGATTTATCTAAAAACACATTCATTCGTGCGATGAGCTTGATTTAACTTTATAAATAAACTTAAAGCTTAAACTTTAATTATACGAATACCTTTTTGTTGTGTACTTTATTTTTAAAGTCTTTAAATGTGTGCCAAATTGCAAAAACATAAAATAATTTCTTATTAGATATTCACTCAAACTTTAAGCGCTATGAAATTGAAGTATTGCTTAACAAAGCAGTGATTTAACTTACAAGAAAACAGATTCAATTTATATTATTATATATATAACCTTCTGAAGTCTATGTATTTAATTAAACAAATCTACAAATTTAATGACTCACAATTAATTATTTAAAAATTATCGTTACATTTATAATTTATTGCTTAATTACACTTAATAACTATTCACACCTACCAGCGACCATTTTAATTAAGTAATTAAAAACGATTAATTGCCAACAAAAAATAAATATACATCACCATTTACAAACACACTCACACACACATGTTTTACTATCATAACACAGTTCGGTTTCTCATTGGCTCACACACACACACACACAGAAATTCGCTGGCTTCTGTTGTGAAAAGCGAAAACAAAGCCAAAGCAAAACCAACAACTGTAAATAGTTTCTTAACGGAGCTTAACGAATGTTGACCAATCAGCATGCCGCATTAAAGCAACACAGTCACACACATACTCACAAACGCACACACACACTCACACATACACTCACTCTGTGAGCATCTCCCGCAGCCCGGCAGAGTTGCCAACTCATCGCAAAACTGCACTTTAAGTATGCGGTTGGCACCTTAATATTTACTATATAATATTAAGGTGCCAACCGCATACTTAAAGTTACGATTACGCATTCGAAGAGTGCAACTACTTCTGGATTCGATCAGATCAGATAATTCACTGAGCAAATACTTCATGTGGATATTTTTGGCTTGCAGTAGTCATCAGCATAACGAATGCAAACTTAATTGATTTATGGCTAATTTGAATAGATTAACAGCTAATGAGAGTTACGAGAGCCGGCAACAACACTCAGCGTATTACCTGCCTCAGCTGTCCATGTGTGCGTGTCTATAGATGTGCAAAGGGGCGTCCACAAATAACTCGCTGTGCTCTTCGCATTGGTCAGCCGGCTGTCTGTGTGCCACTGAGTACCTGGTGAAGATCGATCGCTTACACGGCTACACAAAGTCGAGTTACTTTAATTTTCATTCACGATAATGCAGAAAAGAAGTAGGGAAAGATTAGATATTAACAGAGACCCAGCTGACTTGACATTTCATTTGATATTACTTGAAATTAAGAAGAAATCTCTTTAAAAAATTATTTATATTAATTAAATTTATTATTATTGATAAATAAAAACATTTACGTATCAGCAATTATCTACATTCTTTGCATTACTTATTAAATTATAAATTAACATATGCTACTTTGTAGTTACAATGGAAATTGAATGATTTCTTAGTTTGGCGATTTTCATGTTTCCGCTCCAAGTTTCTCGCTCAGTGCACGATCGCTAACCGCATTGGGTGAACCTCACCAATACACACACAGTCTCAACTTTAGCCTGTGTGGGAGCTCTTGAGCTGAAACTGAACGAAAGCTACCTTACCTGTTTCGAAATCAAGTTTGTTGCTTCTGTGTCGCTTCGGTGATCCGCACAGAAAGGTGCACGCGCGCATTCTACACGGTTGGCTACACAGAGCGTATTGTTGAGCGAGCTGAACGGATTTCCAATGAGCCAGTAAGGCACAAAATCAACGACGACTCAAAGCCGTCGGAACTGCAAACTGTTATCGGCAGCGTCATCGCCATCGTCATCGTCATCGGTATCGGGAATCGGAAACGGAATTGAACTGAAAGTCGTTTGCAATCGCTTAATTGTTTCGTTACGTTGCTTCGGTTGTGTTCTCGACAAATTAATTGAGAACATAAGTGCTAAAGTTCGTTGAGCGTGGGGCTGTTGTATTATGTGAGACACATACTTATATGCGTCATTAGATTTGCAAATGATTCTGCAAGGCTCGTCACTGAGAAACCCCCATAAATCTTGTCGAGCTTCAGATGTAAAGTGCTTGTGCGATCCCATGAATATGCAATGATCGAAATGATTTAAAATAAATTAAGTAAATATATTTATTGTGCAAAACAAATACGATTCGAGAGTCCGATATCCAAAGTAATTGAAATATTAATTATTGAATACAAGTTTGATCGAAAAAAAGATACAAGTGGAAAACATTGTGCAAAAAAATACAACAACCAAATCATAATAAAAAATTATACATTATTATTTATGCAAATACATTTCCAAATACTCTATACTTGCCTGTACCTGCTGTACCCAATGGATATCGCAAATTAAATCTTTCGAATAAAGGTAAGACCTCAAGGCCCCAGCCCCAGTTAAAGCTAAGCACCCGCACCCGTAAAAAGCATGCATACACACGCACATGAAGGCCCGAAAAACCGAAAACGCGATTTACCAATTTCATTATTAACTTTGATAGAAATCAAATAACAAAATACTTAAAAAGCCAACCAGCAGAGCAAATGTAGCCACAATAAAATCAACACACTCTCGCATATCTACACACACACACAGCGATAGATAAATGTATCTACAGCGTTCTTCATTTCATTCAATGACTTTTTGGTGGTCCCTATTCAAACAACTCCAAACAAATCAAGCACCAACTCGATGACACTCCAAACGTCAACTCGAACAAATTTTTTTTTTTACTCTGATAAGTTCACTTGACAATGAGTTGCAACTAAGCCAGGCCAACCAGTCAAAGCCAAAGTCAGACCAACACACAAACACACACAGAGACTGACTGACAGACAGACAAATAGTGAGACACACATCCAAAGCCGGGCCCCAAACAGAAGATGGCCGTAGCCGGTAGTGAATATTCAAGTACAAAATTGAAATTCATTTACAAAACTAATTTCAATTGTTGCATTTTCAAGAATTTTTATATGAGTACAAGCATGTGTACAAGTGTGCCTATGAGTACGCGTATTTGTGTGAGTGTGTGCGTATGAATATGTGTATGAGTACTATATCGAGATTTTTCTTGGCGCCACCTAAAGTGCCATCCACATTTCCCAAATGCATAAAAGCATGAAAAGTGATAGTTGTCTGTGGGTAGGAAACGTTGAAAATTTCACCAAAGAAAGGGAAGTAAAAGACTGAACTCTAAAATTGATAAGAAATTGAAATTTTTAAATGTGGATTTAGTTTTTATACCTCAAATATCGAGTATAAGTCAAAGAACCTAAGACCTAAACAATTATTTTTAAGAAGCCTTATAGTTAAACCGCAGTTTTTGTAAATTAACATTTATTTTAGTTCAATAAATAGTATATTTTTCCGCTCACCAGTAGATCTTATTTCTATCCTCCATAAATAACATTTTATAGTATGTATTCACTTTTATAAAGTGACAAATTTTCCATTAGGCTCAGTAGACAAATAGCTATTTAAATTTAAATGCGTCATCAATTCTATATTATTTGTTATTTATGCCCAGTTTTGGCATAGGCTCTTTGCATAACTAGTCTTGAGTACCAAATTGATTTCGAAACAGGCCTAAAACGATATTTTATTCTATTCAACAATTTGTTGAAGTCATTTAAATTGGCGAGAGAACCAAATATATAAATTCAGCTAATGTAAATTACGCAACAAGGAGCTGGGAAGTCCCTTTAGTAGTGTGTGTGTGTGTGTGTGTGTTGGTGTAGTGTAGATCTTGTAACGCTTTATTATTAGTAACCTCGGCGTCAACTTCTCCAACACCATGTCGAATCACATGCCATAAATCATTTTCCTTATGCAATCCAGCCAAGAGCTGCGAAACTGCCAACTCATCAAAACGCAGCACATGATATGAGAGTTAGGAGAGTGCTCAGATACAACCACACACACACACACACACACACAGTCTAGCATATATAGGAGTTTGAGTATATCTTCAATCGACCCAATGCCACTGAGCGATTTCAACGGCTCAATTGTTGACCAAGCGACCAACAACAATGCAAATCAATTCTTTAGATGGCTCGCCCTCAAAATATGCTTTCCGTTGGGCCGCAGTTCAAACAATGAACACCGAAAAACTGAACCAATTTTCAGAGTATCTATGTATAGATAAATCAAATGTGTCTGTGTATGTGTGTGTGTGTGTGTGTGTGTGTGTGTTGTTGTCTGGTGCGTGCTGGTGCCACTAATCAACAATTGTTGTTCCATTTCATTAGCGGAGCAAAAAGTCTGCAGACTTTCATTAAGATTCACATATTGATTGATATTATGATTGAATTATTATTATTGGCTTAAGAATTTAGACGAACTGCGAAACGAGTTTATTAACTAAAACCAAATTCAAAATTGGCCATGTCATTCTATAATTTTAGTACCATCTGCCCAAATATTTGCGAACGTGCCAGCCACGAAATGTATGCCGATAAACGTGGCCTAGAGAAGCCCGGCTCGACGCTCTCCGCGGCATCGGCGGCGGCGGCAGCAGCAGCCGCAGCGGCGGCGGTGGCAGTCACGCATTTGGCCACGCCCACGCATGTTCATGCCCTACAGCAGCAGCAGCAGCAGCAACACCATCATGTGCTACAATTGCAACACCAGCAGCAACACCAACAGCACCAGCATCAACAGCAGCAGCAACAGTTGCAACACCAACAGCATCACATGCAACAACATATGCACACGCATCATAACTTTCAACAACAACAACATGAACCAGCCACATTGTCACAGCAGCAACACTTGCAGCAACAACAGCAGCAGCAGCAGCAGCAGCAGCAGCAACAACAGCAACAAGTTGTCCAGCAGCAACAAGCTGCCCAACAGCAACAACAGCAGCAGCAACAGCAACAACAGCAACAGGCTGCCGGCATGTTTACAAGGTAAGAGTTAGCGCCAATTTTAGCCCAGAGAACCTAAGCCCAGATCCAATTTGGAGTTTATCGTGCAGCATCTCGTTAGCTTTCAGCAGCCAACAAATCAGCGGCAGCAACGCATCAAAAATGTGCAGCATGCAACATGCAAACTTTTAATTTCAATTTGTTTCGCACGCTTCGATATTTGTCAATGCGATTTGAAATACGAGAGAGCGAAGCAAATGTCTGTGTGTGTGTGAGTGTGTTTCAAGTGTTCTAGAAACTGCAAAAAGGTTGCTTTTCTTCTCGCGCTGCTTTCAATTTCTTTAGACGGACTTGAATCTTATTCCTTTTTGCTGACTTTTGTATTTTTTTTGTGCTGTATGTGTGTGTTTTGTATTTTTATTTTTGTGGCCAGTGCTGCCGGTTTTAATGGCCTCTTGTATTGGCAACTTGTAGTTCACATTTATCTGGCACTCGTAATCTTCTCAGCCGCTAACAGTCGCGGGCTCCACCACATGGCACCGTATCCCGTGCGTACCCAGCAACAGCCAACAGCAACAGCGCCAACGCCAAGCAGCCAATTCTCGCAAAATAACAGCAACAAAAACAAAATACAAGGCAGAAAAAAGCAGGCAGCAAACAGAAGAGGGAAACTTCGCCTCCTTCGCGGCTGCTGTGCCATTTTATTTAGCTCCAATTAATTAGTGCTTCAAATGTTTTGCCATAAGTTAAACCCGCACAGTGCGATTGACATTACCACGTTGGCAATCGGACCAGGCCAAGACCAAGAAGACGACGACAACGAAGGCGACGACGACGACGAAGACGACAACAACAAGCAGGCTTTGGGATGTGCTTGAGGATAACCCCGATGGAACCCCGATGGCGCATCCAGTTCTCGATCGTTTGCTTCTGAAATGTGTAAAACTCACGTGTGATGCTGTTGATGGCTCCCCTCACTTCTACTGTGTCAATCGCTCGAGGAGCCTTGCTGCTTTGCCTTTCGAGTGGGTGTCGAATGTGGGTGTCTCCTTGTTGACTGTGTTTCCGCGATAGTCGGCCAATTGCTAAACGGAAGCTTTTGGGAAGATCACACAAAAATTAGAGCAGTTTGGCGGCAGCAGCTAAAAACGATTTCACTTATCGCAAAGAGCAGTCAAAAATAAATTCTATAAATAAGCTCAAATAATTGAATTGAATTTTTATGAGCGTAGTGCAAATTACAACGCCAATGTTGGCTATATTTGTGCTTACATCATTATATTTAGTTGGTGGTGAAAAATAAATAAAACATATTCGATTCTAATTAGCAACAGCAATTAATTAAATTTATTTATTTCACTTATTATTTGCATTGTCGATTATTGTATTCTCTGTTGATTCTAATGTTTAACGAATCGCCACAAAAGAATCACACAAAATTGCCACATTCCTATAGCAGAATATCTCACTTACAATATCTAAAAGTAGCCAGCAAATGATTCACACTATATAAGCTGGTATATATATCTGAAAGTTTCAAGATAGTGTTGGAGCTGGAAAAGTGGCAGTCATTCATTCAGGGCATCCACTTAGCAAGTGAAATATTTGAAATTCCCATATCGAAATCCATCAATAATTCGAGAAAACGATTTTCACTCGCCCAGAGTTCATTGTGTGGACAAAATGTGGCGCGCGACTCTGACGCACGAGGCTGGCTGCACACAGACTACGACAATAGAAGAAGTCTCATAATGTGTAAAAATATGTGAGAAAAAAGAAGATGATCCCATGGATTTCTATAAATACCTGTACACCAACCACATGTGTATGTGGAGAGTGCGCTTAGCGGCAGGCAAACAACAAATGCCAATAGTCATTTGCCGTGAAACCGAAACAAACAACCGTTAAACAACGAAAACTATATCAATATGCTCTAAATAATAAATAACACTAATTAAAAGCAAGAAATTTTTAACACATGCCACATCAACATCAGCTGCAACAACACACAACAACAGCAAACAAACAGAAGACAGCCAGAGAGTCAGCGAACTACTTCCAAAAGGAAGCCAAAGCCAAGGAAAACCGACCACCCCTCCTCCTTCACCTCCTCCTCCTCCTGCTCCTCAGTTTGGCCAAATAATGTTGCTTCCTGAGTGAAACTAACCAAAACCAAAACCGTTGCGTATTTGAGCGGGGAATCGAAGCAGCGTCCAAGCGTCCAAGCATCGTCCACCGGCCATTGAGTGTTAATTTTGTCAATTAGCATGCGCAGATACATTTGTATCTGTAACGTTGCAAGCAGCATTTTATGCTGCTAATTTCATTAACACATTTCGAATCGGTATCGGCGCAAGTTATTTACCTCACAGCGGCAATAGTAGCAGCAGCAACAGCAACAGCAGCCACAATATTTTAGCTTCCATTTCCACTGCACCAGTTGCACCAGTTACTATCTGAAATATTGTATATTGTATCTGTATCTGGCTGCCAGCCATGTTGTCTAATTGTTTGCGCCAATATTTGACGACGCGCGTTCAAGCTAATTGATGTGCCTCCAGTTTTCCTCAAAATACAAAAAAAAAACACAAATTATAAAAGATTCAGAGCAAATATGTAAGTGCGCCATGTGCTCCCACCGCAGGGGAGGAGTTCATACTAGGAGGGAGTCGAGCAACTGTTGCTCCAAACCAAAAAAAAAAATAAACAGAAACAACAAAAAAGAGAGAGACTTGCCCCAAGGCGCGTCAAATTATTTAGCTGCGGCATCCTTGTGCTAATTGCCTGATGTTGCTGCTGCTGCTGCTGCCGCCGCCGCTGCCGGTAAAGTGCAGCAGCCGCAAACAAAACCATCAATCCCGAGAGTTTCAAAGTCTCAGCGCTGCAGCGTCTGGGATTGAGCTCTGGCTAAGTTGGGTAATTTCTGGCCAAGCCACCGCCGGGCAAAATATACAGGCCACAGAGAGTCAGAGCACCCGAAAGACAGAACTCAAGTCATGGGAAAATTTCCGTACACACACAATTTGGGGTTTGGCTTACGCCTCAGCCTCAGCCTCAGTCTCAGTCTCAGTCTTAGCCTCAGCAGCGCGCAGCTCGGTAGCAACTGTGTCCGCTGCCTCTGCCTCTGCTGCAGACTCAACTTCGACTGGGCTACGGCACAAAAAAGTCAGTTTCGCACGCAAATTAAGATAATCGAAAGCAAATGCAGCAACGGTAGCAGCTCCATGGTTAACGCTCTGCAAACGGGTTTACTACCCGGTAGCAACAAATCAGAAAAATATGAAAAATTATGCGGCAACATCGCCGTTGACTTCGGCTTCAGCTTCAGCGTCGGCGTCGGCGTCGGCGGTGGTGGCGATGGCGATGGTAACAACAGCGGCGACGTTGTCGATTGCTGATGATGACGTCGAAGTGTGCTTTTGGCAGTCCATCATTAAATTGTGGCTAAGATTCCAATCGGACATACAACACACCGACCGCCACAGCACAATGAGAGCAGCAACAGCAGCAGCAGCAACAACAACCACGAATTGATTTCTTTCTCTTGTCCCTTTTTTGTTCTTTGTATGAAACTCTACAGATGCCGTCGTCTGCTGCATGCATATAAACACAGTAGCTGCCACATTAAACACCAATTCGCTTAAGCACACTAAATTATATAGATAGTTCTTCGGCAAGTCTAAACACTCTAAATAAATGTAGTCAGTCAATAACAACAATAGCTACGAAAATAATTCGACAGTATTTTGCATATAAATTTTGCATATTAATTTGATTTGTTTTGATTTAGTTTATCGCTTGAATTTATTGCTGACAAATTATCTATTCAATGTAGAAACGAAAAACACTTCAACTGCATTCCTTTTTCATTTTGAATGCACTCAATTTTATTACACTTTGCATACAAAACCGTAATGGTTATCATTAATTATTGGCCGATGTAAACTTAATTTCGGGCCACTCTCAAGCTTAAATGGCTTATTGAACAGACAGGTCGCCTATTCGAGTGAACATCATAAAACCATAAAACTCATAAAAGCCCCAAACAGAAGCCCAAAGAGTTACCACCTTTTGCACATATCGCAGTAGTAAAAAAATACCTCAAGCTTCTGCTCTTTCGGCCTGGCCATATAATTTGGCTAAAGGCCGAGGCCGCAGCCACAGCATTGGCAGCAGCAAACATAGCACAACAACAGCAACAGCAACAGCGCCCCATGGTTATTAGATGGCCCGGCATAACCGTGGCAAGGATCGTTTTTATTATTCTTTTTTGTTGGACTTTATTTTTTTTAGGTTTTTGTTTTTTTTTTTTTTGTATGCTAAACGTCGCCGATGTTAATCTGCGGAGCTGAAGCAGCTCAACTGGCAAACGGGCAACTTGCAACTGGCACAGCAAGGTATCGATTACTGCCACCGACTTACGCAGAGACGCGTTGTGTTATGCTGTGCTGTGTTTGCGTTCCGTTGCGTTGTGTTGCGTTGCGATTCGTTTTGTTTCATTTGGGGGCTAAGCACAAAATCACAAAAGGATTGAGGCAGCACACCGACAAGTGTTTCCCAGGAATTCCAAGAAATTTTGGGGCCGTACCAGAAAAGCATTGTGCGGCGCCTGGCAATTAATTGTGCGCCAACTTGGCGGTGGTCGTCGCTCGTCGTTGGTCGCTGGTCGCTGGTCGTTGGTCGGCGGGCGTGGGTTCAATGCAGTTCGTTTTGGCAAAGAGTGTAGGGTTACCAAAGCAGCAGACCAGTTAGGCAGTCAGTCAGGCAGTCCGTCTAGCATTCTGGCAGTCTGTCAGTTAACTTTGAATGCTGAACGCAGCGTTCATTATGCGCCGTTTTGCACTATTTTCCGCAGAGAAAATCATTAGAGCTGCCCGCAGCGTTGAGCTGGACCAAACTATATCGTGGGAATATGGCAAATAAACTCGCCCAAATTACACACACACCACCACCACAAGGGAAGCAGCGAGAGAATGAGATAGCGAGGTTTGAGAGTGGCTAGACAATTCGCAAAAAAAAAAGCAGTCGCTCCAGGAAAAGTGCAATAAAAATTTGCGCAAATTTCGTGTTTCTGTTGGCCCGCAATTGCTATTGACGGACCTATGGACCTAAAGAAAGAGAGCGAGAAAGAGCATAGTGTATCGCAGTCAGAGTCTGTGTCTTACCAGACTGACGCCCCATGCATATTAAAGTCTTGCCTTCGATTGATACGTGTGCTGCTGCCACAGATGAGTTACAGATACAGATACAGATACAGCTACAGATAGAGAACGGCAAGGGCATCAACAGCTGAAGATGCAGATGCACAGATGAGTGTGTGCCTTGAGGCGCCTGTGATTTATTTGCTGCCGAGAATTTTACGATGGCGCTGAGGGACGCCATAAATGCGGTCCATAGAGTGCCATTTAAAATGCGTTTTACTTAATAGTTTCGCATTATGTTTAGGCTTTATGCGCTAATTAGTGGGTCCAGTGGGGGCCCAACATTTTCAGTTCATTCACTCATTCTCAGCCAATTTGATTGGACGTAGTTCGACACAAAAAAGTTAACATTGCCATCGGCTGGAATGAAAGATGACAACAACAAGATTTGCGCCTAATTTCTGTGGAGCACGTAAAGTTTTGTTGGATATCTCTGGGAGTGAAGCGTAAAACAAACTGCAGGCCAAGTAGGCTTGATTAAGATCTTCCACAACCACTGCCACACTGAGATTAAACATGTGCCAGTGCGCCGACGAGGGAGGCTCCCAAGCTGCAACTGCAACTGCAACTCCGACGACGGCGAGTCGATGGCTGCTCCTCCTACGCCGCCTCCAAAAACATTGCCACAGGTTGGCTTTGCTGACGCCTCGCTAAGAATCGTGTTTATGCTTTTAATTAGCAACAACAACTTGTACAGTAAGTAGTTGCAACAGCAGTATCAGTAGCATCTGCAGTAGCAGCATCTTGGTGCCACTTGGTGCAGATTTCAAGGTACCGATAGATATATTAAGAAATGACATGACATGTCTCGCTCACTCCACCTCATCCGTTCGGCCAAGAGATAAATTTTGATGTAGATTACAAGCCACAGATGCGCGGGAGTTTTCTGCACAAATACCATCTACGAGTACGCCACATACACTTATATAAATCTCAGCGCAACGCAGCCTGTTTTCTTGTTATGGCCATTAACACGTTTTGTTTGGGGCCTTTAGGCAGAAGGAGGCTAATATTATCATATTATCGCTTGACCAGGCATCTGCTTTTATGATAAATATTTAAAAAACTTATTAATTATGCCACAAATAGGCAGTGCAGCTGGCAGCTGGCAGCCTGGCAGTTGGCAGCATGGCCAGCTTCCGACCAACTTGGCTCGGCATCTTACCCAACTAATTGGCAGATGCTCAAGTTACCTTGGCCAAGCGAGTGTGGGAGGATGCTTACTGCCTACTACAGACTGCTGCTATAAGGTAGATAGAGCGCAACTGATATTGATTTGAAGCACAAATACTTGTAATAAAATACAATTCATGCTCATGCATATTTATGCATAGACTCATCAATTTAAATAGGTAAATTCATAACGATTCCTAGACAAAGCGTCATTTAGATATGACACGAAGTATTTAAAGTCTCTGAATAATTGTCAATTAATATAAAAATATATGATCATTTTTTGTTGAGCTTAAGTTTAACATAATTAATTAAGTCTGTAATTGACATAAATCTTTTGGTGGCATTTTTCTGACATTTCAAAAATGTCAAACAAACTCTTAATTTGTGTAATTTCATATATTTTAAAAACTGAGTGATTTTTGAAGGCGATAAATCACCTGGTGTGAGCCGAAGTCACTCGTCAAGTGGCGTATGCAAATAGCCTGTGGCACAAAAGCTTAGACCAAAATCAGTCAGGCGGCCAATCAACAAGTGCGGACCCTTCACCAGCTCATAACAATCATGACCACGCCCACTCGCTGCCCAGTCCCAGTGGCAATGCCATTTAAAAGGCAATCGATTCATATGTTTGCGGTCGACTATCGCCGCATTTAAATCAATATTCGTTTTAATTGTACAAATCACCTTGACTTAATTGTGACTGTGTGTGCACTGTGTCCGTGTGTGTGTGTGTGTGTGTGAGTTCCCTCTCCCTCCCCTCCGGGTGAACCACTCAATTCGGCTAAGATCTGTGCTCTATTATGGGCAGTTCGGAAAATGCCGCAGCCTGACCGCAAAGGCGAGCGGATGCAAAAAGCATACAACAACAACGAGAAACACTGAAATGCACAGACGGTCTGTGGCCGTGGCGCTCGTTTGCATTGCATGCGGCAAACATTTTGTTGCATGCAACGAGCGGCGCACACACACAGAGACACACACACATCGGCGCTGTCTGTGAGAGAGTATCTGATAGATACATGTGTGTGATTGTTTTAAATGTTAACATGGCCATTTAGAGGCAATAACAGCGGCAAAATGGCAGTCCAACAAGAGTCAGAGTCGGAGTCGAACTAGCGGAGTCGGTATCGGAGTCGAGAAAGCCAGAAAGGCGCGGGCACTTGCTGTTATTACAACAATATTACCAATATTTATCAAGCGCTTGCAAAATCGCCCAGTCGAGCCAACAATGGCAGCAACGTCAGCATAAATATAAAGCTACAAATAAAACAACAACAACAATAACGACAACGCTCATACGCCGCGTGCGCCGCCGCCGCCGACGCTGCATAAAAAGACAAATTTATGATTTATGAATTCAACCTTGTAAATAATATGCTCAGAAAAGTACACACGGACAGATCGCTAAACGCTTGTACCGCTCGCTGCGTCCCGCCTCGTCCCCCCTCCCGATGTGCGCGCCCCACCACTCTCGGATCGCCGGCTGGCCAAACAAGCGAGCAAACCCAGCGCAAACAAACCAGACAACCTACCAACCAACCGAACTGACCAACCTACTTGCACAATTTTCCGCACAAGGCATGTGGCAAGTGTGCCCCACATCGACCAGCATTGCAGCAACAACAATAACAACAACAACAACGCAGCATCTACAACTGCGAAAACAACAACAGCTACAGCAACAGCAACAAGAACAACTAGCTGCTTGTTGTATGATTTTTAAATGCGCGATGAGTTATTTATGCATCTCGCATGCGCTTTTGGTATGTGCGAGCATCTTAACCCATCGCTGGCCCCACTTTTCTTAGAAGTGTTAAGCACTTTACTTCAAACAATGCAATGCAATTGAATCTGCCATAGTTTAGCACTAAATATTAGGTAATCGCTGCCCATATGCATACATTTTATATGATAATATGACACATGTTGTATGTACATAAAGAATATTTCAGATTATCCTTATGGAAAGCTAAAAAATTGTTTATATTTTTATTAACTTAATTTTGCAGAAAACGTTGCCTAATTGTAATAAACTTAAAGTCTTATTGACATTGTATATATTTTACTACAAAATGATTCATTGAAATGGCTAAATATTTCTTCCACAATTTATTATTCAATTCCCAACGTTCTAAAGTTATTGTTGTGTATCATTTTGTGGCACACTGGCCAACAGTGGGTTAAGAACACCGTCAAGTAACGAGTTGGAGGCTGTGAAAACATATGCGCCTGTGGGCCAGTGTCGGCACTGTCCATTATTAAGCTGTAGCTGTGAACGTGCTCATATATATTCTAATTGTTTTTGCAACTATCTCTTGATATTTTTCTTACGTTTTCTTGTTTTTGTTTTTTCTTGGCTGTCATTTGCTTGTTTGCTTGCAGATTCGATGCGAACAAATCGACAAAGGGCGCCTCGAAGATGCGACGCGATCTTATAAATGCAGAGATTGCCAATCTGCGGGATTTGCTGCCGTTGCCGCAGTCAACGCGCCAGCGACTGTCGCAGCTGCAGCTGATGGCCCTGGTCTGTGTCTATGTGCGCAAAGCCAACTACTTTCATGAAGGTGAGTGCAGTTTATACGTTTGTCGGGGCTTTTTTGGAGGGGGGGGAGGAGCGGGTGGAGCGGCAGCGACTTGATGCATATGCATGTTGATAATTGGCTGCACGTTGATTGAATATGCATGAGTCATGGCGTTTTGGCATGGACCCCACACCGCCAAAAAAAAAACACAGAAAACACACGGCGTACGCGAAATAACCGCTAGGCGCTTGGTATTCGCCGTATTCAGAGTGGAACTCCTAGTTTGTAGTCGTTGTCGACTACTAGCATCACATCATTCATATGTCTATGTCTCCAGTCTCTGAAATTGTTTTCGGCCAAGTAATTGCCTAAGCGTCTAGGCACGCACCCAGGCTGCAAATTGCTGCTGCAGCCAGTTCCGATCTCTCCCCCACCGCCACCGCCGTCGCCTGGTTTGCGTTTCATCCTCCTTTAATGCGCATGCGCACACAGGTCAATGCGCAGGCGCAACTGAACGAGATCAACTCCGACTGCGACTTGGCTTCATTCCACATTTTTTTCTTCTCTTTTTTTTTTTTGTGGATAATTACGAAAATTGTTTTTCAAATTAGCGTTGTGCGGTACATAAGACCCATAGATAACACACACACACAGACACAGACACACAGAAAGAGCGGGAGTAAGAGAGAGCAAGAGCGAAATACGTATATAAGTACTCGCCTATGAGGACTGAGCTCTTAACTTGGCTAGCATCTTTTGCCAGGCCATGTGAACCCGAGCTCAGCTCTGGCTTTGGCTTTGGCTTTGGCTGCAGCTTCAGCTACAGCTACAGCTGCGATTCCCCCTTAGTGGAGGCAATTTCACAATTGCAATGGTAACAGCAACGGCAACAACAACAACAAGAACAACAACAGCACCGTCTGCCTGGCATTGCTATAAATATTGCGATAAATCAAAATGTGCGATTTATGTGTTCTACAAATTGCAAAAAATTAAACTTAAGTACTGTTTTTTTCTCCCTCCATCTACCTATTTTTCCCCTCTCTTTTTCATCCTCCTTTTTCTTATTTTTTTGGAGCACTAAGTGTGAGAAATTGTCGGCGTTTGTTAGCTTGTCGTTTGGGTGTGTGTTTATGTGTCTGTGTTAGTGTGTGTGTGTGTGTGTGTGTGCTTTGTTATTGTTCATTGTCATTGCACCGTTTAAAAGCATTTATAATCACAAATTGTGTTAATATTGGCACGCTATCGAGTCTGGAGCCTCCGAACACACTCGGCTGGCTTATCTTCAAGTTCACGGCATTATTTTGTTGTTGTTATTATTGTTGTTGGTTGTTGTTGTTGTTGGTGGGTGTGGGTGTGGGGCTCAGTGGGTCCCAGTGGGTCCCAGTGGTGGGTGTGGCTGGGGCTTTAACTGAGGCGGCGGCGCGTTGAGTTATGCGATTAATGAAATATTTATAAAACCAAATTGAGTTTTCATAAACAATTATTAATGCATTAGATTAGCCGACGGCTTGAATTGCATCCCAGCATCTCAGTTGTTTCAGCCACATTATCATATTGGCCAATGGAAAGCTGTTGCCTCGGCTTGTTAAGATACTATTCGTTAGATGTCTTTATAGTTTCTACTTTTATTTAGTTGGCATACCTGATTCCTGGAGCCAATTGATCGGCCAATGTAATAGGTCAGAACCCCAGTTAGCGATGTATTATTTTTTGTGTTCTTGGTTTAGTAAAGAACAAATTTTGGGACGAAAGTTTTTATTTGAAGTTCTTGTCCTAGATTTAGAATTAATTTTATTACGCTTTATTTATCAAATAATGCTTTGGCAAGACGTGAATAAAGTTGGATCTAGTTGTGTATGCTTACAATCACTTAGATCATGCACAGGTGCTAAAAGACAAATGAATAAATTAATTGAAAAATATGCAATTTAAATACTTATCACACTTTTGACTCCACTAGCTAGAGAATAGAAATTAATATATTTGTATAAAAACAAATTAAATATTTGAAAACAATCTTATTGATTAATTCAAATTTGGCAAGCTTTCTAAAATATTCTCTTCTTTCAATTTTGTAATTTGCTTTTTGTCTAGTTTTCATTGATCAAAGGTTTAAATGAGTTTCGACGCCGTTTGCAGCCACGCCCATTTTATTTGACTGTCTGTCCGAGCAATCGATGCGAATTGTTTGCGCAAACAGATTTCTTGGTATTATTGTAATATTAAAACACAGCAAAATCTGAGTGCATTCATGGCCTTTCCGTTCAAGTTCAATGAAATTACCAGTTGCGGTTGCAGCCGCGGTGATTGTTGTTGTTGCTTGTTGTTGGTTGCTGGTTGCTGCTGTGGCGGCTGCTGTTACAGTGACTGTTTCTGTTGCCTTTTTGCCAGGTGCGGGAGTATCTCGTAGTGTTTTAAAAATAATTGATCTTGATGCAGGCTGCTAGCTGCTGACTGCTGACTGCGGCGCAGCTGCAAGTTGCTAACTGCAATTGCACTCAGTGATCGCTGTTGATTTTCTAGTTGTTGTTTTTGTATTTATTGTATTGTTGTTGCCGTTTCCACTGTTGCAGCTTTGCTGAAGCTGCTATTGCCGTTGCCGCCGCCGCCGCCGCCGCCGCCGCCGTCTCAGTGACAATGACACATTTTCTTTTTGTGATTCACTTGTTTTTGTATGGCAAGATCATCGCTTATTGTATGTAGAATATAATCAATGGATTTGCAATCAATTGCAATCTAACAATTGCCGTCAGAGACCAAGTGTATTATTAACAGATACTTTTTTAATTAGCTTCGCTTAATTTTATGCACACAAAATCACAACACAACAGCCATGGGAAAAACTCAACTCAACACACTCAATTCGCATTTCCTCCTAACTTATTGCGGATGCTTAAAGCCCGGTTGTTTTCTGGGCGCGGCTGCGAAACGACCCAAAAGGTCCATAGTTCAAGCAAAATTAATTTAATCGCATTGCTATGCGCATTTCTTTTACAGTGTTCAAACGTCAAAATGCGCTGCATCAACATCATCAGACAGCAACACCAAATTTTGGCTTCTCGAAGGTGAGTGGTAAATATAGTTTATAAGAAATTCGCAAATAAGATAAATATTTAAGGCACTAATTAAGCTGGCATTCAGTTCGTTAATTTAATCGCTCAATCGATGCGTTGCCAACCCAATTACCAATTTATTGCGGCCGCAAGCTGGGAAAGCAAAAACAACTCAATTTAAGTGAGGCGCGTTGACAAGTCAACTAGTGAGCCGAAAGTTCCAGGGAAAACAACTCTATTAATGGCACAACTGAGGCATATCATAAGCCAGAAATCATTTAGCTACCGCCACTTGCTGCGCCAAAAAAAAAAAAAAAAGGAAAACAATAAATGCAGCTTTTAAGCGAACAACAACACAACAAACAGCAACCGCAGCAACCACAGCAAACAGCAAACAGCAGAGAGCAGTGAGCAGACAGTAGTCAGCAGTCAGTAGTCAGTCAAGCTGCCTGCCACTGACTGTGGCAAACTCAGCGATGGTCGGCAGATTGATCTACATACCTGTGCGCACTCGTGACTGAATTAAATACAAATATATCAGTATACACAGTGAAACATATATATATATGTATGTATATATGGAAATCTGTATGTAGTAGCCAAAGAGTTCCATCGTCAATTTTCAGTTGTCAACCCAGCAGAGTCTTTGGGGCTAACAATTTATTAGTGCACAGACGCGAAAATGAATTTGCATTTCCAACACAGTTGGGAGTCGGCTTAATGGAGGGTGTTTCTCTTACAAATGCTTTAATTTGCTTACCCGATCAGTTTTCCATAGATAAACCCATAATTCATGAGGCCACTTACCAATATTGCTATAACATTTGAGTTATTTCTACAACAGTCACACGAACATTAAAGCACCAGTCACAATTTACTTTGTATTTAATGGCAAGACGAAATGGTTCTGAAAAAGTTGGCGTAAAATTTATATTAAAACAAACTTATTATTAACAAATATAACACAGAATAAAAATGGTAGCTAAAATTGGAAATCGTGAAATTCAAAAAATCAATATGAGGAGTTCATTTGATTATTTATCAAATTCTAAACAAACTACTTTAATATACAATCTCGTTTGTGTCCTGGAAGCAGCCAGTCAATGGCTTATAAACTTTTTAAATATAGTTTGAGTATTTATATAAAAATAAAACACCGAATAATTGAATTCAATTGAACAGTTTAATTCATTCGAAGTTATTATCTTTGTCAAAGGCCGAAGACTAACAGGCAGAAATGTATTATAAAAAGAAAATGCACATTGTGCTTATCTTGAATAGATTTCCAATAATATAAGAACACTTCATTTAAAACGTGCAATTCCATAGAAAATTTGGAACTGAATAAATTATTTGAGGGAAAAACGACTCACAAGCATTTCCAAATACATTTATGAGCTGTAATCATTTAAATAGTAATGGAAGTTCTATTGTTTCAATGTCAATTATCACTAAATAATAATTGTATTCATTTTAATAGAAAAATTCCAAAAATTACTGTGAATGAATAAAATCATATGACGTGCTTTTGAGAAACGTATATTAACCTGAAATGTGATTTGTCTTGCAGGCGCTTTCGGGATTTCTAATGATGCTCACACAAAATGGCAAATTGCTATATATATCGGATAATGCTGCCGAGTACCTGGGACACTCCATGGTAAGTCGAAATGGATTTTGCCTTCGAATTCAGTTGGTTTTTGCTTGTGTTTACCAAGGCGATTTGCGCGCATAATTAGAAAAGCAAAGTCGACGAAAGTTTTAGGCTAAAATTGTTACAGTCGTTGATACAAATCTCTGACAAGCGACAACAGGCAACAACAGCAGCAGAGCAAACAACATCGACATCAACCTAGCAGCAACAACAGCAGCAGCAGCAGCAGCAGCAACAACATCAAACGACAGCAGGACAGCAGATATTTGTTGCAAGTTTTTGTCTTCTTATACGAGCGGTGGCTGCTGCTCCCGTTGACAAGTCAGCAACAAACTGACTGGCACAGCGACTCGATTCATTGAGCTTACATAAATCTGCAGCTTGTACTACACAAAAGTTCCTTAAAACTGTTGCAAACAGCTTAACTTTGTTTGCCGCTGTTGCTGTTGCCGAGATGTTGTTTCAGTTGCCGCTGCTGCCGCTACTGCTGCTGCTGCTGCAGTTGCAGTTTCTGCTTGGATTTGCCGCTGTTTCAAGTTTGGTTTATCGCACGTTTACGCTGCTTAAATAGCAAGGTTATACATCGTGGCCTTTCACTTTGCATTTGAAGTACTAAAGCTAAATAAATATGCTTGTGAGCTGCATATAAATGCACTCGCATGCAGCACATGTGACATATCTCCGTTCTACATAACGAATACGAGTGCGAACAGTGAGCGCGAATGCGAATGTGAGTGCGATTGTGAGTGCCACTGCCACAGCCAGAGACGGAGCGAGTGCCGCCAGTGGTGCAGTTAGTTATTCATCTAGAAAAACAAACAGCCAGCCAGACATTGACAAAGGTACTGTTACTCGCATATGCTGAGAGATTGTTTGCAAGTCCGCTGATGTGCTTTTGCCGGTTACAATGCGCAACTCTCGCAGCCGCCAAGCATCAAGCGATCGACCGGCAAAGGGGGCGTATGAGTTATCTGAGTGCAACTGTAGCGCAAAACTGTCAAAAACCTGTGAGAAATCGAAGCATTTTGCCAATAAATCATATTCTAGGCTGTCCTAGTTGTACTCAATAGAATTACGAAATTCTTGTCTCTCACAAAGTATAATAATAATCACGAATAAAAATAGTTCTTAAGCAACATATTTAATAATCAATGCATGGATATTCTATCATTAAAAGTATATATTGTTGACATATCGGACGCTATTCCAAAAGATGGATATTATATACTCACAACTCATGTGGATATAATTATACAGCGGGAGTTGTTTTCATAACAAAACAAGTGTATTTCTGAATTTGTAGTATACTTTTAATACAACATTTTTGGATTCACTTTGACCTCTCTTAAAATACTATCAAAAGTTCAGCAGTCTCATTTTACTATGTATTTTATATAGTCGAAACCTCAAAATCTAGTAACCGATAGTTTCCGGCAACTTGTTGCCAACCCAACATCAGTTTGTCTGGGGCTGGACTAGCTTTCATTGCGATTTCGCTTGGGGTCCTACAATATTGTGGGCTAGACATTTAAAGCCTGTCAGAGGCGAGTGCATTTGGCAGAGCTGTTGGGCCCCAACAACAGCTTCAGACACTTGACAGCCTTTGGCCTTTGGGCTAGACCTTATCAGGGGACACCCACAACAATAGCGGCTGAATGGTCAAGCAAGCTGCTTCATAAATTTACCGTATGCCATGTGTTGGCATAATTACGCCACAATAACTGTGTGTCTGTGTGCACATGAGCAGGCCCAAAAGTGGATTGCCCAACCTTTTAATTTGTGACGGCCAGGCAGGCAGGCAGCTCACAGTTAGTTAACGGCCAAAACGGCAGCAAGCCGCCAAAGTTGCCACAACAACAACAACAACAACAAGTAAAGTTAATTAACAAACTGCCAAAAATGTCAATAGAGCTTGTTGTTGCAATTGCTGCTATAGTTGTTCTTATTATTATTGCTGTTGCTGTTGTTGCCGCCGCTGTTGTTTGGGCATCATAATTCCAATTGGATTTTTGCATATTGCCATAACAAGTTGCCACTGTCAAGTGTCATGTAGCGACAGCGGCCATAAATAAATTACAAATGCAACAACATGGCATTGTAAATTGGCCGATCGCCTGGCTCCAGCTATCTCTCGGTCCGTCAGCGTTCGTTGTCCATAATTGTCAACAATAATAAAAGTAAAAAAAAAATAAAAAAAATGCACTTGGCATTAGCCAGCGAACCTGATGACCGTGCGAAACTATCACCTGACAGCTCATTAACAAATTAAAATTGACATCCTGTAAGATTTCTCATTCAACAACAACGCTGAAAAGTCCTCAGCACGTTGGGAAAACTGTGCAATAAATTAGCAGATAATGGAATTCATTTGTCATTTAATTATAGTAGATGCCATAAATCATAAATCTATTAAAATTTGCATAGCAAATATATGAAAGCAAATTTCTAAAATGGTTACTTTTGAATAAATAACCAATAACGTTCAAGTGAACGATTAACTGCTCGTTTATTTGCATAAAATGTTTTAACTACTGCCTTCATTCCACTTCACTTCTCACTAATCAATGCGCTTTGAATTTTTGTGTGCTACAGGAGGATTTACTGATACATGGGGATTCCGTTTACGATATCATTGACAAACAGGATCACGCAACCATACAGGCCGAGCTAAATCGGAACGTGCCACCGCAACCAGGTGGCAGTGGCAGCGGCGGCAGCAGCAGCGGTGTCGGTGTTGGCGTTGGCGTTGGAGTTGGAGTTGGCGACTCGACAGCCAGCAATGGCAACGGCGGCGCCTCGAGTCTCGAGGGGGAGCATCGCATGTTCCTCTGTCGCATGAATGTTAGCCGCAATGCGCGACGGCAAATGCGTTTCGGTGATCAGAAGGTGAGTGTCTATCTTGCATTGTGTGTGTGTGTGTGTGTGTTCTGTGATCGTGTGTATGAGTAAGCGCGTGTAGTCTCTGACAGAAATTGATGAATGAATCACCTGGGAGCGTGTTGCGTGTAACACTTTGGCAGCCAAGCAAGCTGGCGAGCCTGCAACACACAGTCACAGTCACAGTCACAGTCAGAGTGTGTAAAAAACCGCCACGCAATGAATTATGCATGAGCGCACGGGGCGCATGCGTCGTCTGCCAACCGGCTGGCCTGACTGGCTGGTCATACATCTTAGCTGCCTAGCCAGCGAGACAGCGGGACAGCGGGACAGCGAGACAGGGAGACAGACGGGCGGGTAGCGAGACAAGCAGCCAGTCAGTGAGACGCTCTACCATAAGCTGACAAACGATGACAGTTGATGTGGAACGGGTGGGTGCCAGCATTGCTGTTGACTGCTCTGATTGGCCGCCTCCTCTGATCAACGTCATCATCATCATTGTCAGCATCATTATGATGTGATTTGGTGGAGAGTGAGGAAAAAACACTAAAAAGTCGTATGCCCATCAGCAATATAAATGAATGCGAGCACAATATGAAGTTGTCAGTCAGACAACCAGTCAACCAGTCAACCATTCAACCAGTCAACGAGTCATCCATCCAGTCAACAAAAGTACGAGTACTCGGCACTCATGCTCCTCGTATTCGTTGTAGTCGCTCGTACTTGGCAGCCGGGCAGGTTCAGCAGCCAGTCAAGACCAAATCTGTCAACGCGTTGAGGCCGCAACTTCATGTGGATGCTACCCGTCTTTGCCCAGCGTGCTGTCACAATCTTGTGGGCGGTCGCTGGTCTTTTGTACTCGCACTCGCACTCGCACTCATACTTGTATTCGCATTCGCATTCGTATTCGTTTGCAGGCATATCTTATGTTTGTTCAGTCTCCTTTATACTTTGATTTGTGCTTTGCGCTGAAGTGCGCAGATGTGCGACGAGAGTTATGGAGATAAAGCGAGGCGTTGACAGTTGCTGCAAACGTTTTTAATTAAGTTGCCAGTTGGCACTTTAATGAGATGCAGGAAGTGTTGCCACTTGGTTCAGCTTCTTTCCCAGCGTTATGACACCACATGTACCCACACACACACACATTCCTAAGCTTTTAAGTTTCTTAGATGGAAATGAAGATACCGCCAAGTAATTTAGATCGCAGCCAGCAGCAACAATGACACTAGCTTAAAGTAGTAAAGCTTATCTGCAAGCACAGTCGAAACATGAGTTGGCCTTAAAATATATATATATATTTAAGCAGTTGAAAAGGTTATCAGTCTATTTCGTAAATGTTCTGGGATTATTTTTTGTTGCTCTCTTACTCATAGCTTATTATGATAACATTTATTTATGCGGGCTTAAATCGATATTTAAATGCTAAATGCATGGGTAGCTCAAGCATTTACCTGCAGCTTTAACAAATCTATACAACGAAAAGGTGGAGCGGGGGGTGGGGGGGGTTTGGGGACAACTTGAGGCTGACTGCGATAACCCATAGAGCAAAAACGAAAATGCGGCACATTCACCCGGCACTCGTTAATATGCAATAAAAATGGACCAATAAATAATTATGAATGAGGTCAGCATAGTTCAGAGCATAGACAAGCGACTAACAAAAAAAAAAAAACAAAATAAAATCCAACAATATAAAAAACCCCCCTGCTACAACAACAACAACAATAACAACGAGCTCAGGAGTCTGCGACTGAGACTGCGATGGAGATGGCGACAGCGCTGTGGCAGTGGCGCCTGCTCCCCAGTCTAAGGTCGTCTCATTTACCAGCGAAAAAATAAAACCAAAACCAACAAAAACAAAAAGCACAAAAACAAAGTCAGACCAACAGCGACAGCGTCTGCGTCATCGATGGGTTGGGATCGGGTTCGGAATCGGAATCGCAGTGGAAGTCCAAGTCGAAGTCGCAGTCGCAGTTGGAGTCGGAGTTGGAGCTGCAGTTGGAGCTGCATTTGCATTTAAGCAGATGAACAGGCCATAAGCTACGAAATGCAATTGCAATGGAAAACTAAATGCAGGCACGTTTTAATTGGGAGACAATGGCTGAGACTCAGACTGCGACTTCCATTGAGACTGCCTGGTGTGTCTGTCTGTGTGTGTGTGTCTGTGTGTGCTTGTGGAGGCTGAGACAGACTCTGTTCTGCGTATGCTGGCTCAAGAAACATTTCAGTGATTGCCTTTTTTAAATTATGGAATCAGAGTAAAATGTCTATGAGCCGAAGCATGCCAGCCCAAAAATGGCCACAAACCAGCGGCGACAACGTGC
Organism: Drosophila siamana; assembly: GCA_035047445.1. Lineage (NCBI taxonomy): Eukaryota > Metazoa > Arthropoda > Insecta > Diptera > Drosophilidae > Drosophila > Drosophila siamana. Next base: position 7,779,785 of record JAWNPP010000004.1, on the reverse strand, counting down.
GCGCCAATTTTCGTGGGAGCCGCCACAGTCATCGCCATCGCCATAACAAATCTGAAAATCGTTCTCTCGTCTCGTCTCGTCTCGCTTCGCAGGTCGTTCTGGTCCAGGGTCACTATTTGTCATTCCTGCCGCTCTGCAGCCGCAACGAGCCTGTCTTTCTAGCCACCTGCACACCCATCGCCATGCCCGAGACGCGAGAGTGTGTGGTGCAGGGCGCCACCAATGTGTTCACCACCATCCACTCGATGGACATGAAGATCGCACACATCGACAAGAAGTGAGTTGAGTTTGTTTGCTTATTATCAAATATAGAATACGCCTTAACCTATCTACATTCTTCACATAATTGTATCACTTTTGCTAATGTAGTTCACTTCATGTTTTAATTCCATAACTCCTGCATTTAAATACATTTTCTTATGACTTATTGATCCTCTGGATTTAAGTCATTTCTCTTAACTCATTACGACTTATTGATCCTCTGGATTTAAGTCATTTATCTTAACTCATTGTCCACCTAAAATTCGAACTTCCTCTACTAATATGAAGCCTAAATTCTACTTTAACAGCTGATATATTTTAAAATAAATATCCACTACTTTACTCTCCTTTTGCAGTGGCGAGTTCCACTTGAGCTATGATAAAGCCGCTCTCCAAGGCACATCCTGGTACAATCTGATACACAGCGAGAATCTGCGTGAGGCGCAAAGCAAACACAGACTAAGTAAGTGGACAAATAGTTTAGTTAGCTTCGCAAATAAATAGTAACTTTAATCAAGTAACTTTCGATTTATCAACAAGGAGCAGCAAATTTTTTGAATAAAAATTATATGCATGATAATTATAAAATACAACAATTTAAAATTGGAGTTTAACAAGGTAAAAATATGTTATTGAGATTACTAACATGGAAGTCAACAACATTTGTAACATTGCTATAAATAATTAAATGATTGGTGCTTGAGTTAATTCGTAGGCGGCAAACAAGTTTAATAAAAGATCGCTAACAGCAGACAAAAGTTATGCCTCGTCCAACAGTTTGTCTTCATTCGTCAGCTCATTGAAATCTTGTATTCTATTTGCAGTTACGCAATCGGAACAGGATCGCAGCTGTATTCTGCTGGTACGCATGCAGCGCTCTAGCGGAGATTACACCTGGGTGCATGTCGTGCTCCAGGTGCGAGACAGTCCCGACTCCACACAGCAGCCCGTCATCGTGTGCACCAATCAGGTGCTGAAGTAAGTAAACTCTTGCCCTGCCCCCTGTCGCTGCATACAACTTTTAGCTAACTGACAACAACAAAACTTCGCAGCGATCGTGAGGCGTCCATAATGCTGGCCAACTCTTGGCTCTACCATTACTACACGGTGCAGTCGAAAATACAGTTTGGCATGCCCCTCGACAGCGCCATGCGTGTGCCGCCGGGCAGCAGCTCCAGCGGCTACTACAGCGCCCATCAGCAGCCGCTGGGCGGCGGCGGCGGTGCAGCGGCGGGCGTTGGCCTGGGCATGGCTGGCGGTGGTGCTGGGTTATCGAGCGTATTTGGCAGCCATCATGCGCACCATCATCATCATCATCATCATCATCATACGACCGCAGCAGCATCCTATCATCACCATCATCCGCACATGGGCGCCGCCTACGGTGGAGTCTATCACGCCGAGAGCGCGCTGGAGCTCAAGGAGGATCAGCAGCAGCAGCAGCAGCAACAACAGCTCTTTGGCTTTCAGTCGGGTGCGGTTAGCGGCGGCCTGGAGCCCGTAGACTATAGTCAAGTGAATGGCGGCAGTGGCAGCGGTGGCAGCGGCTCGGCTGGCAGTCAAAAGTCCACGCAATCAGCGACGCCGCCGCCGCCCAAGAAGCGAGCACGCAACAAACTGGAGCCGCTCTATCTGCACGCCGAGCGATCGCCAGCGGCCGCCATAACACCTGAGCCCGACTGCTATGCCCTGCACCCGAGCAGCGCCTATGCGACGGCCGCCACGGGGCCGGTGACGGGCAGCAGCAGCGACGCCACCGCCTCGGTTATCTATGCCACAATTGTGCCGACTCGTCCGCGTTTGCTGAACAAAACGCTGCCGCCGGATCCGGCGGATTTCATTGAGCAATGGAATCCCAGTCCGCCGTGGTCGGAGTCAGCGCAAAAGGCGTCGCTGGACAGCTTTGGTTCGTCGCACGAGCTGAGTCCCTGCATCACCACCACACCGCCCACGCCCACAAGTGCAACGCCGCAGCATGGCGGCAGTGGCGGCGGCGGTGGCGGCGGCGGGGGGCTCAGTGCGCAACCAATCGGACCGGCGTTCAGTTTTGAGTGGATGTCGGATCCCTTGGTGCCTGTGGCCTATCAGCAGTGGCCGCCAGCGACGGGCGATCATCATCAGCATCTGTCGCAGCATCTGGCAGCTGCCCAGCATCAACAACAGCAGCAGCAGCAACACCATCATCACCTGCAACAACAGCAACAACAACAACAGCAGCAGCAGCAGCAACAACAGCAGACGCAGCATGCAGCACAACAGCATACGCAACAGCATACGCAGCATGCGCAGCTAACGCTGCATGGTGTTCACGTGGCGCGTGTGGAGCTTGCCGCCGAATCGATGGTGGCCACAGGCCGTCCTGATGCCACGGAACCAGTCGATGATAGAGGTTAGTACATTTTTGATTGACACGTTTCGATGTGCGCTCAATTCGCGAGCAGCTGCTAATGAAACAAGATTCGAAAACAAAACAGTTTCGGCCGCAGCTAAAACTGTAGACAAATGTTTGATTAAATATATACAACATCGATGGCAAAAAGAAAACAAAAACAGCACTAGTCTCGAGGAGGCAATTGGCGCTTCCGCCAGTTGTGTGTGACACGCTTATGCTCCCGGTCTCAAGCTCGTTCTTCTCTTTTCGTTTTAGATCCAAAAAATTAGTGACCTGCGCATTATGCAAAGCTCGGAAATTCCCAGCGCGGCTCGGCGTGCAACGGGCAGGTGATAATCACACTTAAATTAATTGCCACTTGTCATCTTAGCGTTTAAATTATTTTTATCTAACTCAAAACAAAACAGAAGAAAGAGAAAAACTCAAATACACACACACACACACACACACACGGGGCAATAACAACAATAACAATAACAATAGCAAATAGTAATAGAATAGTTATCATTATAAGCACACATAGCAAGCAGCTCGACAGCTATCTACTAACAAACTAATTTGTTTAAGTAATGTTCATATAACACCCATTTTTTCAGTGCAATTTTGTTTAAAGCTTAAACATTAAAATACAATAACACATAATACACAATATTAAACTTTACGCGAAAATTAGTTTTACGATAAGCAACTGAAAAAGCAGAAGAGCTCTATTAGTTGTAAAACAATTTTAGTGTCGTCGTCGTCGTCGTCGTTTATGGCGTCGTTTTTTTATGAGTATTTTCACGTTTGTTTATACGTATATATTATATATACATAGTTTGTAACTTTATAGTACCACATATTCTGCTAGACGAATTAGGTTAATTATTTTATTTATGAAAAGTTATTTATAAACACAAATATTTATTACCTTTAAAGCATTATGGTTTTGCTCATACAATAAAACAAAACAAAACTATTTCGAGTTGAAAGTCTAAAGCAAAAAACCAAGCAAAAAATGATTTTTATTTTCAAAAAAAAAAACACTTCATAAGGTGAGTAATCAATCAATTATTATCACAATTATCACAATTTCTAGAATAATTTTGCAAGATTGTGAAATACATTCAATTTATTACTTAAGCTTGCCATTCAATAGTTAATTTGCCTTATTCAAACGTTACTAACTGAAATCTAACATGAGTATTGAAATGTGTTCGTGATAATCTCAACTTACCGATATAGTCAAAAGTTCTTCACATTGTCAAATCATATGTACAAATATCTCTCATTGTCTTCCGTTTATGTGATCTCAAGGCAACTCTGAAATTTATGATCACTCTCAAGAAAAACAACCAAGCAGAAACCGAAAAACAAAAAAAAAAGAGAGAGAGAAAAACAACGTTATGGTAAATGTCATGATTTTAAGTTTCCATTAATGCATTGCACTCTGAACCAGCCACCGAAACCGCAAAACTCTTGGGCCGTTGGCCAATCTGCTAAAACGCTTTCGCCGAATAACAAAAATAAAAGCAAAACGGCAAAAGCAAATCGAGAAAAAAATAGAAGGACAAAAAAAAGCAAAAATAACCACTCCCCAAAGCGCAGTGTTAGTGTCTTGTTTGGGGACAAAGTCATAGACATTTTCTGTTTGAAACTACGAGTACTTGCAGTCGTACTCGCATTCATACCACTTCATGGGTGACGACGACGACGACGACGACGACGACGACGAAGCTGCTGGAGCTGCTCTAGAGCTCTGCTGACGCAGAACAGACGCCAGACCGAATCGAAATTCACACACAGCAGTCACTGGCCGTGCGATGAGGCTCCATTATTTTGTTTTTATTTGAGACTTGGGATTTCGGATGCAGTTGCAGAGATCTGCGGTGATATCCCACAAATATTGTAAGTAGAATGGGCAGCCAGCCAAAAGCAAACAAAACAAAAAACTAAACCCCAAAACACAAGCCGAGGAGACGCAGACCGAACAGACCGAAAAAGCCAAAGCGACGTAGACGCCGCAGCTGGCGCGATTGAATGACTCCTCGTCGTCGGCCGTCTGAGATACTGACTGGCTATAGACTTGGACTGGACGACGACGACGACGACGACGACGACGACGACAACAACGACACACTTACAGGCGACGACGGGCCACAGCAGCATTCTGAGAAATATTGGTGTAGGTCACAGCCAGAGATAACATGCTGCGCCAGCGTGTGTGACTCTGTGTCTGTGTCTGTGTGCATGTGTGTGTGTGTGTGTGCGAGTGTGTATTTTGACTGGCTGGATTGGGCCTCAGTTCTGGCCTCATTGTATGCAAATGTGCCACGATCAGCCGACGAGCCACCACCCGCCCAGTCCGACTCGACTGCAGCAGCAACTGGCAACTGGCAACTGGCAGCGACTGACGCTGCTGATGCTTCAGTTGGAGCTACAGCTACAGCTCCTGCTGCTGCTGCTGCTGCTCCTGCTGCTGCTGCTGCTCATGGGTGCCAGAATCGTTTTGTGTGCGAGTACTTGCCACACTCATACTCACATTCGCATTCAGCGTCGCCTTCGCATTGGGTTTTGAGTTGTGCGATTTTTGGCATTTTTGTATTTTCTTTGTCCTTATGTAAGCGACAACGACGACTCCTTTGACCGCAAGGAGAACGAGGATTGTTACATATTTGCCCCAGACCTGATATTAGCTACATAGCTACACACAAGAAACAATAAAAACCGTAGGGCACTTTAACAAAACGAATTCAGAATACTCTGCTTTTGTTGTAAAAGAGATATTTAAGCCTATAACATATTATTTATTAAATAAAATGTATCTAAATTCTGTTGGTAAAAATGTTATGTCTTCCTAGAATAAGAACTATTTAGTATTTAAATTGTACAAGAATTTTAGCTCACATTTGTCGTCCAAACGTATACGTAATATTTGCATAAACTAGTGAAATACTTCTGATACTGCTAGGGTATTTTAGAAGACAAACAAAATTATAAAAGGATTTTTAGATATAAATGTCGACGACAATGGAAATGCTGCACACACAAAACACAAAAAAACACAAAACATTTCAACAGGAACAACATGTAATTTTTGAGCTGCTTCAGCCGCAGTCTCCTGCCCAGACATTCCGCCCGCTGCTCCCCCAAAAAAAGAAAAAACGTAAAGAAAATAAAAAGCCCCAACTCTGCAGAGCCACAGCTAACCATATGCAATGGCTGGCGCGGCCCGGACGGGGTCACGACACTTTTTGTGGCAGCCACGGACGATGGCAGCCAAGTCAGCGCGCAGTCAAATAGTGGGAGAAGTATGGCAAAAGGCAACAAGGCCTAAGGCTGCGACTCTCTGACTGTTGCTGCTGACGTTGCTGTTGCCCCTGTGCCTTATTGTTTGAGCTGCAGCAGCAGCAGCAGCGGCAGCAGCAGCAGCAGCAGCAACAGTTGGCGCGGCTGGACATTTTGGCCAGGGTCTGACCGATGGCAATGGCGACTGCAACTGCAACTGCAACTGCGACTGCGACTGCCTGGCGTCAAGAGAATGCGTTGCGCTTGTTCCTTGGCTTTGATTTCGTTGCATTGTGGCCATTTCCTAGGAAAAAAATGTTACATGAAATTAATAAATAGGCAAATAAATGTTAAACAGCTGCTGTTTTGTACGTGTTCCTCTTGTTGATGCTATTGCTATTGCTGTTGTTGCCTGTTGTTGTCTCCATCATTGTTGTTGTTTCTTGTTGCCTTTTTGCACGCGCACGGTAGCCATTGTGCTGCACACAGGGTGGTGGTGCTGCTGATTCTACCTACCAACTCACTCCACCTCTTCAGCCTGGTGGTTGTCTCTGCAGCTTTAGCGTGGTGTTGTTCCTATTCCATGGCATTTGCATAACACCAATGAACAGTCAGCCAGACAGCAAAGGCTAAACGACCGCAACAAGCCGAAATGCAACACAGGATGTTTCCCAGGCTGCCAACCCAGACTCACACTGTTAGCACACTTCCTATCTAAGTCCCATTTACCCTCCCCTGTTGCCGGCACTCCGCTGTCTTGGCATGGCAAATCTGTAGACTGCAGCTTTGCCACTGCATGCCAAATCCTTTATCTGCAGTTCACAGCAATTGCATGGCCCGTGCAATGGGCCCGAACTAAGCGGCAGAGCATTGGACTTGCCACGGAACTAATGCACTCATATTCCAAGGCTATAAAATAAACTCAACTTTATCAACAATATATTCCGCAACGCCTTCACCCAAAGCCAAATTCTATATCCGAAGATGGTGCAGTTCAAACATTGAATTATACCCTGTTGAAAATTGAAAAAACTGTGTTATCAAATCTAATATGTGATCAATAGTTAAACACATTAAGTATACATTTAATTTGAGAATTATATTTGTAATGTAGTAATGAAAATATTCTTTTATGAAAAGGAATTCAAATTTCAATTGTTACATTTCTTCTCATTCATTTATTTCTTACACGATTATTAGCTTAAGCTCTTCTTGACTGCATTGTCGCTTTTCTATTTAAAATCAATACTCCCTCTTATCTGATCAGTACAGCAAGCTCAAACTAACTAGCCCACATATGGAACGCGAAGCGTTTGAATTTCAAATAGGCCACAAGCATGTAGAGAAAATGCCAAGTCAGAGTGAGCATCGGTGCTTTATTAATATGTAAGCCACACAGGAGAGCTGAAAGGGGGCTAGGAAAACATAATAATTCGTCTATAATTTATACACAATTGTAAATAAAATGTGTACAAGCATAATTTACACATAAACAAGACGACGAGCCACAAAAAAAAAACCAACAACCAACAACAACAAACTTGCACCATCATCACATGCGGATGCTGCGCTCAGTAAACGATGGCAAAGTGGAGAAGAAAGAGAGGTGTGGGGATGTGGCAAACAGTGCTGTGATTAGAATGCAGAGCGGCCAAGCTGAAGATGCCAGCCAGACAGACCGGGTGACTGAGAAATTGATCAACGCTGTGGCGGGACATAAACTAAAAGCTTATTTAACATTAATTTCGCCACGAAAATCACACAGCAATTTCAAACATCAGTTACATGGCACAGCCAGGCAGCCAGAAAGAGAGAGAGCGCGAGAGAGAGACTCGAGGAGCCACCACAACATGCGCAAATGTGGCCAAGAGACGCGTCCACGTCCACATCCACGTCCCCTTGCAGGCCCAATTCGCGCAGCGCTTGTAATCTAAGCTGCCATTAAACAAAATACAAGAAAAACTTACGAAAACATATGCTACATATTACAGCCGATCCCAACCGAACTGAACCGCGACCGAGATGACAACGAAGGCGGTGCGAGGCGAGCAACGATTCGCATCGCACAGTGACGGAAGTAAAGAAGCAGGTGCACAGTGGGAGCAATAAGCAAACACACAGAAGAAATACAAATAGAAAAGAAAGAGGGAATACTGCTATCCACATTTTAGTTTAATTCTGAATTCAGTAACAATAAAATGCAATTAAATATTTAAGCATTGACTTCACTTAAATCGACATGCAAAATGTTTCCACATGTTTTCTAACTGCCTTTTAGCAGATCTCTACCATTGTATATGCCTCGCTGTTGGCTCGTTGCCAGACTCTGCAGTGCTTTAGTGGGAGAGCTTAGACTGTAGCGCTGTACTGAGCAATTGCACCTGCCTGGGCCTCAGTCGCAGCCTCAGACTAAGACGGAGTCTGCGCCTGCGCCTGCGCTTGCTCTGTTTTGAACTGTGGCCATGTGCGATGCCGCTGCAACAAGCAGCATACCCCAAGCCAGGTACAAAGATTTAGAGCGACATTAGAGCAGTCAATCCATCATGACTGAACATTACCATAAATTACACAGAAATAATTGATTATTACGAGTAGACACAGCGACCAAAGACAGAGCCAAGGCGCACTCAGCATCCAACAAGCCCCCAGTTCGTACTGCGTGTGTAGTTGTATATAAGTGTGTCTCTGTGTGTGTGTGTGTGTGTGTGAGATATGTGTGGTTGTTTGGGGGCAACTGTTGCAACTGTTGCTGCTACGTTCCTCTCTCTCTCTCTCTACGCAGTTTGGCGAGCGCACCGATTTAGTTTAAATTACGTTGGGAAGATGCGCATTCGCCTGGTCAACAAGTCGTTCAAGTTTTGACCATCCACCAGCCGAGCAGTCGAGCAGCCGCGACTCAGTTGGGCAATCAGCGCTCTGGCTAAGCACTTTGAACCCAGACGAAACTTGCTTGCTGCACTCGTAAAGTTCTGCACACGCCTATCGGGTCTGAGTAATTGCCGAGCCGCAAAACCGCAAACAACCGATTTCCCATTACATATTGTAAACAAATATTTGTTTTCATCTATGCACAAGACTTCCCCCCATTTCGACGGCAGTAATCAGTTAGCCAGTTAGTTGGAAGTTTTGGCTGTTAGACAAAGTGTCAGCCATTTGTGTAATGGAAATGCATTTATATTGTGAAAAGCGGATTTATGTAAATACTCTCATTCAATTTGCCCATACATCATTCTACTTTATTAAAGAATCATTCAGTAAGAAATATAAATTGAATTGTGTCTTAAATAAATTTATATTGCTGAGAATCTAAATTGCAGATTTTATAAGACTTTCAAAGCGTTGAAGTCTTTAGTAAATATGTAAAGCAGTTATAGTTTAAAAATAAAAACAGTTATAGTAATAGCTTACTTCTCAATATATATGTATTTACATTTACAAAATTGAATTAAACTGGAAACTTTGTTGTGCCGCCTTTTTCTAGTATGGCCATAAAGTATTATAACGAGCTTCGAGCGATATCTTTTGTCAAATCAACGACTGAGTGTTAGACAGAGAGAGCGAGAGTATTTAATAAGGCTACTGTCGCTCCGATGATGCTTTGAATGATTGCAAGTGGCGATAATAGGCCAGGACAGTGGGCTGTCAGTACGTCAAGTGGAAATGAACGAGGCTTTATCGCGCTGACGCTTGAAGTTTATTACAGTGACATTTCAATTCTTCTGATTGGGATGATTCCGGTCTCCGTTACCCACAGCCAGACTGCTGGCCAACAACAATACTCTCTCTCTCTCTCTCTCTCTCTGCAGATCCGATCCCAGATCAGACCAAGTCTGGCGATCACACAAAGCCAAACTGGCTCAAATCAATCTCTGCATTTCGGATTTCAGTCTCGCTCCCTCTCGCTCTTTTACTCTCTGGCTGTCTTTGTCGATCTTCTCTCGCAATGATTGTTGAAATTGATTGATCGTTGTATTTTTATTGAGTGATTGATATAAATGCTGTTTGGCAGCAATTGCAGAGCTTCAAGTGAACACACAAAAGGAAACAATAGTTTCAATTACAATAGCCGCAACTAACTGAGGGGGAAACACTCTCGCACAACTATGGTTAAGAAATCTTTACAGGCTGCTTTCCGACTGCGTTCCGACGACTGCCGGCAATGAAACCATATTGAAAGCAGCGCTAAAAATATTATTAGGCATTGAAATATTGTGTTTCCAAGGTGTTCGCACGCCAACTCTACGTGTTTAAGGCAAACTCCAAGCAACAGCTCCAAGCTGAGCTCATTGCTGCCTTCAATGTTCTTATCAAGATGCTTTCAATGTGCCGTTTAGGATTTTCATTTGTAGCATTTAGTTGCGGAACGCTCTATAACAACAAATGCACAACAACAAAAAATAAACCTCTAGCAATTCAACTTGTGGGCGCAATGTGGATTCGAATACGGATCCAAGTTGTGTCTGAAATCTAGCGACTGGACTGTATGTTGTTACTTAGTTACTATAGATCTGTTTGCCTCCCCTCGACGCCCAGCCTAGTCTATAGTCTATGCTGATGGTGATGCTGCTGCTTCTGCCACGTTGCCGGCACTCGTAAATTACAATAAATTATGTTGAAACTGATTATTCGACACAATTTATGAGGCCCTTTAAGTGGGCGTGTGCACTTTTATTTTATTGTGAATGATGATGTAAATGATGTTGGTAGGCACATTTTCATATTGTTGTTGCAGCTGTCGTTGTTGTTGTTGCTGTGGCACAGCGCTGCGCGAAATAAACGAGCCGGGTCGAGCTGTGGGTCGAGTTGAGCGCGGGTCAAGTTTTGGGCGACAAGATGGGTGATGGGTTAATGAGGGAAGCCTCATTCGGAGGCTTTTAAATTATGGCAATGGCTATTACGGTGCGGTAATTGTTGCCCGATAACAACGTCAAGAAGTGAAATAAGTTAACAGCTTATTAAGACGAACATTTCGAGTAGGAGAATTGAATCTAAAACTAATTAAAGCCATCAATGTGAAAATGCTTAAGTAAATGTTCAAGTATAACACCCAGTGTTAGCTGGAACTGGAACGAAGCGCAGTAAGTGCCTGGCAGCTACTCCTTAAAAAAGAAATAAAAATAAAATAAATAAATAAAAAAAAAAAACAAAAAAATCCCTCTGAAAATGTGGGAGTGTGTTAACAACAACAACAATAGCAACAAGCACCAAAAGCCCTATCGACAACGTCAAATCAGCGACTGCGTCGAAGCGCTGCAACAGACTTATAAAGCACACATCATCATCATCATCATCAGCAGCAGCTGTGGCTAAGGCTGAGGCTGTGGCTGTGGCTGCGACTGCGGCAGCATCATCAACAGGCAATCGGGTTAAACAAGCAGGACAGGAGGAGCTGTAGTTTGTGTGCGCTCGCTGGAGCTGGGGAATAGCCTTGGCAGCGGCGTAGCAAAAATTTAATTAAGAAAATCAAGCCGAAAACTGCGTTGGGCGAGGAGCAGACGAGCGACGCCAACAGCAACGACGACGACGACGACGCTCCAGCTTTCATATCTGATGGAAAAGCAAGAGCAGCGACAACAGCAACAACCACAACAGCAGAAGCAGCAGCACCAGCAACAACAAGAACAACAACATGAACGACAACAACTGAAAACGAGCGTTGCGAAAAATTTGATGCTTTGCTTTAGCGCAGTGCGATTTGGATCAGTGCGACACAATGAGGACCACCAACCACCAAGCTGTGCCACAGACTCCGGCTCCATGCGGGTGTTTGCTCTTGTCAACAGCGAAGCAACAACAGCAACAACAATAACAACAACAATAGCAAGAACAGCGAACGGATTTCAATGATTATTCATTGGGCATGGCGCATACTATAATCACACACACTTGTCTGCCACAAACAATTTCAGCAATTAGAATATCAAGCAATGCAGATCTTTGGCGTTGCAGCAATTGACATTGCCACAGATCACACAGAAACAACACAACACAGCTCGCACACCCTCTTCAACATCTGTGTGTGTGTGTGTATGTGTGTGTGTGTGTGGTGCTTTAATGACATTTCTGGGGAACAACAAAACACACCACAGAGAAGAACGCCCAGCGCATTGTGTGTGGCAGGCCAAATGAAAGACTTAGGACACAAACTTGGCAGTTAAACGAAAGACTTAGGACACAAACTTGCAAATTAAAGCACATTAATTTTGCACAAAACAGCACAGAAAGATGAAACTCCCAAGCAGCAGATTCAGATTCTGAAGCGTCTCTGCTGCGTCTCTACGCTCTCTGATTGATTACAACAGCGGCCGTATGGCAATGAGCTGCATTCTGTGTGTGCTGTGCACTGCGCACTCCGCACTCCGCATTCTACAATCCGCAGGCCGCAGTCCGCAGTCCGCAGGCCTCTTTTGTGCATGGGAAAAAAGCATCATAATCATAATAATGATAATAAAAATGGAAAACTTCTAGACGCCATATAAATCAGAGCAAATATGAATTGCTGTTTTGTCTGTGCTCAGCGCTGACTGTTTATTTGTTTTGTTTACTGTGCATTACGTTGGCTTTTGTCAATTGCCAAAGACTTGCAGCCAGCACAGTGACGCAAATCAGCCCGCGATCTGCGTAGAAATCTAGACGATTTTCCAAAAATGATATGAGAATATATAATAGGCGATTAGCCTTAATAAAGAACTTAGAATAGAAGTTAAGCATTCTTTATATATATTTGCATAAATATTTGTTTGGATTTTGAATATATATAAGGTGGAGAGTCAGTTTTCATGTTACCACTCTTTTCCTGCCCATGCAGAAGATGTCAATTGCTTTTTCTTGTTTCGCTACCCATCATTTTCTAATAGGCCAATTAGGTGCAGTGTGCGAATAACAAAAAGCATAGAATAGCAAAAAGCAGAAGCCTGATGACAATTCGCTTTCCATTAGCGAATATTCATTTAGTTAGCTTGGCACTTTCACCACTGTTCGAATGGTGCTGACTGCATTCATTGTTCCATTGCGCTTGTAATTCTGTCTGGAGCTGCCTTTGTGCTCTGCTGTGAGCTGTGTTCTCCGAGCTGGAGTATCTGCTGCAGCTAGAGCGACCAGAGCCTGCAGTCGTTGGCAGTTGCCAGTTGCCAGTTGTTGGTTTTGTTGTGGTTGTCGCCGCCGCTGCCGCCGCCACAGTTTTTTGGAGTGCCCATTGTCTGTGTGGGAAACTGGCGCGCTCGGGCTTGTAAAAACTTCTGGCGAACAATGTAGTATCCGCATATCCACAGTCCGCTGCCGAGTTTTTCAATGCCAAATGGTTTATGTACGAGTATCGAGTATCGAGTATCGAGGCATTACCAATCATAAGCTCATGAGCATAAGCTCAGTTTTGAGACAATGAGCAAACGCCACATAAATTTACGAATGAGCGGCCAGTTAGGCACAGCGATATGCATATGCGGACAGTTTAACCTAGATACAAGATGCATGCACATAACAACAACAACAACAACAAAACAAACTAAAAAGTATGAGCATCTCGTATCTCGATTTGTGAACGCGAGACGCGTTGCATCTTTTTTTTTTGGTGCCAATCATTATATTTTAACAGCTTGTTTGCTCGCTTGTTTTACAAATTGAAATCGCCATCGCCACGCCGCGTCCGGCGAGCCAATGTTACAATAAATTTAAATAAACACAAGCCTTTTTGCCGACTTCACCACAGCTGTGGATGTGCCACAAGTTGTCGCTGCGACTGTGACTGCGACTGCGAATGTGAATGTGGACGAGGTTGCCGTTTGCATCCTGGCCTAATCGCTGCGTTTAATTTACTTAAATTATACTAATGATCTTGAGCGCTCCTCGGGGCCTCAAGCTTTTCGCCTTGGCAAAACTCTCAAGTCATTTGTTTTGGCTCGTTTGCAGGCGGCTCAATTGATTTGGCCAAAGCAGCCGCCAAAGAGCCAAGCCGCCAAGCCGCCGACGACGACGGCGATGACGACGACGACGACGACGACGACGACGTTGGCCAAGCTAAGCGCTGAGCTGAGAGCGCGAGTGCGAATGCGAGTGTTGAAATTGAGGGCTAACACCGGCGAGTCGGTAGGTTGTGCGAGTGTCGCTAGATATGGCCTGACATTTAGATGAAGTGTCTGCGAATCTGAGCCGAGTCTCTTTCCCTCGCTCTCTTTCTCTCTCTCGCTCCCTCTCCCTCGCTTGTTATCCCTCTCTACTTAGTTAGAGCTCCTGCTGCGTTTTGCTTTTGCTAAATGTCGACGTTGTCGTTGTCTTTGCCGTTGCTGTTGCTGTTGCTTGTTGCCGTTTGCTTGCAGTTGGTCTGCAGGTCGCTGTGTAATTCCATTCATAAACAAAACTTTAATTTTATTGCACATTCGAGTTGACACAGTCGAGCACACAGTCAGCGCAGATCACTGAGCTTCTTTGCCCCACGAAGGCGTTGCCAAATGGGTGTGGGTTTATTTTTTTCTTTTTGCCCATTTCAAAATGCTCAAGCAATGGGTACTCACAAACGATTATCATGGACTTCAAAATGGCTCAATTAGTTTGTCCATAGCCCACTATTGACTGCTCCTCTGATGGCGGCAACTTGACAACGTTTATTCAATGCAACATAGTTGGCAACTTGCGAGCATTTTTGCAATGTGAGTCTCGAATTCCTAACCAGTGCTTTATGCATGTTGATTATGCAAGTTGGATAAGCCAAACGCCGCATGGGGTATTCCAAAAAGGTTGCTTAGAACACAGTTAGCCAGCGATTTGCAAAGCTCAAATGTCAAGTCGATCAACCTCACGTAGATAATTGTTTCGCTTATCAACAGTGCTAAAACTAACAAGTATTAATAGCTACCATGATGACAGGAAATCATTGTAAAAATATATTTTATAACTGCAAATCACGCGAAATCGCAAGCGTAATATAAAAAAACTAAATAGTCTTTAGCAGCCTGCCGAACTGTGTTCAGTTCACTTTCTTTTCCATTTATTTAATTTCATTATTTCCACATTTAATTGGGACCCACTTTAAAAGTCATGTACATTTTTTCCGCTCACTAACAACAGCAAAAAAAAATATATATATGATATATAAAATAGACAAACAAAGTTGCCACACCATTTTCGCCATTGACACCCATGCGAACATTGTTAATTAATTAAAAAAGAAAAACTAATAGACGATTGCGTTGACAAGATAAAGCGGCCAGGCAAAGTCAAGAAAACTGCACACATACCACACACAGTGGCACAAACGTACACACAACGTTGTGCATAGAAAACTTATAGCCGAATGCAATAAATTGTGACAAAAAGTCAGCTTTGAATATATTGGCGAAGGCGTCAAGGCGTGACATTGACCCTCGATAAGCAGTTAACAGGCTGCCAATGTTTCTGTGCTTGTATGTGTGTGTGTGTGTGTATGTGTGTGGCACAAAACAGAAAATGTTATCGTAACTGCTGCAGCAGCAACAAAAAAAAAACAAACGTTAAATTTAAAAGTGCATAAAAATGTTTATTGGCTGGGCAAAATCAAGTTCGCTTTTTGTTTTTATTCCAGCCAAGCGACACTCGAAAAAACTAAAAACACTAAACAGCCCGAGAAGAAATTAATAAAAACAAAATATAAATAACATTTAAACTAGTAATTATTGCTTTAAATTGTAGATCTAAGACACTAAATTGAAGATTTATGAGTTTACTTAACAACTCAATAACATAAATATATTTCACCTTAAAAGTGCGCAATTAAATTAATACAATTTTATGCAGCACAGTGTTATTAGACGGTCAGGGCCAAAGCGTAGCTTAACTTTATTACTGTTTTTGTTATTGGTGTTGTTGTGGTGCTGTGGCTGCTGCAAGTGGCATGCCGGCAGCTGCAGCAACAATATAGAACACAGCTGTGTCTTAGACAAGGCCCGAAAGCAAAATTATTACCAAGTTCTTTCTCATATTGTTTGGCTGTGTGTTCTCTGCTTCTAGCCAGCGCAATATTATCGAGCAATTATTGGCAATAGCAGAAATATTTTTGATTTGCAATTTTCTCACGGCCCACTAAAAGAAATAAGCAAAAGCGGAGAGAGACAGAGAAAGAGAAAGAGAAAGAGCGAGTAAAAGGCTTTCACAAAATTGAGCAAGCCAATTGGTTTGTCAATGGCACAATTGAATCTTTCGAGCAGATTCACAATTAGCCAGCAGCAGCAGCAGCAGCAGCAGCAGCTTGGCAACAGCAGCCACATATACTGGCAACAATGCAGCAAGCGACAACATAGGCGCATACAAATGGTGTTAAAGCCTGGGCAGAAAATGTAATTTGTTTTCACACAACATAATCAACATGATAACCCCAGCCAAAACGTCTTTAGATTGAGTCTAATGATGATAAACGCTTTTACTGTGAGGTAACTACAGACTTCTGACACCGACGCAAGAGGCAGACGAAGACGCAGACACACAAGCGATGCCCACACCAAAGGCGAGAGAGTGGGAGAGAGAGAGAGAAAGAGAGAGAGAGCAGGCAACGGGCAACGGGCAACGGGCAACGGGCAACTGTGGGCAACTGGCAACTGTGGCAACGGGCAACTGTGGCAACTGCATCATTGGCTGCATGGCCAATAATAAGTCAACATTCCAAGGCGTGTTAAGAGATGCTCGATTAAATGCCTCAATTGTGGCTCATATTGAACACCAAGCGAGCGGCGACCCAGCAACATCGACACCAACACACCACCTGTCTGCAAAAACGCTCCAAGATGCAGCAGGCAGGGAGAAGCAGCAGCAAATAGCACCGCCCCCACCAACGGTCAACTTTGTGCCCGTTGTTTGTGCGCTGGCAGAGTTTGCCTGTTTGCCAGCATCGCCTGTTGGTATTGCCCGTTGCACGTTGCCTGTTGCAAGTGTTGCTGTTGCTGTTGCTGTTGCTGCATTGCTTGCCTGACTTTTAGCACTGTCGATGCTCGAGCAATAACAACAACAACAACACTTCGAATGGGCGAAATCGTTTAGTGTCGTACCTAACTAAGAAAACGTATTTTCAATATCGAAATTATTATTATTAGCTGACAGCAAATCGCAGTTTTCGACTGTTGCTGTTGCTGTTTTTCTGTGTTTCTGTCTTCTGCGGTGCTGCCTTGGCGTTGCCGGCGCATATTGTAATAAATGGACAGGCCAGTTATTGTATGCACTTTGTGTATGATATGCGAGTACTAACCCAAAACTTATTGCACTCTACACCAACTGGGCATGGCCAGTTGCCAGTTGCCAGTTGCCAATTGGGGGCAGAAACACTCAAAATCTCACCGATGCAGCTTGAAAAGCCTTCCGATCCCATTTACAATCGCATTTTACAAGCCACAACTTCTCAACATTCTAGACTTTGTAGTTAGGCAATAAACATAAAAAAACATAAAGCAAATGTTTAAAATCCAATAAATGCTACATATTTTCTCAAAGAAAATTCCAGCATATGCTTAAATATATCAAAACAACAACATACTTACCCATTAATTAGTTTTTTTTTTCCTCTTTATTATTAAATACTCTTTGCAGATTTTTCAATTACTGTCGAGCTTAATTGCCATTCGGCTTGACATCTATAATTATAAGGTCTTTATTTATTTTTTTTTATGAGCAATAAATAAAATTTATTTCAATTGAGTTTGTAGTTCATTCAAGGTTCCATCACAGCCAACTCAAAAGCCGCATCAGGCAACCTCTGGCATCATTTTGATATTGCTGTCGTTGTTGTTGTTGTCGGTTAGCCATCTGCGACTGCTGGTCGGCTTCTAAAGGTGAGAAACTGGCCACATTGCTGGCGGGCAGCGCTGCACCCCCCTAATACACACACACACAGAGACAGTGTGCAATTATATGCCATTTTATAAATACGAGTATTTTCAATAAATATGAGCATTTCTATATGAAATTTATGCACAAATAAGCAGGTGTTTAGTTGTGACGAGCCAAACGCCAAATGATGCCAGCAGCTTCAGACCGTAAAGCACAAGATAGGGGCCAAGAGATGAGTTGTTGTTGTTGTTGGGGCCATGGTTGGATGGGGATTTGGGGCTTATGATAGTGAATATGGCTGAATGGCAATCCGTTACAGTTGTCGATCAGCTAACAAGATAATTGTACGAATACAACTGAGCTGTGATAAGCAACACGTTACCATCGGTATCAAATTACAGATCTTCCAATTAACTGACCAATAAGCGGCGTTGCTTTTAATTTGATAATAGTGCAAACTCACGCCCAATGGCAGGCCACAGTTGTTGGCCACTTGGAACACAGCAACTTGTTGTTGGCAACAACAACAACACGCAATGCTGCTTGCAACACGAACAACGAACGCAGGCAAAAACAATAGACGCATTTGTAAGACGCGCCAACGGGGGGCTAATAAACTCAAAAGCAGAACAATTGCTAGGCATTTGTTGTTGTTTTTGTTTCTTATTTTTTTTGTAGACAGGATTATACAAAGTAGAATACAGAGTAGACAAATTTATTCACACAAAATAACACGCTGGAAGTGTTACACAATAAAAACTTAACTGACCGTCAAGTGGCATATCATATTACCTAGAAAAGAACGGGGCAATAAATATGTGCGCAAACAAGTGCGTAAAAATGTATGTAAAATAAGTCAGAAAATAAATAAATTACAGAATTAAAATTATAAAAACACATTTGACATTGTCAGTGTGAAGGAAAAGTAAATAAATCGCAGAACATTTATATATGTATATAAAACTAATTGCTATTAATGACAGATTTGGTTGAAATGTAAATAAATATATATTAAATATGCTAAATAGTTGCAATATAAAATGAATGGTGGTGAATGATTATGATATAAAAATGTTATGGTATTTCAATGCCTTGGATTTTTTATGCTAAGCAAAGGAAATTGGTTAAGGAAAAGTTAATTCGATTAAAATGAAAATAAAATATGATTTGGATGCATTCAATGGGCTGCTGCACGAGGAAATAGATTGCGGCGAACTGCGCTTGCCAAATAAAGTTTAGTAGGAAATTATTGAAAGCATTAAGTGTGTGTACTTGCATATGAAATAGGCACAAGCACTTAGCATCAATCAAACACTAAACAAGAGTTTAGAACGGCAGCAAACTGAGTTGCCGGTTGACATATGAGCAGCAAACAGCAACAACAGCAACAACAGCAACAGCAGCAACAGTTGAAGAAGCTGAAAGAAGAAAGAACATTTTGCCGCCACACCAACAGAACAGAGCGGCTACTACACAAGAAACGGGAACGGGCCGCCGGCTGGCTGGCTAACAAGCGGCAGGAGCAGAACCTGAATCCGAATCTCAATCCGAAACAGAACCAAAACTAAAACCAGAATCGAATGCAATGAGAATTATGTAACAGTGTTTGGCTTGGACCGCAAATTTGCAAGTCAAGTCCAAGGGATGTCACTGTTTGGATAGACAGCCCGGACAGCTGAGCAAAGCTGCCGCCGCCGCCGCCGTTGCCGTCGTTGTCCTCGTCGCCATCGTCGTCGTCGCCGTCGCCGTCGCCGTCGCCGTCGTCATCGCTGTTGTTGAACTTAATCTGTGAGCATGATTGTGCAATATTTGTGTGAGTGGCCCCCGGCGAGTGTTCGCGTTGTCCTGGCAAGGTTGTTGTTATGTTGTTATGGACGCACCGCACGCTGTTTGTTTGTGCTGGCAAACATGCTGCCCCCCAAAAAGACGCTCGCCACAAGCAATTCCATTCCATTTCGCTTGCCATTGCCAAATACAGCAGACAATGATCTCCAGACGCGACAAATTGCTGCAGCAGCCGTGGGAGCAATTGCGCTATGCCCAGCATCGCGAGAAAGTGATGTCCGCTCGCCCAGCGATTGATACGAAGTCGCCGCGCCAACACGACCATGTGCAGCGCAAGTGGAAGAAGCAGCAGAACGAACGGGAGCGTCAGCAGCAAATCGAACGCGAGAATCTCCGGCTGCTGCAGAAACTGGGCGACATTATGCGCAGCAAGCGCATGAATAATCTCTGGCTGGAGCCCAGACCCAAGTACGCGAAGACACTGGTGCAACTGGTACAAATTTAACGCTTTTTTTCTATACTCCTCAGTTTTCTGAATCGCGAGAAGCTGTTTCCGACACGTCCCTACTCCAGCCTGCCACAGATTGTCACCATCTACGGCGTGCCACCGCCAGGTCCGCTGCTGTACGGCATGCTGCCGAAGGCGAATGTCATGGGTCGCTGTCCCACGTGCAGCGGCAATCCGGAACGCACTCAGGTCGCCATACCGGAGCAACGCATGCCGTGGGCATTGCCACGCAAATCGTCGAGCCGCAAACAACAGGAGCTGGCGCTGCAGCAGCGTTGCTATCAATGTGGCGGCGTCAGGAGCATGGAGCGCAAACTCTTCGATGATTACGACTTTGACTATGAATAACACTGCAAGCAAGCGAATAAAAAACTACACAATTTATTTATCAAATTACACATGCTTCAAGCTTTGGGTATGTTGGGTGGCAGTGTGGCAAATGTCAGGAAGCCCGTGTGACCGGGCAGCACTTGGGGATTACTCGACGTCAAATACTTCTTCAGCTCCTTGGGCTCCTTTGTTTTAGTGTCATCGTTTGTGTTTGTGTCACCAGATGCATCTTTGGGCGCTTTAAGAAACTCCAAGTCGATCACAGGCAATGTTCGGGTTTTGATGACGCTCTCCTGTTGCAGCACCTCCATGGAGCAGATCTCGTTGAAGCCCAATTTGGTGAGGACTTCAATGCAACGTTGCGACTGCTCGATGCAGGGTGAGAACGAGCAGAAGCGACCGCCTAAGTTAAAGATAAGATAGGGAACAACATTGAAGACGATATTAACGCTACTCGAAGATGTGAGAAACACATGAAATGATTCAAAAAGCTGTAACTAATTGAGTATTTTAGTCGCCGATCTAATATATTTATGCTAGACAGCTAAGCATTTGTTTAAAAGCTACAACTGGTTCGTGAATGCGATAAGCACTAGTTGAATTAAATGCTGTGGTTTGTGTCTTAACTGAACGAAGAAATTTACATAAACTTAAAATTTTTAAAAGGAATTTTTTAATGTAAAAATTATGCCACAAAGCTTCTACCGTTTAATTCAGGCAGCCAGAAAAAAAATTCTATATATATATATAAGATAAATTGTGTTGCTCCACTACCAATGAATTGACCACAGTGCCGACTACAGTTGCTTGCACTAATGAGTGACAAAGCTGGGCGAATGGACCACGTCTCTGAGCACGTCAACTGACAAAAGCGGGCTCATTCAATGTCAAACACAATGAAATGGCCAAGCGACAGTGCGACAACTGAGTGACCAAGCAAGCAAGTCTTGATTGCTGCTGCTGTTGCTACTGTTGCTGCTGCTGCTGCTGTTGCTACAGCCTGCCTATCTGGTTGCCTACTTGGCAGGCTGCTTGCCTCAGGCGAGTCGGCGACGCGCCAAAGGGCGCTGACAACTTGTTGTCACAACGTTGACTGGGCGGCAGTTTCACTTACCCGACAACTTCAACGCCTTGAATGCATGTGGCACTGCCAAATCCGGCGCGGGCAGATCCAAAAACACCGCATCGGCAACACCATCAAGTTCGTTGGTGAAGCCCAAATTGCACACATCTCTGTGGTAGACCGTTACAAAGTCACCCAGTCCGTGTCGCTGAAACTCCTCGCGTGCCTGCTCCGCTCTCGCCTCATGGAAGTCAAATGTATGCAGACGTCCGGTGGGTTTCAAGGCGCGCAGAAAATAATGTGACAAGGAGCCGGAACCGGTGCCAGACTCAACAACCACAGCCCCAGGACGCACCTCCAGCTGATGCAGTATCATGCTAATATCTGGCGTGTAGATGATTTGTGTGCGATGTGGCAACGTTTGTGTCCAGAGTTCCGGATTTGGCTGTAGCACGTGCGCATAGCCCTTGGACAGCTCCACACGACTGCCGTACTCCACGCCAATTATATCTAAAGGCACAGAATTGAAATCGATTAGAAAACATGAAAAAGACAACATCATTTGGTAAACTCACTTTGCACTTTAAGTGATCCATAAGGAGTCTGGAAGATGTTCACTATGGTTTCGCCTTTCTTGTTTACTATTGTGGGCACTGCTTCGATAGCGTGCATGGAATTGACACTCAGATACAAGATGACGACGTCCCCTTGCTCTATGTGTGTTTTGGGCTTCAGGAAACTCATTGTTTATACTTGTTCGCTGGTCAAATGCTGGTCAGGAGACGGAGACGCGTGGGCCAATGTTAGAGCGCGAGCGGCAACAAA
The DNA here is from genome assembly GCA_035047445.1 of Drosophila siamana. NCBI lineage: Eukaryota > Metazoa > Arthropoda > Insecta > Diptera > Drosophilidae > Drosophila > Drosophila siamana. Next base: position 7,757,567 of record JAWNPP010000004.1, on the reverse strand, counting down.
CATTACGCGAATTAGTGTGGCCAACTTCAAAAAAGTGTATGAATCTTAAATTTGAGTGCAAATTGTTAACGGACTTGTGGAATGCACTAACTCATTTAATGTTATCACACTAAAAATACAATACCAATCATACTTTAAATTAAAGATAAAAAATAAAATAAAATTACATCGCACGCAACTAATAAAAGCAATTTAATTTCAACCACTTAGCAATTCAATTTCATTTAACCGGCCTTTATGTGACCAGTCTTTCCAAAGTGTTTGAAAATATACTAACTAGCTTACAAAACCGATTTTCAACACTCTTTCTGAACAGAGCAGCCAACTTCACGTTGATTTGCTTCTTCTTTCCCTCTTTTGGTTTTTTACTACAAGTATGTAAAGCTTGCTTTTCGTGAATTTGCCAAATAATCTAAGAACATCCGTTAAACGGATAAATAATTATTGCAAATATCAATACACAATGATTAAGAAATATGTGCCGCATAACGTTACAACTTACTTATGTAAATCGAATTGTTTTTTCTTCCAATTTTACGCATTCTCAAACGAAACTGGTTGACGTCCCATTATTGAATTAATAACAATTGGATACTACAGCAGCCGCAACATGGTCCAGCGCTTGACTCTGAGGAGACGTCTGTCTTACAACACCAGATCCAACAAGAGGCGCATGTAAGTTTTTACCCAGCAAAGGTTGTAATTGAAATCTAATTGGAATGTGTTTTGTTTACAGTGTGCGTACTCCCGGCGGCCGTCTGGTCTACCAGTACGTCAAGAAGAACAAGACCGTGCCACGCTGCGGTCAGTGCAAAGAGAAGCTTAAGGGCATCACCCCATCCCGCCCCAGCGAGCGCCCACGTCTGTCCAAGCGCCACAAGACCGTGTCCCGCACATACGGCGGTGTCTTGTGCCACGGCTGCCTGCGCGAGCGTATTGTGCGCGCTTTCCTCATTGAGGAGCAGAAGATCGTGAAGGCGCTGAAAAGCCAACGCGATGCTCTCGTCAAGCCCGTCAAGAAGGTGGAGAAGAAGCCAACAAAGGCGGCAGCCACCAAGAAGCCCGCTGGCAAAGCTGGTGGCAAGTCGGCCGTCAAAACTGCCTCCAAGAAGCCCGCACCCAAGGGTGGTGTCAAGTCCAAGAAGTAAATACGCTAAGTAATCATTCATTGAATTAAGAATTGGACGCGGAAGCATTTTGTAATAAAGAAAATACAAGTTGGAAACGTTATCAATTGCATTTCTGCAAGAGGGGGTTTTGTGGATAGGCTGTGGTTTGTGTCACGGCTAAGCAGCTGTTTACGATATGAACGCTTTTTAATGAATTATTCCATTTCGAGTAAATCAATTGATTCATCTATAAGAATTGAAAGTATCATGTTTAATGGCTTATTAATTCATACTAAGTAATTTAATATGCACCACATAGCTACCCTTAGAAGTGCCGGGAGTTCGTTGCCAAACTAGTCTCTCGCTTAACAGCTGTTCACGCTGCGAATTGACATTCACACTACGCGCAAACACGGGCATGCCTGGCAGTTGTCAAATAATTTTGTCGTAGTTAAAAAAGTCATAAAATGCCAGAGCAGGCAGCCAATGAATCGTAAGTGTGTAACATTTAGTTGTTTATTGCATTAAAGTTAAATTTAAACTCACAGCACTTTAAGACTGCCCTTCGATACGCCGGAACACGCTGAAATTGCCTATCGCGTGCTTAGTGTGGATCAGGAGCCCCGACGCAACTTTGTGCGCAAAACGTTGAGCTTGGACGACAATGTACTTGTTGTCCATTTCAGTGCGGATCAAATAAAGAGCCTACGCACTGCTATCACATCGTTCTTCGAGTGCCTGTTGCTCTGCCAGGAAACCATCAAACAGTTTGGACCTGGACAAAATGCCGGAACACACGCCGGCACCAACACCGCATAGAGCCATCTATGGCTTCGCCTTTTACATTCTCTTCACAGTTCTCTTCGTCATCTATGTGGCCTGGGCCTATTTGCCAGTGGAGCTGGGATTACACTCCCATCTGCCGGACAAATATTTTGCTGCCTTTGTGCCAGTCTTAATTCTAGTTGGCGCCTTCTTTGCCTTCATCATCTATCCAGCTATTAATCTGGCGCTGACTCCTAACATCGATTCGATTGCCTCGGTTGTTGATCTGAAATTGGTGCTTCCCAAGGGGAGTAAATTTACCTCGTGGTCGCAGCTGCAGCGGCAACGTGTCGAGGATCAAGATCAGCCACATGCAGCTCCCATCCCTTGTAATCTCTGCAGGATTACACACAGGCCAAAGACACGTCCACCAATTGCGCCACTACGCTTCTTAGATTTGCAGGAAGTAAACGCCGCATTTTTTGATAACTAAACAAATTGCATTTTATTTGATTACTTTCGACGGACTGTCGTCCAACCCTCCTCCGGCTCCACAAACTGTTCCGCCTGCTGTTTGCGGGTCTGGGAACGTGTAACGCGCCCATTGCTGGTACCGGGCTCCTCGTCGCTCTCCTCGCCATTCATGGCATCGTCATCATCCTCGTCCATGTCTTCGTCGGAGGATGAATCCCCTTCTATAGGTGTATATGTGATCTTGACGTCTGGACGCAGCCAATCCTTGCCCTGCGGCAATTTGCTGAGCTCGGCTTCAATCTGTGGATATTGTGACGCTCTCGCCATTTGTTTGTAGCGCAGTAGATTGCGGCATATTTCGGGTATCGAGTGATCGTCGCAGAGAGTATTGAATTCCTGATCCATCAGTTCCTCTATCACATCCTGCAGCTCGCCCTCCGTGATATTTTCATTGCCAACGCAATATTCGAATGTGTAATCCATGATTTCGATGGCCACCTGCCCCACAAGAATAGTGTTAGGTTAGAAAACGTATACAATTGTACGAAATTGTATGCTTACCTGCTGGCCGTTGCGACCGCCCATGCCATGTTCCACGGCAAGACGTAAATTCTGCCAGTTGTTGAAGATTCTCTCAACAATTAGGCGAAAATTGTTTCGGAACTCGGTTTGTTGTGTCGCTGTGGCTGCCATCGCGTGCAATGTTAGTGTTGGTTAGTGTTGAGATAGTATCGAGGCAATGTCAATATTATCCATTCCGTATCGAAATAGTGTTAAACAATTTTCTCTTTGCCGTTCACACATAAGCATAAGCAGCTGTTTTTGCTTTTGTTTACCTGCCAAACGCGCCAAATATTTGCGCAGCTTAGTAAATTAATAATTATGTCGGACACTGAAAATCTAGAACAAGCACTTAATGAGCCCGATTTAAGCACAGAAGCCGCCTACGCTAATGGCTATGAAGACGAGGACGACGATGATGACGATGCCGAGCCAATCACTGCACAAAAGGTAGGAGAGCTCATGTGATTTTGCTCAGAAGTTAACTGAAACTTGTTGCAACTTTGCAGGTCTTGGAGATACTCGAGACAGCCTGGACAAATGAGATTTGTGCACCGGATTTGCTGCAGCATCAGACAGACATGCTAGAGCTAATGCTCTCACAGGTGGCGCACATGGAGGAGCAAATGAAAGATCTGGACAAGAACGATTTCCGCTTTGTGGTGCATCAAATGGAGTTGGAACGCATACGTTACATTATGGCCAGTTATCTGCGCTGTCGCCTGCAAAAGATCGAAACTTACACGCAGCACATACTCAACCAAGAGTCGACTCGGGATGCCGCCGACAAGCGACTGTCTCCCGAGGAGGCGAAATATGCTCAGAACTTTGCCAGCCATGTGGATGAATACTTCAATAAGGTGGCGACGCAATATATGCCGAATCAGCAACGTGGTGAAGCGGAGCAGCGCATCGTTATGCCCAACCTTATGAGTCATGTATTTATCAAAGCCAACATTGCAGGTGATATGATTTCACTATTGAATTTATCTATTTTAATATGCAACATAATAATTTTTAATACTTGTAGTTTCTGGCGTAATTGTGGGCGTTGATGATGAGGAAGTGGATCTGGCGCCTGGGTCCCAACATATTATACCCTATCAGCTTGTAGCTGATTTAATACAGAAAAACCAAGCACAACTCATTTAAGCACTTCAATCTGTTTTACACATTTTACTCATTTAAAATACATACATTCAAAGCGATATTTATTAGCGCTCATTCGGGTCAGGGTCAGTGTTGGCTAACGTCCAAGAATAAGATGGCGGAAAATAGATGCTGTTCCTGGTTGAACAGCTGGCGCATGACAGTGACGTCACAACTGGCGTTTCCAGTGGAAATTATTTAGGTATACTAACTACACCACGATTCTATTCAGTTAGTTGTCAATGTGGCGCGCTTTAACGCGGCGTATACCAAGAACAGTTGAGTGTGGAGGTGCAACACAGCTGCTGACTCAGCAATTCCAACCACCACATTCCCATCGGCAAATTAATTACCTCACACAAGTGAAAAACATCCAAATGTCGAGCGAAAAGCCAAAGGTTGTTTTCGTCTTGGGCGGCCCAGGGGCAGGCAAGGGCACCCAATGCGCCAAGATTGTGGAGCGCTTCCAGTTTACCCACCTTTCCGCTGGCGATCTGCTGCGCGAGGAACGTGCACGAGAAGGATCTCAGTTCGGTCAGCTTATCGAGGATTACATACGCAATGGGCGCATTGTGCCCGTAGAGGTCACGTGTTCACTGCTCGAGAACGCGATGAAGAGCTCAGGTCAATCGCGTTTCCTCATTGACGGGTTCCCACGCAATCAGGATAATCTAGATGGCTGGAATCGTCAAATGGAAGGCAAGGCGGATATGCAATTTGTTTTATTCTTTGACTGCTCAGAAGATGTTTGTGTTGAGCGCTGCTTGGGACGTGGGCAAAGCGGCTCGGGACGAAGTGACGATAACATGGAGAGTCTGAAGAAACGCATACAGACGTACAACAACGATTCGTTGCCCATCATCAAATACTTTGAGCAAGCCGGGCAGGTGAAGACCATTGACGCAAGTCCGGATGCTGACAAGGTATTCGAGAATGTGGAGCGCGTCTTTGTGGCCAGTGGTTTCCAGTGAGACTTAACTTAACTAGTTGAATGTGTGTTTCCCTTCTCCCTCTCATTGTAACTGAAATATACGCTTGTTATCTATACTGCTAAAGCGTTTTCTTTTGTTGTCCAGGCATATCAAATAATTTTTACTTAAAAATCAACAGTGGGGCTAAGTTTAATCCTTGCGCAGTTTGTCCAAACGCGCCTGCAGATCAGCATCTGCATCCGACATAGGCGTGGAGCCTCCGCTACCACCTCCGCTCGCTGTAGCGCCGCCGCCGCCACCGCCAGAAGATGGACCACCGCCTGCTCCGCCAGCGGCCACAGCTGCTGCAGTTTTTTGAGCGCCAGCGCCGCCTGCAACGGACAGTGAACCAGATGCAGTGGGTAAATCACCCAGCGTTTCGCCAAGCTGCAGACCGAGCTCGTCGAGCACCTGGGAGACGACAGCATCAGTCTCCTCCTCATCGCCCTCGTCCTCCATGGCATCGTCGATGGCGTCGTTGATCATCTCCTCCTTCATGTCCATCATCTCGGATTGCTTTTCGAAGTCTTGCAAAATCTTTTGTATTTGCGGGAGATTCAGTTGTCGATTCATGTTCTGCATGGCCTTGGTGACACCTAGTTAAGACAATTGTCAATGAAATACGCATTAAGTGTGAGTCACATTCCCCTGGATTCCCCCCTCGCACCTTTCATGGCTTGTGCCATTGTGTTTTGAGATTTGAGCGTTTGTATTTTGAGGGACACCGCCTGAATGTTTGCCTTCATCAGCATGAATTTCTTGGAATAGCGTCGTGTGCGCACCAGATCCTTCGCCATGATCTTTACCGCATCCATTTGGCCTTCTTTAGCCATTTTTTTTATGTCCGCTATGATTTTCTTCTCTTGTTGATCCATTTTCATACGCTCGCGATCCAAATCGCGCATCGCCTTGTTAAGTGCGCGCTGGTTCTTGCGCAGCATCTCATCCGGCGAGATCTTTTTGCCAAAAAGCCAATCCATTGCAACAATTAATTATTAATAACTATTTACGCCCTGAGAATTAACTTTGTGTGTAGGAATGAATATCTAACATGAAAATTACTCATCAAAACAAACGACGTTGTTAGAGATGGGCACTATCGATTGGGCGATGTTTTTTGCACAGCTATGTTATTTACAGACGTTAATAGTTTTAACACCTGTATAAGAGTGTGACCACATGTAAGATTTCTTAAAATATGGGGCTTTCCAAAAAAGCCTAGGTATCACCTGGTCACACTTTTTAATGATGAATAAAATGCCGCGTCCTTAGGAATAGCGTGTCAGTTCGGTTTTATCGTTCGAGTGTCTTGGTCAGTGCTTTTTTTTCTTTTAGTTGGGTGAATTGCAATATGGAAAATAAGTGGCAGCTGATGAAGGAGATTGTGAAGTTAACGCAGCTTGAAGCACTTATGGCATTGTTCAGTATTTTTATCCCAAGAATGTTAGCAACAGAGTTAACATGAATGAGTTGCGCGGTAACATCGAGCGCTCGCAATTAACAGTTGATTGTCATGTTAAACAACATACCGCTGGTCATTACGCCCCTCTGCTTACGTTGTGTAGTTAAGCGCTTACGTAGTGCTTACCACAACAAAACCAGACGCTGAGCCATCTCGCAGATTTGTTTTCAATTTTCTCTGCTTAACAATGAAGGAATTCGACGATTTTAACTTTAGCGTTGACAAATGTAAGTGGATCGCTTAACGTGGTTTAGGATACTTATGCATTCTTCGCAGATACCAAAGAATTGACACGCGAATGTGTTGGAGGCAGCGATTTGCAGCAGCGCAAAAAGGAAATCGAGGCGTACAATGAACAAACGTCTGCAACGCTCAAGCAGACATGCAAGAAAAACTACATGCAGTTCATACAAACGGCCAAGGAGATATCACGTGAGCTACACAACAATAGTTTTTCTTTCCCATTGATTATTTTTTTAATTCATTCATAGATCTCGAGTCGGAAATGTATCAACTGTCGCATATTCTCATTGAGCAGCGCAACATCTTGGCCACCATGACGGATGGCAAGACAAGCAGCCACTTGAAGGCGGCTGATAGCGTGGAGACAGCGGAGACAAGTGCAGCCGTTGCCACTGATGATGTGGAAAACAGTCATGCAACGCGGGCCGTCAAAGAAATGGTGCAGGGCTTCAATGGTAATCTCGAGGGTAAAACATTCCTCAATGAGGGCGCTCTAATCGAGTTGGATGGCAACGACTATCGTCCCATACAGCGTGTCTTCTTTTTCCTCTTCAACGATGTGCTGATTGTCTGCAAAGTCAAACACGACAAGTATAAATTCCAAACCAATCGCTTAAAAAAGATTTAAACTCCATCATCTTTATAGACGCCTAGAGTTTCTCACCGAGTACGATCCCAAGAAGATAGCTGTCATTAACATCAAGGATCTGGATGGCGTCAAGAATGCAATTAACATTATCACGCCAGACGGTTCAAAGATATATCAGAGCATCACAGCAGCGGGCAAAAGTGAATGGATTGAAAAGTTGGAGGAAGCCTTTCGCTTCGATCAACAAAAGAAATCCAAGAAGGGTCAAGCCCCACAGCCGCCAGGACGCGCCAAGCAGCAGCAACAGCAACAACAGCAGACGCCCGAGAAGCTGCCTGAACAGAGTCCCAGTGACTCCCAGCCCAAATCGCTAGAGGATGAAACACCCGAATGGCTGAGCACGGCCAGCGAGGAGGTACAAACGCTGGTGGCCCAACGGCACTTTGAGGACGCGCAGGCGCTGATCAAACGCACTCAGGATTTTCTGCGCGTGGCCGACAAAAAGAAGTTGCCACAAGCGGCCGTCATTGAGAGCAAAGTGAAGCAGCAGGAACAGAAGCTAACCAATGTCCTGATTCAAGAGTTGTCGAATAGTCACAATCGCAATCTGCAAATTGCATTGCGCGCTGCTCGACGGCCGCTCAAGATCCTGGTCGAAATGGGACGCTCTCGGCAGGCAAGTGCCACATTGCTTAAGGTGTGCACGGTGAGTCTGCGTGTGGCGCAACGTGAGGCACGCCGCAACAATGCGGAGATCTCTGAGCTGTTCTTCTGCGATCTCACCCAAGTAGCCTGCGATTTTCTCAGCGCCTTTGAGCAGCAGCCAGCATGCGTCAGCGGTGAGTGCAACTCTCGTACACCTGTTGAGCATTTATTGATTCTTTCGCTTACAGCTCTTGTCGTGTGGTGCAATGCCGAGCTGCAGTATTTTGCCAGCCAGCTGATTAAACACTATTTGACCAAAGGCACCTCACTGGAGGCGGTGGCCAAGTGTGTTGAGCGCGTGCGCAAACCCGCCACCAAGCTGACCGAGATTGGTCTGGACATTAGCTACCACTTGGAGGGTCTGTTGCGCACCACTCTCGAGTCGCTCATTGAAGAGTCCAAGCAGCGTTTGCTGGATGCCGTCGGACGCACTGAGGAGAGCTGGCAGCCGTATAATTTGCAAACGAAGTCGAATTTAAAGCGACTGCTGCATGAGCTGGACACGCTGGGCATTGATATGCGTGCTCAGACCACCGGCGATACTTGGCTGAATCTAACACAGTCCACGCTGGTCTTTGTTCGACAGTTTCTTCAGTTGACCGACTACTGTGGCTGCCTGGCCAAAGGTGAGGCGCTGATGCAGAGCCTGGAGCAGCTGCTGCGTGATCTGTTTTTGGCGCAGCACGCGCTGAAACCCCCGAGCGACATGGCAGTCGATGTGAGTACTGTAACTATTCGCATTTACACAAATAATATTGATACACCTCTGCCTTATATGCAGCCCAACTTTGTGATGAAGAACAAAATCTTTCTGGTGGACAATCTGCTGCCCATTGCCATCGACAAGTTCCGTCAGATTTCGGGTCGCCAGTGCGAAACGCTGCGAGAGTTGCACACGAAGCTGGCGCGTCAGCAAGGAGCTCCATTGCCACGACAGCGGAGCGTTTATACAACGGATGTGTTTTAGAGGCGTTTCACCACAATATATATAGTATAGAGTTTGCTTTGATTACATATATAATTTTTTATTTTTCTTTTTCGTTTTGCTTCAATTATTTATAATATAATTATATACATATATAACCACAATAATAATAATAATATTTGTAAAATTAAAAATCGAAGCGTGTGCTGCACTCTATTCTCTGTTTTGTTGCTTATTACAATGTTTCGCTGGGCGCGAAATGTGCCCACATTCTATATATAATATATATTTTGCATATATATATTCATATACATACATATACATATATATACGATTCATTTCTATATAAACTAGTGTGTAAACAATTGTTATTTTTCTGTTTTGTTGTTCCTGTTGTTGTTTTAGCTGCACAAAACATAGGATTTTACAGTTGGTTGGTTGTATCTGACAAAAGGTTGTTTGGTTTTCTTGGGTTGTTTTGGCGCCTCCCGATTTTGTTGGTTTTGTGGATGGTTGCTGTAGAGAGAGTATGTGTGTGTGTGGGTGTGTATCAAGGGATGTGGGGATATTTTTGTGTGCTGGCGGCGCTCTGCTTCGTTTGTTGTTGTTGTGTATTAATTTATAATGTAAAATTCTTAACTAAACTGCTTACTATTATATTCATTTATATTTATATGTATATATATACACTCATAAATATATATATATGTATATATATACTCTTTCTGCATGCAAATGTGTCTGTGTGTGTGTGTGTTTTGTGTGCGAAGTGGAAGGAAGGAAGGAAGTCTGGGACAGTGGACAGTAATAGTAGAGGAGGGTAGCAGTCACTAATTTAAAACAAATTGACAAATTAAAACTTAGAATTTTGTTTTGCATTTGCATTATTGATTTACGATCTGTGTTTCGTTTCTGTGGTTGTTTCTGGCTTTTCAAAAACTTCGCTGCCGACTTATAAACACATACGACGAACTAAAAGCACTCACATCATATCTGACATTCTTATAACTCATCTGGTAATTATAATCTCAACGCTCCTGCAATGACTATTTCATGCTGGGTGGGAACCCCAGCACTTAATTCTTTTGATGAGCGTGGTAGGTAACGCCGACTGTTATTACTCTTTATCTTGCTTTTTCCTTTTCCTTTTCCTTTTTTTTTTGTATGTTTTTAGTATTTTTGTTTGTTGTTTTTAGTTTTCCATTTCTGTTGCACTCTCGCTTTGCATCAATTATTATTACAATATTACTTTTTTTATTATTATTTTTGCTTTACGTTTAGGTTCTTTTTGTTTTATTTTGCAATTTGTGTTCATCTTTTTATTGGACTTAGCTTAAGCTTAGTAGCTAGAAGTACGCTTAAATTTTTAGATTTTTTCTTTCTTTTTTGTTTTTGTTTTAATATATTTATATTATAGAATTTTTCTTTTTGCTTCGCTCTCAAATGCAAGGCGCTGCAGCCGTTGCTCTTTCTGTTGATGCTTATGTTCGCGTTGTTGTTTCTAGCTATCGAACATGGGTTGTTTCCTTCTCTTGTGTGTGTGTTTTTTTGTTGTTGTTTCTTTTGTTTGTAGTTGTAATAAAAACCTATATGCGCTTATTACAAAATGAAAAGTGTGGATTTCCTCTGGTGTGTATGTGTGTGTGTTTGTTTTTCATTTAATAAATAACTTCATAGACAGTAGCCTTCTTATCGCCCGAACCCGTCACAATATATTTGTCGTCAGTTGATATGTCGCAGCTAAGTACGGATGATGTTTCCTTTGACTGCAAGCGATATAAACAACACGAATAAACAATTAGCAATTGGTTGATTATAAACATATTAACCAAATACGAAAATGTATATATATAAATAAGCCATCGATTCGGTGTGAATGATACATAAAACCTGATATGATAATATGAACAAGTTATTTGTATATTGCTCTACATTAATCACATATAATGCGCCAATGATTCATTGCGAATGCATTTTATGTGTTTGCTCAACGGAGGCTAATAGGCTTAGAGAATTAGGTTTGAAGTTTGCTCGCGATTAGACTCACCTGGAATATACTGGCACCGTAAGGTGTTCGCCATGCGTTAAGCAGGTTGTCTTTGCCGGTGGAAACGAACCATTTGCCGCAGGTGGCAAATCGCAGCGACAGCACACAGCTCTCGTGCAAATGCAGCTGATACTTGTCCGGTTTTGATGCATGCAATACTTCCACATGTGAATTCTCCATGCCAACGGCCAGCCAGTCACCTTTGGATAGAGAAAGAAATTGAATTTCAGAAATTTAGTTTCAAAGCGATTCGATGCAATGCTCACCTGTTGGACAATAGCCGAGCGAGAATATTTGAGAACTGAAATCGTGCTGCTGTAGTTGACGACCCTCGCGCAAATCCCAGGAGCGCACAGTGTTGTCCAGGCCGCCAGTCCATAATCGCGTGCCATCCGGACTGATGTCAATGCACGAGGCACCGTCCGTGTGGCCCTGGAACTGACGCACCAGTATCTCATTGTGCAAGTCCCAGACGGCAATGTTGCCATCGCTGCAGCACGAGAAGCACACCTTCGAATCGGGGCTGATGGCGAGCGCGTAACAGGCGGGCGCCGCTGAGGTTAGCTCGGCCTTAATGCGTGGCGTTGGGCTGGCCAAATCCCATATGGATAGATTCGATGCCTCGCCGCCGACAATAAGTGTGCGTCCATCCGGCAGCAGTTTCACCGAGCGTATGTAATTATCGCGCTGTAGGCAATCCAGCTGGCTAACGGGATTCTTGTTGCCCGGCTGCGAGATGTCCCACACCTTGACGCAACCCTTGCCACCCGTGTAAACGTATTTTGTAGGATTTGAAATCGTCACCGCACAGACGACCTCGCCATGTGATAACGTATTAATTTGCCGCGCATGTCTCGGTATGCCGACGCCCACCAGCGCATCCGGCGGGAAAGGCACCGGTTGCAAGCTACCCTCGCCGTTCATATGGAAAGAGTATGCACTGCGGTCGTCGAATAAAATAGAATAGAGCGGTGATTAATACAAATTATATGGATCAACATAATGGGAACTAGATCCCATCACAACGTGTACTTACGGCTTTCCACCAGTTAGTGCCGAGGGATGTGGAATGCCGTTTGTTCGTACATGCGCATGCGGATCGTACGGCATAGGCGGCGGTCGTCCATAGGCGGGATCCGATGGCGGACGCTGATAGGGATCGGCCGGTCGCTGGTACGGCGACGCTGGATACCCAGCCGGCGGTGGGCCGCCTTGTGGCATCATTTGCTTAGGATTTGGGCCCTGAGATGGTGCGGCAGCGTTTGGTGTCGGTGTGCGTGCCTTCGCTCCCGGTGTACCCGGCTTGTCCATCTGCTCAGCGTGCGCAAGTAAAGCGAAAGCAAACAAAAACGAACAACAATTATTTCAAATTTGTCAACTAAGAATCTTAGTCATGCTAGTTTTCCCCGTAATAAATAATTGCTTAAACCATTTAACACTTTACACTCAAAGCGCACTTAATATAATTAAACAAATGTCCATTATGGCGAACAGGTTTGCTTAAAACACTTTACGAAGAAAACAAAAAGTGAGATGAAATAACAGAACACGAAAAAGCGCCAGATTGTTCCAGCATATCTCGGAAATTGCGTAAATTTACTCATTTAAGATTAGGATTATATTCATCGTCCCCCCTTCTCGTGATAAACTAATTAATGCTATCAAGCGCTTACATCTTTTGTCTTGAGGCTGGGTGTGGAACGCGACGAACTGGAGCCGGAACGTGAGGGCGGGCGCTCTTGCTTGATGCCGCTGCTTCCCGGCTTGTCCAGACGCTCGCCGTTTAAGCTCTCACGATCGCGCACCTCCATGGACACGTGCTCGCCATTGGGCCGTGGTGAGTGGGATTCCTGCAATGGTTATTGAGACACTAATAAATTGACTGTTCACAATGCTGCACCTGTGGTGTGGTGTGTGTTCTGGGTTTTAATTGAGCGTGTGTATATGTGTGTGTGTATTTGTGTGCAGGTTGTTGGTTTTGTTGCATGAGAATCAGGGCCGACACTCAACTCACCATTTCATTTGCAACATCTACGACTAAATCTTGATCGCTTTTCTCGCCTTCATCGTCCTGCAAAATAATTTTGAAAAAAACAAACAAACACAATAAAACAAAATGCGTACAACAATACAACACAAACAGCAATTTAATTGTTCATTTGCACTAGTCTACAAATGTAATTACAACTATAGCCACATAGATTAGCTATAGCTATAAATCGATATTTATATTTTTTTTTTGGAATTTCGTTATTATGAAGCTCTTATGAAGTGGTAGATTGGGTATTGGGCATATAGACAATAACAACGACAACAACAATAACTACATTTAATATGAGATAGGCTACGGTTTGGTGAGTTGAGAGGCAGCAACAGCTGATGACACAATAATGATACGAGTATACTATGAATTATATATATCTTGCAATAGTTTCTCTGTCGATACTTACTTGCAGTTTCTCATTTTTTAAACGCTTCGGGTCGTTCTCTATGTCCAGAGGCGAGCGCGTACGATATTTCTCACGATCCGCTGGTGAAACCGAATTGCGCTGCAAGAGAGTGAATTGGTTAGTATCTGCTTCTAAACTCGATTATTTCAATTCCCAAAAGTGGTATTTACCAAACGCTCCTCGGCGCCCGCTGGCCCCTCCAATCCAGTTGGCTTAATGTCCGGCCTGTGATGATCTGGCGGCGCTTTGAGCAATCCCTGTGGCCCATGGGGCAGGCCCATAGTGGCACCCAAAGCGCCAAATGGATTCAGTGCGCCCATCGGCTGTGGCGGCCCTCCAGGCACCTGTTGTGCGTGTATTTGTTGCTGCGTGAAACGAAAGCCACAAGAATAAATTGATTAGTTCAAGAACAAAAACTAGCGGAGATTTCTTGACACAGGCTGACGACAGGCTGGCTGTTCTGTGGTGTAGCCTTTAGTCGATGGTTATTTGGCTCGGGGACATCACAAAGCTGTTTATTTTATTTTTGATGTAGGTGCGTGTGTGTGTGTATGTGTGCAGACGACACCAACAACATCAACAACAACAACATTGACAACAAGTAGAACAACAAGCGGCGACTTCGACTTAATGATAAACACGTTGCGGTGGAGAGAGCGAGAGCGGGCGAGAAATTAGCGCAACAAGCAAACAAACAAATGAACGCAAATTGCAACAAAAAAATTAATAAATAACTTACTAAAAGTTGTTGTATTCCATGTTGCTGCTGATGCTGCCACATACACACGCACATGCATCGTTTTATAATCAAATCATATCATATTTTTTGTATATTTTTTTTGAGGTATTGGAAGATAGTTTGTTTTGTTTTTATATATATTTATACAAAAAAATAAAATGTATTAAACAAGTTTTTTTTCGATAATTTCAACAGTGAATATTCGTTAAAACCAATATTTTGTATGTCGGGAAAATGAATGGAAGGAAATAATCTTTTCAAACCTCGGAAGACTTATTTTTTGAGGTTCTGGCATATTCTTTGGCACTGTATGTGTTTAAATTTAATCAGACAAGAGAACCGGACTGAATACAATATTAATGTTCTACTTTTCTTAAAATGGAATTCCCAACAATTATAAAGCTCTTAGCTTATTAACTTGTCAAATTATGGCAATAGTTGAAGACTCTAACGAAAGTTCACTGTGCTGTGTCTAAATGGCAAACACAAAGAAGTCATACTTGAGTTGTGATCCAGATAGGGATATCATAGTTTCTGTATTTGTCTTCAAACTTACCCCAATGATCAGATTCAGCTCCTGCATTGTGACCTGCTTCGCGCGTTCTACCGCCTGCAGCACTTGCTGCTGGTGATCGGCCTGTAGGAATGGAAGTAGCTGATTGATCAGTGTGTTTAGACGCTTGGCGATTTCCGTTTGCTTGTGCATTTCCACATTAAGGCCGTAGGACATTTCATAGTACTGTAGCATATAGCGTAGGAGTAAAAAGTTAAGAGAACAAACTGAAATTAAAAGTCCCTTGGGTTTTGCGTTGCTTATATATTATTACCATAACATAATGGCGCTGCATTTCTGTCTTTTCTGTTGCCAGCTTCTCGCACTCCAATTTGATGCTGAAATTCACAGGAAAAATAATCAAAAGGGCAAATTAGTTAAGTTTAAAGAAAGAAATCTAAAGCAACGTTTCCGTCGCCGTCGTCGTCGTCGTGCCGGCTAAAAAATCCTATGACCAAGCAGCCAGCGCATATGGCGCGCTGCCTGGCAAACCGGTTTACAAAGCAAAAGACACATCGAGGCAGGCTGGAGGCTGAAAGAGCCCAGCACAATAATGCTAGCATGAAAAACCTACAGAAATCAGCATTCTTTTCTTTTTCGCTCTCTTTTAAAATCCGACATGGTTCATATGGTTTTTCTGTACAATCTTCAGCAGAGAGCAAATGAATCATACGATTAGTTGGAAATTAGCTGGCAGGATGTGGCAAAAAAAAAAAAACACGAGAAATAAGATCAACAATTTAAATGTTAATCTTAACTTTAAGATACATTGATATTTTTAAATGAAATTTTAATTTTTTTTTTTTTTGTTATTGCCTAAATTTTCTGTAAACTTTTAAAATACTTCCTAACAAAATTCCAACTAAATCATTGTATAATCAAGTATTTTTGTGGATTGCTCCTATACAAGAATATAAGACATCTATTCTTTGGAAATATTCAGCTGGGTTTTCTATCGTGGTTCGTCGTAGATACTTGCCTGTGATATTGCGCCTGCAGAAAATTGAACTCATCCTTGATGCGCTCCAATGTTTCGGCAATGGTAAATTTCATTGCGCCCTGAGGTGGTGGTCCCTGTTTAGTTGTGTGTGTTTGCGAACATAGATTGGAGATGGAGATGGACATGGGGGCGAAACGCAATTAGCAAAACACTTGATTGGGTCCCATTGCAATCTGTTTTATACTTACCCCGGCGGCGGGGTGACGCACCGGTTGGGGGTACATTGTTGTTGCTGCTGCTGATGTTGTTACTTTATTGTTGCTATTCGATATTCGATGGTTGCCCAAGAATGAACAATAACATCAAATAACCGTGAGTAGTTTTCTTCTTCTGTATGTATTTCGTTTCCTTTATTAATGTTGTATTTTATTTGCTGCGGCCTGCGGATAAGTTTAGTGGATTATGTTTCCTCTTCCTGTTGGCAGCGCACCGCTGCCCGCTACCCGCTGCTGCTGCTGCTGCGGCCTGGCACCGAGATTAAACTCTCCTCTGCCTAAATTAGCAGCACTAGCAACCGGAGCATGTATAAAAAATTTTGCAAGCGTTTAATTGCTATTGTTAGGGTTTTATATTTAGTTCGACTGCAGTGTTTCCATATTGTCTAGCGGTTTTGCGGGTATCCTGTAAATGGAATTTTACGTTTCTTAGTTATATTGGTCGTTATTTTGCACCATTTTTTCGATACGTAGAATCTCACGCACACACAAACACCCATACACTGTTAACACACACAGGCACACACACACTAGCGCGCTCACGTATTTTGTGAGCATCTCAGCAATGGCAGCCATGCCAGCAACAACGAGTGAACGAACACATACACAGAGAACGACGCACGTACGAGGGTATGAGTGTGAGTGTTTACCGCCGAAAAAATCAAACGCACAGTTGCATGTGCCTGGGAGAGAATTGTTACGCAAAAAACAGGCATGCAGCCAGCGGCCGGAAAACTATCGTTCACTTTTTTGTCAGCTTTTAAAGTCGTTGTTGAACAATTTCCACATTCTTGCGGCATGTAAATTTTTTTTTTGCAAAAGCAACGCACGCTGGCCGCACGCTCTGCACAAACAAATGTACCCCGTGTGTGCAATACATATACAGACAGACTGCAATTACGCAGGGTTGCCACCTTTGATCGCGGGCAAATTAACTTGACATTTCTCACCCACACACACAACACAAATATTTTGTTGATATACGCGTGTATCGGAGATTTTCAGCAAGTTTTCTCAGTAAGTGAGAATAAATATTTTGTGCGAAAATAAAACGAAACCTAATACAAATTGTAGATGGCTGGCAACACTGTTTTGTGCGGCAGCGAGTTGTTCGCTCACACACATACAGCTATACAACAGACAGACAGACATGCACACGCGCGCGCACCCCAAACGAACGAGTGGCAAATCTCACACACACATACACTCACGCACGCACACAAACACAGAGGCATACACGAGCGCAGCGCAAAAGAAAAATTGGCCCTACAAAAAATAAACAAAAGCAATTAAAAAACGGAGTAGTTGGCAATACCAATTAACATTTAGGCTTTTAGCTGGCCGCACAATTGCACATTTTATTGCCACTTGAAGTGCGCACGTATACAGAGCACTGATATTTGCACGAGCCGACTTTTTTCTGTGCAAAAAAAACGTAATTTTTACTCGAATTTCGCCCGTAAAAACTCTGGCCTCTTCAACCGACCGACCGACCGACTCGCTACGTCTGACAGCCAGCCTGAGCGTCGTGTATGTGTTGTGTGGCGTTCTCGTTCTCGTCTCTATTTTTTCGCATCTGCTTAAGCCGTCTATTTTGCACTTCTAGATTTTCACTGTATTTAATTACTATTTGACATAGTTTTATAAAGCACTCAATGCACAATTACTTGTATAAATAGTTGATATATATTGCCGATTTGTTTTTAATTCGCGAACGTGATTTTGAAGCGTGGAAGAAATAAAACGCCGACGATATATCTAGCGTGACCGTAAATTTATTTTTAAAATATACTATTTTGCGTCGAAAATTATACCAAAATATACCACTTGCAAAACTACTACTGGGGTTACACATTGTTAGGTATGGGGCATTATTTCAAATAAGTGTGTAAAAACGCGCAAATTTTTGAAAATGTATGGTTGTGCCGGTAATCATTCGTTGTACAAGTGGTATCGGTTTAGCAACACTGTATGGGAGTAGGTACGATGACTTGGCGCGACATATATTTTTGAAATAAACTGAAATTATAATATCACAAATATTGTTGAAATTTAATGTAATGAAATAAAATAATAATAATGTAGGTAATTATTTCGTAAGCCTGCGAATTGAAATCACATTTTTAATCTTCTTTTTTAACATAATATACAATATCTCATTTTTTTCTCGTTTGTGAATAAATCATAGGAAAAATATTTTGTTTTGATGATCAAATTTGCAATTAAAAATAATAATCTAAAAATAATGATCTTTGTGATGTTATGCTCTAAAACCATTATATTAAACATCACATTATTAAATAAATTATTTGTAAAGTTTTTGTATACTGGAAAATAAAATCATTATTAAATTAAGACAATTACTGAAGAACGTTTAATTAATTTTTTTCTATGCTTACTAAACTGTGCAAAGTGCATTTCACTTATCAATGCTCTAATAGCATGCACATTATCTTTCATTTAAGATTATATTTAGTATGTCATCAAACCTGAAAGTATTTATTGCTAAAAGAGGTTGCTGAAAAGACCTAGATTTAAAAGTGAAATACACATTTCTCCCACCCTTTCATAATAAAAGATCAAATGTTTTTATCTTTGTTATTGTTTCTATTTATTTGTTTTACTTTTTTGCTAATTGTTTTGTTGCCATCACAGTTGGTTATCACAGTTGCGTTGCATTTTGCCTTATTGTAGATCGCTGCCCTAGGCTTCTTGAATTACCAGGGACGCCACAGTTTCTCTTCCACAGGCATTGGCGATGGTGCAGGACTCTCGCAATCACTGTGATAACCAGACGAGGCGGGACTGAGCGGCGCCGAGTTGCAGTTGATGCTCAATTCAGTGGCTGGCTCTGACTCAGGCATTGTTTGTGCCTCGTGGAACTGCTGCAGGTTCTTGTAGACGCGTCCCAGATGCGTCATCACCGACTTTCCCAGTTCGACGCTCATGCCAGGTGTGGATGCCATGACACGTGACACTTCATTGACGGCGTTCATATAGCCATTGCGGAAGCTCTCCAATGGCATTGCTGGTGTTGCTGCTGCTGTCTGTTTGCTGGTCTTTTGTTGGCGCATGAATACCACAGCTGATTCAAGCATCTCGGCCTTGTCGAGCCGCAGGATGCCATCATCACCGCGCAGCTCGGCGACAAGTGTCTTCAGCGTGTCCAGGCACTTGTTGATGCGTGCACGACGCTGACGTTCGAGCAGTGGCTTCTTCACCTTCTGGTAGATCTGTGTCTTGCTTGTGTATTCCATTTTAACGTAAATTTGTAATTTAATATCTTCGAAATGTGTTGAAGAAATTGCTTGCGATGTTGCCTTATTGCTGGCTGTATCGTGAATGATGCTCTCCAGTTGCCAGTGTGTCGCTTTTATAGCTGCTGCCCGTCCAGCCACGTTCAGAATCCACCCTCGGCGAAACGGGCACGCATGAGCGCATACCACGTCTCGTTCGCACGCGCATGCCCAGGGGCTGCCATCGCAAGGGCTCTCTCCCTCTGACATGCAGGGGCAGAGCAGCAAAGCAGCAGAGCAGCGCACAGCAGAGGGAACAGCTGCAATGTGCGGCTGGCATGGAGGACAATCGGCAATCCTTGTGGCTCGTGGCGTGGGAACCGACCTGAAAGTAAGTTTCTCACACAATTTTTTCTCGTTTGTTTTCCTTTTGGCCACATGCTTCGCTTTTTTAAAGGATCAGAGCACAAATGTTGCAGCTGTCGCTGTTTTGGGCATCGCCATACAGTGGTTGTTGTTGCTGTTGCTGTTGTTGTTACTCATTGCTCTTTGCTGCTGTTGTTGCTGCTGCTGCTGTAGTTGCTCTTTAGACCGGTGTTATTATCCTTAATGCATACTTCACTGCCTCATCCTGTGCGTGTGCGTGGGTCGTACCCAATTCTCAGTCTCAGTCTCAGGCTCATTGTTATCCTGCCGTGCCATCTCTGGCTTATTGTTTCATCAATGTATGCAGATGATGATGGCATAATGCGGTGAGCCTCTTTCCCATTCCCATTCCCATTCCCCCTCCCTTTCCCATCACCATCGCCATCGACTGATGAGTGTTTATTGGACACAATTAGTGTGGCATATTGGCTTCGTTTGGCTTTAGCTGTGCGCTTTGCGCCTCGCGTTTTTTGGGTCGCCAGATCAGACGGGTGCTGGAAGCGTGATCTGAGCAGTCGGCTCGTGGCCCAACTGAGGTAATCTTTATGGGTGAACCTGGGTGAATTGAGGTGCGTCTCTTTGCAACCCCCTTGTGGTTAGTTCGTTTCAAGTGCCAAGTGTCATTAATAATTTATCAATTTCTCTGTGGCAGCTAATTGATAAATTGATAATTAATTGAAGGTTGTGTCAGGTTCAGATACCACGACGTTTCACTTGAGATAGTAAGAGTCTTTATTATTTATAGGGCTCGGTTGACAAGTTTGCTTACATACATTTAATTACCTGACTTAAATGAACTAATTGTAAACACGTTTATAATAAATTAGAGTGTAATGAGGAGATTTGATCTGATTTTGCTGGACGCTTTTTTTAATGCGATTACATCAA
Organism: Drosophila siamana; assembly: GCA_035047445.1. NCBI lineage: Eukaryota > Metazoa > Arthropoda > Insecta > Diptera > Drosophilidae > Drosophila > Drosophila siamana. The sequence goes on along the minus strand of JAWNPP010000004.1, from coordinate 7,737,060 downwards.
ACCAGTTCTAATTAAATTGTTGATAGTTTTCTAAGTTTTAGATAATGAAATCTTGATTTCATCTGCAATAAATTCAATTAGAACTTTAATACATTTAATTTTTTATATCAAGTTGTGTGACATAAGAATGTCGTGTGTTTAATTCAAATTGTATTGTAGTAATAGATGAGAAATTAATCTTATATAAAATTTATTTTAATTTCAAATTAATACGCAGAATATTTTTTAATTGTGATGATAATTAGTTAGTTTAAAGTATCCCGTGATTCAAATAAAACCACCTTCAAGCTCATTTCCGACTTGATATTAAATTATATAAACATAATTAAAAAATTACGAATGACTAATTAAATTTATAATTAAACAATTCAAGTCTTGGTGAGAGTCAAATAAGAAAGTCAAAAGAAAGTAATTTCCGACATGTTTTAATGTGATACCAAGATAATTAATTACTTGGAATTGCCATTTAGGACTTTTCCGATTGGAGAACGAGCAACAGTTGATATATTATCATCAATAGCTCTAGAGTCTAGACAATTAGTGGGTTTCTAATTGGTAACAGAGACAAAGAACCTGTGAAAATTGGCGGGTGTCAAATAAATGAAAATACCAATAGATATTTTTTGTTTTGATGTTTGTTTGTATTTAGATGTTTTCGAGTAATTTACTTATAATATAAACATTTGTATTGGCTAACAGACTTCTGGCTAATTTGTCATAATTGGAGTCAATAAACGTGCCCTATCACAGACCTAACTTATAAAACTGCGTAACACTTAATTAAAGTCAAAATGAAGATCATTGTAAAGCATTGTAAAGCTACATTGGAATTGCGCGCTTGCCCTCGACGATTGGATTGGAGATCGCTTCTGCTTCCTGCTGCCCTCCACCCATTTACCAGGGACGCCAGACGCTGCCAGTGCTGCTAATCTGCAGCAAAGACTGTGCTGCCACGGGTGTGGATGAGCCCGAGGAGCAATCACTATCGCTGGCATAGCCACTGGAGACGGGGCTGAATGTGTCACGGCTGCTGCTGCTGCTGCTGCTGTTAGTTGTGCCACAGTTGATGCTGAGCGGTGTGTGCAGCGTCATTGGTGTTGGCTGCTCGACAGGTTGCTCCAGCTGATTGAGTCGCATGCCCAGATGTGTCATCAGTGTGGTGCCAAAAGCGACATCCACCTTGGGCAGAGCGGCCAGAGCACGAGAGACTTCGTTGGCAGCCCGAATGTACCCGGCACGGAAACTGTGCTCAGGGGCAGCGGCGGCGGCAGCGGTTTGAGCTGCCTTCGATTGCTTCAGAGTGCGCAGATACTGAACGGTGACCTCCAAGATGTCGGCCTTCTCGAATTTGGCATCGCCAGTCTGGGCCACGCACTCGGCCATCAGATCCTTGAGGTCGTCCAGACACTTGTTGATGCGTGCGCGACGCTTGCGCTCGAGCAGCGGCTTCATCACTTTGCGGTATTGGTAGGTTTTCGACATTTCGTATTTGGTGGCCATGGTTTCAAGTTTGTGCGATTGCTGAGATCGTTGTGTACTTCACGACGGTTGCGTTGAGAATGTTGCTGCCGTCTCCAGTTACCGTCGCTTTTATAGCTGCACGTGCCTGGCTGCGTCGACTGCGTCACGTCTCGTGCTCAGCGCACGCATGCAGAGAGCGCATGTTTTGCTGGAGAGTAATAGCAACAACAACACCACCTACCGAGCAAATTACCCAGTCATCGTGTGTTTGGTATTGTGTCTCGGGTCTCGGGTCTCGAGTCTCTCGTACTTCGTGCTTCGGCTCTCGCTGCGCCTGCGCCTTGCACGATCCTCGCTCGCTTGATGGCTGATGGTTGATGGTGGTTGGTTTTTCTCTTCTTTGGCTCGGCAAACAAGTTCTGCTGCCTTGGCAGGGGATGAAGTTGATGATGGTGTGTGTGAGTGCCGGTGTGTGTTGGTGTGTGTTGGTGGTGGTGGTGGTGGTTGTTTGTTGCACATGTTCGGCGTGTTGTTGTTGGCGTTGTTGCCTGCTTTTAGCTCTTCTCTGTTTTCTTTTACATTGACGTTCGAATCGTGGGAAACACTTTGCCCTCAAGTTTCCCACAAGATTTTTCTCGCTCGTTGGTGTTATAAGTTATAATCGGTCGGCCGTGTACGGCCAGAAAGAGCTGCAACGAGTGTGCGAGCGAGAGGCCAGGTCTCCTTGTCGAGCCCTTATGCACAGTGCACAGTGGGCACAACACATGCTCACAGTTTTCATTTTGAATGAGCCTCGCCGGATTTTCCACTACGTGTTCGTTGTACTTGATATAGAAATTTGGGATATAGGTAAAAATCTGTGCTGGATTTTACGTGGCATGTCCTTAACTTGTGATACGCTGAGTTTACGAATTCCAACCAAAGCCAGTGCGTGGGAATGAAATTTTTGAAATATCGCCAGTGAATGTAGTGGAAAAATTGCTAGATGTAAGGTAGTGTAAGGTGATGTGTGAGCTTGGCAAAAATCTGTTGTGGATTTTACGTGGCATGATTTGTACTTGATACGGTAAATTTGAGAGATATGCGTGAGAACGTAGTTCGGAAATATTACCCGTAGTGCAGTAAGGTGTTGGTCGAAATCTGTTTAGGATTTTACGTGGCATGTCGTATACTTGTTATGGTGCATTTTAGGACTTTTACAAATGCGTGTGCGTGGGAATGAAGTTTTGGCAAGTAGTAAGAAAGTGCAAGGTCGCTACTTGCACCTCCTAGGGATTTTCACGCAAACTAGATGGGATTTAAAATGCATGCTCGCCTGCAGGTTGGACTTGTGAGCGTGGGAAGCAAAACTTTTGCCCCAAGCGAACATTAAATAAATGGCAAATAAGAAATAAGTATGTTAAAAATATTTATTGAAGTATTTGTAAAGAAGTGAGCTAAAAACAATTTTTGTGCACAGTCTGTGCGCAGTTGCCCCACTGTAAATCTGACCGAGCTGAGACGATCGAGTCACTGCGAGTGCTGAGGACAGTACTACCGAAAAAACTACCACCTGCCCTTTATTTTATTTTTTCTTGTCAGAAGACGTGGCTCATAGGTTGCTCTTTGCTGACGCTGCTGTTGTTGTTGCTGTTGCTTTTGCTGTTGCTGTCGTTGTCGCTGTTGTTGTTGTTCTTGCTGTTGTCAATTATGAATGCTGAATTGTAGCTTCTGTTGAACACTTGGGCCACGCTAAGTGGCATGCCTGGGCACGTCGTGGGACCCGATATCCGAGAGATGCGAGACCCGAACGAACACCAGGGATCAGGAACTGTGGGCACTGTGTAACAAGGCTGTCGGGACGCTGTGCGGGGCATGCAAACTAAATGACTGTACGGCAAATTGACACACACTAAAGATTAAATGTATCGCATTCGTTAACTATATAAACAATATACGTGGCCAGTTTGGCCACGGGCAGGAAGTGCGAGCAGTCGATCGCCCGACAGAGCGAGAGAGAGACAGCACAATACACAGTCACCATGGAAGGGGGATGATGAGCATGGCGTGCTGAGAGTGTGCTCAACAGCAAGCCGTTACAATTTTGTTTTTTTTCTTTTTTTTTTTGTGTCGTTTCGAGTGTGAGAACATTTTTTGAACTGCACATGGCGAACCGAGATCGGACGGCGATTCCAAGCCCAAGGGGCTCATTTGGGCACGAAAACGACGCAAACGGGGTTGGGGGTTGATCACTCGGTTTATTGTCAATGCAATGCTCTTGTCATCGTTGTTGTTGCTGTTGACTCTCGCTCCGACTGTGGCTGTGTAATTGAATATGTGCGCATGCTTGGACCGCGTAATAACACACGACAGACACACGCAAAAAGTGGCACCGTGGACGGAGGTGGGAGAGGGGGCGCATGCGTTAAGCAATAGGGTTCATCTGGCAAGGATGCAACTTATGCAAAGCTCATTTCGAGCATGTGTGTTGTTCTGGTAAATTAAATGCTGCATAGCTCAAGACAGGATGGCATTATAATAATAGGGAACGGAGGTTGTTATGCTCAGTGACTCAACTGTGTAGTAAATAAAATATAGCAAATTACGCAGCATTTAATTAAAATTAGAACAATTCAAATTGAGAAAGTTGCTAGGAAATAAATGAAAATAAATAAGTGTTTAATTGAATATAACTACATTTGAAATGCTTCCATTTTACAGCTGCTTAAAGCTTGTGTATAGCTATTTTATTACAAATCACACAACATTTACATAAAATTAGAATTAGTCAAATTAGGAAAGTCTTCTGCGAATTACAGGACAACTTCGAAGAGTTTAAACTGACATAACATAAATCAAACTGATTACATATTACTGATGCTTGAAGTCTCCTTTTACGCGTTTTATTTACCACAAAATATTCTTGTAATATTTTAAAATGTACGCGACTGAAATAAACGGTGATAAATTGAACAATTTATGCTTCTTTTCACATTTTCGAGCTGCTACCAAACGTTGCACAATTGAACTTCATTGAGAAAAATGACATGTTTGGTATTATGCAATTAAGAACTGCATGTCAAGTGCTTCAAAACCACACAAATGGGCAATGCAGAGGCAGTTTGTCAGCTGTGGGCGAGTGTAATGTCAGTCAGCTAAACGAAGTTGTCATGTTCAGCTGTCACTTGAGCAGATAACATAGAAATGTGGCACATGGTGCATTGCTTAACTTTGGATTTAAATTTCACCATCACCAACGTAAACTTCAAAGAGTTGTAAGGCATTATTATTACTTTTATTGGCTTTTAAACTAACAACATTTATGCTAATGGCGCTATGAACTAGACATTAATCGATACATTTATATCACAAGGTATTTAAGCTAGGCATTAGTTGGAATTAAATATTTAATTAACACCTTGTCATTGGCATTGGCTGCTGTCTGCTGTCTGCTGTTTGCTGCTGTTGATGGCTGCTTGCATTGGCGACTTGTTTCCCATTTGCTCATTTGTTGCATGCAACTCGTTTCGCATGTTGTGGCTGCCTGAGATGGGATGTCTGTCTGGCTGTCTGCGAGTCGTTGGATGGCTCCATTGAAGAACTGTTTTCATTCATTCGTTTGACCGCTTCTAACTACCGGTTGTTGTTGCTACTGTGCATGCCAATAAAAAGAGCCGTCTGCGGTTTCCAGGCAGAACAACAATTGCTGTGTGGCCATCGTTGTTGCCTGCAACATGCGCTCGTTAGCCAGATTCTGGGCGATCTCCTCGAGACTCTCGTAGTGTTGGCCACAGTTGTTGTTATTGTTGTGGCCGCCCATGCTGCCGCCACTGTTGCACTTGCCGCGACGTTGCAGCATTTTGGCAATTAGATTCTTCACTTTCGACATGATTTCAAGTTTGTTTCGTTTTGTTGTTTGCGTGTCGCGTTGCAAATATGAACTGTGCTGCTGGCGTGGCAAGTGTCGCGCTTTTATACCCAGCAGCCCAAAATCCACCACCACCCAAAGCACCACCCAAAACGACAAGTGCCACATGGGCAACACATGTGCCCAGCACGCGGCTGACTGATGTTGCAAGTTCCAGAGGAGCAGCAAACAGCAACAACAGCAGCCGCCCAACGTTCGCCTGCCACGCTTTCAGCGCAGGCTCATCAACATCGTGCCAGCATTCAGTCGAGGCGAATGCGGAGAGCAAGAGCAGCAGCAAGCTCAACACGTGCAGGATAATCTTGTCAGTTGTCCGCACCCCTCATTGTCGAGGTTTCCTTCCAGTTGTTGTTGTTGTTGCTCTTGTCGTTTTTTACGTATTCAATATAACGAACGCACAAAATAAATATTGAGAGCGTCGAGCAGTTGTGGTTCCCATGGATAAGGTTCGATGGCCCTCGGTTTGGTTAGGGGAAAAATATCCCACGGTTCGAGTGGCAGCTGCTTGCAATTTAGGCCACAGCCCGGTTCGTGTTGCTTCTGCTGCTGTTTCACTGCTCTGTTTTGCTCCTGCTGTTGTTGTTGCTGCTTTGGTGGTGGATATTGACTGGCTGACACATATTGCACTTGCTGCCAGGCGAAAGTCTCGCGACCTCTAAAGCCTCAAACAAGTGTCGATGTGTGTGTGTGTGTGTTGTTGTTGTTGTTTTGGTTGTCGTGACTTGTGTGTATTTCGCGTTTGCTTAATTGCCACGCGTTCATTTATCAAATCCCAAAAAGCGTCGTCGACCGTCATTGAGACGGCGGCTGCCCCAAATTTTTCACCTGATTGCTCAGCCACTCTGTGTGTGTGTGTGTGTGTGTGTGTGTGGAAAGCTCGTCGCCGCGTGGCTGCCACACTTGTCTCGTGCTGGGCAGCCGTTGGGCGGTCGCGTGGCATTTATGAATTTGATTTTGCTGCTTGCTGTTGCACAAGGTGCACAGTATTTGATCGGCACTTCAAGTGCTTTCGCAGTCACTTTTAATCAATGTGGAGTGCGGCGTGGCACGCGTCACCTTTGAGGGGTGTTTCGCCAATTGATATTTGATTAAATGCGGTTGACTTGCCATTTGTTGCGGCCTGTAGAGATATTTGTGCGGCACTTTAGTTTTTGGGGTGGTTTAAGTGATGTTTAAGTGGGCTCAAGTAATTAGATGAAGTTGAAGAGAAGTTGGGAAAACGACTTGAAGTCGCATCCCACAAAACAGGTCTATGCCACAAGAAGATAACAATGATGACGACGACGATGAGCAACAAACACAACAATTGTCCACTTATCGTCCAGCTAATTTTCCATTCTAGTTGGAACTCAAGGGCAGCCACTATTATTAGACGTAGCTGGGAATGCTTCCTGAAATTGTTAAATAAATATGCTAAGAATAACTATTTGTGGAGTCTAAGATTTCCTCGGTAATTATGCCTAATGAGAGTTAAATAACTTGGAGAAAATCTTGTGTAGTCAAGGAGTAAGTTCGGCATTCTTAATTACGCTTCTCGATTTCTGTCCCTTTTTCGTTTTATCGCTCAATTTCGAAGCATATTTTCCCCTTCATTAAGACTGTTGAATATGCCGCCAACTGCCAAACGCTCAAGCCCTTTTTGATGGATTGATTATGCGTGTTAAGCACCTGCTGATCGCTGATCAAAGAAGCTGCTGCCACATGACCCAATGCTCGTCAAATCACATCCACAATTGAGTTCTATTGATGTTGCCCGCCAGAGGCCAGTCTCTATAAAAAGTCAATTCCGATTCCAATGACGTCAATGGTAGCGCCAACTTTTCACCTTCGGCTTTGGCCAATCAACAGGTGAAGCGGCAGCTAAAGCTCAAGCTGTAGTTGAAGTTGATGTTGATGCTGCTGCTGCTGCTGCTGTTGCTGCGACTGTGGCTCATAAACTCTTTTGCGGTTCAATTAGCGCATGTCGTAAAGTACAAATAAGTATTGCGTACGATTCCGCAGAAACCTCGGGGTTGAGACTGAGGTATAATCATTAAGCTGAAGCCAAGTAGCGCCGACATTGCGACGGCGATTTAAATTAAACAATCGACAATGACGACGCCGGCAACAACAGCAACAGCAACAGCAACAACAGAAACAAGAGCAGCGGCAGTAACCTGATGACGACAACAGTGAAAAACTAAAGTAAAGCAGTCAGTAATCAGTCAGCCAGACTGTCAGTCATTCAGTCAGTTAGTCAGCTAGTCAGTTGGGCAGTCGGTTAGACGGCGAAGTCGTCAGGCCAGCCACACGACGCTGATAATGCGCGTCGCGCCGGCGCAATAAATGTGTGCCGTCGTCAGTCGAGGCCCTCATATTGTTGTTGTTGTTGCTGTTGCTGCTGCTGCTGCTGTGTTTGTAATCGTAACCATATAAGCGACTTAAATGGCAGGTGTGCACATCGCGTGGGAAACACACGACGTTTCTTGAGCGGTTCTCACGATACGAAAAATCGAGCAACCGACTGACGACTCAAGAGTGACGACTGACGACTGACGACGGACGACTAAAGACGAGTGCCGAGCGCCGAGTGCCCTCCGTCTGTCGACTCTGTCGAGTCTGTCGAGTGCTCAACTGCGGGTGCCACTATTCGCAATTGGAGCGACCAACCCTATCAGCTTGATTGCTAACTGGAGCCTCAAGATTGGATGCGTAAGCAGCGAACCAGAAAGTACAGACAGACAGACGGACAGACAGCACTTCAGTAGATTCGTTTCACTTAACTGCTGACTATTTATATTAGTTATTTTATTTCTAGTTGATTGGCACACTAGCTGATCACGCATTTACAACTTTCAGGCAATTTATATTTGGCTCCAGGAAGACAAATCACAGACACGACGGTTTGGGTCAATTGTCTGGCCAGTCTATTCTGTGCTGTTGGCCAGCATTTTACGGTTTAATTGCAGCTACAATGCGTCAGACACGCAACTAGACAATCGTCTTATAGTATTTATTGCTATTTGCTATTGCTATTGTTATTGTTATTCTTCTTGTTACTGTTTCTTGGCTGCGTCTCAACGATTTCCTTTCCCACGCGCTGAGCACTCACACACACAAACTCACACACCCAGAGATCTCACAGATCTGTGCACACAGTTGAGAGAGTTTTCTAGATTTCTACTGCGTCTACCTGCTGCAGGTCCTGGCTGCAGGACCCGCGTTGCTCTCTCACTGCACTGCGATCGCCTATAAAAGGCGAAGTTGCAGTCGACAAGAGCATCATTCACACAGCATCCTGCAAGCCGTGCACATCTCAAGGCACTTCTTTCGATCTCTCCCAACAGCAGTCAAGAAAGCAAAATTACGAAAATGGCACCACAAACAGCCTACGTCTCGAAGACACAGCACTATCTGAAGGTGAAGAAACCGCTGCTGGAGCGCCAGCGTCGGGCACGCATGAACAAGTGCCTGGACACGCTGAAGACACTTGTTGCCGAGTTCCAGGGCGACGACGCCATCCTGCGACTGGACAAAGCCGAAATGCTCGAGGCAGCACTTGTCTTCATGCGCAAACAGCTCATCAAGCAACAGGCGCCAGTCTCGCCGTTGCCCATGGACAGTTTCAAGAATGGCTACATGAATGCCGTCAGCGAAATCTCTCGTGTGATGGCCTGCACCCCGGCAATGAGCGTTGATGTCGGCAAAACGGTGATGACACATCTGGGCATGGAGTTCCAGCGCATGCTTCAGGCCGATCAGCAACCACAGCAACCACAACAACAGCAGCAACAATTGTCATCGTCTGCAGTCAGCCGCCCTTCGAGTCCTGCTTCATCGGGCTATCACAGCGACGCTGAGGAATCCGAGGCAGCGGCCAGCCCTCAGCCAGCCAGCAACAGTCCAATGTGGCGCCCCTGGTAAACAGCAGCAGCAAACACGGCAGCAGCAACAAGCAACAAGCCACAACTACAAACACAACAACGAATCATGTCTTCCAATTGACTCGATGTGAAACTGTGATACAAAAGAGCTTTACTTAGACTTAAGCAACTGATTAATAGCAATAAGAAAGTAATCGACAGCTTTAATAGTTATAGGAAACTACTAACTTTTAGTATTAAGAAAATACCACCAGCTTTAATAGTAATAAAACTAAACGCAAAACACAAAAATCATTGGACTTATTTATTTTAATATCACATTTATACACTACTTATAGCAAACATGTTTTCAGCAACATATTTTTTTAAAAACAATCACAGCGTTGTTCTTTAGAAAATATAATTCTAATTGGGTTTTATCTGCGAAAAGTCTCGTCTTCATTCCAATAGCAATATCTCTGAAACCTTTAAAAAACTGCTAAAATAGATTGTATTTATTTAAATCTGTTACTAACTTTTTAACGAATTTAATCTTGGTACATCTTTACATCGTGCATTTTTTATAATTTTATTTTATCTCTATTTTTGTATTTTATTTTAGAAGTATTTATTTCAAGACATTTACAATCAGATCTTCATAGTTCCAAGCGGAGTCAACTGTACTCGAAGGAAGATTGTCGAGTCTTCAGCCTGATAATTACAGCAATTTCAAAGACCAACTACCATATTATCAAACTGTACTTATCCTTTTTCAGATCCTGTCTAGACTTGTTAATGTTGCCTCAAAATATTGACACAATTCCTTGCATGCTCCAGCTATCAAGATCGATCTTCTGAATCTGTTAATGCACTTCGTGCACTGTGATCCCAGGATTAAGAGCGTCGTCTGAGCTGAAACCCAATCTGAAAGTAAGATATGCTATCTTAGAGCGCAAAGGATAGCTCTTAAATCATTAGTGGTTAAAAGGATTTCAGCGTCTTCAGTTTCAGTTTCATAATTAGTTTCGAGATCATTAAGTGGAGCCAGACATGCTTGGATTTAAATAAATGAAGGGTTTCTTTTTTAATGTGTGTGTAAATCAGCCTGATAGGGAGCTGAATATAGATATCTTTTATAAGTGTTCAATTTAATGCATTAGGGGACTCGGCTTTTGTAGGTGCTTGTTTACGCTCTCCCCCACCCTAAGAAAGACGTGTCAATGGAACCAAGAAACACCCCAGCTGTGATCCACAGAACTGAGCGTTTGCTGTGTTGTCTTGAATTCGAACTCCCTTGGGCCTCAAGTAGGAGGTCCTGCCCTCGCTGTAAGCTATGTGGCACGACAGAAACCTTAGCTGGAACGATTTGTGACGCCCCAGAGTGTTGCAAGGCATACACGAAAACAAAAACGAGTCGAAGACCTGTCCACGCCTCGCATGCTCATCGCTTGATCAGGTTGCACGTGTTACGATCGTGTTATTGTTTAACGAATCTGCATAAACCGGACTCGGACCCCTTGGTGTGGTTAATGTGGTGTATGCAGTGCACTTGTGTGTGTGTTTCTCTGGTGTTGTTAAGGCTCGTTTTTAGGGAGGGCGGCGACACAGAGCTAAACTGTAATTACAACCCCTTTTGTGCCTTGCACGTGCGCTGAGTGATGGGCGGCCAAGGCGGCTAACTGCTAACTGGCAATTGCCAGTTCACTTCAACTGTTCGACGATATTGATCCTTTTGTCCTAAACTAACAAATGTGCATGCATTCCAGGAATACTGCCTCCCGCATATGTGCATCGCACATACTAATTTGTAAACTAAAAAGATAATTCAACATGTCGCGCTGTCTCGTGTCAAGTGCAGCGCGGTGCGTCTCGCATGTAGCATGTAATATGATGACAAAAAAGGACCCCACATGTGTCTGCCAGTGTCCCAATGGCATTTTATTTTATTTTTATGTGCGCTCTCCTCTCCACAAATCCCTGTATGTGTGTGTGTAGTGTGTGTGCGTGTTATGGTGTGTTGTTTTATCATTACAAAAACCGCCGTTGTCGTCGCGTGGGTCGCTTATTCAAATGTATCTGCGATTTGTATCTGTTGTTATTTTAACTGCAGTGCACATGCGTTTATCGCTTCATATGTGCTTACACTGAGCAAAACAGTAAATAATATAACACAAATAAATGTTTCAGAAGTGTATTTATTGATAGAAATGCAGCCAATGATAATTATGTTTTTGTGGAGAAATATTAAATAAGCTGAGTGTAAATAAAATAAACAAAAACAAATATTTAGTTTTAAATTCAATTATTAATTATTTCCATTTATTTTCCATTTTGTTAATATTGAAAAAGTCGTATACTTGATTTTTGTCATTATTTTCTCTCACTACATTTTTTTCTCGCATGCGAGTGAATTTTTCTTAAAGTGTAGCTAAGTCGACTGCCTACAAGTTGAAGTCTGGAAAGATAGACTAGACCAACTCAAGTGATTGGTCGCGACGTCTCTAGGGTTACATTCCCTTGAATCGCACGCCTCGTTTGATGTTCACGCTGACCAGCGAGCGAACCACAGGATCGGAAATACCGTAACATCGGGAAAGTTAACAGTTAACACCGACAAGGCTATCGGCGGAATGTCCGTGTCCTGTGTGCGTCTGTAACTGGACCTGATATGCCGCGAACTAATGATTGCGGGCATTTCCCGACCTTACCGCGCTGACGGTGTGGGCCACATGTGTGAAAATTCGCCGCTTGCATGTTACGCACGTAGCACGTAGCGTGCAGCGATCTATTGAGCTTGTCCCATGGGTTTGGTCAGGCTTGCTCGCACTTGCTGAATATGGGTATGGACAGTAAAATAAAAAAAAAAATACAGACGTGTCAGTTGGCAGCGATGCGATTTTGAGACGGCCTCGTAACTCCAGCACCCCGCAGCGATTGGAAACGAGGTCGTCACGTGTTCAAACAAGACGATTCACGTTCTCATTCCCGATCTCAATCCCCGCCCCGAAAGTGCGTGTGTTTGAACGCACACTTGGGCTAGGAACCGAATGAAACACTTGCTAACTGACAATGGCAATCGGTGAGGGGTCAGGTTAATGTTGATATATATTTTTACGTATTTTTACTCTTCGTTTTGTGTGTGTTTTTTTTTCTCCTTGTGTCCCAGGTTTTTGTTTCGAGCTAATCTATACTTTGCTGTACCTTAAATGATCGGCAAACGATAAGAAATCAGTGCACGTGTTCATCGAATGAGCAGGTCAAAAAGATTTCACTGGAAACGAATATTTTTTTTTCTTTTTTTGGGCTAAAAGGCACGACGGTAGCCCAGAAACCGCTACAGTGGCAACAGCAGCAGCAGCTAGCTGACTATCTGTGAGTCTGTCCCTGAATCTATAGACCCCCAGCGGGGCTTTTCGAACGTTTGGTTTGCCATAGAAATTTGGTGGCTATTCTATTTTGGATCTGGGCATGCACGTGGGCCATGAAATGAAAGCCAGGGGAATGAGTCAACCAAAATAGAGCCAAGGACGAAACACAATTAGAACACACAATTGTGCATAATAATGATATGGTAGCATGACTCGACCAAAACATTGAAGGCCGTAATCCCAATTCCATGAAACAGTTCCACAACAAATCCCCATCAATTGACCGAATTGGTCAACTATGAAGTTGTCTTTTTTTAATAAAATAAATTCCCTGGAATACAGGAGTCTTTTATGTTGAGATCTTTTAGAAATAAAAATTGGCAATGCTGCAAAATGAAAAGATCGAGAAATGTCTACAGCTTGTTGGAAAAAATTGAGCAATCTCAAGCGCAATTATTTGTATCATCAATAGATATTGTATTCTAGTTTTGCCAGTCTTTGATGTCCAACTAATTTCAGCTAATATAAAATTTGAATAAATTAAATTATAATTAATCAAGTCTTTTGTACTTTAACTTTCGAAAAGCTTCAAGAAAACATAAGTATGTATTTATAAGCTGAAAGACCTTCGCAACTTCCTAGTGTTGCAACAATTCTGAAAATGACTATAGAACTCCAATCTGTCAGCATCTAGCTTATCTGTTGAACTATTTATCGTTTGGCTGTCCCAACACATTGCTAGATTGTTGCCTTCTCTTCCAATTAAACCTCAATAGCCGAGCTGAGCTGAGCTCAGAAAAAACATACACACAATCAGCTCGAAACTAACCCACAACAGCAATGCTAAGCACACAATCTGAGGATGCATCAATAAGACGGCACAATCTGTTGGCTACACACACACAGCAATTCAGAGCTGAACTGTTAACGCCAGCCTACAACTTCTCACCAGAATAGACGCTTCTTGAATCTTAATTTGTCTCCCAGGCATAGAAATCGTAGCCCCACAAAAAAAAAGAATAAAAATAAGGACGCTCATGCGCTACAATTATTTATGGCTCAGTCAATGGCAATCCATTAAGTAAAGGATCGTACATGAAATGCAGTTCCCATGGCTGCGGCTGCCTCACGCGCCATCACGTGTCCAACTTGCGACCGATCCGAGCCCAAGTTGAAAGCGACATAAAAAAAGGACAACGCTGGCGCACCGCTGTGCTCGTGTGTGTGTGTGTGTGTGTCTCGGCCGCTGCTCCAGGAAGCATACAAAGTGCCCCTTAATAAGGCGCAGAGACGCGCAGCACTTTGGGGGCAGGGGCAAACATTTCGAGTCGCCTGCTAATTGTGTGCCATCGAAATAAAATTGAAAGCAACTCCTTCGGCTTTCAAAATGCCTGACACGTTTTTAGTAATTTTTTTCTCCTTTTCCTTTTTCTTTTTTATTTTCTCGCTCGCTTGGGCAACGCCTCGGAACACAAGATTTTTATAAATTTCAAATTACAGCGCATTAAATGATCCCGATGCCTATTCAACTAGTTGATCTGGGCTTCTGCTGTCAGACCATTAATTGTTTGGGTCGTTGCGGAGCGTTGAAAATTGAAAATATTCTCCCACGATTTTCGATGTTCGGGGGCAAACGTTGCACACGTGTTCAAACCCGAAAAAGGGATTTCTATGGCAAGCCAAACGAGATAAGTGCATAAAGAGCTGCCAGCCAGCAACAACAACAACGAAGAAGGATAACAGCAACAACAACAACGATAACAACTGAGGAGCATATAAAAACCAAAAGTGATCAGCAGAAAGATTCTTTTTTTTTTCAATAGGCTCGAAAAAGGATCCTTCGAAAAACTGTGGGAACTGGTAGAAAGTCTCGCTTCTCACGATCCTGGCTCAGGATAAAATTGCTATGCACACACTGCAGGTGCGAGCAGTCCAGCACCAGATGCCGACACACTCCAACGCACGCAGGTTAATGCCAAGCAGGTCCGTCCCTGCTGTCCGTTTCAAAACACACCTGCCGTTTTTTGTGTGTGTCTGCGTGCGTGTGTGTGCAGGATTTTCTCGTTTACTTGTTTTGTTCGCTGCACGTATCCTTGTACTTTCCCACACTCGATCGCAGTGTATCTGGTGTATCTTTCTGCTCTGCTTGCCTGCCTGCCTCTGGCACTGTTCCCTCTCCCTCTCACTCCAACCCCTGTTGCTCGGTGTCCCGACCTGCTGTCGGCTTGGGTTTCGTTTTTGGTCCTGTGCGGGTATAAAAGGCCGGCCAGCCAGAGGATCAGACATCATTCGAGCACTACGCTTCGTACAGTAAACATCGCACAGCATCTCAGCTACCAAGCCACACACCACAACACACAACTCAAAATGTGCCAGAACAAGAACATCAACAACACCATGAACATCAAAGCCAACAAGAAGTCGTACAGCGTGAAGAAGCTGCTGCAGAAGATCTTCAAGCAGCAACAAGTCGAGGAGCAGCAGAACATGCAGAACACACACAAGGCCAACTCACTGGAGTCTCTCGAGTCCATTGAGAACAGCCGCAACGCCGATCTTGAGTCCATCGCCAACAAATCCTGCGCCGACTCTCTGGAATCCTATGAGAACGAAGCCAACGAGCGTCTCTCGGCCTCCTGCGAAATCGAGGACTACGAGCTCGAGCAACTGCCCACAGTTCCAGTTCACTTTGTGCGCACCGCTCACGGCACCTTCTTCTGGACCGCCGCCTCCGATCTGCCAGCCGACAACGATCTCATCGAGCCACTGTACTGCAGCACCGCCAACGAAATTGCCGTCGCTCAGTTCCAGGATCGTTGGGTGCAAGCCTAAAAAGCACTCGTCTCTCTCTCTAGACTTTCGACTTCAATGCAACGCAACATTGTCTTCCATGATGGGGATCAGCAAACGGTTCCTGCTTCCTGCTTTAAGGCGTCTTCTGTTCTTTTTTGATCCAAGCCAAAACAAAAATGAACAGCAAGCCCCAACACAACTCAACTGAGCTTTAAGAAATTGTGATAAATTTTATTCATACAACTACAAAAAATATATATACAATTTACAAGAAAAAAAAAACAATTTTGTTCTCATTATTCAATTCGATGACATTCAATTTTCAGCCATCCCGAAGATAATATGCTTGGCATCTTTTGTTAAATCTCCGTGACAGCCTAATTCGCTGGCCATCACTTTGTAGCGATCTTTTGTTTATGGTCTACCTGTGAACCCTAATCGGAATGATCCTACTGACCTTTTTGCTTACCTGCTTGCAGGTAGTAATCGCAGAGAGAAAGCCAACAGCTTCCAACTGCACATTTAGGGGTTGTTTTCAGCCAACCAGTTTACAGTCCAATCAGAGCGTAATCAGTCAGAGCCTCTCCAATTAGGCTGAAATCAGAATTGATTATATGATCGAATCGATGTTGCATATCGTTGGACATATCGTGTATATATATCTACAAACACATCTACATTTACAACGATGAGTATTTACAGTAGCTACAAGTTCTTAATTGTTTGTCAGACGGCAAACTTCTGATATGCTGTGTCTGCTGTTGTACTTGTTGCATGTAATGCAAAGATTTCAGTCTGATAAAAGTAAAAGTCAACACCACATGTGTGGCAATAGATCACTTTCGAAATGAGAGCACTGCTGAAGTTGAAGATATGCTTGAAAAACCTATTGAATGCACACTCAGCACATATTTTGTATGCAGAGATAAGCATCAGTCTTCAAGATTGAATATGAGATGCCTTCAGAAATGTATTAAGATCTCTGTGGAAGATATGAGAAGGCGGAACTAACCAGTTTGTTCTAGATATGCCATAAGTTCTGAGTTCTAACTACATTTTTACTTTATAATCTCTTTATTACCGCTATCAATCTCTCATTGTTCCGCCTAATAATATTATCTAATTGATCTGCAAATAAGCTCGCTGAGAACCAAAACTGACCTCATCCAATTCTATTTCAATCGCATATGATTGCATATTCATAAGGTTTCCCTTTCAATGAATCAATTTTAAATTATGCAAAGATCTTACAGCATTGATAGATAGCACGCTGTAAGCTATAAATAAAGACAAAACATGCTCGATTTTATGTTGTAGTTGCAAATGAGAAATGTAAATCCTGTTGGAGGTCTGAAATTGCTAAGACGAAATAAATAGTAGCAATGTTATTCGGTATGAGAATTGTTGTTTATTCGTATTAAATTCATAAATTAACAATTACAAATTATTTAAAGCTTAATTTATTTACTTAGCGCACACACTTTAAACTCTAGGAAACTTTAGCAAATTATTTAGGAAGTTGGCGAATCTCAACATTATTTGAATCGCAACGTACTTTAGTTATATCACAGTTGAAATACAAAATTTACAAAATTATCAAAAATATCTTAAAACGTATCTAAAAACAATGCACAGTGCAGACAAATCACATCGGATCATCATCAGATCTCGCTTGCTGACTTGCTGCTTCAATTTGCTTTGGAAGACAACGGATTTTGCTGTTGTTGTTGTTGCTGCTGCTGCAGCGAACGGTTAATAGCCATTTGGAATACTAAAGATAAGATCTAGAAATTATTTGATGTCGCCAGACAGACAGCGACGGTTGATTACCAAGGCCGCCAGACGGGCTCCGAGGCGCCCGACTCATGCGAACTGACCGACGCCGTTTCGGATATCGCCGTCCCGTCCACGGATGTCACGTCGATCAGTTCGTCCTTGCCCGCCAGGAAGGCGCTGTAACTTGCTGCGGCCGCTGCGCCGTAGCCGCCCAGCAGCGGGAAGGCCAAACGTCCCGATGCATAGCCGACGGCAGGCAGGGATTGTTGTTGTTGCTGCTGCTGCTGCTGTTGTTGTTGTTGTTGTTGTTGCTGTTGCTGCTGCAGCAATTGAGTTTGCAGCTCAATTAGACGCGTCGATAGAAACTTCATAATCTTGCGGCCAATCTCATCGGTTTGCTGCGTCTGCAGCAGCACTTGTGTAATCTGATCGGCTGCATGCACATAACCGGAGCGAAAGGACTCGACGTGGGCGGCGCTGGTGTTGGAGGCGGGACCATTGCTGCCGCCGCCGTCGCCACCGCCGCCAACGTTGCCGACGGCCTGCAGCGAGAGGCCGCCGCGTTGCTTCAGTTTTCGCATGTGATCGACGGTGAGCTCGAGTATGTCGGCTTTCTCCAGGCGTGTGACGTGCTCGCCCTCCTGCTGCAGGCACTCGACCATCAGATCCTTGAGATCGTCCAGGCACTTGTTGATGCGCGCCCGCCGCTTGCGCTCCAGCAGCGGCTTCATCACCTTGCGGTACTGATACGTCTTGGACATCTCCATTACCATGTTGTTGTGATTCAAATCACGTTCACAGTTTTGTTTTCGGTTACGATTTTAATTTGCTTTTTTTTTTTTGGTGTTTGTGTTTGTTTCGATTTTGATTTCGATACGAGTTCTTTTAGGCGCACATTATCACGTCGATTTTGTACGTCCGATTGCGTTTTGCTTTATTTTTAATTCTTTGGGGAGGCAAATGCGCGTGCGTCGCGCTTTGCGTTGCGTTGCGTTCAACAGGCGGCACGTTTGTGAAATGAGTGGCAAACAAGTTCCCAACGTTACTTTTATACGACGCTCTCCCTGCGGCCGACTGAGCCACAGAGCTCCCGCATGATCGCTCACACACACACACACACACAGAGAGCTCTCATGCTCGTGCATTCATTGACGCAAACAGAGAGCTGCGGTGGCATTCGTGGCTTCGGTCTCGGCTCTTGGCTCTTGGCTCTCGGTAGCGGCGGCATTCGGCGTTCGGCAGCCGCGCACAAAGAGAGCTACTGTGAAGTCCGTTGCATGCACAGGTTTTGGGGTTGGGGTTACCAGGCAACACAGTGTGCACAGTGGGTCCAAGTTGGTCGCCATGGAGCTGCTTACAAATTGTGCTAATGTATTGCTCAAATAATTCTACTATTTTCTATTAATTAGCTGCCAGGAAATATAGAATTTCAGACTCTTAACATATAAGTAATTTATTTGTTTTTATATTTGTTACTTCTCTTCTTGTTCTATTCATGTTTTTCGTATACTTCATGCGATCGATTTCTTGGGTTTTTGTTGTTTTGTTAGGTTATGTTTTGCGTTCTTTTCCTTCGTGTTATATTTTATAGCATACTTCTGAGCGCAGCTGTAAATGAAGAGGAGCTTTATAGTTAAGTGAGAACGTGTTCTACTAAGTGGAAACTAATTTATACTGTATTTGTATTTAAGTGAACTGTTTTTCACTCTTCATCTTCATGCCAATATTACCAATTTTTATAAGTTTTGATAAAATATATCAAATATGCTAACAATCCTAAAAGTATGTAGTGCCTAATGTGAACATCTTATGTAGAACTTATTAGAATATGTTCTTTAAAAATATGGAAAGAACACATAAAAATACTTGAGCGGAAATTTAATAAACAATTCAATTTTCAAATAGAATTTTAATTATTTCTATTAATTATGTTTGATATATTAGACGTTAATTGTCGTTATCTATAAACAGTCTAGATTATATCTAAAAATATTGCCATGAAAGTATGACGACGATCTGTGAAAATATTAATTTGAAATGCATTTTTGCTTGACTTTGCCCACTGTGCTCCCTGCGCTATCTTATTGCGCCAGTTTACGTAGTCGAGCAACTCGACAGCGTGAGCGAGAGAGCGTGCCCCGACTGCGCTCTGGCGCGAGCTCGTCTTCAAAATTGATTGCAGAGGGAGCCGAGCCGAAGTCGAGGCTTTGGTTTGTGTTTCTTGTTTTTTTTTTTGTTTTTTCGGTGGGATTCGGAATGAGAACGGGTCTGCGCGTGGCTCTCAGTGTGCCTCGCTGCCATCGCCACCACCACCAGCGTCGTCGCCGTCTCTGTTGCCGTCGTCCATGTCATACTTATTGTCAATGATGACAGTTGCGCTGCTGCTTCAACGGCTGCTCCTATTCGTCGGCTCTTTGGTGCGCTGCTCTCAGACACACACACACACACATAGAGATACACACACACATGCTTATGCACAAATGGGAGCCTACTGTGACTGTGACTGCGACTGCGACTGCGACGGCGACTGAGAGTGTGTGTTGTGTTGTGCCTACTTTACGAGACCGTGGGAAACAGATTTGTCGTGTGTTTCCCACACGTTGGACGGATGGCTGGATTGTGATGCGATCCGATGGATTGCTGAAATGTTTTGCTGCTTGTTGTTATTGTTGCTGCTGGTTGTTGCTGCTGTTGCTGTTGATTGCCGTTGCTGCTGCTGTTGTTGTTGTTGTTGCTGTTGTGGCTGCCGCTTGTTTGGGGGGCTTTAACTCGCGCAATTATGTCGCATGCTTGGCTGATGATGATGACTGCGACAACTACGACAACAGCAACAACAACAACAATAACAACAAGAACAGCATTAAGTGGCCAACATTTCGTTGTTGAGGCGTATCGATAAAGCGTAGCATTGTCTCAGCCTTTGAGCTTTTATCGGGGATTTCCAAAAATAACGAAACAGAACTTTTGCATAGCTAAACTTGTCGTCGTCGTTATCCCTATCGCAATAAACTCCAACATCCGGTTGTCGTTCTGAGATTTGTTTTGGTTTTTTTTTTTTTTTTTGCTTCTTAGTCTCTGGCTTTTCGCTGATCTCGACTCCAGCTACTGGGCAGCTGTGGACAGCTGGCACACACACAACACACACCAACACAACTATGTATATAAAATGTTGCCTTTTTTTATACGCTTTAACATTCTTCTTTTTTTTTATTTATTGCCATCCCAGCAATATGACACTTGTGCTTGGCGCGACGTTTTTTTGCCGGCACAAGCAGTTCCCATGATGCTGCAGAATCTCTTGTTTGTTGGTTTGTTTGTTTGTCTTTTGCCCATGACTTCCGTTAGCCCGTTGCTTGTGGTTAGTTGCTGGCTTGGCCTTTTTTTTCTGCTGACATCGAACAGCGTCAACAGGCAGAACTTCAGCATTTGTGCTGTGATTCAGCTTTCAACGTTGTCGTCACACGTGTCGTATGAGTAACGCAGTTGCATCAAATCACGGCATGGCATGGCACATGCAAAAATATTCACTTATAGGCACATACTATATGTGTATAGTAACTCACACTAAACCGCAAACATTTTCAAGTAACCTCAATGCACACTAATTGCTTGTCATATATATTTTTAAGCTTTGCGCTAACTTTTGCGCAAAACTCGTTGCCACGCTGCCTCGCCTGCCCCGATTGCCCAGCTGTGGTGCGCTGCGCTGCGCTGTGCCATGTTGCCTCTTTGGTCGCCTGCCGTGTGAACCAAAAGCCAAAAGCCAACTGGATGCTTGTGGCTAAAAAGAGTTGAAATTATGCAGAAACATCAGCACGAAACTCGAATACGCTGCGCAGACGAATTGCAGGTGAAATAACTTAGTTCAGAAGCAAATAGAAGAGTTTGGTAGGAATTTGAATTCAGCATGGAATAATAGAAAAGAAACATATTAAAATATGGCAAATAGTCTTATAATTTTATACAGTGAGGCGCATAAAATGAATGGAAACAAGTTTCTGTCTTAATTTTCTAAGTAGATCGAACTAAATTTAGAATATAACACAGCAATGTATTGTAGGAATTTTAGACTACACATTAGGATTGTCCACATATAGACAACCTCAGTTAACATTAAATTATTAAGCTTCAGCTTTTTCAACCATTACTCAATTTTGTGTTTATTCAGCGACATGTAATATTGCGTATACCGCACGTGGTTAGTGTATAAAATGGCAAAGACACCGAACTGAGCTGAGCTGTTAGTCCGTCCCGCTGTCTACCAATAAGGCGTTAAGGCAGGCGCATGCTCAGCTCGTTCAGAGACGAAGTCGAAGTTGGAGTTGGAGTTGGAGTTGAATTTGAAGTTGGCAACGAAGCAGCGTCTTAACTGCAGTCATAGTCACAGAGATGGAGTCAAAGTCGCTTTCAATTTAGCAAACGTGCAGTTCAAAGCTAGGCGCTGATTGGGGGCAAATGTGCGGGGCAACAACAACAACAACAACAACGAAGACTACGTAGACGACGACGACGTGCAGTGGAGAGTTCAAGATTAATGGCGGCCAAAGCGATGGAGACGGTGGCTCGCAAGCTGCAGGCGTGCGGTGTACACGCGATTGGCACGAGTTTGCTGCATTTGGCCCCCGGCCCGGCAACAACAACGGGCCAGGCTCAGACGCTGGCTGTGACGTTGTCTCTCAGGCCTTAGTGCAATCGCTGTCGCTGTCTCTTCGGTCCATGGCCACGACTGACTGGGGCGACTAGTTTCGAAGACTAGAGCCAGCCAGCCGGCTTGAGTGTGTGTGTGTGTGGGAACGAGCAGAAAGGACTGGTGTGGAATCAGGTCACGGCCTCATTAGATCTGCCTTTGTGCGGAGCGTGTGAACAACATGTCATAATCCCCATCGGCTAGGATCGGAGAGCGCACTAAAACGTACAGCGTAAAATGAACTTATCAGCGCCAGGGCTCAGAGCCTTGATTATAAATGACAACAAACAGGCGAACAAGTAGCAATAACAGCTGCTCGTCCACCAGCAGCAGCAGCAACAACACAACAAAACACCAAAAATACGAAAGAGAGAGAAAAAAAAAATAAACGACAACAACAAGAAAGGAAACAAAAATATAAAGGCAACAACAATGCCCGAAAACCCAAAACCGAATAACCCAAGTGAAATTCTTATAAGCCCTTTCCCACACTCGCAACGGTGCGCGCCGCCTGCGCCAGGACGGAAATGCACAGCGTCTTAGTCTGCAAGGGGCTGCAGTGTGGCAGGTGCAGCTGTTGCCCCAGAGCCAACGGTCTGACCGAACAGGCTACGTCACTGCGCCCAACCGGCTTTGAGCTGGACAAGCCAGCAACTAGCAAGCAACAGCAACAACAACAGCAACAACAACTACTGGGCTCCGTCTTCGGGTACCGTGTGAATGTGAAAACAAAGTCAGTCGTGCATAAATGACGGAACAGGCGATGGCACAGTGGTGCTGAGCCAATTTGCCGCCGACGAACTGAGTCTGCTTCCTTTTGTCAAGTGGAAAACATTTACGTTATTCGATAATAAATTTATGAATACATTTAGATATTCTTCATTTCATCATCTTGGCTTCCACACTTAAGAGCTGCTTTTTGTTAAGTTTTTTTGTGCTTTATTATGCTAATCAGTTGAAATCACAATAAGCATTAAACGATTTTTATGATGATCAGACGTTTGTTACAATAAAATGTGGTAGCTGCGTTGCGGACTGAACTACATTCTTAATAACTTGTTTTTAGAGTGTGTTTAGACAAGCCATCAACTATTTTATAGTCACCTTAAACTGAGCACAAAGGCAATAATAATATCTCAACTATTAGGATTATTAGCATTTTATTGGGGGATTAAAAGTGCATTGTGCACCACTGTGCAACCGGCGTCGTCTTCATCTACCTGCAGCCAAAACTCATCAAGCGGCCCTTGTCGATTGTACGTGCATGGGAAAAGTACACACAAGCTTGTGGATTCCTGTTGGAATTTATTTGGGAAATACTCGTATGCGTTCGTTCATCTCCCTCTCCCTCGACATCAACATCAACATCAACATCGATGAGGAGTCTACACCAATGTGTGTGTGTGCATGAGAGTGCACTCAAATTTCGTACGGTGTTCGGGCTCGTGAGATCAGCCGGAATACGATTTCACTCTTGACTGGCCATTGGCAGCGCAGCGGCAGCGCCTCATATATAAATATGAGCGCCGCTTGCCGCAGCAGCATCAGAAACCGAACGAGTCTCGCGAGGTGCGCACACGCAACGCTCGCTGGCCAATAGCAACAACAGCAAGAACAACAACAACAATTACGATAACGACGACGACGACAAGAAATATTTATAAATAAACTACGTTTATACAACAAAGCTATCGCCATGTATCTGGATACGAAAAACTTGACAGCTAGCAGCAACAACAACATCACAACAGCCACAGCGGAGGCAAAGGGAACACGACGCATGCGCAAAGTTTGGCAGCCACTGCGACGACTGCTGACAGTGGGTGGCAAAAGCAAAGCCACCGCTCAGCCCCATCCCAACAACGTGGATCTCAACAATACACAGCTGCTGCTGCTGCCGCCCCTCGAGTTGCTGCACAGCGTCGACGAGAGCAGCGAGAGCCAGAAATCAACGCCCCACGAGTCTATCAACAAGTTCGCCGAGACAGTGCAGCTGCAGGTGCAGGAGGAGTTGACACAGACCCCGCCGCCGCCCAACACGCCCACGCTGATCAGCAGCGTCTACGTGGAGAAGGCCAGCACACAGAGCTGCAACGCCTGCCAGCATGGACGCAACTGTCAGCACCGACACCACAGCAGCAATCAGGCCGCCACAACAACGGCACAGTCGTCGCCAGCGCCCACGCTGTGGGATCTGCAGTTGCCGCTGCAGTACATCAGCACCGACAACGGCACCTTCTTCTGGGCCAATACACAGGAGCGCGTGGACGATGATCTGCTGCACGCCTGGCTGTGTCAGAGCTTTAGTCAATTGCCTGGCACACTTTGCTAGCCACGAGAGTCTCCGCATACGATCCCCCACTCCCCCCTCACCACACTCCACCTTAGCCGGATAACAGATCTCATTTTGGTAAATGCTCGTGACTGAGCCGCTTAATTGCTTAACTGAAGCTGACACGAGCTGGCACAGCGCGTTGCATTCCAAGTCTCTTATTAGTTAGGTTTTTGTTCACACAATTATTTATTTCCTTTTGCGCAATATTTACTTTGTCAACGTGATATCGATTTACAAATAAATGAAAAACTATTGTACTGCATTTAACGCGAAGTTGTAAATGACTTTTATATTTGCTCTGAAGCTAGATAACTGTTGGGCAAATTTGCTCGATATAATTTCGGTGGAGTTCCTACTTTGTCGAGTTGTTGTTCCTGTGGTGCATTGACCCAGCGCACGACTTTCGTTTTCTAGCCTGCTGGGCTATAGATTTGAATTTCTAGGTCGTCTCTCTTTAGTTTGGCAAATGAAAAACTATTGTGCATGGTCCGAGTTGTTTATTGGTCACTGGGTTTCTTTTTTTTTTTTTTAGCAGGTATCGGCGCGCAGGATGCGCAATAGCGCAGCGGGTTGGGCGCCGGTGGCCTGCAGAGCACAGTTGAAGTTCTCCAGGGCGCAGGCGTTGGGCACGAGGCCACGGTACTTGCCGTTTGTCACGCAGAGCGGCTGATAGATCATGCTGCATGGCTTCAGACACTCGGCCACGTCCAGCTTGATGTTGCCCAATTTCTCACGCAGATTCTCCACCTTCTCCGAGCTGCACCAGGCCATGTCAGTTTGGGCATAGACTAAAACAATAGCAAAGACATCGAATAGTTAGTTGTGTGTGTGCATTGATTACTTTGGCCAACGTTTTTAACTCACCCGTTTGAGCGTTGCGCTGGCGGCGACAGTTGCTGGCCTTCAGATTGCAGTCGCTGGCGAATTCTTTCAGATTGAAGCCATCGGAGGCGCAGACGGGCTTGTAGACGGATGGACAAATTTGCGGACAATCCGTCTCGTTGATGGACACCGTTGTTGCCGCAATGCCCGACAGCAGCAGCGCCAGGCAGCAGCAGAATTGCAAGGTTTGTGATATCATTGTAAATGTTAAATAAATTCTTTGAATTTCTTGAGCCAACTGCGAAATTTCGTTATTCAATGGTTTTTATTTAATGAACTGTGTGGACTACGTGTGCGTTTCGTTAGCTATTGATTACAATTGCTGTGACTGTCTACAATTTCATTGATTTTTATATATTGCGGCCACTTCAGCAGCAACTGACGACGCTCGCTTATCAACCGTGGCGTTCTGATAACGCAATCGCAACAACTTTGTTGTTTATTTTGGTCTACAAACTTCTGACTAAAATTCTAACCGTGGTGAGTAACACTTTGTTATGCTCTAATTGACGTGTATTGACGCTGCCTGTCGGCATCATGCCATCAAGCAGCCATCGACCATCAAGAATCGACAATCATTAATGTTGTGATGACAGTTGCTATCTTGTTTATCTCATCGGAACAGCATTTCGGTAACATTTTTGTTGTTGTTGTTGTGGTTTGAAGATAGCTTCGGGGAAGTATTCGCTATAAACAACTAATTAATGTCACTAGTGCCAAAAAAAGAATGCGATCGTCATCTCCACATTTGTTTACTTCTTCTCATTTGTGTAAACAAAAACATTTTATTTCGAAAAAGATATGCATATTTACAACAGAACTAATGACATGTTCTCGCGACTTTCAGAATCGAAAATTTGAACCACTTTCAGTTAATTAAAGATGAATCGATAAAGCTCTAGAATTTTATACAAACAATCAACAAGTGAAGAACGAGCCCCCATGCAACTGATAAGCATCATGATCGATGCTGAAAAGTATGCTACAAAAAGCAGCAACAGGTTAAAGTTGACTTGTATTTCAAATTGAGATAAAGTACAGTTAAAATAGCGCTGTTTTGATTTAACTTTTGAAAATAATGTATTATTAAAATTCAATTTAATATAAATCTTATATTGTAGTTTAGTAAATTTGTTTAACCCGAACTTAAACTGAAGTGCATTTAGTGTAATTAAAATTACTCTTTGATTCTTTGGTCTTCATTTAAACTAACAGATCTCCATTAGCTTAAGGCCCTTGCAATTGTTATAATCATCATCTAACTCATTTTGTTGTGATAAATGACTGTGTTTTGCGCTAAGATCTAAGCAATTTCGGTAAATACTTGTAACATTCGACCGCCCACATTGTCCCTTATGTGGCTAATGATATTGCCGTTGCTGCTTTAACTCTAGGGGCTAATTTCAGGTTACACTCGCTCAAAACGACAATAACATAAACAATAGGAGAGGCCCAGAGTCGGGCCTAATCACCGTTTAATGTGTTCACACACTTGTTGCTCGCGGCGCCCTCAGTTAAAAACAACACACGGCTGGTCGAGCATGGCATAGACATGGTCAAAGAACTGTCCAACAAACATTGTTGCTGTTGTTGTTGTTGTTGTTCCCACTGTTTCTGTTGCTGTTTGTGCTGTTGGCCAATCAATGACCGCTAAGCGCATGCCGGTCACGCACGCGAAGGCCGTCGTCGTTGTGGTTAGCTTAACTCAACTCAACTCATGTCCGAGAATTGGGCACAGTGGCGAACGTTAAACTCCAGCTCTCCATCCCTCCCCACCCAGCCAGGCAGTATCTTTATGGCCGTATCAGAGACACTGCGGCGAGGGCCCTATGCAAGTGTTGTACTCGCACTTGCTTGTAAATGCAAATGAGCTGAGGGTTCGGGAAAAAAATGAAGAAGAAGAAGATGTCTATCGGGTAACAGGGGCCGCAGCGGTGGCAATCATCATAAGCATTATCAACATAACATCAACATCAACTTCAACAGCAACAACAACAACAACAACAACGGCATTCCAAGATGGTTCTTTCTTCCAATTCTTCGCCGCTACGCATACGAAATTAATTATGCGCTGTCGGAGCCAATTTAACAGAAACTTATATTGCTACTTAATTTACGTCACGGCGCACCAGAATTTTATTCAACTTATTGATGCCCTACGCAACAATCCACTGATTTCATAAAGGATTATGTGTCGAATACATAACATCAATTTTGGAGTCTCTGGATTTGAGAACGTTGACACAGCGATAATCAATAATTTAAATACATATTTCTGTCTGTCTGTAAATTGCCGAAAATACGCTGCTCAGTTAGAGCATTTGACTGTCGGCCTTTGTGAGCCCCGAATTTCGTTTGCTTTATTCGTTCTTTTGTGACATCAATTTGCATTTTTAGTGTAGGAGAAATGCGTTTGTGATTGATAAATAAGCAAAGGGAGTCAGCAAGGGAGTGAAAGAGAAAGGGATAATGATATGGGTTGGGAACAGCGAGGCGATTATCTTTTGCGGTACTGTTTTTATGCCCAATTTCAACGTCCGCCTCAAAACGCCTTGGCATGTGACTCAAACTGAGACTGAGACTGTGACTGTGACTGTGACTGTGAATGAGACAAGACAGTGACTGAGTGGCCCGTGACTGGAAGGTGTTGACGTCTACATGTTGCATTTTAATTGTCGTTTGTGATATGGGTTTTTTCCCCCTATCTATATTTATTTACTCCCCCAAACAGCGTCTCCATTGCCGTGGCACCGTTTCTGTTTGTTTTCTTCTTGGCTCTTGGCTGGAAAAGCACATAAATAAGTTGTACGACACGCGGCGACAAGCCCGTGCAAGAAATTGCCGTGAAGTTATGCACACTATCGCCATATTTGGGCACACACAGGTGGCTGTGGCCTTAGCCAAGGCAACTGACAACTCGCCACTGGCCACTGTCCGCTTGGAGTGGGAAACTAGAAATGCTGGCTGTCTGCCAACTGTACTGGTGCCAAAGAATGTCTGTTATACCATTATCACAGCATGACGAATGCGAAAAGTGCCAAGCAAGGTCATGTTATGTGGAAGAATTCCTTATAGAGTGTTCGGCCAGATAAGCAGAGGATTGATGCGGTGTCAAGCCAAACAGATTTAATTACGACAAAAGTTAGCAAATATCTAAACTTTTTGCTATTTGCTACAAATTTCAATTCTTTCTTGAGTTACTTTCTAAATGCAATTTCAATTTGAATCAATTTCATTTACCATCTCAAAGTTAAAATAATTATTAATAAAACTGACAAAAGTTAGCAAATATCTAAACTCTTTGCTATATGCTACAAATTTCAATTCTTTCTTGAGTTACTTTCCAAATGCAATTTCAATTTGAATCAATTTCATTTACCATCTCAAAGTTATTTATAAAACTGACAAAAGTTAGCAAATATGTAAACTCTTTGCTATTACTACAAATTTCATTTCTTTCTTGAGTTACTTTCTAAATGCAATTTCAATTTGAATCAATTTCATTTACCTTCTTGCAATATTTTATAATTAAATTTGACTGACTTTTTTTAATGGAAAATCAATATCAATTAGCAGGCTGTTGAGTTGAAATTAAAATTTCTGCACACTGACAACAATTTTTTGTTGGTTAATTGCTCAGAGTATCAATTACAATTCCAGCTACACGACGACACTATCATCATTATGCCGAGAACACCATTGACGTCACATGAGCAACAAGTAAATTTCCCAAAAAAGAAAACATTTATCTAGAAACATCTCAAAGCATCCAAAAATACTTCTAGACACGCCATTCTTATCTGTCACGTATACGAATTGAACAATTCATTGTTTTTTATGAACGAACGAACATAAACCTCAGCATTCATATCGTAAACAAGTTCTGCCAGCTACTCAATGAATTGGAATGCCAGACGTCATAACAACAAGTGTGCATCAGCTTCGTTTTCAAGAAGGATCTGCTGAGCTCGTAAAACTGAAAACAAATCCCCCAAAGAACCAATTAGAAAACAAAATGTAATTTGAGTTTTATATCTTTTTTTTTGTATTTTGTAATGTTGTTTTTTTTCTTTTTTTGTTAAAGCTGTCATTTTTCTATCACAATATCTTAAGAACTAATGGAAGCGCTGGATCGCTGAGATGAGTTTCAGTTGGAGTTACAATTAAGTACTGTTGCCGCTGCTGCTGCTGCCGCTGCTATCACAATGTTTTGCATTCGTTTAAAGCTTGTTGTTGTTGTAGATTGAGGCTAGGATGATGTCTTAAGCCTGAGCCCAACGATCCTGGTACTGCATAAACGGATGCTGCTGGCTGGAGTAGCAGTAGGCAGGCTGCAGCAGATCGGCATCGACGCTGGCAACTGGCTGCAGATTGGTGGTCCAGAAGAAGGTGCCGGCTTCGGTGCGTGCAAAACGGACTGGGACATAGATGTCCTCGTCGGTCTCCATCTCTTGCTCTTGCGCCAGCTGAGCGAGTTTCTCATTGGCGGCGTTCTCATCGATTTCGGCATAGTAAACCTCCTCGACTTCGGCGTTGCGCAGATTATCAACGGATTCGAGAGATTCCAATGAGTTCTGGCGTTTGTGGAGTTGTTGTTTTTGCTGCTTCTTGAACAGTGTCTTCAAGACTTGCTTGATGCTGTAGTTGTTCTTCATTTTGTTGTTGGTGTTGTTGTTGTTGCTGTTGTTGCTGTTGATGGCGACTTGTTGGCACATTTTCGTTGTGAAGATTGAAATGGAAAAGCGTGTGTGTGAGTGTTGTTTGTGTTGCTTGGAACGCTGACGATGTCAGAATGATTTCCCAACCGAAACCCGGCTCGCTTTTATAGCTGCCACAACGGTCTGCTCGGCAGCAGCGCAGCTCAAACACAAAATGCATTTCCTGTGGCCGCACACCACAAACACACACACAGCAGAGACGAAAGAAGGGAGAGAGAGAGTGAGATATACACAGTTAAGGAAACATTGAAAAAGACCCTCCGACAGACACGCGTACGTGGTACGCACCTCACCCTCATTGAAAAAGGCTGCAGCAACGAGAGACGCGAGAGAGCGAGCAAACAAGAGAGGGAGAGATAAGATAGTTAACTGGCGAGTGAGCGAGGAGAACCTGAAATATGAGGCTCTTCTTGTAAGGGCAGCAGGTAGCCCAACGAGAGCCTGTTCTCCTCTCGGCATGGATGTCTGTGTAGGAGCGAGGAAACGTATATAATACGTACCCCCGATCCATGCACACAAAAAGTGCAACTGTGCCGAGCTATACACGAAGTGTGGGAAACAATTTTTCGGTGCCTCGAAATTTTAAGGAAATATATTCAAGTGGGGAAGCAGATAAAGGAAAAGAAGAAGGAAAAAACAAAAGGCAGGTGTTCCTTCGTAAAATTTCTCACGACTCGAAGGAAGCCAGGACATACAATATTTGTGGATGGGATCACACGGTTAAAAGGAGTGCAAATTGTAGTCCTAATGGGCAATCAACATAAAGGCAATACCCGAAAAAAAAGCAGAAAATGTAAAACTGCATTCCCACGCATTGCTAGTCATTCGTCCTGGTCGTGATGTTGGTGGTGATGGTGGTGGTGGTGGTAATTGTTTGCTGCTGTTGCTGCTTGGGGTCCTGTTGTAGGGATTTGTATGTTGTCTGAGCATTTCGAATCACTTGTTATGCTGTTTTGATTTCCAACTTTCCCACACGGCTTTTGTTGTGTGCTGGAACTCGAACTCGAACTCAAACTCGATCCCTGATGCGGCGACCCTTGCAGCAATAAAATGTGGCTGCCACTTGTCTTCGATTTCATTTCACTCCTCATTTGAAACGCACCCTTATTTCAGGCGCAGCAATCTTGTAGATATTTTAATTAAGCAGAGGGGGGAACTATCAATAAGTTGAGTGTGCCCTGGGACGTGTGTGTGAAGTGCGCGCTGAGAGCAGCGAGCTGCGAACTGAGAGTTGTGGGATTAACGCTGCAATAGATGCATACTTAAAGATACTTTTTAATAGCTGTCAGATCCTAGCCAGGGGGTTGCCGTCTTCACACTGTTTACGTTATCGCTGCAACAAATGGCCGCAGTTGTTGTCTGGAGTGTGTGAAACGGTCTCCCCCGAAGCCAAGACATTGTTTATCAAAAAGCAAAGAAACTGAAGCGCCTGCATGTGTCATTTACTTTCCAGTCGAGGCTGTTGAGCGGCCGGGGGGAGGCCAT
Source organism: Drosophila siamana (assembly GCA_035047445.1). Lineage (NCBI taxonomy): Eukaryota > Metazoa > Arthropoda > Insecta > Diptera > Drosophilidae > Drosophila > Drosophila siamana. Next base: position 7,705,806 of record JAWNPP010000004.1, on the reverse strand, counting down.
TGACAGCTTACACTTCAGCTGGGGGTGCAGCAGTCTGCGCTGTAAGCCTTTTGCGCCTTGTCTTGTCTCAGAGCCGTGGCGGTAATATGATATGTGTACTTGAGAAACTTTAGCCTCCAGCGGACTCGAGGAGAAGATAATGGGCAACGTGCCAAGTGCTCGCATGTGGTGTGCACAACACAAACAGTGCATCATAAAAGCGAGCCACAGCCGCACCATTCACGAATGAGCTGACCGAAAGTTGGGGCAAAGCTCGTGAAGCAGGCGGTGCGAAGGAGGGACAGAGAGAGTAAGGGGGGGGGGGGGGGCGGTATGTGGGGCGTGCCGGGTCTTTTATGTGATCTTAGCGAGTATGTGCTGGCATCCAGCAGCCGCTGAGACGCAGACGCAGACGCAGCCTCGCTTTGGCGGATGGCAAACTGGTTTACGAAGCCAAGCTACGACCATGGCTATAACTATATAAACTCACACACACACACACTCTTCCTCTCTCTCTGTCTCAGACACTCAGCGGTTGGGGTATGACGAACAAATGTGTAAAGTATTAAAAAGACTGAAAAGAGACCAACAACAGCAACAAAAAGAAGAAAAAAAAAACACAAAATAAAAAACAAAAGCGTCGACCGCATCCTAAACAGCGGCCAGCAACGACTCGCCAAACAGCAACAGCAACAACAACAACAACAACTAGCAATAGCAACAGCAACAGCAACAGCAGCGGCAACGAGCCAGCCCCAACCAATCTTTTCAAGTTGATCCCCATCAAGATATTATTTGACAGCAATGAAACGACTGGCACGAGTTTGTTTCCCACGGTCTGGCACTGCGCATGTGTGTGTGCCTCGTCGACTATCGGTGTGTGCCAGTGCCAGTGCCCGCTCCAGCTCCAGCTCCCCCTCCCCCTCCCCGTCCCCGTCCCTCTTGCGCTGCTGTGCCTTTTGTCGGTATGGATGGGTTGCCGCTGTCTCTGTGTGGGTTGCTCTGCAGCAGCGAGCAGCCGCTGAGGGGGGCTTCAAGGGGGGGCCTCCAGGGGGGCAGGCGCACACTGCCGACTCTTGCTCTTGCTGGCTGTGGCTCTGCTGTGGCTGCTTTTCGCGGCGCAATAAAGTTGAAAGCGCACTGTTGGATATAAATTAATTCAACAACACGCTATAGTTGTTGCTCTTGCTGTTGCTGTTGCTGTTCGGTGCGTTGTTGCTGCTCGGCTTCGTCTCTGGGCTTGGGCCTGTGTTTGTGCACGCTCTCGTGTTGTTGTTGTTGTTGTTGGTGGCCCAATGTTGGTCGCCGGCGCAGCGGGGGTACTAAAATTCGCGCGTGCGTATGCCATCGATAAAAAAATAAAAATTGTTTTACAAAAACCAGAAATAAAAAAAAAGAGTGAAGTAAAATCGACTAAAATGGGTGAAATGAGGTCTTCGTTGTGCCAGAGCCGAGAATCATTGTCTTTAAGTGTATTTGTGTATAAGTATGTGTGTGTAAATGTGCATTCAAGTTGGTCTTGGGCGACTTTGAGGAATGCGCTACGCGTATTGCGAAATTGCATGGGCTCACAGTGCGTATGAGTCATGCATCATCCAATTAGCCCCTTAAGCAGGGCAAAGACGACAATATGTAGTCTCTAGGGAGGAATGCTGAAAGTGAAGTGTTTTTTTATATAACTTAAGTGTTTTTGATTGCAGCTTCAAAAGATTTTATCGGATTTGTAACAAATATGTGCATACAAAAAACATTTATTTTTATACTTTAAATATAATTTGGAAGATTTAAATTTATTGTATTTAAATATATTTTATGTCTTGTTCATAATTTTGAATTTAACAATTAATATTACTTCAATTGTATATTGCATATTTCATGACTTGGCAAACATTGAAATTTTACTTTCAGCATAATTTCTATATTCGCTTTTATCGCATAAGAATAGCTAAGCAAAATACTGTGATTTATATAACTGCTGCAGATTTACATAACAAAATCTTCTGCCTAATGAATGAAGACGCAAATACGCGTGATCTTGAGCATGCCCTTATAGCATAACATTATCAATTTACACATGCCAAATCTAATATTAATTTCATTGGCCCAGCGGAGGCAACCCTCATGAAATTGAGACCGTGTGCTGAGCGACCCTTATTTCGAAGCATACAGCGTTCGGCATACATGTTTTACAACACCACCGACGACAATCAGACACTTTTCACTCTTCACTCTTTCAGTCACTTTCAATCCAATTAGCCATTTCCGGAGCAGGCAGCTTTTTGACAGCCTCGCGCGCGCCTCATTTAACGGACCAACAACAGCTACAGCAGCAGCGGCAGCGGCAAGCAAACGGCGTCAGTCGCAAACAAAGGCAGACGAAACAGAAACAGAAACCGACAAAAAAAAAATAAAATGAAGATGAGGTTGTTAACGTTTGTTAACTGTAGCTCATTTGAAATGCGTACAAAACGCCAACTTAATTTGTCTTGTGCCCCGTTTATTGTTGCTGCTGTTGCTTGTTGTTTGGTGTTGGTGTTGTTGTTGTTGTTGCCGTTGCTGTTGCTGATGATGCGTTGCCACTCGTGTTGTCATATTGAATGTGATTTCGTCGGTTCGCCACTTCTAATTAAGTGTTGTGAAATTCGAGCTGAGTGTGTCAAAGATTGCTATAAATAGTGGAAATTGAGACACTTATGGGACGTAGAGATGAATCACAGCTTGAAGCCATGCTAAATATAAAAATGTGCTAAAAATCCAAATCATTTGTGACGTGACAAAAGCTTCAAACACCACACGAGCCATAGAGTCATAACAACAACATTTATAGCGTGTGCTAACAACAACAATAGCAACGGCAACAGCAATAACAACAATCACAACGACGGCAGCTCAGAGCAACTGACTTTCGCGCACACGTCGCATAAAAATACTTTGCCTTTTGCCCAGTCAAGCCGGTAATTGTCTACAAATGGCAGAAGTTGTAGTTGTAGTCGCGGCATTCAGATACACAAACACATGCATTCATATGGCCGAATCGAGAAAGAAAACAATAACAAGAAACACACAGAAAATACACGAAAACAAAGAAAAAAAAACCACCGACAGATCCCAAAGCCGAGTGGTCGCAATGGGCAATCAAGAATAATCATGTAAACGAAAAGCGTAATGCTTGGCCCACGAAGCCCACGATCCCAATCAATGATCCATAAAGCGTTAAAAAAAATACACACAACAAAAACAAAAAACAACGACACCAACCAACCAACCAACCAAGTAAGTGAGGGAGAGAGCAAGAGCAAAGTCAAAAACTACAGAAGAGAAATAAAAACAAAAATGCTGCGCGATGACGATTCCACAATTATCAGCGTGCCATAAGCTACTGCAAGGGTGAAGGCGAAGGCGAAGGCGAAGGCACATGGCAAACTGAAGCCAAGCCAAGCCAAGCAGAGGCAAGACGGACCAAGTCGAAGCACCGCCGAGTTCGCAGCCCGGCCCGAGTCCAAATACCCGGCCACATACAAATGAATTGAAATGCAAACATCTTGTTATGGATGGAAGGCATGTGCTCGCTTGGCTGCCGCTCAGCCGCAGCCGCAGCCACAGCCGCGCAGTCAGAGCTCTTAAAGGCGGGCCGTCAGACGTGCAGACGAGCGGACAGAGGGACAGACGGACAGACGGACAGCCCAAAGACCCCAAGCATGCACAATCAGAAGAAGTCAGGCCAGGCAGGCAGTCAGCCGTCGTCGTGGAAATCGGCTGCGAAACAGTTTCCCACGGTATAACAATCACAACTCACACAACCGCACACAAGCACCACATACACACACACACACACGCGCAGAGCCCGCGCGTGATACATACATACACACACACAGCGAGATAGAGGCGCAGCCGCAGCTCAAGTCATTTTATTGCCCTCACACAAACACTGCGAGTTCGAGTGCGACTGGAGGGAGAACGAGAGAGTGAGAGCGCACACACAGCGCATACGTAAACAGAAGCCAGCAACAACAACAACAGCCAGCAGCTGCTGCGCACCAGAGCGAGAAGGATAAATAAAATTTAGTTCGCGCACGAGGCAAAATGCGCATCTCGCTCGCACGCGCACTCGCCGCCGCAGTCGCAGCGCTGCTGGGGCCGAGCCTATAAAAAGCACGACGCGAACAGCGAGCTGAATCATTCAAAGCTACAACTTTGCAGCGTGAACATCGCAGAGCCAACACTACATACCAGAGCGACTGTAAATTAATAATTGTGGATTACGCGTCGTGATATCGTCGAAAGTTACACTACACTACACCAACCAAAATCAAATCACAGAATGGTGCTGGAAATGGAAATGTCCAAGACCTACCAATACCGCAAGGTGATGAAGCCCATGCTGGAGCGCAAGCGTCGCGCCCGCATCAACAAGTGCCTCGATGAACTGAAAGACATCATGGTCGAGTGCCTCACCCAGGAGGGCGAGCACATCACGCGCCTGGAGAAGGCCGACATACTCGAGCTGACCGTGGAGCACATGAAGAAGCTGCGCGCCCAAAAGCAGCTGCGCCTCGGCAGCAACGCCAACAGCAGCGCAGACTCCAAGCTCAGCATTGCGGAGAGTTTTCGTGCCGGCTACGTGCACGCCGCCAACGAGGTGTCCAAAACCTTGGCAGCCGTGCCCGGCGTCAGCGTCGATCTGGGCACCCAGCTGATGAGCCACTTGGGTCATCGTCTCAACTACTTGCAAGTGGTGGTGCCCACTCTGCCCATCGGTGTCGCCGTGCCCATGCAGACGTCCGACGAGCTCAGCAGCGGCAGCAGCGGCAGTCCAAGTCCAGCTTTGGTCACACCGCCGCCATCGGAATGCGGCAGCGCCAGCGGCAGTTGCAGTCCGGCGCCCAGCGAGGCCAGCAGCAGCTCTGGCTCTGGTTCCATGTGGCGTCCCTGGTGAATGCAGTGTCGGCGACAGCCTTGAAGCCAAAGGCGTTGACAACTTACTCATCTTCTCGGACAGCAGTCTCGAGGTATGCGCTGGATTGGAAGCCGCGCGGCAGCTCAACTTAGCTGATTTCGTGCCAGAGCCTAACAACCTGGCTGAGCAACAGATCGAAGTGCAGCACTCGGTTAGAGCCTTAAATGCGGCTAGAGAGTGCGATTAGTTCCATGTACTGAGCGAAAGCTACTAAAAATAATAAAAATATACATGAAAATAAAAACAAAGAAACCAACTCAAAGTAAATTTCTTCTTTTATTTGTGGTCAGCTCAAGTTTCAGGCACAGATTGAATTTCATCAGACGCCAGTCTGCGTCATCGTGACCAGAGGGCACCGCGATAAGCACAATCATCAATGAAGCCCTTCCGGAGGCGACAAAATAGCCACAATAATGAGCTCCATAGAAATCCTAATCAAAAACCTCAGCCGGAAGTCGCTAAATATTTTCCCACACTCTCGGGGTCTCTCTCCAGTTGGCCTCATTAAATGACGGTTCGTTCTCTGTTCTCCATTCGCCGATTCGACTGCGGGGCCTTTGCGCCGGCGCTGCTGCGGCAATTAAATTATAAAAAAAAAAAAAAAACTACTAAGGCAATATACGATATATACATATATAAAAAAGCCAGCAACTAAATTCTAGGAAACGTCATTTATTACAAGTTTTTTTGAGTGTGAGAACCGCTCGACTCGCCTGTCAATGGCTCGCATTGTTGTTGTTGTTGTTGTTGTTATTGCTGCTTTGACAGCTTTAACTGCGCTTGACCGTTTGGCACATGCGCCGGGGCCGTTGTCAGACAAACGGCCAGACCTCCAGACATCGCAAATTAAGGTCCGCGACCGCGACCAGGCCAGGCACTTAAAACTTCGCCCGTGTATCGGTATTGGTAATCGCGGTATGCGAGTCGTATACGTGATATCTGTATTGCTCATATTAATGAATATCTGTGTGTGTGTGTGTGTACGTGTGTGTGTGTGAGTGTAAATGATTTCGCGTGTGTGCGGTTTGGTTACGGAACTTCAAATTGAACGCTTTTGTGTCTGGTGTGGACAACTATGATGATGACTACCTACCCTACTCTCCACTGATGCTGATTGCTGCTAATCTTCGCCAAATGTGATTAGTCACGTAACATTGGCACAGCGACCTGCACAAGCTATTTTTATGTATAAACACACACATACACATATTTACTTTATTGATGTGTATCTTTTATATTTATTTTTAAGCGCTTCTTTTATTGGCAAAAAAAAAAAAAACAAAATGAAGCGAAGATGTTTGAAGAGAATCATTAAAGAATCATGGTTTGATCTTCTCGAAAAAAGTTTTGCGCACAAATTGCATAGAATTTTTTATGTGATGATTTCAAGTGCGATAATAAAAATAACTCAAGCAACTAAATAAAATCTTGAGAGAAACCCCACAGTTCATCAAGGAATAGATAATTAAATGAATTTATAAATCGGCTTAAAATTTCTGTAATTCTCATAAATTATGTTGAATTATTTGCCAAAACGAATTAATCGTCTTCATTTCACAATAGCAAAACCTTGACAGTGCAAACTTGTGACAACGATGATAATAATATTAAATTATGTGGGCCAAGCGCTAACGGTTTTATTGGAGCAATTCGAACGGTTCGTAAGCGCCTTATGGCAATACCCAAAAAGAAGAAGTCTGTAGCAAAAATAAAGTACAGTACAGTACGCACATCACGTGACCTCTGAGTGTTGGCCCCACACTAATTCCATTCCATTTACATTCAGACTTCGACTTCGACTTCAACTTCAACACCGACTCGGCTGCAGATACGCGCTCACATTCACTGCTGTGGCTGATGCTACCCCGGGGCCAGGCAGTGCCACCTACTGCAGTCATAATATACACACGCCGCTAAATTTAATGCAGCCGTATTAAAGTAAGCGCAAGACCACCACTTAATAAAAAACGACAAACAAAAAGGAAGAAAACGAAAATAATAATAATAAAAAAAAGAATATATATATATAAGTATAAACCGGCCAACACAAGCCATCGAGCGGGCGTCTGGGCATGGGGCCAGGCATCATTGAGATGAGCAGGCGAACGTCAGAGGAAGGAGTTGAGTTGGGCAGTGGAGTGGAGTGGAGTGGAGTGAGGTGTGTGTGTGTGTGTGTGTGCAACTCGTGCCAGCATCTTAGCCACACAGACAAAGAGCTCTGGGGCAGCTTGTCCAGTGGCAACGTGCGCGTGTGCCAATGCAGTGTAACAACATCCCATATTAAAGATATTACAGAGTCAATAGCACACCATATAAGTGTGGCGCACACACACACACATACACTGTGGCTCACACTATCTCTTGCAGTCGCCGTCTCGCTCTGACCATAAACAAACTAAATTGAGTTCGTTCGACAAAACGCTGCGACTGCGACTGCGACTGTGAGCAGCGCGTTGCGAGTTGCGGGTTGGCTTCGCGCATGCGCCGCGCCACAGGCCGCCTCTTATGATGCCCCTGCCCCTACCCCGTTCGTTTGTTATTTTGGGCTTACGTTGTGGTCTTAACGATCGTGTGTCCACAGTCATTACAATGTTGGCCAATGCGACGACGTCGACTTTGCCGCCGCACACTTACCGCACGCTGCCTTTCTCTTTCAAGTCGCTGCTGCAGCAACGGCGGCAGCAACAACAGCGTCAGCAACTCGCCTCCTCCTCGTGATCTTGCCCGTAAGTGGTCTTGTATCTTGAATACAGAAATACTTACAACAGGGACACACAAACACACACACATAGACATCGTCTTGCACACAGACGAACGCTTACATATAAAAAAAAGGGCAGGTGTGTCGATCGTGTGAGAACCACGTTCCAAACCATTTTCTCACGATCTTCGCTTCTGATATTTCTTTGTACCACAGCTCGTCCAGTCCCTCCCCATCCCCCTGTTCGACTGTCTGCGTGTCTCTCTGCCCGTCTCTCCGTACGTCCGTCTGTCTGTCTGCCTATTTGTGTGTGCGTGTGCTGGGACCCTTCAAGTGATTCGTATGCAGTTTGTGTATTGTAGATTTTTAATGACTTGGGCTTGCGTTCGAGAGCTCGAGCTCGAGTTTGAGTTTGAGTTTGAGCTCGAGGCTCGATCGTTGCAGATCTTGAGCGTTTCGGGTTTTGGGATTCGGTTTCGGTTACGTTGCAACACATTCGTTCATCATTCATCGGGTTTACCTTTAAGATTAAGTATCTTTTGTTGCTGCATGCATTTCCTTTTGCTGTTGCCGTTGCCTTTGCTGTTGTCGATCCCATTGCCTTTTGCCATATTCTGCTTATTGTCATCTTTGGGTGTTGTCGTTGTTGTTGTAGTTGTTGTTGTTGTCGTGCCACAATTATGCTGCCTAGGGATGGGCGAGGATCAGTGCTTAGTTGTGATTTTTCACAGCTTTCATGTTTGATCAATATGCAAATATCACAACGTTTATTGTGTGTTATCTTTGCAAAATTAAGATCAATTCAGTTTTTGAACTTTAACTACAATTTAAGATAGAAAGCGAAAGGGGAAAAATCATGACTTTAATGCAGTGTGACTTCCTTGCCATCACTTAAATCTCAAGATTTATATCACAACCCTAGTCAATGTACAGATTTTTAATCAGGATCATCGCCTGAAAAACTCTCTTATTTAAACTGAGAGTTATTCTCGTATTAAAATGCAAATCAGTAGTAGTAAAAATTTCCTTTTTATGTCCATAAGTAAACCCTCAGTTCAAGATTTATTGACCCCTGAAAAGTGTCTTGAATATCAATACTCCAGATTGTTAATCTTAATCAAGGTCGCAGTTATGCATCCCTAAAGTTGCCCCCATGTTTTCGTCATCATTGTCTCGACTATTTTATTCTGCTGTCTTAAACTTCATTGATTGTTAACAGCTCAGGCGTCGGGGCTACTGGTCTTGGGGCAACAAAAACAACAACAACGACAGCAGCAACGACAGCAGCAGATAAGCAAATGATGCGGGCCAGCCAAAAAGTGATATCCTGTCCCAGGGCCCAAGTTGTGGATTGCCCTAGGGCAAAGCAATCATTTACTCTACTCGAACCTTTACCTGAACATCAGACAGACAGACAAACCCAAGCAATTATGTGTGTGTGTCTGTGTGTGTGTGTGTTTGTCTTGCCTTGACCATTGTGTAGACGATTTTCTAGCTGAGTGGCCGAAAAGGATGGCTTGGAGAATGGAATGACTCGATCCTTTGCTGCCCTTTGTTTTTGGATCGACACGGATCGGCTTTCTTTACAAGATTGAGCCTAAGGCTGAGCGACATTGTCGTAACTCGATTAGACACGCAAAGAGATAAGTCTCTAATTTTTTCCTTTTTTTTTTTATTTCTGTCGGGCCCTTCTTATTGTGTGCACACGTGTTCAAGGGGACGTGGACCAACTCGTTGCGACTGACGAACGACGGACCGACGGTAGCCTCGTGACGGACATCGTCGTTTTATTTTCCACTTTTTTGTTGGTTTTCTTCTCCCGGCCTTGGCATTGTTTTCGCTTTCTTTTGTTACGAGATTTCATCTTCGTTTTTTTTTTGTGTTGCTGTTGTTGGGCAGCAATCGTAACAATGCGATGAGGCAGGAAAATTACAACGAATTGGCTCAGAGGGTTCGATAAAATGTAGCAGCAGTTTAGGCTATGCTTAGGCTGGGTCACTTCCGCTATGCGAACCTATTTGTATCTGTTGTACCTGGACCTATTCCCAGAAGCTGTTTGACCAATTGGACAGTCCAATGTTTTCGTATCTCGATAAGCAGCTTTTCCACATAATTTCAGTGATGGAACATAGAAGCTTTAAATAAGCTAATTCTGAAAGTTTTGAATAATGAAAAGTTGTGTTTGGTTTTGTTTTTCAATTTTTGCTATATAATTTAATTTATTAGACTTAGTTATCACATGAACTGTGCCTTGGTTAAAGCTTTTTTTCGTTCTCTCGTTTAGATCAACTTAAAACTAGGTGTTAGTCAATGGAGTCAGTGGTTGACCCATTGACTTGGAAGACTTTTGCTATCATTAACTCTCTCTCTCTTTATCTCTCTCTGTCTCTGCTCCTTTTACCAAGGCCGCCACACGTTCTCCTCATCCTCGCTGTCGACCACCTCATCGGATTTGCTGACATCGATGCTGAGGCGGCTGGAGCAAGTGGTCAGCAAATGCTCGCTGGCCACACTGGAGTTGGGGCTGCCGGCGTAGCTGGAGATGGGCGAGATGGGCACCGAGTAGGCGTCACGGCTGGCAATGTGCACGGACAGCGGCGACGTCACTGGCAGCACCTCTTTGACGGCGGGCTGCAGCTGATTGAGTCGCTGTCCCAGATGTGTCATCAGCTGTGTGCCCAGGCTGACGTTCATCCCAGGCAGTTGGGACAGCGAGCGAGAGACCTCGTTGACGGCATGAATGTAGCCAGAGCGGAATCCCTCGGCGGGGGTCAGTGTGTCGTCGCCACCGTTGGCGCGTTTGTGTTTGCGCTGCTGCTTCATCTTCTGCAGATGGGTGACGGTCAGCTCGAGAATGTCGGCCTTCTCCAAGCGTGTGACATGCTCGCCCTCCGACTCCAAGGTGGCGACCATCAGATCCTTGAGCTCATCGAGGCACTTGTTGATGCGTGCGCGACGCTTGCGCTCCAGCAGTGGCTTCATCACTTTGCGGTACTGATACGTCTTCGACATTTCCGATACTTGCATTGAGGACATTTTCGTAAGGATATATTTGGTTTGCTGCGAGCTGTTGCTGCTGCTGCTGCGAGTGTGTAAGACGTTGTGTTTGGACTTCACGACTGGCCGTTGCCTTTTATACGAAACGAGTCGAAAAACAACCCCCAAAACGTGGTTCGATCGTCGTTGGGTTCGTCGTGCTCTCGGGTTCCAGTGTGCTGGCATTTCGTGCAGCGTGTGCTGGCATGAGGGTTGCTTGAGGACGTTGGCTCGACCCTTCCGCTGTTTCTTATTGTTCGCTCCGCTTTCTTATTGTGGCACCCTTATCATCGGCATTGCAGGGAGCAGGATCACAGGATCGTTACCTTTGTGTGCTTGTGTGTGTGTGTGTGTATGTGTGTGTGCTTGCTTGTGTTTGCCAGTATCGTGGGAAACACTTTCCTCCTTGGTTTCTCACACCAATATTCTGGGCTCACCTGCTCAATGAGCAACGGAACGCTGGCTGCCCTTGCCTTGCCTTGCCTTGCCTTGCATTGCCTTGCCATGGGAATATTATTTTTTGCAGTTGTGGCGCAGCTGCCATTTCTAGATTTGTGTTATGATTTGCCTAAGAACTCTCTCTCGTATGGGCGAGCGAAAGGATAATGAACTGCACACTCATCTCGCCATCTCAGTTGTGCCCATTGGCGTGGGAACGAACGTCAGACAGCCAGCAACAGCAACAACATTTCAGCTGGGGCGTTTCACTTAGGCGGAGCAGCAGCGAGAGCAGCACTTCCTGTTTGTTTGTGCATTGGTATTCCATTTCCCTCTGCTCGTCCTGCACTTGTTGCCCGGCTTTTGTGCCAGCTATGATCCTGTGGGAACATTGCTCGTGTGCGACGAGTGTGCTTAATGCGTGTGTTCCCGTTGCCTTTTAGGACCTGTCCCCCCTCCCTGCTCCGGGCGATCCTTGAAGACCTTTTCGTAAGTAAGTCGAGGTCGACTAGGGGCCAAGCGATGCTGTTCGCTCGCTGCTCGAGGCTCGTTCCTTATTCCACGCTCCTTGCAGCTCGTTACTCGCGTGTGGCGCACGGTGGACACACTTCCGACTTTTGACTGTAAGTCGTGTGCGTTCCAGGCTCCTGTAATTGAGTTATGGGGTGTTTTAGTGCTCATCTGCGTACTAAAAGCTGCTAGAAGTGTTAAAGTTAAATGGGGTTGTAAATTAGATTAGATTAGTTGTAGTTAGTATTTTCATAAATTTGCGCTATTTATTATATTGTAGTCAAAGTAATATTATTTAGGTGATATTTCGTAATATCTGGGACCATTTCATTGCTATTTTAAAAAAGAGTTTAATTGTCTATTTAACTAACTGGAAAAATAATATATTTGCATATCGTCTTCATTGTTTTCTGATCAAATGGCAATTATGTTCTCCATTTATTAACGATTAGCATTTTGGTAATTAAATTCACGACAAGCTCAAAATATCTAAAAGAAAAAAATGATTTTGTTATATTTTTGACATTCATTATTAAATAAATATCGAAGCTGAAACAAACTTATTCAAATTAAATTAAAAACGAACATTTTTGTTGATTTTTGATTTTTAATAAAGTTTATTCATAAATGAAACGAGTAAAATCATTGAGAAAAGTATAAAGTATAAAATCCTGCATATTAAATATTTTTGTTATAAGAAATTTGAATGGTGAGCAAAATTAACAATAAGTGTGAATTCTTATATATATAAATGTTTATGTTAAAGCATTTTGTACTTAAAACTAAATGGAAGCTCAATTGGAAGCTCAATGTTGTGGATATCATATAAATTATGCTTATTCGTTAAATTATTGGCTATTGGAGATCAAATACAAAAAAACGAACTTATAAACTATCACAGGAACATCACATCATATCATAATCCTAAGTACTTGTAAAACTGCGGCAACTGCTTGGAAAACTTGATTGGAACTTAGAAAACTAAAACCAGATTAATAAAGCTCTCAATGTGCATCATGGTGGTTACAATAAAGCTAAACAATTGGCAAAAGTTGAAGTTCACCAGGGTCGCCAGACATCTTCTCCCTTCTCTATATCCTCGTCCGGGGTCGTGGCACGCTGTTGCTTGCAATCGGTTGCAAGGTTGACGGGTTCGCTGGCATCTTCGCTGGGCACGGGACTGTTGAGTTGATGCTTAATATCTTTCAACTGATGTCCCAATTGCTTCATCAGATGTGTGCCAAACTTCAGGTCCAAGCCGGGCACGGTGGAGAAGATATGCGAAACCTCGTAGGCAGCCTGTGTGTAGCCAGCGCGAAATTTATCAAAGTTCAATTGGGTTGCTGTCGACGCTGCTGCGGTGGGCGCGGTTGGTGCGATGCCAGCACTACTGCCACAGGCCAGACGTTGCTGCTGTTGGGTCTTCAGATAGTTAACCGTCAGCTCCAGTATGTCGGCCTTCTCCAGCTTGCTGACCTGTTCACCCTGCGCGTCCATTGTATCCACAATCAGATCTTTCAGCTCGTCCAAGTACAGATTCATGCGAGCACGACGCTTTCTCTCCAGCAGTGGCTTGGTGACCTTGCGGTAGTGCTGTGTCTTAGTCATAAATCTTTGACCCTCCACGGCCATTGTGCTAATTTGACTTGGCCTGCGGTGATGGTTGTGTTGTGAAATATGGCAAGTAAATTTTGAATTTGGTCAGGCGAATTTTGTGCTGCTCCGGATCGGGCACTTGCTGCTGCTGTTCACCGCACGGTAGTCGCTTAAGAAATGATCTTGCCGCAAGGTAAACTGATCCTTTTTGTAGCTGCAGCAGCGTCGGCGGCGGCGTATACACTTGCAAAATCCTCCCCTAACTGCTACCACGCAACGCTCGAAACGATCAGAGAAGCGCAAAGCAGAGCAGAGCAGATCGGATGCCATCGTTTTGTATCGGAACGAGACGATCGTCAATCGTCACGATGTGCGTGTGAGTGGCTAAGGCAGGCTCTCTGCTTGTGGCAAGATTCACTGCATGCTGCACGTGTGCGACACTAGCAAACTTGTGTGTGTGACTGCTACACTGGGAAATACCCTGTACTCGAATTATCAAATGTTGTCAATAAAATATTTATAATATTGTCTTACGATAGCATCATTCTTCTATTTATGGTGCTAAATCTCAGTAATATCTAATTTTATCTATAAGTAAAGGCAATCATTAAAGACTTTGTGTACTAGAATGCCAGTAAATATTTGTGTATGCCTTAAAAAATTTTAAATAATAGATCTATATTAAAAGTGGTTGATATAACTAAGTAAATTTTAAATGTTTTTAATTGCAAAGTATGTTCACTTTGTAGTCAATGCCTACAGGGTATGTAATCTGTAACAAATGAGCGGAAGCCACTCAGCTACACTGAGCAAAAATATATATAATACTAAAAAATGATAATTTTTTAAAAGAAATGTATTTGAAATGAACGTAGTATTTATTTTGTTGTATTAAACAATCTTAATACAGCAGAAGCCACTCAACTACACTGAGCAAAATTGTATATAATATTACAAAATTATAATTTGTAAAATGAAATTTAGTTGAAATTAATATATTATGTATTTCGTTGCATTCAACCTTCTTAATATGTATTTTTTGACCTTCCGTTAGTGCTCGCAATTTTCCTCAGTGCAGAGGCATCTTGCGGATCCTATGAACGCGTTCTCAGCGCCATTACGAGAGCGGCACGTCGCTCTCTCTCTCGTGCCGTCGCCGTGCGTCTGCGCAACAGGAACAGAAGCAAGATTAAGAGCAAGAGCATAAGCATGAGTCGCCAACGACAAATCCCGATGAAGCAGAGCAGAGCAACAACAACCACCACCACCACCATCACCATCATCGTCGTCACACGAGCTGGATGCGTGCAGCGTTTAACTGAGCCAACGACAACGACATGACCTCGACCTGGCTGTGTGTGATGTGGTTGGTGTCTGTGCTGCGCACACTCTTGCAACCGTGCCCCATGCGTGCCATTCCCGTTCCCTTTTGCTACCCTCACTTGTGTGTGTGGCATTGTTTGCTGTGCGTCTTCTTTTTGCGCTCTTCCCTTTGTCACTCGTGTTGTGTTGTGGCAGGCAACACAGAGCCAGATCGAGACCCAGACCGAGACCTCATTTCCTCTTTGGCGCGACATTGCGTTACACTTACGGGAACGGGTCGCGCTCGTTTGGTCGAGCAACCACCGCAACCACCACCCGTGGTAGCAGTGCCAGCCAGCCACTTGCCAGCCGGTGTGTGTCGTTGGCGTCGCATCGTGAGAAAGTTTACTTCAAGCATTCCCACAAGTATTGGCATTGGGTTCTCCAGATTCGGCCCGGTCAGCTGGTTGGCTGGCACTTGCTCGTTTGGCGCGTTTTGCGATTGCAACTGGGATTTCTGCCCATTGACAAAATTCACCTGCTCGCCTCGGCTCAATGTGAGTCTTAGTTTTTGATGGGCTCTGAGGGTGAGTGTGTGCCCATCGTGAGCTCGGTTGAGGGTCGTTTAATCGTATGCATGAAATCGAGAAGTTAATGCAGAGACGACGCGACAACAACAATAGCAACATAAACTGCACTTTATGATGATGGCACTGATTCCGTCTTTTCTTCGTGGGGGAGGTTTTTCAGTGCTCGTAATGGATTTGCTTGACATTTGGTACTTGTTCTTGGGGTACTTCGAGATAAAGTGCAAATATTTGCATAAAAAACGAAGGCGACTGTAGATTCTGCAGAAAGATTGAGATTTCGCATTTGGTTAGTTCTGCAACATATGGATGATATTAAGCATACGATCGATATGTGGGCAACGTATGTTAATCATTGCATACTTTTATGTGATTGACACAATTGAGGTGTTTGTTTAAACATTTTATTGAGAGTAAATTAATTTGATCGACATTATAATTGTACGTTGATACTAGATTCGAAACGTGAACATTTCATAAATATCATTTGTTAGATGCATACATGTGCAAATGTTTTTGTTCCATCGTTTTGTAAAATACAATACATAAATTTCGATTTGAAATACATACACATATAGCAACACATACATTTATAGCACAAATACCTTATACTGCAAACGTATCATAACATTTCCCAATTTCGTTTGTTACACATACACATCATATATCATATTCATATTGTATATTAAATAGTTTTCGTTCTAGTTAAGTTTGATTTAAAATGTATTAGTTGCATTTGTCAATAAGTAAATTTCTTGTGCTAGTTTTGGCTTATAAGAAAAGGAAGATAACGGACTTAATTGTTGCGCTTCATCATTTTACTAAACTGTTTAATAAGAGGTACAAATGTAAGTATAACGTTCGATTCGTTAAAACTATTTCGATTTACGATCTCTAAAATGTTTTTGTTTGTTTGTTTTTTTTTCTCAATGCTTAAAACTAATTTGCATTAAAAGCGGACTGGGTCTGGTTGCTTAATTGTAAAGGGCTTTTGGTGTTTAACAATTTTTATTAATACAAAAATAAATATATAATAAAAATGCATGTTCGTGAAATAAATTAAGTAAAAGTTGAAATGGAAGATGAACTTAAATGAAAAAATAAAACGTAAAATAAATGCAATTAATTACAAATTTGTTAGTTGCATCGGGAGATTCTCGTATAATACAAAAGAATTAAAAGGCCGCTTACGCATGCCGATATCTTAAAGCTTCTGGTGTTTGTTGTTACTGTAGTTATATAATCAACTCTGGTACAAATGGTGCCGTTACGCCCTCCCTGCCACGGCTGTGGTCATCTCAGGAACTGGTGTGAATAGGTTTACGTGCTTATTAATTAAACTACATAATTACGGTACATATTCGTATTAATAAAATCTACATACATACATCGAATTAATAATCGTATTAAAATTGTTCATCTTGTTACTCGTATTTCTGTCAAAATATAGTATGTATGTTTCTATATGTCTATATATATATATATTTTTTATCTTTATCATCTGTCTATATTTGTAGTATTCGTGGGGCTTCTCTCGCTTAACCAGCTGTTGCGCTCTGCTTTATATACATATGGACATACATATACAATGTTTTTCTTACACTTGTCGTTTTGTTATTTGGTTTTGTACATTTTGTGGTTTTTGGTTTTGGGTTCAGAAACATTTTTTAAACAGATTAAAAAAACGCATAACTTTTGCGATTAGTGTGGTACGTCTAGTGCGTGGGTTTGTTGTTGTTATTCATGCAGCTGAAAATAAGACAGAAGAGGCATAAACATATACATAAATTTTGCAAAAATCATAAAAATTGAATGAGTTACTAAGATAATAACTAGATAGTGGGGATTGAGAAGTTCGAAAATAAAAATAGAGCTTATCTATGGAGGCGTTAACTTGCTATGTATCTATTATCTATATTTTCGCAGTTTTTCAATGCTCTTTTAGTAATCAAAATATATGTATGTATATCTATGTTTGTAAAAAATATCGCTGTAACTTTTTGCTATATCTAATCTACATTAACTTAAAACATTTTAAAGAACAGAAAATATTCTATAAGCTTTTCTGTGTATTTATTGGATCAATTTCGCAAGGTTCTTCACTGAGGGCTATTATGCAAAACGTCTTAATTCGCATGCATCAACTTGAGGTACAGTATTTTGTAGTTTTTTTTCCACCAAATAATCGTTTCTATGTTGTTTATAAATGTATATATGTATATAGTGTATAATAAAATATGTGGCCCAAGTTACTACGCTGGCGATTCAATGTATGTAGTTGCGTTCTTAGTAACACGAGCCGATTTCTGCTTATTAGTTATTAATGAATATAACAAACGTTTACGACATCTACACTACGCTACAAAGTGCTAGACAATTAATCGAAAAACTTTTGTAAATGCTTCAAGGTACTGATAAATGTCATAAAATACAATTCTCAAATATTCAAACATCAATTCGCTAATACTATAAAGTGCATTTATATGTTGTAATTTTCTCTGCTTTTGTTTTCTTCTATTTCTGTTTGTTCGTTTTAAATGTTGATAACAATTTGCATACATAGTACATTATGTATTAGTTAGTACAATTGTCTGATTGTTTTGTATGTTTGTGTGCGTGTGTGTATGGCATCAATTTAGTTAGTGGCGCTTAGATAACTACTACCAATCGAAGTGTAGTTTCTGTTTGCGCACGATTTTCATGTTAATGCAAATGTGCTGTGGCTTTGATGCGCGTGTTCGTATGTAGGTGTGTATAATTTAGCTAAAGCTTGTTCAATATTTAATTGGGTTTGCAAATTAATTGCTGTTGTGGAGCATTTAATGTGATGGACTTTCGTTCAATCGATGTTTGGCGCGTGATTTGCTGTGTGAGGCGCGTCGCAGCGAGGTGACGCTGCCGGAGCAGTTATCATAAAAGTCTAATGATTCCGATGAGAATGCTGTATATTAACGTAATGGTGTTTGCATAAAGAAAGAGTAAATAGAGAATATAACTTTTTAATTCAAATTCAAGTGTATCGAAATTATCATTTCAAAATTGTTACTAAATAACACACTAGTTTTGCTAAAAGCAATTTTAATTATTTATGCAGCTAAATTGGTTATTTATTTGTTTAACTACATTCATTATTCACTTACCTTTGTCAGTGGGCGAGCCAAGCGTTAAGCTGCTCAAGCTCGAGCTCAAGTTGTAGGGACGCGGTGAGGGCGGCACCGGCGCTGATTCATCGCCAGGCAAACATGTTTCCACCATAGCCTCCAAGCAGTTCACAAACAACTCCGACGACTCTCCCATCATATTGTACTAAGGGCAAAGCTTTAATAGTTATTCAAATCATAAACAGATTAAGCACAATACTAACCTTTGTGAAGGGTCCAGCAAAACGCCAAAGTCCACCGAAGCCGCAGCTCTGCAGAAAATGCAGTTGTTGCTGTGAGGGATCTTCGCTGGCCAGCATATTCTGTATGATACTCTGCACCGAATTCAATACGACTTGATCGTGCGACACTGACAGTATATTATTGATCTTCTGATCCAGCAATGAATGGCTGCACACAAGAAATCATTTCATAAGATCCAGATTTCATCAATGCTTATCGGATTAACTTACATGACTGGGAAGACCTTGGGAAAAACGACTGAGCCCTCGGCCAAATACTGATAAAGCACGCGTGTTTCGCCCTCATCGGATGAATATTTGACGAGGGTCGCCAGTACGGTTAAAACCAGTGCTTGTATCGACAGATCGGGCAGCACCTCGGGATCGAGCAGAACATTTGATTCGTTTGACACTGACGATCGAGAGCCGCGTTCCTGTTGACGATTATCACATTGGCATAAATTAGTACAATTGTAGAAAAATACTTATCAAAGCTAATGCGAGACATTGAGATATTAAAAACTATTCAAATTTTTAAAAACGTTTATCTACTTCAAAAAATTGTGTTAAAAGTGATTAGTTTTGTTATGAATTTAATGGGAATGGCAAACAGGCAAAGCCATGCAGAAATGATATGTATCTAAAATGAAATAAGTCGTATGTACAACAGTAAATCTAGGCCTAGCAGCAAGTATTATTAATTAGTGGGTTAGGGTCTCAATAAGAATGGGTATTAGTGAATAGTAGTAGTAGTAGTATTACAGTTAAGAGAGGGAGAGAAAGAGTTTTGTTAGCCAGTACCTGACGTTCTTCGATGCCGCTTGCATTATTCGGATCCTTTGTGGTTGGTACCGAAAATGAGCGTTGAGTTTTGAATAATACTCGCGCATTCTACGATTGTATAGCACAGTTGTGTTGTTGTTGATGTAGTTGATGTTGTTGTTGTTGTTGATGTCGTTGTAGTGGTTATAGTTGTATTTGTTTATTGTAACAATATTTTAGGTTTGCTCAATCAAATCAAACGTAAATCAAATGACATGTTCATGCGTAGGTAGTTTATGTAATTATACACAAATATTGATGAGTTACAAGCACCAATTAGATGTAAGAGTCAGCAGGCATATATAGTAGTATATTGAGTATATAGGAGTTACATTGTGATAAATGTATGTTACGGTTTTATTTGATTTTTTTTTTTTTTATTCAAAACAAACATAAAAAGAGATAAGAAAAATATCATTGAACGATTAATTAATTAGTTATGCAAAGGCTGATTTCGATAGAGTCGAGAATACATAGGCGGAATGTATATAAGTATATATAGTCTTAATATAACAACTGGATAGCCAAAAGTTACTATAGCAAATGGTTATAACAACTTTTGTACAACAAATTTCAAAAAGTAGTTACTTGTAGTAAATACTTGCAGTCGAATTAATCGGCTTACCTGAAGTGTTGGTACTTTGTGTTGACGTGCGAACTGCAGAGCTGATTGATCCAGAATATCCCAACTCTTCTGACGTCGCGACAATGGCTGGCCAATCTATAGAGACAAATTTATGGCTTAAGAGTGATGCATAGCTTAAAATATTTCACTACTTACAGTCGATACGCCGTTGGGTACTTCGCCGTTGTCCATGCTGCTGCAGCTGAGATCTGCAGGCCAGCGTGGCAGCGCATGCTTCACATGACAGCGGGAGCGCACCTCCTCAGAGACTGCCACGAGCGCTGTCAGATAGGCCACACTGTCTGGCGTCACCTCGAATTTGTCACGATGCAGCGGCTTGGCAATAATGCCCAGCAGCATGGTGAGCACACGGGATGTTCGGGACACAGTGGTAGGCGTGGGATGTCGGAAACCCTGAAATGGCAGGTAGTCTTAGATTGTGGCCACCTGTAGTGCATGAGCGAGTTACCTTAATTAGATGTCCGACCAGAGCAAAGTGGAAATTGCTGCGGAAAGATAGACCGACAGCATGATCCAGTTGCTTGAAGTGCCACTCGAGTTTCTCGCGTGTTTTCATCATGACCTCTGCTATGGTTTCCTTCTTGTCAAAGCAACCTTGTGACTTGAGCGTATGCAGATTCTGCTCCAACAAAGCCAGACCTGCGCCATAGAGCGTAATCTCATCCAGCTGCAGCACCGAGATGGCCACCCAAAAGAGAGCGCGATGAATGGGTGACTCTGGACGCAAAAGTGGTTGAATGCGTGTTAAGCACATGACCAAAGCCTCAATTAAAATCAGATCGTTGAAGGACTCGAGTGCCTTCACTAGTATTCGCAGCAGTTGCTTAACCTCATGATCCGTCACGCTCTTGCTGATGCAACCGTAAACGATGAGCGCTCGAGGCTGTAGCGCTGGGTTGTAGCAGAAGGCGAAACTACGTGCCAGGGAAGTCCAAGTGTGCAGCCATTCACAGTCGGGCACATCGCGCATACAAGCCTCCATGATTTCCAGCAGTGCGTCTGTGATAACCTCCAGCGAGGGCAGTGAGAGACGCTCACGATCTGCAGGCAATGGCTGAGTGACGCGTTCATTGCCCAGCCACTTGTCTGTGGGATGGCGACAGCTTGAGCGGAAGGCAGTCACAGCCGCCGATTTGACCTTGCTAATGCCAAAGAGCAAATAGAATTTGGGCAACGAGAACTCGTCCAGTGATAAGCGCAGGACACGCTGAGCCTCCTCGCCAAATGAGGGATTGGTGCATGTGCAAAGCGAGTGTATAATATTGATAACCAGTCCGTGTGTCGACGCCCGCATGGAGAGCGAACCAGAGCAGACCAAAAATGTGATGGTGTGGAATAGATACGGCACGGAGGTGGCCACATCCAAGCAGTTATTGAACGACAACATGAGTAGATAGCGTCCCAGTATAGCAATGTCGTCCCACATCATATGCTGCTCCAGATATTGAGTGGGATTCGTGCACGACTTGTCCATGACGCGACACATGCGTGTGATGACCTTCTTGGACACTAATTGGACATTGGCAGAGGCTAGCGCCACAGCCGTGTCCGCCATAATCTCCACTTGCGGCGATCCCAAGCCATAGGTAATCGATTTGTGCAGGAAGTTATCCAGCACCATATCAATAAGCTCTGGTATTTGTCCAATTGAGCCCCAAATTTTAGCTTGGACTGACGGATACATTTCCTTTTGATCGATCGTCAGGCAAATGAGTTTGTCAAGAATCTGTGACACTTTAAGCTTCTTGGCATCATCATTGGACTTACAGAATTTGGTTAAGTTCTTTAGCCACGGCGTCATGTACTCTAAGCACAAATGCTTCAGCTCAATCGTGCTGCGCTGGAATCCCTGTATTGACTCCTCCAAAAACTCTAGCGTTAGATGCGGTTCATTAGTGGCCAGTTTTTCACTGACTGACTTAATAAAGATGGTGTTGTTTGAGGGTATGCAGAGACCTTGTGTCTCCAACAACTGTCCCTCGATCTTCAGATCAAATGTGGCTGTTAAGGCGCACAGCAAATTATAGGCAGCTGTGCGCAAATTGGGATCACACGAGCCTAGATTAAGCAGCGCCATGTTAAGGAGCGTGCCTGGCACATCCTTAGGTCGTATTTTTTGATGCACTGTAACCGAATCCGGCTGACTGAGTTCCCAGCGATTTCGTATATGTATTATGGCCTGCACAATGTTGTCGCAATCGTTGTGTATAAAACTCAACTGACCGCTTTCATTGGTTATGGATAGGGTGAACTGGTTGTCATCCACCAAGCAAACTTCCTCGATTTCTGAGGCGTAATAAACATCGTTCAGCAGCACGGAATGCGCTAATACTTTGGTCTTTTCGGCGGACGTAATCTGCAGTGCTGTGGGGCCAACTTTAATGGCGACTTTGGTATCCTTGTGGCTAAGTTTGAGAGCATTGCTAAACACTTTGAGATCTTCGTCCAGTGAGAGTGTGGCACCTGGCAGCTTCTGCTGTTCGGCATCAATAAAATCGCTTAGCTTGTTTGGTGACTCCAGGAACATTAGCTTACGATTGCCCTTGAGCGGTGCCAGAATGCGATCGTGGAATTTGGTGTATTCGCGTACCCACGAATTGCAATTGTAAATATAAACCGCATGCACATTATCATAGGCAACGGTGGGCAGCACATAGAACCACTTCTGCAGAAACTCGGTTCGGAAGCGATTATCGGAGCACGTGTGCGTAAAATCGATGACCACCTCGAAGGGCGAGTGACAGAATGGTTTGAGTGTAAGAATAACATGGTAAATCAACAAATCACCATTCGTTTCGCCAATTCTATAGAATAAACCAAGAAATTAACACAGATTTATAACAATAAAGGTCTTCTATACTCACTTATATCGTCTGGCTATGTAATAGAAAACAGGATATCCTGACTTGCTGGTGCCTGCTTGGTAGAATATGTTCATGGATTTGAGCGTCTTGAATTCCTCCTTTTCGTGCATTTGATGCTTGACCATAATTTCTTCGAAGTTGGTCGAGGACATGTCAATGGAGCTCCAACGCGCATACGAACTAAACATCATGTGTGAATCAACGGGTTTGTGCTCCGGTGGCCCCAAATAGGCCAACAGTGTGGCCATCTTGTCGAAGGGTCTGCGACCGACGGCTTTGTGATCACGACTACTGGACAGATAGTCACCAATCTTCTCCTGATGCGTCCACAACAAACGATGTAGTGCCAGCACATTTGCATCAGAGATAAAGCTCATGCTGTGCGACGTCTGATCCACGGTCTCGCAATCAGAAGCAATTTGTATGAAGAAGCGACGACCAGCCTCGAAATGATCTCGTAGAAAATCATTAAAGCACAGCATATGCTGCTCCTTGGAGAACTCCACATGGTTGGCTATATTCTGCAGTATTTTCGACATTAACATCAGACCGCGCTTGGCTGAACTGGGCACCTGTTTGCCCACAATTCCGAGTTCTTGCGGGGACACTGCAAGAAAGTGTGATAGTTAATATCAATAAGCAAAGAGTAAAACCATCACTCACCTATAGCTGGATTGATGAAGCGCAGAAAGATGACCGTACCGACCGCTCCAATGTTGTTCTGCAGCAAATTGGGAAATCGTTTGCTAAGCACCTGATATAGGCAATGGCACATGGAACGTAGCTGGGGCGGAAAGCGATCTGAAGAGTTAATAATGGCATCAAACACCTTCTGCGTTAATGCTATCAAATTGTTGCGATGCTCCTCAATGTCTTCTGTGGGCTCCAGCCTTGCTGGATCTACCTCAAAGCACGTCTCCTCTTGATCATCGAGCAGCGGTCGAATGAGGGGCTCCAAAAGCATTTGCAAATAACTGGCACCATAGATCTTAAAGCAGAACGCCATTATCTTGCTACCCAGTGAGTTGCCCCGGAATAGCGTCTGCATGCAGTCCGAAACTTCAACTTCGCGATAGAACATGTTCCACAGCAGCGGCGAGAGCAAATGCTTTGCATCGAAGAGTGTGACTAAGACACGAGCTAATTCATCCATTTGCGCTGTAGTCACCACATTTGCCAACGCCATGGCAATCGGCAATTCACCCTTGTCACTGATCATGGTCACTAGCTGCACCAGCTGCTCGAAGCGATCCGCTAACACCGTCTCAGCCAGCGTATCAAACTCTGTGCCCTGTTGTAGAATTTGTGTGAGGACTTCCATGAAAGCGGCGCGTGTTTGTAAATCCGGATTGTAGCCCAGATCGATGGAGTGCATTAAGCCGGAGTCAATGTTGGCACCCAGCAGATTGGACATAGCTTGAATTGTGGCATTTCGAAGCGCTGTCAGCTTGCCAGCTGCCATGCGTGGACGAGGTGGCAGCAAAGGCGTATTGTTGAGCTCCTTTTCTGCTTCTGAACTGTCAATACAATCGTTGAGAAGGTTCATAAAGAGCGTGAAGTACTTCAAAAACAATGCGCTCTTGGCATCCATTAGATCTCCACGGTCCGACTCCTCCGGCTGCAGTGGCAATCCACGTAGTAGCGCAGCGACGGCTTCCATGCAAGCCTGATCCAGGTCACGAAAGATGATCGACGTGTTTGTCAGTATTGATGCATCTGCTGAGCTGGGCGGAGCTATTTGATGCGATGTGCCCATCACCCAGTCAGTTAGATATTCGACTAGCTTGTTACGGAATTTCATCTCTTGACGGAAGGCCAAATCATCCCGCCGCTTCATCATCACTTCTACGAGTTGGCAAAGTTTAGTTTTAATCCTAATGGCATAAACATTCATGTCCAAATGACGCACGTAGCGCACAATGCCCAACATCATGCCCTCGATACTCGTTACGCCCAAATGTTCTGATGGTGACGGTTGATCATTATTAGGATCCTTACTCGCCTTGGGATCCAGTATGGATTTCATTATGTAAATCGTGTGTTCGATGAATTGGGTGTTTATATCGGTTACATTTACATTGACCTGTCCCTGTTGGTCGAAAAACTTTTCCACTATGGCTCTGATCTGATCAAAAAGTATGGGATAAAGTTGTGTAGACATCTCCTCGCCCACTAACTCCTTCACGTTCTTCTGTATATTGAGACCAATCTTCTCATTGCTGCACACCAATAATCGCAGCAGCTGTCCAATGAATCTACAAGTAGAACACATAAGTATTAATTATATTTCATATATTAAAATGAATATATAGAATACATACTGTGTCACCGCGCAGTAACTGACATCTTGTGGGGGTGCTGGTGGTATCGTGGACAAGGACACCGTGCTGGGGTGTAGAGAACCATGGCCTGAGCTGGTCGAACTCGAGTAGAGTGAGGCTTGCGCCAGCGATGCCACAGATGAGTTGTTTTGCGATTGTTGCAATAAAATCTGTCGATTGCTGTTGCGTTTCTGCAGACAAACACCGCCGAGTGCGAGAAGAAACCATGTCATATTGGCCCATTCGTTTATTTGCTCCTCCAGATCGTGTTCAGAGCTTTGATGGCTTGCACGTCGCTTGCCCATGCCTCGATGAAACATTTCCGCTTGCGCATCCTCTGTCTTTAGCTTCGGATAAGTCTGTAACACCTTGCTGGAAACCTCCCAGTTGCGGAACGTTTCCTCCCAGGCGGGCTGAACACCGTGCACACAGTGTTCGATCTTACGCAGGAGTGTCATGATACGTTTCTGTAATGTTAGACGACTTAGCACATTGCCATGGCTGTTTTCGAAGAAACAAATGCGTGTATCCGTAGCAGCTACATTAAAAATAATAAATATTAAGTATAGATAAGAATGAATGCAGCGTTTTGTACTCACATGAAGAGAGCTGTGCCAGTTCTTGGTAGATGTGATAATTGGGCATTATAAAGCCGACGGTTAATTCATCCGAGCTGCAGCAAATCTCCGCTTCCTCGCAGAGTAAACCAAAGCAGGAAAGTGATGTCAACACTGCATCCAAATCAACGCTCCACAGATACATAAAGAATACCACTTCCATTTTAATATGCGCCTGCTTGCAAATTGCGATCTGGCTGCCAACATGAGCATAGTCCTTGTGCCGTTGCAAGAACGTATTTCGACAGATGAGTATCTCACGTAACCATTTAAGGACGTCCGTGTAATTCGCTATCTGATGTTGTATGAGCTTCTGCGAAATGGAGAATAGCACCTGCGAACTGACGTCCCAGAATGTGTTGATAGGTGCCTCAGGATTCCAAACTTCTATTTTCTCGGGCGCATGCAGCGCTAGCAATGCCTCCATGGCCTCTTGGGCAACATCAGGTAGCGTTG
The DNA here is from genome assembly GCA_035047445.1 of Drosophila siamana. Taxonomy (NCBI): domain Eukaryota; kingdom Metazoa; phylum Arthropoda; class Insecta; order Diptera; family Drosophilidae; genus Drosophila; species Drosophila siamana. The sequence goes on along the minus strand of JAWNPP010000004.1, from coordinate 7,679,592 downwards.
TTTGATGCACCAGACTGACTAAGCCATTAATAAGTTCCAGTGTAGAGCTTTGCACTTCATGTGCGACTTTTCCCTGCGTCTGTAAATAAAAAGTATTAATCACTGTTGGGTATGTTAAAGTTATACTTTATCTTACATTCAATAACAGCGTTGGATCGGCGTGTATAAGTCGCACAAGGAGGAGCAACAGCATCTTGTGAGCTGGTCCCTCTTCGGCACGAGTGAGACCCTTTTGTGTGTCTTTAGACTTGAGCGTTAGTGACGTTATGTATCGCAGCGGTGTGTGAGCTATATAGCCTTGTGTTGCCTTATTAAGTGTATCTGTGAATAAAGCGCGTAGCTCAGCAGAACGATAATGGACTACGTCGGTCTGTGGCCACCAGGGAAGACGCGGCTGGTTGACAATGCGAAAAGGATTCTTGTTCTGCAGCCGAAAATCCACGTAAATGTGCGCCAATCTAAAATGTTAAAGAATTTGTTTAATTATGGAATTCTATTTAAATAGAAATTTTGAAAGATGAAACTCACCGGAGCAGCGAACATACAATTACGAAATGATAGGCTTGCGGTGAGGAGAGATTAAGGCAAACTTTTAGGGCCTCTATGTTGTGGGGATTGATACGGAAACAGGATACCCAGCAATCAATCATTAGTTCGATGTCGGCAAAATTATAGCCTTGGCCGCGTGAGAAAGGCTTGACAGGATTGAAGAGCAGTGCCTTGAGATCATTGATAAAGTATTGCACCAATTTGAAGACTACATTATTGGAATCATTGATGTTGATATACGTGGACGCCTTGCAAAGCTTGACACATGCAATTGCTGACGATTCGGTAACTTGTTTTGAGGGCGAATGTGGTCCTAGTCCACGTTTAATGCTTTCAATAAACTGCCGAGCCGAGAAATCTTTGTCGCGTGATGTCGATGATGTAGACTTTGATGGCACTTTTTCTTTTTCTTTCTCCTTTTCCGACTGCTGCAGTTCATTGACTGTGGCTTCCAGACTAGACGGATTCAATATGAGCAATAACATTTGCAATGGCCACACTAGGGTTTTGCTTTTCTTATTTTCAGTTTTGAAATACTCCACAAAGTCTAGAAGGGGCTCCCAACAGCTGTAAGAAAGAGGAGCTCACTTAGTAAAATGTACAGAGGATCCTTAAAGCGTAAACTGCATGGTTTGAATCAATTCACTCACGTAGATATGTCTCGATTTGTGCCACGCTGCAAGTCCTGAAACTCTTGTGGATGATACTCGATCCAGTTCCAAATGGCTTTCTCCAGCGAGTATAGCAAAATTAGCGGCGGTGCACGCTTTGAGCGAAATTTTGTAATAGTTTCTGCAATTTTCAAATAAAATGTAATTCTTATTGGGTACATTTTGATAGCTGCTTACCCTGCAACAACTTGGTTAGCTTGATCATGTCCATATCAATGTGTTGTATTAATTCAATGTCATTGTAGTCGGGATTCTCTTCGGAGCACGATGTCAACTCTTGTATGCGTGCTGAGATTCGATTAAATACGGCGGAGAAGTGATTTTGGGACAGAGCAAATAGCACTTTCGAGGCAAGCGCTTTCAATTGAGCAGCATTTGGATTGTTGTCGCTTTGTACGTCCACAAATTGCGAAATTTCGCGAAGCAACAATTTAACATTCATCGCCTCCTCGAAACGAGCCGTATCCTTGGTTTGATTGGTCAGACATCGCTCCAAGGTGGTCAAAATAATGACCAGTGATTCGAAATAACAACGTTCCGGCTCATGTCGATTTTGCAGCGCCTTCAAAAACAGATTATTATTAGATTTAACTGAATAACCAATTAATGATTATTAAAGCTGCTTACCGCCTCGTTGACCCGCTGCAACATCTTGGTCAAACCGGAAATGACCAGCGAGAAGCGGTAGCGCGAGATGTGTATGAGGCATGCCACCAATTGGTCCTGGCTCATGCGCGCCTGAGTTCCATAGGCCCCGATTTTATTGGGGAGCTGTAGACGAAACGTATTTCATTGATTATTTCAAATAACCTAGTATAACTTAATAACAACTTTTAAATTAAATGAAATACATAATATGCACCTTTGGAAATGAGAGCGCAAACCAAAACGACTTTTACTCATAAATAGTAGCGTAAATAATGAACCGGGAGCACAACAAGAGTGTGCGTGCTTCGGCACGTCGCTACGGCTTCGCTCTTCAGTTCATTCATGAAGCTGTCACCGGCCCCACAGCCACCAAAGCCCCCCTTTTGTAGCAGCACCCACACCAAAACAACGCCAGCAGCAGGTACATTTTTTCACTTTACTCAAAGCAATGCGACGCAACATATTGAAAGAGTTGTAGAACACCTACCTGATCCTCAAATCTTGCGAGCAGACCAGTCGCCCATTCTCCAGGCTTTTGAGTAGCCATTGTGCAATTATTTGAGCTATTTTAAACGCTTTTTTCACTGCATTTTTAATAAAAAACTATAAAGTTTTGTAATGTTGCTGTCAAAACGATGGTTGAGGTTTCGTGTGTGTGTGCGTGAATGCAGAACGATTGAGAGGAACACTGGTTTAACTGGAGTGCGCAACAATTGGCTCTCATTGCGCATGACGTCACATTTTCACATACTAATGAATTTGCTGTGACGATTTTCCTCAAATGCAGACATTATAAATAAATAACCATAAGAAATTATATGAATTAATTACTGAAAACAAAGGTTTTACAATTTACATCGTCTTTTATATGCTACGACAACAAACCAATCACCGAATGTGACGTCACGTTCGAAATACCAGACCTGCGCAATACGATATCTTTAATTTTCAACCATGAGGATATTTTGATGTCATTTCGAAAATGTATCGATACTTTCATAATCGAGAGCAAGACGTTTTTTGGGAAAATAAAAATAAATGCCGGCTGCATTCAAGTTTTCTTAGTAAATTGAGTAAAAGTTTTAAGTTGTTTAAAGAAATTATGCTCTCGAAACTGCAATTGTTCTCAAAATCTATTGGACTTTCGTATCAAATCCAATTTGGAAAACTATTCTTGTCTTGAATTGGTTTTTTTTTGGGTAAATAAAAATATAAAAGTTAAAACATTTAATATAAATGTGAGCGAAAGGGAAAAATATTGTTATTTATAAAAATAAATTTCAAAAATAACAGAATGTGGTCGAATTATTGGCACAACAGAATTTATCGATAATATACAAGTGCTAGTGCTGCCAATCAGTTACTTGTGCTGCACAACAGTGCTGCCACTCACAGAAAGTGCTGCCAAGCACGGTTTTGAGAGTCATCATACGTACTGTTGGATTTAAACACAAATTCGTTTCAAATTTGTAAGTATTGGTATTGTTAGTTTATTTAATGTATCTTTTTTTATGCATAACAAATGTTGTTTTAAGTTATTGAATTTGTCTGGTAGTGTATGTTACTTGTTGCAGCTGTTGTGTCAATCTCTGTGTGTGTTGTGCAAATACATAATACGTATTTTCAAATTACATAATTCTAATTATGTATATATAACGTTTCGTAAATACATATTCAGCATGTCGAGCGTGTATACGTAGTTACAAATCGATTTCACTGTGTTTTGAAGTTGCCTTTTAATAAGTTCTTTTCAACATTTCATTTTCTAATATTGTACGGTATAAAGTTTAGTTTAGCTATCTAAAAAACACATGTACAGTCGCAATATATGTATGTATTTATTGAAAACTTGCGTTATTTTTGAAATAACATCGCCTTAGGTGAAAAAAATAGTATTAACATAGAATTATGCTTACTTGTGTTTTTGGATTTGTTGGCCGTTTGGGAAGTGTCTCGTTTATGTTTTTTTTTTGTTTTCTTATTTAAGGGAAACAAATAAGTGCAATATATCAAATATCAAGTTACGAATATTACAAAATTATTGAAATTGTTATACAATTATTGTTTGTGAGCTTGAGAACAGGTACGCAAAATGTTCGTAGGCTTTTGCAAATTGTCCCTTTTGATTACTCTTGCATTGGATTTTTCATAGTTTTGCAAATATCGCTTTAAATGCAATTATTGATATTGAAAAACTTACGTATTGATTTGCTCTCGTATTTGTATTTCTTGTATTTCTGAATTGTTATTTATTTAGATGGCATATTGTTTATAATTTGCTTGTTTTGCATGTATAAAGCTTTGGTATACTATAGATGTCTCTAGATATGGTTTTGTTTTTTTTTTAGCGTTTTCTATTTGATTCTGTTAAAGCGATTTTCATTTCAACTTCTTAATTAGTTTTCTCTATAATATTATTATTTTATTTATGTATTTGTATGTCATGTTGCAAATGGACGTATTCTATGAGCTTGAAGACAAATAAAATCAATAATCTAAAGAGCGTTGATAATAGTTGAAACAGAATTTTGAAAGCTGATTTAAATCAAAGATGATAGTCGTTGTAAATAGATTGTTGTAATATTAATTTTGCGTTGTTTCGTTTGCGTTTTGCGTTTGCGTCGTCGATTTGCGCTTACGAACTAAACGGTTTACTTGAAATTGAATTTCAATACAGTGCGGCAGCCCTGCCGTTGAGCAGGCCTGGCAACCCTAAGCAAGAGTCGTTACGTTACGATTACTTAAGATTAGTGCTAGAATTTTGCGTTTCATTTTGTTCTTCGCTTTTGTTATATGTTTCTTTTTTTTATTTTTTGTTATCCTAGTTTCTCTCAACTAGTAATAAAGACTAAATTTAACAATTCCTTTGGGGGCTTCAGAGACTTATTGGGTTTTTGGTTGTCCAATGTATTCAATGTTCTTACTCCATATAGGATAAACTTAACTTAAATCGTCCACACCTGCACCTTCTCGGCCACAACACACCAGCTTGCCCGCTCATAGTAGGAGCTAACAATGTGCAGACTGGCCACATGGTGATTGATCAGTGCGTCCAATTCGCCCTCGCGAAACACATGATAGAAGCGGTGATGTGTGCTCGCCCCACCGCCCTGCGAGGGGCTGTCCAGCGAGGCTGTTGAGCTGTTCGAGTGCTCCAGCGACTCGATGGAGGCGCGCTGCTGCAGCGAATGCTGTGGCTGCGATGTCGTCGACACCGTTTCCGTCGAACTCGAGCCGCTGGATGTCATTGACTTGATGGAGCCGAAGTTGCGGCGCCGCTGGCCATACTCATGCATGCCGGCGCCCAGCTGATCCCCGCCACGTGCCTCCAGCGCCTCGGCATCCTCGTCTTCCTCGCGTATATCTGCCGGAGGGTGAGTCGTTAATTGATTCGTGAGGTTGAGTAAATATTCGCTGTACTTACGATCGTAATCGTCACGCTGGTCGCTGTCGCCATCCTCCTGCAGCAGATACGCAGTCTCGGCATTGAGATTGTAGTGGCGATTGCGCTTGTAGTTGAACTTGGAGACCTTGCAGTGCTCGTAGATGCCCAGCGTGTAGCTGCGCTCGTTCTCCTCGTCCTCCTCCTCCTCGCCCTCCTGCTCCTCGTGTATGGTGAAGCTGCGCGTCTGCGAGGAGAGCGACGACGTCGACGACGACACCGGCGACTGCTGCAGACTGTGCTGCGTGGACAGATTGGCGAGCATCAGTCGACGCTCGCGCAGCTCATCGCGCAGCGCACTCAAATCGCCATTGGAACGCTTCTTATGGCCGCCTCTGGCGCCGTTGAGAAACTCCCCAATATCGCCAATGCCATCCAGACTGCGGCACTCGGCACGATTGCACTTATCATCCAGCTCCCGTTGCAGCTGCGCCGTCAGCTTCTCGGCAAACTCATTGCAGTCCTGTGTGCGCTGCGCCTGACTCGTCTCACGCTTCTCCGGCAACAGCGGCGCACTGTCCGCATTGAGTATGATGTCGTTGCCGTTCGTCGTGGCATTGTTGATGTGCAGCTCGCCGCGGAATTGCGCCAGCGCCGTGTCCGACTCATCGCTGGACTTGCCGCCCGTCTCAGTGCTGGGCGCCGAGAGCAGCTGCGCGGAGCGCGGTGCGCTGATCACGCTGTCAATGGAGTCCGGCGAGGAGGGCTCGCTGGAGTCGCTGTCCAGGTCGTCGGTGGCCGGATTGAACAGCTCCAGCGAGAGCAGCTTGGAGCTGCTGCTGCCCGCCATGCCCGAGCCGGAGGCGCGTCGCACGATGGGAAAACTGGGACGTTGCAGCTGCAGCGACTGCTGCTTGCGAAACTTGGGTATGGGCGGCATTTCGCGTATCGTTTGGCGCGTGATCTTGTGGGCAGCGTTTGTCGGAGCTGTAACTGTTGTTGTTGTGGTTGTGGCCACAGCTGTTGCTGCTGCTGTGGTTGCCGCTGGCTGCTGTTGCTCGCGCTGCTCCTTGATGTGCGTCTCGTCGAAACTGAAGCGCGCCGGCCGCGCGGCTGGCGTCAACATCGCCATCGCAGCCGTCACAGCCGCCGTCGACTGCGGCGGCGACGTCACCGCGCCCTGAATGGCGGCTGGCGAGTGGGCGGGCGTCGGCGGACAGGGCATGATGAGCGGCGAGGTTGGCACTGAGTTCGTGGGCAGCAGACGCACCGTGTGACTGCTGGGCGTGGCCGCTGTGGTGGTGGTTGTGATGGCGGCCGTGGCGCCCGCAGCCAGCGCCGCTTGGGCTTGGGCGGCGCCATTGCTGGAGCTGGAGTTGCTGGAGCTGGAGTTTTGATGCTGTTGCTGGTAGTTGAGCTGCTGCTGGTGTTGCTCCGGCTTGGGTATGAAGATGACCGAGGCGAAGCTGTCCTCCGACTCGATGCTGGTGTCCGACTGCAGGCTGCTGTCCTTGGACGAGTCCGAGCCGGACTCGCGCGAGTGGCGACGTGCGTTGCCCTGCTCGCTGTCGGCGCAGGCAACGCACTCCTGCTGATAGGCGCTGCACTGGCAAATGTTGGCCGCACTGCAGTCCACCACGCTGCAGTAGCTGACGGGGCCGCTCGAGGTGCTCGAGAGCAGCAGATGGGCTGGGAACAGGCTGCCCGCATTGCTGGACAAATGGTGATGGTGATGGTAATGCTGATGCGGTTGTGTCTGTGTCGCGGGTGATGCTAACTGCTGCTTGTTGTTGTTGTTCGCCTGCTGCTGCTGTTGCTGCTGCTGTTGTTGTTGCTGCTGCTGCTGTGAATTGCCGGGTGTCGCCGCCGCTTGTTCCTGGGCTCCTGGCGCGTTCTTGATGTTCTGCATGAGCTTGGTGATGCCCGTTTTGGTCACACGCTCCAGACTGCCCGTGGAGCTCTTGATTTTCGTGGTGAAGCCGTCGCGTATCATCTGCAGCCGCTTCGAGAACAGCGCCGAGCGACAGAGGAAGGCCTCGTTCAGCGAGGTCTGCTTCTGGATGCGTTTGCGCACGCGCTCCTTCTCCCGCAGTCGATTGCCCGCCATCAGCTCCTCGTTCAAGGAGCTCTGCTTGCGCAGCGAGCCGCTCAAGCTGCTGGCAGGCGCCGCCGTGCCTTCGTTAGCTGCAACGTCAGTCGGGGGCGATGCCGTTGAGGAGCCGGGCTGTAGACTGCTGTGCGTGTAGAGGCTGCTGCTGACGACGCCGCTGGCGCTGTTGTAGCTGCTGAGCATTTGAAACGAGGCGTTGGTGGTGGTGGGCACACTTGGCTCCTGGTTGCCGTTGTCCTCGTCGCACAGCGACTGCTTCTGCTTGATCAGCTTCGGGCGGCGACTGAGCGTGCTGCCCGCGCTGCCTGCGCTCGTCGGCGTGGGCGAGTGCCGGCCATTGAGCTGCGCCTCGGGTGCGTTCAGCAGCAGCGCAGCCGATGCGCTGGCCTTTGTCTCGCAGGGCACGAGTGGTCCGCCCAGGCTGGGCACACTGGAGCGAGAGCGAACTATTTGACGCGGCGGCGTTTGCAGAATGCTGCCGAGACTGCGCGACTTGAGGCCGGCGGAGAGTGGCGGATCGGGAAAGTCTTCGAAGTCTTCGAGGCGCCGCAGCTCGATGGGCAGATCCTTGGCGTCCTCGTAGTCCAGACTGCTGTCGTTGCGCGTCTCCTTCGAGGCCCACGAGTCGAGGAACCAAGCGTGACGACGGCCGCCAGCGAGTTTCTGCAGAACGGCGAAAAAAAAATAATGTAGCATATTTTCGGGCTGGACTGGTTAATTAATGACAATCGCTTACTTGTAATGCACGACGCACAAAGCTGTAGCAGGACTCGCCCGGCGAGGATGAGCTCAGACTCGAACTGTCGCCGTCCCCCGCCGATCGGCTGGAGTTGGTCGAGTCCTCCGTGTAGGCGTGATAGGGCGGCAAATAGTCATCGTCATCCTCGTCCGAATAGGAGTAGGAGTAAGTGCGGTTCTTGGGCGGCTGCCAGGGTATGAGCACGTCCTGCGACTCGAACCGTCGATGTCGCTGCTCCAGCGCCCACACAGTGATAACCACACGGCCGCCGATGCGCAGAATGCGCGCCAGCTCCCTCAGAGCTCGCACACGTCGCTCGGTGGTGGCAAAGTGATGCACCACGGCCAGCGAGAGGACCGCATCGAAGCTATCGTCACGAAAGGGCAGCTCCAGATTGTCGCAGAGCGCCACCTGTGGGCCAAAAGAGCACAACGTGATTATGATTAAGTGAATGGCCAAGGGAAATATGCGACTATAAATAACCCAACTGCACTTGCAGCGTCGCGCCACGGCGGCAACAGCTGCACACAGACAGCCAGCCAGGCAGCCAATTAAATAACCCAAATGACGCCCACGTCAAAGCAAAAGCTGGCAAGCAAACTCACCCCTCTGCCCACGCACATTTTCGCAATGCTGTCGCTGCAGATCCCTTAAGTAATACAACCGCATTCTCATCTTTACAAACTCCTCCGCAAAGTATGCAATAAAAATTGTGCAAGCTGCAGCAAACGTTTGCAAACGCATTGGGGTAAGAAGTCATGGTTAAGTAACCAAGCAGTGAAATTCCAGAGATGCTACCGTAATTTTATGTTGGCGTTTTTCGCTAATACTCCTTGCGCGCGCTCAGCGAGTGGAACGCCAAATTAAAGCGTAAGCAACTAATATTTTACAGAATTATTTGGCGCAACGCGATTTGTATTCATTATTTTGCTCTGAAAATATCCCTCCGGCTATAAATAATGTAATAACTACTGTCAGAAAATAGAACGACATTCGCCCTCTCTCAGGCAAGTCTTCAATTGTAATTGTCGTAATTGTCAAGAAATGAAAAGGGAACAACTTTTACTCTACTTTTACTTGACCTAGAACAACAACAAACAAACTATTGGGTTATTACATTTATCGATTGCAGGCGTATTTATAGAACGCTCCACAAATATTGCAATTAATATAGTATTTCGTGTAAAAGGTTGTCAAAGCTCATCATTTAAATTTAATCGCTGGCCCATTAAATCAATAATATTAAAATATTTATCTTCAGCTTTGTTTTTGTTGTTTCAACTCACATATGACAAAAATGTACATTATTGAATCTGTTAAGCCAATTGCTTTTAATTGCAGTTTTTTACGCTACATAAATGGATAGCTTTTAATATAATGCGGCAGTAAATGATTTTCAAATTGAAATGTAATTGAATTTTCGTGCGTGTGTGCAGCCAAAGTGGAGCAGAGGGCGTTGAAAGAGCGTCTGCATATTTGGCCAGAGCAGGAGCAGGAGCTAGCTTAAGGACTCCACGTGAATGGCAGTAGCAACAATTTGGTATTTGGTTAACGCGTTTGCCTGATCAAAATTGGCAGTTGGTTTACTCAATTTGCCATTGAAGTGCGAGCCACAAACACCAACCAGGCAGAGGATAGTTCAGCTGCTGCTGCTGCTGTGCTCTTGTTTTGCTTTATTCCAATTGAAAAAGTTGTTGAAGGGTTTTTTTCTATTTTTTTTAAATGTGGGCTAGCAAAACTGACCTCACCTAACGCTTGATGTGTGGGAGTGTGTGTAAGTTGTTAGCATGTTGTTGCTGTTTGTTTGCTTTGCTGTTATATATGTGCGTCATTTATATTCATTTTCATGTCACGGCCAGTGCTGATAGTTTTATTTAAGCCACACAAAAAGGAAATAAACAAAACTCTTTCAGCTATACAGTAGGTAAAAGTCTGTGTGTGTAGGTGGGAAAGTGTAATACGATTGGCATTCCCTAGAACACGTACTGCAATCGCTGCTCAATCATTTTTAGTCCCATTTTAAATGTTCACATAAACGACTATCAATTGCACTCCATGGCAGTTAATATGGATCCCAAGGGACGGAAGGACGGAAGGATGGAAGGAAGGCAGGAAGGAAAGAGGGAAGGAAGGAAGCTGGCGTTGCGGTTTCCATTCTCTATGCGGGGCTATATTTTACAAATATCTCTCATCATTTGAAAAATATAATAGTGCCAGATAACCATAAATAAAATATTTTTTGTTACACGTACTGCAAATATAAATTGTCCGTTGCAATAACGCTGATAGCGCTTTACTCCTACTGTGCTGTGTGTGTGTTTGTGTGTGCAACAGCAAAATTTACAACCTTGACCCACCAAATATAAAAAAACATTTTTTGCTTCTTTCTCGCATTCGTTTTCGCTTTCCTTCCTCACAACGAGCAGAGCTGTCCAGGTAAGATACTTGGAAATGTCAGTGCAAGAGCCTAAGCAACAGACGTTGCAAGTCAACCGAGAGTGAAACTGCTTGCCTGAATTCTGTGTTCCGCAAAATATCAATTAAGATAAGTATTTGGGCGCAGAATTGAGAGAAAATAAAGCAGCATCTTTAAAATGGCAAATTAAACGAGATGTCAACAGCAATGCGAATTGAAGGATTGATTTTCGTCATTATAACTTCTATTTGCTATATATAATTGCTGAGAGAAATAATTGATCTCATTCCCATTCAGCAGCCAGCCATGTTTGATTTATGGTATTCATTTAAATTGTTGGGCAATAGATTCTAGTTTTATGTGCATTTATCTGAAACAGAAGCAACGCGATGGACTCTTTAAACTTTTCGTGATTGGCATTCAGCTGGGGAAAGTTGTGTCCGTGCAGAAAGCAGGTCATAAAAAACTATACTGTCTACTTAGAAGCGTTGCATGTGAAGCATGCAGACATTTGCATTTATATAAAACGCAGCATAAAAAATGCATCACACTCGCTTCGGGTTTTAGTTCTTTATTCAAACGGCATTCAAGCTGTCTACTTTCTCATTTTTTTATTTTTGTCATACACACATATTTGTTTGTTTTTGAACCCATGGATGGCTTGGATGGCATGGATGCACATGCTCACATTTCTCTATGCTCTTTACAAATTGTATTTATAGCAGTTGCCATTTTTCATGTGCACACACACACACAGTCGCACTTGGTATTTGTGGGTGTGTAATGTCACACTGGTCGGTCACATTACGCTTTAGAAATTTATGTTGACAGGTTTTCAATGCAGGCGCTTCGTTGTCGCAGCAGCGAGTGTCAGGTGGAACATGTTACGCATACGCCACGTTGCGCACTAATGAGGCCAAAGCACAGCACAGCACAGCACAGCAAAGCCAAACCGACGGACCGAAAGAGTGCAACAAAATGAAAATAAAAATAAAAAATAAAAAATTACCCACACTGCGGAGTGAGTGAAAATATACTTATGCATGTAGTGTGCACTTATGCATGCACTTTTTGTTTGTGTTGGCCTTCTTGGCCTGCAGCTTATTTAAATGGCGCTTAAACGAACCACAAGCAAACAGGTAAAATCAGGCGAAACTTCTGCAGTGTCTGCCGCGAAAGCACTCATCATCTGGCGCACGACCAACAGCGAGATGCCTCTTGACGAGCGCTCGCTTTGCTTTGCTTTCCACTCGCAATGCCGTTTTTATGTTTCCTCTTTTTTTATGCGTCATTTCGGTTAGCAGCAGCAGCAAAGGGCGAAGGGAGAAGGAAGAAGGGAAGCAATTTATGAGCTCTCGCCTGCAGGTTGTGTGCATGTTATTTGGTTTTGCGGCTGGGCTTAATGCCTGCTGCATAGTCTGTCCCACTTGGCAGTTTATTGCTTTACAAAATTATAGTAAATCAGGCCATGCACGAGTTGAGAAATCAAAGTTGCCAGCCAGGCGCTCCGAAAGTTTCCATCAGCAGATACAACAGTTGAAGCCAAACTTAAATTGGTTTTCCACAAAAACTTGTTGTATATATTTTGCGTGTTCTTCGTTGTTGTTGTTGTATTTCTGTGCATTCGCTTGCAAGTCACGTGACTCGCTTACTTGTGCGTTTGCATTTTCTGCATTTGAGTTTACTTAATGCTAGCAAGCACATATTGCATGTCATCAAAATTAAATAATGTCAAATTTTACATCATTTGGGTAGACGAATTCTGCTGCCCCACACGGGCATCTGGGTCGTATGCGTTACATGAACAGAATGTTATTTTTAGGTGAATACTTTAAAATGAACATTTCTGCAAAATTGACTCAAGCAAACTATTGATTAAACTATTATCTTGAAATTGCAACTAATTGAGTGCTCTAGGCGGAATAACACGGGTCGATTGGTTTGTCTATAATGCCAGGCGAAATTGCAAATAAAACGCATGTAATTGTTATTAATGGGCGCCATTAAAATGTCAAGGACTTGGCAGTTGTAACAATCAGGCAATCATAGACACATTGCGTTACTGTCCAGCCGAGATAATGATAATGGGGCCGGTTATTAAATAAATGAAAGCACTTTGCAGCGTGTGGCATGTAACCAAGCAGCTTGACAACCCTGGCAACCCTGGCAACCATTTGCAATGCCATTCTGCCAGGCCACCGAGCAGCTAAGTCGTCGTCGTCGTCGTCGTTGTTGTTGCCGTCGTCCTCGTTTGCGTCCTCGCCGTCATTACATGCGAAGTTCAATCCCACGCAATGCCACCAGTAAATGCAATTTAAATGCGAAAAATGCCTGCAACTGAGCCTAGAGAGGAGCGGCATGGAGGGGCGGGAGATTGTGAATAAGGTGTACGGGGACTAAGGAATACTTTGCAGTTCTTAGAAAATGGCATTTCTTGCCTGGAAATGGCACCATAAATAAGCAAAGCGAAGCGAAACGAAACGAAGCGTTTGTAATAGATTATTGCAAAAAGTATTGCATACCTATGGGGGCAACTGGGGAGCACAATTTATTGTTCACGGCAATAAATAAAAGGAAATGTTGTTGTGTTGTGGGTTTCGCCACAATTATAACAACAACAAGATCAACGACGACGACAATAAACTGAAACAAATGAATATTACTTAAGTGCCGAGTTTGTTGTTGCCAAATTATGAGCATTGCACAATTAAAACTTTTCGGTTTAATGTGTCTCAAGAAATAGTTAACGAAACTTTCGTTTACACTATTCTATTAATTAAATTTTATTACACTTTTCCTTTCTCCAAGCCAAATCCAACAATCTTAATTACAACAAATGTGATGCTGAGAATTCAATTACCGATAGTCTTCAACTCTTCTCAGCTGAGAAACAAATTAATGCTGAACGGAATGAACTAAATTGATTTTGGGCAAATGAATGTTTGTGCGCTTGCCAGCAAAGTTGTCAGTTGAGCCAATTCCCCGACTGCGACCAAGTATCGATTCGGACAGCGACAACTTGAATGCAGTTCGTAGCTGCTGAGACCGGTTGCAGGCTGCAGGCTGCAGGCTGCAGTTTATTACAGTTCTCTGGCTCTCTAATGACCGAAACGTTGCTCATTTTATGGCTCCATTGTTGGCCATTGCAATTATGTGGGCATTAAAGCTCAACGCTGGCAATAACAGAGAACATGTGCAAATAATTTCAATGATAAGCATAATTTATGCGTTGCAATAATGGCGACTGGGTTAGCGCCAAGGGAGAGGGACGAACACTCGAGTAACTCGGCCAACTTGAGCACTGGGCGCTGGCCAATATTTGAATACGGCAACTGTGTTTGCTCGTTGAGGCAAAATGGGTCAATTGTGTGGCCAAGCAATGCAGCAACGGAAAAGGAAAGCAAAGGGCAGAGAGCAAGAGAGAGAGACACAGATAGGGAGAGAGGGAGAGGGGGAGAGTGAACTATTGTGTGTGTGGGAGTGTGTGTGTGTGTGTGTGTGGCATGCACCCTCTGACTCCTAATGCCGACACACCTGTCCAGAGTGAGTAATTTGCTGACATCAATTACAATTTCATTGCGTTCCTGACATTCACTCACCTCGCCGCCCCGCTCGTGAGCCGCCTTGCTGAGGCGATAGCAACGATCTATGCCAATGGTGCATATGGCTGGATTACACTGCGTCAAATAACGCCCACTGCCGCAGCCGACGTCGCAGACCACCGAGCCCGGCTCGAGGTTGCCCAGAAATTGTGCCACTCTGGGGCGCGGCGGTCGCGACGGCTCCTCGCAGTGCTCGTAGACATCGTGAACGTAGGCACGTTCCAGAGCCGCCGAACGGCCGCTGGCATCGCTTGCTGAGGCCGATGCAGACAGCGATGTTGTTGTGGATGTTGTTGAGGCAGCTGCTGCTGTTGTTGCAGTCTTTGTTGCTGTTGTTGCTGTTGTTGCTGCCTCTGCTTGAGACTGTAACTTTGCTGTCTCTGTGGCTGTTGCTATTGTTGCTCCCTCCGTTGCTGTTGTTGTTGCTGCTGTTGTTGATGCCGCAGCTATTGTCGGCTGTGCCGCTGTTGTTGTCGGCGAGATAACCGTGGGCGCCAAGTTAGCCGCTTGTGTTATGCTAGACGCCGCATTTGTTGCAGTTGTTGTTGTCAATTGTTTGGTCATTGCTGCTGCTGCTGGCGTTGATATGGGAATTGTTGTTGTTGTTGCACTGCACTTTCCAAATGTCGTTGACAGGCAAGCCTCATCTGCAAGTGTGAAAAAGAAAGACATAGGAAATATGAGTGCCTTGCTTTCATTGCCTTCAGGTGCATGTCTTAAGAGTGAAGTTTTTAACTGTCTAACATTCTAAGCAACACTTTTGAACACATTTGTCGCCAAACTAAAGCTTATCTATAAATAAATTGAAATACAAATCAGATGCCATCAGTTTGCTATTATTATCCATACCTCACTGTTTGCTTATCAACTCCCTTGTTTGCAGACCAAAAGGTTCGAAGCTCTTCATTAAAAGTCCATAAAAGCGGCATCGAAAAACAGCGAAAAGTTTGCATTGGCAAACAATAGTCGTGTGCTGCATAAGCCAACTGCATGGTTATTTATAATGTGCCAACAATTTGTATAATTAATGCAATTTGGTTGGCTTAATAGGAGCCATAAACTCAAAAGCTGCCACCAATATTGCATGTTGTGTGTGGGAGTTGTGGTTAGTTGGCACGAGTATTATTATTATTGTTCTTGGTTGTTGTTGTTCCCGAATGCATGACATCAAGTCGTAAAATCGTTGCAACGTCAGCAAAGCCCACACACACACATGAAGAACAAACATCACACACGCGTTTATGGAAAATTCTTGTCAACGCCGTCATTGGGCAACTTGCATACCGGAAATGTAAAACTGCATGGCATGAGTTTGCATTGTTGTTGACATTTTATAACTGTATTTCCGGTACCAGTTACCGTTACAGTTACCGTTGTTGCCAACACTACTTGCTGTTGCTGTGGTTGTTGCTGCTGCCTGCGTTGCTAAGAACTTGTTAGCCAAGTAAATTGCATTAAAAGCAGGCACAAGAAATACGCGAGAACTCGACAGTTGCAACAGCACCTGGAGGTCAGCGGGGGGAAGGGGACAGAGGGAAGTGGTGCAGCCGATGCAGTAGTCAGTGAGCGAAGCGGACGCCAAATCGCATTAGCGCTATAAAATGCAATTATAATTGAAATCAGATTAAAAGCAAATATAATGGCAACAATGACGCAGCAGCTGCACTAAGTGGGAGGATAGCACAAAGTGCACAAAGTGTGTAGCTCTGCGTGTGTGCGTGTGTGTGTGTGTGGGTGTGTGGGTGTGTGAATGAGTGTTAATGAGAGCATGTGCGGGTGTTAATAAGCGTGTCAAATGAGCTGTAAATGTATTTTATGACATTTTAATTAAATACGCTGCTGACCTTTCGCACAAAGCAAACGCCAGTGGCTGCAAATGATCAAAATACTCGTAAAGCAGATAGTAATCTCTGCTTAAATACGCAGCACACACAGCACAATAGTTTGCTGCTAGAGTAGCGACGAAGATTTCGTTGCTTTCAATATATGCGTCAGCTGGAAATCATTTCTGAATCGATTTATACTAATTACCTGTCGGAATTCGGTGATGCATAGAATTAACCTAACAATAACACGGCAATTAATCATTCAACTAACATTTTACTACACAAATTAGTTACAGCTTTGTTTGGGGAACAAGTAACTTGTAAGTCCCCGAACTCGATTGCCTGATAATGAAGTTAGAACTAACATTTTTCAATATACTTTTGTAGATACGTGTATTGAAGAGTCCTTGCCACAGCGTAATGAACATTCATTAATTTATCAACGTGATACATTTTTGCAATTCGACTACAAACGAATATTACACATACGCACCGTCGTACCATGCGTATGCATAATATTTTGTGGCTTGTAAGTGCGGTTGTTATGCGTATGTCTGTGTGTGTGTGTGTTTGTGTGTGCTTACCTTTTGTTAGGCCGTTGGTGCGCTGATAACTCGCATTCAACAACGCCGACGACGTCAGTTCCGCTGATAACATGCGACGCAAGCAGGACGTGGGACGAGAAATGACTTTACGAGATTGCCAATAGGCAGAGGCTGTTCTTGTTGTGGTTGTTGTTGCTACTACTGTTGTGGTTGCTGCTGTTGTTGCTGTTGTTGTTGCTGATAATGATGTTGACAGCGATGAAGAGGAAAACGAAAATGACAACGACAACGACGGCGACAACGACGACGACGTTGACGACGACGACGACGACGACGCGTCAGAAAATCAATGTGCATGCATAATTTAAAGTCAGTTGGTTTTTGGGGCCCAACGCAAGGCGGCACTTGGATTTTGTTATCGCCTGAACCGACACCGAAACAGACACCGAATTTTTCCGACAACGAGGACGACTGCGACGGCGACTGCGACGGCGACAACGACAACGATTGAGACTACGATTTCAATGGCGTATTAGACGCTGGCTATGAGTTGTCGTTGGGTTATTTTTAGATTTTCCAACCGGGGCACGTTTTATACGATAATTTGCTCAATTTCGTTTTGAAATCTATCATTATAGCAACTACACTCCGTAATTGCTGTTGTTGTTGTCGTTGCTGTTGCTGCTGCTGCTTCTGCTGCTGTTGTTATTGTTGTTGTTGTTGTTGTTGTTGTTGCTGTTGCTGCTGTTTGCTATTGCTACTGCTGTGGCTAAGGACACGGACACGGACATGGACACGCGCTCGCTCACACACAAAATAGGATACACAAAATGCTTTCCACTCCCGCTTCAGCTCCTGCTGCTGCTGCTGCTCCTTGTGCTTCCTTTGTTGCTGTTGCTGTCAATGTGCCTGCCAAGCGACAGCCTGCCTCTGGCATATGACGTTCTCTTTGTGCGTGTGTGTGTGTGTGTGTGTGTTGTTTGCGTATGCGTGTGCGCGTGTTTGTGTGTGAGTTTCTGCTTCTTACAGGCACTTTTCACTTGCACTTTTCACCAGCGATTCAATTCGTTTCGTATTCCGCCTGCTCTCTTCTTGCAATTAATTGCAATTTTTCGCTTCAGTTTCCCATTGCGAATTCTAGGCCATTGGCAATTGGCGCTTTAATTTTGGTTAATATAAATACACACACAGAAATACAGCGTGAGACTGTTTCTTTCACTCCGTTTGCGTGTGTGCGTGTGTGAGTGAATGTTGTATGTTAAGTGTGTGCGTGTCTCTGTGTGCTTGTGACTGTGTCTGTGTCTGCTTCTGTTTCTGTTTCAGTGTCTGTGTGTATTTGGGGTGTGCGCGTTCTCGATTGCCGCTGCCGTGTGTGTATGCCATGAGTTGACGTCGCGTACTGGCCACGAAAGCACGCGCATATCCTTTTGTTCAAGGATGTTGTTACCATGTGGATTGCATTCGCCGAAGCTTTCGCCCATAACTTGCCGAAAGCTTCGCCCCACAGCTGTTGCCAGAGAGGGAAAGTGTTCGTGAGCGACAGAGCGAGAGAAAGAAACGAAACGAAACGAAACGAAACGAGCCCCGACGAGAGGAATCGAAAGGACAGAGCAGGTAGAATGCGTGCCTCTGATGATCCTTTTAATTGCGAAAATTTTAAACAATTATCGTAATTGTACTCAATTCATAAACTATTTGGATTCGCAATTCTTTTGTGTGGTTTCGACTGCATGACTGAATGTTGCTCCTTTTTTTTTATTTGCGAGTAACACAAGCGTATGCATAAAATATTTATATTTTAATTGTACACAGCCTAAAGATTAAACAACAATGGAATTTCATAAGTTGCGAATGGGATTTCGTGCTGTCGCTGCCTAAAAATAGCCAAACGTCGGGCCAATTAAAATAAAAAGCTTAATGGCTTTGTTTGTTTCCCTACGTCAGACTGTCAAATTTCATGAATGAATCCCCAGCAGCAGCGATTGAAGACGAAGCGCGACGGCGACAGCGACACAAGCTGAACAGAAATAGAAATAGCAACAAGAAACAGCAACAGAAACAGAAACAGAAAAGCAGCAGCAGTAACAGAAACAGAAACAGCTAACGTTGAATAGATAGC
The DNA here is from genome assembly GCA_035047445.1 of Drosophila siamana. NCBI lineage: Eukaryota > Metazoa > Arthropoda > Insecta > Diptera > Drosophilidae > Drosophila > Drosophila siamana. The sequence continues at coordinate 7,660,985 of JAWNPP010000004.1, read as the reverse complement.
GAAGCTTCGTCAAGTTGACTGTTCGCTAAAAGTGGTAACTGAGAGGGCGGAGCGGGCGACGCAGGTCGGGAGGGGGTGGAGGGGGGACCAATCCAAAATAGTCATGTTCCGATGAAATAGGCGAAAAATAGCACACAGAGTTCTTGATATTTTGCGCAGCGCAGACTCTACACTGACTGCCACACGCGTTCGCACACTCACACACACACACACACACACACACACGCACACACACACAGTTAGGCGTATACGTAAGCCATGCCTCCCGCTTGCACTCCTCTCGCGCCTGATTACTTTTGATGAATGAAAAGCTTTTTGTTTGGCCTGCCGTTATCTGCCTGCCGTAGGGCGGCGACTTCTTGCCCCGCTGCCAGCCGCCTTTGTCTACAAAGCGTGGAAATTTTCGTTGTAGTTTCATCAAATAAGGGTCGACTGACGACGACGACGTTCTATAGTAGTAAAAGCTAAGCAAGGCTGTGTGAGTTTTTGGCTTTTCGCTGCGACGGTGGAGCGAGAGAAAGAGGTGCTGGCAATGCAGGGGGTGGGGGGAGGGGGTTGGGGTCTTAACTGGTTGCCCGAGCGTCATATGGCTTTTTTTGTAAGCATGACTAATATAATCAAATGGGCGAACGCGGCTCTGGATGTGGCGTCGACATTTTTGGCGACATGCCAATGAGTTTAGCAAATGCGAGTTGAGCGCCCCCGACGACAGATAACCTTAAACAAAATATTGTGCCCCCCAGGGTGCGGGGGACGAGGACGACGACGACGACGACGACGACAGCATGTGTTGATGTCGTCACAAAAGCCATGGTGATTCATACAGCCGGCAATGTTTGCTTTCCGTAACGTTTTATTGCTCTCTTGGCGTGTGACAAATGATAGGCAGCCTTCGCAGCCTCCGCATCTTCCGCATCTACCGCTTCCCACGTCCAGCTCTCTATCGGCTTCCCACGCACAATAGCAAAAAATGGGGCGGCAAGGGTAGGTGGGGAGACGTGCAATAAACAGATGTCTCAATTGTTATTGTTGTCGCAGAATCCACAAGTTTAGCAACTGTTTTTCATATATGCTTAAAATTGTAAAAGTTTTGCTCGCCCTAATGACACTATGCTAATCGAGCTGGTTTTGAATCCAGTAGTATGCATTGGCAGCATCTGCATCTATTTGGCATTTAGGAATTATATTATTTATACGACTCCTGCGTCCCAGACGGCTTCGCTTGGCTCTGTGGCCTGGCACGGCTGGCATTCAGACGAATGCGGCATCATTAGCAGTACTCCAGTCATAAATCATAGACAATATACTTGGGCGTATGGCGGGGGTGAGGACATGTATGCAGGATATATGGACTGCACTGCTAATAATGTCACGTAGCAGAGCTTTGGACAGCCAAGTGGCGCACACTTCACTTCACTCCGCTTCACTTCGCTACACTTCACATCACTTTAAGCCGCACTCGACCCCAAATTCAACTTAACGCTGGCAATTATGACAGCAATCCCATCAGCTTTTCAGTTCTTAAGTGCAATTAGCAGAGCTTCAACTTCAACTAAAAATAGATGAAATGCAGCCCAACGTTGCGCTCCACTATCTGTCTATGTGGTGGCAGAAACACACTCAGTTAATGGGCAAATAATAAATAAACTTATGTCACTTAAACTTTTAGCGAAATTGCATAATCATCATATACATTTATTAGGATAATGTGGAGCACCACACACTTGTTATTTATGTTGGAATTCAAATTTAATTACGCCAAGTAAGTGAGTGTGTGCAACAGTTTTCACATCGACCCCTTAATGCCCTGCATTTCAACAGCAGAGACAGCTTCTAATTTAAACTCTAATCTGCTTGCGTTGTACACATGTTTTCCATTTGCACAGCGCAATAAGACAACACACTTAGAGCACACCTGTGTGTGTGTGTGTGTGTGTGTGCAGGGTATAAAAATGTGGCAAAAATTATGCATAAACATGCGCAACAGCAAATACGAAACACAAAATATTTCGCTTGTTATCTGATTTAGGGAAAAGCAAATCTGCTCGGCTACAAGACACAAATAACACAGCCAAAGAAGCAGCTCGCGAATGTCCTTGTGCTCGCCTCATTGTGTTGGTGTGCGTTTGTGTGTGTGTGTGTGTGTCGGCAAATGGTGTGCAAATTACGCCGGAAAAGCGCGGAAAACAAGGCGCCTACACACAATAACTTCTTCTTCTACGTCTTCTGCGTCTTCTGCGTTTTCTGGTTATTGTTGTTGCTGCCGCTCTTTGCTGCTGGCGACGGACCTCGAGCTGTTGCCCCAAAAAGTATGCAACACAAAATTTGCGCGCATACCACGTACTACTTGCTATCCAGATAAAACTTGTCGGCATAACTTAACTGTGGTTTGGCCACCCGCCACCCACCACTCAGCACCAGCCCGCATCCCCTCCCCTCCCCCCAACCCCCTCAATGTTCGCTTCTAATGCTTGGCGCGTGGCGACGGCGGTTAAAAACGACGCCATTTTGAGTGGTCGCGTGTTCTTCGGCGGCCTTGCAATGTTGCTTGTTCATTTTGTAATTTCTTTTTGGTTTTTTTGCCGTTTGTTTTTTTTTTTTTTGTTTTGGCGATACTTATATCAAGCATATAGTTGATATCTTGTTGCGCATTCTCTCATGTGCCACGGTCAATGCTCGGGGTGGACACTGGAGGCCTGACGTCAGCATCGTCAGCAACGCACACAGAGAGAATGGCAGGACTCCGCCCACTTTCAAGGCCAAACAATGGGCGCCAGCGTCAGTGTCGCGTGACGCAAAAGGATATTGAGTTTTCTTTTATTCTCTCTTTAGGAGCCTTAGACGATTTTCCTTAATAGCCATTCACTTGTCACGTGTTGACACAGCCAATTAGAGTTGCCGTTACAAAGCTCGCCGCCGCTGAGCTTGAACTTGCGTTTAGCTTAGCCAATACACGAACCAAAGTGCTAAAGTTCTAAAAGCAAACTGCACAGGGTTGTTTCAACTGCCGCGTTTAGCTTAAATATTGAATAGAATGCAATTTTATTTCCCATTTCTGTTTATTCAAGTCTTAAATGGCATCTAGTTATTGGTTCGTTCATATAGATAAGTTGGTAAGTTTTCAACAAACAGACGTTGCAGCATAGCGCTGAATGCACGTTCTTCGGGTTTTGACTAGAAGTGGAGCGGAAGAGGAATCGACGACGACGACGACGACGACGACGATTCCACTCAGAAGCGCGTTATCTTGCTGTGCTCCGGCGAGGGCGGCAGCGAGCAGACCGACGAACGCGACGGACTTTGCTGTGGTCGCGGCGGTGGCCGTTGCGGATTGATGTTGGCGTTGGCCTGGCGAAGATTGGCAAAGAATTGCTGGCGCCTCGGGCCACCGCCGCGCAAAGGCAACGTTGGTATTTCGCTCGGCGACTGATGATTCATTTCCTCCTGCGAACAGTGCCGCATGGCGGGGTTCACACACTCATAGACGCTCTGCGAAAGCAACGCATGTACTAAGAATACTATTTGATTTCTTTCAACTCACCTGCTCCGAGGAGTACTGATTGTTTTGGGCAAAGGCCAGGGACGTGAGCGAGGGCAGCGCCTGGGCGATGTCGGAGCGTTCAATGCCGCGCACAATGAGAAACGTGCGCGGTATGAGGATGCCCACCAGCACAGCCCAGCCACTGGCCTGCAGTCCCAGTGGAATCGCCGCATCCCGCCACTCATCGCCGAACAGCGAGAGCGTTATCCAGACGCACCAGATGATCAGCATCAGCACGGCACCAATCACAATCAGAATGCCCTCGCGATAGTTGCGCTGCGATCGATAGATGAACGGCACCAGGCTAACGAGACAGCAAAGCAGCAGAAAGTCATAGGCCAACAGTCCCCAGAGCCAGCGGCCATAGTAGATGTTCTCGCAGGAGACGCTCTCGGAGGCCATGTGCATGATAACCAGCAACTGCACCGACATGCCCACCTGCACACAAACACTGAACGCACAGATGACGGCCTGAATGTAGCCATTGACGTGCGACAGAAAGCCGCCCTCGGAGCCAATCGAGGCCAGCATGACGGCACGGCAAAGCAGCAGCGAGAAGACAAAGCAATAGACCAGCGTCATGATGAACACACGCACCGCGCACAGCGTGTTCAGTGTGTGGACGTCCTCGAAGGTGACGTGCGAGTTGCGCTGCTCGCCCACGTACTCCATGGAGAAGGGCACAAAGGAGCAGAAGACAAGCACCAGCGAGAGCAGCAGCAATATGGAGGTGACAGGATTGCCCTCGAAGACGTCGCCCAGCGAGATGCGCACCACAATGAACACGAGAATGGCCAGCGTGGCAATCAGGCCCAGAATGGCAGCCGTCAGGCCCGTTGCCACCCAGGTGTCCAGTTTGATGCGCCAGAACATCACGGACTCGCCATCGAACACAAACGGATGGCGGCGATTGTCGCCCGCCGTGTATTGACAGTTGAACACCAAGCCGAACTTGGTCTTCAGCTCCAGGCTGGTGTTGTTGCTCTCGGGATAGTGATAGTAGGTGGTGCCATTGGACACAACGTTCTCGGTGGCAATCTCACGCAGCTCCATGCGTGACTCACCCGTTATCACGTCCAACAGCTCCAGTTTCTTCTGATACATCTGGAAGGTGGTGGTGGAGAGTTTGCGCATGTGCAGCAAGGCCAGCAGCTCCAAGATGTCGTGATGATGGCGAAACTCTGGCGTGCGCCAGTCCTCAATGAAGTTGAGGAAGTTGAAGCAGCTCTCGAGCACATACAACTCCTCATCGCGCTTGCAGTGCTGGGCCAGTGAGCTGCGCAGCCAGTTCATCAGGTCGACAATGGGACTGGCCAAGGCGAGTACACGCGATAGCACCACAGTCTTCCCAACGAGCACCTCGTCCAGCGTTGTGGGCATTGTGTCCAAGTCATTGGCGCGCAGTTCAATCTCATTCTCCATCAAGATGTACGCCTTGTTGGGTAGTTCTGTGCAAAGAGAAGCTATAAACACAACCTGGACACATTGTCGAGTGTGTCGCTTACCTTCCAGGAATGTTTGATCGGTGCGCTCCGTGGGCACAACGAACAGAGTGCCGTTCTCCTTGAAGTGTCTGGGCATTTTGTTGCCAAACAATATGTAGACATTGTCGTCGCTCTTGAAGTGCATCAGACACATGTTCTCGTGGCGTGCCGCATCCATGAAGTCATTGTACACATCCAGTGCCTCGGTTATGATCTCCACCGAGGCAATCTTCTCGCCCCAGGGCATCTGATGCAGCAAATGCGCCACTTTGGGGAAGAGGTAAGAACGTGTTGTGGGTATGGGCCACACATTGTATTCCAGATCGCGAATGATCGACTCTAGGCGCTTGTAGAGATCATAGTCGAGGAAGATGCCAATGGAGTACGTGGTGCATTGCTGCAAGTATTGCACCTCCTGTATCAACAGATTCTCTGCCAGGCTGGCGTTTTCCACTCTTATGGCACGCACACCTAATCAAAGCGAGCAGTGAGTGAGAAGCAAACCCAAGCGAAACTTGAACTCTCTCGCTCTACTTACCAACTTCAAAGTCCGCTGTAATGAGATTGGCCTGGTTCACGCGATTGATGACCAACAGCGCCGAGGCAGGATCGCTGGTCAGCACACTGAGCAGCACATCGCCCTCGATGATTTCCACAAACTCGTGCTGCCGGCGCACAATTCGCTCCCCTTCTGCACTGCTGACGGCCAGCTGCAGTCCGTTGATGCAGATTTCAGGCACTAAACTTCCTGCTGCGGTTGTGCCGCCATAACTACTGCTGCTGCCATCGCTGCTGCCCGTGGTGCCCTCGGTGGTGGAGGATATTAATGGTGCCAATTGTTCACCTATGCTACTCGCTTCGTTCGTTGTCATCATCGTCGTCGTTGTTGATGCTGCTGCTGCTGATGCTGCTGCAGTTGTTGTTTTCATGGTAGTGCTGACGGGCTGCGGTTTCGTTATGCGCAACGGTAGCGACTTTTTAGTGGGTGGTGCATCCGATGCGCTGCCTGCGGCATGGCTGTGAGCTATGCAGAGCACTGTGATGGCGATTAACACTGCAATGAAATAATGGCAATCAATTAATTGCATCCCACGACTGCAGTTCGTTGGCTTAAAATTTATAGTTTACAGAAAAACTTCACTTTGCAGACTTTCTTTATAAAAAAACTACTTAAAGTATTTTGAGCAGACAACTTTTTGAGCACTATTTTGTAAAGAAGATTATAGCTATTATTGTATGTATTGAACACTAACATTTCAATAAAACTTCTTTTGTATTTTCTTCGATTTAAAAGTCTTGGCCAAAGTCTAAACCAAGCTTTATATGCATAGCATATACACGAAGACTGCGACTAAGTTTAGTGTCTCTAACTCTGATAGTCAAAAAATATATTGCATATTAAAGTAGTTTAATTTCAATTTAAATATAAAATGCACATTGCTTCAAAGGCTATACGAATTTAATAAAATTGAATTTCTTAAATATATATATATATTCATTTAATAGTTGCTTCAATGAAATGCTCACCCAATTGTAATGGCGATTTGCTGCCTCGTTGCATGCCACTCAACATGACCTTCATTGTTGAGATTTTATATGAGTGTTTTAATTAAAAAATTCTCGCAAATTAATTGTTAACTTATTTTCGTCGATTTCGTTGTACAGCGTTCAACATTTATGGACAATTAGCAGCATTTTAGTGTCTCTATATATGTGCACAGTAAACTGTGCAGTAAAAAGAAGTTATTGCAAATTGTTAGAAATAAAACCGGGTGGAAAAAAAATGCAAGAAATAAATGCGGAATGCGAGCGAGCTACGAGTATTTAAATTGTTATGCATTTCACTTCTATTCCGTGCAGAATTTCAGCTTTTTGCCATTCTGTTTCTTTTTTTTTTTTTTCTTTGCCTTTGGACTTTCTCGAAGAGTGTTGCACTTTAATCGCATTAAAAATTGTCACACTAATACACAGACACACACGCACACATACACTCACGACACACACACACACAGACACAGACACAGAAGCACGTTAAAGTACACAGTGAGCTGGCAGAAGCTTTGGCTTGGCTTAGTTCCCTTCCTGCTGGTTCTCTTGGCTCTTCTTCCGTTCGTATCAGTGCAAAGTAATGTGCGCTGGCACATATTTTTTAGTTTTTCATATTTTCATTTCATTTGTAAATGGCCCGCAGAAAATGTGCCAGCCACAAAAAGAAAATCGATAGGTATTTTTTCTGGGGAACTTATTACGCTCGGCACTGATATGCCATGCAAATTGGCTTGTTAATGGGGCAGAGTTTCCTTCTCCTCCTTGTTGAAATCAATATAGTTTGCGAATATGAAAGAGTTACAAATATATATGTATTTATTGTCAGCACACACGACTCGAATATGATCTGTAACTGCGCTGAGCTGTGGCTCAACTACCAAACAACACTCATAAAAAAAGAATAAAACTAAAACTGAACGCTTGAGCAATTTTAGGGTCAATTAAACGTTTCGGGTTGTCGTTTTATATTTGCCCAGTGAAGTACGCAGACGTGGCACAGCAGACAGAACACAACAGAATTCGATTCGATTTATTTATTTTTATTCTAGCTTTAATTTGTACTCGCATTCTATTTGCTTTAGTTTTTGTTATATCGCGGATAGACAATCAATTTGCGTTGCGCCTGCCAACGGGTGCAGCTTTGCAACTGCAACTGCTGCAACAACAACTGCGGCCGCACCGCACAATTTGTTAACAAAACCCGCGTCGCGTTTGCAATTATGTTCTATTGGTTTTCGCTTGTTTTTTCTTTTTTTTCTGTTCTTTCTTTAGTTGTTGTGTTGTTTGTGTGCGTTCAGCTTCTCACCGAGTTCCGTGCGTTTGCAACCGACAGAGCAAAGAGCCACCCCCGTAATGTTTTGCACCTGTTTCGGTTGTTTGTTTTTTGTTTTGGCCAACTTGCTGTAGGCCGACACATTAGGCATTACGGTTCCGTTGTTATGGTTATACTACTGCCACTCAACCGCGAAATGCACTCAATCGAGTTGAGTGGAAATGTTGTCCATAATTGCAAAAATCAACTAAACACGTAGTGTGTAGTTTATGACGTGTTTTGAGTTGCTGCCACGACACCCTCTTGCTGTTGACTTGTGGCAACCCCTTGAAGTTCAAATATTGGTCATTACAATTAGGCAGCTGATTGAAGCAGGCGTTGAGTTACACGCACCAACTTTTCGAGCAGTTATAAAGGTTAAAGCGCGCTAAGAACTTTGGGCTAGAATAAGAACTTGTTTTGCCAGTTGTGGTAATAATTTCAATATTAATTATTTCAGAAACTGAACTGAACACTGGCATCCGTGGCAAAGGGAATGCAAAAAGCGGTTTTCAATGCGCTTTGGGCATTGACATTGCCAGCAGTTTTGACAGGTATTCGAACGCGTTTCCGGTTAACGCTGTTTTGCATAACACTTTTAATTAATGTCATCAGTTCTAAGCTCTGCTGTCGAAACACTTGGCCCCGAGGCATTTACATTGGGCATTGCATAAGTTGTAATTTAGCCACTGTCCACTGTCCGTCCCTCTGACAGACTTTGTGCACTTTAATTGCAATTGGGCCAGAGTGACATGGCCGTTGACAGTTTTGGTCAATTTCGGGCCAAATTGTTTATGCAATGTGCAAAGGGACTGCGACGAGTGCGACAAGAGCAGCATTCAGCCTTGCCAATCTGCTTATTTGTAACCACTCTCGAGTAACGGGACTTTGTTCGCTTTACAGTTAGTTATTCACACGACCACGTTCACGTTTCTGTCTCAACTGTTTGGGCCGCAGCACTCGCAGCACTCGCAGCACTCGTAGACGCAGCCGTAAGCCCATAAAAATGCAAGAGCTCAGTTTAAGGGTTAGAGAGAGAGAGAGAGTGTGTGGGTGTTGTTGCATCCACTCACTCACTCACTCAGCCACTCACTCACTCATTCATTCAGCCAGTCATTCAGTCATTCATTAGACATATAATTATGCCTAGTTTTGGTGTCAGCTCTGCGTGGCATCTGCTTTGTATTTAGCTAGCATTGTAAGTCTCTCCATCTTTCGCAGTCAATATATTATGCAGTTATTAGTGACACCAAGGGGCATTACTTGTACTTACATATGCGCTGCTCTGGCATTATATGGGTCAGCAGCGAAGTGAGCACTTTGATGTCCACCAAAGGTCTGAACATCTTTCAACCCGCTGCGAAAAGTATAGCAAAAAAATTCCAAATAATTGGTGTTGTGGCTTTTGTTTTAATTAAGTAAAATGAAGACGCATTTAACAAATTTCATTTGGTAAAAATGATCCAAACATTTTGTTGCAGTACCTATGCTTTACTCCACTCGCAGCAAATTCCATACGTGGCATGCGGCACAAGACGTTAAAATTTAGCATGATCCAAAGAAACTAAACCGTAACGCAATCTATTATTTACGAAAATTGTCAGTTGGATTAGTGTGTGCTTTCCTGGTGTTTTGAATTTGTAATTGGTTCGTTAGCTCGGTTTAATCAATCACTGCTGTGTGTGTGTGAGTGTCTCTCTCTCTCTCTCTCTCTCTCTCTCTCTCTACTGTCCATCGCCGGCGCCTTTGTTAATGTGCTGTATTGGCAGCTTGGGTCGCGACGACTGCAGAGGAGCTCGAGCTGTGGTGCTGCCGCTGAACTTAACATCACTGTCATCGCTGTAAGAGGACATCTCATCGGAGCTGTATTGAAAGTTGTCAATCTCAATCTCATCCATGCTATCAACAGGTGTCTCAATCTCAACATCGAGAGCATCACCTCCAGCTGATGGTGAAGTAACATGTGACTTCGACTTGGCCATCTCGTTGACAATTGGCACCCCAGCCAAAGTGCCGGAGCCGGAGCTTGGCTTGGTGCTCAATTCGATGGCAGAAATGCCGGTCATTGAATTATATTTTGGCTGTTCATCCTTAAGATCAGTTAGCTGCATTTGTGTGCAGAAGCGCTGTATTTGCCCCAACACTTCACGCACACCCAGCGCCGATGACTTGACACTGAGGCTCTGATCCGACGACGACTGTCGCTCCTCAATCTGCGGTTGGGTTGGCGTCTTTGAAGTACTGCGGCAAGCACAAGGATTCTGCGCTTTCGCACACTCCCTGGTCAATTTCTTCAGACTGCCCGGGCCCAACTTCGCAGCGGCCAGCTGTTGCTTAACACTCTTCTGATTGATCGCAGCCGACTGTTTAGCAACTCTGGTGGTGGTGGTGGTGGGCACTGCAGCAGTGGCGAGGTTAGCCTGTGATGCAGCGGCCACTTTGTTTGAGGATTGCTTGCCGGTTATCATCGTCTGATGCTGGTAGAACATCTTGTCGTATTCCGATTTCATGCACAAATACCGAAAGTGTCGGGTGTTCTCCTCCCCATAGTGCATGACCTCTGTGCATAGAGAAAAAGTTTTAAGTTTTAAGAGACGTTATTTAATCATCAACAAGTACTCACTGTTTGTAACTTCCGTCTGCAGTTTAGCCAAATGATCGTTGGTCGTCTTCAGTTCATTCGAAAAACGCTCCATTTTGCTGGACAAATCGCGAAAATTGCGACTGACTACATCACAAATGGTTGTCTGCGAGATTGAAAGTGAAAGTGAAATAAGTAGGCGAAAGAAAAGCGTTTCCTTGCACTCACTCTCACGGCTGTTTTAACAGTCTGGCGTATAAGCTCAAAGAACTCTTCGGGATCATCGTCCTTGTCCTCCTCGTCGATGGTTGCCTGCATCTGCAAGCCACGATGTTGCTGCGAATGTCCCTGACGCTGATGTTGTTGCTGGTGTGCTTGCTGTTGTTGTTGATGTTGCTGACGCTGTTGCTGCTGTTGTTGCTGTTGTTGTTGCTGTTGTTGTTGATGTTGTTGCTGTTGCTGCTGATGCTGGTGCTTGTGATGCATTGCATTGATGTTGCTAGTGTTGATCGGATTCAGCTGCTGCTGCTGATGCAACTGATGCTGCAACGGATGCGGATGCGGATGCGGCTGACTCTGATGCGAATGCGTGTGCTGTCGACGCACGTTCATGTTGCTCGTATTAATGATCATATCCTTGTCGGAGAGCTCAACAGCACTCGGCTCCATGTCCATGTTCTGTGCGTAGACAGTGCGCTGAGTGATTTGCATGGGCATTCCCTTGGCATGCGGATGATTGTGAGCATGCGGATGCATGTGACCGTGCACCTTACCCGCATCCGATGCCACAAAGTGAACCTTCTGCGGCTGGTTCTGTATCGGCTGGCGAGCGCTCGGCTTGTTGCGGCGGTTCGACATCGAGCCGTATGGCATCGCCTGTGTGGAGGCCACCTGCATCTGGATGGGCATGTGCGACGTCTTCGATGGCTGCGACACAATGCTGTTGTTGGCAGCTCGCATATTGGTGGAATTCAGCGGTACATTTGTGGTAATATAATAATCATTGGCCGTCACATAGCTGCGCTGGGTGCGCGCGTCCCCCTGACGCGAGGAGGCGACCCGCATGGTTGCCGTCTTCGTCATGCCCGGCTGAGCCATGTTCTGAGGTCGGCCCGGCTGCAAGGCCTCCAGCTTGGTGCCGTACACCTCTTCGATGCCTTTGCGCCGATTCTGGCGCACCATTGTGTTGTTGTTTTTCTTTTGTCGGAGATCGTCTGCTTTGCCGGAGTTTAGGGGAAGACTTACCGCCGAAAAAAAAAGGATGGGGAACAACTAATTAGACAGGGCTAGACAAGTTGCGTGTGTGCAATTTTCACCAACAAAACTTATTGCTTTGTTAGTGCAGTATAGTAGTTTTTAATTGTAAACTAAAATCTAGATAAATGTTAAAATTTTTAGTTAATTCACATTTGTATATATCCAACTGAGGGTTAAGCTAAAATGACTTGACAGCAAAAAAATGATAGCGTGATATGATGGCATTTGCATTGCTCACTTTGTTTCGAGAACAGCCAAACGAAAAACAAAACACAGACGTGTTCACAACGACAATGAAGATTATATTTTTGCTTTCTATTCTCATCGTCGCCATGCTGATGAGCTCCTTACACTTCCTGCTGTACACATGTGTGCATTTGATCTTCTTAAAGGAATTTACGTAAATTGAATTTATCGCTTAACTTTGCGCCCCGCTCGGCGAGTGTGGGAAAAGCCAATGACACGCCATGATGTTCAATGTTTGCTGCTTTTCATTTTGCCGGAAATGTTTGTTTGATTTCTTCAAATCAAAATGCTAATGAGCTCAGCTCAGCTCCGCTCCGCTCCGTTCCGCCCTGCCCTGGTCTGGTCTGGTGCTTTGGTTAGTCTGATTGCGATGTTTAAAGTGGTTACTTGGTTGGTTGACTGCTTGGATTTGCGTATATAATAAGTACAAATATGTACATTTATTTTCGCCTCTTTCTTTTCGTTGTTATATATATTTTTCGTATTAGATTACTTACCTTTGAACCGTTGTGGGTGTATCAACTGAGCGTTTGGCAGTTCTTGTTGGACGCATTTGGAATTTTAAATGCCAGTCTAAGTGCTACACTTGCGTGACGTGATGGCTTTAAGGCAGAAAAATCCGAAAGTCTGTGCTCCCAAAATAACGCACTTTGCCTCAGGTTACAGACGCCAAAGTCCTCAAGAATGGTTTGCCACGAACGAAACAGAAAGAAGGCCACATAATTGGGTCAGTTGTCTGTTGTTGGGCCTGTTTACAGTCTTAGGGAGCTTTGAAATCAAAACCAAGCCGCATGTGCCACACCATTTAGATTCTTTGCTCATTATGCAAATTGCGCATACGACGTGTGTGCGCTGGCGGGACAACGGCGCATGTCTCTGAGCATTATAATGTACAATAGTTGGCAAGCTGTTGCATACGATAAGCAAGGACACACACGCCACGCCACGCCACGCCAGCGCTCATTCACAATTACAATGGCTGTTGGAAAACTGCAGACAGCAAGCATTGAAGTCGACCAAACTTTGCCTTTCCCTATCTTTGCAGCTTGCCCGTAAGTTTAAAGTGATATCATGCTATAAACAAACACATGTGCACGTACTTATCTGGCCCACTGTGGTCAGTGTAGACGAGCACATTTAACTGGTTATAAACGATTCATGCTCTGCCAACGACAGTCGACATTTTGATAACTTATGATTTTCTATGGCAGACTGACTACTGTTGCCTGTTGCCGCTGCGGCTGCCACTTGGTTGAATGTTGACAGAGCGCCCTGCTGCAGTTGACCACACCATGTGTGTGTGTGTGTGTCTGCTGCCTTGATATGCATTTGTCTACTCAATTGTTCACTGCTATTGCAACGTTTTGTATCTCATCGTTGGCATGACCATAATGCTCTCAGTGTGTGTGTGTGTGGTTCTTGCTTGTTTATGTGGGTGTCAGTTGCAGTTGATGTCCTTGACTTGCATGCTGTTCCTCTCACTTATTTCAATCAGCTTGAGTCCTTCAAATGGTCTTGTTGATTTTCTGCGAGATGTGTGGGTAAATTAACAGTTAATTATGGCATCATTACTGTGCCACACGAGCGGGCATTTAAATAGATAATACTCATAAATTCTTATGAATTACGACACACTTATTTGGGGGTATTAGACCAGCTTAAGTTCTCTAGTCCATCAAGGTACTTAGCATCGTCCTAAGTTAATCCTCAAAGCAAACAAATTGCCCTCAAGCCGTAAATTGTCGCGTGCATAAAGAAAGCGTGTTAAGAGTCTCAAGAGAGTAATAAATAAATAAATAAATAAAGTATATATATTCAGACGTACGTGTTTATACTAGAATTAAGAGCCGGCCAATTAGCAGGCAGAGAAGCATCTTACAGATGCATAAATTTGTCAGCTGTCGACATGATCAAGTAATTTCTTTTCATGCAACGCCTACGCCAAAAGACGTCGCAAAATCGTATTTATAAACATTTGAAAATTTATTGTAAAGCACATATTGTGGGGCATATTAAAAACCACACATCGAGTTTATAAGTCGAATGTACACACAAATCAAAATTCCACGCAATCCAAAGTGAATGCGAACATTCATTCTGAAGGGTCGCAACGTATTATAAATCTTATTTTATTTGCTGATAATATTCTAGGGTATTCGTGTGATGAATATTTCTTTCAGTGGGTGCAAATAATTCACGCGTTGATTTTTACTTAATTCAAGAACGTTTTTATTTTTATATTTTTATTTGGCTGATGTTTAAAGCACTGCGACTTGACGGCAGAACACGATGACTGTCGGCATTCATCGGATTCGCTAGAATACGTTGTCTCATTTCTCTGTGCGTTGTGCTTTATGACTAAATGTGCGTAATAAATAAATACTACAACAATAAATTTGCCAGCAGCAGATATAACAAAAAACAAAAAAAAACTTCGCTTATTTATGCGATGCTGCCAAAGTTTTCGAACATGTTCGAATTGAGTTTAAATGCGATATTCATAAACGCAGCTGTTGCCGTCTTTTTTTTTTTGTTTTTTTGTGCAGTAACAAATTGCTCTGTTCGACGTTGATTGTTGACGATTATTTGTATTTTGATGGCTTTTTGTCATGCATTTACAATTGAGAGTAAAAATATAAAACATAAACCTTTAAGTCTATCGCACACTCTACCGGTTTATCGGTTTATGCACAAACATATTGATCGAGTTCAGTCGCATTTATGCACAACTCTTTTATCTCCAAGATTCAGCGCGATGCCCAACACAGAATGAATTTAAATGCAGTGGTATTTAGGTCAGCAGTCTTTCAAATCAATTAAAAACATAAATACAAAAGAAAAAACATATACATATATTTATATGCATATAAGTAAATGTGTTGTATAAAAATCGATGCGAAACATGTTCAACAGACTCGTGTATGCAATTTGTTTACTTTTTATCTTTAAAATAATTTGTTTTATCGAAGCAATAAAATCTATTTCTAGAATCTTTAATGTTTTTTTAATAGTCCCATAGATATTTATTTCATGAAATGATGGAAAACATGTGCCAAGTATTTTGTTTTAAAAAATATGATTAATTTCCTGGTTATCTTTTACTTCTACTACATAATCAGAGCGTTTATGTTAACACTTATGCGAGGTAACCAGATGATAAGAAAGCTTTGGCGGCATGTTGCATATCATTTTGCTTAACAGAAAGCTTTGCGTGTTGCGGGACAGCATTTGTTGCACAACAAATGTTGCTGGGGACATAGACAACTTAATTAAATGCGAGAATCATTACAAATATTAACAGAGCACTTCACGCACTCGAGTTGACAGCGCGCATCCTCATTACCAAGTGCAGTGGCAGCGGCAGCCGCTGACTTGCAACATTCAAGTGCAGAGGCAACATATATTGGCATGCAACATGTGTGCCGAAACCAGTTGGGCAACATAAACAAAAAACAGCTGTTTCAGCTTCGGTGTCTGGCGCCGGTAAAGCTTTCTGAAGTGAAATCAAGCAGCGAACGCGACGTCGCCGCTGCACTGTGGTCCTTTCTGTTATGCAATGGATGGAATGTGTTTTATTAATATTTAAAAATGTTCGATCTTAGCATTTAATAGTTAATTACCAGCTTATATTATTGATTTACTTGGGAATTTTTAATAGACAAACGATTGAAGCTCTAAAATAAATTTAAAAACTTATGCAGCTATATTTATATTATTTATATAGATAAATAATTCGAAAACTTCACTCATTCTTAAAATAAATGCTCGTTTTCACTATTGTTTATTTTATTATTTAAATATGAGTAAGTGGATATGTTATATAATGTATGTTATGTTATAAAATGTAATTAATATTTAGCAATTGCTCTGATTAATTAAGTGATTAAACAGGAGATGGAGAAGAAGGTGTTTCGTAGGCTTGGTGAACTATGTCGACCCACTGTGCGTTGGCAGAGGCAGCAGCAGTAGTGGCAGCAGCAACAGCAAACAGGAAAATCCGCACGACGATGCCACACACAAATTCAGTTCAATGCGAAATTGTGAATGAGCCAGACGGTGAATTTCTTTATGCTGCGTGAGCCGCAACGAAAAACGCGGCCAAATCTCTCGGCGGAATAAGTCGAGACTTCGTAATACAGAAACAAATGAAAAGAGTGTTTTCTGTTTTCTATTGTAACGACCTTCGCGAAGCCCAAGAAGACAAAGCCAAGTGCAGCAACTGCCAGGCGGAAGGACGACAATTGGCACAAAACCTAATTGACCATAACGAGATCAAAATTTATGTACCGTGCGGAATTTTGTGAGCAGCTCAAGTGAAGTGTCAATGTCGTAGCGGTGTTTGGTGTTAACCGATTTGCAACACGCTTCAAAGTCGTTCGTTCAGGCCAGGCCAACAATTAATTGGCCAACTCGTGTGTGCATCTTTGAGATATACAAAACGTGCTGCTGGCGACAGGCCGACAGAAAACAGACTGCAGAGACAGCCCAGAGTAGACAGCAGACAGACAGACAGAAAGACAAGCTGCAGCTGTTTGCATCTCGAAAAACCAAATCATCGAGTCTCAAGTGGTGTATCGAAGTGAAATTTTCGTGCCAAATTTGCAAAATTGAAGTGCAAATCACAACTTGTTGGCACAAATTGGCGGCGCTTGTTTAACACTCTTACAGCAATTGCAATTTCAATAGCAATAGCAATTGCAAATTGCGAATTTCAAACTTAAGTCAAACGCAATCTGAATTGCAATTGCAATTCATGCCACGGCAAATACTTGAGTGAGTATCACATTGCATTGCTTTGCATTGCGCAATTATTACATATAAGCGCCATGCCTTGGACTCAGTTTTAGCTCTTAAGTATCTGTTCAATTTATATTTAGTTGACAGTGATTAATCTTAGCAGTTTAACATTCAATGCAAATGTCGCGCGAAAAGTCAAGCAATTAATTTTACTTCTTGCCAAAAGCTTACGATTTTCCACTTATTCATGTATTCAATTAAACACACATATCTATTGCTAATTTAAGTAGTTTATTATTTTTTTTTTGTGATTTTTTACTTGACATCTGTCAAAAACGCAGTCAACATGTATTCCAATTATAAACCTCGGAGAATTTGCAGAACTCGTTTAAACAAGGCGTGTAAAGTCTTTAAATTTGTTAACTGAGTTTTCCATATGCATTTAATTATGATTTATGTGCTTGGTTGAAAAAGAAAATGTGTTTGCATATTGCAATTTCACATCAAATACGCTTATTATCGTAGGAATCTAATTTATGGCGCAAACAAAAATCGTTGGCATTCGCATTATTTGTTGCAGCGGAGGCAAAACGATTTAAAGCGTTTGCCAAATGAGAAATAGTCAATAAATTTGATTGTGCAATTGAATCAATTTTAAACATTCATTGATTTAATAATCATTTTATTTACTTTAAACCCAAGTTATCAATGGAATCTAACCGCATTCATATCGAACAAATCGAATTTAATTCACTTGGGAAAATCCCACAAACCATTCATTCTTCATTCTCCATAGAAAAGTTTTCTAAACTTGGTGACAAATTTCGGTTCAGTTGGTCAAACAGCAGCAAATAGTTTACAATTTTGTATCCAGAACTAAAGTGCTAAAGTGTGGTTATCACATTTAAAACAATTTCCGAAATTGCTAAACGGAAACATTCCAAATCGCCATCTTCCAGCAACCAAATTAGTAAAGCTTTAAACTGGTTGTTTTTGCAATTAATTGCTTAATTAATGGATGAGCAAAATTCTGCTGAAGAAGGGCAAAAAGTTTCAAGAGAGTGGCTTAGATGCCATACAATCCACGCTGTTGTCTGAAGTGTGGTGAACAAACCCAAATAAACCCAAAAAGCAGCATAAGGCAAACTGCACACTTGCAGGGCAAAAAGGCATAAAAACCCAGCAAATAGAAAAACTTTTCAAGCCAAACAAAAAACAAAAAAAATATATACCGAGAGAATAAAAGTGCGTACGTCAAAGTTCAAATGTCAGTTATGGACAGACCCAAACTCAGCCCCCGCCATGCGACTCACATCCTCTGACTATGTGGGTCAGTTTGGTGTCTAGATTGTGATTGATCTGCGTTTAATGCCATTTTGTTGTTGAACGGAAGCGTAAAAATGGTTCGCTTTGAGCGATGACACGCACAAATCTCTGCCGAGAAGTTAGAGAACTGTAGTGTTCTGCGCGCGAGAGAGAGAGAGAGAGAGAAATGGGGGGATGAGGCTGGAGGGGATGTTATGCGATACACATGCTCGACATATTTATGAAGTTGTTAGCTGGACACCGACACTGACATGCAATACGAAGCTACAAGCTAACAACATATGTGGAGTTGTCCCCAGAAGTTTTTCCAAACGCCTTTTCAACACACACACACATATTTGGCCGAGCTAATCATGTGGTTTTTCATACGCCACGTTGCACAAGGGGGTGTGTGTTGAAGTATGTGGGCGTGGTCGTGTGCGGCGTTGTTGATAGGCTGAGCACTGATTTACGGCAGCTGTAAATTGCGCATAAATATCGCATCAACTGTGTAAAAAAAAGGACATTTCCAAAATCACTTTCTTCTCAATTACACACACTACACAAAGCCGCAAGCTGGGTAAGCTTATAATACTTACTAATACATTCAGAGTGTAATTTATAGAGCCTTCCGTTTAAATACCTAGCAAGAAATTCATAAGTGAACTCTTTAATTGCATTTACATATAAAAGGCATTGTGCATAACTGGGGTGTAATAATCTAAAAGGTTTCATATGTATTGAATTTATTATTTCCTGGAATAAACTCGACTATAAAGAATAAGGAATCAGCTTAATATGCAGGCAATCAAGTCGAAAAGTTAAAGCCAACATTGAAGTGGGCGCAAAGTCAATTCAGCAGCTGCTTCGATGTATGCAACAGAAATACCAGCTAGATCACGTAAGCACACTCGCACTCACACTCATACACACACTCAAACTCACACTCAAACTCACACTCACAGTCATAGCGATACTCATGTTCAGACTCCAGACTCCAGTACATGGTAGCTATAATGCTTGGAAGCATAAAGAAATAGAAATACGTGCGTGTAAAATCGCAAATGGCATTTGTAGCATTTGTATGTGCCGTTCTGCTATGGCAGCTTTTCCTCTGATTTTCAATTTCCAATTGGTGGCTATGGCATATTTTCCCTCGCAAAATTATGATTAAGTTGTGTTTTTTTGCTTCACCAACAGCTTCAGCAGCTATTTATGCAGCTCATTCTACTAATTTTTCACTTGACAGCATTTAGTTTGTCAGTCATGCGTTATTTATTTAATTTTTTGACTCTTCTCGATACCCTAAACTCATCAGAAGTGGGTTGGCATGATAAAAACAAATGGAATATGAAATAAATGTCGTGACAACATAAATTTATTCTTTTTATCTGTGCTCCTAATGTCAGCTACGTGGTTCGTAGGTATCTCTTATTGTATAGACTCTTTATATTTTTTTGTGGCTTCTCAGATGGTATCTGACCTTATTGTGCCGCACACGTGCGCCTATCAATTGTGTTTGGTTTATCATAGACACTTATCAGTACTTCAATACAATGGGACTTCAAAGCAGATAGATGCTTCCTTTTTAAGCGTAATCAAAACTGTTTCAAAGCCTTCCAAACCTTAAAAGCCAACACACATCCGGGTTTGTTTGCAAAAAAAGTCAGTTGACAAATTTTACATGTCATTGACTTTACTGCTGGCTGACAATAACAGGATGCTGTCTATTAGACACACACACACCCACGTCACTTTTTCTGACAGACGCGCACACATGCACATATTTAACAGACACAATTTAAATAGAACATCCACCCAGTCAGTCGTCCCTATGTCCTTTTTTTTTTGGGCGCATTGCTTGCAACTTCCTTCACATCTTATCACAGTGTGCAGAAATGCGCTCAACTTGAATTTGTCTGCGATTCGTGTCTTCTAATTGAATATTTGTGGTGCCAAAGTGGTAACATTTAAAAGAACTGTGGCTACTTTATTATTTCATTTAAAATTGTTTTAGAAATTGGGTCACTATCACGTCAGTTCCCAGCAACGACAGCAATTTAATTGGCATTTTTAAATTGGCGACTTTACTTTAATTTTTCATGTAAATAGTTTTGTGCAAAGTTTCGTTCTTGTGGGAATTTCATTATTAATTTTATCAGCTGCCCTTAAATAGGCAGCACACCAAAAAAATGCAGACAATTTCAATAAACTTTTTTGGAAACACGAACATTTTGTTGTGCACACATTTACATAGCCTGAACGGTTTTTTCAACAATCTGCTAATTGCTCTTGTTGCAGTGCAGCAAAAATGACAATGCAAATTCCCAAATACAAGGGCAAAAAACAGGAATGCAAAACTTATTGGCTATGAGATACTATATACAATCTTTGCAATCAACAATCGTTTTGTTTAAGTTAAGAAACAAGCTTGAAACCTCTATAAAATCTTAATTGATTTAACTATTTTATAGAAAATTTAAAGCAAGCTTTTTTTTTGTATGCCACATAAAGGGTATTGACTAAAAAAACGATTGTCAGCTTAATGTTAGTACACGTAATAATTAGGATAGGCATTCATGAAATCAGTATGTATGTTTAGGATATTTAACAAATTAAAACAAATTAAGCCAAGTCAAAATCATCATTTATTATATTATTTAAGCTAAATACTTTCAAGTATTTAATTTGATTTATTATGCTCTTAAGCAAACATGAAATATTTCAAATATTTCTCAAACTTGCACACATTACTTTAAATATTGTTATGCATAAGAATATTTGTCAGCAGAGTTAAATTTGTCTTAGCCAGCATCGTGACGGGCTTCATTTTCTTACTTTTCGAGACAAAAACTGATTTATTGTACGCAAAGTCTCGTAAAACAAAAAATTTGCTAAAATTACCAAAAAAGAGGCAATAAAGTAAAAAGTACTAAAAAATAAAAAAAAAACACGACAGAGAAAAAAAACATAAGTAAAAGTAAGATAAGAATGAAATTGTTGTGAAGTGAAGACCACCGCAAATGTATGTGGATGCTATGCGCTGTGCCAGCTGTCAATGATTTGTTTCAACAATTTTGCCTGTCGTGTCGTTAAACGCACATAAATATTGTGATTACCAATAATGTGCCGAATGTCTGGGGGTCCAATTGTCTGGCTGTCTTCTGACTGTCTGCCGCCCTTTTTTTTATTCTCGTTTTCGTAGTCGTTTTCTCTTTTCTTTTTTTTGTGCTGTGCACGGCACTTTTTTAATGATGCTCATGCTACATTACCGGGCGGGCTGTTCTCCCATCGGGTGTTCGTCTACGCCATCTACGGGGATTTGCAATTTCAGGCCACCATCGCTGTCGACGTGTCTTTAAGTAATAATTTCGTATGAGTTATTTAATTTTGCTCATTACTTATTTAATTTATGCGCTCTTAACGCGTTGAGCTCAATTATCGACTGCACTTGAGGCCAATAATTGCTGGCCGACAGTTGAATGTGTATTTAATTTTTATTGGCCATGCAATTATGCACACTCATAAATCGCTCGTCGCTTGACGTTTCAATAATTTTTTTATAGTTATTATTTTTAATGGTAATATCATGTCATTTAAAATCGTTGCCATATCCTCACAATCCGTGTGAAGCGCTAAAGTAATTTATATTGTGTAAAAATACAACAGACATTGCTCCATATATACATATACTATATGCTGTACATACAGTTGCAATTGCAGCCTCAGCCATCCAGTTGGCAGTCACGTTAATCATACGTCATGTGTGCCCGCCCATCCCCATGGCAGGCTGTGGGTGAGAGCATGGATGAGTATATATATATACATATATATGTATATATGTGTGTGCGAGAACCACTTGCCTTGCATATTCTGCGCAACGCTGCGTATACGTAATGTAACACATTAAGCACATATTTATTCATATGTATGAGTAATGACTGCAAGGTGAATACTCACATTAAGCACAAAGAATGATAACTAAGCAATGCTCAAATCTGAGTTTAAACTACCGTAAATTATGTTAAGTGAAAGCTATTATATATGTGCCACTATTTGTGTAACTTTCGCACACTTTAAAGCTTTAAGTGGGCCACTCGTTTAATCTCTAAGGGAACTAAAATACACACAGAAAAGAGGGTCATTACTATACAATTCATTCGTTGCTATGTGACGATGTATTTCGCGAAGTTGTCTAGAATTTATTTCCGTCGCTTTGAAAAACTACAGTAGCATTAAGTTGAAACTCACTTTAAAGTTGTTTGCTAAGGCTATAAAGTGTTGGCCAAGTCCAGTTACCCGCATGGATAAGCCACAAATTCAAGTTTAAATGTCTCATAAATCTTTGGCTTGCAGCCAGTTGTACGGCCCTGCCTAAAACCACAACATATTTCACAATTTTATCGCTGCCGTGATTAAAACACTTTTGTTTTGCCTAATTGGGCCATGTGTGTTGGACAGGCCGACCAGATAAGCAGAGATGTATGTCGTCTGCACAGGTTGGCTGCGTGCGTCGCCAGGTCTAAACGGCGTTGGGACTCACTAACGGTTCACAATAATAAACAATGCTGACAATGGCAGTGTCAGCAAAAATCTAGTAAAACAGGCAGCTTGCTTTATTTTTGCTTTCCTGGGCTGACTGGTGGGTGTTATTTGCTGTTGCTGCTGCTGCTTCTGCTGCTGCTGTTGCGAAAATAAAACGCAAGCGGCAGTAATGATGGCAGAATTGCTGTCAAGGGGCCAATGCCAATGAAAATAACAGCAACAACGGCACCAATAACAACAGCGCAAGTAACTGCAACAAGGTTTTGATAATTTTCCTGCCATATGACGTCAACAACAGCAGCAGCAAAAGCAAAGAAAAACCCCAAACGGCAATTTGCTAATGGAACGACAGCTCATTAACATGCTGCACGCGTGTGAAGCCAGGCAATCAAGCACTCATGCCGTCAGCCAGTCAGTCAAAAACACTGCAAAAGCCGCCAACTATCCCGGTGGCAGCATTTTTGAAATGCATTGTATTACAGAAATATTTTCGTTGCCAAACAAAATATTTTTGATGTATGCGACATAGAAACACGTTTATGTATCCAATTTCATTATCAAATTTCTATTACTACAATAAACGAGCGCTCTTTAAAAACTGTAAATAGTCAACAATATTCATCTATTTGTCAAGCCACTTTTCCAGTCATATTTCTACTTAATGCCACTTGGTGTTAGCCAAAAGCAATCACTTGAGAATGGATAACTGCGACAATGCAAATATAAATATGATTGCCACTTAAGTGCAGGCTGAATCGCATCTTGGCCCATCGTGAGTTTACTCAATAAACTCGCCGTATAATGCGTAACGCTAACTGAAGTAGCGTGAGAGTGCAACCAACTCTTTTATGCGGTGTTGTTCTGTTTTTCTGCTACCCGACTTACTTGGTCGTTGCACAGACAAACTGAAATCGAGTGCAAATAAACTTTTTGCTCAACTTATTTAAATGTAAAAAGTTTTTGCTCAGCGTCCTTGTTCTATAAGTATGTGAGGGACAGAAAGGGTGCATCACGAAAGGATGCGAATTTCTAGTGTGATTCTTGTTGCTTCGCTTTCGAGTATGACGCTTAAAGATTTCTTGGGAAATGCGTGTGCAATTGTCAGGGCGCACTTTCAATTGATGAGGAGAAGAGTTAATCAATAAGAAAATTTATTTGCATCATTTGGTGTGAACTTTGCAAGCTTGCATTGTCTGCTCGTTGTGGGAATTATAGTAATCATTATTTGCTATACTTATTTACGTACATCCATTATAGATATATGCTCTCTTTTTTTTTTTTTGTTTGAATAATCACAATATTCAATTCACACAAGTTAAGAAATATGTCTGTTTAGTGCTTACACTTTTTCAATAGATACTCGTTAAAGTATCGATTAACAATTATCGATATGATTAATATAGTATGCAAGTATGCGCCTGATTTTATCATCACTAGATTTAAGCTTACAGAAATTTATTCAAAGTGAAAAGTGCGGTCGCGCAAATGTTTTTATGCAATATTTAAGAAGTGAACTTTTTGTCTATTTAATTTTATTGAACAATCAAAATAAAATGTCACAAAATATTTACCGATTGCCGCAAGAAGAACATGCATCAAAGGCTGAGCTCACGTTCCACACTCGATTCTATTTACCCTGGGTTGATTTTGTCTACGGCTAAAGTGCGGCAATCAATGGTTACACACGATTCACACGCCACGCCACATGCGACTTGCCACACACCAACTGCCACCTGCCACCTGCCACATGACGAAGTATGCAAACAGTTGGGAGAAAAGTGCGCTAAGCTCACATGAAAGGAGTAAAATCCTGTGCATTCCCGTCGACGCATACGTGCCAGGCATAGACAAAGGGCGCAGGGAGGCAACGTCTCGTTGTTGTGTGGCACAAGACTGGCAGGAGACAGAAGACGGCAATTAAGCAGCAGTAAGCATAGGCACTAACCAACATCGTGTCAAGTGTCAAGTGCCAGTTGCAGCGCCATCACCATCAAATGGAAAAGCCTGCTTGCTTTGCTTTTTTATTCATGTTGGGGTATGGTTAAATGACATTGTGAAGAACCGCGACGCCTACTGATTCGATTGGCTGGCAGAAACGAAACAAATTATTTTACACCTGAGCGCTTTGAGACATGTCTGCAACATGGATGACTTAAAAGCTAGCTGTATGCCCGATTGACTCACTGACTAGCTGGCTGACTGACTGACTGACTGTGATTGACAAACAATGTCAGCTCGCAGAAGGTAATGTACTCGACTAGCAAATACTTCGCATCTCTACACAATTATTTTGTACTACATTTTTCAAACTCCATGCCATGCAAAAATTGCTAGAATTTCCATTAAAACTTTAAAAATTTAAGTAATGTTTGGAGCTCTCCCACACAAACATTGATTATATATTAAAAGTTCTGATCTTACAATCTTTTGTATCGGGTATAAGCACAGACGGCAATGTCTGGGCTTTGCTGCCTTTTGATTTCTAAATTTATACATTTTACCAAATTAAAATGCGTTTGCCTGCTGCCATGGCTCGCCCCCGCTGTCGCTTCGTTTCCCCCCACGCTGCTCTAATTACAGGTCTGCTAAACAAGGCGGCGATTCACAGCTTGATTTCCCCATGCCACATGTGGCAATAAGACTTTTCGGCATCGCAGATTGAAACCAGAGAAATTTTGTGATTTATCCATTGTTGCTTTTGTCACAGCTGCTGTAGGTGTTGCCGCTGTTTGCATCTCTGTCTTTATTCAGCTCGCTAGCTCGCTGTCTTGTTTGGCTGGCTGGCTGGCAGGTTGGCTGGCTGTTGACTTGTCTGTCGGATGGCTTGACTTGTTTGGTCTTTTTCTTTGCGGACTTTTGGCATCGCCCACGTCGCGTCCATTTCCTTTCGTGAGTTTTCAATTTGAATTTCGCCTCTGTTTATGACCTGTTGGCCTGCAATTGCAAGTTTTTGTTTACGTTAAGCAAAATTGCTTTTCTGATATCTACGCGAAGACTCCGTCGTTGGCTGTGACGTTGATTGTGACACTTCCTGACACAACACGTGCTATATTCATTATTCACCATTTAATTAAATACTCGTACGCGTTCGCATTCAGTCAACTCAATGTAATGCATTCTGATTGGCTACCGTGATCTTAATTGCTTACGCATAGCGACAGATTCGCAGCAACAGCAGCAGCAGCAGGTTCGTTGACCAAGCAGAAATAACAGCAACAGCACCACCAGAAATCAGCGGCACCGACGACGGCAGCAGCAGCAGCAGCAGCAGCCGCTGGCGGCACCGTCAACGGTTTTTTGATTAATTAACGCGCGACGGCCTTTTAAGCGAGTTGTTGGAATGGGTCGGACTCTGGGTCTCAGACAGAGTCGGAGATGAAGACGGCGACAGAGTCGGGGCTTGTCAAAGCCGCAAACGCATAAATTGAGCAATCGACGAGTGATGCCAATTTAGCTATTTTCTAGCCAACAATGTGTAATTTATTACTACTCTTTGATTGCAACTAAAAGTCTTGTCTAGTGATTACTCAGATTCAAGGTTATTCCCAGACTTAAAATTATTATGAACTTATTTCTATGGTTCTAGCTTTTTTTTGGCCGTTGTACAGTTTTGAATGCCCTTGGGGTGCTGCGGTCTTTAGCGTGTGGTATTTGCCATTTTGTGCATTTGTGTCTAATTAAGTCAAGTTCAAAATTCTACTTAACACGAAGCGCGTTGCTTGCCAACTGTGTGCACCGCATAAATTATATATAGAAGCAAATGGTGTGTTGTCGTATCAGGCGAAGCGTCAGTTGTTCCCTTCACCTCCAAAAGTCTACTTTACTCTCTATCTGTCTGTCTGTCTGTCTGACTGTCTGAATAGAAAATAAGATTGTGGCATCTTTGATCAGTGGCTATGCTAGCGGCATTTGTTTCATTACCAGCAGCATCTTCTTGCGATGCGACTAGCAACTTTAAGGCTTCTTGCATATTTTATGAAGCTGATTATGCTTTGGGCGACCTGCTATTTTGGCTGTCAGGGTGCACAGAATTAATGTAGCATTCACAACTCGGTCGCATAGTGAAACAATTACCTGTGCTGCATACCTGAAACGTACATAAATAATATTAATAACTTCTTGGCAGGCATTTACCCTCTCTTAGCTAATTAACGCCACCCTCGCTTGAATTTTTGGAACGATTACATTAGCGGCAGGCTCAGCAGTCGAGTATTTGCTGAAGGCAGCATAATTTATTTATAATTGACTTAATGGGCTTGGCTAAATGGGCTATGCCAAGTCAGAGCAGGCCAGGCCGGGCCAGGCAGCATCCCACATCCGACATTTGTTCATTTATTCATTCATTCATTACAATGAATTTAATTATTTCACTTCACACTAATTTATGCTCTTGTTTTTTCTCTCACCTCGTTCAGGTGTGAATCGGTTTAATGTAAACATTCAATAAAGGCGCTTAAGTGCCACACTCCAGTGTTCTTTCTTTCTTCTTCGTTTCCTCGTGCCTGCGATTTCAACTCGTCCTTGGCAATGGCCCTGAGTGCGGTTGTGTGGGTGGCCCTTTTGGCAGACGCTTAAAGTGTTCGCAAAACTGGCAAACTAAAGTCCATTTAATGCTCGGATCAACTAGACATGTCTTTGCATATTTCGGGCCATTGTTAAAGTATCAATTTACATGAGCTTTTCGTTTAAATTTCAATATGCACGTATATATCACTCATACGCACTGTGCATTTGCCATTTGGCTGGTAGCCAAATACAAGTTTCTTTTATGAAAAAAACATTAGCTGTTGACATTTTGACAGACAGACGCCGATAAGAGCATAGAATAAGTGTAAAGCATATGTGACGTGTCATTGTGTAGGTCGAAAATTAATAATAAATCAGCTTCGTATCGGCACTGCCATGGTTTTATCAATTTCAAGCTTTTTCTGTTTGTTGTGCTTGTCCCTTAAATAAGCGCAGTAATATTCAGGGGTGAGCAAAAGTATAAGTAGAAACATCGCCCACTCAAACGTCTAGGCCACATGTCGTTTACGCATTTCTCTTTGCTTTCGATGCCTTTTCTTTTACTCTTTCTGGCATTGGTGTAGTTGGTGAATTAAGTGCTCCCCCGGCTGGCTGTCAGCTTAGAGAGCAAAATCATGTATTGCGCCTTAGCCCACCTTCACAAAGCGACTCGTCGTCCCAGACACGTGTAAGCCAGAAAGTTTTTGGCCAAGTCATAATCATAATGTCTGGCCATTGATAAGAGTGCAAACTTTAAATTTACCGTTCGCTCACTCTCAATGCAAACTTAATCTCGAGTGGCAAATGTTTTGATGCGATTTGTGCTTGTGCTATACATTTATATTCGTCTAACTTTTTCAAATGGCCACAGTTGCAGCAACACACACGCATACCAAGTGTGTGTGTGTGTGTGTTGCGCGCACATGCTGGTTGTGTGCAGATGACAGCCCAGATGCCAGACAATGATGCCATGCCCTCGACAAGCACATTTCGCCTTCCCAGCTCGCTGGCTGCCGTCTGGCTGGGGCAGGTGAGGGAGGGGCTTCATTGTTTCCCAAACTGTTTTACAGGTGCTACAAATTTGAATATAAATGCACAAGCACCTGTGTGTAATAATAAAATAAAATGCCATTCAATGCCGCACGTCGAAAGACGCGTCGGCATTTTGGTCATTGGGGACACCAAAGCAAAAGCAACTCGGCCCAACTCAGGATGAGGCGCCGCAAAAGTTTCACTCAGACACGCTCTTCCCGCCACGACCTTTTCAATTTTGTTGCGTCTTGTATTTACCATTTAAGCAACTAAGAACATCGTGCTAGAGAAACTGTGCAACGTACAGACAGATACCTTAACAAACACAAGGGAAAGTTAAAAAGCGCCCATAAGTATGCTGTATGAAATTTCATAATGATATTCAAACAACACTCGCTTGACTATTATACCCCAGCGTGTGAAAAGGCTACAGGGCATAAATACATTTCATTTTCAGTTACCGTCGAGACAGCATAACGAGCCGACTTGGCTATATTCTTGGCATTTATAAGCCAACGGTTTTGTTCGGCTTAACGTGCAACTATGTCTGTCTGTCATTTGGATTTAAAATTAGTGGCTACTTAAGTCGCGCGACAGTCGCATTAACAGCCGCGCAGTATTTATCAGCACAGACTTTGCTGTCTGAAGTCTGTCATTCCCATAGAAAGCTATCTCTGGCATTTAAGGACTGCGGTTAACAAGCGATAAGCTGTAAAGCAGCCCGAAGATGCTATTTCACTTAACCACATTTAAACAAATAACATTTTAGATGCCATAATCTCCAGTGTCTTATCCATTGCGTTGACTTGCATTATTGAAATTTGGAAATATTATTGCAATGGTTGAAATCAGTTTGTGGCATGACTGAAATATAAACTCAAGCGTTTCTGATAAATTTAAAAGCATTCGAAATTTACATTTCTATAATCGCAACAAGCATACAAATGTGTCGCTCTCTGGAGACTGTATTCAAATCAGTAGAAAGACAAAGCCACGCCAACAATGCCACACAATACTTAAGCAAAGTTATTTATACATTCTCTGTTTTGTTTGTTACTTATTCAACAACTCATATATGAATGAAATTTGAGTACATTTTGTAAAAAGAGCGAGTGCAAAAAAATAACAAAAACGGATGATTTCAGTCCTGGCAAAGTCCCCATGGCTTTGCTTTCTGCCAATTATCCTTTATGCGGCGAGCACACGTCACGCTCCATAAAATTGAAATGAAATACTAAACTTTTGTCGTTATTGTGCTGATTGCCATGAACTGCAATTGCACCATATGATGAGAACTGAGAACTGAGGACTGTGGACTCAGGACTGCAGCGGGGTCTAGCAATGACCCAGCAATAAACATAACGCAAACAGCACAAAGCAAGCCATAAGCAACAAAAAAAAAAAAAAACAAAAAAAATATAAAATACTACAGATACAACGTGGACGATCTGTTGACCCAATAAACTTTGTACTCGGGCCATGTTGCAGCCATATTTTTGCAATGAAATCAATTTTTCATTTTGAGGCAGCATGGCGTCGCCGCGACTTGTCCTCCGCCACTCGGCAATATGTGCTCGACAATTGTCACAGGACACATTAAATGCAACCCAGCGAAAGAAGCAACAGCAGACAACAAGTAATGGTTTAATGGCATATCCAAAGCGGGCGGAATGAAAGGGAAAACAAAAGAAAACAATACATAAATATGCTGCAAGTGGCAGTAAGGTAAAGTCTGAGTAGCAAACAGCAATAGCAACAGCAGCAGCAGCAGCAGCTGCGGTGGGGTTTTATATGACGCATACGCAACGTTACACAAAGTTTCATTCGATGTTGCTGCAACAAAGCAAGCAAAAGTGGCTGCTCTTAAGCTGTCAGATTGTCAGATAGCCAGATTGTCGGATTTTTTTTTGTGACAAGCTCTGCATTGATTACACACTCAAGTGAGTCTCACTTTCTTTCGGTCTCTCTCCGGCAATCTTTAAAGCTGCTCATTTGCCATTGTCAGATTTAAAGCACTTCAGCTAGTACTAACATCTCCATGTTCATCTCCAGGCAGCAACACCAAAAAGTACTCTTGCATTCACTTGAGCGATTTCTGCACTGATTTCTCCAATCAAATTGAATGCTTCTCGACGCTAACGCCAATTGCGACAACAATAACATCGACAAGCTGCCAAAGGCAGAGCCAACAAAAAGTAAAAATAAAAAAAATAGAACAGAAATCTGGTAGCTAAAAATTTGGCTTCTTATTGTCTGAAACTGTCTGCATTTTGGCTGACAGCTTAGTCAAAATATGTCAATCAATTTGAACCAAAGCGCAGTCCAAAACAAATAAAATAAAATACTTACTCAGCGGTGTCTTGGCATCGTTCCTAGTCTCTCCCCCTGTCCCCGTCTCTCTCTCTCTCTGTCTCTGTCTCTTTCTCAATTCCAAATCGGGTCTAGGCCATGAAAGAAGCTTTGCTTGATATTTTGCATGCAAATTAAATTCGCATTAACAGCAGCAGCCTGAAACTTTAATGCCAAACTGATTATGCAAGGTCCAAATGGGTTGAGCTGAATAATTCTTCAAAGCGATTTTGCCAATTTACATATGCATATAGTAAGCCGGTCTATAAGTAGAAATATAGTCTACAGATTTGCATAGCCAATTGTCAGACAAACAAATAAATACACAGTATCAACATATTTGAATATTATGATAAAAGGAAAAACCGGCATTCTTCAATACTCAAATCTAAAAACTAAATCATGTTAAATTAAAAATATTTAATACAGATTCGCCATAAATTATTCAACCTCACAGCTAACTAGAAGGTTCATCTATACGCAAACTTTTGCTTTCGTCGCACATCACAAAAACAAAAAGCGGCAATATTTGCAGAGTCACTGTTTCACTTGTATTCATGCTTGCGAACACCTGAATTGTCGCAAAACAAACAAAAACAGTATTTCAATAGAAGCTACAACTAAATGTTGAACGAAAATGCAATTTATTTGAGTTTTTACAGGCCACACTGCGTATGCGCAATATTTCATAAAGCACTTCAAAGCATTAGCAGTTAAATGACACTTTAGTAGCGCATTTTGAGTAATTATTTTATGGCAGCACCCACAAAGTTGTCACATAACAAAGACCGAATGCAGCAGCCATGGTAGAAACATGGGCAACACACATCGGCTGACACACATAGTACAACGAAACATAAAACAGACGCTGTAGAGCATTTTTGGCACGGTGCCAAATGAAAGTGAAAAGATATAAAAAAAACCAAAAAAAAAAAAAAATGAAAATGAAATAAATGAAGAAACTATGCGCATGTAAAATGCAATAAAAAGTGATAAATTTTCTAAGAATCGAAAGTGGCGACATGTGGGCGTGCGTAACCACCTCCCAAGTGGCAGGCACTCGACTAAATTGAATCTGTCAAAACGAAAGCCCTTGGGTGTGCGGTGAATGCGGTGCCGCCTCCTCCCATGGGATACGTGCACTAATAAATCATTGCCAAAATAGTTGCGTGCTCGCATTAGAAGACCAAATACCTCGCAACAAAGTTTGAATTTTAAATAAAATTTATTTGTAAACTTCATGCACGTTTTGCCACAGCTGCGTGGCTCGAGCCACAGTTTGTGGCTAATAAGTTGACATATTGTAACGTTTTTAATTTTAAGCCGCTGTCAAAGGTCACACCAGACCGTAACGCACAGACTGACAGACAGATAGACAGACAGACAATCACACAGACAGATAAAAAGGCAGACAGACAGAGAGACAGATAGACGGATAGATACACAGACGGCGAAGCATATGCATGCATAAGTTTTAAGGCCACAGAAAAGTTCAGAAGTCCTTTCTATTGTTGTTGTGGTTGTTGCTTTTGTGTAAGAAGAAGGGTGCACAGACGTGCGTGTCTCCAGGACATTGGCATTGCCACTGCCATTGCTGGCAACAAGCTAATTGTTTAAGTTATTGTTATCAGCTATGGACATCTAACAATCAGTTGCATGTCCAAAGGTCCCAAGACATGCACATGTTTAATTCAATTAGTGACATGCTGATAATCTACCCTGATACGTGCGATTCCAACTCACTGGCCCCTGACGCCTTCCATGCGTGTTTGCGAGAAGTGTTGCTAATGCGAGCTTAATTGAACATCATTCGCATGATGCTGCTGGCAGACGCGTGCTCGCATCGCATATAGGTATTACAAGAGATTGTTATTAATATTATAATGGCGCTGAACTTAATTAAATCTGCAGAAATCTTGACCTCATCCATTTGAAAAGCGCTCTGGGTGCGAAACTAATTCGAAATGTCGCCGCTCTTTAAGGTGAAAACAATTTGCAAAGAACATTTAACAATTGATAAAAGTTTGCCTTCAATTTATCTACTCCGACCCCAAAAGTTACAAAGTTGAACATAGGCATTTTTGATATGCACACCCTCATCAAACTCCGGCTCCATTTAGCGTCAAACTTTGACACCTGCGAATGTCGCATACGGCGCCAGGCTTATAACATGGTTCGGTGCACAACCTGCCCGCTGGTGTCGTAAGCTGAAATTAATCCAGCTAAACAGGCAAATATACAAATTTCAAAACACACACGCACATCCAGGACAAGCTGCGCGGCTGGTACTCACACAACGAAAGTCATGTTGGCGGAGGGTGAAATGTTTTGGCATTCAGCCAGCCAAGTACTTAAAGCGTTTATTATGCAGCTTTTCATTTGGGATTTATGAGTGTGTTTAAAATACAGGCGGGCACTTGGGGAGGAGCTCTTAAAGCAGAGTAATTGTTAATTTACTGAACGTTGTTCTTTCACTTACAATACAATTACAGATATATTTCAATTCATTTGTCATTGCAGCAGTAATCATCTGGCGGTGGCAATGGCACGCACTTAAGGCGCGTTTCAATCAACGACAGAATGTTGCATCTGAGGCTATTCGATAGCTCGCTCTACTACACGCTGGCCTCCGTATCGTCGGGCATGCTGCCACCTCCCCAGGCGTCCAATGGCAGCGAGTTGACGTTGAGTGGCACAGCAGCGCCAGCATTGGCAGCGGATGCTGCAGTTAATCTGACATATTTCACACCTGCGATCTCACACGTGATGCTGGCGCCAACGACGCCAACAACGACCGTCAGCAGCGAGCAGACGACAGTGGCGTCGGCAACAACAGCGGCTACAGCCGCAACATCCGCAGCAGCAATAGCGGCAGCATCCACGGCAACGGCAACAACAACATCCCCAGGCAGCGACTTTCAGGCGGCTGCGGCAGCGACAGCGACGCTGGGCAACAATTTAACCTCTGCGCACGCTGGCGAAATGGACAACTTGAATTCCTTCTACTTTTATGAGGTAGGTGAGCTGGGCAAAACTCCACATTATCTCTGACTCTTTGGTGGCTGCTCAGCTGCCCCGAACGCATTTCATGTAATTTATGCATTGAAATCGGCAGCGACGATGTAGCCGCAACTTCGACTGTCGATGCAGCTGCCGAAACGCATATTGTGTCAACTTTCCTGATTTCAATTGATTTTCAGAAAAAGTTCGCTCACGTGGGTGGCTTTAAGCATTTCGAAAAGTTACAAATTTCAATTGGTTTCAGCAGAAACTTGCGACTTTTAAATTTTAATGAGATTTTAACTGTTCATCTACTGCGTAGAGTCTATTAATTTTTGATTTGAAATAACTTTACGAACCGCCCTCGCATTCTTTATGCATGTGAATGACTTTGGTTTCAAACTGCAAACTTTAGATTTTTATTCGTTTGCCGCAGAGTCGCAATGACGACAAACAAGCAGAAGAGACGCAGCTGCTGCCATGTTTTTGATACAAATTTGAATTTTGCTCAAGTCCTTGTCTCTCGCTCTCGTTGCTGTCGCTTTTGTTTTTGTTATTGTGGCGAGTGCGAGTGCGAGAGGAAAAACTTCATTTTGAGTCAAACAATAAAAGGCAAATGACATTTGTTTCTCTGCTGCAAATTAAAATTGAGTAGACGGACGAGACGATTGGAGCAACATAGGGATCTTTTTTCGAGCGAACTTTAAGTTAATTTGCATGCCAGGCGTCTGGCTTATCAATTGGGCAATCAATCAGCGGTCGCAAGTCGTGACAACAACTTCGATTAAACTAAACTTCCGTTATTTGCAACGGGGCCACCGCCTGCCTATAAAAATGGGAAAGAACCTCTCTCACTGAAGTGTAGCACGCATCGAAATGAAATGTAATGAAATCTCCACACACTGTGCGACGTATAAATCACGCCAACGAGCAGCCATTGTTAGAACGGAAATAGCCTCCAACCAAAAAACCGCCCCCGCCCCCGCCTCCGCTCCCTCCTCACCGTCTACATGCAGCGTAAGCCAAGTTAAAACGCGCCAATCGCT
This sequence comes from Drosophila siamana, assembly GCA_035047445.1. Lineage (NCBI taxonomy): Eukaryota > Metazoa > Arthropoda > Insecta > Diptera > Drosophilidae > Drosophila > Drosophila siamana. The sequence continues at coordinate 7,626,496 of JAWNPP010000004.1, read as the reverse complement.
CAAAGAGTGTGCGTGCGTGTGTACGCCATAAATTTGGGTTTATTTAAATGAGGACAACAAAAAAATGAACGGGAGAGTGAGAGAGCAGCAGCACATTCAGATTCAGACTCAGACAACATATGGCTAACAAAGAGTAAAGTTAAGGACCCCCATATATGTATGTAGATCTCTCCTTCCCGGCTGGCAAACAAAGTTATAAAAAAAAGAAACCCACAATCAAAAGAAAGGCCGAAGACACAAATGCCAACAGCTTATTGATTTGAGTGATAGTTTTTATGTGGCCCATCAAGAGAGTATCCTTCCTAGAACTGAACCGCATGGGTAAGCAGATAATTCATCTTCATCTCAGCTCAACACACATCAAGTGTGTTGCAATCCTTCTTTGCGCAGATATTTGATACCAGTGTGATTTTGAGATATTGTAAGTGACAAAAAGAACAGCCATATGTACACATCTTTTTTGTGGCTTAAGGTCACAACTTGAAATGAATTTACTATCCATTTGTATTAATCTGAAAATTGACTATTTTCCTTGAGTTTAGTCAAGTGTTTAATATTAAATTTTGGTGAGCAAAGCGAATCGAAAGGTAACACAATAAGAAAGACAAAGCAGGTTATTAAGTGAGATTGCAAAAGCCGCCTGTTGATTCAGCGCAGCCAAAACATGAAAATATCCTTTATCAACGTCCCACTCGTAGACTAAACAATTTGCTGTTTGAAAATGAAAAACAAATAAATGAAATTATATGCGCCTGTCATGTAAAGAAGAAAGAAATACAAAATTTCAAAGACGTCTGCGTGACACAAAAATTTGATGACGGGATGGCGGGGATGAAGCTAATCTATCACCACAATTCTTAACTGCAGCATAAAAGGGTAAGAAAAATGTTGGCATAAAGAGGTTACTGAACCGGTATTATTTACTTGATTCCTTTCGGATGATGTGCCATGTGTTGGCACGGGTCAGCAGCATCAAAAAGGGTTTGGTCCGATTTGAAATTTAAATAGCTAAGCTATGGACTCTGCTTGACCAGCACCGACGACAATGCTGAGGATTGCTTTTATGGCAATCTAACACATTTACAACCTAAATGATGCGATTTGTTATGCAATATAAGCACACGCCAAGCAATAAATCATACGAAGCTGAGCGCACAAGATTTACATTGAGTATACGAGACGTGAGACCTGTATACAGATGGACATGTTGTCATAAATGGATGCTCGCTACGCACACTGAGTGTAGTTGGCCCAATAAACTTGGCGTGGATACACTATTATTGGTTTCACTGCCGCCCATCAACAAGTCCATTCGCACATACGCAATCGCAAGGCCACACACCCTGGAGGCTAATCCTGGCACATTGAGCTGTTGATGACTCTGACACAGATATGCCAATTACAACTGCACCATACTCTGAACGCTGGGCGCCCAAAAGGTTAGACAAAGTCAAATATGCCAGCTCGCAGCCAAATCCGTGAGTAAGTTTCGACCATGGTCAGCTCAAACGCTCAAATGCTCAACGCTGCTGCAATGCTGTCAATATGCGAGCATCCTTACAACGTGTACGCACAAATATGTGTGCTTCAACCCAATGAAGTTGGCTGAGTTGGAATGAGGTACAGTTTCATTTGATGTGCATGAAGCTTTGCCTTGCCAGCTCGCTACTGGAACTTTCCCTTCACTCAATCACACACACACACACACGCTCACACACACACATACACTTACGATTAGCCAGCAGCAAAAAGGAAAACATTGCGCCATTTTATGCTTGTTTGCTGGGCAAAATCGAAGCATATTATGCAGCCGCACACGCAACTCCTCGGTATTGTTTGTAAGCTGGACGCCAGCATCAGCTTTGCTTTGGATACTTTGGCCTGCAAGCGTTTTGCAGCACTTTCCCGAACGCTGGCCAATGACTAGCGCGTGCCCAGGCTATTTGTGGGCGAGTGCTGTTTCCCCACACGAACCGAAAAGGAAAGAACCCTTCAGCTTTGACTTTAAAAATTTAATATTGCCTGTGGCGAGTGGCAAGTGGCGAGTGGCCAGTTTCCAGAAGTTTAATCAGCAGACAAAGTCGCCCACTGGCCAAGCTTTTTGGCCAAGATAATCACATATGTTTTGCGGCGCTAATGACCCTGGCAGTCGCTGCTCAATGTCGCCTCCTGGGGCGGCCCTGTTCAGGAGTGCTGAGCCTTCTGCGCCGTCAGATGTCTCAAGGACCTTAAGCACTTGTTTTTCATATTCCACGTTTATTTTTAGTCTGGTCATGTTCGACGTCATATTGTGCTCTCCATCTATATATATATACATATTTATATATATTCGCTTGTGTACTCGTTATATAAGTACATAATGGATGTAACAATAGCGGTCGTTAGCTATCAAAGGCCAACATTAATTGGTCCTTTGTCAAGCTACACAAAATAAAAAATATTGCAAAATTTCAATAAATATGTGTTTACCTGTTAATATTTCAATAGCAGGCACTGCATTTACTCGCAATATACTTGTATTGTTGCCATCGGGCTTCACTTTGAGTTGCCAATCGAAAAATGGGGCCAACTGTTATGGAAAATAAAGCTATAAATAGAATAGCGAACACAATGCTTGTTGCTGATGTGAAACTTATCTGACAGCTGCTGTATAGAACGTAGTAAACTGATATTGCAACAAATCGAGGACATTGCCCAGATAATGATTATTGAGTTATATAATTTGTGACAAGATTATGAGAACGTTAATTTTACTTTGTAATTAATGTGCTTATTTGTCTACGTCAATTAAAAAAAAACAAAACTTGTCTTGAATGCGATAACACAAGTTAGTCAGTTGAAGTAACAAGATTAAACGAGAGGCGTTGCCTGCAAGAACTCATTAATCTGACATCAAAATGTGTCTTAAGCTTATTTGCCAAGCAGCATTAAGCATGTGTAAAAAAGCAGAAAAGCGAAAGTAAATGTAAAATATAATATACATACATACGAATACTAAACATACATATATATGTATATATATATATATATCACATGTCTCGACGACTCAGTGTCTGAAGGTTAAACGCTTAGCGGTCACAAAGCGGCATCATTAACCGAAGGCTGTGAGTCGTTGGGCGATGGGAAGAGAGGGACAAAGAGAGAGACGTTGACTCCCCTTTTAACAATTTAATTTGCCACAAGTCGGCAATGCGGTGGCAATGGGCAGCAGAAATAAGCGGCTTGCGAGCGTAAATTTGCGCAAGGACAACAGACTGCCAGGCGACCGAGATGTAGATGGAGATGGAAGCAACGACAGCAGCAACGACAACGATGGAGCGACCAAGGAGCTGAGCTGACTGCTTGTTTATTGTGGCAGGGCTTGAAGTATTTGGCCAGCACTTGGAGCAGTAAATAAGCATATGTGTAGCGGGGAGATGGGCGCCTGGGTGTGGCATTAATTACACTTGCAGTGCTTTAACACAAATTAAAGCATTTTTCGAGTCGTCTGCCACAGACTCGCATAGTTGGTCTTAATTGCATTTAGCCAGTACCATTGTTGACAAAATAAAATAGCCACAAGGACAACAAAAATGTTTGAGTAGCTCAGACTCAAAAGGCCTCGAATGTTACCCATGGGAAGATTCTTGTATGCGGGTGGGCGAAAAATGAGTTAACAACATTATTTGCCCTCACCCAAGTAATGAAATGGACGCAACATCAATTTTATTAAGAACGCACAGACACAGACACAATGCTAGTCCCAGGCAAGTAAAAAAAAAAAAAAAATAAAGAAGAAAAGACAGGCTTGGGCAGGCAACGTGCAACACTAGACGACGCAAGCCGCAAGGCTCGGCTGGCTCTCTGCTGGCTGCCATAAAATACATTTTGACAAGAGTTTTATCTGGCACGTCGCCTCGCCGAGCTGCGTGTGTGTGTGAGTGTGTGTGTGTGTGCGTCATTGCGATTTATAAGCATTAGGATTTGTTGCCATCAAGATCTCGCCGTGTCCAGCTCAGCTCATCGATGCTGCGGTTGTGCGTGCTCTCGATTATGTTGCTATGATTGTTCATATTGTTGTTGTTGTTGTTGTTCTGGGGGCAACCTTATGAAATAGTCGTCTTACGAGTATTATTTATTTGTGCACAATGTCAATGCACTTCCGCCTGTTGTGTGTTGAAGTGTACTTTAATATTGCCTCGATTTGAGTTCAATTTTCGGCGTATGACATTTCAGCTTCGCTGATTTTTAGGTGCTCATTAACCGTGCATTAACACGGCCTCTCGACACTCCACAGTTCATTGCTTATGCGCCACGTGGACTCTGGTTCGATGCTCCCTTTCTCTCTCTCTCTCTCTCTCTCTCACTTTGATTCGCTCTCAGTCCCTGTCACTGCCTCTGACTATCCCAATTGCCTTCCCTTATCATTTCTATTTGACACTTTGCAGTTAAGGACAGGCTCGTAGTTCAAATTCCCAAGTGTCACTTGGCCAGCAAAATCAATAAACGACTTCTCCAACTAATTGCAATAATTTGCGTCTTGACTTTGGCATCTACTCGTACCATTAATACACCCAGCCAGCCTGCCAGCCAGTCAACCAGCCAACCAAGCATCTATCAAAGCATCCTCCATCAGCACCCAGTACTCGGTAAAAGTCGCATTGTCAAATTTTACGACAGACAAACAACGGCTATAACTTCAAGAATGAGTGAAAGTGTTAATTTCACAAATATATTCCCATGCTCGATCCCTCTTTGGATGGATATATTTTTTGGGGGAAATGGCTATTAAAGTTAATTGTTGGTTTATTTGTCACGCTTGAACTTTGAACCCTATGTTTTTGTTTGGCTAATGTATACAATTAAAAGGGGTTGCCAACTTTTCTGCCAAACACTGAGTGCTGATTAAAGCGCCAATTGATTGTGTGAGCAGTAAACTGTGAGACTGCTAATGGATAAACAGAACAACACATATATATATATATATATATATTTTGGCAGTAAACATTCAATAAAGTTACCCATTTGCCAGCTGTAATTGTATTTTAAATTCGCATTCAAGACATGGTCCCATTTTTAATGAAATAAACTGCGCTGCCGCAGCGAAGACGCGCAAGCTTCTGTCAAGTCAATCAGCAGTCAATCAATATTGCCTGAAAATTCCCGGAGTCAAGTGAAACCACAAGAATTGGTAGTAAAGTTCGGAACACAACCGTATTATATTTCTCGTCTGGCCCGAGCACGCTAAGGAGCCCAGAAATGTAGCATATAGAAAGGCGCAACTTTGTATGTTAAACATGCATACAAAGGCAAAAAGTTAGTGCGCTTCTACGCTTTTCACGCTGCTCAAATTGATGTACGCTAGTTGGGCTATTTGAGTTGCAGCTCAAAGGAATTTTTAAGCTTTTGATTATATGCGAAAAAATGCTAGAATGAAGATTTATACGCGAAACTGGGCAAATCGAAAACAGTTTGCGAAAGCAATCCGGCATTTAAGGAGAACCAATAAAAAGCGCATAAAAAATAAACAGGCAAATCAATTAAAGTCCGAATACAAAATACGAAATACGAAATAAGAAAGTGCTACCGTTTTATTGTCGGGCAATAAAAATTTGTACATTCTGTGAGCAATCTGTAAACAAAGTTTAGGGCAAGTTTCCAGTTTTGTGACCATTAAGAGTAAATCATGTGCCGGGCGCTATAAATAACGAGAGCTCTGCCCGCCTAGGCATCTAAGCGGCTGGCCACGCCCCAATCGTGTCTGCACATAATTTGTGAAATAAAATACTCGAACATGGCCAAATTGAAACAAAATTAAATTGCAATAAATCAACGTGGCGTTAATAGCGTTTCACTGATAACCATTAAGTAGGCGTCGCCAGGGGCTTCCACAAAGATCTGGAGCAGCAAATAAATAAAAATCACACACTCACGCATACAGACACGCACACACACACACACACGCACGCACACACACACACACATATGTCAGAATGTTTGTCCGTCTAGAGGAATTGGGGTTTCGGGTCCACAGCATTTGTATATATTCTTTTTAACGCCTAATTGATTTGTATTTTGCAAGGACGCCTGGGAGCGGGTGCAGACGGTGCCACAAGAGCATTGGGGGGGTGGGGAGCTGCCAGAACCATTAAATTCACAATTGTTTTGCCAGCACATTGTGGTTGTTGTTGTAATCATTTTGGAGTGCTTGCTGAAGCACATGCAGTGGCGCCCCAAGGCATATCTGATGTCCTGTCTGTTGACAATGTATACTCGTTTCGTTCGATTATTGATATTTGTATTTAGCAAAGGGAATTCTCGCAAAAATAACAACAAATAAGTATAACCTAAATACACTCATAAATGTTACTACCTTGACTCAATGTTTGATGTGATGCGAAATAAATTGACACACTGATTTATGCTGCTAAATAAATACATTTCTACAAACACTCTAGAGTAAATGAAGAATTTATTTATTTCATATATTTTTTCTTAATAAAGTAAACTATTTAAAGACACTTTAGACAATACTCGATTTATAAATAATGTAAATTTCTTGGCATGCCAAGTGTATAATTCTTTTAAATTAAATGCTGCTCAAAGTAAGGGTATTAAAAAGGCATTCGCTACAGATAATAAGTTCACATTTGTCTTTGCGATACGAGTATTTCTGTTATTTGTAATCATTGCGGAAGTTGTCCTAATGACAGACACAAGGCAACATTTTCGCATTGTGCTATAAACGAGGACAACAATAAGCTCTGTTGAGATAAGACGGACAGAACAATGGCACTCTTCTGTATTCACTCGCTTACATATATATTTCGTACTTGTCAGCTGGAAAGTGAGAAGAACATAACGAAAAAGGCAAATTTAATTTCATTTCATAAGCACAAAATGCCAGTCAGTTCATGTGGCAGGCACCGACAATATACCGAATACAAATACGAAAGTGTTGCACAAAAAATGCGGAAAAAGGAAGATAGGAAAAAGCGAAAGGAGCAGAGGAACAGTGAGCAACACTTGCACGTCATTGCAATGACAATTTGCATGCATAAGCAGTGGCAACAGCGAATGAGCTGGCAGGCAATAAATTTAACATAACCCAAGTCAATTACAGTTTTACTGCCATGCAGCGCGACCACGGTGCGTATGAGCAGCATGCAGCCAGGCATCAGGCACCAGGCACCAGGCGAAAACAAACCCAGTTAAGTGTGCTACAAGTTTTTGTCGGAAACGGAAGCGCACACTCACACACACACACACACACACACACACACACACACACACACACCACACAGAGTCGACTAACGGAGGCAGGCGCACGATGTTTTGTCTAGGTGCATGCAGCTGTAAGAAACTTGCAAAAAAAAGAACACAAACAAACATACAAAACTAACAGCAGCAGACAGGAGGCAGAACGCAGAAGACAGAAGGCAGAAGGCAGAAGGTCGTTGAGACACAAACGAAAACAAAATAAGCGAGAAAATGAGAGCAGAAGAACTGCAGACGCGACCCAGGGGCACTTAAAAAATCGTAAAAATGGTACCCGAAACGCGAACGCGAAAGTTGTAAATTATGCAAATGGCAAAAGCGTTGAAATCCGCGCCTAAGGACCGGAGACCAGGCCAGATAATTGCAACAGAATGTGAACTGCAGTAAAAATACGCGTAAGTAATACTAAATTGCATGCAAAGTGTGGATGAAAAAAAAATAAACAAATCGCAAGGAAAAAAATGTTGGAGGATTGCTTTAAAGAGGGCAAAACATTCAGCCTTTTATCCCACTCTGGATGCTTTTGTGCTGGCGCGTAATGCGCTTAATGAGAAAATGCAAAGGCGACAACCAACAACGAAATTATGCTCAGTAAATACTTGAGATACAACCAAGGCAAGAACTTCCTTTTTAGACTCAAGTACTCGAGTACTACAGCTCAGCTGAAGCCCGTCAACAGCAGCCAGTTTCGCCAGTCCAAGCGAATGAAACTAGGTCAGCGTCAGCAGTTGACAACGCACCAAAGTATGCAATGAATTGTGGCGCTTTAAATGAAATTAAATTAAATGACTTCAGCAAATTTCATGATGATGAATTTTGTTTTCATTGTGCGCTACTTTGAAGTTAATGAAGCAAAAAAAGTGCAAGTGGGGAAAGTTTGGGCGAACGAGAAACTTAACCACAACAGCATATTGTGTTGCCAAGTATATTAATAAAATTCTCGCCGCCAAAGATACTTTACAAGAAATGTAATTTAAATGAACTTTACACAAAATTACTCGCAGTTCAGTTGGCAAGTCTATTAAGGAACCCATCGAGAATTTATTGTAAGCTATATGGATTATCGCAATTTTATTTTGCCATAAATTTCCTCATTAATAATATCTCTCCCATCAGTTGTGCTGAGCGCACTCGATTGTTTAATCAGCGAGCATGTTCATTATACAATTCGAAGAACTCTCAGTTCGATATCACAGCACCCACATCAAAGTGACGGAAGTGACAGTCAGAAACAGAACTGAAAGAGATGTCGAGGTGGGAAAGAAAATGTGAGAACGCCAGAGCAAGATACGAGCCAGGTGATAGGTAAATGCATCAGCAGACTGAGGAGCAACACTTACGCAATTTCAATAAAATTGGCACAAACATCCCCTTGGCAGTGTTCATTGCCATTGCCAGTTCCCATTGGCCCAAAGGTGGTTTTTGGTTTTATGAACAACGCCGCTGACGCTGACGCTGACGCTGACGCTGACTATGATGTTGATGCTGATGCTGATGCGGATGCTGACAGATGACGAGCGGGAGGAGAATGTTTTGAGAAACTTTTGCGCAGCGTTTCATGTTGAGTTTAAGTAATGCCGAAATACATGAACACTTATGCATCATTGCTAAGTTTTGCGGTTTCCACTGTTTCCTCTTTGCTTTCAACGTTGCATTTGTCATTTGCCACATAATTTAGTTTAATGGTATTGCAGTTGCAGTTGCAGTTGCAGTAGTCAGAGTTTAGTAGCGAAAAGAGAGAAAGAAAGAAAGAAATAGAATCTTAAAAGCGAAATGCTGCTAGCGCGTGTAAAAGTCGCGTACGCCTCGGCGCTTTGTACGTGCACAATGTCAAATGTGACAAACACTCACACAAACAGATACACTTTGCACTGCAACAAATGCATGTGAGTGTGTGTGTGCGAGTGCATAAATGATTAAGTGCGTGCTCGCATTTGGCTTTCGCTGCACGTACGCTCCATGCATTTTTGCCTTTGACACAAAGCACTTTATAATGCCCTCCCCCCTCCACAGCCACATGAATTGTCCACACACACACACTCACAGACATTAATGTGCGCATAGAGACATTTGATTCACATTTAACATTTCATAAATCAACATTATTCAATCAAGCGTTTGCATTGCAATTAAACGATGTAGTTTATTTACAATTTACTCCGTATACGTAATGTAACTCGATTAAATATTGCGTAACAATGCGAATTTGATTTAATAGTTATTTAATTGAGAAATCAAATGATCGTTCTCTCTTAATTACCTCGTAAAAATTGCTATCTGAGAGTGAAGACGATACTTCAAACTTTCGACAGGCTGTAAGTTAGAGTTCTGAAAGTTCTGCATAATATTTTTAGATGCAATACAAATTTAATTATAATCCGAAATGCAAAGTTTTAACTAAGTCATTAGGAGTCAGTCCACAGAAAGTGGCGTCAGTCGAGCCGGCGCACTGACTTTACAACACATTTTAAGTACCTTCCACTTGAGAAAGTAAAGTTTTTCGGGAGAAAACTATTAGGGCCAAGGGCCAACACGTAGCCAATCCCTCAATGGCAACAAAACCGCAGCAATTTGCATAACACGAGCAGCCAACACACACTTTTCATTTACACACCAAATTACTTGTTCTGACAGCGGCCCAGACCAAAGCACGGCGAGGGAAGGCCAGAAGGCAAGGCAAGAACTGGCAAAGCACGGACGGGGCATCATTTGTGTGTTGTTTGCTTTAAATAGAATCAAAGTCAGCCGCCAAGTGCCGCCCATTGCAGCTTTACGAAGCATGCCACAGCTGAGAGTCCGTTAACTGTAAAACCAACAAAATCAGAAATAACAACTCGGGCGTCTAGTTTTAGTTGAAGCCAGGGCCACTTGACTGCCAGTAGACTGACTCTTTGCCTGTTGTGCTCCTTGCCAGCCAGGCCAGCATGTCCTGAAGTGTGCTGTATTCTATCTGTCTCTCCTTCTGTTTTTCTGCCTTGCCAACTTGTCCAAGCTGTTTCCTTATAAAGCTGCTGCATTTCCGTTAGCGTTCCTTGTTTCCGCCTTACTTGCTGCGTATGTGTGTGTGTGTGTGTGTGCGTCTGTTCGTTTGTGTTTGTATGCGAATCTTTGTCCATTTTATGTGTTTTTGTTGCTCTGTCTGTTGGCCTGCATGCTCGTCCTTTGACAACTGCCAGTGCTGGAATTTCAAATTAAGAAAAAGTTTATTTTGCTGCCGATAGCTTCGCCGCCTTTTTTGCTCTCATTGCGTTGAACCTTCTTCTCTGCAGTGCAGATTCCGCTGCTTCGTGTCCTTCTTTAAATCAGCCTTTAGTGGCATTCACGTTTACTGTCCTTTAGTTAATCACAAGGTGCTGCTGCGGACCAGACATTAATTAAATTTGTTAGATTGCTGAGCCAAAGTGCGAGTGACAGTCCTCGAAGTATATACTTCGATACGTTTTATTGTTGCTTTTGACAGCTTTAAGCCAAATACTTTGCACTAAAAACTGTTTACGCGCAACTTTCTGGTAGTTACGAAAAGTTCTAAAAGAGTTTTTTGCACAGGAAGTTTCCCGTTAGACGGATAAGATACTGTTCTTGGCTTTTAATGATATTTAGGTTATCAAAGAGAAAAGTTTGTTTACTTAAAACAATACAGCTCGGCAATCTACCGAATATGAAGTTGAAGTGTGAAAAATGAATGAAATAAGAAACCAATCATGGCTAAGCCATTCAAAATAAGACTAGAATTTGTGAGTTCTAGAAAAATACATTGTGCTTAACAATCATCCTAAACATAAACAAAGTACTGAAGACCAAAAAAATAATTGTATTTATCGTTGTTGTCGTGGTGTCAACAAATTGTTCGGTTGTCTGCCTTCACTTGTTTATACCAAGTTATAATAAAGAGTATGAGCCTTGGGAGCATTGATAATAATATATAAAGGATGTGCAGATCTTTGTACAGGATATTTACTAGTTGATTATCCATGACTTCCCATGCTAAGGCCCAACAATTTGCTGACCTAACATACTATAAAGCAATATGAAACGACAAGCAAATCTGTTGTCATGCTCACTTCATTTGGCAGATATACAAAACAACACTTAGTTGCACAACGAGAACGACAGAGATAGAAACGGAGGAGATAAATAGTGAGGCCGAGACAGACATGTGTCTGCTGCTTATGTGTTAATTAGCACTGGGCGTCCACTGGCGAAACCCAACTCAAAGTCAAATGGCAAGAAAAATATTCAAATTTATGCCTGACTTGACTTAAGCCCATGATGCTCTAAACATGGCTATCATGATTTGCCTACGACGATGTCTATATCTACATGTGTATGTGTGTGTGTATGTTCTTCTTATATATATGTATATGCAAATTGCTGAAGCACACACATGTGCTTATGGGGTCATAACTTTCGGAAAACCGCACTCCGCACTCTAGAACCGAGCCTAGAACCTCCTGTCTCCATTGTGCGTAATTTGTTTTGCATAGTTCTCTAGGCGCGTGGCCCTATTTATTGTTTACTCGACAACAAACTGCGCCTTGCTTTTGTTTTGCGATTGTCTGGTCAATGCAGCAGAGCAGTGTATTCCTCTGTCTGCGCGTAAGTTATGTTTATTTTCCTGCTATTTTTAGGGCCAAAATTTAATTTGGCCTTTTCATGTTATTTAAGGCACAGCCGTTTGGCCGTTTGGCCATTTGTGAAAATATTTATGTGCTCCTTAATTTATTTATGCTCATTTTTGCATAGCAACAACATTTAGCACTGATGTCTGATGTCCTTCATTTCTTTTACAGCCATCTATCTATTTCTTTTGAGGTTTTTTTCTATTTTTTTTTTTTGCATTTTATGCCACTTAGATTTATGCTCGGCTCATTTGATTAATGTCTCCTTGTGGGGCAGGAGAATTTACCAGTCGTTTGTGCGAAATTGTAATTTTTACGTTTTAAATTTATTGATGTGTTTTTGGGTCAGTTGCCAAGCTGCTTTGTGCTCTCAGCTAAATAAATTGCTTAAATTGACTTTAGTCGTGCCCTGCATTTGGCGAGTACTCCTTAAATTGAATAACGCCAACTGAATTGAGAGAACAGCATATGTATTACTTAAGTATACTATTATAAAACTGTTGCATAGATTCTTATGTTCACTTGGTGTATAATTTATGTAAGTTGTGCAACACATTTAACCCATAATCCGCATTCTGTAGCATATTATGGCTCAATAATTTACAGACCAGCATCACAACGAGCTAATATGCCATTATACCGACATTTAGCATTCTTCCCCTTATCACTGACCACATTTTCGGAGCCCTCCTAGGCAGCCTGGCAGCCAGGCAGCTGTGACCAACAAACTAACCAAAATGATGTTAGCCAAAATTCTGGTCATTTTTCACAACCGCATCGCTTGCCAGTTGCTCTTCCCCCCTTTTCTCGCTCGCTCTCGTTCGTTGGTCGGGCTGTCAACAGTTTGTCATGTAAACAAACATAATGCACACTGACACAAACACAGGCAACACACAGCTTTGCATCTCTGTCGCACACGGGGGCTAATTGTGTAGATTGGAGGAGGGGTGGCTTTATTAATTTCAATTTGTGTCAACATCAGTGCCAAATATGTGCAGCCAGTGAGCCAAGCGAAATGATTTAAGCCAGCTGATGACAAAATGTTGCCCATTAGGCGAATTAAAGCGCACTTTTTCGGCTGTTGCTGTTGGGCGCGCAAACATCACTCATGTGCCTCCCCCGCTCACGCCACAACAGAGCCGCAGTGGCTCTGCAAAATGTGGCATGGTGCTGGCTTTTGTGGCTTTTGGTTCAAGCGTAGTTCATAAAACTCAACGACTGACCATTGTTGTCCAAATAACAGCTATAAAAGCCATGATTGATGCGCACGGCTTGACCCAAATGCATGTTTTTATACCTACTTAACAGATATGCTGCCCATTTCGGCCTCATCTCCTTTACGGCCAGCACGTGAGTGTGTGTACGAGTATGTGTGTGTGTATGACGACAATATGCCTTTGGCTTAAATATTAAACAGTGTAGTATTCAACACCAAGCACGCGCTGAGTTCATTGAACTCGAGTGTAAGCCAAGAAGCTGCCACTTCGCTTTTATGGCAACAACATCATTCAGCTTATTATCTGACTATTCTCGCCAGCTTACCACGCTGCGTATACGTAATATTCCATTTAATTTCACTTTATGTTACTTCCCAGTTACAGCACTCCGCACTCAAGCACAATGTAATCGGTATTAATAAAAAACGAAATAAAAAAGCGCAAATTACCAGTTCAAATTCGCGGAATGAAACTACTTACAATACTCAAGGCTTTTGTGAGCAGTTTTCCGATCGCATATAATTGCAAAAGTTGCGAAATTATTGTGTAATCAAGAGAGCATTTCGAGATACTATTGAGTGGTTGAATCATAAGAAGCTTTTTACGTTTGCAGTGCGCACTTAACTTGAATTTAATTAGAAATATATTTCAAATTAATCTTATACTAGATTTGCAAGGGTTTTGTCGACTTCTTGCTTCTTGTCGCACAATATTAAGCTTCATAATGATTATACTCGTACTCTAAGGCATTAACTGAATAAATATGATGTAAGAAATTTGCTATTTCGCAGATCCAAGCAGAACATGCCACAATCTTTGCACACTTCATGGTACTTGGTGGGTCGACTGCAAATATTCCATTTTCACGCTGCTTGCAACGGACTTTGCAACAGCTGCTGATTTATAAGCATCAGCTGCAGCTTCGACTACGACTACGACTGCGGGGTTTTTCGCCTTTTCTCTTTTCGTTATTATTACTGTTACTCTCGGCTTCTTGTTGTTCGTATTGTTGTAATTGCTTTTGCAGTGAAATGAAATTAATTTGCCATTGCCAGTGTTTTGTGGCCACACATTTATCTTGTTGCTGCACTTTACGATTTGCAGCTGCTGAAATTTGTCAACCAATGCGATTAAGGACGACTTTAAGCCAAAGCCACAATTCGCAACCACAGCCCCACCAACTGCGACAGTAACACTTTAAGTTGCGCGAAGGCCACGAGAGAGAGAGCGAGAGAGAACGCCACCATTTTGCAGGCTATGCGGCACTTAGGAGCCACAATGCCACAGCAGCCGCGAGCTCAAGTGGCTGCCATTGTTATGGCTGGCACACTTAATAATCAGACATAATAGTTGCGGTGCCCAGACAACGTTCCTGGAGCCGTGCAGCATTGCGCAACAGGTGGCATCTATTGTTTGGCATTGCAGCTCGACGGCAACCTTGCAACCGGCCGCTTGCCTCCTGACTCCTGCGAAATTGCCTTTTAATAAGGACTTACGGTTGCCCAAGCGGTCTTATCTGCAACCGGTTAAGCCGTTAGCCTTTCGGCAGCTCCCTCAACTCCTTTGGCTCTAAATTAAATTTTGCACTTTTATTGCTCCTAACAAAAAGGCAATTTCCTTGTGGTGCAAAGCAAAATTGAAAAAGGCATAATGACTTGCTACAAAAACGCACACAAAAAAAAGGACAACACACACAACACATACAAAAAAAGCAGCAATGGATGATCATTAAAAAAGGCTTACAACATGCCATTTATAACATTTTTATAAAGCCCCCACAGCATGGCACATGATGAACTGAAAAAATGTGAGTGAAATATCACTGTAAAAAACAAATTCCCAAATAAGTTTCGGAAACCAATTTCTGCAGCAATGCATAAAATTCATTCGCTATGTATCATAAATTTAAAACCTTATCTAAGATAAAGAGTAAATTCAATATGAATTTAAAAGGCAAGAACATCCTCAAGTCCCTCATCATATTTTTCAAAATGCTGAGCATTTCACCTTAAACCAAATTTTCACTTGAATTTTCGCTAAAGTGTTTTCGGGAACGCGAATACATATCTTTTGTATTTATACTTATATAAATTCGCCGCAAATATGCGAAGCTTTTAACACTGCACAAATATTTTGCCAACACTTGCTTAAAACAACAACACCCCCAAAGAGTGCGAAAAAAAATTGAAAACACCCAAAAAAAAAGAATACAACAGAAAAAAATGGGATATAATAAAAATAAAAGCAGAGAGAACGTCAAATGGCCAAAGTTCCAACAACTTTTTTGCCGGTCCCGGTGCCGGGTTTACTTTGAGTTGAGGCTTAAGCAGAAATTGTCAAAGTCATGCTAGAAAATTGCAACCCAGGCTGAAATACTTCAGGTCACAAAGCCAAAGGCTTTAAATACAATTCCGTCATTCGAAAAATGCTCTCAAAAAAGATATGTTCCATCACATAAACATAAAATACTTACTTTAAATGTAATTTAAAAATTAAAGCATGCAGCATTTACATTTTTCGTTTTTTTTTTTTTAAATAAATTCAACTGTGGGAATGAGCATCGTGTCAGAGTTATTTATAAATTGAAGTAAATTGTGTTAAAATAGCTTGGGCGGTCTGTCTGGTCGCGTCTGCTTATTTGGCGATTTGGCTGATTTATGCGGCAATTTGCACAACATGAGCAACGACCTGGAGCAAGGGACAATCGCTGCCTACCTCAGCTGCCTCAATGCGTCTAAGAGTCAAACAGTTGGCCAAAAATATACTTACTTATTTGACGCGACGGCCACAAAAAAGAAAACACGTCTAAGTAAAATCTTGGCCAAGAAGTTGTAGCATAAGCTGAGGCGTCTTTAGTCTGCCGGCAGGCAAAAAAGCAAGCATCAAGACTGTCGAGTTTCTTTTGGGCGCAAGTTTATTTTGAGCGTGTGGTTATCTGGCTGTCAGACTTCAGTCGAAGTTGCCCTGGAGCCAAACTAAACTAAGAAGCGCAACTAATATTGATTACATACATGAAAAGTTCCTTGAGCTACATAGTTTGTGAACTTGCACGACACGTGAAGACTGAACAAATGTAAAGATTATGAAAATTATTAACGGCTTCTTTTTCGTAATAACACAAGCCTACACAAAGAAGCGAGTTCTTGGCTTTCGGGCACTTTATTTTGCCAGCAATTTCCTGCTAGAAGCACATAGCAAACCTAATTACCTTCACAAACTGAACGCGACGGCTTCAATTGATGGCAACAACTTTTCGTTGTTTGCTTTCTATCATTACTGCGGGCAATGTTTGTATGTGCTCATGTACTTGTTGCTGTAGTTGTTGTTGTTGTTGCTGTTGACGTGTCTTGTTGGCTCGCAGAGTAAACTTCCGCTGGCACATCCTGTCGTCGTCGAGTCCCAGACACCCACTTTGGCCCCACAGCTCCTGGGGCCCCCTTCTCTCCCTACGCCTCAGTTAGTGTCTATCATTTTTATGGCTATTTAAAGAGCCATAAACAAAGGCGCTTGTGTGCGTGTGTGCATGTGTGTGTGTGTGTGTTTATGTGTGTGCGTATGCGTGGGTGTGTGCCTGGAATTGCTGTGATATTAAATTGAGTTTTATGCGTGATTTCCGCTCTTAACACTTTGTTGACGATGAATTTTATGGGCGGTTAGTGAAGCGTATTTAAAATCACGCATGTAGTTCATTCCTTCTCTCTCTCTCTCTCTCTCACTTTCACCTTTCTCTCGCTCTCTTGCAGACGGAACAATTTGCGGTACTCTGGATACTGTTCACCGTCATTGTGCTGGGCAATTCGGCGGTGCTGTTTGTGATGTTCATCAATAAGAATCGCAAGTCGCGAATGAACTACTTTATCAAGCAGCTGGCGCTGGCAGGTGAGTGTGTGTGTGTGTTTGTGAACTCCCCAAAGTGTGATATAAATGTGCACAATTCTCGGTGTTATTGCGCTTATTTCAGACCTCTGCGTTGGTCTGCTGAATGTGCTGACGGACATTATATGGCGCATTACAATATCGTGGCGGGCCGGGAATCTGGCCTGCAAGGTCATTCGCTTCTCGCAGGTGTGCGTCACATACTCCTCCACCTATGTGCTGGTGGCCATGAGCATTGACAGATACGATGCAATAACGCATCCCATGAACTTCTCAAAGTCGTGTAAGTCCCGCAGTCAGAAAACTTTTTTAATTGGAAAATGTTTGGCACTTGACGACGTAACAAGCAAAATGTTTGTGGCACTTTTTCCTTTTGGCTTTCGCAGGGAAACGGGCTCGTCATTTGGTCGCCGGCGCCTGGCTGCTCTCCGCGCTCTTCTCGCTGCCCATCCTGGTGCTCTACGAGGAAAAGCTGATACAGGGCCATCCGCAGTGCTGGATTGAGTTGGGTTCGCCGATGGCCTGGCAGATCTATATGAGCATCGTCTCGGCGACATTGTTTGCCATCCCAGCGCTCATAATATCCGCCTGCTATGCAATTATTGTGAAGACTATATGGGCCAAAGGCTCCATATTTGTGCCCACAGGTAGGTTGTCATTCACCTCCCCCCTATACATCTACCTTGGTGTGCTCTTCTCACTCGCTGTTTCGCCTAGAACGCGTAGGTTTCGGGGCCGCTGCAACGCGTCGTGCCAGCTCCAGGGGCATTATACCACGTGCCAAGGTCAAGACGGTCAAGATGACGCTGACGATTGTGTTTGTGTTCATCATCTGCTGGTCACCGTATATCATCTTCGATCTGCTGCAGGTCTTTGGCCAGATACCGCATTCCCAGACTAACATTGCCATTGCCTCATTCATCCAGAGTCTTGCGCCACTTAACTCGGCAGCCAATCCACTCATCTACTGCCTCTTCTCCTCGCAGGTCTTTCGCACACTCAGGTAAGCATTGAGTCGCTCCTTAGTTTCCCAAACTCCACTTAACTCCACTCCCACACCTATGCATATCCCCCTCAGTCGTTTTCCGCCCTTTAAGTGGTTCACCTGCTGCTGCAAATCCTATCGCAACAACTCGCAACAAAACCGCTGTCATACCGTCGGCCGTCGCCTGCATAACAGCTGCGATTCGATGCGCACACTGACCACCTCGCTGACGGTATCGCGTCGCTCCACCAACAAGACGAACGCTCGTGTGGTCATCTGTGAGCGGCCCAATAAGGTGATTACAGTTCCGGCCATGTCGGAGGTATGATAGCTGGCGCACACGACCCGTAAACGTTCAACGTTTGCGGTCCACGGTCCGACATCGTTCAGTGATGCGGAGTTTCTGTAAACAAACAGCAAAGCGGATGGCAAACGAGGCAGGTTAAACGAGGCTTAGACAATAAGAGCGATAGTTGTGTATGCATAGCGGAAACTTCATGCGAATTACTATTTAACTATATACTATGTAGATATTCTACGAATTTCAATGCAAGCATCTCCCCCTGCAATCTATAGTATCGTAAGTATTTATGCATTAGATTATAAGTAAAAGGTATGAATTATTTTTAATAACTTCAATGACTTGTAACTTTGTAACGAACGCAGTTTTGACATCACAATTTTTCAGAGGCATAGTCAAAGATTTATTCCTTCCAATTAACAGTTACTAAAAAAACTGTACAAGTCATTTTATTTCCTACCAAATTGTTTTTTCCCCAACAAAGTCTAGTGCCAAGTGATGTTAAATCTGCAGTCATCAATTTTTACAACACTCCTACTATTTATCAGACTGATGTTATTTATTTACACGAAATTCGAAATAGTTGCATTTCTTTTAAGTCCAACTAAAGTTAAGCCAACTAAGTATTTATACTATGCTCCATAACTATACCTAATCCGTATCTCTACTCTGCCAACTACATGCGTACGCATCAGTATCGTTTGTACATAAACATTTCACAGTCAGTGTAGCACTTGAGTGCGCAGCGTACTAAAGTTGTCCAAGCATGAAAAACCAAAATCGTATATCTATGAGGTAACTAAAGCATAAGAGTTAATAGAGCATAACATCTTAGTCAATTCGATTTAAGCAAATATTTATTTCATAATTATGTGTATAAAGCGGACGAATACAAAGAATAAAGGTTAAAATTGTCAAAACTCTGCGGTCCTTTAAGTATTTTAATTCATTCCGGCACGCGCCACAAATTTCATTCTTTGGTCTCAACGCTTCAGCACACAATGGGCTCAAGGGCAATCGGAGTGAAGAGCGGGGGAAGTGAGGAGTGCCCGACGCTTCAAGAGGCAAGGCAAAAGGACATACGCCACAGAAGCATAGGACAAGGCTGTCCTCAGCTTATTTTCATTCTCACTTCATTTATAATTGTTGTGGAGACTGCGACGCTTGACGTCAACGGGCGAAAGCGAAAAGTCAACACAACACAACAAATTGAGCGATTTTCTGCAGAAAATGTGAAAATATACGAATTGGATATTGTCTTCCTGTCGTTTGCAAACAGCCAAAGGTTATTTTTCTTATAGCATATCATTATCATTACGCAAAGGTTTCGATATTCCATCCAAAATAGCCTCAAGACTGATTTGACACTTCAATCAAGGCGACTGTTATTTTCCTGTACTCGAATTTGCTTTAATGAGCAGCAAAGCTAATGGACATTAAACAAAGACGAATGAATCAATCAGCACTCCGTCTACATTATGCGGTAAGTACAAAGCTCATTTATTTCTATTTCACAATTAAAGCTGCTGCTGTGCAAATGCGACATCCAACAGACCATTTCGTTGGCTGCATAATTTTTGCAATTAGACTTTTGTAATTTGCTTGCAAAGTTCTAATTGAAATGCCATTACAGAAATAAGTCGACAGACAACTGTCACGATACGAACACAAAAACAAAAAAAGGGAAAACGAAAGTCAAGTTGATGACTTGACTTTAATATAAACATGCTCACAGCCATTAGACAAGAGTCGATTCGGTTGAAAGATGTAAGGAATAGGAATGAAATTTAGGATTTGGGACAAATGCGAGTTTTACAAGTTAATATTTCAATAATGATTATTCGAGTTGAATCGAAAACCTGACTGGCTTTTTCCTTCATAAACAATTATGAATTAATACATAGGCAAATGAATCAATTCGAAATTTTTGTTATCTTAGTGAAGTCGCAACCATTCGCCCTCCGCACACACACTCACACAAGCACTAAATTAACATCAAAGTATAACTACATATTTTTGGCACCTAATTCTTTAAATTTATGTGCAGCTCAAGCTTGAAAAACCGAGCAGCCAAAACAATGTTTCCCAACTATTGTTTTAAGAAGCAACCCGATGATTTCGGCTACGAAGTCGTATACGTTCCAAAGAAGAACTACAGCCCCAGCGTACGACAATCGGGCCGGCCGATGAACGGCTCGAACCCCAGATCTCCAGCCCGGCCGCAGACATGCACCAAACTGTGCTACGAAGATCTGCTGACGCTGCAGGCTCTGCGGGAGCAGAATGAACGCACAGGCGCCAAAACTCAATCGACGACGCCAGTGCGCAATGTGGAGTTCCGTCTGCCCCCCATGGACAAGCAGCGTCAGTTTGCGCATCGACAGAACGCTGGTGCAACGCTCAGCGAGCGCGAAATGTATCTGAAACAGCAGCAGCAGCAGCAACAGCACCAAGAGCAACAAGAAACGGAAACAACTTCGCCAGCTGAAATGCCACCGAGTTCTTCGGAGACTGCCAACGAAATGCAAGAGTCTTGTGCGGACTTCTTCAATATCGTGTATGAGAATGTGCTGGAGGCCGTGAATGTAGCCGTCGAGCAAACGGTGGACAAACACTTTGAGGACTTGCTGACCAAGGTCACGCAGCTCAAGTCCGAGATGGCTGCGCAGGAGAATATGCTGAAGCAACTCAACACCGATGTGATGGGCAGTAAGTAAACGAATGCCATTTAGGTAATTACAAAATTGTTAACATTCGTGCTGTGTTAGAAATTGCCGAGCTAAATGATACGAGCCTCAATCAATTCAAATTCATTGCACAAATGCTCATCGACAGTCAGACGATTCACTACAGGGCCATGAATCAGCAACGTCTGCTGAAGCAGCAAAAGATTGACGAGCAGGATACGCAAAAGCGAAGCGTCAGCTCGGAGCGCTCTCAACACTCATCCGACGCTTACGGCCATTGTCATGGAGGCGGCAACGTGAAATCGCCGCAGCAACAAGCCCTACAACGACAACAACAGCATCAGCTGTGGGAACAACAAGATCCGAATCCATTGGACTATGTGCAAGTGCCCTGTGCAAACTGCAATCGGCTGCCGCCGAAGCAAGATCGGACTGTCCTGCGGCGCACAAGGAAGGGAACAGCCAGCATGCCAAATTTGCACGAAGCTTCGATGACAACATCCGCTTCCTCCAACAACAACAACAAGACGAAGCATCAACCGAACCAACGCACGCCAACGCCGAGCAGTTGGAGTCAATTTGGCACCCGGCGCGTGGTCAACACACAAACGACACCATCCGCCACCACCGCCCCAAAGAAATGCCGTTGTCGTTGCCACTCGCCCGCCCCGGCGCAGGGAATTAACTATCTGTTGAGCAATAACTCTTCGCTGGGTCGCAAATTGCGCACGCTTGGAAAGTCGATGCCCAATAGAGATGATGAGCGAGCGCACTCCTGATCTTGTTGACGAATTCCGCCAAATACTTTGTCACCATTCAACTGTGGTTGTCAATTCTTGTCCGTTGCGCTGATGAATGAGATGATTCAGCGCCATGGGATTGGAATTGACAGCCACAGTGTGTTGACAAAGTGCTGTTAATCAAGACAAAATTATTATTCTTTTATAAATTTAATGTCGTACAAGTTAAGTATTATTATATTTATTTAAAGAGTATGAAAGCCTCTGCACATTATTGTGGCCTCAACCTTGAAAATTGTGGTAAGTTCATAATAGATAATAAAATTTTGGGGTAGATATACAAACAATTTAAATTTTGATAGAAAGGAGCGTTAAAGTTCCTGAATTTTTAGTTTGTTGTTTCTTATGCCTTGATAATAAGCAAATTTCAAGTGCAATTGTTTTTTAGAAAAGGCAAAACTGCAAGTTGGACTTTTATTTTAACTTTTCTCTCCTCACTTTATAACAAGAAAAGAAAAGACATGAAAAAGCAACTCTATGAATTGACTTTGCACTGCACAGCTTTGTATTCCTGCTTTCGTATATAACGCTGAACTATTGGAGCCAGCAGCACAGGATCAACTGAATTCACGTCCTGACGTCCAAAGATTAAGGTGGCCAGGTTCGAGATTATGATAACCAAGACGGCGCCCATCAATGTATACAACAAGAATGACATGTGATACACCGAACTTCCACTGTGAGGCTCACTTTACATAAAAAGCATTTCAAGTCAATAACGATAGCTTATTTGTTGCATAAATTACTCACTATTCTGCCGTAGAGTTGAGATAGCGATTCACATCGAATTCGTAGTCGCAGTGCTCAACAGAAACCGGCAACTTGGTGTGACGAAAAGTGCCAGTAACATTGGCGATCTGCGCATTGACGGCAATCCAAGCCATGATTGCAAACGAGCTTATGCTGCTGACAAACATACACTGCAAATTAAGCAGACATTAAGCACCCAAACAAATCACATGACTAGATGAACAGCTTTTGCGATACCTTTTCGCCCACCCAAGGCATCAACATGCCCACGGTGAAGATGCCCAGCATGGGGCCATACAAGCTGGATTGAAGCGTTGCCGACAGCTGCAGCACCATCCCCAAATGCTCAACGACATACACCATAAATATGGAACTAATGCCAAATACGACCACAACGAGGCGCATAGTCAAGGCCACCGTACGCTCCGTCATGGGCTTGTTCTTCATCTGCGGCTTCACGAAATCCTCCAAAATGACGGCCGACAGCGAGTTAAGTAGCGTTGAGAGTGAGCTGAGGGCGGCACTGAAGACAGCGGACACAAACAGTCCTGGCAGACCGGGCACAACTCCCAGCACTCGCATAACCAGCAAGGGCACCAACTGATCCCGACGCCCGGCCAGCTAAAGAGGAAGCCATAAAGCATTACTTTATTAGATACTACACAATCGAATCAGACTCACGCCAGTGCTCATCGGATCGCAGTCGTAGTAGGTGGCATAGCACACAAGGCCCACATAAACGCAGCCCATGTAGAGCAGTGTGAGGCCAATGCTGAACACGAAGAGCGTCTGTTTGATTTCCTTCAGCGAGGGCAAGGACATGAAGCGCTGAATGGTGGCCTGGTTGATGGACGTGTTCTGCAGCTTGAAGAATGTGCCGCCCACAAATACCGACAAGACGCTCAAGCGCACCGTGGGATCAAGTGTCCAGCTGTTCGGCAAAGCAAGAACGTATTTAATTAATACAAATTTAATACCAATTGTATGTAGTCTACTAACTCTGGTGTGTTGAGACGACCGCCATCCAAATTGCGCTGCCAGACAACACCAAAGCCACCCAGATCCATGGTGCCCTTGATCATGATGACCACAAGCGAGCCATACATGACAACACTCTGCACAACATCCGTCCAGACGACGCCCTTAATGCCACCGACCGTGGTGTAGAAGGTGCAGATGATGATCACAATCGGCGTAATCGTGT
The DNA here is from genome assembly GCA_035047445.1 of Drosophila siamana. Classification (NCBI taxonomy): domain Eukaryota; kingdom Metazoa; phylum Arthropoda; class Insecta; order Diptera; family Drosophilidae; genus Drosophila; species Drosophila siamana. Next base: position 7,602,800 of record JAWNPP010000004.1, on the reverse strand, counting down.
GAACGCCAATTCCACTGACCTGATTAAAGGTGAGAGCTGGCACATAAACGGCAATGGGCAGCCAGATGATCTGTGAATAGTATTATAAAGATTTTACATTTGCCATAACTTCACTGAAGTCAGTTTCACTTACCGCCTTGAGCACGAAGAGCGAGGCACCAAACAAGCGCATGCGGCGGCTGAAACGTCTCTCAAAGTACTGAAAGAGTGAGTGTGTGTAAGTATCTGTGTGGCAAGCACATAATATTGAAGTTAACAATTACCAAGTTTTAGTATAAGATGCACAACTTACAGCTAAAATAAAACTACAGCAATTGCTGGCGATAACTACAATTTATTCAACAACAATAAGTAACATTAATAATAAACTTTATTGCTTTATAGATTCTTTCAGCTTCAACTCATCTTTCTCTTCATTGCCCGATACTTTGTCGTAGCGTCCATACCAATACTTGTGCAACACGGGGGCTACAAGCTCCTTGTCCACCAGACGCACATCCTGTTTGCCAAAATAGAGCGTTGCCAACAGCGAGCAGAGTATCGTTCCCATGGCGCCAATGAAAGTATACCACAGGAAAGATACTTCGTGCAGACTGAAGCCTTTGGACTGTGACGCCTCGCTATTTAAAAAGATAATAGATTACAAGACTGCAACAAGTGCATCACTTAAAAGCTGGAGCGACAACTTACGGGCCGCTGGTGCTGGTGGCATTCCAGCTGGCAGGCAACTCGAAGCTGTAGTCGCAATCCTCGACAGAAACGGGCTTTGTGGGAAAGGTCAACTGACCGGTGGCCAATGCAATCTGAGCACGCACCACGATGTAAGAAGTGAAACTCGCGGCGGCCGAGATGCCAGCAAGCAAACTCTGCAAGGTAATGAAGTGTATAATTAATATAAATTTCATCCTTTATAAAGATTTTTAGACAAACCTCTGTTTTGACAAAGGGCATTAGCATGCCAATTGAGAAGGCGCCCAGAAGCGGGCCACAAGTGATGGCAGCCACTGTCGAAGACAGCTGCATCACCATACCCAATTTCTGTACAATTGGCACGCTGGCCATCGAGATGAGGCCAAAGACAACGACCACAGCCCTGAGCACATAGGCCGTCTGGCGTTCGGTGAGGGGACGACTGCGATTGGGCTCAATGAAGTCCTTGAGCACCACCGCTGAAAGTGAATTGAGTGCTGTGGAGAGAGAGCTGAGTGCAGCGCTAAAGACGCCAGCCACAAAGAGACCCACAACGCCAGGTATGACGCCAGCACTTTGCATCACATACAACGGTATAACCTGATCCTTGGCGCGTGCCAACTGCAAAGCAGAGCAAGAATAATGAAGTCTAGATTTAAATAGCATATCGATTGCGCTACTCACGCCCGTCGTGATGGGATCGCAGTGATAATACTCGGCGAAGGCCAGCATGCCAATGTAGATGCACATGGCCATGACAATGATGAAGCCTGTCAGAGCTATAACTAATGTCTGTTTCACTGCCTTGATGTTGGGCAGGGTCATGAAACGCTGCACGGCCGCCTGGTTAATGCAATTGGCCTGGATTTTGAAGAAGGCGCCACCAATAAATAAGGCAAAGACGCCCATGCGTACGGTAGGATCGAAAGTCATGCTGTTAACGATGCATTCATATAAATAAATCATATATATAGCCAGCATCTAATCGTACTCACTCAGGACCCACCAAGCGATCGTATTGCCGATTGCGTTCCAAAACCACCGACAAACCACCCAAGTCATAGGTGCCTTTGACAATGACAAAAGCCATGGCGCCCACCATCACAACTCCCTGAATGACATCCGTCCAGACAACGCCCTTAATGCCGCCCTATTTCGAATGCAGCAAATTAAATTAAATACGAAAAATATAAATAATAAGTGCACTTACAATGCTGGTGTAAACAATGCATATCAAGCTAGTTAGCGGGACGATCGTTTGAACGCTAAAACCAGAAACTAAACGAAAAGTTAAAGAGCGTAAACTGCATTTAAAATTAACGCTTAACTCACCTTGATTCAATGTTAGTGCTGGCACATAAATGCAAATGGGCTGCCAAAGTATCTATAAAATATGATTAGTAACAAACAGACAAAGCATAAAAAGATTTATGTAAACTACTCACATTCATCACCACAAATAAGCAGGAGCCAAAGATGCGGACACGACGATCAAAACGTTTCTCAAAGTACTGAATATGAAAAATAGAAACGACCAGCATGCATTTTATAATATCGTACACTAAGCCAAAGCAACAAACAGCAAACATTTAAAACAATTCAAAAATAAACTACAATTTTCAAACAACAACCAATAATTATTTATTTGTTTTGTTAAGTATTCCATAAATAAAACTACTCGCAACTCTCGCCATCTTTTTTAGCCTCTGCTTTAGTCTTGCGACTAAACAGTTCTTCCAAGTCGATTGCCTGATAATTTTGCTTGGGCAAAAAGCGACGCATGCAAGGTGTAATTAAGCCAGGATCCAACTGCGATACATCCTGCCAGCCAAAAACAAAGCTGGCCAACAAGGCGACCACAGTGCACAGAACACCACCCAATGCGGTGTACCAGAAAAACGATAAATGATATATATTACGTTCCGTGGAAGGACTGTGGCGAAATATAGAGAAAAAACTGCGTTTCAGTTGGATTCGTTAGAGGTTTTCATACATACGTGTAGTTGTGTATGGTCTGCCAAGCAGTGGCGTTGTCAAATGTGTAATTGCAACCAGCCACCGAGACTGGCATCTTTGGATAGCGAATCTCGCCGTGCATTTGTGCCAGCTGCGACTTCAGGCAAATCCAAGCCAGCGCCACGAAGGATACAAAGCTGCCAGTGAGAACGCTCTTCAAGCAAAGAAAAAAAGAATAATTCATTTCATCTGCTATAAATTTAAGCGCTTCAATTATACCTTAGCATTAACCCAGGGCACACAAACACCAATCGCATAGATGCCTAGCAAAGGGCCCATCGACACTGCCGAAGTTGTCGTCGCCAACTGCAGAACCATGCCCAACTTTTCCACAATATTCACCAGACCCATGCAGCAGAAACCAAAGAAAACAACAATGGCACGTAGCAAAATTGCTGTTTGACGCTCGCTCAGAGGCTTCTTTAGCAGGGGCCGAATCATATCCTGTGAGATGACGCAGGCCATCGAGTTGAGTCCTGTGGAAAGTGAGCTCAAAGCAGCGCTAAAAACGCCAGAGACAAACAGTCCTGGCAGCCCAGGAATCGATCCCAGCGTACGCATCATTAGCAGCGAGGGCAACTGATCGCTGGCCTTGGCAAGCTTAGGGAACAAACATTTATATTCACTTTTTGAATTACATGCATTCATTCGTCTTACCTTAGTGCTGATGGGATCACAATCGTGGTATACGGCGTAGGTCACGAGACCCATATAACTACAACAGCTCAAGAGGAATATGAGCAGAACGGTGAAGAGAAACATGGACTGCTTGGCATGCTTATAGCTGGGCAGTGATAGGAATCGCTGAATGGACACTTGGTTAACGTCCGAAGACTGAATCTTATGCAATGTGCCACCGACAATGACGGAGAGCATAGACAAGCGCACAGTAGGATCCCAAGTCCACCTGAGGCATCGGAGTTAATGAGTAAGTGAGAGAGTGAGAAAGAGAGACTGTGTCGATGCTTACTCAGGCGCATTAAGGCGTCCGCTCTCCTGGTTTCGCTGCAGCACGACACTCAGGCCACCCACATCGTAGGTGCCTTTAATGCACACTGTCAGAATGGAGCCGTACATGACAAAGCTCTGTATAACATCTGTCCAGATGACCGCCTTCAAGCCACCCTGGCAAATGCAAGCAAATGTGCATTGTATTCAGTTCATTCAGCGATTTAATTGAGTCTTACCACACACGTGTAGAAAGTACAGATGATGCACACAATGGGCGTAATAACATGGATGCTTGTGCCAGTCACTGTAACGCATTGTAGTAGCAAATGTGTCAATTGAAATTCAGAAGTTGGAACTTACCTTGATTATAGGTGAGTGCTGGCACATACATAGCCACTGGCAGCCACAGCAGCTGAGGACACACAGGACATTCAAATGAAAGCAGTTGCAGATTTCACTGTTTGTATGCTTACCATGCTCACGATAAACAAAACGGATCCAAAGGTTCGAATGCTGGCACCATAGCGCCGTTCAAAGTACTAAACAGAGTAGAATGGTTAGCTTCAAGAAAATATTGCAAACAAATGGAACGAAAGATGCAAAATGCAATTAAATGCAGCTGGTGTGTATAAATTTTGAAGTATGGCATTATTCACAATGTCTTGTTGCAAGTTAGTGACAGGCCTAAACAAAAATAAATAAATAAAGAGAGTTAGTTACAAGATGCAGTTAAACACAGCGTAAACTTAATCAGCGATTGTTTATTGCTACACTAAGTACAAATTAAGATTTCTGTTTGCCTGCCATCAGCACGGTGTCGTCGAGTTTTACGCTTTCATAATTAATTCTATAGAAGCGTCGCACGCAGGGCGCCAAGAGCTCCACATCGATGTCCTCTAGCTGCCGGAAACCGAACACGAAACCCGAAAGATAAGCGCTAATGACGCCCACGGCAGTGGAAAAGAGTGTGTAGCACATGAATGACACATGATAGATTTGCTCAAAGAAGCCCATATCACTGAGAAAAGAGACCACGCGATTAGCTATTTATATAATCAGCGGGCCAATTTGTATTGCTTACTCCTCTGGCTCAGCGGCAGTGGCATTCGCTGGCGTGACTAACAGCGGCTGGAACTGATACTGACAGCCCTCAACACTCGTTGGCTTGCTGTCGTAGTGCAGCTCACCGCTATTCATTGCCATTTGGGCACTTAGACAGAGCCACGCCATGAAGATGAACGAACAAAGGGCACCGAAAAACGCACTCTACAACAGCAAAGCCATAGATTAGACACATTTACATGCGAAAACCATTTGCAAACCGAAATACAAACTTTTGCATTAAGCCGTGGACACAAGAGACCCGAAACGAACAGGACCATCAATGGGCCCTGGGCCAAGGAGCTCAAAGTCATGGACATCTGCATCACATGTGTGCCCATACGCTCGACCACGAAGACCAAGCCAACGCTCGCCGTTCCAATGATGACAGTGCAGAGACGCATGGTTATCGCAATTTGACGCTCCGTCATGGGTTTCCCATGCAGCGGCCTAATGTAGTCCTCCAGAAAGACGGCGGCCAGCGAGTTTAGGCCGGTGGACAATGAGCTCAATGCTGCGCTAAACACGCCGGCCACAAACATGCCCGATAGACCTGGAAAGGAACTGAGCGTATCCATCACAAGCAATGGCACCAACTGATCCTTGGCCTTGGCCAGCTGCAAAACACTTATATTAGTCATGGGCTCGAAAGTGGGGCAATATACGTGCCTGTGTGGTGAGTGGATCACAGTCGTAGTAGGTGGCAAAAAGCAGCACACCATTGTACAAACAAATGGCGGTCAGTGCAATTAAACCGACAATAAATAACAGCGATGCTTGCTTCATTTCCTTCACGCCAGGCAGTGACATATAACGTTGTGTGATAATTTGATTGCAGCCCAAGTTGAATGTGGAATGCGCCGTGTAGCCCAGAAAAACAGCAAAGGCAGACATGCGTACCCGCGGATCGAATGTGAATCTGTTTGGTAGCAGACACATATTTATGACATTAAATTTGAGTATTTATTGTGTTATTGGGGCGACACCTACTCGGGCCATTCGAGACGTCCGCTTTCGAGATTGCGCTGTATAACCACCCCCAGGCCACCCACATTCATGGTGCCCTTAATGACGACAAAGAATATGGCGCCCACCATAATTACGGTTTGAATGACATCCGTCCAGACGACAGCTTTCAAGCCGCCAACCGTGGTGTAAAATATGCAGACAATGCACACCACAGGCGTGATAATATGCACATTTATGCCAGTCACTGTAAATTAACGACGAACTCAACAAACGGTTGCGTGGTTTCACTCACAGCTTGTATGTATGCCACCTACCTTGATTGAAGGCCAATGCCGGCACATAGATAACTATGGGCAACCAGATCAGCTAGGCGAAAAAATGATTGATTGGTCAGTGGTCAATCAGTGGAAAATTAGCAAGAAAGCGTTTAGTACTCACTGTGGTTACGGTGAAAAGAGCCGAGGCCACAGAACGAATGGTTTTGTTAAAGCGCAGTTCAAAGTACTGTAAATATTTTGTTTTTGGGGTTTTTGGTTGTATTTTGTTGACGCTGTTGTTGTCACTTTTCATTTGATATTCACATAAACAATAGACACGAACGCACGCAAACATATATAGCCTGACAACGTGGCGCATACATAATCGAATATTACTCATACGCCATGTAAGCCAAAAATGGTAGCTAGCTTATAAGCAACGAACGTATTTCCGTCTGCACAGCCAAAACAATTGGCTGGCTTTCTCTCTCTCTCTCTCTCTTTCTCTGGCTCTACATATAGACGACGCTCCTGTTTGGAATTTCGGGCAAAACGCACGCAAATATTTCACATAAAACAACAACTCCAGTAGCGAAAACAATGCTCTTGCTTTTGCATTTGGTTTTGCTGCTTTAGCGTTGGCTCTGGTTTTCCTGGTGCGAGTAATTCTGCTACATGACAGGCAAATAACTTGTACACATATTTGTCTAGTGTCTGGTCTACGCTGTTGTTTTCCAAAATCCCATTTGAAGCGTCTATTTTGATTTCAGCTGCAAGTAACATACAGCAGTAGATCTGCTGTACGGCACTGTCCAGATATTATGACCGAGCGTGCTTCTCGCTGCGATTTAAATAACGACACCATAAATATGCCATTGCAATATGAGATAACGCAGAGTTTCGACTTTCGGCTTTCGACTTTCGACTTACACATTAGCATGCATGAATAAATCACAATTTACAATACAATTTACAGACAACAGCCAGGCTTAAAGAAGTTAAATGTATATAACAATTGTTGTTGTGCAATGCATGCAATAAAATATTTCAGTGTAACGGGAAATAAAATGCACGCACCCACAAACAAATACAGAAATACAGAAATCAGACAACGTTCAGCTTACCTCATAGCTGGATGTCAACTGAAGATTGCAGAAAACGGGCAAAAAGATATACCACGATATTAATCCCGATATGGCCAGCGTGATGAGTATGAAGGCATATTGGGTGCCGTAGACGTAGATCTCCGTTGAAGTGCCCAGCAACGAAATGCCCGAAACGAAACTGAAAACATAAATTTGTCATCAACAGATTTAAGTGATTGAGCAATAAAATTTAGTAGACTTTTGAAAGCAGTTTCCACATTTAAGAGCGTAATCATAATTCAAGACTGATGGCAAATGTCACAACAATCATTTCAATTTAGCCTCTAAACAAATGCATTGCCTCAAACCGAACCAAAACTAAAGTGAAATAAAAGTTTTTTTTTCGCGCAGACCAAAACACCATTAAAAGTTGATAACGAGTGGTGTTGAAGTATGCAGATGCAAGCGCGGGACCTATTTAATAAATCGCAAGCGAGAGAGAGAGCAAGCGAGAGAAAGAACGAAAAACATAATGGAACAACTGAAAAGAATCTGAGTAAAAATGCTGGCGTGTAATTGTAATTCAGAGCACGTCGCCAGAATTTGTTGCAGAAAGCAAAACGACTACAAACAGAATGCCATAACAATAAAAGGCGCACAAAACAATTGTCAAGCAAGGCAAATGACCAAAAGCAGGACAAGAGAATCACAAGCATTCCTAGTGCCAGTCATTAATGCGGTGACAATACGCCCGGGACATAGCAGAGCCGTGGCACAATAACAACAACAGCGCAACGGCGCAGCAACCGCTACAACAACTCAGCGCGCTCCTCGAAAGGTGCTTGACCAAACGTGTCAAATGGAATGGCCCCCAGGACCAAGGTCGGGCCCAAAAACAAAAAAGTAATTTGGCAAATTATTTGAGTTTGCGGCTGCCGTAAGTTTAAATAACTTCAATCAGGCTTAGTTCGAGGGCCCGTCCGGCTTTGCAGCGAAACGAGCTGCTAAATTGTATTTATGCGTCAGATTCTGGTATTTACCGACAAAGTTCCGCAAGTTTTCGAGCCATATCAAAGAGCATTATCTGCATAATCATCAGCCATAATAAACTTGACCCTGACACTGAATATTTTATCGTGTACTAGTACGACTATACAGATTTGTGCTTGCTGCTCTGGGAAGTTTAAATAACAATTCCATTGTTTGGCCTCACAAAACAACGCTCCAGACGGCGCTGGGCTGCCATTTTCCCTACGATTTCGCTGGATTGCGCATACGCACGGTTAAACGCGACCCCCGTGAAGCAAATCAAGTGAAATTAGGCGCATATTTTTGATTGATTTCCAGAAAAACGGCCCAAAAATATTGACCAAGCAGTCAGACGTACAAAGGTCCAAATTTGTATTATAAATATCATCTGCCTTCAATTTCATTAACAATGTTGATTTCCCTGTCCGTCTTCGTTGCTTGAAAATGTATTTTGTGCGATAGAAACTAATTTCCTTCCAAGTCAAACTGCCTCAAAATTAATGGGCCAAATTCGTGTACAATTCAATTTAAGGCATAATTACAAAACTGCCTGACCAGGCCACATATCACTCGTGCCCATCTTGTGCATCATCCGACCAATTAAATCTGCCTCGTATATCCTGCTGCCCACAGCGCATTTACATAGAGCCGCTGTAGCTGTAACAGTAACTGTGTTGGTCTGTGGTTGTGGTTGTAACTCACCTAGCCACCAGTGACAGCGAGACCGGAAACACTTTCATTTTGCGTCCGCCAACCAAGTAATCCAATGCTTCCGAACCGCGACGCTCCTCGTTGCCAGCAACGCCAGCGCCGTCCTTCTCGTCGGTGGGCACTTGTCCCTTTTGCTTTTTCTTTTTCTTTTCGATGAATCCGAAATAGAAGCCAATTACGGCACAGACCACCAACATGGCAATGAACACAAAATAATCAACAACTCCAAAATGCTGCAGAGCGGTGCTTAAATCGCTCACGCTGAGCTTCTCCCTGCCTATGGCGGCGGCTGTCGTCGTTGTAGTTGCTGTGCTCGCTGCTGCAATTGTTGTTGTTGCGGCCGTTGCTGTTGCCGTTGCCGTTGTCGTTGTTGTTGTTGTTGTTGGCATTGTGGTAAGGAAGGCAGTGCTGGCGGTGCTCTGTGAGGTTGTGCTACTTGGTGGCTGTGGTGTTGATGTTGTGCTGCTAATTATGAGCTGGACTGTCTGAGCAATCGCTTTGGCCACTGTCGACGTTGAATCAGTCGGCAATGGATCCATTGTCGTCGCTCCCTCATCCTTAATTGTCGTTGACATAATTCCGCAGACCGCAAGTTGCTTTAATGTGTTTATTTTTATTGACTTCCTGTCGTGTTGCCGTCGCGCACTTTCAGCATTCAGCTTTGATTACTTTTGTATTAGTTTTGCCACAAATACTCGTCCACACTCACACGCACTCACAATCAAGTATAGGCAAAACTACAAATGCTGCAAGTTTCTTCGATTTTTCATTAAGTTTTTGTCACTCACTCGTTGTGTATCCTAATGACAACCGTTTGCAACTTTCTTCATCTACTTTAAGATAAAATTTAGGTTATTTAATATGCTGAATGTGTTGTGGGTAGTTTGGAGAATTAAAAAAAAACTAAAATAATATTATACTGCTTTCGTAAGTTCAACAATTAAAGTTTAAATAACAAATTTCGCTTCAAAGCTATTTCTTTAAGCGCCTTTAAGCCACAGCACCTTAAAACAATTTTAATTTAAAGCATTTAATAAAAAGGTTGGATTATTTTAAAGTTCACAAATGTTAATTAATATTTTATAATATATATATTTCTAGCTATAAAAGATTATTTAATTTTAATGCATTGTACCCAAACAAGACCACACAAAAACACACCAGATATTGTAATATTACAGCATAAGTAATCCTTTATCAAAAGGATATTATTCACAATTAATTAAGTTTTTACTGTGACCCTTACTCCGATGACACAAGCGAAACGCACAGACCGCAACGAGTAACTGAACTTAAAACCGACACGGACAAAGCATCTTCAATGGGTTTGAGATGAGCATCGCTTATCAGAGACGATCTCATAATTCATGTAAATCGTATAAGCGCGCCTGACTGTGTGTGGGAGTGGACTTTATCACCAGATTTAGCTTGGGTATGTACATTGAATAGATAAATTCACACCCCCACATGATTCGCGACCGCAGGTTTATGGGTAAGTCCGGGGCTGCCATTAGATTTACTTAAAGTAAGCCGTTGACATTTAGATTATTAGTTGAATCTTATTCTAGGTATTTTTCCTATCGTCTCGCCTTTTACAAGCCAACCAACTTCAGACAGGTATTGTGTTGTTAGCGCTGATAGCGTGTTCACTGGTCTTAATATTTGGTTTTAACTGGATGCTTGCAAGTAGCTACTGGTATTGTGAACATTCAACAATGTGCGAATGATAGTTGGGTTCTGAATCATATTAAATTTAATTCTGGAAAATGAATGAATGAAGGAATATTAAATTTGTATTTACTTAATTATCTTGTTGTTGCGTAGTAACATCAGCTGAATGTTCCATGACTGGTTTGGTTCGGGTCTTGAAATTCTAAATGTGGATTTGCTTTCTTTATCTGTCTAGAAAAGATTATGCACGAATGGCATACGTACACATCAAAATTATTGCTAAATTTACAAGTGGTTCATTTCTTCTAATCCTGCTGAAAACATTTTTAGTATAGGAAAAGTTTCGTTCATCATACGCGCATTCGTGAGTATAGCACCACCAAAATATAATATTACACCAGGAATAGCAGCAGAAAACTCAGCTGTCTCATCTCAATTGTAAATGTCTGGCTGCTTAAATATTTATACTATCAAGATAGAGTCATAGTTGCTGCTGTGCACAATTGTTGCTTCGTTGTCGTGCGCGTTGCACTCAGTATACCGCTTTATTGAGCTCAACTAATGAACTAATGCACATTAATAGTCATACAATGGCAGTCATGAATGCATATGAATTGTGTACCAATTTAGGCTGGATATACATAAAGACCATTCTAAATAGTTAAATGTTCCACAGAAACGTTGCGTAATAATTTAATGAAAACATATTTATATAGTTAACTACTACTTATGCTAACTAATTGCTTTTTGATTGCCCCTATAGCGTATGTAAAATGAAAACATGAACGTTTTGTAGCATTATTGGCATTAGCCGTAAGTCTAAAACTGTAACAGTGCACGCAAGTCTGCGTGATTATACAATATACATAAATACGTGCGAAAATTCAATTTAGCAGCCAACAAAATGCTCAACGTGACGTATACGTAATATTTAAAACTGTCTATCCATGTGCAGGCAAATGGCGAAAGGGAATTAAATAAAATGTGTACCTAACATTAGCTGGTAACTGACGTCAATTTATTAACTAGTATGAGATGCTCTTGCATTTGTTTAAGATACGTGCAGCCGTGTAGTAAAAGTTATAATTAAATTTTCTGTTTTTAATATCGTAAATCTCAATGTGCCCGGAGATATCATTGCCAGCTTTTGGGTCGAACGCAGCGACCCACAGTTGCCGACCACAATAAAATACAACGAAAATATATTAAGTGTACAGCTGGCATCAAAAGGATACAAAGTGCTACACAGAATTTAATTATAATTTAACTAAAACCAAGTAAAATCGACCCCACTTATGTGCTGACTGTAGTAGACCTGTTTACTACACTGTTGGTACCAATTCATAGACTTGCTTAAAGAGTCAGAGATGGCCGTTAAACTCATTTCAACTCCGACAAAGCTAATAGACTTCTGACAGATTTTTCAGAAATGAACAAGTCTAAAAATAATAATATTAAAAATGGCAAACCATCTTAAAACACACGAAAAAAAAACCCAAAAACAAAAGAGAAAGGGAAAGCGAATGCGTAAAAAAAACAGCTTAGCATATGCAAAATAACGCACAGCGGCAAATGAAAACACTTGACCCGTTCTGCAGAATTCTGCACAAGTACATTATGTGCATTATTTTTTTGTTTTTCTGCTTATACTTGGTCTTGGCCTCTTAATTTGTCTGGCGGACGAGTCTAGTTTGACTTTATGGCCAGTGCCGAAAACAATCAACGCCTGCTTAACTTCAACTAAATGTGCTTCCACAATTCCTTGACCCTGCCCACGCGATTGTGCTTTGATGCTCCTTTCTTGGCATTATTTTCAAAGGATCCAAATTTGTTGGTTTTTTTGATTTTTTTTTTTTTGTTTTGTCATTGACGTAGCTGCCTGATTGACTTTGTGCCACTTTTGTTTGTGTCGTTGGCATGTTGCACCCTGTAAATCAAAAATGTGGGAAAGGGTGTTGCTGATTCAAGTCATATTATATGTATAATTTAACGTCTTTCCCCAACCAGACTCTAACATTAAATACAATGCAGTACGTTTTTCGATAGAGTTCTAACAATACTTTATATAATCTAATAGTTACAGCATGTCTAACAGTTGAACATTCTCAATTACAGCACTATACTCGTAGCTGTTTCTGATGAGCACACTTTAGCCAATTTAACGCTTCCGTGTGTTTTTTACTTGACATGCCTCGGTGGCTGCTGCTTCGGCTGCAGTAAAACTGTTATGTGCTCTGGCACACTTTGATTTACTCTTAGTTAACAGAGAACTCAAAGAAAAGGAAACGTAAATATGCTGTAAGTAAAATTTGGTCTGCTCTTTAAAAATTAAAGCCGACGATTTCGAAGGCACTTTAAATTTAAAGCTAATATTTCTTAAGCTTTCTTAATAAATCTTAAATTTCTTCCATGTAATCAACACAGTCTTAAAGGTGAATGCCAAAATAACGTGAGAGTGCTAAAATTGGTCAACGATTCAGAATAGGAAGAAACTTAATTCACAATTACTTTACACTGTTCGGCGAATGTCTTTTAATATTGCGATATATATATAAATTTAACAATCATATTATTTGAAAACATTGATTCTTAAATATTATATATAGTTCACATCTCATATTTTATGGTTTCTTGATCTTTTCCTTTCGTATTGCTTCATAATGGCAATGACGGGATCATTAATATATTTTCGAACTTCTTTGTGTACAACAAACTCAAGATGCGACCATTTTGGGTCCGACATCTGATGCTGAATCACGTTGGACAAACGCATTTCCAAGGTCAAGATATTTTGCTTGGGTGTTAACAAATCACCATCTGAGTACCACAAATGCACCGGAGATGTTATTTTTTGGACAGGGTATGTTGGTGGAACTTCTGACTTATACAATTCGATATTTCCACTCTTGCCATAGTCATATTGTCGAAATTGACCAGATTGTATGTTAAATAAAAAGTGAAGAATTTGATTGTTAGAGCCGCCAGCTGGATAATGTCTATTAGCAAATTCAAAAGCTGTCTATAAAAAAAAGATATAAAGAGATTTGAATGTAAATTCGAAAATTAACATACTATTTTTACTCACCATATTCCTGTTTGCACCAAAATCGAGGGTAGACCAAAAATCACACCCCCATTTATTAAAAATTCCCATCAGTTTATTTAGTATCCATTCAAAGATTTGACTATCAGCGAGCAAAAAATTGATTAGACTTCCTGGCGTACAAATATATGAAATGACTTGCATGCATTGTTGGCATATATTTTTCATAAAAGCCACGGGCGCGAGCATGTGAGCTGTTTTGATTTTCTTATTATATTCGGGGCGTAAGGACGTCAACACGAAAAATGTAGTTGTGCCCTGCGAGTGACCCACATAATGAAGTGATTTTTGTCCGTGTCCATTTGTCTTCAGGGCGTAGTCGATAATTGCTGGCATATCGTAGTATCCAATCTCATGCCAACTATAATCCCATGCCGGTGTCCTCAATTCATTTGAATACACATTGCCACGAGTGTTTCCAAGCCAGACATCAAAGCCAGCATCCGCAAGCAAATAGGCTAAAGCGTCATTGGGGCCAGAAGCAATCCAGGTATCGGAACAAGCAAATATTCCATGTTGCAGCAACGCCATTGGACGTGTCTTATTCATGTTTTGAAGTTTATGGGAATACGGTATTCGAACGACTGCTACAATGTTCCCATCCTCAGTCGAGACGCTATGATACTCCGCCGGATAACCATGCTCAATTATTTCATTAACCTGCTCAAATAGACAACACCCACGAAATGTAATACACATACATCAAAATCACACCTGAATTCAGCTTACTGTTTCGACGATTGTCGCGGCAACTAGCGAGCTAATGCAAAGCCCTACGGCTAATTGCCAATATTTCTGCATTGCCAATATCAGCAAGTATGAATGACAGACTAGTTATTTGTCTTTCTTATTTATATCTGCTAAAAATGTAACTAACTTAATTATGCATTTGCCGCAGTTGTTAGCGATCGCAATGAACTGTGACCAAAGTATAAATTAATTTTGATATGTGTGGAACTTAGAAACATACAATACATATCAAATAACTCCGCCTGAAGTGACTACATGCATATATTCTATATATAATAATGCATTGACCCAGATAAGGACGCACTAAGCCACAAATTAATTTCCCAAGTTGATTGTTATTCATTTTGCTTGACAATTTAATCATTAATCATTAATATATAACTCTCAGACATTTGATGCAGAAACATGATGGAAATTATATTATATTGCGTTCCTATTCCTATTTCTTTCACTGAGTATGTACAAACTAAATTAATACTTAATTAAACTATAATATAAAAATACTAATACATATCTCTTCAATAAAAAAACGTTGTTGATAAGGAATGGATGAATATTTTGTTATTAAATGATACTTAATTTCTATTCCAAACATTTAATCAGTGCCATCCTCGAATTGTTGCATTATCTTAATGACAGGTTCGTTTAAATACTTGCGGACGTCCATATTAAGTGCAAAATCACCATGGTTCCATAGAGGATCCTCCATAGGACGCATTTCTTTATTGGGAAGTCGATCCGCCAGAGCGAGAACGTCTTCCACTGCAGCAAGATTGTCATTGAACCCATACCACAAGTACACTTCAGAACTAATTTTTTCAACTGGATAATCAGGCGGTGATTCCGAACCGTATGCTTCTAGATTTCGCACTTTTCCATGATCGTATTGCCGAAAATGTCCCGACTGTTGCTCCTGTAGATAATGTATCATCTGATTGGTGGAACAACCAGCTGGATGCGTTGCCAATCCCTCCGGCATGGCAGTCTGAAAACGATAGAATTCATTTAGAGCTACTGTAGATTGACAGTACTATAGATTGACAGTTCTTACTTTATTCACGCGTCCACCCGCATACAACTTGTCCATAACCCGGTCACAATTCGGCCGCAACATCTGATCAGGCTCACAGAAATTGAAGAGTAAGGCCAACAAAAAGTCATTGTACGGTATAAACTCTTGATTGGAAAACAATAAGGAGTAGGTATTGCGATGACCCAGGTAAGGACCCACAGAGCGCACAAATCCGTTTTCCAAGTTGGTCATAATCGCAATGGGAGCAAACATGTGGGCAGTCTTGATCTTATCATTGTACTCGGGACGTGAGGACATTAATGTGAAAAACACTGTAGTTCCCTGTGAGTGGCCCACATAGTGAATGGATTTCTGGCCCTGTCCATTGGTTTTCAGCGCGTAATCTATCATGGCTGCGATATCATAGTAGCCAATCTCATGCCAACTAAAACGCCAGAAATTTGGATGATCTGGTGAGAGAGTTGTATGGTTTCTAGAGTAGGTATTGCCGCGACCATTTCCAAGCCAAACATCGAAGCCTGCATCCGCCAGCAAATAGGGTAGAGCATCGTCCGGACCATTAAGTATCCAGGCATCGGAGCAACTCGTCAAACCATGCTGAATAAGCACAATGGGTCGGTACTTATCCTGATTTTGTAGCTTATGAGAGTAGGGAATACGAAAGGCTCCAACTATGTAGCCATCCTCGGTGACAATATGATGATGTTCCGCCGGATAGCCATGAGCTGCCATACGATCACGCTAGCAAAAGTTATTACTTAGAACTAATGTCTAAATCACGATGAATTGCTGACTTACTGTTGTGCGTCGTTCTTTAATGTTTATGTGCGCCTCTGGATCATTGTATAGCTTAAAAAAGTCAATGTCGTCTGATCTTATTTTAAAAGCGACTGACTGCGCTACCAAAAAAAATATTATGGCCACAAAGAATCGATTCTGCATCGCACAACGTTTGAGCTATAACTGAAGTTGGACAAACATTGCACTTGAATATTTGTAGTAGCCTGTGAAAGGCTTATCATTAAGTGGTGTGTGACTATCAATAATGTTTCTAAATAAGGAATCTTAAGATAAGCAGGATTATCTAAACAGCAATAAATTGCAATTAGTGCAAAACAGGAAAAGCAATTAAGTAATTGAGCTTTAAGGGATATAAACATCTAGAAGATATACAAATGTCACCTATACGATTATTAAATAGTGATTAAAGCATTAAGCCCTATACTATCAAACATCATCTCTATTATTTCCAGGTATTACTGGAATTATTCTTAGAATCGCAAACGTCACACACTTATCAAAATGGGAATGTTTATTATGTAGATAATCTCATATACCCCCATCGACGATTATATTAATCAACCTAAATATAGAGCAGATTATTTGCCCACACACAGCTATAGTCCAAGAAACATTTATTTATTCGGCAAGCCGCGGTCCATTAAACTGCTTAAGCAGGTGCCTCAAGGTTCCCACAAAAGGACAAGTTTTAAAGAATCTGGCCACACAATTAAATTATTTAAAACTTCAGCGCGTTTAGTGAAATCCATACAATTAACAAAATCAACTAAACTAATATAAGACTAATCCTCGCCAGGTGGCAGTGGCTGATTTAGTTCGCTTTGCACAGGAGCAGGCACGGGCTGCGGTGCAGGTACAGGCATTGGAGTTGCGTGTGGCAGGGAAGTTAGGACTGGTACCGTTGAAATAATGCCTATATCAGAGGCATCTACCAGCTCCTTCTTTATGTTGTCCGGATTGATGTAGCCGCCACTCTCATCCTGCAAATTGAAGTCATATATTTGTAAATTCCGCATAAATTATTCATAGTTTAAAATTACCGTCACAAATACATCCACCGACTTGCCGCTAATGATATCCAGCACTTGCTGAGTAATGCCGCTCATTGGTTCATCCTGTATGCTTTCCGCATACTCTTGCAATTGAGGTCTGAGATCCGGACATTGCTGAAGCGCATCTGAGAGTTGAGGCGGAGGTAATTGCAACATGACGGGTAACGATTGCGGCTTCAGTCGCTGCACAGTCTTCAGGAAGCCCTCCCAAATGACCTTTTGACGCCACACCTGCTTTAGTATCAGACGCTGCAACAGATTTAACACAAAGTTGGAGAGACGCGGGCACAGCGTTAAACTCTGTATCGTGGTGCGCATCATTAGCGTCGGAATGGGCAGTATTTCAACTAACTGCTGCAGCACCGCCATTAGAACTTCCTGCGTATAAACCTCACGTTCGGCCAGGCACAACGAAGTCGCCTTTACAATTGCCTTCAGGTCGCACACATTTGTGTCAATGGTGTGCAATGCCACCAGCAAATCCGTTGGAGTCAGCGCCATCTGCTGGTGGGCAAACTCGGCACCAATGCCAAGCAAGCGGTTGAACACCTCCTTGACCACAGCCTGATTAAGTTTTATCAGTTTCGGTAGCACAGCGATCAATTCGGCACGTGACAGTCCACTCAAAATGGGGATGAGCACGCGCACATCCTTGACTTTGTTTTGGTAAAGCTCACGCACTCGCCGCACCAAGTCTGGATGCAATGTAGGCACACGTTCAGTCAATATGTAAATAATGCGTATGACGAGCGTCTCCAAGCCTTTGGGACAGTTCTCTAGCAACTTCAGTAATTCAGGATTTTCGACACCCAGTTTTTTTATGGGTGCATCCAAGCTACGTAAAATTGTGCGTTTCAATTCCGCTGAGGTCTCCAAAAACACCTTACAGATCTTTTCCAAATAGCCTGCAATAATAACATAATTAATTATACCATTTTTATACATTAGTTGCATGCTCACTTACTTTCTGGCTTATAGGGCAGCAGTGTGAGCGCGAGCAGTAAACAGACTTTGGTGGTATCCTCCTTCCAAGCTGCCTCTGGTGTTGGTCTGCCATAGTCGGCCGAAAATATATTCTTTGGGGGTGTTTCTGCAACCACAAACTCCAGCCACTCCAAGGCAAACTCGTCAATACGCGCTGGAGCAATTTTGTGCACATGGTAGATGGTAACCAAATGAGCCAAAGCACGTTCCCGCAGATCGGCGCGTTCATGTACAGCATAATTGAGAAGTATGCGCACAAATCGTGTCTTGCGCGGCGGGCGCAACACAGCCAGATCCTTGACCAATTCCAGGCCATGGGGCATGAACTCTTCGATTAGACACAGCTGCACCAATTGAGCAATAGCATCCTCTGGTAGAATGGGAGCCTCTAAATACACACGCCGCAACAGAATGATTTTCTCCTTATAATCACAACGCTGGCTGATGCCGCTGATTAGTTTATTCAGCAATTCATTGTAGGCATGATCGGGACGATTCTCTGTCTTCACATACGTATGTCGCGTGAAACCTTGTAGCAGAGAGTATTCCTCAAACAGCCAGGAGAAGGCAAGATCTATGCGCTGCTTGACATCCTCCAATATGAACTCCAGTATTCCATAGCGTACATTGTCTGGAAATGTGGCTGCAATGACGGTAACCAGCTTGCGTCTCTTCGCTGCCACGCCGCCCATAATGCACTGCCTTTCCGAATTGAGAATACGCATGACAGCTTCCAATAACAACTTTTCTTTGAGATTACGTGCCAGAGGTTTGGTAATTTCCTGCAGCTTAAGCGTCTTGGCACGTTCTTTCATGCGCTCAATGACAATCTGCTCTCCCTTGGAGCGCTCCATTGTTTCGCGCAGTTTCTTTGTGGCCTCCTCCTTGCGCTGCAGCTCTTGCTCACTGAGTCTATCAGGTGTATCCACTTCCATAGCCACTGGGGCAGCTTCCGGCGCAGCAATGCTTGGCTGTGTCTGTGATATGGTCTTGGGTCTCATGGGCGGCTCTTTGCTGAAAGCAGCCGATCCCGGACCAAGTCGCAATTCCGTCAACTGTTGGCCAAATTGACGCGCAATATTGCTTACTTGCTGAGGCAACGATAATTGTTTGATGGGTGTATATTCGGCCAAGAACTTTTCGGTTGCCGCATCCGGCAAGTTGGGTAGGAATTCCACAACCAGATTAATCACAGTCTCCGTAGCACGCAAATGCTCAGTGAGAAACTTTTCGTTGACACGTGTGCTCTTCTGACGCTGTCGCTCCATCTCCTCTTCGTCCAGTTCCATTTCGCGTGGCTGCTGCTGCTGTGATTGCTCCTGTTCAACCAATCGCGCTTTCTTCGCTAAACTTTGTGCAGCATTTTCCAGTATTCGCTTTTGCCGACGCGCCATTTCCTGCTTGTCCATTTTGGGCAGCAGCTTTTGTATTTCATTGGCAGTGGCCCCCAGATCCATTAAGATATTGCGTATGGTGCCAGCAAACTCATAAGAACCTCGCAGTTTTAACAGCGTTTGCAGCTGCATTCGCAAACTTTTGCGCACCGAACTGACTTGCGAGTCAGTCAGCGTGGGCGGCAGATTGTTATTCAAATGCCGAAAGGCTTCCACCACTGAGCCCATAAAAATGGGTCGCATCTTGGCCACCGTACACAGACTGCTCGTACAAGCAATCAAATTGACCGATGAAATATGCGTGGTGCCATGAAATTGCAACATTATATCAAATATATTGGTTCCTTCGTCCTGCAGCTTTTGGCGTCTGATCAGTTTGCAATGCTCCGGAATGTCCGTCAATGAGAAGTCACCTTCCCGCTTCATGCTATCTTCGTCCGCATAGCTCTGCAGTATAATAATGCCCTCTAGAAATTTAATCGCATTTGTACGAATGCCATCGTTCTCATTGTCGATCATATCCAAAATTTGGGCCTTTATCAAGCTGAGCACACTCCAGGCTTGCTCGGCGCTATCTGTAGCGTCTGTTAGACTGCATAAATATTGCAATCCATTTCTGTAAATGCTTCCGCAAGCTTGTATTACACGTTTGATCACTTGGGCCGAGCTATCTCGCAACAACATTGAAATCACATTGATCACGTAAGGTAGAAGTTCCACTTTGACTTTGCTTCAAGTACCGATATATAAAATTAATTGCAAAATAAATCTTTAATCTGTTTATCCAACTTACCAAATCTGCTCGACAAATGAGACAACTTGCTTGCGCACCTCCTGGTTTTGATCGTGGGCAAGCGAGAGCACCGACTCCAGAAACTCCTCAGCCAACTCAATGCATGAGCCCAACACAATTTCCTGCACTTTAACGATCAGTTCACATTTCAACGTTGCATTTGCTGTTGCTAATTCATTGCACCATTCGACCACCTAAATTAAGAGAAAGACCGGGGGAGACATCAAAAATGTATCAAATGGCAGAGTCGTCTCCATTTCGGCATATCAAACCTTGGCTCTTGCAGTGGCTGTCTTCTCGTCTGTGAACAAATTCGCTGTCTCCGAAACAAACTGACTGCGTCCAATAATGCTATCCATTGCGCATAAGTATCAATTTAAATAAATCTCTGGAAACAATCTTTTATTCCTCGAAACCGCGAGTGCAAGCCGACAACAGTGTGCCCACAGATAATGAGTTATAAAATGAACTATTTTACAGCGTAAAATATACCCACATTCACAAATGCTACATTGGTTAGAAGTTGTTTTGTTATGTGGAATAATTGTTACACTTATACATAACTATAAATAGTATCTGTCAGTACATATTTAAAAATGACTGCTTATTTTAGGTGCCTAATATACCATGAGTGGTAACACTAGCCATCAGTGTAGTCTACGATAGCTTGTAAATTGACAACTGCATACAAATAATCGGTATAGCGATACATCGGCCAATAATTATCGATAGCATCGATGCATCGATTTACTCACATTTTTTGGGTGTTTTAAAAGCGTGAAAAAAACGCCTAAACAAGCCAAAACGGCTGCACATCAGCACCAATAAGCGCAGTTAATTGTTACACGCAGTCGCTGGACTCAAAGGAACTAACCAGTGAGGACGCAAACGGCAATAAAACAGCAGAGCGACACATCAGAGAGTGTTATTGAACAACGGCTGAAGAGGCAGAGGCAGAGGTTGTGTATGAGCAGCAGGAAGGGTGGTAGTGAAGAGTGTGTGTGTGCTACGTGCTTGTATATGTGTATGTGTTTGGTGTGCCAGTGTGTGTGAGTGTGTGGGCAGAAGTTGCGGCTGTGGAGCAGCGGCGACGTTAGCGGCAGTAGCAGTGGCAGCGGCAGCGGCAGATTGAGTAGTTGTTGTTGTTGGAGAGCAGAGCAAACACAAAACCACGATTTCAAGAAAAATCCAAAAGTATCAAAGTTGAGCAAACACTACAACAACAATAAGAACATCAGCAAGCACATCAACAACAACAACATCAACATATATTGAGAGTTAAGTGGCAGCAGCGGTTAAACTGCTTTTGTGAGCAAGCAAGCAACAAACGAAAGCAAACGACGACCGCACCCTAATGTCAAATAGCAACCAAGCAAATGCCGGCAGCAGTGGTAGCGTCGTGGATGAAACGAATCCCAATCCGAGTCCAAATGCACCCACACAGGGCGCCGCCAGCGTCATTTTGACGAGCACATCGAGCACAGTAGCAGCAGCCGCCGCAGGTGCCTCATCAGCTGCCGGTGGAGTCGCCTCAAGCACAACAGCAACTGCAACTGGAACTGGAACAGCAACTGGGACTGCAACAGCAGCTAGCGCAGTTGATGGCGGGGTTGCCAACTTGGCTGTGGACTCATCGCCACGCGAATCGGGCGATGATTCAGAGGATGAGAGCGAAATACTGGAGGAGTCGCCATGCGGACGCTGGCTGAAGCGACGCGAGGAGGTCGATCAGCGTGATGTGCCCGGCATCGATTGTGTGCATTTGGCCATGGACACCGAGGAGGGTGTCGAGGTCGTTTGGAACGAGGTGCAATACGCGCAGCTGCAGGAGCTCAAAACCCAGGAAGATAAGATGCGTCAGGTGTTCGACAATCTGCTGCAGCTGGACCATCAAAATATTGTCAAGTTCCATCGGTATTGGACGGACGTCACACAGGCGGAACGGCCGCGCGTCATCTTCATTACGGAGTACATGTCGTCCGGGTCGCTGAAACAGTTCCTCAAGCGCACCAAGCGCAATGCCAAGCGATTGCCGTTGGAGTCGTGGCGCCGCTGGTGCACACAGATCCTGTCCGCGCTCAGTTATTTGCATTCCTGCTCGCCGCCCATCATTCATGGCAATCTAACCTGTGATAGCATTTTCATACAGCACAACGGTCTGGTCAAAATCGGCTCCGTCGTCCCCGACGCCGTGCACTACAGCGTGCGACGTCAGCATCTTGACCGAGAACGGGAAAGGCAAGAGGAGCGTGGTGGCCACTATTTCCATGCCCCCGAATATGGTGCCGCCGAACAGTTGACAGCGGCTGTGGACATCTATGCTTTCGGCATGTGCGCGTTGGAAATGGCCGCGCTGGAGATACAGCCGCAGTCGAGCAACAGCGAATCGACGGCCATCAATGAAGAGACCATACTGCGCACAATCAACAGCCTGGACAATGATCTGCAACGTGATCTAATACTGAAGTGTCTGAATCCGCAGCCGCAGGATCGACCAAGTGCCAGCGATTTGCTGTTTCATCCACTACTCTTTGAGGTAAGCAAGAGTCGCACCTTAAATATGCTGGCAACTAATTAATGTCATTTCACAGGTGCACTCTTTGAAGCTGTTGGCCGCCCACTGTCTGGTCTTCTCGCCCGCCAATCGTACCATGTTTAGCGAGACCGCCTTCGATGGCCTGATGCAGCGCTATAATCATCCGGATGTGATTATGGCGCAGCTTAAAATGTCCGGCAGCAACAGCGAACGCCAATTTCGTCTCTCCGATGTGCCCGGCGCCGACAAGCTGGAAAAGTTCGTCGAGGATGTCAAGTATGGTGTCTATCCGTTGATCACGTATAGCGGCAAGAAGCCACCGCACTTCCGTTCACGTGCCGCTTCCCCGGAACGTGCTGACTCCGTCAAATCGGCCACGCCGGAGCCGGTGGACACCGAATCGCGTCGCATTGTCAATATGATGTGCAGCGTGAAGAAGTTGAAGGAGGACAGCAATGACATACAGATGACAATACTGTTGCGCATGGACGACAAAATGAATCGACAGCTGACGTGTCAGGTGAACGAGGAGGATACGGCCGCTGATTTGACCAGCGAACTGGTTCGCCTCGGCTTTGTGCATCTGGATGATCAGGACAAGATCGAAGTGCTGCTTGGCGAGACGTTGCGAGCCGGCGTCCTCAACGATGGCGCCGGTTCCGAGAGCTCGGGCGCTGGTGTCACCACAACCGCAACGATGGCCGCCTTGGAGCAATTGGAGCGCAACTGGTCGATATCGGATGCGGACAAAACAATGACGAGCAGCATGTCGGTGAACACATCGCCCAGTTCGGCGGCGGCGGCGGCGGCGGCGGCGGCGGTGATGTATGTGCCACAACAGGAGCAAGGCGATGCCGCAGAGGGAACGCCAATCCACAACAGCCACAGCAATTGAAACGGATGAAGGATCCAGGATGCAGGATGCAGGATGAAACGATGAATGAAGAATGAAGAAAGTATTCGGGGCAAAGCCGACGACGGGGTGCGCATTGTTTTTATTAATGGCATAATTACACACTACGATTTTATTGCTACTATTATTTTTGTTATTTTTATATATGCTTATATATGTATGTATGTATTGCATATGTATATGTATGTATATATATATATACACATATATGTATGTATGTATGTATTTGAAATAATATTTATGTATGTATGTATATTTAAACGATGTTGTACAAGGCTTCCAGGCTAGAGATTTCCGAGATTGTGTATCCTACACTCACACACACATACACATACACGTACACACACTCTCACACAGCTGCTGTAAACTCGTTGAGAGCCGAAAAAGGAGACGAGCTTATAAAATCGAAGCATTCGCTTAGCACGACTTTCGAAAATCCCGAATCGAATTCGGCTTTTTCGAATACAACGCTAGAAAATTTAATCTAAAAACTATAAAATATGATAAAAACAAAAACATTTCAAAGGCAGCTGCCACAAGTGAATCCCAAAAACAAAAGCGATACAAAACAAAATACAATATAAACTCAACCTATTTCAAAAATAGCATTTAGGCGCCCTCGAAAAAGATATGTATATTGATTTCTAAATGCATACATATGATATAAATTTTTGATCATTAACGAGCAAAACAAAAACCACAAAAAGAACAAATCGAATCCCCTAAAAATGGCAAAGTGGATGTATTTCAACGTATTACAAATATTAGAATACACAAAAGGCCACCAAACAACTCAATACAACAGCAAATTGCAAAAAAAAATTACCGACAGAACGTAGCATGAAGCAAGCAGCAAGGCAAACAAAACAAATACACAACAGACATAGCAACACTATTAATAAATAAATAAATAAAGAAATGCAAAAAACTGACAAAATTTCCAATGCAATATTTAATTCATCTTTACGCTTATCAAACTATTTTGATAATACTTTTTATTGCTGCAGGCTCAAGACGACGCTTCTTAAGCACAAGCCGGCGCCACAAGCTCCGTTTCAGTGTCTTCCTTCTCCAATTGTTTCTCTGGGGTGCTCAGCTTAATTCGCTTGCATTGACGGGCCTCCTCCGGCTCTTCATCGCTGAAGGCTTCTGCTGGTTCATCCTGCTCCTCCTTTTCCCCCTCCTCCTTCTCTTCGTCCTTTGCCGCTGCTTTGCGCACAGCCAATTGCTTGTCATACAAGTCCAACAACTTGTTGCCCTCGTACAACACAAACGGCAGCGTGGCACGTTGGTAATAGTCCGACACTAGCTCCAAATTGTTGATCACCGTATCCAGCATATGCGATTTCTCACACCAAATGCCAGGCGCATCGTTACGTATGGGATTGATGTGGACATGCAAATGATAGAACGATGGCTGATAGTGGAAGTATATACGAAGCTGGTTGGGATTGACGCCATAACGATCAACTATCGCTTGTTTTGCCGATTGCCTTAGATGGCGCAATAATGGCAAGTGGCTGCTATTGAGATCACGTAGCGATTTAATGCCACGGTTACGCACTATGCCCAGTAAATAGAGGTTCTCTACATTGCGTCCATCCCACTTCAGATCGGGCAGCAAAATGAAGCCAGTTTCGGGGTCGTTGTCTTCGAAGACGATGCGTTCCTTTTCCTGCTTGTGCTCTAGAATGTTGTAGACCCAATCCAACGAGAATTGACTTGAAGTAATGTAGGGTAGTGTTATGGTTTCATAGAGATCTGGCGTTTCGTTGATGAGGTACTTCTGACAAATGGAATATTTCTCAATATGTTTATCCGTTGCCGGGTAAATGACAGTGCTCTTCACGGCTATTCAAGAAAATGTATTATTAAAATATGTGTATGGTATTTACAGTGGCTTCTACGCATACCACAGAGCTCCGGGTCAGGCACGCACTGAAAACTGGCGTAAATATTGTTGACAAAGTCGGTGCGCACTTTCAACTCGCTGCTAAAGTAGCTTGGCTTCGGGTCTGACTCACGCTCCTTATCCTCTGTTGCCACATCGCTCTCACGGTAAGCTGCACAAAAACAAATTATATTAGTCCTCATGTTAAATATTTTCGCATGCTAACTAATTACCATTTTTCTCAAAAACAACAATTGCCGCGTCCGATTCGGACAAGTCCGGAAAAGTACCGAGTAATGTGATGCTCTTTGCTTTACTATTGTTGTTAAGTATGCGTTTCAGACGAAACTTTTTTAAATCGTAGGTGGGCGACTTAATCTCACTGTTGCTCACATTCAGTTTCGGACTTGTTTCGGTTTGCTCAGGCATTTTAATATTTTATTTATTTATGCTTTTGCTGTCTTCTTCAAGCGGCAAATGGTATTGAGTGTTGAAAAACATTGGCAGGCCGATATGTGGTATTAGTGCAAAATGTTAGTTAACAGAATTACTCCACACAAACACAAAACTGCTCCTCACTTAACTTGCTTTTCTTTGATTTCTGTAATTTCAACTTTAAAATTATACTGCAGCTAGGTTCGTTGTTATATTTTCATTTATTGTGTATAAGCCATATTTCAATATTGTTCATGAACTTTAGAATATAGATTTATAAAGGACTATATATCGCAACACCAAGTGCATGCCAACATGTTCAAAACATTTATAATCAATTTTTGGGGCTTAACATTAGCATACTCTTTTTGTTTGTTTTTTGCACTTACACGTTAAAAACTATTATTGATGTATGTGTGAGTGGGCATACAAGGCGCAATTCATTTAAAATTGATATTTCATTTAGCTTGTGTAACTATCTATTATACAACAACACCCTTAGAGGGCTTAGCGCCCAATATGTCGGATAGTTTTTGCTGATAGGAAGCCAGTAAATTGGCGTCAGTTATGCCGCACGCCTTACACGATAATTGCAATGCATTGAGCAACTGCATCTCAGAGAACTCCGTGCCACGCTCCAGCAGCGCATTGAGT
This sequence comes from Drosophila siamana, assembly GCA_035047445.1. Taxonomy (NCBI): domain Eukaryota; kingdom Metazoa; phylum Arthropoda; class Insecta; order Diptera; family Drosophilidae; genus Drosophila; species Drosophila siamana. The sequence continues at coordinate 7,575,981 of JAWNPP010000004.1, read as the reverse complement.
ATTTCCTGAAATTAACAAGTGTTTCAATAAGCTGTCAAATAGGTAAAGTTGTCCAGCACTTACATCCGGCTCCATGCAGAGAAGCTCATAGAAATGTTTCGCCTGATCCAAGGCAACTTCTCGGGATGCAGTTATGTTGCTCAGCGTCTGCTGCAAAGCAATCGAATTCCGACACATGCGCTGCACAGTGATCTGATCAATGTGCTCCAAGTAGTTGGACGCCTGAATAAGTATGCGTGCGGCCAGATGCGCCAATCCCTCAAAGATGTACTATAAAATATACAATCAACATTAAGGGACCACAGCTCAAAGGGGGAATACTTACCCTGGTTTTGCGTGGATGCAGCGTGGCACTGAATGCCTCATCCATTTCGGATAGACGCTTGTTTAGCACCGACACCTGACGATCCGGCTCCAGAATATCATCCTTAGAGCCCACATAACTATTGGTTCTGATGCTCGACTTGGACCGCAAGTAGTGAAAGCATTGGACACGCACCTCCAGATGCAGCACCAGCAGACACGTATTGGCCAGCTCATCGAATTCCAAAGCCAAATTAGTCATCACCTTGATGGTGCCATCCTTGATGGCCACATTTGCTGTGCACTCAGCAGTCGCTGAGTTCAAACCGTTGACCAAGGGTCGTCGCAACTCGTTGGCAAATTCAGAGACGCGCACCGAGAACCATTCCATACTCTCCTGTAGTATAGCCAACTCCTTGAGCACACTGATGTCGGCCAATATCTCTTGTTGAGTTATACCGCCTTCACCCAAGTTACTGGTTAGCATTTCAGCTTCACGTATGTTGCGTTGCTGCACTTGCAACGGACTCTCCTCCTCAGATGCCTCAAAGTTGGTGCGTTGCAATTTGCGTGTATGGCGAGCACGTTGACTTGATGTCTTTAGATCCGTCCAATTGGGCAACGATCTGCAACAAAAGCAATTACAATAAATCATAAAGATTTCAGTAGAAGTGGTTGGCTATATACTTTAAGAAGCGACTGATGTCCTCATCCTTCAACCAAGCCACGCTGTAGATACGCTTATCCTCCGAGTCTGGCTGAACTATTCCCCTGTAGGCCGCCTGGCAAATCTCACGATAGGCCTTCAATAAAGCACAGACCATCTTAAGCAGCTCCTCCGAGTAACAAGGCAAATCTTCGATAAGATTCTTTGTCTCCACCAGTCGTCGCTCCACCATGACTGTGGACTGCAAAAGCGGTCTGCTCAAATTGAGTGTCTTCATCTCCTCGGGTGTGATAATTGCACGCCAAGCGTCCTGATTCTTGGACAGCGACTCAATAGTTAACTGCAAGTTGCGATTGTGACCTTTGGATAGGAATGTGTCCTTGATATAGTTATCCACAAAGTCATGCAGACTGCAAGGTTGCCTAAAGAACACAAATACACGTAACAAGATGAAATTAACATAATAAATAAACTCACCCTGGCTTGCACTTCATAAAGTTCTCAATTTCCTGTATGTAGCCCATCAAAGGCAAATACACTTTGGTGATGACATTTTGATCAGGTGTGCATATCAGCAACTTTTCACGTTGTTTCTTCTCGTGCGGTAAGAGACCAGTCACAGATCCTTTGCCGCTGCCCAGAGTGCCACCCAAATTATCATCCACCGAAGCATCTGAAGCATTGCGTCGATGCTCCTTGAACGTTTCATGCGTGCTATTGCTGGCTATGTGCGAGGACTTGTCGAACTTGAACATGGCCTTCTTGGTGCTGTCCATAAAAACAAAAACTAGTTATCATTCTCATTAATACGTTAAGTATCTGCATCCTACCTTGGAACTTTTCGTCTTAGAAAATAGGAGTTGATATTGTTTGTTGGCTCGGCAAAACCCGTTTGCGAGCTCTCATCCGCTGACGTATTTTGAATATCCAAGTAATCTGTCAGCAGCAATTGCAACTACAAAGAGAGAATGTTAACAGGACAATAGTTGACACAATTCAATATCTTCACTTACCACAGATTGAGCCTGCGCCCAGAAATCCGTCAGATCATAAGGCTGTGGTCCAACCACAGCATACTTCTGGCCCACAGCCAAATAGTTCTTCAGCAGCAGAGTGTGCGTTTTGGCGATCGCCTTGAACTGCTTGAAGATGATCTCTAGCAGCGTGAGCAGCGGATTGCTTTCACCAGCTGCTGCTGCTTGCAGCGCTCCTCCAGAAGCAAGCTGATGCGTTGTCTGACGCACCACATTTAAGAGTTCAGTTTGGATTTGGACGCGTAACGTCTCCAGGGAATCGGGCACCTTGTGCAGCATGCCAAAGCATTCCACAATAATGGCAATGAAATAACTCATGCTCAGCTCAGGATCAATCAAATCAGCATCCTCGATAATCTCTGCTTTGTCCAAATCAAAGCCTTGCGCCATTTCACTCAAAGCCTTGCGCACACGCGCATTCGCCTCGATGCGATCCGTGGAGCGACGTGCACCGATGCCACGCGTGAAGCTAGAGTTGAGGCGACTCGAATTGCTGCGCTGAAACGCCTCGTTGGCCGAGTTTTTGTACACCTGAGTGACCAACTCTTCGTGCAGCCGCTGATAAAGCTGCTGGCGACGCGATTGCAGATCCGTGCGCAGATCAGCTAACCCCTCAACACCCAACAGTGGTCCATTTAAAGTAGCCAGAGCATCCGTCAGTGCTTTGCTGGCATGCAAATACTGACGCTTGGCCGTGTAGCTGACCACTCGTTGAGGCACTTTCCGCAACTCCTGGCTGTGATGCAGGTAAATTGTATTATGTACAATATTATTCAAGAATCCGAAACTTACATTTGCTCCAGCATTTCCAGCACATACTTGTGCTGCACTGCATCCGTCCACATTTTCTTGAGCTCATCGCGACGACACTGAAGCAATCGCTTACAGGCGCCCAGATTCTCCTTGACCGCATGAATGCGCTCGCGACTGGCCGTGACCTCGGTGGACACCTGGCTGAATAGTGGCAGCACTTGGGTAAGTTGCTGGTCATGACGTGAGACGAGTTCGTTTAAACGCAAATCCGAACGCTTGAATTCTTGTTCAATTTTTTGCTTCTCCTTTTGTCGCTCCTCGGTCGTTTCGCTAAAGCCCAGAGACTTGATGACATTGACGAGAAAGCCACAACCGGCGGACTACAATAGTACAAAACACAACAATAGTGATGAATTCGCTGCTGCTTATTATTATCAAATATCAAAGAGGGCGTGAAACAACAACAACAACAACAACTGTAGATTTTTTAACCCGCAGCAGAAGCGGTGTCGTCATCAGCTCCATCTTTGCAAGAGACGTTTCTGGCCATATTAATATTAATTGCGAGTAGCGTATGCATTGCTTGTAATTATCATTTCATTGTAGTTTTATTTTCACGTTTTGTAAAGTGCTTTATTGTAGAGTTGTTTAATTGTACCTCATCCTTGCCATATTTTATGCCTCTGGGTGGCTTTGTCGGCGGTGGTGCGTCCATGCAGCTGGCTTTGAAATCAAAGTTACCCGAGCACGTCTGTTTCACTGTAAACGACGAATATATCGCTATTTATTTATTTACAACATTTTGTACTGCAAGTGTATTAATTTTTATTATTTTTATAAAAATGAGTTGCAAACAGTGTGCCCACGAGCGAAATTTTCGATGATGCTGTGTTGCTTTGCTAAAAAATATACTGCAATATACCGTTTCACTATTGTGAATAGAAAAATACCACAAATATTGGGCGCTACTTTTGAAAATATGCAGAGCAATTTCGAAGCACTTGAAAATTAATATGATTGATCAGTTACGAAACTTTGTGGTTACTAAACTCAATATTAAAAAGAAAATCATCTCGTCCTTAAATATAAAGCGAAAGTTATAGAAATACAATTTAGGTTTTGTTGTCCTTAAATTGTCCTTAAATATAAAGCGAAAGTTATAGAAATACAATTTAGGTTTTGTTTTCCAATTTAAACTTTATTATTTAACGGTTGCTACATCTATTGTTGAGTGCTTGGATTATTTTAGAAATTGGTGTCTAAAGCAATGCTTCACACATAAAAGCCAATATGGTAATGGTTATATGGTTACCGTTAAGCTAGAAAGCTTTGTAAGCTTAACTTCAATACATTTATTTCGTTTTCCATTGCTTCGTTCATTTGATTAAACACAATATGTAATTTGTGTGCCTTGTTTATTAGTTTCATATATGGTACTTTAAATAAGCAGCGTAATGCTGTGGTGCTTTCAACTTACACTATATAATAATTGTATATCTTTGTTTTAAATATTTGCAACAACAGTTTTCAGCTGTTTTGCATATTGTTGATATAGAAAAATTTGTGGAAAACAAAACACCAACGGGGAGTCACAATTATGTTTTAATTTGTTTTTTTGTTAATATAGTTCTCAATTGCTTAGGTACAGTGTACTAGTCGGAGGTATTGCATAGATGATTGCTTGTACATAATGAACGAGTACATACATACAAATATATTATAAATAGTAGTTACAGACACATTTGTCGCTAAGTTCGAACAATTGGAAGTCGACTTGAGATATGATCGCTTTTCTTTGGATTTCACAGGTGGGTCGTTGGGGATTACATAACACTAAATGTTAAATTTGTTATTCGTTTTTTATTTAGCATGTTGAAGATATTGATATTAAAAACGATTATTACATAGGTAATTAAAATTTGGCTTAAAATTCATGTTGTTCATTTGGCTAAAATGAATACGATTGCATCATGACTGATTGTTTGCCTTCTCTAGTTTCACATAAAATATAACTCGCTTTCCTTTTTTGTTTTGTGTGTGTTTTCGTTATTTATGGCTTGTTACTAAGTTAAGTAATTTAATTTAAATATGCATATTTTTTAACTTAGTTTCTCTACTCATCGTTGACTCTCTCTATCTCTCTCTCTCTCTCTCTCTCATGTGTTGATGATTACTCCTTTTGGGGCGACTCACTGTTCATTATGCTGAGGCGACGTATGTTGGGCTTGTCGTAATCCTCCATAGAAATGCCGCGAGATAGGCGACGTTCAAACGAGCTTGAGCTGGCAGTGGAATAAGACCGTCCACGGTCAACGCCGGGCATTACGACCGAAGTGAGCAACCCTTGGCCCTTGCAAAACAATAGTATGGATTGAGCAACCTTCGAGGGCTAGAAAAGTAAACAACAGTTGAATTAAAATGTTATACGTTAATCAAGTATAGTAGAATTTGCAATATTTACAGCATCGGCCAAAACATCGCCAGCACGTTCAATCTTCAAGATGGTCACGCGCTCCTTCTCCACATCGCGATGCAACTTCTCCACCATCGAGGCATAGGGACTCAGCATGCCAGTAATCAATATGACATCTACCTTGCAACCTTTGAGTGTCAGATCCTTGCGACTGTAAATTGAATTGAATTACTACTGCACCGTATGTATATGTAAATGATATGCGCAATCTTACTTCATGAACGCCTTCACATAGAGACCGACATTCTTGCTGTTGAGTGATCGATGCAAACGCTTTTGATACTCGGCCACAATCTTGTCCTTATCTGGATTCTCGCCAACAATTTGCTATATATATCATTATTTCAATGGATTTTCGTGGTGCAGTTGTGAGTAAGCAGAGTAATTGCATTAGAAAATCGTTCAGTTGTAAGCAAATGCAACAACATTAAGCATATTGATTACAAGACTACAAGCAGGCAGTTTACAAGATGACATGCATAACTAACAAAAACTATACAAATTTGTGGAGAAATTTTGCATTTTTATATTGGCCGATTTCTTGATTGAGCTCTACGTACCGAGGGCTAAAAGAAAGGAAACAATAAAAATTGAATATTATTGAACATGCTGCGAATGGACCTAAAGCTATTGAAGTTGAAATGTTCTGGGCACTATTTAAAGAGAGCTGAAGACACGTTTTGAATATTTGTTGTATTTATTAGACTTTGTTAATCGTTTACCTCCATGACCTGCAAAGTGCAATCGAAATGCACAGAAGTTCAACATAAAATAGACAAAAACAAATTGGAAAGTAAATAGAAAGTAACACTTAGATTAATCAATCACAACAGAGACACACACACACACACATAGAGAGACAGACACACTTAAGACGAGTGTGTGAGTAACGGTAACTCTTCGTACTTACATGTCCAAATTTGTGATACATTAGAAAGCTCTCAGCCGATTGCGCCACCTCATCGCTTTTCCAGCTAATGAACTGCAATGGTCAGAGTAGAGCAGACGACAGATTAATTACCAAGCAAGCAGATAGCATTCGATGTCACACCTTGCTCTTAAAGGATTGCAAAACACTCGCAGCACTGCCAGTGGCATTGATCAGAATGAGGCCAAGTGCCCGGCTAGGATGGGCGAGACCGAAGCGAGCCAGGACATTGGCACCGGCACCCTCGCCCAGGCCAATTACGTATTTCACATGCAGATAGTCCAGAACGGTGACCAGATCTTCGCCCAAGGCCTGCAGCGATGGGAATGGAAAGTTCTCGGCCAAGGCATCGGCGTTGTCCGCATGGCCGGGCACATCGACGTGTATGAAACAGGAGCGCTCCTTGATTTCCGTCATGCAGGGGCTGCTCACGAATTCCTGAAAAGAGTTATCTGCCAATGCCGGCGTATATCGCAAATGCACATAATTAGTCTAATGAATTTATGCCAATTTACTGTACATACGATTGCAGCCCAAATCGTGCACTGTAATGAACACAGCACGTTTCTCCTGCTGCGACAGGTCTCCCTGTTAAAGAGTAAGCAGAGAAATGAAGATAGTTACTCGAATTTCTGCATATTCCTCAGCAGATTCAACTTTACCTGGACTATGACTGTCAGATCGCCGCATTTTTCCGTGCTGATGTTGTATTTCTGTAATGCCATTGACATTGCGAATTAAAGACTAATTGGATTATATTATGCACTGTTAGCGCATTACAGGCAATTTTCAAAGCAAAAAGTGAATTACAAAACCAAAAAAAAATAAAATAAAGTAAAGCCAAAAGGCAAAATCATTTTCACGTTCCCATTAAAACAAACTGAAGCGTGAAAAATGACTGAGCATGAAATGACCAAAAAAAAAATGCGTATCGCTTTTCGTGTTTTTGTTGTTTGTTGTGGAGGCTGCTTAGGAACGAACGAGGAGGGGGAGTGAATAAATTGAGGGGGAGATGTTCTATGATGATGCTAAATGTCAATTGCATGCATCGCAGTCGAATTTAATTTAAACTTTTCAATAGTTGTAGGGAGCTGCCCTGAAAAGTAGGCAATGGATTTTTTGTTATGAGTCAAACGGAAATGGTAAATTCAAATGATAATTGTTGAATTAAATATCACAAAATATTCAATAATCATAGTATATTTGGTAAGCTTAAAGCTTAAACTTTATTTATTGCTGCAATTACGTTTGGTTTAATAGTGCAAACTGTAAACAATGGACCCGCACTAATAGCTAGTTATAATTTATTAAAGCTTAAGTTAAATGTGTACCCAACATGCGCAACCTCTGCACATATCGCCAAGCCCTGGCTATTGTCCACTGTGACCGAGTATCCTTCAAACCCACGCAAACACACAAACACACACACATAGATAAGACAGAAAAGACACCCACACTTACGGAAAACACTTATTGAAATTGATGGAAACTATAAAAGTGTCAAAAGACCAGCCAGTGTAACGTTTTCCGTTTCTGAGGGGCTCTCGTCAATATCTTTGGCCCAATACAATTTGCCTAAGCTCCTTAATGTAGTCTAAAGTGTTTTCTCTTCTTCTGTGTTGCTTCCGTTAAGCAAGTAAATAGATAGATAGATAAACAAATGAGTATTATGTAAATGTAGCACCAACTTTTAATAGCATTTGTATGCGTTGAGTTAGCGCTGGGAATAAAATAGAAAAAAAAGAAATGTGCCACAAGAAACAGAATAGCAGACAGCTCCCAGTGGTTGTGGCCGCAGCTAGCTGTGGTCTAGGAAGCCAGCTGCAGGTCATCTGTTTGCCGAATGCCAATAAAAGTTGCGCTTTCAAATTAAAAACATAAATAAAACATGTTGATGTTGGCTTGTGGCCGCTTGCAGTAAATTTACATAACTGTTCCGGGTCGTGGCCCATAAAGCATTCGACGGACATGAGCGGCACAAGAGAGTCAGTTTCAGGCTTAATGCTGCTGCTTGGCGGTAACAAGCAATGCACATTATGACAGTGCCACGCCCCTCTCTGCGAGGCGCACAGGAGCCGACTGTCCTTGCTGCACACAGGGGACGCTGTTGCGCTGCAAAGTGCTGTGCAAACAAACAAAACAACGCAAATAATGGCGTTGACAATGGCTATGGCGGCGATAACGATGGCTCTGGCAATGGCACTGGCAATGGAAATGGAAAAGCGAATGGAAGTGAAAATAGGCCTGGGCTAGACATTTGTTTGAGCGTTGTTGCTATTGCTGTTGCTGCCGCTGTAGCAAACCGGAATTATTGCTGAATAAACAACATGGAAATTGCGCGCACGCTCGCTGTCGTCACAAATCAATTGCAATTAATTGAGCGACTGAAAAGGCGAGGCTCAAGAGTCACTTATATAGCTGCTTCCTTTGTACATTTGCAAATCAATTTTTGTTAATTAAAAACTGAAAGCCCCGACCAGCTAGTTGCCAAAGAACCACAAACAAACACTCAAGCATTCGGTGCATTCTAGCTTTAAAATTGCACTTGTTATTCTTTTTGAAGTGGCCGTGGTGACGATTTTTGGCAAAAATATTTTGTGTACTTTGCGAAGTCAAAGCTGTTACCAACTGTTTGTTGAATACATTTCGCGTCGGCTGGAGTTTAAATTCATATGCAGAGATGCAACACACAAGTAACTTGTTTATTTTATGAGCATACGAGCTGACTGGGTAAATATCCTTAAGCTGCTGCGAATGCACGCAGATATCGAATAAAGTAACATTGGAGTAATGCCATAAAAAGCGATTGTAAATAATGAAATTGGCCATAAACTGCACAGAGCCTGATGTACGAGCACCTGCGCGCCTCACTGACTGCACTTTACGACCTGCCAACGCTCATCCACATCCACATCCACATTCACATCCCCATCGAAGCTAACTGCTTCTGCATTCGTCGACGTTGCTGTAACGCAGTTAAGATGTCGTCTGCTCTTATCGTTGAGGTTGACGCATTCGATGATTGATGTTGCGGTTGTTGAGCTGTCGCACACAGCTCCAGCAACAGCAACAGCGACAGTAACAACATCGACATCGACATCGTCAGAGCGGCACGCACCCTTAACCGCACACGTCGTATACGTAATGAACGAAACTTTTGCTCGCATTCAAGCTTTATGAGGTGTCTCGATTTTCCTTTGTGGTCTTCGCTACTCAATTGTGAACTGCAATTCTTCATTTGTGCTTGCGCCTCGAGCGCAATGTTTCCTATTGCTTGCTTGCGCTGACTAACAAATTGTCCATCAATCAATTAAACATAAAAAATACATATACATTCAAATGATTTCTATTTTACTCGAATACTTGTTAATGTTACTTTTTTTGCATTTGACGTAGGGCGCGCATTTTAATTGACTGCTCAATGGGTCAATGTTTTAAATTGTTTGCGCTGCTCTGTCAATTGAGATATATATTTTTTGTTGATGAGAAATCGTCTAATTGACGTATGCCTCATTAAATGCTGAAGGGGCTGCTAATTGGAGCATGCAACGCACTCAAAGAGAGAGAGAGTGTGGGAAAACTTTTGATGCCTGACCAACTGACTGACATGTGTGCAATTTAAAATGTGGTTATTTATTTGCGTCAATGCTGCCAGCTGGTTATTTAAGGACGAAAACGAAAAATGCAATTAATTAGAGACATGTGTAATTAAAATAAATATAGCTGACAACTCGTACGATATTTAGGACAGATTTAAATTACAAACAATTTCATTTGAAATACAATTCGCATGCACTGTGATTAAGTTTCGCAGCGAAAATGTTGTCGGCATTAAGAGAAAGTGTAATTATGATATCATTTGGGCTATTTACTTAATTAACTTGGCTTTAAGGCGGCCTCCCCCACCGACCCCCACCAGTTGTGTTGTAGCAAACCTGTCTGATGCCCCCGACATGTCACATATCACATTCTTGCTATATGGGAAGTCTAATCAAAACTGCCTGGGCATGCTGTCAGCTCAAAATTCCCACGCACTGAGGTCGATGCTATCCGATTACGACATTAAAACGTTGCCTGTCGGCTGCTGGCTGTTGGCTGCTAGCTGCCGCTGCTGCTGCTGACTGTCGGTCTGGGCAAAAATGGTAATGGCACAGAATCACGAACGAGTGCAAAAGCGCCACATGAGCGGAAACGGCAGTAAAAGTGTAAGCGCAGTCAGCCAGGAAACAGGCAATGGGAAGACGATGGCAGCAGCGGCAGAGGAGGAAAAAAATGGAAAACTGGCAACGTCAACGATTTCAGGAAAATGAAAATATAAAACACGTCAGTCAGAAGTCGCAGCAGCAGCGCAGCAGCAACTACCAAAGAGCTGAGGGTAACGGCAATGAGGTCAATGAGTTGACACGTACACAGACACAGACACACACTCACACACACACTCGCGCACACACTTTTGAAAAGCTGCAACTTTTTGCCGTCGCTTAAGGGCATTGCCTGAGCCATATATGAAGACCTCAGCACACACAGAGTACAGAGCACAAACTATAGCCATATATCATGACCAAGTGATACAGTTTCATGCATGTTTGCTCGGCATTCAAGCATGGTTAGAACGACAAACAAAAGGCAACGTTTAGTGCACATGTATGTTGTTCGGTAGGTAGGTATTTCAATGTTGTTCAGTGCTGGCCATGCTTTGAGCCTGTTGTTTTATTTTGTGTGTCGACACAGCTGCCAAGGAATGGAAATGAGCAAAACAAGCGCAGAGCCAACAGGCAAAACACCCACGGCCAACGAACAACTTTCTGAACATGAAAATACAATTGCTCTAACGGTATGTTTTATGGCTTTATCTCTCGCTCTCTCTCTCTCTATCTCTCTCTGTCTTTGTTTTTCTCTCTACCACTCGATTTATAGTTATTCTGCAGGCTGTGTGTGCAGTGTTCACCTTGACGAAAGAACAACTTGTCTACGCTTTTTAGTGTTACCGACATCACATCAAAATGTCTGCAGCTTTTCTTTTGTGTGTGTGTGTGTGTGTGTGTTTCTGATGCAGCAAGCAAGCAGTAGCAAAAACACACAGAAAATGTTAAAACGATAACGGGTCGTAAAAGAAAACGTTGATCTGGCAAACAGATTTGGGATTGATATGCAAACAAGTTGAGTGCTAGTCCCGGCAGATAATACCAATTACGTTTACTTTAAAGAACACTGCAAATTCGCAGTGTCTAAAGCAGCGTCTCAAAACTCAACATGGCTCATAATGAAGTCAAGTTGACGGGCTGAGTGCACTACAAAAGCCAAGACACAGCGTTGACAGCAGAGATACCGAGAGAGGTAGAGATGGGGGGAGAAGCGCGACACTTGACGGCAAAGTTTGTCTAACAAAGTGCTTGTTACTCAATTCTGGATACCACAATTTTCCGCATATACCCGCCGCTTCCTTCCTTGGCCTGGCAGCCAATGAGCTAATCAGCACTTCCGTTTGCCAGACACGCCTAACTCAATCGCCTGGATTTCAGTTAGTTACATTTATTGCATTCATAATTTAAACCCCATATATAGTCGGTCTCTTTTGCTCTTTGACCGACGACATCGAATGTTTGTTTGTTGTTTGTTGTTGTTGTTGTTGTTGTGGGTTTGTGCCTAACACAAAGTTTGCACGCTTTTGTCCACTTCATGATGACCAATATGTATTCAAGTGTAAATGGATTTTCGGTTCATAACACACACAAACACAAGCACAAACACACGCGTACACATGGATGGCAGGGACACAAATACACAGATACACGCATAAATTCGCACGCCTACACACTTCTGTACCCACATATACTTTGGGGATTGCTGAAATCCCACATCGCTTGCCACATCCGGCAGAGTACACAAGAAAGTATGCTGGGCAGCGTGTGTGCTCGACTGGAGCATACCCTAGCAGGCGATATTCAGAAGATATTCCAAGGACAACAGCAGTTGCTCAAACTGCCTCAGATTCAGCTATAAATATGTCGTCTATAGGCATTCATCGTTTAGCCATTCGATTAGCTGCTGGGTATAATGCGAAACAGTCGCTGCCTGGAATATGCAGCCGTGTGCCACTCAGCTGCGATAGGTACTTATATTCGGTTAAGTGCTGTCATGTGTCGCCTGCCAAATCCCCCTGCAGCCCCCCTACAATCCTGGCAACCGGATGTCTCGGTTTGCTCATCAAATTGATGTTTCACTTTTGATACGGAGAACGAGACGAAGAGAGAGAGAGAGAGAGAGAAATTGCGTAAATTCCTATATATATCTCCAAGGCATGCAAAATGCAAATTTAATTATTGACATTTTTGTTATTGGTGTGGGTTTTTTAAACCGACCAGAGTGCCGGGGCGGCAAGGGGGAAGGGAAACAGAAAAAACAACATATTATTGATCCGCATTCGATAAACGCGTGTTGTGTTTGCTTTGTGTGTGCGAGCATTTTGATAATTTTCACATTTCCATTTAGCCGCTGGCAGTCACCTTAACTGACATTCATTGGCCGCACATGAATATTAATTAATTTTCAATCAGCTGGAATCGCAGAGCAGAGCATATTTAAAATGCAGCATCCACTAATTGGCCACATTAAAGTCTGTCAAAGAGCACAACATTTGGCAGCAAAATGAACACAACATACAACAACCAGGAACATGAAGTGTAATTACACTGCTTTCGGGAATGGGAATGCAAATTAGTTGATCAAATGGTTGTGCATAATGTTGCCACTCTCAAATCATTTTACACTTTCCAAAAACATAGTTAATGCGATGCTCAATTAAGCCCTCTGCTTCACACTGAATAAGCTAATCAGTACATTAGTGTTATGAGCATCTAAATCACTTTGAGGTCGTTAGCACAGCATTTAGTGAGCATCATAAACTTGTCTTATGTCCATGCCGCTTAGCCGTTTACGCCATCGCGTTGTTATAATTTGTATTAACTGTTGCCGCCTTTGCTTAGCTTTGTTGCTGCTGCTGCTGCTGGGGCTCGCTCATTATGTGAAATCGCCGCCTAATTGGGAATTATCTCTTGTTCGTCGGTTCAGCTTTTAAGCTCAATTAAGAATTATGGCGTCGAAGGTGTCACGGCCGCTTAACACGCAGTGGGCGGTGGTGGCAAAGTTTTCTACGCCCGTGATACGTGATATATTTATATGCTTCGGCACGGATTGCTTATTGGAAAGCGTGAATACGAATCCAGGCAAAGGTTGCTTTCACACTGCGTCATAAAAGTCGTTAGACAAAGAGTACCTGAGAAATGGCAGCGAAGAAAACTTTTGTCAATCGACAGAAACGTCAAAGTGTTGCCTGAAACTTTTCACTTTTTATGCCCAGCAAACAGCGGCAAACTTTAGAGGTCGCATTAAGTGAGTTTTTAATAGACAAAACCGAGTTGAGGCCTGGTTGTAAAACCCGTCAATTAAAGGTCATTTAAGTTTTGTTCTCTGGCTAGAGACTGATGGGAGAGATAGCAGATGCTGAGGGGTCTGCTTGTTTTATGTGGCGTATGCGTAATGTTGCCTTGAAAACTTTCAACATTTTGCCCTGGGCAAAGTTATGGCAAATCGAGAGAGGGAGAGAGCCAAAGAAAAAATGTTGAACGTTGTCGCAAAATGTACCCAGCAGAAGCATGTACGATTATATGTATGGCAGCTCTCAAGTAGCAGCAGCAGCAGCAGCTGTGCCCACAAATTTGTCAAAGCAACGTTGCGTATGTGCAATATTTATTGAAGGCGTCGCTAATGGAAATTGAAAAAAACTTCATTAAAAATGCAATTAAACGCCAGAAGCGATTGTAGATCAACTGACGGACAGCCAACAAATTGAAGTTGAACCCAAGCAAATAAATAACAAGGCAAACAGAGGGCCAAGAAAATGTTGAATGTCGACTCGTCTCAACTCAACTCGACTCGACTTGAAAGCTTGGCCAGCGCAAAGCTGGGCAAACAGAACTATGTGTACACATATAAACAAAGAGCAAATGCTGCTAGCCCTCGCCTCCCATAATAAATACTCACTCACACACTGACATAATAAACACATACGCACACAGACAAACAGAGATGAAATGGAGGCGTGGCAGTTTTTACACTACTCTGCCAATTTGGTGTAATGAAAGTTTATTCAATGCACAAGGCCATAAACTTGCCCAACCGATGCCCTAGACAATCCAAAAAGGCAGGCAGGCAGCCAAACAAATCCGTAAAAGGGCTGCCGACCTAGAGGGGTGCAGAAAGAGCAATAACTGTGTGTGATCTTTGCTCCATTTTTGGTTTGCCGTGTAAGTCAACAAATTACACAAGAAATTGGCAGAATATTTTTTCTCTCTTATGCAGCAATAACGAGACTCATGTAAATGGCAGACATTTGATTATGTGTGCGTGTTACTTTCTGTGTATATGTACACTATATATGTATATATATATGTGTATATAGTATATATTGCTGCGTGGTCCATGATGGCAACCTGCGGCGCTCTGCACATGCTCTACATTTGGGGGATCACATAAAAAGCAAATGAAAAAATAAAAGTTGAACTTTAAATGAATGATTATGTTGATACCCTGGACCCCCCAAAGTTGAAGTTTCGCATTTGTAGATCGCCACCAAAGAGTAGCAGACGGCAAGCAACTGCCATAAAACTAAGCTGAAATGTGCTGCTGCTGCTGCTGCTTGGCAACTTAATTTAAAAGTTTATTCGAATAATACAAATTTCTGAATTCATTTGACATCACAGCAAAAAAATTCAACGTGCCCAAAGTGGAATTCGCGACCTGATTAAATTGAATGCACACAGAACACACTTAATGTACACCCAATGATTATCATATTTCCAATTATCTCGCGCTTAACTCGAATGACAATAAAAAGTCCTTCAGGGTCGAAACGGATTCTTTTTCTTAATTAAATTTGCATTCTTCGTTTGTCAACTGAGAACAATAGAGACAAAGTCAAGTCGGTGGAGAAAAAAAAATGAAAAAAATAATCGGGCTAAAACAGCAAACGAAATCTTGCCAAATTGAAGCACGCAAAAAATGTCTGGCAAGTGGAATGTTATTATTATGGGAAGCCAACTGAAATATGTTTTAGTTGTCAGCATATTTGGAATTGAAATTGAATGCGACCTCGGCTGCCAACGTGGCAGCCACAAGGCATGCAACATTTGCGCTGGCTTAAGCTGGCAGAGAAGATTGCATACTTTATGAGTACGAGAGCTTGTCTCTCTGCTGTCTGCTGTCTGCTGATTCAGTTAAACACACAAGCCGAGCTGCACAAAGACACAGTTTAAGTGAGCCGCAAATCGATTTATCTGATAAGTTCTGCGATAAAAATGTTTAGCTGATGGCTCGGAGATTTCCCATTTAATTTACGAGCACATCCTCGCGAAAGAGAAAAACAAAAAAGTAAGGCTAGAGATAGAGCGAGTTTAAGAAAAGGTAGAGAAATAAATGAATGTCCGTAAATTACAGCCATACCTAATTGTACCCAGTCCTTGTAATGCCTTTGCGCTGACAATTATGGAAGGCCGTTAATAACAAACTTAATAAACAGCTAGCAACACTCGTTGGCCATTTGAGCAGCTCAATTTATTTGGACTGCCAGATGCGAACGCAAATGGCACGTAAAATGAGCCCGTTAACGGTAATGGTCCCCCACCACACACACACACACACACATTTGAGATGTCGCTATAACTGTTACAGTTACAGCTACAGCTACACGCTGCCACACAAACTCACAGATGAAGCGACAATTATGCAATTTTTATGAGTCGCACGCCAAAAAGTATGCTATGCCCTTTGAGAGCAACCTGACAGGCAGCCAGCCAGCCACCAAAAGACACCAGCCAACAAATTACAAAGCGACCGCCAACACACACTGCTGACAAGGCCACAGGGCTTGAGCGGGCTTTGCATAGTTTTGCGGCGCTGCAGCAGTTGATGCGCCCATATATCTAACTGAGGCGCAGCTCAGGGCTTGAGCAACATAAATGTGTTGTGAGTTTACGCAAAAGTCACGTAGCGGCTAAAATATGCAACGGCTGCAGGTGAGAAATGGCGCAGCAACTGCAAAACTGCAAACTGCAACTTACAACTGCCACTGGCATGTGGCAGCGCTAAACACATAATTAAACAACTCAAGAACAATGCTCGCCAGCCAAATGACGCAGCAAAGCAGCAAAGCAGCCAAGTGGCTAATGGTAAACTCCCACTACAGGAAAAGCGAAAAAAAATAGAAAAGTGGCAAACAGCAGCAGAAACTGCAACTACGAAAAACTTACGCTAATCTTCTCGGCCGCACCGGAAGTTGCGGCGCCAGCGGAACGATGCTGTGGTGTAACTGGCTTGGACATTGCTCAGCGCTAAAAATTCACAACGCAATTCGCACAGTTCAAGTTTCAACACACAAACGTTTCTCGATTTGCGTGTATCGGGCGCACAGAAGCACTTGCAACAGAATTCACAACACACCGTTGTTGGCACGTTCACCCAAAAAACTGCGCTGCTCTTCTTCTTTGGCTGTTCAACGTGCTTTGGCTAACCGCGGTGGCAACAATCGCGTTCGAGTGCTCGACAACGACTGCTGCTGTTGCCGCTGTGTGGTCTTATCAAACGCTGCCTGGACGAGATGCCGCCGGAAGCAGCAACGAAGCAAACACGACGACAACTACACGATGTCGACGACGCTGACGACGATGTCGACGAAGCGGCTAGCAAAACAAAATGCCGAAAAGTGTTATGGTAATGGTAGTTACCGTTATTGTAGTTGGGACCCCTGCAAAGGCAGAGCAAGGGGAATAAATTGCTGCACGGTTTTGAGTTGGGTTCAGTGGTGATGGTTGTCTGCCCCTTTGACGTAGCAGAGAGCAAGATGTTACGACGCAAAAAGCAGCTTTAAAATTCTGTGCTGTGCGGGGGCACTTGAATGTTGCCGTAGGGCAGTTAGTTGGCCAGGTGTTGGCTCGGTCGGCGAGCAGTTTGCTGGTGCTGCCAGACAACAGCGAAGATTAATTCAAGTAATTAGCTTGAGATTTAGTTGAAATTGAATAAACATCAAAGTTCAATGCTTTTGCAGGGGGTTTAATTACATTGCGTATTGGCATAACTAATTTTTTGTGTTTTTAAAATGATGCTTTCATTTACTTTTGCTGCGCATCTGGCAACGCTGCGAAATTGGCGCCCACGCAAATGTGCCAAGCGCATTGCGAAATATCGTTGCCTACTTATGGGCGCAATGCTTTCTGACACCCACGCACTCTCTATACGTGTGTACGTCGTTGTCTGTGACTGTGTGCGTGTCTGCGGCTGCGTCTGTGTGTGTGTGTGTTTTATATGAAAAATTCCTTTTGTTTTAGTTCTTATTCTTTGTTCGTTGCATTGTTTTGCTCACTCTCTCTCCCTCTCTCCCGCTCTCACTTAAGCGCGGGACCGTTTTGTTGTTGTTGTTGCTGTCGTTACTGCTACTGCTGAGCGCCTTTTTGTTTTGATGCGCTAATTTGGCAGCGCGCGGTAAAATGCCTCGAATGCCATCACCATTCATTTTTATCTGCCACACAGTCGCCTCGCTCATTCCCTAGTTCGCCATTCCGCTGAAATTTACAAGATATGCGCATTTGGAATTTACGTGGCGTAGGTCAAGCCGGCGAAATGCCAACCGCAGTCGCAACCACATCCTCAGCGGCAACAGCAGCAACAGTCCAACATCTGGGTCGGACAACAATGAAATCATATCACAGAATGCACTCTCCCACAACAAAACGAGGACAACTATTACCATATGCATATTAAATATACACACATATACTATACATACATAAAATCAAGAAACAATGCGCTGCCAGCTGACAAAATACTGCTGAAATAACGATGCTGCTGATAACGAATACGGATGCGAATGCGAATGTGAAAGCGAATGTAAATGTGCAAAGTGAATGCGAATGCTGCTCACGTTTCCACTACAAGTATCACGGCTGTCAATGAGCATGGCCATAAGTTTGATGAGTTTCTTGTTTTTTTTTTTTGCCCTGACACAGCGCAGAAATTTGATGTGGACGCAGTGAAATTCAAAGCTGCATAAAAAATGTGGTGCGCTCGTATAACTAAGCATTTTCTCTCGTTCTCGAACAAAATTCAAATTACTGCGGAAAACTTTAATGTGCTTTAAAAGTACGTGCTCATTTAGCAAATGCAAAACTTCAATCAGCTGATTTATTATTACATTTGGGGCGAATCTAATCAGTGCTGCTTTATTTTGCAGTGATATCTTTTTTTGTGTTCATTTTGATTTAGTAGATGAATGCCTAACGATTGCCGGGTCGAATTTTACCCTCCGAATTGGATTCAACGCAATCAACTTATCAGTCAATCACAGTCTCATTTAGCAGATTTGCCTTGTTTTTCTGTAAACTGTTTAACTTTGGCACGAATTTCAATAGCAATTCAGAGGCGTAGACATTGGCCACGCCCCCCCAAACCCTCACCCCACTTCCAACAGAACTTGGCTGGGTTAAACTTCTCAGCATTGGCAGTGGCAAGTGGCTTAGGGGCTTTCAATTGTTTTGCCGCTTTTGCGCCTTAAAGTATGCAATGAGTAGCTCTAGGCAACTTTTGCCATTGTTTGTTGACTTATTGCCACGCCCCTCACTCACGCCTGCCGCCTACCGCCTCCTATCGCTTAAGTAACGCGTCTTTTGTATTTTGTTTTCCAGCCTCTTGCTTGTGTGTGTGTTTGAAAGTGTGTGTGTATTCATATAAATCCTTGTGTTGTACTTGTTTTTACTGTTGTTGCTTGCTTTGCGCACCTGCCTAGGTAATTGTTGTGACATTGTTGTTGCCTTTGCTCAGCTTGCCGTTACAGTTAATGTGTTGTTTATGTGTATGCACAATGGCTGTTGCTGTAGCTGTTGCTGTTGTGGTTCTGCTTTCACTTTTTGCTTAATTTCTTTGCATGTCTCACATTGTCCGCTTAATCATACGTCCCCCCTTTGCCCAACCCTTTTCACATTTTGTTTAATTAAATCGAAATTAAAACATTACACTTGCCATTTATCTGCTGCCGTCTTGATAAAGAGAACAGAATATTGCGCAACGAATGCAAACAACGCGTCGTATACGCAACGAACTCTTTAAGCCGCTTTCCCACACAGCCATCGTTACCCTTTTTAAATTCGTATTGAGCCCAAGCGGCTAGCAGCAGCAGCAGCAGCAGCAAAAAAACGAGTTGAAATTCAAATAAAATAACTGCAAATAATCAGCATAAAAATGTATGTGAAAACATCAAACAGAGAGGAATTTGTTGGGAATTATTGTCTGGCTTATTTCCAATGTAAACAGAGGCTAAACAAATATTACACAACGGCATATATAAAGCGTATTAAAATGATTGCGGATTTGTGTAAAGCTCCCTCCATATGTAGTTAAGGGTATTAACAATGTGTAAATGAAATTTGTGACAGACGGAGAGCAAAAGCATTCTATTAATAAACTTAAATAGCTCGAATTACATTTAATATGATTTAAGTTTGGGACTTGTAGTATCCCAGGATACGAGATGCGGCCCCCCAACGAAACGTTCCACAAATTGTAATGCTCGAGAAATGCTTGAAGGGAATTTAATGCTTTTTAAATTGTGGCCCCCAGCCATATTCAAGTGCATGGCTTTCAAAAGTGAATTACTTATAGTAGGCAAACATACACACTCACACACCACAGTGGAAAAACAGAGAACACTTTAAGCCCAAACAGCAACTCAAGCACACGTGCCAAGACTACGAGGATATCAGCAAGCGGAGCAAGAGACTTTAAGTACAGCGAATTCCATCTTCTCTCGCAGCTGACAATCAAGTTACAAGCCGGGTGAACTTCTCTCTCTCTCTCCCTCTCTGCCACCTTTCGATTTTCATTCTATCGCAAACACAGTCTGGGTGTCGTTGATGCTCTCATTCTTACACTTTCCCTCTCTATCACTCTCACTCTCACTCTTTGTTAAATTCATTTAGACGATGTATTCACGCGATATTTACGCACGCATTTATTTATGTTGCACTTTATTAGCTTTTTATCGTTCATTTATTTTGCTCGTTCTGTTCGCTATGTATTTCTCTGCGCTTCGCTTCATGTCTCTCACTCTGTCACCACATAATTTCCTTTATTTGCGCTGCTATTTTTGATAAGACAAATATGTGTGCCCGATAAAGACGTTGAAAACACTCAGCACGAAGAGGGACAAATGCAATGTTGAATGGAGACAAACTTAAGCCAATGCAAATTGATGAGAATTTTATATTTGATCAGCTCCCTCGATTTTCTCTTATGTATTTTTTTAGAGCTGCCACTTTGTTGGAGCTAAATTTGTTTCTCGTTTCTAAGTGAATTCTAAGAGCCACCCTCGTTTATCGCAATTTGGCGTTCAATTAAATTTTCTGTTACACAAAATAAATTAAGTGGTCGGTCATTGGCCAACTTATGGTATAGACTCGAACATGTATTCTTTAAGTTTGTTTTGTTTGTTGTTGCTTCACCCGCTTAATTAATGCCCTGGCTGTGTATATACTTCGATGTAACCATTTATTACCCACTCTTTATTCAATTGATATAATTGCAAATGCGCCACAGTCTCAGTCACAGTCACAGTCTGACAAAAGACGCATTTCACGAGTCATTTACATTTCAGAAGTCTATTTTTAGCTTGACCGAAAAATCGTTCATTCAACGAAGTCACAATGAAATTTAAAACAAGTATGAAAGCTTAAGAAATAATCGAATTATGTTTTAAATTGAAAATAAATAATTGGCAGCTCTAGTTACACAAATATTTGCTCTTGAATCTATTGCATAAAGTCTTTCTCTAAGCTCTATTTTTAATTTTCATTTTTAATTAATATTATTCAAAAGGTTTTATTTTGTTGCAACACAGAATTGGCAATAAAAGTTTCCCCAATTTCACTGGTTATACCGTATAGCAGCAACACCAAACACTTTTGCTATCAAGCCAAACACGTCGTGTCCTTGATCTTGTTATAACAAATTCGCCCAACTAATTTGTTGTTCTAATAAATAAATAAAAGTCAAGTGCATGCCATGCGCTCACTATATCTATAGATGTCTGTGTGTGTGTGTCTAATCATGTATTATAAGGAATTAATTAAATGAGAAAACCAAAGCGAGGGCAACGAGCCAAGTCAAACAGGCACGTCCACGTATCTAAATTCCTAATGTTTTGCACCCACGCCAATGGCGTCTAATCAAATAAATTTTAATATCGATGACTTACTATATAGGTTTGTAAACATACATATATATTGGGTGAAAATGTACTCGTTTGACTTTTCAATTCCTGTTCAACGTTTTTGTTTGTTTAAATTTGCTGAATTGCGGCAGTTGCTTGGCAATAATTTACGACTTGGCTAATTTGGCAACGGGTGTGTGTAATAATTGCAAATAAAATTCAATTGAGCGGCAAACAACCATGCAAACATCAATCGCTAGCCACAACAACAACTAGGGAGAACAAACTAATTGTTATATCTCACGCATTTTGGTCACTTGATGCCGATTACCTCATAAATGGTATTCAAAACTCTCACCCGCTCCACCAAACTTTCGGCGCGACGCGCAAAGGAAGCGCGTTTCTCAGCGGCAAGGGCAGACATAATTGGGTCTAAGAATATATAGATTGAAATACTTCAGTTTCGCTCGTTGTGGGTTATTTGATACGTTGTAATAACTGGCGCAACAGCAGCTGCAAAGAAACAAGGCAATTTATTTACACAACAATTATCAATTTGATGTATTTGTTTTATTATATCTAATTCTTCTTATCGATGATGTGCACAATGAATTCTAAATTAGACATGAATATCACAAATGCCATGCGTTAACCATTATTCTTCTTTTCACGTACTGTTATAAATTTTGACGAAACCAAAAACATGAATATAGTACACTAAAAAAGCTCGCGCCAAAATTTAACGATGACAAGCGGAAATCGACGCAGGTGCAAGAAACCGAAATTGTTAAACATATTCGAAATTTTTGGGCACAATATCAACAATCAGAATCTTTAGCCAAAAAGGTCAGTCTTGAAAGGCATATAAAAATATAATAAAGTATGTGCACACATTATTCAGTCATTATTCAGATGTAAATCATCTAAGGCACAAAATTACCGTTAAGAAGGAGTTGTCTATTCAGCTTCCTATCTCTGCGTAATCAGGTAACTTATAGTTATCAATAACTGGCATTAAAAGTTTGCGTGAAAAGTCAATTTTATCCGAAAACTCCGTTGCCGATCGCATGCGCTCGCACCAAGACGTTATGATTGTGAATTCCGCCGTTGAACTGATGACACATTAAGGCATATTTGGCTTTTGTAGCCCAACTGAGCATAAAGTGAGTAAAGAGCAAACAACACAAACGAATGGCTTTCGAGGCGTAAGAGCGTCCAATGTATGTATATATGTAAGTGTATTTGCTGTACAATTTTATTTTTAAATATGCGCTTGTTGCACTCTTCATTGTTTGGCTCTTGCGGAATTGATTTATGGATTGAAAAGCAAACAAGCAACAGGTGGTGGTGACGCTTGTGCGCCTACCACGGAACCACCGTCCAAGGTTATTACACACCCACTGGTCAAATTAGAACTGATTATAGTTCAAATTTGCATATGAAAAGCACTAAATTAAGCAAATGCTATACATAAATTGCTTAAGATAAGCGCCTAATAGTCGCATTCTCTGCGAATTATTTGAAAAGCCAACGACTATTGGCAGCACTATTAAATATTTCGATACAAGAATAATCGACAACCACCTCGCATAGCTTACTAAGTTATCGATAATGCATACTACTCAGCTTTCTGGTGGCCAACACTAGTCAAGTACTAAATTATTTTTAAGTAAAATTGATCAATTCAAAGAGTCTGTTTTAATTCTGCCAAACTTGTCTTAGAGCAGTTTCCAGAATCAAAATAGAAAAATTGACGTGTAATAAAAGTAACCATATTTTAAAGCAAGTGCTGGTATTTTTTGTTATTTTTTCGAAGAAATTGGTATATTTGGAAATTTATGTTGTGGTCACGCTGATTCGAGCTAATGTTGTGCTAAAGTACTATTTAAGACAGTTAAATTTCTTTTAAAATTCGTAAAATACGTGGAAAAACGGCATCGAATTGACGCACCGAAATGGCAACTCGCGGCGGTCCAATGGTCGCGGGCACCGACGGCAATGACTTCGAGTTCAGGCAGAAAGTGGCGAACACATATCAAATTAGGTTAATAACACTTTCTAAATCCCCCCCGCAAAATTATCTAATTACTTGCAAGTAGCTGCCACCATCATTGCCAAAAAAACACAAAAAGGTCACAACATGCCAAGGGACTGACTGCAGTAAAGTTACAGCTCCTGTGGTAGCCAGACAGCAGCCAGTCAGCCAGCCAGGCAGGCAGCGCCAGCAGAGTGGTGGGTGGTAGGTGGGCAAAGTGCCAGCTAGACACAGTCAGCATGTGTGCCTGTTTACAAAAGCAACAACAAAGCATTGTTTGTGTACATATTTTGGATAGCTAAAGGCCGAGGCCTATCAAACAAGAGGAAACAACAAACTATTCAATCAAACATATAATGCAATAGTAATTTTCTTCACCTTCTTTTGTAGCTTGCTGAACAAATCACGCCTGAAGTACTGCATTTTCTTTCATGCCCTGCTATTCTTTGTCATGCTGGCCAAGCTGACGTCGGACATATTGGATCGCTTGGACATATTTGTGCTAGAAATTGAAGAGTTGGAGGTGCCACCGCCGCTGTGGTGGGAATACGTCTGGGCTGCTTCGCTGCTCACCTCGTTTCTGGGCCTTTCAGCGGCACGTGGCAACAAGGTGCGCGATATGCAAAAATATATGATTGCTATTTTGACGCTGGCCATGGTCCCACTGCTGTATTGCTTTGCCTATTATTTTGCCGACGTTTGGGAATTCATTACCATGGACAAGTCGGTTGACTTGGATGAAACGGACATTTTTGTTTGGCACGTAAGTAAACATTTCGTTAAATTAATTCAAATACCAAGTAAACATATCACTATGTGTGTTGCCTTCTAGGGATTCCCATATGGAGTGTTCTGGTATGCTTTCTGCTTCATAGGCTTTCAGATACATGGATTCACCCTGTACTTTGCCTACAATCTAGTCAAGGCCTGGAAGGCACGCACCTCCACGCGCAAATTTCAATAAATCAATTGAATCGTGGAAGTAGTACTAAAATACTCGCCAAATTAGTAAAACAACAAAACGAGCAAGAAGCTGTAGGGCTAGTTGTAAATAACTTGAAAACAAAACAAAACCAAACAAATCAAATAAAGAAATACTTTAACTCTCTAGTGCACATTGCAACCGAATAAAACAATAGCTGTTAGATAAACGCACACATTTTTGGTACCGTCAGACGTAATATTTTCCGAAAAAAAAAAACAAAAATTAAACTACCAACGTTAAAGTTATTGTTAAAGTTACAACGTTCTAGCGTTACACACACATATGAGAAAAAGCAAAAAAAAAACTATAAACATAATTATCATAACGAATAGATGCAATACAACACGTACAACCTTATAAAGTCGAGTCGACAAACAATGCAACTGAAGCCACCAAATTCCCAAGCAAACGGAAACAAAACTACAAGATATAAAACATGATTTTCTGTTTTTTGTGCTCTACTTACATTTCGACGTGCCTCGTGTTTGTTAGAAACGGTTTATATACTTATTAAAAATACTTATAAAAGATATATATCTATATTGAAACATATGGATGAGTACATTTGACACTATTAGTTTTAAAAAACAAAGAAACAAAAGAATTTCGAAATGTTTTGTTATGAGTTTTTTGTTTTTAATTATGCGACTACATATGACCATGTACACTGCACATTCACACAATTTCTTGCATGTTTGTGCGCAATTTATGTTAATAACTGCCCCCCTAAAAAAAATATGTATGATTTACGATTATTTAAATGCAATTTGAGTGTTTAAGTAAAGCTCAAAGTTTGGATCATCAAACAATTTGTACAAGTAATATGGGAAATGTGTGAATTTCTTAAATGTAAAACTATTTTCGAATGGTCATTTATTATCAGAATTTATAAGTAGTTTTTTAAAAATCGATCAATAAAGATGCATATTTATTTGTTCTTCTGAGTGGGTTAAAAAATAATAAACTACATGTTTTATTATGTGGATGAAATAGTTTATGCTTTGCATATAAATACCACTGTAAGCATTATAGAGCCAACAGATTGCACATGCAAACATCCCCCAATTTTCACCACGTTCACCAGCTGACTTGCTGGCCAAACACCGAATGCAGCTGACCATCAACAATGCGGGCCAGTTAGTGACCATTTGTGCAGCGGAACAGCAACAGCGTTCGCAGCGCGCTGCACTTTCAAAGTTGCGCAATTCGCCAGCTGAGCGAAGAGAGCAGAGAGCAGAATCGCAAGAGAGCGCAACTGCTGCGGTCTGCCCAGCATCCGTTTCCGTTCGCTCTCTGCTCAGTTTGACATTGCCTGTGGGAAGAGCAGACGCAAAATTTTTCAACACATCACACATTTTTCGGCCAAAAGTAAACAAATTTAAATTAAATATAAATATAATAAAAAAAAAATACCAGTGAAAACTTGTGCGTGATTTTCTTGCGAAATTAAATACAAACAAAAAGAGAAAGGATGCGCGGCGAGGAGACCTACAGACGCACCACACGCGAAAAGATTGTGCTGCGTGGAAATACCACCATACGCACTGTGGACTCCACTTCCTCATATTTGCCTATGATGAACGCAGCAGGGTGAGTACGAGCTAGCAGTAGGCATAATTTATTTCATTCTTTTTCCCATATATGCCACCCTTTTGAGCCTGCCGGGGCACTTCAACGTGCCTTGGCCTGGCTGACGCTAGAATGAAATGGAAAAAAAACAAGTGCATACATATTGATTTTTATCTCAGGCAGCTGATTCGTCTATAAGTAGAAATACTATATAAAAGTGACCTTCGCTTGCAGCATTTGCTGAATTGCTAATGCCAAATTGTTGACAAGACACTCCAGGCATAGAAGTATTTCCATTTCGAATTAATTTCCATAAATAGTCGGTATGCTTAAATGTGGTCTTTCCCCCTTTAATGTGCACCTTAAGCCGCATGCAAGCGCGCCATTAAAGCCGGCAAAACAAACTCATAATTACAAAGAAATCATTGTAATACATTAAAATACAAAAAGAAAAAATATATACCTATGGGTGTATATAAAAGCCTAGAAATCGATGGGGTCTTTTGTTTGAGTTTGAGTCGACTTGAGCTAGCGTGCATTGACCACTGGACTCAGGCGAAGGCAATAAATGAACAGCAACAACATACAAAATACACTCAAAGGCATACTTCCTTTAACCTCATTTCGCATGCACACACACCTAGAACACCTATACACACACACGAGAATACTCAGAAATAACAGAAACTACCCGCCAAGTAAATAATGAGCCAGCTTTTTGTTGTGGACGCCTCGTCGAACGTCCAGCTTTGTGGTCAGTCAGTTGGCGCACAACCCTTGAGTCGTTTGGTGAATGCCACCTCGCGTTGCGTCGCATTATATGTGAAAATTCCGTCAAACTTTTGTATAATATTCAAAAATTTTGGTGCGTTTTCAAATTATAAGTATTATTGCTGCTGGCATGCAACAATGTTTAATACAAATGCACAAAATTGGTTTGGCATGGGTCAATCGGTTGCTACAGCTGCACCAACGACGACTGCTGGAAATGTACCCCAAATGCTGAGCAATAACAATCATAATGACACGGCAAGTTCCCAGCCACATCCATTTATGCGTCAACGTTCGCTGACTTGCTCCAATCCGACGCTGGAGCGCAATGCTGTCGCGCTGCGGCCCCAATCGCCGCCCAATCTTCAAGTGCAATACGAAGTGGCGGTGCCCTTTATGTCTGGATATAGACACACGCCTTATCATTCGCTATGGGATCTGCATCAGTGGTAATTATATAAGCAACAATTGCAATTGAACAGACAGTTGTCAACATTTAAATCGAAATGTACTTCTTCCACTTGTTTACTACTTTAAAATGCCTTTTCTATTTTGTTTTTTTTTTTTTTTTTGTATTATATGTTAACCTTCACCTTGCCGAAGCATTGCGTGTATCTTCTACACGCACCAGACTATAATTAACTTTTAAATTGCCTGAGATTTACAAATGGTTTTAGTTTTAAGCGAATTGTCCTCAGGCCTTAACCTACTATCAGCGCTGTTGTCGCATTATGCCTTTCCGGCCACTTGTTTTTTTGCTTGTCATAATTGCCACTTGTAATTTGCATAAATAGACGTCCACTTGCGCTGGTTTTCTTCATAAAAAATTAACATAAACACCTCTTCCAATGGCATGCATTTGCAGCGATAAGCGTCAATAAATGGGTATGGGAATCTATTGGTACCATCTAGATTTCCAGTAGTTTGCCAGTTATTTTCCTATATAACAGCCTTGTGCCCATTTTTTATTTGGTCATCAATCAAGTATTCTATTAATATGGCCTTTTAGTAGTTCGAACGCGTGCCAACGCAATAATCTATTGATACTAAGCCACAGAGTCAACAACTAAATGGGTCAACGAGGCGGATCAGCCGGATTTAATGACTCCATGAGCACAACAATTGCTCCAGTTTTTCGGGCTCAACTAATCAACAGCAATCTCTGCAAACTCTGGCGCGTGGGTTCAGCTTGTTCCCTCACATATCAGAAAACATTAACCCAAATATTTATGAGCGCGCAATAAGAACACATCCGGTTGTTACTGCTGCTTGCAGAGCCAAAGAAAAATATGGCGGACTGCGGCCAACTTAATTAGGCGGCGACAGCGAAAAGCAGGAATACAAAATTTTTGTAGCATACTTTTTAGCGTGCTGGAATCTTTGTATGGCGGCGACAATTGAAAATAAAATGTAACGTGAACGAAAAATGGCAATTGCAGCAGCGTTGTACATGAACATGAAAATGAGTTGAAAGTTAATGGTGATGACGCATGTAAATGTCAACAATAACAACAATTGTTGCCGGCACGTCAATAACCTGGGCGCTGCTTTTCTTGCTCGCTCCCCACTCAAGTTTATTGAACTCTCTGAACTGTTTTGCATACTCACATATATATGACAGGCCGTGCTTCCTAGAAATTCCTGAGTATTATCTGTACAGGTGTGTATGTGTCTCAAAGGGTGTGCAGGGCAGGGCTAGACAGAATTAGACAAGCTTTGGCCAGACTTAAGGCACACAATGTCGCGACACGCAAGGCTCTCGAATTGTTTGAATTACTGCCGCCGCTGTTGTTATTGTTGTTGTTCTTGTTAATGTTGCGCCTGCTGATAAGACAAGCAAATGACCTTTGCAAAGCATGGTCCAAGTTGAATGTGAATGACAGAAATCAACAATGGACAATTTCAAACAATAATAATGGTTATAACCAACAAGCGAGAAAGTACAATGGTATCTATGACTGGTAAAATGTACATAATTCAATTTAAGTGTAATTAAAATAACATGCTAAACACTATTAGTGTCAAGATTAATGAGCGAAATTAATAACTATGTTTCTCACCCCTTTTTTTTGCAGCTCGTCAACGCCACCCACAAGCCTTTCGCATATGGCGCGTATGATGGACTCCCTGATATTGGACTCATTGTCACCGTTCGCCTTCACCAAGATCACCACCACCAGCCGACCATCGCGCAGCAACACGGTCAAGAAGCAATCGCCACCAGAAAGTGCTCATCCGCATACGCATTCACATCCATCGGCAGCTTCAGCATATCGGCCCATCAACAATCTGGGCGCAAATGCACACAATGGATTGGGCATTGGTGGTCCGGTGCCGTTGCGCCAGAAGCAGCGACTGCCCACACAAGGTTAGTTCAAGAAATAGTTGATTTTGTGCGCTCACCCAACAATTAAACGCAGTCCCTGATACAGAGGTTGCACCACAGCCACGCTCCAATCAGCCGGCCATGCCGTTTCCCTCGCAGCAGCAGCAGGACAGCCGTTGGGTCTCCTCGTTGCGTCGCCGCGATCCCGAGCTGCAGCCCACGCTGCCCTCGATCAACAGCAACCTGAACAGCAACAGTCTCAGTCAGAGTCATCACGGCAGTGCGGGCAACGTGGGCGGCATCCCAGCAAGCAACACGTCCAGCAACACAGGCGTCGGCTTGCGTCTAGGACGCCAGGGAAGAGCTTCAGCTTTGACGGCGGCGGTGCGCAAAAGTCGTTCGGTGGAACGTTTGAGGGCACGCAAGCTGAGCACGACGGCGCAGCTAACACTGAAGCACAAGCCAGTGAAGAAGAACTCGTTGGACGAGAACTCGAATTCGGATGATCAGGATGCGACCACGTCGCTGGAGGACAATTCGCAGGCACAATCAACCACACACAATACGCCGCGTTGCTCGCCGAAGACAAAGGCCAAGCACTTCTCGCCACTCGGCTACGAGGGTCATCTGGTGGACACGCTGGAGAAGGACATATTGCAGCGGCATCCTTGCATCAAATGGACCGACGTGGCGGGTCTGAACGAGGCCAAGACCATACTCCAGGAGGCGGTGGTGCTGCCCATCATAATGCCCGAGTTCTTCAAGGGCATACGGCGACCATGGCGTGGGGTGCTCATGGTTGGCCCACCAGGCACAGGGAAGACCATGCTGGCCAAAGCAGTGGCCACCGAATGCGGCACCACGTTCTTCAATGTATCCTCCTCCACGCTCACCTCCAAGTATCGCGGCGAGAGCGAGAAGCTAGTGCGTTTGCTCTTTGAAATGGCGCGTTTCTATGCGCCGAGCACCATTTTCATTGATGAGATCGATGCGCTGTGCGCCTCGAGAGGCTCGGACTCCGAGCACGAGGCTAGTCGCCGCTTCAAGGCGGAGTTACTCATACAGATGGATGGCTTGAATGCCAGTCTGCAGGACGATAAGGTCATCATGGTGCTGGCGGCGACAAATCATCCCTGGGACATCGACGAGGCATTCCGGCGACGCTTCGAGAAACGCATCTATATTCCGCTGCCCAACGGTGAGTCTAACCCCTCCAAAGTCAAGTCTTAAGCTAATTGTTTGTTATTGCTGCAGAGGAAACGCGTGCGGCGCTGCTCAAGCTCTGCTTGAAGGACGTCTCGCTGTCGCCTGATCTCAACCCCAGCATAATCGGCGATGAGCTGCAGGGCTATTCGGGCTCGGACATCAGCAATGTGTGCCGCGACGCCTCCATGATGGCCATGCGTCGTCTAATCTCGGGCCGCACGCCGCAGCAGATCAAGCAAATACGCCGCGAAGATGTCGATCAGCCCATCACGTTGCAGGACTTTAAGGACGCACAGCAGCGCACCAAGAAGTCTGTATCCGCGGACGATGTGGCACGTTTCGAGAAGTGGATGGAGGAGTATGGTTCATGCTAGTTGTACGGTTTGTGTGCTGCTGCAGCACCACCACAATTATAATGGCCCCCCCATCTACGTGCAACATATACATACATATATATTTCTAGCCCATATGTACTTCCAATATGCGATCCTTTTTTTTAATTATTGTAAAGAGAATCAATACATTTTTAGGCTGTACTTTTACTGTATACAAATATGATTTTTCTCTACTTGCTCAAGTGCCCCCCACACACAAACACACCCAGACACGCCTCAAATTCTAACTCCACAACACTCATGCATCTAATTTTAATATATATTTATTCGACAGAATCCTACTGTAGGCTTATAGCAACAAATTGTATTTTGTAATCAACATATGAAGAACCGAAAAACGTAATAAATTAATCAACACCCAAGGGCATGTTTTTTGTTTGTGTCTTGTGTAGTATTTACTTTATCTAAGCGCGCAGCTTATCAATGGTATTCTTGTAATCCTGCTCGATCAGCACATATTCCTCCTGTAGCTGCTCCATGCGCTGTTTCATGCTGGGCAAACGAGCGCGGAGCATTTCCGTATCCATTTTGAAGCGCTCCATTTTCTGCAGATCCTTCAACTGCTTGTAGTAAACGGCATTCAGCCGCCTCTTTACTTCCAGACGATATGCTCGATACTCCTTCTCATCGTGCACATTCGTGTAGTACAAACGCAACAGTTCGTAAACTTTGCGCACTTGCCGTGGATTCAACTTTAGGGCCTCCCTTGCTTCGCGCACCATCTCCTTGTTGAAGCCTTTGACTATTTCGTTGCGTGCAAAGCTCTTTAGATCGATACACAATTTGGCATCGACAAAATTGCGCAAACGCTGAAAGTCCTCGGATGGATCTTCGACGGTTATGTCAACCACATTCTTCTGCGACTGATAGAACTTGTAGATGGTTTCCACCAGCTGTGTGGCCAAGCCCAGCTTCTGAAATGGCGGCAATATCAGCATTTGACTGATGCGCGGCCGCTTGTTCTGCGGATACGCATAATATTCATAGACCGTAGTGTAGCCTGCGGTGGCATATTGATATTCCCCATCCTTGTTCTTGTATTTCTCGTAGCTACAATGAATGCGCAATTATACGAATGTAAAGTGTACATGCAATTGCAAATTACCAAATAAAGTAACACCACTGGGCATCATCGGTGTCTATGTAAGAGGCGGCATCAACGAACCACAAGATAAACGTTTGCAGGCGTGCAAAGAACTTTAAGAATGAAGACATCTTGTAGTCGCATTGGTAGATCTCAAACATACGCTCGCTGCCATCATCACCACGTTGCGTGTACTCGCTTAGCTTCTCGCCGAACGGCTGAAACTTGTCGGCTTTGTCCAGCGTCTTGAGGAACTCATCCAGATTGATGAAGTAGCAGCCATCGGGCAAACTCTGAGCAATGGTGGCCACAACATCGTCAGCTTTAATTTCGCCGCCGGAGATTTCGTTGACACGCTTCTCATACTCAATGCCTAGGTAAATGTGCAACGGTCCTGCCGTGTACAGCACACGCACCTGCAATCCTTGATAGCCAAAAATGGTCTCGGACTCGCCAAAAATCTGATGCGCCATCGCCGGGTGAAATATCAAGGCATCGTTGTTGATGTCCGCCTTGTCGCGAACTGGAAAGAGGGCACACAGTGTCAAATGGACAATGGTTATGGAAATCAGTGACAAACTTACTCAGCTTAAACTGCACTGTTTCCAGAGCATCGAGCACTAAATCTTGATATTCCTGTATTTGTGCCATTTTGTAGATGGTTTTGCGGCCGTCTCTTAAATTGGCGCGTAAAATGCGATTGTAGTTGTAGCGTTGAAACAGCAAACGCTTGCGGTTCTGTGCAAAAACTTAATTACGTATGTTGCAACGTTGTTTCTTTTAATAAATTCAATCGTATACTGTTAACTTTATGAAAACAATTCACTATTTATTGTATTTTACCGAAACTTTTCGCGGCTTAACAAAGACTGAAGCGCTGGTAGTGTTGGGCAATGCAATTGAAAATGCAACACCAGGGCTGCATAGCTTACCTTACGTTTTCGCCATTTGTACGATCTTGCCATTTTCATCTGTTATGTTATATTTATTATTATTAAGTAACATATGTATTCAAATTTAATATTTTTCGCATGTATTTATCAATTTAAATCTGAGTAGTTTTTGCTGTTTCGTTCAGTTTCAAAATATACTGTTTTCTTGACACTGTTCAACACTGAACTTATGCGCAGCCAACTTAACGTCATTTGTAAGCAAATTTCTGCAGAGTTTTGATCGAAATTCACCGCATTTATTTCTTTCAAGCCGTATTAAAACGTATTTAATACATAAAGCTGCCACTCAACGCTGTGGCAAAAAGTTGCAATAACTTATTTGAACATCAATAAATACGCTTAGTTCGGGTTGTACGTAATAAACTGTAAGTAGCGGTACACACAAAAAAAATGCCTTGTCATAGCACTCAAGAGCAGCCGCGACAACAAAAACGACAGCAACAACAACGAGTCAACAAAAGTCCTTTTATTGCAGCTCATCATGGATACATATTTGTTCGATGGCGGCCGCATTACCAAAATGGAGGTGGACTACGAGCCCGCCTGTAATGAGAAAATTCCACTGGCCAAGGAACTGGCCAAAAAGAATCCCGACGCCTTTCACGAGTCCATAGAAATGATGCTACAACTGGAGAAACAAACTCGTCTGGGCGCCGACATGGTCTCCTGCTCCCGCGTGCTGGTCGCCATTTGTCAGATCTGCCTCGAGGCTGGCAACTGGAATGCCCTCAACGAGTACGTCTCCTTGTTGGTGCGTCGTCGCTCACAGCTGAAACAGGCGGTGGTCAAGATGATTCAAGAGTGCTGCACATATGTGGACAAGACGCCCGACAAGGAGACCAAGCTGAAGCTAATCGATACTCTGCGTTCAGTAACCGAGGGCAAGATCTATGTGGAAATCGAGCGGGCTCGTTTAACCAAAATCCTGGCTGACATCAAGGAAGCCGATGGTGATGTGGCTGGAGCAGCTGCCGTAATGGAAGAACTGCAAGTGGAGACGTATGGTTCGATGGATAAGCGTGAGAAGGTCGAGCTGATTTTGGAGCAAATGCGACTGTGTCTGCTGAAGGAGGACAATGTGTCCACACAGATCATTGCCAAGAAGATCAGCATCAAATTCTTTGATGACCCAGCCCAGCATGATCTCAAGCTAAAGTTTTACAATTTAATGATACAGCTGAATCGAGATACATCATTCCTAAATACCTCGCGTCACTATCAGGCCATTGCCGAGCCACCACGTAAAAAAGCACCAGCTGCTGTCGAATCATCGACAGGTGACGACAAGAAAAAGAGTGAAGATAAGAAGAGCAAGGAGGAGGATGACAAGAAGTCGGAAGCAACATCTGTTGCGACAATTGAGCTGGAAACTGAGTTGACAGACGCACAGAAAAAAGAGTTGACCGACAAACTTGTCTGCGCTGTGCTCTACTGCGTCCTGGCGCCCTATGACAACGAACAAAGCGACATGATGGCGCATTTGTCAAAGAACAAGAAGTTGGAAGATGTTCCCGTCTACAAGTAATTTATATAAGACTTTTAATTGAGTTTATGTTTATATTTTGTACTTTGTTTTTTAGGGAAATATTACGTCTATTTATGTCGAAGGAGCTGATCAATTTTGATACCTTCAATGCTGACTTTGGCATGGTTTTGGCCGAGAATGAAATGTTCAAGGACAGCACTAAGCATGGCAAGAAGTGCATTACTGAGCTAAAAGATCGCCTAATAGAGCATGTAGGATGCCAATATTATAATTGAAGGCTATTTCTATAAATATATTTATATATATTTTTTTTTTTTAGAATATTCGCATCATTGCAATGTACTACTCGCGATTGCATTTGGCGCGTATGAGCGAGCTCCTCAATTTGCCCACAAACCGCTGCGAGGAATATCTATCGAAGTTGGCCAACAGCGACACAATACGCGTCAAGATAGATCGACCGGCTGGCATAATATACTTTACCACAAAGAAGAGCGCATCCGACATATTGAACAATTGGGCCACCGATGTAAATCAGCTGATGTCGTTGGTCAACAAAACCTGTCACCTGATCAATAAGGAGGAGTGCGTCTACTCGGTGATGTGCGCTGTCGAGGATTAGTAGCATATTAGTTTTTATTGTGTTTTCTCTTATTGAAACGCCTGCCCATATACATACATACATTTATTGTAATACTAACTAACCAACCCAACAAACCAACCATCAAATTGATTCTTTTGCAAAAGTTTGTATTCATTGAATGAAGTACAACACTATTTAAAACCAAACATCATTCTCTAACATGTAATAAGAAGAGCGAGATCTAAATGATGACATTACATTTTGCATAAATATCTGCTCATTTTTGTTTGCTTAAATAGTAAAATTATAGAGTAACGGACGGTCATGCAGTCTATATGTAACAGCGCCCCTGTGAGCTTAATTAACAGTGGCGGAAATACTAAGTACAATATATACTGTACGTTACTGTCTGGTATATTATGATAGCGGTTTGCGGTCACACTACGTCGTTTGTTGGTGTTTGATTGCCGGTAAGAAGCAGACTTAGAGCTTTCCGATCAATTTCTTCTTAATGTGCATTAAATAATTAAAATTAACAAAATGCCAAAGCAAGACTGCAAATACTGGGATAAATGTTATCAGCGCAATGAGGCGCATCTCGAAAAGTACAATCACCCAAGTAAGGAAACAGAAACGCCAAAAATGGCGCCAAAACGCAAATCGTCAACAGAGAATAAGCAAGGCGACAGTAAGACTGCAACAGAAATGGAGCCTGAAAAGGACGTGGGCAACTATGAAATCGAAACAGCGCAGCTGCATACGGAAGCAATGAACAATATAGCTGGCAAAAATTACATGGAGATACTGGAGAAACGCATTCGATTGTCGGTGCAACAGGAATACGATAATCTCTGTGAGAGCAACGAGTTCATTCGACACAAATTCCTGGTCGAGATGCCACCAGATTTCTATGCGTTCTGGCAGTTTATCAATACCTTAAATAAGGATACAACCAAAGCAGCCGCTTTGCAGCACATCGAAACATTGTTTCAACTGCAGCTGGTGTCTCCTTTTGAGTTTCTGGCTGGCAAATTCCACAAAGCTAAAATTGGTGAACCCGGCGATTATTTGAGGCATTGGCGTTTCTACTACGATCCACCCGAGTTCCAAACGGTTTTTGTGCGCAAAAACACAGGCATTCACTACGGCTATTGGCGTGATGTGCCCCAGGACAAAGATCGTTTGCTGCTCGCGCGCAATGATGCCAAACAAAACTGTGAATTTCAATTCATTGCTGGTAACATCTTCGATGCATTCCTTTATTACTTGGAGCACGATTTTGCTGGCACGCCCTTCAACGCCGGCCAAGTGACCGCCACCAAGAAAGCCGTTAAGCAGTACCTCAGTGATAATCCATTACCCGATCTGGATACTCTGACCAAGGAGCGCAACAAACGCGTCATGGCCAAATCCTTTCATCGCGCTGGCATTGTTGTGCCCTATGAGCGCAAGTCACAGCAAGGATATCGTCCGTTGCCGGTCAGCGATACAGAGCTGAAGGAAATACTGGCGCTATTCGAACGCAAGGATCTCGGCATTGACAGCGATAATGCAAAACAGGCAGTACTTGAGAAGCTTCAGCCGCTGGCGACTGCTGCCAATATTGCGGTGGACGAATGTGATTTTGGTACCGCTTTGGAGTTGGGTTTGGACCTGTTTAGCAGTGGTCACAAGGAACTGCACATGCTAATCTCTTCGCTGCTGGTGCCAGCGTATTCGCTGTTGTCCCGTCCCCAGTTTATTGCGATTGCCAAGGCGCACATGGAACAGCGTCGCAAGGAGCTCAACTTGAGCATCTTTGAAGTGCTGAAGTAATAACGCCATCTATTGCCAGCTTGTCGCATCTCCATCTGCTGGTTTCAAGTTGACAATTCTATATTGTGGCAAATATTTGCAGTAATTACACGATTTTCTTTGATTTTTCTCTATGCCTCAACCAATTTATTCAAATATACACATTTATGCCACCCCATCAACCTTTTTTAATGCTTATGAATACAAATAGGAGCTTGGCTTGGGTTTGGGCACGTAACGATCGCTGCATTGGACGCCCGACTGCTGCAACAGTTTGATCAATGGCCCTGCAGTAACGCCATCAATTGGCAGCTTGTCCACATACACAACGTAAGAGTTGAATGGTAGCTCCATCTGCTGGCGCCAGCTGGCAACTGAAGAAGTACGAATATTGCAGATGCATTAACTTGCAAAAAAAGCTTAAGTGAAACAAAACTCACCTCCAGCTGCTACGCCTGATATAAAATTGGGCGCCTCTAGCTTGCTTATTGTCTTATCCGCTGCTGTGCCTCCAATGCTGTGCACAATGGCCACCTCATCACAATACCTGTTGATATCTTCGCTTTTATAGTCCATCTTGGGCTTCACTGTGATTGTCAGCACGTTTTTAGCCAATTGTGCGTAAGGCAAAAGCAGTTCTGTGATTTCACCACTGTTATTGAAATCCTCTTCTAGGGTGGCAACTAACTGAGCCTTGGTGGGATTCGAATGCAAAGATGAAGCTTTTGCCGGTATACTGCAGATGTGTTTTGCATCTTGCAGCAATGCAGATTTACAAAATTCTGTTATCTGTGGTCCCTCAACAAGCACAAGGAGTTCACTTGCAATGGGTGCTTCCTCTTCACCATCATTAAAATTCAAATGCAATCTGTTAACAGACTTCTATGAAAGCATCTCAATAAATGAGATAAATGCACACTCACTGTGATGCCGGCTCAATGCTGTCGAATTCATCCTCTTCACAATCGTCCCAAAATGCGCGAGACGATGGTATGTTTACCTCACCAAAGCCTGGGCAGCTCATTTTGTAAATATAAAAAACAAGTTTTGAGTCAACAAAATGTTAAAATAAGTTTGCGTTAATTTCTTCAAGTCATTTGCCAAAGTATCGAGTATAGTAAACGATACATTTTTCGATTTTACTTGTCACAAGTATTTATCAGTAGCAACCATTGCTGTTTTTAGGCACCCCTATCAGGCAGAATATTACTTCATTGTTTCAAAAAATACTAACAATTAGCGGAAGTCCTTTTTCACAGCGTATATTTTGAGCTTTAAACTATTGTTGCCAAGCGAATTTTAAGTCTTTTTATTATTCTTTTGTACCGAATATTTGCGAAGAGAACTCCGGAATAGTGTCATTGAAAAACGACTAAGGCGATGGAGCATATGTAGAAAATTGTTATTCAAAGAGTTTTCTATTTTACATAAGTTTCAATTCAAATAGCCTCATATCAATGTGTAACCAGTGTTACAGTATATTTCGTGTATTTTCGACTTTAATTGGCTTATTTTACAATTCAATTTATGGTCACCCTTAAAAGCGTCCCAGTCCTTCAGAAAACTCGACCAAACAAATTGATTTTTCTCCCAAATACGAAAAAAAAATAATAATAACGCTAAACAGTAGGCGATTTACATATATAAAACGACAACCATCCAATCGTAGTATTTTCATAAAGGCTGAGCAATCAAGATGACAACTTCACAGGTTGACCAGGTAAGAAAGGACGATTGGCAATTGCAAAAAATTCTCACATGCAACAAATGCCGCCATTATGAAAACTATTACAATTTGCAGAAGCGTGCTCAAATTAAGCTAAAGCATGATTTGGAACCATTTCGCAATGCCATCGTTGGTGCCTATGGTGTTCTCACCTGGGAAAAACAATATTACGCCGCTGTTGTCTTTGGAGCCATCAGTGTCCTGTATTTGGTGCTCTGGTACTTGGATTTGTCATTCATAACGCTCTTCTCGCTACTGGCATTGCTGGCATTTTTCATGGACTTTGTGCTGCCGCTGCTATCGCGTCTAGTATCCAATGGTGGCAAATGGGACGGCGAACAAGAGGCCAAATTCGAAGAAGTCTGCGGACAGTTGTACAACATAAAGTCTAAGATTGTCGAGTGGTACGAATATTTATTCAAGGAACGCAAGCCGACATTGGTAAGAATTCCATTAATTGCTTGTATTAAATATAAGTATGTATTAACATATGCGCAATTCTCTCCAGGTTGTGATTGTGATTAGCCTGGGACTGTTGATTCTAGCCTGGATTGGTGCTATCATCAACAATCTGTTGCTCATGTACTGCGCCACTGTTTTGGTTGCCTTGTGGCCTGGCCTAAATGAAAAGGACGTTTTCAAGTCCATCATTCAAAAGGCTTCCAAAATTGTCAATGATAAAATCCAATATGGCAAGAAGAAGTTACAGTAAATTAGCATTGACTTATTAATTTATTGCATTATACATTATGCATTTTTTAAAATATGTAACTATAATGCACACAACATCGTACATAATCCACACCCATAAAAACGCGTTCACCACATTTGACCAAAAAGAAACCACATACATACATAAATAACTAAGTCATCAACTTGCCATTACTATATTCATAAACAATTACATTAGTAATCACATCATAAAGAGCAAAGTATACTATGCGCATATTGAAAGTATTATCATTCTCAAACCTAACCAACCAATCAACCAACTAACTTTGTTGTAAAACCATGACTTAAACGTAAGATATTTTGAATTCCTATACGTCGTAACAACTAAGTTCTCGTATATTGTGTGTAGTATGGGGCCCCAAGAATCTCAAAGAACAAAACAAAGAAAAAGACAATTTTGTGATTAATTTTGTGAGTTAGATGAAATTTAATGATAATCCCGCATAAGTATACAAAAGCTTAGGCGTCGTCTACTGATGGATCGATACATACATATTTAAATAAAGTTTTCAATTGAAGTAAACCCAATTGCTCTACGCTTTATGTACTATCTGCCACGCCCTTCGCGGGATCTGGAGCGTGAGCGAGAACGCGCATGCTTGCTCTTCTTGGTCTTCTTTTTATGTTTGCTGGGATGGCGTCGTCTTGAGCGCTCATCCATACTACAATCGCTATCATCTTGCGAGTCACTTGAATGACGATGGCGTTGGGATTTACTTTTTGATTTCTTCGACTTCTTTTTCGATTTATTTTTTGACTTTTTCTTGTCTTTGCGCTCGTAGGCTGAGTCCGAATCGCTTTCCGTTGATTCCCCGGTGTCGTCAGCGTCGTCTGAGGTGCTTTGCTGTCGACGCCGGCTACTCGATTTTGATGCACAGCTGTTGCTATGTGAATCTTCTTGACCACGATCTCGATAACGATTACTGCTGCTACTTATGTCGTCTCTTCGTCGATCTTCTGTCTTGTAGGCTTTGCGTTCGTCCTGCCTGTAAGTGTTGCGTTCTTCTTTGTAATCCCTGCTGTCAGCTCGACGATCCTCATTCTTAATGGTGCGCGGTTCGCTTTTGTACGGCTTACGATCTTCATCTCTTGACTTGTATGGCTTGTGGTCTTCATCCCTTGATCTATATGATATTTCTTCATCTTTTGTTTTGTACGGTTTGCGTTCTTCTTCACGTTGTCTGTCCCTTCGCTCTGTCTTTACACTGTCTTTCCTTTCTGTAGACTTCTCTCCTTTTATTATTATTTGACCGTGCTCATTTTCCTGCTTCTTAAACTCCTCATACTTTGCGGTATCTATAAGAAACAATAACTTCAATGTCTGTAAAAAAATATATAATTATTTATTACTTACTGATGCATTTGCCATATTGTGAGTACTCCTTGCGTGACACGGGTTGGCAGAGAAACTCATTGAATGCTTCTTTTGCACCTCCAATAGCCATTTTAACAATCACGCGACCGGCATGATCGTCAAAGCCTTCAATTTGACCATACTGATCCTTCAGCTTACCACCCAAGATGCGCACATAGGCCTGCTTCTTAATTTCCAGCACCTCATTCTTCTCGGGCTGCACCAGCAGTGCCTTCGATTTGAGTGCTTTATCAGCACCCAATCCCATGCCTTTGGGTCGCATAAAAGGAGCATCGTCTACAGGAGCCACACCCTTTTTTTTGGGCGGTGGGTCCTTCCAGCCCATGCCGCGCAACATGGCTAAACCAAATTGCTGTATGGGTATGGAATCATAGTCATCTATGGTCGATTCCTTGGCGCCATCAAGTGGCAGTTCGTCGGCTTTCAATGCAGGCAGCACAAGTTTTTCTCTCTCTACGGTTTCATTGCCATTGCTTAGCACAGCAGCGAGCAGTTCACGTGCCGCCCGTTGCTCCAAGTTGCTGCCATCGTTATTACCGGCGACTTCAGCAATGGATTGCGCTTCTGCTGTCGTCTCCTCGGGATCTGGATCATCTTCACCAAGCAGCACTGCTCGTCTTTTCATTAGACTGGCTAACGCTGTGGAGGTTTTTTGATTGGTCGCCATCTGAATGACCAACGGTACATCTTCTTGCTTTTCCCTAGAAAAATAAATGAAATAGTTGGATTTAATTGTTGTAAACATACAAAAATTGTAGTTTACTTACGCGACAAGTTTGATTTCTTTCCCTTCGAGGCATTTTATAAGCTCCACTTTGCTTTGTTCTTTTGGTGCTTTGACTGGCAATATAGGTGGCTTTTTAGCCACTTTGCTAAAGCCAAAGGATATTTTTTTGGCATCCATATCGTTTATAAACTAAAATACACGAATACGTTTATAAACAAAAAGCGCAACAGCTGTTTTGTAAGTGTTACCAAATCGCGCTACCGATAACAATTACGTTTCGATAAGTGTTTACTCATTTTGCGTTTTGATAGCCAATTACATATTATTTGATCTTGCTACGCTTTCTATGCAATTAAATAAATATTTAAAAAATTTGTTTTTGAGTCTTAACTATTTTATTCAGCTTGCGAGTAATAGATCAATGTAATTGAAGTTATCGAATCTTCTCGAACCGTGCGTCGTCGTTCCTAACCTCAAAAACAAACGTCAAGCATTCTCTTTCGAACAGCGGCAACAGCAGCACAACGCGAGGCACGAGTTCTTTTAATTTTCACATAAAATTTAATTAAAAACCCGATATAAACATGTTCGGTGGACAGCAACCAATACTTGTGTTGAGTAAGTAACTTATTATCGTGACGAACATAGCATTTTACTAAATAAATCTATGCACTTAGGTCAAAACACAAAAAGAGAATCGGGCCGCAAAGTGCAGTTGGAGAATATTCAAGCCGGAAAGGTATGAGTGTGTGTAAGCAATCGTGTGTGTGTGTGCGCGTAAGCGTGTGACTCACATGTCTGCGTTTGTTGTTGTTGTTGCTGTGCATTGGTTTGACCATCTGTTAAAAGATTAGGAAATTTGTTGAATTTTTCAGGCCATTGCCGATGTGATCCGTACTTGCTTGGGTCCCCAGGCCATGCTAAAGATGCTCATGGATCCCATGGGTGGCATCGTGATGACCAACGATGGCAATGCGATCTTGCGTGAAATCACTGTGCAACATCCAGCGGCCAAGAGCATGATCGAGATTGCGCGCACACAGGATGAAGAAGTGGGCGATGGCACCACCTCAGTCATTGTACTGGCCGGTGAGATGCTTGCCGCTGCCGAGCCTTTCCTGCAACAGCAAATCCACCCGACTGTCATCATTCGTGCCTATCGTGAGGCCCTCGAGGACATTGTCAACCACTTGCAGTCCGATCTGAGTGTGCAGCTTGATGTGAAGGATAAGGCCAAGATGGCTGAGGTTGTCAAGGCATGTGTGGGCACCAAATTCATTGGCAAGTGGTCCGATATGGCTGTCAAAATTGCACTGGATGCCGTTGAGACTGTTACGCTGAATGAGAATGGACGCTTGGAGGTAGACATCAAGCGGTAAGTAGATTATTAAACATATCTTTAAGCACTTTTAGCTGAATATGCTGTCTATTTAGTTATGCCAAAGTGGAGAAGATTCCCGGTGGCTCCATCGATGAGTCCTGCGTGCTGAAGGGCGTCATGATCAACAAGGATGTGACGCACGCCAAGATGCGTCGCTACATTGAAAATCCACGCATTGTGCTCCTCGACTGCTCCCTGGAGTACAAGAAGGGCGAGAGTCAGACAAATGTCGAAATCATTGGCGAGCAGGACTTCACGCGTATGCTGCAAATCGAAGAAGAGTTTGTGCAACGTGTTTGTGCCGATATTATTGCCGTCAAACCCGATCTCGTGTTCACCGAGAAGGGTGTCTCCGATCTGGCACAGCATTATCTGCTGAAGGCAGGCATCACAGCCATCCGCCGCTTGCGCAAGACAGACAATTTGCGTATTGCGCGTGCCTGTGGCGCCACCATTGTCAATCGTACAGAGGAGCTGACCGAGAAGGATGTGGGCACTGGTGCCGGTCTGTTTGAGGTGAAGAAAATTGGTGATGAGTACTTCACATTTGTCACAAAGTGCAAGGAGCCCAAGGCTTGCACCATTCTGCTGCGCGGCGCTAGCAAGGATATACTCAACGAAACGGAGCGTAATCTCCAAGATGCTCTGCATGTGGCACGCAATCTGGTGCTCGAGCCACGTCTAGTCGCTGGCGGTGGTGCCGTCGAAATGGCTGCCTCCCAGGTGCTCACCCGCAAGCAGGTGAAGGGACCCTACACGGCCGTTGCGCATGCATTGGAGATCATTCCACGCACATTGGCGCAGAATTGTGGCGCCAATACTATTCGTGCCTTGACAGCACTGCGTGCCAAGCACGCATCTCACAAAGGCGCCGGCGTCTGTGCCTGGGGCATTGATGGTGAGTCTGGCGAAATTGTTGACATGAATGTGAAGAACATTTGGGAGCCGCTTGCCGTCAAGCTGCAGACCTACAAGACTGCCGTCGAGACAGCCATTCTGTTGCTGCGTATCGATGACATCGTCTCGGGCTCAAAGAAGCGCGGTGGCAACGAGCCGACCAATCCAGCAGCCATGGCTCAGGGTCATGAATAGGCAGAACAAAAACAACATCATCAAATACAAGTGTATTAATAATGCTTAATATTTTAATACTTAATTTAACACACAAACAACAAAACCAAACACAAAACACCACCCCACATACTACAAATGTTTAACATTTCGCCTACACTCACATACAAAATTTTTGTTGCATTTGCTCTCATTAACAGTACACAAATAAAAACGATAATAAACCTCAAGATAAGGAGTTCTACATTAGACAATTCAAAAGGGATTATGTACCCAGTGCATAACAGATGTGTCTAAATTAGACAACAATCTCATAAACCAAATTCTGATTTTAGAAAATATTGCTGCATTGCAATAAAACAATTTTAACGATTTTCAAATTTATATCTTGTGTTATTAAATCCGTTAAATCATTTACAAAATATCTTTTTGCTTGTAGGTCTTATTTTATTAGAAAATCTAAATCAGTTATTAGTCAGTTAATAAAAATGCCTCTTTTTGTATTAGAATATAAATTCAATTTAATAATTTGTGCTTAATTACAAATAGATAAACTTTTTAGCAATGCAACATTTATGTATAACTGATAAACTCTATTCGATATATGTATATTTGTTTAAAGACTTTGGTTGTAAAGTCGTACATCCATCAGCTTTAAGACCTCCAAGCCAATGGATGTGAAGTTTGGCTGCAAGTATCGGGCGAAGAGCTCCAAACAATTAGGCTCCTTCTGAGCTTCGTTTAGCTGCAAGTGTGGACGCAACCAATCTAATAGTGGCGGCTTGTGGGAATGCACAATACTGGGTACGCTAAGCAACAGATCCGTCGTCTTTAGAACTGAGGCATAGCTTGCCTCGCTGTCCACATGACAGGCCAGGTACAGCAATTCGTATGGCTGTTTCTGGGTGACATATGCAGGATTCAAGGGACCAATCAGTTTGTGATCCGTATTTAATTTGTACCATCGAAGTTTGTGTAGCAATCGTAGACGCCAACAGGGCAACAATTGGGATTCCAGTGCCTGCTGATGTTGACTAGAGTTTGTGCACCAAATGGCTACCAAGGTGCGTTCATGGGTGAGCTGGGCGAGAGGCAATTGGCCGAGCTGATCATTGTCCAGCATTGCGTAGCCCAGTTCCTGTTTGGTGCGCTTTATG
This sequence comes from Drosophila siamana, assembly GCA_035047445.1. Classification (NCBI taxonomy): domain Eukaryota; kingdom Metazoa; phylum Arthropoda; class Insecta; order Diptera; family Drosophilidae; genus Drosophila; species Drosophila siamana. Next base: position 7,531,214 of record JAWNPP010000004.1, on the reverse strand, counting down.
CGGCGTATATATTTGTTGCGCCATGGCGGGTCTAATACAATCAAATCATAGTTGGGCAATAGTTGTGGCAACAATGTGGTCAACTGTTCCACATTGTGATTGTAAAAGCGAACATCGTTGGGTATAATATATGACGAACTATTTGGGGTCTGGAACTTTTGAAATTTGCCACTTTGATTGTTGCCGTGCATCTGGGGTAGAGTGTATTCTGCTTCCCAGTAACGCGGCAGAGCTGTTTCCACACTACTTTCAGATACTTTTGGTAAGAGCTGCAGATATTCAGCAATGTTGTCTGAATGCTCGTGATCTGGTGTTTCATTCAACTTTCGTTTGCGTTTCCTTTGCCGCGGCTCCAATTGTGTTGTTGCCTTGGGTTGAAAATGAAACAATTCCGATTTGATTTCATATCGTTCATTATCTGTTACTGTTGCATTGTATGTTTTATTGATTAATTGTCTATGATTTAGCAAAATTGCGTGTCTTTCTTTATCCACAGTTGATTGCAATTTCAACATGTTGCTCTACTGCAGTCTGCCACATATCGATAGCAGGTTATCGAAAGCTCTCTTGGCAATTCAGTATCGAAGAAAACCTATCGTTCCTTCTTTAAAGTTGTTGCGAATTTGTATGAGTAACTCAGCATGAACTTTGCGAACACCATGTCGATCATAGAAATTCAGTTCTTCCGTCGAATGCTGAGCCACAAATTGAAGTAATTTTCGAACGCCACATGAAGGATTGAAGCAACGTATGGGATTATGTTTTTGATCGCGCGGCAATAAGAATAATGTGGGCAACGGTTTTACATCGAACTTTTTGGGTGGATTTTCAGAACATATATGCATTTTATATATGCTTACTTTCTCATGTTGCAATTTAGCGGCTAGTCTCTCTAGATCAGTTAAAACATCGTTACGCTCAGACACAGATCTATAGAAAAGAACAATAATACCCTTCTGTTCCTCGCCATAGATCAGATCATTAAACTCGTCCAATTCCACATGTGGTACTCTTAAAGTCTTTTCAATAGCAAGGGGCATACCCAAGGATTCAGTCAGCAGTTGACTACAAAATACGTCAAGGTTCTGAAGAGACGGCACGTTTGGTCCTGCGGCATTGCCAAAGAAATGTACTTCCCCAGATGCACTTACACCGTATATCAATGGCGGTGATTTAATTGTAAAACTACTATCACCTCTCCGAATAGAGAATCCATTCCATTGGAAAACATACGCAGCCCAGAGATCATCCACGTAAAATGATATTTTGCTGCCATACGTAGCCGCAACATCATAGACAATATCCAGCCAAGGCTTCAAGGTATCCACGTCGTTGGCGAACAAGTGAAGCATAAGAAATAATGGTTGCGCTTGTTTTTCACGTTTTAAATTGTTTAATTCCATTCGTTTGAATCGTTTGGCATGCAATGATGACAACCAATTGAAATAATTTTCCGGTTTCGGATTGTAACCACAAATTGATATGGGCAACATGACTGCCTTAGGTCTAAATCACAACTCCAAACCTAATAGTAAAGCTCTTCTGACTCACACTTGAGCTTTCACACTTCTCTCATAAGCTTTTTTGTTTCACTTATTCACTAAATAAATAGAGATTAAAATTGTGGTCGTGCAAATTTGCAGTTTTTATTTCGCCAATATTCTGTATTTTAATTAATTTGCCATTGAAAATCACTTTCGATTTATTTGAAAAGAAATATCGAATTTTGTCGAATATCGCACTCCAATATCGAATTCGTTTATTTTACTTATCGATGTGATCGTTATTTATCGAAATTAAACCAAAGAGTCACAATGTACAAATCATCGTGCTATTTATTTCTTAAAACTTTGGGAAATGTGCTGCAGTAAATGGCCATGTACTTTTGGGAATCCACGGCGATCATAATAAAGAAGTTCTTCACTGGAATGCTCGGCAACAAATTTAATTAGAGTATAAATGCCTCGTTTTGTATCTAAACAGCGAATAGGAATATGTTTTTGTGTGCGAGGCAGTAGAAACATAGATGGAGTGGAATCTATCTGGAATTTCTTCGGTGGACTTTCATTTTGTATATTCATTTTCCATATCTGAACTTCTTCCTGTTGCAATTTACCAGCTAATTTTTCCAAATTTGATAGAAATTTGCCAGTTTCTGGCGTTTCTATTTTGTGTGAACTGTAGAAGCATATAACAATATCCTGTTCTTCTTGTCCATAAATAATCTCATTGAAATTACTCAAATGTACATCGGGCACTTGTATTTTATCCTTATATTCCATTGGCGCAATCAAGAAGTTTTCCAGCAGTTGCTTGCAAAACTCTCCAAGACTTTTCAGGCAAGGCGTTTTTGGGCCTTTGTCACTGCCAAAAAAATGAACTTTACCCGCCGCATCTTTTCCATATATCAAGGGAGGTGATTCCATGGGATAGTTCTCAGCTCGACAAACATATCCGTCCCAGCCAAAGATGTGTGTTGCCCAAAGATCATCCACATAAAAAGCAATTTGGTTTCCATACAATTCATCTGCTGCCAGCGTATAGATCATATCCAGCCAGTGCTGTAGATAAGCCACATTGTCGGCAAACAAATGTAAAACTATGAGCATTGGTCGCTTCTCTAATTCTAATGACATCGTCATTTGCTCATCATCCAATCGATTGAAGCGCTCGGCATGTAGGGGAGTCATCCAAGTGTTGTAGTTGAGGGGCATGACATTGAAGTCACAAAAATGTGAACGGAACATTATAAGAGCAAAACTTAAACCATATATAAATAAACAAACACGTCGTAAAGTGACTCAATTTCATAAGAAAGTTCACTGCACCAGTGAGACCAGGCTATCAGAAACCATAAAAAGTTCTTAAATGTTCGATTAACGTTAAAGTTAACTGAATACTCTTTTTTGTCGTAAACAAAATTATTGAAATGTGTAATAATGTTTTTATTACCTCAGCAGCTATGCATTGGTGCATATCTTTTATCGACTATTATTGTAAGATAGAAATTATTATAAAACAAACCCGTACTAAAAACAACGACTAATTAACAGATAAATTATGCTTAATATCAATTGTTCGATTTTTTCATTTCTGTAAATTTGCATATAAAAAATAGTAGATTCGGTGCCATCAACTTTTCCCCTACTTAAGTGTCTATAGTATATAGATAGAATAGAATTGATTCCATTGTGTGCACTAGAAGCGCACCTGTTTGAGCTTATCGTAAATGCTAAAATACAAGGCCGTCGTCAAACTTGACTTGAGCAGCGTGGGAGCGACGCCTTTGTATAGACCTCGTACTCCCTCCTGCCGCACCGTCTGCTGCAGACAATCCCAAACGCCATTGCATTGTAGGGTTTGCCCAAAAGTCTGACGATTACGCTCAAAGCCTTGGATTTGTAGACGCTTCTTGATTAGATCAAACGGATACACAATTGTCTTCGACAACATGCCCGACGAGGCGCCCAGCACCAAAAGTGTCCACGTTGGCAGCTTGCTGCGATCTTCCACCTCGAAGAATGTGCAAGCCCATTCGCTAAACAGTCGGTATGCCATAAAATTTGTGCCCATCAAAGGGGCAATTTGCAGCAGAGCCGATGACAAGCCGCGATACATGCCTCGTGGTCCCTCCTGACGCACAATAGCGGTGACAGCGCGCGTTGCATTGCTGTCAAAGAATAACAAAATAAATGTAGAATTTAGTCCAAAAATTAATAGAGGAATTACTTACCGATATCCTTTGCTTGTGTCCTGCGCAATAAGACGCGTCCGAATTACATCCAACGGTGTGGATATAATAACAGCAGCTGCTCCAGCTGCGGCGCCACATGTAAAGTTCGACAGATGCGTATGATCCTTGAGGTAATGCGTTTGCTTAGCCAGCAGACTAAGTTGTTCATACGTCCAAAATTGACAGATGCCATACATAATGCTCAGCACTTGGGCGGGGTTGTGACCCTTCCAGAAGGCCAGCAAACCCTCCTCCCGGTAAATGGTGCGCACTGCCTGATTAATTGATGTGTATTTGGAGCATTGCAGTGCTTCGCTGGTCACATGTCCACCCAATTTTTGTCGACTAGCACTCAAGGGTTCCACCTGCAGTTGGAAGCGTATCTTGAGCACATCCAGCGGTTGGCAGGTGGATCGCGTTATGGCCGCCGACATGCCGCCGGCGACAATTTGTTGTAGCTGTTCCCGGGTGCTGTGTGTCCGCCGTGGACTAACCGGTGTGGCGGCTGAGGGCGTGGCAGTCGAAGTGCTTGTCATTTTGTTGTTTCTGCTTGTCTTTTCGACTGTTCCGAATGTTGTCAATGGCTCAACTTGAAGTGGTCGAGTGTGTGCGTAAGTGTGAAGGTATTTGTGCTGATTTCACTTTTATTGCTGCGGCTGCGTCTTCAATGGCATTTCTGTAAATCATACGAAAGACAACAACAGAAAGACAACAGCATTAATTTGATGTTAGACAAACATAAAATAGCTGTCCACAAATTTGTCGTCGCTCTACTGAAAACGCGCGTATTTAGGGTGCGTCTCCCATCGGCCTGACTGGCAAATTATTGCCAAATTAAAGTGTGAAGTAATAACTCAAATGTTTTGTTTTTTTTTTTTTTTTTGATCGTAGGCCAAACTTACAAGGTGTCATGCCCAGCGGAGCGCTTCCACTTCCTTTTGTTATTGGTTGTGGTTGTTGTTGTGATTGTGGTTGATATTTATTTTGAGCTATGCCAATTTCAACATGATCTCAACAAGCTATTCATTCATGTGGGGTCGCTTCTTTATCAGCGATTTCACTTTTGTTGTGTTGCCAGGCCCGACTGATGCTGCCAAAGTACACACGCAGATAAAGCGCGCTTGCATTCGATATGCATAACAAATGAATAACTTACCTTCGGAAAACGAATTGTAATAAATATTTCAAGTATTCCTCCAACCGATTCGGCGACGACTGTCCGCTCGCTGCCAGAGTGCAGCGCTAACTGTTTGGTTGCGCGCTCGTTCGACGACGACGCTTCTTCATTACAAATTACAAGTAACGGCAATCCGATTGCGTCAAAACTTTCTTTTGCCCCAAGCGCGTCGATATGTATATATATGCGTAATAGCTTTATGTTGCCGCTCAGTGATGGTTTGCTGCAGTTTGCCAAAGCCTATACAAACCGGTTTCAATACGCTTTTCGGCTATATTCGATTGGGAATTGAAAACAAAACTTGGCCTCCAAGTTACGTCAAGTGCATGCCAAGAACAGCTGTTGCTGGGGTTGCCAGATATGTGATAATTCGATAAATATACCGATATAAACCACACTGAAAAATACTAGATTAGCTATATGTTTTTAAACTTGGCGCTCAAGATTTCTAAATTTATTACTTTGCTGGTACACGGATTTATTTGTTGTTGTATGTAAATGTGTTTATAATATACAAAAATCTATCAAGTGCTTACAGAAAAATAAAATACATTGATATGAACTATTTCCAGCCTATGGAGCCGGGAGCATCAGCTGGTGCACTGGGCGTAGGCTGATAGCCAGGTGGTATGCTAAAGCCAAGCACCTCAAAACTGCTGCCCGGAGCTGCCGTAGCTGCTCCTGCAGCTGGTGCTTGCACTGGATATGGCGGCGTCTTTTGAACTTCGGTGGCTATTGGTTTTCCTGCTGGCGAAACCGGATTCGGGGTGTATTGCACAGGAGGAACGGCTGGTGTTGTATCCACAGATTTGGGATACAGACTTGGAACAGGTGGCTTTGCAGCGCCGCCTCCATTGGCTGCTGGCGGCTGACCCTCGAACTGGTAAACCGGATAACGTGGCTTGTAAGTGTTGGACTCAAAATGTTCAGTGCTCACATCCTCCTGGAAATTTGGCTCACCTTTAAGGGAAAGTTAATTACTCCATAGAAAAAAATATTTTTGTTTTTAATACTTACATAAAGCACGATAGCTGCCATTGGTGTTGGCCTGCTGTGATTTCTGCCCGGGTCCCTTGTCATCTGCGCTGCCCAGTAACGGCACAGTTCCAATGACAAGCGGGAAATCCACTACCAAATCACCGCCGCCATGCAGTCGAAAGGTTTTTGCTATGAATCGTAGCGTGTAGCTAACACGGATGGGATCACGCTCGCTCTGTGTGGACGGAGTTGTGGGCGGCACCACTAGGTATTCGTCGAAGAGCGCCTTATTGTGCTTGTCAACCTCACCACAGTGTTTATCGGCAATCCGAGCTTCCGTCGTTTTTAGCTGCTCTTGATCGTTAGACTTGCCGCGATACGTAACGTTCTTAAAGAGCCGCACCTTCACATCCTGGCACTGCACATCCGACTGATTGTCCAGCACGACATGGAAGTGTATTTTCTGGCCCGGCACGTAAGCGCTGTACGAGGTGCTCACGTCCATAACCATTGGCTTGTTGCCGCCAAAAATGGAGCCCCACCAAAAGGTTTTCTCCTCAATTCGCTTCAACGGTTGCTGAAGTTTCGATAAGTTTACAATTTTAAATTGATTATCGATAACAAAGTTTCACTTACCGCTAACGCTGACTTGGCGTTCAAATCGTTGGGTAGTATGACAGTAAAGCATTGCTTAAATATGTTATTATATCGCACGGCGCGATCTATAGTGAGCGTTACTTCGTGCTTAATCTGACCGTGCGCGCCATTGAAAGAGGTGGGCGCATGGGGCGGTATAGTGGTCTGAAAGGGAAACACATACTTGCCCTTGGGCAACTCCAGCTGCGACCCGCCACTCTGTCCATAGACATACTTATCGCTGCTGTAGTAGATCTCTGTGGTCGTATGCGTTTCCAGTGACTTGACTGGCTTGCCATCAGCTCCGGCTTTTTCGACGTTCTCCTGCCAGCGCGTCTCCACAAAACCGTTGACAGTGATATAGATTGCTGGACGAGAACAGGAGGCAATAAGGGGCATCCGAGTAATTGAATTAATTTCTTTGTTACATTATTAAAGCAGCATGCTGTGTGGGCCGGCAATAGATCAAGCGTCCAGTTCAATTTTAATTCAATTTCATTTGACTTGTCCATGACTTCTTATAAACATACGTAGTGAATACATACGCACATCAGTTTAGGCTCAATAGAAAACCAGTTTTGAAACATAATTAAGGTTTTGTATTGGAATGCGTGTGAACGTAAAATACAAACGGAGATAGTTAATACTACCAAGTGTATTTATATTAAGTTATGGTTAATTTCTTTATTGTACAATACTACACTACATTTCTGTTGTAGTGCCTACCGCTATTTGTTGTTTACAAATCATAGTTCAGCACAGAAGAGCTCAAGTATCTAATAAAAGCAATTATAACAAACAGCAGCCATACAATTCATTGGAAAACTAGTTTTATTTTGACTCTCGCAATAATCATAAAGCCGACACTCGAATGTATGTGCATATGCTTGTATGTATGTGTGAATAGCAACATTATCCACCGACCGGCACAATAACAAAAGAAATAACAATAACAAAAGCAACAACAATGACGGCTCGAATACTAATGAAGCGCAGTCAAGCCCTGAGAGTTCTGGCTACGCAATGGAATTGGATGAGGAACAGACAGCTCTCCATGACGTCATGCATAGCGACAAAGAATTATTACGTCTCAGCTCGATACTTACAGCGTATGGTTTTGGAGCGTTCTGTGATGAGTTCAGCTGTGCCGGAAACAACTTGACCAGCATAGTAGACGCCCAAGACGTTCTCGAAGCTAAAATTCACTTTACTGCTCATCTTTGCTTTAAGTAGGCAGAGTATAAAAGGAAAGAGCCTTGGTGACAGGCAGTGACAGGATGTTTTATTTGTTCAACTTTTGTGGTACGTTAGTTTTATTGACAGAACAAGCGACCGCAGCACATACACAAGGTCACGACCACTAAACGCGTTGCGACCACCACACAACCGAACGCAAGCAGCCTCGAACTAATACTGAGGCAGAATCCGATTAATAAATAATCAAATGCTCTAGTGGTGCAGTTTCAGAATCTGTCGATAATTGTCACTTGAACGGGGAAGTACATGCAAAAATCACAGTAAATATTTTAAATGTGTGGCAACTGCAGCAATTAAACATTTTTTCAGCCAGGCGTCACTATTATCACATTTTCAAATCAAAGCTTTCAGCGCTTGATGTGACAGTACAAGGTGGCAACGCTGATCTGAATTTAAAGTCAGCTGACATGGCTCGATTAATCGTTAATCGTTATCGTGTGGCAAGCTAAAACAAAAGCAACAACGTTTCTAGTTACTTTTGGTTAATTATTAAAATAGTTGCCGTGGTTAGTCTTATTTAATTAAAGTGTTGTGCGCGTAAATACCATGGGAAATATGCTATATGGTGACTGTTGAAGAAACTCGAGAGATTCCCGGCCAAGTTAATAAAAAGAAGTGACCAATGTTGTAGTTGTTAAGTAGTTGTAGTTCTGCACAGCGGCCGCTCAAATGAGTCGTTTTATATGTGTTATTTTTGGATGACAATTTAATAAGAGGAGCAGAAGCAGAAGAAGCACCGACATCAGCAGCATGGAAAGCGACCGATTGTGCATCAGGCTAGACAATCCAGAGCGCATTTTTTATGCCGGCCAGATCATACGCGGTGAGATCTGGATGAACCTCAATAAACGAACCAAAATACGAGGTAAATTCGAATTTATGCTTCTGTTATTATATGTAATAAGTCATCATATGAACAAGTATCTCATTTCACAAGCACAGCTTGCATCATGGGTGAGTCAGGCACAGACCTCGCAATTTGTGGTCAGTAGTGAATTTTTTTGAGATTATTTTGCCCATTGTCATCGCTGGTTTCGTTATGGCCGCATTGGCATAAACAAAGAAGATGCTTACTTGGACAGCAAATAACAACAACAAAAGCAACTGCAGCCATTTTACGCGTTTGCTCTTGGATTCTATGTTATTTCGATTGCAAATTCTTCAAATTGTCATTCATCGATAGGCGTCCAATTGCACTTTTTGTTTTTGGGGTCATTTGATTCAGGAAATGCTACGCGCGGTTTCTGTGTGTGCGTGTGTGTATAGGGAGGAGGCAGGTGTGGTGTGCGAGTAAATCTGTCTGTATGTGTTCGCGAGTGTATGTGTGTCAGAAATGCCGTAATATTGGTCAAAACACGAAGAGAGCTTTTGCTCTCAATACAGTGCTGTATAAAATAATACGCGCACGTCAAAAGTACAGACGGCTAAGAGCATTTTGTATCCCAATAAATTATCTTTTACGCTATTTGAGGTTTGTCTCCAAGAAGCTTAGATATCGTTTGAATCTTTCAACAACTTTTTGTAATGTGCTCAACTGCTGCTTATGCTGACACAGCTGTCCACAAAAAACAGCTGACTATTCAATATCAACGCAGACAGCAATTGTGATTTGTTGACATTTGTTTAATCAGTTGTAGGACTGTATTTCGAATTTAATGTGTGGTGTCCATTCATGGGGAGAGTCTAAATAGTGTGTCGTCTTGTTATTTAGACTAACTTCGTTAACATTGATGGACCCTAATCAGTGTATGTTAAAAGCACACTCAATTGAGCGCGAATACGCTTGTGTGTGTGATGTTATGCGCTCTTTGCATCCGTGTGAGATTAAGAGCGAGAGAACGTAATGGGGAGCGCAACACTCGTCAGTGGTAGTGGTTTCAACTAAAACTGCCCTACACTCCACTGTGTAGGGCATTTGTGTGCGATGTGGCATCCAGGAAGCCGTAGAATCAAACTTATGAAGTCCAAAAATAGCATTTGCCATACGTTTTATAGCTCCGCGCCAAAATCAGCAGCAACATGTTATCAGTGGGTAATATAAAAAACGATTTATTATCAGAGCACCAACTTAGGAGCGTTTATACAAGTACAAGTATATATATATTAATCATATCAAAACAAAAAACTTTTATGAGGGGAATGTTTTGGATGGCTTTGGGTTGCCAGCCTCGATGTCAATTACCAATGCTTTTGTATGTATAAGTTGGAGAGTAAAATACATTTGGAACCGTTTAATTTGTTGATTCGATTCTAATTTGTAAGGCTTCGCAATTACATTTAATTAGTTGCAACGAACCGTACTCCTAACCCCCGTCCTCCTGCACAATATGTATTTAAATACATATATAAATATATATATATTGATTTGCCTTAATTGAACACATCTTCCTTGTCAGCATCAGCTGCCTGCCTATTCATAAAAATATTTGTGCACACATTTAATTGAACTGTCTTGTCTTTCTAGTTTACATAATATCCTATCTATTTAACCCTTGTTCACTTTGTCCTTAAGAAAGCGCTCAACGCGTGGCCAAATTTCTGCGGTTTCACGACCCTTGAATGTGGTTACCAGACCACGTTCGCCATACCACGCCAAAACCGGTCCCATAAGTTCGTCATAGAGCTGCAAACGCTTAGCTACCACCTCGGGTTTGTCATCTTCTCGTTGAGTTAGCGGTTCGCCCGTCACATCATCCTTGCCAGGTACTTTAGGATCATTGAAACCAATGTTGTAGACGCGGCCAGACGGTGCATGAATCCAGCGATGTTTCACTCGCTCAATAATCACATCATGCGGAATGTTTAGGTCGATAACAGCATTAATCTGACAGCGTGACGACAAAGTGTCGGCTTGGGCGCTATTACGCGGAAATCCATCCAATATGTAGGACTTGTTGCCCACCTCCGTAATGCGGGCGATCATAGTCTTAGTCACTATCTCGTCGGGCACCAGCTGTCCGGCGGCAATATAGCTTTGTGCCTTCTTGCCCAGTTCTGTGTTTTTGATAATATTCTGTCGTAGAATGTCGCCCGACGAAATGTGCAGAAATCCAAAAGTTTTCACAATGCGTTCCGAAATTGTGCCTTTGCCTGACCCAGGAGCACCGATTATCACAGCACGAAAGATTTTCGTATACATTTTTATATGGTAATTGGGTTGAATTTGCGCTGCAAGAGATACGAAAAAAATAATGTTATAAAAATAAAATTATAACTCCGGTACTTAGTTGTTATTTATCTGTGCTGATAATATATTAATGATTTTCCCCTGTACTTAGCACAACTACCTGGGGCAATTATTTTGCAATAGTGTAAGATAAAGGCGATCAAAGTCTCTGTTGATTTTAATATGCATCAATGTGGAATTCTTGTCCCGCCGCCAATAATAACTAACAAACCAGCTTATTTTATCTAGCTTTTTCTTATTGACTATTAAATGATAAGATTTAACTAACTCGATTACAAATTGTAATCGCAATAAATACAATATTATTTTTCATTCATAGTGCCAGCGAAATCATTCGGCTTCTAAGTGGCCATAAGACTCACTTGGCAACTGAAACTGTAGCGCAGAGACAATAACAACAAGCATGGCTTTTTTCAAGTTCTTTGTCTTCACGTTGCCAGTAGTTGTAGTTGTCGTTGTTGTTGTTTTTGTGGGTGCGCTCTTATCGTTCAAAGTCCAAACAAAAGCTACAACCGCCGCGTGTTGTTTTCTTCTGCATTTTGCTTTTCTATTCGCAAATATACTGTCTAGTCTTGCACTTTATTCTTGTTAATGTTGTGAGAAAAGTGCAACGCTTATATAAAATTTGGCAATAGCAAAAATTTTTACTGCTTTTTCACTTACATCGTAGTATTTAGAATGAGAATGAATGCCAATGTATGTGTGTGTGTGTGCGTGTGTGTTATTCGTTTTCTATTTTTATCGATTAGTTTGATTAAATTTTAGCACACGTTCTAATTACAATAACTTGTCGCGGTTTTGAATTCTAAATCAAAGTCTTGTGCGCAAACAAAATGTACACACACACCAACAACAGAGGCAGACGACAACCAGACATTCCCCCTTAAGCGGGCTCCAAAAGTTGCTTCTGCTGCTGCCGGCAGGCAAATATCAACTGAATGGCCGAGGGACGCTTTATCTGAGGCTGCCTTTTAACTTCCAGACATTTGATGCGTAGCCCGCTCATACGATTTTTAGTTGGGGACACAACAACTGCATATGCACACATATACTCTCCACGCTCTCGCTCTCTCTCTCTCTCCCTCTCTCACTGTTGCGTCTCTGTTTGTATGTGTGAGAAAGTCTATTGTGAATAGCCGGTTTGAGCAATGGGTTTGTTGTTGTCTCGCGAGAGGAGCGAAGCACGCGCTTTGGTATAAATAGAAACACACAAACACACACATACGGACTTACATGAGTGGTGTGCGTGTAATTGGTTAGGAAAATAACAAACTGTTTCAACTGTTGATATCACTTTGGACAAATACCCTGCAAACAAACACGAAATAAGGCGTATGCCGCAAGTAGATTCAATTTGCTTAAGTAATTAACTGTTGATCTACATATAAAAAACCACTTACCCATTTCCCACTAATGTGTTTATGGCGCGATTAATAACAATTGCATTTAGTACTTAATGTTTATTGCATGCAAACCATGCAAATTGCTTCGAAAGCTTTCTTTATTTTGGTGTTCAGGTTTGTGTTGCAGCTTTATATAATATATATCAGAAGAGGGTGTGTTAGGATACTTATTACATTTCGAATGAATATTCAAGTATACATACATATATAGAACTACGTGCATAGGAGAGAAAACTTAACACTGGATATATCCAAGTTTTTTGTGGATTCCCACATCTCTAGCCAGTAGTACCGCTAGACGTGCTGTTGTTTGTGGCTCGCTTTTTTACTATGTCCTTATCGCCCTCGATAATACCCTGTTTGCGTTCCTTTTGTGCTTCTTTGATCATTTCATCCACCTCCTCGATGGTGGGATCGTCCTCGCCCGGTGGCCGCAAGTCCTCCTCAGACGTGTAGCGTCTGCCATTGTTGCGATTGTCCATGAAATTGTTCCAGCGATGCTGAAAACGTCCACGCGCATGTCCACGCCCGCGACCACGCGGCTGGTAACGCGGTGCTCCATGGCGACGCGGACTGATGCTGCGCGAACGCGTTCGTCGATACCGTGAAGCGGGTGATGGCGTGCGCCGTGGCACAAACGGTGATGGTGTGCGGCGCGGCACAAATGGTGATGGACTGCGTCTGGCGCCAAATGGCGAAGGTGTGCGCCGTCCTCCACCGCGACCAAAGGAACGCGAGCGAGAACGCCGGTCGCGTGCCTCAAAGCGTGGCTTAAACCAGGCACCACCACCGCCACCGCGTCCTCTGTAACGTGAGCCGCCGCCATAGCGTTGCGGGGAATAGCTGCGACTACGACTGCGAGAACGTGAACGGGGCGAACGTCGTCTTCTTGTTCTCGAGTGGCGTGAATGACTGCGACTATGACTGCGGCTGCTTCGACTCCGGCTGCGTGAACGTGAGCTGACGCGTCGTCTCGATGTGCGTCGGCCGCGTGAACGACTGCGAGTATTGCGACGTCGTGGCGAGCGACTGCGACTCCGACTTCGACTCCGACTGCGACTCTGCGAGTGGGAACTCAGCGGCGTGGCCAAACGCAGCAGTCCAAATTTGTCCATTTGCAGTGGCCGCTTCTTGATTTGAAAGGAGAGTTTCTGCTGCTGTTGTTGCTGCTGACTATTGGGTTTGACATCGTGAAATTTGGGCGCCGGTGGCGGTTGCTCATCGTCGGTGCTGGCTGCAGCAGCGGCAGCTGCAGCATATTTCGAGGTGCTTGGCCCCATCATGACATTGTACGATTGCTGTTTGCGGGCTGAGGTTGGGGCAGGAGGCGGTGGTGGTGGCGGCGGCGGCGGAGTTTCGGAGCGTTGTTTGCGTTTGAAATAGTTCTTTAGTTGCGACTTGAGCTGGTCATCGCTGTTGCTGCTGTTGACAATTCTGCAAATGTTTGTGGGGGAAAAAAACAAAAAACAGGTAGTAAAATGCACAGTAATTGAAATAAACTCACTTAGCATACTTATCCCGGCTACTAAAAGTTCGTCATGCATTTGAGAAAGCAAGGAGATTGATCAATACAAGCTGAAGTCAATATAGACGGGCCAACAACCCTAGATCAAATGCCAGACAGACAGTTTGTTTATCGAAAAAGAATACTGCAACTAAACAACTGATCTAGGGTGTCATTTGGCTAGCCAGTTTACCTGTATGCCTCGGCGTAATCAATCTTTTTCAGCATTTCCAACGCCGCTTCAGTGGTCGTCATTGTGGCAGTCTCATCAGATGATTTACTTTTTGATTTCTTGCTGCTGTTGCTGCTGGTCTTCTTCAGACCTTTGTCCTTGTCCTTCTTCTTTTTGCCTTTCTTTTTGGACTTTTTGTGCTTGTTGGCGTCGCGCAACAGTTTTCGCACACTGCTCATGGTCTCGTCGTCGTCCAACTTGAACTCATTGACCGCCTGAGCATCGCTTACCGCTCGTTTATCCTGTTCGATGGGCAGATAGGATGATGGATTGATGCGCGATTTGCCGGCTAAAAAATTTGCAATTGCTTGGTGTTTCTTTGTAATCAAATACGGTTAAGTTATTTGCATGACACTTACACTGATCGTCGGTGTCCTCGCTGTCACTCGATGAGCTCGATTCGTCCGTGGATGCGACGATTGTTGCACTTCCAGTGGCACTACTTGCTGGCAAATGAAGCATCTCTGCCGAGTTGCCTGCTGCTGCTTGCAGCGTTGTTAAAAGGCTGGAGGAGCTGGCAGCGGCAGCAACTACAGTCGGTCGCTGCTGCAGTGCATCGAGTGATATACGTGCTTGCTCATGCTGGGGCAATAGATTGAGGCAATCACTGTAGGCCTTGATGGCATCGGGCAGACGATTCTCCTCCTCATAGCTGCGTCCGAGTGCGACCAACGTTTCGCCCATATATTTACGCGCATTCACATGGTATTTATTCAACAATAGCGCCTTCTCAAAGTCTTTCAGACCCTTCAAGAAGCTGCCCCGATTCGCGTATAATGCACCGCGCGCCACCAAGCCCTCGACATTGCGCGGATCAATGTTCAGGGCCTTGTTCAGGCACTGAAAGGCCTCGACTTGTTGGCCATTCTTAAAGTGCTCAATGCCATCAGCCACGGAGCTGAGTGGTTTCGTATCGTATCGGATAATGTGTGTTTTGTGTGTGGTTTCAAGCGGGTGGTTGAGGGGTGCAATGGATATATATATGGACAAATATACATACAAATGTTGTTGATGCATATACTATATATGTATAAAAGCTATGCTCACTTTGTGCCTCAATCACGGCTGAACTGTTTCAACGGCGAAGCTGATAATTATTTGACCTGATAACAAGAGCAGCCGTGATTAGATGCCTCTAGCTAACTTACCGAAATGCCCACTGTGAGGCTTGTTTTTGTCGCAGTTCGGGAGCGTAGTCAGACTCTGGAAAGCCAGCTTTGATATTCTGCATCATCGTTAGATTCTCGTGGGGCTGCAGTCCATTAAGTTGAAAGAGGACATCATAGTTGGGATTCTCGAATTCCAGCGCAGCATTCAGCTGATCTTCGTAGTGTAATGCACTCGATTGCTCCACATTATGAAGTTGTCTGCAAGGAAAGCGTTAAATTCCAAATGAAAGCATTGCTAGCTCCTTATATACATACACATAGTATTTGGGGAAATCGCTAAGATCACACAGACCCAGCTTGATTTCAGGTCTTTTGTTGTATAGACCCAGCATGCCAAGTGTTAAACGTTCCACATCCGCAGAGACGCTGCAGACTTCGCAGCGCACGAAATCATTTACAGCAAAGGTGCGCGGATTGCCCTGTTTATCCAGCGGCAGTGGACCCCATTGCTCTTGAAAAATTATGGCCTAAAAACAGCAAGCTATTAGTAAGCTATATTCGTTGGGATTCAAATGGTGTGCAAAGCAACCTTAATGGGTATGTCAGCCAGATAGAAGTGCAGCGGCTCCGCAGTGCAAAGTGGTTTGACCACAATGCGATTCGCGTTCGTCATGATCTTTTGCACTGTTGCACAAATGACGTCACCCTGCTTTAGGACACCCATTCGATGGGCCCACGCCTTGCGCTTATCCTTGGCATTCATGAAGTACTCAATGGGCGGCTGGTGGGCAAAACAATTGCTCATTTGGGCTAGCCATGATTCCTCCATCACGTTGACCATCAATTGCTTGTCGTACAAGTCGGATGCTTTGCGTGCGAGGAATTGATGGATCTTTAAGCGTTTTGCTCGCTCTTGGAACGTAAAGAATTTCTGCCGCTCCTGGTAGACATTGTAGTTGGGTTGCATTAGATTTAAACGCCGCAAGTCTTCGACACCGCGTTCATCGTCCCAGATCTTTTGCAATGGCTGTCCATGATAGCACAGGGCACGTGCTATATAGTTGGCATTCATTTTGTCCGACATTTCTTCTAGTCCATTTAATATTTTCGTTGTCTGGCGTCCTGAGGTAAAAAAAAAACTATTGTAGAACCGCATGAAAAAAATGTCCGGCCCCGGCAAATGAATTGTCATAAATACTCCTGTGTTGCCTGTATTGCGTTCACATACGTTGCGGAAATTCGCAAATGTTTGAGCATGTTTTTTGCGCAAATAATCCAAATAATTACCTGCCTTTCTTTAAACACAGACAATTAAATTAAATATTTGACTGCTCCACAATGCCAGGAAAAAATGTTTTTTGTTCAGCAATTACGTGGCAACTCTGGTTTTCTCTTTTTGCAAAAGAACCGATATTTATCGATATTATTGGGTTAGGCCCATCGGCTTATTAACCATTGCGATTTGTTTAAATAAAATAAATTCATATTTCTGAAATAATTTCTATGTTTGATGTAATTTATTAAATATGTAAATTATTAATTCCTTTATATTATTTAATTCAGAAAATATTTTGGATTTAAGATAAATTCGCACTTTATTTAACAAACAAAAGATTTTAAGCATATGTGTCGGGATGTGACCGCAATGCGTTTTTTCTAAAATAAACTTTTCCCACAAAGCACTTTTAGTATTTTCGTACCAAACAGTTGTTCTTTGTTCAAATAGCTTACACAGCAAAGTGCTTAGCCAGTATACAAACCCTTTGGAAACATTGGCTAGTTCACAAAATGTCCACTAGGTGGCGAATATTGTAACAGTCTTTAATTCAAATTGTATTTTGTCTACATTTCAGCAATAAAAATCCAAGTAACTGGCAAAGGCAAATGCAAATGGATGGAAATATTGCGCAAAAATTCTAACAACAATGAATACACGCGCAGCCTGTTTTACACCAGCAAAGAGATCTACGAGCACAGCGAGACACCGCTTCCAGAATTTGAACCCAACGGCGTAGAGCTATCGCCCGGCGAGCACACATTTATCTTTAACGTGGCGCTGGGCCGTCAGCTGCCCTCCAGCTTTAAGGGCAGCTATGGCAGCATCAAGTACAAGATGCGCGTACTAATACAAAGACCCTGGACATTTAATGAACGTCATACCATACCATTTACGGTTGTGAAGAATATGCCGCTGCCCGCAACATATCGCAGTAATCCCACCCCGCTGGAAAAGCAGATTACAAAGACAATTAGCTTATTTGGCACACGGCCAATTACCATGGTTGCGTTGTTGCCCGAGGACTTTGCAGTGCGCGGCGAACCGTTGCGCATCTGTGTCACGGTCATGAACAACAGCACAACCAATGTGGAGAAGCTGCGCTTCAAGTAAGTATCGATAACGATGACAGAAAATGTGATCGGTGTTAAGTTCAGTGTTGGGCATCACAAAATACTAACAAACTGCATTAATATACTGAAATAATTGTTAAAATTTAAATAACGCAAGGATACTTAACTTTTAAAATATGATTATTCATTTAATACGTTTTCGTGTTTTAGCATTTTACAGTATATCACCTACTACAGCCACGTGCCACTGCGAGTGCAAAAGGTCGAGTGCATTGGCATCGCCAGCAAGGAGACGGGCTCGGTGCACAAAAAGAGCGAGCGCAGCTTTGCCCATGAGCTGCTCATGCCGGACACGGCACAGCCGACGGATCAGGAGTACAGCGGCGTCATAACCATCTCGTATGAGCTGCGCGTGGAGGCTGTGCTGCGTGGCTTCTTCAAGAATCTCGTGCTTAACTTGCCCTTCAAGGTCTACTCGCAAGACACTTCCACACGGCTGGGCTCTGTGCGTCCATCGTTGCCGCCACGACCGGACAATGGTCCGCCCGGTCCGGACGATATGACGGCCCCAGGAGCAGGCAATCCATTTGAGCCAACCGCCGCTGCCCCACTTGTCTATCCAGCGCTAGACTCTTCCATTGGCTCGCCATCGCATTCGTCGCAGTACAGCGAATGTAGTTCCTTGAATTCCACCACTTCGGACTCAACACTGAGTCCAGCTGTTGGTGGCGTCGAGCTATCCTACACATCGGGCTCGCAGTCTTCGCAATTTGGCAGTCCGTCAGCCCGTGCCAGTTTGCGGAGCAGCTGCAATGTGCCCTACATGCCTTATTCGTCCAGTCCGTTGATGGTTCAGTCGTATCCACCGTTACACTATGTTCCCGAACCCGTTATGGAATCGCCAGCATATATGCTGGCTCATGAAATACCGGGGCCAGCAATCTCAGCATCTGGATCGTATTCATCATCGTCACGTCTGCCACCCCGTTTGGCCGAAGATGTCCTGGAGACGAGTGCATCGCCAGCACCACGTGCTGCCAGCGGCTATACGCAGTTGCCATCCACCTCCAGGATGTCCGGTCGGCATGCTTTGCGTAAGTCCTTCTAGTCAACTGCTTTCGAAACTATTTGATAAGACTTCACCTGCTTTCTCTTTGCAGCGCCATCTTATGATGAGCTCTTTGGCAGCGCCAATGCACCGCCGGAGTCACCAAAGTGAGCTGCTACAAGCTGCCTCATGCCACACACGCACACACGCACACACGCACACACACAAACTTAATCGTAGTTTATGCCGCCCAGTTATATCTAAGCTTTTGCATAGAAACGCTTCAGGTTTACTTTAGAGAGCCTACAACAATACCTATGCTCGAGTTGTGTATCTCAAATAATTTTTGTTTTCCAAAGCAAAGCAACGCGATCAATGCACAATGACTTACAACAATGTGTTGTAAATTGTTTTACTAAATATACGCATAATTCATGCATTTGTCCGTTAGATTAACACACATTATTTACACATAATTATTCAGTTAATTGCGCTTTTGCCCTTCTTTAAGGTTCGTTCTGATTAGCGCCAATCTTGTGTTCGCATCGCGCGTTTTTGAAAAAGGCGTGGAGGCAACAGACTTTCGTATTCGTATCAAATTAGTTATCAAATTAATTGCGTAGGCTTGAATTCTAAAGAGACAAACATTAGACTCAATCAAATGTATTCGAATATTTACAAGACAAAGTTAAACGAATTTTACACAATATCGTTGACTATGCATGGATTTCATTTACTTTTTTTATATTTTTATATTGAATATCGCACCTTTCATTTATTCAGTTACTCAGATATTGTGTTGAACTTTACTCATTTACCAAAAAGAAACAAAAAAAAAAAACTAACTTTTAGAAAGTTACTTTTTATGTAAACAAACTCAAATTCAATTAATATATATTTTTAGATTTTCACGAGAAATCATATATTTATTGAGCTTATTTATTACTGCACCTCATTAATGATATTCTTATTGTGCGTTCTGAATGAAAAGCATTCTTGCATAAATTGCCCAAATTGACTCGATATTAAAACACAGAAGGCAGCTATTCACAGATTTACTCATAAACGCAAAACAAATATTTTCGTAAATCGTATGTGTACTTATCGAAATGATAATAAGTATAGAACGTTATTATTTTTTGTGTAAAAAAAAGCTTATTGTAAACGTGGTCGTATACGTAATATGCGTTTGCGGAAATATTTTTAGTTAGTAAGTGCACAAATCAAATCGCAACATGAATGTTTTCTTTAAGGTGCTTCATATTATTATTATTCAGTGAATATTTTTGGAGAATTTTTCATGATTTTAAAACGCAATGAAACCAATAAAATGTTATACTTGAAAAACACTTAGAACTCAACGTTTTAATGTTTTGGGGGGAATGGTGGTAAAATACAGGGATCAGAGTAATGCTTGAAGGTAACGCATGTTTCCATCAACCATCAACTGGCGGCCAGACGCAACCCATCACTGGCCAAAAAATGAGTGAGGTGTATTGTGCTGTGTACGTGTTAAATTACAATTTCAAGTGCTTGACGGGCAGTGTGTTAACGTCTTGCTCCGCCCTCCCTGGGGTCGCAAGTGACAAGTGGCAAGTCGTTGGCTCTATAAACGTGTGCGGCTTTTGCAACAAGAAACGGAAGTGTTAAGTCAGCTGTAATTGTTTTCCTACTTTTTGTTGCGACGCCAAGCAACAACAGCGACATTGGCGACGACAATTTAGTTTCCCCCTTCCGCTTGCCAACATTTCGTTGGTAGTCTGGAGTAACCATAAATTATATTTTTTTTCCTTATGCGTATACACATGTATGGAGGATGTAAACAGAAGGGGTCGCTGCATGGGAAGCGTACATAAACAAAATTGTTAAATAATAGCGACATTTAACGGAAGTGTAATGCCTTTCATTCAGGGCCTAACAACACGCGCGACAAACGATCTGACTCTCGCCGCTCTCTCAGGCTCTCTGGTTTTATGTCAAATTATAGAGGTGTTAAGGGCGCGCCATGGACGGGGGACGGTGGACGGGGAACGGGGACGAGGGCGACGCTCGACGCACGTGGC
Source organism: Drosophila siamana (assembly GCA_035047445.1). NCBI lineage: Eukaryota > Metazoa > Arthropoda > Insecta > Diptera > Drosophilidae > Drosophila > Drosophila siamana. The sequence goes on along the minus strand of JAWNPP010000004.1, from coordinate 7,510,538 downwards.
CTGGTCACGTTGAGCAATGCACAACTCCCACCCAATCGCTGGCCATGCCCCGTGCGAGAGGCTCTTTAATGTCTTAATTCCTGTTGCTGTTGCCTTTGCTTTTCAAAGCAGCCACAAATGTGAGTCGAGTTGAAACTGTAATTTGTGGCTTGTGCCACGTAGCAATAAGAGAATTCAATGCTTTGATTTTGGCATAAAAACGTGACACTAGCGTATATTAAGTATACGCCATGTGTGCCAGCACAAAGATGCTACTTTATCAGCACGCACGTAAATCCACAAACTGTATTAAGAGTCAAAACAAAGGGATTGCAAATAATATTAACTCAAATATGCTTGTTTTTAGTTCAAGTTTAATAATGCTCTTAGGTAATTTTAGCTTTTATGTCAGATACAACAGACGAGTCATGTTCCTAACTTGTTAACTAAACATTTCAACTTATTTAAATTATATAATATTAACAAGCTTATTACAGCACAAAGCGAAGCTTCCCAAATTGTTTCGCTCAATAAAAAACGACTGTGCGTGAGTGAGTGTGTGGCATGTGCTGAGGCCCAGCATGTAGAAGTTGGCTTCCAAAAGTTTGGGGCACAATCGGCCTTCAGCTGGGGCACGGCAGCGAGCGCAGCTGGGCTGCGTTGAGGCAATGAAATTAGTTTATTTGGCTGGAGACGAGCGAAAGTCAACAATGGGGAAAATGAAAGAAATTGGGCAAAGTAAGAAGCATATTGCCTAATGCCAAATAACCAAATCAAAACTAATCGACCAGAAGTTACTGCAACTGTAGCCTGTAGCTGCACGTTCAACTGTCCACTGTGCCATAGCAGGTGGTGACTTCCTGGTGGCGGGTTGCCCGCAGTGAAAATGGTTTTAAATTGCCGCCTGATTGTCTTTCAACTTGACTCACACTTGTGGCATTTGCCAACTGGTCACGGACTGCTCGCTCGCTACTGTCTCCCTATCTCCCCGCCCCTCCTTTTGTCTCTTTCGCTTGCCCAGTTTGTCAGTTGCCTCACTCTCTGCCCAGAATGGTGACTCAAATTTAATCAAGCGCACAAATTTTTGCACGTACGTATTTCTATTTCTATGATATTCAATGGGCGGCCTCCGCTTTTTTTGGTATTGCCAGTGGTCCAGCTGTTGGTCACATGTGTTGCTTCCTCGCTCCACTCCGCAACTCACCACTCACCACCGCTCACCGCTCACCACTTAGAGACACTGATTCCCTCCCTTCGTCTGTTCGTCTGGCCGTGTGAATGGGCGTGAAACGAACTCCGTCCATGATTTGGCCCGGGCAACAGTTGCCAAAGACTGCGACCCTTTTGTCATTGTTGCCAGCTCGGCGGCAAGGGGACGACACCAGCAGCAGCAGCAGCAGTCGCTTCATTAAGCATTTTTCTTGTTGCTTTTGCTGGTGTTGTTGTTTTTGTTGTTGTTGTTGTGGAGCTCAAGCTGTGCCGGATTGTGTAAAAGTTGCATCCGAAGTTTCTGATTGTGGCTTACACTGTCCACAATGTTAGCTGAATGGAGTTGGCTTCACAGTTGATGCTATTTAATGTCTTTAATGTAATTATATTTGCTTTACACACAGAGCTTAGAATTATTGTAGCATACTTTTCAGGGCAACAGTTTTTAAATTTCTAATTTGTATTAAGCAAGTGACGAAATTAATCTCGAGATTTCCCCCGTGCATTTGTTATTGTAGTAAAAGGTTTCCGTTTGTGGATACCAAAATTCTAATACTTTGTTGCCAAATAAGTTGTGCAATGTCAATTTTTGACACAGTTGCTGACCGCTTAGCTCGCTTTTTTTTTTGCATCAATTTGTTGTACGTACCACATACGCACGTGCGGCCGCATGCCCCATGCCCCACGTCCCCGCTTGCCGCACTCACACACACACACACACGCGCTCGTACAATATGTTGCAATTTCTGTTAATTTTGTTATTGAGACACGTTCGCACGAATTGCGTCACAGCTTGTGAAGGCTGCTGATCAAATGCAGCAGCAACGGCTGCTTACAGGAGTCGGATCGGATTTGGGGTTGGGGATTGGGATTGGGGTAGGGATTGGGATGCGATTGCTGTTGAATGGGGTTGGGGGGCAGATGTTATGGAATCTTACGACCGAGCTGATTGATGTACTTTCTGCTATGCTGTATTTATTGGCTTGTATTGGCAAACAAGCCACAGCAAAAGCTTGTGGTAAGCATATTATTTCAAAGCCATAGCTATAGCCATAGTCATAGCCGTAGCCGTAGCCGTAGCTGAAGCCAAAGCCGAAACGTCTTTTTAAAGAAATGCCAAAGCAGTGGCCGGTGCTCACAAGGCCACAACAAAGCAAATGCCATGCTAAACTAGCAGCCAACTTGAGCAGAAGCCAACCAGCAGTTTATGCGCAGTTGAGCAGTATTTTATTTTCTTTTTTGTATTTTCCATTAAGTCCTGTTCGAAATAAACTAATTGCTCTCGTTCGCCTGACACACGTGGCGTATACATAATTTATAATTGTTTAAAACTAAAGCTGAAGATTTCAGATGATTTACTTACTTCATTTATGAATCTGTTTTTTTTTTTCTCTGAAATTCTAGCTAAATAGTCTCTGCATTGTAGGCATTATAAAAGGGTATAAAGGCGTCTGCATTAAAAGGAGTTCAATATTGTTCTACGTCGGCAGCTGTTCAAGTTTAAATAGTTTTGCATAAAAACTTTTGCATAATCCATTGGCACAGGTTGTTGAATCAATAAACAAACTCTGATTAATGTGAAAAGAAAAACCAATTTTACGTAAGCATTTTACAGGCAATCAATTTAGCATTCACAACGTGCAAATGAAAATTGTTTGTATTTGTTTAACATGTAAATAAATTAGTAATTAAATGCATAAAAATCAACATAATTAAATTATGTTGGAGAAAAGCAATAAATGTTTTAACATGTTGTTTGGTAATCATTATTAGCCGTTAAATGCAAATGCAATAAAAAGAAAAAAAAACGCTTGGATTAATGAAAACATTTCTATAAATTAACACCTCTCGTGTGGACATATGTATGGGGCCTGTGCTCGTAAATTAAATTAAAGAGATTTGCAAATGATTTGCATAAATTATATAATACCAACAGACGACTAAATGCACATGCAACATTATTTATATTCATTTATAAACGTTCACTTGTTCACTTTTAATCAAATCAAATTTCCCATGTCGTCCAGCGTTTTAGTTGATTTTGTAAAAAATATGCGTTTTTTAAAACAAATATAGGAGTGCAATCAAAAAAGAATTTCAACTTGATTTCATAGAAAATTTAATTCGAATTAAATGTGAAATACAATATTTTAAATTGTTTATAATTAAAATGTATATAAATTACAAATATATAATACGAACGACAATAAATTAAAAATAATAATCTATGATGTGTATTTCGGGAAAAAATGGTTTTTTGTTAATTGAATACAATAAACTGAAGTTGGAACTAATTTAATTGGAATTCAGACTTTTTTGATGCAACCAAAAATAACTAAATATAATTTCAAATATGTTCAAATAATAAAATTTGTTAAATTACTTCACAGCTTGGCTCAAATTTCTCAGTATCAATTGAAATTGTCAAAAGACCGCAATGCATCAAATCTAATAAATTAGGCAGAATAATAATTATTACTTTTTAGTGTAACCCACAACAAAATGCAAGACTTGATTTAAATTGTCTCTATTCTGTTTTTGTTAAACTGATAGCCCACAAACGCTGCACACTTGATCGCATTGTGTGCGTATATTGAATTCCATTGGACGAATGGGAGGAAATGGTAAATTGACACGGACTAAATCAAATCAAATCAAATCAAAATGAAAGAGCGGTGTTGTCAGGTTGAGTCAAATGAAATGCTTCTGCTTCGACTCTGAGCCGCTCGTGTCCAGGCGGCAGCAGCAGCAGAGGCAGCAGTTGGGCAAATGGCATTGTCAATGGTCAAATTAATAGAATACAAATATGCAGAGTGACGCAGAAATGTTATCCAAGAGTTGATTAGTCAAACTGCCGCACATTTTTCACATTCACAATGCAAATTGATTCAAATATTGGCATTTAATTAAGTGCAAACAGACGTTACCTGGCCTGGCCTTCACAAAATGCTGTGGCCAGTTCTCGCAAACTTAGTCTTTCATTCATTGGCAGTAGATTTGGCTGTAAATGTAGCTGTGTGGCTGTTGCTGTTGCTGTTGCTGTTGCTGTTGCTATTCGGTGGCCTTAAAGAACTTCATTAAAATGCCAACAGGGCTTCGCACGAAACCAAAGCCCAGAAATGCCTTCTGCATTTCATTTTGTAAATTTAAATGGCAGTTGACAAAGCTAAAAACCCACAGCTCACAGCTCACACTCCCTTCTCCCCCCACCGCGCCTCGCTTCGCTGGAGCCCACTTCAAATGCTATGTAATTGTTGTCCGGCTAGAAGGTTGTTTGAAGCAGCCCTGCAGTTATTTGCATTCAAATCGCAATTTTTGTCTCATTAGAAAGGCGGGGGCAACGATATCGTGGCCCTGAAATACGATGGCACCGACTGCCCAGCACTCCAACTCCGCAAACTCTCCAACTCCATGGGGCCCAGACATTCTCGAGTACGATGTCGCTTAAGTGTCCCAAAGTTACGCTGGCCACACGGCCAAATGAATGCCAACAAGTCAGCCAGTCATTCAGCTGGACAGCCTGTCTCCATCTCCATCACCATCTCCGTCTCCATCTCAGTCTCGGTCTCGGTCTTAGTCTGAGCCTCATCCTAAGACCAAGGCATTGGTGTAACGGCAACGGCGACGTTGTCGCCTGTGGGCCTTAGTTTAATTTCACTCCAATTTTCATTGTACAATTTTCGCATTTTTCGATATGGCAGGAGGAAAGGGGGCAAGGTCCTTCAGTGCTAAGGGTTGCTGCTGCTGCCACCACCACTGCCAGTGTTGCCTCTGCTGCTGCTGCTGCTGCTTTGCAAACTGATATTGCCTTTTAAGTAAATCAATATCAAATGCCTCGGATTTAAGTTTGCCAAGCTAACGCAAAAAAAAGAAGAAAAAAACAAACAAAAATTGAGAATAAAATTCAGAAAAGGGAACTTCATTTAAGCCCTCGCCGACAGTCGACTGCTCTAACTCTAAAAACCACAGCTTATGCTTGTTAATGCCGCGATAATGTTTCCGTATTTCTGGCATATTTAATTGTAGAATATAAATCAATTGCATAGTCGCGTAAGTTTGTAGTCAAAATATTGCAATACAATTGATATTCAATTTAAAGAGTTCTTTTTCAGACACTAACTGAACTGAAAATATAATCGAGAGCACTATATGGTTGATCGGGAACTCTTTTTGTGTGGATTGTGCTAACAATCCTATTAGTATATTGTGTGCCTATATGTCAGATGTCGTCCTCTGCACGCTTAATGGCTTACGGAGTAGTCAAGGAGACCCAACTCAAAATAAAAAAAAAAGAGCAGCCCATTCAAATAGAGCATCATGCGAAATTTTGTGATGATGAATGAAAATTTTGTTATTTTTTTTGTTACATTTGCGAGTACGTGTGTGTGTGTGTGTGTATTTTATGTGCGCGTTTTTAATTTTCCAAAGTGAAAAGCAAATTTGTCACAATTTCATTTGCTGTGTTATTGGATTGAGCCGCATTTGATGAAGCTCAGCTTTCATTATATACGGTTTTTCATTTTTTTTGCTGCTTGCCTGCCGCTGTTGTAGGATTTTCATTTTCATTCTCATTTTTCTGTGTGTGTGTGTGTGTGTGTGTCTGTTTGGTAGCGGTGCTCAAGTCGTTGTGTGGCTAATGCTAATAAATTATATGGCAGCTTTCAAATTGAAATCCGCGACGACAACTCAAACGAATTTAATTGAAAAACTGTTTTCGCCACGTTTTGCATATAAATCAGCCATTCAGTCAGTCATTCAGCCATTCAGCCATTCGGCCAGGCCGACCAGCTATAGCAGCAGCCTTGGGCCCCACAAACAGCATTTGCATCCAGCGTCAGCGCCAACGACATCACAAGCGTTAGTAGAATCATGCTAGCTAACTAGTAGTAGTTGTTGTTGTTTTTTTGTAGTTGTAGTAGTAGCCATATGAGTTTAGCCTAACGTTAGGCGCACCACACGTCGTGCATTTGGGCAAACAAACGTGGACCGTACGGGTCACTGCATATTGAGAGCGTTGGGCGAGTGGTGCGGTGGGTTGGCTGCATGCTGGATGGCGGATGGTGGGTAGTTCTGCTGGCCACGCCCACCTGACTGCGACAACATGCACAGTTTCCGCGCGCTTTCAATTAGTAATTTGTCAGCGAATTTCAGCGCACAGTTTTTGCAAATTACGTACCCTCAAAAGAGATGCAACAAAAAAGGGCAAGAAAAAAGAAGACTCGAAATTTATATATATACATATATATATTCGCTGGCATATGAAAAGCCGTTGTAATTCAATTGTACGAGTTAGTTGGCAAAAAACAAATAAATAAATGTATATAAAGCAAAGTGCGAACTGCAGTTTTGCAGAGAACTATTCTGAATTACCCTGGACGGGAAACTGCGCTCACAAGCCCAACTCGTTTCTCGCGGATTGAAGCTATCATAAGCGCGAGGTCGGGCTGTTGTGTTATGGACACCAATATACCCTGTATTAAAGTACAGCGTGCACGAATATTTTCATAAATAAAATGTCCTGTACAGGACCTTATGTCATTTGGCATATCATATCTTTTGGCTGTTTTTTTTTTGTTTTCGGCTGTTGCGCAAACACATAAACGAGATATTTGTATATATCTTTCGCGATTTAATTAAAAATCTCTACAAAAAGTGCGATTTTAATCCAGCACTTTTTCACTTTTACCATCGGTTTCCATGAACTGTTGTTCGACTAGCGTTGGTTTTAGATTGACTGCAAAAATTATACAAAAAATTGTGTTATGAAGTGCATGGATTTAAATAAATATTTGTCAGTTGATTTTGGCCAGGTCAGTGCGTTTGTTTACTATCTTCAACAATATGACAACACTCAGTTGAAACACAAAATATATTTATTGCATTGCACTTACATATTGCAATAATTTATTAACAGAAACTTTGAAAATTATTGTAAGCTCAATTACAATCATCATGATGAGAATTGGCATTTACAATAAATTGATTAACAGTAATTCAAGATCTAAAATGAATAGAATAAAACAATATTTTTAAGAAGTATTTTAGCAGATCTTAGATTTTATTCTGCTTTAAAGAATTAGTGTTAAATCCGTAGATTGCAGAGTTTTCTAGCTACTTTCCGACAAAGGAATTAAATTATCTAACCCTAATTGCGCATTATTTATACACTTTGTTTACACATTCGACTTGCCACATACAACAAAATGCACCCACACAGACACAGCAACGTCGTCACCACACAGCTGAATTCCAGCAGACATTTTGGCGTATGTATGGGTGTGTTTTTTTTTGTGCTCTTTTTTTCGTTAACAGCGAATTGACTCCCTCTGGGCCTGTTGGATATGCGGCTTTTAGCGTGTAAACATTATCACGGTCAACGGGTTTTAATTAGTGATTTAGCTGAAGGAAATGACGCAACTCAAAGTGAATTTGAGAGGCCAAAAATGTTGGTCCGTTCACTTGCCTACTTTAGGCGCATAATTCGCAAAAATATTCTACAACGCGCTGCTCGTTTCATGGCAAGAAATGAAACGCGATTTTTCGCTCTGAATTTAGCAGCGCACATTTAATTTGATATGCGAACTTTGGCGCAACTCAATTTGTACGGCCAAATGAGTGGATAATAATGAATGAATACACAGGATAATGCCTTGTAATTTTAAGACAAATGCGTTTTTCAACGTCATGTTGTATGACGTAGTATGTAACTGACAGCCCTTCGAAAAGTCATCAACCGCTCGAAGTCTCTCTAAACATGCAATGCATTTATCTAACAGATTATTGTTGTGGTGCAAAGACTTTATGCGAGATAAATGTGCGAGTTACGTTTTATAGAAATATTTGTTACTAGTCTACGGCGGGAAACTAAACTTTGTCTAGGTCTTCTGGCTGATCAGAAGGGCGAAGGTGAGTATCACGAATAGTTGTGAAACAAATATAAAGTTGCATTTTGCTCAGCCACACCATTAATCCGTATGGGTAAAGTGCTTATTTATGTGCTTCCTTGGAGCAGTCAAAAGACTTGTACGTATATTGTTGTAATGTGTTGAAGCAGGTTTTACTTATTTCTTTAGTTTTATGCGAAATTATGGCACATTAGCAGCATGACGTATTTATAAGTTTTACTTGCTCGCCTGCTAAAAGCAATAGCAATAGCAACGGCAGCAGCAAAAGCAAAGCGCCCCAAGGCTAACAATAATACTCGTATGCAACTTCATCAGTTTCCTAGTGCATGCACATCCACACACTCACACACACACACACACAAGCGCACATGCATATGCGCAGCTGCACCTACTCAAACAATATGAGGACGGAAGTAGCAAATAAAATTCAAATTTGTGCCAAAGTGTTTCATGGCCGGAGAGGAGCTGTATGCAAATTCTCTGCAGTTGATAGTAAACGCTAATGTGAGCCCATGTAACTGTAACTTTGTGTGTGTGCGTGTGCGTGTGTGTGACCGAGTGCTTTATGCGACTATTGCATATTGCTCTGTGTGTGTGCGCGCGTTGACTGTAATAAATTTCACTTGCTGCGCTATTTTCCAGTCCCATATTGCCTTTTATTATACCCCTTTATAGAAGGCATAGAGAGCGACTTCGATGAACTCAAGGTTCGCCCATCAAAATAATTATCACAAACAATTCATTTGTTAGCAATACCGTTTGTTTACTTCACTCTAATATAAGACAATTACTCTGAAGTTAGTTGCGTGGTATCTTTTAGCCGATGCGTGACTCACTGCACTCTCCTGACAATGCCAACGAGTGCGAATTAGTATCTGCATAAAGGTGTGGGACTTTGCCGCTTTGTATACAATATTATTATGTTAATTATCTTTTGAAATTTCAATTGCAACAACTGAGCGTAACAGCATGAGTTTAGCTGGCATTTAGAAATTAAATAAAGCTGATTGCATTTTATGGGAGCGTTAATTGAATATGACGCAAAAACATTGAGGAAATACATAATATAGCAAAATGCAGCTACAACGTTCATAGCGACCTTTAGTTTTTGGCTGAATCGGATTACTATATAGCAAAATAGCCAGCAAATAATCACATTTACTGCATTAAATGCCGCCAAGGCTGATTGCATTTGACATGCTGTACGGCAAAGCATTGAAGACCTCATAATTGCGATTCAAACGGCTGGCAGAATGAATTGTGGCCATAAACATGATGCCAGATGGCGTTGCTTCAAAGTCTGGTTATTAACGGTAAGCGCGGTATTTTGTGGTGGTGGTGGCCAAATACGTTTTGGGATCGGGAGCGAGCTGTATGTGTAAGCGGTGCTCACAATAAAGGTAAGCGCAGATACGGCTGGAACGCAGCTGCATATTAACAATAATTTCCCCAAATGTGCGGTTACGTTTAAGCCAACAAACGCCAAAAATGCGGCACAATAATAATTTCCATTGGCCCAAATGCGAGTATATGAGTCTGTGTGTGTGTTTACTATTATTAACATGTATACTATACGCACACAAACCTGAAATGTCTGGCCAATATACACGGGTTATGCATATGTAAATATATCCTGTACAAGAGCAACAATAACAACAGCAACAACAACAACGACAAATGTGCGAAACAATAATGATGGCAATATCTGTGTGTGTGTGTGTGAAAGTGCGATTGTTTGCTTTGCTGTGTGTGAATAATGACAAATAGCTACAAGTGTGTGTGTGCGTGTGTGCGTGTGTGTGTGTGTGTGTCTGTCTGTCCATGCGCTTCCACTTGTGCTTTGGGCCACTTGGTTGCTCCTTTTGGCCTTTTGTTTGTGGCAATTAAATTAAACTTAACATTTCCCGTGCACCGAAAACATACAATTTGTATCGAAAATATGTGATACCGAGTCGCGTTCGTGCATTTTTACCACGGGGGCGTGTCAGCAGCTGTGCCAAGAGGGCGTGGCACTCGAACAAAAAAAAAAAAAAAAATATGAAAACAACAACAGCTAATTATGTAGGCTATCATAATGTGACTCTGGAGGATTCTGTGCAACCAAATATGGTCAATTACAAGCACATTCATGACTCACGACTATTTCGTAAGGCTTTCACGGGCAACATGTGAATATATCATCATAATACTTAATCCACTTTTTATTTACAATAATTCATTTTCTATGTGCAATGTAAGGTTTTCACTCTCTCCCTCTCTCTAAATATCCAAATCTATCCAAGCGAGGAAACAGAAAGTCTAAAAGTGTTTATTTAAATGTATTCAGTTGGCTCTGCTGCTGTGTCGCATACTTATTTATTATTTGCTGCATTTGTCTTTAGATTTATTAAACAGCATTAAATTTCCATTAACACTGCTACTGAGTAAATATTTTTGTCTTCAAGCACACAAAGAAAAACGAGTTGTATTCTTTTGCGGTCTGTTCGAATGAATGTCAACTATGTAAATACCACAATTGTAAAACTCTGCAAAGCAACCAGGTAAATATAATTAACAAAAACATCTGAAACACTTCGCACTTGAATAATAGATTGATTGAGACCGAAATGTTGACTGAATGAATGTCAATATTTAGAGACGATGAGTAAAAGAATAGAGTGGATGTAAATGAATAGAATGCTGGCTATAAATAATTCACTTAGATGTCTAATATAAGAGATTTAACTTTTTTAATAAATAAATGAAGGGTATTTGTATGCACATGCAACTGTATCTACGCATAAATTTTCACTCTATGCTGTGGCTATGTTTTTGTGCAGTAATTTATTTTGTAAATATTTGCATAATAAATAGTCTGCCAAGTTTGTTAGCCAAGTTATGTGAAATGTTGTGTTTCATTGATAAAAAAACAACACTTGTTTGCAAATTTATTATTTATTTTAATGTATAATTCACTCTTTGAGTCAATGCCTGGCAAAACAATTAGTATTTGTATTATGCTTTGATAAATGGATGCAAAGTCGAGCTTAGTTTAAGTCAAAATAAATTATTTGAAAACACACATAAAAATATATCAAACATATGTCTACATATATATTCCCCCCACTATGCATATTTTATATTTTTATTTCACCATTAATCAGTTATGTCTATAAGAATGAGATAATCGGATTTATTTCATGACACTCAATTTCTGTTGACATCGTCAACTATAGCGAAATTAAAATTTCACGCGCTTGGCGAATACAAATCTATGGAATGTTTTCAGTCACCGCAGTGGGAAAGTAGTCAATTCAATTGGTTATTAATACAATTCCAAAAATATTTGTTTCAACATTAACAATGTATCAATTACTTTACTATATTATTTGCTACGTAAATTTGTATCATTTAAATAATTTAAATAATATTAATATCTATGTTAATGCAAAACATTGGAACTATTCCTCGAATGTTAGAGATTGGGGCGGCTTATGTCAAAGTGGAAAACGACAATCATCAATTAATTTGGCCACGAAATCAGTGAGTTCAGAAAAGAATTATAAGTTAAACTTCATTTTCAATTAATGAAATATAAATCATTGAAATATAAATCATAAAGGATGGCGACATATCATATTTTTGTATCACTTTGAACATTTCAGTAAACCGTCACAAATAATTAATAATGGACATATCAGTAAGTGAACGACTTTAATTAATTCAATTTATTCATCATAATTATTTTTGAATTAAGTCAACATGGAAATTGGACAAACGATTAGAGACCTACAGCCACAACTAAGGGGCGGTGATCTCAACTATATCTACATAGCGGAATGCCGGATCCGAGCATACAATAAATGGCACAGGCTTGAATAAAAAAATGCTAAGAAGCTTACGTTTGTTATTAGTGCTTATGCTTTGTTTATAATTGCAAATTGTTATAAAATATTTTCCACCTTTTCTAATTTTTCGCTTATCTTTATAGCGAGTATAGTTCAATCGAAGATCCAGGGCATCTGCGCATTCATAATTATTTAGGTTCAAAAAGGTTGTTTTAATCGAAATTTCAACAGTAATTTTAAAATTTCAACCATAGCCTATAACTAATTAAACGCACTACACTACTACTACTAAATAAGTGTTCATCTCAGTTTTCAATGAGTCGACGTATTGATCGGTTGTTTATACAAGTGAAAAAAATAACGTATTTCAAATGTTTTCGTTGATTTTGAGTCATTTGATTTTCATACTCCTTGCTACGACGCATGCCAGGAACATACGAAGAATGATCAGTGGTAAACATTAGTTTCTATTCCTTGTTAAAATGCCATTCTGAATAAACACCTATATTTTATTTACTATAAGAATTAATGGAATTTAATATTTCACCACTTAACTCGTATTTATGCTTATCTACATTGATTATGTTATTCAGGAGAAGTAGATGAAATGCTAGGTGATTGTTTCACTGGGAAAGTGCAGTCACCCATAGATATAACACCACACAATGTAAGCTTAGAAAATAACTGTAAGCTTTGTTAAGTTTATATTCAACAAATCAATTTTCTCAATTTTCAGTCTAGAGTGCAACTCTTGCCCAATATTGAATTTATACATTACTTGGATAATTACAAACAGCCACAACTGCTGCGTAAAACAGGATATACAAGTAAGCCATAGACTATAATTTATTCCATTGTCATCATCATTTTTCAAATTCAGTCGATATGCGTATTGGACTTACCATAGACGGCAAGGTGCCCCACATAAAAGGAGCTGATATGAACGGAACTTATATAACAGAATCGCTGCACTTTCACTGGGGAACATATAAGACTCATGGATCCGAGCACACGATAATGGGGAAACGTTATGATATTGAAATGCATATTGTGCATAGACGTTCAGTATATCCTGATTTTGATACAGCTTTATTACATTCTGATGGAATAACTGTTTTTGGCATTATGATTGATGTTCACAAGGTTTGTTATCAAGTTGATTTCATGATTTTCGATTTCATTTCTATATTGTACTTTTTGTAGCATAAACATAGGAAAGGACACCCAATAGTGATTTCGTCTGTCTCAAAGATATTTGAATCACTTTATAAATTTGATAATTCTACTGTCCTAGAACTACCTGAAACACTAACGATGGGATCCATGTTGCGAAATTTGGATACACAAAGATTTTTTACTTATGATGGATCGTTAACTACACCCCAGTGCAATGAATGTGTCCATTGGATTGTATTTAAAAGGCCCATACACGTATATCTCAGTGACATAGCTCATCTATATACAATGAGAACTGAAAGCGGACATAATTTATTGAACAATTTTCGTCCAGTTCAGCCCCTCAACCATCGAATTGTTAAATTCCACAAACGGTAATATTATTTTAATACGTTGGATAATCAAAAGCGTGAGGTGAATCTTAAAATCTTTTAAATTTCTTCTCTTTTCTTTAAAATAGCTATCATAAAAAAATTCCAAAGCATTTATTTAAAAGGAAATTAGGGTAAAAGAACAAAATCTCAATATGTGAAATACATATTTTTCCTTATAAGAAAGATTAAGTGATAAGCTCTTGAATGTTATTCTTAAAATGCAAACATATGTCTAAATTCATCTTTCATGATTGGTTTCATGCTGAAGCATTTCAACAAAAAACTTGTTGTTATTTTTCTTTTTTATAGACAAAAAAATTTAAAAAAAATCTTCGTAATTGCTGAACTAATTGAATGCAAAAAGTATCGAACATCACAAGCTGATTTTTTTTTCAAAATGTCATCTATTATAATTTTCCATAATTACAAAAGCCAATTAAATCAATCTTGGACATAATGAATATCTTTTGTGCATTCACGTTTTTTTTTTTGCGAAACAACAAAAGAAATGTTCAAGCTGATAGTTTGTAAATTATGAAAACTTTAGACTATCATAATATTTTTCAATCCATAATAAAATGAAAATTATAATTAATTAATGACAAACAAATTAAAAGCTACTGCAGCAGACTGGACACAATAATATTTATACGCCCGATTGTATACGTTTTAATCAAGTTTGTGTGTAAAACTGGCGCAAAACAATTATAATTACAATAGCAATAAATGTTCATGACCAGAAGCAGGCAGTGTTGGTTTTTGATGATTTCCTATGTTAAGGTTTGTGCTAAAGTTACTTTCATTCATGTGCAGCACTCTTGACGAAGCAAACAGAGACTAGCAAACAATGATTCAGTTTTATGGGTGCTATTAACAACTCGAACTAAGCTTAATATTATGCACTCTTCTTAACAACTCGTCTAACCGACAGAAATTGGTGAGTGGAGAGAGCCAGAGAGCGAGAGAGAGAGAGAGAGAGAACGAACAATGGCATAACTGTGAATTTAGATTACTTATGATGATTATGGGCCAACAACGTTGTGCCAAATGCCAAAAACCTCAAGTGCCAGCGCAATTCAATGCACAACAAAGCGCATTCCTTGATGGTCCTTTAACGATCTCAAATTTAGCATACGAACAGCAACTTTTTCTCTTTGCTTCACCTTCTGTTTGTAGGCGCACTGTCATAAAACTAAAAAGAAACTGGTACAAAAAAAAAAACAAAAAAAAAATGGGAGAATAAAAAGAAAAAGAACACAGAGACTAGAACCAACAGTTTTTATGGCTCATATAAAGCAAAAAGCCATTGCACATATTACAACACGAGCAAAGTTTGGAAGAGTTTTAGTGGCTTGCATTTAGTTCTAATTGGCTGAAAGCATAGAAAGCTTTTGGCAATTCAAACTATATGAGAGACAGAGCCAGATACTGGGGCTAAGCAAAGACGAAGACGAAGTGGAAGAGGGGGCAGAGGGGGCAGAGGGCACCAGTGTGCAGTTAAAAGAAATTGAAGTCCTAAAGTGCCTTAGGCCAGTTTATTCACCTCGATGTAGTATATGAAAGGAATACAAAATGTTATTATGTTGATGGGGTTGAGGCATGTGCATGCTTGATTCATATGCAACTGGAGCAGGCATTATTTGCCCCGCAATCTCTATTGCATTTTCAATTCCAATAGTAATAAAAAAAGAATCATAAGGTGTTAAATCTGACACACCCTGAAACGTGAAATGTGTCTTAAGCGAACATCTGCCAACAACAGTCCATTCGAGTCAATGCAGTGGCTGTCATTTTATGCAGTACATTTATGATGCTTTCAGCACACATATTTTGATCCATTAGCAGCCACTCAGGAGCCATGTAAATGCTAATGCCATTTTCTAAGCGGCTTCTCAGCGACTCTCTGGAAAAGGAGTGGAAAAATCATGAGCATTAACCTCCGAGCTAAGCTCCATCAAATGTCAAATTGATTTGCCAGGCATTTAATATTGAGCTTTAAGATTACGTATACGTCAGTGTTTGACCGCAATACACAGGAGTTATTTTGCTGTTGCTGTTGCTGCTGCTGCTGCTGCTGCTCCTTACCAACATAATTAAAATTGTGGCTGAATTATAAATGGCACCTGTGGCGGTTGACCGCAGCCATGCAGCGAGCTGTGCGCACATTGTCGGCGCGTTAAGTCTTGTGGCCTATGCTGAGCACTTAAAGTAACCCTTGGCCCCACAGTGGACTACACCAACCACAGAAGAAAATAACAAATAACTGCAACTACTAGTTAAAGCTGTCTCCTGCAACATTTTAGAGTGTAAATTTTAAGTGCAGCACATTAACGGGTTACAACCCCAAAAGCAAAAATTACAAAAAAACAAAAAAAAAACCAAAAAAAAAAAACGAAAACAAATATGTTATGTATGTTATACAGTGTATACATATATATTTATAGGTATATGTGCTCGGAGTACAAGAGTGCGAAATGCACCTGCAGCTGCCACAGGCTCTTAGTTGTGTGGCGCAACATATGGTCGTGTTATAATTGCCAGAGCGCGACTCGGTTCCAACATCGAAATGACTTTCCATAAAGCGAGGCCTGACCCACATTTTGGGGTTACATTATTAAAGTGGCGAAACCGACCGCATGCAAAAACTTTACCATTAAGCGGATGTTAAAGCCACGCCCAGCTTGTGCACCTGCCAGCCTGTCCTTCTGTCGTCCTGCCTGCCTTCCAGCCTGCTCGCCTCCCTGCCTCTTTGCCTGCCTGCCAAGCTGGCTAAGTCCAAGTCTCATGCTTGACTTGCACTTATTGTTGAAGGCTGTTTAGCGGCTTTCATTTTAGTCGTCGTAGTTATTGTTGTTGCTGCCGCTGCCGCTGCCGCTGCTGCTGTTGTTGCCATTGTGCTGTTGTTGTTGTTGTTGACTTGTAATTTTTCTACTCGAACGCTCGACTGGGCCACGACGAAGCTTTTGTCGCTTGTTCTGCCATTTTATGCCGTTTTTACAGTCCTAATAATAGCAAGTTCTCTCGACAGCATAATCACTTGTTTTATGCATATAATTTTCTGCATGAACAGCCTCTAGCCAACTGCTCCGACCTCCCCCTCACCCCTCCCCCTCTAGCTCCTACCACTCTTTCTTGCACTCATGTCCTTCCGTGCAGCGCCCACACCTCAATCCATTTAGTTCGCTGCTGGTTTTGTTTTGCTCATAATCATTAGTTGCCTGGCAGGCCATGAATAATGACTTGCCACTTGATATTGGTAAGCAAATAGCTGGCGAAAATTATTAATGTACCTTGGCAGTGGAGGCAGGGTTACGTTGTGGCCAACTGAAGGTCATTGCGCGCAAATGCTTACACCAGTCGGTCAGCCATAGTCAGCCATAGTCAACCAGTCTGGTGTGCATTTAGTGGGGCGTGACTGTGGCCGCTCACAATTGGAGTCTAACATTTGCCGCTGGCTACAATTCATTTGTGAAATTGAAGAGAACTTAATTCGTTTGAGCCTCTGTCACACCGTGTTGACTAATGTGCATTGCAATTATTATTTGGCATATCAAAAGTAACAAGAATCGAAGGAATGCCAACAATTTTTTTGCGGAAGTGAAAGTCAATTTAAGATACATTTCAATTTTGTGATGAATTTATAATATGCAGATTCATAAATGCGCCGCAAAAACAGAAAAACAATAAAATGAAGAGAAAGACAATAATCGTATATCACAAAGTGTTTTTAATAGTTTTCTTCATTGTTGTTTTGGCTTTTGTTATCCGCGGTGTATATTACACGACTCAATGAGGCCAACTGATTGTTTATAAATAAATAGGGTGCAACAGGGGAGAAAAAAGGCCGAAAAAGGATGCAAAACTGAAACGAATGCCACAAACAAATGAATGGAAAAAAATGGCAATGGCAATCTGTGTGGGCTATATTAAAAATGCATTATGAAAAACACGTCTGTTTATTGTGGGCGCACGAAAGGAAAGCGGCGCAAAAAAGCGACAGATTTTATGACCTGGCTATATATATTGTTATACATATGTATGTGTATATCTCTATATATATATGTATATGTGATGCTGCAGTCGAAAATAAACATGCATCAACGTGCTGTGTGCTGCACGCACCGCCGTAAACATGATGGCCGTGCAACGACTCTGGAGTAGCCATGGCCATGGCACGCTACCCGAAACCGACACGACATGCCACTCATTTCAAGTAGTCGCCCACTGCCACGCCTTCGATTGCATACAGTAACGAACCCATAACATATCCATATAGCCCACATCTATAGAATTGTCGACATCACCTCTACCTCTCTTCATCCGCATCCGCCTCAATCTGCGCCACGCAACGCGCAGCTCGCAATTCGCTGGCAGGAATGGAACACACATCACTTCATTCAGCAGCAAATTGAATAACAACATTTTCCATTTGCTGCATATTTTATACGGTGATTAAATTAAAGTTGCAACGTGCTTCAGAGCATCGGGCATGGAAATCGTCGAGTAACTTGTAGAAATGCTTGCAATGCCAGCAACTAATGCAATAAGTTGTCAACACTCGTCGTCTATGCGCCGCATTAAATACTCGCTAGCTTGCAGCCGGCAAACCTAAATAACTGCTGATAATTTCCTTATTTTATGTTTGCGAATTAACTTAATTTACCTGCATTTATTCGAGGCAGCCAACAGAACTCTTAAGTCTTGAATTTTTTGCAAAACTTTTCGAATAGTTTTTGCAAGAATTATGTGTATTACAACTAGTGTGTGATAGCGTGTGTTCATAAAATTCCATGGAGTAACAGAAATCAAACATAGTGCCCCATTTTGGAAATCGAATTGATATAATTTCAGGCGTTGGCGTAACCCTTTCGTTGGGCATCAGTCATTGGTAAAAACTGTCATGGAATCATGGCAAATAATATGAAAGATATAAAATGCCAAATGCCTTTTGTTTGCTAGTAACAAATAAATAAATAAATATGCAGCTTACAGCGCCCAGCGATATGCAATGCATATTTTTTATGTCCGCATAACGCTGCCGCATACGACAGTAAATACGATTTATGCATGTCTGTGTGTGTGAGTGTGCCTCTATGTGTGTGTGTGTGTGTATGTGTGTATGCGTGTGGAAGCATTATAATGCCACTACAGACGCGCACCATCCGGCTTATGATTTACAATATCACGGTCAACAATAAAAAAAGAAAAAATGCTGGCGCAGTAAAAGTTTAATAATCACAAAGTCGTATAACAATATGATTTTCTGGCACTGCAATTTTCAATGTCAGACTAGAATAAATGGCCAAGAAAGAGTTCTGCACTGAAAGCTACCCTGTAAGCAATATTCACTAGCTATAATTATTTTAGAATTGAATTAAAAGCTAAGTATAGTTTATTCCAAATCAGTTATTTCATAAAACAATTGATCCAAAATTTGTATAATTCATTAACAAGCATTAACAACAATTGTGCACTGAATTTACAACATATTCGAAATGCAGCTATGGCAAATTAATTATATGCAACAATGCCAAATGCATGACTTTAAATAAAGCTCGCAACGAGAAAATAATAAAATTAGATTCGCATTACCAAATTCGGCAAATCACACATGGTGTTTATACGCCTAGCTGCAAATAGGCGATTGTATCTATTTTTTCATTTCGCACAAGAGTTTTACATTTGTATAATTAAATTTAATGAGCTGCAAGCTACATTTTTAATACACCAGATTCCACATTGTATTAATCTGACAGTTGTAAATTGGTGATAAAATATGTTTAGCTTGATACTCTATAGCTTCAAAAACAACAATTAAATATTATACAAATGTGAGCACGCATATTTCCTTTATGTTACAAGCATTATTCACCACACTTTGTGCCTACATTTGCTGATTTTTCTGCTCTTGAATACATCAAATAAATTATGTATGAGTTTTAGCGCATCCGTTGGCATATGGCTAGCAAAAATAACTTTACTTTTCCCCCACAAATAATGGAAATATTTATCTTTTAATATGAAATTCTTGTATGCACTTTGACTTAAATAAACCAATTTGACAAAGCTTATGATGATATGACAACACTACATGATAGCACTCATTCGTTATTTATATGTGTTTAAACTATATAGTCTAAGAATAAATTTATAGTCTAAGAATAAAAGCAAATTGCTTCTGCATGAAGTTGAGCGCTTAACAAATTTGAGAAGAGCATTTTGTGTGCAGTTCTGTGATATGTTTAGTGGCCACTTTATTGTTTACAATTTGCATTTGGCTGTGCATAATTTACGCATAATTATTGATGGCAAACAAAGTGGTGGGCGCAATTATTTGACCCGACCCACTTAAATGCCAATACGTGTGTCGAGTGTGTTTGACTATCTCAGTGTGTGTGTGTGTGTTTGTGTTTTGTAATTTTTGGTGGCTAAACAAATTGAGTTGGCATTAAATATTACTCACATTATCAATTTGCCACACATTTTGCTAATTTTATTTAATTGCATATTAATTTTATGCTTGCCATTGGCCATATATTTTGTGGCATGCTTTTAGTGCTGCCAGCGACCACTTGACAGTGCAGAAGCAACAGACACTAAAACACTCTTGCTTTCAGCGTTCAGCTGCGGTGGGGCAGTCAGCAGTCAGTTCCTGTCCGTGATTAATGTGCCGCAATAATGTTAGAGCAGCAGCTTTAAAGCAAAGCGAGAACCCAAAAAGGGGGAAATGGCTTAAAAGTAACACTTACACACACACACACACTTACACATGCAACGCCATTTTCTTAGCTGGCAAATATTTTTGTCTGCTCGCAAAATATTTAACACAATGGTCGTTAATGGCTGTGGCTAGTGCTGAAATTCTTCTATACTTATACATATATACATATATATATATTTAATTCCTTTTTTTTTCCTTTTGTATTTTAAACATAACAAACGATAAATTAGCAGCTGTCCGACAACGCCGAGTGCTCCTGCCTGCCACACTAATTGCAAGTGCAGGCCATATAAATAAATTCAACTTCAACCGCCGCCTTGCACGACGTCCATCTTTCGCTACATTTAAACTGGGAGTTGTGGCCGTTGAAGTGCTCGAATTCGTTTGGGTTTTTTTTTTATTCATTCTGTCCATTAATTAATTATGTTAAGTAATATTATGCGTGAGAAAGTTGGTGTGACAAAGTTTTGCAGTCTGCATACAAAATATTGAAAATTAAGACCCAGTCACGCCTTTGCTTCTCAAACTGTAACTCTATTTAGTGGCAGCTTTTACACACACACACACACACATAGACACACACACACACAAACACACACACATAAAACTCTCCACTCACTCATATGCGCGAGACGACAACAACGAGTTTTATGTGCGAAAGTTTTGACCCCTGCTGTAAAGGTTGCTGTGTTCCCACACATTTTAAGCATCTTTATAGATATTTTATGCGCACACCAACACGTCGTATGCGTAATGTGGCAAGTTTTAACTATTTATGCGCGAGCTGGAATATGATGAAGCGAAATAATAGTAATGTGGCAGACTGCTGCAAGAGATGATGACTAATAATTATATTTTTTATGTATGTCATTTTGGCATAAATATATTCGCAATTGCTGTTAATGCGTCAACATTTTTTAGCTAGATTTAAAGACGCTCAAATAAGAGGCAATGAGAGTTCCAACCACTTGCCATTGTTGTTGCTCTGTGTGTGAGTGTGTGTGTGTTTGTGTGTGTCGCTTGTTAAGTGCGTTTACCTTCAGCGAGACAAACAAATTGAGGTCTAAGTGTTTGGTGAGCGCGCGCGTTGCCAACAATTGTCGATAAATCATTACATGCCAAATGCTTTGCTTTATGCGACTGTGTGTGTGAAGTACGCATGTGTGTGTGTACGTAAATAGGTAGTGTTTGTACATACAGACGCAGGCACATTGGCAGGCTGACACTTGAATAAACATAAATGCATGACGCTTATGTAAAAAGCACCCAACGGGGGCACTTATCAAGAGCTGTGGCAATGTCTGTTACTTGCCGATGAGCGCCATCGCCTCTCCCTCGCCCCAAACTCCTCGGGCTGTCGGCATGAGTGATTGCTCCGCATGTGTGTCAGCTAGCAGCACATAGTATAGTGCAGCCAGCCCTCTGTGTGGCTGTCTGTGTGTGCGTTTGGCTGAGTGTGTGCGTGTGGCTGCTGTCACGAGATACTTTGACAGCTATTGTTTGGGTATGCCAGCCAGCAGAGCGTCTCGCACTCGTACACTTGTATGGAGTCGTCGTATATTCGAATAGTCGTATAGTGTGCTCCTCGTGGTCATATCAGATGACAATGGCAGCTTGGAGCTCACAAGCGCTTCAGGCGTTATGTAAATTTGCGGTTGAGAGTGTTTTCTTTCATTTGTGTGTGTGTGTGTGTGTGTGTGTGATTTGCTGTTAGTGACTTGCCAGTGTCAAGTCCTCAAACAGGTGTGCGTACAATAGCTCAAGATGCAGCAGTATCATCAGCGCTCCAAACCAACAGTTTTCAGACTTTAAATCAAATGAATATTTATTAAAGCGCTGCAGCACAGCAGCAAGCAGAAGGGCACGCTTCTATGTGTGTGTGTGTGGGTGTGTGTGTTTGTGCTTGTGTATTTAGCAACACCCTGGGCGCCAAATGCCAAAGACGTGGGCGCTGTGGCTCAACGCGTTTACGCCTCAATAAGCTCATGATTAATAGCCCGCCTCGGCGGCGCTATAATGAGCAAAAGGCAACGACCAAAGTAAAGCTGAGTAAAGCAGAGCAAAGCAAAGCCAAGCAGAGCCGAGTTGCCGCTCTCCCGCTCTCTTCCTCGTTGTTGCTTCACTTCATAAACTGCAGTCATGGCAACCAGGGACAGAGAATTCATTTCAAAACGGAGCGCATTCAACAGGACGTCAACCTGTGATCGATGCCAAAGAGTGTAAACAAAAATCTTTAATCGAAATGAAATAATTTTAAGAATAACTATAGTTTAATTAAAGATTATGTAGAGTGCGAAACAGTTCAAATGATCGGACGCCGCCTGCAAAGTCGTGTGGCTTTAGAAGTTGATTTGAAGTGTCATTGGCCACATTACGCATACGCCGCATTAGACATTAGACGAAATCGATGTAACGCCCGCACTTGCTGCCGCTTGAATATTTTGTGAAGTACTTGGTGTGCGCTTTGAAGGATTTATGCAAATATTGAAGATGCCATCGTCATCGCCAGCGCCATCGCCGTCGTCATCGCTTAGCGCATAACTTCACACACGGCTAAATCATCGGGAGTTGGGTACACCTTAATGCTTTTACCATTACCATATGCCAGTCAGTCAGCAGTATGGATGGATGGCTGGTTGGGTGGTGCTCGTATCCACCAGCTCCCTGTTTGTTTGTTGATTTTGCGTTTTTCGGCTTTCTGCTTTTTGTTTGCCTCACTCTTGGTTTCTGGCCAAACCACAGGCAGCAGTTAATGTTACGTGTAAATGCGCATTTCCGTTTCCTGCGGCAAACTCACTGCCGCCCCAGCAAACACCATTCGTTCCTCGCCCACACACCCCACATAAATCGCGCATATGCCACTTCAGGGGGGGTTTTTGTCAAAAAGCCAACTGTTTGACAGGAAGTTGCGCCAAGTATTTTACAGCCTATTTGCATTCGACAAGCTTGAAAAGCTGCCCCCATGCCACTCATCACATTCTCCACACCGCCAGCCACTTGTAAGCAAAAGTAATTATGATAAATAGTTGGAGGCTGTTACAGCTAAGCAAAAGCTCAAACTGTAAACAACATATCGCGGGATACGTTGATTAAAGACAACTTGTGCGAAGCCGAAACTATGCCGCTCCTTTTATATTAATATACTCCAATGAGCCGTGCTAATTGCTCTGCCTCCACTCGTTGTATTCACAGCCTTTGCTGATCCTTGTCTTCGGCAACACTTTAGCGCAGTTGTTTTCCTTAGTTCAACTAATTTAAATTTACTGTTTGAATGCCTAAGAGTTCAATTTGTTTGTGCTGTTTTTTTTTATCGCCATTCTCGTGCTGTTTTCAGTTTTACTCGGACGTCGTTACTTTCATTAGCAGCCACGTTGTTGGTGTTGGTGTTGTTGTTGTTTTTTTGCTCCTTGTTGCTGCTGTCTGTAATGTGTTGTTTTTCTTGTTGTTGCTTGTGTGCACTTCCTGTGCCTGAAATTGAATTACAATGTTGTCGCTGCTGCCGCTGCAGTTGTGATGTTTTTGTAGCTGTTCTGCTTTTTGTGTGTAATCAAATTATAGGGTAATTTTTTTTTTCGGTTGTTGTATCTGGCAGCTGAATTCCCTCCCACCCCTTTTTCCTCTATGCCCGCTGGTTAGTCATTTAAGTTACTTTTTGTAAAAACGTTCGCATGGAAAATGATGTGCGCCTACTGCAAGCATTTTGTGGACACGGCCTGGAGCTTTTAGCAGTGATTTTTTTGTGTGTCATAAATTGCATTTGATGGGCAACTGCTGCTGCTGCTAGGGCAGTGGAGTTCCTGTTTTCCATGGCCAAAATGAGTTATTAATTGAGTTATTAGTTCAAATAGCGTTACACAGTTTTCACATTTTTTTTTTTTGCTGCCAACAAATTTTAATTATTTTGATTTCATTCGAATGCATTTTTTAAATTGAATGCACAACGCAATAGAAGATTTTGTAATTTTCAATTTGATTGTGTTTGAATATGCCGAGCTTCTTCTTATTGTAGTGTTTATTAAGAATGTAATTAAGCTAATGGCCTTGGGGGATAGGAAAATGTTGAATAGGGGTTGGCTGCATGCCTCGAGAATAATTAGTGGAAATGCAGATAAATGAGCGCAATCGTAAGCTGATTCTTTCGCAACTTCGGTGTCGTCGCTGCTCTATCACATCACTTGAATTAATTTCAATTATAGTTGTCGTGGAAAAAAATTCAATAGATTTTATATACGCGCCACACCTAAACGCACAAAGGAGAGAAAAGCAATACAAAAAAAAAAAACTAAAGAGGAATGCAAAAATTGATTTGGAAAAAAGGATAAAATAGAGAAGCATTGAAGAGAGTTTTGCAAGCTGCGCTCAAAAGATAAATCTTTTCGCTCGGTGCGTTGGTCGTGCACTTTTCATTTGTTATTTGCGCAATATGCGCGTAAATCGCGATTTCAACGGCTAAATATTGATTGAATGAATGGACTCAATATGCAGCTACCTTCGGCGCAACGAGCTATCGAACAACAGATATACATATGTATGTGTGTGTGTATGTAAGTTGCAACTGTCTATCTTTATATGTGTCTGTTTCATGTGAGTGTGAGTGTCGATGTGTGTGTGTGTGTGTGTGTGGCAGTTAGTTGGCAATTGAAAATTGTGAGCTGTATATTGGCTCGCTGCAGGGGCTGCAGACACTCAGCGACAGAGTTGCATTTTGGGCCCAGGTTATTGCAATGAAAATCTCTTTAAGCTAGAAAATGCAAACTGCATTTTGGGCTGCGGCGGACAGAGAGCCGGGCCGGGAGGCCGAGTAGGTTGCGGCTGGCCACTTGAAACGCGCTCAAAATCATGTTACCTGCACGTTTCGCCCATCTATTTTAGCCAATGCCGTGCCGTGCACACCCAGCGCATGTTGCACTACTTTCGCAGGCGCAGTGTTATTGTAGCACTGAACGATTTATTGAAAAGTGCACACACACACACACACAGTGCCCGAGCAATACAAACATGAAGGGAAGTACATGGAAATGTGTAGATACATTGAAAAGGTGTGCGAGTGTGTGCCGCTGTGTTGGGGTCTTTTTGTACAAGCTTTGGCAGCCGTTCGGCGCTTGAGTTTCAATTGATGCTGTGGTAACGCTTTATTTTCATTGCAGTTCCCATCCCAGCACCCAGTTTGTGCCCCAGCCGTCAATCCCACACTCAACAGTGTTTGACTATGTTTTGGTTGCCTGCGGCAGCCAGTAGTGAGTGCACTGATGATACATGTTGGCATTTCAACATTTCAGCATTTATTAACTGCTCTTAGACAGAGCTAAATATCAATTACTTAAGCCATCTGCCCCATAAGCCTATAGTTTGCCAGGATGCGAGGCTGCCAGGCTGCAAGGCTGCCAGGAGCGTAGCAGTCGCATATCAATGCGATATCAATCATGGTGTGGGTTGCAATTGCATAACACTTTTTACGGCTTATATGTCAAATTGAAGTCTTATGCAATTGCCAATTAGTTTTTGGAATTTGTGCAAACTTTTTAACTGCATATTAAATCTCTTACAAGTTTCAAACATATTTTATTGCAAATGGCAAACGCTTTGCTTGTTAGCCATGAAATTCGATAAATAATGCATACGAATATCAGCATTTGGAAAAAATAACCGAGCTGACTTTCTGTTGACAATTCGATCAATATTTATTCGGCAAAAATGTGTATTGACTTTTAAGTGAAATTCTATTTACAAAGCCCCCATTTGAAAGGTGTATTTTATAGTTGGCATTTCAATAAAGAAACTTTGCTAAATTGTTTTAAAGTTATGTTATTTATTTAGTACGTTTCATTTAAATGCCTTTAAAGCAGCGTTTTGCACAGAAAAAAAGAATGTCATCCGCTTACGCTGTTTAGCGAAATAAATTCCCAGATTTAGTTAGCTGCAAAATTACGTTTCGGGCTGAGGCTAAGCCCCACCAAGGCGACGGGCTAAAGCTATTGCAGCATATGCATATTGTCAGGGCTATTGTAGAAGTGCAACAACAACAACAACAAGAACAACAACAACGAGATAAAAAGAACTATAAAAACTGCATAAATATGCACAAAAAAAAAAGGAAATCAAAACTGACTAGCAAATGGTAAACAAGTGCATAGCAGTCGACGAGTTCATACCCTGTAGACGGAATTAAAAATGTGTTATGGTTTTCATTAGATTAACAACGGCTGACCTAGAGACGGTTGAAGACTGTTTGTACTATGCTTTATTTCTTATATTCAGCTAACTGTTTTTGTCATACATTTTTTATGCACTTGCTGCGAATCAAGGGTATAACAAGCGCAGAGCAAACAAACAGCGTTAGATACTTGTTGTTGTCAATAAAACAAACAAAAATGGTAGGCAAACACATGCACAGCCACTCACCTATACACACACACACTCTCACACACACACTCACACATTGACTTGGCGATATGCTGGAACATTTACACGCACATAGGCAAACAAGGGATCTGCGTCCTTATGTCTTTTCGACTTTTTGGTTTTTTTTTGGTTAGCATCCGCACTTGACATTGTTTGTGTTTGCTGTTTGTTATTGTTGATATTTCTTTTTTTTTTTTGTAAGTATTCGCATTTAGTCGCTTTACTTCTCGCTCTCGTTCTGTCTATGTAAAATAAACATAAATATCGCGCGATGTTATGTTTTACAACCTGTCACACACACACATATATACATAAGTGTGTGTGTGTGTTTGGTGTCACTGTATTTATTTTTATCGCTCAAATGTATAAATATATATAAATATTTTGTTTTCTTGCTATTGCTTTTCGCTGGGTAACACGAGAACTTCTATTTGCTATTCTTTTTTTTTTTTCGGGCTACTCTTTTTGTGGTTTTAGAATTTTATAGCAGCTTCATGTTGGGCTCTATCAGACATTTACAGGGCATCCAATTTCATGTGCAACTTAAATATTTACATTTAACTTAAATATGCGTATTTTCGCATAAATTACAAAATATTTCGCATACATATTCTGTTCGTGTTCCACGCGATATGTTTGTCATCTATGTGTGTGTGTGTGTGTGTGTGTGTATGTGTAACAATTTTATGACATTGTTGTAATAAAATTTATTAGATTTTGCTTGTGGCATCTCTCTCTCTCCCTCTCTCTTTCTTTCTCTCTCGCTTTGTGCGTTCAGCTCGTTTGTGGAGCTCTTTTTGTGCTGTAATTTACTTTTTATATGGGACAGCCATAAACTATAATAGCAAATGCCGTTGGGGATAAAGCAGTTCAAAAAGGTTCTAAACTTAAACCAGAGCTTGCAGAATGTCAGCTCTCAATTGTCAACTGGTTTGGATAATGTTGCAACGTTCAGGTCAGTTCTCTGCCGTAAATTAGGCTTTGACCTACACACAGATACATGTGTGCAAAGGCCTTTCAGGTATTATTGAAGCACCTCTGGCATTTGGCAGGCAGGTGAAAAGCCACAATAAATATGCTATTTTATTAATAAACTATTACTTGCGTAATTAATTAAATTTTCTGAAAATATATTTATTTGCGAACTGAATTGAAATACTAGAGAGATAACAACGTGCACACTTTGCACACGTTGCGGTTGCTGTTAATTTAAAGTCGTGCAGAACAAAAGTTGAACGGCAACTTTAACAGCGGCGAAACAAAACTCTGTTGACACTGCGAAAGGTGAGAGCTGAAGCGAGACAGAGCTGTGCAGTGTGTGTGTGGAAGCGAGGCCGCGAGATGTGCAGAGCGAGTGAGAATCAGTGAAGCACGCAGCTCGGCTCTAAGCCAAATAAAGCTACGGCCAAAATCAAACGAAACGACATGAAACAAAAAGCGTTGCGGCAAAAAGAAAAAAAACCCAAAAATTGAAACGTTTGTGCAATGCAAATGTGTGGACCCATGAGAGGTTGTGATCCGAACGCGAGTGACTGGAAAAAAAAAAAAAAAAAAAAATAGAGCATAGTGAAGAGAATTGCGAAAAGTGTGCGGTTCAGTTTTGAAGTTTGTCGGGGTTTAGTTGCCTTTAATTCAATCACCATCAATAAATTGCTGACACAATGTGCAATGGTGAAGTGAAGTCGGCGCCAAGCTAAGTTCTGGCCAAATTAACTTTTCATTGTCTACTTTTGGGCGCAAATATAATTAAATGTCATTTGCCATTTGAGGGGACGACGGCGAGCGTTTGAAGAAAAAACTGAAACTTGAACAATTGGAGGCCGAAATCATTGCTGCAACGACTGCAATGAACTCAATGCAAAACAAAAATCGGCCAAAGTTAATATTTGTACAACTGGACAATTGAGATGGTCGCCGTGCGTTTGCCTCCGACGTTGACGCTGACATCGTTCAGCCGGTTACAGTCAGGCTGATGCCCAGCCTCTGTTCTGCACTCAGTCCCAGCCGTACATTACGCGGGCCCCAAACCCCCGAGACGCCAGAGACTTGACTTGACTCGACGCGGGTCCGGGTCTCTCCTTGAGAGCGAACTAGAGTAATGTCGTGGGAGCCAAAGATAAATAACACTTAAGGAAACGGGGTGGAGCGAGAGAAACAATTTGCCGTTTGTGCTTTGAAAAATGCATGAGCCAAAGTAAATGGAAAAAGTTGCCGAGCAACGGAACACACAAAACAACGCAGCGAATGATATACACAGAGCAAAAGAGAGAGAGAGAGAGAGAGAGAGAGAGTGTGAATTGGGAGGCTGGGAATAGTTTTCTGTTTTCGTCGTGGGCAGAGGCAGGGGCAGGGGCAGGGGCAGGGGCCAGAGGGGGAAGCGTAGTCGTGTGGTGCAGGAGGCACGACTACAAAATATTGCGGTCTGCTTTTAGGCGCAATTTGACATTTTTAGCATTCGGTCGTGTCGAGGCTGACGACCAGTCGTTGATTTTTCATTCGTTCAACTTTTTAGCAGCTTTATTTATTTGTCGCTTTATTTGCTGACAAGAAATATAGACAATATATTGCAACACACACATGGAGATAGACATGACAGTGGCATGTCGCCGCTGACACTTAACATGCCCGTAGACAGTTATTAGGGTCATTGCAACAGCGGCACTGAGACCCCTCAGCAAAAGGGCACACACAGATAAGTTTCAGCTTTGCCATCGTCGTCGACGTCGACGTCGACGTCGTTGTTGTTTTTTCTTTGCTCTGTTTTTGATATGGCTGGCAGAGCAAGTGTGTGTGTGTGTGTGGAGTGCTGTGTTTTAGAGTTTTGCTGCTGGCCGAAAGTATGCTACAATTTATAGCGCTGTGCGCCTAAATGTATACATTGAGTTTATAGTGCGCCTGTGTGTGTGTTTTTTTCTTTTTTTTTGCATTCAAGTGTCTTTGTCAATGGCGTCAGGGGAGAATTTACATATGACACTCCCAGAGTGTCCCTTTTCCTATGCATGTGTGAGTGTGTGTGTGTGTGTGTATGAGTCTCGTGTGTGCGTGTGCCACAAGCTGTTTAGTGCTCCTTTGTGCACAGGGCTTGTCTACTATTTTTAGTAAATTGTATTATAGTTTTAGTGCTTCAGTTTAGCTTTGGGTTTCCTGCTTTCTTTTTTTTTTTTTTTGTCTTTTCTGAAGGGTTTTTTGATGTTGCAATTTCACGCTTGGCAACTTTGTTGACTCCTGTGAGTTCGCAATCTCTTGAGCTGAGCGTCCTTCGGTCAGTGGCTTTTGCTGAAAAATTAGTTAATTTAGTTGCACTTTGATGGCAGCACAAGAAGAAGTCGATGCCCACGTTTGTTTTTTGGCCATTCGAAACAGACAAGTCGACGCAAATAGGCTGGCAAATTGATGCGGGTATTCACAAATTGTACGGCAACATTCAATTAAGTGTTGCGGTTTCCTTAATTTATTGCCAACATTTGCACTAATAACACCACTTATGTATATGATGCTTGTCGAAGTATACAAGTAGTTGATTTTTGCACGTAGTCGGCTAATAGAATTGAAAGCTGCACTGTTACACGCTGCGTATGAGCAATGCATACAAAAATATCTCATACTTGGCGATGCATGGTTTATTGGCTGTAAGTATTGCAAGTAATAGATAGGAGGCGAACTGTTCAAAGTTTCAAATCAGCTGTCTGCGTATTTCATGATAGCATAAAGCTCTTAGTGGGCAGCAATCTGAACACTGAACTGCGGCTGCTCTCCGGAGAGTTCACACGCAAAAAACACTTGTAGTAACTTTTGTGTGTTATCAAATGGCCAACAAAAAATATACACAAAAACACTCGCAAAATAGCGAAATAAAAACTAAAATAGACTAAAAAAACAACAACATTGAACTAAATTGACTGCCAACAGGTTTGTTTTTTTTTTTTTGTTGTGTGTTGTTGGTTGTTGGTTGGTTGGTTGGTTGCTATAAATGTTGCAGTTGGGCGTTGGCTCAATTGCTGCAGTTGCAAGTTGGCAAAACTGGCAAGTTGGTTTGACTGTCTAACGCTGGCACAATGGCAAACAACTTGCAAAACGCAACACTACAGAAATTCATTTGCAAACGAAAATAAAACTTTTACATTTAACTGTGTAAATTTTAAAACATTTTTGGAACGCTTTTTTACGCCACTGCCATTGGCATCGTTGCCTTTTGCTGCGCCCCACAACGCCGACGTCGACGCCAACGACAACGGCAACGACAACGTCGATGTGCTCGCCATCGTTCTCCTGGTCGTAACTGTTTTTATTTATTTATTTGGCGTCGTTTTTGTTGCAAGTTTCAACTGTCAAACACAACATCAATTTGTACAAAAAATAAGCAGCGACAACTTTTTCTTGTTGCCGCTTGCTTTGCTTTCTATAAACTGTTTTTTTTTCTTTTTGCTTCTTACTCTGCATTGGCAAATATGGGTGGGAGCTGTGCTTGTGGTTGCTTCTGTGTGTGTGTTTTCAGTGTGTGTGTTAGAACAACAATGGCACATTAAAAAGTCACATTGCTGCTGATTTATTTTGTAATTTGAGTGCGAACTTTTTGGCACTGCCGAACGTGCGAGAGACCAAAAAACGACACAGAGCATTTATGAGCCGTATCATTCGTGGGCGTTCTTGATGCTCAAAGTGTCTATGTAGATAAATTAAGAAATTGTAATTCTCTGCAGAAGTCATTAGATGTTAAATTTGTAGTTTTATTTGCAACAAAATGTTCTTGCTAATCCCGAAAATTTGGAGTGTTGCAGCATGGAGCAAAACGACGTTGCGTTGCATAAAGTTTGCAACTTTTAATAAGATTCAAAAGTTCGTATCTATTTAGATTTTGATGTTTGCACAACTGCAGTTCTAAGATAATTCTCTTTTTCTCAAATAAAATGTTGTACCGTCTTTATATTTAAAATGTGTCACAATTTGGAAACCTCTGTCTTATATACTTAACTTCGGCATCAATTTTTGCTCATCGCTTAAAAACTTATGCTGAAATTAAGAAGAATACGCGCATTGAAAGCGAGCATTATTATATCTTACTTGTTGGCCTGTAGGCTGAGAGAGAGAACAAGCGGCGCGGAGGGAGGGTTGAAGGCGCTCAAAAGTTTTTGGCCACAAGCTGCACAAGTTGCTCGAGTTGCGACCGCGAAGAAGCGCAAAATTTTCTAATTAAATTCATTTGAGACCCTCACGCACTCAAGGCTGTTGCGTGCTGTGCATTCGAATTTTCGGGCCCAGCTCCCAAAGAATTGACCGAAAGATGTTGCCAGCGCAGGCTGCAGTTGCAACTGCAACCGAGTGTTGGGCATGCAATCATAATCTGAAAGAAATCGTACGATTTTCCGATTCTAACTCGCTCGCTCTCACACACTCTCTCCCTCTCTCTCTCTCTCTTTCTCTCTGTCTGTCTGCTTTGCTCTATTTTTGTGATTCTCTTCAATCTTTTGCGCTCTGTTAAGTTTGACTATCTGCTGTGTTTTCTATGCTCGGTGCTGCTTATGCGGCATCGATGACATTGTGTGTAGCATAAAGTAATTTCCGTCTTGCACAAGCGTTGCTTCCGGTGCGGCAAACGTGCGCCGAGCTCTGACACTTGCTGCAGATGTCATATGTAAGTGTGTGTGTGTGCGTGTTGTGTGTGTGTGTGTGTAGTATTCATTTTTTCTCCTTTTTCCTTGGTATGCTCAGACGCTAACATGGAAATAATCAAAATGTCGCATTGAGATTGAAAATCACTGCATTTGCCAACACTTCCGCTCAAGTGATGAGCAAGTTGTTGCCCCCTCTGTGTATATATATGTATGTGTGAGTTGGATTTAACAGTCTGTTATCAACAAAATTGACAATAAGTTGCTGTTAAAGACAGCCGTAAGAGAAATGTGCGATGTAAGCAATTTTGAAGACTGCTTTTCGGTTTGCCAGCGCGTTGCGCTCGCTGCTGGCGCTTGTGGCGCTCACATGGCGTATGCGTAATTTTTCAACTTAAAGGCGTGTGCAAGCATAAAGAATAACGATGAGTGCGCATGAATGAGATATTGGAAAAGGGAATGAGTATGCAATGTGGGATGTAGAATGTGCTTGCAATAGATAGAGAGAGAGAGCGAGAGAGAGAGATGTGTGTGCGATTAAGTTATGTGGGCAAAGTATATTTGTCGGGTTTTCGGCATGATTGAGACATTGAAACATTGACTTTCAATTGGCTTTATTCCGCCATTGACTTGTCTTTCCGCAACACACAACAACAACAACAAAATGGAGCAGCAAAAAGAAATATCGTCGTGGAAAAGTGTGTGAAATAAGGATGTGGCAAGAACCTTCGAGTGCGACGCCTTGAGGTATAACTTATGCACTTGAGGCTTATCCGTAGTCAAATGGGCGAGCAGAATTGGCTGCTAGGCAACTGGTCACGGGACTGCTGCTACAATATTAAGTATACGGCTTGCCAACAAAAAACTAATGCGGCCAAAGTGAAAGCTAAACAGCCGAGAGCAGCCGCAAGACGAAGAAGAAGAAGAAGCCGAGTAGCAACAAGAACAAGCGACTAGCAAGTGGTACAACAAGCAGCTACTTACTTAAAAAGCATTGAGCCTAAGTAAACTTTTACGCCAAATGTCCGTCCAGCGGACGACCTCGACTGCACTTAAAGATGAGCCAGGACCACCACAGGCAGCAAGGACGAGAGCTTAATGCAAGGCAAATGAAGTACAAACACAGTTGTTGGGGCTGAAACTGAGCATAGTTTTGCCACTGCAAGCGAGTTACGCATAAAAATAAGACGTGGGTGGTGTACAAAAATATTGACAAGGCCAAAACCGACCCAAGCGTTGAGTGTATTAGTGGTTCGACTTAAAACAAGAGCTGGAGCTCCAGATGGAGCGAGCGGCAACCAGAGTTGCTGCCGAGACACTGGCGAGCTGGCCTGTCAGGCGCAAGCGGCTTATGAATTAATGCAAAACAGATTGCGAGTCGCTTAAGGCGACACTTTGCACCTTTCTTTTTTTGTTCCCACTTTTTCTGCGGCAGAGTCCCTTAAATATTTACCAACTGCAGGGCAAGGAACACAGGCAACACAACAACAAAAAAAACTACCTGCTTGCTATTTAAATTGCGTAGCCAGGCTCCAGGCAAAATTTATAGCACCTGACTGGGACTGGCAACTGAAACAGAGACAGCAACAGCAACAGAAACTGAACTGGACGTAAATGTGAATGGCGGATGGTGGCTGGCGGATGAGGAAGGGGAAGTGGAGGCGAAACTCTCGCTGCTATGGCTCTAAGGCAGTTGACGCTGATGAGGGTCTGCCCGGTTTTCTTTTTTTTCTTTGGGGGCTTCAGTTTTGGGCTTGCGCTTCGGTTGCTATCTGATATCCATGATCTGTTGTGTGACTTCTTTCGATTCGAACATTTTCATTTTCAATTTGAATTTTTATGCCTGTGCCAGGTAGCTTGTAAAAAGTAAATATCCTGACAGCGCGCGTCCTTGCAATGTTTGTCGCTTTATTAGTTTATCACAATTTAAGCATCTCGCCCATTTCGCTGGCCAGCAGCGGAAGCGAGTCAAACGGAAGCAGCAGCAACAGCAACAGCAGCAGCTGCTGCCACTGCTGTTTTTTGCACCTTCTCCATCTCCATAGCCTTCAGTTCCAGCCCCAGCGTCAGTTCCAGCTATTGTCCTGCGTCCTTCGTCAGGATGCCAGCAAAGATTTTTGTCTTTCACTCTTTGTTTTTCACTCTGTGCTCTTGTCGTCGTCGATGTCTTACTGTGTGTTTTTTCTCTCATTGCGCGCGCGAGAGTCGCACGTCGTTTTCAATAAATTAATCAGTCGAAGTGCTTTAGTTTTGCGCCTGTAGAATGTAGCTGGAAGCAGGAGCAGGAGCTGGTGGCATCGAGCTTGGCAACTCAATCGCGATAAAGCCCTCCAGGTAAATTATAGTTATTTGATTTTGTTGGGTGATTTGTTTGCCCCATCGTTTTTTAAAGCTGACATCAAATTGAATTGCATTCGAGTTTGCCACTAAGTTTCCTTTTCATTTTAATACTCTGCCTTTTTTGGTTTTTTTTTGTTTGGTGGCTTTCATTCCACTGCCCAACCGAAAAGTAATAGAGCCCAAAATTATGTAGCATGCATAAATTTTGCTTGGCAGGAAGCCGCCGTCTCGTTTTCTGCTTCTTATCGTCACGAAAAACCAAAAACTTTGCATGTGTGTGTGAGAGAGGAAACTCCATTAGATGCAGACATAAGACACACGGATTTCCCTGCCAGTGAATATGCTGAATATTGGCTACACTATAATTATTATTAAAAACTAAAATCTATGATAAATGTGTGTAGTCTGTTTACTTGGAGATCTAAGCATTCATTGCCATGAAATCAGACAAAATTAATATGCCTAATATGTTGACTAATTAGAGATTATAATATGCAAGTTTAGGATTTTGCTAGTAGCACAAAGTTTTTAAATTATGCTACACAAATTGTGTGGCATATATATAGTTTTTATAAACAAAATTTGCAATGCAAAGTGCTGAACTCCTTTGGCAGTGTAGACTTAGCTTACTCGGCTAAGACAACGGGCAACTAAGGAGTCGCAGTTAGAGCGGCAGCGAGGCAGCGAGGCAGAGATAGAGACAGAGCCAGAAACTGAGACTGGAGAGGGGCGAAAGAAAGGCGGCAAGGCAGTTAAATCTGTGCATACAAGTTGGGGGATTGAAAGTGCATAAAGTTGAGTTTATTGTTGGCTAAAGTATATGCTTTATGCTTCATGCTTTATGGTGGTAATGGAGGCGTTTCTCGTATACGCGCGCGCTCAGAACTCACAGCCACATATGCAGCAATCTTTATCAGGCAGGCAAAGAAATTATGACGGAAATCTAAAAAGTTGTGCATTAAAACTTGTTTGTGGTTGGGTTGTGTGTTGCTTCTAAAGATGTCGTGCGCCAGTCATAAATATCCAGAAGCAACAAAAGCGAAGCGAAGCCAAAGTCGATGTAGAGTAATTATGTGAGGCGATTGGACGTGTCTCGAACTAAATGTGAGTGCAATGAAATATTTCGCTTCTCAATAGCGAATTTATTTGTATTTCAATGCTTAGACTCATATTTATTCATTCATGCAGACTTGACAATATTTTCTGCAGTCTTTGCATAATGTATTTGGTTGGCTTCTGCAAGTAATTTTGTAGTAGGTTAAACATTATTATGAATTCTCCAACATTGGTTAATACTTTTTGTATTCGTTTGATTGAGTCGATTCGGTGACCTTCATTGTATGCATGATATTTCATTACGTTTTATGCGATGGCACTCAAAATGCTGTAAACCTCAGTGGAATCACAAATATTTGACGCTTTTAGGATTCTTCTGCTTGGATTTCATTTAAAGCTCCGGCCGAATGTCCAATCTCATGCTCATAGAAACTTCGTTTGAAGGCAACTGTCATTGTCCCGAGGCCAGAAGGATTCTTAAGTCCATTGGCCAGAGTACAATAGAATTGCTTGGCGACAGCGTCGGGTTTAAGGGTTCGGGCCGTGGTTGTTTTTGGCCTTCGCCTCCTCACTTCCACAGTTCGCAGTGCAGTAGCCACAGAATTTAGCACAAAAATATTTTCAATTATGATGCCAGTGAGGAACTCTAGAATTTTTCAATTAAGTTGTGTGGGCGTGGCCATGTCTGACGACCACTTGCCGACTCAAAATGGAATTTCGTTGCAACAACAAAAGGAATCTCTTATGGTTGTAGTTGTAGTTGTAGTTGTGGTGGGTAGTAAAAGTGCTAGACATAAAGGTAAAAGCATTAAAGTTATATGCGCTTTAAACTGGCAATTCTTGTAGTTGCAGTTGTTGTTGCTTCTGATGCTGCTGCTCCGCTTCTGTTGTGCCACTTTTATATGCCACGGCAAAGTTGTCGCAGTTTTAGTGGCAACTCCTCTCGAACCCCCTCCTCCCCCACTAAAACGCCCACAACGTGTCCGCGTGCCATAAAAATTTGCAACAGCTGCACAGCCGGAGACCGAAAGCAGAACCAAGAAGCGAGATTCAGACTGAGAATGCGACTGAGACTAAGACTGGGAAACTGAAATAGTGTTAGAGACTGAGACTGAGACTGGACTACTACGACTGCTACCTTGACAGTAGTCAACCAAAAGGATTTTATTTTTTGGCTTTCAATACACTACAAGACAAAGGGGAAGTTTGCACGAGCAAATAAAAATGCAACACACAAATGTAAATAACAAATAGAAGTTTAAGTGGAGTAAACTAAACAAAAATTAGTTGGAACATCTTTAAAAATGTCCCTCTTTCTATTTAACTTATATTAACAAGAGAAGTTTGGATGATCAAATAAAAATGCAACACACAAATGTAAATAACGAATAGAAATTTAAGTGAAGGATTGCTTAATGAGTTCAATACTAAACAAAAATTATTTAGAACATCTTTAAAAATGTCCCTCTTTGTATTTAATGTCTAAGGGTCAAAAGCAAATGAAGTTAAATTGCCTTATGACTCACATTAAATTGTAGTTCTTTCAGCAATATTAGAACATTTGCGATTCGTATAGACTTCGCTTTCAGTTGGGTAGCTGCTTTTTTGGGGCTTTTGTTTTTGTAGCTTGCTGCTGTCCAATAATTTGGTCTATCTAATGGCAACACAAAATGCATTTTGCAACGTATCTCTAGCTGGCAAATGGCCTTAGTCGCTTAGTTTGCTCTCACTACAACCATTATCCCCCTTCCCGCGCTACTCCGCTGCACCGCCACGCTCAGAGAAAAAGAGTCGGTGCATAAAATAACAATATAATGCTATGACCACAGTGCCAAGGACTTTTTCTATTCCAGTGGCCAAAGTCACTGAAATAAAGCGAATGCAACGCGACTTATAACGTATTAGCAGATGTCAAATTTATTGCAATTTCTGGCATTTGTTTGTGTTAGTTTTCTGCTTTGTCGGAGGCTTTAAAGCGTTCGCACAGCTTTCAGGAGTTGGGGTTTAGGATAGATGACAGACAACTGATACGTGTCCACTATTATCACATCAAAGTTATAAATCGTTGGTAGTGTTTGCGCGCCTGACTGCTTTGCATTTAGTTAATTGGTTTTCGGTTAGGGCTTTAAAGCACACATAATTCATAAGGCTTCTGAGAAAAACGTTGTTGCTACCCGTTCCGCAATCTTAACATCCCTTTTTTTGTGGTCCGCTCACCACCCACACTGCGAGTGTGCGCGGATTTTGGCCTTGTGGCTGGTCTGGTTGGTCTGGTTGGTCCAATTACGATAATTGTCGCGTTCATTTTTCATTTGACAACGTGAGACAGCAGCAGCTTCTGCACTTATAGCTCACACTTACACTTACACTCACAGTCTTGACAACTGGCGCGTTATGACAGTTGCCCAAAAAATGAAAGAGAATACAAAACAGCAAGCAGAAAGCAAAAGTGTGTGTGTGTGTGTGTGTGGAGTGTCTTGGCGAACTTCAAGCTGTCTGATGACCTTAATGTATGTAATAATTTCATTAAAGCTGCCTCATTTGTCATTTTGTGGTCCATACGCGCACCACGACGACCAAGTGAAAGTAGTCATTATGCAAACATTACCTCACTTAACTGGCTGCCACTCTTCGCGTCACTGGGTTTGCAATAAATATTTGATTATAGTATAGTTTGCACGGGGCTTTAAGTTGAAAGCTTCGGTGCAAATTGGTACAGCTGCAGTTACAGTTGACCCAGTTGGGCAGCAGTAACTGGAGCTCAGCTCAGCTTGGCTCAACTCAACTGAACTAAAGTACAGGAAACCAAATTGAATGGCTCTGCTCTCGACTTCAGCTGAGCAGTTGCAGTTCAATGCACCTTTGTGGCCTATTGCATGGCTGCCCGAGGGTTGCCACGAGAGTTGTTGTTGAGTGAGTGCTTCAACACAGAAAACCATAAAGCGAAACATTGGGATTTACAAAATATAAATTGCAATTTGTAAAAGGAAATTTACTTTCGATTGAAATAAGCTATTCATGATTGTAATTATACCTTACTTTCTTCTTCACTTGCCAGCCTTCCCTCGCAGTTGAGGCGCCGCTTGCAAGGCATAGATATTTGTATGCCCCTTGTCAATGCATTATTAAGACAACAACAGAATGGTTAGACATTCTGTCGGGCTCAAATGCAGTTTTTGCCATTGCCGCCTGCTCCTGGGCTCCTTGTATATAGAGAGACTCTGGACTCTGTGTGGCAGCAAAACTTCTCCGGCTGCACGAATTTGCAAAAGTGCAACGTTATCTGCATCACATATTTGGACTTTGTTGCATGCACTTGGTTCGCCCGAAGCTCGCGCCTAATCTCAATGCAATCACTCACAGCAACAAGCAGCAAGGCAAAAGGTTTCAACTTGCTGCAAGTCCAAGAGAATTAGAGGGTGGTGTGCAGATGGAGACGGGGGACGAACAACAAAGTGGCCGCTTGAGTTGAGTTGAGTTTAAGTGTAGCACGCTTTTAGGCTGCTGCATTGTGGTCGTTGTCGTTGTCGTTGTTGATGCCTCCCTGCCTGGCCTGTCAGTGCAGGCGTTGGGCTTGTTCCTGGTGTTGTTGTCAATCACTTTGCAATTTGCAAAATGCACTTTCAACCCAAAAAAAAAAGAACACAAAAAAAATAGGGAAAATAGGGAATAAAAACAGAAAAGGATTGCATTGGTTTTCGCACACACTGACGGGGTGGAGGAGGTTGTATGATAAATGCTGGCTTTGACTGTTTGTTGGGGGGGGGGGTCTTGTAACTTTATTGTGCTTTGTGAGGTATGGAGCACTACTTCATTTTACTATCACTTGGGCGTTGACAACCAGCAACGAGTGTCGAGCTGTCGTGTGTCGCACAGCTGGCTGCAGTTAGTTCGGCAAAGGCTTTTTTTTCACGAATTCTCCTCACTGGCTGCTCGGGAGTGGCTGCCAAAGTCTAGACACACTCTACTGTTGCTGCTATAGCTGCTGTCTGTTGCTTGTTGGTTGGTTGTTTGGTTGTTAGTTGTTGGCATTTGCTTAGACAAAGCCAGACACCTTTGTATCAGTCAAGTGGTTTTGCCTCGACGGAAGTGCTGTCAAAGCAAGCGCAGATCCCAGATTAGTTGAGTGCCACGAGTAGGGGGCGAAAAATTAATGTGCCGACAGCACGCCCAGATAACATTTCACACACACTTACGACACACACACACACACACACACAGACACAGACATGTATTGCTAAACTACAATTCATTTGGGGTGTTGGCGTGTAGTTTAAAGTTTGACGCGTCGCTTGACACTTAGACAGCAACAACTCATCAACGTCATGAGCAGGATGAAAAAAAAGACGTTGCAAAAACTGAACTGAAGTGAAAACTGTGAAACAATATTAGTCCTTGTATAGTTGCTAGATGGGCTCTCACATGCGCTCTTACTCCTGCATCCACGTGTCTATGTGTCTGTGTGTGTGTGTGTGTCTGTATGTCTGTGTGTGTGTGAAATGCCTGTCAGCTACAACGACAGACTCGGCTGCTTGCCTCTGTTCGTGGGGCATGCAAACAATGTAGAAAATAGCAAAAAGTGTTGCCGACTTTTAGGCGCAAATGTGTTTAACAACTTTGACAACTCGTCGCATTAATGCTGCCGTCGACATTACACCGAAATACTTGTTAAAATTAATAAATATTTTGCCATAATGAAAGGAAACTGTCAATTAGCTGACGAACAACAGACATTCTCTATATGCAAGCAAGTCAGCAAAGCATTGTCAGGCGTTTTGGGGAACACCCCTAAATAAGTAGTTCACTTCGTTTGTCACTGGGCGGTGGTGGAGCTCGCGACTGTTGACAGTTGTGTCTGTGTTGTCAGCTTATTTGACTTTGTCTTGGGGTAGGCTGGTCATATAGCACGCATAGCTAAGTCACTGCATGTCAAGGGTGATGCGAATGGTGTTTGTTGGCAAAGTGGGGCCGTGAGGTTGTCGGTCGCTGGAGGAGCTCGGAGGTCGTCGCTTGGCCTGCAATTTGAGCTGTGCCTTTTGACATCCACTGGGAGTTGTCCGGCTGTTTGTCTCAGTTCCTGCCTGCTCCTGCAACACATTTTTTCCGCCGTTCTCGTTATCGTGCTCGAGCTCGAGCTTCGTTCTCCTCGTCGTCGTCATCGTCGTCGTCGTCGTCGTTGTGCTCGTTGTCGTCTTTGCTTGCGCGCTGTCATTAAGTTTTATTTAATTCTGACTTTTGTTTGACTGTTTTTCTCGCTGCCCTGGTAGTTCTTTTTTATTGTTGCGACAGTTTTTGCTAACAAATTGCTTAGCGTCAAGTGTCATGTAATTACGCACACACACACATACACACACTCCCTCTGATACATATAGACACACACACATGTGTACACATGAGGGGGCAACATGTTGTTATTAGATTGCTGCTAGCAAGTCGCTTGGGAAAGTTGCTTTTAATTTTCTTTTTCTTTCGCAATTGTTGCTTGTCATGTTGGTGGCGCTGTTCTTACTGCTACAACTACTACTGCTGTCATTTCGTTTCGTGTTTTGTGGCCCACAAATTAATGCCATAATAATAGTTGCTCCTTTTTACTGTTGGCTAATGATGCTGAACTTGAATCCAGCTGTGCCCCCGTTGCCAGCTGCTCTAATTATGCGTAGATTTGCGCTTTAACTTCCACTGGGCATTGCTATAACGACCTCTAATCAAAACACTTATTCTGCTAAATGTACACAATGTATTTAAATTGCAACATATTTGTTAAATAACAACAATTTCATAATGACATTCCCCAAAGTATTTAAAACTACTTGCAGCTAATGAATTGTTTCTTAAATCAAAACTACAAATTAACATCGATTTTTTGCATGAGCTGGAAGCTCGTCACAAGCACAATTTGCAGGTGATTATTTTCCAAATGTCGTCGATTTGTCTATCAAAATTGAGTAACAACTGGAGAATACTCTGCAAAGCCATTACACTGAATGTAAAAATAAAAAATCGTATTTCAATAGTTTTGTTTCCTCTACAACCTAGCCTGGGTATTAATTACAGTGCTAATACAAGTTGCAATCAATAATCGGGCAACAAAAAGCTGCCCGCTTTGGTAACCGGCAATTAGAAGGCATCTGTCAAGTCATAAAGTATTCAAAGAGCGAATGTCAGTGGCTGACACAGGTATTAAAATGTATCCACTTTGGTTAGACAGCGTTGGAAGTCAAACCGAAACGCAGCGATGCCTTTCAATTTGTGCTGTTCTCGGAGCAACGCAAATGGCAATTTCGAGTTGTTGGTGGAGCTGCTGTTG
Organism: Drosophila siamana; assembly: GCA_035047445.1. NCBI lineage: Eukaryota > Metazoa > Arthropoda > Insecta > Diptera > Drosophilidae > Drosophila > Drosophila siamana. Next base: position 7,468,633 of record JAWNPP010000004.1, on the reverse strand, counting down.
GTGGAGCTGGTGCTGGTGATGCTGGTGACTGACTAAACTGTTTGCGCGTCCCCGGCCACATAATTAGAGTTTCGCTGCAGTCGCGGCGTCGTTTTAAAATTGGCGCATAAAATGCCAATTTGATGTCATTGGATCAACTTAAATGCGCTACCCAGAATGACGATGCTTGTTCCTGGTTTGTTGTCCGTTGTCCGTTGTACGCTGTACGCTCTGCGCTTTGCTTCCATGTTGCCATGTGTTGTTTGGGGCCGTGATGTTCTGCCTGGCAATTTACAATGCCCAGAAATGATTTCCCGGCTGCTGTTGCGGCCGCTGCACTTGTGGGTTAATTTCGGCATTCCGTTACGCTCTGACCTCGCCACTTTTCCATATGAAGCGACGCCCACAACTCGCACGTTCGCTGTTTTGGCGGTCAGTCAGTCAGTCTGTCTCCCTGTCTGTCCCACTCTGTGTGCGTGTGTGTGTGTGTCGTCTATGTCTCTCTGATGTGGCAGCTTCATTTTGAAAGCTGTCCGCTGTTGACATTCATGCTGTCATTGTGCTGTGTCATACGTTGGGCGTTGCCTGGTTGGCCTTCTGGCCTTTTGGCCTGTGTTGGCTTGTTGCCTACCTGTGCAAATACATGTTTATGTTATGCCTGCCACAGCAGCGGCAGCAACACATCATCAGTAAACTGCTGTAGCAGTGTGGCATTGGCATCGGCAGCGGCAGCCTCGTCAGCAGATTAGTTTGCTTAAATTGATGGCAACTTAGCGCTAATAACAACGACGCGATGTGTCGCTTATTTTGCCAGTGGCCGTTAAAATGTGTGCACTGCCTGCCTTGAGGCATGCCACCGAATGAGTCAAGTGGGTCAACGTTTTAATGATGCTGCTCTCCTGCTCTTCTGACTTCTCTTTGCTTGCTCTTGTGCTCTCGCCGTTTTGCGGTTGCGGCTTAATTAAATGATATGTCCAGTGCATTAATCAATTTTTTTGAGCTATACTTTGTCTGCACACACACACACACACACACACATAAACTTTGCTTATTTCCCAGGTGTATGCCACACCCATACATACATATATTATTATACACGCATACACGTACATTGTATTGGACTCGTACGGGACGCGCTCATGCATAATTTACCATTCTTATGGCGTTTTTGGCATAACTTTTGCTTACTTTAAATAAATCAAAACGTTGGCCATGTGAGCGCTGTGCGCTGTGCTGCGCGGCTTTGAATAACTTTCCTTTTTTGATATATGAACAACATGCTGCTGGACAGAGTTTTTTGGGCAATGGATAGCTCCGCACCTGGTAACTGAAACAGCAACGACAACGGCAACGGCAACTGAAGCAGAAACCGTAGCAGAAGTAGAAGCAGCAGCAGCAAAAGTTGAAGCAGCAGGGAGCAGTCTCGTAAAGTATGCAACAGTTCATAAAAAATGGTGTACAAGTTGCTGCCAAGCTGAATTGCCCTTAAAAATTGATTAGTTCAAATGTTATAGCAACAATATATTGAAGCTCTGCTGCTGGCGACTACAGTTTTGAAATACATATTTATTTTACTGCAATTTTTTTGGGGCTACTGATTCAATAACTCATTTAAATATTGAAATCAATCTCTATAATTTACTACATATTCAGAACTTTATATATTTTTTTGTATTTATTATTTTTATGCCTTGAAAATGGGTACTTTATGTTTTTCTTAATCGGCTTGCTGTGTGGAAATAAGTCTTTATTTTTTGATAGGGAGATTGTTTATATATTTTTTTTCTATGCCAGATTTTCAAATAAATGCGGCATTAACAGCTGGCAAGCACGTTTTTACCCACATTATTGTTGCATTTGCAAACTGGTGACAGTTTTCCCAATGAATTCCTTTTTTTTTTATTTTTCTTCCTTTGATAATTCTTAGTAATCATAGCTCTATAATCTACAATTATATGCACCTGCTTGCAGAGAGAAAACACTCAACGGGTTGACTCGATTGAATGAAATTTTAATTTGTAGCAAAGGTTACAAGAATTTTGCATCCCCACTGAGTTCTGTTGGCGATTTGGCTGCCTTGCGTGAAGCAATACAGAAAGTACAGGGTATATAGAGGTATGACAGTAATTGCAGCTATATAAATAGTGCTCAATTGAATTGCCATCAACAGTTGAGTCTTGTTTACAGTCGCATCGAGTTGAAGTCAGCAAATCAGATAATTATGAAAAGTGAAAAAGTTACATTTAAGTACTTGAGGCAGCCAACTTCAACGGATCGCATGCAAATGACAGATGGCGTTAAGTACTTGGGACGTGGCATGACCGTAATGGGTTGGCTGCCACCGTCGAAGGACAGTCTATATTCCTATGGTGGACTGTATAAATTTGTGAAATTTTTCTTACTCTCGTGTGCCTTATATCTGCCCATTGGATTGTCAATAACTTATGTGAAGGAATTCAGCACTTTTACGGCCAGCGAGCTGTTCACATCCTTGCAAGCAGGCATCAATAGTCCTGGAGCCTTTGTGAAGGCTGTTTTGGCTGCACTCAACGCCTGGCGCTTCGTTGCAGTTAGAGAAGAGTTAGCCAATTTAGGCGAGAAATACGTAAGCGACGACGAGCAGTTGACAGTGCATCGCACGGCGAGAAAGTGCAATCTCGCCTATATGCTTTACCTTGCAAGCTACACAATCTTTGGCGTGTCGACTGTGATCGCAGCGGTGTTGGGTGGCAAGACTCCGTGGCGCATCTATAATCCTGTCTTTGACTGGAGGACCAATACTTTGCATTTCTATATGTCTACTTTATTTGATGTGCTCTTCATGGGATCAGGCATCATGTATAATCAAGTGAACGACTGTTATCCGTTGGTATTTGCCTTGCTCATACGTCTGAATGTTGATTTGATCAAGAAACGTGTGCTAAATTTACGCATGGATCCCAACCGAAGTGAGGAGCAGCATTACGAGGACCTCAAGGACTGCATTGCCAGCCACAAGAAAGTGTTGGAGTAATAACGAAAGCGAAATCAATGCTCATGTATAATTTTGTTGATAAACCTCTTTTTTGTTTTCTCCAGCATTTGCGATATCTTACGACCATTTTTTTCGGCGAACATTTTCATACAGTTCCTGTTGGTCGGTCTATTGTACGGTCTCACCATGATTAACTTAGTGTTCTTTGCCGATTTCTCCACCGGCGTCGCCTCCATTGGCTACCTTATTGCACTCACCTGTCAGACCTTTCCATTCAGTTACACTTGCACTCTAATTGACGAGGACTGCGATGTTTTGGCCTTGGCGATCTTTAACTCAAACTGGCTCGATGCAACTCCACGTTACAAGTCGACTTTGCGCCACTTTCTACACAATGTTCAGCGTAATATTGCTTTCACGGCTGGCTCCATTTTTCAAATCAATCTAGCGGCCAACATAAGTGTAAGAAATTTTCCATTTATTTTTATCTATTTGCTATCACTTCTAGCTATTTGATATTCTTTCAGGTGGCCAAGCTGGCTTTTTCAGTTGTTACATTTGTCAAGCAAATGAACATATTTGAGAAATTCACTGAGCAATAAAGGACAACACAGAGTACGAAGAAAATTGTGTGTAAGATTTGAAATGAATTTAATTCAAACACAACAATTTGTTCTTTGATTTATCAGCATAATCAATTTAATTGCAATACTTATATACTCGCACATAATTGCAGAAAATTCTATAAATAGTTTGATCACATTTTATAATTATTTCATCTAATTAAACTGTTTGAATGAAAACGCTCGGACAGCGAAATGGTCTTTAAACACGACGTTGGCGACAGAGCAATTTAATTATTTTTTAGCTAAATGCATAGGAAATTGTGTAAGCCCAGCGAAAATATTCATTAGGTGTTGCTACCTACTACTACTTGATTGTGCTTCTTTCTCACTGACACTGTTGCTGCTGCTGGCTGCTGGCTGCTCTGGCTGCTCATCAGAAATTTACAGCTTGTAAAATTTCAGGTCAAAAATAAACCCAGAGCGCCCAGTAACTGCAGCTATTTATAAAATGTAATTTTCTGTGAGTACAAACCGGGCTTGCGAAACTTTGAACGTTGAAACTTTGGCACTGACCCAAAATGTTGCCGCTGGCCAGGATGCTACTTATCAAGGCTCATCGGTCTGTTGATGGGTAGCAGCAGCTTCAGTTTGCTGCCTGCTGGCCTGCCATCTACCATTTGCCGCCTGCTGGCTGCTGGTTGCTGGTTGCTGGCTGCTGCCATGTTTATTATAAGTTACGCCTTTTACACCTTTTCCAGGGGACTCTCGCTGCGAACGGGACGGGTAACTTTTCATTTTCATCTCGGGCGTAAAGCCTGACACCCGGTGTCAAATGATGTGTCAAAATTTACCTTATGCTCTCGCTCGGACCCAGTGCATGGCCGTTTGGTTGTGCTCGGCTCCCACTGCTCCGACTTTTTAAATATGTGCGGAATTAATAGCCTTCACTCAATGTGACTCCTCACTTGGGGCCTCTGTGAAGGAAGCTTCACGTTTGCAGCCGACAAACTTCGAGTCCCACTGCAGTTGCATTTTGTGGAATGAGTTATCGGAAATGGAGCGGAGAATGTGAAAAGTATTGTTATACAATAAACAGCAAATCCGAGAGCTAGCAGTGAAGAACTCTAGTTCTTGACGTGTACTTTAAAGAAAACAAAAAAATGATATACTGTCGCACTGACGCAAGATCCGAATGTGCTTTTTGTGGGGGGTGGGGGGATGGAATTACGAGTTGAACACACAAGCTGCTAATCGCAACCAAAGGGCTCAGTGTCTGTCTCGTGTCATCATGACACCCTCGGGGTCATAAATGTTTCGGCAAGCTTAATGGGGCGTCAGTTTTGTCACCGGCATTTTGTTTCAGCACGTGTAATTGCCCCACACTTCAGCTTGTTTGAGAAGTGGCCCATTGTAACCCTATCTACATATTTTCCTCTTTCATTGTTTTTTGTTTTTTTTTGCTTACACTCCCATACGTTTTCTGCTTTGGGCCTTTGGCTGGCTGACAGAAGTATGTTTTATAAATTATGTTTAGCTATTTGGGGAAAATTAAAACGCACACGGCACATGGTACTTTTTTTAAATGCATGCACGTGCATGTTGTCGTCACTTTTCTGCCCCCTCCTCCCCTCCTCCTCCTTCTATTTTTCTACTCCCCCTTTTTAGGGTTTTGCTTCTTTCTCATCATCATCATCATCGTCGTCGTCGTCGTGTGTTGCTGTTGCTGCTGCTGCTACTTCTGGTGATGCTTCTGCTTTGTAGCTGGCATCAATTTTTCACATAAAGTTTGGCAAACGCTTGACTTGCATATAAATGACTTGGCCGTATTTGTGAGCTGCTTTCTGGGGGAGCTGATGAAGCCTTGGAGCTTGCCAACCAACATTCGAGTTGTCAACTCTTTCAACGTGTTTTACATTTTAAGCGGCATGAAGAAAAATGCGAAAGCATCGCCAAAGGTAAAGGTAAAGGTAAAAAAATAATTTCCTTTGCGTAATGCGTGTGTGTGTGTTTGTCGCTGTTGTTGTTGTTGCTGTTACTATTACCCTATGTCATGAGAGCGCGCATAGCAGAGCAACACAGCAATTGGGGTGCAGCCTGGGATGCGATTCGGCTAGCTGACAAATTGGTTGCGCTATGTTTTGTATTAGGCGCAGTTTGCACATATGAAGAAGAGATAAAAGGTATTATATATATAAATATTTTGCAAAATAATTAGAAGACAACAAGTGCTTAAAAAGAGGAAACTTTGTTGGGCGCGGAAACATAAAAGTTGTCATATTAAGAAACAATGTTAATATAAACACTATGCTTAATAAAAACAAATTTATTTAATATAATAATTTGCGCCAAGTTTGTTGCCATTAACGCATGCAGCAACGTGCAAAGTGTTTCAAATGCAGCGCATTGCAAAGTGCGTTAAAAGCTGTGTTCAAAGTGAATAATACTCACACGACGTGCTGCCATTTGCGACTAAAATAAATAGAAATACATACACTTAGACATATAGACATTTTTCGCACATTATTCATAAATAGTATGCGAATTCGCAGGAGCAGAGTGTGTGTGTGTGTGTGTGTGTGTCAGTACTTGTACTCGCTGGTTGGATAACATATTCAGCATTTGTAAGCGATCAAATTTGACGTGCACTTATAAACAAATTGGCGTTCGTAGTGCTAACACATTCGACGTGCAGCTATTTATGCATAAATATGTTTTTAACAGCTATTATATTACGTTTCCACCATATTACGTATACGTATGCATGCAGATAATATGTATTGGGAGTGGCAATGAGAGTGGATGAGAGCGGGGAGGGAGGGGGGTGTTTCATGGGATAGCGAGAGAACTCAATCAAACAAAAATTTCATTAAATGCAATGAATAAACGTTTTCGCCTTTTTTTCCAACGTAATTTTCTTTGATAGACAAATTTTTCGTGCGAGAGCCTCTGGATTGGGGGGCGGGGCGACTCGGGGGATTCTATCTGCCTGTGTCAGCATTATCAGCAGCCTGATCAAAAGGCAGCCTCGCATTTGTCATCCATCAAAGTTAAATCACACTTTTTATTATTTGCGCCACTCGATGGCATAAAATATGCCAATCGACCAACAACAAATCCGCAGCTGAAGCCCCAAAGCGCCTAAATACGCGTAAAAATTGCTTGTGGTTCTGATGGTAAATATAAAATATGTGTGAGTCTGTGTGTGTGTGTGTGTGTGTGTGTGTGTGTGTGTGTTCGAGTGTGTATGACAGAGCTGCAAATTATCAATAAATAAATAAAATTACGCGCACTTTGGCTTAATGTTTGGATTTCATTTTGATGTCTGGCATATGATTGCTTTTCGGTTTTTGTTGGTTTTCGTTTCTTTTTTTTTTCGTATTTGTTGTTGTTGGGGTGATGGAACTTATGATTAGCTGTGGCAGAACGCGTTCGAATAGTCAATAAATAAATTTAGCAGAAATTATGCAGGGAATTTAAAATAAAGAGCTTGTGGTTCAGTGGACTGAACATTTAATGAGGTTTTGCCGCTCATAATCGCAAAAACGAAACGCACGACTTTCGCAGCGAATTATGTTGCTTAGCTGTTTATGCTGCATATTGCATTATTTGTCACTGTGGCGCATAATTAAGGCAAGGAAATTGCATTTGCAGAAGCTGCACTAGCGTCGGACTATAATTGAACGCATTCAGCGCTTATCGGGCTGGCAAACCGCGCTTTGTCAAACAGTTGAGTGTTGTCCGCCCATCAGACATACATTATGTTTGGCCTTGTTTGGGTGCGGGCTGCAAGACAAGCATATTAATTGCTCATAAACTAACTGCAAACACTTCGCGTATCGGCCTCCCCAAAATGTTGCAGCTTGCCAAGTGTGTGTGTGTGGCCGTCTCGACTGCTTTGTTTATTATTCAGTGGCATTTGCCGCTAAGCAATTACGCGTTGTTGTGCGCCATAAACACCTAAAGGCTTATGTTACACAAACCAACGCTCACGCACATGCTTACAACCACACACACACACACGCAGAGCACACACACACACAACCACTTCTGAAACCGTACTGAGCTCAATTCAGCTGAGCTGAGCTGTCAGCAAGTTTTCTTCTCTTTTTTTTTTGCGTCGCTTGTTGTTGCGAAAGTTTGTTTTGCTTTTTTATGTGCCTCGTGTCTCTCATCTGTGGCTGAGCTGGAGTGTGAATGAGAGTCGGGCAGCAAGCGACTGTGATTTCTGATTTCGGATTTCTTCCTTACCTTTTCAATTTCTCGGTGCCCGCCACCGCCGCCACCGCCGCCACCGCCGCCACCGCCGCCACCGCCGCCGTCGTCGACTCTTTTAGCCGCGTTATCAAAATTTATTGAGCGCTGTCATGAAGCTGTCAAAGTCGATATCAAAAACATTTGATTTTTGACTTTATTTTGTCAGTCAGCAACAAGCGCCCACGGGGCCCCAGCCCAGCCCCCAGTTTCAAAAGCGAACAACATTCCGCCCAGTCCCAGAGCTGAATGGTGGAGCGGAGTGGAGGAGGAGGGTGCGATCCACGCACACATTATAACCACACGGGCCGTATGTGATTTTTGTTTTTGCCCGAGCAGCGAAATGCGAAATGCGAAATGGGAAAGAAAGAAATAATCATAATAAAAAAACACATAAAAAAGCTGTGAGCTTGGCAGCCTGAAAATTTTCATGCGCTCCCAAGGCGCCAGAAGATTGATAAATTAATGATTGCCAACTCGACAAGGACAAAGTCGTCAAAAGCGTCGTCGGCGAAACGACGAAACGACGAAACGGCGAAGCGTGTAAAGGTGCAACGTGTGTGTGGGCTTGGCTTGACTTGGCCGACTGAATCAACCGGTTTATGCGAAATCAATTTATACGATACGCGCGCATGCTGAACAACAGCAATTTCTCAACACATTCGCCAAGTTTCGATCTACAGCAAGTTGAAACATATTCGATGCACTCCAAAATATACAAAATAATATTGAGAATAATTTATAATTTATGTTATTTGTGGTTTTGGCGGTGAAATGGTTTCGAGGAATGCCCCAACATTCCAGTCCAGGCAGGCAGCTTACATGATAGTCTGCGCTGTCGTTGTCTGCATTTAGGCGCATATGAAACGGTGTCCAGCGCAGAGCCGCCTAATGAATATTAATAGCCAACGGGCTGAGAGACTGACTGCTCGGTATACCTGTGTCTATATATTAAAGCATCAAAGCCACTTGTCTTATCAGCTGTGCAGACTTTCGAGTTCGACGACTATTAACACAACACAAAAACAGTTTTGGGGCACACGAAAGGTTGCAAAGACAACAACACAAAGGCAGCGACAACAGCAAACGGCTGGATAATAGGCCTAGGACACTGGCCACTCTGCTCCGTTGGCTGCTGATTGGTTACTCTCTCCTTCTTCCTCTCTCCCCCTTTCTCACACTCTTTATGTGTGTGTGAGTTCGCTTTGCCACTTGGAATCGCTGAACATGGCGGATTAATGTCATTTATCACGCGCGTGTGGCTGGCGCATTTGAAATGTGCAGAATAAATAAAGGACCGTTTCGATGGGTCGCCGCTGCCCCTCACACCCTCACACCCTCCACCCCCCTCGCCACTGGCACCGACTCGCCGCGCAGCATCGAAATGGCGGTAACAATGGCAATGGCTCGGCTTTAATGCTGAGATTAAGGCGGCAGTTGTTGCTGCGGTTTTGTACAGAAAGGATAATGACAAATAATCAAGGATAAACGCTTTTGATTGATCTTTAATGGCAGTTGTTATTTGAGCCCGTTTGACAGCACAACCAATTGTAAATGTAAATCATATTAACTTCAATGTAGCATGCTCGTATATAAATGCTTCTTGCGCTGCTTAGGCAGAGCTATAAACACACACACCCACACACACACACACATGCACACACACATGCATACACATAGATACTTATCGTTAAGCCCAACACACGCATCTAATGTGTTTGTTGCCGCATTCTTTCACAATTGTGCTGCGTGGCGGCAAATGCTTTTAAATATATCAAAGACGGCCAGCATATAAATAACAAGAGCGCAGTAATAGAGCTGGGATGCTGCGACAATCAACTGCCCTATAATAAGGAAATAAAAAATTTTGCCACAAAGTTGTGATATGCATTAAATTAGCCAAGTCGAATGTGGTGAACTCTGAGAGAGAATCGATTGATTAAAAATGATTTAATAAAATAGTAGTTTAATTAAATACAAATTATGTTAGCTCGTTTAATTGCAGTGTAAAGTCGTGAGCATTGACATAAAACAGTATTAAACAGTTCAGTGTGCAACGCGTTTGAGTAGTGAATATTCCCAGTTGCTGCTTTTGATATCAGCGTAGCAAATCGCATTGGCCAAAAGTTCGCACAATTCTTTTGCGATTCCCTTGCCAAATAGAATTAGAACAGAATTTCCCAGAAAATGGCAATTGAGACGAATTTGTAAGGAGCACAATTCGCCGCACAGCAGCTTCGCAAAATGAGTGGCGGGAGTGGCGATATTGAGAGCAGGAAAGGCAGAGAAAGTAAAGGCAACAGGGCTATAGAGCACACAGTCAAAGGCAGAGAAATAAAGCAATTAAGCGGCTTACAAATGTCGGCAACTGACAATGAGACGAGAACGTCACAGAATCGGCCCCCAAATAAGCCTGACAAGCAAAAAGAAATTAAGAAAACGGCAGCAAATTAATTTACATGTGCGATTCATCAATCAACAGAGCCTGGGATACAACACGAGACAGAGAGGACCAAAGAGAAGCGAGATCGAGAGCCGTAAACGTAATCGAAACAGAGACAGAGACAGATATATACATATATATATATATATATATATATATATATATAGTAGTCCAGTTTGGAGTTCAGTTTATTTGAATCTGAAGATGCGCAGCCGTTGAACGTCAGCAAAAGTCATAAATGGCCATGTGCGGATGTACTATATATGTATATATATATGCATGTATGTGCCTTTGTCAGTATCAATATAATTTTTTCTCGCAGCAGAAAGGTCGAGCGAGTGCGTGTGTGTGTGTGTGTGGATGTCTGTGTAGCAGGCCGTGCGTTGATTGATGATAAATACTCGATGCCCTTACAATGGCCGCTTGAGATAAAGCGTTTAAATGTGCCGCATATTAAATGATGCAACATGAAAACTGAAAAGGATGATGTCGTCGTCGTTGTCGTCGCCCTCAACCCGCCTTAAGCTTTGTCTATTTTATTATTATGTAACGCGAGGACCAAGGTCTAGAGTCTACACGGACAATCGTTATAAATGACCATTTGCGCGAATGCTTCCTTCCCCCCCCCCCCCCCCCCCCCTTTCGACGACCATGTCAGCTTTTTGGCCATTGTTGGGCAGCGATAGCATTTATGCTATTACATAAATAAAGCATAAATAAATCAGTATTAGTTGAACTTTTCTATGGTGGGTCGGCTGGCATGTGTGAAAATGTTCAATATTTCATTGAAGCCTGGTTAATAAAAAATGCAGCATCTCTATTGTGGGTCAATGCCATAGCACACCATATTTTATTAGTTATGGGTCAAAACGTCGGACAAAGCACCCACAAAAAAAGCGAAAGAGTTCAACTCAATTGCACAACGACATTGTCAACTAAATATGTGAAGCATTTTCAATAATTTTGAGCTTAATTTAACAAATTGATTATAAATTTAACAGCTTTAAAACATGGCAAATGCATTGTTTACAGATTGCAGACTGACACGATACAATTGTCATCAGCTTAGGGACGAATTAATGAACGACATGTGAAACTCACGCACACTTTTTTTTATTGCACTCATTTTATTCACTTTGTTCATTTGTTTAATGCGTCTGGTTAATAACAATTGTTTGTGGCTGAATTCTCTGGGGAGTCTGCGGCGCAAGCAGCGTGCGGCTTTGATGACGTTACGAGCTAAATTCTAAGCGTCCCTCACCAACTTGTAGCGCTGCCAAAGGTCACAGACATTTCAAGTGTTTCATTGTCGTTTAATTTTTGTTGTTTGTTTATTTCGCTCTCGACATTTTCGCTGTCGTTGTTGTTGTTGTTGTCGCTCACGTGCAAGCGACTGCACCCATCATGTTGTAAGTTGGGGCTCGTCAGACGTCGTCATCGTCGCGTCGTTGCGTCGTTAGGGTTCGCCAGACGACAGCGACGACGACGACGACGACGTTGTCGCTTTGTCAAGCGGCTGCTGCTAACAAATTTCATTCACATTCGCATTCACATAATTTTCACATTTGTGCCAATAGCCCGAACCCAGACTACGCCATTCACAATTGTGTGCAAATTAAAAATGGCCTACGTTATGCGTTTTGCCTTTGCGTTCCTTTGCATTGCATTGCGATATATGCATGTATATGGAGGCATTGCTCCCACACGAGTATTTGCATAACATTGCTGCCTCCCACGTGTTCCATTCATAAATTAAAGTGCAACGCTTCTTGCTGACTTGTTCTGCTGTGTTCGGTTGCATGTTGCGCGCCTAGGTGCCCAGGGCCATCAACATTGGCGGGATGCAGCTACCAATAAATGTCTCGCCTGCTGCTAAATACCTGCTCGCTTTTCATGCACCTGTGCGTATGTCTGTATGGCATGGGTGCAAAAACACAGAGCGAAGAGTACAACAAGTTAATTATGAATGCATACAGCTTGCACTCGGGGTTGCCATAAATTCAGCGGGCTTCAGCGGGGACCCCATCGCTGTTTAATGAGTGTGCAAATATTGGCACTATGCATATACTGTGTATATCTATGTATATCTATGTGTCTATTCGTATGTGTGTGTGTGTGTGTGTGTGTGTGTTTACATACAAAGTTTCGCAGGTAAAGACTAGGCAACTATTTAAGTAAGAAACTTTCTTGAGTTTGTTGTTGAAGTTATCGGTTAAATTCTTGTCCAACTCCAACGCGAACCCTATTGAATTTGCCATCAGAATTCTAAGGAAATTGCGAGAGTTGTAAATCAATAACGAAACTTGTCAAGAACAGAATTCCAAGCAGTTGACTTTAGCTTTGATTTTGCCGTCTATTGATTTAAAATGACGCTCAACGTTAGCAGCAACTTGACTGCTTACGACAGCGACGATCAGCGACGAGTGAAGGGTTCTGAATTCAAATTCGCTGGAATACAATTAGGGCAAAGCATTTTATTTATACATATTACATACTCAGATTGAGCACGCGCTCAATTTACATAAGTTTTCTGCTTAAGAGTTAATAAATCCTGCGAAAACAACTGACCACCGTGGGGCCTTTAAATCCAGCCACGTGGCAAGTTAAGTGCAAGAGTTGATGATGGTTGGATGTTGCTCGTTGGCGGCGTTCAAAGCTTGACAGGTTGCCCCTGGCAGCGTTTAGAGTGTAATCAAATGTGGGTAGCCGTTTCATTATACATTAAAGAGCAAATGAATGGAATGTTTTGAAATTATTTACTCGCAGTCTCAAAGTATTTTTTATTTAGTTTTCTTTGCGGGTGCAGAATGTTTCGAAAGTAAGCTTCTTGCAAGCTGAAATGCACAAAAGATCCGTCTGCATTTCATGTTTACTGCACAAGAAATTAGCGTAAATTACAAGAAAATCAGGAGCACCCTCAGGCACTTGGCACTTAAAAAACAAATATAAAAACAAGTCAAAGAGCTCAGTTGCCCGCATGCAACTACAAGAAACTACAGCAGCTACAGCAAATGTGTAGAGCACAAAAACTTCTGAGTGTTTGTCATGTGCCAACACTTTGAGCGCTCCGAAAAGTATGCTACACTTTTTGCAGCCCTTTTCTGTTTCGTGCTTGTGTGTGCGTGTGTGTGTGTGTGTGTGACTAATTTACGCATAATTAAATATAAATTGTTTATGGCAGCGTTTGTTTATTTTCTTTACCGTGTCATGCAGTTCGCTGGCAAAACAAGCAATGGGCGTAAATATATTAAACAAATTGCAGGGCAAACCCGCCACGTTACGTATGCGCAATGTATGCCACGATTGCAGTTACAAGCTGTCGCCGCTGCTGCTGCTGTGCTTTGGCGACTGACAACTTGAGCGGGAGTCTAAAAGCAGGGGGCGAGGAGGGTCAGTGCAAGCCAAAAGCAATTGCAACTGTTTTGGCAACAGCACAAAGAAAAAGTAATTATTTACGCTCTTCAGCAGACGACGACGACGACGATGACGGCGGCGGCGGCGGCGACAACAACTTCCGCTCTTGTTCTTGTTGTTCTAGTTGCTGTTGTGTTGCTATTGTCAGCGTTGGCGTCGCGTCAACAGCAATTTATTTGAGTGTGAAAAAGATGAATTAATTTTACAGCATTGTGCAGCACAATTAAAAATTATTTGCTCTTCTCAGTTCTCCGTTCTCCGGTCTCCACTCTCAGGGCTCGGCTCTCTAGCAGACCAAAGCTTAATTGCTGCAAAGTTGTTGTGGCTTAGCGAGGTCCTTGTATCACAGGATTGCCTATGCTGCCATGGTTTGTACTGCTGCTGCTGCTGTTGCTGCCCTGCAGCAATTTATGTTTACCAACTGGCTCGAGGGGCGGTTTTCGGGTTCGGACTCCACTTGGAGGCATGATGGTATTGTATTGTACATTTTATTTTTTTTTTTTGCTTTTGGTTTCGGTTGGTCGGCCGGTTGCCTGATGCTTCTGTCCCTTTGCCTTCTATTGTTGGCTTTTGTTTGTGGTTGATGATGGGAAAAGTTTTTGCCTGCTGGCAGCTGAAGTGTTGGCGACGTTGACGTCGTCGGCGTCGTCGACGACGATGCTGGCATGTTTTATGCATTTTCTTATGACTTTACTTTTGGCGTAGATTTGTGCGTTCCCCGTTCCTGGCCTTGCCTTGCCTTGCCTTTGTGGTAAGCCAGGGAGTGAAAGAGCGTGTGAATTATTATGTACATTTGAAATGTGTGCACCATGCCAACAACAACAGCAACAACAACAACAACAGCAACAACAACAAACATAACTATGGCCAACAACAATAACGAGAACAACTAAAAGCAATGCCGTAAATTTGTTTTGCCGGCACCCCGAGGGGTCAAGGGGCGCAACATGCCGAGTGAATCCCCCAAATAAAAACTATGACCTGCTCGAAATGCTGTAAACTTTTTTGGGTAGGCGTTCGCAGGCGCATTTGTCATTTTGAAGCGCGCCACGGTCTGGGGAGGAACCGAGTCCGGACATAACTTAATTAAAGTAAATGTGTTCGGGGACATAAGAAGTTGTAATTAGTTGGGCGTACCCAGAGAATGTTTATAATAAACTCTCCGAGTTCTAATTGTGAATGGGACTCGATTTTGAAACAACTTGCACTGCATCAAATTACTGTAATTAAAGCAAGAGATTTTCTGCCTGGCATTGAGAAAGCCAATTGATTCCACAGACGTTTGTTTCATGCTCATGGTCGATGAAGAGAGTAGTAAGTAGTAGTAGAAATGAGTAGCTACTCAGATATGTGCAATTAAATATACGATAATTAAATTGAAAGCTATTCCAGGTAAAGAATTATTGGGGAATCTCATGCGTTCATTAACTTCATTGTCGCCGCTTCCTTAATAACTTATGCATTATGTCTGCTCCCTGGCACCTGGAACCGGGAGCTAAGATTGAGAGGGGCGCTGACGAGTTCATAAGAAATGCTACACATTTCCGTTTCCAGGACAGAAATTCAGAGCTCCGGTGCCTGTCAGGCCCGGCGCACATAATTGTTGCTGTTGTTGTCTGGCGTCGTGCTTTGTTTGTCAGTTTATAGATTAAATTCTCGGCATGGCGAAACTAACGTTGAGATCTTCAACCGACAACTTGATTGTCTCTGGTCGACCATTGTATGACCTACAGTTGCTTAGTCCTCATTTTGCGTTCGGGGGTAGCGCATTCACTCTGATGAGCGACAAGTTATTTATTTCATTTCAAGCGGAGACATTTTTCTCATTTTTTTTTTTTTTTGTTGGCTGTCATACATTTTGTTTTCTTTCACATTCATTTTCTTTAGCCTGAGTTTTTTGTCGCTGTGTTTTTTTCTTGCTTGTTGCGCTCAAGTTGACTTCCTTTGCACTTTGGAAACAAGTTTTGAAAAACAGGATTTAACAACGGAAAATTACATTTAGCACAGCGGACTTGGTGACGCGAAGTGCTGGCGAAAACGTAATGGGGAAAGAGCCAAGGACGAGCAGTAGCTGCTGCTGCTGCTGAACAGGAGATGGTCCAAGAAAACATGAATAAATGAAATGCGCTAACTTTGCTGGCCTCAAACAAAGGCAACCTAAACGCGGGAGTAAATGCCTCATCATGCTGTTGCAGTGACGCACACTGAGGCACAATTCTGCCTCCGACTCAGTCTCAGTCTCTTGCCAACCCCATCAAAAAAAAAAAATGAAGAGGAAGGAATACGACGATAAAAAAAGTAAGAAAAAAATACACAACTTTACGCGCAGTTCACTTCCGTTTCCGGAAGCGTTGATTGGGCTCTTTAATAATGCATTTAAGTCGCGTTCAAAATTGTTAATTGAAAGCCAAGCAATGCGTTGAACTCAGACAGCAATGGAGGCGCCTTCATCACACCCAGCAGCACCACAAACAACAAAATCTGGCAACCACAATGGGAGATTGTTCGCAGAGCTTAATAGTTTTGAAAACTACTTAAAATTAATGAATGAACCGTGACACATTAAAAACGCTCAACTGACAGCATGAAAACAACGCAACATCGCGCTACAAACAAAAAACTGCTAAGTGTATAAAAACCATGTGAGCTGGGTGTATTGTCTACTTTTATGTACGCGTGTGTGTGTGTGTGTGTGTGTGTGTGTGTCGCTGTTGTGGGACTCATATTGAGCGCATTAAAAAATTACAGCATTGTAAAACATGAAAATGTTATCATTATAAAGTAGACAAAGGGCGTAACGTCGCATTCACTAGAGTCAAGGGAGTCAAAAAGGGTTCTCGGCTCTGCCAGGGTTGTCATGAATTAGCAAATATTCTGTTTCTTCATTCAATTTACTTTCGCAGCACAAAGAAGATGTTAGCCACCGACAACTGACGACTGTCTATTGCAATCGTGGCCTCGTTTAATCTACCATATATGAGGCTCTGAATATTATTATTTTGATGTATTAACTCGCTTGCCAACAGACATGGAAGCATGTGCGCATATATATCAAATTTGCAGACACACAAAAAAGTGTCAAGTCATTAAGTTTATATTATTCATAATATTTATAAATACATGCATGCATATATACGGTTATTCATATAGTTAAAGTACAAATAAGCGGAACCCACATGAATGCTGGTGCGCAACCACATGTTAACATTTCACTGCACAACAATGTTGCACGCTACCCAGTTGGAAATTTGCTGCAATTCAATTGCCTTACAAATAAAGCAGATTTTTTTATTACAACGAGCGACATAAATTATATCAATTGGTTAATAAAATATGTGCGTTTTGTAATGTATTTTTCTTTTCTTTTGTATTAATATCGAATATAAAGTTAGTAAGTTATTTGAATTTTGTTAGGAAGAGCGTGTAAAAATAACAGCGTATTTGAAAATATTTGTTTTATGATTTGTTGCATTTTTCTGTCATGTTTTCAATAAATAAATTTTCTTTTTTTTGTCTATTACTATCAATACAATATTGTAAAATTATTTGAATGTTGTAATGTCAAAATATTAGCATTTATAAAATAATTTGTCTTTATGATTTTATAGCATTACTTTTGCGTGTTTACATGAATTATTTTCCAATATTGTTTCTCTAATAATACAGAAAAAAGAAAATTAATTATCATTAAAAAATTATTTTATTTAAATATATTAACATTTTAATATTTTATGGGATTAGCTATAAAATTAGTTTTTTCTTTTTGTGTATTATTAGCGAAGCAATATGGGAAAATTATTTGAATGTTGATATGTAAAAATATCAGCGGTCTCAATTTATTTGTGCAGAACATTTTAGACTAAACAGCTTTCTTGTTAATACCAAAAGTGTTTTTAATTTACGTCCTCAATTTGTTGCTTTAGTTAATTTACTGTCTCTTTCACAAGGCTGCCAATTTTCTAGCGGGTCGTTGGCACACATTTTAAATACATATGTGCTCTGTACATCTTGGTGTGTGGCAGAGCGAATGTGTGTTTGTTTGAACCGGCACGTCAAGCTAAACGTTATTTCACACGCCTCTTGTTTTAAAGCACCAAGCGGAGTGGCCCGAACCCTTTCCACTTCCCTGCCGCTCCCCCGCTCCCCGCTCCCCGTTTCCTCTTTCCCCTTTCCCCTTCCCCATGCGAAGAAGCATTTCGCCAGCTACCTTCAGTTTGGCTCTCAAGCGAGACTTTGGCCTCGCCTTTGCCAGCTGCTTGTTGCTGCCGTGCCTGCTCCTGTGCTTGTGTTAAGCAAAACAAATGAGTTAAAGGGTTTTTACTTGCTGAGTGTTGCCAGCTAACTGGTGACGCCCCCGTGGCCCACAATCAACTCATTGTGCATGGTCTGGTGGGCAGCGAAGCTTCTCCATGCCTCTTTCCAATCTCGCTTGAATCCTTTGGCTTTGGCAACAACAACAGCAACAACAACATCGCCAGCAGTTCGCATAATGTGCCTCAACATAATGTGCACATTAGTGTTCACACATTTATAGTCGTGTCTATGTGTCTGTGAGACTGTGAGTCTGTGCGACTGTCCCCCCATCTATGTGAGTGTGTCGCATGTTTATGGGCGTCTCCTTGTGCGCGTAAAGAGCAGCATCAGACCAAAAAGTGGAAAAAAATATCTGAAAATATATATGTATGTATACACAAAGACCAAAAACAAAACAAAAAAATACAGAATCACATACAAAATATGCGGCAGAGAATCATGGCGCACATGTGCAACAGCAACAACAGCAGCAGCAGCAACAGCAGCTTCCACAACATCCGTAGCATTTGTGAGCTAATGACATTATAAACATGAAAACTCCATTAATATTTTTTGCTGATTATGATGTTACTGTTTTGTTGTTGCCACTTTTTATGCTGCCTGTTACTACGTACCTTTCATTCTTTTTTCCATCTTCCCTTCGTTTTTTTTTTATTTTATTATTTCTGCTGCAACGCTGCTAACAAAATTTTACTCTTTTTTTCTTTTTTTTTTGGAGCAGAGCACATGAATAGGCCAACAGCGGTAAGAGCAACCAAAAGCAGCCAAAAGCAGGGAACAAGCAAGCGACGAATGTCATTTCTTTCGCACATTACTCTACATTTTCTTGCCATAATTTATTTGATTTATTTGCACGCACACCACATGGATTATGACAAGCTGGCAAAAGGTAAGAAAGACTGTAACGACTGCCAGCGCTCGCCACTTCTTAGTCCTGGCCTCGTCCTGGCAACTTCTAAAAGTATTTTGATGCTTGACAATTTTTTCAAATTAAAAAGCGCTACTCAGTTTCTTTTTTTTTAGCCACGTTTTCCTCAAGCCAAACTCGTGAGTTGCTTAACTCATTTTAAGCAAGAATTTATTGCGTTACTTGCAGTAGAATCGATGAATTATTATGCGTATTGAAGCAAGCTTTGACCTATCAAATGGTTTAAGCAATAACAATAGACTCGGGCAATTTAGGACGACATCTTAATAGTGGTCTTAATAGTTTTTCATAACGTCTACAAACTGCAGCTTTACTTTAACGGCAAGACATTAGAATCGCTATAAAATCGAGCAGTTTGCGGCTGACGTACAAATTGAAACTGTCGGTTGATCTGATGTTTTTGGGCTTGCCTGCAACTTGTATAGGTCTGGCTGCCTCTCTGTCTGTTTGTCTGTTTGTCTGTCTGTCTGTGCGGTCAGAGCAATGACAGACAGTGGCAGTTTGGGGCTAAAATCTCTTATTACGAGTACATGCGTCTGGAGGGCGGGTGGCGGCCTATTGATATTTGAGCTGAAGCCATCGACAGTCAGTCGGTTGTGTGTGTGTTTGTTGCACTGAGAAATCAATGAGCATTGGAAAACCATTGCGAGCCGCACAAAATTTCATTGGCGTTTTCATTACATTTTCATTGCATTTCCGCACATTTGCACACACAAAGCAACTGCAGCACAGCACTGCAAAAAGGACAGCGCACCCCAAATGCACAGGCAATAAGTTGCACTCCATTACGCGGTTTTTAATATAAAAAAAACGAAATGAAAAAGAGCAGCAGCTACAAAGCGCAAGAAAGCGAGAGCGGGTGTGTGTGTGAGAAGAGGAGATTGTTGGAATTGAGCAGCATTTTCTTAGCGGAAAAGGCAATTTACAATTTTACTAAAGGCAACTGCAGCAGCTGCTTTAGTTCTTGTTTTGTGCGTTCGTCGATAATAGCAATTGAGAGTTGCATTTGCGTTGATTTGCTTTTGTATTAGAGTGTGTTTCTTTTTTTTTTGCTTTCTTTTATTTGTTATTTTATTGTGCAGCTCTTTCAAGTAAGCTTTTGTTTGCTATTGCTTAGCTTGGCTTGGCTTGGTTTGTGGCTGTTAGCGGCTTACGCGGCTTGGCGTCGCCTCGACTCGACTCGCATCGCATCGCATCGCTTTGCTTTGCGTTGCTTTGCTTTTGGCTGGCTCGATGGTAACGTTTGAGAAATGTTATAGCGGCTTGGGGATTTGCGGTTTGTGTTATTGCTGTTGCAACCGAGAGCCTCTAGAGTGCTGCCAATGCAGCTTTTGTCAATTTACTTGGCATTCTCGAAAGCCACATTAAGCATACGCACTATTGCCACCCTTTCAATGCACTGCGACTCTACTTTACAAAGTGTGCAACAAAAATACTGTGTGTGTGTGTGTACAATAAATTACAGATATTTACTTATTTTTTCATTACATTTCATTTGCTGTACACTTTTTATATCATATTTTACTGATCTATATTGAGTATACGCACTGTTAATGTCAGCTTTCGTGTCAGCTCTCGCTTGTGCTGCTGCTGCCACAAGCCCTTAATAACTAAGACGCATTGCGTCAACCACAAGCGTAAATATACTTGGGAGACTTGCGGCACATGGCTGCTGGTGTTGCGGCTGTTGTTGTTGTTGTTGTTGTAGTTGCTGGTGCTGTTATTGCTGCTGTCACTGCTGCATTTGTGCTTGTGGTCACTGCCATTGGCAGCTGTAGCCGTTGCTGCAATAATTGTTATCGCTGTTGCAGTCCAAGTTATAACATGGCTTTGGTTTTTATTATGTATGTGGGCCACACACACACACGCAACGATTTATCTGGCATTGGCTTGCATTGATCTCTTCGCCTTGACGAACTTTCGCATTAATTGCTCGACCATTTGCCATACAGCAAGTGGCTTGCAATAGACTCATAAATGTGCTCTATGCCCTAAGAATACTGCGGCTTAAAACCCAAATCAATGGCAAATGTCCAAGTCATCTACACCGAGCTATAAACAGCGGGTCAATTGAGCCCGCTTGGAGTCGAGTCGAATCGAGTTTGCCGTTGGTTTGGGAGGCACAGCGGGTCGCTTTTTCCTATGGCAGGACACTAAATGCTGGACAACACAATTCATTGTGTGCCATGTCCTGCTGGGCAGCCTTTGCACAATGCCATCGTCCTCCCACCACGAAATGCGAATATTTTTATTTTTGGTCATCCTGTTACACTGCATGTGTGGTTGTGTGTGTGTGTGTGTGTATTTTTTATTTTTATTTTTTGACCGCCTTTCTGGCTTTGGCCATTTTTGATCTGCTGTAGTAGCTGCTTGAGCTGCGGTTCGCTTTGGTTTGCTGCCGTTTTGGTTTTTATGGCGCGCTTTTTGTAGTTCTCTTTTTTTACCTTTTTCTTCGTGATTTTTTTGTTCGTTTTTTTTTATATTTACAGAGCTTATCTTTGACCACACGTATGTATGTTGGCAGAGCAAAATTGTTTTTGAAATTGAAAAATTGCAATACAAGCTGAGCTCTGGGGTCAGCTATAGAGTCGCTGTAATACAAAATAATGCGACTTCCCCCGCTTCTTCTCTTCTCCTCTCCTCTCCGCTTGGGTCGCCCAGTTGGGCGTTTTACTCTCAGCTGCGGCATTTTTCTTTTAGTTTTTTTTTTTTTGTGTGTTGCCTTGCGCTCATTTTTCGTGCGGCGTTTGCTTTTATTTTCTTTGTTTAGCATTTTCATTTTTCTGGAAGTGAGCGCAGCGCTTATATTTTTTATAGTAAACTATATAGTATAGGATAGTGTGGTGTATACTATATGTGAAATATGCAGTTTCGTGCCAGAGCGAGACAGCAAGAGAAAGAGAGATAGAGAGAGAGAGAGAGAGAGAGAGAGAAGGAAAAGGCTTTGTGTGCTGGTGCTTTCAAGGATGCTGCAGGTGCTCAAAAAACGTCGACGTCGACGTCGCCTGCCTTTCTTGACTGCAAGTTATGCACATATTTAAATTAAGTGCTCTGAAATATATATGTATATACAAATATATATATATATATAAGCAAACATACATACACAAGTGTTCGTATTTAGTTATAGAGATAAAACATGAGGCATAAATAAATAGTTGCTGTGAGCGCAACTCGAAAGTGTTATTAACCAATGAAAGTGGCTTAAAGGATAAGCAGCTACAAAGCAGAAAGAGTCCCTTTGATTATCTCGATATTATAAAAGAGCTACCGAGTGTTTTACAGTCGAAAACATGTGATTTGCTTTGATTTATTTGCATTATTCGCTCGTAATGCAAACTTGCAAATCTTTCAAATGCGAACAAATCTGTTTGTTAATTGACAACAAATATAAATAAAAAGAACATGTAGTTAGATTATCCAGCAGATGACTTTAAGCGGTGATGTTTGCATTTAAATGAACACGCTTAAAAACAGAGAGAGAGAGAAAGGGCAGCTTAAAACTAGTGTAAAATTGAATCGCTTATTATCACATTTGGTTAGTCTGTGGCAATTAAATGCTTTTTTTTATGCAATCCATTTTAATGTTTGCGCAATCCCTTTTAATGCGCACAATTAATTTCGTTATGCTTTGTCGCCTTTGACATGTCACTGGTTATCTGACACAAACACACACACGCAAACAAACACACACACACACACACAGGCACACACACGTATAGTGTTACAATTTGCTAAAATGCCGGGGCTTAGAAAATAATTCGATATCGCGGCCGGTTTACAGCGATTGTCCGAGCGAATGAAACCCAAACCCAAAAACCAACCCCAAGCCCAAAAAGCAGGCGGATGTTCGCCTCGAATAATCATTGCATAATTATGGGCGTATTCGCATTGAATGTTGCGATTTTGCAATTTTCGAATGTTATGCGCAAACGTAATTAAAATTATTTTAATTTACACACACGTACAGAGATAGAGCGCTTCACACACACACACATAGACATAGAGATATTTGTAGAAAGAGGCATGGGGAGGGGGAATGGAGGCTGAAAGGAGCCGCAAAAACATTGACATAACATTGGAAATTAATTTTTAGCTATGTTCGGCATACCCCGAAAACCATCAACAAATTGTCAGCGTTTGCATTCATTTGTTGTTGCTGTTGTTGCTTTTTCTATTTGCATCGTTTTTCCCCCAAAAATTGCTGTGAATTTTCATGTTTACACTAAAGCCAAAATGCATGTGGTTTTCCATTTACGGCAGACTCGCTGAGACCGTCCATAGTTAGATAGATACATGGAAATGTGTTTCTACGTGATACGATTGGAAGAACCTTAAATTGTCATTACAATTGCAATTGATTGCAAAATCGTGTCACGTGCAGCGAGATATTCAAATTAATATTTGTTCGATTGCGTGCGAACAATTTAATGCCCACTCAACATCTCAAAATAATTCATTTTATTTTGCGTTAATTTGTGCAGTTTGCTAAATTTTCCATTTCAAAGTCTGCCAATTGGGCTAAGCTGTTTAGCCGGGGCGAGTAATTAACCAGCTGCGGACCTTTGCTTAACACTGCCATGATTTTCAAGTGCAATCGTTGCAAAATAACCAAAGGATGCGTCCAACTGTGGCATATCTTGAGCATGCAGGCCAAAGCGAGAGCAAAAGCGAGAGCGAGGCCAACTATAAATGTGAATGGCAGTTGAAACAATATAAACAATAGCGTTCGCAAGACGGCGGCATCTGACACATCCGGCCGACATCCTTTCAGCCAGCCTGCCGGTTGTCTCTGGCAATCGTGCGTGGCCACCAATTAACGCATTGCAATGCTTCCACTTGCTGCAGCATAATGTAGGCACACATCTCAGCTCATGCGTGTGTGTGTGTGGAAGCTGTCTGCATAGCTGTGTGGCGGCATGTGTGTGTGTGTAGATGGTGCGCATTGTATGTTTTCACAAGAGAATGCAATTTAAATTGCATTAAAATTGATTGAATTCATGGAACGCACTTGCAATGCCTCCTGTCAATGTCTACTACGACTGTGCGTGTATGTGTGTGTGTGCGAGGGGCTTGTGTGGGCTCTGATGCGTGTCGCATGTTTGTTTTGTGCACCGTTAAGTGGGCAACATGCTTTAAAGGTCGCCCATACAAAAGCGTCTTTGCCTGCGCACTTCAACTGCGCGCGTGGGCGGCAAAGTGCCGGAAATGGCATAGGAAATCAATTAAAAATATGTTAGCTAGACGAGGGAATACGCCTCAGGAATTCTTCATAACAGTTGTTTACTTTTAATGGGGTTAAATATGCCAAAAAGATAGCGAAATTAGCTCAAAATAGCTGCGCCAATTTATCTATTATTAGAAATAAGAAGACTGCAAGTTACTTTGTACGCCACTGTTTATTTTATGCTCGGCTTAAATAACGTAGGCGATTACTGTCAAACCACAGACGCAGGCATTTTTCGTGGAGTCTATATTATGAAATATTAACGCATAAATATTAATCAATTTTCCAACGCATTCCAATTTTGCTGTTTGCTGTTTCAAATCAAATCTTATCTGTCTTTGCAAACTTCTTTCGAACTTTGTTTGCCCAAGCACTCGACTGTGGCAAACACATGTCTGTGTGTTTATTGTTCATAATTGCATGTCAGCTGCAGGTGCAGAAGAAGCAACAATTGCAATGCAGCCAGAGAATTTAACCGAAAAGGTGGCAATTTAATGGCGCCCAATCAGGGATATGTTTGTATATAATAAATGTGTATGCAAATTTACACATTCGCATAAATATCAGATGCATGCATTCGACTCAAATAAATCGCAATAAATATTAACGTTTCTGCTTTAAATCGTTCTGCTGAGTTGCGTATTTTTTTATGCTGTTTTTTTTTTAATTTTAGTCATCCGAACAAAGGCTGCAATTAATTTGCCAGCGGTTGGTGCGATTAAAGAGGCAAAAAAAAAGGAAGTGGTTGGCGGCAGGATGAGCGCGAGGACGAAGACGCGGACGAGGGCGGTTAGTTGGTTGAAGGGCTGTCAGGGCTGGAGAGCCAATAAACATATGTATTTATACGCTGCGATTCGTTGTGGGTTTTTGATTTTGTTGCAGCAACAGCAGCAGCGGCGACGGCAGCGGCAGCAACGCGACAATTAATGCGCATTAATGAATTATTAATTTGTGTGTGCGCACGCGATTCAGAGCGGCGCCCAAAAGTATGCAATTAAATTCTATTTGTTAATTTATGGCTGCCGCCAAATATGCATTGATTATGCAAATGGAATTGGTGTTGATGCACGCTGCACGACGACAAATGTGTTGTTGTTGCGATGCATCGTCCTGCTCTTAACCAGGCCTTAATCAGCTCACACACACACACACACACACACACACATATGTGTGTGTGAGCTTTACGTTTTATTTTAAGCATAAACTGTTAATAGTTAATTGCACTTTTGATGTTTACCCGACGCTTGAGTTGCATTTCAGTTGACTCAATGGCCAAAAGTGACGTGGCATTTAATTAATTATAATTAGAGTTAATCTTGCGTTTAATTACATTTGATTGCCTTTGCCTTGTGGCCCATCGGCTGCTCTCGAGCAGCCCGATAATAATTATGCCTAATGAATAAATAGGCAGTCGATTGATTGTCTGTGCGACAATTCGATAATACAAGCTGCAAGACACCAACGCACCTGCTGATTAAACTAATTGCCATTAATTGAGTGGCAGCGCAAGCCAAGAACATCAAAGCAAATGTCGCAAAGGTCAAGCGAAGAACCACAAAATTTGAAAGAAGCATAATTACGAAGTAAATACACTTAACTGAAGCAAACCATAAAATATTTATAGTTTTTTTTTTTTGTCAGCATGCAAACGAACCCTTTTTACCTACCTCCCTTCCTTCCTCCCTTCCTCCCGCTTCTATGCAACGTCCACCATTAGCTTTTAACGCTATTTCGTAATCTTCTTTGCGAGTACAAATAAGTTGCAAAGTTTCGTGGTATCTTTCCGTGGTGTGTCTGGGCTATAAGCGGACACTCTAAAGTGCAGGCAGCGGCAGCATCGATAACTTGGGGCTGCAGTTTGCAGCTCTTCTTTTGTCCTCCTCACGGGTGGGGACGACCATAAAACTCCAGCGGAATTTTCTGTCCGGGTTAGGTGGACGCTAAAAGTTTCGGTGCTAAAACATTTGTAGGTGTAGCTAGCGTGTCCAATGCTTCTTAGTGCTAAGTTACATGTGGTCCAATGTGCGAGTATCTTTCGCATCGTCGTGTATCTACTGCGCATCTCTTATTCACATGGTCCCCTAACCCTCCCGCTTCCCTCCTGCTCCCCACGCATCGAAATTGTAAATTCGTTGCTGTTATTCGAGCAAAAGAAAACGAGCAGAAAAATCAACAAACAAAAGCAAAGTGCCGATTTGTTGTTGTTGTTCTTTTTTTTTTTGGGTATTTTTTTTTTTTTTTGTTTTTGGCTGTTGCTTGTTGTTTTCATTGTTGGTTCAACAAAACTGTTACTTGTTTTTCCAGGCAACCGTTTTGCTTACTTTGGGTTGCGTACAAACACACACACACACACTCAAACACATGTGTGTGTGTGTCTGTGTATAGTAGCTATAAAGGTGGAGAGGCAAAGAATAATATAGCATACATAGATAGCTCGACGTCTTCTGCCCATACATTTGCCTGGATAATGGCAGCAGCGCGATAGAATTTATGCCATTTGTGCTTTGTACACTTTGTTTTTATACAAATTTAATGAATACACATATCGAGAGATACGTGGTGCATAGACGTATCTTTGACACATACGTGTTGCACCGTACAACAGAATGCTGCTTTTTTTGCTTGTTACTATATCGCACATAAACAATTTAAATGCTCAACCCGCTGGCGATTTCATAGAAATATTTCGGCAGTTTTCGTTGCGGGTAGTAACAGAGAAATCATTCAAAACATTAGACTTGCGTATGGCATACGGGGCGAATGCTTATTTTTATTTGCACTGCAATTGCTGAGTAAACATTAAGAGAATTGTATTTGAAATGTGTGCGCGAATTTAAATATTTTGCAATAGTTAGTGCAAAACAAGTATTGGGAAGCTGGCAGTTTTGTGTTTTCCAAACACGTTTCGAGAATGCTCAAAAAAAAAACAAATTGCAAGTCGTGGCTAACAAACAACAAAAGTAACAAATAAATAAAATGAGACGAACATAAAGAAAAAAAAAAGTCTGAAAGCTACAGTGCAATGTGCTCGACTCTGAGATACCCGGCTCGAATATACCAAAATATACCAAAAATTATATTCGGTATTTTTTTGTATATTTTTTAGATAACGCATAAACAGTAAAACATACCATGCAAGCTTACATTGTCCACCAATAAACAACCAGCTGCAGCTCCACCAGCTTCTCATACAAAACTGTTTCTTGAATAACTTACAAGTTTATCGTGCGATCGCGATACAGACAGACAGGCGGACAAGGCTATATCGACTCGTCTGATCAAGAATGTATATACTCTATGGGGTCGGAGATGCTTCCCTCTGACCGTTACATATATTTCTTGGTGTAAGACAGTTATAATACCCTTCTATGGGTAGCGGGTATAAAAAGGGATGTGTAGTAACTAGCAGTGTAGTTTGTTTATGTTAAATGTGTGTGAGAAGAAGCGTGTGCGAGGGTGTGACAAAAACTTTAGCTTAGCTCGACGCATGTCCTTGCAACCTCGTTGTAGCTGCAGTTTCTTCGCCTGCTCCTTTTGCTTTTTTGTGTGTGTTTGTTGCTCTAAACAAAGACCGCAGGCGCTGTGGCACGACGCCATAGCTGACTGACAGCGAACAGCGTATACTGCGAGCTGTGCTGTGCTCTGAGCGGCAAACTTTGCGTTTTGCTTAAGTGACGACGTGCGACAAGCGGCGACCAGGCCTTGCCAACTTTTTCCACCATTTCGTTTTCCTTTTCATTTTTTCTATTTTTTTTTCTTCTTCAGCTGCTTGTTGTTTGTTGCATTTTGCAGCTTGGACTTTTAATATTTAAGCAAGCCAAGTCAGCCAAGTCAGGCAGTCAGGCAACCCACCCGACACTCGACGCTCGACAGTGAATGCGTCTGCCTGACTAACTGCTAACAACAACAGCAACAACAATAGCAACAGAACACACAAACACACACACACACGTGCCCAAAAAAAACTTTCCTCTTTTTTTTTGCCAATGTTGTTGTGGCACTAGAAGCACTTGCCACACCTCGTCGCATGCATGGATCGGTGGCTGCCTGCCTGCCTGCCACCCACATGTGCCAACAAGGCACAAGGAGTTGCTAGTTGCCAGTTTGCTGGTTGCTGTTTTTAAGCAAAGTTGCCACAGTTGGCCGCAGCAGAAGCTCGAGTTGTCCTTCAATGGCCCCATTCCTTTGTGCTCCAGCGCACTTGGACCTTCGAGCATGTCAGTCTCTCGATGTGTGGCTAAATAAATTTACAGCTTGACTGCACTGTCCAACAAGAGGAGTTCAGCGAGCCAACAGAAACTAAGCGCTGAAAACTGTGTGATATAGCATCTAAATCTAGCCAAGAATCGTGGAGAGAGAGAGTTTGAAATCGTTGCGCTGAAAACTGTTAAATATAGCATCATAATCTATCGAAGAATCGAAGAGAGAATTGTTTCAATTGTTTTGAATTAATTACTAAGGCTTTTTAATTTCTTTTGCTTTAATTTCAAATGATTTTGCAACACAATCCATCAACGAATCGTGGACAGAAGCGGTTGAAATAATTACAAAGTGTTTGTAGTTTCTTTTCATTCAATTTGAAATGATTTTGGTAAGTAAAGTCTTTGGCCATTTATTAATTGTTAGTGCATCTATGGTAAAAAAAAGCATGCCAACTGAAATTTTGTGCTGAAAAATGTGTGATATAGCATCATAATCTTTCAAAGAATCGATGAAAAAACACTTGAAAATTTTGGAATTTTTTACAATAATAATTTAATATCTTTTGTTTCAATTTCCAATGATTTCGCCAAGTACAGATTTTGCTTTTAGTCATTAATTAATTATTAATGCGCATATGCCAAGAATTAATTTCAGCTTCAACTCACAGCGAGCCCACAGAATATATAGCATCATAATCTATCAAAGAATCGTAGAAAACCCGCTTGGAAATTTTGGAAATAATTTCGAGTATTTTTTGATATCTTTTGCTTCAATTTCCTATGATTTCGCCAAGTAAAGTTTTTGCTTTTGGTCATTAATTAATTGTTAGTGCACATATGGCAAGAAATAATTTCATTTAGTAGGCTAAGCGTGTTTATTTATTCACAAATATGGAGGTGAGGTCAAAAATACTTCCGCTGTTGCTCAAGCAACTCCCTTTGGTCCATCTTAAGAATCCCTCTTCAAGTGGAAAGTGTTTCCTCGTGTGTGTGTGGCAGGTGTGTTTAATTTGATTTTTTACTTAGCCATACATAATAACTTTCAATAGATGTTTAATAATTAAATTAGAAGTTTTCGAGTCCTTTGAGGGCAGCTGAAGGTTTTCTTTTTTTTGTGGTCAACTGGAGCGAAAGAGTTTTAGTTTGGGGCACGTGGTCAAAACTCACAATCTTGGCCAGTTTGATGCGTTGCGGTTGCCATTTGTAGTCTCATTAATTAATTAAAATATTTGGCTTTACAAAGAATAGATATTGAAAGGGCTCAAAAAACAAAAAGAAACGAAAAAGAAATATAGCAAAATTTGTAGTTTTATGAAATGCTAATAATAAGTAGGAATTGATTTATGAGTTAACACATCATTATCGCAGCAATCTATTTCGACCTAGTTAAAAGCCATTGTTCTGATTGCTGTGCGTTTAATTGAGTGTTTGATTTAATTATAGACCAATTAAATGCCGGTGCGTTGTTGCGTCATTAAGCATTGATTACGCTAGCTGATTAATTAGTTGCCTCTGCAACAGATCACACACACACACACACACACACAATAATGCGCGGCAAAGTGCGTGTAATTATGTAATTGTTAGTTTTGTGCTATTGTTGCTGTTGTTTCCGAAAATACCCTGTAATTAAATAATGATTCGTTTGTGGTGAGCAGAGTAGTGAAGTGCATACCGCATTCGTTGCAACTTCGTTGAATTGCGCCAACTTTTAATGATAAAATACTTAACGCTGGTGCTTAGACTCGTCAGTTAAACCGTCAGTTCGTCAGTCAGTCAATTTGCATGTCTGCGAGTCTGCGCGAGTTGCTTGCCACAGAAACCGCCGCCTCATGATTTAAATTTAATGCAACTTTTGCCTTACGGCCAGCAACAACAAGGACAACAACGAGGACAACAACGAGGACAACGGCAACAAATCGGCAAACGTAATAGCTACAAAGTCATGTGCAACAGCGGCGCCACTTCCGGCGGTACAATATCAACAGTCAGGCGTCAGGATGCAGGATTCAGGCTGGAGTCACCAACACCCCCCTCGCCCCTTCGCCCCTTCGCCCCACCCACACTCCACACAGTACTCGGGACTTTTGCCAGCATTTTGGTCACTGCACTTAGTGCACTTCCTTCGCCCACACCGAGCAATCGAGTTGCCAGCATTGCTGGTGTTTCAGAGGTTGGGGATTGGTTTTTGGTGTCGTTGCTGCTCATGCTAAGCTTTTTGCTGGGGCTGATGAAATGCCATGCTTAGCGGTTGAGCGTTGAGATTTCCCAGCAGCAGCAGCAGCAGCAGCAAATGAAGCCATAGTCACATCACTCGCCACACGACGTGGCTGCCACCACTGTGGATGTTGACGGTGTGAGTGCGAAATGCTTTTGCCATGGAATTTGGTAGTTTTACTTAATGTTCTGCTAGCAAAAAGTTGAGAGCATAAATAGTTAGTTGCTGCCACATATACGACGTACATACATATTTACATTTCCCATGTGATTTACGCATAATCAACGGTTTTTTAACAGTAGCACGCAACTTTTAAATTAGATTTGAGTCGGTTAAAGGGCAATCTAGACAGACAGACAGACAGACAGCACTCACACTCATTCAACTTGAGCTTTACTTGAGTGGTATAAGAGCGAAACCGTTACGGCACCTTTCGCTAATTTCAAAAAAAAAATTCCTTTGAACCACAATTTTTAGCATCCACAAAAAATATGCGCGCATGTGCGAATTCGAAAACGAAAGCAGAGCAATCGAAGAGAGAGCGAGAGAGAGAAAGAGAGTGCACGAGTGCGAGAGCAGCGAGGAGCAGCAGCATGCGAGTGGCTGCAGTTGCGACTGTGGACGAACGCAACCCGAGGGCGGTTCGTGGCCTCGGCTCGTGAATGTTGTAAAGCGTACACGCGCCCATTGTCGTAACGGGGCCGTCGTAAGTATATGTATAGTACGGTAGTTTTCCTCATTATGCCGTTCCTTTTCGCATACCATTTCGAAGAGCATTAAGAAAATCTTATTAATGAATGAACGGCTTAGAAGCTAAATCAGCGAAGCGTTGTTAATGCCAGCGCTATCAATGCAGATGCCAAAGAAACCAGCTGAGCAGCGATCCAGTTGAACGACTCCATTGAACGGACTGCGAAGCAATAACAATTCGACTCAATTGTGAACTGAAATTTAGATGGCCTTTGGATCCTTTGGAACCGGCAGTTGTATTGACATTTCTATGTTTCTTGTTCTCAGTGTACTCAACTCGCATTTACTTCCCATTTAGTGCAAGCATAATTTGGTCCCGTTGGCTTTGTTCTTGAGTGAGGTCGTGTTCTTGCAGTCACGCAATGTTAAGGACTTGCTTTGATAAGTATAATTTTTTGGTGCAGCATTCAACATAATTTCCGACTTGACTTGCTGCTGCTGCTGTGAACAGACAAGTTGCAGCTGCCGAGCCATTTGTATGCTCGCACTTCCATTGTAAGCGCGAGAGCTCAACGAAGTGTGCGAGTAAAGAGCACACGCGGCGTCTCTAGCTCTCTTTGGGCGCACAGAGATGTGTAATAAGTTCCACACGAATGCATGGTGGATTCTGTTCCAAAGAGCTGGCTGTTCGAATTGAGGTAGGACACTGTTTGGAGGTTTGGCTAGAACCCTTTCAGAACAGCTCAGATTGATTACCTTTGACCTTTAATATTTTTACATGCGCCTGTGATTATATATATATATATATAACTAAAGATATTTAATAATTAATTAGTCCTTCTTGATCACATTACATTGTGCGCGCTAGATTGCCACTCAAGCACAACGACGCAGCTTACGTTCCACAAACAAAACCTACATTCCACTCAAGAGCACATTAACATCGTAGAATACTGGGTACTTTGACTGTGCTGTGAAAGCTTCGCTTCGCTTGCAGCGTCAAGCATGGCACACTTATAAAACCGCCCCCTTCACTCCGTCAGCCAACCCGCTCTGCTGTCACACTCACTCACGCATTTTCGAAACTCTCCCACGACACGAGTGTGCGACACGAGCGTGCAAATCGTGTTGGCACAGCCGTCGCGTTCGTGTTTTCGAACTTGCGCGACCCGAAGTTGCCCAAAGCCCAAAGCAGAACGCGAGTCGAGGGCGATGGCAGAGCCAGAGCCAGAGTCAGAGCCAAAGCCAAAAACCAAAGCCGCAGCCGCGCGACGTCCGTTCGAATTGCACGAATGGCAATGAATGAAAGTCGCTTTAGTACTGAAAAGGTCGTGGATTTGTGTAGTTGTCGTGTGCGCTGGCTGCTCCGCATTGTCGTGTGACGTTTCACCGTTAGCCGTTTCACCGTTTTGCCGTTTACCGCTCAAATTCAGAAACATTCGTCGCAGCATGCACGTTCACGTTCGAGTTTCGCGAATCGCGTCTTTTTTGCAGCAACTAATCGCAAACCGCTAAATATTCTAAATAGCCGCGTGCAAGCGCAAAAGTATAAAGAAATCTGTTGTTAATCAATCGAGTGTGCTAAATCAGTGCTGCAAAATCATTAATAACCACAGTGATTAATTGTTGAATGCTCTCTGAGTGTGTGTATGTGTGTGTGTTTTGGTGTGCAAGAGTCTGAGTGTGTGAGTGTGTGTGTGTATGTGTGTGTGTATACGGAACGTACATAGTTAGTGCACGTGGAAAAAAGGAAAACATTCTTTTTGGCTCCACCTTACACTTTTGTGTTGTTATGCAAATTGCGTCGCTAGCTTCAGGCAGCAGCAGCCGCAGCAGCAGCAGCAGCAGAATCAGCAGTAACAAAAGCAGCGGCAAAAACAACAGCACCAATAACAGCAACAACAACAACAACGACAACAACAACAACAGTAACTTAGTGTCTGGGTGCGTGTACGTGTGTGCCTCAGTTTTGCATGTGTGTGTGTGTGGCATACTTTGCGGCATACGCGCCCACAATGCATAAATCAAAATACACATTATTGAGTCATAAATAAAGTTCGCATCGCTCGCGCGCTTCGCTTCGCTACTTTAAATAAGGCCCCAGGCGTCAGTGCGCAAAGGCCGAAGAAAAGGCAAAAGCAAGGAAAGCCAAGGAGAAAATTGATGCCTCGTATCCCGCACAAATACTTTGCCATATTTTTTGCCCAATTGTTTGCCATTGATCCTTGTTGCGCCAGGCCTTCCTGGCCTTTCCCGCCGGCAAGCCGCCTGCTCAATTGATGATGCGTGCGTCTCGTTTGTTGCATAAAACTTGCTCAATGCTTACACGCCCTCAACAGCATCAGCAGCAAATATAAAAACAGCAACAGCTACAGCAACAACAACAACAACAACCACAGCGAGTACTACAAGAGTCCCTCGGGCTGGTTTTATTACAAAGGCCGTAAAAAGCACCCAACAAAAAAAAAAAAACAAAAAAACCAAAAAAAACGAAACAAAACAACAAAAAATAAAACACAGAAACAAAAAGCGGAGTATATGCTATTGAAAGGATACGACGCGTCGTCCTGTGTAAGTGCATACATACTCATACAACATATATTTAGCTACTTAAATATTCTGCAAATATACTGACAACACAATATCGACATGTTCTCTGGAAATAAGCTTGTAGCATACAAAGTACCAAAGCACCAAATACCAAACCAAACTCGTCCCCATCCAAATAGAGATTAGCATTGCGCCAAAGAGTGTGTGCGTGTTTTTGTGTGTGTGTGTGTGTGTGTGTGTGTATTTGCTGTTGTTGTATTGTGACTATCAACGTCATTGAAGCAGAGATTAGTTTTAGCAGAGATTTTGTTGATAAACTCTTTTATTTTTATCAAGTGGCAAATGCTTGACAGCTACTTTGCAAATTGTTTTTACATTCTTCAGATGCGATTCAGAGCAATTTAATTTCAGGATTAATTCTATTTATAATTTGAAGGTCTTAACTGCAAAATTTGAGTTAATTGATTTTCGAATCTTATTTGCTGGCAAATATCTGCAATTTATTTGCTGAATTTAACTTGCCGATTAAAACCTTTCTTTGTGCTCTGCTGCATATATGCAGACAACGCATTTTAAGTAATCCACTTATAATAGAAGACGAACGACTTTAATTTGATTTCGAAATTATGACAGTATCATTTATGACTACATAAAGCCTTGTTATTGCATCCATCGTTTTGCTTTCACTCCTGTTTTGTTTGTG
This sequence comes from Drosophila siamana, assembly GCA_035047445.1. Taxonomy (NCBI): domain Eukaryota; kingdom Metazoa; phylum Arthropoda; class Insecta; order Diptera; family Drosophilidae; genus Drosophila; species Drosophila siamana. The sequence goes on along the minus strand of JAWNPP010000004.1, from coordinate 7,434,174 downwards.
CACACGTAGCGTATACGCAACTTGTGCATTTCTGTGTCAGTCACTCACAGAGTCGAGCCGAGTTGAGTCGAGCGACCGAATTTGGCTCAGTTTTTGAAGTGCGAGTGCAAGTGCGAGTCTGTCTGTCCTTCTGTCTGGCTGTCTGTCTGTCTGTCGCCTGTCGCTTTGGTCTGGCCGAAAGTAAGCCATGAAAATCATATTAAAATGCTGTCTGTGCATAACCTACTTTTTATTTCTTCTATATTCGTCGTAGTCGCACATTCAAGTCTCTTTGGCCCCATATATATATATATGTAGTACATACACACATATACTGCATGTATATTGTTGCTATTTCACTTTTGCTGAACACATTTTTACATCCTCACACACACACACACACAAGCTGCGGTGTGAGTGTTTGCATTGCTGCAGGCGCTTGCCAAATGCGCTTTGTGTTGGCGCCATTGTCAACATTGCTGAGGATATTTTTGCATTTTTCGGCTCAGTCAGCGCAACGTGGCTTGGCAGAGCGCCAGAGCATAACGAGAGCTTCAGCGAGTCAGAGTATACGCAGCTTGTCTCAGATTTTGCCGTTTAAATTATTAAAATACCGCCAAGCTTAAGATCGCTCAAAACGTGCACATAAATCACATAACTGGCCAAAGGGACACGACAGACCAACCTGGCGTATGCGCAACTTTAATGTGTCCACAAAAGCAACGACGAACGGCGCACGGCAGGACATTTAGGTGCCTCAACTTTGGGCACAAGTGGACCGTACTGAACCGAACCGAACCGAAGCGGGCCATAACTTTAGAGCAAGTTTAATGCAGCATGTAAATATTGTCGTGGCGCACGAAAACTTTCACTGCTGCCTTCTGTTGACAAGCCTCGAGGTCGAGAAGGAGCAGCCCAAGCACAAGACCAAGTAAAAGACATGCCAAATGGGATGTGTAGACACGAAAGAGATTTATGTTTGCATCTACATATATATATATATATATATATATATAGTAGCTATATATATACACATTTTATGCGTCTTTGAATGACAACACGTGGCCTGTCCGAAAATGAAAAGTTTTGCAATTAATTTGAATACTTGATGAGTTGACGAGGCGACCCAAAGTTCGCTGCAACAAAAAAGTGAACAGATGAATCACTGTTTAGAACCATTCAGCTGGCTACTTAGCCACTTGGCTGCCTAACCGAATGGGTCATAAGTAAGCACTGAGTGTTCACTGCTCACTGCTGAGTACTGCAATTGAAATGCCTTAAAAGTCAATTGCCTCGGCTCTGGCTCGCCTTGGCTATCATGTTTCAAAAGCCAGCTACGAAAAAGGGGCAAGCACACACACACACACACACACAGAATATGAGCTTGTAAATAAAAGAGAGAATGAATCCGGCAACTAGCTGTGAGCTATGGCGATGGCAACACAGAATAAAAAAGAAGGAAAACCAAACGAATATAAAAAGAACAGAACAGAAATCAAAGTGGCAGATATAAGGAAATAATCCATCAAGTGGCATTAACTTGAAACAATAAATTTCACACAGCTGCCGCCGTGGTGCCGCTGCACAAGTGCTGCGAGATGCCATGCCACACGTTCAGTGGCGGGGGCGTGGGCGGAGGCGAAGGGGGTGTGGCAATTGGCTTACTCGCTCGCAAGTTTTCCACAACCCCAGCAAACAGTCGGCACTTGAAGTGCTTGGCTAATCAGGTTTCAAATGCCTAAGCACACACACACACACACACACACATTACGATTCTCGGTTTTGTGATTGCGCAGGCAACATGTAGCAGGTGCCAAGGTAGGCAGGGTTTAGCTTGTTGGGGTTGCGGATTGGTAATCAAAGCGGCTTGTCCCCTCGATGCAATGTGAAATGAAATCTGCGCTTTGATTGTACGACTACTTAGTTTGCTTGTAATGAAAAAGTTGTGCGCTTTGGGCGGCACTTTTCAATCGAGCATTAACTTGCCGTCTAGACAGTTTCGATGTTCTTTTTTTCTTTCATTAAATACATATTTATGCGCTGTGCACACAGTTTGTGTTTCTAGTAAACACAAGTTGCCGTTGACTCTTAGCTTGAGCATGAGCCTTTTTCTATTGGTGCTAATCCTTAAAATGGTCAGAGTCGGAAATCAATATACATTTTATAATTCTACAAAAATCTTTGCAAAAGTGTATGTTGAGAAAACAAAGGTTTTATTTTGCTGCCCATAAACTAAAATACTCGTTTATTCTTTTCTAATTGCTGTCTTTCGATTTGCAGCATTTTTCACATTTTTCAGCAGCAGTTGCATTTAGTATTTCCATTGAAATTTCCTTTTGGGCAAACGCAAGTTTGCTTTATAGTCGATTGTGAGGGAAGCTTACGTTAGTTAAGCGATTTAATTGCCACAAATTGTTTCAAAAGCGTAAACGATGCGTGTAATTGGATGTCGGTAGACGAGTATTTGAAATTTATACATACTTTTGCCTTCACTTGCCCTGGCTTGCATTGCTTTGCCAATCGCAATCAAGAATCGAAAATGTAAAATTAACTCGGTTTGCTTACTGCTTGCTACTTGCTGCTTGCTTCTAAATGGAAAGGGGGCAAGACTCTTCTGTGTGAATGTTGACCCAGGCAGGAAAACACAGCTGCAGCACGAGAATGAAAATAATAAACACAAAAGAGCGCAAAATGCCGACAGGAGAAGTTAACCCAAAGCAGCAGCTGTAAAATGTGAACTCATTCAGATGCTCGACCCAAATCTGCGTCCACCACCAACAACAACAACAACAGCAACAACAAAAACTAAACAAAAAGAAAAGGAAAACCAAGAAATGCAACAGCACAAAACAAAACTCAGCTAGCAGCAAACTCTTAACCAGCTTTCAGTCCAAGTTTGCTAACCAACTTCACTGGTCAGCCACATTTATACACTCACACTCCAACAACACATACAATATATATATATATATATATACCTACATCTCTATATAAAATACGATGCGCACCTGGACTTTAAAGGGTATATGGCATATGGGGCATATGCTTTGCTCAACTCAGCTCATCTTTAAGTGTCTGCTTAAGCTAATTAAAGCATCAGCCCAATTAAATGTATTCGCATTCGAAGAGTTCTCATTGTGACCGCACAAAGATGTTGAACAACATTGAAATACTTTCAGGTACGATCTTCTGATAGGGTATCTACTTAGTGTGGTACAGTTAAAGTTGGTTGTAACCTCCAAAAGTGCGGCACGCTTCACTCTAGTTGGCTCTCCATTTTGTGGTTTGTTGCTCCGTTTGCTTCGTTTGCAGCTGGTTATGTTTTTTTGCTGTATCGCTTTTTCTGCGCTTCTCTGTGCATTTACCGTTGGCATTGTGGGCGCATAATAGCCTGAAATTAAATCAGCCAGCGCGTGGCCAACTTAAAATAATAGCCATTGCTTATGTTTAAGTAAAATATGTACTTTACTCTTAAGTATATACGAAATAAGCGAGCAACTGCATCCGCATCCGCATCCGCAGCTGCTTCTGCTCCGGCTGCTGCTGCTGCATCTTCATTTGTATTTTCTCTTTATTTTCGAGAACATTTTATTCCCTTTTTTTTTGTTGTAATATATTTCAGCTACCTAGTTGCTTATTCCCTTTTCGGTTTCCTCTTGGCCTCACTCACCTGATGATGCTGAGCAGTTCACGGCATTCACTCACTGTTCACCTGCCATTTCCCTATGTATTTTTTTCCATTTGTTGTTTGCCTAATATTTTGGCTGCAATCGTCTGTTGGCCCGGCAGAGTTTTTCGTTTGATGTGCATTTGATTGCCTGGTTTCATGACTTCGGTATAATTTACTATTTGCTCACTTGATGGACTCGGGTAAATGATATTTATTTGAACTGGCTGACAGTTGTCATATACTCGAAACTAATAATAACAATTAATGAATAGAGCAGAGCTTCGAGCACCCGTAAATATGCTTCTTCTTTCACTCACGTGCATGTGTGTGTGTGTGTGTGAGTGTGTGTTGGGGTTCCAATCTCAACCCTTGGGGATATTGATTAATGGCTAAAATCGCTACTTAATCTAATGGCTTGTATGCTTTTCCAGTTGACGAGGCGTGTGTTTGATTAGTCAGAACTGCGACTCATATGCTCACGCTGGGCGTACATGATTAGCATACATTTCTTACAAATTTCATGATTGCACCCCACTAAATTATTTATTAATTCGTGTGGCCAAAACCTCCACCACATCGGCGTCCTTGCCGATTATTGTGTTGTCGTTCTCGTTCTCGCATTCGGTGTTATTGTTATTGTAAGTATGGTTATCACAGCTCTAGTTTTTTTCTCATGTATGGCATATGCCACGCATTTATTATACAGTATTGTGTGTGGACTTGGAAATAGATAAGCCAATCGAAATATACATGCATTGACTTATTTATTATTGAGTAGCATTAGGACTATTAAAAAAAAATTATAGACAAGTGCCACACGGGGTCATTTGCAACCCGTTTAGAAATTTGAAAAACTTTCGACCACACGTGTGGCTTCAATTAATTTCTCGTTTTTCCTCTCCCTCTGGTTTATATTTATAATCAATTTTGAATTGTTTACTAATTGCTTTCAATAAATAACTAAGTGAAACACACACATATCGGTTGCAAGCAACTATATTCCACGTATTTTTGTGGGTCTAGGACGACGAATGCCACACATATGTAGTTTTTGGTATTTATAAATTTTATCAAAATGAATTTGTTTTGCCAGGCAAAAGCCAAATAAATAGGCTGACAGTCGAGAGTTGTCATATGAAATGAGCAAATAAAAATGCCATTCAATTATCTAGAAAGCCCAGCAAAATATGATATATGCATGCATGCATATCGTACATATGTATGTAGTTCACGTCCTATGAAAATTAATTTGACATATTTGACATTTTGGGCAAACAAACATGAAAATCAAAATCAAAGGCGTAACGCAACAACAAATATGCCACAGGAGTTAATAAAGTGCCTACAACTACTACTTCATCTCTGCCATGTGATAAGCTCGTGTGTGTGGAAAGCCAGAAACAAACAAACATTTGTTGGTTGCTTGCCACACACGCATATACACAAAGCAGCAGGCAAATTTTGCTGGGGACTGAGTGGCGTGACAGTCGCTTAACTCTTTAATCAGCATTACTTGATACACATTTGCCCAACCATTCAGCAGCAGCTAGCAGCCACTCGTTTTCAAGGCGAATGTGAATATATTTCATAGTTTTTAGATTTTTTGCCCTTTGTTTTCGTTACATTTTTTGGCATAATTTCTCCAAGAGTCACGCAAACTTTTCCGTCTCGAGTGCGTGTGTGTGCGAGTGTGTGTGAGTGTGTGTGAGTTTGTTTGTCACGCATAAAACGCTGACAGCAAGGCAAACAGATGGCTATTAAAAGCAAACACACGTAAAAAACTAAAACCGAGTCGAGCCTAAAAGTATGCAGCAGCAAAGTCGTGCAAGGACGCACACAATTATGTGAGCATATGAGTGTGACTCTGTGTGTGTGTGTGTGTGGCTGTGCAAAATAAAAAGCAAAGGATTTGCACAAACCAAACAGCAGAAGCCACAAATGATGATCACCATTTGCCAGATGATGATAATGATGATGGCGTTGGCGTTGGCGTTGACGTTGGCGTTGGTGACGTGTGCAAAGAAAGTAAAGAAAAATGACAGAAGCAGGCAACAAAATATTTCCTGTCTGCTCTTTAAGATTTCCTAGACACAGTCACTCGCACATTGATACACTCACACATGCTGAAATTAAAAGCGCGTTGCATGTCAGCGACCCTCGCCACTCCGCTCCTCCCCCTCCACCCTCCTCCGACCAACTGTCTGCTGCTTAGGCTTCGCTTATGTGACGAGCATAGAAAAAGTTTGCGCCTCGCATGAAAATGATGCCAGCACACGCATCATCGTCTCCCTCTAGGTGTGCGTGTGTTTGTGTGTGTGTGACTGCGTGTGTGTGTGTGTGTGAGTGTGCGTTGTTGGTAAGCACATCATTTTTGCCTGCTGCTGTTGCTGCCTTTTGATATTCCCTTTTTATACTTTTTGCGCAATTTAGCGCGCCATCAAAATGAAGTAGAAGTTGACTGTTGACTGTTTGCCGGTTTGCCAATGGCAAAAGTTCTCTTTTTTTTCACTCAAACCCCACCCCCCCTTCCATGCCAAACACGCTCGCAGTATTTGCCTTGCCATTTGGCTGCTGGCTCAGTCCTTAGACTGTCGTTAAACTTTCAGCACCACGAAATTTAGTGTACAACATTTTTGCATATATGCAAAAATTGCAACTATTTTTTGAGCTGACATTTCACTTGTGACATAATTAACAGTTAATATGTTGTCTAGACTATAACTCCTCTGTTTTATGTGCCGCAATTTAAATTTATTAACCCTCGCAAATATGCAAGCTCGAGATATTTTTCAAAGGACACACGACCGCACTACCAGTTTTGCATAAAAACTATGCGGACGAGAAACCTTTTCTTTTATGTGTGCATTCCCGATACTAAAAGCTCGGCTAGATCATAAATTATACGCGTATACGTATACTTAACGCATATATATAAATATATATAGCCTCTTGTATATAAATATATGTGTTGTATAAGTCAGTAAATGGTTGCTGAGGCAACTTTCAATATTGCATATAAATAAAGTAATTTTCTCACTAATACCATAGAGTAGCATACTCGTATAATAAAAAAAAAAAAAAATAAAACGTAGAAAATAGAAAGTAGGAAGAGCGTCGCACAAACTAAAGCCAAAACTTGGGGCAACAATTTGGCAAACAGGAAAAAGTTTCACACACTTTTCTTTGCTTTCCATGGCAAAAATCGAAGCGTAATCAAAGCGGTCAAATACAAACAAATTCTTAAGCCCCAACTAAGTAACTGTGTGTGTTTGTGCGTGTGTGCCACACACACACACACACATAAAGACGTATAGAGTGTGTGTTAGTGGTGTGTAGTGGCAGGCAGCAGTGTGTGGTGTGGCGCGTGTGCGGCACAACCGGAAACGACAGCCAGTTACGTGACTTTTATATTTTCAACGCATTTTTGCTGAGGCCAAAGGCAGCAAAGTCTTTGCATACGTATTGAAAGGATTTTCATGAATAGAGCGAACTTCTGGGGTTCAGGCAGGGGGGGTGGATTTGTGGCAATGGAGAGCTGTGATATGCTCGTTAAAAGTAGACCCCATGAATCTGACGACTTTGTCAAAAGCCAAAGCAGAAGGTCAGTATTGCACCTGTACCTATTTCAGCTCGATGTTGATGCGCAGACATGCGCTGAAAGCAAAAATATTAGCCAACGCGACCGCAGCGAAGGAGACAAAAGATCAATTTGGAAATCAACAGCTTGCGCGGATGCGAGCTAATTAACTTAAAATCGAAGAGATGCGATGTGAACAATAACGAAAAAAGCAGAAAAAAACGCGAGCAAGCAAACGAACAAGCAGCGTGAAAGGAAACACGATTCAAACGGCGGCTAATTAAAAAATGTACGATATCAGCAGGGACAACAAAGCTGGCGTTAGCTACCATCTCAATTAGGGCAAATTGGCGTGTCATTAATGTCAATTGGTTGGCGGCGTGGTTGGTGGAAGTGCTGCCGCGGAGCTGGAGTAAAGTGTGGCAAATGACAATGAATAGGCAAATGGCAACAACAAAATTAGCGCATGACTTTCACGCGTAAAATTGAAAATCATTGCTGCAACACCTGCCACTTGAGGCAAGCGACTCACTCGCTCTCTGTCTCACCCTCTCTCGCTCACACTCTCTCAGGTGGCCGCAACCCGCGCGCTCGCTTAGCTCGCTCGAACACGAAAAGCATTACGTGATTTTCGTTTATGATTTCTGCTTACTTCTTAAGCACTTCCGTTTCCGCCGCAATGAGCACGGCAAGCTGCCGCCATTTTGACTGCATAACACTCACACACACACAAAGAGTCGCAGACGCATACAAATATATATATATATATATACAGTAACACATATATAGAGAGTTGCCCTTGTCTTTGCCATAAAAATGAATATTTATGCTACACATTTAGGAGACATAAACATGCTGATATATAAGTATTATATATGCATGGCCATGGTCTCAACTTGTAGCTGTAAGAGTACTACATAAGTGCGCTCACACACACACACACACACACACATGCAAACGTATGTTGTTGTATGTACATGAACCTATAACATACAGTTGGCATGCATCAAATCGCATCGATTATTGTGTGTGTATGTGGAGCAGCATTGCCAGAATCTCTGGGGCTTTAGCACGTGGCTCTGCGTCATTTGTCATGGACAACAGCAGCAGCAGCAGCAACAGCAGCATTCGAGGGTATGGTGATTTATCATATTTACTATAGATATATAGAGCAATAGAGAATAGAGGACCAAAGCGGATGTAGACGTAGATAGTGTGGGGAGCACGGTGCAAGCAACACAGGTGCAAGAGTTCAGAATCCTAACGCAATTTGTTGCATGGCTGTCGAGCAGCGTTTTATGGCAGCACTAGAAACAAGTGCGAGCAGCTACAGGGCCAAAAGCAGGACAACTTTGCTAGTCTCTGTCCAGTCTCGAAATTGAGAGGAAAGAGTACGGTGAAAGAAAGGTCCTTGTACATACAAACTAAGTAAATGGGTAAGCGCGTCTCTCTCACTCTGTGTGTACGGATAGTTAACAAGGGTATGGTTGTATTATGTAAGTGCAAACTCTTATTTAAGTGCTTTGCATAATATTTAAAAGCGGTAAAGATAGTGCAGCTTATCCATGTTAGCCAGATGCTCATAATTCCACGTTGTCAACTATATATGCATTAGAAGCTCTTCTCTGCGTTTACATGTTTTCGATGGTTTTCACATAAAGTTTTCGGCAAGCAAATTGCCACACTAAACCGAATATGTAGAGCCCTAAGCTAAGCTACACAAGTGCCGTAGTTAAATGCTTAAAATTAGTAAAAAGCAACAGCTCAAAACACTATTATACTCTTAATATAATATTTGCATTAAATCTGTTTTATGTGTGTCATCAATTTATGTTAAACACGACCAATCAGCGTCATTAAACTATTTAGATAAAAGCGAGTAAATCAGCATTTATTATGAGATTTTGAATATATAAAAAAAAAAAAAAAACCAACACATTTAATGTTAACACATTTCATCTCTCTCAAAAACCGCAGCCTTTCATCTCGACACATATCGAAAAGCTTTTCAGTCTTTCGTAGAACGAGAAACCAGCGCTAATCACCACCCGCCCACTTCCATATGTATGTGTATTTAGCAACACAACCACGCCCCGTATCATATGCGAACGAGCCAGTTGAATTTAGAAACCAAATAATAATGTTGCTGTCATTTGGAATTCAGATTTCCTAATGAAATGCCATTTTAGAATTGATTTAACTTCTCAGCTGAAACTATAAATCTGTACGCACATAAAACACATGGGAAAGTCATCGACAAACACACAGACAGAGAGACAGAGGGAGAGACAGACACAGTCGGAGCTGTGAGTTATACCCACAAATGCATTGGCATTAATAAAAATCAGCAAACAAATCGCATAAATTATTTATGAAAGATATTAGGTTGCCTCCGGCTACTTTGGCTGTTCTGCCTAATTTTCAAACGAAAAGCGCACATCAAACGCTTAATTGCGCACACAAAATGGCGGAGAGCAGCACATGACAGCATTTTCTGCTGCTTTCATAGCCCACAGCTATTTATGAAAGCAGCAAAAGCAAGAAAGAAAATTCATTTTGCCCGCACCGAAGAAATTAAGCCCCTACGCAATAAAAATGGAAGGATTTCGAAAATTCCAACAAATTAAATAAAATCAAACATTTTGGAAAGTCATCATTCGATTTATTTATAAGAGCAGCAAATTATGATAAACAAAAATTTGTATATATATTCAATATTTATTTGCTTCTAATAGTTAATTGGCATGCAAAATTTCCACCATGAAAACAATGTAAATTAGTTGAGATAAGAGCCAAGAAACGTTTCAAGGTATGGCCTAGCTACATTGGCCAAGTTAAGGGTATATAAAAAGCAGGCATGGTATAAATCAAACAAAATGAAAACGCCGCAGAAATAAGAAAACACATAAATAAGTGACTGTAATCGATGGATGATGGTACGAGCATAAGCCCCAATCCTCACTCTACAATTGCGTGCTGCCCTCTATATATGTATATATGCGAGTAGATGTGTGTGTGTGTGTGTGTAAAATAATATAGACGATTAAGCGCTTTGCGTGGCACACAGACGACAAGCGACACACAGCAGGAGGAGAAATAGCAACCGATAGAAAGAGAGAGAGAGAGAGAGAGAAAGAGAGCGAGAGAAAGAGAGAGCGAGTTAATGGAGAACGGGAAGAGGAAGGGGAAGGGGAACGGGAACGGGAAGGAGGGAATCAGTCAGTGAATGGCAATGTGTTTGCATATTGAGAGCTTGAAACGATTTGTGGCCTTTAATGTGCCTGCGTGGCGCAACATAAGTGAACGGTAAATGTAACTGTAATGCTCATGTATAACTGTGTTAGTGTGCGTCTCTGCGCCGATGTCTGTGTGTGTGTGTGTGTGTTCTGGAGTGTGCGTAATTTGATCGCCAGGCATGCTAAAATGGCAAAGCTTTTCATTCCTTCCGCATACTCAGGCAGCTTCTCGCCGCTGCTTATTTATTTATTTGCTACTTGAGTGTTTGCTTAAGTGTGTGCCTGTGTGTGTGCGTGTGTGTGTGTGTGCGAGAGTGTGTGCGTGTGTTGAGGTGCGCTTTAATCGAATCAATAATTCAATTTTCGGCATAATTTTGCGCTGATTTTGATTGATTCACACACATTGCAGCTGGCGCGTTTCGGGACGCGCGGCAAAAGCGTCGTATACGCAATGCGCCAGCGGAACATAAAGTATCGTGTGACACTTTTCTTGTCAACTCGAATCATTTTCTAAAGCTGAGAGAGCATGCAAGAGGATGTGTGTGTGTGTGTGTGTGGGTGGCCACAAAAAATGTGTTTGCTTAATTTGATCGATGTCTTTGTGGTTGTTGCTGTCAAGCGCCGCCCAAAAAAGTAGGCAATGCTTTTTGTGTGTGATGGCGCTTGTTAGACTAAGGCGACAGCAGCTACATCAAAGCACATTAGTTTGTATGGCACACAAATTGGTTAGGCAGGCACTTTACACACCAGTACACACACACTCACACACTCACACACTCACACACACTCATACACCTACCTACATGCATACATATAGAGCGAACGAACGTTTGTATGTATGTGTATGTGTACTATCAGTAGCTAAATCTGCCGTGCGCTCCATTTTTCGCTGGCTGTGAAACAAAAGCTGACGAATACAACGGCGGCTAAAGTGGGCTAACGTTGAGTGTGCAAAGCACCCAAAAAGCAACGTGTCGCTGTGGGGCATTGCAGAAGCTGACAGGTGAGGGCGGCGTTAGATAGCGCCTGATATGTCGGGGCTGGCTTTGATGGCGGCACTTTTTGTCTATGCTCAATCAAGGCTGAAGTCCTTGTGACTCCAGGCCAAGCATCCTTTTGCAGCTCGTTGCCGTTGATGCCCCTGCTGTTTGCTGTTCCATGTTGCTATTGCTATTGCTATCATGTTGTACATTCAACCGGCGGGCACTTTAGCATCTTTGACATATGACAAAAGCAACAATGTGCAACAACATCTCGCCAATCGTGAGGCCATTGTGCGAGGGGCCAGCGCTAAGCTCATTAGACATCGGCGCCATTTGCTTAATTACAATACTAGGAATTCTTCAAGTTGAAGCTCAAAACCAACCGGGTTGCCATGACAGCAGCGGCAGCAGCCACGCCTATTAATTATAATTTAAAGATACGCTACACCAATCTTAAGCAAATTATTTAAATTTAACGAGCAAAACTTTTCGACGCAACTTCCTTTTTCAGCCATAATTGCAAAATCAATGGAATTGAGTTGAAATAATTACGCAAAAGTTTGTAGGCTCTGCACATCTGCTAATTGGAATATTTATTTTTAGATCAAATTAGAAAAGATGCCGAGACGGTGCAGCATACATAAATAATTAATAGTTCAAAATGGGCACTCGAAAGTGAAGTGCCATTCAATCAGCTGGAGCCAAGCCAGCTGATGCTTTGCAAAGCGAAAGCAAACCATTTAATATATATCTGACAACAAAAGCTGCAAACAAACTGTGAGAGAGCAGCGCTATTGGCAAATAAAAATCGATTTTACTTTGTCGCTTTGGCATTGCTTTAGCAGCAGTGGCAACAACAACAAAAAACAGCAACAACGAGAGCAGAGAACAGAGAACAGAAGCGCCGACAGAAGTATCGACGGGAACAAATAAAATAAAAGACACATAACACAGGCATTGAGACAGATTGAAAGACAAAGCTAATAAAAAAAGGCAGCGATAGCAAAAGATGCCAGCAACAGACGCAGCAGCAGCAGCCACCAAGGAGCTGCAGGATATCAGGCAGACAGCGACACACCGAGGCTGTTTGGAGAAAAGTCGTTGCTATTTGATGTTGTGTTAAAGCGTTGCGTCCTGTTTGTTATGGCCAAAGACAGACAGACACAGCTTCTCTCCACACAAGCCAGCCACACTGGCAAAGGTCATGGAATTTATTTATTAGCGATTGCCGATAAAACGGCTCACAAATATATTAACTAATTGACAGTGACCGGTGAACAGCAGTCGACTTACTCAGCTGCTTGTAAATGTCAACTTGCCAAGTGCGGCGCATTAGCAAGTGATCAACGAATGTTAATGAAATGGACGACTGACCGACCCTTCGAATCGTGTGCGATTTGCCATCAGAATAAGACTAATGATCAACCACTACTGCCATTGAGACAAATTGACAATAGATTCGTTGATGAGATGAACTGAATGAAAGCAGTGAGCTCAGAATAAGTCATTAGTATCGAGTTCTCGTTGGCATTTACATATATTGATTATACAGCTAACAACTGTGTAATTGATGATGATGGTAATTTACATACGATTCGATGGCCAGTCTCAGTCTACAAACTACAATTATTTTCAATATTTAGATGCAGAAATCACACTAATTGCCGTCTGAATCTCAACTCCCAGCTGGCCTCATGGAGAGTTGGGTGTATTTGTGTTATGCATATGCTTGTTAACGGCCAAACGTGGGCAGATTCATCAAGGTGCACGGACTTTGTCAATGTGTGTGTGGGGCGAGAGCCACCAAAAGTTGAGTCTACAAAGGATTTGCCAGAGTACGAGCGAGCGAGTGTGATTGTGAGTGTGTGTGTGTGTGTTTAACGCGAGTGCTTTTGTCTGGTGCAAAATTTGAGCCGACGAGCGAGTGCCATGTTTCAAAGGCTTATGAACTGTTGCCAGCCACGCCCACCTAGGCTCGAGCACTAGGTAAATAGCGGCGTGTACAAAGAGACCCAGCGAGCGTGTAGCGCTTGTGAGGGAGGCTGTAGTTTAATGTACGCAGCGAGTGCGCTTGGGCGTAGCCAGCTTTAGGTATTATAAATCAAAGCAGCCATTTCAGCCATTTTGCCTATGTAAAATTAGTTGCGTAAATCCCAACACGAGAACGCACTTGACTCAACCGTCTAAACGTGCAACAGTCGCAGCAGCATCAACAGTGGCAGCAGCAGCAGCAGCGGTAGCAACAAATTAAGCAAAAAGCTAAAAGTTATATAACTAAGCGGAAGAGAGAAATGAAACAGAAAATGAGAGCAGCTTAAATGGTAGTCGGCTTCATCAACTAGTGCCTAACGCTACGCTCGCTGTGTGTGTGTGTGAGTGTGTAATAAAGCAGCACTAACACATGTCCTTACTCTCCTATACACACACACTAACTAACACACACACACGTGTCAACTGTCAGGGCTGACGGTGTCGCCACGTCTTTTGGGAAATTAAAGCGTGTGGAGCAAAAAGTGCCTGGCTTCATGTTAATTTTCATTAAAATTATATTAACTTGTAACGTGGCTGCTGGCTGTAACGTGGCAAAGGACATAGGACACAGGACACACAGCACGCAGGACGAAGGACACAAGACTCAGCGGGATCCAGGCTGGCGACAAATTTTTTAGTGTCCTTGCAAGTTTATCTGGCAACAGCGAGCGAGCGCGTGTGAGTGTGTGTGTGAGTGTGTGTGAGTGTGTGTTGTTGTGTTTGTCGTATATGCTCGTTCATGTGCATGCGAGTGCAAATCCTGCGGGACACTTAAAATATTTAAATGCGCAAAATAATAAATTAGCAATTTTCCAAACTAAACGCAGCACAAAACTTCGCCACACACTCTGACTGCCCCACGATTTTGTCGCTCACTGCTTTTGGGGTTAGCCAAACAGCTGCTGACCCCGACTTCCCAGCTCCGACTCCGACTCCGACTACGACTGCGACAACGGCTTCAGCTTCGGCTTCGGTTCCATATCCATGTCTATGTGCTGCCTTTGCCGTAGTGGCTTTTATGCTCTTGTTTAAACACGTTCTTTGACTCTGCTCGCTTTCCCTTTCACTCGATGGCATTCGGAGACCCTTAACTGGGTCAACCGGACAATTATTCCCGTGACAATTAGTAAATACTAAAGCCATTTGCTAAATAATGAAAGTGAATTTCGTTTAACTTATTTAGCGTGTGAGCGAGTGAGAATCGGGATTATGCAACTTGTAGTTATGGAATATGGAGTATGGAATTGAACTAAAAACCGTTTGAATTGGCAAACATAGACTGTGGGGAACAGAGTTAAATATTTCATATTGCAAGTGGCGTTTGGCGCTTAGCCCATCTGTCATAATTGTTATTGTCAGCAGGCGCATAACATTTACGCTGGCTAACTCGTATGGCTTTAATAATGTCGTCGTCCTAGGTGTTTGTTTGATGGCGATGACTAACGTGCACTTTATGAGTCCTCTGTTGGCTATGGCCATTTATTATGTTGGCATATAAACAATATTTTATTTAACATCATTGTCAGCGTGTCCATGTGAGTTCCATTCTCTCTGTGTGTATGTGTGTGTGTCAGTAGAAAAGAAGACTATAAAAATTGTCAGCTTGGCTTCTGTGCCTTGGTGCGGACTCTGAGCACTGCGCTGTGAATTATTTCACGCTTTGCTTTATTATAAAACACTTTTATGTTTATGTCTTCATATAACCCAAACATTTTGAGTGTCGTTGCACACACGAGCACACACACACACATATACACACATACACATTATATATATGAGCACCGCAGCTTCCGTTTCCGTTGCGACATGCGGCATTGTTTGTGCCAAACGCTTGACTTGCCCTTGCCACACACACACACACACATACACGAATACACACAAATACACACTTTTCATTGCTCTTCCCGTTCGTGCTGTAAACATAAATTTGATGCGGCCAACACATGAAGCATTTTGTGGCAGCCGCGTGACAATAAAGCGCATCATAATAACAACTCAACACACACACACAGAATGTAGCAAAATCAATGGTCGAGTCTCGAGGCTGAGAGACGTGGGCAAAACGCTTAAACAATGCCGAAGTAACGATGCATTTAACAGGCCTAGATCCAATACACAGGCGACATGTGTGTGTGTGTTTAATGGAAAGAGAGAGGGAGAGAGAGAAAGA
Organism: Drosophila siamana; assembly: GCA_035047445.1. Taxonomy (NCBI): domain Eukaryota; kingdom Metazoa; phylum Arthropoda; class Insecta; order Diptera; family Drosophilidae; genus Drosophila; species Drosophila siamana. The sequence continues at coordinate 7,418,528 of JAWNPP010000004.1, read as the reverse complement.
GGTGGGTGGGGAGGGGAAGAATGCGAATGCGAGGCTAAAGGGCATGTGGCCATAAAAAACGCGCGTCAGTTAATTAAAACAAAACATTTTCAATTAAAAACGGAAGGCATAGCTAGCGGGGCCAGAGCCACAGCAGCTGCAACTGCTGATGCAATAGATACACACACACACACACACACACACACATCCGGAGATTTGAACAGAACGTTTCATAGCTCGCAAGTTTTGCTTGTAATTGCAACAAAAAAGGTGCAGCATACTTATGTGGGGGCAACGACAGCAACAGCTGCAAAACCGTTCGCATAGGTATGTATGTGTTCTTGTTTGTGTGTGTGTGTGCGGGTGTGTGTGTGTGTGCGTTGATGTGTGTGCATGCATGCAATGGCGAGAGTTATTGTCATTGCAGCTGTTGCTCATGCTGATGTGATTGTTTTTATTATAGTTGTTTTCACAGCACGATGTCAGCAGGCAGCAGCCTCATGAATATATTTAAATAAAAACACATAATGTGCTCCCTTCCTTCCCACCGAACCCCGACCACTGCTCGCACAAGCGCGACAAATTTAAAGTGCTCTCGCAGCTAATTTATGGCTATTTAAAATGGCATTTTTAACAGCGAGAGGAAACATTCATAATTTGTTCAAACCAAAATGTATTTAAATCAATTTTACTCTTGCAATAATTTCATCTCGTTTTGATAACGTATTTTTGTTTAATAATAAATTTGCCAAATTAATTTAAAATATTTGCGCAACTCCACATCCGAGTGATGCTTAAATCATTTTCTGCTTATTATTATTCATTTACGTGCGTTTGTGTTTAAGTGAAGACACACTATGAAAGACTCAAATTAATTTTGTGATTTTGTAGAAAGTTCCGCAGCTCGTAACACGAACCACAATTCAAATCCAAGCCGAAACCGAGACAATCAATCAATCAGTGGAAACAATCAACATGATTAACTCGTGTCCATTTTAATTAGGCACACACACATTCTCTCACTCACAACCACAATTTCAGGTTCTGCATTTGAGCGTGAAAAAGTTGTTAGCACGTTGTCCGCAGATCACAGACAATTGTTTAGGTTCGAGGCATTTCGCTTTGTGTCGTGTGAGTAGCTTAGATTAATGGCCTCGTCAGTCCACCCGCAAAAAGTGGACCATGTCCAGGGCCACGTGCGCCTGCCGCTTATCAGTTGCCGGGAAGGACACAGGGGACTTTGCCTTTAGCCAGACGAAACAGTTGACTATATTTGGCTACACGTGTCTATCTATCTCTGAACATGTATGTTTGTGTATGTTGTGTATTATTATTGTGTATTGTGTAAACTCATAATTTCTCAGCGTTGCGTTTGTCAGACAAAAGCAGCCAGAAATAACCGCAAGCCTCAAAGTTGCGGTCGGATGCATATTATAAAAATAAAAAGACATAAATAGCGTCTAAGTGCGCCGTATATAAACCACCGAGACACAGACAATCAACCCCCCCCCCCCCCCCCCTCTTAATGCCAACACTCCCGCAATCTTCAGCACATTTCTAGCCCCAAAAAAAACCCCAATCGCAGTCGCAGTCGCAGTCGCAGTAGCGGTTGGCTGTCTGTGTGGAAGACGCAGACAAATTATGGACAAATTACGTCGACCTGGAAATGAGCAACGGCCATGTCGCGGCCATGGAGCTGCTCTGGCTCATTATATGCGCTGCGATAGATGCGCCCTTATTGTCGCAAGGACCGCCCATCCGTCGTCCTCTTCGTCCTCTCGCCCTTCCGCCCAACTCCATGGCGCACTGGCTGCCATTCTGCCCCTCCTCCCTCCCCCGCTCGCCACATCGTGGCGTGCGTTTGGCGTTTGTCGACTGTTTGGCTTTCGCTTTGGCTTTAGCGTTGGCCTGGCTATATTTAAACCAGCGAGAAGGAAGTCAGCACCAGGACTTTTGCTGAGGCGGCTGGTTTAAGCGTTTTTTTCCCTACCATTTGTATGCGTGTGTGTGTGTGTGTCTATGAGAATACGCGCACATAATACATATATATATATATATATATATGTACATATATGTGTTAGCTTTTTTGCCACGCTACTTCCGGTCGTTTGTCGCCATTTTTATAATACGGTCCTACGCTTGCGGCAAGTTGTTGATTTCTCCTCCTCGTCCTCGCCTCGCCGCGCGTTCCTCTCTCGACTAGGCGTTGTATTTTTTTTTTAATTTAACAGCATTGCAAATATTTAGGTCGCTGCCACGCTCGATATTAAAAATGCAAGTTAAAACACATTTCTTTGGCCCAACTCGAAATAAAAACAAAACAAAAAAAAAAAAACGAAACAACAGCCAGCACAATAAATATACTACAAAATTTGGAACGTAAGGATATTTGCCCTTTTTTTCATTTTGTGTGCAATGGTTTTTTGTTTTGGTTTTTTTTTTTTTGGACCGCAGTTCAGCTGAGCGTAGAGCTACAATGAATGTGGGCGTGGCCAGTGGTAGGCAGCTGGCGGCAACGGATAAGCCTCGTCGGCCTCTTGCCGGAAATTGAGGGTGCACAGCTGAAAAGGAGAGCAAATGGAAATTGTTTCAACTGCTGCTGCTGCTGCTGCAGCTGCAGGTGCAACATTGCAGTTTGCCCCGTTTCATTTCAGCAAAATGCTTAAGTTGAGGCGCTGTAAATATAGTTCATGAAACATTCAAGGGCCGGCCTTTTAAAATAATGCTTAAAACCGAATGCTGCAGGCGGCTGCAAAGTGGATGCCCAATGGATGTGCATAAAAACAAGAGATGAATGTGTTGGTGTAGGTGGAGTGATCCCAACCCAGTTCCTTAGGCACTTTGAAAGTACTCAATTTGTGTGGGCAAACAATTGTCGCACTAATAACAATATGAATAATAAATACCAATCAATACACATTTATCTAGGCTATTATCGATAACTGTCAGAGACTTCAGAAAGTTAAAGCTCGAAAACAGAGCCAACCGCATGCAAATGAAATAAAACTGCGGAAATGCTAAAAGGAAAACCTCAACAAGACAACGTCACGAGCACGAAAAAAGCAAATGACAAATCGCAACATTTGTCAGTTTCAAAAAGCATGTCAAGCGACTAAATTACCTTTGTATTCCCCTAGTCTGTCTCTCTGTCTGTCTGTCCGACTGCCAATCTATCAGAGAATGCATGTGTGTGAGTGTGTGCTTATTGATTTCGCTATTTTTCAAAACTTTCCTTGGCTTTTCTATGCAGTTACGTTATAGTATTCCTTTTTTTTTTTTTGCTGTCATGTTGCTGACTCTTGCATTGTTATAAAATTCAACCGCAATTCATTTGAATTCAATTGTCAAACGGCCAACAACAATAGCACAACTAAGCGTGAGGGTGTATCTATGTGTGTGTGTGTGTGTGTGTCTATAGAAGCAGCTGCTTCGGCCACAGAGCTAGAACTCGAACCAGAACTATAACCAGCTCCTTGCAATCGCTAGGTAAAAGGGTCTTGCATTATGCATTTTGCTAGCAAATTTAATGTGATTTAGACGATGGGACAGACATATGGGAATCGAAAGAGATGGCAGCACATCCAGAGTCAAAATGCTCGAGGGGTCATGAACTAAGTTTATTGTGCACATTTAAATGAAATTGCTGCGCTCAATTTATGCGCTAAACGCCACAAGGCAATTCACAGGCAGGCAGGCAGACAGACAGACAGACAGAAAGGCAGGCAGGCAGCGGGCACTCACAGATATTCAGGAAGATTCACAGAACATTCACAGTACATTCGCAGGCGAGCAGACAAAATGACTTTACAGCAAAAGAGTAAAAACTATCATATTCATCGCATAACAAAACGAATAGCAAGAACATTCCAACCCAATTCGACTGCACTCACTGCTTATTCACTTCTATTCGCTGGGCTCTCGTTTTTTCTCTCTCGTTTTTTATTCGTTCGTTATTGTTAGGCAGCGCACACGGAGCAATAGTTTTATGAATATCGTTTTTGTTGCCACACTTCTTTTTGTTGTTGTTGTTGTTGCTGTTAGTCTGTTTGGCTGAAATGTGTGCATATTGTTGGCATAATTGAATGCTTTTTGTTGCTGCTCAACATTGGCCAAGTTTTTGCAACGTGTTCGTAGTCTAATGTGTCATTTGTTGACTGTTTAATATGCAACTAGCAATGGGTTCACTGACTAGCAAATGGTTAAAACTTGGCCCAGCAAAAACACTTGTAAATAAACGCAAAATCGTATAGTATAGCTTTACGTATTGTTTTTTGAAGCGACTAATCAACTGGTTTTAATTTCGCCAATTTGACTTTTAAGTATGCACAGCAAAAGACGTTACAAAATATTCTCGTGAATCTTGAAATGACAGCGCGCTTCATTATATCTTGTTGGAAACTTAAAATGAACTGTTAATCGCCTCAGTGCTTTAGATTATCTGCAATATATTTTGCGGCTTGGGCTTAACTTTTGCCTTGCTGCGACTACACGCTCGTACTACTGTCAAATAGCACTAGTTAGCAACTAACAACTACTTAGCCCAAGTTCGCTCCTCAACGCAATCTCTCGCTCTCAATAAACACTTGCACAGCTCTTAATTACCCAATGCAAACTTAGTCAACGCAACTTGCCAAAGGGAGTTCGGTGGCTGGGGCAATGATTGCGTGGGAGGCATGGAGCGAGGAAGAACTAGGAAGCCGTGTCTCCATCTGGCGCTTGATCCCAGTTGGCATTTGCTTTGAGTGGGCTTGGGAAACTTGAGGTTGCGACGTGGCAGTCGCTGGAATGTCATGCAAGTTTGTCAGCTTGTTGGCAGCGGGCGCGGGAGGGGATTGGAGTGGGGGTGGGGGTGATGGGAGCTGCGTGTTAAACAAAAAACGTGGAGAAACTTTCGAGTCAAAGTTTTCATGACTCCTTTGTCAATTACCTGTAGTCGGGAGATGACGACGACGTAGTTGTAGTTGTTAGCCTGTTAGACGTTTAGAACCGCCAGACATGCCTGGCAAGAGTTGATACAGCGTCGTGTTGTGTAACAACAATATGAACCTATTGACATTTCGATTGCGTATGGCTGGAATAACTTCATATGGGGCATGTTTACATGGCACGTGCTGCAGGCTGCTTCACATGAGTTGAGTTTTCCCAGCCACACACACACACACACGCACACACACACTCACACACGTACTCACTCACTCAATTAATGTGGTGTGCGAAAAGTTTTAGCTATTCATTTGCTTAGAAGAGGCACATCAGCCTCAGCAAGCACAGCAGGCACAAGAGCAGCCACAGCTACAGCCACATCAGCTTGTATATAATTTACGAGCCAACTGTGTGATGCCCGGACAGAGCTAATCTATCATTATTGATTGGCATCAGGGTTTCCTTTCCTTTTTCGCTCGGCGGCTTCGCCCAGCCCTCTCATTCTCTCTGCTGCCTGCTCTATGTGGCATTATGTAATAGCTGGCCAAATGAATGGCCATTTATTTATACCCTAATCCCCAAACGCTCAGGCGTTGCATAACACCAAGCGTCCGCTCGCTCGCTTGTCAGCGAAAAAAACACTGTACTAACCAGATGAACTTCTGTATTTCTCTTTTCTAATTGCAGGTGCGCGCATTCATGTACATTTTGAGGCACTGTGGTAACATGACAGAAGGATTTGAAATTAAATTTTAAGCAGTAACAGAATGAGAGCAGCGTTAAAAGCCGCTCAAAATGTGCAACACGTGCGCGTTTTATTTTAAATATTTATAAACAAACATCTACTTACACTCACACACTCATGCCACGCCCCCACACTGACACCGGCGAGTGATGAGTGTGTGTGTGTGTGCGGCAGAGAAGCACCACTAAAGTTACTTGGTCGCCTCGTCAAATTCTATTAAAAATTCATCTTAACGGTTATGTGTTTTGACAAAAAAAAATAAATAAATACAAAAAAACAGAAGCACAAAAAAAAAACAACCAAAAACAAACAAATAAGCACAACGCAAAGAAGTTACAAAAACAACAACAGCAGCAGCAGCAGCATCAGTAAGAACATCAGCAACAGCAACAGCAGCTGAAAAAGGGCGACTGTTTGTAAATATTAAAATGAATTTATGTGCAGCGCAAAAGTTTTTAATTAAGTGAAAAAATTAAAGCAAAAACAAAAAAGGATTGAAGCACGCGTACAACAACAACAACAGGACATAAATAAATGAATAAAACAGCGAGAGTGGAAATTGTCACCAACACACAGGCACACATACGTGTGCAATAAGCCACCAAATCATTTGGCCTCTGTGCATGGACGACACGAGTGTGAATGTCTGAGTTGTGAGTGTGAGGTGCGTGTGTACAAACTCGTCGTATCTGAAATGATGTTTGCACAAAGTGAGGCAAATGTATTTGCATTTTTTATGCCCATGTAGCTGCTCCACCTGCAAAAGTACTGCACACACACACATTGCTACCGAGTTTACGTGTAGCGATTGAATTTTTGCCATTGGACGAGAGAGAAAATTACAAACGCCAAAAGGACCAACATGAAGGATTCACGGAAATTCAAACCATTGCCCCTGTTCCTCATTATTGTCATCCTGCAACTAACTGGGATCGAGACTCACGAGCACAGCGACGGATACAAGCCAGGTGAGCAGTCATAAAATTATTGCTATTATATTCGCATAATTGTTCATATTTTTATATATACGGGGTATAGACTTTCCTTGTCGCCATTTGATGTATCGATTTAATTAAAATTATTAATTAAAATTGCTATATGGCTATGCTATGGCTATAGGTTATACACTTGTGTGGCCAATAATTGAGTATATATATTTTTTGATCTATATTTGAGCCTCGAATTAACCTCGAATCCGCTCGAGTGCAGCATATTAATTTTATGTTTGACGTGCTCAAGATTTTTATTATTTTTTATTGAAACTGACAAGAAACTCGTAAGCATTTAGCATATTAAATTTAATTCAGAAGCAAAGTCATTAAATTTTAATTGCTCATTTGAAACTTTTTTAAAGGCTTTTTCTCTGTATTTACTCGGGCAAAGAAGAAGCTGCGAAACTGCGGACCTGCATGAGTTTGATGAGCTTAAAACAGTATAAAGTACAATTTTCAAGTAATTAAAAAATATCAAAATACGCTGCAACAACTTAATAAATTCAATTTGAAAATTACAAAATGTGTGTATATTAAATGCTGGCAAGTCTCAATGTATTTATTCAGTTTCCTTAAGTTGAAGCAAAACGTTTTGCGTGTGCGAATTATTATTTTATTGCAAATTCCGGTGTAATCAGATAACATAATCCGTGTATTTTTGTTACATTTTTTTCGATTCAATTTCCGTGCATTTATTTTAATTGCACAGTGGAAATAACATTCGTTCATTTATCTTTCATGAGCAATTTCTCATTTAAAAAATTCTCCGCATTGTTCGGTGAGAAGCAGCAACAACAAAAATGCACTAAATTGTTGGCGGTTTATTTAAATGCAGCATTCAACTACGATTTTACATTTTACATTCGCTTTTTTTGTTTATTTTCGTGGAGTGGTTTGGGAAGCAAGCCAATGTGAGCCAAACAATTTTTATGGTCTGCATTCAAAAATGCGGTAATCATTTTTTGTTCACTTTTGTTCGTAAATGAACAAAAGTTGAACCGTTGCAGAGACCCAAAAATGTTAAATTAATAAATATAAAATTATGCAATTTACACAACTTCATTATTAACTTTTTGCGCCACGGGCGACATGTGCGCAAAGCTTGTTTATTGCTCTTCTTGTTGTTATTGGCTCTTCGTCATTCGTTTTTTTTTTCCCATTCGTTGCTGTAGTCACACAAATCCAAAACGTCACCTGCGTCACCTGCTTCATTGGGCGCCCCATTTAGCGCGGTCTGGCCTTGCCACGCCCAGTCCCTGCGGTGGCTACTTTGCCGGGCTGCTTAAAAAATGCATAAATTCTCATTTTTATGTGTCTGCGTTGGACTGCTGCTGCTGCTGCTGCTGTTGATGTAGTTGCTGTTGCCGCCACTGCCACACTTACAGCCATTGCTGATTATCCCCAGAGTGCTATATAAAAAATTTGTGTTCGCATTTTGTTGTTGATCTCTTATTTTCGTTGCATGTTTAAAATTATTGCGCAGCTCACATTTTTCCATTTAACATGGGAATTTGTTTTCATAGCAAATTTAACGAAAATTGAGTTATATAAATATGTATATTTATATATATATATATAAATAGATTGCTGATAGCATCAATAGCATATAGTTACATTTATTACCATACATAAAAGCGTATTCAACCGACTGATTGGTAATCAACGCACAAAATTATGCAGCTTATATCAATACTTTTGGGATCAATGCGAAAATGTTGCATATTTGTGGTCTTCCAATTTGGGCATCTCGAAAAAAGTGCTTTAATTTAATTACAAAATACTCGTTGCGTTGTGGCGCTTACATAATAATTAGTAAAATAAATTTCACCTAAATACACAGGACAAAACGTGAAGAGCGCAACGGCAACGGCGCAATGTAAACACAGCACAGCACAGCACAGCGATGTCCTGGGAGAACGCTGGTGGTACCTTTGCAAAAAGGTGTACCAAATGGCCACGTCAAATGCACGTTCAAACAGCACTTAGAGTTTGCTTTAAGTCCGCCTCGTGGCCATTTCCAGCTACCCTCGGTGCCCAGCTTCGCAGCCATCTCGTTGGCAAATTATTTTCCATCATTTTTCACGCAAAAAGCACAAAATTTTTGCGTCGCTCTCACACGACGTTGAGTAGCAGCAGCAAAAGGTGGAAGGGGGGGTCGACATAGACACAGTGTTCTTGTCAACAGGCCACGTTCGTGTCCATGTCCGCGTCCGTGTCCGGGTCTGTGTCTGTGTCCGTGTCGGTGTGACTGTTCGCAATGTTGCGCTCCATGGCTGGTCCCGGGCTGTCCACGAGACCAGCTGGTCTGGTTGTCTGCGCGGACCGAGGAGACACGCTCTAAATGAAATCTAATTAAAGTGCGCTAAACGTGCATCCTGCTCGCCGTTGCAGTTAAAGCGTGTGACATATTTAAACGTTTTTCTCTTTGCTGCCCAAAGGTAGAGTACAGCAATTTTATTTAATTTTTTCTTATGCCAAAACTCGAGTTAAATGAAAATGTTAAGAGCATTTGCCATATACACTTTATTTTTTTTTGGTGTGGAGACTTAAGCCGAAGTAAAAGAGTTGAGCGAGTTCATAGTTTTTACGCACATCCTACATCCTTTTAACAGGAATGATTGTCACAAATTGTAAAATTGCTACATGCATTGACCATCATCAATTGAAATGGTTTAGAGCTTAATAAAACAAACCCAATGCGCAGTCTATAGATTGAATGGAATGGAATTCAGTGCAGGAGTGAGCACCTGGGGCAGCTGGCATAACATGCGATTTCTAATTCAATTTCAGTGACAGCACATAAATAAAAGAAACATTTTGAAGCAGCAGCAGCAGCAGCAGCAGCAGCAGCCAAAAGCAAAGCAAACGAACCAAAAACTGTAAAAGCAATTCCTTGACAAAATAAAAGGCGCACAAATGTCACTTTTCCCAGGCCAACGAGAACGACAACCACAACTACAAAATGTTATGCTTCTACAACGTGAAGCATTGCGACGACGAATCGTTTACCAATTTTCTGACTGCTGCAAATCAAAAAGGAAGAAAAAGAATTGAAAAATAAAAAAAAAAACAAGAAACAGCAGAAGCAACCGAAAAACTTTTTAAATTAACTGAAAAAACAGAATATACATACACACATACACATAGTGAGAGAAATAGAGCGAGCAAAAGAGGGAGATAGAGTGAAAGAGAGACAGAGAGACAGAGAGACAGAGAGAGAGAGAGAGAGAGAGAGAGAGAGAGAGAGAGAGCAGCATGTGAACGCGACACGTTGTCGCTGGTGTTGGCATTTGGTTTGAGTATTTTAGAGGAAAGTGGAAAACTTTTAGTGGCATGTTTACAAAATAAACTTCAACTTGCAAAACGGCAAAAAAGAAAACCCGAAGGAAGCAGAAAAAATAAATAAGAAAAATGCTTATTGCGATGAAATAAAACAAAAAAAATAAACCAAAAAAAAAAGAAGCGAATTCTAAAAAGAAGATTATTATGTTGCGTTGTTGTTCGGGGGCAGCCCCATTATTATTGTATATAAGTAGCATAACAGCTATGACGACCATCAGCTGACACATATTTTCGGTGCACGGTATAACACACTCTCAACCACAAGCACACACGCACACACCCCCAGTTGTCCCCCCTCGCCCCCCACCCCAGCCGTCAACAGGCACTGCGAAAAGTTTTTGGCAACTTTTGTTTGGTTTGTTGTCATTGTGGCCCAAAAAAAGTTTTTTACGCCTTCGCTGCCGTTTCGTTTTTTGTGCTGACAGTTGGCAAACAAAGCATAATTTTTAATCTGAATCTGGCCATGCAAACATTGTTACATATGCCACCATACAAACCATTCACACACACACACACACAGACAGCGGCATACAGCGTGAGCCACACCTGTACATGGCTTTTAGCCTGATTGTTGATACTTGACAAAAAAAAAAAAAGAAAAAATTATGTTTATTTGGCTTTGGCCTCGATTTTCCAAAACAAATTTTGCAGCTCTGCAGATTGCGCATACGCAGCGTACACCGCCAGTTGACAGCTCTGCAAGCTAGCCGTCTTTCGCTTTCGTATTTTTTACGGTTCGCTTTCATTTTTTGGTTGTTTTGCCTCGACCATCGCAATACGTGACAATATCATCAGCTTTGCGCCTTTTCATCGACACTGTCGCTTGTAGTTTGTTGATTTTGCATATTATAGTTTCGAAGACTAGCGCACGTATTTCCAGAGTCTGTCACACATCAACGGGCATGAAGTGCAAATGCACCTAAGTAATACTTAGAGCTGCTCTGAATGCGCGTTCCAACTGAATTCGAAATAACTTTAAATTGGTGTGTCAAGCCAAAACTTATACCCACTATCAGAGTATGATGCGTGAATGGTTGAAAATAAATGGTTTTATTGAAAAACTCTTTAATTGTGAAATGAAGCCAATGACAGTTAATGACCTTCGGGCAACCATCAGCCATCCATCTGACAGTTATGGACTTGCCTTCAGGCCGAAGGCCATTTTGGGGTATATTAATATATAGTTTGTTTTGCGCGCTAGCACGAGTATTTGTTTTTGTGCAGCTGACATTTAATGACCACACACAACATGTTATTTGCGGTGCAGCATTTAAAAATCAAGTTCAACGTGTGCGCTGCACATTTGAATCGACAACAGCTGTTGCTGACAGCCAGACACAGACAGCAGACAACAGACCACAGACAACAGACAACAGACAATTGAGGCGGACCCCGAACCCGACCCAGACCCAGATCTAGAGACAGCGACAGCCACAGATCCCGCCTCAGACCCTGCTCAGCTGGAAATTAAAAAGCGCTCAAGCAGAACGAACCGGAACCGTATCCGATACGTTTCCGGCTGTTGTGCATTAATCAGCACACGACGTGCTGGATAGACGTTGTCAAAGCTTTTGGTATTTGCAAATTTCTTAACACGAAATTAGTCGCAATAAACAAGACCAACAAACAAGGCAAACACAACCCGTGCCGTGTAATGGGAAAGGCGGCAAAGGCAATGCTGGCAAAGTTAGCGTCTAATCGAAAGCAAATAAAATGCATTGCATACCTGCATGCCATAAACTGTCACTTGCATTGTGTGCCAGACCCCCAGACGGCATGCAAGCCATTTGCCACACCGCCTTGCTTGCTGCCCCAGTGCCACCAACCAACCTTCTTCTGTCTCTGTGTCTCTCTGTTCTGGCTTACAGAAAGTATATTCAACCATACATACGTATAAGTCTGTCTGGGTGCCATTGCTGTCGTCCATCTGTCTGTCTGTCTGTTTGTCTCGCTCTCTGTCAGTCAGTCAGGCAGTCTATCCCTGGCATGGCATATTGTGCACACGCCAAGCCCTCGTTTCGTATGCACCGTCACCTACTGACAGCGGCGGCAACACCACCGTCACCACCACCACCACCACCATCACCAGCACCGCCGCCAATGCCAATACAAATGCCAGGACCCCCTGTGGGCCTGTGGGAACGGCTATTAGCCGCCGTCGCTGTATGTTTTACCATAATTTGCCAGCAGTTTCAGTTCAGTTCAGTTTCAGTTGGAGTTCGAGGCAACTGACACTGGCATGCGCCATCGTTTGTCGTCTCTTATCGAATGGCATACGAGTGCGGTTGGTTTGCATGTCGCACTCGACTGCACACCGCGCTCCTCCCCCCCCTTTCCACACTCTATTCTTCACTGACGCTCAGCCAACGTCTGGTTGACTGTCTGTGCCAATTATAAATGCAAAACTCTGGCTCTGGGCTGCATAGAGAAATTAAAATTGTTTACCCAAGACATTAATGTCATGCTTATTTATTGTCATACGAGCACCAGCACGAGTATTTGCCTTCAAATAGTTACAACGAATTGCTTTTAGGCGCTAACTAGTGCACTTTTAATCTAATTGCCAGCTGCAACAACTGAATGAAATGCATTTTAACTGCATTGTGTGAAGGTGCGAGTGCTTTAAGTTTCGTGATTTATGTGGTAACCACTTCGCATGCCTGACAAACTAATAACTAATATTAAATACAACATTGGCTCATTTGTTAGAATGTAGTTTTTCTTACCGGCCAAAATAATTAGCTCAAGAATGTTGGAGTAGAGTAAACACACAATTTACAATGTGCAAAGTAATAAAGTAGGGGCTGTGTGTATATAATTCTATGCGATGTCGCATAACACACACACACACACTCACACCTATTTCAAAATGAGAAGCGAAATTGCGAGTTGGTTGTAAGTAAACACCTGAACTGAACCCGAATACCCAAGCAGCGCTAACAAAAATAATTGAAAAGGTTTCATTGTGCACACATTTCCACGTGTGGTACGAAGGTGAACGCGTGTGTTGACACACACACACACACACACACACACATGGACATACATATATAACACATAAATAACAAGGATCAAGCGCTTATCCAGTGGCAGCAGCAAAGAGCGTTGCCAAAAGGGGTACGCGTGCTGTCACAGGCAGCATTCGCTGTCAGCGAATGTGGCGCTTTAAATGCTTTGATTTCATTTTTCATTTCCTTTTTACACTCATACTCTGACACCCCCAAACACACACAAGCACACAAGCGTTGCGAAATACGCAGATACACATAGATACACGAGTGGGGACAACAATTGTCAGGTGCGACGAGCAGAGCGAGAACGAGAGCGAGAGCCAAATGAGATGTTGGCAGTTGGGTTGCCTCTTGGCTCAATTCAATCACAAGCTACTTACAGACAAAGCCATTACTCGACATTGCTTGTGTAATGAATTTCCAGCGTAGGTGTGTGTTTGTTATGTGTGAGTGTCACATGTATGGCATACCTTTTATTCTTCTCTTTTTGTGTATCGAGCGACAGCTTAGCAATGCGAGTAACCCCAAAACGCTCACCTGCCTGCCTGGTTGCCTGTCTGCCCGACGATCTTCTGCTCTTGCGGTGAAAATAAGCAGGATTAAGTGCGCTTAAAAGCAACTCTATGCGATTTTGCGATTTTCATACGCAAAGAATGAAAAAAAAACACACACACACACACACAACAGAGGAGAGGAGGAAAAAAGTGTGAGATATGAGCGCACATCACATTGGGGAAAAGCTGGGAAAACGCCTAAACAATTTCTCGTTGTCCTTGTTGTGGCATCTGACAATCATGATTACCAAAAATTGTAATGAGCTGCCGCCGCTTCTTTCTTGGCCATCCTCAAGTTACGTGCAGCCATTGCGTATACGCCATATTGTACTGCATAAAAAGCACATTAAAGTTGGAAATTGGATTCCGAAATGTGTATTAACTGGACGCGACTGTTGTGCGTGTGTAGACACAGCACTTGAAGGCGCCAAATAATAAGTGAAAAATAAACTAACAAACTGCTAACATGCAACGCCCGCATTTCCTGCTTTCTCTCCACTCCCACCGCTTTCACTTTGGCTGGCACAGCAGGCTCTAGTCGAGCTTTAAAAGGAATACATAGCTTGGTTAGGTATTCTGGACTAGCTGGCAAAGTGATTTTGATTTTCTCGTTGCCTGCTTAGCGGCGCTAATGCGTGCGAATGGCCTGCGGCCCAAAATGGTTGGACTCCTGGGTTAGCTGGGGGATAGAAGAGGACAGAGGGACAAACAACAGGCACAAATTGCCGTTTCGCGCTTCAGTTGAGCAGCTTAAAGCTTAAGTCAACATAACCAGCAACAGCAAGGCCCAGTTCGTCGGGCCAGAACATTCCTTGAAGCCTTTGTACAAAGAAGACGCAGGCAAGAAACAAAAAAAAAAAAAAAATAAAAATAAAGGAACAAAAATAAAAAAGGAAGCAAAAATTGTGTAAATTTTTTTTGTTGCCTGGACTTGGCGGCATCTTAAGCATTTTTGGCTGCCTCTTAAAGTCACTTTGTCTGCCCGTGAGTTTGTGTCTGTGTGTGTGCCTACCAAAATTGCTTTCTGCCGCAATTGCTGCCGTTTTATTTTATTTATTTACTTGCGAACCACACACACACACACACACACCCACACTGACACAGACACATACTTAAAGACTGTGTAGGCGAGCAATGTGGGTTTAGTGGCAGTAGCTTCAGGTAGTGGGTGCAGAGTCTGGGAAGATAAAAAGGTGTGCTTGTTTTTTTTGCTGTTTTGCTGCGCTGCCCGTTTGCTGATTGAATTTTCCAAGCGAGTAATTTTTAAATTGTGCCTCGGTCAAAAGATAATTCAATTTTAGTGTACAATTTCTATTACACCGAAGTTGCCTCCTTCAACTTTTGTTGAAGTGGAGCCGCTGCTCTGAGCTGGGCAGCTGGAGAAGCAGCAGCAGCACAGTGTCAGTGGTTTAAGATTTTTGCGGTTTTGTGGCCAGTGGTAAGTCTATTTATGCGCATATTTATTCCTTTTGCTGCTCAATTTTCAGCCTGATTTATGTGTGAAAAATGAGGGCCAATTGTTGCTGCTGCTGCTACTGCTCACTTTCTTACTGAAAGTTTGGCTAAATGCTTTGGCCTTGGGCCAACTAAGTTGGGCAAACTGCTAACTAAAAGTTGAGCGAGGCAAAAACCATGGCCTCACTGCTCATCTGGGTACCTTTATTATTATTCTAGTGCAATATTAAAGTTTCATGCGAAGCCATTTAATTCCAGCCATACCTTTTCATCTTGAATCGCATGCGAGCGAACAAAACACAAAACTTGAAAGCTCAAGTCTAGAGGACTGTAGCCCAGATGGCTCAGCTTGGGAAACAGGGGCACACGCTACTTGTTGTTCTGCTCTTGTTCCTTTTAACATGCCCTTATCAATGACAATCGTTAAATGTCATGTTCAATGCTTAAATGCAGAGCAGACCAGCACACAAAATGCCACAATTTGTATGCATTATGTGTGCCCCAAGATACAGCTGCAAGAAACTGTGGCTGTGGCACTGGCAGTGGCAGTGGCAAACACCAGCTCAGATACTCTGGCAGCTACAAGCGTCAGTTAAGAGCTGCAAACTAAGCCAAAAATGCCACAAAACATTTACCATATATCATGCATTTTTACGTACACTTTTAGCCACTTTTGGAGCATGTATCTAGGCAAGGGCAACTGCCTGACTGCCGGGCAACGAGATACTACCACTACTACTACTGCTACTACTACCACCCGACGGCAGTGTCAGGCTGCAAGTCCCTGCCCCAATCCCAATGCTGTTGTTGCAACTTTTGTGCGAAACTCGTAATTTACACATGTACACGAGACGCTCCACCACTAACACAAACACAAACACTAACACTAACACTAACAGCAAGTTTCTAGGTTGCCTAGCCTTGTTTATCTGGCTAAAGCCAGCATTCTGCTGGCTGTTTGCCATCCTTGCACTGCTATACGTGAAGATATGCGCTGCCCACGCGACGTATGCGTAATATGCAGCTCAAGTTGTAGTACTGTTGCTGCAGTCGCCATTTGTCTCCGTTAGCACAGCCATAGCCTTGGCTCGTATATCACTTAACTATTTACCTACAAGTGTGTGAGGCAGCTTTAACAACAGATTTAAGCATAATCGATTTCTTCAAGCAGCCTCAACGACGAACAACAACTACGACAAATTTTATCAACCACATTTATTTCTGCTCTCCCAACAACTTCCCGTTTCATTATACTTAAGCGTGTATGTATTTGTACATGGGTATGTGCTTGTATGTGTGTGTGTGTGTGGGTTCGAGGTGTGCTGTATGCGTGTATTAGTTAAGCTAAGCTGTTTATAGTCTTGCCGTTGTTATTGTTACTGCTGTTGCGTTGTATTCTCCAAACAATTTACTTCTAAATTGATGAAATAAATTTTCCAACACACTTATTTCTGTGTATTACATTTTTTTTTTCGGTGTGTGTGTGTGTGTGTATTTCGTGTAAATCATTTCTTGCTTCCCCAGCACAGTCTATAGACAGTGGGTAAGCTTCAATTTTTCCGTTTTTACGGGATTTTTCCTTAATTTTTGTTGTAGTCTATTGATGGACGTTCCAGGGTCATGTTTCAAACGTTTTCTGTGGTTAGAAGAAATATTGTTGGTGGTCGTGTCGGAAATAGCGGCCAATCTATATTCTTTAAATGATAACTCAATGCAAATTCAAGCATTCATCTATTATTTATACGATTTTAAGCTCTTCAATAAAATCTATAAATAACATTCTTTTATACACAAAAGAATAGAAAATGTCTACGCAAAACCAGGCTATTTATTTTAAAGACCATGAAATGTAGGCATGTTTAAATTTTCTTTTATATTGTCTATAAATATCGCAGATTATGTTTGAGATCCATACTTAAAAGATTGCGGCCGGGCAGAGACAATTTATGATAAATAGACAACAATGAAAACGTCCACCGTGAAGGGTTGCCCTTTCCTTATCTCCGTTGTAGCAATCTGCTTAGGGCGATTTTCATTCATTGTGATCCTTGTGGTTGCCCTTTTTAAAGTGCAGCTTCACTGTACACATTCACCTTAGCACCTTTTGACATCCTGAGATTTAACGGCATCAGCCACAATATGGTAGATTGTAAGTTAATATACGAATGTGCGTTGCTGAGGCAACAAATGCCACTTGAAGATTTTTAATGGTTGTCACTGTGATGTGTATTTAGTAATGGGGGAACTTGACATACTTCATTTGGATCATGGCAACACTTGCAAGCCAGAATACACCACCCACTTCAGTCACATCTGTCTGTCTGTCTAACTGTGCAGCTGCTCAAAGCCGTTGTGTCTGCATCCCATGGTTGCCGTCACTTTTTCTAGTGCTTGTAAATTACACTTGAGTGACATAAGTCGTCATCATCAAGTAACTGCAGAGCATAGGCCAGGCAGCCAGGCAGCCAGGCAGCTAGGCAACTAGGCGGCTCGGGTGGCTTGCAAAATGAGATGGAATATCCTGGCAAGCTCTAAGCTCTCAGTTCGCAGTTCTTGGTGTACAGTGTTCAGTGCTCAGTGCACAGTGCTCAGCTTGCCTTATGCTCTACCATTTCCGTTGACTTCATACATATATTCTTATATACTTACTTTTAGCAACTACTAATGTCATCTGCTGTTGCCCGGTTGTTCCTGCTCCTGCTGTGATAACTGCCTGCCATACATCTTGTCCAGAAGTTTCCTGTCATCTGATGTCTCGCTCTCAGTCTCGCCCCATCGTCGTCGTCCTTCCGCTTTTGTATCTCTGCAGACATATTAATTTGGCCTTTACCAAATGCTACGACGGCATGTGCAGAGACTGAAACTCACCTAGGCTATGTGTATAACATACACACACACACACATATATATACATATATATATATATATATGTACGCTTGTCTGTCTCTGTGATTGGTCTGTCCCTCGGTCTGTCCTGTGTGCGTCTTTATCTGTAGAATTTTTAATGATTTTCGTACATTTTCTTTGGACATCTTTTGTTGTCAGCCTCTTTGTTGGCAAACATTTTTCTTGTCCTACACTTTAAGCTGGCCATTATTAAAATACGAGCTGATAACAATTTAGCTGCAAGCTGAAAGTCAAACACAAGACCACACACACACACAACCACATGCCGGCATTTTCTTGGCTTTTACTGTCTGGTCATGTCCTCTTGGTACGTTGAACTTGTCTTCATTCTATGCATAAGTTAGGGTCTACTTTTGCCGCGTTGGCAAATTTCAACTGTCTTCTGATATCTGTCTGAGTGCCTTGTGCAAGGTCAGCTAAAATTTTGCTTCCTCTATCTCATTTTCGCTTTTATTTATTTTACTTTTACATTTTTTTGTTTTGCGCATCGGCCCAACCAGCATTTCTGTTTTTCGTCTCTCTTAAAGCTGCGGTCTCTGGGTCTTCAAATATATTTATTTGCGGACAACCGCAGAACGTGATTAAACCAATAACTAAACCAATTTTGGCAATTTTATAAAACAGAGAGATAGAGAGAGAGAGAGTGAGAGGAGGAGAATGAACGTATTCAAACCTCCATTGGCGTATTTGTAATAACAATAAACAACACACAGAATTGTCAATTAAACTGTCAGTCTACCGGCAATTCACGACTCGACTGTATTGCGGAGCGTATGCGTAATGTAATTCCTGGTATTTTTTTTTTGTGTTTTTTGCATTTTTAATCAAGTGCGGCGTATTGCATGGCTTTTGGGTGTGGCAACCACAACAAAGTGTTAGACAGGTTAATTGATACGCAGACACCGCGAACAGCCATCTAAACCTCCTCACACTCTACACTTCAAACACACACACACACAAACACACACCGCCATTGGCATGCATACGTGTGTGACAGGCAAACCTTTTGAAATATTAATGAAATCAATTTCGAGGCTAGCGTTGGAAGCTGCCACAGATTGCCGGGGATATGCCTGAGTGTGTGCTTCATGTGTTTTTGTTTGTCGGTCTCAGTGCTTAGACCATGTGTGGTTATCCTGCTCTTTATTCCCATAGTATTGCCGACAACTTCGGCCCAAACGCCGATATGCCAGTATTTTGCCCAGCGGTCAGACATGATAAATGCTCGCAGTCTGCAAAACGACATGCAGAGCATACGAAGTTCACAAAATGGGCACGAGTTTGGGGCTTGCCATTTATTTGGGGAAAACAAGCAGAATAACTTAAATTGCAAACAGATTGAGGGGAAAACTTTTAAGCAATTCAACAATTTGAATCATAATAAATCAATTGCAATGAATTCAAGAAAATAATCAGCATAGAAACATTTGAAATAATTTCAATTACTTTTAATTATAAATGACTTAATTTCAACTCTTAAGAGTTTAGGGATCTTCAATACATTGATTTTTTCCTCGACCGCTGTTCAATGCAAAATTTGGCTTTGTTCAATTCGAATTTTTAAACAAAGCATACAAATAATAGCTGTGTAAAATCACTGATATGTAAGCGTCTGGTAATCATTTAAAAGTTGCCTTATTTCTCACCGTGGAAGCTTGTTACAGGTTACTTGTATGGTTTATGCTGTAGTTTTCCTAGTATTAGTGTTGCAAATAATTCTGTAATATATTGGCATGCGCCGAGCGAAGTTCAAGTACCTTAAATTAGTGCAATTAATCAATGTGCCGCAAAAAGCGAAATGGCAGATGAATGTGTTGCCGCAAATTCCATTTAAAAATGACTAACAGCTGTTGCCACATTAGCCACGGCCACAGGGTGGGCAAAGACAGAGATAGCAATGGGGATAGGGCAAAGTGTGAGGTCCTCGATGAAATCCTTTCACATTGAAATTGAAAAGGGGTTACAGTTGCGGCAAAGTGGCCGCCAACACAGCTGCTGCTGCTGCCTCTTCCACTGCTGCGGCTAAGCGCAAAATTAAGCAAATTAAAAGCCGCACAGAGGGCATCAGCTGCATAACTCATGTGTGTGTGCTTTCTATGTGACCCTTGCACATGTACTCGCTGCTGCTGCCTGTGTATTTGTGGGCGTAGTCGTGTGTTCGTATTCGTTCCCTTTTGCCAGCCCCTGACCTAAGTTTCTATGTGAAAAAAACCACAGCTCAGGGTCACCTATATAGCGAACATACTCACACACTCACACACACACACACACACACAGGCACACACTGCGGAGTCGAGAGGAAAAAATGCCATTGAAAAATGTTCGCTTTACTGGCCATTTTCAGATTTTTATCAAGCCCCTCAACTCTTAGTTCGCTACGTTCTCCGCTCTCCACATTCCGCATAAAATCAGCGCTTAAAAGCCGTTGACGTGCAACTTTTTTTTTATTTTTTTTTCCTTTTGAAGCGCCCAAAAGGCTGCCAAAAACATTTAAATTAAAATTCAGCGCAAAATAAAATGGCGAGCGGAAATAACAACAAGCAACAGCAAAGTTTGCGCAAACATACCGAGCTTTTGATGCTCTCCAATGGGTGCTAAATGAATATGGATATTGCATCAATATCGTGAATAAATTAAATACATTTGCAGTTTCAAGTAATTCTAATATTTAAATGCGATGCTGAGGTGAGTGAGAGTTTGGAACGTTGACTTTGACTACAGAAATAAAAGTACTTTTTTATTGAAAATCGCATCAGCAAAGTATATTTTACTTCCTTTTTTTTTGTGTGTAGTATCATATTAAAATTATACCTTTGACACATAGAGTATTCAAAATATTTACAGAGTGAAAAGAGAAATTTCATGGCCTTGAATGTGGCAGCAGCAGCGGCAGCGGGAGCCGCAGCATTAACTGTTATTGTCGCGCGTGGGCGACGGAGGGGGCGTGGACGTGACGTTGGGAGTGGGAGTGAGTTTGAGTTTGAGCTTGGGGTGTGGTCCGGCCAAATATGCGCAAAGTGTAAGCCGTTTAGCGCTCTTTGATGGCCTGACAGTAGCATTCGAAAATTTATAGCATGCTTTTAGGTTGCATGGCAGCATGGGGCAGTATCGCACAATTGGGCAATTTCCAAAGCAGCAGCAGGCAAAACAAATGACAGTTTAAAGTGCGTGACATGCCCCAAACACACACACATACATTGTAAAATGCATGGGCACCAGAATTGCTTCTGTTGCTAGACGCCGGACTGCAGGCGAAGCACTTTGGGTGCATGTTTAATAGCATTTGTTGCTAATCAATGAATAATTAATGGGCCAAGGTTTTGCTGCCTGCTGGCAGTAAACTAGCAATAGAAACGACAAACAACAGCAGCAACAACAACAACTACAAACTGGCCGCATACACTGAGTGCTGCTTATGCGTGAAATGCCCTCAGTACAATCATGTTTCAAACTATTTGCCAGGACTTTCGGCCTGCTACTGTTTTTGTTGCTGATTTTGTACATTGTAGCCATTGCTATTGCATTGCCTAATGCTGCTGCTGTTCGTGTTGCTGTTCGGCGTCGGCTTACACATTCCCGCCACTTGTTTCTGCTAATGCCCCTCATGCTCTCGACTTGTACTTGTAGTTCTCGTTATTGTTGTTGCTGTTGTGTCGCATTTAATATGCAATTTTTAATAGTGCAATTATAATTTGCATGTTGTAATCGTTTTTTTTTGTTTTTTTTTTTTTTTGTTTTGTTGCTCCCCCTGTTTTACGTTACGGCACTTGAAAGCATTTATATTTTTTTCGGTTGGGGCTCACAAGTACTGGGAATTTTGAAATGTGCTCAAGGACTTCAAGGGGTTGGCTGAGAAGTTGTTGACTTTCTTTAATTCACTTTAATTACATTGAAATTATTATTAATCAAATTCAGTTACATTTACGTTTTGAATCATCGAGAAATCATTTAAATATTTCCGTTAAATTAAAGTCTTCGTGTCCAATAGAAATTACCGAAACGGACTTCACTTTGAGCCAACTTGACATATATTTCCTCTCCAGCATAGTGTTTATTTTGACTTCCCTGCCCCTCCCACACACTGCACCGTACTCAAACAGCTCAATCAAGAGAGCTCTGTGGTGCCTTAATATTTTATGAGCTATTTAAAAAATATTTCAAACAACTCTCTGGCTCTGCACGCTTGACAACAACGCCCCATAAAAATTTACACGATATTTCATTTGAATAATGTAAATTATATCGATCCATTTTAGGGCCGTCATCACAATGAGTGTCGTAAACTATTCAGTTGATTGAGTGACTATTTAAATAGGCTCCCAGCAATTGCCCTCAAGCCCGCACTTTAGTTGTCGCCAGTAAGCAAAAATGTATTTGGCGTTAGCCAAATGTGTCACTTGTGATAGGCATAAAAATTTTCCAGCAATTAATCTTGATAAGGGCTTTTCAGCAGGCGCAATAAACACGGCAATAATCATAACTAACACAAAGTCAACAAATGCCAGGCAAACTGCAAAACACATATAAATTGAGACCAAGTCGAAAAGAGGAATTCGCAAAGAACTTTTAGACAATGGCGTGGACGCCCATCAGCGTATGTTGCCAAGCAGCCGAAGTGTCTTGTGCTGTGGGGAAAACTGAGAGGAAAAACTCACACATGTAAGGCATTTAACCGTTAGATAAATGTTGACGAGGTCAATGGGCGTAAAGCGGAAGTTATGGTCGGGAACAAGTCGCCCAGCGACACGTACAAATAAAGTAGATGCCAGCGGCAACTTCGGGCCATTAGCAGTTGTGTGTGTATGTCAGAATGGGGGAGATAGAGAGGGAAGAATGGTTTTGGTCGGGTCCGGGTTCGGATAGCTACACGGGCATTACGTGCCCAGCCAATAATCTCTGTCAACATCAATTTGGCCGGGCTCGGGGCCGGGGCCTGAGCCTCAACTGAAACTAATTAAATGGTGCCCCATAAATTGCACATTAAAGCAAATTTATTGCATGCCCAAATCGAAATTATTGCCAAAGTCGCGAGACGTTTAATAAACTTCGGCCACCGAAACTTGGCAGCAAACGTGTCGCGATCGTAGCATACTTTACAGCGCATCGAAATTGTGATTTATTTCGCTGGCTTATCACTGAACTGAACTTTCAGTCTAAATTAAGAATTTAAGCTAACTTTGTATGCCACCACAAAATGCTGGCTAGTTGGCAGCTTTTGTGCTTCATTTGGCTGATTTACCTTTTTATTTTAGTTTTTTTTTTTTGCTACTTCGATTTATTCTCTAATTTTCTGATTGGACAATTGTCGTTGTTGCTGCTGCTGCTGCTGGAAGTTTCCTTCACGTCATTGGGCATTAGCACAGCTTTTGTTAACTCAACAACAATTTGCGCTAACGATGTCCGTGAGCTATGAAAAAATTGCCATTAAACATGGCACGTGGCCGCACCGAACCGTAACTCTGTGTGTGTGTGTGTGTAGTGTCTGTGGTCACAGACCGACGACCCTTGGGATCCACGTGTCACTGCAAAAAGTTTTCGCAATTGATTTTTCATTCACAGTTGAATCAATTCATAGTTTCCACTCATATTGATATTTAAAACTTTTAGAATATCTATGTATTTATTTTTAGGTTATTTAACTTTGTTTTGAACGTCGTCTCAGTTTCGGGCTACTTGCTAACTTCTAACAGCAAAGTTTTGACATTACTATCGCACTGTCCTGAGGCCAAATCATGTGACAGTATTTGCTATACTATGTGTGAGCCCCACAAAAGAGCACAGTATCAAATTGTGTTACAATCGCAGACGTCTAAATTATATCCAAGTTGCAACTATTTATTACCATCCAATTAGCTTAATCTACAGACAGTTTTAAAGCACCGACAACTTATCACGCATACGCCTAGTTATCCGATATTAGTTGCTCGCTTTGCTCCGTCGTTGCCGGGGCGGATTCACTCAGCCTGATGCATGCCAATGTGGTCTTCGTTTTGCCATGTGGTTATAGCTACACAAAGTTGTAGCTCGCTGCAAGCTTACCGAGAAACTCCCATTGAGCATAGACACGGCTGGGTCGCCTCTTTTATTTTTTCCCAGTTACTCGCTGTCGTTGTTGTTGCCGCTTGCAAATCCCATTTGAGGCTCATTCCCCTAACTCACATTTTTTTTCCCATTTCGCTCACAGCCACTGCAGCTGCTCTAAAAACATTGTCACGTGGTTTTTGTATTTAGTTGCTGCAAGGACTGCCAAGGACGAGACGTGTGGGCGCCAGTGGGTGGAGTGTGGAGTGTGAGAGCTGGCGTGAGGATGCCATGGCCAGATTGCCACACCTGAAAGCCAGTCGCTGCTCTTGCATTGCACAGGCGAGCGCTTTTTCTTTTGACTGCAGTCAGTGGCAATCTCCTCCGCATTCACCTCGCTGTGTGATGCCATTGCAATAAATTCCAAGCAACGTTTCGTGTAGCATTGTCAAGCAGCAGCCATTGTGCTACAACTTTATTTTGTTTGTGCTGCGCTGCTGCTACTTCTGCTGTTGCTTCTATGCATGTGTGCGATAGTTGTTTTTATTGTTGTTGTTGATGTTGTTGTCGGTGCTTCTGGTGCTGTTGGTGCTGCGGCTGCTGCTTTTGTTGTGGAGGAAATTGAAATAAATGTGTGTGTAAATGCGTCAAAATGAAGTTCTGAAAATGTTTTTGCCAGTGACAAGTGTCAATTAGAAAATGTTCAATTACATTAAAGCAGACAGCAACAATGGTTGGCAAATATAATAACAACAGCAACAGCAAGTGCTTCTACTTTATGTAAGGAGCAGCAGCATTGCCATTGTTAATGCCAGCATGGCCATTGTATCTGGCTCAGCATGAAGATAACCCAGAGATAGAGCGAAGGACAGAGACAGGGAGAGAGATGAAGCATAGCGGAGATAAATGTAATTAGTGGCGCATTGAGTTAGTTACAACACAAGTTGGCCCGAGAAATGAAGAGACTTTGCTACAAGACAACTTCCGAACATAAATTGAGCTTTTAATACGTAATTAAATACTATTTGAAATACAAATACGATTTCGTCAGCGATTAAAACTAAAACGAGACGATTAAATAATTTGAAAATTTTGAATTTAAGAAGCAAATTAATGTAACCGTTCAAGAGCATAAATAATTAACAATAGAGTCTACATTCAATATCGCAATAATCTCCACATTTTCAATACAACTAATCTCATTAATACTTTATTTAACAACATTACCAAGTGGTCTCCTCTGATTCCATATCCAATTGCTCCCTAATCAGTCAGACACCTTGAGCAGTAGGAGTTTAAATACCATGACATTTGTGTGTCCGAGTGTGTGCTGTATAGCTACACTTAATAAACTGTCTGGTAATTAAATAAATTATTAATTAACCAAATTTGGCTGTCTGCTGGCACAGCCTTAAAGCCGTGTTCCTAGTCATGCAATTAAGCAAATGATAAATCTATCATTACGATTCTATGCGGTGTGCATAGCATGGAGCGTGGAGCACTGCGTGGATGGGGGATAGGGGATGGATGGAAAATGTAATTGCTGTGTGCGGTCACTGGGCCACAAGTTGCTTGTTGTTGTTGTTGTTGCTGCTGCTGCTGCGTGTCAAGTGTGTGTGTCCAACTACGCTTAACATGGCGTATGCGCAATAATTCAGTAAGTGCAAAAGAGGGGCCCTCCCCCGCCTTTCACACGCGCACTTTTGAGCTTGCCCTGGCATTTATAATCTGCTCATTATTTGTATTTAAATAAGCCGGCACGGCACTCTTCCCCCTCCTCCCCCACTCGCGCCGAGCACCAAACCAAACAATTTCATCTAATGCACATCTGTTGTGTATTTTTGTTGTTTTTGCCCAGTCTTGTTGCCGTGCCGTTGTTATTGCCTGGTTGCTTGGTTGGCTAACAACAAATTGAAGGGAAATGATTCCATTTCATGCTAGATTAAACATGTGTCCACATAATTTATCGATTATTTATCATGTGGTCGCCCGTTTGTTTGTGGACAAAGTGACGCAGTGCCTTCCGGCTCCAAATCGAGTGTTGGTCGGTGCCCTCTCTCCATATGCCAGTGTGTGTGTGTGATGGGCATGGGGATTGCGTAGGCCTGCCTTTGCCTTTGCGAAAGGACATTGCGCACACAAGTGCAAAATTAGAAACAAAAGCCTAGCCCAAGGCGTTTGCTGGCAGTTTGCTTTCGTGCTATTCCCCAGCCGTAGCGTAGTTCGCAATTCGCAGTTGTTGTTGTGTTTGTTGTTGTTAACATTGCTGCTGTTGCTGTAATTCTTACCACTGATGTGGTTGCTGGTTCGCTTCTTTTTTCTCCATTCCACGTTATACGCATTGCATTTTTACCGCATACACAAATACACACACACCAAACACATATACATAGAGTGAAAAACATGAAAATGGCTGCCATTTTGTAATCCGCATGCGGCTGGGTAATCACCTCATCCAGCTTCCCTCACGTGCGGCGGCTTTGGCCGGGTTTTTGCGGCACATTGGCGCATTATGTGGCCGCCTCTATGGATGTTGTGATTTCGCTACATCTCCTCTCCACTCGCTCTCTTATTTTTTTCATTTTGCTTTTATTTTTTTTTTTGTGTCTTTTTGCCTATTTTGTTTTTGCTAGCGTCGTTGGTTTTGTTGTTGTTGTTGTTGTTGTTGGTGGGATTCACTGGTCAGCCGATCGATATTTTAAAGCTTTGCCAAATGATGTGGCTGCATTAAGCGCATGAAACTATACCAGCGACAACACCACAATTGCCAGATTTGTCTACTTTAGGCGCGTTATGGTATCGTTAAACCCCTGCTGCTGGGCTACCAACTGGTCGCCACAATCAGCGACAAATGGCATTGAACGAAAGTAGCGCTATTATAATTGACCAAATTTTGTGGCCCCTGTGCAAATGTCCAAGCGCGCTGGTAATATAATTAATTCTATGCTCAATATACGACATTTACACAAAATTTCATGTGTGTCAGTCACCATGCCAACATCTAATTATGCGGCCTTTTGTCCTTGCAGATGGGGAAATCTTGCGCGTGCTTGTCAATAATTCGGCACAAATCAAATGCGATGTGGGCTCCAGTTTGCCAGATGACAAAGTGCTGCTGGTCGTCTGGTACAAGAACAATTTGCCCATTTACAGGTGAGTAGCGGAGACAGCCTCGAGCCAGGAGGAGAGCATAGCTCATGCATTTATCTTTTGACAGCTATGACACACGTGGCGCCCACGCGGGCACACCCTCGCACTGGCGTGACGAAGAGGTCCTCGAGGACAGAGCCGTCTTTCGCACGCACAAGGAGCCGGCGGAATTGATTATAAATCCGGTTAAGGTAAGCAGGCCGATGCAAGTCAAGGCCATATCTAAAGTCAAAGCAAAAGTGTCAGCAATACAACAATTTTATAATTGAATTTTTTATCTTTGTGTGTGTTTAAAACAGGAAAAGGATGCGGGCAACTTTCGCTGTCGCGTGGACTTCAAGCTGTCTCAGACCCGGAATAGCAACGTCAATCTGGAAGTTGTTGGTGCGTATAACAAATTGATTTATTTCGGGGGACAGTTTAAGTAGGGCCATCGAAAATGACATAAACATACGTTTATAAATAATTTGACTTCGAAATTGATATTTTTTTTTTTGTTCATAGCAAGCATGTTTTTTTTAGTAAATTGTTAATTTAATTAAAATGCTAACAATGTCTAAACACAACTGTAGTACAGTTTATAGATTATTTATAAATTATGAACCAATTAAATTAAAATTCCAGCGTCATTAATGTATCAGCCACATTACAAAGCCGATAAATGTGAACATTAATTTCGTGATATTCATTTAAATGCCAGGCTTAAAGCAAATATATATTTGCATTTTTTTATTCTGCGTTTGCCAAAAATATGTGTTAAAAATTAGCTAAAATGTTTTTTTTTTTGGCTGGCCGCAAAGCTGACAATTGAATATGCAAATATATGCAGTGTGTACATGCAACATACAAGAGCATAAGTAAATAGGCTCTATGCGATGCTAAGTGCATTCTGTTTGAAGTTGCACAAATGCACAAATTGTTTGTGATTTGCGGCCGTTGCTCATTTTGGTATTGTGAAAGTGGAGCTTTAGCTGCAGCCTAATTGATTGGCTAATGGATGTCGTATAACTAACTAATTGAGTCGTTATCATCTACTTGATTTGTGTTTTTATAGTGCCCCCGCAGCAACCGAACATTTACAATGAACGTCGCATGCGCATCGATTCTCGAGCTGGTCCCTACGAGGAAGGCGGCAGTCTGGAGGTCACCTGCGTCGTCTTTGGCGGTAAGTTATTTGCAGGGTCTTAGGAACAACGAATAGAACTTTTCGTTGGGTTTGGTTTTTTTGTGTGTAATGCAATCAGCAATTAAAGTTTACAAGCATCGTTAAAACATAAATTTCGTGCACGAAACTTATCGAAAATTAAAATCGCGCTGAGAAATGGCAAAAAACAATAGACGGCGGTCGCACGTTGGAAGGGGGTGAAAGAAAGTGGAGAGGGTTGAGTGGTTTTGTGGCGAACAACAAACAAACAATGGGTCGCGGCATAAACAACAAATAATAAATAAGGTAAATAACGTTCAATTGTAAGGAGCGACAACAAAAGTCAACGAACAAAAAAGCCAATTGAAAGCGAATGGCAAAGAGAACGCCAAAGTCAATTTCTCAAATATACAACGCACACAAAAGGATTAAAACTCACAGGCGGGGGTTGGAGGAGAGGAGCAGAATGGGGGGAGAAGTCGAATGGGGTGTGCAAAGGAAATGCAAAGAAATAAAGAAAGTGGCGGCCTTTGAGCGTAGCCAAACAATTGTTAAGCAAATAGGAGGGCAAGGCGATAGGCGGCAGTCAACAGGCATTTGGCAGCACTGAAACATGGCCGACAAGCTGACAACAGTTAAAGCACTAACACACACGTGTGCTCCTGTGTGTGTGTGTGCCATATCACACTTAAGTCAATTGTTGATAATGAAAGACCCCAAAAAAAAAAAAATTGAAAGAGGAAGCAGAATGAAAGAAAAGTCAGCGATGGGCATTCGGAGCCTTCTGTTTCAAGCCAGGCGCAAACAACAATAGCTTACACTCACTGTAAGTATGTCACACTCAGCAGCAACAGCAACGGCAACAGCAACGGCAACGACAAACAACAACAAGAATAACAAACAACTGTAAGAATAACAAGTAGAGCAATCGCGTGCTTTATCGCTGCGGACTGTGAACTACTGTGAACTGGAGAAACTCTGGGGAAAAACGGAAGCGAAACCACTTTGAATGGTTTGACATGTCAACGTTGACATAAAATAAATCACCAGCCAGAAGAAAACTGCACTCGAAACTGCCAACTGGGCAGTTGCCTCTTGTTGTTGACTGGGCGGGTTAACGGGTTTTGACTTGATGTTGTTTGTTTGTTTGCCTTTTGCCTTTCTTTTGCGTTCTTACCACAACATACACACACAAAAAAAAAAGAAGAAAATTGGGCCCCCCAATTAAACGGGGCCAAGAAAACGTTACTAAATGTACGACCAAATAAAACTACAAATGCGACCACAACCAAACCTTCAGTAGTTGTTGACAGCATGAAAGGCAAATATGGTGGCAACTACGAGATGGCTGGGGGCGTGGTGGTGAAAAGTACTTAAAAGTTGGCCTTAGATTGCAGGCAAGTGGTCGCTCAAGTCTGTTGACAGCCGAGAGCTT
Organism: Drosophila siamana; assembly: GCA_035047445.1. Classification (NCBI taxonomy): domain Eukaryota; kingdom Metazoa; phylum Arthropoda; class Insecta; order Diptera; family Drosophilidae; genus Drosophila; species Drosophila siamana. The sequence goes on along the minus strand of JAWNPP010000004.1, from coordinate 7,388,870 downwards.
AGGCGATTAGACTCATAGGGCATATTAAATCGTGCAGCGAAAGGAATATAATTATTATTAATGGTTAGCTATTTTCAAGTTGTAGAAAATTATTTTATTTCCGCTTGCTACGTTTCGAGAGCAGTTTTCAAATAAAACGGTGCACAAAATTAATAAAGCTCACATGCAACGCGTAGAATTCGGAGCTTAATTGAACAACTGCCAAAGCCAAGCAGCGATGTTGTGCAATCAAGCCAAGATAATGCGCTTCTTAGCCTCGGGAACGACGTCAACGACTTTGATATGTGAAATTACACTGCTCTCGGTTGTACGAAATAATGTGTCAATTGGCAAATCTGTGCCATTAAATGGTGAACAGAAACCGGAAATAAATTACATGCAAATGTTGGCAATATGCTCAGCAGGCCAGGTCAGAAGAAGACAGCAGAGCACAGCAAAGAAAGGAAGAGGCCAGGCCTCAACTGAGTGGATGGTTGGGCGAAACGAGCAAAGTTAAGACCGACACTCAACATGCAATGTCCATTATAAAAATTGAGAAGTTGATACACTTAAAGAAATGCAATCAACAGAAGTAAGTCAAAAGTGGAGTAGATGATGGATATGGCAATGAATGCGCCTCGACCAGAGACCAACTCCGACTCTAACTCCAAGTACTTATTTCGGTTAGCTGCTTTAAGGTGCTTAAGGGTGTGCGAAAACGACAAAGGAGCACTAAATTTTATTGCAGTTAGTCCAACGAGCACAAAGGGGGGCGCGGGGCAGCATTGCAAATGAGCGCGACACGCCAACGCCGAATGTTTGAATGTAGAAATAAAGTTATAAAGCCGCACACAGACTGCGAGGGTAGTAAAAATTAACTCCCACCCCCCCTCACTTCGGCGGCATCATACGGAATAATATAGCTCGGTGTGGGGGGCACAGCCAGCATTGTTGCTAGCTGAATGGCTGAATGTGGTAACATGGTAACTCCTGGCCAAAAGCACTGACTCGACTGGCTGCTAATGCATAATATTTCGCGTTGCCTACTTTTTGGCACGTCATGAATTTTACACGCGGCTGCTTTAGCCTAAAACGCTGCCACATACATATTCTAAGCTACTTCCTTTTGCACCCTTCCATCGTGGCCACCTTTAATACTATAGAAACAACAACAACGATAAATGAGGACTACACTTCTCCTCTCTCCCTCTCTCTCTCTCTCTCTGTGTGCGTGTGTTTGTGTGTGGCAAACGGAAGTGCAGGCGTTTTCCGCTTTTGCCAAAGTGCGCGGCTGACATAGTAAAAATATTCTTTTTTGTTGCTATTGCGCCGCATTCCCCCAAACCCCGCGCAATTCCACTTTTGCTGCCTGCTGTTGTGGCCAGGTTGTTGGCTACAAAATTGTGTGCATTTTTATTAAAAAATTTTTCTTTTCGACATTTTGAGCACGGAAATGTAACAATACGGGGAGAAGGCAAGAAAATGTTTCCCTCAAAGCAAAGCCAAACTAAAAAGAAACGTATATCAGCAACAACAACAACAGGAGAAACTTTGTTGAAAACTGCATGCCGCAAATTTTGCAGCTGTTCTTTTTGTTGCCTTGCATAACTCGCAACTCATTTTTCACTTATTGCGTCGACCTTTAAAAGCTGCATATATTAATAGACAAATTTGTGGTCGTTTATTGATTGCATTAGATCAAAGTTAAGCTAAGCTATAGTCAATTTGGAAGCTATTAAGGGAAAGCTTAGCAGCTATTATAGAGAATACAAAATTTCAAGAATTATGCCTAATATTAGAGTAGGAAATTGATACCAAATTAATATTGAATTTAAAGAACGTCGGTAGTTTGTTTGGTTATATTTAGCATAACTCTCTTAATGCGATTAACGCGTAAGCCACTAATGAGCGGAGCCTTTGCTGTCTTCCTACCATTGTCTTGTGGTGCTGGCAACCAATAGCCCGTAATCCTTAATTAAAGAAAGGCAGCATCATTAGAGTTCATATCATATTTCAGGCAAAAAAGAAAAGTTGTCTTCATTTACGCTTTCGCTAGAAACTTTGGGTTGCGCTACAGATGCCCCGCTCATTGTTGTAACCAAATGCGGCAACAAGGCTCAAGGCTCCAAGGCTGCTTGCGTAAACAAATGACAACTTGGCAATTCAAAAAGAGATTGAAGGCAAGTTGGTTCCTGTTTTTGTTTTGGCTAAAGCACAAGAAGCAGCTAGCAGAAGTAGTCTTTAAATTTATTTTACAACTTCCTCAATGACCGTTTGGTTGGGCACGAAAAGCCAAATGCCAAACACCAGACGCACATACATAGACAACTTAGAGCGAGAGAGAGAGAGAGAGGACAGTGTGAGAGAGCGGGTGCTGAAAGCGTAGAAAAGGCAAGAACATAAAAAATATTTATGTGGCAGTGCATTTTTGTAACCATCAGTGGCAGTCGAGGCAGCAAAACTTGTTGTTGCCGTTGCTGTCGTAGTTTTATCTTATATATACTGCAGACATAAGTATAGTGTTTTTTTTTTCTGTCGTTTTTGTGTTTGTTTGCCAGCACTTTGTGCTTTCTGTGTTCTCTGCACGCCTGTTGTCCCCGTGCATGTTTCATCCACATTCACCCGCGCACGCCATAGTTGCAGCTGCAACTCCAACTTGCAGCAGCAGCAGCAGTAGCTGCAACAGTGGCAGATGCAAAGATATGCAAAACTAAACAAGCAAATATTTCAGCATTGCATAACTAAAGCAAGCCCAACAACACAAATTATACATGCATACGATTGTGTGTGTGTGTGTGTGTGCAAATGGTACAATAAGCGAAAGAGAAGAATTCAGCCAGCCGAAGTGTGTAAAAGTGCATAAGTGAGTGCAGAGTGAAGCGTGCGCTGAAAAGTATGCTATGTATGCTGCTATATGGCGGCTTTAAGTTTGCATTTGGCATAAAGTGAGCTGAAAAGGAACTAGCACGAATTTTGAACGCCGCTGCTCATTAGGGCTGCAAACATTTGGGCGAGCGGGACGCGAGGGGGGGTGGAGGATAGTGGGTTGTAGATGGCGGGTGTGACAAAGCAATGCTAAAATGTCGCTGCTGGCACAAAAACCCGTTTTAGCCAGCACTAAAACTGGCACTGCACTTAAAACAGAAAAATTGAAGCAATATGCGCGTCGCACTTCGCATGTGCGCGACTACCAGATACTCTGTAATGCAATTTCAAATACAATTTCGTTACGGACGACTTGCAGGGATGTAAAGGAACCCGCTGCATCGGATGCGTTTACAGAGTAAACGCAAAAGTTCTAATAAGTACAATGCAAGTCAGTTGCTGGCACACATCACATACATATACATATATGTGCATGTCGTACAGAGTGTAAAGTGTGTAAATGTGTGTCAGTATTTGTATGTTGGCACCTTGTGTTGACATTAGAAAAGCTGAGGACAGCTGGCAGGGCTTTAAAGTGAAAGCAAAAGTTGAGCAGAACGATAAACACTGCAAATGTTCGCCATAAAAGACAATGGCGAATGGTGAATGGCGAATGGGGTCTGGGGTTTGGGGTCGAGACTGCGGCTGGCTGTGGTTGGCACGGAGAGCGCGTACCATTTGAGCTGTGGAAACTTGCAACAAATGTCTGGACGTTAATTAAATTTCTTGAAGTGGCTGCGTGGAGGCCAACAGCGTTGAGTGTGGTCGCAACGAACGAACGCAAATTAACTAAATTTATGTGCAAATTGCACGCACATTGCCCCGACTGTATGTGTTAGTGTGTGGCACGTGGCCAACTTGCAACAATCACTTCAATTGCTTTAAGCTGTGTGCGCGGCAGTTGAACTAAAAAAATTGCATTGCCAAATCAAATTTGGGCTGTACTCAATTTTAGTATGAGCTCCTCCCGTTCCCTAACTCTCTTTGCTCTCGCAGTATCTCGCTTAGTTTTCTCTGTTTCTGTTTTTCAGGCTGTCAGGCTAATAAATCACAGGCGACCATTAAGCCGCATGCTACATATGCGCTAATCTACTCACACACACACATACAGTCACACACATTTAGAGAGAAGCATGCATAAAAATGCTGCGACCCAAAAAAAAAAAAAGAAAAGAATAAAACAGTCACACACACACCCACACATCACTAGAAAGAGAGAGAGAGAGAGGGAATTGGTGTTCGTTTGAGTGTGTGAAATATTTTCATAAACAACATAAAACTCAACCAAATGGCAGTTATTAATCAAAGTAATGTGCGTTCACTACATTTCTATGTATATTTGTACAAAGCTGTGTGTGCAAGTGTGTGTGCGAGTGTGTCGCATTTTTCATAGGTATCAAGTGCAGTTGCCGTCTGTTAGTTTTGCTGAATTTCCAGGTGGATTTAATGGCACTTGGCCATAACATAGAACACAGAACACGACCCCGACTTCAGTTCGCACTCAAATGCTACAAATAAATGAAATCTGCTTAAATAAATAACAAATAATGATATCGAAATGGCACTAGACTAAAATTTATTATTCTTCAGCCAACTATAAGATAGTCGGCGTAAAGGAGTCCAAAGCTACGAACGACAATCCGACTTAAAGATGTAGAAAAGTGGCAAATAATTGGTTAACTTTTGCCCGGAGGACATATGCCTTAATTCATAATAATGATAGCATTGCTAATTATAGAGCTATTACAACACAAGTGCCCACAGTGGTTTCACAACCGCAAACCAACAAATGCTCAACTGGGCAATATATTTTTTTCCTCTTTTTTGTACAGTGTATATCTGGTCATGGACATGGCATGGCCTACCCGCAGCTATTAAATTAATGTGCGCTCATATACGCACACAAAAGCTAATTTCAGTGCTTGATTAAGTTGAAGTCGTTAAGAGCGACCAAGTGCCACACGCTGCGTATGAGTAATGTGTGTTGATTTAAGTGCCACGCCAACGACAACGACAACGGCAACGACAACAACAGCGACAGCGACAGCGAACGAGCTGCTGCCTGCCGTCTAGTTAACTAGCGTACAAAAAGTAAGACTAAATTAGCGATTCGCTTTTTCTCTCGCCGCTCTCAACAGCAAAGTCTACACGGCAAATGATTACTATAAAATTTAAGGCAAATGTACGTGGCACAAAATTGACCTATTTAAAATACGATTGAGAATGGAAGGTATAATCAACACACCACAATTCATTTAGACACATGTTACAATTATTTACATATGTATAATATCCCAAATTACAGGCAATTGTAAAGCCATTTTAAATGTTGAACCTTTCTTTCTTTTAACAGGCTCGCCACCACCAACTGTCACCTGGCTGATGAATGGACAACTCCAGAACAGCGTTGTCGATTACACATACGATGGCACCATCAACAGCAAATTGGTGGTGCGCAACTTGTCACGCATCCACCAGCATGCGGTCTACACCTGCCAGGCCAGTAATTTCCACAAGAAATATGTGGCCACCAATATAACGATTGAGCTCTATTGTAAGTACCACAAACCTTCTGGTATTTGTATAACCACCTAAAGTTGCTGCCACTTTAAACTGTGGCGAAAACTGCAAACTATTTAATGTTGAGTTCGTTGACAAAAAAGCAACTATTCAACGAAATATTGTGCTAAAAACGGTTTGGAAACAGTTTATTTATTTATTTGGTTTCATTTCTGTTTTTATTTTTTTTGCTGGCCATGTTTCCATACTGACCCCACTCACAAGTTGCTTTTAAGCGTTGCGATAAAACTTTTAACAAATAGCTGCACAGATAAAACCCATCCACAGTAACGACAACAAACAACAACAAAAAATTAGCAAACGGTACAAAAACAAAAAACAAAAAAATTGCTATATATGTAATAGATAATAAAATGGCTTATGCAAATATTACAAAATGCAGCTTCAAAAACTAAAATAAAACCGAAAGCATATCTAGTTTTGCCAATTCGAAGATGAAATACTCTCGACTATTTAAACAAACATTTGCATATTTGACACATATAGAACTCTAAATTAAAGGCAAGCGATTTTTAATTAAATTGAAATTGATTTATAAATCTATAGAATATTATTTGCTGTCAGATTTAATGGCAAGTGTAGAATAGCCTACAAAATGGTATTAATACAATAACAGATGGAGTTTCGAAATTTTGCACATTGTGTTTAAACTCGTGCTGTCGCCGACGTTCATGTCCAGGCCTGGCTACAGCTGCTTTCACAGTCGATGCGCCTTTTGGACATATTTTTGGTAGCGCGACAACAAAACATTGGTCGCCGCATTTAAGGTCGAATGCATTTGCATTCAAGTGAATTGCCAAACGGATTTATTATTTTGTGAACGGTTTTTTTTTTAATTGCCCTGTGCGACCGACTCTCGACCGAACCGAACTCGACTGCATTGCGAATGGCAAAATTGAATTAAATGACAGACAATCTGTGAGTGTGTTCATGAGAGTGCAAGCGGTTTTGCAGGATTGATCCTGTAAGCCTTATTAGTATTTACTCGCTTTGATGCTTTAATGCCGAGCACTATGCAAAATGCTGCTGCTGCTGTTGATGTGATATTTGCTATTACGCTATATGCAATCAAATTTTCGCTTTTCCATTTTCATCTCGTTCAATTTTGTGAGAGTACCCGATTAAGTTTTCCAACAGTTTTCTGTAGAATTAAGATGCACATACGAGATAGCAAACAAAGCAGAAAGTTCGTAAATGCACTGATAATTTGTTTTAAATTATTCAACTATTCCTTTTCAATATTTGCTTAATATTAAATATATTGCATTTGAAACTAGAGTTCAGAAAAAGCTTAGCAACAACTGTATTTACAGAATTAGTTGCAAAATAATTCCTATTTTTCCCTGTTGAACGTCGTCAAGTGTTGCGTCCTTGCCTTAGTTGAGACGTTGTTGTCAAGTTTCATGGGAAACATTATTTAATCATTAAGTTGGCTAACCGCCAGCAAATGGTGTTTCTATAGTCACACGAAGGCATTTTCGAATGGTCTTCTATTAATAATAATTTCATGCAAAGTGCCGCAATTTTGCGAAATAAATAAGGAAACTTTTCTCCAAAAAAACAATTCCCAAACTCTGGCTGGAGATCCAGTTGCACTGGCGTTGCCACCGCCACTGCCACCGCCACCGCTGCTGCTGGTTGCCGCTTGCTGCCATCCATTGCCAAATATTATGCCCAAGGCGTTGCGCTAACAGCCAAAGATTGGCCATAGAATTTTATGGCACTTTGGCGCGTCTCTCAGTGCCACCAAAAAAGAAAAAAAAAAGAAAAAGCAATTGCTGTCAATTTTTACTTAGGCTCTGGCCTAATAAAAGTAAAAATGTTTTGCGACAACAGATGGTGATGCGCATATTTGATATTATTGCCTCACACGCTCAAACCCACACACACAGACAGACACCTACACAAAGCCAAACACTCATGTATGTGTGTGTGTGTGTGTGTGTGATTGTGTACGTGCCACAAGTATAGGAATGTCGCACTTAGGCAACATAAAATTTAACACGTCAATAATAAAAGCGCTGAAATTATTGGGTAAGCGAGACTGAGAGTGGGGGGCAAAGACATCAGAATGTCACTGACTCCTCGAACTGTGTTAATTAATATGGCAGACGACAAGGAACCATATTACACTCTGTAGGCCACATGGTATTCCTGGCAATTCCTATGTTAGTTCTACACATATACATATGTACATATATGCTGTGGCATGCCACCACTTGACCTTCGCACGAGCCCTCAAAGAAAGAGACTAAGGTGAGGTGAATGTGGGCACAACAACTCGAATCCTCTGGCCATTGCGTGGAGGTATTTGTGTTGTTGCTTGGTTGCTGTGCGTGTCGTGTGGCAAGCAAAAAGTTTTGAATAATAAGTATGACCTTAATTAGGTAATTTTATGGCCACTAACAATTAGATTACTAATGTCACGATTCTCACACGAAGATCAAGGGTAACCTCATTATCGCATAATTTAAGTACTTTTGCTCAATTTGTTTTTGTTTTGTGTTTTGCTAGCAGCCAACATCGTTCCTCGTTCATCAGTCGCCAATTGTTGCAGCAATTATTAAATGTATTTATTATTTTGTTACACACTCTTTAAAGTTATATTTTGTGCGTTTTGTCACATTGCTGCTTGCATATTTTAAACAATTTAATAATTAAATAGGCTCGTTTGAATAAATAATTATGGACAGGCCTTAGCTTTGGCATTGTCCCTATTTTTTTTTTTTCAATAATGTAGTGCGTTTAATTAAACATTTAAATGATTTTCCAATGCAAATGGGCATAATTAATTTAATTACAATCAAGTATAACTGAAAAACCATGAACCTTATTCCATTCCCACACACCTTCGAGTGTTATTACAATACAAAAAAAAAAAAAAAAAAAAAACAATGATACGAATAAGGGAAATGCACGCATACATCATATGCACACAGATCTGTGGTTTAAATAAATAAAATGTTGTAGGTTATTATTATACATTTATTTCATTTTATTTTTGTTTTTTTTTGTTCGCTTTTGTATTTTCCCTCGTTTTTTACCCCTTGCTTTACCATTATGGCTTAACTGAAATGTCATGCCTTTAAATTAATGCACGAAATGCGCGGCGAACCGCAGTAAATGCAACAATAACGATGGCAACAATTGTAGCTGCAACAATGCGAATTCCGCGCATACGGAATCTGCCAGAGAATAGAATGCCAATTAAATACTCTCTTGTTTGCTAGGGTATAGATAAAAAAGAATTTGTTAGTTGTTCACAAGATTATATAGTTTTTTCTATCTAACTATCTTTAAATATCGGAAAATTTACTTTTTTCAATTTTGTAAATTCGCATTTTTTGATAAAGCCCTTTGGAAGGGTATGTGAAAAGTTTTGGAAATCATTTCACAGCAATATTTCAATATGTCTTTCAAATTATATTTATTTAAATTACGCATTGCAATTTGAAACTCGCTATTTATAATTTAAATTGCATTTACTATAATATCGAACGAAAAACATCGGTAGTAGGGACAGCACAAAAACCAGCAGGAAAAAAATAAATAAATAAATTTGCAGCTAGGTAATATTATGGCAACAATGTGTAAACGCGATAATGAACCTGGCCGCATTACGTGACCGTGTTTATATATGTTTTATAAACGATTTTGGCAAACAAAAAAAAAATAAAAACAAAATACAAAAAAATACATACATACATACTAACAAATGAATGCATATGCGATTGTGTCTGTGTGTGCCTGAATATGACGATTTGATTGGGTGTGGTTGCTTTTTAATTTGGCATGTAAACAATTTGCGACCGCAATAAATATTAACAAGATTTTAAATTATGCAGCAAATCAAATACTTATTGTTATATATGTCGAAATATTTGCAATTTCAACAAATCGCATTTTATGTAGCATAGATATTTCATTGTTTTGAATGCAAAAAAAAGTGAAATTAAATAAAAATAATCGAGTTTGCCAAATTGACAGAAAGGCAATTATTTATTGTCGTTTCTCTCGGCATTTTGTTTTGTTTGCCATCATACTAATGAAGCCTTAAAGTTAGAATTCATTTACGCTTTCATTGAACAAATATCAAAAATAAACTGTACGATTTGCAAAAATTCAGGCAGCTTGCAAAGTTCCCATCATTATCTAAGGCCCTGCGTTGTTTCCTTGGCCACCCGTTATATTGATTTTCAAATTTCTGCTGAATACGATTACAAACCTCGTCGCCAAACAATCTTAAAGTAATCCGGCGTTAGTATCTATATCGTGAACATATGTCAATCGAGTTGTTTGCACATCGCCAAGCAACCAATACAATGTATATTGAAAAAAAGTTCAAAATATTTATCCAATGCGCAGTTTACTTTAAAGTAAAAGTTGTGTACATATTGTAATTCTTGCCACATTCATGCCAATTTCATGGCAATTGTTGTTTTTGCCTTTACTTGCTATTGCTGCTGTTGTTGTTGTTGTTATTGTTGCTGTTGTTGCTGTTGTTGTTGCTGTTGAACAAGTGTACATGTGGTCAACGAGCCTTGCAATCGTAATTCGCTGCAATTAATTTTAATTGCATTGCCTGTCCATTTTTATTGCGTTTTCGATTTTCACACACAATTTGAATAAATAAACAAAATGCTGCGCTAACGATAAAACGAACACGAACATGCAAAAAAAAAAAGGAGAAATATAAAAGAAACGTAAACTGCATTTAAGCATATAAATTAACTATAAATATTAATGTACACACACACACACACACACAAACATAAACATAAATATATATATGTATGTTTGTATATTTATTTACAGTGCGACCGCTGCTGGTGGAAATCAGTTTCAACAACCAGCCAATGTCGGCCGACCGTAAATACGAGATTGAGTGCCAGGCAATTGGATCGAGGCCACCGGCTAAGATTACCTGGTGGATGGGCAACCTAGAGATGCATGGCCACAGCCAGAAGGTAAGCTGCACACAGTTCCTTCTAGCAATAACCGAACAAACCAAACTGAACTCGACCGTATGCAGGTCTCTGAGGACGGCAATGTGAGCACATCGGTGCTATCGATAACCCCAACCAGAGAGGATCACGGCAAGGCGTTGTCCTGTCGAGCGACCAACGAACTGGTGCGCAACGGCATCCGCGAGACGGCCATGAAACTGAACGTGTTCTGTAAGTAAATCCCATTACAAGTATTCCAATACTTTGCCTCAGAAACTGAAAAATAATTCAACCAAATATTTCATAGACATTCAAAAGATAGTTAGTTAGTGAAATTGATTTGATTTTTAAATGATTTTTCGTTTACGGCTTTTCCAATATTGATATAATCGAGTGCATGCATTTGTTTTTTTTTTTTTTTGCTGTCCCAGTTTTTGTATTGATTTAATGCAGTTACACGCGGAATTTTTTCGCAAACCCTTGACCCGATTTTATTTTAGATATTATTCAATTCGAAGCCAAACAAATGGGATAACCTGGCCCAAACTGCGCGTAAAGTCAATAAAGCTTATGCGCTCCCCTTACTATCATTCACCCTGTCAAATAATTACACGCATGTTGAACACGCGCTTTGTTTTATGGTTGTCAGTGGCACATAAACTAACTCCGGATGGCACGGGAGGGGCCGCGGCAGGAGGAGTGTGGAAAACATGCCGAGGGAATATGGCATAAACTGTGCCAAACGCTTATCGCCCATGTTCCTGAAATCGATACTGATTTGCATATAAATTTCGTAGACATGGAGCGATTTCCTCTTCATATGCGCGCATACTCGTGTTCTCTGCGCCTCGCGACTTTCAGCGCGAATTGTCAAACGTTTGTTTTATGGGCCAAGAAGTCAGGAATGCCGAGGCGAACTGAAAGTTTCTTAATAACATTTTCCAGCTAAAAATATTAAAAAAAAAAAAAAACAAAGGCAACTTGTGCCTTTGCCTGCAAACGTCACGCTAAATACACTATCTCTATAGTGACAGCTCGTGAGACTTTGACCCGAGGCACACTCAGCACACTCAGCACACACACATCGTACACACAACATGTGAGCTTCATTTATGTTTCAATAGTCTCAAGAAATCTGGCGTCGTTGTGCAAACAGTTGCCACGTCTATTATCTAAGAGTTTTCGGCGCATCGCATTTCCCCGGTGCCGACGCCTGGTAAACTTTTACTCCTTTCGGCCCGAGAAACAGAAGCTGCTGTCGGCACGGGCCAAAAGGCGTTGGGGACATTTTCGTGCTGGTGTTGGTAGGTGGGGGAAGGCATCTTGACGCAGACTCTCAATTTAACGCGCGTCGCTTGCTGATATAAAAAATTAGATAACAATTTCAATTTCCATGCTCATTTACATGTTTATAGCGTGCTTAAAATATTTTGGCTCCCCCTCTGGATGGCTGGTTGACTGGCAGACAGACATCCTGCTGCTTGCTTGCTTGTGATTTCATCTGGAGCATGCAAGATTTTGTGTCTTCTTTAAGGGTTTTCATTGTTTGGATTTTTTTTGGGGGGTAAATTGAAAAGTTGACTGCAGTTCGCTGCAAATGAGCAGCCAATAATTGTCTCATTACTTTGCATTATAAAAAGATTGTCATAAAATGAAGTTATCTCAAATTTCACGACATCTCGCTCCCCTACCACTCGCCGCAACTACCTTGACCCAGAAACACATAAAAATCCAAAAACAGAGAGATTCAGATAATGACAGAGAAGGAGACGCGGCAGAGAGAATAAGATTTCATTTTCCGCACAATCAACTTGTATTAACATTAAAAATTAAATGAAAAGGAAACCGCTAAAAATTAAAGTCATATCCGCAATAAAAATAATGACGCAGCAGCACTCGAAAACTGGATAAGAAATACGGACAAAGGTCAAAATGGCAAAAGCTTAGCCCCCGTATTATGGTCAACTTTTTGATTAAGCTGCTTTCAGCAGCTGATGATATTACGAAAAATGCGCAAACGTCATCCGTCCAAAAGATGGGCAAAAAATAATGTTTGAAAATTGAGGGAATATTAAACAGCAGCAAGCAGGCAAACATTGAGTGCGCTCATAGTGTGTCTACTACTGCTATTGCAGTTATTTTGAGCCTGTCATAGTACATTATCCTTGCCACATAGTTTCTAGTTGCATTTTATCTACGTTATTTGCAAAACTATTTTGCAGTTCACGTCTGCCATTTGCAATTAATTTAACTCTAAGCCAATTTTTCTGTTTCTCTTGGCTTGGCCTGGGCAGAAATACTTTGCAGTTAATGTAATTTATATGGCCAACTCGGAGGCAGCCTGGCAGTCGTAGTAGTAGTAGTAGCTTGTGGAATCAATTTAAGGGCTGCTAACGAGCAGTTGTTAAACTTTTTGCAACAGACAATGACAGGCCTCACATACGGAGCCAAAGTAAAAGGAGCTCAAGCTAAAAGCGATGGAGACGTGGCAAGACGGGCTAAGACGGGGGGGAGGGAACGCTTGCTAGAAAACTACAGTGCAGTGCAGTGCAGTGTAGTATTTCTGAAGCTGCAACAAAATGTGGCAGTGGCAGTCAAAAGTCGTTACGTTAAGCTGCAACTACGAGTTTCGGGGGTTTGCGACTCTGCTTTCTTTCTGTCTGGAGGACCAGCAATCGGACTACGACGGAGGACTTTGTGCCCATAAAATGCATTAGCCAAGCAAAGTTGACCAGTTTTGGCCACGCTGACCAGCTTGGCCAGTGACAGTTATTACCACTTAAGCCCAACTAACCGCAACAGTGTGGCAGCCAGCCACTTTCCACTTTCCACTTTCCACTTTCTAGTTTCGGCCAGAGGCATGAGAATGTGTTGTACGTTGTCATTCATTGCCGTTGCCACTGCCACTGGCACACAGCCTTTGCTGTTGCTGTGGCCGTTACCATTGCCGAAGTGGGCGCTTTAACGAACTGGGCTTAAAGTCAACGTTAATGAACTTGTTGAGCAACTTGGGAGCGGGGCTGGCGAAAAAGGCGCCTTTAAATTATGCAAAGAACTGGCGCTTTTTGCGTGGCATTTCTGGCACAATTCAACAACTTTCTGTCATTCGCTGGGCTTAGGCAAGCGATTTTCATTTTCATTAACAAGTCTTTGCGAAGAGGCAAAATCGGCTTAAGGGAAACTTGTTTATAAAACGTGGCAAAAGAAAACAGTAAGCACATCCCAAGACCAAACTACCAAAAACAGCTACACAGCAATAGCAAAGACAACAGCGGCGACGGCGACAAGCAGGGCTGGGAAATAATAACAAAACCGTTTCCAAGAAAGGTGCTCCCAAAGAATAGACACTCGACAGGAATGAGCAACAAGACCAAGACCGAGAGCAAGAGTACGAAGCGACACTAATCACAGATAAGCGCAGATTAACCCCATTTCTTTTTTGATTCTCCGTTCCACTTTTGTGCGTTGTTCGTTCGTTCGTTTCTTTGGTGGGCCGTGCGAAACTTTTGGCTCGAAACAAAAACATGTAAACAACAAATTGCAGCCGATAGGCTGGGAATGGTCCAAAAACCAGTCAAAACACATAAGAAAACAACATACAGACACAGAGTTAATATGCAAATAGAGTAGTAATAGTTACCGTTATTCACTGACATGTATTGTTATCTTTGTTGCAGTTATACCCACCTTACAGCTGGACTTGGGCTCAAATCTAAATCCCGAGGATATCGAGGAAGGCGATGATGTTTATTTCGAGTGTAAAGTGCATGCAAATCCTGCTGCTTATAAAGTTGTCTGGAAGCATAATGTAAGTACCAACAAAACACTTTTCAAATGCAAGGTTTATCACGACTTATTGAGCGACTACAAAACCAAGCAGACCGAGCGAGATAGCCAGAAACTGCGATAGAGAGCGAGAGTGAGACCGATAGAGACTTTGCAAACTATTTCTAAGGCATAGCTTATTGAAATTCCTTTCAAAAGAGTATTTCATAACTTACACTCGGAATATAAATACAAAAAGGAAAAAAAACAAGTTATTGCATCTAAGCCTTTGATTCGATGAACTTAGAAGTGAAACGAAATGAATTGTGTGTATTCTAAACACATTGACCTTCAGATGTACTCTAATTTGAACCGAAGACAGCTCTGTATACGGATACGGCTGCTTGACTTCCGGCAATTCCCCAGGCATTGGCGTGCCTCTGGCAGACGTGTGTAAGAAAGTAAGTAAGTGAGTGAATGGACTGAAAAAAGGAGCCAGCCGGAATGCTACTAAATTATGATGAAACTGAAATTAAGTGGTCATTTTTACTGAATTATTGGCCAATTATTTTAAGGCAATTGACTCAAGTGGCCAAAAAGTAGGGGCCACTTGGATGGAACACTCCAAGGACCAAAGAGTAAAAGTTTGCGTGGCAAATCATTTGTTTATTAGTTTTACAAGTAGCACAAAAACTTTAGCAGACTTGCATAAACAAAACCAAAAGATAACAACGACAGCAACAAGGGCGAGAGCAAGCAAATAAATGTTATTCAATGCACAGGGGGGAGGGGCGGGCAGGCAAGAAGTGAATCAAGTGTATGAATAATATGAATGCTAATTGAATTCATTAGACGAGGCAGGAACAGAAACAACGTCAATAGAACTAAGTACATGCACAAACAATAAGCTAAACAACAGCAACGAGCAACGAGGAGCAACAACAAAAACAACAGCAACAACAACAAAGACGGCAACAACAATGTTGTCGACTACGACAAAACATAACTTTGGCAAATGATTATAATAAATAAACAACAACACAGAACTTGAAGACGGCCAAAAAGTTTTTAGGCCATAAGCTGCGCACAAAAGTAGGCAACACAAAAGTACAAAGAACTGAAGTTTCTTCTCGAAATAAGGAGAGAGAGAGAGATGCAGACATGAACAGATTGCCTTGAATAAGTAAGCAATACTTTGTAAAGCGAAACAACTAAGTGCAAATCAATAAAATCGGGTTTGAAAGCCGCAGACAGTGTGTTGAAAAAGTTAATCAATGGCGATTGAAATGCGAGATGTCAAAACCAAAAATTCAATGTAAAATGCAAATGAACTGCAAATAGACAACACTCCAAATGAAACGGAACTCAATAAGTGTTCGCACACACACACAAACACACACACACACACACACACATACAGCACAATTGTGCAAATTCAGCTCATGTCCATGCTGACGGGCTAACAAGAAAACTACACAGTTAGTTAGTCTGCAACAATTGTCGGCGCTCATTTGCCTTCCTCAATGGCATAACAATAAAAGTTGAGTGAAAAGCAACAGCAAGCTACAAACAAACACAAAAAAACAAGGCGAGAAGGAAATGAAATGGAAGCGAGGCAAACAAATATATGAAAGAGTAAAGAAGAAGGCAGCAAATGGTGGAAGAGAGAGAGAGATAGAGAGCGAGAGCGATAGTGTGACATGTCGTGAATGGCTCACATGGCGTATGCGTAATGAGTTCAAGGCTAAATGGCAAATTGCGTTTGTTTTTGCGAAAGCAAAAACCATTTCTCAAGGCGCCCACAAAGACGAGACAAAGCCAATGGCAAAAGCCAAGTCAACTGTAGTGTGTGGGCGTTCATTACAAGTCAATTGTTAATTGGCAACAACAACAGCAACAATGACAATGCCAGCGAATAGAAACCGCAACAGCAGCCGCACTTTGTATGCAAGTTGAAATGCAATTAAAAGTCAAATTGAATTAAATAAACTCTTGTTTGTAAGCATCTTTTATCGGCCAACTGAGTACGCTCAATTATCAAACTAGATTAATTGCGCATCGTGAACATTGTATGTATTCAATGCCGTTCGTTAACATGCGTGAAAGCAAAGCATTGAACCCCAACTTATTTCACACAATGAAATCTGCAAAATTGTTGCGGCGGCTGCTTGAAACAATTTCAACTACATTTATATATATATAGAGATGAGAGATGAGTGAGCTAACAATAGCAGGGACAACTGGGTGATGTGTTTTGCCTTTGTCTGTTATTATTCAATTATGCATGCTAACAATTAACGACGAGAAGGCAAATTAAATTAACAATTAGTTTTATTAAACTTGCAGATACGCACTCACACACACACACACAAAGTACAGTTGCAAAGTTTTCCATGTGCGTGCGTGTGTGATAAACTTTTGCATGCTCATTAAGAAGCTGGCAACAACTTTGATGAAAGACGTTGCCAGAGCGACGACCAGTAACCGCAGCAAGAGGGTAAAAAGTAAACCGACTCTGAATGCTGCCGGCAGCAAAAGTTCTTTGCCAAACATATGCTACACACACACACACACACACCCACATACACCCACACATCGAAACGTTGCGCATATATGAGACATGCATGTGCTAATGGAAGAACTGAAATAGCAAATATAAACGGAAAATGTAAAATTTGATTAGAAAAGCAGCGGCAACACTTCAATGCACACTGACTACATTCAATTTTCAAACTTCAGCAACTATTTTCACTCTGCGAATTTCTTGCGCATAAATCGACTTCAACTTGAAATAAAGACAAGACAAAACATAAGAGAAGAGTGAGAAAAAAAAAAAAACAAAACTAAAGGAAAAGCAAAAGCAACGCAATCAGGCAAGCTATTAAATAAATGGTCAACACTAATTGGGTATTTATAGTTGGGGGCCACAGCATTGAAGTGGAGGGCAAATAAACATGTCAAGGCGCTTCAGACAGACAAACAAAATGACAGCACATAAAATGCGCCATTAGCATTGAGAGGACGACGGCTGCCAGCCAAAGGGTTCAAAATCTGCCATGACGAGGTGCTGCTGCTGCGGAAACCCTGCTGCGGAAAAGCTGCAACGGATGTGCCCTTAACTATTGAAATAATCCTCAACTGAGCGAGAGCTCAGCTGAGGCGAAATCATTTTTTTTTCTTCTTCCTCGTTTATTTTGTGTTGTTTTTGGTTTTTGTCTCTTATTTATTTACTTTTACTTTTACTTTATTTATTTTTTGTGACAACCTTGAACTTTATTTACTTTTTGTGTGCCTGGCGACATTTTTATTTGTTTTATGACAACAACTACGACGGCTGAGAAAACGCCCCGGGTCGCTGAACTCAGCAAATGGCAGGCAACATTTTGGGGCTATTTAAGTAAAACCTACGGGAATTGAAGCTGTTAAATGGGGCGAGGGCGGCGGCGGCAGCGGCGGCGACGAAAGGCAAGGCTGCAAGGCCGACACTAGTTCTCGCCGAATGTGTGTGCGAGTGTGTGCGTGTGTCGAAGCCAACGCAAAAGCCAATGGCAGTCATAGCGTGCGCCAATGGTTAGACTTTAAAATGGCCTCATTATATTAAGTATACGCCCAGTTGGCCTGAATAAAAAGTATCAATTATCTAAAGAGCAAACAGTCAAATGCAAACACACACACACACACACATACACACACGACGACGCACACATCGAGAAAGCAAAAGAGAATGCATTAATATTCAGTTCGAACGGTAAATATTTTGATGACTGTTGAACTGTGAGTTATCTGGCTGCCTGCCTTCCGTGAGTCGCACACTGTGTGTGTGTGTGTGTGTGTGTGTGTGTGTGTGTGTGTGTGTCATTGCCATTGTTTCGCCGAGAGCTCGAGTCACAGAGCCAGTGGCAAAGAGCTAAACACACTGGCTGCCAGACAACAGCAGCAGACAAAAGGCGCGAAGCGAGTCCTGTTCACTCACACACACACACACACACAGCTGTGGCCCAGTTCGCACGAAAGTAGGCAACACTATTATCAAAGTGTTGCCACACGCTGCATTGTTTCCTCTTATTGTATATTTGCACATATTCTCAAATGTATTTGTTGTTTGCCTGTTTGTGCTTATACTTATATTATATGTGCTAAGGTCACAAAGGCATTGTGTTCGCCACCCGCTTGTCGTTGTCGTTGTTCTTGTTCTTGCCCCTCTCCGCGCTATTGTTGCCTTTGCCATTTTGACTTTTGTCGACAATTTATACACATTTTTATTTATTTCAATGTTGTTGCTTTTCATATTATTGTTATTGTTGTGTGGCGCTGTAGTTGTTGGTCTGAAAGCCAAAGTGCGAATTTGTTTTGCTGCTAAATGGCACAAGGCTCTGGGGAAATGCGTCAAAATCTTGTCGAGTGCCGGCGCATTGGAAGCGCCGCGCCAAACCGAACACAACCCAAAAGGCGCAGCCCGCCAGCCCCCGCATGAAACGAACGTGCTCCTCATAGAGGTCAGTCAGACCTCCCCCCCGCCCCCATGCCCCCATGTGTGTGGGCTTGGTTTATGTGTGAAATTAAAGTAAATATTGCTGCTTGATTTTCAGTTACATTGCACATGCCAAACACGTTTCAAACTGCCACCCGAAAGCTCTAATGAAGCGTCTCGCGTATGACTGCGCGTTTATGAGCGACCGGAATTTTATGGTGTAGGCAAACGGCTAAGGCTGAAATAAATGAAGCTGCTGCTGACCTTGCGCCCGACAATCGGAGAGGCCCCGTTGTGTGTAGGGTTGCATAGTAATTTCGTTTTTTTTTTGCCCCCGTTTAAATAGCTTAAACGCAGCCCGAGAATTTGCTGGAAAATTCTAGTGCAAGTCTTATGCCTGCAGACAATTAGATAGGCGCATAAAATATCTAGGAGTGTAATAACATTAAATCGAAACTAGTGCACATTTAATATGCTGCTCAATGGCACTGAATATTTGAAGCGTACCCAAATCTCGAGGGAGCTAAAGGTTATGCAAAGGTCACTGAAGTAAGCTGCTTATAAGAAGAGAGTGGCATCGCATTTGATGCCCTTTGTATTCGTAATCTCGCTAATTGGCACACCTTTTGCCATATCTGACATAGTGTGTGTGTGTATGTGTGTGTGTGTGTTGTGTCTGCAGCCGACTGTCTCTTATTCTAACTCTCGCTCTCTATGAATGACAACCAATAACAAAAGCGCTGCTCATTAGACATGCGAAAAAAGGAGGACGAAACAAGAACACAAAGAATAATAGCTTATGACGACTAATTGCAAGAGATTTTACTTCGCTCTCTCTCTCTCTCTCTCTCTCATATTCATTTAAATTCTTTTGTCGCTTTTGCAGCACCAAATCATACAGCACAATCAGCGAGCCGGCGTAATTGTGAGCAGCGGAGATCTGGCGCTGCAGGGTGTCACTCGTCATCAGGCCGGAAATTACACGTGCACCGCCTCCAATGTGGAGGGCGATGGCGACTCCAACATTGTGGAGCTTAAAGTGATGTGTAAGTACACGAGCTCTGAGCAATGAGATTTGTCAGACTTTAAACCGATCAAAGTGTGTGTCTGTGTTTGTGTTTGTGCCCCATTTATTTTGCGCTTTCATTCAATTGATTGCAAGTATATAAAATGTTTGTTCTCAAACGATTGCAAGTATTTACATGTCAAGTTTTATGGGGCACGTGTTGAGTTTTAAGCACATAAAAAAGCACATGAAAAAAAAAGTATAGAATGAGCGAAGAAAACAAGAATCGGCGAGCATCAGCATCAGCATCAGCGCTGAAAAGTTATAGCTTTGTGCAATGCTGCGTAGGCGCAACATTTTAAGCTTGTCCCACATTTCACATGTGTTGATTTGCATGGCTCCGGCCATTATTATTGTGCTTTGGATCATAAAAAAAAAAAAAAATACGGTACGAAACGAAACGAAATGAACGCTCTGAATGGTTGCCGGGCTTGCCATCATTCTGTTAGCACATGGCCAACGATTGGTTTGAGCCATTAACAAACATTCGTAGCCCTTAAATGGCAACTGCCTTTTAAATCGAATCCATGCTGCCATGCTGGCTGCAGCTACCTCCATCCACGATATTGGCAGGACTGTTCGGTTGAGTCGGGGGGTTGCGCACTTACCCTCCAGCTGCAGTAGTACACAGCACACTGTTTGGGCTTTTGTGAGAACCTTTGACACACAAAAAGCGGCAGTATTGAGTGGTCGAGTGGGGCCAGAAGGCGCGATGCAAAGACTGCCACGATGGGCATGTCGAGTGGCACAATGTGCGCTCGTGCGGGCCTCTTGCAGTTTTATTGCGTATACGCCTCCGTTATTGTGTCCTGCTCGAATGCCTTTTGTGTAGGCATTCTGTATTGTGCTCGCCAACTGCAAAACTAGAACTGAAGCGGATTCAGCTCTCGCACTCATCTTGGCACCACACACACACACAGTCGCCATTGCGGTTAGTAGAGCTTTGATTTCGTGCATCCAGCAGTCGGGCAGCTCAGCACTTCGACGCTCAGAGTCTGGCAGCTTGGACGAGCATGTGGTGAAGCCAAAAAAAAGCCCTTTACTTTGGCTTCCTGGCTTTTGTTAACATTTGCTTATTTTCTTATTGAATGAGCGCATTTCCGTTTCCTTTTATCAATCAGCTAATAGCCAGGAAACCCTTTACTTGAGCTAACAAATGTTGCCATCTATTATCTATAAAAACCATTGTTCCGAAAAAGAGTTAATAATCACATTTCTAATTAGTTTTACGAATTGTCCGATTAAAGAATTGACAATACTTTCACATTTTCCGCTTGGCTTCAGTTCAAATCGTAGGCTCAATTTGCTGGCAAACTGGCAAAAATTGTTGAGCTCGCTTCTGTTAATTAATGTCGGCCTTTTTTTTCAAACAATTTAACACAAAGATGCTTATGCTCTTATTGTGGCAGGGGTCGCTATTTTTTTGTTTTGTTTGGGGTGTTGTCTTATGCTTTCATTTCCTGGGCTATTTCCTTTTTGTCTTGCTGTCTGTTTTGGTAACAAGGTTTGCTGCTGTTCATAGCATTCCCAGTTTGTCTGCCATTTGCTTTTGTTTCAAGCTAAGCCTTCTGCTTGTCCATCCTTTCACACGTTTCAACTATTGTCGCCCAGTGTATTTCGTCAGTGCAACTGCCAAAATCCAATCTGTAACCCAAATGTCAGGCTAACACTCACTTGCCTTTTTCCCCCATTTCAATACACCAAGAACAACACTCCGCACTCATTGGAAATTTGTTTACAGTTTCCTTTTGACATTGGCCAACTTGTCAAATTCGAGAACAATAAATTGTGAACGACCGAAAGAGTGAACAGTTGCAGTTGCAGTTGCAGTTACAAGATTTTTGCCTGGCTGGGGATTAGAAGAAATTGAATTTTTCTGGCTACGTTACGTTACGGCTCAAAAGTTTCGCTTTTCGCCAAGTTTTTCTTTCACTTAACGTTTGGTCAATGTTTTTCTTTTGTTTTGTGTTGCCCCATTTCGCTTGCTTTGCTGCTTCTGTTGTTTGCCGCTTTTCGTTGTTGCTGTTGTTGTTTTTGCCGTTTCTGTTGCTGTTTCGGAGTCTGTTTAGTTAGTTGCTTGAATGCGCAACAAGGAAGCTTGCAACGATGCAAAGGACTTGCTATCTTAGTTGCTTTTTGCTGGGTAAACTTTTCTACTTAGGATTTGAGTGCGGTTTGAAAGGCTGCAGCCAGTGCCAGGGCGTGGCATGCAAAAACAACAAAAAAAAAAAAACCTGTCCACTAGCTCAGCTAGCAGAGAGAATGTGCACTCGAACTCTGGTGGGACTGAAACTGGGGCTTTATTGCATTAAGTTTTTGCCCAAGCAATGCGATTATTGATTTGCCTGCGTTGCGCTGAGCTGCGCCGCCTGCTGCCGAACAGCAAAATGCACTCGAAATATCAAAGTTTTGGCAACTTCCACTAACTATCGATCTCACTCTATATCTCCATCTCCATTTCTTTCGCTTTACTTTCGCAGATAAACCAATTTGCCGGCCCGATCAAAAGAAAATCTATGGCGTGGCACGCAGCGAGGCGGCCGAAATCGTTTGTGAAGTGGACGCCTTTCCGCCGCCCGAGAATTTCAAATGGTCCTTCAACAACACTGCCGAAACCTTCGATATGCCACAGAGCGGCTTCCGTCCGCACTCCGCGCAGGGCTCAACGCTGACCTACACCCCCGTTAAGGTGAGTACCGAGTGCCGGCAGACTGAATGTCGTATATTGATATTTACATGACCTAATTGATAAAGCCCAGCGATGTGACTGGCCTCCACTTCCCTTCGCTTCCCATTCCCCTGTGTGCCTTTCGCACGCATCGTTTGCCTGTCCCTCTCTCTCTATCTCTCTTCAATCTTCCGTGCTCTCTTGGATTATGGAAAATGACACATTGCCACTAGGTTAAATGCTAAACATGGGAACACCCTTTACAATACCATGTGACATATAAGCGTGTGTGTATGCGTATAACTGTGTGTGTGCGTGTGTGTGTGTGTGTGTGTGTGGGCGCTTTTAAGTGCTTGCCAGTGTTTGCTGTGGGCGTCGTTTGGTTTTTAGAGCTTTTTCGGCTGGAATTACATTTTCATTTCATGTTTTTGAAGTGAAATTGCTATTGACACATTTGACATTTGGCCAAATTGCAGACGAAGCAGCAACATTTTAGCTGCCAGTTCTCAATTAAACGACGAAATATTAATTAATAGGCAACTGTTGTTTCCTTTTGTTGTTGTTGTCCTTGCTGCTGCTGCTGCTGCTGTTGTTGTCGCTCGTGTGTGCGTGTCACGTTGTCAAATAAAATGTAAAATCAACACTGGCAGACAAAAAGTCAATGGGAGGCATCAGCCAAGCTTTCGCTTTAGCCAGAGCCAAAGCAAACGGGCAATTTTTAATTAAAAATTCTATTAGTGCTGCTTTCTAATTAAAATCCAATGCCAACGGCAATGCCCAACGACAATAACAACATCAACAGAACAGCGCCTGGACACTGGTTGGTTGGTTAATAATATTAAAGCAACTGCAATTGACTTTAATGGCAAAACGGCTGAACATCATTATCCCACTCATATGGCCGAATCGTAGACAAAACGCTGTTCGCCAATCTGAAATTCAAAACCCTCCCCCCCCCAAACCCCTCTCATACCCATTTGTATGGCTGACAATTGGAGAACATTTCCGCTGAAATTGCCAGCGTTATCGTCATCGATATTGCCCCATTGCAATTGCGATTGCGATTGCATTTTGACGTTTTCGACTTGACTTCCTCCCTGCCAATTGACCAGCCAAATTGGCTATCAATGAGCTGCCTTTTACCACATTCCTATCTTCGTTTCTCATTTCATCCATCCATGCACCCTAAAAGACTGCCTGCCTGCCTTTCCCATATGCATTCGCAAATGGTTTGTTTGTTGCCACAGCAACAACTGGACGGCAGCTGCAGCTGCTGCTGCTGGTCTGTTAACTTTTATGGTCTGCCAAAAACAATGCTGCATTTTAGCCAGAATCATGGTTGGACAAGTGCTCTTGCTGCTTTAACTTCGATGAGTGTTTTAGTTCATCCAGAAGCTTCTAATTAAATTCAATATGTGAAAACCGTTTTGCCAATTTATATCATTCGTTGCCGCCCAGACAATTATCCCCCATTTAATTCATCTAAAAACAGCTTAAATGACTGACTGGGGTGTAAATGTGTTTCAGGCTTTGGGTACAAGCTTGTGGTTGTCCTAACATTTGTGCAGTGAAAAAGAACAAGTTTAACTGTCAACCGTTGGACATATTATGGCCACTAACTTTTAGCGGCAGCTCTTAAAACTGAACACAGTTGTTTAGCTGGCAATGGCAGTTGTCTCATCTGGTTTTGCTGACCCAGTTCAATGTGTTGATGGACCTCATTCTACTCCCCTTCCCCGGCGCACAAAAACATGCAGGCAGCGCATGTACATTATTTGTGTGGTTTGGACAGAGTTAACTATGGATTTTGCTGCTTTGTGGCATCAACGAAATGCTTCTCCCGATGGCTGTCGGGCACTGTGTTCACATTTCAGTTGTCAAAAGAAAAATGTTACTAGTCGAACGGCATTCAAATGAGTTCCGTTCACAAACAGTCTCCCGGCACTGATTGCAGTCTCCCTCTCCCACTCTCTCTCTCTCTCTGTCTCTCGCTTATATACATATAGCACACACTCTCTCTCTCCTATATAAATCATTTAGCTCAATTGAATATGAAAAATCCCTTCCGTTCTGTTGTCATATATGCTGTTTCCGGTTTCCGCAGCCGCAGCTCAAGCATCAACGTTGACATTGCCAGGGCTGATTTTCTTTTCATTTTTTGCTCTTTTCGTTATTTTTTTTTTCTCTGTGCGATTTGCTCAAAGGCAGCCAACAGCTCATTAATTTTTCCTCCATGCTTTGGCATTTCAGAATGCATCGTCGCCATCGTGTCACCAGATATACACGTATTATATCTATATAAATCTGCTCGTTTGCGTATGTGAGCCATTTCTGCTTTGACTTTTTCTGCCACTGTGCGCAGAGAAACACACACTCATGGAGACAGCTTACAAAAATTGTCGAATATTTCGCAGTGTCATTGGAGGATGACTGAAAAACTCATTAAGCTGTCACTGAAATGTTAAAATTTTAATTAAAATGCATAAATAATAGCATTTATTTTTGGACTGTCGCCACTAGACAAGAATGCACAGCAAATGCAAGCCAGATCCAACGAGTGTAGAGCGTTAAAAATGAGCTTCAACATGGTCGAATAATACAGAAAAAATACATGTATATCAAAATCACAGACAGCCTGATGCTGTGCTTATGTGTGTGTGTGTGTACTTATTATTACCAATATGCCTTCAACAGTTTAAGCAATTATTATTCTTGCCTGGGTGTGTTGTGCACCAGCTACACAACTGCAAAAATATTTACGCTGAGTTGCGGCAACATTAAAATAACATAAACAAACTGAAAATAATGATAATAAATATTTGGGCATACATTTTCAGTACTGACGAACACAAACACACACCACACACACACTTGCCCATTTACGCACTTCCAGAGGCAAAAAGATTTTTGCTACAACAGCTTTGAAACTATAAATTTATTAAGCATCTTCCCTGACAGTTGCAAGAGTCGAGCCTTCGGCCCCAGAAAAGTGTGCTATGCATTTTAGTTTTGCATTTTCAGACACATTCTGTGTGTATGGCAAATTTATTATTGCCTCAAAACTGCACATGTGTGTGTGTCTCTGCAACTTGCTTGTGGTTACAGTCACACACAGACAGCGACACTTTTGTATATATATACATATATATGTAGGTGTTGATGCGCAGTGTTGGCAGCTGTCAAGTTGCCGCCTTTGTGACAACACTTTGCTAAATAATATAATATTAAATGACACGCATATGCAACAGTATGCGTATTTTCATTTTCATAAATTTGTCGTAAATTTGCATAAATTGTGCATCTGCAAATGACATAACTCCGGTGTTAACACTTTCACTATACTATGTAGCGAAAAATGTTGCAATCAATAATTAACATAAAGCGTTTACGACGACCCAAAGGAAACTAAAATATTAATCTCAGTGTCTAGCACAAAATACGACTACTTCATGTTAGCAATTGACACTTTAAGCTGCATTATTTTTCCCATCCCAACCAAATAAACGAGTTAAATGATATAATATTTGAAAATTAACTGTCACATATTTCTGTCCAACTGAGCTACCAAAAGAATTCTGCGCTGTTTACGAAAAAAAAAAATAAAATCAAGTTTAGAGAAACGAAATTAATTTTCGAACAAAGAATTTCGATTCAAAGTTTATGTCTGCTCTTTGTAAGTTGACCACAATCTGAGGACCGGCTTCTAGTTTCCTTAAGTTTTTCCTGTGACATTTTATCTTTGCCATAAATTTTTCCTTCATTTACTGCTCTTAAATTACACGCACAAAAAAAAAAAAACGAAAAAAAAACTTTTCTCTTTTTCTTACTTTTCTGTGTTTTTCTTTTTTGCTGCCCTAATTAAAATGACATGAACGCCCGATTTTGAGTTGAAATGGTTGATGGCCAACTGGCAGACGGGGGGGCGGAGAGCGAGCGGTCGTTCAGACGGTTGGTTGAACGATTCGCGGCAAGTTGGAGGGTGGTAATATAAGTGCGCGCTCTGACTGATAAATAAGCTGCAATTTACGTTGACATTTTGAGGCGCAGTGAGCCAACGAGCTGGGGAAAGTGATTTTAATTTTTAATGAGTTCAAGACGCCTAGTGCTGATTAAGTGCGCTTATTTTTCAGGGCAACAGCAGCAACAACAATACCGAAAGGTAAACAGACAACACACAGAACAAAACTCAAGTCTATCTGTGTGTGCGCACAAACAAATCAATCGTATTGAGTGCTGTTGTTGTGCAGTTGACCGTAATATAGTTGGAGGATTTCATTAGCACAACATTTGACAGAACACAAACACAAAGTCACACACACGCACACACACAAAGACGGCGAGTAAGAGAGAGAGAGAGAGAGAGAGAGAGAGAGAGAGAGAGAGAGACAGAGTGACATAAGGAATCAACAATGGACCCGCAGGCGTGGCCACTTATCAGGTTGAACAAGCGGGACACATGGCATACATTATAGCCATGTTAACATAGTTTTCTTTTGGCCTTTCCAATCGCAGACTCTACGAAATGCGAGACCTAAATGGGTAGCCACAAAATGCTTCATTTGTTTTTACTGCCAGTTTGGGAAAAACTTTTGACCCCACACACACACACACACATGATTCCATTGCCCACTGTGGATTTATTTATACATACGCAGAGATCTATAGTGTACAACACACTTACGAATGTGGTGTGTAAGTGTGGTTGTGTCTGTGTGTGTGTATGCTTATTGACATGAAATTATATTAATGAAAGACTTATTGACAGCTGCGATCAATCAGCTGGACTGACAAGCATATTAAGCATACGCCACAGAGCACTGCAAAAGCCGCAGCTTTAAATGCTGTGTTGTGTAATTTATTTATTTAATGAATTAAGTACGTTTTTCTGTAACATTCTAGTTAATTCATTCAAATTACTTGCATGCATTTGTGAGCTCTTTAATCGACAGGTGTGCCAATTAAAGTTAATCGTAACACGCGGTTAATAACTTAAAATAACTAATTAAGATCGATTGAAATGTGTCTGTTTACCATGCGATTTATTATTAATCTTTAACGACTCGCTATTATTGTTATCATTTCGCAGGAAATGGACTTTGGCACCATCATGTGCTGGGCCGACAACAATGTGGGTCAACAGAAGGAGCCGTGTGTATTCCATTTAATAGCTGCCGGCAAGCCGGAAGCGCCAACCAATTGCACTGTGGTCAATCAAACGTCCGACTCATTAGAGGTTTATTGCCTTGAAGGTGAGTAACAACAAAATGCCCCTCCCAAAAAATAAAAGCGAAAAACAAAAAAAGGGTACAAGCAAAATTTTCCAGTCAATTTGCCAGCTTTTATAATTGCTGATGAGCCAATCAATGATCAATGGGTAAAAAGTCAAAGTCTATCCCCCATCCATCCACTACAATACGTATACAAATGTATATATATATTGGCCACAACTCAAGCAATGTGCTGCATGGCTAGTTAAATGGCCAGGAAAGAGTTTCGGGCGGCCAATCGGGGTGTGAGGTGTGGAAATCATGGTACATGTGTATGAGTATGTTGTGTTTCCTGTAGCGCTTTTCAGACTCATTTAAAATACATGAGCAACTTAAGTGCACTTTGGCAGCCGGCTATGCGAACTTCCTTCGAGATACAGTCGAATAATAAAATTGCAATGAAAGCATAAAACTAGAAAGGCAACACGCTGAGAGATGGCCAGACTGACAATCGTGCATACATATATAAAAAATGCTTTAGTGAGATTGCAAAATACATATATAGGAAGTATGTGTATGTGTGCGTGTGTGTGTGTGTGAAGGCGAAAGATAACGTTGCAAATTTTTGCTACATTTTCAATGCCAAAAACTCTTAACACGAATTTTCCACGAAATTTTCGAAACTGGAAAACTAACGAAATAACAAAAGTCGAAGCATAAAATGATGAAGTAGCAAAAGTGGCAACAGAGACAGTTACTCCCTCACTCACTCACTCACTCACTCACTCACTCACTCATTCACTCAGCCAGCCAGCCACCCAAAAAAAAAAAGTTAAACGCAAATTTGTTCATACAAAATGTTTTGGCTTGTTATGCAAGTTGCCGTCAATAAAAGTAAAAGCAGAAGCTACAGCTACAGTAGGATGGGCAAATGTTCAGCGAAACTTTAAATACAAATTCAATTCGCATATTTTATGCGCTACGGAAATGCAAGAAGTAGCAGGAAAAGAAAAGGCACAGCACAAAATACAAAATGCGAGCAAAGCGCAAAATAAGCAGCACAAATTGTTGCCAGCTCTCCGGCTTCAGCTCCGGCTCAGGCTTCGACTCAGACACCGAGTCTACGAGTTCAAAGTTCAGTTGCACAGAGCTGCATATTAGCAGACGGTAAGGACTGTGAGACAGTAAGGAAATGTCCTCCCGCTCACAAATTGCGACTGTACCACTCGACGACAGTCGACTTTATGATGCATTTATGCAGCCCTCGAAACGCTCTCGAGTGCAAAGCAAAGCGAGGCCAAGCAAAAACAGCGGGAGCATAACGAGGCGACTGCTGAAAGTGCAGCAAAAAGCGCATAATAACTGCATACTTAATGGCGCATTACCCGTTACTATTTGCTTCTGTGACTCGTTACTAGCAGCCCCTGCCTTTCTGTTGTGAGGCCACCTTATGCTAAATGTCTCTTGTGTCTTAATCCCCGCTTACATTCGACAAGACGTTGCGTACACTTAATTACTTGTTATTATATTTTATATTTTATACAAATTATTTGCGTTTTTATTATTATTATAAAGTTTGTATAAAAATAAAAAGTATTTATATATATATATATTTTAATTAAAGATTCAATTATTTACTGCTTCCATAGAGGCAAGCTGACTTTTAAAACTTTCGTAGTTAAGTGCTTAGTGCCAGGCTGGCATTATGTATTCGCGGTGTTGGCAGCCGATGTTTTAAGCCCTCGCTTTAACCATTTTATGTACATTCTCCCGGCATTCACACCCCACATCCCTGCTAATTTAGTGGCTGCACATTATTATCATAGTCATCAGCATCATTAAAACTTTAACGCAACTTGGTAAGAAGCGGCAGCGGCAACGGCAGCGTCAGCAGCAACAACAATAAAGCGCGATACTTTTTATATTGCACTTTACATTAAAGCAAATGGCAGGCGCCACCCAGAGTTAAAAAAAGAGAACGAAAATGTATGGGAGAAAACCCTATGGCAAGCAGCGGTCCCGAACTCAGCTTGGTCGTGTTTTTTTTTTTGTTTTTTTTTTTATAATAACTCAACTTAAGCTGCGGTCGCTGCACGTTTCGACTTTAATAAGCCAGCACGCAAGTTGGCCAAGTTGCCGCAACCGAACTCGACGTGCGGCAGGACAAGAACTTGCCTCGAATTCAATTCAATGCGTTGCTGTTGCTGGCAACTCGCAAACAACTTGAAGGCAACTCGCCTTACCCCTTGTCTCGCGCTGTAGTCTCCCACCTATTGGCCACTTATTTCCACTTCTCTTTGCCAGTCCCTCGCCCACTCTTTCGCCCTTTCTGTATCTGTGGGCAAAACAAAGCCATGAGCAACGCAAGCAACTAACCAAACTCATCAAGCGTCGGTTTAATATAATAAAATTTCAGTTTATAACATTTCACTCGCTGATGTTGCTGTTGCTGCCGCTGCTGCTGCTGCTGTTGCCGCTGCCGTCGCCTTTGCCCTTGGTTTATTATTTTTACTCCACTTGCGCAATTTTCATTGTAGCTCTGCCTTCGTCCAAGTAAATAAAATTAACCCATTACAATGAAGTTGTTGCTATTGTTGGCTGTCGTTGTTGTTATTTTTGTTGCTGTTGTTGTTGTTGCCATGTTGTCGGCTCGATGCTGAGGCAAATTTCATTAGCTAAACGTTTTAAAGTGCTCACAAAATGCTTTGGCCATAGCCAAGCAACGACGACAACGATGACGAAGACGACGGCGACGGCGACGGCGACGACGACGACGACGACGTCGACCCCTGGCCACAAACAATGATGCCGCACAAAGGCCTTTGAAGCAAAGGCGAAGCACATTCTTTTGACTCTATTTCCGTGCAGCCCTTGTGTGCTGTCCAACAGCACCGCCACCACCGCCGCCAACCACTAACAACCACAGCACAACTACAAACCAGACCAAGAAGAACAAAAGCCAACAGAAGATGAAGAGGAAGAACAGAGTAGCCAAATAAGTACAACAATGCGAGCTAAATTCATCGCAACATATAAAACATTTTACACAACAATTTCTTCATCGGTAGCGTGAGAGTCCCTAGTCCCTGGTTCAAGTAGTTGCTGCTGGGTGGGTGGAGGGCGGGGGAGGGGTGAGAAAGGCCAAAGAAACCTTTTCAGCCGCCGCCTTTATTACAAAAATATTTTAACATTTTTCGCAAGTGTTTTAAGCCGACTTTTGTGTCTAGAATGAAGTACCATTTGAGCAGCAGAAGGCCAACAACAACTTTAGCCGTCTTATTTTCCAGCCAAAGGGTGCCACATTTGCTTGTGTTGGTTTGTGTGTGTGTGTGGCTCAAAAAGGAAGACGGCAGAGAAAGGGGGCGACTGGAGGATTATTCTCAAGTGAGCGGCCAGTTCTTTTGTGGTGTTATTAAATGGCATTTAAAATGTAGCTTTAGATTACTCGAAATATTTTTGTTAAGTTCTCTTTGACTGTGAATTGCTCTCAGAGGGTCAGCAAATGGTAAGGAAAGTGATGAAATAGGGAGGACTATGCAAGTTTTAATCATTTAACTACTGCTCTCAGTTATTTGGCCAACAATTAAATTGCAACGGAGCGTATTAATGTTGTTAATCCCTTAAATATTATGCTATGATGAATTGGTAAATTAATACCAATAGTCAGTAAGATGACAGTTTTAATCACAATTAATTTGCATTTCATTCAAGTTACTTACATGCTTTGTTTTACTTTCTTCAATTGCAGGCTTCGATGGCGGCATGCGCCAATGGTTCCTAATGGAGATCTACGATCAAAACAGCGGCATCCTGCAGGCCAATATCAGCGCCAAGTTTGCCATGTTCAGTGTGACGGGACTGGATGCGGGTCGATTGTTTAGAATCTATATTTATGCAGTCAATGGACGTGGACGCAGTGAATCGGTGGCTCTCGACGGCTACACTTTGAAGGCAGCCGAGAAGCAAACTGGTAAGTTAGACCAACAAAATATTGTTAGACTTAGCTTAAAACATGCACGAATATGGTTTAAATTTTTATTGTAAGCAAAACACCATAGAACACGGACCATAAATCAAACTTAAAGGCAAACGAAACGGCATAGATTTCATTGGAGTGTTTACTTTTGACATCGAGTGTAGGCCAAGTTGCGAAATAAAAATATTAATGTTAAGCGAAGCAGTTTGCGAAGACTTTTGAATTTTTAATGCATTTTTATGTGGCGCGTGCGTTTGTCATTTATGAATTTTTTATGTTAATGTTTTCCGTACTCTCGAAAACTTATCGGCACAAAGCGAGCGAAAAGGAATTGCATAATTTTGCATGGCATTTAATAACCTTGCAAACAGCGCCGAGTATCAGCATTAATATTAGCGACGAGTAAAAGATTTCTTTTCGCGCTTATTACCATGCTGTCTCGCAATTTAATTACGCTAAACTGCCCAATGAATTGTAAATTCCACAAAAGCCTCCACACAAGAAACTTTGCCTTGCAGTTTCGCCCCATTTCGAAAAAAAAAAATGAGACACAGCAACAACAACAACAGCAACAAAAAAATATAAAAAATTATGCAAGCACCAAAGTAGCGCAAAAAATTATATAAAATGATTAACATTAATGAATTGTCTTCAGGAGGTTTACAGTCTGGCGAAACGAAGAAAATGCCGCGCAAAGGCAAATTGTAATACTAATTAGCTGAAGCAAAATGCCGTAAAGCAAAAGTTTAGAAGAGTTTCTTTCGTTCGTTTTCTCTGTGTGTTTGTGTGAGAGGGTCGAGGGTTGTGTCTGGTCGTCAGACACATTTTTGGGTAAACAACTTGAGCCGTCGTTTTAATTTTTCAAAAAGTCACAACAACAGGCCCAAAGAAAATGAGAAAATATGACAAGCAATACGCGAAGCAAAATGTCGAGCAGGTTCAAGAACGAAATTCAAATACCCTTCCCACAACCATAAACGAAATAGGATATTGATCAAAAATTCATGGCATTGCTTTATTAACTTAAGTGAAATTGCGGCGTGGCAAAGTGAACAAACAGAAGCGAAAGTATAGGGTATATTAAATTAGCATTCAGGCGTTTCTTTTAATGGCCAACTGCTTGGGCCACTGTTTAGCGACACTTTTTGGTCTAATTGAGCATTAAAATAACTTTGAAATGAAAAGTGATTTTTTCATGTGATTGCCATCTCATCTTTGCATTTTCTTTCTTGTCTCTGCAGTTGCATTAACCTCGTACAAGGGCAGCGCTCAGGGCGCCAACAGCTTCGAGCTAACACCCATCCTATCCATTGGCATCTTTGTGGGCATTCTGGTTGCACTTGTTTGCATTGGAATCGGAACGATTGCGGCGCTGAAGCTGCGCTCACATAAGCATCAACAGCAGCAGAAATTTGCACATTCGAATGCAAAGTTCTCACGTCCAGGCAATTTGCAAATTAAGGATAAAATCTCATTGCCACTGAGCCACTCCGAGGAGATGTACGACGAGAAGAATCCCGATGTGGTCCCATACAATGAGGGTAAGTGCAATTGCAATGGCAACGTTTGCGTTAACCTGAAGATGAATGCTCTGGCTCTGTCTGTAATTTATGAACGTTAGCAAAAGGCTTAAGGACAAACAAGCACGCAAGCAGGCAGTCAGGCAGGCAGTCAGCCATCTAGCCAAGCAAACAGCACAAATACAAACACAAACTCAAACAGAAAAGCAGGCATCTAAACTGGGTGGGTGTGCTGCATTTTTGCACCAGTGTTGAAATATTTAAATTACAGCTAATTGCTGGCAGGCGGACTGTTGCTGTTGCTATTGCTCCCAGCTCCCAGCTTTGGTTTGTGTTTGTTTGCTCATATGTCTGCAGTGGAGAGGCAGCACAACATCTCGTCTTTCACCTCGCCTTAAAGTATGCAGCGTTGTTCGGGTTTAGCTTTAAGTTTTGCTTCAGAATTTGCCCACTGCACGTTTAGCTTGATTAATGGCAATCAAGAAATCAGCAGCAGCTACAGTAGCAGCAACAGTAGCAGAAGCAGCTCCACAGCTCAACAATTTAATCAATTTTCTTAACGTAAAGCAATTTCATGGCAAAAGCAGCGAAAGGCGAAAAGAAAATTGAACGTTGCGCCCCGAAAATCACCAACAGATTTAACAGGGGGGCTTGGGACGGGAGGGGGGTCGAGTGGCCAGCCGAAAAACTTTTGCCATGCTACTTAACAAAAACAACAACAACAATAGCAACGACAACATCAACCAGCTGAAACTTTTGACTAAACCAACTTTCGTTACCTTTCTCTCTCTCTCTCGGTTTATATTCATCTACCGTGTATCAAATACAACTGCCTCGCTTCTGCCCCAATTTAGTTGATGGAGAATATAAACAAAAATCAGCAACACAAACGCCATCGGGACATCTTTCAACAACCAGCGAGGCGGAAATCAGTTGCAAACCCGGCTCCACAGCTGGCATCGGCATCGGCGTCGGTGCCGCCAGCTCAGCGGACAGCGGCGCTTACCAGAGCAGCAAGGTGAGTTGGCTACCATTCGCACAGGTTAGCACAACTGTCAACCGAAAGTTTGGCAAACTTTTGAGCAACAGCCAAACTAGGTGCATACTCTATGCAGAAGCTGAACTTTTGCCAAGAAAATGAAATGAGCTTCAACTTAATGACTGCAAATATTTTCAATTGTTGCTAAAAATCGAATTTTCCATCTCCACTTCTCCATACACTTCTACACCTGTGTCCAGGATGATGAGCTGCACTATGCCGAACTATCATTAAACAGCGCTGCTGCTTGTAGCTCCAAGAAAAGTCAGTCGGGTCAGGGCTCAGTCCAGCAGCAGCCACAGCAGCAGCAGCAGCAGCAGCAGCAGCAGCAGCAACAGCAGCAACAACATCAGCAGCAGCAGCAACAGCAGCCAGCTTTGGGTGGCACCTTGCCACATGGCTCGAGTATGCGCAAGCTGTTGCCCAGCATTCCAGCGACAGCGACGTTGCAGCGCCACAAGCCAAATGCGGGCGGGCTGCAGCATCCGCATCAGCACGCGCCGCCGCCCACATATGATTATTTCGAGGAGCCCACGATATACGCGCAAATCGATGCCTACAAGACACGCGCTGGAGCCGCCGTTGCCGCCATGCAGGTGGACACGGCCAATGGCGCCGGCTTTGGGCCGTGCATCTCATCGCCAGGTTCGCAGGGCACTCCGTCTACCGTGTCGCCGGGCACGGTGCAAATGTATACGCTGCCCTCGCATCCGGGCGGTTATCACACCCTGCCGCACAATCATCAGCACCAACACCAGCAGCAGCAGCAGCAGCAACAGCATCAGCAGCAGCAGCAGCATGGTCAGTCGCAAATGCCGCACAGCTCGGCATCCATGATGCAAATGATGCATCAACAGTTGCAGCATCATCCAGCTGGCAATATGCCCATGCCGCCCTCCTACCAGCAGCATCAACAGGCTCAGCAGCAGCAGCAGCAACTGGCACACGGCCAAATGCTCGTCTCGAGCAACAGCAGCGGGTTGGCCTCAACGGCAGCCGTCGCCAGTCCCAGTAGCTCGCTCTCGGGATTGTCGGGTGTGGGCAAGTCCTATTCGCGTGAGATTGTCACAGTCCGCACGCCGCTCATGTATTCGCAGCAGGAGAGCTGCGTCTAAATCTATCTAGTAGTCCTGTAAGTATTCAGCTCCTTGAGGTTTGTGTCTAGGCTAAGCGTTGCCAAAAACCAATTACATGCTAAACAACAACTGAAACAAAAATGAAAACCATTCTATTTTATGCTAATCGCCATTTGCCGACTTCCCATTTACTAAGTACATAACATACGAATAAAGCTAGCAATTAGAACGATTTAATTATAAATGTCAATGCATAACGTAAATATCTGATCTGAGGAAAAAGCAAACATCGCCATAACTTTAGTAACCTCTCCCCATCCCCCACCCTCCCAAAAAAGAAAAAAGAAAAAAGAAAAGCAAACACAGCAAATTTGCAAATCGAATTATTGAAATGAACTCACTGAAAATAGTATATAAGAGCAGATAGAAAGCGAACATAAAGCGATATCGAAGCACAGATTCGTAAATTTCTTTTAAATTGTCATAGTTCAATCAGCAAAATCAAACATCAATTTTGCAAACACACAAAAATGAAGGCAAAGCGATTC
Organism: Drosophila siamana; assembly: GCA_035047445.1. Taxonomy (NCBI): domain Eukaryota; kingdom Metazoa; phylum Arthropoda; class Insecta; order Diptera; family Drosophilidae; genus Drosophila; species Drosophila siamana. The sequence goes on along the minus strand of JAWNPP010000004.1, from coordinate 7,353,104 downwards.
GCAATCGCCACTATGTATGCAGTGTATGTATCTAAAACTGGCACAACCTAACGCTAGTCTTAATCAGTCATTGAACATACATAAGTATATTAGAAAATGAAAAAAAAAATGAAAAACGAAAACAAGAAAAATAGGAAAATGCATAAAGTTTATGACTCTGACAGTAATGGGAAGTTTTATTAATTTATTTGAATATTTGAAACTCTGAAACAGCAACAAAGAATTCCAATTATATGAAAAGGTTCCTTCCTTACAGTAAGTAATCACTCAAGACGACAGATGACACACAAACATACACAGACACAGATAAAGAAAGCATTAAACTTTGTTCAAATTAAATGAAACATCAATAAATACTTTTCAATTTGACTCTGTAAATGTTTGTAAATGTTATTATTACAAAATAACCAAAACAAAAACGCCAGCAAATTATAGTAACTAAGCTCAATATGAATTAATAAACGTAATTGACTAGAGAAGCTCACACAGAAAACTCACAATAAATCCAATGAAAAACAACATGAAAAAGAAAACAAACTTCTTGGCAATTATATTAAAATTATACGAAAATTTAAATTAAATTTATACATAGTATATTAAACACATACACACACACACTCACCTTACACACAAAAACAAATTAGCTGCAATTAGTTTAGCATAAATGATTAGTAGCTCATTTAATGTAAATAGCAAAGAGTTAAGTCAAACCAGTGAGTTTTAATCGATGTGTCATAAATCAATGTAAATTAGTTGCGTATTCAAAGTTAAAAATCCAAAAGACTAAAACGTTTTCAACATTTCTTTATCAATTACAAAATGTGTGTAAATTGCAATTTGAACATTGTATTTTTTCATAGTTGTATACAAAATATATTTCAAATATATATTTATCGATTAATTAAATACAAAAATAGTGTTAAATGTAACTGCACTCTGTAAATTATCGTTGCAACTTTATACTTACGTTATTGAGTAAAAGAATCTTTAAAATCTTAGGTTTAAAGTGTAAAAATTACGCAAAATAAAAGCAAATACGAGAAAACAGTTAGAAAAAATACAAAAAGTCTAAATATATATTGAATAGATATATAAAAATACAAATAAATATATATATATATATATATAAATATATATATGAGTGTATCTTAAACGTGATGTCTCTTAAATAAAACTAATCGGAAACGGAATGCGTCAGAGATAAGTGTATGTATGTATGTAAGCGTGACACGCGGATGAAGTAAGTTTAGCTAATTGATAATAAATTAATTTAAATTAAATGTAAATTAACAGTGCATACAGATATTAATATTTATGATAAATGAAAATACAATGCAAATAAGATATAAATGTATGTTATTTTAAGCACTCGAATGAAAAACCAAAACAAAACGACAAAACATGAGAAAAGTCCCCAAACCAAACCAAAACATACAAGGAATACAATAAACAAACTGAAATGAAATGAAACCTAAATAAATTCAAAAATAAATTCAAAAAATTTCAAAGAAATCATGATACAAATTGTAACTTTTATTCAACTAGCTAGTCCAATATGTAACTCGAACTCGAACTTTGATTCAATCGTTACCTTTGCAGCCAGGGATAAGCACAAATGAGTTTCGCTTGAGTAACATAATCTTGGGATTCAATAAGGTCGGTCAGGTTCAGGCTCTGGAAACCATTGCCAAGACAAGGCTGCAGCAGTAATATTTTGTTGCAACAATTTGCCCATTTACGAGCCGCCATTTTGCAACAATTTTAATGCACACACAAATTGACAATGCAACATTGCCATTGCCACTGCCGTCTGTCGCTAGCATCTTCGTCGTGGCTGCAGCATTTGCCTCAAGGGCAGCCGGAGCCAAGTAGCCTTTTCAAATTGTGCACTCAAATGGACAGAGCGAGAACAGCCAGCGATGGGAATGGCGATGGCAATGGCGAGGACAACGTCTCTGTGTGTCTGCCTCTTGGTCTACGCAAACATGGCGTATGAGTTATATGTGTGTAGCGAGACAAGTTACAACATTTCTTACATTTTCCTTCTACCATTTTGACATTTTTCATGGCTATTTTTTTTTTTCTTTTTCTTTTTTCTTGTATTTGGTTGGATGGAACGAGAGCCTAACGTTTGCATGTGCACTCAGGCGGAGATCTAAAGAAATGGAAAGACGAAGGAGGAAGAGCACAGACAACGCATAGATTTGTGGCTTGAAAACCAGCAATAGCTACGACAATGCCAAATGGTCATGTTTGACAACTTTCATGCTGAAAATGTCATTGCTTCTAAACCGCCCCGCAACTCTTCTTCTGCTCTCCCCCTTAACGTGCTATCTCTCTTCGACTTTCTCACTGATGCGTTACTTTGTCTCCCATGGTGAAATTAAAAAAAAGGATCTAAGACTGACAGACACACTGTACGACAGCAGAGCAACTACATATAGAGTGATAGAGTAAGAGAGGAGAGATAGAGAGAGACCGAGGGGAGGCGGGAAATGAAACTGCCAGAGAAATCATTGCAGCAAATTCGTATAACGAGCATCTGGCAAGCACCCGAAGCTCGGAAGCTGCAGACGTGGCCACAGTGTTGCACTAGCTCATATGTCACTTTATAGACGTTACTCGCATTCGAGAACATTGCTGTCCTGCCCCCCATACAGCTATTCGTCTTCTTGTGCGCTGGGCTAATTTATGTGCCTCCTTTGATGTATTTTGGCCCTGTTACAAGCGACTGAATCCAAATTAAAATTTGAAATGTGCGCTCAATTAAGTGTGTATGCTTCGATCATTTTTGATGTCGGCTTAATACATGACTTTTCAATTTAGATTGCAGCCGAAAGCAACAATCAATTGAACCATCGCAGCTCTTTAATAAGCGCATCATCCAAACATCATTAAAGCTATCACATAACTTACAAATCATATAGCAAAACTATCACTTCGAATTACTGCAAACTTTAGCGAAGTGCGATTAACGAGAGCAGTTTCAGTGGCATTTAGCACTGAGCTGCAGATCGTTATTAATATGCGCAGCAACGATTTTGAGCAAACTCAGAGCCTGCGTAACTCGCGCGCATTGATTAAAACTTGCATGCAGATTACTAACATGTTTGAAGCTATAAATTAAAGCAGCTTCAGGTAAATGGCTGATGTCATACCGTTTTATAGGCCAAAAACAATCTCATTAGCATTATATTTTAGATGTTGGCAACTTTCAATCAATTTCCGCAACAATATCCGCTAGCCGCATGAGGCGCAGGCAAATCTCAAGCAGCAGCGCCACAAATGCACTCAGCCATATCCATTGTTGGTGCTCTTATTGTTATTGTTGCTGCTGCTGGATGTCAGCGTCGCCCAAGTGACAGCACTGTTTTGTGCCATGACACAGCTGATGCTACAAGAATTGCACGCTTTGAAGTAAACAAGCAATTTCGTAAGGCAGCCTTCGTAGAAGCAGGCTCCGGCAACAACCCTTAGCTACCCCTGGTAACCTAGCACGTATGCATATAGAACTTTTGCAGTATGGCAGTGTCTCAGTCACAGCCTCAGCCTCTTTCCCCACAGCCAGCGCCAGCCATCTTTGCTGTCAACTGTCAATGTACTCGACGACACGCTGCTCCTTTTGCTGCATTTTTTATGCTGCATCGCACTTTGACTTGCCGCCCGCCTTTGTTTGGCTGCTGCTCAATGCTGCCCCAACCCCTACTCCTGCCCCAGCCTCTGCCCCTTATCAGCCATGAATTATTTTTGCATTTTTGCAGCATGCTGACAATGATGGGAACGACGCAGACAACGCTGACAACAATGTCATCAACATAATCATCAGCCATAAAGTTTAGCATCATTTTTATAAACATACTCTCTTGTGCTCGCTGCGCTTGTAGCTTCTCCTATCACTTCTTCGTATTCCAATTACGAGAATGTGTGCGTTTGAAGTTGCTCTCAAGACGCGCTTCACTTTGGCCGCCCATCTCGTAATTAATATTACGCATACGTCAGAGGCATTGAAAAACTGAGAGCAGTTTGGCTTTGTGCGCAAAAGAGCAGAGCGAAGCGGAGCAGAGCAGAGCTTTGCTTTAGCTTTCGCTTTGGTGACAAATGTCTGGCAATAAATTACAGTTATGCATGCAATAAATATTCAAATAACATGAGCAGAACCCAAAAAGCTCACAGCAAACTGCTAACTAATGATCTATTAGCCAACACTGGAGTTCCTGTTGTATTTTGGCTCTGTTTCTGTTTCGGTTCTCTTCTCCTCAGTTCAGTTCAGTACAGTTCTGTTCTGTTCGTTTCTCATATCCGCTGCGTGTCTTATTAGTTTACAAAGGCGACCACGTTTGAGTTTTATGGCAGTCAGAGTTTGACAGACAGGAAACATTTGTCTTCCGGGCGAACTGCGGCTTCGCTCGCAAAATAGCAACAACAAACTGAACATGGCAAACAATTTGTCTAATCTAAGGCAAATATGATTAAAACAATTTGTTGACCCATGCGACCAAAACTTAGTCAATTATAGTCGAAACTTATGCAGGCCGAGGGGATATTAGTGAAAGATTAAATAAAATCCATTGTTATGCGTAATTCTTTTTATATATTTTAATCCTTGCGTGAGCTACTCTACTATAGAAAACCAAGACAATAAATCATTCTTCTCTATCAATTCTCTTGACAATCCTCCTCATTCTCAAACATTGTGCGAAATCCTTGCGAAAGTTGATCCGCCATCTGGCTGTCATTTAACGCCAAACGATGGCAAAGTGTCTATTGCGCATTGGACAATGCGAAAATTACGGATATCATGGCGTACAACTCGTCCAACTAAGGCGAAACAAAAGTGCAAATCTAACTAAAAACTCGACAATAACAATGGGGCAAAAGTATTCGGGAAAACTTTGATGCAGCCGAAGCAGCAGAAAAGTTTGTGTGCAAAACATTTTATTGCACTCCACAGAAAGTGCATATTACGTATACGCCACAGACACAACAGAGACAAAATCCTCGAACAAATTGGGACTGGCGAAGGGGAAGGCGGAAGGGGGAGCGAGCGGCTATGGATGGCGGTGTAGGCTCCCAAAGCGAATGTAAAATATGAAATATATTTCAACTTTTGCACTGCCAGGAGGAAAGACAAAAATATGTGCCGCATTGCAAGCGGCGGATGCTCGCTGCAAATATGCGGCAAGACTCGCAGTTGAAACAGCTCGTTCAAGCATCTTGGGTATGCAGCCAGCAGCAAGCAGCAAGCAGTGAACAGTGAGCAACAAAAAGTATGGAGCGTAGAATGCCAGCCAGTTCACTAAATATGCAATGACACAAATAAGCGCGCCCGCCTGCCCGCCCCAAATCACCCAATGGCCCAATGCCTTGGCAATAGAATAAGCTGACTCCGTGTCAGGTAAAACTATGCTGGGACATTTCAAGGCCATTTTGGCCAAATGGAAAATTGTTTGCACTCTGTCATTACTTTGGCCGGCTGAGCTCGGTTGCTGAGCTGAGTGCACGCCATGCACATGACAAGTGCAAAATGCCAGGACCACGAGCAGCAGCAACAACAGTTGAGATGCAAGCGCATCAGTAGCAGCATAGCCAAAACTGGAAGCAACGTGGCTTATGGGTTGTTGGATTGCGATGACGCTAATGCACGGCCTTCAGGACACTGCTAATAGTTGGCAAGCTGATGACAGCGCCCAAACAACAAATGGAACCAACGGCCCAATGGCATGGAAGCAAAGAAAAATAAAATAGAGAGAGAGACGCACTGCAATTGCGTTGCGCCAATGGACACTTCAAGGACAAATGTGCCAGAGAAACTTCGTTTATCGAGTGCTGCGATTGCCAATCTACAGCGGCTAAGTGAAATATTGAATGAAGTGACAAAACTCACTTACGATGATGCCAAAAGTCCAAGTCTAGCTGCTCTCAACGGCAGAGGCAGAGATTTGACGCTGTGCGACTGCAATTATCGATGAAAATAAACATGTCTTACTGGCAACTTTGGCAAATTGAACGCAGTGGAAACATTTGCCCAACTTGACCCACATAATTATGCGTATTCCCACTAAATTGTCTATTTGCAGATGGCCCCAAAACACAAACATACTTCTATTAAACACACAAGCACATACAGGAGACTGAATGGCGGGCGAAGCTTTAATAAGAAATCGATAATAATCAAAGCCCTGATGGATTTACATGCATCCAATTGGTGTGGTGAACTGTTTGCAGTTGCCATATCCACCGTCTGCATTGTCTGCGGCTGTGCAACGCGGCGTATGAAATTAATGTCTCTGTGGTTTGTAACACATTAATTGATAATTAATTAAACATTGCGCAAAACTGCAAGAGATGCGGCTAACAGTGCATGTCATGCATGCCTGACTGCCATGCAGCAAATGCTGCACACACAAATGCGGAACCTGACAATCAGTTCAAATTATCCAAGCAAACATTCCTTCATACTTTGGCTGATTGAATTAAAACTTGACTTCGAGTATATTTTCGCAGCTTGTGTGTTGCTCGACTATTTGAGTCATTTACTACTGGCAGCTGATGTAGATTTAATACGTTACTCGCCCGGCTGCCTCAGCCATAGATTCCAGTATTTATGAATGCCCCAAATGTCCAGAGCGCAACGCCACAACTGAAATGCCTTGACTGCAGAGTTGTTTTTGCGTTGCGATGCTAGAGCTAACACTAGTGGCAGTGGCTGAGCACCAACGTTTCTCCGTCTTGTTGTTATTTTCACTCAAAGTCAACTCATTTTTTCTCATCTAATGCACGCTAGGGATCAATTTGCCATGTAAACAATTTATTGACTGTTTTGTTTAGTGCGCTTTTGGGATACTTTCGCTTAAGTTTCAAGCAAAGCAAAGTAAAGCAAAACAAAAGCAGCAACGTAAACAACAGAAACGTCGAGAACCGAATTGTCTTTAAGCTCCGCTCTATGAATTTTAAAGGGCAAAATTCATTAGTAAATTCGATGTGGGACGCGTTAATTAAGCGCCATAGCTTCACAGCGCACAGCTCAGCGGCAGCTCACACAGCTTGACCACAAGAGAAGCCTCCAATTAATTTTAATTACAGTTTCGCATGGGAGATGAAAAATAAAAAAAAAAAAAAATAATAGAAAAAGAAAGGCAGAACACAAAGCGATAAACAGCAAAGATGCAGCCAAAGCCATCGCCAAAGAAGCTAACTGTTTGTATTTTCACACCTTTTGGCCAGCAAATGCGCTGTGAAGATGCTGAGCAACAGCAACAAACACTGAACACCGAGACATCTACTTGTCCCGGCCGCAACTTTGTGCACAGTTTGAGTCTTTGGGTCTTTACTCGCTCGCTCATTCGCCTGGGTTTTTCTTTCTTGTTTTTCCCTTCTCTTCTCTTCTTTTTTTTTTTTTTTTTTTTTTTGCATGGCACGTTTTCTATTTTCTTTGTTTTTGTCTTTAGCCAGGTCTAAGATTTCTTATTTCTACATTTGCTTACACTAATTATGACCCCAGGTGACTGCTGGCTGATTGTTCGCCCTGGCAACGGTGCATGTAATTAGTGATTAAATGGCCGCCCAGAGGTCAGCACCAAACGGGGGGCGTGACGTCCGTCCTTGCTGTTATAGCGACATGCTCATTATCAAGTGGTTTGCATTTACAAGGCTGCTCAAGTGATTCGACAAGAGACCTAAAGAGAGAAGAGACACGACACCGAATGCCTTGAAGCTGCCACAATCTTCCCCTCGCTCCTCGCCTCAAGCCCTCGCAACGCCTCAACGAAAGTGACGCAAAAGTGGCAAGAAATAAGCTTGACTTACATCCGTGACAAGTGTTCGTGGAATCAATGTCCAATGGTGTCATTAAGCATTAGAATTGAGGTAAATGGAAACAATGGTTAGGCACATTTTGTGTGTGTGTGTGGAGTTCGATACTGGCAATTATGTGCTATGAAAATATGAGTGGAATATCTGAAAGCTCATCGAGTGGCACAGGGACAAACAAACAAATTGTTCGCAAAGCGCAGATCATGCGCAATTATCAGTCAGCTTTATAGTCAGTGCGACAGGATGAAGAGGAACTTCAGTGGGAACAGATTGCTGATAAAAAATCAGCATCATAAGGCATTTTAATTCATAAGCTGACATTTGTCTCGGTCGCTGCTGCTGCTGCTGCCTGGCTGAATGGCTGACTGACTCGGAGTGAAATGAAAAAGATATTTTATGCTCATTTACATGAAATTTTCATTATGCGCCGCACACTAAAACTTATGCAATGCGAGACGGGGAAAAGCAATGACGAGCAAGTAGTAGATGGCGATGGACGCAGGACAACCGAGGACACTGGGAGGGGCGACGTGCGACGAGCGACGAGCGATGCTTGCGGATTTGGCCAGCAAAAGAGGAGAGAGAGAAAGCCAACAACAAAATCACGTTCGTTTATCATCGCGTCGGAGTTGGCATCATGCTCGACTATGATGTTGATGTTGATGAGCGGGCAGACTGACGGCAACGGCAAAAACGTGGGGAAGGGCCCGCGGACGACAAGGACGAGCGACAGGCGCTGGCAAAGATGAGAACAGGACGACTGACGACAAAGCGTATGACAGCATTTTGCATACGCTGATGAATCCATCATCTTTACTCAACGTCACATCATCAAATCCGCGACGCTTAGTTCTACTTTCAATATGTATGTCGGTGTGTGTGCGGGTGTGTCGATGTGTTTGTGTGTTGGTCTGTGTGCTACGTGTGGCTAGAAGTGCGCTCTGTGCTGCGCGTGTATGTGTGAGTGAGTGAGTGAACAGCTTTCAACCGCATTGCAGCTGGCATTGCATACTTTCAGGCGCAACCAATACCCGCATATATGCAAATAGCGAGCGAGCCCGAGAGATACGATGGAGAGCACGCAGTCAATGCTGCGGGTCACATCAAACACTCACAGCAAGCGCTATCGACGGAGGGGCCGCAGCAGCGTCTATTTCGCCTGGCAGCTAGCCAGTCGTCGTCGTTGTGGAGAGGGGAGAGCGGGGAGCGGGGAGTGGGGAGGCCTTGTCGACCCGACGAGGGTCCAGTGTATACCGTGGGCCATGAGCTGCCGTTTTGATTTGCAGCTCACGCCGTCTAGCGTGTTGTTTACGCGGCGTATACGTGATGGCATTTCAAGTGCATCCCTTTAATTGTTAAACGCAGCGCCCGACAACTCAGCAGCCCACTCAAAGCTATTGTCATTGCTGGATCCAGTCTATGTTGACAAAGTGGCCGGCTGTCCCCTCACCCCTCACCACTCACCCTTCACCTCCTCCTCACTCCCCCCATCGAACCATGCGCTACACTCCTCAGACCGTCCCACGACTCTACGACGTACACGCCTTGGCACTTAAGGGGATTTGCTTAATTGAAACGAATGCCGGGCTAGAGAACTGCAAAGGCGAAGAACAAGAAGAACGACCAATGCCAAAATGAAAATGTAAAGCGCACGTAAAGACAACAAGTCGTAGAGCCACGCGACGGGGCAGATGTGTGGGAGAGAGAGAGAGAGAGAGGGCTAAAATGAAATGTCTAAAAAATAAACAAACAAAAAAAAAAAAAATGCACTTGTGTGCTTCAAAGCGGCCAATGGAAAACAGCAATAGCAACAGCAGCAGCAACAGTCTCGGGCCGAGACGAGAGTCAAGCGCAGTGAGAACTTTGCCAATTGTTTCAAGTGTTACCTAATGCCTGCTATGTCTGGGTCTTATTTTTATCACAACATTCCGGCTGCTGCTGTCGTTGCTGCTTCATCTTCTGGCCTCTCCACCGAAATCAGAGGACATATGTACGTGGGACAAAAGGCCAAAATGCGGCATTGGAAAGACTTAACAATATTGGTCCATTTGCTTAATTAGAAAGCTCTTATGGAGCATCAAGGCCACGTCGAGATACACATCCTTAAATAGCCATCAGGGCACATTTCATGCTAAATGCCAGTCAGTCATAATTCATTAGCATCTTCCGAAGAAGAAAAAAAAAATGAAAAACAGCTGAATTATTGTGGGCTGCGCTGCAAGTAAAGGTTTACATGAATTATTGTCTATCAAAGAAATGCTATTTACGTTAAATACTTTTGGATTTGAAAGGGAATGAAAGCTCTTCGACTTGGCTTTGAGTAACACTTAGTCGATCTCTTAAGTCGAAATGCCAACGAATTGTCATTATGACTAATTCAATATAAATTAAAATGTCCCAAAAGTCAGTCAACCTCCAGCTAATATGATACGAGAACGCAACGCACAAACAAAAAAAAAAAGAAAAGAAAAGAAAACAAGCAAGAGAAAAAAAAAACAAAACAGTCCTCAACGCAGGCAAGGCTAACAAACAACAAGAGTGAAGAGTCAACTTGATGACTGAAAATTGAAATTGAAACTGTAAGACGAACCGGAGGATGGAAAAAATCAAGCAAAGAAACCTGACTGACAGTTGGCTGCTTGGTAAGTGGGTTAGTCAGCCACTGTATACTGTATACGTTGTATACTGTTCAACTGGTCAGCTGAATGTGCATGAATGTGTGTATGTGTGTGTGTGTGTGTGTGGCTGTCAGTCTGTGTGCGAGTGAACCAAAGGCAGAGGTCTTTAATTAAATTACGAGCAACGGCAACCAAAAGCAACTTTGATCCCTTTTAACGTATACTATTGCTGTCCCGCTTGTTTACTCATTTCGCAGCTACCTTCATCTCGGTCGCTCTGGTTTATTTGGTTAGCTCGTGGAAGACTTGACTTGCGTTTGTAATTTGGTTGCTGCTTTTCACTTTTCAAGAAAAGTTATTCGCCTTTTTTGCGAGTTGTTTTTTTTTCCTTGTTTTTTCTTGCTTCGTTCGTTCTCTCGTTTTGGCCTGTGCCACTGTCTGCCTCTGCTATGCTGGCTTTTCATTACTTTTGCGCTCGTCAGTTTGCAGTTTGTTGGTTTTTGTTTTAACTTCAGCCAGGCAGCAGCGTTTCATTTATGACAAACAAACAAACTTTTCACAACTTCGACAAGTGACGTGTGGCCTAAGAAAAGTGCAAAGTGTAAGTGAAAATTTCGTTGGCAAAGTGAAAGTCAAACGGCATAAATAAACAGCACGAAAATGTCACTCATCATAGCAAGCTGCCAATGTTAATGCCCAATGGAACTACCAACGAACAAAACCAAACGGAAAACGGAAAAGAAATTGGGAGTGGGAAAGGAAATGTAAATGAAAATTACCATTCATTTGGTAATGTCAGATGTCCCCACAATTTGTTTTAATTGCAACACTAATTAATAACCTGCAATCGTGTGCAGGTAATAATTTCAGTTGGAACAACATGCTCCACACTCCACAGCTAAGCATTTGCATAATTTGTGCGTCTGTTCTATTTTTAAAATCAACTCGCTTTGCATATCATTACAAACATTTCATTTTTATAGCAATTAAACAGCCTACAAATAAGGCGACGGAAAGTAACAAAACAAAACTTTGCAAGAACTTTTGGCCTCCTCTCAGCAAACGAAAAAGAAAATAAATAAAGTATCATATGGTACTTAGCTTATGAGACCCTTATTTTAATGACGCAACTCGAAGTGATTCTGGCAAATGTTTTTTAATTGCCACAAACTTGGCACATCAAGTTGAAGATGAAGAGCAAACTGATTTGAGAAACTTAACTTTACTGTGCGAATCTGCATATCTAAGATGCTGCCAGCAACAAGCTGACAGTTGCCACAGGGCGTATGATTTACATTAATCCCACAAGAAGAAGAGAAAGAAAACTGTGTAAAGTGGCAAGTAGAAGGCTCAAACAGCAAAGCTGATTGCAGCATTAAATGGGATTCAACGAATCGGGCAGTACAACGACCAGTTTGCAATAACCCCGTCAGACTGTCCTGTCGCCTCTCCTCGCCTGACTTGCCACCTCTCACCACACACCTATTTCGGTCTGCGTATGATTCCCTCTTCATTACCCAGACAGGCAGGCAGGCGCTGAGACAGTCGGACAAAGTGCAAATCGAAGTGCATATGGCTCTGGCAAAGGCAGATGCCAAATGGACATTAACCACATGCACAGTTCTTTCAATTTGCTTCGTTTGCTGCTCGTCTCTTTTTATCTCTTGCTTTACTCTTTTTGCTCTGCCCGCAAAATGCCAATGTCCTCTGTCTTTTTGCTCTGCCAATTGCTGGGCATACTTTAGATACATTTCAAGTGAGTAATTTATTGTTGAACCAACCAAGTTTTATACTTACACAGGCTCCGAAATGCCAACACAATTTTATACCTATACAATTTGCCATATAAGTTTCTCATTTTGGTATCTGAGTATTCAATTTAATCTGTATGTAGGATATTTAATAGTCAGGGTACTACGTGTATTTTGCCTTTCACTTACCGATGGCAAATGGCCACTTTTCAATTGGCGTTCATTAATTATGGGCAAAGTCGACTTCTGGGCTTCATGTTCTCATTACTGGCAACACTTAAAGGATTCCACGCTTTAAGCGGAATGGGCAAACAAGCAGTTGCTGCTGGGAGACAAAAGAAATTTAAATAAAAAATGCTCATGCCAAACATATAAAAGGCACATAAATCGAAATCTGTCACAAAGAACATGCGCAGCCAATAAATTTTCTTATCTCAATAGCAACGACAAGCGTTAAGGATGGTGAACGCGGCGTCCAGAGGAAGGCGGTAAAATTGCAAGCGCAATGAGACAAGGTGGCTCTCAAAAGTGGCTGAGGAGTGGCAGAAGAGGCAGAAGGGGAGGCGTTGCCACTGGCTGCAGTTGAACATGTTGCATATGCAGTGCGCTCGCTTGCTCGCTCTCCTTCTCTATCTCTCTCTCTCTCTCTCGCTGTCATTCTTGGGGTGTGCGGATATTTTATGCCTTTCATCTGTTTCTGTTCTGTTTTTGTTTGCTTTGTTGCATTTGGCACTGTCACATTGGCGCGTAAATTGAAATTATTGCAATGGCATGAACTGTGATTAATATATTTTTGCTCCTTTTTTTTTATTCGCTTGCCGCTTTGTGTATTGTTATCAGATTCGCCATCAGTGTTCTATCAGTTTATTATTAATTGCAATATTCAAGATATTTCATTTAACAGCATAGTAATAAAAAATCGATTAATAAGCTTGAGAAAAGACAAATAACCTAATCAAAAGTGCCTATAAGAAGCCTAATGAATTGAGATAGCAGCTTTAACAATAAATATAAGCTTGAGAAAAGACAAATAACCTAATAAAAAGTGCTTATAAGAAGCCTAATGAATTGAGATAGCAGCTTTAACAATAAACATATAACTTCTTATTGTGATTACTATTATTCCAAACTATTTTCTTATCATTTAGATTATTATGTTACAATCACTTTGTGATATAGCGTTAATCTGATTCAATTGCACAACTTTAATTCCTTTAATGATGCCCAAAATTTCAGTTTTGAAAAATAAAAAAACAACAGAAACAGCAAATTAAACACACTTTCAAATCCATAAATCACACATATAATTATGCAAATCTGAAAAAATATGGCATGGTAAAGTTGTAGGCTTCATCATCGTTGCCATCCAAAAGTGCTGGCACACACCGCATCCTAGGACACAGCTACACACCCACACACCCACACCCAGACTCTCGTATTCGGAAAACAGACAAAAGTGGAAAGTGGAAACTGAAACTCAACGAAAATTCAGGCACGTGTTGGGCTTGCAGAAATCTACATAAGCTGGCTGGCAGCCAATTTGGTAGAGGACTAACTAGCCAGTAAGTCAGACAGTTTTTGGCCGTGCTCCTGCCAAGAAATGTGTAGCTAAACGTTTGGCTCGCATCCCCATTAAAAGAATGAACCAAAAAAAAAAAAAAAACAAAAAAATAGTCGGTTAAAAATCTGTTTTGCCAGCATTTGCATGGCATGCGTTGTACTCGTAGTTTTGTGGCCCATTTTGCATAACTTGGCATCACACACACGCACACACACAGACACACACACACGGCTTTGCATAGCACATTTAGTTATTGGGATAGGAATATATATTTCAAGTTTTTGGTTCGTTGAGTTTCTGTGATTTTGACAGCCAGCCACAAGTGCTCGAGCCCCTCCCAAAATAAAAAAAAAAGAAAAGGAATTGAGATTGTAGAAGAGCACAAAAAAATATGCATAAATTGTGATATATCTATGAAATAGAGGTGGTAAAAAAAAAAAATAAGGAGGGAACACGAAAAGCCTCTGCTTAGCTGTCCGTTGGCATGAAGGGAAATATATTTAAGAATTTTTCAATGCATTAAAAGCTTTATTGTTGGTCTGTAATGTGGTCAAGTGTGCATGGAGAGGAGATTCATTCAACTGTTTTCTTATGTTGTTGCTGGCATTTTGGCTATTGCTATTGCTGTTGTTGTTTGTCTTCATCATCGCTTTGTTTATTACATTTGCATATTATTTATTATTTATTTACATTTGTATGTATATACATACATATATATGTATATTTTTATGACTTCCTTTTGCGGCCACGCAACGCTCACTTCAACTTGCTGACGATGTTGCGAGGGTGCGTTTCTAGCTGTGTGTGTTTGTGTGTATGTGTGTGTGTGTGTGTTCGCTATGCCCAAAGCGAGCGAGGCACAAAAGAAGCAGCAGCCGCCTTGCAGTGCTTATTTCATTAGCTATTCCCTAGAATTTTCATTTTTTTTTTTCGCCTTTTCGCTTCTTTTTTTTAGGAAAGGACAACAAGGCGCAGCACAGAAAAATATGCTATGCAATGAAAGAAGTGGGAGCCACGTCGGAGGCAACGCTTTAACTACCGGAAATTTCTTTGTACTGCTTTTCATGCTCATTTGTAGGCGACTACGCCCTCCCTTCCCTAGCCAGCGCCTCGGCTTCTGTCCTCATCACCTTCCCATCCATCCCCACCATGCCCCCGGAGCAGCCGCATCGTCATCCCCATCGCCATCGCCATCAGCTAGCAAAACACGCGCGCCCACACTCACGCCCGCCCAATTTTTCGCTGTTGACAATTTTGGCGGTTGTTGTGGCAACACGTGACTGGGATGCGTAGCAGCAACAGCAACAATAACCAGAGGAGCAACAACATCAACAGAGGAAAAAAAGTTACTTCCAGTTAAGTTGTGTCGAGAGTTGAGGCTGCGACTGCGACTGCGACTCGACTTGGTTACTTGTTTGCTGCCCATGAAGCAAATGCGAACAAATTACTTGCCCTCGTCCTCGTCCTTGTGCTTTAAACTGACTGCCATGGACCGTTGATCACATTGAAATCAGTTTCAAAATAATTCGTCGCTGAAATTCAATTTGTTATTTGTACAAGCTGCTGTACAGGAACAACAACAGCAGCAGCAGCAGCAAAAAAAAATAAAAATGCTGAAGCCATTAACGCTCCAATGGCTTTGTTTGTGATGTCTTCGCTGGAGACATTTTTATTTAGTCGTAAGTGAATTATATCATTAGACCTTATTATCCTCAATCAATGCAACAATGCCATCGACGCGCATACCTAAGAAAGGCATCTGAAGCTGCCTCAAAGGTGCAGTCAAATTATGAAAATATTTGCTGTTGTGCGGCAAATAATACGCAATTCTTACGAGTGCCACTTTACTTTCTCAATAAAAAGTGCGGCAGTTTAATTGAATTTTATCTTCTTTGGAGCAATTCAAGTTTTTGAATTCGATTCACTTCGCTAGCTAAGGCAGCATGTAATATAAGAAGATTAATTCAACTAGAAATAAGTTGAATATTATTTGCAAAAACTGAGAAAGTCTAAAATTACACGTAGAATTAAGTAGTTGCTCGTGTGAAACCACTGAACATATGACTTCGTATATTATAAAGGTTAAGGTATTTTTTTTTTGGCTTGAGAGTTTAAAAATAACACAATGTTTAATAAACCATTGTTGTGCCCTAAATGCCAAACGCCCGTCAACTGCAGTCTGACATCTAGACAAGATGTCCCTAGATAAATCAAAGTAAAAAAGCATATTTTATGCGGTATTAGCTGCCGAGCCTCTCACACTTGAGTGTGTCGTCTCAATTTATGATCTGTTGCTGTCACTTTTTTGGTTTAAAGCGCAAATACCTAGACACTTTCGATTTGTCTATAAATTGCAGAGGTTATAAGCAGCAGCTTGTGCAGCGTCTACACATGTCCTCTATTGATCCTAAGTGTACAGTTATTTTTGAGTATATTGGCCATACTTCTACTGTTTATGGCTGGCAATTGATTGCCGCCGCCACATGCTGTGAAGATGCCGTTGGAAATAGACGACGCGTCGCCACGAGCACGAATCGCGTCTAGACAGGAGTTAGACATTTTTTGTGCAAGATTTGTTCGATTTGCATACTTGTCAGCCAGGTTAGTGGCGTGCAATGAACCAAATCGCCCCCAAAAAGTTCACAATCAAATATCAAAGCGAATACGTCGAAGAAGCCCCCGTGGTGGCCACTAGCAAATTGGCCAAACACTTTCTTTGTAAATATCGTCGATGCGGACAGTGTTAAGACAGCGCCAATGTACGCATAATTTATGGCTTCAATTGTCTACGGCGACTCTATTATGTTGGCTACTTTGGGGGAAGGAAAGAAGTTGCTTGGACGCACAGATAACGAGCGACGTCAATTTTTGCTAATAAACTCAAGAAGGATTAATTTTGTGATTTATGAGACGTGACGAAGATGCCGACGGCAGACGGCAGACGGCAGACGAAACGAGCCAACGAATGACCACTGCGAATCCACTCACTCTCCAGTCACTCACTCTCCTCCATCGCGTCTCTTTCTAGTGGACGTTGCTTAGCAACGGTAACTAGAAAAATGCTTCATATTTTTCAGCTGACAGTTTTACATTAATTTGGCAGGCATATTAATTAACGTAGTCATAAATCTTGCAGAGTTAAGTTGCCCAGCATTTTAATTGTATAATTGAGTCGGTAATTTAATTAAAGTGTATTCTTTTTTTAAATTAGTAGGAAAAATATTTACCAAAATGTGGGACACATATGCAATATAATTGAATATATACTGGTTTAAATAATCGTGAAATAAAACCGTAGGTTGGCTACTTTGCATTAAAATATGCATAACGAAAGTCGCGGGAGGTTATCATGAATCGAAGCTGGCTTTTAGTGACAATAATTTAATAAAGAATTCACTGTTTTAATAGCGTTTAATTTATAGAACATGCTTTTAAAGGCCAATTGCATCTTTTGTATGTTTGGCATTACAATTGCAGCCTGTGAAAACAATTTTAACTCGCAGCCAAGTGTCTTTTGCCTGGCAAAGGTAAATGCTTGTGGAGTATTGGCAAAGATAAGCCAAGCAGATATGTGTTTATTTAAGTTGAAGTACGGTTAAGTGTATGTGTGTGTGCTATGCTCGTAAAAGCGGATACAAAACAAGCTGTTAAAGCGGCTGTCAGGAGCTCGACTCGACTGCACTGCAAGCTGAAAAATCAGGCCCCGAGCAGCCGAGGCCAGTGAGTCTCCAACTCTTACCAAACTGCCACTTTCTTTCTCAGTTTTGTTTTTTTTTTTTTGCCTTGACTATAAAAATTGTTTGCTGAGGCATTAAATTGAATGAAAATTTATGATCTTTTCATATTTACTTATGTGGTTCACCCCCAGCTCCAGCGCCAGCCACAGCCACAGCCGCAGCTCCAGTGCCAGCGTGGGCCCCAGCATGAAAGGAGCTGCGTATACGGCCTCTGGCGCCAAAAATCTGAATGTGCTGGAGCCTGGGCCACTTTGAGAAGGCGCCTTGTGGGTTTTTCACCGTACACAACTTGTGTCGCACATACGTATTGAAGTGAAATGCGGAACAGCTTTAAACTTGCAATACAAATCAAACAAATTTGCCAAAGTCCACAGGCCATCAATCAAATACGAGAAACTTATATGCCATTTCCTATATACATCCGATATGTATTTATGCGAGTATATCCAATAACTGACCTACCACCTATTATAACTGATGGCATAGTGCAGTCAGCTGGCCATTTATCATGCCAAATGGCAAACAAGGAGCTCTCATTTTTTACACAAAAAAAAAAAAAAACAAAGGAAAAATAAAAAATACAAACAGACACGGAGTCGTTATCTGGTCAGCAGTTAGGCACATTGCTAATCATTGCATTGTTTTTTCGCTCAACTTATTTGATTTTGTTGTTGGGGTGTTTTTTTTTGTTTTGGTTTTACAGGTGACAACAACATGGAATTCAAGGAATTCGCTGCGAGCTGCCAGCACGTTCTATTTATTCTCTTCCGTTGGTCCTTGGCCTTGGTCGGCGGCTAAGAAAGATTAATGATCTGAACTGTTGCGGCAAAGCGAGTAGCATTAATAATGCCACAATATGCAAAATACGTGTACAATAAATATACTCGTAGCAAGTCAGAGCGAACATAATTTGTAGTTTGTCAGCGACTAAGCACAAGAAAATGAAGAGAAGCGACCCCCAAAGGGACCTTGAAACTTTAATTCCAAGAAATTGTAAACACAAGTGCAGTGAGAAATGCATAAGAACAGCTTTATTGCAAAACCGTTGCCAGGCAAATAATTTATAAATAGGCAGGCAAATAAATTATAATTTCATACGAAATTGACATTCAAAAGATTCGCAACTATAATCTCCTTAGGGGATATAATTTAAGAACATCGTCCTACATACAATCTATTGACTACATAAAATCACCAGCTACTTGAGTCGGGGTTGTAGCTTGTTATGTACCTTCATGTATCTACATATTAAACACGGATTGCGTTGCGAGTGTGTGTGAGCGATGTGAAGTGCGAGAAGGAAGGAGACCTATAATCTCACACTTGGCATATGGCAAGTGGGTTCATAACTCTTGGTGTTCTCATGTTGGACATGAAAGAACCTGTCCAGTTTGCCAGCCCGCATATTGTATGACTGTGGTGCTCTGCTGCTATGAATGCATTTGCAGCGCCACAAGCAGAAGCTGGAGCAGAGGCAAACGCTTCAGTTTCAGTTTCAGTTGCAGCTTCAACACTGATTTTGGCCTGTTCCATGCATGTTCAGTTGTCAAAATACGTTTGTTGCATGTAACTCAATGTCGGTTTAGAGCTGCTGCTGCCGCTGCAGGGCACTGGCTGAGGCAGCTGCTTTATGCACGCTCTGACACAAATGCACTGCGAACGCCCCTGCAACATGAAAGACAAGCGCAATGTCAAGCGAAATAATAGCGAAAGACATGACGCAACGATGACGGCAACGACGAGGACAACAACGTGAACGACGTCGACGACAACGACGGCGACTGGGAAGAGTTGACGGTGGTGGCTGCAGCTGCTGTGGCTGAATAAAATGCCCCACAGTGATTTATTGTAGCACTCAGCGAGCTAGCGAATAAGTTGCTACTTCCAATGCAACCAGAAAAAGAGCAGCAAGCAGCAGCCGCATCATCAGCTGCTGCGACACATCGTCATTATCGTCTTCATTTCCAGCACATTCAACACCTGACATATCAGCCAAGTGTCATAAATAATCAATTGAACTTACCACTTAAGTATTCCACAAGCATAAAACGATATATTTACACACTTTTAGTTCACTTTCTTATTGCGTTGTTCATTTGCCTGCACTTTGCTGCACTTCACAATTGCTGATCAATAGTGTGACCGTCTACCGCGTACATCAAAATACCGCTGTCTGCGTGTAATTAAATACTTATTGAAAGCTTAACAGCGCCGATAGCTTCAAGAGCACTTTACAGCACCACATGGCATGTTATCGATAACTTAAGTTTAAGCCCAATTTTAAAGTGTACACACGAAAATCTCAATAAGCGTGATATTATTTTTACTTGCATCTGCAAGTTTTGCATGCATTCTTCTTTTTGGCACATGTCTTGCCAGGCAGGCACAATATTTGTGCTTTTTGCTGTCTCCCGCACTTGGCGACTGACTTTCTGCAGCGTCAGCCAAGAATTGAAGTCATGCTATATTAAAGTTTGGACAAAGATTTAGTTGAAGTGCATTTGTTGTATGGGTGAGGCACTAAACTTAAGCAACTTTTCAGTTCTTTAGTTTTTAATATTTGACTAGGATAAATTGTACAAGATACAATATATATGCATGATAGATATCAACTGGAATTTTGTTGATTGGCTACCATAGCAATAATAAATGAAGGGAATCAGGGAAAAGAAAAGAAACGAACAGAAACGAAATGAAAAGAAATGAATAGAAAAGCAATGCTAGTGCAGTCGCTTATTGCATTTGGCTTCAATGGAAAATTCCCGAGTGCTGTTGATGTTTTATTTTTCAACTGTTGTTCCTCATTTTGTCGTCGTTGTTGTTGTTGTTCCCTTCTTGCTTGCTGGTGTATATATATATACCCTGTTTTACTTTCAGTTGCTTCATTCGGGCAATCAATTCGTTTTTTGTGTTGTGTCTCCCATCCAGTCCTTTGTGTGCGCACGTCTTTCAAGTCTAATCAACAGCATTTCATCAGCGCAAAGTTTAATTAAAATAAATTACAACAACAGGCGAAAAAAATTCGCTTTTCGACGGCTACTGAAAAGGGTTTTTATTTTTGCACTGCCGACCAACCAAGGCGAGCATGCGAGCGAGCGAGGGACCGTCGCCGACAGCGGAGGACAGGCTAAATGCCAGCTAATCATATTTTAGGACTTTACCCCCGACAATGCCCAGAACGGTGGAGTGAGTGGAATGAAATGAAGAAGACATCTTTAAGCTGCAGCCCGTCGGAATACTCTGTTATTAGCAATGTCATAATTTCATTACTGTCAACGGCCGCGATGTCGTCGCGACGGTCCTCGTTTTCGTTCGCACCAGGCGCCAGGAGTCAGGAGCCAGAAGCCAGGAGCCTGGAGCCTGGAGCCGATGGCCTGAGCTTCCTCTCTAAATTACACACGCGTGGCAGGTCTATTTATTACCGTTAGCGGTAATCCTAAGCCACGACGGCAGTGCCTGAAACAAAAGCAATAAGCGCCTGATTAGTTGACGGCCATGTTCTGACTGGCAGATACCCTGCTGAAGCGCAGTGACAGCGTATTATGCTGGCTGGCAATAGTTGGGGATTAAAGAGTTGCCTCCCATAAATCTAGGCCTTATGTACCATAGTCTGTCTCTTGCTTCCAGGAACACACCTAGCCGCCGACTCGAAGTGCAGTGAGTAGGCAGCATTCGCCATTAGGCGCAGTGTCAAACTCTCCTTTTTCAGCAGCGGCTGTCGCGTTTCTCTTTCGCTTTTTTTTCACAGCCAATATATCATTATAATTTGCATTTCCGGCGTGGTTGGAAAATTGAGTAAGTAGCTCCCGGGAAGCCAAAAGCAGCATCAGTGACAGAGCCGTAGAAGCTAGAAGAAAAGTTAACACAAAAAAAAAGTACGAGAAAATGTGAGAGAAACAGAAAAAAAAAACAACAAGAACAACAACGAAAAGAAATTCCCTTTCGCTGGCAGCTGTTGCCTCACAAATGTCTCAAGTGGCAATCAAGGCGCTTCCATTCAAATTTACGTCGCAACAAATTACCAAGCATTTGTCAAGTTGTCACGCCCACCGCCGCACCACCGCCGCACCACCGCATCACCGCGTTGGCAACATCAGAGCCTGAGCAGCACCAACTTCACGCTGCCCTCTTTTGTTGCTCCTAATCCACTAGTGTGAAAAATCTATGCTCGCTGCAAATGTGCCGCGAAATGTGTCAGGCAACGATAGAGACGGAGACAGAGCGGGAGAGGGAGAGGGAGAGAGTGAAAAAAGGGAGCAAAGCGCCACGCACTTTGATAAATTTTTATGAAATGCCTCAGCCGAAAAGTGCTGACAGTCGACTAATGTGCTTATTTATATTGGCCAACACTGAATTAGTTCATTAGCGAAATAAATATACACGGGAATGCGTCTAATTAAATGAGTCGAGTGCGAACGCACTTGAATGCTGCACATTACATATATAGTACATATGAAAATGCTATTCGTGTCAAGACCATGTGCTGAGGGCAGTTGCCAGCTTTTGTTTGTTGCTATCGTTGTTGTCGTTGTTGTTGTTGTTGTTGGGATGGCTCGAAGAAACTCGTTGGGATCACTTTCGCCTCATTACTTTCATAATCGTCGTACGCTTGGTCGATTAAACCTTTTGACCAGCTGGCAGAGTTCGCTTTTGTTGCTGAAAATTCAATTAATTTTCTGTTGAGCTGCCCTCAGCCACCGCCCCCAAACGCCCCCCACAAAACTCAGCTCATCTCCAGCTTAGTTGAGCGCAGAGCGGCGTCTCAACTTTGTTGCCTATAAGCAAATTTTAATTGCAAATATTTTCGAAAAACTGCGTAGCAGCCACAGCAACAGCAACAGCAAACGCAACAACAATGTTGCCAATTCTGTGGTTGTGGCGAAACTATTTCGTGAACAGCACTCAACACCCGGCAGTTGCTGCCACACTTTTCTGGCTCCTCTCAACAGTTGAAGGTATTTTTGGGTCTGGGGTTCACCTCTGAGGTGTGTGTGTGTGTGTGTGTCGAACGAACGGAGAACCGCAAGAAATAATAAAGAAAAGCCAAGACGTGGGCAACAATATTGCAGCAAAAGAACCTTGCTAGCCAAACAAACGGTAATTTCTCACCTATTTACGGGCGTAATAAACGTTTATGATGATGCCCCGGGTGCACTCTACGCTACCCCACCGCCCAACCCTCCCCCTTTTCATCACTTCGTCCTCATATGCCTGACAGCTAGAAGGCACACGACGGTCAATGTTAGATTATGCCTTGGAGTGAGTAAGTCAACAACAATGTGGAGCCAAACACACTAAACTTTAAACATTTCGCTACCATTTTCTACCTCACAATATTTTTCCGGGCTCTCGTGGTGCCAAATGATAAAAAGGTCAATAAAGTTTAAAGCTGCCCGAAATACGAGCGGCGCAGTTTAGCCAACTTTTCACTTGAACTTTGGCCATCGACAAAAATATGTTTGTTATGCTCCACTCCGGACTTAAATACCAAACAGTCCTGACATTGACGCAATTGGTGACGGATGTGGAAGGGCATTACAAATTAAAATTGTATAAAATTTACTTTACTTATACGTTAGTTACACTGTCAACTGTAATCAGTTAATCAATAGTTGGTTGAATCGTAGCCAAAAGGTCGTCTAAAATTCTACAACTTGTGATAGAGACAGAGAAACCGAATTATAAATATTAACTCCATCGTTTATGCAATTTAATATATGTTTATATTGACGTCATATTAATGTTGCACATTTCAATTGTCTGAATAGAAAACATGGTTGCGAATGCAATTATTGTAAACCGCATTAATGCAAATCACATTTCAAATTTCGCTGGAATGCGATGCGCTTCATTGCATTTGGCATAAGCTGCAAGAGTCTCTTGTCTATTTATTCATCTGCAACCATATCAGTTATTATTACAGCCAGTTGTTATACATATATGTGTTAGCCACACTCACACACACACAGAGACACACAGACACAGACACACAGACGTATTCACACCCGGTAGCACCGCAGAGTTGCAAACAAGTCTAGAGCTCAAGCTGAATTCGAAATACATTTTACATTGCAATGTGGACAGCACTGACTAGGACAACATCAAAATTTGCTTAACCGCTGACTAATAAACATTTGACTTTGTCCGTGGTCAACGGCAACAATAATGTCAACAGCAGCAATACCATCATCATCCCCATCATCATCATCATTATCTTCAGTTGCAACAACATCCATTGGTTGTTTTGAGAAAAGTATCCAAACTGCAGGCAGGGCATCGGACGCACACTTGCTATGATTTGTGGTAAGTGCAGGCATTTTGCGAAGAAACTTTAATTAATTAAAATTCATTGGCTGCGAGTTGCAGGGCTTTGGCAGGAGTGAGGAGGGAGACATGTGTCTGTCTGGCATAGAAATCACAACATTCAAATGGCATATTAACTTACTTAGATAAGCAGAAACAGCTGCCAGGATATGACTGGATATATGAAGGATATGCTCGCATGTGTCCAGGCAACAGCAGCGTTAAGTAGGTTCAACTATGTTTGCCCTGCAATTGTTGGTTTATGCATTGATGGGCTCTTATATTGTCTGTGCTGAAACACAAGTAAGAAGCACACAAACACACACACACACACATACACACACATGGATCCAGGAGGACGACCTACCGAATGGCTAACTAATATTTGGCCAACTGACGACAGGACAACAACACGAACTGCTCAAGACAAACACATCGCTCTCTGTGTGTGTCTCTGCGTGTGTGTTTGTGTCTTTGGTCCTTTGCAGAGTGACAAGCCTGGAGCAAGTTGATTATTTGGTTTGTATTAACTTAGCCAGTTTACCAGTGCACTTGTCTAACATCTGGGCATAAATATTTTCCGATTGCCCTGCTAATTATGTAACTAATGGCTTCTCGTTACAAATACCTGCAGCTTCAACGTACTCAATGTGCCCATATATATATATAGAGACATATATATATATATTCTCGATATTCAAATCACAATCACGGCAATTTTAATCGAATCTGTTCAACAGCTATCAAATGTTGTATGGAAATTTGTGCAATACAATTTGCTCTCGCTGGCTCTGTTTCGGATTCAAATATCAATTTCAACAATTCAACAGCAATTCGTGAGTGCGATAACACGCCACATTAATTTCTATACACCTTTCGCAAAGGCATAACGACTATCGCATTGAATTCGTAACACATCTGTGAACTACTTTCGGTTGTGTATTTAAAATTAGGTTATCGGAGCATTTTTGGGGTGCTTCGCATTTACAACTTACCAATTGTTTTATATGCCATTTGCATTGGGCATTTATTATCATTTCGTTGACCCAAATACCCGATATCCACAATGCCAAAACTAAATGAAATAGTCGAAAAATTGTTTTATTTCAACACTAATTTGGGTTAAATTTTAATGATGATTTGCCGAAACCTTTTTGCCTCTGCGCGCTGTGCGGGGAGAACTCTGTTGATTTTCCACTCCAAAAAGCAAACAAAACAGATTTCAGTGTATGTGTGTGTGTGTGAGTGTGTTTGTGATTTTTGGCAAAATTTATAATTATTCAGGCAGCTGTTTTTGGTTCCCACACAATTAATCACAGGCTCAGCAAATCTTGGGCTCTTGCCACAATAAAACTACAAAAAGGAAACAAAAAAAAAAACAAAAAAAAGCAAAAGTGTAGAATTTATGTGCTACTACATTGCTCGACACTTTCACATTACGCCCCAGATTTCAGCTGGTTGTATAAATTGTGGCATGCAAAAGGTTGTTAGACTGCGGTGAGTCTAGGCTTGGTGCTACATTTATGAGCCATGTGCGACAACTGTCGAAAATGCCAACGGGCGACGTGCCTCGCACCCAAGTCAAGTCAACGCTTGACATTTGATTGAAAACTTTGACTTTGCTGCATGTGGCAGCCTTCCAGCTGCCATCCCTTCCAAAAAATGTGCGAGGCAGGTTGTCGACTTTGCCTCAGCATCGCCAGGTTGTCATCATCGTGTTGCCCAAAAAACCGAGTACTGAGGCATCACTCGGTTTTGCGGTTGTGCGAGAAAACTTGTCAAAGTCTCCAGTTTTGTGGCATTGGCAGCAGCATTTGAGTGTGTTTGGTTAGTTGTTTTTTCTTATTAAAAATGCTTCTGTTTTATGACAGATTCCCTCTGCGATAAAGCGAACAAAATAGCTGAATTTTCATCTCTTAATATTTTAGTTATGGAATGTGGCAGAGAATAACAATATCTTGCAAGTTTAATATGCACAATAGTGCAACAACTGAAGAAGAACTGAAATTAATAGCATTGCAATTAGCAAATGCCATAAATCTTTCCATTGTCCTTTGATATGCACACTTGCACTTAGCGTGTGTGAGAACGTGTGTTTTTGATTGGCTAACAACAAAAGAGGCTGGTTGCAACAGTATTGAGTGCTATAATAAATGTTGATATAGCATTAAGGGCATTCCACAATTTGTGTCAGCGACTTTAATCAAGTTGATTAAAGCGAACAAAAGGACATGCAGATGAATTGCATATTAAAAATGATTACAACAAAATTGTGTAATTACAATAAATGCGACATTTAACTGCCATGCTTATCGAGGCGCAATTACAATGACAACGATGTGCCCAGCAACAACAACAACAACAACGGTAGCAGCAGCAGCCACAACAACAAGTGAATGAGAGACGACATTGGTCGACGAAGCGATTCGCATTAATGCGCATAAATATGAAATCATGCGTTAAGATCAACAATTCAACAATTAAAACTTAATTGCATTAACATGAAATGTGCATCATCAACAATGGAACAGAACTATGCCGCAAACACACACTCAGCTACAGCTACAGCTACAGATCCGAGTCCATCATGTGTCCGTGTTCCCAGTGTTCAGAGTTCAGCGCAATCACTTGCGAAAAATTATACGATAAGCTCGCGGCTGGCGAGGCACTGGCAAAGAATTTTCAATTATGCAGCGAATGGAATAAATTGCCAGTCTGTTCGAGTAGTTGCCCTGTCATAAAGGATATCTTGGCGAGCACCTTTCGAGGGCTGACGGCGGTGGGCAGCGCAGCTCTATTAGTTTAATTTATATAAAATTGTTTTGTGCAGCATTAAAGTCATAAAAAAGTTTGGCTCAAAAGGTAACACACACACAGACACTGGGTATATATTAAAAGGGATCAGGCATACAATACACTAACACTCACACACACACATGGAGTATGCGCTATAAAACTGTGAGGTTATACTCGTAAAATCCTCCCCACGTTCCGTGACACGCCCCCAAAGGTAAGTTAAGAAAAGCATCGCAGCTGACGACGACGACGACGTCGCCAACCTCAAAATGCTTAAATGGCTTTTTTGTTACACGTAGCAAAATACTTTGTTGTCTGTATGTGTGTGTGTGTGTGTGTGTGTGTGTGTGGTAGCAACGGGCACAGCAGGCCAGCGGGGCAGTGGGGCAGGCGGGAGCCTTTCTACGTTTGCGTTTGGCATTGGCGTGCTGGTGTGAATTTATATTACAAACTATTACTGTCAAAAAACACGTTTACATAGCACAAATACACACACACACACACACTGCTTCACATGCCAGACAGTCATGTGCGGCGCCCCCTTGGGGCAGTCTCCAACCGAAGGCCCCAACTCCCGACCAGTGGCAGCGGCAGCGGCAGCTTGTGGCTAGAGGAGCTGGAGTTGGGTGTACTTGTAGAAGGTTGTAGCATCTTGGCGTTTGCACACACAACAAGTAAAAATGCTAAGACTTTCAAGGGAATCGACTAATACATATCCTTTATTTTTCAGAAATTGTTTTCAAATATATGCTCTCAACAAAACTTGAGTTAAACTTTGTCTGTCGATGATTAAATCTCCATAGAACTTTGTATTCCAAGCCTGCTCTTAGTATTCAGAAGTAAACACCAAATTACAAACACAAAAAATACAATAATATGGGCTAAAAATCATGTAGTTTAATCCAGTTTAAATATGAAGGATTTAAACAATATATAGAAGTGACTGGAAACTAGCTTTCGTTATTTTTATTGCTGGAATGTTTCACACATTTATTTAAATAAATGGTATTTTAATAGTTATAAATTGAATAAGTTGAATAGTTTCATTTCTTAATTAATATACTTACATGTTATTTTAATAGTTATAAATTGAATAAGTTGAATAGTTTCATTTCTTAATTAATATACTTACACGTTATAATTTATAACTTCTTATTGATAGACTTTATGCTTTTTAAATTTAGTTATTGAGTCTTGACAAAAGCGCTTTGTATTCCTCAATAGTTTTAAGCAATATTCTGCATATATATTGTAAAAAAGTTTTGAAACTTTGTTGTTTTTTTCCAAAACCATATGCCCAAAAGCGCCAAGTTAAGTTTACTATGGGACGGCCAATAAGTTTCAATAATATAGCATAATATTTCGGTTCAATTTTTTTCACTTGCTGCGCACTTTCAGCATACCCTAAGCGACGCTGCTTCGTGTGCAGGGTATAGAAATTGCTTTGCTGACACAGTTTGTGGCAATGGCTCTGAGCTTTGGCATTAGGCAATGTGGACGTGGCTGCTACAAGGTGTTAACGGGCGGCCTTATGGACTTGTCCGTAAGCTCCAGTCTAAGACTGTTTGTCACTCACCCTGCCGAACTCCAGTACTCCCTCTCTCGCTCTCTCTCTCTTTCTCCCTCTATCTGGGTCTCACTGTCCCTCACTCTTCCCCTCTCCCTGCCCCCTTTTTACACTCCCCCGGTCCAGTTATATAGTTCCCCAGCAGCTTGCTTGCGCTCTCAGACGTCGCATCAGCATTAGTTTTAATGCGTCTTCTCGCTGGGGGCAACAAACTGCGCACCAGATGCAAACACGTCTGACTTCGTCCGGCCGTGCATTGTGCTGGATTGGAGCGTGGCTTTTAAGCCTACTTACATGCCACGCCTACGAGCAGCTTGTGGGCAGTAATAATTTACATAAATTTCATTAGCACAGTTGGCAATCTGCAAACGGCTCAGCATTCCATTCATTGCTTGGATGCATGATGGGGGAGTGTGTTTCTCTCTGTGTGTGAGTGTGTGTGTGTGTGTAAGTGTGTGTGTGTGAATATAAAATTTCATTTAATTTGCAAGTTGTTTAATTTATTGCATGTTTACAATTTGCAATTTGTACAATTCGATTTAAAATAACAACCCGACAAAAAAAAAAAACACAAAATAAAGCAAACAAAACAGACAGACAAACAGAGAGGAGAACGCACGACAAAGTTGCTAAATGAAATTAAATGTGAAACAGAATTTCAGTCTGGCCAAAAACATGGCAGGCTTAAATGTATTTTTGCCATTGTTGTTGCCGTGTTGCGTGTCAACGCTCAACGCTTTCACTTAACTGTCTGCGTCATTTGGGGTCACGCCCCCATTTTCCCCATTTCGCATTTACCACTCGACTCGTCGTTCGCCAATGCCTTTGCCTGTGGTTTGCCTACCAAATAAACCAGTAGCCTCCCTTAGCCCCTACCCCCGTCTCCGTTCTTCTGCCCTCATTGGCGACCTCAGATTACGTAGGCAACCCGTACACACACTTTAACTAGTTTGTCTGTTTGCTCCGCTTGTTTGTCTCCTGCCTAGCCTCTGTCCCTCTCCCCCTCTCTGTCTCTCTCTCTGCCTCTCTCTGTCTGTGCTTTGGCCTGTCTGTCGCATGCAATTTTTGTGCATGTCCTGTTTATGGTAGCAACAAAATGTATTTACCTCATATTTAATTAAATTGCCAACGCAACTGAAATTTCAATGCTTTATTTGCATTGTTAAGTATTTGAGTGCGCATTTTGTGCTATGCACGCTACCCGAAAAAGCCGTGTTCACAAATTCACTGCATGCTTTCGACTTTTTCAAGTATGTGTCCAACAATCCGACTGGCAACTTATCGAGCTCACTCTATATTGTTTATTGTTATCAAGTGCACATAGTTTTAGCAGCAACAATGCGCAACGTAATTATCTGATTTTCATTGGCTTTTTTTTGTTAATACGAAAGCGACACAGACTGTAATGCAGCTTATTCTTAGCGTATATCAAACTACATCAAAATTTGTTAATACTTCTTTATTAAGTTCTCTTAATTTATTTAAATTTGTTTGTAGCGCATCTGCGCTAACTGCAAAGTCGACATATTTTCGTTTTTCTCAACCATTTGGCTTAGTTTTGGAATCTGCCGGTTGCCTTGCAATATTTATATGCATATCCCTGGCTATTTGTTATTGTTTTCCCTGCCCAATGGTCGTAAATTAAAAATGTTCTAACTCTAGCCACATACATATAGTATAAATAATAATAATAATAATGAAATGGGGAGAATAAAAAAAGAAAACTGTGCACAATGGGCATTTGCGCAGCGGTTGAAGTGACACATTGAAAAATTCATTGCATACTTTTAATGCTGCTGCTACAAACTAAGGGAATAAGTCAAGAATTTCCATCTCATCGTAATTTGGTTAATTTAACGGCACATTCAGCACACAAATAGCTGCCAATCATGACCCACAGCAGCCCTTTCTCTCTTAATTTACTTCATGCCATGTCTCTCTTCCTCTCTCTCCCTTTCTATCCAACTCTTTCTAACATGCATACGCATAAATTTGACCCAGAGTTGTTCTTGTTGCTTTCTGTGTGAACTTTGCCATTGCTTGCTCAAAAATTTATGTGCACGTATACGTAATTTATTTATTAACCCCTTGAACGTTGAGTCAAATTCGGAGTTTCAAGTCACTGGGACTGTGTGGCCAAAAAATGCCTGAGGGAAAGGGGAAGGGGGAGCAGATATTTTAACCAGCAAAGAGAGAGAGAGAGAGCGAGAGAGAGCAAACATGACAGAGGCCCAAAAATGTTTTTGTGCCTGCCACAGCATCTTGGCAAATTTACACGAATGAAATAAATTTAAATTAGTTTTAACACATTAAGCGTAAAAAGGCAGGCCCTAAAAGTCAGAAATCGACATTGTTCTTGTGTTGCTCGTTTCTCGTTACTGTTGTTGTTGTTGTTGTTGTTGCCCTTGTCGTTATCTACGCTCTCTCTCACTCCCCCACACTACCCACATGGCGAGGGGAGCGGAGGGTGGCTGAAAACGCTGTAAAACTGTTGAAACATACGCAAACATAAACTTTAATGAATTTTACCAAATCCAAACGCACGCACACAACGACATCATTGCCTACACTTGCACGTGTGCAAAAGACTGTGTGTGTGTGTGTGAGTGTGTGTGTGTGTGTGCGGGGTGTGAGCTTTTGTTGTGTTCACGCGGCGCGTATGAAGTTATTTTGCTAACCTTTCGCCGCCATTTTGTTGCCATAGAGCTGCCAAATATTTGCATGAGCGCGAAGAAAAAACACACGCTGCTACCGAAAACATTTTAGTTTGGTGAGAAAATTAAACGCGAACTCACACACACACACACACACACACACGCACACACACACGCTAGACAGTTATATTTTTCGGGCTGCCGTTGACTGCAACTTTTTGGCACTTCACTGCCGACGACGACGTCGACGTCGTTGCCAGGCCTCTTCAAACTTGTAAGCCACAGCGTCGGAGGTGGGCAGATGGAGGGATGGGCGGTTGAGGGGGGGGGGATGGGCGGCTTGGGTAACGCCCTCACATTACGCATAAATTTTGCACTTTACAAATTTGCCACGCACACGTTTGCGGCATTTTGTGTTACATTTACACAACGTGCGTGTGTTTGTGGGCCTGGCGGCGGGCAGGTGTAGTCACAAGGGGGAGGGGGCAGGGGACAGCGGACAACTACTGTACATATGTAAAACGTGCGCCATTTGTCACAATACAAACGCACACGGGGTGACAGGCGTGCAAAAGCTTGTGCGAGTCTTACATGCCATTAGAACGTGGCAAATCGAAAGCAAAATAATATTTCTATCTTTTCTATTCTACAACTGACAGCTAAACAGCAACTAAGCCAAGTTTGGTGTAAACTTGAGTCTAGTCTGTCTGGCCTGTAGTTAAAGTTAACCTCAAGGTTTAACGGCTTTCACCCCGTTGAAGTCTTTTTAAAGTAGTGGCAAGCAAACGCATAGATATTAGCTTCAAAGTTATTGTATTGCCAAAAAACATTGTTAGTTTGCGTAACGAAAATTACTTAAATATGCATAATAGTCGAGCAAGGCAAACAGCGACCATAATAAGACCCTAATAACGCAGCAAGTACTCGCCAAAGTTTATAACAACTCTAGCACACTTTTCTATCTTCCACCCCCACCCCCCATCCCCCAAGTAGAAGAAGACACGCGCTCACAAACGGAAACACCTACTCATAAGCGTGTGTAGGTCTCTCACCTCAGTTTTAGTGTTTTGGGGGCGCAGTTAAAATGTTGGCCTAATGCCCGTAAACAAATTAGAAACCAGGACAACCTCCCCCCCCCCACCTCGTGCCAATGCGGCGTATGCGTAATGTGAGCGTGTGTTGCTGTTAGTGCTTGTAAACTTGCCGCGCTGTCAAAATGTCAAAATTCGCCTCTGTGCCAGGGGCTGCTGCTTCTGACACCGACGCACCGAGCAACGAGCAACGAGCACAGAGCGTAGAGCGTTGAGCTCGG
This sequence comes from Drosophila siamana, assembly GCA_035047445.1. Lineage (NCBI taxonomy): Eukaryota > Metazoa > Arthropoda > Insecta > Diptera > Drosophilidae > Drosophila > Drosophila siamana. Next base: position 7,320,993 of record JAWNPP010000004.1, on the reverse strand, counting down.
CGCACGAGAAGCTAAAAAATTAAGCGAAAGTGTAATTGGGCGTCGCTGGGTTAATAGAGGTTGCAACGCGTTTTTCAACGCCCGCCACTTAGTTTTAATTAGTGGGTTAAATTCGCCACCTACTCTACGGTGCGACCCATAACAAGATGTAACGCAAAATGGTGAAAAATGGCTGGCGACCAGATTATAAAAGTTAAAGCAGTGCGAGGAGAAAAGTCCACCTACATTATCCATAAATAATAAGTGGCAACCAGGCGAAGCGGGGGTCAAAAGCAATCAATTGCCCAATAACCCCGAAATGCAATTGCACAATTAATTTATTATTAGCTGCGCTTGTGTTAGAAGCCGATGCCAGCAGACTCTCAACACCCCGCCCCATCGATTGCCCTCGCACTAAAGTGAATTATTGCCCTTTTGTCGGCGGACCCCGTTGCATTTTACTGGCGCGACCTAATTGCAAAAGTGTTGCAGCATTTGGCGGCTTAAAAATGTGCAGCTGACGTAAGCGGCACTTCATCAATTTTTTTTTGGTTTTGGCTGCAATGCGGCCAATTGATTCAGGGAGAGAGAGACACAAAGAAGGTGTTGACTGCATGTTAATTATTAGCAAACACGTTGTTAAGCTTTAAGCACATTAAACAGAGATTCTACCGACGCTTGTTTTGTAGACAAAAGTAAGAATAAATCAAGTTAACTTCGTTGGTATATAACTGCTTATACTTTTATGAAATTTGTAGTCTATCAGTGGGTGTCGCACTTTGTGGCGGCAACGGCGAACCGGGGAACATGTGTAATTACATGCGATTCATTCAAATTATAAATGCATGTACTTTTGCGTACGCATTGTGTGTGTGCGGCAAAAAGATTGTTTATTAAAAGTAGCGCAAGGAGCGCGAGGAGCGGGTGGCTGCAACCACAGACTGGCAGCAAATGGCAGCTATTATTTACCAGTTGGCAGACAGACACACCCCCGCCGCCCCGCACCCGCCCTCGGCCAGCCGCAGCACAGACAACAAGGCATTTAAATTGTCATGGAAGCCAGGCAGGCTGGTAGGCTGGCAGCGATAGCGACAGCGACAGCGACAGCGACAGCGATGGCAACAGCAACAGGGGGAATACAAGGATATGGCATAAGCACGAGGCGACAAACAGGCAAACAGCAAAGGCTTGTCGCGGCAAAAAGGACTCGCAAAGGAGCAGCTACAAACGTTGCTGCTTGCTGTGCTTTTGCTTTTGCTGTTTTTTTTTTTTATAAGCGTTTTGCTGGGCATAAACATAACAACAACAAAAAAAGGAAAGGAAAGGAATAGAAGAAAAATACACAAGGAGCGAAAGTATCGCAACATGACGGCGGCAAGCGTATTTACACCTTGTTGCTGCTGCGTCCTTGCCATATGCTTAATGAGCGGCCCGGATGAGGCATAGCCGGGTATCTGGAGTTTGGGTTCAGCGTTCACCCTCAACAGAGCCGCAACAATTGTGTTCGTTGCCTTGTGTGTGTGTTTTTTTATGGTGAATTAACACGTTGCCAACTGTTGCTAGTTGTCTGCTGGCTGTCGCAGGAAGTTGTCAACTTGGCGCCGTGGCATAAATTCAATTAGCAAAGTGTCCTCAAAGTTGCCAGCAGTTGCCGCCGCACACGTCTAAAGCAACAGGAAAGGCAATCGGAGATGCCACTGCTGACCCTCGACAGGCGACGGGGCGACAGGCAACAAGCGACAGGCGCCAGTCGAGAGCAGAGACTCCGACTGCGACTGCGACTGCGACTGCGACTGCGACTGCGATTGAGAGTAAAGTCTGTGTCCTTGGCCATTTCCATTATGTATGGTCACGTGGTATTGGTATTGGTATTGGTATTGCTTGTATTTGTATTTTGTTAGCCTTTTCGACTCACAATCAGCGCACTGAAGCGCACATCCTGTCAGCCTGAATGATTGTCGAGATCTCGCACTAGGCAGCGCCAACAATAACGAACTGACTGTGTGGCAGACGGGAAGCCAGAGGAATGAATATATCCAGCGCTTGATTTAAACACAAACTGAAATGCACACAAATGGAATTCGAGTTGGAGCGAACTGCTGCCATCCCTCGACTTCAGCTCTCGACTTCAACCAGCATTGGGTTCTATTATTACGCCAGCTTATTTATATACGATACCACACCAAGTTGCTTGCATGCATACCCTAGTTAGATAGACAGCAAAGGGTATGAGAGTACTTTACGAAATTTCCCATTAAAATTTCACATATTTAACAAAACGCAGCATTTTGTTTATTACGTAAAAAATGGCATCAAATGTATTTGTGTTTTTTTTTTTACAGGGTATTTGCTTGTCCCCCCTCCGCACAGTTTGCGTGTGCTTTCCCTCTCATTGTGTTCAAGTCAATTTCGGTTTGGTTTACTTTGAAATGATTATGATTTGATGCGTGGCATTGCAAGCTAATGGACTCGGATATGGCAAATTGTATATATACTTCGTATTTTGCTTTTTTTTTTTGCTTCCCCGTTTGGTTGTTTGTTGTCGTCGCTGGTTGGTGAAGTGGTTGGCGTTGCTTGTAGTCCGACAACATCTTTCGATTAGCACCTGCACTTTGCTGCAGGCAAACCACTAAAATGTGTCACTAAATGCTCGCCGCATGCAAAACGCAATTCCAAGAATTTTACATAGTACGAAGAATCAGGCAACTGAGCACGACACAAAACACTCTGCAACTGCAAACTGGCTTGGGAATATTAAATGAATTGAAGATGTAACAAAGTCCTGAGGCTGTTTGTGGATGAGTTACAATTTCTAGATATTATTTAAGCTATACTAAATGAATTTTATACAAATTTTGGGGGATTGAATTGCAGTTTTTAGGTGAAATAATTGGACTTCAGCTTTTTATTAAGTCATATTTAGCACCCTATATTTGCAGTTCTCAAATTGTAAACGACTTTTCAGTGAGCTAGTATATTTGCAGCGTCTGCTATGCCCTACTTGTTTATGCATTTGCTAAGCCACCAGCTAAAGAAAGTGCAGCTTGCAGCTTGTAGCTCGGAACTCTCGCAACTCTCACAGTTGAGTTCTTGGCTGGCTGGTGGTAATGGTGATGGCGTTGTTGCTGTGACCAAGTCAGGGCTGCTGAGTTGCCTTCGAGTGCGACTACTTCGCTGTAATTGCCAACTGTTGTGCAGCAGTTGTTGTTTCGCCACTGCTCTAGATGTCGTTCAGTTAACGCTGCTGCCCACCCACTAACCCACAACGGAGTCTATTGTTGTTGTTGTTGGTGGTGCTGCCACTAAAAACAACCACAACACAAAACTATTTTGTTCACGCAATGCGAAAATGTTTCGCTATTGTTGTCGTTGCTGTTGTCGTTGTTGTTGTTGTCGCTGTTGGCGCTGGCATTTGGTGTTACGTATACGCAACGTATGCCGGGTCGCAATTTGCATTTGTATGCACATTGTTGTTACAATGCACGAAGCAGCCAACGTCGGTCCTCGTCCTCGTCCTCATCGTCCTCACCGTTGTTGTCGCTCTCTTTCTCTCTCTTGTTGTAATTGCTTTAAACGTCATCATCACGGGCTTGTGACTTGTGCAATTGGCATTGTTGTTTGTGTCGCGTTTGGTGCTTGCTTGCGCAAGTCCATTAAATTTTGAACATCATCCAAAGCCTTTGGCACTGATTTTCCAATCAAAATTCAATTTCACAACAATAGCTCACAAAATTTTGATGTATGTACGCTAAAAGAATGCGTGTGCCCTGGACGGAATTTCACAGTTTGCACGACCGCATCAGGGGCAAAAAGCTCAAGGTATTGCGGGGCCGTCTCGATTATTACCAACGGATGTTTGTTGACAACCAGATCAAACTGCTGTTGCTCAAGTTACGTATTAAGATCAAGAAGTTGCTGATCGAAAGGGTGAAGAAGGCACACAGGCCGAGGAAAAAGCGGCGGCCAAGTAAAACACTTAATCTCCGTGCACTTTACGGATAATCGCATGCAGTCGTCTCGGTGTATGGGATTGCTCGATAAGTGCACTGGCATGTGAGTGTGTGGAGAAAGTGAGGAGGTCACTTTAAGTAAATCTACAGTCGATAAAAATAATATGTAACTGCTTGCGTTTTATTGATCCCTTTCACTGGCGATGCCATAAAAATCAAAGCAGCCCCCGGCAACAAATCGCATCTACTTAAACCCGAAAAACTTTCACGGCATTAATAAATATTTACAGGCACATCGCGTCCTCATTGCTCTCCGTTCGCAGGGCGTGGGGCGTGGTTGGCAATGAAATCAAATCAAATATGCACGCTGACGCTTTATATACATATATATATATATATATATATATATATCGCATCGTCCAGCAAACCGTCTGGCGTCCATTGTCTGTCCGTCTGTCTGTCTGTCCATGCGACTTGGCGTGCTCACAAGAATTTAAATCATGCGCTCTCCGGGCCGACTTACATGCTACTTACAAGCCAAAGCGCCTATATGTAAGCCCATAAAATGTGAGTAGAAATGCGTTGGCCAAAAAAAAAGTAAAAAAAGAAAAGGAGTCGCAGCTGAGGCTGCGGCAGGGACTGAATACAGAGGACCAAAGACTGAGGACCGAAAATGAAATGGAATGGTCTCTGGCGGGCAGTTTCGGACGCAGGCCAGCAGCATAGAATAGATAGATAGCCCCTTGTCTGTTGCAGCAGCAGCAGCATCAGCGGCGGCGGCAGCGGCAGCAACAACAAAGTTATTATTCAGACAGCTTTGGCTGCTGGGTTCCTTGCGTTTTTATGCACACGGAATTTTTATGAGTTAATTTAATTTATAGTTTTATTATTATGTTCAGCACATAATGCTAGGCACCCCATGGCCCACGGCTCATGACTCATGGCTTCCTCCACATGAAAATTGAGTGTCCTGCAGCCACAGCCACAGTCACAGCCACAGGCCGGCGGCTTAGCCATCCTTTTGACCTTAGCAATATTACTCAAGTGTGAATCTTTGGGCCAGCACAGCGCGCTTTCGAGTTTTGTTTGAGTCAGAGTTTGACTACTGACTCCGTCTTTCTCGGACGTTTCACGCCCCGCAGCAATTGCATTAAGTTGGCATGGCTGCTGATTCAAGTGCTGGCAACTTGTAAACAACTCGAAATGATGCATAAATTTAATTTAAACAGTCTGCCCGAGAAACGACGCCGACGCCGACGACGACGACGCTGCAAAGTATGCTACGATTTTTGCACTGTTGATTTATACGCTAATAAAAGCAATTTTACTGAATGCCAAATGAAAGCAGTTTCCGACCTGACAAAGAAGCCAACATAGAAATGGGTGGCAGACTCGTGAGTCTTCAACTCGGTCGCTGGCACTGGAACTCGAACTGAAACTGAAACTGAAACTGGCGCGAACAGTACGAGAAATTTTTGGGACTGGGACTGAGACTGGCGGCGTCTGCCTTTGACATTGTAGACAAGCAATTCGAGTGTTGTTTCTGTTGTTACATTTGTTGTCAGCTCGCGCAGATGAGCAGCGGACAGTTGAGCCACTTGAACTTTTATTTACGCAGCAAATTTAATTATTTACTTTGGGTTTTTGGCTTGATCTTAGGATTGCTTTTTGGCCATTTTTGCTTAACTTGCGCCTGACTTGCTGCCAGCCGGCTTTGGCTTAAATTATTATTGTTCATCAAAATCCGTAAAGCGCTTAAGCTGCTAAGCAATCAATTGATTAACATTCAAATAAATTTGAATGAAAAGTTTTATTAGCGCCTGCGGTGATTATAACAAACAGTGTGTGATACCAGTTGCAAAAAAAAATATTTAGTAGATTAAATTTATTGTTGTTGCCGCCGCATACACATAAATCATTTAAATATTCCCTCTATTGCATGGCACAATTGACTTTATAATAAAATTAACATTTCAAATGCACTTTGCATAATTCTATTGCGATTTCATTTAATGTACAGAGCTCGCAAATCATGAAAAATAACATGCATATTACAATTTGTATTACAATAGAACGCTGTTGAATATAATGACAACAAGCTTAAACACACACAGACATATTCACTTTTTTATATTCACATTCACATTCACAATGGCATTTAATATTCAACGATAGAAATTTGGTTGTTTCAGCTAATGCAAAATGCGCTTTAAATGAATTGTTCAGCGCTTAAAGCCGCATAAAACAAAAAACAGAAAATACTCAAATAAAAAAAAAAGAAAGAAAGAAAAAACTGAAAGCAAAACAACAGAAACAATGGAAATATGAGCGCGTTGCTCGTTAATATTTCACCTGGCAGAGAGACAGTTAGTGAGTGAGAGAGAGAGAGAGAGAGAGAGAGAGAGAGAGAGAGAGAGAGAGAGAGAGAGAAAAAGAATCATACTCACACATATGTACACATGCCTTTGGGTATTAAGCTTTAATGAAGCAATAAATTTAAAAAACGCACTTTTTTATGTCCAAGTATACAAGAAATAAATAAAAAGTAACTTAAAATGTATTACACAGCACTGGCTGACTAGCCGCTACCCTGTAGAAATAGATTCTCTTGCATGTACAATATAATATATATGAAATATAAATATTTCTTTTAGTATCTGCTATAGTCATCACAACTTTGTTGTCGCTTGTTTCCAGGGTAAACGAGCAAACACCCAAACGCGTTTGAATGCCATTCGTTCTCGCCCTACACACACACACACACCGACACACACACACACACATGTTTCGCTTGTTCGTTTGTATAAATACATAAACCTTTTTAAGCTGTCAAGTGATATGTCAAAATTGATATCCGAGTCATTTAAAATGCATGCAAATATGGCGCATCGACAACAACAGCAACAACGGAGGCAACGGCAGCAAAAAAAAACAATGGCAGCCAAAACAGGAGGCGAGTCACTCAGCCAGTCAGTTAGTGGGCAACAAGCATAACAACAGCAGCAGAAGCAGCAGCGGCAGCAGCAGCGGCAACAACAATAAGGGCTTAACAACAATAACTCGTGGGTAGCGAAGTTCACAGCACATTTGCATAAATACGTTTATGTAATGTAAAATGTCAGCGACAGCGTCAAGAACTCCATGTTGCCCCATCCACACACACACACACACACAAATACACACAGACAGACGCTTTCATTCATGTAGGAAATATCAAGTTGCTGCTGCTGTTGCTGCTGCTGCCTTTGCAACTTTTGCACTCTACGTACAAAAAATCCATTCAATTCTGCAGCATCATCGCAACTGTGCTGCTGATGCTGCTGCTGTTTTGCATTGTTTTGCTTTCTTTCTGCAGATGAAATTGTATTGAAATTCATAACACATCTGATGCATAAAACGCCTGCAAGCAGCCAATGCAAATTTTACGCATTTTATTGACGCCCCAACCCCAGACTCAGCTCCAGCGCCACTGCAGTGTCGTGTGCTGGGGAAATGTATGCCACTGGGTTCATAAAGCAGACGGGGACGTTGTCATGTGATGGATTTATTAATTATAATTTCACTTTCGAGTTGTTTTCTTTTTCGCCGCTCTTTCGCTTTTTGCTCATCTTCGAATTGCGTTTTTAAACACGCTTCGGCTCCGTGCCCCGTTCATAACTAGCCTGCCAAAAAGATGATCTGTAGAGTTTATTTCTTGACTTCACTCCATCTGTGTCAGAGTTTGGGGCGTTGCATGTGGCTTGCTGTCGTTGTTGTCGTTGTTGTTATTGTCTCTGCCGCTGGCTGCACAATTTTGATGCATTACTTTCAACTTAACGCGTTGATTGTGAAATATATAATGCGCTCCACACACACACACACACACAGACACACATGCTCCGACACAGACGCAGTAATGCCAACATGATGCCATTGCAGAATGCTGCTTATGAATTATTATGAGCCATGCACGCATTTTGCAACATTAAATGGCACTAAATTTGTTGTTGTCTGTGCGTCTATTTGTAAATTGCCAGCGCAAAAGTTTTGCAACGCTGCTTCTCCTCTCTCCCTTCACCCTTCGTTCCCTTTGATGGCCCATTTCAGCCCCAATGGTGGCCATATGCTCCGTTGGCCATTTATGAGTGATTTGCTAGCTGGTTTTTGGGTTTATGGCTGCATGGCGGCATCAGCAACCACGGCGGCGCTCCAATTTTGCATCGCCAAACTTATTTCCAAGTGCATAATTCATTGTTTCGCCCACATTATTTTGCCTGTCATAAGTTGAAAAGCTGCTTCCACAGCCGCCGTTTCTTCGTTTCTTCGTTTCATTCGCCATTGTTGTTGTTTGCTGCTAGCTGCATTACGTCGAGATGTGCAAATGCAAGCAACTAAAATTGCTTGGCTACGAGGCATATGAAATTAGAGTTTGCTCTGTTTGTCGACTTTAGTCGCAAGTTTTGTGCGCATTGTCGCTGCGAAACTTGTCAACTTGCAATTTTGCTGCGTATTTAATTGAATTTCTACCCGCTAACCATAGCAAAGCATTCTGAGCATTTAAAAGTTTACCAGCTCTCGTCATGACACGGCATCAGTTGCATACATATACGTATGTATGATAAGCGAACTGGCAATCATTTATTCAGTTACACCCCAGTGCAGGTATTAAGCCAATTTCAAAGGCGACACGACTGTGCGAACGATCCTCAGCTGGAACACCTTTCAGCAATCTCAAAAACTCGATTTGCACTCAAACTAAATGTGTTTACCTTGCACTTGCCAGCAAGAACTATTGACAACACGACGACAGAGGGACAGAGGGACAGCGGGACAGAGGGAAAGACGGGCGTCGCAACCAATCTTCAAGTCAGCCTGAGGCTTTCTTTTGTTATTTACATATTACAGATACCCGTACCCCATTTTAAAGTGGAACGCATCCCCCCCGCTGCCCGACTGCGTACCCCGGGCAACAATGTAATCCACTCAATTATCTGCAATGTGCGCCATTTTGTGCACTTTTGAGCGCTGCGGGGCATTGTCAGAGCACTCGCCTTGCAATAACAGCAGCAGCAGCAGCAGCAGCAGTTCCTCACCGACATCAATCACACACACACACACACACAAACACACACACACACATAGACAACTAGCTGATTGTTTCGAGCGCATCCTTTCTCAACTAACTCTTTCACTCAAGCTTACTCTCTCTCCCTCTCGCTCTCCGTCTCTCTCTCGCTTTTCTTGCTGTTGCACCTGCCCCATTGCAACAGCATCTGCGCATTTCAATAGTAAATAAACTAAAAATAAGCACAACTCGTCGGAAACTTTCACCTTATGCTTTGCTCTGCAGTCTTCAATTAAATCCATTAAGTTGAGAGCAACAAAAGTTCTTATAAATGACAGCCGTCCTCCGCGCTGTGCTGATTAGCTTCGATGCAATCAAACTACCACTAAGCAATTTCGAATTTTCCACTCGACCGTTGCAGTAGACTGCAATTTGCTTCTTTACATTTATCAGTTGGCAAAACAAAAGCGTTTCAAGCGTATTTCTGTGTAAGTTTTGCAAAATACCAAATTCAAAGTTTTAATTGTTTTTCAAGTGCTGTTCAATTTATAATAATTAAGTATAACGTTCAGAAGACCATATTTCAAAGCATATAAAAGTGTATGTATTTGTTTTGCGCTTTTGCCATTACATATTTATAAGGGCAGTTCATAAAAAGTCTTTTCGCATGAGTGTTTCTTTAAGCTAAAGCACACTTCAATATTGACTTTTCGCGCCTTGTCATATTCAGCATTATTTTGCAATTTTTATGCGATGAAAAGCCAATAAATATTTGAATGTGTTGACGTTTTTTTTTTTTTTGTGCAACAAGCTTAAGCAACCATTCGGAATTTTTGCCACGCAAATAAATTAAATGCAGTTTGAAAATTTTGTGGCTTCACGATGCTGCACTATGGGCAAAATACCAACATTCGCTAGACATATTTTCAGCTGTTAAATCTTTATTTGCAGCATCATTTGAAGCACGGTAATTTAGAGAATATTTTTCAATGATCCATGGATTCGTTGTCTAATTGAAACCATTTGAAATTGTCAATTTCTATTAACAATTTGACAAGTTGCAACAATTTAGAAATTTGACAGCACTGTCGACTGTGATCAATTTCCGCTCATGTTTCCATATTCAACTCAGAGCCCAGATATATAAAGAGGTGTTGATTAAATCTCTAAAATGTATATTTACGCCAATTATTGTGGCAATTTGTTTGGAGCTAATCACACACTTGCCGTCTCTAACACATACATGGTGAGTGTGTGTGTGTCTGCATATATTTAACGATAATTAAAGTCTTTCATGCGTATTACCAATACAATTAAGCGCATTAAATGCGCACAAATGTGTGCATAATAGAGGCTGACTAGTAATATAATTGTGAGCGTATTTATGCCTCTGTCTGTGTGTGTGTGTGTGGTTGTGTCGTTGTGTGCTTTAGAGGGCATGCAAGAGTTTTAAATGGTGTACGTTGATCGCATTTCGATTGGAGATGGTCAATGAAAGCGCTCTGAATGACCTACAAAGTGGCTGGCCGAAAATGCGCCTAATTTTCCATTCAAATCTATGCCACAAAGTGTGACTGCAGCGAACGCATTGGCGCTGGCCTCAGCCACACGCCGATGATGACGATGATGATGGCATTGCACAAATTTGTGGCCATTTTCACTGTTAATCTGTTGGGGCACTTGCAAATTTATGGCAATCGCAATGGCTTTGCCTCACACACACACACTCACACACACGCAAACACACACACACACACAGACACGTGCAGCTAAACATTCATCTAGTATGCGAAAATGCCCAGGGCGACGACAAATTGACCGGCTGAAAATCTCAAATCGACTTAAAAGCGCCACACACACAAATAATTCGAATGGATGCGGAATATGGTGACTCGCCATCTAATCAAGGACATCTAAGCTCATATATATATATAAATATATATATATGTGTGGCAGCCGAAGGTCCCTCATTTGATGATAGCAGCAACAATTTTAATTAAAACGAAGCATTTTTGGGAGATGACGAAAAAAGAAAGCTTTTAATCAAGCATCTAATTAAAATGCTTATGATAAAAAGCAAAGTAAAGCTGACCAAAATTCACACACACACACACCCATATATATATATATATATATATTCACACTCACATGCATACATTTCAATTTACTTAAATTGCAAAAACATTTGAACAGCAAATGTGGCCCCAAGCAGCACAAAAAAAAGAATGGAAAAAAAGAAGAAAAGTCAAATAAAAAATGAAAATTTTGTAGAGCATGTGAAATACCCAACAACAAGCAAAAATAAACAGAACCAAACCGAGCCGAACCGAAGCGAATATCATGTAGCCAACCAAAAATTTCTGGCTTCGAAATTCAACGGCTCGGAGTGTTGTTGTCCCTGCTGATGCTGATGCGTACAAGGACTAATCTCATATTTAACTGACAAATGAAAAAGAAATTGAGTTCGTTGTTTTTTTCTTGTTGGTTGGTGGCTTGGTTTGGCTTGGCTTGGCTTGGCTCGCGGCGAACTGGAAATGCGCTGCAAATGCTGATTGAAGAGCGCAGCGAAATGGCAGCCGCTAAATCCAATGCTTAAGCTGATGCTATCCATAAGCAAAGGATAAAATCGCGCAGATCATGTGGCCAAGATGCCGCTGGAAAGCAATAAGCTCAACAGTTGAAATAAGCATGTGAAGTTGGAGCCATTAAATCACCTCAGTCGAAATAACAAGAGCTGACAAACAAGTGCGTTGGGCGGGGGACGGTGGAGGGGAGTGTGGCGAGGGGGTGAGGGGTGTGAGTCTAAGCAAGCTTACTTATGAGCGCTGGGAGTAAGCTGTGAACGTTGGCATTGGGCAAACAACAGCAGGCGAACGCAAAAAAGTATGCTAACATAAAAGTCAACAAGAAGAAATCAGCAAAATATACATGCAAGTATATCCCACACATACACATAGGAAGAGGAAAACAAAATCAGTTGCTACACATGTGGCCAAAGCGAAGGGGAGGCGCAGGGGGTAGGTGGAGAGGGGTTGAGCACAGCTGCGGGTGGTTGGTTTGTCGGCTTGCTGCTGGACGAAGTGGAAATAAAAGTAAAAACGAAAATCTTGGCGCACACACTACAAACTAACTTGACCCAAAACTACAAGAACAAATGGCCGAGCAAGCAGAGCAACAACAACAACAACAACACTAGCTATGGCGGTCAGCTTTTAGATGCTAGCAAAAGACTTTGAAAGCAGCCAAGCAGCTGCAACAGGGGGGAGAGAGGGAGAAGTGATGGCATGGAATTGGAAGGGAAAGCTGTTCATATTTTATGCGCATAGCGGCACATGTTTAAATTAACATAAAGCGAAATTGAGCCGCTGCCAGGGCGTGCCTTACGTTGACATTAGGCAGCATAAAATTCACACTCACACACATAGTACACTACTAAACTCACACACACATACACATGTGCAGGGAGATAGACTCAAAAATTCAGCAAAAGTTGAATTTTATATGATGGCTGAAGGAATGTTGTGGGAAGCGGGTGAGAAGAGGGTTTGGGGCGACGACGTCGACGTAGATTGCCCGATTTGCCAGGCCAAAAAGGATTTTTACGCGGCCTTTTTACATATTTTTGGGTCAGGCACATAACTGTGCATGGCATAATAATGATGCGTGCCCCGTTTAAGTGGGTGTGGCAAGGACTAAAACGCCAGCCGGCGCAACAGAAACCACAGCACAGGCGGTCAAATAAAATAATACCACATATAAAAATACATACACATAGAGGAATGAAGTCGTAGGTTCAAATCAAAGCTGAGCAGAAGAAGAAAGAAGAAGTCAAAAGGAAATCCGATTGGAAATGCATATATAATGAATGAATTCTCCAGCGTCGTCGTCGTCTTAGAGCAGAGAGACTCCTTATAACGAACACTCGCATATGTTTGAAGAACTTTAATTACTAAATCTTTACGAACATTACAAAAAATATTCGATAAATCGCATTAATACATTTAGTGCAGCCAAGCAAGTTGAATGTTACATTTGTATTTATTTCGCTTTTCGTTTTTTAAATAATGCAGAGTGAAACTTCGCATACATGGGGACACGTATTAAATAAGTATATGTATGTCTTTGGGAATTTATCTTTTGATTAGGCGCGCTTGAGCGACGACCAAATTGTGTGCCCGCCCGACAATTTCCGGCTCGAAGTCCAAAAAGGACAACACACCAAAAAAAAAAAAAAAAATTTATGTGCGTCGCCCTTTCGCCTCAATAATGAGCACAAATTTTTGTCGATAATTCGGTTTTTCAGCATTTTCTGCTGAGACTTTCATTTTGTGGCTGCGCTTCGCTGAACTCCCACTCATCTGTAATTCACTTTAACTGTCCTACTCTCTACTTTATATATATATATATATATATATATGCTATACATCTACAATTTATTATGAAGCGCAAGGAAAATGAAATGCCAGCTCATTGGATTACTGCTTTGACTTTGATTTGCTTTAAGCCCGAATGAGGATGGGTCAAAAAAGAAAAAGGAAAAAAATTGGGAAAAAAGAAAAAGGCCATAAATGTTAATTGCATGCCAAGCACCATACCAAAGTACGACACAGCAGACCACACACCACAGCTTAGCGTTAACCGCCCTTGGGCCAACAGCTGTGCAGAATGAGTTTGACAATTATGTGAGAGACAAATACACACACACACAAACACACACACACACACGCATACACAATACACCCATACACTCAGGCACATACGCATATGACAATAACTGCCCCGAAGCCAAGGCCAGAGAATTTTTTGGGGACATCAAATTCATTAGAGCCGCTTCAAAGTGCCAACGTGCAGAATATGTTCTCTGGCCAACAGCTTCGAGTGCTTGACCACTGCTGATGCTGTTGCTGTTGCTGTTGCTGTTCCTGCATGCAAAACGATGTTTTAATATGAAATTAGTTGAGTCCTTTGGTTTTTGGCTTCGGTGCGTGCCCAGTCTCGACTCTCTCCACTCTCCACTCTCCACTCACGACTCTTGACTTTCTCTGTGCAACTCTGTGTTGGCTGTCGTTTGGTTCGCCTCGCAAAAGTAAAACAAATACAAATTGCTTGCCATGTACTTATTTGGTCAACAAATGACAGGACATTCAAGCACACACACACACACATACAGAGCGAGAGAGAGAAAGAGAGGCGCAGATACTTGCAGAAGCTATGGTGCAGACATAAACGCTGCTGAGTTAGAACGGGAACAGAAACGCAGACTCTCGGAGGGACATAGAGAAAACATATAGCCGACATTAACACAACATTGCGACTGTTGACTTACGCAACAAGAAACAGTTACTGCCACAGACTGCCAGCCAAATATCGTTACTCTAACCACTCACTCTTCTCACAAAGACAAAGACAGCGACGTCGAAGGAGACGGAAACGGAGTGAGAGGCAGACAGTCACACACACACATAGTCTCTCTCTATATGGATATGGAATTCGTTTTCTGGTGTACGGCGCACTTAAGACAAAGTGCAAATAATGCGTATTCCATTGACTTTTGAGCACAACTGACGTTTGACTGGAGAGCTGGCAAAGTGAAGAAAACATCAAAACCAATTACTGTGCTTTCATCTGGAATTGGTTTTTAGCAAAGGATAATTATTCAATTAAAAGTCAACCACATCGCCTAATTACTTTAAAGTGTTGAGTGGATTTAAAGATATAAACTGTCGCTAAGGCAATAACTAAAATTTCAGCTTGGTATCGCATTTAATTTGTTACTTGAAGATTTTTTAGCCTCTTCTGTTGTGTTCTTCATGCTGCTGCTGCTCACTAATGGCTGCTGCCTTTTGCCATTTCCAATCGACATAAATGTAACCGAGTTTTTCGCATTCATTCATACTCTCTCGCTGGGCCACACAAACACACAAAATACATACCACATGTCAAATGCCAGCCTGCTGAAGTTTTTCAACTGTCAATTAAAAGCGAAACTAATTAAACTTTCCAAAAGAGCCGAGACGTGTAATTAATCGACACACAGAGAGTGAGCGAGCGAGTGAGATAAAATAGCAGAATCTTGTGATAGACAGTGAGAATAAACAAGTGTGAGGGAGAGAGACAGAGAGAGAGAGAGGCAGAGAGAGAGAGAGAGAATGTGTGGGAAGAGCGCAAGAATGAAATGTAACAAACGCTTAAAGTTTAATTAAACTTTCGTATAAACAGAGAAGAACAACAACATAAAAAAACCAAAGTGTTGACGATGACGATGACAACAATTATTAATCAATTTGTGATTGAATTAAATAAAACTCGATAGAGTTTCGCGCAAAAGGATAAGCGAATTTAACCGTCGAACAGCTCTCGTATGTATGTGTGTGTATGTGTGTGTTTGTATCCTTGTGTGTGTGCGCACAACCAAATGATGTGCCATTTGTTAACTTATTTGTGGCATTTCGAAGCACTGCTTAGCAGCTGAGCCAATCGCATTGTCATCGTCAGATCGGCTGGGGCCGCTTCGTCGGTAAATGACAAAAGCACTAAAAACAATATGGCGTCACTTCCGGCACGCATTAACGGCATGGCGTACGCCATTGTTTTGGTAACGTTCCCGTTGCAATCTCTCGCCGTATACGGCAGCTTAACGTGTCATTGTCATTGTTCTCATTGTTGTTTATTGTTGCTGTTTGTGGTTGCTGTTTCTGTCGTTGTTGTTGTTGTTATTGTTGTCGTTGTGTTTGGCAGTTAGGCATCATCATCATTAACAACAGACGAGCGTTTGCGTTGGCGCTGTAGCGTTGGCTACAAAATGATTTGATCGATGTACTTACACCTTGCAGTCATATACACATTCATTTTAAATTCGATTGGGCCGAGTTTTCGGGGCCACACAAATTAGATTAATGACCTAGCGTTGCTCGGCAGCTTCCTACCGAGTCCCTCACCTCCCCCTCCCCCCGCGGCGCCACGAAAAATACCGAGCACTCATTATGCGGTGCACGAGTTCGATTTGATGCTCATTTAGTTGTTTGTCTGCCACTGATTCTTTTTTATTATTTTTTTTTTTTTGGTTTCCTTTGGTCACTTTCCTTCAAACGCTCTCTCTTGCTCTCGTGCTAGCTGTCTCTCACTCACTCGGCGCACCGCAATAATTGGAAAAGTTTTCATTTGAGCGCCATCAACGACACCAACAAGAACAATGGGGCGTGTTACAACGAGTACAACAACAGCAACAAGAAGACCCAGAACAGCATCAACAGAAATTGCGGTTTGCAGCACCGACAACAGCAAGAACAAGTAAAAGAGAGCAGCGCTATCGTCGTCGACGGCGAAAAGTCATCAAAAGGCTACTAAAGGTTGACGCTGCTCGTCCTGGCCATTCTGTCCAGGACAACTTTTTGCGGCCATCGCACGCTCATGGATTTGGCACGCAACGGACCACGAAAATGAAACGAAACGAAAACACTTTACAGCTCTGAGACTGCAGCCCAAAAGTGGCAAGCAGACGAAAGCGATCCAGCCAGTCAGCATCTGCTCAGCTGCATTGCTATACACTATCCTCAACACAAAGCTAATAAGCGCGACCCGACTGCAAAGTGATGCAAAGTGACAAATGCGATTTAGCCAGGTTAAGCCAAAATGCTTTAAAATTATGCTAGAAGAATATGCTTATAAAATATGTCATATTTTTTTGGGTTTCATGTAGTGTATTTGCAAGTCGCCTTCACATTTGGCAGCCCCATTTTGTTGGTGTTGCTGAGGCATGCAGTTTGCCTACAATGATTTAAGTTTTCATTATCGAGGCGAGGTCCGCACACATCACACACACACACACACACCTCTGCACCGCCTCTACCAACATCGTCCTTACTCTCTCTCTCTCTCTCTCTCTGCTTGCTTCTCCTTCACGCTTCCCTCGGTTATCGGGCCAGCAATTGTCTGCCTTTCTTGCCGCTGCATGTGTGCAGTTAAATGTGAAAAGTTCCATTTCAACTGGATTACATCGTTTATCCAAGCAAACAGGCACGCACACCAACAGATGCAGATGGCGAGATAGAGAGATGCACAGAGCGTAAGAGATATAGAGAGAGTGGGTGGTCAGATGGTGAGATAGTGAGATGGTGAGGAGCAGCATAATGAAACAGGCTGGCTGGCAAACGGTTTCGATCGCTGACGTCACCATCGACCGCGCTGCGAAATGCATTTTCGACGCGCTTCAAATGCGACGCCCGGCGCCACCAAGGAAACCAATGAAAATGTTTGCCAAGCTACCCACGACTGTTGGCCAGGTTTTTGGACCTGCCGGCAGTTGCAGCTGCTTCTATTTGGTCTATCGAGAGTGCGGGTGCAACTGGTCGGCCATATGGGTGGCTTTCTGTGGTATTTGTTATAGCAAATGCTAATGAAAACTTGCCCGTTGTGCGTCGCCCAGACACCAGTCTGCCAGCTTGCCACCTTTGGCTAGCTTGCCACTTTTTCCAGTTCTCCGTTGCCAGGTTGCATTTGGTTGGATCACAAAAAAAAAAGGGAAAAAAAATAGAAAAGAAGCCGAAAAGTTTGTCATTTGAATTTGTGTCTCTGTTGTTGCCACATGCAGTGCAACATTTGCTGACCCGCACCATCGGTCCATAGCTAATTTGAGCAAAAGCCGTGCCCAAATGATTCCACACGGCAAACCAGAACTGCTGATTAGGAACTGGACTAACTTTTATTCTCTCGATGCTCCTAGCAACGAGCAAATAGTGACCACAGTCTGGTAAATTTGGAAATATCCCAGCATTCATATAAAGAAACATTTAAGCAGCAAAATCATAGGTGAAAATACAAATGGGTTGTAGTTAATTTATTAAGTTGCTTATTAAAAGGTGAGAGGTGAAAGTAAATATAATACAATTGCATTGGAATGATTTATTTCAAAGCTATATCGGTTGCGTATACTTGATATGTCTGATCAATGGAAGTGAAGTAAATTAAGTTGTAGGTCTACAAAATGATGCTTAACTAATGATAAATATTCGCATATTTGTTATTAAGTCAGAAATATATATATCAAGCCAGTTATAAAGTTAAATATTTATCTATATTTATTAGATAAACAAAAGTAAATTCATTCAAGTTAAAGCATTTTGTTCTGCTTGCTTTGTATTCCATAGTTTAAAATTTGTTCACTCGGTTAAAGTGCAAAAAACTGAAATATTACCCGAAATTATTTCTATGGCAAGTAATTTATTTTTGGTCTGCAGTTAATCGACAGGCTGCTCGCCGGACAGTGAGCTAGAGGTGGCCACAAGTTGGCAAAAACATTCTGTTCAGAGCACCTTGTTGAAGGCGAACATTTTGTGGCAATAAAGCAGCTCAACTGCCGAACTCCAGGGAGTCGCTGCAGATTTGCTTATGCAACTTCAACTGCAAACTGCAACTAGAATGGCAACGGCAATGGCAACGGCAACGGCAACGGCAGCAGCAGCAGCAGCATGCAATTTAGTTGAATTACCAAGTGAAACAATGGCGACTGTTAATTGGTTTCCTTTGTCCTCAGACCGGTGCCGTGCCGGATGTCAGAGCTGGCGATGTAACCAGTAACTGCAACAGTTACACTGCAGCTGGCAATAGCTGGCCAGGGGCCTCGAGCAATCGTTGCTGATGTTTGCCAATTGCTGGAAGAATTTGAAATTGTCTTTACCAAGGCAAATTTATTAAACAAACAAAAGCCAACGCCACAGCTAACACAGCCAAGACTTAAACGCACCAAAAGATTGTGAGCGAGGCGAACCTTGAAGTTAGTGAAGAGCAGCAGTCACAGAACTACAGCTTACATTACAGCCAACAATTTGCATACTGCACTAACTAAGCACTGCTGTCAGCTAAAAGCTTGGCCACTGTGCTAATGAATGACAGACACAAGACCAGTCCAGACATCGCACAGAAACGTCCGCTGGACAAATCTCTTATCTTTATGGCGTCGCATAACTAAATGGCCAATCAGTGAAATCTGCAGCTGACAAATGAATTGCTTGTCTTCGTGCCACCCACCTCCAGACAGCGTCTTGGCTCAACTGACAATATCATTGTTCATCAAAATAATCCAGCATTATCAATCTATCTACGTTCTGCCCCACAGCGCTTTCAAGTTGCTCGGTTCACCTTATAAAAACGTTCTCCAGATTATATAAAACCTTACAATTTGAAAAGATTACTAATAATTTGCAATTAAATTGAGAGTATTTGGTTGTTATAATAATCTACATTGCTAAAAGTCTTCTTTAAACTTATTTTCAACATTTAAGCCACGTTTATCCAGTCGCTACGGTTTTTGCAATTGCGAATTCGTCGCGAGTCCATCTAAGACATATCAATAATGCAATTGATTTTAAACTGTTGTTAAATGCAGAAGATGACAAGTGGCAACAGGCCCGAGAATAAGTTGCAATTGTTAAAAGTTTTTGGCTGTTGAAAATATTTGCATATTTTGGCATTATTCTCTTCTGGCTACCAAAAACTTTTTGGCTTCTCTGCGAGGGCCATTTGTTCTATGCTGACTGCCAGCCATGGCTATAAGTCAATAAGCGACGAGTGCTGAGCTGCTGCAAAACGCCCAAAAGTTTTTTGTTTTTTTTTCTGGTTTTTTTTCTTAGATTTTTTTTTTTGATGAGTTATTAGAGGGGTTTGGGGGGGTGTAGTTTGAAAAATGAACTGTGCCGTCAGGGCTGCGCGAAGGCATAATTTGTCTGAAGGAAGTTTATTGCAGCGCATAAATCGGCTGTGCGAGTTAACTGATGGATATTGTGATTGGAATTGGGGGGGGCTTTTGGCTGAATGGCATTGATGACAGACCCTGATGCAGGCAGACATAGTAAATCAATTATGATTAAAGCTCATTACAACACAATGCACGCGCCCAATACTTAGTACTAAATACAAACTTATTGGCAAGCTGAAGCCACAAACTTGTGCGGAAATTGCTTTGCCCGACCCACCTCCTCCTCCTGCTCCTCCACCTACTTTTCCCACATTTCTCCGTCTCGCTCTCTCTTCTTTCCACATCTTCAATCTGTTACTCTGCGTCTCTGTGTGTGTGTGTGTGTGTATATGGGGTGTGCGTGCGGTTACGCCCACGTAATGACAATGATTTGCTTTACCATCGATTGTAAACGCTTACAGTTCAGTTTGTAATGATGCTGCCTGCTGCCTGCTGCTGCCTGCTGCTCGCTGCCTGTTTGCAATTTCAATGCGTTGTAGCTACACACACACACACACACACATTTACACACACTCGCACGCACACTGCCATCCAAAAACAACACTTGAAGCTCGGGGGCGTTTAGCCACAGAATGATGGATTGAGGGGGTAAAGCAGCGCAGTTACGAGGATTTATAATTGAGAGAATAATTAGATGAGTGTACTGAGTACGTGTATGTGTCTTATATATGTACGTGTGTGTGTGTATGAACGCTTAGTGTTATTTGTATGCGTTTGCAGAATGTAATTGGGTTGTACTTAATGAAGAACTAAAGTCTTCAGAGTGGCAAATAAATTGTCTTTATACTGTGCGGCAACAACAGCTGCTCAAACTGAAAAGTTTTCATTTCGATGGCAAGACTTAAAACTATTTCGTTTAAAACGAATATAACCAAAATAATAACAAGAACACTATAGAATTCACATTTAATATACTTTATTGATGCCATATTTAAGCTACAATTTAGTAATTTGAAATCAGATAAAGTCTACTCAAAAATGATTGCAAAATTTACAATTTTCACTAGATTTGTCAGTCATCTATTTGAATTTCGCTTGTGAAATACTTTTCTGTCCTCGGTTGTTGAAATTATACAAGCGAAACGTGATACAAACAGGCAGCTTCTTTGCGATATTTCGGTTACAATAAGAAGTGTATTTTTAGGCGAACCGTATCTATGAGAACTAAGAATAAAGGACGCGCTGTGTGGGAAAGGTGCGTGGAACATAATGACAGCGTCAGCTTTCTTTAGCATCAGCGTTTATCTGTGTGTTTTGAAAGGTGTGTGGGTGTGTAGGTGTAGGTGTGAGCATGTGCATGTCAGCTTCAACTTCTTTATTTCTGTTGTATTATTTGGCTTGCGTTTATTTCTTTTTCAATATTTGTTTTGTGTGGCAAAAGACAAACTCCAGCACAAACAAAACGCAACTGAGACCGAGACTGCGGCTGAGGTTGAAGTTAAGGCGGAGACTGACTTGCTGACTGTCGACAGTCGACTGGGTAAATGAATATGTGGCACATACTCAAGGCGCAGCATGTATTCAATACATGTGCATGAGTGTGCGTGTGTGTGTTGTGTGTGTTGTGTGTAGTAGGGCACTGTCTTGCGTTGTATATAAATGCCTACTTATAACGACATTTAATTTCAAGGCACGCGCGCACAGGACGAACTAAGGCCGAGTTGCCGTTGTGTCTGCAATATTCAATATTGTAGAGCGCACACACACACACACACACGTAGATGAGCACACATTATTGTGTTGCGGGCCACATTTGCACCTACACAAGTCTGCTTATTTAGTGTCAGCTACTACGCCGCATTGTTTGCTCATCGTTCGCCTCCACAGGCAGTCAATTTATTTGCAACACATGCAGCACACAGTCAACGGCATCGGCATCGGCATCGGCATCGACAACAGCTACAGAAATGGCGATGGCGATGGCGATGGCAACGCCATCAGCCGAAAATTCGTGTCCTGTCTTTTCACCTTAATCCTGGCCCAGTTCGGCTGTCGCTGGTCGCTGGCTGCGCATAAATCTCGCACGCACCACATAATTATCCAGTCAACAAACGCTAAATAGCCTCCGAATGAATGGAATTGGCCCCCTAAAAGCCATGGCCAGTGAGTGCTTAGTGGTCGAGACCTGTCAAGTACGGCCAAGCCCACAAGTTCCATGGGGCAGCGACAAGCCAAAGTACTGCTATTGAAAAGCTGGCCACAAAATAAATACATTTTACTACTGCCTTGGAGTTTCTTCACAATCTCTGTCTGTGGTTTTAGTACAATAATATATTTGTGGCATTTTTTGTTTGAATATAAAAATGCATAGAAAACAAATTGTGTACTCTGCTCCGCCCCGTGCGAAGAGCTTTTCAGTTCGAGTTATTAGAGCAGAAAATCACATAAACGCAAATGAAGTAAGTTTCATGCTTGCCAAATGCTTAAAAGCCTGCAAAAAAGCAGCTAAACAACAGCGCAACAACCAGCAAAACTGTTAAAAACAAGTAAAACAACGCTTGCTAAGATTGATGGACTTGTGAATACTATATTGCTGCAATTACAAGTGAAATAAACTTCAAAATAATGCACTGTATTTTCGTCTGTGTGGACTACTTTTTTTTTATTATGCATTCATTAGTCTTTAGATTTGTGTGCTCCATATGCTCTTTAGCCGGTTTTAATGAGAGCAGGGTATGCAAACTACAACAACATAATGAAACAATTCAACTAAGGACTGTGCAGCAAAACAACTACAATGGCAATAAAAAAACAAAACAAAAAAACAAATGCAAACAACAAACACAAAACAAAAAATCGCAAATGCATTTCGCGCAAGGTGAAGGTGGCAGAGTTTTTGCCATTGCCAAAGCAAATATGCAAATTGTTGATTACAAACTTTTGTTGTTGCACAGTTGTTTTTGCTGCTACTGCTGCTGGTGCTGTTGCTGCTGCTGTTGCTTTTTGTTGATGGTGCTGTGCAGCTCTTCATATAAATATTTAAGTATCTTCGCATTTTAGCTGTTAGTTTTTCGTGCAAAATGGCAGTTGCCAGGCAAAGCCCTCAGCACAATGGGTAACTGTCTAAATTAGACTTTTGAGTATTTTGCATATTTAATTGAAATTGCATTTCTTAAATAACTCACTGTCATTTGCACAACTTCCCATCCCCATCCCCATCCCCATCCCCATCCCCATCCCCATCTCATCTCCTCACAGAGAACACAGAAGAAGCTAGATAGATAGATACTGAGTGAGATAGGCACGCCTGGCTGTCAGCATTTGCTTTTTATTTGTGCATTTAACTACAGTTTGTCTTTGTGTGTATTTATTTAGTTTTATAAGAGTTTATTCAAGTGCATGTCTTACCCAAGGCTTTGTTTGTTTATTTTGGCCAACTCACATAATACACAACAGCAGCAGCAGCAGCAGCAGCAGGCAGCAACAACAACTACAAAAAAAGCCGAAACTCATTTGCAATTTGTTTAATCAACACTCAACGCACAAGCAGCTGCTACAAATACAAACACCCACGCACACACATGTCGAAATTACACATACGTCCCGTATTCAGTCTGACTCTGAGCCAGTCCCAAAAACTTTGCGCTCACTCGTACAGGCAAAGTCAAATAAACATGCTAATTAAAAGGCTGCCGGGCCCCCCAAAAAATCTCAGTCAAGCATTTGACCCAATTTATAGAAACGGCACAATGACGCTCAGTGTGCGAGAGACAACGTGGTTGAAAGTAACATAGGCTCCCACTACGACTGACTGACTGACTGACTGACTGACTGACAATTCATCAGCTGTCGGTAACAGTTTTTGGCACTAAAACTTTAAAATATGTTAGGTTTTTTTTAGGCTAAAGGAATCATAAGTTAGACCACAGCCGATTCAAGCAACGAGATTAGGCAAAAGCTATTTAAGCTTTGCTTTTGTTGTTTTTGTTGGTTTTGGGCTTCGCCTTCCATTTCGGAATCACTGATGGCAATCTAAATGCAGCTAATGAATGTCATTAATTCGCTGGGAAATGCAATGCTGCACCTGGGACTTGCAAGTCGATTGAAATCGGATTAATAAATGAGCGAAGCGCTGAAAAATTCAATTAGACACGGCACTAGCAGCCACTGCTGGGACAGTGTGGTGCAGCAACTGGCAACTGGCAACTGGCAACTGGGAGCTTAACTGCCAGCAATTTTTCTGGCTTTAATGCAATTACTTATTTTACCCCGGTGCGCCGGGCGGATGCAGCCCGCTGACAAAACGGACACTTGGCTTAATGGGCAACGGAAGCAGCTGCAACGGCTCATTTTTAAGGCTGACATGTTGTGGTTATACACACGCTGGCATTGCCCATTTCGAGAGCTATTGATTTATGTCTGCTGCAGTTCAATTGACATCTGAAGGGTCATACGGCCATTGGGCTACTGCACCACCACTCATCGCACTGGTCAAGTGGCCCTCGAAAGAAGCACATCGTTTGTAAGTTGGCTCGAATTTACTGAAAATTGGTTACTCCAATGCCAGATGCAGCTTCACCGCACCCCCCGCCCCGCCGGCGACGGTTCAGAGCTGTCGCAAGGCTACTCAACGATTCAAAAGATACATTAAGTTTGAGTGCAAGTCTTCAGCACTTAACTGCGAGCAATTGAAGTCATTAAAGCGACAAAGCAGTGCATTTATTTTCATATTTGTCATAGTTGTCAACATGCTTCAACTGGCTGTACAACTCTTTAGCACTTTATGCTAATTATATTGGGGTATAATCTTATTCTAATTAAGTGCGAGTGCTTTAAATGCAAAAACTTTCCCAATCATATGCCTCGACTTATATCAGTTTTTCGACTCTGCTGTTCGTCCTGTTCAAGTTCAAAAAAGGCACACACACAGATGCCTGGTGGCAGAACTGCAATCAAGTGGGTTCAGTATTAAGAAATTATCAGGCCAAAAAGTTGGCCAGGCACGCCAGCCAACCAGCCAACCAGGCAGTCAGCCAGTCAGCCAAAAAGGTAATTAGAGGCCATGCAAAACTTGTTCAACTTCCCTCCGTTCAGGTCGTTCAGATTTTTAGGGCTGGCACAAATATGAAATACATTTTGTGTGTCGGCACAAACTGTGCATACACAAATTAGTGTGCATATAGCACTCGTTGCTCGCCACGCCTGGAACAATTTCTTTTCACTTGACTGGGGCGTGCTGGGGCGGGGTGTGGAAGGGGGACTGTGCGTGCAACAATTGTGGCTGCAACTTGGCCATTCTGCCACAGCCAAAGCCACAGCAACAGCTACACGCAATGCAGCCAACAACGCCACAGCCGCAGTCATGGCTTGTTGTTCGAATGGGTTCAAGGCTTTGCTTTAGTCCTTTTATTTTGCTTTTTATTTTTTTTTTTGTTGCTTTGCTGACTTTAATTATAAAACACTCAGCCCGCAGTCAAGTGTGCCGATTGCTGAGAATGTTGCTCTTGTCGCCGCTAGCCATCAAGTTCAAGCGGTTGAAAGTTGTGGCCCCAGAGCTAGAAGACATTGCTTTATTGCCCAGCCATTTGAGCGAATGCGTCATGTGGCACGGTGCTTGGCGAAAGGTAAGATGTGAGCGCAGCCCTCAAAGCTGCTGGCATAGATTTGCCAGACAGAGCCATTATGCAGCAAATGCGTGTTAATGGCCAAGTTAAAACTTTTCTGGCTAATTATCAACAGTTTGGCAAAGCTATTCCTGGCGATTTGCTTGTTTGACTTAGTTTTCCTCATACATATGCATGTTTAGAGCACACACACTGTGTCTGCAGTGCTCTGGTTACAAATTTCGTTGCTACTCAAAAAGTTAAGCGTCGATTTTGCTTGAGTTCAGCCAAATTAAAGGCTCACCTACACACACACATATATATAGAGGCAGATTTGTAAAGTTGAAGGTAATTAAGCCATACGCCATACGGCAAGCAGCTAATGCGGATGAAAGTGGATTTAACTGGAACTGAAACTCGTGTGCAGCGTATGCTTTATTTTATTAGTGTGCATAGCTGTTGAATGTGATATGTAATTACAAAAAAAAAAATCCTAGTTAAAGGCGGTTGTGAATTCGTAGTAAAGCACGTAGAAATAGAACAAATACTATTTATTTAATCAAATATTATTTCATGAAAATATCATTATAATCCACTTAAGTTGCATTGAAGTGAGCATGGCAAGTACTTTTATTAAATGGTTAATGAATAAAACTTTATATTTTTGTGGCACAGCTAATTGGCAAAGCATTGCATAATACTTCTTATTCATTTTCGTTCACAATTTTAATTGAATTCCTTAATTTACACAAAGCGAAAACACCTAAAAATACCATTCGAATGTAAATTCCATTCAAGCGATATTTAATAATACTTATGGAGTGAAGCAAAAAACCCCAATTGTGCTAGTTGCAGATATTTATGGTTTTCTCATTAGCTGTGATAGTTAATTATCTAACCACATCTATAAGAGATTCCCTGCCACTCCATTGAGTTTCTCATCTACGGCACTTTCGCAATTTTTTTTTTTTTGTACTCTACAATTTTAATTAAATTCCTTAATACCTTGCGTTGATTAGCTTGATTACCTCCGGAAGCAATCACAGCGATGTCTCTATAAATGCTCATCATGCAATTGCTTGAACGTGTCTCTTCCCCAATCCCTTCTCCCTTTCCTCATTCCAGTTCGCAGTCGATGTCAGTCAGCAACTATGAGACCACTAAATTTTTATGCAAGCCGACAAAGTGCTGAGCAAATAGCCGGGCAGCCATTTTAATTGAAAAATATTTACCCACACTAAAGTTTGGCGCGTGTTTGACAATTTGACGCGACTCCTTTGCGATACTGCTGCTGCGCTTGCTACACTGCGGCGAATTTGGTGGACGATTGGCAAGAGCGAACTCTATTTAATTAGTGACCAGGCCGCCTACTTTTGGCGCTGTGTAAACTTCAATTAATATGCGAATGAAATCCGCTTAGACAAAAAAACAGCAGCAGCAACAACAACGGCAACCGATGGCGATGGCGATGGCAAGGGGCCAAAACTGCCAATCAAGCGAGCGAGACCCTGGGAAGTAACAGACCTTCGCGCCCCTCCCCCCGTCGACGCCGCCGCCATTGTCGCCAAACATCCCTCAGAGCAGCCCCTTAGTGATTTGCGACATTTTGTTATTTTCGCTGATGCTGATGCTGATGCTTGTGTCGCTGCTGCTGATGCAAAGCCGACACTCGATTGAATGAACGAGAACATTCAAGTACACTAATTAAGATCAAACGTTTCGCTGCGAAATGAGATTCTATCGACCGGGGCGGGCCCATTGTTGTATATATATATATATATATATACATTTATATGTATGTATAGTCATATTAAAATCACATAATGAAGTGTCAGCGAAACTGGCGCCTCACACTCCACGGCCAAGATTAACGTCAAAACTTAAGATGCGGATGTTCAATCAAAAACCTCGACTCTCAATCGGAGTACACACTCGTCTACCGAATACAGCCCCGATAGTAGTAATTCAAGTCCTCTCTCCCGCTGCGCCACAGTGTGTTGTTGTTATGTGCTTTGTAAATTACTTGACACCGGGGGCCATCAAAAGGTAAGAAGCATCTTAAAGTGGTCGCTGGTTGCCCTGACAGCTCGGTAATTAATGAAAAGTAGGCACGTTTTTCTTTTCTCCTCGCTTTGCAGTTATTCGTTATTGTTGTTGGTGTTTTCTTTTTTTGCTTTTTGTATATAAACTAATTAAAGCCTCTTAATAAACTTAATGGAATTCCCCCTCCACTTTGGTCTCACAAGTACTTAAGAGCCATTCCGCTCCAATCGCCCACGGTGTCCAATGAGCTGTAATGCAGCCCAAGATTATGCACTATAAATATCTTTTGACATTTCATTGTCTCATTATTTCAAACGCATTTCGAAGTATGTGCTCGCTGTGTAATTAAATTAAGTGACGTTTTGCTTACAGTTCTCTTTTTAGCTGAGTTGCAAAGATTCTCCTGTAATTTAAAACTTTCTAATTAACGTGAAAGTATATAGCGGAGCTCCACAGTTAATTGGTATCAGATTTATTGTATTTCCACTGAATTCATCAAGCAGACACTTTGTGAAATTTAATTTAATTTGAAAAGCACACGGACTAGTTTTATTCGCATTTCGCGCACACACGACATCTCAATTGAAGTGAATGTTTTGTAAATTCTATGAACGACTTTTGCGCTCTGTCATCATAAAAACATATCGTTTATTCTTGCTTTTAATTAAAATTTTAAAAACCAATTAAAAGAAAGACAAGATTTAATAACCGCTGCAAACTCCCGGGTGCGAAAAAATGGGTTAAAATTTCATAAATTTTGCAGAATATATGTGGCAGCGTTGGACAAGCCAAAAACACACAAAAAAAGAAACAAAACAAAAAAACATGTAGAGTCAAAAATGGGAAACGAGGCGACATGGTTGCGTTTTGTGTATGTGGAGGAAAAGACAAGGCAGCGTTTTACACTGAAATGTATGAGGAATGAAATTGTTGCGGCGACGTTTCACACACACACACAGAGATAGACACACACACACACACACAGACACACAGACACATGCACGTTGAGCACCATCAATGTCAGGGTGTACAACAAGACGGACACGGGAGGCCGGCGGCAGAGGATGCGATGAGATGAGTTGAGGGAATGGAGTAACTGGAGAAACTGGGAATAGGGGTTGTCAGTCAGAGTAACGTCGCTGACTGAGTTGGCACCAGTTTGAGCTTTTCGTTTCCTGCAGTCACTCGACTGATTTAAAATGTTACCGTTATTTATACACGTAGCCAGGCTATATAAACAGCTGGAGCTGTTCCCCTATGCGTTTCTCTCAGTGTGTGTGCGTGCGTCTCTCTCTCTCTCTCTCTTCCTCGCTTTCGTACAATTTTTGCACATTTTTCATCGTTTACTGTGGACGGCAATGCTTTAGCTGTAGCTGTAGCTGCAGCTCGACAGCATCGTGCAAGTGACTGACTGCGACTTGGCAGCAGAAACAACAACAGCAGCAGCAGCGGCAGCAGCTGGGAAAACAACAACACAGCTGTGCCTTTCGGAAGAGCATCCCACGCCTGAACGTAACTGCCTCCTATGCTGAGGCTCACCCGCCGTGCACTGTCAAAAGAGATTTTTTCAAATTAACTTTTCATATATTTATGTATGTTTAAATTTCAGCTCAACCTTTTCTGCCCGTCGACGGCAAAACACGCCACATAAGCATACAGATACATGTGTGTTTACATGCAGTTTGTATGTACATGTATGTATATGTATCATATGTGTATATAAGGAATCCTACATGCATACATACTTTCTTTACGTTCACCAATAGTGTTAGCTTCTCGCAGAGTGTTCTTCAATTTGTTATTTTGTCGGGCGAAACCTTCTGGCGCCCGAATGAATGTGTCATAAACGTTTGAGTTGCAAGAAATTCATCAAGATAAATACGTGGAAATGGTCTATTCGGGTTTTGCATCGCTTAGAAATACCCTCTAAATCAAAAGCTTAAAAGAATTAATAAAATTATTAAGCAAATTAATTTGTATAAGAATTTCTTATGACTGATTTCTATCACTTCTTTATTTTCTTCCCACAGCTTTGGTGATATACCATGTTTAAAGTACTAGATATTCCTTGAGCATAAATAAATATGTATATGTTTTTAGTGTCAGTGATGCCAGTTTGCAGCTGTAACGCACAATTTCTTTACATTTGTTTCGCCCCCCATAGAGTAAATTGAGAAAAAAAGCAGAGTGAAAAAAGGAAAGACAAAAAAAAATAACAAAATAATCTTTTTGCATATGATTTGGCATGCTCCGGCATTCGGTGGGAAAGATGTAGGGAAAAACTAAACTAAAGCTGACATTTGTGCGTTGCGCAAAAGTCAACATGGTGTTCGTAGTTGGTGTTTGCTATTTTTGTTGCTGTCCCTCATGCATTTTTGAAGCGCTTAACAAAATTTCTGGCATAAATATTTGATAATGCGCTTGGCATGCGGCAAAAGTTTGGACCTTAGATTGCTTGGATGTTGCCTGCCACGTTGGAAACTTATAGCAAATTATGAAAATTTATAAACTCAAAAATCTGCTCCAATTATCTAACTGTCTAACTGAATGGGCAGACTGTCAGCAATTTAATGGAAACTGAATCTCCAGTTTGTGCCATGCCTTGCCATGTATTTTTGTAACAAAGTACATGAGAAATAGTTGATAATAACAAAGTAGAAAATAACTTTGGACAAGTAACAATTGAAACTAGTTAGAACACAAGAGAGCAGAACTTAGTAAACAGGAATATTTAATAGAAACACACATTTTTAAAACGTTTCGAACTTGAAGTAAGATTTTGTAATAGTATTTCCTTTTTTCTTTTATAAGAATGTACGCCATGTAAGTTGCCCAATGGTATTTAAGGACGATTTGACTAATCTGGACATACACACAACAGAAACCGCTACTTTAAAACTCCACTGCAACGAAGTGCTCAATTAATTCTGCACGGCAATCAAAACATATTGTGCAGACCGCTGCTGCCGCAGGTGACTCATTTCTCCAAATTCGTAGATAGTGATGACGACGATAAAATCCACAAGAAAAAGTCATCCAAGTTCGATGATGATGATAGCCCAGATCGCGATGGCAAGAAAAAAGGTAAGAAAGGGGGGAAAGCTGCGGCTTGTCCCAAGATCGAAATGCGAATCTTTCCCGCCCTGTATCCAAAAATGGGCTATGATGAGAAGAACATGAAACTTGGTAGAGTGCTGTCACCCCATCTGAGAATCTATAAGAAGCAGTTGACTTCGGTTATGTCGATATTTCTGCGAATTTCTGGATTTATTTTGGCCATTGGCATTTGGATAATTGGCATCTCAGGTTTGTGTTGTGATTTGAAAGTGGATGCGTTGGCCCAAAAGATTGAGAAATGCGAATTCAAGAAAACTGCATTCAATATCCTCAAGTTTTTCATTGTACTTCCATTTGCCTATCATATGGTAGCTGGGACGCGCCATTTGATCTGGTATTTAAATGTTTTCCTCAGCAAGCCAGAGATTTATGCAACTGGCTATGTTGCCCTTGCTCTGACCTTTATTTTGGCCGGTGGTTTGACAATTATAAAGCCGGGCGAGAAGAAAGACGACAAATCACTGCAGAAGGTTGATTATCATGGCCAAGTAGAGATGCATGTGAAGAACTTAATCAATGAGAAAACTGATCGATATGAATTCATAGACATAAGCAAAGAAGCTGAAGAAGAAGACGAACAGAAACAAGAAAATCCCAAAAGGTCGTAGTCATTTAGTGGAATCTAGTCAAGTGGTAAATTCTAGTGTTTACACAAAATTCGCAATTGAATGAATGAATTTTACTTGAAATATTCCTTTTTTGTAACTTGTCCCCATTACTATATGTTTTAGTAATTGTTATAAAGCGATAAAATTAAAGCAACTCCAATGATAATAAAAGTGAGCATTTCTTGCTCCTGAATTTAAAGCTTCAGCAAACTGCCAACATCATTGGCTTAGCTTGTGCTGCAATGTGGAAAATTAGTTTCACTTTTTCTGCTCCATCCGACTGCCGGACTAACTGGACAGGCCTCTGCATATAGCACACATAACAAGCATCTACAAAACGAAATGTTGTTGTACCGATTGGCCTCATAATGGAATTACCTGGCTGCGACAAGACAGGACATCTCAGCAGCCATCGCTGCCCTTTGCATATGTCATAAATTTATGCGACGATTGGCTGAGCTTATTTGATTAGATAGCCGGCCTGCCTGCCCGCCTGCAGCTTGGTGTCCGGATAGATCCCAGCCCAGCATTACTTGCGTCTTCATTATTAGATTTCCACTTATGATTTCTTTCGCCTCAAAGCGGATAATTTGAATAAGCAACGCTAAAAGCAATGCTAGAGCATAAATGTGCTCGCTATTCCTCGACGACGCGTAGAAGGAACCTAAATTTTCCATTTTGTTTCGATGCCCGAAATTTGATTTGTGGTTTTCTTTTTGCTTTCGCCACAAATTGGCCTAAATAAATACGCACAATTCGACTGAAGGCAACCAAATAATACAGAGTGAAATAAAAGCGCTTGATATGCTTCTAACCATTTAAATGTAATACAATTCATTATGCTTGAGTGTTTGAGGTTGAAAGAACGTTTTCCATATGTTTCGAATGCGCGAAATAAAATTCAGCTCTTTTAGACTGTTAGTCAAAGAACTTCATGCTCAATTAAGAATAAAATCTTTGGGTCTGTTCAATGCCACATCAAAGACTTCAATTAATAAAATAACATACTCGACTCTTATCTTTATACGCATTTTTTTATTTGCTCTAAGGAAATTGTCACTTGAATCTAAACTCGATTTTTTGATCATCCGAATTTTATCTTTCCATTGAGAACTGAAGGCACTGAACACGAGAAAAGTTAAATAAGAAAAGCAATCGTCTAATATGAACATTTACATAATTAATTATATGCATACCACATAATTAATTACTTCCAATAAAAGCACTCTAAATATATTTTCTTATGCAAATCTACTGCTTTTATAAAGCTAGAAGTTATTGTAAAAATATTACTTTGAAAGGGGCAATTTTACGAACCTAAATTCACATACTCATGGAATTACAAGCGTTCCCTATATTCGCACTCCACACGTCCCTCCACCTTCCACCTTCCACGTTCCACGTCCCACTTTCCACTCGGCAAAAGTGAGTCAGAGTCAAACGAATGATTTTCCTTTCAAGGAACTCAACATGCGTGTCTGTGTTTAATTAAGATTGAGTTTATGTGTGCGAATGTGAATGGGATTGTGAATAAGTACGAGTATATTCGTATTAAGTCGTGCGAGTGTGTTGTGTGTGTGTGAGTGTGTGAGTGTGTATGAATAAATGTATGAGCGTATGCATTTAATTTAATTTTCATTTCAATTGATTCGATGACTTTACGTTTCATTTCACGTCTCGATGCGATTTCAATTACAATACTCACACGCACATCGCACTCGGTCGAGCGTTCGAATACAGACTACAGACTACAGACTACAGACTACAGAGAACTGAGTACTGAGTACTGTGGACCCAAGGACAAATACGCACCTAGCTTCGTTTGAGGTTGTTTGTCAGCCAACCAAGTTGAATCTCAACTTCAACTTGATTCACGGATTTGCATATTTATTTACCCAATTCACCAGACTTCGCAGCGATAATCGAAAAAGCAGACAGAAAAGGCGACACTCGCCACGAGCAGAGCATATGAGAAGTGAAATGACGAACGAGCTCATTAAGTGGCTGTCAACACGGCGGTTGTAGATGATGGCCGATCTGAAGGCGCACTTAACAACGACCAGATATATACATATATATATATATATGGCGAGCAACTTTACTTGACTCGACTTAAAACAATTTTCGTGCTGTGTTTTCATTTAATTACCCTATAGCTTGCATTAATCCCGCCGTTATTATTAACATGGACTCTCAGTTTATTACGTACATACCGTCTTGTGTGGTGTCTTCATTTGTTATATTTTATGCAAGCTGAGGGCTTCGTTCTTAAAGGCCGAATCTTTAATCCGCTCCACTAGTGTAATTTATCCATCAGTTTCGGCTTTTTACTCTGACTAGAAAGTTTCAACAGTTTTTTGCATGGCTTCTACTCAGGGCCAGGCTTAAAAGTTTATCCACAACTTTCAGTGCTAAGTCCGTGCTCCGAAACGTGGCATGCCGCAAAAAAGCAGCCACACCACAGCACACCACAGCAGCACACAGAGCACAAGCTAGACAAGACACCGCTAAAACCACCCACCCACATATTCCAAATCCACAGATTCACAGATTCAGATTCAGATTCAGATTCAGTTCACTCCCACAGACAACTGGGTGCATTTAGCATTGCATAGTTTTGGCTGACATTTAACTTTGTCGCCATTGTTACGCATTTTTTGCTGCTGCTTGCAGCGTGATTTGCCATCCTTCGCCATCTAGGCTTTCGCTGCAAACAGACCCAAATTTTGTTGTTTTTGTAGACTTTTTTTTCCCTTGCGCTGTTTTTGGCAAGGACGTGCTCTCTGCCTAGCCCCGAACTCTCTACGCTCTGTGTACTTTTTTCGGGTAACAAATGCAACGGAAAACCTATTTCCTTTGTAGGATATGAGAAGGAAAATGCTTGTTAGCGCCATACCAGCCTCATGTGTCTGTATGTGTGTGTGTGTGTGTGTTTGAGTTTTCTCTGTTTGCGGAATGCCATTTGCATGACACTATTTGCACAACCTTGAACTTGCTGCCACTTCAACGAGATTGCGGTGCTTGTGGGAGGTCAGCGACGGGTTGGGGGCAGGTAATTTCGAAACTTGCAGTCACGTTAAGCTAACAGGGCTAATTTCGAAGCTGCAGCTGACACAAATGAGTACCGACAGGGCCGCACACAATCTACAGTTAACAGTGGCTCTAAAATGACAATTAAAGTTGCCGCCAAGCAAACGAAGAGGGAGCTAAACTTTTAATTGCGCATACGACAGGTGGAAAACTGTCGGAAACAAAAACAAGTTGTGCGTTTATCCATGGCAATTAGGGAAACCAAATAAATTCACACAATTCAAAAGCGTGTTTTATTTCTAGCATTTGCAATTGACAAGTCTTAAACATTGCGTTGCTAATTACAAATATATTAACGCAAACGTCATTTTGAAGGCTTTGTGTGTGTGTGTGTGTGTGTGGCATCGAACCTGTGGCCAATGCCTTGTCTCAGTTGTCAGTTGTAAAATTGAATTCATGTCCCCGTTTCGTTTCGTTTGGGTTTTCAAAGATTTATAACATGGCTCGACACTGGCACCAAGCACTGGCCATGGCATGCCAATGGCCTCGTATCGATAAGCACAATGCCCGCTGGCCGATCGACTTCGTTTTGTGTATATATTTGTGTGTGTGCTATGCGCTGTGTGTCACTGACAGTTACCGATACATATAACGACCCATACAGAGCCAGAGCAAAGAGAGAGAGAGAGAGAGCACACTGTTCTCGACACACAACGCTGGCGACAAACTTTTTAATCAAATTTTTTTAACGCAATTTCTTTTCCATACTTTTTTGCTCGCCTCGCATACTGAGACATGCCGCTGTTGCATATGCATGCTCAATTGTGTTTGTATTGGCAAAGGACATGCTTTGTGATTTATACACACATCACACTCACACACACATCGAAAGCGAGAGAAGCGCACACACAAAAGCACACCCAGACATAGAGTGGGTGCGCCTGTAAGCAAACAACAGCTTTTTTTGATTTATGAGCGCTTTGGGTGCCGCCGCCGTCGACGACAACAACAACAACGAACATCGAGCGCTCGAAACAACAACGACAACAAATAGCAAAAGAATCGAGCCAACAATAAAGCGACAGCCAAATATATTGAACTCAGAACTTTTAAGCAAGTTCAAACGTGCAAGTCAATAACAAAGCAAACAACAAAACACAAAAATACGATACGAATAAATGCTAAATATGGATGAGCCATAAGATAAAGCTAAAAACCATACGATTGAGCTTTACAAAAACATTGTATGCTTTCATCATATCATATTTAAAATATTGTGTTTACTTTTCGCCCTTTTGCATTTACTCAAATTTAACACAAATTCGAATTTAAGTATGATTGGATGCATATTAGTTAATTACAAAGAGAGATGTTTTGTAGTGCAGGAATAAAATACGTTTAGATCGCGCTGCAGTTGCTTTCTTAACGCAATCAGCAAACTGTCTATCGATTTTTACGACTCCCACTTGACAAAGACACAAAACTGTTGTTATTTTTATATACATACGGAGCACATGAATTTTAATTAAGCATGCCCGCAATTGCCGGCCCAGCTTACCGATGGTCTGGACATTTCTGCTCTGGGTCCACACTGAATGTCAGTGGGAATGAGATTGGCGCCGGCATGCTATTGGACATATGAAATTTTGATTGATGGCTCCCTGAACAGCGTACGGCGAACAGTGAACACCGAGTGCACTATGGCTTTATCTGACTATCGATTGTCGCTGTCATAAAAACGCTAAAAAACAGAATAAAGAACGAGGAGAAAATCCAGAAGCGAGGCTTATGCAAATCAAGACATGCCGCACACATCACATTGTTTCCCCGACGCCGCGTCGCGTCTCTTCGTGCCCCTCCATCCTCACGACTTGTCAAAACTTGTTGTGCCTTTGATTTTTTTTTTGTTTTCGTATATTTTTTGCTTCTTCTTTTTTTAAGCACTACTACTAAAGGGAAAAAATATTGCCAGTGCATATTGCTTTCCGTTGTTTGGCAGCCGAGCACTTGCGGCACTTGCAACAGCCAAGTTGATTTTTGCATATTTTTTGATAGCGCCAGCATTAGTCTCCAGCGGGTTGGCACATAAAAGCGCAGTTATAGACTGATTGCTGGCGTACTAGTCACACACACATTCACATTCGCCACATATGTAGAGAAACAGATGGCTTCACACGCCACTAAAATACTTACATTCACGTATTTGTCTGGGTGGAAAGTGTTGTTAGTATTGCAAACTTTTTCTTCGTCTATATTTTATGTGACTGACAGTTTGAAGGAACTGGGAAATATACTTGAATTTTGTATTTTATTTAAATGCATTGGTAAAGTAGCCAGCCAAAGTGTGTTAATGAAATGCGCTTATTATCAAATTCATTGCTCTTTATTTGTTTTCTCTTATAGCATAGTAATTGAAAAGATAATTAAGTCATATTACCAAATTGCCTATAGCTACTGCGGGTATTAGCCCTGTTTGCGTGCACTTATCTGAGCATTTTAGACACTCAACTAGGCGAAAACTCGACAAGAAACAATACGAGACGAGGGCGGACTTTTGCCGCATTGGTGTTGCCTGGCATTGAAGCCACTGGAGTGGCAACTTTGAGAGGCGAGAGTGCACACCTTGTGCGCATAGTTGTGGGTATAGCTATAGCTATAGGTATAGGTCTAAAATAATTGCCTGCACTTTAAGTGTGCCATTAGTAGTAAATTACAGACAGCAGCCAGGCCCAGCTACCAACAGCGGCAGCTGCAGCTGCACCAAGGCAACTAACGGCGCGGTCTAATTACGCGCCAAAACTGGAAAATGTGTAAAGCGGGTGTGTTGCCAGAGTGTGGGGAGAGAGGGAGAGAGAGAGAGAGAGAGAGGCGTTTACCTGGCACCCATTCATGCTGCCACACGCTGCAGCTCATCCTGCGCGGCATCATCAGTAGCTGGAAAAAGTAAAGTGCGCTAATGGCAATTAGAAGTTTACCGAGTGCAGTCAAAAATTGTAACGGCTGCCGCGCATAGCTGCATTATTGAACATTCTGCTAATTGCCGTATAATTATTGCAGTTAAAAAATTTAGCACGATTTCCAGCTGCCTCTTGCTTCTTAGCCTCTTAGCTCCGCCACGCAGACGACAGACAGTGGCCAAAGACCTCAAATACTTGACCGTATTATAAGCACACATCGAGCACAATTTGCAGCACAAACTCACTCAATATACAATACATATATGCATGTGCATAACCATATACATATGTATGCATATGTGTGTGTGTGAGTTCATGTAAATTTCGGGAGTATACGCAACGTTTGGGCCCAGCCACAAATATTTGCATTTGAACCGAGATCGGGCAAATGCCGCATGCAGACAACATTATGCCAATGCAGTGGCTTCGGCTAATCTAAATATTTTGGCAAAATCTTATAATTAAGAAAAGCATTTTGGCTGAGTGGTTTTAATGGAAAACAAACAACATCCAATTCGATACAAATGCGAAAGTTTACCCATCCATATCTGACCGATTCCCTTGCCTTCAGCTTTGGCCTATGACAATAGCCTCAGTGCCTGCAGCCGCCACTTAATTGATTTAATTTTGAATTACACACAAAGCGCACGCAATCAATGTGGAGCATGGAACGCATTGTCTGAGTGGGATTGAAATTATTGACATCTGACTGACATTTTAGACGTCAGTAGACAATAAAAGTGCATCCTAATTCAGTGTACTTTAATTAATGTTTTATGTTTCATTTACTAATTTGCAGCTCTTAATACTGTACTCGATTTGCGTTTGACATCTCGAAATGAGGTCGATTTAAAAAAGTGCATTTAATGCGTAGCGATAATTGACTAAACCACGCCGCAACATCAAAAATCCTTCAAAATATGTGTCACGCCATAAAGTATGCAAGGTTGTCGACTTTCGAGGTGCTTATAATTACGCCTTAATTGAACCATACCGTCGTCGTCTGCATCTTCGTTCTCTGCGCTCCCTGCCGCACGTTGCACGTTAGCAAGTTAATGATGCAATCGTTTACAAGCCTTTGACACGACATTCCCGGGTTACGCCCGATTGCCTCCGGAACTTAAATTGCAATCTGTTAAAGTTTTGTGCACATTTTTCAAGTATTCACCGCTAGGATTTCCAACAGCTGAATTAAGAGACAACAGCAGAAATAGGGAATGAAAGAGCTCTGGATTATCTCTGCATGTGTATAAGCGGGCACAAGTTTATTAAAAACATTTGCAGGTTTCGCAACAGAGTCCGTAACGGCAACTGGTAATTTAGAGCCATCTGTTTGGTCACGCCCACAAATTGTATTATATGAAATATTTTATTACAGTCGAAAAGTTGAATGTATGCAATTTTGGGGGGTTTTTGGGGGAGGGGTTGGGTGGATGCACATTAACCCGTCTCGTTTCGTTGGCCGGCTGGTAAAGTTACCTTTTCTCAACTATTTAGCATAACGATGGGGGGCTCATTATGAGGCCATGGGTCCAACGAACACTCCAACGGCCCTGACAGGCAGCCAACTTTATTTGCACCCTGCATTTGGTTCAACCGATTCAAGGGCCCCGGGAAACTGGAGCTGCAAAGCGAACGCTGGACCTGGCGCCAGGCACGTAAAATATGCGCAGTTGTACACGGCCAGTGTATGCCAGAGATCACTTGACTATAAACGAGATTAAAAATTCAATTACGTTGGAGTTGGAAGCTGAACCCTGAAACTGCAGCCAGCACTGAGTGCACAGCGCTGAAAATAAAAATAAAAATCTAACAAGCGAGCCAGAAGTTTTTCGAACAAAAAAAGACAAACGCCCTGGACCTGGTGAGGTCCAAGTGAGCTGCTTTCAAGTCAAAGCGTCCACCACACGGAGCATAGAAAAGCTGGACGCAGCAGCAACAGCAGCGGCACTAGAAGTGGTCAGTGTCGGCGACGTTGTCGCAGCCAACGGAAGTTGACAACAATTTATGTGCCTGAAACGGATACAATTTACAAGCCGGGCGCGGCGTACGTGTAACTAGAAGGCAGGCAGGCAGAAGGCTAGCAGGTAAATGCGACCAACGGGGAGAACGAGAGACGAGAGCGTATGGTGATGGAGTGGAAGAGGGGAAGGGGGAAGGGGGCCACATTGGGTCTGCAGGTGTGGCCAGTGCAAACTTCAAACGGAATTTGTGTGTGAGTACTTAGTGCAAAGTGGCCGGTGCGACTTTTTTGGCCACCCGGTTGTTAGTGGCAACTCCCACGCCCGCCCAGAGAGCGAGAGAGAGCGAGCGATAGAACGAAATAGAAAAGAGCGAAGCATGGAAAAAGATACAGAAACTGAATGTAGCATTTGAATGCAGTTGTAAAGTTAAAGTTGATAAAAAGCCAGTGATTTAGGGGCATGTTCTCGCAACAAGCGACACATGTAGCACTGTCAACCAGCCGTAAGCGGAAACAAGCGCAAAAAATGCAAAAATAAATTCAATACAAAAATGTGCCTGCAATTAAGATAAAGTTTTGACTTGTTAATTTCCATCAACGTGCCAGCTCAAACGAACTGTGAGCAAAATATACATATACCACTTGTGTATGCTATTTATAAGTTCATTCTACTCGTTTGAAAATATTCAATGTCAATTGGATTAATGTTACGTATACGCAATGTACAAACACCCTCAATTGCATTAGTTATCGCTGCGATCGTTGAACAGCGCGTTGTTTATGCGAGCAGCGCATAACTAATCAGAATAATGTGATCATCTTGACAGCTCTTTATTCAGCCGCTTAAGCACGTTAGGCTGGTTTATGCTAACAAATGTAGATAGCGAGATAACTTGTTGTTTTTGCATAACAACATCATTCATTAAACCATTAGATTGTGCGACGCAAGTTTAATATATAAACAAGCAGTAGGTTCTTTGATAATATTTTTAATTTAACTGATAAGTATTATCTCACCTATTTGATGTTACTAGCATTGTTTTATACAAATAGCTTTTCTATTCTATTTTACTCAATTCGTATAACTTCTGCCATTGTTTATTATGAAAAACGCACACACTATCAGACTGTTTGGCCCCAATAAACGACAGCTGATTTCAAAATTCAACAGTTAGATAATATTTTTAAGCTGATAAGTATTATCTCACATGCTCCGGTATTTAAATGTTACTTGCCACATATAGTTCAATCACCTTTCGACTTGCATCAAAATGAAGCTTTTCTATTCTTCTGCCATTGTTTATTATGAAAACACAACTCACTATCAGACTGTGTGGCCCCAATAAACGACAGCTAATTTCACAATTCCACACAACAGTTAGATTTATTACGATTAATTAATTGCTAAGCACTTATACAATTGATAAGAATTGATAACTTTGAGCGTTTCTAATGCTTCTTCTGCTTATCACTTCGTTTTGGTTTCGATCCAAACACTTTGCGCAGCAACTTGATCAGCACAATCAGCACCACAAGCGGAACGCCGACCAGCACCGCCGTCGTGTCCAAGCTATGAAGTTGGATATAGTTCAAATCTCGCGATGTCGCCCTCATGTGCGGGGCTCCCTTGTGTCGGATCACGTACTCAGTCCACCAAATGGCGCGATCTAGCGATGATTCGGGCTGATCGCGATAGCGTTCCGAGATGAGTGCGGCAGCATTTCCATAACTCGGCTTAGTCAACAGAGTATTGATGGTTTTCTCCAAGTCCGCCTGGTTGAGGTTCTGCAGATTTAATCCCAGACCAAAGCCCATGTGTTCGGCGCGTTTGACGTTCATGAACTGATCGTAGAAAAATGGAATGCCCAGAATTGGCTTGCCAAAGTAAACGCTTTCAATGGTGCTCAGGAGTCCGCCGTGACTGATGAAGAGCTTGACATTCGGATGTGCCAGAATGTCGGGCTGTGGGAACCACTTGCCAAGCAAAACATTGTCCGGCTTGTTGGGCATCTTGTCGTCCTCAAACTTCCAGAGTACGCGTTGCTTGAGACCTCCGAATACCTTCAGCAGTGTATCACGCGTCTCCTGCGGTAGGTCCTTGCACTTCACATTCGATCCCAATGAGAAATAAATGACGCCATCCGGCGCAGTCTCAATAAACTGTTTGATATTCTCGGGCAGCGGCTTGGGCTTGTGAGTAATGTGGAATCCACCCACCTCGATCATGTTCGGCAAGTAGGGTCGTGGGTAACTCAAAGTGAAATGTTGGCCCAATAGCATGAAGTCAAAACTATTGAGGACCTCATCAAGTGTCTTCTTGGCGTTGGGGAAGTAATGGGCATATTGCTTTTTCATTGCTGGCGAATGCACCAAGTAGTGAACAACTTTCTCTACCAAAATGTCATAATGATTCTCAAGACGCTCCAAGAACGTCATTGTACTTGACCGCGGCGATGTAACGAGCGGATTATAAGATAGTGGCGATATATTTCCCATGTGTTCATCAATGTGGTGATCATTGCCAAAGCTCGAGAAGCCAACGAGCAACGCATCAAAATGTTGAGCTAGTCCAAACAGAGCTTCTGTCTGCACCATCTCCGCCAAAAACACATCGAATTTCTCACCGGAGTTCATTAGTTCCTGAACAGCTTTCTCGGAGAGCAGATAGTCCGTGATTTTCGTAATCATATATGAGAAGAATTTGTGTTGTTGCCACAATGTAGGAAAATTCATACCCGAAAGCATTTCTTTAAAAAAATATAATAATTAATTACATAACCAGCGTTTATTAACTTGAACTTGAACTACT
The DNA here is from genome assembly GCA_035047445.1 of Drosophila siamana. Taxonomy (NCBI): domain Eukaryota; kingdom Metazoa; phylum Arthropoda; class Insecta; order Diptera; family Drosophilidae; genus Drosophila; species Drosophila siamana. Next base: position 7,279,197 of record JAWNPP010000004.1, on the reverse strand, counting down.
TACCATCGTAAAAGTCAAGCACTTTAGGGGCGCGAATAAATCGAATGTTTGGAACCGGTTTGTTGTCAAACGGACTGATCACGGTGATTTCATGTCCACGGGCTGCCAATGCCTTAATGTACGCCTCGACAAAAATATACTGCGATCGACCCGGAAAGCCCAAAGCCATTAGAAATTTCGCCCCCTGCGTCTGCGGCGCATTATGAAAGACGCCAACCAAGGTCAGTAACAACAAAGGCAAAAGTCTCATTGTGAGCTCTGTTAGTGCAACGCGTTTGAGATCACAGCGTGAACTGAGCTCTCAGTTGCCGCTGGCGCATATTTTATAGCCTCTAGCGAATAACTGGTTGGCTCTCTGTCTCGAGCTTTTCACTGATAACTGAGCTTTCCGATTTGTCGACAAAAAAATGTGTCGAATCATGCTTACTTAAACTACCCACTAGAGAAGCTTACCGATCTGCTTTTGTGGTCGCCATCGTGATGTCAGCTTTTTTTCATGGCACGAGCTTCTGTAATTAAATAAGGAAGACAACGAAAGAGAGCGCAGTATGGTTCTCTTTGCTCTTAAATAAAAGTGCATTGTAACCTACTATGAATTAGTATTATTTAATTGAGCGTACAAATTGTATATACATATAGCATCCAAATTAAAATTGAGTTTTAGACAAGTCAACTTGAGTGTAGATAAGATAAAAAGATTTCGAGCTTTTGCTTTAACATTTCATCATTCAGCAAAATGAATTTACTATCAATAATAGTCGGAGAATAAGAAGCACTTGAAATATCGAAGCAATCACAAAGCGAACAGAACTGGGAACTCCAGGTCGATGAGCGATTACCGCTTATGATGCTCACACATTGATTAGTTTTTTTTATTGCTGGTTAATTATTGCAAATAGTTGGGCAAGTCCTTAAAGTTGATCAGGGTTTTAAAGAACTGCTCAAGACAAGAGAAGAGAAGTGCTAGGTAAATTCCCCAAAGTGAGTGCGTGCGAAGTGCAGGCCAAACAAGCGAATGAAAGCAGGCAACTAAAAACAAAACGCAAAAACAGGAAACAGGACGACACAAGCACCACCACAACACACCCACACCAGCACCACTGGGACGGGCAAACGATGGAGCAATGCAGCAGTAGGCGGCCATCTCAAAAGTGGGCTGTGGCCAATGCGCGTGAAACTGGCCAAGCAGAAGAGCTATAGCTGGAGACGGAGCTGGAGACGGAGCTGTAGCATCCAACGATGCCTAAGAAAAGAAATTATTTGCTTAAGCGACGGTAAAGGACCTTGTCCGGGTTTCCTTTCGCCAGTAATGCTAACAGGAAAAGCGAAGCGCACAAAATAAAAAAAAAAGAGAAACTGAAAAAAAAAAAAACAAAATATTAAACTTTTATGCTCGCAAAAATGTTAAGTGTATGTCCGGCGGGAAAAATTGTTACTGTTAATTTATAAATAAGGTCGAGCTGTTGTGGGTTGCTGATGGAGCACCCACATACAACGCATCCACCCTGGTCCTCATCCTCGCCCTCGTCCTTGTCGTCGTCGTCGACGTCTCAACCCCTGCCCGCTACAACGGAGTGGTCTATTTGTTTTCACTTAAATTTTATTTGCCTTCTTGCGCACATTTCCACTCCTTTTTCACAAATTTTGTGTTTGCGGCTTGTTCCCGTCGTCGTCGTCGTTGTTGTTGTTGTTGTTCTTACCGCTGTTGTTGTGCATTCCTCTGGCCTTTTCTTTTGTCGCCTATTATGCTTTGCCTTGCCTTGTTACTTAATTCAATTAAGTTGCCTGATTATTTTCACAAAAAAAAAAGGAAAGAAAAATGAAAATAAAAATAAAATAAATATGAATACAAAGCGCACAAAAATGTAAAGGAATGAGCTCTCCCATTGCTTGTGCTTTATATACATTTTTTTTTGGAGAATCAATTCGTTTTACAATTTTCTTTCAACTCGTGTTTAATGCGGTATGTAAGATGAGCGTTTTACAAGTGCTTAGAGATGTTGTATATTTTTTTCTACATTGTCCTTCTTTGTAAGTCTAGCAACTGAAAATCCCACAGTAAATATATAAATATCCGCGACTCAAAAAGGTATCCATAGCTGCAATCATACGATCTTTTCTCTCGGTAGCTTCCTAGCAACAAGTTAACAGAGTCCTCTTAGCAAAGTGAAAAACTGTGATTGCTGTGCCACTAAAGTAGATCTGCTTTGATGCAGTAGTCAAGTGTTTTCTGACCCAATTTTATGATTAAGCATGTCTGGACTATTATTAAGTCGGGTTTATATTGCTGGATGGCCAGCCAGCACACAAAAGACGTAGTAGCTTCCACAAACGAAGCCTGTTGACAATGCTTTAAGCGCAAACGAATTTTGTTTGCATGCAAGCATTTGGAGCACATGTCTGGCCAAAGACAAATAGCAAACAAGCAACAGCAGCTACGGCAAAAACAATTGAGGATTGCCAAGAAAATACTCAAATGTCATTGCAACAATTTGTGCATCAACGCAAATCAATTTTCATTTGTTTTCATTTCCGTTCTATGATGCATTTTGATTTCTGCATAGTTATCACAATATGGCCAGCTCCATCCTCAATGTGTACATGTATATGTAAGTAAGCATGGAGATAGAAGTGTGTGTGTGTTTGTGTCAGACTTGACAAAATGTTAAGTGACAGTTGCATGTTGCATAGTCTGCAGTTCCAGGTGTAACTGAAGTTGCCAGGCAGATAGCAGAATTTTTCAAATTTCTGATGGGAACACAAACTAAAACGGGGAAGCAGTAGACGAAGAAAGGGTATAACGAAAAGAACACAGAAAATAAAACTGGGCACGAAATGCCAGACAACACTGACAATTGACTTTTATTGCTGTTGACAGGCGAGAGGATTGCACTGGACATTGCTGCTGCATTGGTGAGATGCAAGATTCCCCAGATTCCCCAGTAGCGACTTTGTCAATTCCCAGCTATTACGTTTTACTCAACATTTCAGCAAATTACGCACCATTGTCTATGGCCCGAGTGTTGAACCCACACAGTCTTGGAGCTGCAATTTTTCGACATTTCCTTTTATTTTTGCCCATTTTTTTTTTTTTTGTTTTTTTTTTTGCCCCGTCTTTGGCTTTTTGATGCGAACGCAATGACATTTTTGAAGGGGCGTTGCCATTTGGCCGGATATGGCCAAGCACCCGTGCACTTACGCCAATGACAATTGCATAAGCACAATTTCCGGATTTCACAAAAATATATCTAGACCAAGATGATGGCATTGGCGTTGCTGCCAGTAGCTTCCAAATAGCTTCCCAAGTTGTAATCAAGTCGAAGAAAAATATACACTGAAAAGTAGATTAGATTTTAGTTGAAATAATTACTTATGACTTTATTAAATAAGTTTGGTTTCTATTATGTTATGCATAATATTTGTATAGTTTTTGCAATTTTACGCTCAAGTGCTGTAAACAACGTCAAGCTTCGCTCAAAGTAATTTGAAACAGTTTTCTCTATGGTTACATGCAACAGGAAATTAAAAAGTGTTCTCGCTGTGCAATGACTATGTCTATAGACGTGTGTGTGTGTGTGTGTGTGTGTGTGTGTGTGCTTTAGACCTTCAGCCTGCAAGTATGCTACAAATTTATGCGTACGCCTTAATCAAGTGTGGAAGGAACACACGCGGCCACAAGTATGCTGCAAATTTATGTGCATCGTGTTGAAGGTGAACGGCGAACAAGAAGTAAAAGAAGCCGAACACGAGTCAAAGTAGCACACAGCTATGGCTGCCTCGGGTCGCGTAAGAGGCAGTTTGCTTGAAGCTTAAAGCAAGTATTTGCTAAAGCACAATTCTCCGCTCATTGTTTCTTGTCCATTTCTGTTGCGCTCGACTGCGTCCTGACGCACTTGAGAGGCAGCAACTCTGATATCGGACCTCAAGCTCGGGGAGTTCAACGTTCAGCGTTCAGCTACAGTTGAAGAATTTTTTACGCTCGTTCGTTCGTTGGCTCGTTCGTTTTGTGTTCACGTTATAATCCATCCGGGGAATAATTATTGTGTACATACTCGTATTATGATAGTGGCATAAAAACCAAGGGTTTATCGTTGACTTGATGGACATAGGGCGCCATTCAACGAATGGATCCTGCACAGCCGCCTTGAGTCGAAACCACCAAAGCGAAGATGGGCAATAAATTTGCGTATTTTTAAGTGCTGCTCACTGAAAGGTTATTTACGTTGGAAAGTAACTACCCGAACGCAGGAGCATTGGGTTTTGGTTTTCATTTTTTTCTGCTCTCTCTCTCTCTATCTCTCTCTCTCGCTCTTTTTGGGGAACTGCTTCACTCAATAAACAAGCTTAAATCGCTGGCTGAAGGAGCGAAGGACTCGCGAAAAGAACTCTCAAGTATCTACTTAACAACTCTTTTGCTTTAATGTCCATAGATCAACATGAATTATATTCCTGCTGCTGCTGCTGCTGCTCTTTAAGGCTGACGCTCATAATTTCTGTGCCACTAAATGGAGTCATTTACTTGCACGCAGAGGTGCCCGAGGGCAAATAGGGGGAGGGGGTGTTGGTAATGTAAAACTGAAAAATTAAATCTAATTATGTGCGGCCAACAGCTTCAGCCACAACAGCGGCCAGTGCAGGAGAATGCAGTGTAGTTTCGCAGTTGGTCAACGTAGTCGACCACGTTGCTTTCTTTTTACTCAACTGACCCGCACAAATGCGGCTATTGACGGAAACAATGCGGATAAAAGCGACGCTCTATGCAGTCAAACAGGCCAAACAGGCCAAAAGAGGGCGGCGGCTGGTTAGAGACGGAGCCAGCCAGGTGCGCCAGTTGACCAACAGTTGGCTCTAATGCAACGCCATCGGAGCGCGGCGATGGCAGTAAGTGAGAAACAAAAGAGCTTAGTGGATGGAAGGCAAAACCAAACAGAATTAAAACAAGAAGCTATACGGCTGGCAACTGAAACTGGAGTCGGAGCTGGAACTGGGGCTGCAGCTGCATCAGCTGTAGTAGAAAGAGTAAGTGGAGTAAGAGCAAACTGTGGCCGAGTTATTGCCTGTAGTTAGACGCACCAAGGGGGGTTGTGTGTAAAAAAATCCATATTTATACACAAAAGGGGGCTCGGTTTCATAATGATGATGCGGCTGAGCGGCGGGTGTGGCTCAGTTACTTACGGCTCAATGGCGCTGGAACTCGTGTGGCGCAATTGCGGTAAAATGTGTTTGCACAAAAGGAAATCGCCAAAGCCACGTGTGCGGGAAATGCTGAATTTGTCTGCCGGGCACACTAAAACAAAGCTGCACTCGTGGGTGTCCTGGTCAATTGCATGGGCTCCACAAATGCCAAACCCTCGACGCATTCCAGAAATCGTATTTGCTGGTGCAGCTTAACATTTTTGTGATTCAGAACGCTTTGAATTTATAACAAATATATAAAAGGTCTTTAAGGGATTAGCTAACCATTTAAAAATGCGATTGTTAAATTAATAAATAACCCGTTTGTGTTGTAAAGCATTTGAAAATTATATTAACATTACATTACATTTTCTTAAAGTGGTTTTTCCTCTACAATTTTAAAATAATGTTAACTTCTACTGCGCTTGGTAGCAAAATTAATTAACAGCATTTTCAACGAGAATTTGTCTATTGGAATTCATATAAATGTGTGCTATTTCTTTTCGGGTATTATGGCAATATGGCTGCCAGAACGCCAGAAACTATGCTATGCTATATGTCCAACTATGGCGGCTCTTCCGTTGCCGTTGCCGTTGCCGTTGCTGTTCGTTGTCTCTTCTCATCCTTTTCGTTGTCCCCATCGTCAGCGCTGTCGTCGTCTTCGTCGACGTCTGGACTGGACTGGACTTTTGGGAATATTATTGAAAAGTTTTACCGCAAGCTGTGCTGAGGCTGCAGCAGCAACGGCGCAATGCCAGCAAAAACAAACGTATTGTTCGCTAGCTTCTGCAAAAACGAGGATTAACAATTTTTTTTTTTTGTTTTTTTTTGTAGTGCAAAGTTTCAGTTTTGTTGCAACTTTGGCCGCAGCCACACCAACGATACCATAGTGCCAGATACCCAGCCTGATGCACCACACCACACAACGGGACAGTATATAAATTTTCTGAGCAATTTTCAAGCATTTTCCCACTGCAGCTGCATTTACTTTGCGCCCCCCAATCAGACAACAAGTCGACGAAGTAAAAACTTAAAATGACAAGAGCCAAACGAAACTCCAATGCGCTCCACTGCATATGCAAAGCCATAAAACGAATCCATATGGAATACACTTATTTTGCCACAAAGCTAAAGATAAAACAATCCAATCACTGAAGCATAATATTATTGCAAGCATAATGTAGAAACTATAAGCTTATGTGCCAGTGTTGTACCGCAATCTAATATTCCATATATAGGTGTTTGTTCCAGTCCAGTCCACTTGCAAGTTCAATCGCCGGCCATAAGTTTGCAGAATTTATGGCAAAAGTTTTTAAAGGCAATCATTTAAACGGCCACGAGGCGAAGGCCAGTCTACAGCATTTGATCAAGCAGCTAGTGATAGTAGCAAATAGATTTAAGCTAATTGCGTAGCTCTGGTGACCAATCAAATGGGCACACTAAATTGTCATTTTTGAACTACAATATCCATCCACACAGCCTTGACATCTTATATCCCTGCATCGAGAAAATGCCACAATTGGGGATGCCAACAGAGCAGTCAACTCAAATCTAGATTGATAAACATGTGAAGGAAAGAGTCGCTGGGTAACTCGCTCAAGATTACAGGCAGCGCACACAGAATTGTTGACCAAATCCAATTGGTTGAGGGTCAACTATGCAATTTTGTGTTTGTTCCGTTTTTGGGCACAAAATTGAATCCATCAATTATAGAAAATCATAGTCAACGTTGTTGTGGCCATCCAGCTCGATGCTTAGTTGTCATATGAAATAAGTTTTGTGTGTGTGTATGTAGTGTGCCAAGTAGTTGGCAATCAATTTTTGGCATTGTTACAGCCGCTGCCTACTTAGAACTGTCCCCTGTCCTGCCACCCCTTTGGCACAGGCGACCCTTGTCAACGGCATTGTGGCAAACAGGCACGTCAATTTCAATTGAATGTGGTGCAGCCAACTACCGGTCTGGCTGACCATTGTCCGACGTGTAGTGTGTCTAGCCTGCATCTGTATGTGTGTGTGTGTGTGTTTGTGTGTTTCCAGCTCCATCCATTATGACACTCGGCACACTGTGGCAAACACAATCGCTGACTGCAGAGCCACAGTTTCGTCGTGCATCTCTCACTTGCCGTTGACACATTGTGCTCCACATCTCCAGCTTCCTCCACATCCCTCCCCCCCTCGCCACCATCGCCCTCGCCATAAGTAAATGACGTGTGTTGTCCAGCTCTTTGCCACTTGTATTGTAGGTAAACGACAGTTGGCCTCTGGCACATATGAATCCCGTCAGATTGTTGCTACCTCTGCTGCATGCGAGTCGCTTGTTGCAACATCAATTCCCTTGACATGCATGCAACCCACTGGCGGGCACACAAAATGCTCACTTTAACTTCATGGCAGGATTTCATTTGCGTTGCGCAGAAACACTTAATTGCATTGTTCTTGCCATGTTTAAGTAGCATTCTAAGCCAAGCCAACATTTTCCTTTTCTGTCATCTTCGATAAATAGTCACAAATTTGATCATAATAACAATCAAACAAGTTACGTTAATAAAGTAATCATTTTTTTTATTCATTTTTAACTATGTCCATGATGCTGATTTCTCAAGCCGCACGAAGAGTGCAAACAGTCTGCAGAAGAGCAATCGATCCAGCGATGATGCAGCAATCGCAGTTGAGCACCAAAGCCAAAGCTGTTCCCATGTCAAACCTCGAGCCGGACACTGTTTTGCCCTATAAACAGCTGCGCGTAAACATGGAATGCATCAGGGATCGCTTCGACCATCCGCTTACCTTATCTGAGAAAATTCTGTACTCCCATTTGGTGGATCCAATCGATCAGGAAATTGAAAAGGGAAAGTCCTATTTGTTGTTACGGCCCGATCGTGTGGCAATGCAAGACGCAACAGCTCAAATGGCGATGATGCAGTTCATCTCTTCGGGACTCAGCAAGGTGGCTGTGCCAACAACGAGTCACTGCGATCACCTGATCGAAGCTCAACAATCTGGCGATCTCGACTTGAAAAGATCGATTGATGCCAACAAGGAAGTCTACGATTTTCTGCAGACCGCAGCTGCCAAGTATGGTTTGGGTTTTTGGAAGCCCGGCAGTGGCATCATTCATCAGATTCTACTTGAGAACTACGCATTCCCTGGACTGCTGATGATAGGCACCGACTCTCACACACCCAACGCTGGAGGCCTGGGTGGTGTCTGTGTTGGCGTGGGTGGAGCGGACGCTGTGGATGTCATGGCTGGCATGCCGTGGGAGTTGCAGTGCCCCAAAGTGATTGGCGTTAATTTGACTGGCAAAATCAGCGGCTGGACTTCCCCGAAAGACGTTATTTTAAAAGTTGCCGAAATACTCACTGTGAAAGGCGGAACAGGCGCCATCATTGAGTACTTTGGGGAGGGCTGTGACTCCATCTCTTGCACGGGCATGGGGACGATTTGTAACATGGGTGCGGAGATCGGAGCAACAACGTCGCTGTTTGCTTTTAATGATAGAATGGCGCATTATCTGTGTGCCACAGGAAGAAAAGCCATTGCCGAAGAGGCAAAGAAGTACGAGGATATATTGACAGCAGATGAAGGATGTGAATACGATCAAGTGATCGATATTGACCTGAATACCTTGGAGCCATTGGTAAATGGTCCCTACACTCCAGATCTGGCGCATCCAATAAGTAAGCTAGCTGAAAACTCTGAAAAGAACGGCTATCCAATGAATATTAAAGTCGGACTGATTGGATCCTGCACCAATTCATCATATGAGGATTTGGGGCGTTGTGCCAGCATTGCACAGGATGCTCTGGACCATGGACTGGTAACCCAAATACCATTCAACGTTACTCCAGGCTCAGAGCAGATTCGTGCCACGATTGAGCGTGATGGAATTTTGGATATACTCACCCAATTTGGTGCGAATGTTTTGGCCAATGCCTGTGGGCCTTGCATTGGGCAATGGGATCGCAAAGACGTCAAGATGGGGGAGAAAAACACAATTGTCACGTCGTACAATCGAAACTTCACAGGTCGCAATGATGCCAATCCTGCCACGCATTGTTTCGTAACTAGTCCTGAAATGGTTACAGCTCTGTCCATTGTTGGATGTTTGAGTTTTAACCCATTGAAAGACGAATTGACCGACAGTGAGGGAAATAAATTCAAACTAAAAGAGCCAAAAGCTGAGGAGCTGCCTGTTGATGGATTCGATCCCGGAGAAGACACTTATACACCTCCACCGAAGGATGGAAAAATCGATGTTGTAGTTGATCCAAAGTCAAAGCGACTCCAACTCTTGGAGCCTTTTGAGAGATGGGATGGCAAAGATCTAACCGATCTCGCAGTTCTAATTAAGGTGAAGGGAAAGTGCACCACAGATCACATTTCAGCCGCTGGCCCCTGGCTGAAGTATCGCGGACATTTGGACAATATCTCAAACAATTTGTTTATTGGTGCTGTAAATGCTGAGAACAACGAAATGAATAAGGTCAAGAATCATCGCACCAGTGACTGGGGAGCTGTGCCCGACATAGCGCGTGACTATAAAGCCAATAAGGTGAGATGGGTTGCTATTGGCGAAGAGAATTATGGAGAGGGTTCCTCTCGAGAACATGCTGCACTTCAACCACGACATCTGGGCGGAGTGGCGATCATAGTGAAGTCCTTTGCTCGTATTCACGAGACCAATCTGAAGAAACAAGGTTTACTTGCCCTGACATTTGCCAATCCAAGTGATTATGACAAGATCAAACATGACAGCAAGTTGTCGCTACTGAACCTGGCCAAGATGGCGCCTGGACAGCCCATCGAATGCGAGATCAAAAATGGAGGCAGCTCTGACAAAATCAAGTTAAATCACACTTTTAATGCGGAGCAGATTGAATGGTTCAAGGCTGGCAGTGCTCTGAATCGCATGAAGAAGATTTTGACAAAATCTAAAGCTACATAGTTTATGTATAAGCATTGTTTGGTACTGTTGTAGACGACTGATTTAATCAGGAATACAAAATTATTAAGTATTGCAATGACATAAATAAAGTCGTATATGTATGAAAAATCGACTGTAGTTGTATGTTATTTAAGTAGAACTAAATGTGAACTGTTAAATAGTAAATACATTTAAATACAAGAAAATAGTTATTTACTGTTGTTTTAATTATGCATTTAAATTATTTGTAATCTGCCTGAAGATTTATATTCATTATTAAATCCCTTTTTATTTTAAAAACTCAAGCTGATTCAGATTTCTATTCGTTAAACAATATTTATATTTATATCAGACATAGTTGTTATTTTAATTTCTGTAAACTTGACGCCTGCATAAACATTGACACTGACATGTTTGAGTTTCCAAAATAATAGACTTTTCGAATAACTTCAAATTCACATATTGTTTCTAGACGTTTTAGTCTTCATTCATCATTGTGACAAAATTTCAACAAGTTTTATTTAGCAACCATTTTAAAATAATTTAACCGATATTTACCATTTTATATATAATGTCTAGAAAGATCATTTCACAGACCGCTGAAAGGGTGCGCAGACTCTGCCGCAAGGCAGTTAAGCCTTTGATGAGTCCATGGTATGTCTCCATGAGCTCTAAGGCCAGCGGAGTTCAGATGTGCAGGCTCGAGACTGGGAATCCCCTGCCCTATAAGCTGTTAGGCCAGAAACTGGACTGCATAACGAAGCGCTTAAATCGACCACTAACTTTATCAGAGAAAGTCCTCTACTCTCACTTGGATGATCCTAGTAGCCAAGAGATTGAGCGGGGAAAATCATATCTATTATTGCGGCCAGATCGCGTGGCGATGCAAGATGCCACGGCTCAAATGGCGATGATGCAGTTCATCTCATCGGGCCTGAGTAAGGTGGCTGTGCCCTCAACGATCCACTGTGATCACTTGATCGAGGCGCAGAAATGTGGCGAGCTCGATCTGAAACGTGCCATCGAAACAAACAAGGAAGTCTACGATTTTCTGCAAAGCTCGTCCGCGAAGTACGGTTTGGGATTTTGGAAGCCCGGCAGTGGCATTATTCACCAGATCATATTGGAGAACTATGCGTTCCCCGGACTGCTGATGATAGGCACCGACTCTCACACACCCAACGGCGGAGGTCTCGGTGGTCTCTGTGTTGGCGTGGGCGGAGCGGACGCTGTGGATGTCATGGCTGGAATGCCCTGGGAACTGAAATGCCCAAATGTGATTGGCGTTAATTTGACTGGCAAGATCAGTGGCTGGACTTCGGCAAAAGATGTTATTTTGAAAGTAGCCGAAATACTCACTGTGAAAGGTGGAACAGGCGCCATCATTGAGTACCATGGAAAGGGTTGTGAGTCCATATCCTGTACGGGAATGGCAACTATTTGTAACATGGGTGCCGAGATCGGAGCCACAACATCGCTGTTCCCCTTTAACGAAAGAATGGTAAGTTATCTGTGTGCCACCGGAAGAGGCTCCATTGCCGAAGAGGCGCAGAAGTATAAGAAGCTGTTGACACCAGATGACGGATGTAAATACGATCAAGTGATCGAAATTGATCTTGACAAACTGGAGCCATTGGTAAATGGTCCTTACACTCCTGACTTGGCGCATCCGATCAGCAAACTGGGCGACAATTCAAGCAAAAATGGTTATCCGATGCAAATCAAAGTCGGACTGATTGGATCCTGCACCAATTCGTCATATGAGGATATGGGACGTTGTGCCAGCATTGCACAGGATGCTCTGGACCATGGGCTTAAGGCGCAAATTCCGTTCAATGTTACTCCAGGCTCGGAGCAAATTCGAGCCACAATTGAGCGTGATGGTATTCTGGATGTATTCAATAAATTCGGTGGCACAGTTCTGGCCAATGCCTGTGGACCTTGCATTGGTCAATGGGATCGCAAAGACGTCAAGAAGGGGGAGAAAAACACCATTGTCACCTCGTATAATCGAAACTTCACAGGTCGCAATGATGCCAATCCTGCCACGCATTGTTTCGTAACTAGTCCTGAAATGGTAACAGCTCTCTCCATTGTTGGATGTTTGAGTTTCAATCCCATAAAAGACGAATTGACCGACAGCAAAGGAAAGAAGTTTAAGCTGAAGGAACCCAAGGGTGATGAGCTTCCGTCCAAGGGATTCGATCCCGGCCAGGACACTTATACAGCTCCCCCGAAAGATGCTAAAAGTATGAAGGTTGCCGTTAGCCCCAAGTCAGACCGCCTGCAACTCTTGGAGCCTTTTGAGAAATGGGATGGCAAAGATCTAACCGATCTTACAGTTCTAATTAAGGTGAAGGGAAAATGCACCACGGATCACATTTCTGCCGCCGGCCCCTGGCTGAAGTATCGCGGACATTTGGACAATATCTCAAACAATTTGTTTATTGGTGCCGTTAATGCTGAGAACGACGAAATGAACAAGATCAAGAATCAGCGCAGTAATGATTGGGGAACGGTGCCCGACGTGGCGCGTGACTATAAAGCCAATAAAATTAAGTGGGTTGCTGTCGGCGAAGAGAATTACGGAGAGGGTTCCTCTCGAGAGCATGCTGCGCTTGAGCCACGACACCTGGGCGGAGTGGCGATCATAGTGAAGTCCTTTGCTCGTATTCACGAGACCAATCTGAAGAAACAAGGTTTACTTGCGCTGACATTTGCGAATGCCAGTGACTACGATAAGATCCAACCTAACAGTAAAATATCACTATTAAATTTAGCTGCAATGGCTCCTGGACAGCCCATCGAATGCGAGATCAAAAATGGAAGCAGCTCTGATAAAATAAAGCTAAACCATTCGTTCAATACGGAGCAGATTGAGTGGTTCAAAGCTGGCAGCGCTCTCAATCGCATGAAGGAGGTATTGACAAAATCGAAGAAGTGATGTAAATCAGAATGTGTTTTTTTTTGTAAAACTAAAAAATAAATGTTAATCGTCATTTTTACTCCCATCATTCTTTTCTTCTTTTTACCATGTTGTCTACAAAATTTGTATTTACCAAATGTACATCTTTATTTTAGAGAATTGAGGTGCACATCAACTGACCTGTCCTATGTTGTCCTAAGGTCGTGGCTTAGCCACTTAAAAATTAAAAAAAAATTTGTGTTAAGTCTTCAATTAGATTTATTGGTGGCAGTTGAACCATTTGGAGCCAGTACTAGTTGCTCAAGCTGTTTAGTAGGCAGCTCGAAATTCAAATTACAGAGTAACAATTTTCTGAAATTGCATTTAGTATCAAAAGACACACAATCCAGAGCTCACACACACACACACACACTTCGACGTGTTAGGTTTCTACATGGCAAGCGAGGGGCATGGATTTCAATTTGACTTAAAAATATTTACGAATATTTTCCAGCTACTGCTGCCATTCGAACTGAGCCAGAGAGTCGAGGCGTCTCTATCGTTGCTCGCCAACAATGTGAGTCTCTGTCATTTGCATACTTTGCACTTATGTGAATTTAATCCTTGCGTCATTCTATTGGAATTCTCAATGGTTGTCAGTGTGCTTGTTTCTAATAGAGCAAAAGTTTATTATCTTTCGTATGGATTTTTAATGTTTTGTCTGTTATTTGATAGTCTTTGTAAATGTACAATGTTCTTTCATTTCAACTTTTTCTGCTGCAATTTTAATTGCTTTTCGAATATTGAGGTCGTTGTGCTCTTGTAATATCTGCAAATATTTGTATTTACACACAGCTGAAATTGAAAATTTTTAAATGAACTTTAATATTAATTAAGATTTTCGAGCATTCTATCTATTAGATGCCGATCGTTTTTTTTTGGCCATGATGTGAACAATATTATTGAGTTTCAAGGAAAATGTTGTTAAGCTGACAAGCATCGAAAATTACACACTTGGCTGCAGCGCTATAAGCGTAAATCACGCAAATGACAAGTGGCAATAACATTGGATGAGCATAAAAGAAAACTAAAATTGAACTCGAGCAGAACACAAAAAAAAAAAGAAAAATCCAACGCACATAAATTGCATTTTAGCCGCTGGCGAGGTAAACAGCCGCAAATGCCACAAAATGAGGAGCAGAAGAAATATAAGCACGAAAAGGAGAATCGACGGAGAGCAAAGAAGGGAGGGAAAAAAACCAAAACTCAACAATAATCGAAAAATTATATCCACACACACACACACACACTGTGTGTGCTAGAGAGTGTGTGTGTGTGTGGTGTGTGTTCGACTCTGAAACTGGGGCGGGGTAAATCAAAGAAACAAATAAAATGGGCAAATACAAGCGAAAAATCCATAACACACACACACACACACACACAGACATGGACACACACTCGCACACATTCTGTGTGGGGGGAAAAACGTTTTGAACAGCTCGAATTAAGTTAAGCACTTTTATTTATTATTAAAAAAGTTTCAAGCTGCCAGCGTGCAAAACAGAGCAAAAATCTGTGGGTAGAGAAATCAGCAAAATCTGCGCATAATGCAAAGAAAATCCCAAATTTATCGTATCACTTAGATGGAGTGTCATATGGGGAATGCCGGTGGCTCAACGTTTGCTGGCCCCAAAACATCCACAATTCTCTATCCCCCGACGAAAGGGGTTAAAATGCGCATTATGAGCACATCGCATATTTACTATACATACGTCTGTTTGTATCTGAGAGTGCGAGAGTGTGAGAGTGTACTTGTCGATGTGTTTGTGCATTCATAATATAACTGTTGATTATTGCGCCAACACGCACTCAGTGTAAGTGAAGCAGCAGCAGCAGCAGCAGCAGCAGCAGTCGGTTTGGTGCCAGGCGCACAGCGCGTATGCGCAATATTATTAGATATTGAAAGCAGCCATCGATGGCAACGTCGATATCGTGCCAAAAGCAATTGAAAGCAGCAGAAATACCAACATATGAATTTTTTTTGCGTTTTCTCTGTCACAGCATAAACATCCATAAAAAGCATACACACTCTCGCACATATACATTGAGAGCTGTGCTATGTGTCGAACGGGGAGCAGAGAGGACGAGCAGTGGTACTAAGTGGGCGCATCTCCAGCCTTGATGCAGCAGGAGGCATCTCTGGCGAGTTTGCTGCTCCTGTGTGTGCGCGAAGCAGTATTAAATCGATGGCAATGTGGCAAAAATTTGTGGCAGATTATTTATTAGCGTAATGGCTTTAAATTGCAATTGCTGGCAGATGGCCGAGTTCGGGTTATGTCACACTTTCAATATGTCAGCTTAAATGCTGGCATTTTGAACGAGTAGCGAAATTTAGAGAAATCCTCGTTTTAAGCCAATCGAAATTGATGGCAAAATAATAATTTTGTTTAGTTGGTTTTAAGCAATTTATGACGCGTTGAACTTTAAGCATATTCTTTGTGTTTACCAGAGTTAATGTCTTTGCCATATCTCTACATACACTGCATCTTTAGTAGGATCATTGCCTGAGCACACACACTCATCACTATCTCAACATCTTGGTCCAACATTCGTTGAACGATTTGTTTTCTTTTCTGCTCCACTCGCTTTTCGTCTGGGCAATTTCAAAATCAAATCTCACAAATTCACAACTGGCAAAACTACCAGCTAGATGGACGGGAGCACAATGAAAAAAATATAGAAAAAAATAGCGGAGAAAAAATGCAACGAAATTGCTAACGCCAAGCGAAAATCTAATAAAAGAATAGCTCAAAATCGGTGTGTAAAAATCAAATAAACGCTGCAACTGCAATGCCAAACTGAGTTTTTCTTCTGCAAAAGTTTGTTTTTCGCCTTGTGCCCAAGTTTTGTGCGTTTTTAAATGGCAGAGCTGCTGTTGGCGCAAAAACCATTGGAAACACATGTCCAGCAAACAGAGGACGACAAAAGGATGAGCAGCAAAAGCATCAGCACGAGCTGTTAGAAGGAGCAGCGCAAATGTTTGTGTTGGTTTGCTTTCTTGCTTCTTTTGGCCATTACATTAAGTTTGCTATCTCGCAGTGTGTAAGTGTAAATGTGTTTGTGTGTTTGTGTGTGTGTATGTTGGGGGGAGACGCTTCTCTATTCCCTTTTTTGCCTCACGC
This sequence comes from Drosophila siamana, assembly GCA_035047445.1. Taxonomy (NCBI): domain Eukaryota; kingdom Metazoa; phylum Arthropoda; class Insecta; order Diptera; family Drosophilidae; genus Drosophila; species Drosophila siamana. The sequence continues at coordinate 7,263,008 of JAWNPP010000004.1, read as the reverse complement.
TTGCCACATTCATACATATCAGCATTAAGTGGTTGCCTTACTCGTTTCAGTATCGGTATCTGGAGCTGTAGCTGTAGCTGTAGCTGTAACTGCGTCTCAGTGTCTGTTTGCCAGCATCTGTATCTGTATCTGTGGCTGTATCTGTATCTGTGTCTGTGTCTGTGGCTCTTCAACTGAAGAACCCTGAGCAACAACGGCTGCCTCTAATGGCCAGCGATTCGTAATATTTTTAATATTTGCTCAATAAAATGTCTGACAATTTTTGTCGTTACCACTTAGACTCATTACATTTATTTGTTTGTTCGCCTGCGCTTGCCTTGCTGCGATAATCCGATTTGGTCAGCGCGAGAAACCAAACAGACCAAGTCATTTGTATAACGCATTTCTATGCTCAACTAGTCAAATATCCTGTAAGTACTCAAAAGTAATATGATTACTTCAAATTCTTGTGAATAGTACAACTTTTTCATGCTTGAATATTCTAAAAATTATTTAATTTCTATTAGCTGTAATTAGTTTTATGTACAAATTGTTAGCTTCAAGTCTAGCATAGTCAACGGTTGAGTTGTTGAGCATGCGACAAGCCGGGTTATAACAATAACGCGCGAATCCACGCATTATTCTTCATATGACATGTAATCCTTTTTGTAGTTGCCGCAAATCCTTTTTACTGTGTTGCTGCTGTTGTTTTCTGCTCGCTGGCAAGTCATAAAGTTTAATTTAGTTTTAAGCTTTTGAACTGGAAAATTGCATGACCAGCCAGCCAGCCAAACAGCCACTCGCTGAGATCTGTGGTGCGCAAGTGGAGTGAAGTTCACTTACTTTTTAGCAGCACACTGAAACACAGCAAACACAATGTCGACTTGAGGCAGCAGCAGCAATGAAAATGGCACAACAACGAGTGCCAGTACACTGACTACCGCAAATGTCAGTCAGAGCCGTTTCAGAATGACGTTTCATGCGCCATTTGAACAGGACGCGTTGACCGTCCCGTCCCCTCTCGCGTCCTGGCCCGCCACGCAGTGCAATGAAAATTGACAGCGCCTTTGTGGAAAACGCATAGCTACAGCCGCAGGATGGGTGCAGCGGTAGCTGGAGTTGAAGTATGCTTGAGCATAGAGCGAGATGGCATCATGGCTGTTGGCTGCTCTAAAATTAACACACGTTTAATATGCAAGTCGTGCATAAATTTTCGTGCTGCCATTTCGCTTTCTCACTCACTCTCTCCGTCTCTGTCTCGTTGCAGTTTGCTTGTCCGAGAGCTTTATGCTTTTTAATTTACCGTCAGACGTCAGGCCAACAAGGACGACAAGGACCACGACATTGCGGGCGACATGTCAGCGCCACTGAAGCGCCCGCGTTCGCAGTCAACGCCAGAGTCAGAGGCAGGCAATCATGGGCAATGCTTTTCTCTCCTCTCCTCTCCTTTTTTTTTTTGTTTTGTTATTTTTTTTTGTCTTTCCTCTCTGTCTCTCAATTTTGATGCGACTTTTCTCGCTCCATCTCTCTTACGCTACCGGTGGCCGTCTGTTGCCTCTCTTTCTACAGCCGCCATTGTTGTTGCTGGCATACGTGCAATGGTCGACGGCAGCTCGTTATCATCATTATCATGGCCAGCATTAATGTTGATGCGCTTTAATTGGCAATTGAGTTGATGCAAGTCGCCGACCCAGACCCAGGCTCAGGCTGAGGCTGAAGCTGACGCTCAGGCTCCCAGAACAGTTTTCTGCGCCCTGCCAAATAGCCTGACAAGTGCCACCTAGCGTAAATTTTATAATTTCATTATAAATTGCCTTTTTGGACGAAAAGCCAGCGCTGCCTGCATTTATTAAAGACACAAACTGTATTGAAGCCGGAACACAGTTCAAAGAGTTTATTTACTTGAAATTAACTTTTCAGAGATTTTAACTAAAATATTGTCTCCTCAATAGCAAAGCAATTAAATTAAGTTACTTCGTAATACGTTTATCTAAATTATTTCTCAATGAACGCAATACGGAACGATAAACCAAACAAAATTAAATAGCCAATTAAATTGTTCAGCTGACTTTGTAATGTATGGACTATTTAATTTATATTCCGACAGCCATGGGGAATGTTTTTAACATTTGATATTTGAAAAGTAGTGCTGTAAACAAGTGAATTTATGTGTTTTGCACAATTATGCATATAGGCAAAAACTATTAGCCAAGATTTGCATTTTCCTTAAGCCAATTTCGGGCAAATCCAAAAACTGCTGCTGCAGCCCCCGCTCCCGCCACCTCTCCGTATCCCCCCAAGTCGCAATTCATTGCTCTGGCCAAAGCTTTCGGCTGTGCCTGCCAAATTCCCTTTTGGCAACCATAAACGACAACTGTTGCCAAGGAAAGTGGCATAAAGCAAATCGGTATCCAGCATCCGGCATCATCATCGTTGTCGTCGTCAGTCTCTGTCGTGGCTGGCAGCATCTAATTAGATTGTTCTGGCAGTCGAACAAATTTCTTGCCTCTCACATTGTTGGGGCTGTGTTGAGTTGGGTTTGGGTTTGGCGCCGACACAGACTGGCAGTCTAAAATTGTTAAATAATTTAAAAACAAATTAGCGCCAATTTTTGTGTGTATGAATATGCGGGCAATGCCACATAAAAATGCCATAAAAATCGTTACCAATTCCAGGCATAACAGTTAAATAAAATTTAATTTGGCAGAAAAATGAACTCATTGCGAGTTAAAATGAGAACCGTAGAATAAAAAGGCGCATAGAAAGATGCACAACGTGAAACCCAAACCGGAGAAGTGACTAAACGAAATAAAAATTTCAACTATTTAGAATTGGATTCCAGAGAGTAGCAGAGGACATCACAAAATGCTTTGGTCATTATGAAGATTTCACGTTACAACATCAACAGCAGTCAGCGGAAGCACTAATACAAATGAATGCCGTAAGCATTCATTATTAATTTTAATATTTCAAAGTGCGCAAGAGCCAAAAAATATATGAAATAAGATAAACAGAAAACAACAAAAAACAATAAAAATGGCAAAAACACATAGAGCACTTGGCACGCGCTTGATCTTTAACATGGAGTGCGCTTTCTCACGTCTGCTGACGCTGTTGACCATCGGCTGCTGTTGGCCATGGTCTCTGAGACAATTTCGAAACTTAGGCTAATTTGATGACTTCTGCTCCCCAGCGCCATGCGGGGGTCGCTCTGGGGACCGGCTGTAAAATACTTAATACGTCTCTGGCATTTAACCTCAGTGGGTGCATCAGCAGAGCCGGGACGGAAACTGCTTAAAGTTGCGCAAATTCGTAGTTATGATATAGAGATTAATAATTGACGATTAAACACAACATATTGAGTTAGTTGGTTGACGTGCTCACACAACTTTGAACCACATATAAGTAGCCTCAGTCATGAATCAAATAAAATTAGAATTTACAACACTGACCCGTCAGTGAACTTTTCGCCAATGCAGAAATCTATCTGTCATCTTGTAAATGGCGCGTGTTAAAAGCAACAGCAAAAGCGACAAGTAAAAAACGCACAATGTAAAAGACAAAACGAACTTAATTTAAACGGCTAACAAAAAATTAAATGGTGGCAAAATGTAAGAGCGGGTATGAAGCAAAATAAAAAAAAAAAACAAAAAAGAAATAACAATGAAACCCACAAAGCGCTGTTTTTGTTTGCGAGTGTCGCATGCAGTCACTGTGCGTGTCTATGTGTGTGTGTGTGTGTGAGTGCGAGTGTGTGCATATTTTGCCTGCCAATCAACTCAACAATCGCAATCAATTTGCGAGCTGCTGCTGCTGCTGCTGCTGCTGCTGCTGTCGCTGTCGCTGTCGCTGATGCTGGTGCTGCAGTCAATCGCCACCCCTTACGGGCAACAGCGCACTGTGGCAGAGCTTGCAGCTCGAGGATATTGTCATTGTGCAACTGCAACTGTCATTCCAAGCGCAATCTGGTTTGAGAGTCTGTGTCTGTGTGCATGTGTTGGTGTGTGTATAATATATCAGTAAAAACGAAAATAAAAAGTGTTTGTCGCCGCAATGCCTTTTTTAATTACGTTACTGCGCCATTAAGGGCCGCAGTGTCTGGCCATGAATCACGAATGCATAGGGAATGAGTTTAAGATATGCGGCAAACACTACCAAAGCAGACGCTTGCCCCTGAAATCATTGCTGTCAAATCAACAAAATTTTGCAATAACGTCTGTCCTTAAAGTTATACAAAATTTATGGGCATTACATTTAAATCATATACGCCCCGTGTGTGCGTGCACGAGTACAAATTGCAAAGTATTGTTATGCTAAATTTATTTGCACTCACATTGGAATGCTTAGGGGCAAGCCACATACATTCATTGTGGTGTTTGTGTGGCACTTTTGTTCCTGCTGTTAGTCATAACTTCATCAGGCGCACGATTGAAACGCAGCTTCCGCTTCCGCTCTCAAAATGTCTGCCGAATGCGGCTGATGATGGTGAGCGGCTGTGAATGTGGCTGCTCTGACTCCGACTCCGACTCCGGCACCGACTCTGCCTGCAAACAAATCAGCTTGAACTTCCGTTTCATTTCGCATTTTTGTCATTTCATATTCTTTTGCAAGTTACACACACACACACACACACACACACATGCATACATACACACCCTTCGCAACACCGTTGGAAATATCTTGAAATTTTTGCTGTGCATTTCGGCGACTTATGCGTAAATTTACTTTTCACTTTCAGCGCGCCATCAAAAAAGTTTTTGCATAGCTAACTTTCAGCAGCTCACATAACATACATACATTTTCATATTTTTCTTTTTTTTCCCACTGCTTTTCAATGTCATTGCACACATAGAAGGACTCACCCACAGCGTCGTTGTGGTGCGGGGCAACGGAAACTTTGTCTTTTTGGCATTTCATTTCCTTCAATTTCGAGCGTTTGCACCTCGAAGCGATGCCACTCGATGAGCGTGGTGTGTAAAGGTTTCAATGGAACTGTGATTCTGTTTAATTTAATGCTCTGTTGCTTATTTAAATTCTTTTTCCCTTGTCTGAATTTAAATATTGTTTATTTTCGTTGACATTCTATTTCGAAATCAATCAACGGGCACGTGTATTGTTTGCGGCTGATAGCTTTCGGGCGGCAACAATAGCAACAATAAGCATTACAATGTATTTACCATATAGACATATTGAGTTTTCAAATAGGGCCCCATTATGCTAGCTGCCATATAAATTAGCATCTATTTTTGGGGCCTGCCAAGCGATGCGTAACTGAAATTGGTGTTGTATCTACAACAAAAACCTAAAATATTCGCACAGACAACCATAAAATATTATATATGAATTTATGTACGTAATGGCTTTTTTTTTTGTGTGTCTAGCTTATATTCCCGAAACTGTTGGTGTGTTTTTAAAGCCCCTGATGGATTTGTTGCACAATTTTAGGAATTCCACGAAAATAAACAAACAATACATGAAGAGACAACATAAAGTACAGACTTGCTCTTAACCAAATGGAATAATTAAAGAGTTCTTCAGTGATACGGGAAATTGTACTCAATGTTCATTCTTATCTGGTCCCTTCACGAAAAATTCCCCATTAAACGAATATATAAATAATCGCGTAACTGGATTAATCGTCAGTTGGCGCGCACACCGTGGTATTGAAAACAAAATATCAAAATGCAACTGCTGCACTTGTTGCTCTTATTATTGGCCAGTCTTGGTCATGTGTTCGGCTACTCCTATCTGATGGTCTTGCCCACCACGGCCAAGTCGCATTTTTATGTGGGACAGGCTCTGGCCAAAGGCTTGGTGGCGGCAGGACATGAAGTCACAGTACTCTCTGCATTCCCACAAAAGAAGCCCATTGAAAATCTCCATGATGTTGCCCTGCCTGGCATAATACCAATAATGGCCGGTAAGTAGCAAAGTGGATTTTACATTTAAGCTGGCACGTAATTGTTATCACTGAAACGCCAGCTGATATCGCAACTACAATCACATACGTGTGATCAGTTGTGAGTTTACTTCATTCAAGGGTTAAGTAAATAGTAATAATAATTAAAGCTATTCCACTGTGCAGCACACAAGTCAAGAATACTGGAGAACTCGAAGAAATCCATGGTACAGCGTCTGCCCATATTTCATGGCATGGGTCTAGAGTTGACCACAGCTCTGCTGGAGGAGCCAGCAGTGCAATCGCTTTTGAAGGAGAATCGCACCTTTGATGGTGTCATCTGCGAGGTTTTCATAAACGAAGCACAATTTGGCTTCGCCGAACACTTTAAGGCGCCACTCATCGGACTCAGCACATTTGGCGCCTCCTCTTGGACGACTGACATGGTTGGCACACCGTCGCCGCCGTCGTATGTGCCAAATGTGATGCTGCAGTTCAGTGATCGCATGAATTTCTGGGAGCGCACTCACAATTTGCTCTACACAGCCTACGAGTTTGCCTATCAGCGATTGATCTACCTGCCCAAGCAGGAGCAGCTGTATAGCAAGTACTTTCCGCAGAACAAAGTGGACTTCTACAAGATGCGTGGCGCTGCTTCACTTGTGCTGCTCAACAATCATGTGTCGCTCAGTTTCCCACGACCCTATGCGCCTAACATGATTGAGGTGGGTGGCATGCATGTGCAACGTCAACGGAAACCGCTGCCCCAAGACATCGAGGAGTTCATTAAGGGTGCGAAGCACGGTGTCATCTACTTCTCCATGGGCTCCAATCTGCGAAGTGCCGACTTGCCACAGCACAAGCGCAATGCACTCGTTGCCGCATTTCGTGGCCTAAAGCAACGCGTCCTCTGGAAGTTTGAGGACTCCAAATTACCCGATAAGCCAGAGAATGTCTTCATCTCCGACTGGTTTCCACAGGACGATATATTGGCGCATGAGAATGTCAAGCTATTCATCACCCACGGCGGTCTGCTGAGCACCACCGAATCCATTTACCACGGCACGCCTGTGCTGGGCATTCCCATGTTTGGTGATCAGTTCATGAATATGGCACGTGCCGAACAGTCTGGCTATGGCACCGCTGTCCGATTCGATCAGTTGACAGCAGAGTCGCTACGCAGTGCCATCGCCAAGGTTATCGGCGATCCCAGCTATACAGTTCAGGTGCGTGCCATGTCCGAGAGGTTTCGGGATCAGCACGAAACGCCTTTGGAGCGGGCCGTCTATTGGGTGGAGCATGTGACGAGGCAAAAGGGAGCCAAGTACTTGCGCAGTGCGGCACAGGACTTGACCTTTATAGAGTACAATAATCTGGATGTGTTGACTTTGATCTTTGGAGGACTGATCACATTTTTACTTGTTGTTATTTGCCTCTTGGTATTCTTAGTAAAATTCATTGGAGGCAAACAAAAGGGAAAGTGCAAGAAAGTTAAGAGGAATTAGTTGAAAATATTGATGTATTTCAAACTTAATTTAGCAAATATATTCGTAAGCTTAAATAAAAAAATGATTATTATTATAATGTCATACTCTCTTCAATTTATTGTTTTACTTGTTGTTATTTCCCTCTTGGTATTCTTAGTAAAATTCATTGGAGGCAAACAAAAGGGAATGTCCAAGAAAGCCAAGAAGAATTAGTTGAAAATATTGATGTATTTCAACCTTAATTTAGCAAATATATTTGTAAGCTTACATAAAAAATGATTATTATTATTATGTCATACTCTCTTCTATTAATTTTTGTACTTGTTGTTATTTGCCTCTTGGTATTTTTAGTAAAATTCATTGGAGGCAAACAAAAGGTAAAGTGCAAGAAAATCAAGAAGAATTAGTTGAAAATATTTACGTATTTCAAACTTAATTTAGCAAATATATTTGTAAGCTTAAACAAAAAATGCTTCTTATTATAATGACATTCCCTCTTCTGTTCATTAACTAATAAATGGCTCTCTTTCAAAAGAGCAAATCGAAGAGAGTGCGCACGCTATTAAGAGTTTGGATTCGATAACTATGAAGAGAGTATTTCGAAATCACATTATGTTAGCTTATATTTTATATACGCGTGATTATATTAAAACCTAATCAAAATACAATACAATCAACTTGTTCGCTTCTCTCATTCTCTTTTCTTTTCACTTGGTTCTTTTGTGTTATAAATTGCGTCAGACGAGAATCAAGCACTCTGTTTGTTTGGGTATAAAAAGCCGGCAAGTCTCAAGCAATACGAATGAGAACAAAACAAAGTACAATAAAGAAAAGAAACCAGATAAAAACAACGAAATCCACAACGCACAGTAACGGCTAGCGACGACACTTCACAAATATAATTAAATCTTTGTGCCACGATAAGAAGTAACAGATTCATTATGACTTCTCAAAAATTAATACTATTAAAAAATATATATATATTTATCATTGTGTAGCGCAGTCTAGTAGTCGGCATAGCCCAACCTCCACGAAGAAAAAAAAAAACAGTTTCGTTCCCTGGCATGTGTTTCACATATTGAATAATATCGAATACATACAAGTATATATTTACGCGACTTCTGTGAGAGTTTCGTCAGTTGACTGCGGGACGGGCGTTCGTTGAGATCGGCACACGCAATTGCCAGCATAAAATTAAGTGTCCGGCGTTCTAAAATAAAAAAAAAAAAATTAAATAAAGTATACGTCCATTGTTTGCCATATAAAAGATATACAAATAAATAAAAAATGAAACGCAATAAAACAAGTTTGGCGGCACTTTTGCTACTTGGGCTGCTGGGCACCGTGTCAGCCTACAAATATTTGATGGTGCTTCCAACCGGTGCTCGATCTCACTACAATGTCGGCTCAGCGCTGGCCAAAGGTTTGGCAGCAGCGGGCCATGAGGTGACTCTGATCTCGCCGTTCCCGCTGAAGAAACCCATAGCGAATATTAATGATGTTCCCGTTCCAAATATTTTGAAAAACATGGGTGGTAAGTAGTCAGGCTATCGCAATGCAGAGCCAATTGATAATGAAAATGCACGTAACGTAAGTTTTCGCACATTCTTGCAATATTTATTAATTACACAACAATTATAGCGTGTGCATATAATGTTCATGGCAAATATAATATCTACTATAACAAAGTTGCACTTTGTGACCCACAATATCCACTTAATTTGTAACGTAACTTTTCATTTGTTATGGAATGCAGAAAATGTTTGTGACCTCAGAGCTCTTAATGAGTTCTCACTAATGGTTTATCTCTTTATTATTATTAATTTCGCTTATTCGATACGTTCCAGGTGACATTGATAATCTACTGAAAAAGTCTGAGCAACCTATTATTAAACAAATTGTTGGCTTTTATGACATGGGTAAGATTTCACAACAATTGTTAATCTTGGCTAAGATATTTTATTTATTGATTTTCATATATATTTTGTAATACAATTTTAGGTCTGCGTTTAACAGACGTGTTGCTGAAAGATCCAATCGTACAGAAACTCAAAGACTCCAATCAAACATTCGATGCCGTCATCAACGAAGTGTTTCTCAATGAAGCGCATTTTGGATTTGCTGAACACTTCAATGCGCCACTCATTGGCCTAGGCACTTTTGGTGCCATCAGCTGGAACACTGATATGGTAAGCACTTAAATCCATCATAATCTGAATATATATTATGACTGATTTTCTGGCCCTTAGGTTGGTTCGCCATCGCCCGCCTCTTACGTGCCACATGCGCTGCTCAAGTTCTCCGATCACATGTCGTTTGTCGAGAGAGTCATCAATTTGGCCTTCCTTAGCTACGAGTATCTGTTCATGAAGTTCTACTATTTGCCACAGCAGGAGCAAATCTTCAACAAGTACTTCCCCAATAACAAGCAGAATTTCTACGAGACGCGCAGTAATGCGGCTTTGGTGCTACTCAATCAGCATGTTTCGCTGAGCTTCCCCCGACCATATTCACCCAATATGATCGAAGTGGGCGGCATGCACATTCAACGCCAGCGTCAAGCACTGCCGAAGGACATCGAGGAGTTCATCAATGGAGCTAAGCATGGTGTCATCTACTTCTCCATGGGCTCCAACTTGAAGAGCAAAAATCTGCCACAAGAAAAGCGTCAAGCTTTAATCGACACCTTCAGCAAGTTGAAGCAGCGCGTGCTGTGGAAATTTGAGGAGCCAAATCTGCCCGGCAAACCAGACAATGTCTTCATCTCCGACTGGTTTCCACAGGACGATATATTGGCGCATAAGAATGTCAAACTATTCATCACCCACGGCGGCCTGCTGAGCACCACCGAATCCATTTACCACGGCAAACCCTTTGTGGGCATTCCTATCTTTGGTGATCAGTTCCTCAATATGGCGCGTGCCGAACAAAATGGCTACGGCAAGACGGTTAACTACGAGGAACTCACAACCGAAAAACTACTGACGGCCATTAACAAACTGCTGCAAGAGCCACAGGCCATTGAACTTGTCAAAGCCATGTCGGCGCGCTACAGAGATCAGCCACAATTGCCGCTGGAACGTGCCGTCTATTGGGTGGAGCATGTGACCCGGCATAAGGGTGCACGGTATTTGCGAAGTGCATCGCAGGACCTTGATTTTGTGCAGTACCATAACCTGGATGCCATGCTTGTGCTCTATGGCGGCATTCTATTTGTGCTCTATTGTATTTTACTGCTGATTCGTCGTGCATGGGGAGCACTGCAGAACTTATTTTTAGGTCGCCAGACATCGAAATCAAAAGTGAAACGCAGTTGAGATAAGGTCCAAGATTAAGCAGTATAAGATATTTGTGTATTTGTGTAGTCACACTTTAAGTGTTACATTGTGCTAATAAAAATTTCATCGAGAGGTCGCTTTGCTTTGCCGCAGGCGCTAAGAGTTTGTAAAATAAAATGGAAAATATTTTGTATGGCTATCGTCGATTTTAACTGCGCCCTGGCCCAGTGTTTCTCTAGAACTTTTCGCCCATTCTTTTTGCAATTTTTTTCGTTGGCTTTCTGTGTGTGTGTGTTTTTTTTTTTTTTTTTTTTTTTGCTAGTTTCGCATAGTTAACGCTTCAGTTGTAAAAATGCCCATCAGTGCGTTCAAATTTTTAGCAGCGAGCCCAGCACCATGGCCACGCCCATGTCCATATGTCCGCCCAACACTCAACGCTTTTGTTTTCTTCGTCTCGTTTTTCCTTTCTTTTTTATTCTTTTTCGCCGACAATTGTTGTTGCCATGAGCAGCAGGCGGGTAGAAATCGGTGGCCAGAGGGTCTCGTGCAAAAGCCGTATAAAAGTTTTAGCGCAACTTATTGCAACTGTTTTGGACCATGGTCGCAGTGGAAAATCAGCTTCCGTTCCGGAAATGTTGGAGGCTGTAATGGGGGTCGTATTAAAAGCGCACACCAAGAAGTGTATATACATAAACAAATGCAGCAAAAGAGGATGATGAAACTTTGAAAAAAACGTGGCATAAGAAGAAAACAAGTAGCAAAGCGACTGTCGAAAGGACTTAACTGTGAGATACTTAGATTCCATATTTCGAGAAATCAATATTCAATTTCGCGATATATTGCTGTTAACATCTACAGAAGGTATAAATTTTGTATTAAGAGGACTCTTAAGAGATAACAGAGGCTAAATAAAGCAGCTGTTAAGTTTAACATTGTAGAAATAAACTAGTTAAAATCTTAAACTACTTAAAAGCATTTCCTAAGTAGTCCGACAACGATGTATTTATATACATATGTATATAGATAAGATTTAACGCCAATGTTATTTATTGATAAAAAATACTCAATGCGCTATTATATTTTTCTGTAATAAGCATTGGCAACAAATTGTTGTTTCTCCTTACGCGAACATATTTGAAGCATTGCATGCACAAACAGCTCCAGTTTGTTCAAAAACAAAGACTGCAAACGAAAGGAAACGAGATGCCGACAGATTTGTCTGCACATAAAATATTTGTTGCGTCATATTGCAGGACTTGTGGGTCCATCGTGTTAAAAAGATTTCGCATGACAAGTTCGCAGTGACAATCAATTTAGGATTTCGTAAATTGGCACTTTATTTCAACTATAACATTATTTCGTAAATTTAAGCACTTTTCTTGATATTCATGAACAATGACAATAATATAATTATTTATGTTTTATATTACTGTTTGTTTAAAGTTAGGACAATAAGTTAACGCTTAGACGGCTTCCCCTTTGCGTCACCCATGGGATAGTGGTAATTCACGACTATCAAAATAAATAGAATAGCGTAGTTCATTTTAGCAAGGAATACAATCCCTATATTGGAATTTGAATTTGAATTTGTTAAGTGTCGCGACAACTGTTATTTTATACTTATAATGAATTTCACGGTAAAAATCAAGATTTTAAGCTTTATTTTACATGCAATAGTGAATGGCGTATAGAAAATCATATGATTGCATAATTTGTAGTTCAATATGGTAAAAAAAAATTAAAATTTTCTGGAAAAATAACAAAATAAATAAATAATAATAATAAAAAGGCACATTTGCCATTTAAAACTATATTAGTATTTATTGAAAAACCACATTTTTCAGGAATGAATTTTCATCTTTGAATATTAACACGACAGAGTTAATGTTAATTTACATTTATTTGATTATTTTAACCGACAGTGCTACTGAAAAGTAAATCATTTAAACAGCGCTGGTGATCGCCAAACCTCTTTCCATGTGCGTGGTAGAAAAACTATTGCCCATAAATTGATAATTTTAGTAAGCTCAATATACCTGCTCCAAAACACTTCTTATATACTATTATATTGTGCATTAAATCATATTGATTATCTATGGCTGTAATTGCTGTAAGTGCAGCACTAATTTTGATTGTTTAATGGAATAAATCCGAATTTCAAGCTGCATTTCAAAAGTAATTCTTATATATTTGGCAGCAAATCTGTTTCATAGTCTTTATGTAATTCACGTCATATTATACATTTTTATTATTATTTAAGTTTTAATACTCGATCAGAAATATATTTTAAAGTCCTAGCAGATCTAAGATTGAACGATGAAATCTTAATTATACTTCAAAACAATTTCCTTGTCTTTATAAAAAGAACATGAAAAATTCATTTTAATATTGTCAGCCAATGGTCATTGACAGCACTTCAAAATAACTTAAGTATTGTACAATCTAACCGCATAAATCCTAGAACGCAACCATCGTTTTAGCCGTTTGGCTAAAAATGATTTAGGAAGACAATCAGTTTGGAATTTCTTAATCATTTGATCACTAAATTTTGATTTTTGCATTAAAAACTAAATATAATAATATGTTTTGTTAGTATTATAATTTTGTATAAGTAGTTTACTATTGAAAAGAGTTACAACTAGTGTCGGCTTTATTATTTTGCTAACTCTAACACGCTTTATCGGATACTGAGTCACTCATCAATAAGCGCTGGAGCACGCCCAAGGTCAGGCATGAAGTGTGGTAATTCACCGCCCAGTACGAAGAGTATTATCCATACGAAATTCATTTTATTAACAAAGAAATACTTAATATATTTCTAATCACACTTCTTATATACTATTCCAAGGCTCATTAATTTAAATTGATTCTATATGCATCACTTATTCTGTGTGAATCAGGATTTCAAGCTGTATTTTGTACCTATAAAAGATAATTTAAATGTATTTTTTATTTCACGCTCTGAAAAAATTCATACTTTGAAGGTTAGCACAAACACGTGTTCAAGTAGTATATTGATCTTTGAATCTTATAACCTCCCAACTATAAATATATAATCTTCCACCACTTACCTCAAAAACAATTGAATTCGATGGCTTTTAATATTTATGAAAAACTGCGATACATTTGCTGCGCTCCTCTAGGTGAAGTGACTAAAAATATTACACATTCATGTTTCCTGCAGTTAAAGCTTTTGATTTAAAATTGCATGGTAACAGAAACCAGTAACCATCACCCAGCAACCAAAAACATCATCAACATCAACCAAAAGCATATTTAACTCATGAATTTTTGATTAAGCATTTGACTATGCGGCCAAACATAAGCGTTCGAATGCAGCGGAAATGGTAATATTACACATACGCAACGTATGCATCTGATTGGACAGTGGTTAATGGATATTTTTCGAATATTCTTGTGTTATCCACACTATAATGAGCTGCATACAAATAAATGATAAATGTGGACAATAAATGCCTGTCAGCCAACAAACGATCAATATTGTGTTACGTGCAGCTCCTGAAACTGTTTTACTACCGCAATTCACGGCCAATCACAACGTTTTATTATGGAAATAAAGTGTATTTTTGTATGAATTTTGGGATTGGTTATCATCAAACTTCAATTTATTGTACAGTATCAGACGATCACCTAAGTTCTAAAGCTTTGCGAAGGTTTTTCCTGCATTGGGGAACAGTTGCAGCACAGATTATTGTATGTCATCATCATACAACTGAAGTATATTCACAATAGCTACATTATGTAAGTTTTATCCTTATCGCATCTAGGACGTTTAACAAAGCCACACCCAAAACCAGTCAAAACCAATTTTAATCATATTGTTGATAGTTGAAATTTTTATTACATTTCGTTAGTTATTTATTGCATAATATTAGATATTTGGTCACTCCTCGAGATTTCCTGGTGCACCCCAAAGTCTTTTGGTTCTCATAGCAAAATTCATAATTGTGAACAGTGTTACAATCCAGATGTTATTCATTTTAGCGATAACGAAATATCCTCAGCACGCTTCTTTTATACTATTCTGATGCCCATGAAATTATATTAACTATATATGGTGGAAATTGTTATGCCACACTTACATGTATTCCATGGCATAATCATGATGTCAAGGTGCATTCGAAATGCTTGACAAAAGTTTTTTAAATTTACTTTTGAATGAGATTTTTTAAATTCACGCCATTTAGATATCCATATATTTTAAAGCCATACTCCTTATATATAATTCATAGAAACGATTCATAGAATTGGTTATATAAGATTAATATAAATGATTTTTATTGTAAAAATTAAGATTGAAAGCTGAATTGTTGGTAAAATGTTTCTAAACAACTTTTACTTTTAAGAATCTATTTCGAAATCGTTTTTAATATGTAATATTAATTTTTTTTAATATAACTATTCCACATCACAGCCTACATATCATTCATACTCAGACAGTTTCAGACAGCAATTAACAAGAGAGGCATTAGACAATTTTCTAGACGTGCATGCGATAAAAATTGCCGAGATAATAGCATCCATCATAACAACACATGCCAGACGAATGTCTGAGTTCAGCTGTAACTATATTAACGTTTACAACTCAAATCTATTATCACGAATTAAAGCTTCCACCTTATCTATTCACTTTTAAGGGATTTTCAAATGCTTTATATTTTCACTCAGTTAATCTTAATAACCTCACTAAAGCCAAAGTTTCATTCTAATTGCGTATAAAAAATCGGTTTGTGGAAAATATTTGTAAACTAGTCTTTACACTAATTATGGAAAGTATTCAACTTATTTATTATTGATTCTTCAACTTTCTGTCGTTGTTCAATTTTGGACGTTTGCCAATGCCCAAAAGTTTGCACAAGATCAATTTAGATGCTATAAGAATCATTATAGCAATACCAAGGAACAATCCCAGCACATCAAGACTATGATATTCAACAAAGCTGAGGTCTTGTGCTGCACTCCGCATGTGAGGGGCTCCCTTATGACGCAGTACGTACTCTGTCCACCAGATAGCCGTTTCCTGTGGACTCATCGGCTGGTCCCGATAGCGATTTGACATTTGTTGAGCTATGGTTGCAAAACTGGACTCTGAAAGTAGTCGGTGAATTGCATTTTCCAGCTCTTCTGATGTCATTTTTGTGTGATCGAGACCCAGTCCGAAACCAGTACGTATTGCACGCTCTACATTCAGAAACTGATCGTAAAAGAATGGCAACCCAAGCACAGGCTTGCCGTGATGAATGCTCTCGATTGTGCTCAACAGTCCGCCATGGGTGATGAAAAGCTTCACTTTGGGATGTGCTAGAATATCGGGTTGTGGAAACCATTTGCTCAGGAATACATTTGAAGGTTTTCCCGGCAACTGATCATTCTCAAATTTCCAGAGTACGCGTTGCGGAAGCTTCGCAAAGGTTTTCAAAAGCATCTGTATTTGTTCTGCAGGCAAATCTTTGCTTTTGACATTCGAGCCCAATGAGAAGTAGATAACACCAGCCGAGCCGGCACCTTCAATAAAGTCCTCAATGTCCTTTGGCAATGGGGCGGGCTTATGAGATATATGCAGTCCTCCCACCTCGATCATATTTGGCACATATGGACGAGGATAGCTCAGCGAAAAGTGCTGATTGAGCAGCACCAATGAGAAGTTTTTGCTCAACTCAACCAACGGCACTTTTTGAGCGAGGTGTGGAAAAAATTCTTCATACAGCTTGATCTGAACTGGGTGATACTTCAACTTCCAATTGGCCCAGGCTATGGTTGTCTCAATGAAATTATAAACCCGCTCCCAGTACGTCATTCGATCAGTTAGGCCAGCGGTTACTAAAGGTATATAAGAAAGCGGACCCACATTGCCAACGAGCTCATCAATATTCCAATCGGTGCCGAATGTGGAGAGGCCAATGATAGGCGCATTGAAATGTGCGGAGAATGCATAAAGCGCATCTGTGCGCAAAGCTTCCACTATGATCAAATCGTAGTGATTTTTGCCAGGTGTTAGCAGCTCGCGTTGTACTTCTGCATTGTTCAGCACTGCCCTGGTTACACCAGTGAAAAATTCGTTCATACAATTGTTTGTCTCCCACGAATTTTGTGGTTCAGCCAACCCATTTATCAGTTCTGAAAGCACAGCAATGCTGTAAACTCTGAAGCACCTTGAATTGAAATTTTTAACTCACCATCGTAGGACTGAAATACTTCCAGAACAGGAATATCGCGAAAGTTATTCACTGGTTTTTTCTGCGGAAATGCATTCACTGACGTAACATCGTGACCTCGTGCAGCAAGTGTTTTTAAATATGGCAACACATTGATGTACTGGGAAGGACCCGGAAATGGAAATATCGCTAGGATGCGAGCTCCTTCCAACAGACTTGGTAAGGCGACTATTATTGGAATAAGGTTCCATAGTCGTAATGCGAACATTTTGTTTGTAGGGCGATGTAATGAGCACTGATTCCAATGCTCGACTGAATTCTAAAAACACAGACAACTCAGATGAGCCCCCAGTTGAAATTGTGCCTAGACGTCAGATGTGCACGCGATAACAATTGTCTCCAGCAACGATTATAGTCATTTGTGAAATTCATATCAGCATGCCAGCACAGCTGGGAGCGTCGCTTCAATCAGAATCTTTTAGTCGACTATTTATATTCATACAGTGTTTATTGGTCATACGAACATCTATCTAGACGACACGAAAATAAGCTTGTCTTGATAGGCGAATGACTTATTTACCACACTGGACCACATCACACATTTGTGCAATTAAACAATTTTGTTTGAACTTTCAGTTAATTGTGTTATAATAATAAAATTGCAAAATAATAGATTAATGAAAAACGATTATACGAGTATGTGCATGGCTAAATCGCCAACAGTCATGTAAATATATTCAAATTTGAATTTCTGAAACATGCACTTTATCTATGTTCCACTGCTTCTTTATATTATCTGCGGTTTTAGAATGCCTGCACTGAATGTATCGCAGTGCTTCCGAAACCAATGATAATGTGAACAGAATGATTAATCCAGGCAAAGTCCTGAAGCGTCCTCAAGCACCTTTGTGGTGAGCATGTTGAGAAATTCCGTTGTTATCGTGAACATTGTCCATTGATTGGCCGGTTGGAAAAAATGTATTGATTACCGTCACATTGTGATCTCGTCGCCAGTTCTCTCATAACACACAACATAAGCATGCCTGAGTACAGCTCTAACTATATAGTATCACCTTATCACCTTATCTATTATCTTTTAAGAGATTTTCAAATGCTTTATTTCGTCTTTCACTTAATCTTAATGGCCTAATTAAAGCCAAAGTTTGGCTACGTAATCATTAAATTTTTTGAACTAGACGTTACACTAATTATGTAATATATTCAATTTATTTATTATTGATTGATCATTGATTCTTCAACTTTCTGTCGTTGTTCAATTTTGGACGTTCGCCAATGCCCAAAAGTTTGCACAAGATCAATTTAGATGCTATAAGAATCATTATAGCAATACCAAGGAACAATCCCAGCACATCAAGACTATGATATTCAACAAAGCTGAGGTCTTGTGCTGCACTCCGCATGTGAGGGGCTCCCTTATGACGCAGTACGTACTCTGTCCACCAGATAGCCGTTTCCAATGGACTCATCGGCTGGTCCCGATAGTGCTTTGACATCTGCTGAGCAATGGTTGCAAAACTGGACTCTGTGAGAAGTCGGTGAATTGCGTTTTCCAGCTGTTCGGATGTCATTTTTGTGCGATCGAGACCCAGTCCGAATCCAGCTCGTACCGCACGCTCCACGTTAAGAAACTGATCGTAAATGAATGGCAACCCAAGCACAGGCTTGCCATGATGAAGGCTCTCGATTGTGCTCAACAGTCCGCCATGGGTGATGAAAAGCTTCACTTTGGGATGTGCTAAAATATCGGGTTGTGGAAACCATTTGCTCACGAATACATTAGGAGGCTTTCCCGGCAACTGATCATTCTCAAATTTCCAGAGTACGCGTTGCGGAAGCTTCGCAAAGATTTTGAGAAGCATCTGTATTTGTTCTGCAGGTAATAATCTGCTCTTGACATTCGAGCCCAATGAGAAGTAGATAACACCAGCCGAGCCGGCACCTTCGATAAAGTCCTCAATGTCCTTTGGCAATGGGGCGGGCTTATGAGATATATGCAGTCCTCCCACCTCGATCATATTTGGCACATATGGACGAGGATAGCTCAGCGAAAAGTGCTGATTGAGCAGCACCAATGAGAAGTTTTTGCTCAACTCAACCAACGGCACTTTTTGAGCGAGGTGTGGAAAAAATTCTTCATACAGCTTGATCTGAACTGGGTGATACTTCAACTTCCAATTGGCCCAGGCTATGGTTGTCTCAATAAAATTATAAACTCGCTCCCAGTACGTCATTCGATCAGTTAGATCAGCGGTTACTATGGGTATATAAGAAAGCGGACCCACATTGCCAACGAGCTCATCAATATTCCAATCGGTGCCGAATGTGGAGAGGCCAATGATAGGCGCATTGAAATGTGCGGAGAATGCATAAAGCGCATCTGTGCGCAAAGCCTCCACTATGATCAAATCGTAGTGACTTTTGCCAGGTGTTAGCAGCTCACGTTGTACTTCTGTGTTGTTGAGAACTGCCCTGGTAACGCTAGTAAAAAATTTGTTCACACAATTATTTGTCTTCCACGAATATTCTGGTTCTGTCAACCCTTTCATCCAATCTGAAAGCACAGCAAATGCTGTAAACTTTGAAGTACCTTGAATTAAAATTATTTACTCACCATCATAGTACTCAAATACCTCCAGAACAGGAATATCGCGAAAGTTATTCACTGGCTTTTTCTGCGGAAATGCATTCACTGACGTAACTTCGTGACCACGGGCAGCAAGTGTTTTTAAATATGGCAACGCATTGATGTACTGGGAAGGACCCGGAAATGGAAATATCGCTAGGATGCGAGCTCCTTCCAACAGACTTGGCCAGGCGATTAATATTGGAATAAGGCAGCCCAGTCGTAATGCGAACATTTTTTTGTAGGGCGATGTAATGAGCACTGATTCCAATGCTCGACTGAATTCTAAAAGCACAGCTAACTCAGAGGAGCCCCCATTTCGAATAGACCCTTGACGTAGACGGTTCCTCAGATGCGCAAGCGATAACAATTGTCTCCAGCAACGATTATAGTATTATGTGAAATTCATACCAGCATGACAACACAGCTGGGATCGTAGCTTTAATCAGAATCTTCTACTCGATTCTCTATATTCATATAGTATTTATTGTATTATATTTATTTGATATTAGTGTCTAGACGACACGAAAATAAGCTTGTCTTGATAGGCGAATGACTTATTTAATTCAACTTCTGCTATCAAGTACTGGACTACATCACATATTTGGGCAATTAAACATTTTGTTTAAACTTTGATTTAATAGTGTTATAATAATAAAATTGCAAAATAATAAATTAAAGAAAAAACATTATACTTGCTAATAGCTTTTGAGTTTAAGTGTGAGTATTAGTGTATTACAAACTTGGTTAAGTCGCCAACAAATATAAAATACTTCATCTATTAGTCATGTAATGATATTAAAATAATAATTTGTGAATAATGTACTTTATCGATGTTCTACTGCTTCTTTATTTTATCTGCGGTTTTAGAATGCCTGCATAGAATGTATCGCAGTGCTTTCAAAACCAATGATAATGTGAACAGAATTATCAAGCCTAGCAACGATGCAATGCCACAAATGATGCCCCAAGTGTCCACACCGTGTAGCTGCAGAAAATGCAAGTCTCGTGACGCCGATCTAAGGTGCTTGGCACCCTTATGCCGTATCACATACTCTGTCCACCAGACGGCGCGGTCGAGTGGCGTGTCTTTTTGATCTTTGTAGAGTGTCGCCTTGAGTTGCACAGCCTGTGCATAGCTCGGGTTGTTGAGCAGCTCCACAATTGTGTTATGCAAATCGGTGCCATTTAAATTCATCAAATCTAAACCGAGCCCGTAGCCAGCTTGCTTTGCACGTTCGACATTCAAATGCTGATCGTAGAACACGGGCAAACCCAACACTGGCTTGCCAAAGTAAATGCTTTCGATGGTGCTCAAGAGGCCGCCGTGTGTGATGAATAGCTTGACATTTGGATGTGCCAGAATATCGGGCTGGGGAAACCATTTGCTAATCAAGACATTCTCCGGCCGATTCTCGAGCTGCTCCAGCTCAAACTTCCACAGCACGCGCTGTTTTAGAGCGGCAAACGTTTGGAGCAGTGTATTTCGTGTTGCGACTGGCAAGTCCGAGCTCTTAATGTTCGATCCCATGGAAAAGTAGATGACGCCATGCTTGGCGCTCTCCACGAACTTGGCGATCTCCTCGGGCAGCGGCTTTGCTACTCTCGGCTGCTTCAAGTGCAGTCCTCCCACCTCGATCATGTTGGGCAGATACGGACGCGGATAGCTGAGCGAAAAGTGCTGGCCGAGCAGCATCAATGAGAAGTTGTCCAGCACTTGGTCCAAAGTTTTGCTGGCCTGCGGAAAGTATTGCTTGTAGAGTTTTTGCTGGCTGGGCAGATGTATCAATCGTTTGTGTATCCAGGCGACGCTCGCCTCCCAAATATTCCACAAACGCTGTTCGTAGTTCATGTGCTCGGTGCGCGAGGACAGCAGCATGGGATTGTAGGACAATGGTGATAGGTTACCCATTAGCTCATCGATATGCTGATCTGTGCCATAGGAGGAAATGCCAATGGTTAGTGCATTAAAGTGCTGGGCCAAGCCAAAGAGCGCATCGGTCTGCACGGTTTCCAGGATAACCAAGTCGAAGTTTTCCTTGCTCTCCAGCAGCTGCTTGACGCCAGCGTCCTCAAGCACATTTGCAGTGAGCATGTTGAGGAATTCCGTGGTCATCGTGAGCATTGTCCACTGGTTGGCCGGTTGGAAAAAATCGCCGCTGCCAAAAGCTGTTGAAATTGTTGAGCTTGTATCTTATCGTACATTCTGCATAAAGGCAAAACCCACTTACATTCCATTATCTTATGAATTTGGGTGGCACCAATTACCCGAAAATTGGGATCCACTTCATTGCTGCCAAATGTATTGATTACCGTCACATTGTGATCTCGTCGCGCCAATTCTTTGAGATACTGTTCGGCAAATATATACTGCGATTTGCCAGGGAATGGAAACACCGCCAATATCTTTGCACTTTGCACCCCGACTCCAATATCAGCCAGCAGCTGGCAATAGAGCAGCGCCCACAGCAACCAGCGGCAACGACAACAACAACGACGTAGGAGGTCCATTTTGGAGTCAACCACCGAATTGCTTCGGGTTTCGACGACAACTAACAACTCAACATTGAACATACAACAAATAAGTCATGAAATTGACTTAATTATCGCTAGAAAACACTCTTTATTGTCTAACAGCAGAAGGTCGTGAGAGAAATTCGCAAAAACGATTCATGCTTATCTTAATTAAATGTTGTTCGTTTTTTTTTTTAATTTTCTCATTTTTATTGTTTTCTTTATAGAACCGTTTAAGTACGAGTATTTTTGCGTTTTCATTGCGGGCGCGTCTGACAACAATTTGATTTGTTTACCAATTCTAATATGTTGTTATGCAAGCACGCTCTCAATTGGGCTCTCTCGGTTTATTGCTCTACAACTGTCATTCTCTCTTTGCTTGTCTGTCTCTCAATCTTGTTCTCTTCCCCTCTCTCTCTCTCGCTGCATGCCTAACATACCAGGTTGTTGATAAGCTAATCTCAAAGACACAATGGGCATAGCTTGTTTGCCCGCAGTATTAAATTGAGCGTAAAAAGCTTCAGTTTATGAACACGAATTTTACACTCTCTGGAACTCACGCTCTCTTAGTTCGGAATGCACTATGCTACAAATTATTCAGAAAGATAAATAGAAAGTACATAATATATATTATTATTTATTATTATACAGTTTTTTATATTCTAGATTAATATTTAAAATACATTGAGCTTGTGAATTAGATTGAAAATAAAATTAATTTTTTCAAATTTCGGTTAGCTAATTTTTCACATAAATTCATAAACTTTTCCCTAATCATTTCCTATACTAAACATATTGATAAACTGTGCGCAGCAGTCAAAACATTCGATAAGTCTTTTTTTTTTTTGGTTGAACAAAAACAATTGAAAACAATGAGCATGATAAAATTAGCACTCAACTTTTTTTGTACTGCGTACATTTTTGTACAAAAATTAATAGGCAATTATCATGCAGACGATAAGATAATTGTAGCACATTTTAAATGGTAACAGTTTCTTTATTCTCAATTTCCATATGATGGCGTCCAAACCGAAATGTAAAGCAGTACCAATTTTTCACGACACTGCACCAATTTGTGAATCACGTAAATTACGAAGACGAAAATAATGCCGAGTCGCCCGGCGATCATTAGCAAATTGTCCAAGCCATAGTAATCCAATGGCTTTATATTAGAGGGAGAAACTCGCATATAGGGCGCACCCTTATAGCGTATAATGTACTCTGTCCAATAAACGGCCGCGTCTAGTGGATGCATTGGCTGATCGCGAAAGCGTTGCGACAATGCCTGAGCATTGTGACTGTATTTTGGCTGATCCAGCAGTTCTCTTATAGCCGCCTCAAAATTTCTGCGTGTTAGCTTCGAAATGTCCAAAACAACCGCTGCACCAGCATTTCGCATATTCTCCGCATTTCGGATTTGATCGAAGAACAGAGGCATGCTCAGGACGGGCTTGCCATAGTAAGCGGCCTCCAGGATGCCCAACATGCCGCCGTGGCTGATGAACAGTCGCACATTTGGATGCGCCAATATGGCTTGTTGTGGCAGCCACTCGTCCATGAAGATGTTGGCCCTCGCCTTTGGTCGCTTGTTGCCCTCGAATTTCCAAAGAATGCGCTGTGGCAATGTCTCAAAGGTATCCAATATCATGGACAATCTATCCGCTGATAGATCGCTGCTGCGTAATTCCATGCCCAGTATCATTAGGATGACACCGTGTGGAGACTCATCGATAAACCGTGCGAGATCAGGAGGCAGTTGTGGCGGCTGCTTGGGCACATGCATTCCCCCAACTTCAATCACACTGGGCACATTGGGACGGGCATCGAATAAGCTGAAATGCTGATTCAGCAATATCAGCGAAAAGTTGTGGCGTATCTCGGCAAAACTCTGGCTAAGATGGCCAAAGAAACGTTCGTGGACAGCACGGATTTCTGGCAGAAAGATGAGTTTGTGCATCATCCATTCCTCAGCTATGCGCACCCAATTGTGCAACCGATCTAACGCATTTACGCTACGTTTAAAACCAACTGGCATTATGGGCTCAAAAGTCGATGCAGCCGAATAGCCCACCAATGAATCCAGGTTCCAATCCCCGCCACATGTGGCCAGGCCCATCAATGTGGCATTGAAATGTGCCGCCAAGCCGAAGAGTGCGTCTGTGTGCGTTGGTTCCATCACAACCAGATCGTAGCTTATGTTGGAGCGCATCAGTTTCTGCACCTCGGCATTGACTAACACATTCAGGTTGACTTTCACCATAAAGTTGCGTACGGAGAGCACTTCATCCCATTTAGTTATGCCCCAGTTATCATCGTAAGTCAAATCTATTTGAGGAATGAATACGATGGTAAAAACTAAACACTCATTTGATTGCTTCTTATCGCGAACAATACCACAAACATATTACGCGACACGATTAATTTGGTATCAATAAATCATTGGAACTTCTTACCCATTGCTGAATTGTACTGATCATTCACGTATATTGCGTCCATTTGGCCCACGATTTTACAATTGGCAAACGCGTGAATTAGCGTCAACTGATGACCACGATCTAGCAGTGCTTGCATATAGGGCGTCAATAGACTGCACTGGGAATTCATGTCGAAGGGGAACACAAACAGCATCCTCGCTGCCCAAATGTGCCCCAGGGGCAGCAGCAAGAGCGCTGAGGCAAGGCCAACAACGCCGAGCGGCTGGCGTTGCGGGAGCATTGTGAACACAAATCGCACTCAGCGAAACAGCTGCAATGCGAAGCACATGTGGAATTCGACTGACTCGTATCAAGTGTTGGCACTCAAATCGCGCTCACCAACTGCTAATGGCATTGGCATTGAGGTATGATAAGATAAGCGCACTGCGCTCTTCAAAACCAATCGGAATTGTATCGAAATTTTCAATAATTAACCTGACCATGGCTCAGTACACGAATGCGCTGAGCAATGTGCGGACGTTGTGCAAGATGGTAGGGCGCATGGCCAGTGCTCTGCTGGTCCTTGGACTCGGCCTCTCATTCACGCATGCCGCCCACATATTGGCGGTGTTCTCGTACAGTTTCCCAGCCCCTTTTCTCCTGGTGGCGCCCTACATGAAGGCCCTCGTGGAGAAGGGCCATCAGGTAACCATAGTCTCATCAATTAATCACTTGGCGGATATTAAGGGTGCGCGACACATTCGCATTCAATTGCTGGATCAGCTAATGCACGGTGAGTAAATAACGCATTTATTCAGTTCTCACACAAGTTGAAATTTAATTTTTATTTCAGATCTGTTGGACCATGATTTTAAATCGAATTATCCTCTAACGAGGTGGCAACATGCAACACTTGTTTCACAATTTTTCCGCAACTCATCGTATTACATTCTAAGTGATCCCCAGGTTCAGGGATTGCTGCGTGATCCCAACGAGCATTTCGATATGATCGTTCTGCAGGCCTCCCACACAGACGCGCTTTACGGGTTCGCCCAACACTTTAAGGCCTCTTTGGTGGGAATTTCGGCATATGGCACAGCTTGGAACATCGACTATTTGGCCGGCAATAAGGCACCCAGTATCTACGAGCCCATGCAGCCCGAGGGTTATTCAAATGGCATTAGTCTGGTGGATAGATTCACGAATTGGGTGTACATCACTGAGGAGTGGCTAATGGATCGCATGGTGTTTCTGCCTAATCAGTTGAATTTGTACAAGCACTACTTCAATCGTTCAGCTGAAAGCCTTTACGAAATTCGACGTAATTTCTCGCTAATGCTGATTAATCATCACTTTAGTCTGGGGCGTGCCAGATCCAATGTGCCGAATGTCATTGAAATTGCGGGTCTGCATATGAGTGAGAACGTTCAGGATCTCGAGCCCGAGCTGCAACGCTTCATGGATGAGGCGGTGGACGGTGTGATTTACTTTTCCATGGGCCTAGAAATCATTGACAAATGGCTGCCGGAGTCAGTGCTGGATGCACTGCAGAAAGCCTTCGAAGAATTACCGTGGCGCGTTATCTGGAAATCAGAGCTGAAAACCCTTTCAAATAAGTCGGATAAAATATATGTAAGTCCCATGTTGGCTCAACCCAAGCTGCTAACGCATCCCAATCTAAAATTGTTCATCACCCACGGCGGAATTTTAAGCATTATTGAAGCCGCGTTCAATGGGGTGCCAATGATTTGTATGCCAATGTATTATGATCAATTTGGCAATGCGGAGCGAATGAAACAAGCAGGTGTAGCCCAGGTTCTGCACTTGACCACAATGACGGCGGAGTCAACGATGCGGACAATCAAAGAGGTAATCGAGAATCGCAGCTATGCTGAGAACGCCAAACAGATGGCCATGCGACTTCGTGATCAACCCATGAGACCACTCGAAACTGCCGTCTGGTGGACAGAGTATGTGATACGACACAAAGGAGCCCCACATATGCGTCTCTCCGAGCAGGACATGTCCTTTATGCAGTACTACAGTTTGGATATTGTGTCTATGCTTTTTGGCCGCATTGGATTGGCCATTCTTATCGTAGCCTGCGTCAGTATAAAATTGTTGAGACTATTGCAGAAACCCTTTCTAATACGACTCTATTATTTTTTCTAACAACAACTACAAGTTTGGTAAT
The DNA here is from genome assembly GCA_035047445.1 of Drosophila siamana. Lineage (NCBI taxonomy): Eukaryota > Metazoa > Arthropoda > Insecta > Diptera > Drosophilidae > Drosophila > Drosophila siamana. The sequence goes on along the minus strand of JAWNPP010000004.1, from coordinate 7,236,423 downwards.
CAATAATGCTGTAAAATGACTAAGAAGACGAAATTGATTGATAAGGCAAACCCACAAAGAGAAGCAAAGAGTAAATAAGAGAATTCACATTTGCTCTTCACTGATAAGTGTTCAACCAAAAGATAGCTTACAATTCAGAATTATAGTCAAGCACAGAGAGCAAATATAGAAATGATAATTTTGAGGTTGGAATTGTTGCATTGTTAAAATACTTTAGATTTATATACTTACGTTATTTATTTTATAGACGGTGACTACATTGAAAGCATAATATAAAATATAAATATATACAATTAAGTTTAGTCGCAATACAAAATAATATAAAATTCAAATTAAATGGCCTATTTCGGATATTATTTTATTTATTTATGCTTTACGTTCTTCAATAACTTCTCCTTGATATCGGTCATACAAAATTTACAATTTAATTATCAAATCGAAGCTCATTTTACTGACTAATGAAACGAATTTAATCGGAGCGAAGTTGAAGGAACGTTATTATGAATATGATTATATAAATCCACATCATCTCAAGTTATAGCATTATTAAAATTCTTTTCAAATGGTTTTAGATAAAAACGCATTTTAAATGAATTTAAAACTGTTGGCTCTTCACAAAAAAACGACTAATAGTTTCATAATTTGTTTTCTGTTTTGCAATAATTAGTATTGGAAAAAATACTTTTCATATAGTTATTGCCTTCTCATTGACATTCTTTTATTTAAATTCTGAAAGTACATCAATAAAAATTCTATGATTGCTTCTAATTGAACCATTGAAGCCATTGCAAAATAGGAAAAAAAAGATTGGACAACCTTCTAAGTACACTTGCAAACAGCCATGTATATTCTAATTAGGAAACTTTCACTCATCGGTCGGCTATTATATGTCCGTCCATACCCTTAGCATTGCCCTTTGCCATAAGTATAACCGCACTCATTACGCATTTTACATCAATCAGCACGTGCCCAGCATTCTTTGAACTCTTTCCGAACCTTTTTTTTTTTGCTGCAAAATAAAAACAGGAAAGGAAAAATTAAAAAAGGGGGCTACATTAAAATGCGTAGCTCAAGTTGGCAACAAAAAAGTGCGCACAATTGCTCTCACAAAAGCTGAGTAAAATACCGAGTATGAAACGTGTCCGCGAAGTACGCAGACAAGGTCCTATTAAAGGTATAGAATTCCTGGACATCGGGGCATTTTATGGTTTCGTTTTCTATTTTTGTTTCTCTCCACAGTCTAGTGCATCTGTTGAAGACTTGAAGCTTCGTCAACGATAAACAAAAAATACACATAAAATAAGTAACGATATAAATTTGATATTGGTAATGAAAAAAAAAACAACTGCTGGAAGTTTCACATAATTTATCGCAAGGCTTGAGAAATCAAACAATGTTTAATTATTTGTTCAAATAAATTTCAAAACAAATGTGTCCTTTAGATCGAGCCGTCGAGCTGGACCAGCAAATGGTTACAGCGTGTTGTCATTTTGATGTTTATTGCAGATTTTTATTTGATTTTATGAAGCTACATTTGAATTTATGTGCAGGCCATAAACTGGCCGAGTGTCTAATCCGAAAATTCTTGTGAAATTACGAAGTCGCGCGTCTCTTTGGATTGTGTTGCGAGCTGAGCCAGTTTTTATTGGCCATTTGGCAGGCCAACAAACTTTTTGGTCAATGCTCAAGTGGATGGCTTTCATTGGCGCTTAACTAACTGAAATTAAGTAAACTTTCTTTTGACTTTCATAAGCCTTTTAATAAGCCATAATCCCGCAGGCCTTCTCTGGATTGTGCGCATACACAAAGGACGCACACACACACACACACACACGCATACGCACACATACGCACACACATACACACTGACATCGTAAAAACTAATTAACATTCTAGCGGGCCATGAAAAACGCATGCAATAAATATCATCAATGGTAGCAAACGAACTTTATTAAAAGTACTTTTAATCAAATTCCTTCGGGACGCTTCTGTTGCTCCAGCTTTGCACTGGGGATAACATTTGAGGCCTGATTAACTGTATAACTCACATGAAAAGCGTGTTCGCAACTGCGACGTAACTATTCCAGCTTATGATATTCAGAACGAGTCGCTGTCTTACTTAAAGGGTTTGTGATAAATTAGATATAGATATAGATATAGATATAGATATAGATATAGATATAGATATAGATATAGATATAGATATAGATATAGATATAGATATAGATATAGATATAGATATAGATATAGATATAGATATAGATATAGATATAGATATAGATATAGATATAGATATAGATATAGATATAGATATAGATATAGATATAGATATAGATATAGATATAGATATAGATATAGATATAGATATAGATATAGATATAGATATAGATATAGATATAGATATAGATATAGATATAGATATAGATATAGATATAGATATAGATATAGATATAGATATAGATATAGATATAGATATAGATATAGATATAGATATAGATATAGATATAGATATAGATATAGATATAGATATAGATATAGATATAGATATAGATATAGATATAGATATAGATATAGATATAGATATAGATATAGATATAGATATAGATATAGATATAGATATAGATATAGATATAGATATAGATATAGATATAGATATAGATATAGATATAGATATAGATATAGATATAGATATAGATATAGATATAGATATAGATATAGATATAGATATAGATATAGATATAGATATAGATATAGATATAGATATAGATATAGATATAGATATATCAAATAATAGTTTAACTTTCAACAGTATAAATAAAAGTCTTCAGTAAATACCCGCTATAAATTTTGAACTCACTGATCTGATGAGGTAATAAATATTGCTATATTTTTATAATAACGATAGACAGAATAGAGTATGTTTGCTTCGCCTTCCTGATGACCTATTTGCTGTGACTTGTTTGCTGGAAAACTTGTGCGGCAGGCTTTTAATTAGCGTCTACCGCCTAAGTCCCAGTGCGCATTACGCATACGACGCGTTGGCTGCTGCTGCTGGTGTTCGGTATTGCTTCTGACGTTGCCGGTGTTGTAGCCGTTGTCAGTGGTGCGTTTGTCGCGTTGTCAGTGCCGCTGGGCGGCTCGAGCACGATTTTAATTAATTAGACTTTTATGAGGCGTGCATGCAGCTAGGCGTCGGGTTAAAGCCCAGTTATTGTTTTTGGCTTAATAAGCGACTTTGTCGTGTCCGCGTTTTGAGCTTTTACACCAGCAATAGATGTAGTACACACACACACACACACACAGGCACACACACATAAACACGCATTGGAACACAAAAATGCACATATAAAAGTGTAGCCTCATTTTTTGGTGTTCTCGTTTGGTTTGGTAGACAGACATGTCCAAAGGGCTGTGTTCGCTGTGTGGTAATGAAAATTGTGGTCGCATTATGCTCAGCATTCGGCATAATTGCAGTCAGGATATGCGTTTATGCTCAGAGATTACTTTTTGTGGCCGGCCGTTGACCAAGCGGCAACAGCAACGGCAACGGCCATAACAACAACAATGCCAACAACATGGGGCACATAATATAATGCCAGTGAGCTGAATGTCCATAATAAAAGCCAGACGATGTCGCATTTGTATAAAGAAATAAAAATAATACCCCCATTCTTTGTGTGTGCTCCCATCGTCGTCGTCGTCGTCGTCGTCGTTGCCGTTGGAGCTCTCTGATTCTCATTTCTGTAGCTGCCCTTCATGTGGCCAGGCAAATTAATTTCCACTTCTGTTGTCTTTTCAGTTCTCTGCTTTTTTTCCCATGCTTCCTGACAAATTTGGAGTTTTCCGTTTTTAAAGAAGTCGGTCGCCACTTTGTAGTCGTCGGCTTGACTGGCTTTGTTAGCCACATTTGCTGTGGTTACACAAACAATTGCCGGCTTAGGCCACTGAGAGCTGTCTTAAAATAGTTGAGGCCAATAAACTAGCGTGGAGTATAAAATATGATGGTCATAAATTTGCAAAGAAAAGAAAATAAATGCAGAAATAAATCAGGCAAATCTAATTGCCAATTAAACAAACAATTCTTTGAAAAATATATAAAATATATAGGTATATGCATTTATCTTATGAAAATCGTATTTTTCGTTTAATAAATAACACAAATTTCGTTTGAAACTTGATGGCTTGAGAAGACATTTAATTATTAGTACTTTCTGTACGTTGCAGATTACGAAAAACGAGGCAAAGCAAAAAATCAATGGAAAACATTCTATTCAAATGCATAAAAATGCTTTTTAAATAATAATTAAAATGCATGCAAGAATTATGCGTTGAGAGCATAAAAAAACTTTCGCTCGACATAAAGAAAGGGGAATAAAAATAAAAGAAATTATTGTTATGATTATTATGCATTATGCTGGCAGCAACAAAAGAAATGAAAACGCGACCCAAGCACCGACTCAAAGCTATTGCATAGAGACAGAGTTATAAAAAAATATATACAAAAAACGCCAGTAACAACAACAAGAGCAGCAACAACGTGGCAAAGAAGTAATCCGCTTGTTAAAAATAAACGAAAATAAAACGTGGCACAACAGAGGCAAAGGAAGCGCGGGGCGGGCTGGGAGCGGTGACCTTAGGGGGCAAGTGAGGGGGGAGGAGGGGGGTGGGTTGGTGTGGTGGTGGCGCACAAAACATAATCATCATAAACCGGAAATATCCCGACGGCGAAACATCCGCACATAAATTTCTTAAATAGTCTACAATTTTTCGTTGCCGTTCGGCATTTGCCGTTTGCCACTTGCCACTTGCCACTTGCCAGTTGCCACTTGCCGTGTTCGTTTGCTTATTGTTTGTTATTGTTGCCGACATTGTTGATGTTGTTGCTGCTGTTGTTGTGTCGCGTGTAAATACATTTAAGTATCTGCTGGCCTCCCACGACGCGTCGTCCGAATACAAACTCAAACTCAAACGCAAACGCAAACGCAAAACTTGGCCAACTGCAATAAACACACAAATTAACCCCTAATACCAACAAACGGACCAACGGTCTCAGCGAGCAGCAGCAGCAGCAGCGCCCAAATGACAATGTGCCAGGACGAATGTCCTGCCTCAGCAGTTATTGTGGTTCTGGTTGCTGGAGCAACAGCAACAGCAACAGCAACAGCAGCAACAACAGCAACAACAACAACGATAACAACAACAGCAAACTCACATAAATAAAATATTACAATTTTAATTTGTCTCTAATCCTAACGGAGCAGCAACTGAGTCGAGGGCGTGGCATTCGGCTCCTGGTTCATTGGGGCGCATTTTGTGGTTTGAGTTGTCCTTTAACAAAACCACCTCCTTCCCCTCCTCGCAGAGTGCCACGGCCCCAATGGCTTTCATAAATTGCATGAATGCCCTTAGTAGCACATATACTTAGCTCTGTTTATTTGTAGAATACTCATATTATACCCAACAGTAACGCATAAATCAAACAAGATATAAATAATTTCAGCGTCCGCTGACAGCGTTTACATGTTCTCTCTCTCTCTGTCGCTCTCTCTCTCATCTGCCCCAGACAAAAGGTAAACTGAAGCAAGCGCCAAAGCAAGTCCTTAGCCAATTTAGTCTGGAATAAGGTCTGAGCTAAATTCTAAGCTGAGGCACAGAACTTTTTTAGCTACCAGTGCAAAAGTGAGTGCAATTGTTCGTTGATGTTTATTAACTTCAAAGAAATCTTTGCTTTATGTTTATCTAATTCAAATGTGTGTTTGAATATTAAGTATGAATTGAAGTAGTTTAATTAAAAATACGAATTCATCAAATGCTTATCAGCGTCCTTTCAGTTCATACTTCATTTGTTGAGCTTCGCTTTTTTTAACGACAATGAATTGAATTCACACCTCTTTGTCTAAGTTTGGCATGCAAGTGGAACGCACAGAACGAAACTGCCTTCATTTGATTTGCTTTCGTTTCACGCGGCACTTCACGCCGTATACGCAATATACGCGCAGTCACAGTCACAGTCACTTACGGTTGCCACTGCTGCACACTGTGTTGTGCAAAGACATCAGGCACGCTAAGAGACAGAGAACTCAACTCAAGCCGACTCGACTGGGCGATGGCCTGCAGCATACCAAACAACAACTGCGAACGCTGACGACAATGCCAAAAAGAACAACAGCAACAACAAGAACAACTGCTACGGCAATATCAGACAACAAAACTCAACAGCCTTTGGGCTGCGTTTGGCCATTGCCCGTTGCCCGTTGCTCGTTGCTCGTTGCCCGTTGCGATTGCGATTGCCTGGTCGCTATTGCTTTCACGTCGCTTTTATTATTTCACGCCATTTCAACAGCCGTGAGGCAACAAGATTATTTATGCGTTTCTCACAGTCGACGACCAAGTCCCAGGCACGCTTTAAAATGCCCCGGACGTGGCTCCGGACACGAACACAGACATAGGACACAGCACTGGAATCCGTATCCGTATCCGGGTGAATCGAGGGGGATGTGGAGGCCATGAGTGTGGCCAAACGCATTTTGTAGACGCGCGTGTTTGGACACAAGTTAGCGTATTGCCAGCCAGGCTGCCAACCCGCCAGCATACGCGAATATTCGTTAAGCTGAAAAGGGAAATTGGTATGCTGGCACTTTATGCTGCCTACTTCGCGGCAGTGTAACAATGAGGCAAGCATCGAATAGCATCGCTGCGCAACGCGAGGCAGTTATTGTGATTTTTGGCAATGAATACGAAATACGAACTGTTGCCACCGCCCCACTCCCCCCTCTGCTTCCGCCGCCTTACGCTGGGCATCTCGGGGAAGCTGCTGCTTTTGACAAATGGCTTCGATGATGTTTTTTATTACACAGAGCTATCTGCTGAACTGTGTGTCTATGGCTTGTGACAGCCCTGTATATAGCAGACGCATACACAAGTCCATCATATATAAGATTTATACATATATATATGTGTGTGTGTGTGTGTATATGTATTTATGTATAAATATGTAGCACGCATTGCGCATACGTAAATTTCGACTGTTCATCATTTTGCGTCTGGTCTGACCAAATATTTGGTTTTGTTGTGTTTCCTTCGTCTGTCTGTTGCTTCTTTCACTTTCTGTTTCTGTTTCTGTTTCAGTTTCTATTTGTGTTTGTTTTGTTTTGTTTTTGGTCCTGTTACTGTTGTTACTGCTTCGGTATTTTTTTTATTGTTGTCATGTTGTTGCTTTGCCCGTAATGGCAGCTCGTAAAAATGTTTCATTTATGCTAAATTCATTTTTGTGCCAGTGAAATCTGTTGCCGCGCCAAAGTAATAAAAGGATTCCCTCCATTTCATTTTGCTCATCTCCTCGCTGCTCCTCTCCTGACACTTGAACACTTGGATACTTGTTTCTATTTTTGTCTCTTTCCCATACTTCCACATTGCCTGCTCTTGTCTAGCTTCAATTTTTGCGTTTTTTGTTTCTGTGGCTTCCGCTTTCTTGGTCCCTGCTTATTTGCTAAGACTATGTTACAACAGCGGGCTACGGCTATGCGAGTAAATATAGCAAATTTATTGGGCTACAAATTATATTTGCTTTGTTCGCAGTTAATGAGTCTGTTAATGTTATGTGTTTGCATTTTGAGTGTTCATAAAATGGCGCGTGAATCGTTCTCCTTCGACCCGAGGTAACTAGACAACCGTAATAATAAGTTCGCATTGACTCTTCTGCTGCCTGATGCCTGATGCTTGATGGGTGGATGCCGCATAATTACTCAATAATGTGCTGAAAAATCGTAAAAGTGGGAATGTGCAAAGGTAACGATGGCGACTGCAAAGACGACTTGCACTCAGCCGGGCTGTTAAATGAAAATCAGGTGAGTTTAATGCGCCAACGGGTTGAGCACTAAAATCAGTCTCATCCGTAAAACAGCTACGTGGCAATACTTGTATTATTTCGTAGTATTTCCTGCATTAGATATACCCTGTAAATAGAGAATATGTCACAGAGAACTGTATAGACTAGACTTGAAAATATATGTGAATTGTAGAAAACTGTATTCCACAAATATATTTTAAAGATTGAATGCCATTCAATTGATTTACAAAGCATTTCTCCGGGGAAATTCGAAAGTTCATTTCATTATTACACGTGACACTCTCAAAGTTGTTTAGCTGCTTTGCTTATTTTACAACATTTTTATGTTTATCATCGAAATGAGTGGAAATCACAGCTGCATCAGTTAGTATTAGCTGAGTGCTACACCATCATTTTATGGCATACTTTTATGCATAGATTTTCATATTTGACAATCTCAGTTTTGCCAGAAAGCCAGAGCTTCACAATGAGCTTATGGGGAAGTACACAAATCAGAAACCCAACAAGCTGTGCAGCAATTCGCACCCGTCCCCGTCCCGTCCCCCACTCGCCAGACGTGGACTGCGTAATCTTCAGCGAAGCGTTGACTTCGCTGGTTCAGAGTGTGAGAGTATTAAAACAGTGAAGCAAGAAGGACAATTGAGCTGGAGCTGGGAGCTGAAGCTGAAGCTGTTGCTCTAAAGGTGGGAGAAGGCTGGCAGTGGGGCAGTGGGGGGCAGTGAGCTGTGGCAGACGGCATGTCATTAAATGCGAGAATCCATTAAAAGCCGAAAATCAAACCAACTTTATTGAATATCAAATTAACATGTTCATAAAAATGCGCACATTAAATTAAAAGCCAGCAGCTCAGGCGACGGCGAGAAGAGAGTGAAAAAGACTGGACAATGTCAATTTCATTGGCTGTAGCGCGCGAAGAGGAAATAATAAAAATTAACTATCAGACCCTGGGTAGCTCAGAGTTTGCTGCCAACACAAATACAACCATTTATACACAAGGTTTATGCGCGAAGTTGTATCGTGAACGAGTCACTTCACGTTCGCTAAGTAGAGTGAGTAAAGTTTTAAAACAATAAAGTATGCTGCACGTTTAATGTGCCATTAAACAAAACTGCAAAGCGATCAATCTAAAAACTAGTTTGTATAGAAATTGCACGGAATCTTTTTACCACTAAATACGTTTAATTTACCTAGTGTTTTTTTTTTTCTTCACACTTTAGCAAGCAACTATTTCCACATGCTCTTAATCTTTCTCATTTAACTCCACTCTCGGATTGAAGACACATTAGCGCAAGTTGTACGCATAAACGAAGACAGCATTCAGGTCTCTGGGGCGATTACAAGTTGCTCGTTCGGCTTGACTTTAGTGGCGTTGACATTTTATTTATTTATTTCGCTTAGGTGACAAGGACGCTAAGGACATGGCTACTTTTTCGCAGTTGCAAGGCGACAAATATCGACACTCCCAACTCGACGTTGCTACGCGTGTGTGTGTGTGTGTGTGTTTGTGTGTGTGTGCGTGTAATTAAGTGAGGCATAAATAAAATGCCTTTTTAGTATTCATCACAATTTATGCTAAGCTCTCAAAGCGTCAAGTCATATAGTCCCGAGTCCTGGAGTCCTGGAGTCCTGGAGTCCTCAGCGTTTCTTGTTACTATTGCATAACTAAGTGCGCCTGGCGACAACAACAGCAAACGGCAACAGCAACAAGGAGGTTGGCAAAGGACCTCAGTGTTGCGCCTAGCCATCCATTTGGCCGCTGCCTCGCAGCTCATCAAATATGCAATTAAATCAGTTTCCGTTTAATTAAACCGGAAGTGCGTTGGTTTGAGCGTGCACACGGACACGCACACGGCCATATTGGCTATGGATTGGTGGCTCACACACACACACACACACACAGACACCAATACCAATACCAATACAGCTTGAGTGCGAGGAGTGCGATGCGAATTGTGGTTTTGCTGTTTAAGTGCTGCGTGGGGTGCAAAAATTTTTACATTTTTATGAGCTTCTTCACAGCGCTTTCTTCATTTGCCATGCAATATTTTTGCATTTTATTGAATCGAAAATGCCACGATTTGCTATTGTCTTGCTCACTCTCAATCTCCAACTCGGTGTGTGTGTGTGTGTGTGAATCCAATGAGCAGAAGCATTTGGTTGGTTAATGGAAACACAAATGGAATTCGGGCTAGGAGGAGAGACCAGCAATTAGCTGGCCATGGCCATTTCCATTAAGCTTAAAAGTGGTTTGCCTCCGCTTTAAGCTCAGGCATCAGCCAGCTGGCTAATTAAACCACGTGAATTGCCCGCCTAAAGTAATGCCACACTTAGCTGCAACAACAACAACGACGACAACAACAACAATAAAATTGTCGCCACTGCTGCCGGTTGTCATGCTTATTTCTTAATTATTAATTAAGAATGAAAACAAGCAAAAGTAAGTTGCATGCGCGCACTTTCGCTGCACAAAAGTCTAGCGAAATTGCCACAATTTCCAGAGACGCCCGTAAGCATGCAACGAAGTTTTACCTACGCTATCAACATTTCATGCGGGTCGCGCAACTATTGCATAAAGTATACGTCAAGGCGACACTTGAAGTGTGCCGAAATGTTTAACTAAAATTTGCCAATTATGTTATTAGAATTGTAGAAGAAAATTAAATAAAAAAATGATTAAAAAAATGCAAATACTTAATAATCAGAACTAGTCTTATATTGATATTTATAGTTCTAATTAATGTATTTATAGAGCATTATTAGCTTCGTTGAACTGCGCTTTGAATTGCCTGCTTATTGTTTGCTACTCAACTACTTGGCTGCATCGTCAAGGCATTTGTATAATAACTATGCCACTACTATATACATGCATATCTACATATACGTATATACAGATATATACAGATATATACATAGCATAGTGGTATACTGGTGTACCTAGCTATTATCCAGCATTCTCAACGACAGGCAGCGACAACAATGAAGGCGACGACACCGAAGATGATGAAGATGCTGAGGCTGACGATGATGACGATGTGGGCGATGCCTGAGATGTGCATTGTTGCGCCATAAGTTAATTTGCGTCTCAGATATGCATGTGTGTCAGACGACGTGTGCTTGTGTGTGTGGTTTTTGCATTAAAACTTGAAAATTTAAATGCCCCAAGTGATACATGCATCTTCAACTGCCTAACAAGTAGCGCGCCTGCTCGCAACAACGGCAGCTGTCTCTAGTTGTAGTAATTAGCATGAGCATAACTTTAAATACTTTTTCCACAGTCGCACACTCGCAGACAGAGACAGCAGCAGGCTGAGAGCGAGGGAGGCAGAGAGGCACACACTAGTCTGCTGTAGGTAATTGAAACAAATGCATATTTAATGGAATGCCATAACTGTTAATATGCCACATGTCAATAAAACAAAACGCAGCATGGCCTAATAATTGATTTTGCGTATTTATCACTCAAATTACTGCTAATTGTCAACTAATATGCAAAGGAATTTATCAATGCCCCCTGCAAATACATAATACACACACACACACAATCACCTATACATGATGGATGAATGGATTGACATACCAAAATTCCCCTGGATTTGAGCCAAGTTTAGATGCCATTGCACCCATTTGTGTGCGTGTGTGTGTGTGTCGGTGTATCCTGCAAAATTGGCCTGGCAATTATGCTGCGCCTTGATAACTGCGGGCAATTACAAGTAGCCGTGTGGCAGTTGCAAGTACGCTTGCCAAACAAACTGTTAAATAGAGGGCTAGCAACCATTATGGCAATGTCTACTGCGTCTATACTATATATCTATATGTTGTATAATGTGTTCCCATTAGCAAATGACGTTGAAAAGCTTCAATCATGCACAGCAGCAAATTGGTCAGCGGTCGGCGAGTTCCCGGAAACGATTTTGGCCACAATTGCGCCAATAAGCAGCTGAAATATTTGGCAAGAATGAAAAGTTTCCCAGAACATTCACTGATTGTCTGTGCTCGCCACACACACACACACACGAAGAGCGAGAAAACATTCTGCACTCATTCGGGAGGTATTTTCGCTTTCGTTTTTGTGTATTTTCTTCAATTTTAATTATAAAACTTTTCATTTCGCCACGCTGCGCCTCCGTTTGGGGCAAGAAGCAAAGGAATGGGGTCTTGCGATGGGTCTATGCTTGATTACAGGGCGTGCTTATGCGCTGATTGCTTGGCTATGAGTTCCGCTTCTCTCGCTTTTTGCTCTCTCTCTCTCTCTGCACACACACAGACAGACACACACAGATTTGTACATATGTATGTATGGAGACAGAGTAGCCTGACTTTGCCATCATTATTGAGCAATGGCTCTTTACTTTTTGTTTGATTTCGCATTTGTTTTGTATTGTGCTCGCATAGTTGTCCTTTTTGTTATTAATTTCCTTTTGGTCAAAGTTTATTTCTTTTTTTTTTGTACTTTTTTGGTTGTTTGTGGCGGACCGTTTACAACCTTTATCATTTGAGCAGAAACATTTCGGCGATGTTTTTATTACTTTATAAATACTTGTCTCGGGCCACGATTATTTGCGCAATGCCACAAGAAAATACTTTGAACAATCATCATAATGGATTTCATGACTGATTGCGCCAAAAGGGTTTATTTATTTTTATTTTTTGCTGTTGTTTGGCTACCTTTTTTACCTTTTCAGTCGCAACTTTATCGCTAGATCCTTGTTTCGGCTTTGGCTCTGGCATGACTGGCATTCCAGGCGGCTTATTGATGCTCTCTCAAGTTTAATTTGCCAAATTAATTTGACAAAAGTAATGGCTACCTTTAGTCCTGCCTCTCTCTCACTCTCTGTCGCTCTTTCTAGGCCTCTCACTCACGCTGACATTGTTGTGGATTGGCTGAAGCTGTGGGGGAAAATGTAAAGTATATGTATGAGTGAAATGTTTGAAAAATGAAGGCAACCGAAGGAAAATTTGCATATGTTATGCCAGAATATGCTGAATTTTGTAGTGCGGTTGTTCGTTTTTGTTTTTCTTTTTACAAAACCGACAGACAGACAGACAGACAGACAAAGAGACGGAAGGGAATTGACAAAGAGTTGACAGTGCCCGTTGAGAGCGAGACGGCTGCCACAGATGCACAGAGTGCCGCAAGTGCGAGCGAGACAGCAGTAACAACAGCAGCAGCAGCAGACGACGAATTACAATTATGATGACACAAATTGGTTATGTTTTGCGTATGTGTTTTTGTTCCTGGGGTTCCAATGTGTTCTTGTTCTCTCTCTCCCCATTTTTTTTGGGACATTTTTTTTTTTTGTTGGTGCTGGTTACCACGCGACAACCCACAATGTCAGGCTACCTAGAGACAGGAACAGGACATAGGACACATGGCATGTCGGGCTTGTCGTCGTCGTCATTCTTGTTGCTTTCCCATGTTATTTTATTTGCCTTGCTTCCAACAATTTTATGCAGCTCGAAACGAAGTTTTTCCTGTGTGTTTGCAATACCCTGCAATCAGGCAACGAAGCCCAGCAGAGTTTAACGAGCACCACGATGTGTAGATGGGAATTAAGGGACATTTTAGTTTCCACCAAGAATGTGTATCTTCTAAGTCAATCAGCTGCAATTTCGAGTTATGCACATTTATTTCATTTTTTTTTTTTGTTTTTCGGTCTGGCCAAAGTAAATAAAAACAAAATCGTAAAAATCATAAAGTATAATGCTAAAATATTTATGCAAAAATTGCTAGCTAACCGTCTAGCTGCTGCTGCTGCTGGCCACACACACACACACACACACAGTAAGTAAGCCTTCAAAATGTTGGCCCAAAAAGCATAAAACATCAAATTACATATCATAAAAAATCAAGTCATAAAGTTGTGTTGCCGTTACATTTGCGCAATGTATTTTCTGCTGTCTGCTGCCGTCTGCCGTCTGTGTTTGTGTCAACGGGCCTGGCTGTTAGGGTTATAGGCCAAGTCTGTGGGTCATATGCGAGATTTAGGGAAAGTAACTAGAACAAATTTGATTGTGATTGGATCACGTTGAATCGCGGGTGAGGGAAGAGGTCGGAGGTTGGCGGACCACCTGCAAGGCAACAGGATTCGGGACTTTACATTTTTCCCCAGAAATTTTAATAAGGCAACACACATACACACAGCACTATGTTTGTGTGTGTGTGTGAGTTATACGTAAACAAATAGAATGTTTATCAGTTGCTTATCTGTTTCTCGGTCGTAGCTAATAGCCAGTGGCTATGACTGGAATCCGGGAGCGCTCTGATTTCCCGCTGGGGGGCGAAAACCATTTAAACGCCAGCGCAAAAAAAAAAGTGGCATGTAAACGGTTATTATAGCCTCCCCCGCAAAGTTTGCACCTGCTGGCCGCAAAATACCAAAAGCAAGAACAACAAGAACAACAACAGCAACAGCGTGCTGAACACATAAATAATATTGTTGCTACTGTGCGAGAATTGTTTTGGCTCATGCAGCAAATGAAAATTGTTTACGCTGCCAACGCGCAGTTTTTGCCTTTGGCAAAGCACTTGAAACGCGAACGCAGAGGAGCCCACAAAAGTGGCAGAGGCAGAAGAAAAGCAGCCGAAGAAGACATTAACTTATTAAATTATTGTTTCGACCATAATTTCAACGACACTAAAATTAAAAAACCATTACCCAGCCAAGAGCATTATTATGCGAGTATTTGCTAAAAGGACCAAATGGAGCAAGACACCAAACAAGGGCAACAACAACAACAACAACAACGACAACAACAACAATGGGAACAAGGAAAAGTAGCAGCAGCAACCCCCGCCTTCCCCCTCGCGGCGTCGGCGAATGGCGGGCAAAATATATTTCCGCTTAATTTATTAACGATTTTTGTTAGCTATAAACTTTGCATGTATCTCTCTCTCTCTCTCTCTCTCTCTCTCGCTGTGTGTGTGGGCGCCACGCACACTAAGTGATTTTTATCTAAGGCACAAGAAGGTGGCTTCTCGCTCCCCGCCCCCCCTCTTCCCACTCTCCCCACTCTTTCAGTGCTGTTGCTTTTTTTACGATTTGCACATAATTATAATTGAAATTGCGACGCATTGAGGCTGCCGCCTGCCTTCAGCCGCCCTCTATTCGAGTGCCAATAAATAATAGAATCAAGTCATAAACTGATAAATGATGTGATGCCAGGACGAGCCGCGTCCTTGTTGCGTTCCTTCAGCCACCCTCGCAGTGTAATAAACAAAGTTAATCATTTAGGATAATTGAAATTTTTACGAGACACTCAATGTTATATATATATATATATGTGTATATAGTAGATATGTGTGTCTGTGTGAGTTGAGTGTGTTCTTGTTGCCTTCGTCGGCAGCATTCTTTGCGATTTCTTTCCGGCAGGTAGCTTTTGGGCCTCATTAGCGGGGTTGTTGGCCTCTAAACGTTATTTATTGATACAAACTGTTGATTGGAATTATGTAAAACATAAAAAGAAATGCCAAACAATGCCGTTGCAACAGACGGGGGCAATAAACACACGTGCCACATCAAAGTGGGCCAAGCGAATGGCCAGCATCAAATATGCCACACAGGTGGCTGCCTCAATTGCGTCGATATGCAACAAGCGATGAGCAAAATGTTAGAGCTTCAATTAATTCCAGCGAAGAGCAAGTCAGCATATTTTAGATCATTCACTTCACGTG
The DNA here is from genome assembly GCA_035047445.1 of Drosophila siamana. Classification (NCBI taxonomy): domain Eukaryota; kingdom Metazoa; phylum Arthropoda; class Insecta; order Diptera; family Drosophilidae; genus Drosophila; species Drosophila siamana. Next base: position 7,220,902 of record JAWNPP010000004.1, on the reverse strand, counting down.
GCTTTAAGTTAAAATATGTTTTGTAAACTTGATTTGCCTTGGCAGTGTATTCGACTATTCGGCTTCAAGGCGCGCCTGTTTTGTTTTATGCCACGGACATGTGGAAACATTGTAGCTGCATTTGCCATCGGGCAACACACACACACAGAGGCATAAAAATTAAATATTAAATTTAAGTGCATCATAAAGAGCAAACAATGAACCCAAACAGACCTGGCCAAAATGACAGACAGTCGGGCTCTAAGCCATTACAGCCAAAACTCTGTTTGTTCGTCCACCTGCTAAAGTGTTGATGCTTCAATTTTCATTTTCTGTTAAATTGACAAAAAAAAAGTAAGTGATAAACTCAACTGAAAAAAAAAGAGAAAAGAAAACTGCAACGCGACACAAAACAAAGAAATCTCGAACTTTGCGGGGCGATTGAGGATGTGGCAGCTACAGCTGCTGCACTGGCGACGACAGCTCGTAATGCCGCACTCGCACTTGTCAGCCTAAAAGATGACAGTGATGGGGCAATGTGTGGCCTCGTGTCGTGTGGGGAGGAGGAGGAGGAGAAGAAGGAGAAGGAGGTGGAGTGTTAACACACACACACATTGCCACCCTTAGGTATTGGTGTCGATCAAACCAATTTGAATGCCACTCTGGTGAGTGTGTGTTTGTGTGTGTGTGTGCCCAATGCAATTGAGGTCATGTCCATGCGGCATTCATTGTCGCTGGCGACGTCAGGCAAAGCATTAACTCGGCATTTGTTTCAAGCTGCTGTGGCCCAGGAGTCGCGCACAGGAAGCAGCCAAAGGCTGCCCGGGGAGGTAGGTAGGGGCAGGGGCAGGGGCAGGGGCAGGGGCAGGGGCAGTGGCAGGGGGGTGTTTTGGAAGATAACCCTGCTCGACAGATAGCGCAAAGTTGGGCCGAGAGTTGCGACATATTGAAAATCATTGGCAGCGCACTTGCACACAAACACGCTGAGAGCTGAAAGCTGAAAGCAAATGCCAAAAAGGGACAGACACACGCACAGATAAAGAGAGAGAGAGAGAGAGAGAGAGAGAGAGAGTGACAGAAGGCGAGCGAGAGAGAGAGAAGGAAAAAGACAATAGCAAAGTGAAATGTATTGAAAGACAAACGGCATTGGCATCAATTTTTATTCGCCTGCCTCTCTCTCCCTCTCTCTCTCTCTCTCTCTCTGCCTGCATATGTGTGTGTGTGTGTGTGTGTGGACATGAAGAAATTTTTATTACATTGAAAATTTGCATAAAATATTTAAGTCAAATGGTCGGTGGGTTGGCGAGTCGCTCGCTGACAAGACAAGAGCGAACAGACTGAAGGAAAATCGCTTGAATGGCTTTCTTAGACTTCGGCTGAGGCATTTCTGCACTTGGGGCCTGTCGATGTGATCGACTTGGCAGCTCCTGCTGACAGCCTAAGGCAACGGGCAACGGGCAAGTGACGTTCCACTGACATATTCTGAATGGATTTGTTGTTAAACCCAATATGCAAGAGGTAAGCACCTCTCAAGCATATGAGCAAGACTCTGTTTGTATTATGAAATAGACAGATGAGTGCGATTATATGCCCATTTATGCAAAAATCCCTATGTGGGGCAGCAGAAGTGGCATTAAATGTATTGTTATTGTCAGCAAACATTTCCAATGGCAAATCAGTCAGTTTGTGTGGCCTGTCAACAAACTAATTTAATTTAACTCTAATTAATTTGGTTGTAAGTTAGCTGTGCTTCCTAAATGACATTTGAGCTATTTGCTCATATGAATTGAATAATTAAATTGCTTTACTGAATTCCACTTTAAGTCCAACAAGCTTAAATTGACAACTACAAATGAAAGTTGCATATTCTAAAACAACAGTCGCTTCAACATGTTTTGGGCATGCGAGGAATGGCTGCTGTTGCCTTCTTTTTTTTTGGAGGGGGGGAATCTGCTTGCCGCATTAAGCAACAACTGGCGGCCTACTTTTGCGACACACAGTGAGCGAGATAAATGTATGCCCAATGCTGATGCTGATGTGCATGCAAATCTACAATTTTGGGGCGATTTTCAAGCGTTCCTTCCCCGCCGCTCTCGGTTGGACAGATGTCAAGACAGCAGACGGCATCTTGTGTACTCGTTCATGTATGTATATGAGTCTGACTTTCTCCCTCTCTCGCTCTCGCTCTCTCTCTGTCTCTCTTTCTCTCTCTCTATGTAGTTGTGGCTATAGCATATGTGGCTCGCCATTACAATGCCAGCAAACATGAGCGCATTACGGCGCACTACACAACGGCAAAGATGTGGCAAAAGACGAGCGAAAATAAATGAAAGTTTATGTTATAAAATGCCAAAGTGTGGCACACAATCTATTGGCAAAGCAAAAAAAGGCAACAGCAGCAGCCATAACAAAAGCAACAACGGCGAAACTGTTAAAAGGAGACAGAGACAGACTGGGAGACTTCGTGTTGTTGTTGTTGTTGTTGCCAGCAGGCATAAAATAGCGCATATAAGATAAAGGATATACGTATATGTGCTGGTGTGTGTGTTGTTGTTGTTGTTGTTGTGTGCTTACAGCACGAGAATGTAGCAAAAGTCAACATATGGCGTTAAAGATGCGAACGTGCAACGAATCCTTGAAGTCTCCTCAAAACATTTTCTTTATTTTTTTCACGCCCTCTCTTAGCACTTGGTCTCATTTAGCAGCTGGTCCTGCCTTTAAGCACTGCATATTGACATTAGTTTTGCAACAGGCTGCCTGCCACACATATAATTTTTGCTGCCAACTGTTACCTTATTTCTTCCCTTCTCCCACACAACACAAAAAGAAAGAGAGAGCGCACTTGAAATGAAATTGCCACAAATATTTGCATGGCATTGCAAATAGAATTGGAGTTCAGATTACAAACGAGCTGAGGTCGACTAATAAAAAATTGATTGATATGTGCAATGGTCGATATAAAGCATTTTATTGCACTACGGTAAACAGCAATATTTTATTTGCGAACGTGCTGAAATCTCTACAAACCCGCCCCAAAAAAAAAACACACACACACATGCAAAATATTCAAGGATAAGGGGCAAAAAACATCATAGATAGTGTAAGACGCCACCCGATTTTGCAACTCTCATTGCCGAACTCATAATACACTATTTACATTATTTTTCCCCCCCTTATTTGTAATGAAATGCAGAATGAAAATTAAAATGAATTGATTTAAATAAAAAAAAAATAAAATTGTAAATTTAAATGAGAAATAAAGTGTTGACAATGATTTCTCTACAGTTACAGTTGATATGCAGAAAAAATTGATGAAATTGTTATAAATTACTGATTGTCAGCGTATAAAGCGAGCACAGAGCGCAAATAAAACCCCAACTCCGAATGTCAGACATTTGAATATTATTGCAAATGTAATAAATCTGATATAAATATGGATAAAATGTTAAAACAGTCCGTTGTTTAATTTACTATCAAAGCAACAGCCAATCGACATTATTGAGTTCAATATACATATATGCTGACATTACAAAACAAAAAACCAAAAAATAAAATAAAAATTGCCAGATTTTTCTCAACGTTATTGCTATTTTGGCATTTAAATGGAATTTTAAATGCATTTCTCTGCAGCCAATGGTAAACTCTGTGTGTGTGTGTGTGCGTAGCTTGTTTGGCCAAATTCTGAGGTAAGCTATAACCTTGCCCCCTGCCTCCTGCCCCCTGCCGACTGTCGACTGGCGATTGTCGATGTAGGCGGCATTGCAGCCTGCTGTCATCTGCAATTTTATCAATAAACGTTGCTGCAAGCCAACGAACTTCAACAGGCAGCAAAGACAATCAATTGTACCGGCTGCAACTACGACCAGGTGCACTTCTGTCGGTCAGCCAGGTGAGTCTAATCAATTTGCCATTTCTAGTGTTTCACACATTCGACAGCCAGAGTAGGCAATATCAAGTATACGCCTCGTATACGCAATACCCTGCACCAGCTTTCAAAACATTCAATCGAAATAAATTATGTAGGTTAGATAAAGACTGTGGTTAGTTGCGATATCTGAATAATTATTGCCTGTAATACAAGCAGAAAAACTCTTCGACTTTCAAGATAAACTTTATCAGCGTCTGATTCAAGTGATTGCCAACCAAATTATATTCGACTAAAGGCATTAAAATAATTTTAATTGAGCCACAGCACATGCCTCTGTAAAATCCAAATGATCTCAACTATTGTGAAATTCCAAAAATACTCGAACTCTGTCGAGTATTATTTGGCCATGAAGGCGAGAGCAGAGTCAACTGTCACACACGAAAGCATGGGGAAGACAAATTAGAATTACATGACAACAATACGGCAATAAACGAATTTTCGTTATAGCCAGGCGAGTTGGTCGAGTTGGCCATGTTGGCCGAAAAAGCCCCAATCACACATTGGCCCGGCCAATGGGTTCAGGCTTCATTCATTCAGTGTTTCAAAATGGGAGGCAAACTGCGTGGAACCGCATGCAATTTTGTTTTCGGGGGCAAGCTACCAGAGTTGCTGTTGCTGTTGCTGCTGGATGTGGCAACATGCTGGGGCCAGGACCGAGCGGGCCAAGAGGTGTTGGCCACATGGGAGCCGACGCTGGCGTTGGCGTTGGCGTTGGCTATTTGTATTTTGCAACAGGACACGTTGTCATTGGGCATCTCCTCAAAGCCAGTGGACAGAGGGGAGGAGATTGGAGGTTGGATGTAGGAAATTCAGCTGTCTGCAGGCTGAAAATATTATTGAAAATTGTCTATGCTAAAAATTCATAACTGCAGCGAGCATTTGCACATTTAGGTTCGGCTCGGTTTTGTTGGTCAGGGCCAGGCAGGACATTTACTGCCATCGCCTGAAGCCTCGCACACACACACAAACACACACACACACACAGGGCAATATAAAATTATTGAATTTCTATGCTAACAACTGGGACTTGTCGGAAATTATTCAAATTTCGGCCCGATCGCATTGAACATTGCCTAGTTAATTAGCCCATTTGATTTTAGCCCAACAGCCGACTCATTGTTGCGCGCACATTGCTTAAAGTATTGACTATCATTGTAGTCACAATTGCCGTGCTTAGCCAATCTTATCAGCCGCCAAGCGACCAAGTGGCCAAGTGGCCAAACTCTCTGGCTGTCTTGCGCTTATCAATTGATGATTGCCTCAGTCTTTGTCTGCCAACAGCGAACTCAACAACATGCAATCGTGGGCCGTCTCCACCATTGAGCTGTGCGATGGCGCGACCATCGGCAGCCGTGGCGAAGCATCTCAGCGGGGTCGATTGCTGCGTCTGGCCTGGCAGGCGTTCTCCTCGAAGATCCAGCAGCTGGGCGGCTTTTTGCGCAGGGAGACTAATAAGCCGCTGCCGAAGGAATTACGGCGATCGTTGCGTTTGAACAAGTCGGCAAAGCGGAAGGGCTATCGGTATTACGAGACCGATGCAGATAAAAAGTAAGTGTTATATTTTGCGAGATAAGCCAGCTGCTGTTGTTTACCTCCGGCACGTCGAAGGTGTCTAAATAATTGATTGCCATTGCGTTGATTTCCAGACTCATCGAGGAATATTTGAATCAGCCTGTCAATATTTCGATACGCGTGGGGCCTGCCTACGAGTACAGACCATCCAACATGTAGATGAATTTACGCAATAACTGTTTATGTATATATTGTTATTATCGAATAAGTTAGCCAAATAAATCACTAGTTAATTGACTTTCAAGTTTACTTTGATGGCCTGCAAATGCACTGTGCTAAAAGCTAACACACTTGACGAAAGCTCTGCATTTAGTACTGTGCTATGCGGGACACTGTGCGCTGATCTAAAGCTTGCGCAGAGCTTAGAAAAAGAGCTTGGCAAAGCACATGCGTTCGATGGTGCAGCTCTTCGCTTAAGCAAACTAAACTTTTGTTGTGGGTTGCGCTCTTAAGCTAACAGCTGCTGCTGCTCTCTTGAGTTCGCCCACACAAGAGTTTATTGCCCCGCTCCCAACAAGTGGACGTGACAACTGCGCTACTTTGTAAGCTATATGCGTTTATGGTAACAAATGAATCAATTCAATTAAACTTGTAATCGTTTATTCATTTCTTGTAGTATGTTAAAACTGAAATGTGTTAAAATATTTATAAACTTTAATAATTACAGGGTATTATCTGGTATTGTGCAATGCTACTGGAAATTTGTTAGCCGAATCGTCAGTCAGCTTTTCCTTTCAACGGCTCCAATTTGATTTGACCCTCTCACTCTCGCGCTCTCACTCTCTCTCTCTCTATCTCTCTTTTGTTCAGTGTGTGCCTCTCTATTGAGTTGACTCTTTGCTTGTTTCCATGGCGCCACATACACATACGTCAGAGTAAAGCGTAGTCCCCTCATTTTTATGCCAGCTTAGTGTGAAAAACGTGTTCGACGCGGAAATGACATTGATAGTGAAAATTCAGTGGAGTGCACAAACTTAGTCGGCAAATGAAAAACAGAAAACCCAAAAAAATTAGTAAAAATAAAATATTCAAAAAATATAGCTTTAGAAATTTAGCAATTAATGAAAAGTGAGATTACAAATACCTCTGATATTTATATTTTTAAATAATAATAATTTAAATTAAAACAACTACGAACTACAAACGATTTAAATAAGTGCACGATGAAGATAATCTCAACGCTAATCTACTTTGTGGTGGCATTTTATAAATTCTGCCGGAAGTTCCTGTAAGTGAATTACCTAATACTCTATTACTATTACGACTGTTTAGGGCGCGCCGCTCTTTAACCTGTGCCCGGCTTTGAAATTTATTGATAAAACAAAAAACACGGGCCACAAAACAACAGCAAAAAAAAAAGACAATAAAAGAACAACAACAACTGCTACAATTTGCATGCTATTTGATATTTGCTTTTTTCCGCTTTTATGGCATCCCCCTTCCCACGGCCCAGCCCTTTTTGTCTAGTCTCCCTTTCAATTATCCAATGTTTTTGTCGTCTCTTTGTGCACCTATTAAGCCTTTGCAAACGGTCACCTTCTTTGATTTGATTTTGTTTACTTTCTTTGTGTGCATGTATAACTGTGTATATGTGAGTGTGCGTGTGTGCATATGAGAAATTTTTAATTTATTACAAGAAATATTTTTGACTTTCAATGCGACCGCAAAGAGCCGCTGAGCCAATGTCAAAGAGTGTGAGCGAGCAAGCGAGCATGCAATGTGTGCGGACGACAAAAGAGCGCACTCTCACTCTCACACTTTCCGTCTCACTTGCGCTCTCGCCCTCTCTGTGCGGTGTCATCAAACTGTTTGTTTGGGTTTGAGGCCGCTAGCAAATTGGCTGCTGTCTACCCTCGTTTCCCTTCACCCCTCGCAATCACAAACGCAATCGCACTCAGCCAGCCAGCCCTGATTCCCCCCTTCAAAGTACTTTAGTAAATGGAATTTGCCCGAGTGATGACAACAAAAATGGCCTTTTAATTGCTATAACGGCGCTTTGTGTATCGGTCTGGCAGTGTGTCCACAAGAGGCCTACACAACAAGTACTTCGTCGAGTGTGTGTGTATACACACTTATGTGGTGGCTTTGTTAAAGGCGTTGTCAGAATAATTTAATACATATATCAAACACAAAAGATCCGATTATTGTTCAGCAAGTTCATATGGAAATGGGTCCTTTTGTTGTAGGGTCTGCAGTTGACTGAACTCTTGACTGGATATGAGATATGGCTTTGTTTAATCCACAAATTGGTGGAGTACGTTGGGGATTATATACGATGTGAGAAGTCAAATAATATAAAAACGTACACTTCTAAAAACATCATTAAAAAAAATAGATTCTAATAGCCAAAGTTCAAGTTATTTCATTTGTTTTATTATTCGACCCTTTCGTGTTTCAGCTAGTTGATGAATCACTTATTTTGTCAGCCAACGCGTAGATATTTACATTCCAAGACGGTCCGATCGAATTTCTACATTCCTTACCTACCCCAATGCCATTTAAAATTTTGATTAAATGGTTCCCTAAAGAAAAACCGCCATAAAACCCGTGTGAGCCGGTATAACAAAGCTGTAATTTCTGATACCAACCCAATGTGAGTGCTTAGTATCAAAAGTGCGAGTACTCGACGCTGTTGGGTGCTACTAGAAAATGCTTTCAGTGATAAGTGCACACAGCTCAAATTCCAATAGACACAGTAAACACACACACACACATATGGCATACTATATGCGTTGATGGGGAGCCAACGGCACGCTTACGTTGCCCAAATTGATAAGGCAGCCAGCGGGTCGTCGACGTAAACAAAAATCGAAATCACAGCAGCCCCCCAGCGACAGACACATAGGCATAATAATCGATTGCGGGCATTACAGACCATTAAAAAGAGAGAGAGAGAGATAGAGAGAGATTTGCTAATGTGCATAATGCCACGTACGATAAATAGAAATTTATTTGGCGCACTTTATACCCAGGCACTTGAACAAGGCCGTCGCCAGTCAAAGCGGCTATCTAATCTGAATTGCCAGACCACTGGCTGTGAGCAGTATAATCGTAAAAGCATTGCAAGCAATCACCTCTAATCAGCGCCCCAGACCCAATACCCTTGATAGACTCGCAGTTGTAGTTGTTGCATGGTGGGCCCGACAGTCAAACAGCCAGACAGCCAGACGGGCAGACGGTTAGATGATTAGACTCCCCGCCATACATCGAAGTATTGGCGATTTATGGCGCATTAGTAGCCGGCAGAAACTAATTGAAACCAATTTGATCCTGATTTGTACGTCACTTATTGCATGTGCCAAAAAGGGGACGCTTATCGCAACTTTGGATCATCTCCAGGTCTCATATACATTGCAAGGCCATTTTATGGCGATTTGTTTATAATGCTGATGACAAATTCCACGCGCTCAACTTTTTGTCGCTCGTGCGCTTCAACTGATAAGATACCGCACCAGACATTTTTAGAGCCGCAGGGGCCAGACCTGACCAAACAAAAACAACAGCGAAAACGAAAACGAAAACAACAACAACATCTACCAAGAACTGCTATCAAGTGCACTTGCAGCAGCATGTGGCCTGACCTACTGCGACAGTCTGCTGTTTGCTTTGTAATACACGCCACTTGTTGAGGGAATATCATGCGAATCCTGAGTCATTGCCAAGATATTTCCCAAACATATGGAAATGAAATTAACTGCGGTAGTTAATTGTTTTCCAAGTACCAGTATTTACACGCCCATAATCGAATGGCTTTCGAGCGTCTGCCGCTTACAGCATTTGTTTGCCTATTACTCTTACAGGTTGCTAAAGATCAAGCCATTGTGCCTAATCGCCTCTAGCAATTAGTTAGTTACACTATGGGAGAGAGTGGGAGAGAGAGAGACGCACACTATAATGTAGTTGGAGCGTGAAATGAAGGGAGAACGCGAGCGAATTGTAAACACAGACTGTAGATTGTGCAATACAACAAAATGTTCTCATTTTCTCTCGCTCTCTCTCTCTCCCATCATATCAAGTCTTCGGGGTTCCCGGGCCAGCTGAGAGCAGTGCAGCTGTCACAGCATAACTGAACTACTGTGTGTCCTTATCAGCGAGCCAATATGACGAGCGACAGCGAAGAGAACGCACACTCGACGCTGTCCAATGCCGTGCTATAAATGGCGCAAAGCACCAATTGTCGCCTTTAGTTCTTTGCGGTTTGACGGCGCGACGGTTTGAATCGCTGCCATTTCGATTCACACTTTACACAATTTACAATTCACGTAGGGCCCCGAAAAAGCCTTCAAAATCCAATCCAAGCGCGACAGTCGAGAGTGAAGTTCGTGCAGCTCGGACTCCCTTAGCTCGATCCATTTGCAAACTCTTGGATAATGTGTTGTGGCGTGGTGCAGTCATGAAAATGGTGAGTTGAAGACCACACAAAAAGCGACTCAGCTATGCCTAAACCTGAACCACTTGCAATGCCCTCTCACTGCGCCCCTTGAAAGCAAATAGTTTAAACAACCAACGAATGCAAAGTTAGCTGCCGCAATTGAGTCGCACATCTCAGGGCGGACAATTTCAGTCCACGCCGGTATAGAACCAGTTATTTCCAAGTCGCGATATGTACGCCGGACCGACCATGTGTCCCAATGCTGCTGTTGTATAACGAAATCTCCCCTGGTAATCGCAAAACAAAGCGTACTCACAGACAGACGCTAACTTATACACACACACATAGTAAAGATGTTGAACATGTAAAAAAAAAACAGTCGTATCACTAAAAAAAAAGGGCATTCGAGTATATGAATTACATAGCGTAATACTCACAATTTGGGTTTTTTGTGTAATGCATTTAAATAACTAAAGATGATTCAATGTGACATATAGAAAGTATTCTTTGAATAATTCTTCAATGGTTAATTTAAGTTGCCTGCACATTTAAATTTATTTTGCAGACCTTTCAAACTAATCTTATCGAGACATTGTCTATAATAGTATGCTTAACCTTTAGTGATATGCATGCGTCTCGTGATTGTTAAAAGTTAGCTACAGTTTTTGGGGACAAAGTTAGTTTCGCCATTTTGTTGGGGCTTCCATCTGATTAGCGCTTAGTCTGCAGAGTGCTCCCACAAAATCGATTGTTGATAAGCTTATCAGAACGTCTGTGATGGTGATGAATTTAATCTACATACAGTTCGATGGAATGAAGGACGAACGAACGATCACCTCTGTTTGATTTGACAGGCGCCGCACAGGTGTCCAGTTAATGCACCCTCCCAATGCTTTTATTGAGATGTCGTGCGAGTTGATTGCTTGCTCACTGCCAAGTTCATGAAACATTTTCATTTATATGTACGTATGTACAGATGTGCTACGTGCTATAAGCGAGCCTAGTACTCGTCTCTATGCATATTCATACGTATGTATACACAAAATGTGAGACATATAAATAAACCTCAATGACGGACGCTGCTCTTGTTGATTCTGCTACGCTTTCCGTGCCAGTTTGCCAAAAACTACAACGAAACGAAATACGATAAAAATAAGTAAAGTATAATTTTCTATTAGCACCTGCATCTGAATAGATTCAGAGCTGACTAATACGTAGAGAAGGAAGTAAACTGTTTAGTTTGCCAATAACTGTTCAAAGATAATACCACCTTGAGGTATGTATTGTTAAAGAAAACCGTTGCTTTGATTATCAACCAGCCGCTTATCAATAGAGCAAACATCAATTAGTTGGCAAACGAATTTCGCACACAGCCGAAAAGTATGCAATGCTTTTGTGCGGCTGCAATGCAAACGAATGTGTTTGAATCGACTTGCAATTAATTGTGTTGCCACATCAATTGGTTGACAATATGCAGGTTCTACTGTAGCTAATGCTTCGCTTTGCTTGTTTTCTTTTACTATTCGCATATTACGGAAATAAATGTTTGTCATTTGTTTTGTTGGATAATAGAAATGAAATAGAAATTAAATGAAATGCAATTAATTTGTACTTGAACAGATGCTAATTTTGTCATGCAAATGTGAAATGTGTATATAAAATTCATTAGCTTCAATTCGCTTTGGAGGTGAAAAGCACACGAAAACAGACGCAACCACGCTGCGTGGCTGGCAAACAAATCGAAAGTGGACAAATAGCAATATTCTGAATGAATTATCTTGTGTTTGAAGTGCTTGATATCGAGCAACTAATTTATATGTAGCTATTTTGTTGTGTTCGCCTTACAAAGTGGCAATTAATAAAATATTAATCATTCGCCCAGTACCACGAAAGTCAACCCGCTGCCAGTCAGCTCTGATGTTAGTGAGATTAACTTAACTTAACAAATGCGATTAAGGCATGCATGTAGTTTAATCGTAGCTACTAGTAGATTCATTGAGCATTCATGTTGTGAGTGTGTCGTCAACTGAACCTAGGGCTTAGTGTCACAGGTCTGTCAGAGTCAATGGATGCCAGTCTGTGCAGTGATTATCGCCCACTGATTTGATGGGGGATATCAAAGAAAGTCGACGATTTAATAACGAAACCAGAGCATAAATCATAAGACAATTTGTAGGTAGTAAGCACACAATATATATTTATTGAGGTTTTTTTTTTGTTTGTTTGTATTTAATTTTGCTGTACTTTATTTATTTCGATCCGACGATCGATGCGATGTTGTTGCTAATTGTGTGTTTTGACATTTTGGAAAGTGTGCACGCAAAATCTCGTTTGCCTTAACTAGAGGAGCGCACAGCGGAGAGCAACAAAATCATTTACTTATGACTGTACAGCAACAGCAAAAACAGCAACAGCAACAGTAACAACAACGGTGCTCGATTAATGAGCGCGGAGAGGGATGGAACAGCGGCAACGAGACGGCGAGGCGACGAGACAGCGAATCAGCGTCCACTTGATTGCCTCGATCCGGCTAGAGCGGCCAAAGATATATAAATAAGGAAAAGCAACGCACGCGCGTATTAATACGTTCGATGCTCGTTCTAAACGCGCAACGGTCAGAAAACAAAAAATATCGTCAAAGTTGCGCATACGCCGCGTGGCCAATGAAACTGAAGTGATCAAAGTGTGCTCAAAAACCATGGATAACCACAGCGAGAAGCAAGAACAACGTCTGGGCCATCGGCGACAGCCCGCCCTAGGCAAAGCGATGCCAGTGACAGCATTGCTCCTAAATCTCCATCCGACGCCACTAAATAAAGCGAGCCACTCACGTGCTGCCGCCGTCGAGGATGAGGATGAGCCGCCGCCACGTTACTTTTGTGTCGCCGAGGACCTGCAGCAGCCGCCGTCGCCCAATGGCAACGAATCACGCGACCCAATGCACCACTATGCACCGCAGCAGCTGCTGGGCGATGCGTCCAACAACGCGCCCTGCCTCAACTGCAGCCAGAGGGCGCCGGAGTATTTGAGTGGCCCCAATGCGATCATCAACGAGATGTGTCGACGTCTGTGCACCGAGGAGTGCCGACGCAGCGCGCTGAGTTTGAGCGGGCAGCTGCCGGCCACACAGGATGCGCAGCGAGAGCAGTTGCGAGAGGAGTTCCTAAAGCAGTACGAGATTGCGGAAGCGCTGGCCAAGACCTCGGCAATGACCTCGACGACGCAAATGAAACAGCGTCTCGCGGCGCGCAAACTGGAAATGGAAATCGACACGAAGGCAGCGGGGATAGCGGGTAAAGCGGCGGGTGCTGCGACAGGCACATCGACCACACCCAGTGACGAGATTGATGCTGGCGATGTTGCTGTTGTTGCCACAGCAACTGCTGCTGGAGACATGTTGCCGCCAATCGCTGATTACGCGACGCCGCCACCGCCGCGAGATCTGCTGTTGTATCTGGTGAGGTGAGATATAAATTCGTGCAAGGCATTGAATGCCAAAAAAAAAACTTGTTGCTGTTGCTGCTGCTGCTGCTGGTTGCCAGCGGCAATTGCGTTTATAAATCAAGTTCATGGACGGCACGGACAGAGTGTCAAGTGTTCTTAAGCGCTGTCAGGCCTCAGGCTTCAATCAAAAACATAACTAACCTTGCGCAACTTTTTGTTTGTGCGCAATTTATTCGCTTGCTCGTAAACAACGATTGCAAGGGCTTCTGTTCTCATCGCTAATAAGCAGACTAGAATAAAAGCTAGGGATAAAAAGGCGTCTGTATCTTTTGATTGTTGATTGACCAAAGAAAGTAGCTGAAGTTTCCAGGTTTCTGTCCAAAGATATGCAGAGTAATTTCGAGAAATATTTAAGAGTATTTTCAAATTACTGTGGACTGCATAAATTATAAAAATTTAAGATGACTTGCAAAATGATTGAGAAACATTTTCGTGCTATTATTGAATTTGGAATTCAATAAATTTACTAATTATCATATGCTATTAGCATTTTCAAACTGTTTCAGTTTTTTTCCTCTTGTCAGCTTCGCGTTAACTGCTCGAAACTCTTCTGAGAAAAAGAGCAGTTGACTGGGATGGTTTCAAATATATTTGTATTTAAATTCGCGTCGATCTTGAGTTGATTGGGGCAAATTGCAAAACCTCTTTACCTTTTAGATAGAATATTACATATGTTCTATATTACTCGAGATTACTTTGTGTAAATGCAGCTGTGCGTTGTGTAACTTAAACTATTTGCAAAAGATTAGGAGTTTGCACGCTGAGCACGTGGCTAAATGCTGATGATTGTGCTGGCAACTATTTTGTAATTATTTGTGGTGCAAGTGCAAGTGGTTCAATGTGCAGACAACCCCCCGAAACTCAATCCCGACTAATGCTTTAAACCATTTGCATACTCTCTCTCTCTCTACTTTACCCTTCCAGGAAATGCAGCTTGAACCGCGTCTCTTTGACATCGCGATACTGACACTTAATATAGAACATTTCAAGTTAAGCAGTTAAGTGGAAAGAAGCTACAAGTTGAACACACAAGTTATCAATTCGCCCAAGTAGTGAAGAAGTGAGAAAAGTTGTAATTAATTACGAGTAACGACGAGTAACGATTACTTACCCAACAAGTGCTTCAATTAAGTTAACTACTGCTAAGTAAACTCCTCTATATACCTTCATATATATATTTAAACAAAATAATCGACAAACATGGAGTTTCTAATGAAGACATCGCGATTGATTGTCACATCGAAGACGTTTGCGCGGCGTGTTGCGGTCCCCATACCCAGGTAACACACACATCACAGATACAGTATCTTACAGTGTCCATAGGTTGCAGATCGACGCTGGGGCGCGTGGACAGCTAGACAGATAGACAGACAGACAGCTGTGTGTCGCCGCCTCATTACGCATGGAATTGCGTTGTTGTATAAATTGTACTCGCAAAAATGGCCGCAAAACTCTCTAGTGTGGGGTATAACAAACGAATTCGTATCTCAATCCGAATCGAGATATCGTCGGCGAGCATATGGACGCAGATATGCTGAATATGCGCATTTTTCAGCTGCAGAAATTGTCTACGCAATTTGCATTTGGCAAATGAAAAACAAAACACCAAAAAAAAGAAACAAAACACAACTTTGTTTAGGCATAAATCAATTTTGTCGGGGCGTTAGAGTCGACGAGATACTTTTGTTTTCATTACAATAAACGAAACGAAACGAAACGATACGAAACGAAAGCGAGACAATGAGGCGTGCAGCTCCATGTGAATGTATCTGCATAAAGAACGCTACGCATAAATATTTAGTAAGCTGTCAGTTTCGATGTATCTCATTCTGTGGCTGTTGTTATTGCTATTGTTATTTTTTTTTTGCCAGTGAGCAACGCACGTGAGTAGAACGTATTGATCTCGTTCTGTATCTTGCAGATACATCTCACATTTTGTGTGTGCGTCTCTTAGTGTCTGCTTGATTTCGTGTGTGTGTGTGTTTGCTGCTAAGCTGAAATACTCGTTTATGCGTAAGTCTGTGTGCTTGCGCTCTTTCTCTCCCTCTGCCTCTCTCCCTCTCTCTCTCTCTTTCTCTCGCTCTCTCTCTCTCTCTCTCCCGCTCTGTCTGTCAGTCCGTCGGACCGCCTCTGGCTGATCTCTAATAAAACGCCGCATTTCAGTTGCCATTCAGTTTCGCAAATGTCGCTTACAAGCGCACTTCGCACAATTTTCGGCACAAACCCCAAAAAAAACCTAAACCAAAATCAAAATCAAAACCAAACCAAACCGAAACCCAATTCAAATCCCAACCACAAAGTGAACGCCAACCAATTCTAATCGTATCCTCTCCCCAAAAACAACCAACAAAATATGGAGCAAGCACTGCAACTGAAACGCGCCAATAAAGCGCCCTGCAAGAACGATCGCAAAGCGTATCTCCAGAGGGTGATGCTGACCAGGTGAGCGACTTGGCGACACATCTATCGATTGATTGATTGCACTGACAATCTCATCTCTCAGAACTGGTTTTGTGTCTCCCCAGCAAAAACAAAAACCACAAAAAAAAAATGAGATATGCCACAAAAAACCAAAAAAAAAAAAAAACCAGCCAAACAGCTGTGAAGCTATTGACCGAGCGACTTTTTTTTTGTTTTTTTGGTAATACCGCGTGCGACATCGCGCTCGCAATATCCGATATACTGATCGTGTGGGTGGGCAGCGAGTGCCATAAATCGAGTTGTTCCCTAGCCAACGCACACATTTGCAGCTCAATGCACAGTCTCGTAATTTATAGTTCAACTGTGCTGCGATAATTAGCAATATATTTTAACATATATTGGTCACTAGAATCAGGAAAAACAAGGCAGTTTTATTGTACAATATTGCATTGTTTTTGTCATTTTATTTGCATAAATACTTTCCTCTTTAAGAATGTGTTAATGTCAATGAATGTAAAAATGTTAAACATTCTTTATTCGCATTCGCTTTATTCATTCTACAGCTTCCTCCTTAAACTCTGTATTTCATTTTGTCGCTTTTCGAAATTTCGTTTTACAATCCTACTTCCAGCTTCAACGTTAATTCCCAAACTCTTCCAAAAACTTCATCATTCAACTTTCCAAATTTTCCAAGTTCAAATTACAACTAAAATATTCTTTTCAGCAGGGTTCAAATGGCCATGTTCCATGCCAGTCGAAGTTATAGTCATAGTTTGTTCATTTTCTCTATAATTCTGCGAAAGATACTTTATAAAAACCCGAATGCTTTGTGAGTATTTACAAAATGTTGCATTTATTGATTGCTATTGATCGCCTATGCTGTAAACTAGCTGTTGTTCTTGTTGTTTTGCCGTTCTGCTGTTTATTATTATTTGTTATTGTTGATGCCGAAATGTGTTTATTATTAGGCTTTTATAAAATTGTTTGCCGCCGTGACTCACTGTTTAAGATTCGATTGAAATGCAGGCCGACAAATCAATTTAAAATCCCCGAAATGCGTATTGTTTAGTCACTTTCGGTAATTTTTTAATTTGTTTCAAATGTTGGCAGCAAATAGAATCGAATAAAGAAATGCTGAGCACGGTGCGCAATTAGTCTCTCGTTGATTTGAAGTGAGTTAACTAAACGATTTGCTGCCACCTCTTTTAGGATGGGTTCGTTCAACTCGGCGCCCAAGATCAACAATGTGGACTCACAGGACGACGGCTTGGAGCTGCCCAAGGGCCTCAGCACCGATGCTCTGCTGGAGCATGTGCATCAACTGCGCGGCAATGGCATCGATCGTCCCTCGTTGCTCACCAGATCGTTCCTGAAGCCGGCGCTAATCAGCGAGGATGTGACCGATGGCTTGCGCTGCCTCAAGTTGAATGCGGTGTCGCGTGGTAAGTGCTGCAACCCCCAATTGTATCTGTCGGATGCACTAATGTATCTCAATGCAGTCTGCAGCCCGCCGCTTGACAACGATGGTGGGCAACATATTCGATTGCTGCAGTGGAATATTCTGTCGCAAAGTGAGTAGAAAAATATATTCTAATTAAGCACTTAGCTGCTTTTTAAAGATTTCTGTGTATTCTCATTGCAATTGGGACATTTGAGTTTAATATTAATCATTTGCATTTTCAGCTCTGGGACAGCACAACGACGGCTTTGTGCGTTGCCCTGAAGAGGCTTTGACCTGGCAGCATCGCAAGTATCTCATCGTCCAGGAGATACTCCAGAACCAGCCCGATGTTGTCTGTCTGCAAGTATTTATTTCACCCCCTCCCAAAATAATGCCAAACAGTCGCGCTTTAACATCTTGCTCTCTCCCGTTTTGCTCTCGCAGGAGGTGGATCACTTCAAATTCCTCGAAACTGTGCTGGGCAGCCAGAACTATGCTGGCATCTTCTTCCCCAAGCCAGACTCACCGTGTCTCTATATAGAGCAAAACAATGGACCCGACGGCTGCGCCATTTTCTACAAGCGCGACAAACTACAGCTCGTCTCCTACGATACACGCATCCTCGAGGTGTGGCGTGTCCAGAGCAATCAGGTGGCCATCGCAGCCCGGCTGCAACTGAAGCAGACGGGCAAAGAGTTCTGCGTCTGCACCACACACTTGAAGGCGCGCCACGGTGCGCTTCTGGCCAAGCTGCGCAATGAGCAGGGACGCGATCTGATACGGTTTGTGAAGCAGTTTGCCGGCGAGAGTCCGCTGCTGATGTGTGGCGACTTCAATGCGGAGCCCATTGAGCCCATCTATGCCACGATTCTCAGCTGCGACATCTTGAAGCTGGGCAGCGCCTACGCAGACATGAAGCTGGAGCGTGAGAGGGCAGGGAACGAGAAAGAGCTTTGCGCCGATGCCAATGAGTTCATCTCGGAGTCGATTAAGCGTGAACCGCCGTACACCACTTGGAAAATTCGCGAAGACGGCGAAGAGTGTCACACCATCGACTATGTCTTCTACACGCCGCAGCAGCTGAAGGTGAGTTTGGGCTTTAATAATACAAATCAAGTACGATATATAATAAATGACTCAATTTGTGTTGCAGATCAAAAACTGCTTAGAGTTTCCGGTTGGCGAGCAAATCGGCAAGAATCGCACACCAAGCTTCCAATATCCCTCGGACCATTTCTCCTTGGTCTGTGACTTTGAGCTGCTGGACGAACCCAAGTCGGAAGCCAGCATTCACTAGAGAAGCAGAGGGCAGTGAGGGCAGCGGAGCACACACCAACAGCACTACATCACACACACACACACACACAGCCAGATACACTAAGACATCAACATACACACACACACACATACTGCAATTACATAATAAATTGTGATATTAGTTATTAGACACACTTTAGCCTCATATACCATAAATGTTGCACAGCGTTTCACTGGCTTGAAGAAATTATCCAGAGATTTCATAATAAAAAAATGAGTGTAACTTTTTATGCCTTGGGTGGATTATTGTAATTTACATTTAACTACATTATTGAGATAGTCTCGAAGTAATTTAGGAAAATATGTGTTTCCCATAACTATTATAAATTGGGAAAATTTCCATACACGTAGCCAGCAAATTAAATTTGGCTATCGAGCAGGCAATCAATGATTAATTTGTATTGCCAGAAGCAATTTTGAATAGTAAAGAAGACTTTAGAAATTAGTATTTGGGGTAGATTACATGAAAGATATTATTTAAGATCATATCAAGACAGAAAATACTCCGCTTTCTTATCCAAAGTTGGGGTAAAGTTATTTGACTTGGAATATGCTGGCTATATCGATCTTATTACGCTCTAATCACTAACAATTTATAGCCACAGTACTGCTAAAACTGGAGAGGAAAAGTCCACGTGATATTAATTTGGGCACAGATGCATGTCAAAATATGTATATAATCGCAGTTCGGCGGATTTCCAAGCACAAAACAAGTTAGCAATCACTGAAAGTCACAATCTCATTAAAGCCATCTGCACTTGACTTAACAGAATTATGTTATTAACATGTGTATGTATGTATGCATGCTTACAGTTGTTGGGTGTGGGCCACGGTGTGGTGGGGCGGCTGATATATTAAGTCTGCTATTAACATTATCTGCCGAATGCACAAATCTCACGATAGCAAGCAAAACACGGGAATTTTAACACGAACAGCAGCAACAAATGGCCAGTTGTTGTTACATAACAGACGTGAACGAAATTCGAGTATAAATTAACTGTACATGTATTCTATCTGCATATAACAAATTGTAAACATGTTCGCACTAGAATTTAATAGTATGAATTACACCATCATCATCAACAGCCTGGGATTAAGTGGTTCAGTTGCCTAGAGCAGCGCCAAGATGGCTGTGATGACAACGGAGGCGGCAACCATTGCATAACCAGTGGAATAGACCTCTTTGATTTTGAGGAAACGTCCAGTGTCCCACAGCAGATGGCGAATGCCGTTGGCCGAGTGATAGCCAACTGGATAAGCGATGATGAACTTGATGGCGGTCAAGGCGCCGCCACTCAGCTGCAGACCCTCCACCATGGTCACATAGTGGCTGATGTCGTGCGACGAGATGAGCGCACCGAGTCCCAGACCCCAGACGCCCACGCCGAGGGCGAGTCCGGTGCCGCGATGCATGATGGACAGCATCGAGGTGAGCTGCGGCTTATAGATGGTCAGATGGGGCGACATCTGGCGACCAAGACGCTCGTTCTTCTCGAAGAAGCTCTCATCCTTGATTGTGGAGCCGACAGAGACGACTTTCACAGACACCTGGCGGTTGGCGGCGGCCACTTGGAGGCCCTGACGCAGTGCTGGGGAGCGCACAAGTGAGCTGGTTAGTGCATACCTGGTGGGATTACAATTAATTTTGCTGTGTGCTGGCAATTTATTAAATTACGTACATTCCGAACTTTTTTCGCGCAAGACTTGTATGCAGTGTGGCAGCAACTAACAAACAGTTGAATACCAAAACAATCAATCGAAAATATCGATATGCGCTGTTGTGTTATGCAATCGATACTGTTGCCTCTTTTTTGCGCTGCGTGTTAAGTGTGGAGCGCACTCTGTTAGGCGCACAACGAGCGTGCGACTCACTTTTGCGTCATTTCGACTCTCTGTGCGCTACGCGGCAAGTTCAAATGAGGGAATCAAACTGTAATTTTTGAATATAAAACGATTTGCGACTTTTTATTTGCCTTACGATGATTTAGGCGCTAACAGCTGCAATCAGCGCCGCACCCCGACCCGAACCGTCCTCAGACACAATCAATTCAAACTTCGCCGAACCCTTAAGCAGAGTATTCATATTCTCCACCAGCAAGTTGTGATAATGCGGATGGTAGCGATAGACACCTCCATCGATGCCCACCGAACAGTCCTTGGCGTTCATTTTGTTGATCAAACACACCAAAGCACACGACGTCAGCTTAGCCGAGCGCGTCGACACCGTCTTGCAAATATACCGCAGACACTCCAAATCCTTCTCCACCGTCGTTCGAATGCCCAGCTGATCCATTATCATGGACGCCTGACGATGGCTGCCCGCCGCATCCGATTCGATGTCAGAGATGTAGCTGGTGTTAAACCGCCACTTCTCGTGTATGGCCTGCGAGTCGAGCCCCTTGAACAACAGCCCCTTGCCCATCAGCTCGACGACCACATGACGCACCAACTCCCCCAGATACATGCCCGATATGCACTTCTCGAAGGTCTGACGCTTCGGATTGATCGACTGCTTATCCACGGCATTATCGTAGCTGGTGCGTATAAAGTCCAACACGCCATTGTCGCCGAATGCGCCCAACTCGCAGTTGACAATCATGTTGGGCTTGCTGCTCGTCTGGTAGCCCTCGAACATCTCGGTGTTCGACGTCTTCTCCACATAGCACGCATTGCTGCCGGTGCCCACGATCAGTCCAATTCGGCAGTTGCGATGCGCAAAGGCGCAGGACATCAATGTGCCCGTTGTGTCGTTCAAAATGGCCACGATGCGCACCTTGAGATCGCCGCGTCGATTGATGGCATCCTGCAGCAGCTCGACGACATTCTTGCCCACCACGCCGTCACACTTGAAACCCTTCGTCCAGGTGATCATGATGCCCTTGTTGATGCCCACCTGCTGCACGGGGAAGGAGAATGTGAAGCCCAGCGGGAGATTGTCCTTCTCGATTTTCGACTCCTTGCAGAAGTTGGACAAACACTCGGCAATGAAGTCGAACAGATTCTTGCCGGGACCCTCCATCACATCCTTGCTGATCACATAACTCTTCGACGATATGTCGATTTCCGTGTCGCTCTTCAGCGTCACGAGCAGCACACGAAAATTGGTGCCGCCCAGATCGAGGGCCAGATACTTGCCGCGCTCCTTGCCCGTGGGCAGATCCTGCACGTAGGTGATGAAGCACTTGACAACGGCGCGCGGATGCGTGTCCCTGGCCAGGCCCATGTTGATCTCCTTGGTCAGGCGCACCACAATCTCGCGCATGTGGTCGTCGGAGATGTTGAACTTCTGGCAGATCTCGAACGCCTCGGGGAAGTCCTGTTTGGGGTTCGACGACATCGCGTGGCCGGCACAGACACAAAAGCCGCAATTAAAAAATATATAAAATTTGGAAATTCTCGAGTGTTCGAGTCGTCAATCAAAAATTAAGACTAAAGACGAAACATTTTTCAATTTAGTGCTCCAGTTGAGAGTTTGACAAATGCTGCCAAAATGACTGCGATTCAGAAATATATGCACAAATATCTAAATTTATTTAAAAGGGGCTTTCAAAGGGACTGTGTGAATGCCATAGTTGCATTAATAAGCATCATCCGTAGTTTAAAATCTATAGACTTTCGCACATTTATTTGCAAATTTACGTTTCACATTTAATAAAAAATCCACGAACTGTTTTCTATAACTTATCCTTTGCCAAGGACACCGCTAGCCCCGCCATGATGGCCGCCCCAACGCCAGGACTATCCTCGGCCACAACGATCTCGAACTGATTGTGGGGATTCACCAGCAGCGCCGTGTGACGATTGAGCACCTCCTGGTATCTGGGGAACAAACGATAAATGCCGCCATCGACGGCAATCGAGACCTTGGCGTAGTTCATGCGATTTATGAGCGCCGCGAGGCCGGCGGCGATCAGTTTGGCGGAACGATCGGTGACCGTTTGGCAGATGTAGCGCAGCATGGCGAGATCGTGTTCCTGGCAGTTGCGCATCCTGAACTTGTCCATCACCTCCTGGGCGTGATCGTAGCTGCCGGGCGGATCGGACTCGACGGCGATCAGTGACTTCATCTCCATCTTCCAGTGTATGCCGATGTAATCCTGATTGAACTCCTTGAACATGACGCCCATGTCCATCAGACGCACGACTATCAGACGCACCAACTCCCCCAGATACAGCGTGCTAATGCATTTCTCGTAATACTTTTGACCCGGAAAACTCGAATCGGCATCCACCAGCTTATCGAACTCGTTGCGCATGAAATCGAGATGACCATTCGCCCCAAAGCGCGACCATTCCGTGTTGATGATCATCAGCGGCAGCTCGTCGGAGCCATCGTAGAGTTCGCACTCTGAGCTCAACTCAACGTAGGCAGCGTTGGTTGCTGTGCCGATGATGAGCCCAATTCTGGTGTTGACTTGCGACCAGGCCAGGGCCATCAGGGAGCCAGCGGAGATGTTGATGATGCCCGCCAAGTTCACGGAGATGTCCTTGTGCTTGGCCAGCGCATTGCGCAGCAGTTGCACCACATCCTTGCCGACCACGCCCTGGGCGCCGTAGCCCTTGGTCCAGGCCACCAGGATGCCCACATCCAGGGCGAGTTTGTTGAGCGCAAAGGCGAAGGCAATGCCCATGGGCAGATTGTCCTTCTCCACCTTCTTCTCCTTCACAAAGATGGCAATGTTCTCGGCCAGAAAGTCGAGCAATTGCGTGCCGCGCGCCCCCGCAATCGTGTGCGGCACAATGACGCACTTGGAGCTCATGTAGATGTCCTTCTCGCTGCTGAACTTGACCAGCATGATGCGACAGTTGGTCGGCCACATCTCCAGCGCCAGGAAGCGACCGCGCTCAAATCCTGTGGGCAGGCTCTGCACATAGCTGAGGAAACAGGGGATGGAGGAGCGGGGATGCGATTCGCGGCCCAGGCCATTGACCAGTTCGCGCGACATGCCATTGCGGATGGTAATTAGATTGTCTTGGGTCAGATTGAAGAGCTTGCAGATCTTGAAGGCCTCGGGAAAATCCGTTTCGGGCTGATCGTATTTGGGCATCGTGCTTAAAACGTTGAATTTGTAGTTGTGTAGTGTGAACGTGCTTTAGAACAGTTCGGTTTGAACAACATTTTGTGATTTATTTACATTTGAAAATTGATTGATACGAGAAATACGATTGAAATGCTTAGATCACTAATTTGGTTATTGGTCGAATGAAGAAAACACATGAACATGGACATGGACATGGGCTGTCTGCTATGAGTTGTCTGCTGCGCATGGCTGCCTGCTATGACACGATGAATTCCGATGTACGCTCGTTGCTATCGCTAAAATGTGAGGTTAGGTTCTTTCTTTCGCAGCAATGGCGCACTATCAACTAGGTTAAACTTAAACGCACAAATGTAACAAAATTAAATGTACTCATAGTTTGTAATATCAATTTAACGATTACAGTTATCCAATAAATAAACACTAAACTCTCCTCCACGTTCCTCTCAATCAGTTCCCTCGTCACGCGAGAAATAGGTCCGGAAACTCGCCGTGCAACAGATCGGCGAACGGATGGAAGCTGTCCAGTGTGGCCAGCGGACTGATGCACGCCGACGGCTGCTGATCGCTGCCGAAATCAAACGAGTCCGCCGAATGGTCCAGCAGTCGCAAACTCAGCTCCACATCCGGCTTCTCCAGCGACGACGAGTGCAGCGAGATGGGCAAATCACCGCGGGCAGGCAATATCGACTCGGCTGTGGCCAGCAGGCTCTGGTAGCTCACGGACTCCGGGTCGAGGCAGTGCAGCGAATCGCTGTCGGACTCCAGCAGCAGCGTGTTCAGCTCACTCAGCGCCTGCTCATGCCGCATGCCCAGCAAACTGTCCGCATCCACGTGGCTGCTGCTGCTCGTGGAGGCGGACGACGAAAGCGAGGCGTAGGCGGAGCTGGGCGAGCACGAGGCGGCCGCACAGAAGGCTGGCGAGCCCAGCGAGGAGGAGGCATAACACGATTCCGGTGAACTGCTTGCGTTGTTTGTTGTTGTCAACGCTGTCGTCGTCGACGTCGTCGGCATCGTCGTCAGCGCCGCCGTTGCCATCGCCGTCGTCGTCGTCGTTGCTGTTGTTGTGGCTGCTTGCTTCGCCTGCTTGCTCTGTCGCTTCGTTGCCTGCGTCTTTTTGCTGGCCTTCGCCGGCTTCTTGGGCTTCGCCGGCGGCAGCGGCTCCAGCTCCAGCTCAAACTCCGCCTCGCCCTCCGCCTCCGCCTCCGAGTCGAGACTGACGTGCGCCGCTCGATTGGCGCTCTCGTGCAGACACTCGACGAGGAAGTCCCGCTCGTAGCTGGGATCCTGCAGCGATTCGTTGAGCATGCTAATGTACTTCATCGCCAGCCGCAGTGTGGTGATCTTGGTGAGCTTCTCGTTGGTGTTGGCCGCATCCTCGCCGGTTATCGACTGCGGCACACAGTGACGCAGCTGCTCGAAGGCCATGTTGATCTCCCGCATCCGTGTGCGCTCCCTGGCGTTAGCCGTCTTGCGGCGATACTTGCTCAGCGGCGGCGCTTTCGTCTTGGCCGCGCTCTTGGCCTTGGCAGCGCCCGTTGTTGCCGTTACCTTTGCTGTCGTTGTCGCTGTCGCTGCTGCTGCTGCTGCTGCTGCCGTCGCTGTCGCTGCTGTCGCCGTTGCTGGCAGCGTGGTGGGCGTGGCTGTGGCCGGCGGCTCGCCAGGAATGCGTTTCTGTCGCTTCTGACGCAGCGAATACTTCTCGCCACGTCGACAGCTGGCTGCATTGTTGGCCTTGCGTTTGCGCGTCTCCTTCCCGCTGGCTTCGTTTGCCATCTGCTGATCGCTGTCCAGCTCCATGTCTAGCTCGGCGTAGTTGTGCAGCTCGTAAGTGTTCGATTTCATCTGCAAAGCGAGAATGGAAGAAGTGAAAGTTTCGAGTTAGACACAAATGCCTCCGGAATCGTTTCTTCAGCTGCGACTGCGGCGTGGGCTGTGCCGCCCCGGGCAATCAAAAGCAATTAACAATTTGTTGGAATTGCCCAAAAAATGCTAGACTACTGAAAGACAGTTGGGCGTTCGTTCTATCTGAAAAAGCGACGACCATTGGAGCGTATCTTTGGGTCTAACCCATCCGACACAAAACTTCCGTAAACGGCTCTAATTGGTTATGAGCGCTGAACTGAAGTCGCTGTCGACTGAAGTGGTTGTTGGTTGGTGTGGGTGGTTCCTTCATGACGCTTTGCTTCCGTCATAAAACCCAGTGAAGCCGAAAAACGCATCAACCAAAAAGTCGTAAACAAAATTCATTCTTGGGGCAGGGTTCAGCAATCGAATTTGGACTTCATTAAACCAAAACAGCGCCGATCAAACCAACTCAGAGAACTCTCGCACATTGCACAATCGCCTCCCCCCCCCCCCCCCAAAAATTGTCATACACTCAAGACTGTGAGTCATGTTTCTGTGCCGATCGAGTTGATTGTTTAGCTAATCCTTAAATGGTTGCCTCAAGGCACTTGCAGGCAACTCTAAGCATCTAACACAAATCCACAGCAAGATGTTAATCGATCTTCAACTCTCAGGCTACTGCGCAATACTCGAATGCCTATCAAATCCAATTCATGCAACTATCATCAATCTGCGCAGCCTCATAAATAGATTCGACTGAAGGCGTGGCCAAAATTGTGAATGCCTGAGTTGTGCTTTAAATTGGAGTTCTCAGAATGTGTTTTAAATACTGCGATTATTTATATGATTTATCATTGGTGTCAACGTAAATAAAAAAAAGATATAGCTTAAAATACGTTAATGTTTATTTAAGCACACATATTATATTTGATCAAACGCTGGCAATCAATTATTTATTAATTAATTACAAAGTTAATACAAAGTTTAGAACACAATTGTGTTTGCCTGAAAGTTTGCTTTATTCATAATTATATGCCATCTCGTATTTTTGTTTAACATTAGCATTTTAATTGTGTAAATTTGTATATGTTTGCAGGATGGATTGGCTGTCGAGGATGATGATTAAATTGTTAAATTAAATTCCAATTAGAGAATGTGATGAGTGCGTGAAGCGAAATAAATGTTTGTGTATACTTTTCAAAAGTTATCTCAAATGTTGCTGCCAAAGCCAAGTTTGTAACAATGTTGATGTGCATTTGTGGAAAGAAAGTTTGTATACACATATACATATATGTATATATATATATATATATGTTTTAGTTTTTTTTGTGGTAGGTCAACTGTACTAAACAGTTTGCATTACTTTTTCCACAAGTTTCAGTTGTTTTTTTTGCTTCGTATTTTATTTTATTTGTTTGTTTGTAGTTTTTTTTTTGCGGTTGCGGTTCCGTCTAACTAAGTAAAAATAACAACATGCACAACTGGCAGCCAACGGAGTAACGGCAACAAACGAATAGAAATTGTTAATGAATGCATTTTAATGCAAGAATTAAGTTACATGAAATGTAACTTGAAGCCGCCTCAACGTCATCGGCAGCAAACAACAAGTTGCCACCGCCTAAGCAAAATGTCGAATGTTTCTGCATCGATGCTAACGCCCTTGCCTTGTTGCATGGCTTGTGCCTTGGCCTCATAAACTGCAGCAGCAGCAGCTCAGATGCTGTGTGTGCAGAGGTGTAAATATGAGGAGATTGATTGCAATCAGCGTCGTCAGGCGAAGGGGGGGAGAGTGGAGTGTGGTGTCCATGTCAGGTTCACTTAAAATGGACAATTTAGTGCAGATTGCCAAAATTGGCAACAGATTCTTGGCGTTGCTGTTGCCGTTGCTGTTGCCCCACCTCGTTGGCAGCCACTTGTTGCATAGCTTTGACCATTCCAAGACTGAAACAAGTTGCTCCTGTTGTCGCTGTCGTTGTTGTCTGCACTTTTCATCATAAACAGTTAATCGGGCTATAAGACACGTCCACGGCGAAAGAGAGTTGCGCGTTTTCTTAAATCGACTGCATTTAGCACAAGCTTAAACTCAATTGATTGTCTGCTATATAATCTTAATGCGTTCAACTGGCAACAATGTGCCTCAAAGCTGCCACTTTCAACACGTTCCGCAACAACAAGAACACAAAGAAAAATCACTTTGTTCTGCATTCGTGACTGTTTTTCCTTCCTTCCTTCCTTCCTTCATTGCGGCTTTTGCTTTGCTTTGCTGCTCCTGATTTGCATTGCAATTAATTTTTGCCACGCGACGTTTGTTGGATTCAATCATGAAAACTAAAACACGAACAAAGCGGGAATCTTCCGACTATTGGTTGATCTTCTTGAGGTTTTATATCAAACGAAACATTTGTGATTTATGAACAGTCTTTGTTGGTGTTTTTAAACATCCAATTTCACTGTTTTACAATTACTGTCGCAATAAAATAAACTACTTAAATTGCGATGTAGTAATAGAATGGAAAGTAATTACAAAATTAAAGAATTTGGCCATAAAACTAGCTGCCGTCGCTTCGGAGTTTTCAGAGGTTACTTTCCAAATTGAATATGTTTTGTTCGATCGTGAGCTTGTCGAATTTGTTTAACAAGCGCTTCTCGCTGCGCTGCAACTTAGCGTGAGTAGCTAATATGCCCTTTGGCAGCGCCATTGAAGTGTATTGAGGTGCACAAAAAGTTTACGCGACATGCAAGAAACAAGGTGCAATTAAAAGCACTGAAATTTCGTAGCTCCCGCTGCTCCCCTCCCCCTCTCCCCTATCCCCATTCTATTCGATGGGCAGAGGCAGAGGACGAGGCAGAGGCTCGTCTTGGCTTGCGGTTTGCTTTTGGCCTGTGGCGCCAAAACGACGTGAAAATTAGCAAGTTCCGTGTGCTGGGTCTACAAATTGCATGCGATTAAAGGCATTCGCGGCTAATAAATGTTGTTCAACAAACAGAGCAACAGCCAGGGAGAGAGAGAGAGAGGGAGTAAAGTGGCTAACTGGAGGCGTGTTTGTGGTCGTGGCCACAGGATGTTGCAGGTAGCGCCACAGGATGCGACGCCAGGCTTTTTGCACTTTCTCGCGTTGCTGATTGGAAAATTTGAAGCGCGCTTCTGTTTTGGCCTGGCTGCTTAAGTTTTCAATTACTCGACGGCACAATACGAAACCAATTGAAATGTGCAGACAACAAAATGCACGCTGCACTCACTCTCCCTTCCGCTGCCCGCTCTCCGCTCGCCCCACAACAACAACAACAGAGTAGAGTAGACAAAAGGCGCGTCATGCGTGCGGCCAGCCGTGAAGGGGCAACAAGCTACGGTGGCAGACGCAGGGCGAGGTTCATTTTCAAATTTTTGTATTCTGCCTTTATTGTTGTTGTTTTTCTTTTTTTTTCTTTTTGGGTACTGCAGGGAGTAGCTGTCTATCCGAAGTGCACTTGAAACTGCCGACGAGCAACATTTGCCTCTATCTCTGCCCCTCAGCCCGGTTGCAGTCGCTGCATTTTTAGGTGTAGCCATTAAATTTAGAACTTTTTCTGCACGCTTGTCTGCACGCCACAAAGTGAGCTCTATGTGTGTGTGTTAGAGCGTGGGGGTGTGGCAGGGGGGCGGCAGGCGAATTGTCGGGTGCGGTTAAATGGAAAATGAAGCGTCTGCTGGAAAACGTGTACGAAAAATGCGAGAAAAGCTGCAAATGTTTCAAAGCTGTGCAGCACAGAGAAGGGAAAAAGATTTGACTTCTCATACAATGTTCGCCTGGCAACAAAATAAGCGAAAAGCACATCAAAGTGATCGCCGGAAGCAAGGGAAAGAAGACGATCTATTTTTTGATATATAAGTTGGAGAATAATTTTCTTTGAAATAATATTTAAAACACACAACTTGCTATTGCAGCTATTTGAACAAAAGTTAATATAATTAACTATATAGAATATACAGCAAAAGGAATTTATTTCCGTTGCTAGTTCAGAAACTGCCCTCGCATCGTTGTGTGCATATCTCTATAGAGTCTGACTGACTCAGATTTTCTGTTTTTGCCATCGCTCTAAAATTAGTTTTTATTGTATGCAGGTTTTTTCCTTCTTTCTCTTTTCGATTTGTGATTCTTAATTTGCTTTTTGTGGAAAGCATCGAATTCTGCTTCTAGGTCTTCTTGATGCATCTGTCTTTTGTTGCAGCCTTTGCTGTTGCTGTTGCTCTTGCAGTTGTTGTTGTTGTTTTATCTTGTCTCGTGCTGTGGCCAGTTGCACACAGTTCTTCTTGTTATTTGTTGTTGCTGTTGTTTTTGCCTACATTTGCGTCTCGTGTCGTTGCCGTTGGGCGCTGCGCTGCGCTTTTTTATTTTTAGTTAGCCAGCGGCAAAAGTTCTGATTTTAATTCCTTCGCTTGCGTTTATTGTGTTTGATACCATTTATTTTTTGCGTTTGCTTCGTTCAGTTTCTTTTGTATTATTTTTTTATCGCTTTGTTTGCGTCTTTGTTGACTTCGTTCACATGAGTTTGTTTGATTTTCCATTTAAGTTGAGTTTGCATATTAAAATTGGCACACGTTGCGTATGTGTGATATGTTTGTGTTTACATTCGACATGGCAATCTTCCTCTCTCCAACGCGCTGTCTCTCTCTCTCTCTCTCACTCTTTTGCGCGCTCGCTCATCATCTTTGAGTAGGTATTTTGGTAGCACCGTGTGGTTTTGTATTACCCATTAGCTTGTTGTTTGTGTCTTTGGTTTTTGATTTGCATGATTTTTGACAGGTTTCCACCGTTTGCTTCTGGCTAATTCCCTTTGTTTTCCGCTGCTCAACGGTTGGGGGGATGACGACAACAGCTGTTCCCACATTTTAGCAGCATTTAGGTCATCGGGCCATGGACTAACTTAGGCAGCAAAACGAATAATTTCTCAGGCACTAATTCAATTGGTTTTCTGCATTTTTAAATAGCTAAACACAAATGTTTTTTCTTCAGTTGATCTGATAAATGGTGAAAGGTTTGTTTACAAACGTAACAAAAAATAAACGCTTAAAAGTGTATGCTAAATTAAGTCGTATAAATAATAGCAAATTCAAAACAAATAAATTTCGGCTACAAGACAAAGATTAATCATAAACAACTGTGCTAAGTGAAAGATATATTTACTTATATTTATGCCGAGTATAAAAAGAGATCTGCAAATGATTCTTGCATGGAATTCCGGTTTGAATAAAATGCCAAATATTTGCAGATCTGGCTTGAATCACTGTCTGACTCAGATTAATGCATTTGTATTATTTTCCAGCGAATGTCTCTAGACAAACTCATCGCTATTCATGGAGGGCATGTAGCCTGAGACTGATGACAAGAGAGAAAGGGAGAGAGAGGGAGAGAGAGAGAGAGAGAGAGAGAGAGAGAGAGAGGGGCTGTCTGGCAACCCAACCCCGAGGGGCATAGCGTGAAAACTGTTGACAAGTTGGATGCCTGGAGAGTCGAAGAAGCGAGCCAAAAGTTTTCAACACCTTGGGCAAATAAATGCTTCGCTTTCCACTGTGACACGCCCCGGGCTGCTGTGGCGTCTCCCCTTCTTGTGCTTATAATATACTCGCGTTGCTTGTCTATTTTTATTGATACAACAACAGCAATAACAAGAGATAATAGCTTATGAAATATGTAGATATTTATTTACCTTTTCGATTTCATAAATCCAAAAATGTGCGAGGTGCCAGGTTGATTACAGTTTTTATTTTGTTTGATTGTAGTTGCTTTGCTGTTTGTTTTTACAATTTCATTTATTGCAGTTATATATCACTTAGAATTTCCATTTATTTTAAACACTTCTCCAAATTCACATTCAATTAAAATTTTGTTTGCTCTTTTTTTTGGGAATTTATTTGTTTTTCATTTAGTTAAAAAAAAAAACGAATCCGAATTCGATTTCGGATGTGAGTTTCAATTAAAATTCCACAGCATCAGCTAATTAGTCATAGAATTTGTTGTTGTCTTGTGACTCTATTTTAAATGAACGCTTGCCTCATGCATAAACTCGGCAGATTAACACAAACAAAATAAATTTTGTTTTGATTTTGATTCGGAATTTTATTATTATTTTTATTTCCTCGAACTTCCACACGAAACTCGTTATTTTAGTTTATCTATTTCATTAACCAAATCCATTTGATTTTCAGTTTGTTGTCATTCGCGCTGATTCGATTGAATTTAAGTTAGTATCCGTTGGATACGCACTGCAACTGAAGAACAGTTTTTGCTTCCAAAACGTGCGAGCCGCGTGTGTCAGCAATGCGCCTGCGACTTCTCAGTCTCTGTATGTGTGCGTGTGTGTGTGTGTGAGCGTATTTGTGTGTGTGCCAGTGTGTGAGGCCGGCTGCTAAAAATATCCGTGAGTACGCGCACTACGGATGCCGCTGCTGCTGCCGTTGTTGACGCTGCCGCTGTCGCTGTTGCTGATGCTGATGCTGCTGCTGTTGCTTCTGCTGCTGTTGCTGCTGCTGTGTATCTATGTATCTGTATCCAATAACCCGAGTTGGCGCACAAAAATACACGGCCCGCCGCTAAGTTTACTTCTAGATTGTTGGAGAAAGGTGTGCGTTGTGCTTCTGCGTTTGCTTCAGCTTCTTTTTCAATCTTGTTGCTGCGTCCGTTTGCTGCGCCTGTCCGCCATGCACTGAACAGCGTTTTGTCAACGTCGCTGCTCGCCGTCGTCGGTGTCTCTGTTGCCCGCTGACGACGCGTCGTCTCCCGTCAATGTCGTCCACTCGGCCAAGTGTGTCTATGTTGGGGCAGCGCTTGGCTTTGACTCCGTTAGGCGACGCAGCGAGTAGGCTTATTGGTTTTACGGGCCAGTTTTTTGTGTGTGTTGCCCACACAAGCACTTTTTGCGAATTGAGAACTGATCACAGAGAATACGCTTCGGCTAAACCACGAACGCGACCGGCACTTGTCCGTTGCGCTGAGCGTGCGGTGGGCTATTGAAACGATCAATGAATGAAATGCGGCATTAAAAGCAGCACTTTACGTTTGTATCTTACAGATACGACTGTGACTGCGGCTGCGACTGCGACTGCGATTGCGACTGGAAGCGAGCCTCGACAGCCGACCAATAAACCGCTAAACCCACTGCCACCGCTGTTTGGTTTGTTTTTGTGACGAGATCCCAGCTCGCCGCCAACACAGACACACACAGCCATCGTCATTGAAGCCAGAGCCGTAGACCCAAATCCCCGCTGAGCAGCAGCAGTTGAACACAAAACAAAACCAGTTCTTAGTGCTTAACGTTTATTGTTGCTCTCCATGGCACTCCACTCGCTCACTCACCCACTCACCCACTCAATTCACTTGCCTTGTGTGGGTGTCTCTGCGTTGGCAGGCCGGTCGATCCGATCGGTTTACTCGTCTCGTCTCATCTCGTCTCGTCTCGTCTCGCTCGATTCGTCGTCGACTGATTCGTGGTGTGTTCGGGTCTGTTGTGGTTGCTCTTGAGTGACTTTTTCGGATACACATTGATGAAAATTGTGTTAAATTTTCGTTTTCATTTCGAGTCAAGTTCTCTTCGCTCAGATTGCTCTCTCTCTCTCTCTTTCTCTCTGGTTGTCGCCTCTCATTTTTGTGCTGTATGATCTAATATTGCCAGGCAGTTATTTATTTAAATTTATTACAAATTTTTTATTTATGTTGCTGCGCCGTTTGACATTCATTTATATCAGTCAAACATTGTTATGGCTCAGTATGTTAATTTGTGACTACCTTCAAGATTTCCAGCCAGATTTTTGAACTTCATTTGTTTGAGCTGCTGGCCCAGGCGATTCTCAAATCACAGCTAGCAGCTCTAGCTATTCACACTGATGATCGCATAGCTAGAAGTATGTTTGTTCATCTCTAGTATGTTAATGAAATAACTTAATTGTGCTGAGCATTCTCGAACGCACAAAATGCCGCACTCAATAAGACTTAAGTGACATAACAGAGAAGCAGCGGCTTATACTTGAAAACAACTCAGAATCTCTTCAAAATGAAATTCAATAATGCTCAAAGGTTTTTTTGAAATTCGATCTGCTATTCGGCAGAACAAAAGGTTTCTGAAGTTACGAAATTATTTTGAACGTCCATTTTTATAAGTGCAATTTATTTGAAAGACTTGCGTGAATTGTACTAATCTGATTCAATAGAATACTTTCAGACACACAGAACAATTCACAGCACGTGTGCGGTTAACTTGAGTTGACAACACGAGATTATTATTGTTATAAATTTTACTTTGAAATCTCGTGTTTGTCAGCTTAACTTCCCTGACAGTAATTACTTTTTGTGTGACGTGTGCTTATAGCAAGCACAAACACTTGCATATTATTTATATGGATTTGTTAAATTGTTTGGAACTCGGAGACATTCAAGTGTATTCTAAAAATATGCAAACATTTCACACAAATTCGCTGTGACAATATTTGCATTGTTGCGATAAGTGAAGTGAACTTCACAATAAAGTGTAATTGCAGGTGAATTAGTATTCTTTTCGAAGTGATCTAGTTAAGAATGACACACCTGCCACATCATTTTATACAACAGTTGCATTCCCATAGCTTCCTGGTCGAACCTATCAAATCCGATTTATGACTACTTGGCTTTAGGGTGGAATTAGCATACAGAACAAAGTGAAAATTGATGCCAATTAATTGATAAAATCTTGCAGCAACTTTATGTATAAATATCATTCAAATAAATCAAGCTTCTAATATAGAAATCGAACATTTGATTGTTTTGCTCGTTGCATTGTTCGGATATCAAAGTTGGCATTCAAATTAGTTAAGCCACTTTGATTTTGATTTTGATTTCGAGTTTGTTGTGGAACAATTGTGTTACGGTCGTTTATTATTTATTTGGAAAATAATAATTATAATTAACTGGCAAGAGGCAAATAGTTAATTGCAAAATGGATTTACTCCTGCAGGCAAAACAACAAGTTGTATGACGGCATTCGTGAATGCGCGCCGCACTTATTCGATACATACAATATATACATTTGTGTATATATATAAATTCATATAGTCATGTATGAATATTTAGACAAATTACTGGCTGACAGAGTCACTGGCTGTCTGGCTGTCTGGCTGTCTGACTGAATGACAAAGCGACAGATCGAGCGATCGACCCGAACAGCAGCAGCAGCAGCAGCAGCTCAGTGGCTGTCGATCAGGCCGTGATTGTTGCTGTCTTTTGTGCTTTTGCTGTTCTTCAAGATCGCGTAAAGAAATAAATCATGATGACAACAGTTAAATTTGATTATAATTTTTCAACAGCATCGTCAGCTGGTCAGCTGGTCTCTAGAAGTACGCTTAAGTAGCATAAATTTGTTCATGTCGCAAGGTCATCGAGTGAAAAATTATGGCATGCAACATTAATTTGATTTGCGTGCGAATCAAACTGCTTTTTGGGGAGTGTCCATCCATACACTAGCCGCTTGCAGCAAGAGATACAAGCACATAAAGCATATATATATGTGTGTATATATTTACAAATTGGCCAATACTGTTGTTGGCTATAATATGCTGACAACTTAATCTATTGCCAAGTCCAACGACAGGAACATGACCAAACGAGCCATAATTAAAAAAACAAACGTCACATATTTTTCGTGCTTTTGTTTTATGCTCAAAACTCAAACCCACGGCCATCGCTAGAGGGGGCGTCTCGGCGGACTTTATAAATACATGTATCTCAAGAGTTGTTTAGATAATGAAATTCCTCTGCTCTAATGCAGTGGAATTAACATAATGAAGTGATATTTTTTTTTCTCGTTCTCTGTCTTTAATCATTTTGAGATTCTCGATCTGATCGATCCCCCTCCCGCCTTTGTGGGTGACGGCTCTGTGCCGTGAATTGTTTATGCAAATATTCTGAGTCGAGCTCAATACGCATTTGAATTTTCTACTTTGGCTTTTAATTACCAGCCTGCAAATCGCATTTGCCTTAATATGGTCACAAAACGCGAGTCCAAGTCTATGACTCGATGGGGGTACTCGACTCGGTCCGCTCTCCGTTTGGCCCCCGCTCCGCTGCCCGCGGCCCGCTTAGGAAGTTGGATTCGCGTCGCAGGCCTTTTATGGCCCGCTTTGGGAAAGCGGTGAGAAAGCAAAACTCTCAGTCTCGGTCTCAGTCTCAGTCTCAGTTACGGTCTTGGTCTCGGTGTCAAGCTTGAGCTTAGTGGCTGACTAGCTGGCTAGCTGGCTCAGTTGTTGGCTAATTGTGAGCATCGCTTTGGGCCAGCTTCTTGACAAGTTGTTGGCGTCGCTGTTAACGGCGATTGCGTTGGCGCTGCCGCTGCCTCGGCTTCGCTTTGCGGGGGCGACGACGTTGATTTTATTTATATTTTTACGTAAATTTATCATTACAAATATTGTTATTGCCGCTTTCAAGCGGAAATACACTCGAAATGCCAGCCAAAGCAGCTGAAGCCACCCACGCATCGAGCCCAACTCAAAGCCATAACAACAACCACCTGCACTTTGGGCTTCTATCCGACTGACTGACTGACTGAATGACTGACTGACTGACTATGCGCCAACTCATTCACTCAGTCATTCATTCATTCATGGGGAAGTGGAAGCTGGCAAATGATCTTTGGCTAAGGCCAAGTTAGCCACTTCAGCGGAATCGAGCAGCGAATTGTCGAACGGAAATGCCGAGCGATTAAGTTGTTGTTTTTAATTAATTTTATACGCATTTTCATTCAGTCTTTTTTTTTTGTTTCAAGTCATTTGCATAGCCGTCGGCCGTCTAGAAAGTGTCTCAAGTTTTGGGAAGTTGTGGGCGTTTGTAACATGAATAAGATGAATTTTTCATTTATGAATGGCATAGTAAAAATCGTTGTTAATTGAGGGGATTTTGGGTGATTCAACAGCATAATTAATCAGCGTTATGTGGAAGTAAATTTGTATTAATAACTTTATTTTTAGTTGCATTTTCTTTGCTTGTTTTAGAATCCAAATTACTGAAAATAAAGAAAATTATACCGTATACGTAAGCTTGAATATTAGTCATACACATTGCCTAATATCTATTTCATGAGTCAGATTAGTAAGTTATAAAATTTGCTGACAGAGAACTGACTGGCAACTTTAAGAATTAATCCCTGTCTGATATTTCCATGTCGACCCACAAAAAACAGAGATATATAAAGTCGAAAAATCGCCATTATAATCGAAAACTAATCGTGTGCTAAAATTAATACGCATTCACCGGCTGCCTGGCTGGCTGACAAAGCATAACAAATCATACAAGGCGCCTAGAGAGGTGGAACTGTAAAAGTCAAAGCGCCAGCTGAGGCAGATCTTGGCCAAGTTAATCGTGAGCGATGGCTGTGGCGTCTGTTTGCGGTGTTTTGTCTGCTGTTCATTGAAACGTGATTTTGACTTGTGATTGCCCATTTTTTGTTGGCTTTTATTGTTGTTGTTCGAGTCGTTGTTGTTGTTGTCGACGACGATGTTGTTTTATTGGTTGGCCGTCAACATTTAAGTCATTTAACATTATGTATCAGTTGCGCTGCCAGTTGTAATCCCCCAGCAGGCGCTGTCGTCATCAGTTTGCTTTTGCGTTCTCTGTGTGTTGTGTTGTGTTGCGTTGTGTTCTGTTGTGCTGTGCTGTGTTTATGCTGTTGCTTTTATTAATTTGGCTTCAATTAATTACGCTACAAATTGTCAACAAAACGCAACCGCAGACGCGTACCCCAAACCCCAATTGCCACCAGTTAATAACCCATGCAAATCTTGATGGGGGGACAGCAACATGTGCCACATGCTGCATGAGGTTCACACAAATGGACAGCGAACATGACATTGGGTTATTGCGGGGATACTGGATGCTGAATGCTGGATGCTGGATGCTGTGCTGTGCTCGAGAGCTCATTGGCCTGGCTAATATCTGCTGGCGGCATTAACTCATCAGTGGCAGCAAACACTGTGCAGCACAGAAACCAGCACAAAAAAAGAAAATGAAGACTGAAAAAATAATCGTGAAAGTCAAAGCAAATGAAAATAAAATCGTTGTAATGAAAACAGTTTTTTGTTTGCTCCAATTGAAAATAGCGTCAATTTGCTGCTGCTGCTTTAGTTGCTGTTGACTAGTGTAATCAAAATCAGCCAAAACGAGGCGCAAACACATTGGATAAATATTGATTTTGAGCGATTGGACAAGCGAGATCCAAGCTCTCCATCTCCATCTCCTTCTCTATGTCCATGAGCATAACCGCCAGTTGGCAGTTGGCAGTCGCCAGCTGCCAATTATAATTGGAAATCAGTTTAAGAGAATGAGCTGTTGGCTCGACCCAATGAGGAGCAGTGAATCAATGCGTATGCAAACTGACAGGCGACAATAATTTCAACAATATGTCAATGCTGATGCTCATCAAAGTGATTTTTATCGCTTTTCTCTGCTCTGTTTGGATTCTCTGCCGGCGTTCCCAAAAAGTTGACAAAACGCCAACGTTAACGCCAACGCCAACACCGACGCCGACGCCGACGCCAGCCTCAATGTTGGCCAACATTTTTATGTGCAGTATATACACTACTTGTCTGATTGGTGCGTGTCTGCTTTATAAATAAAGTGACTCAAACAAAGAGGTAAGTGCTATCTGGCAGGGCAGGTGAGCTGCCGGGCTGGTCAACTTGGGGGCGCTGTCGCCGACTGGGCGAAGGCGTTGGGAAGTGGGTTAGCTTTGGGCATGGGCTATAAATTCGGCGATTTAATGTATATATATATATATGTATCTATATCTATTTGGTGGTCAAACATGGGGCACACATATGTCATCGCACAGAAACTAATAATTTTTTGTGTAGATTAGAATGCTTTTTACTTGTGGAAAAGTTGATAAGATAAAATTGGTGTCTTTTATTGCAATGCATAAAAATTCTCATTTTGTATTTCGTCAAATACGGCAACACTGTTCAAATACTCAATAAAAAAAAAGTATATTAAAATGAAGGCGACAAGTTTTAAGCGGGTCAGCATGGCGCAGTCTTTGATGTCTCCATGCATTTTGCATTTACACACATTAAAATTCAATCAAATGTGAAAAACACACAGCAAAGTACACAAAATTTGTCGAGTGTTAAGAGGGCTATTAGATTATGACAGCAGCTATTTTTATGCAGTCTTGGAGTCCGGGTATTTATAGCAAAAAAGATCGCATCGAGTCGCGGCTCGGCGACGAGCGTCGCCTTGGGTTTCGGCCACAGTTCCAGTAATTGCGAATAATCAGCGTCAATTGGCGTGGCCAAAAGACAGACGCTGCCAGAGCCAGAGCCAGAGTTTGGAGCCAGTGTGCGGAGTGCGGACACGATGAGATGAAAACGAAAGGCAAGACGCCAACTAATGTGGCCTACGCACGTTATACACTAGACACGATGCCGATTGGGAGACACCTACCTACCTAACTCTGGCCGGGCGCAATAAAAACGCGTTTCAATTTCAAATTGATTGCCAGTCGCTTATTATTATTATTTGCTTTTTATTGTTATTTCGCTTTTTAATGATTGTCACTGTGCTCGTTGTTGTTGTTGTTGTTGTTACAATCACTTGCTGGGTGTTAAATACTCGTGCGAATTTTTTTGTTACTGGAGGCCACCAACGTCCAAACATTTCGGAACCGTTTCGTTAGGCGCCACCCCCACGAAAAAAAAACAAATAAATAAGCTAACAAAACAACAGTACACAGAAGTAAGCATTTTTTTGTAGTATTGCTGTTTGTTTTTCTTGCTTTTCCCGCCCAATTGCCTACGGCAAGCTGAGACCCCCAAAACGAAGGCGTAGCCCAATGGCAAAATACAAAAAAAAATTGTTGTAGATAAACAAAGATTTCGTGATCTCAGGTCAGCGTTAAGAGTTGACCAAATCAATTATAGTTGCATGACCAAAATAAATACAACACGTAAAAACAAACACAAACGTATCTATCTATACTACACACTGATTATAATAATTAAGTAGCTTGGTTAACATCTCAGGAATTTTTATAACGTCAGAAAATATAAACACAAATCACACCTTTGCATAGGAAATTATTATCTTTTATTTTATATATTTATAATACCAGAGATAAGTGTGTATATACATCACGCTTCCTTTACTTCGACGCGTCATCTCATCATTTTTACGTTTGCGTTTTAGCACTTTGTGCGGCTTTATTGAAATTTGATGGTATTTATTAATAACTACTTAGCTAGATATAATTTTAACAATGTAATTAGCGGCGTATAACGACTTTGTTCTCAATTCAAGCTCGCAGTTTGAATCCCAGTTTGTTGAGCTACTCGTTTTTATTGTTTTTGTTTTCAGTAGTTCTTTGGTGTCCTTTTTGACCTGCAATATCCTGAGCTGCTGCCAATATTCTTTGAGTTTTAGTTATACTTTTAAAAATGTAATTAGAGGTGTATAACGACTTTGTTCTCAGTCCCGCAGTTTGTTTAGTTGCTCGTTGTTGTTTTTGTTTCTTCGATGTGCTTTCTGACCTGTAATATCCTGAGCTGCTGCTAATATCCCTTGGCTTTTTAGTAATAACTACTTAGCTAGATATAACTTTAAGAATGTAATTAAACTTCATTCTTAATTCAAACTTGTGCCTTGCAGTTTCTTTAACTGCTCGTTTGCTGTTCTATTCCTTCTTTTCAGCAGTTCTTCGATGTCCTTTTTGGCCTGCAATATCCTGAGCTGCTGCCAATATGGCTCGATCTCGTCTTTGTCTTTGGCTGATTTGGTTTTTTTTCTTTTGTGTCGCGACCAATTGGCTACCTTGGATTTGAGTGCTTTCCCACAAGTCGAACACTTGAAATGAATCAATGCGGTGGCCTCACAGTGCATTGCCCAGTTCTTATATTGCCTTGTAGTTACATATGTATGCGTGTGTGTGTGTGTATGTATGTGTAGTGGTAGTACCTCGTAGTCGATGTTTGTTTTGAGTTGTTATACCCTTTCCTAATATGGGCACAGTCGCCATCACACACTTGTGAAGCTTGTGAAGTGAGTAAGCGAGATTGTGCTAGTGCTTGTGCAACACACATCCAATTGGAAATGAAAAACTCTGACCTACTAATCACCGAGCCAAAAAGCCAATAAGAGTCAACAACAGCAACAGCAGCAACAACAGCAACAACAGCAACAACAGCAACACAAGTGCCACAAAGCAGACAACGACAACATCAACGACAGCCCAAGAAATCAAAAGATGGACAATAACTTTAAACCAGTTTGCGATGTCGAGCCTTGTTGCACGTTGCAAACAAAGTTGCAAGCTACAGCTAACGCTTTTCGCTTGTACTGAGAACTGTTTGGCGCACAAATTTGTTTTGAATTTGATTATATGAACTATTTGGGCGCACAGGTTGTCAGTCCCACAGCCACAGCCACAACGATGTAGCCGGAGGGGGAGTCGAAGACGGAGTTGGAGGCAGAGCCAATTGACATTTTATGCTGTATTAAACGACAACTCGAACATGGGAGACAGCGAGACAGCGAGACAGACGGAGCGACAGACGGAGACTGCAAATTGCGGCAGTTTCACAAAAATTATTATGTTAAATTTAACTGGAAATAGCACACAAGGACATTGGCGCATGCGCCCCCAGACGGCGCCAACTGGTCGACGATGGCGTCGCCGATTGTTGGCTAAATTGATGATGACGATGTTTGTGGAGTGTGTGAGAGAGTCGGGGAGCAGCAGAGTTTGAAGTAGGAGGGCCGCAGAGTCGTCGCCGTCGTCGTAGTCACAGATTATCGCTGTGCTTTGTTTTGGTTATTTGCTTTTGGCATAAATTTCAATTGCTCGCATTTAACAACAATTTAAGGCAAATTAAATTTTGTGCAGCCGCCGATTATTGGCTGCTGATAGGCGTGTGCATGTTCGAGCATGTGCAACTGTGTGTGTAGCGCCATCTATTGCCGGCTAGCGGCAGTCCCTGCCATGTGCATATAAAGTAATTTTCTGCTACATTAGGTTTGCGTTTTGCGCTCATTGGCTCTAAGAGCCACAAGATGGCAATTCCAGCAACTATTTTAGCACCCAAACTACGACTTTCGAATACACTCACTTAGCTGATGTCGCTAGCTCTATAATATATGAGGTACTTATGTATGTGATGCTTTGATCGATTGGCCAAGCTTGTAAATCACTTTTTTTGGCTGGCTTTTTTTATGGGGCCATAATCGTAAAAGACGCTCAGACGAAAATATGAATAAATTTTTGTGGTTTTGACCAAAGTTGTCCAAGTTTATTGCTGTCTCTCTTTGGCCATGTTCTCATTCTAATTCTAATCAATAAAATTCATTTATGCATTAAAGAATGATTTATTTAATTGAGCGTTACTCAGAAACAACAAGTCTTAACTTAAGGCTTAGTCTAGTCGAATTTTGTTACCAGTCGTCGACTTAATCTGTTAGACACTGCTTTGTGTAGTGCATCAATTAAAAGAAATTATTATAGATTTGTTTTGGAGCACTAACTGATGCGGCTGCTGCTGTTGCTGCTGTTACTGTTGCTGTTGCTTCTTGTGTTCATTGGCTTCTTGGCTGCGTTCCATCGCCCACCACACTCACCACTGGCTGGCAACAGCCTCGAGCAGCGGGCAATGGCATCGAGTTGGCGAAGCGTCGTCATTGGGGCAACCCACATCAAATGCTCCACTTAGACGCGCTCCATTGTTTCCGCATTCGATTAAAAATGATAAATGCCTCACTGCGCTCAAGTGAAAACAAAAACCGCAGACGACTGATGGCAGAGCCACCGACTGGGCCCAGTTTTGCTTAGCCGCGTTGAGTTAACTGCGCTTGGCTTCGCGACTGCGGCAATTGCCTCGTTTTCTTGACCATTTTTAATGTCTCGTTTATGGATGCTGATAACTAAAGAGCATTATTTTTATCCATTTCCTCCTTCATCACTGCTCACTTCGATCTTTAGCTGCTGCCGTTTGCTGCTATTGCTGTCTTGGCGTAATTATTTGATTAATTTTATTGCCTGCTCAGTTGAATCTTTGGTAATCTGTGTGTGTGTGTGTGTGTGTGTGTGTGTTTCTGTGCTTCTGTGCTTTTGGGGCGTTTGGAGTTGTCGATTAAACAAATCGTTTATGCTTTTGTTAAATTGCACGCATTAATTAACTGCGCACATTTCGGGCCCATGGGCAAAACCAAAGTCAAAGACATGCCCAAAACAGATGCTAACTCCCACATTTATCGTTTGCCCCGCTGCCTTTCTTTCTTTTCATGTACTTCTTTCAATTATTTCTAGGCTGCGCAAAATTAATCATTCCGCATAATTATTTTAATTATTGATTATGTGAAGTCATTGCCATGAATCTCGGCCCAAAGATCCACTTAGTGAGAACGCCAAGCCCCATTAATCCCCATACAAATTAAGCTTCAACTCCGACGAGGCGCAATTGCAAAATGCTTGGCGTGCTGTTCACAGGCTTAAATTTAACAGATTGGTTGTAAATAGACCTAATTGCTAATACATTGCAGCTTTGAAATTGAGTAGAAATAAGAGAGTATTAGTTTATCATTTACCTGCCTAAAACTCAATGATTATTATTCAAAAGGCTTACAAACTAAATTTAAATACTTACATTGAAGTTAGAAACAATCAACAGAGTTTTTTTTTAGCTGACAATCGACATTATTAATAAGCAAAAATTGCCTCTTCAATCATGCAATTTTATTTTGCTATTGCAGCCGATTGAATCAATCAACACTTTTGTCAGCGAATGAATAAATTTATGCACTATTATAATAAATGTATGTCTTTTGATTAACACATTGACATTGCAATCTTCGAGACTGATCAATTACTTAAAGTTTTTTCACTGCACTTTAAGCTAAAAAACTTTTTTTTTGCCTTTGACGTTGAATTGAACCGTTAACTCAGCACATAAAATTTATTCCGTCAAGAAGTTCTCAAATCTTTCGAAGTGCTTATCATCTGCAGAAAAAATAAAAGTTGGCAGTTGATTTTACTGGTCATGACTTGGCAATTTTTCCTCATTGCAACTAATTTGCCACACTTACCGCATTTAAGGAGACAACAACAGCAACAACAACAACAACAACAAATGACTTCATTTCGCTTGGAAGCTGCACTCGATGATTGTTGTCGTTGTCACTGCTGTTGCACTCGCCGTTCCTGTTGCCGTTGCTGTTGTTGGCGGCGTTGGCGGCTTTTGGTCATTTGGCCAGTGGGCGCTGGCACAGTGCACTAATAAACATAAAGAGTAAACAAGTCCATATTGGGTTATATCGGTCAGGCAGGCAGTATTATATCTGCTCTGGCACTTTTTTGCCATCATTGTGTTTCGACTTGATTTTCTTTATTTCATATATACTCTATATATATACGTCTCTTTTTTTTTTGCTGTGCATCACATGCATTTTTCATGGGACGAGTCCATCCTTGGCTTTTGCTTTCTGTGCCTCCGCGATTGGACGGCGTCCGATGGATGGCCGATTGGACGCCGGGTTGGCGGGTTGGCGGGTTGAAGCATTGCAAATTGTCAAACCGTTATGTATGCAGTATAGGTTATTTGGCATGCCACTGAGCAGCGCAGAGAAAGTCCATCTGCCCTGAGGGCTTTGGTTGAACTTCAACTTCGAATTGCGTTGGCGTTGGCGTTGTTGTTGTTGATGTTCGTTGCGGCTGTGGCTGCAACGTTGTTGCGGTGGCGTTGCCATTTATTGTGAAATATTAAAATTATACAAGCATTTCCTTAACAAGACGACAACGACGACGACGACGACGACGATCACGGCGCGAGAAAATGAGCAATGCGACAGATGTATCTGCATTTTATGCAGAAAAACTGCATTTCAAATCCCAACAGCCACTGAAGTCTCATTCCCATTCCCATTCCCAATCCCAAACCCAATCGCAGTTGCAGTTGCACTGCAAAGTCCCACTGCGGTTATCGCCATGACAGCTGTCAATCACTTGCTCTTGGCATATATACAAAAAAAAAAAAAAAAAGAAAAAAGAAAGAAGCAAAACGCCAACAAAACTAAAGAAACAACAACAAAATAAAGAATGACTGATGCATCTGTGTTACGAGAAAGTTGCAAACTTTAATTGCACCGTCGCTTCAATTAGCGATACAAGTGATTTTATAGC
Source organism: Drosophila siamana (assembly GCA_035047445.1). NCBI lineage: Eukaryota > Metazoa > Arthropoda > Insecta > Diptera > Drosophilidae > Drosophila > Drosophila siamana. The sequence continues at coordinate 7,176,323 of JAWNPP010000004.1, read as the reverse complement.
GCCCGCTTCCAATTCATTAAGTATCTTCTTAATAAATGGACTCAAGTGCCTGCTGACCAAGTTCCCGGTTTGGCGCTCAGGTAGAAAAAAATAAGAAAAAACCCAGTTGATTTGCTCCACAAACCTGTCGCTGGGTGTTGGCCCAGAAATTAACAACCATAAAAGGACCGCTTCAAGTGACGTCGCTGTATAAATATGAGGCACATTTGGACAATTACTTTATTTACGCACTGTTCCTCTCAGCCTTTGATTTATGCAGTCCGCAGTCGGCAGTCGGCAGACTGCAGACTCTCTGGCCATCGTCCATCGCATTGTTAATTGCACCAAAATGCAGATTTTTTTCACTTTCCTCTCGCCGACATCCCTTTCTCGCGATTCCTGTTTCAGTTTTGGTCTGGCCAAAAACAAAGATAAACAGCGACAGTTTTTACACAGCCATCGATAAAGTGGGCGACTTTTTATTTTCTTTTCTTTTTTTTTGTTGCTGCTCTGGCGTGTCGTTGGGAAAGGGAGAAGCGAACCTTGCTGCCTGTCCTGCCAAACTCATTAAAACGAATCCTTTTAATGGCCAAAAGTTTGCGTCGCTGCTGCCGTTGCTGCTGCTGCTGATTCTGCCATAATCAGTAAAATTAAGGCCGTGGCAGTTGAAGGCTGAAAGCTGCTCGTTGCCAATGTCGTTAGCATTGGGGCCAGAACATTACAAAAAAAAGAAGAAAAAAAAACCATAAACAGTTGGCTAGTTGGCTAGTTTCATTTTTTGTGGCAAAGCATTTCTACGACCTTCAAACTAGTTTCTACAATCGACATTTTTTTCTCACATTTTATGAGTCCTAATTACCATAGATAAGGTTATCTAAGATGTGCTTGATTTATTGCATAAAAATGTCTTCTCAACTAAGTGTCGAATGCTTTTTTAATAGTGTTTATAATGGTGGTTGTTGTAGTATAAAAATTTGCTCAGAAATTATTGAAAAATAATGTTGAAAAGTTAACTAATTTAAAATGTATTTACTTCTACACTAGTATTAGATATAATATTTATTTTTGCTGTGGAATTTAAATTAAATTAGTTTGAAATTGCCCAAAATACACATTTCCTACTGCTCTGACAACTGCTGTAGTTAAGCGTGGATAGCTGCAAGACTTAGTTAACTTTTCATAAGAAGTTGCCATACTCACACATTAACACACACACACACACACACACAGACACACTGTGGCACAAAGGCACATGCATGTAATGCGCTTGGATTTAATATTGGCAGCAAGTACTCAAAGGGGCAGCTTAGAGGCGACAACTTGTGTGTCATACGCGACGCAACTAACAACTTACTTAAACCAACAAACGCGCTCTACAAAAGACACACACACACACACACACAAAGACACACAAATACCGAGATAGAGACGCTCTCACACGGACATTGTCATGTGACACTCAAAAGGCCCAAGGCAGCATCTAAGCGACATAAACGTGCAGTTTTCAGCCACCCCTATGTGGCAGATGTTGGGTGGCAAGAGCGGAAGAGAAGGAGAGGGTGGAAGGGGGCCAGAGGTGGCAACATTTCTGTCTGCTTCTTCTGCCAAAGTGTCCCATGCCTTTGGGTCCGTCTCCGCCACGGTACGTGGCCATGCTGCAGTACGGCGCACTAATTACGAAAACTCAGCACGTTTCGCCATGCTGTGTGCCACACTGACTGCCCCAGCTGACCCCCACCCCCCCCCCCCTTGCCGGCTGGTGTGGCACAAGGCGGGTGATCGCCTCGTTGCTTGAGTGGTTAAATGCTGCAGTAATAGCGGCAACATGCAACGCGACAGTTCAGTGGCGACGGCGGCGCAACAAAAGTTAAAACATTGCGGCAGCAATAAAAACAACATTCGCTTTAGCTACCAGAGCTTTGGCATCGGCTTCTGCTTTGGCTTCGGCTTTGGCTTTGGCTTTGGCTCTGAGCCGCCCAGCTGGGGGTGAGTTGGCCATGGCTTTGTAACTGTGTTGCCGTTGAATCCTTCCGTTCGGTGCGGAGCCCAGTCGGTGCCCAGTCAATGCCACATGGCCGGCCACAGTTTCAACAAAGTCAATGTCTGAGGCTGCCACAAACCGCGTCCAGCGGCAACGTAATGAGAAATGCATCAATTGCACCAAATTGTTTTGGCACAGGACCTCGACTTGTCCCTAATAATATGCACTTAATTGCAAAATGGAAAAGTTAACTACAGGCTGATTTAATAGCAGATATTTTACAAAGCGTAAATGTCTAGGGTTGGATTTAGAAGTAGGTAAAAAGATTGGTTAAGTAAGCAGCTTAGCTTGAAGCAAGAAGCTGAGGGGAGAATGTGAGAAAAGCTGGGCGACAATGTGTGACATGAATCTGAAAGCGGCAAAGCTATAAAATGAATTTAGCTAAACAGGTGGGAAAAGTAAGGCAATTAAATAAGCGAAGAATTTATTTCAAGGGGAAGTGAAGAAGTAAGTAATAATTACTTTAGAGCGGGTTTAAAAATTGTATTACAACCTCACACTCAATACACATTTTAATTTAGCCGATTTACAAAATTAAAGCATCTAACATGCATTGTGCTAAGAGATATTTCTGCTTTAATTCCTGTTGAGCTTCCATTGCCACAAGAAAACCTCTGTTGAGTTCGTGAAATGTCCTTCGCTGCCGACATTAAAACAAATCCACTGCTGGCAGTCATGCAATCCTTTTCACACACTCACACACACACACAAACGCGCGCGTATCGAATATCCTGGACATCAACAAGCAAATGGGGTAGCTAACAAAGGGCACAAGAGTCCTGCTCGCTGGCCGATTGGCGATGCCCCAATGCCCCCCATGCCACATGACAAGCATTTGATTTGCAACTAACGACACCAGGTTTTTATACGTTTGGCCAAAACGGCAACTACATATTTGCAATCTTTACGTCGAATACATGGCTATAAAAATAAATTACACAAAGCTTAAAACTTATGTGCATCAGGAAGAAAAATGGCTTATGGACGCGCAACGGAACAAACGAATAAACGAATGGAGCAACAAACGCCAGCGAACGAAGCACTTGGCCCGGGATACGAGAACGTGGGTGAAACGACAAAATGACCAATCGACCTGACCCCCCCCCACTCCCCCCTCAAATGGCAACGTTGATGAACGTGTATTGCTCCTTATACAATCGTTCAATTGGAGCGATCCAATGTGAGAGTGTGAGAGATAAAGAGCAGAGCGATACAGCGAGAGAGAGAGAGAGAGAGCGAAGGTGGCAGCTAGGAGCAGCTAACGGGAAAAGGTGAAGCTTTAAGCCGACAATGAAGACATTAACATGAGCAACGACGACGACAAAACTCTATGCCATGGCTCATCACATTAATCTTCTTAATACGCCCATCAATAATTCAAAGCCAAGGCATGACCATGCCAAGCCAGACCATGTCAGAGCAGAGCACCAAGTGCTGCCCGAAAGTTGAGCGGGCACGCAACCATATTGGAGTACAAGTATTGAAGTATTGTTTGGCCAAGTGTTGAGTGAATTATGAGGCACTGTTCAGCTACGGTTTCGGTCTCGGTCTCGGTTTGGGTTTCGGTTTCAGTTTCGCTGTCGATTTCGTTTTCATTTGCGACTATCGACTTCAGTTCGAGTGGTGGCCACCTTCAAGAGCCAACTGTTTGTCGTACATCAAAATCAAACTATCCAGCACTCGACTACACACACAAATATTGAACTCTATGGCAATCGACAATGAAGCTTTATGGCTCGTTACCATTTGATTTATGCGCAGCTGCCAAAAAAAGGAAAAAAATGAAGAAGAAGGTAGCGAAAATGATTTCATATCTCGCCCAAAGAGTCGGACAGTGAATGCCTCTGAATGTAATTGTATTTGAATGACATATGCATGGCCAGCAGAGACAACAGTGGCATGTGTCCATTGTCAATGTGACAGCGTCTGCTTCAATGGCCCTGCCAGTGACAAGCGGGCTCCAAAGGCGCCCCACCCCCCTGCCTCTGCCCCTGCCCCTGCCCCAGCATACCGCAACCTGTCCATTGTTTTTGGGGGCATGCACAACAATGTCCTGTGCCTCACCTGCTGCGCTCGCTCACCCTTGACAATTTCGCACCGCTCATTGGAATTTCTGGTGCTGTCGCCGATTTTTACGCCTACTTCGACTCTCAAGTGTCCGCCCCAAATATCGCCATGCAGAAGACGACACTTTTGTTCAGGCTCGTGAATCGCTGTCCCGATTGTCAACACAGCATTGTTGCAACATTTCACCAACAATGAATGAATGAACGAATGTGTCGAGCCTTCGATTCGGTTTTAGCTCTTTCTCTTTTAGCGCAGATGCTTTGCTTATCAATGCGAGCTTAAATGCCACTGATTGTGTCAAAGGTTCGAGGCACGTGATAAGATTTATGCTCTCAAGCGCCTATAAAAGAAGCTACCAGCTGCCCGAGCACACATAATTTAGTCTGTGAAACTGTCACGCAAGGTCCAAATGTAAGTGTTCAAGTGTTTTGTTTGTGGTGAAACTTAATTCAGATTGAAACTAAAGACTACTTTTAAAGTCAAAACAAGGCGAATATAATATTAATAATAAACTAGTCGACAAAGTGAATTTTAATATGATTCAATTGTATTCAATTACAATTATTTATTTATTTCTTGTCTCTGCTTCAACTAATTTATATTTGCTTTAATATAATACTTGCAGTTAATCAACAAACTATCACAATGAACTTCTCGTGGCTGGGTCTGCTCATCTTCGCCCTGATTGCCGTCGTTGTCTCGGCTGGCAAATGCCCCATTCCCTTCAAGAATGAGAAGAACCAGTGCGTCTCCGATCGCACCATCAGGGGCGAGTGCCCCGTTGGATCCACCTACAAGATCAACGTCAACAAGTGTGTCTACGGAGCCTAATAATCTGCGCAAATAAATCTAATTGAATTTAAATCGAATGTACTTTTTTTTTATTTTGCACTTCACTATCAATTTGTGCGCCATTAACCCACTCTACCCAGCTGACCTAAACAAAACTGTACGGCGACCTTCTCTTAGTCAGAATCGAGCACAGCTGTTAACTGTGCTGATAAGTGGCGCTCGAAAGCTCTTGTGCTCTATAAAAGCTTGCAGGCAAGTGCAGCGCAGTTAATAGTTTCAATTTGTTCTCAATTAAGGTGAGTCTGTGTTAGAAAGGCTGGAATAACTGACGCAATTTCTTACACACTCACTCAATAGTCAAACACAATGAACTGCAATTGGGCCTGGTTAATGGTGCTGCTGCTGTCAGTGATCGGTGGTGCCTTGGGTCTTAACTGCCCCACCGGCTTCAATGCCGAGAAAAGCAAGTGCGTGAGCGAGCGTCCCGTTCATGGTTCCTGCAAACCTGGATCTACGTATCAGCTTGGCCTCAATAAGTGCGTGCTTGACTAAGACAACAAGTATTTCCAAGAAACGTTTGTTTACCACTTCTTCACTTAACCTGCATTAATCAGTGACCCTTATCAATGAATTCTAAAGAATAGCTCAGCTGAGAATTCACAGAAATGAGCTAAACAAAACTAACTACGTGTATTTCAAATAAATTTAAAGGTTGTCTTCAGTCGATTAACGAAAGCCTTGTTTACTTAAATGCTAATTATAGCATATTTAGTTTAAACTAGCTTCAAGTTGTTGTGCTTTCAGCTTTCAGCATTTTGCTTATTTATAGAACTTATTCCTATTTAAAGCAGCTTACAATTAATTAAGTTAAAAGTACGTCTCTCAATGGACTCTGCTGCCATCTCTCAATCACTTTGCTGTACACTATACAAATTGCATCCAGTTCATTTAATCAGTCGCTCTTTGTGTCAAGGCAAACTGCTTATTGTGGGCGGTAAACAGCTGATTGTCTATCTTTATATATGTTTAGGCCGTATATAAAGTACAGTTTTAGGGAATATTCTGCACGTTCATAACGTTTATAACGAAAATCATGTCGCTTGAGCCAATTATTATTTGAGCCAAAAGAGCTGGTGGGCGCATGTTTTTGGCCAAAAGTTCAACAAGTGCTGCAAATTAACGAACATGTCACGCGGCTGCCGCTGTTGCTGATGCTGTTGCTGTTGCTGTTGATGGCCAGACAGAGAGACAGTGAGACAGGGAGTCGCTTTTGCCATTAGTTTATTACCATGTAATTGACTCAACGCTTGTCAGGCAACATTGACGTCGACATCGTCGCTGTCGCTGTCGCCGTGGCCGTTGACGGCAGCTCCTGCGGCTTTAATGTGCTGCATTTAATGACCAGAGTGAAACCAACACCAACATCAACGCCAACACCAACACTAACACCAATCAACACCAACATCAACAACAACATCAACAACAACAGCAGCAGCGTTGACAGCGCATCAAAGTCAAAGCGGTTTTGTCTGCCGTCAGTTTAGACTGTGCGACCGTCTGTTCGTCAGTCTGGCAGTTTGGCGTGATTAGCGTGATTGGCTGCCTGCACTCTGGCCCCCTTATCAAAGCAAAAGCAACAGCAACAGCAACAACGAAAGCAACAACAACAATAACAGCGGCAAACGCTTTGGCTTTGGCTTTGACTTACGTAATCGAACGCTTCACAGCTTCATCTCAACCGTTGAGCTTAGTTCAGCAAAGTTTAGCTGTGATTGGTTCAGTGGTTCAGCGGCTGCTATAAAATTCATTAAAAACTTTGTCCCACTGCGAAAATGCCTAACAAAAAAAAATATAAAAAAAGAAGTGAAGAAAAAATTGAAATGGAAAGAAAAACGCCTGCAACATTTAACAGCAATAGCTGAGGGAAAAACTTTACCAAGTCCAAGCTGTCGACAGGATGTGCAGCAAACCCAATTGCATATGCCAATGTTACAAAACTTTTCCCAAGCAAAATGCCCTTCCTTCAGCCACGACGGCCCAACCCAACGCTTAGCTCACTGCTGCTGCAGTGCTGACAACAAACTCAATTGCTTTGCAAAGCATCAAAGCCACAAGACTGTAACTGCAAGCCAAATAAAGCCAACTTCTAGCTAAAAACTTTGCAAGTAAAGAGGGTTTTTTTTTTTTAGAATGTTAAAGTTCATATTATTGTTCTATAAACTAGAATATTTTATTGTAGAATTCTAAGTTGCATTTAGCTTGAAAACCTAGTCGAAAAAAATCAAGCCAAAATGGTAGGCCAATTGCAGCTAAGGGGACATTACTAACGCCATAAACTAACATTCTTGTCACTGGGGCTTGTAAATTTCTATGACTTGCATAAAAATGCTCCCCGAATGTTTCCGCCGCTCGGGGGTTTCCTTTTGGCCTAAAAGTTTTCAGTGCCACGTTGGCAGGATGGCAGGAAATAAGGAAATGTTTTCAGCAGTATTTGCTGCCTGGGCAGCGACATTTATCAGTCAGTTGTTGCGGTGGTGTCGTCCATGGTGGCTTGTTGGACAATTTTAAAACTGTCACAAGTGGCCATTGCTGCCACCTCCGATGGCACTACAATTGCCATCGTGCCATCGTGACGCAGTCAGAAGGCAGCAGGCAGCAGGCAGCAGGCAGCAGGCAGCAGGCAGCAAGCAACTGTCAGCCGGGCTGCAGTTTGCCTCAATAGCCGCATGTTTTCATGTACCCTGACTGAGATAGCAGCAGCAGCTCCCTGCTGTGCGGCAGTGTAACTCACGCGTAAATATGACAAACGTAAGCAGTAAAGTTCTGGCCAACTGATAGCCGCCGCCAACACCAATAGCAGCAGCAGCAGCAGCAACGGCAAACACCAACACCAATGCAACCACTGTTGGCCCGAAACTTTTCGCCAAGACGTTGTCGCAAGTTTATGGACCACATTGCACTCGCTCGCTGCTTCTTCTCTCCTCCACTCTCTCTCTCTCTCTCTCAGTCACTCTTTCAGCGTAGTTTCTTAGCTGCTGTTGGCTGCATTTCAAGAATGTTGCAATGCCGCGCTCTTATCGCGCTCAGCATTGTCCTGCGGCCGACTGCAAAAAACGAAAGTGTGGCCATAATTTCTGTCTGTTCAGCTGTGTTGTTGCGGCTCTTGTTGTCGTTGCCATTATTTTCGGTTGGCGTTGTTGCTTGCCGTAGTTTTTGCTCTTGTTGGTTTTCTACTTAAACTTTTCGTATGCCCGTCAAAGTTTATTGATGCTGACGATGCAAACCTCTTTGAAATTATTTAAATACGCCCTTAAAGCATGCGCCTCGAACGCAAGTCTAATTATGCTCAGTATTATCGTTAATGGGTTTTCCCGACGACTTTCAAGTTTTGTTGCTTAATTACACTGCGCTACAAGTTCAGCAAGTTCCTTTTTTTGTGCTGCCGAAAATTGCATTAAAATAAATACATTTTTAAATACACGCAATGATGCAAACAATTTCATATAAAAAATCACATTTGAATTTACATTCGATACGCTTTTTAAAATAGTTTGTTTCGATGTTTGAATATTTGTTTTCGATTTGGCGTTTCAAATAGTTTGTTTTATTGTGTGTGTTCTCTGGATATTTCAGTGTGCCTGGTATTGCCAGAAAGACATGTTTTCTAGCTTGTTTTGTGTGAACATTCAACTTTTCCAAAAACTAAAAACAAGATGGCGGCTTCCGCTCTCTCCATGTGTGTGTTTGCAAGTATGTGTGTGTGAGTGGCCCACAGGCACAAAAACTTTAATTTGAGTTATTTGCACGAGTAGTAGTTGAAATTATATTATAATTTTACCGCTACGGCAAAAACAAAAACTTCAACAGTGATAAGATGAGACAGACCGCTGGAATGTAGTTTGTGCTTCTCTCTCTCCCTCTCTCTCTCCCACTTTCGCTTTAAATCCAGCTAGCTTTACTCCTCGCACACTTGCGTCTCCATTGTAAGTGCTTTTAATGTGACGTGCACTGGGCGATGCTGTGGCAAAACTTCGCACAAAAACAACAACTAAATCGAAAGCGAGCATATGTTCCATGAATGCAAAAACGATGTATCTCAATCTGCAGTGGCCTGTCTGCATGTGTGTGTGTGTGTGTAAATGAGTTGTGTGAAGTTGTTAGTAAGCTTTTCACGTGTATTTGGGTTTTGTGTGCTCTGAAATTTTGATTATCACCATGCGAACGCGCAATCGTTCAAGTTGTTGGCATATTTATGCAATTGAATAGCTAGATTTTAACATTATTAAATATTTAAATTTCATGTAATAATCTGTCCCTTGGCTTTTCCAAATTTCACTCAAATTAATGTTGTTTATTGGAATTACTTTAGTTTCTGCAAATTCGCCATCAACTGCGCTTGCTCTCGAAAAATTCGCAAACGAATTCCGCACTGGCTAAGCAATTACGTAACTCTTTAAGTGGTTGACGTTAACGCTAATGCAATTTGGCAACCTTGTTTTATAGTCCTTAGCCACTTGAAGTTTTAGCGCTTTTGCTTGTCCATCCCCCCGCCTCCCCCCCTCCCAACATCAAGGTTATCACGACACTCTGCTCGACAATCCACTCAGCAGCTCGACTATCGTACTCGTATATAGCCTTATATGTATGTATTTGTGAGGTGAGTGTGTGTGTGTGTGTGTGTGTCCTTAATCCAGCAAATCAGCAGCAGGTGCCTTTTAATTGCATTGCTGTTATTTCATTATTACTGCACTTTTGCTGCACTTGTTGTGCTCGTTGTCGCCGTCATAGTTGTTGTTGGTGTTGGTCTGGCGTGCACTTTTATGGAAACTTATTTCGGCTTAAGTTTTATCTTTATTTCTTGCTCTGCGGATTAAAAAACAAATGGCGAAAAGAAACAACGGTGGCTGAGAGGAGCAGCGCTGCGCCAAGGCGAAGTGGAAGTGAAAAAGCAAAACTTTTTATTTGCTGTGACAAATTTTGAGCAGATAAAACTCAAAAACTTCTCTGCACGGGGTTGTGGCCAAAATAAATTCGGCATGCAGACCCCAAACCCATTCGCTCCTCCCCTCCTGCCTTGCTCCACTCTTCAGCAGTCCGCAGAGTCACAAATGTCTTGTCGGTTGCGGCAGGAACGTGCAACGTTAGAGCAAATGGCAACGGTAAAGCTAAATTAAGAAATTTTTGGCAGAACTAATGCGGCGCATTAGTCAAATGTCAAAATTATTTGGGGTAGAAAACAATTTCGACGAAAGTACAACCTAAGAAATTACACTGGCCAACAAACAGGCAGTCAGTCTGTATTTGCACTAAAAGTATAATTTTAAAGCAGCCAAATTTAAGCTGTTACTCTGTTATTTAGATCAGATAATTTGAATAAATCATGCTGCTTATCGCTGCTGCATAAACAAATACTGTGTCGGGGAGAATGTGAAATAAATACTCGTGCTTGGCTTGAGAATTTCGGTTAGTCTTTTGCTGCGCAGTGTTATCGATAAACTTTAAATTGGATTAGAAGCCAAAGTTGGTTGGGTATGCGCCCCACACGTCTCCTGGCATTTCGCCTTTGACTTTGCGTGCGTTTTGGCTCATTTGCTGGCATTTCGCATACGCCCCGTTGCACTCGCTGCCAGTGGCCGCCATGCAAATGCCGGAAGTTGCTAAGGAAGCGTTGAATTTATGGCCAATGGATCAAAAATGAACACAGCGTCTACTGGCTACTGGCTACTGGCTACTGGCTCTTCGCTATTCGCTCTTGGCTCTTGGCTCGATGGACTCAACGGCTGCCTCTGCTGCTGTCAGTGAACAACGGAAAAGCACACTGAGCGAAGGCTTTGACGGAACATGGCATGGTGTTCTTGTAACGACGATGGAGGGGGCAGAGTGGGGACGAGCATGAGTTATGGGCCTTTGGGTCGTGTTGGTTTTGTCATTTGGCTAATTGTGCCCGTAGGCCACTTTTTTGACAGGCCAACATAAATTTGTTGCAATTAATTAAAGCCGCAGCGAAGTGAGCGTTGAAGTTGGAAGCGCACATAGGAGTGGAAATAGAAATATCAAAAATTTTGCGGCATCGCTGCGCCCTCTGGCCAGTCCAGGCTATTTTTGCTGTGATTTATATTGCACTAATTGATTTATTGACAGATTCTTATGGCCAATTGCGTTGACAACGTCTGAGCGTCTGCAGTTTGTCGCTTCGCTGCGGCCATTTATGGCGCCATGGACATGAACATGGACGTTTTTTTGTTGTTGTATTTTCCTCGCACCTTATTTGATTAACGTTCGATTTTCACAATTTATGAAACTTCATTAAAAAGCGCGAAATACGCGGCCCACGTTGTCAAATACGCACGTGCAGCATGCGAAAAATGTTAATAAAGTTTTCTTTTTTCTTCCTCGCACCTGTCCCTTTCGATGCGGTGCGCTGCGGTGCGGTGCGGTGTGAAGCGTTTGCCGGCGTCGCCATCTTCATCATCAGATGCCATTTTTCATTGTAAATTGAATTTATTTGCTGCTGTGCATATAGCAATCTCCATGGGAGCGACTGCGACAGCAAGTGCGTGTGATTGTGTTTTTGTGCGTGCTCCTTTGCGGACTTGAAGTCATACGCTGCTCTCAGCCCACCCCAAACCGCCCGCCCCTCGGCCTGCGCAACGGCCGGTGTTTCATTCTGCGTACGTGCGGGCTTGTATTTTTTAATTTATTAATATTTTTTTTAACTTTTGCGCTGCATACCCTGTGCCAGCTGAAATGCCCAACAAGGGTATCATAATTCTTTTAATTATTTTCAACTTTAGGCAGCATTAAAATGCTCTACAATGCTCTATATGTTTAAAGATATGTTTGTGGGCTTTGACACGCGCATTAAGTATACGCTGCATTGGCTGGCTAATTATGCAGCCTCTCTCCTTTTGGGGGGTGGGCGGAGGGTGAAGTGACGCAACACCAGCAGCTGTCCAAGATGCTTGACTTCAAGCTACATCTACATTGCCAAATGTCAGTTAACATTATTTAAATTGCAGATTTCTCATTGAATTTGTCGTCGCGCTGTGCGACTATAATTTATTTTATTTTTTCGTATGTTTATGCGGTTGTTTTTTTCTATTTTTTTTTTTTTTTGTTTTTTTGAGGGGTAATCGCACACACAATGCTGCTGAAAAATTGCATAAAATTGCAACATGTCGGCGTGGTTTCTTGGCCTGTCAACATGCTTTGCCTAGCCACTGTCTAAGAGTCTTGTCAGCAAATGCATAAAAAAAAAAATAGACAAGGGGAAAGATGAAGTTTTTTGTCAGCTGCATTTGTCAGAAATGTCGTGCGATTGTCAAGCAAACGCATCTCGAGGCAAATGCATCGGGTGAGGTCTCTACTCAATCATCGCTTGTCAGCTTAAACGCATATCAATAGATACACAATCTAAGATTTCAGATCGTAGGCCGCGCCCCACTTTCGACGCATTGCATAACATATTGGAAATGAAATAGACGTTCAATTGGCATTTGCATAAAGGAAAAGTAAGCAAATATAATAATATGCGACAGACAAACGAGCCTACACCTGACCAAACAAAGCACAACCGGGACTACATACACACTGTGACGCTGTGTCCCAATTGACTGAGTGACTGCCAGCTGGACTGAGACACGCCTGACTACCTGAATACCTGACTGTCGACTGCCTGGCCTGACTGTTTGTTTGCCAGGCTACTCGCAGTCCCCGCCAATAGCCATCATAGTCTTTTGTTTTTTAATTTTCCTTTTTTTTTTTGTTTCGCCGTCTTTTATGTTTTATTTTGTCAAGTGAACAACAAACATTTGGCAGTCGGTAGTGCGGGCTGCTGTTGGCCGTATTGGCGAACTGATAGACTGGCAGACTGACGGGCGCAAAGGCAGCCAAATGATTTCTCCTAAACGTTTTCGAATTGACGTTTTGACATTTTTGTGCAGGCCAGGAAGCTGAATGCGGCGACAGGCCACCAAAGCGCGAGTTGATGGAATGGCAACAGATGGCAAGATGGCCAAATTATTATTTACATACTTTGTCGACCGTTCGTTGGCATATTAAAAATGTTTTAGATGTGCGCCACGTTCTAGGAGGTCATTTAATGTACGCTTTAAGGCAACACACTACGAAAAAAATGGAGTGCACAAAACTACAGCATTAAACTTGATTTCAAATTCATTTACATTATCAACTACGACTTTATTAAAGATACACACTGGAAGTGTAATAGCTTAAGCACATTGTGATTGATAACATTGGCTTCAACTTTGCCAAAACATTCCATTTACACTAGATACTTTTCAGATCAAACTTAAAGTGGCAAGCTTCACGTTGAGCTGTGACACTTTATTATGTCATGCAAAGTGTGGAGCGTGGAGGGGGACAAAAAAAAAGGAAAAAGAAAAACAAAAACACAGAATAAGTTGGCTCCTTCGCTTTGTCGTTTTCTTTGGCGGCGACAGCTGAACCGAGTTCAGTTGGTGGCCTGCCATTTGCTATTGTCCAAATTAGCATTTTAAACACCTCTTACTTTGGGCAAATGATATGGCAGATGGAAAGCGAATGCTGGGCACAGTTGTTGTTGTTGCGTTGCTTCGCTCGTTGGCTCCATTCCATTCCATTCCATTCGATTCTTAAGACGAGTCACTGAGGCTCGGAACTGTTTGGATCTTTGGCAGTTTCCCAGGCAGGTAACTTGGCGACGCGTGTGTGGCCTTTTATGGTCTGTTGGCAGCAAAACTTTTTGGCTATCAGCAGACAACCAAATCGAACTCATATGCGACTATGTCTGCGTCTGTGTGTCTGTGTGTTTGTGGCGGGAGTCAGTTTTTGGCTTCCCCACTTATATGGTCAGTCAAAACTTTCAATTAACACACGGCGCATCCTCAGCTGTTGTCTGGCGGCAAAACGTTTTCACGCTCCATGACCAAGTTTGGGTCATTGCTTTGGTCGCTTTGGTCGCCACTGTTGGCCAATGCAACAACTGAGCATTAATTGGCGTACGTGGACTGGGACTGTGGCCTGTGACTGCAACTGTGGCAGCGACAGCGACTGCGACTGGGAGTGGGGCAGGATTTTTGCCGCCAAGCGTTATTAACACCAAATTAATCAACAAGCGTTTGACAGTTGAGTGATTTGTGCTAACCAGTTGTCGTCCTCCCCCCTTTGACCGCTGTGGCGCCACACAGTTCGATGCCAAAGAGTTTCTAATTATGTCGTCGTCTTTGCCGTCATCGGCCGAAGTCGAACTGCAAGAAGGAGGCATGGCTCCACGCCCACTTGTCGCTGCTTTTGCGATTTGTTTGCATTTGAAAACATGAACAGCAAAACGGCTAAACAGCCAAGCGGCCAAACGGCCAGCGGTTATTATGGCCAAAAGCTAAAGCCAAGCGTCCGAGCTCGTTAGCCGTGTCTTAGTTCGATGTTGTCGGCATTTCTGGCTTTGATGTATGTGCTGGCAAAACAGTTTTTGGGTTTTTAAACGCGTGCCGACGGCAAAAGCTGTGGGCTTGATCATTGCATTTCCAGTTCGAAATGAGGCAGGCGATTGCCAGCTTGCTATTGGTATTGGGCTTTGTCTTGCCACATTAGCAGGCCGCACGCCCATAAATCTTCACTGCCAAATTGAATTTGCTGATGGATGTAGCGAAGTCAGAGCGAGTACAGTGGGGCGTGTGTGGTGTGGTGGGGAGCTGAGAACGAAGCTGCATGTCATTAAAAAGCGCTGCTATAATTTGGCTTTAATTGGCCTGACGCGTTGCGTGCTGCTGCTGAGAGCGCTCAGTGGGCTGTGTGCTACATATTAAGCAAACATGAGCATAATAGCAATTTACACTCTCGCACACACACACAGTCACACACACAGACATACACAGACACGCTCACACAATCGCACAACGACGCAATTAACATGACATGCTGCTCACGTTGGCCTGATTGGGCGACGGCGATTGGATTAACCACAAAACTGAGTTGTCGCACAGGCAGCGTCAGGTGAAAACATGCCAGGAAGCGCAGCCAAATGGACGACTACAAGGTATCCTGTAAACACAAATATATATATTGATTATAATCGAAAGTCATATGAACTTCATTCAGCTATTTGAATTTGTATTTGAACTAATTTTGCAAAACAGATTACTGGCATATGTTGTACGTGCTTTGCTTTATGAGAATCAAGTCAATTACAGCCTTTGTGCAAACAAAATTGTGCGTGTCTGTTGTGTGTTATGTTAGCCGGCGTTGAGATTGTCCACAGCTTAGCTTAGTGCTTTAATTTTAATTATTACTATCCCGTCCACCTCTCTCCCTCGCCCTCTCTCTGTCGCTCGCGTCGCTTGGTCCAAATCGGGAGAGCTGGCAATGGGCAATGGGCATTGTGGGTCCGACTAATTTGCCAGCAACATGACACTGACGCCAGTGTGGAGTCGTCGAGTCGTCCAGTCGTCGAGTCGACGCTACCTGAGCTGAAGCATCGCCTGATTAAGTCGAACACTTGGCCACATGCTTAACATGCTCCACAGCCATTGGCTTGGCTTTTGGCATGCGCTCGCATTAATTAAGCTGCACTGTAGTGCTTGGCTGTGGAGTTACTGTTGGAACGTTGGCCATGTGGCCGTCTGGTAATCTCCGTGGATTAATGCGACAGTTGGCAGTTAACAGAAGTCGTGTTGGGCTGTTTGCTTCTCGTTGCTCTTTTGCACGCTTGTTAACAATATTGCCAGTTGTTGCATCGAACATCGAACATGCGGCCTGCGGCCAAGTGTCAGCCATATTGCCATATCGCCAGCCACAGTGGAGCAATTGGCCAAATGAACTCACAGCCACACTGTCATGCATTTTTCGTATTTTTTTTCTCGATTGTTTTGTTTTTTCAATTGCATCTTTCACACTTTCTAGCTGATTATTTTGTTACGATTTGTGAACGATTCGACGTTTCGTACTTTAGTTGTCAGTGCCATCGATTACCAATTTCTCGCTGCCAAACGAACTTTCAATCGATCCAGGCACATATTTCCCAATGCTCGCCAAGCTGTGGGCCTATTGAATGCAATATTATATAATCGTTTATTCGAATGCTTGATTTCTTTGATGCTCACCTTGGCGCGCTTGATAAGCTCCGCTTGAGCGTTGAGCACATTATCCTTTTTGCCACCCCAAGAGCGCAGCACGGAGACTTGAATGGCGCGCCCGAAGGCGAAAGTCAGTGCCCAAGGCTTGCACAACGGCACGTTGTTGGTGGCATTCAAGTTGACCGAGGCCTCCTCTTCGGCCTGTCCACCAGATAAGAACATGATGCCTGCAAACAAATATTGCGTCAATAAGTTGAGATTTATTGTAATAATAACGACCGAGAATGGCAAAAGAAAGCAAATATTTCACTTCTAGTCTTTAATCGCGAATACCAACCGCAAGAATACATTATATAATATAGAGAGATCTATTACACTATTCATAATAAATATTGACAATATTCTAAGTTTTTAACCATGTAATTTATAACGCTTTTCATAAGTTATCTTTCTAAATAACATGTTTCATGATTTAAGCTTCTTATAATTATTCTTTCAACTCTTTATGTAGTAAATTATTATAATTACTTTAAAATATTTTAATTTGTTGTGCAGTAAATTGTGATTACTACTTTAAAATATTCAAATACGTTTAAGTTTCTTACGCATTTCATTAGTCATCTTTATAAGCTTAAGGTTTTATGCTTATCATAATTATTCTTTCTGCTCCTTATTACTTTAAAATATTTTAATACAATGTGTTGTAGATTATGATTAATACTGTAAAATATTTTAATTTGCTTAAGTTTCTTAAGCATTTCATAAGTCATTTTTATAAGCTTAAGGTTTTATGCTTATCATTATTATTCTTTCAGCTCCTTATTACTTTAAAATATTTTAATTTGTTGTGTAGTAAATTATATTATTATTTTAAAATATTGTAATATGTTTAAGTTTCTTACGCATTTCATTAGTCATCTTTCTAAATAAAACTTTAAAATATTTTAATTTGTTGTGTAGTAAATTATAATTATTATTTTAAAATATTGTAATATGTTTAAGTTTCTTACGCATTTCATTAGTCATCTTTCTAAGTTATAAGCTTAAGGCTTTATGCTTATCATAATTATTCTTTCAGCTCCTTATTACTTTAAAATATTTTAATTTGTTGTGTAGTAAATTTTCATTACCTTCACTCCTTCATCGTTTGAAAGCTGTCTACGAAGACCTAATAAATACTCACCTGGCACTGCAGGCGGCACAGTGCGACGCAGGGCCAAGATAGTGCTCAAGCCGATATCGGCTGGCGTGTTATTCTTGTGGCTGCTCTGGCCAGGCGTCACCATATTGGGTCGCAGCAGGGTGCCCTCGAGGTAGACGTGGTGGTCGCTCAACGACTTGAAAATGGCAGCCAATATAGTTTCGGTGACCTTCTGACAACGGTCCAGATCGTGATCGCCAATCATCAGCACCTCACTCTCGATAACCGGCACCAGATGCTGTGACTGACAGATGGCCGCATAGCGGGCCAACACATTGGCGTTTTCCATGATGGCGTGATACGAGGGCGTTGTCTTGTCGATTTTCATGACGACGCGCCACTTGGCGAAGTCACAGCCATCCTTCTTGTACTGGGCACAGCGCAGATGCAGATCATCCAGGCCCTGGGTGGTAAACTCATCCATCGAACAGAAGAGCGGCACTGAATTCTTGTCCACCTTAATGCCCGGAATGATGCCTTTTTTGCGTAGAACTTCTGCGAATGGAACACCGGCATCGGTCTTTTGGTAGAGCGTCTCGTGGAACATGATGAATCCCGAGATGTTCTCGGATATTTTGTTATCGGTGGTGATTAATAGTTGACGGTAGAGACGACGATTCTCCTCAGTATTTTCCAAGCCAATCATTTGGAAGCGTTTGCCCATTGTCGTGTTCGATTCATCAGCGGCAATTATGCCTTTTCCAGGAGCCACAAGAGCCTTGGCAATGCAGGACAATTCCTCCTGCAGCTCCTTATTGGGATAGTAAAAGAATGTTGTCATTTTGTGAACCACAAATTTCGATACAGATCTAAATAGATGCGTAAAAATATGAGATATCTGACAACAAACTGAATGGCGAGTGTAATGTAAAATTAAAAGTCCTGTGTTTCTACAAATCAAATCAAGTCTAAAAAAAACTGTTGTTAATATTACAATCAAGCTTCTAACAATCGGGCTTTATGTTTATCTCAGTCAAGAAGTATGAAAAATTCAGATAATTCATTTTGTCATTCAATTCTTAATTAGGAATTTTATGTATGTTTAGAAAGCCATCAAATTTTGTCAGCTACATTAAGTAATATTTGCAGCTTCCTTGCATTTATTATGAGAGCCAACAATTTTTTATATATGTGTGTGACAGATGACTAAATACGATTAGATCAAGCAGTAAATTATTGAGCACATGCTCTTTTAAATTAACGAGTTCATTATTTAAGCATTGTAAATCTTATTAGTCTTTTTCAAATTTGTCTTAATTTATGCCTTTTATATTTACCTGGACCTTTGGCGTTTATCACTTCTTAATTGTTGACCGCGCTTTAATGACATTCTAATTGGACTTTTAATTGCTTTCTTTGTTGTGGCTTTCTGGGGAGTCCGTCGCCTTCGAAGAGGGAGAGTTGAGATTTTTATTTAAAATATATTTCGATAGCGCCAGATTAGAGAGCACACTCTCTGAACGGCCGGATAGATGGACGGACGACACAGAAGAGCGAAGAGATGGAAAATGGGGATAAACTTGCTTCACATTAATTATATTTTAGCCGCAATGAGAGTTTCGAAATGGCGTTAGCTGCTGCTGCTGCTGCTGCTGCCACAGCAGCTCCCATTTTATGGCTTTCACATACATTTTATGGCTAAAGTTTTGTTAGCACAAATTATGCGCTGACGCGTTGCCAATCTATGGGTACAAGCTGCTGCTGCTGCTGCTTCTGCTGCTGCTTCTGCTGCTGATGCTGCTGATGCTGCTAACATTTCAACTTTGTTATGAAAATTATAAACGAGTATTGTCGACCAATTTACGCTGAATAAATTGAATTCGAAACGAAAATAAGAGCAGCAGCAACACAAGTGTATTATATAACAAATACTGTTTTTGAAATTTCGTTTCAGCACAGTCCAATTATTTTGCCATTTCAAAGAAAATATCACACATACGACTCTAATTCTAATTGGCGTGGGAATCGCAGCAAGTGCACAGCTTGCAATACTCTAACAGCGAGTGTATGTTGCTTTTCGGATCGATGATAAATATAAAATATACATCTTGATTATCGTGATATATGTTCAATGCTCGGCACTCGTTAAATATCGTTTAACTATGTTTGAAAGTGTATCTCGTGTTGTACACTTGAGAAGAGATAAGAAATATAATTCTTGTTGTTTTTTTGAGTTTTGTGCTGAACTGGATTTTGTTGATCTGTTTGTTGGTGGCTTTAAAAGGATAGCTGGCGAGACACTTGCCTAATTTTGTGTAAATTATCGCACGAATTATGAGTCTCGAATTTGAAAAATTTTCCAAAAATAGTCAGCGTCTGCGTCAGTAACTGGCGAACAACGAAAACTAAACTCGATAAATATCAGACAGCAACAATGCCAGCAATGATTGCATCGTATTGAATGGAGTCTGATGCATGAGATGATTAAACACGATGGCTGTGTGTGTGTGTGTGTGTGTGTGAGTGTACACACATATAGCTTGTCATAGGTATCAATATTCAAGCTGGAAGCAAGCGCTTGCCAGCTGAGTTGCCAATTAGGCCAGACACGCAGCGCAGAGCGCTGGAGCGCCATTGGCAGTGCTAACTACTCGCTACAACTACAACTGCTGCTGGCCAAATCGCCAATAACCAATAAATCTACTGCAAATCTTCGTAACAACTCGATGGCGACTCGAAATGTCTTTGCACCTAATTGAGCGTAGAGCGCTGAGTCAGCCAACGGCAGTGGCAACGCTACTGTCAAAGTGGCTTAAAAAATTATTAATTGATTATCTTTAAACGTTTTAATTGAAAAGCGCTGCAGCTCGCATCCACAACTGCCAATGCGACTATGCAATGCTCTTTAGTAGGCAAATTGTAATGATTACTTGCGCTTACTTGCTTTCAGTTTGCCTGAAGTCGTATTAAATATTCGCTTGCGGCTTTCTCAATATAGGTATTAAAAAATACACAAATAAATGCAATCAAAACAAATATTTTTCTTATATAATATTTTTTTTTCGAAACTAATTTAATTTAGTTTTTGCTGCGTGCGGCATTCAATGAAGACTTTCCCATAAAAGAAACTCAGCTTTTTGTTGTCGGAGCTTCTGCGTTTTTTCCTACCCTCTGCCCCCGTTTGGTATGTCACCATATACGTCTCGCTACTTAGGGCATTCAATGGACCGTCAATTGGCTTGCTCTTAACTGCAATATCAAATTGGCGTTTTTTTTTTTTTTTTTTGTGTGTGCGGCTGTTGGAGCTGGTTGCTCGGCCAATGATGCCGCTGGTCAACGTTTAGTCAGTCAGGCGTAATTATTGTTATTACCAAATTAAGTAGCCAATTTTTTGTTGTGCGACGACTCTTTATCAGACCGTCCGTCCAACCGTCCGTCCGTAATTCGCCAACTACTTGCAGCAGCCTGAAGTGCGAGTATCATAAAAGTGGGTGTCTGTCTGACTTACTCACGCTGTGCTGTGACTGTGGCTGCGTGACATTCTTTTTTTACGATTTTGGTTTCCAATTTTGAGCTCAAAGTTGTTTTGTCCAAAAATAATGTATACACACTCACACATACGGTAGCATAATTTTCAAGGAAAATCTCTTCATTTTTAATGTGCATGGCAGCAGCCACAGCAAACTGGTCACATATGTTGGCTGACTATTGCGTTGTCGTTTGCAAAAATCAATACACAAGACATAAAAAATTAAAAACAAAAAAAATAAGCAATATATAAAGAGGTCCGACGACGTCTGGAGACGCGTGGCCTGCGGCGGGTGGGAGGCAACGGCTCTGGATGGAGCTGCTTATAAATCGACTGAGATTAAATCGAGCGCACATAATCATATTTAGCTTTTGGCGAGAGTTCAGTGAGTGGATGTCAATCGCAGACAGGGGGCCAGCTCGACGTGGCCCCTCGAGGTGAGTTTTTCCCCTCGTCGTGGATCGTGCAATGCCTGACAAACATGGCCAAAACAATGGCTAAGCGCCACCATCTATGAATTAATCACGTTCATAATTTTGCGTCGTGTTGTGTGCTGCACTCTGCGCTCCACGCTCTGTGTGTGTTGTGTTGTGTTGTGTTGTGTTGTGTTGTTCATAATTTTTGTTGCTTTTTGCGCTTAATTTGACTAAAAAAGGATATGAGCCAATCGACCACAATGAGTAAAAAATGCAGCCAAATCAGGCGATAAATCGCCAGCGATTGGCTGCCACAATCTACGGGATGATAGTAGCTAAGAGGGGAACTCATAACCATATTGCATAATTATGCAATGTTGTTTGTCTCTTTGTCTCATGCTCTCTCGCTGTGCAGTGTCCGTTGTGTTTTGGGTGTTTTTTCTGGCATGTCTTGGCGCGAAAAGGCTTGTGTGTGGCCGTGTTGTAACAATGCATTGTTCATTGTAATTCCGCGGATATGCAGATGAGGTGTCTTAAACGACCATTGGACAAGCAGCTACAACAGTCATAAAATATGATTAAGCTTTTGCAATTATGGAAGTAGTTTGCTTAATGTTAAACCGAAGACTAATAAATATACAAACTGTTGATAATTCAAAATATGCTCTTCAACTTTTGCTCTTCACACTTAAAGCGCATTTCTCTTGAAGCAAGTTAAGTTTGCAGCCCTAATCCACTTGTGTGCGTTAGCTTGATGAAGATGCAGGCAACTAATCAGCTTTGGGCTCGACATATGGAATCGCTGCAAGCCAAGTCTCTTCGATTTAAGGATACGTGCAGTGCAATTTGGATCAAAGGAGCGAGATCTTTGAAGTGCACACATGCACATGAATATTATGCGAGCTGCGGCCTAAATAGTCGAGGTCAGCCTCGAGGTGAACACACACAACGCTACGGCCATTGAGCTGCTGGCAGTTATTTTGGCACTTCTCGAGGCATATATTTGTTGTTCCTGGTCACAGCACCTCAATTATTCAAAGCTACTGGTAAACACAACACTCTGCCGCTTGGCCGTTGAGTTCAGAACTTGGATTCGCCTGCAGCTGCTGTTTATCCACTGAGTATTGCGGGCATCGATTGAGCTTCTGACCCCCAATGAATGTACACAAGAGTCTGCAGCTGGCATATTTCGATTGTGCGAATTCAGATCGCAAGGAACGCGCGCTCATTGCGGTGTTGCCTCCTGATATCGGATATAATTTCATAAGCTTTCTATTTGGCCACACACACACACAGCTACACACAGATACAAGCACTTAATTACGTGTGTGGTGGGGGTGCAAACAGATGACTAGACAGCTCCGCACGTGCACACCACATAAATTCGCAGATTGCCACATGTCAGACGCTGACACTGACGACACAACAACAACGACAACAGCAACGCCATTTTGTGAAATCTTCATTAAATCAACTTTCACGCGATTGCACAGAGTACGACGACGCAGTCTAAGAACGTTGCGTACTTTACGACAAGCCGCAAGAGCAAATGTTTTTCCATCTTTCTTTTTCCTGCCTCGCTTCCAGATTTCTTCTTTTTTGTGTTTTTCATTAAAATTTACGCATTATCGCATAAATACTTATGTATATGCCGGAGCTGAGTTGCTTGGCCGCCGCCGCAGATGCTCCCCATACCTCAGACTCTATGTATTGTGGAGTTTGGCCAATTTTTGCCAATTAACAGAGTCGCAATCTCACGTACATCGGCCATGCGTTTGTCGCATTCACTGTTGTTGTTGTGTGGCCTGGGTTTCAATTTCGCGTCGCTTTTTATGGGTTTACGGCCAGCCAGCGTTACCATATCGCTGTGCTCAGAACTCAGGGCTCAGGGCTCAGCGAGCTAAGGGATCGCAGGAGCCGCCATATCAGTAGCAGTCGTTAAAATGCTTGTCATAATTCCACTTATATGCCTGTGACATTTAGCTGGCGATGGCGATGGCGATGGCCGTTCAAGATTCGCATCGAGGGCGCAGTGGAGCACACACAACGTTTATGGGGTGATGGCGTGTGGTATGGCATGGTTGGCTGTGTGGCATGCCACCCAGTGGCAATTATTTTAAACTGTGTGGTGTCTGTAAACAAAATGGTATCGCCTCTTATGCACAGTGCTTGCAAAATAGCATTTCCATTTTTGATGCTCTCTTCTTCCATGTCACATTTTTGTCGGTCGCTTGCTTTTCCATTAAAATGTTTACTTTGTGTGTGCGTGTTTCTGTGTGTGTGAGTGAGTGTTTCGTTTTTTAATGACAATGATGAATTCTTTTTAATCAAGGTGCATAAATTTTGTATGCGGATTATTGAATATTTATTACCAATGTGCGTTTGGCGCGGACTCGTCACAAGTAAGTCGCTTGCTTTTCGCGCATTTCAATTTATTTTTCACACTCGGTAATTTCCTTTGTTTGAAATTTTTGCCTGGGCGTAACAGTGCGTATGCGTAATGCAATGGTATTTTTTCTTTTTTTTGTGCTACGGCATGCCAAATATTTGCGCGGCTCAGAGCCATAACCTTGTCAGCCACGTTAACCAGCCAAGCGGCCAGGCAGCCAGGCAGCCAGCAGCTGGCGATTGTCAGTGGCGTTGGCGTCGATGGCGACGTCGTCGCTGACGTTGGCGTTGGCGTTGTTGGCGCACGTTTCGATTTGCAGTCAATGAATGTGCTCGTAAGTTGTGCAACACTTTTTTGCACTTGCATTTGGCTTTGACTTTTTAATTTGCATTTCGTGTTGGCGACCACCCACGCGCCTGACTTGCCATTGCCTCCCGCTGTTGACTCAGCTCAGTTCCCATTCATAAAGTGAGAACAAGCGGCGGCAGCGCCAAAGTTGCTCAGGTGTTGACTGCCACATTTGGCTTGCAAAGTGCAAGCCAATCGAACTTATTTTTGGCAAAAGTTCAAGCGAAAGACGTGCTGTTTCCGCCCACCATCTACAATAGACACACACACACAGAATCAGACACAGGAGCAATTTATCGAGAGAGTTGAACTGTTAGGCAAATGCAATTGGGCGTTGCAAAATCTTATTTTGTTAATTACATACCGGCCACTTTTGTTAAGCGACAAAACATTTATCAAACGCTGCCTTGTGCTTGTCTGCTTGCTTGCTTTTATTGCTTGTTAATTGCCCAGGTGAAACACAAACAGTGTCGCCGCCCACAAACACGCCTCTCCCATGCACCTGCACGACCACGGACTACGCTCCGGACTCCCAGTCGAGCCGAGTCGAGTCTGTTGGCATTACGGCAAATGTAATCAGAGTGGAAGCACTTGGTGGTCAGCCCAGCGTTGCTCCGGACATTGCAGCTACTGCATCAGCGCCTCTCACGTCTCCGTCGGTAGTTTTGTGTAAACTGGAGATGCGCAAAGGAGATGCAAAATTACCATCGTCTGCGTAATGAGGCCAAAAAATGTGTTGAAAGCGCCTTAAGCGTGCTAACGAGCTGTTCACGCGCACATCTCTAAGGCAAATATTTGCAGTTCGACGCTGTTATTACCTGACTGGAGCGAAACTGCATCGGCTATAAGCTAAGGGCGTGGCATATTTCGTTGTAAGCACAACACATTGCACATTTGCTGCTCCTGTTCTGCATGTGGCCCAAATGGTGACAAATAACTTCAATGCCTCGCTCTCTATGCTTTGGGGGAGTGTGCGTGTGTGTGTGACTGTGTGTGTGCGTGTGTGTGTCCTTGACTGGATGCGTTACTGTATCTACAGTTATATACGAGTGGCAGACACTCGTGTTCGTTTGACTGCATTTTGTGCGTTATGAGATTTATGCGCTATGACAGGAAGCTCTTGATTAATTGAACTTTAATGAAAAGATTTATGTGGCTGGCAATATTAAAACGCTTCTCTGTTGCGGGCTTGGCTTTCGCTTTCGGGTTTTGCACTAATTTGCTTTAATTACTTTTCCCATCAAATTACTGTGGCACACTTGGGGCAAAATTGATTTTATAATCATCTTAATTAACTCTGATTTCGCATTAAAATTAGTGCTTAAATATTACAAATTCAGCACTACAGGATATACATATGTATATTAAGAAAGATTGAAAATAAAAACGTAGTGATTTATGCGAAAAATTCGCTTGGACTATCAGTCAAATGTCGGCTAAGAGTATCGACTGTGCTCATCCTCATTAATTATGCGTAACGCAAGTTAGAAATGCATCGTTAGCTATTGCCCATAATTCATTCATTATAATCGCATGTGAATGACAATTCTATAACTCATTACTCGAGTGTGCGCGCGCTTTGCTCCACATTAAACAATGACTTGGACAAACGATAGAAATACTCAGACTTGTACGCGCATCTAATTGATATTCTTCAGCGATAATCATGGAAATTTATGCGGCAATATGTAAAATATTTCATGCGACGGCGTCATCGGCATTGTTTCTTTAAGCGCTAACAACAAATTGCAATTGCTGCAGTTCCTGCATATTAATTTCCACAGTGTTGCTGACGTCGACAACATTGTTGTTGCTGGCACGAGCTGCAATTGTCGTCGACGTCGTCGTCGTCGCCATCGCCATCGCCATCGCCATCGCCGTCGTCGTCGTTGTCGTAGCCGCATCGTGCTAGTTGCCTCTGTTTGTGGCTGTGGCAGCCACTTGAGCGCCGCAACTGACAACTGTAACAATGCACTTTCAAATGATAATTGTTACAACTTTTATCGCTGATATTGCCAACAACTGTTGCCGCAGCAACATTGTGGCCTGCCTGCCTGCCTGCCTGCATAGCTGCCTTTGGTTTGCAGTTGTTATTGTTATGATTATTGCATTGTTATTGGCCTTTTATTGCATCTGCTCGTTTGCCACTTTTCTTGTCTTCTACGGCTACCACCGGCAACCGTTTCAGATCGCTTTAATGCTTTAAGCCAGCTTCCAGCCTCCATCCTCCAGCCTCCAGCCTCGAGTTGCCATCGCCCCAATGCAAAACAGTTCCCTCCTGCTGCAGCATCCCAGCATTAGTGGCGCCCATTTGGTTTGGCAATTGTTTACGTGCTGTTGACAACAGGCCCTACAAATGTTCATCATAGATTTTGTTTGCCGTTTGGTTTTGCTTTCTGCTTGTTGCTGTTGCTGTTGCTGTTTGCTGTTTGCCGCTCGCTGTTTTCTTTTTTCCACATTCGTTTGTTGCTCGTCGAAGTTCGAGCGACATTGCTGCAATATTGTCAGCGCATGCTAAAACACAAACAGTAACATTTTGTTTGCACAAGCGCGACGGGCAGCCTACCAACGAAGCTGGGGCGTTGAGGGGTGTGGCGCGTTCTGCATGCGGCAGGGGGGCAGGGTGCAGGGGGCATGGCCCTAACAAGTAACAGCAGCCGCTGTTGCTGCCACTGTCACTGCTGTTGCCACAGTCACCTCCGCCCAGTCGTTTAGACGACGACCACGAAACGTGGCACTCGAACACGACTTTTTTTCTGTTTATTTTCTCTTTTTGTTTTTGTTTTTATAGATATTTTATTTGGCTTTTGTTTTGTGGTTGTCAGTTTTTGTTGGCCACGTTTGTTGTTTGTGGCTTCATATATTATATATATATATATATATTTGGGCATTCATGTTTTACCTATATCATTTTGATTTTATTGATTTTCGATTTTGTTTATTGCAATTGCCCTTTTTTGGTTAGTTCCGCTGGCCAAAATGAATTTCATTTATTACTCCAGATGATATGTTTGCAAATTATGTGAGTTCAACTCGGGGGGCACGCACACAACACAACAAGCATTTGCTTTTATGGTTTTCCCCGCTTACTTTGTTTACAAAAAGTTTGTTGTTGTTCTGGTTTTTGTATTAATTTCATGTGTGCCGTATTTATGCGCTTAAACTTTTACCATTATTGTGAAAGATAACTTTTAATATTGCCGTTTGGTGTCCGTAATCCAAATCGTCGCTAAAGGCTTCTTGTTTGCCGCCGAGTGTTATGTAAAATGTAAATAATATTTATTCTATTCAACTGGTGAATTGCGTATGCATGGCGCTTGCTTGATGCCAACTAATTGACACTTAACATGGCTTGGAGTATTTTCAAGTTAATTGTGTGTCGACATCAACAGCCACTGCACATGCATGGCCCAGCAGCAACAACAGCAACAACAACTATTCCCATTTGCCTGAAAGCACTTGCCACTGCTACCTCTATTCATTCATACACATGTTAGTATTTAAATTGCCATGTCGCTTGTTTACCTCTGACTGTTTTTGCTGTTGTTGTCAGTATTGACAATGTTGCTATTGCAGCTATTGCGTTTGACATTTTATCGATACACCTGCAACATTTTTTTTGGGATTGCTGCACTACGCACTGAGTGAGCTTCGTGCGGTATGCAAATGGCGAAAATAAAAACACCTAACAAAACGAAATACAAATTTTGTGAACCGATTCTCTTAGACAGGAAGACATGTAGTGACCAGCAGTGTTGCTGACCACGACCAACAATAACAACCGGAAGAAAAATAAACTAGAATTCGATTCAAGTGGCAAATATTTCACAATATTTTGAATACTTAAAGTTCCTAAAATCAAGACTAAATCCACAGCTGAGGCTCGCTTTAGTACATGAAACTAAATTAAATCATTCTGTTGCATATTTATTATTGCAGCCAACTTTGCACTTTTATTTATCAATGATTAGAATTAAACGGAAAATTTTCTACCAAATTATGTATTTTAAAATTATTAATCAGCATCGTTCAAATTAAATTTAAATACAATTCAATGTTAAAATGATTAAAGTGATTGCTGACATAAACAGATGCTGTGCTTTTCATATTTTTCAATAGCAATTAAGATCCCTCCTAAATATAAAAGATGTTTTCTTGGGAAATTTATTAATTTTCTTTAGCTCTTCTTATGTTGATTCTTACGTTACTATAGGTCGTATAAGCATCTTAGCTTCTTTAAGGTCCAATAAGTTCCATTTCATATTTGGTTGATTTCCATTTAAAATGCTGCACCATAAGCTAAAATTTGGATTTATTATTATTAGTTTACAATACTCATTTACAATATTTACCATTTATAGTCCGTGTACCACCAACCACTTTCGTATTCCTTCGCACAATTCATGAAATATTCGTCGTTGTCATTATCAATTGTTGTAAATTTAACGCCTAAACTGTATGTGAACGCATCATCAGCATTTCCTTTAAATTCACCAAAGCTTAAAGTTGAGTATTCATGTTCTTCAGAATTTATTTTAAAATGGTCGTAGCGAGCATAGTAAATGCTGCCATTGACTGCCACTAAGTGAACATAGAGCTCGAAGCGCTGGGAGTCGACAAGACGATAGATCTTTTCTAATCCCAGGAAAAAGTCACCATCAAAAGAGCCGAATCCATTGCGATAATCTGTCCAATTCCTAGCGAAATTCTCATTTCCACCCGATCGGTGTTGAATAACGATCCATCCGGGTTCTTCAAAGACACTCTCACAAAGAACATTGAACGCATTTATGCCAGGAACTTCTATTTCACGAACACCCGGACATTCGCCAAAGGGAACACAGCTAAAGATACTATCGTTATGTGCTGTAATAATCATTTTTTCAGCTACATTTTCAAACATTTTTCGTTCTTTCTCTGTCATTAATAACTGAGTTTGAGTCTCTTCTAATTGCAACTGAACATTTTTATGCCTTTCTTCTTCTAATTGGAGTTTGTCACTAATTCTTCTAATTTCAGCAGAGTTTTGAAATAATTCATAATTCAAGTCGTTCAATTGGTCTCTACACTTGTTCAACTTCCTAAATTTACTTTCGGGATCATTGCTTGTTTTTGAATTTGAATTGAGACTTTTAATAATTTCCTCTTGAAATTCGATTTGATGGCGTAAATCATTAATCAAAGTACTATTACTTTCCTTTTGAAAATTGATCAGAGATCGTAATTCATAAACGACACTTGCAATGATTTCCTGATGAACTAATGTTTCCTTCAAGTATTTTAATTCCTCTTCACTTAATTCACTTGCTTCGAACTCTTTCCTCACTTGCCGAAAATACTCAACGACATTATGGGCGAAAGAACCAGATTGTTGCTCCGTTTGTTGCTTTTGGTGGATATTCTAAAACCGATTAATTGCAATTATTTCAGCTCCCACTGCACGATTAAGCATTACATGTTGATTCTTACCGCATCTTCAGCTGTTGTGGCAGCGAAAGCAATGGTGAATGTCAGGACAACAGTGATTATAAATTCCCTCATATTGATTTACGTGCCCGCTCTCGAATACTTTAGGTAATACACTAAGTGTGTGTCAAAAAATAGTGCTAATACAAAACTATAGATTATAATAAATGCTGATTAGCTGATAAGGTCTCCATGCTAAAGAAAAATAAAGTTAAAGTTCATAAATTTGTCAGTCCAATTTTAGAATTTAAGATTGAGTTGGTAGTTCGTAATGCGGAAATTGTAGTTATACGATCTTTGCCGTATATTGCAAATCACAAGTGAGTGATATAAGCAATTCAAATGACTTTCATTGATTATTCCCTTGAACAGTTTGCATTGGACTGAGAGGATCTTCTGGCTATTGTGTGTGATTCTCTCGATTGTGACTTTAACAATCGGGCTGGGAGTGTAATTTATGAGAGTATTTATTAACTTCATTTTCATTTATTATCATTTTTGTTTATGAAAGATTAGAATTAAACGGAAAATTTTCTACCAAATTATTAATCACCTTCGTTTCAATTAAAATTATATTCAATTCAATGTTAAAATGATTAAAATGATTGCTGACATAAACAGATGCTGTGCTTTTCATATTTTTCAATAGCAATTAAGATCACTCTTAAATATAAAAGATGTTTTCTTTGCAAATTTATAAATTTCCTATAGCTCTTCTTCTGTTGATTCTTCCATTAATATAGGTCGTATAAGCATCTTAGCTTCTTTAAGGTTCAAAACGCCCCATTTCATATCTGGTTGATTTCCATTTAAATTGCTGCACCAATAGCTAAAATTTGGATTTATTATTATTAGATTACAATACTCATTCGCAATATTTACCAAGCATAGCAGTTCCTGTACCACCAACCACTTCCGTATTGCTCCGCACAATTCATAAAATATTCATCGTTGTCGTTATCGATTGTTGTGAATCTAATGTCCATATAGTATTTGAACGCATTATCAGCATTTCCTTTAAATTCACCAAAGCTTAAAGTTGAGTATTCATGTTCTTCAGAATTTATTTTAAAATGGTCGTAGCGAGCATAGTAAATGCTGCCATTGACTGCCACTAAGTGAACATAGAGCTCGAAGCGCTGGGAGTCGACAAGACGATAGATCTTTTCTAATCCCAGGAAAAAGTCACCATCAAAAGAGCCGAATCCATTGCGATAATCTGTCCAATTCCTAGCGAAATTCTCATTTCCACCCGATCGGTGTTGAATAACGATCCATCCGGGTTCTTCAAAGACACTCTCACAAAGAACATTGAACGCATTTATGCCAGGAGCTTCTATTTCATGAACTCCCGGATATTCCCCAAAGGGAATGCAGCTAGATATACTATCGTTATTTGCTGTCCTAATTATATTTTCAACTTCATTTTTATACATCTTTCGTTCTTTTTCTGCCTTTAATAACTCAGTTTGAGTTTCTACTAATTGCAACTGAACATTTTTATGCCTTTCTTCTTCTAACTTGAGTTTGTCACTAATTCTTCTAATTTCAGCAGAGTTTTGAAATAATTCATAATTGCAGTCGTTCAATTGGTCTCTACACTTGTTTAATTTCCTAAATTTACTTTCGGGATCATTGCTTGTTTTTGAATTAGAAACGAGACTTTTAATAATTTCTTTTTGAAATTCGATTTGATGGCGTAAATCATTAATCAAAGAACTATTACTTTCCTTTTGAAAATTGATCAGAGATCGTAATTCATAAACGACACTTGCAATGATTTCCTGATGAACTAATGTTTCCTTCAAATATTTTAATTCCTCTTCACTTAATTCACTTGCTTCGAACTCTTTCCTCACTTGCCGAAAATACTCAACGACATTTTGGGCGAAAGAACCAGATTGTTGTTCCGTTTGCTGCTTTAAGTGGATATTCTAAAACCGATTAATTGCAATTATTTTAGCACTGTACGATTAAGCATTCCTTGTTGATTCTTACCGCATCGTCAGCTGTTGTGGCAGCGAAAGCAATGGCGAATATCAGGACAACAGTGATTATAAATTCCCTCATATTGATTTACGTGGCCGCTCTCGAACACTATAAATAATACACTAAATGTGTGTCGAAAAGCACTGCAGAGTTCAGTTCAAAATATAGTGCTAATACAAAACTATAGATTATAATAAATGCTGATTAGCTGATAAGGTCTCCATGGAAAAGAAAAATCAAGTTAAAGTTTATAAATTTTTCGGTCCAATTTTAGAATTTAATACTAAGTATATTCTTAATTTAGCTTTATAATTATCTCAATAATGTAGTTGGTTGAATGATCATCGTTTAAAGCTTGGGTTAGCTAACAACTAAAATGCTTCCACTTGTGATATCAATTTTTGTATTTTCATAATACAAAAATAAACATACAGTCAAGAGATATTGTGTACATACATTGTGAATGCTATATTATTGTTGCAGTGTGATTACGTAAACAATTTTCGTGCATGTCTGGTAGCATAAATAATTAAAATACTGGCATTAGTGTTGCATAGAGCTCGCATGTTGTCAGCCAACCGGGCGGCATTTGAAATTTCAATAAGCACTCTAATTGTTTTTAAGTGTTTCCACAGCGCAAATGAGTCGTAATTGCATAATTCTAATTTGACGTCAAGTTCTCAGCACCAATTCTAAATAACATGTTCGGGTCCATTTTACGATGCACGTTGCAACGCGTTTGTGGCACGTTCAGAGTGGAGGTATTTGCTCAAACCAGCCTGCCATCCTGCCTGCCTGCCAGCTGTCTAACAAGCTTAATTGAGCAGGAGCTGGCTGTATAAACTTTACGAGTTATGTTTCCGAAACTTGACACAGGTGGCAAAAAGCACACTTTCATTTCGAGCTTAGAGCCTTATTTTAACATGGATGTGTTCGTGAGCAATTTCTAACAGCTTATAAATAAAGTGCATAATAGTATTTTCATAATTTTATATAATTTCCACCAATACTATTTTGACCCATGTGTCGCCTGTTCAAGCAACTCAAGGCCAATAGCAATCACATGCAACAAAGTAGCCATATTACGGTAATTTATTCATTGTCCGTGTAGGAGTGCATTTTAATTTATAAGCCTGGCGCAATCGAGTAGCTGCAGCCAGTATTCAACTGACTTGCGATCGAGGAATTCAAAGCTAGCTAGAGATGGCTTGGAATGCCGTGGGGAATACGAATTCTAGGCGCGTATGGCGTGAGAAGTTTGCAGGATTTTTGAAATATCTAAAGGAATACTGTGGAAATTGTAGTTTTGCCGGTCTTTCGTATATTGCAAATCACAAGTGAGTAAAAGAGACAATTCAATGTAACTTTAGTTGATTATACCCTTGAACAGTTTACATTGGACTGAGCGCATCTTCTGGCTGTTGTGTGTGATTCTCTCGATTGTGGGCGTCTCGTATCTGATTGTTGAATATCAACGTGACTTTAATAATCGGGCTGTGAGTGTAATTTATGAGAGTATTTCATCATTTGCCCCCATCAGATTTCCCTCCATCAGCGTTTGTCAACTTCCGCCCAAATACGACTTTGGCGGTGGATTTGAGGAATATATTCAAGGGTTTGTAAACAAATACTACTCGTATTTACTAAGTATGTTACCAGCAACCTTAAATTATTGACACAGCTTGGGTGTTGGCATTGGTGAAACGTACAACTTTGACGTGCACTCGCAGATGGTCTTCATAATGTTTCCTGATCGATATTCCCCGAATACGATACAGAAACGCTGCAAGCCCTACGAAAATTGTCCGGAATGCGCAAAATGTCCAAAGAAGGATTTCCGACAGTTGGCTATGAGAGTAAATGACTTCACAGGGAACTTTTTGTAAGTGCCACTAAACATTTTCTCTCTTACACAGTTGCGCTTGAATTGCAGCAGTATTTTCAACTCCTGCACTTTATCGGGGAAATCCTTTGATTGCTGTCAGTATTTTCGACCCATGGTGACGCCTTCCGGAACCTGTTTCTTGCTCAATTCACTGCAGAATAACCGTCACGGCTCAAAATATTGGTTCCCCACCATCTTGGATCGCAATAATCCCCCACAGTTTAAGATGCATCTGAAGCGAGCTGCGGTGCTCAGTTTGTTCAACGAGGAAGACCTACCGACCTTAACTCTGCCGGCTGTCACCACCAGCGCCCTGACGGGCATTCACAAGATCTTTAAATTTTACACAGAGGCCATGGTAAACGATCCAGAAATTGTGGACATACCGCCGGAAGCTCGAGACTGTTATTTTCCGGATGAGGTGCCATCGTGGAGCGTTCACAAGGCGTACAGTTTCAGTGCCTGCATCAGTGACTGCACCAGACTGGCTCAGATCGACAGATGCAACTGCTCGCTGTATATCTTCAATCCGTTCAACGATGAGCGTTACCCCGACTGCGACTACGACGGCTTGTTGTGTCTGGAGCGCAACGGAGTGGTCAAGCCGAATGTGGCTTGGATGATGAGCTACCGAAATCCGGTGGCTAATTGCGATTGCTTGCCATCGTGCACAGAATCCAATATTCAAGCCATCTACTCGCAAGAAGAAAAAGAGTGAGTTCAATTAATATTGCAATACCTGATTGAAGTTTATATCTTAAACATATAAAACATTTCTCAGATATCCCGACGCTAACGACTCTAACATAACTGTCACGATGACAATGTGGCCGACTGCTCAATTTCATCGCATAGCACTTCGCACGAAACTCGACATTGTTGTCACAATTGGAGGCATTTTAGGACTCTTCGTTGGAGCCAGCATTCTCAGTGCTATCGAATTTGTGTATTACTTTACAGTTCGAGCAGCCAACACATATCGCATGGCACACAAGTTGGAGTGAACGAGTTTCGAATGAATGTGGACCAATTGAAAACACTTTGTATTCACAGAACAACAGCAAGCACTTTTGTTTCTCAATAAATACAACACAAATGCAATGATTATTCTAAAGAGTTTTGTGCGAAATGTGCAATCGGAAAGGCAAGACAAAGCTGCAGATATATAGTTATATAACTACATTAGTCAAGCTTGAATTCTATCTGATTATTTTATGATTATTACCTATAACATATGCAGATTTATTTTTGTCGAGTAGCATTTGCTAGTAACTGCAACATTTATATTTACCAAAATGATTATAATACATACGTATTCGTTAAAGTGTTAAAGTGCTCTAGGTGTTTACCAAATTAAATAATTCTGGTAAGTTATTCTCAGGTCAATCGTGATGGGGCCAACATGTGGCCAAGTGACTGCAGTGCGCATTAAAAATGCAGGCCAAGCATGTGAATAAGCACACTGCCCAACAGGAAAATCAATGGAAATCTCAAGCTGCGGAGTCAGCAAAAGAGTTTCTTTCTTTTTTTCTTATTTTTTTCTGTTTTTCTCTTTTCCAAATTCTGCCTCCTTCATTGAACAGTTGGCACTTGCCGTTTTACACACATAATAGAAATTCCATTTGCTGTGGACTATGGGCTACATTTTTTCTATTTTCTTTAGAACTAAGTAATTGATTAAAATATTACAATTCTGAAATTTGTTTATGTATGTTTGGATATTGTATAAAAGTAATGAACTGCAGCACAAAATCGTTTTACACCAGTCCAAAATATAAATTAGCAGCAAATATAATTAATGCAAGTCTAAAAAAACATTTTAGATATGTTCATTATAAAAAGGTAATAAAAATGGGTTTTTTAATTTTCACTTATTTATAAAATGTTTAATAATAAGAATATATATTCCATTGTGCTTTTACTGAGTCTAAGTGTGTTTAAGCATTAAAATGCATACACAATTAAATGATACTACAAACAGCCAATTTCTTAAGATATGTCAATTAAAAAATCATGATATGACTATTTGCTTTTAGCTGAAGGGCTAGTAATTAAAGCAAAGGCCGAAAGAATATTTAATACTTAACTTTTATTCTTCCGTGAGGACTTAATATCGAAATGTTTAAATGTGGCGATCTTAATTGGGTTTTAAAGTTTATTTGTGTTGAATTTTAATTACTGAAAATGTATATATACTAGTACAAAAAATTAATTTAATTGAGAGATTGAGCATTTAACACATTTGTGCTCTTTGTTTTGAGCTATCAAGCAATTATTAATAAATAATTCAGAGTGTTTGGCGTGTTCGCATAGATAAACATGAGTGCCGTTTATTGCACAACAAAAAGGCAATTAGCACAATTTGGATACAAATAAATTTACGTTTTTAGTTTGTCGCTAGGTTGATTAATTTCATTTGGGGACTCAGTTGTGCTAGGCTTCATATATAACACCAGTGATATCTACAACTTTTATTTAGTGTGCATTAAATCCCCCTCGAAGCAGACGACAACTTAAAAGTGATGGCAATCCACAATGTGAATTCCACGTGGAAGGAAAAGCTGAGAAGCTTTATAGACTATGTCAAGGAATATTGTTCAAGTTGTGCGCTGGTCGGTTTTTCTTATATGGCGAATCCCAAGTGAGATGCAAAGATGATTAAAGTTAGATGAATGTTAAATTTATACTATATTATTTACTGCACAACAGATTGCATTTCACCGAGCGCATATTTTGGCTCACTTGTATAATTCTTTCGATTATGGGAGTCTCATATCTGATCAGGGAGTATCGCCAGGACTTTGCCAATCGATCTGTCAACATAGTCTATGAGAGCATATCGCCATTTGAGCCCATTTTGTATCCCAGCATCAGTGTCTGTCAGCTTCCTTCGGACGTGGGAAATAATATAATGAAATATGTGCACAGGTTGGTCTAATATTATCGATAAAAGAACATTAACATTTCTGTTTTAACCTCAAGTTTGGGTAACAACTCATATGACCACAATGTGCGCGATCATTTGGCATTCATCGTATTCCCGGAACGTTATTCGTTCAACAAACTGACAACGAACTGTCAGACAAATAGCAATTGTGAAAACTGTGCAAAATGCCCACTCGATGGTTATCGCCAAATCGCCTCTTGGGTGAGTGTACTTATCCTGTATGAGTCATCAGTTTCGCATTAAAATATTATTTATTTTCGCAGTTCAGCTTAAACTGCTCTGATATATTTGATGAGTGTAGTTTCAAGGGTGAAAGCTTCGATTGCTGCAATTATTTCCTACCCATGTGGACACCTTATGGACGTTGTTTTCTGTTCAACTCACTGCAGAACAACAATCATAGCTCAGCGCATTGGTTGCCGGCATCGTACGACCGCAATGAACAGCAGGAGTTAAAGCTCATTGTGTATCAGGATGTGCGAGTGGACATACTCAATGAGGAGGATCTGCCAAATCCAGCATTGCCATCCGTTAATTCGCTCTCCATCAAGGGCAAGAAGAAAACCATCAAATTTTACAAGGAAGCCCTGGTGAATGATCCCGAAGTCAGGGACTGGCCTCCAGAGTCCCGAGAATGCCTCTTTCCAGACGAGGTGCCATCGTGGAGTCTTTTGAAGGCGTACAGCTTCAGTGCCTGCATCAGTGATTGCACCAGAATTTATCAAATGGAGACCTGCAATTGCTCTCTATACCATTTCAATTCCTTTGGGGATGAAGAGTTTCCCGACTGCGACTATTATGGCTATCTGTGTGTGGAACAACTCGGACTTATTAGTTCCGATCTAGAAATGCTGATGAAGTATAAAACTGCAACGTCTAAATGCGATTGCTTGCCATCGTGCACAGAATCCGATTTGTTGAACATTTATTCTAACGATGAACGCGAGTGAGTAGCATTTGAATTGTTTAATTTATGTTTTAGCTACTTAATGTGGTTTTATAGTCCTTCCGACAGGCTAACGATCAGCATATCGATGTCTCTAGCACCCGAATTTCAATTTCGCCGGCAGGTGCTGCGCACAAAATTGGACGTTATCGTGTCCTTGGGAGGCATTCTGGGACTTTTCATGGGGGCCAGCATTCTTAGTGCTATCGAGTTTGTCTACTATTTTACATTTCGTGCCGCTAACAATTTCAGAAATTAATTAATCGTTAATCACACACGATTTTTAAATGCACCAATTTAAAAATAACAATAATGAATCAATTTGTTTAATAATTAAATTTCACTTAAAGCATTCACAGCAGCAATCGAACGATAAGAATTTCATATCTGAATCCGATGAGTGTGTCGAGATATGTTAACGAAATGTATTATTCCAGAATGTATCTACTTATTTCTCTGAATGACTGCAGTGCGCATTAAATATGCAGTTGTGGCATTCTGAAGCCAACGAAGGATGCCGCATATACATGGAAATCCTCCAAAGTGTTCGTTGAAATCAATGAAACTTGCAGCTTCACTGGGCGATTTACTCTGTGTCGGCTTGAATATCCATTGTCCTTATTTCGTGTTGTCTTCGTGTTGGGTCACTGCAGCCGTAATAGGAATTTCATTTGCTGTGGTTTAAGAATTTAAGATGCAGCCACAATGAAAATGGTCCTAAAAACAGAAACAGAAAAAGTGAACACATTAATTCTTGTTGTTTTGATCCCTTTTTTTTGGGGTCACTAAAAACAATGGTTAATTAGTAATGCCACAAAATGGTCAACAGAGTGCTCTTGGAATCTCGAAATGCTGCAGGGTATACTACTAATGACATGAAGTTGGACTGCACATCAATTTGGATAATTATCAATTTGTTATCATCATATATTTGGCTTTTATTGCTTGCCATCTAGATTACTGAAAATTTATTAGTTTACACTGCAGTGTATTCGAATGTTAGCAAAGAAATATTGTAAGCCTTTAAATTCATGGCAAAGCCACAAAGTCATAAATAATAATCTTGCCATTTCATTTTTTATGCACTGTGGTGTTTTGTTGTTTCCTTTTTTTGTTTATTATTATTTTTATTTGCTTTATTCTTTGTCATTTGGCTGGGGATTCCATTTCATTTCATTTTCCTTTTCGCTTGGCCCTTTGCTTGCGCGCATTCACAGTCTTATTCATATTCATTGTGCATTTGTTGAAGGTGTTGGCGTATTTATACCGGAAATCCCTCTTATTCACTCAAAATGTTTGTCTACAAAAGAACGTAAGTAAAATGGCCAAAAGAGAGAAACGTCGCAGCGAAAGTGTAACTCGACAAAATAAAAAACTATAGAGGGCAACAAAGTGAGGTCCGGCTCAACTTTTTAGGGATGTGCTGTCAACTTTGTAAAGTTGTTGCTTCTGTTGTACTTGTCTGCCGTATCATTTATCAAGCTCAGCGAAAAAACAAAAAAAAAAAAAAAAGAAATGGGAAGCAGAGAAGAGAACATTTTTGTCATGTTAAACTGTCAGAGTGCGCATTTAGTCATTACTTACATTTTGCTAGCTTTGCAGTCCGCTCTGTCTCTCCTGCTATATATAGCCTTCTCTCTCTCGCTCCTTTCGTTGTGTGTCAGTCACTTGGCTTGTCATACACACATGCAAATGCAGTTGACGCACACACTTACACACACACACACACACAATGACTGACACACCTACGCAAGTCGCACGCTTGGAAAATGTAATTAAAAGTTACCATGCAAGTCTGCGGTTGAGTTTCGCTTTCATTATCATGTTCGTTTCCGTTTCCTTTTCAGTTTCCGTTTCTGCTTCTTCGTTTCGCTTCTGCCACGACCATTAGCATAACGCTTAAAAGTATGCAACACATATTAATGAATCGCACCATCGCCATTTATCAAACTCGGACGACAGGCGTCGCCAATGTTAATTATTTTGTTTTATTGCACGACGAGAATTTACTGTGATTTGCTCGTCACACAGAAATATGCGCACGGCATGTGGCCCCTGGACGAGCTCCAGCTGAACAGTTCATAAATTGCGGTCAAGCGGCATATGAAAGCAAATATGTAATTACATTTCGAATATTGTTTGAAAGTAAGTGATTCATTGCCAATATTAAAGTTCGCCTCCAACGGCATTTCAGCTGGCCAGCATTAATAGTAATTGCCGCTTGCATTGTGAGATGGAAATAAAGAGTAAGCAATTCAAACGCAATTGCCAATTGCCAAAGAAATACTCGTGCTGGGGAAATGTAAATGGCAATAGGAAACGGAAACTATTTTTCAATTACCTTTTTCGCACGCACGTTTGCTTAGCATTTTACCTTTGTGCAAGACTCGCTTGCATTGGAATGGGCAACTTTCCATACGCTTTCCGCACAACGCACAACGCCCTGATTAGGAATTGCAATGCGAGCTTTAATAGAAAATATCTCATAATCTATAGATTATTAATGTCTTTTAGTCTCAGTTGTTACGCAGAGTATGAAATCAATTAATTCCAGTAGACAAGAATGTGCTACATTCTGTATCACTGTAAAGTCAATAATTACTTACTTAGCTAAATGTTCATTGTTTCATTTGTTTGCTGCAATGAGGTAAGTTGTATGTAGATCATTGCGAAAGGGAATCTAGATTTCGTTTTAATTCAGATGCCTTAAGACATGGCGTTTTCCTTTTCCGTTTGCCTCTCATTTCAATGCATGACTGTTGCAATACCTTTCTCCGACTCGTGTGCTCGCTGCTTGCTTGTATTTGTGCGTTATTCGTATACGAGTACTAAGTGTATGTAGTTAGCAGTTTTTCAATCAACTTGCCGCACACATTTGCACACTTGCTCACTCAGAGAGAGAGAGAGAGATAGAGAGAGAAAGATGGAATACAGATACAACGGCATCTCAGTTTGCGTTAACAATTGCCTTTTACTGCACTTTTTTAAATTTCCTCTAAGCGGAAATCTATTTAAATTGAATTCTATTCTTCGACTGGCAATTCATGCTGAGGAGATGCATTTTCATCTGGGCTTGAGGGTGAGCATTGGATGCAGCTGCCTCTGCAACTTCTGCGTTTTCTTCAAGTTCTTCAGCTCGTCTTCTTATGCAACGGCAGTGTGAAAAGTTTTCACAGCGCACTTCACGCATTGGGAATTTTATTAAATCCTTGGCTGGCATTTCCATTTCAATGGATAATCATTATGAGTGTAGCTACAGACGGTCCTAGTTCGTGTCCTTGTTGTTGCTATTTGCTGCAGTTGTTGCTATGACAGCAGCCATTTTGTTACATACACACACACACACAAACACATACACACAAAGTGTGAGAAAGAGAAAGAGATTCATACAGATATTTATGCATATTATGCATTTTTCACACATTTGTATTGCATTTGATTGTGTTTGCCAGCTGCATTGTAGGTGTAAATACTTGCCTCTGGCATCTTGCATTGTTGCACAACGGCTCGTATGAGTAATATTTATTCTCGCTCAGCTTTTGTCTGCCTTGTTACACACACACACCGAGGCAAGTG
Source organism: Drosophila siamana (assembly GCA_035047445.1). Classification (NCBI taxonomy): domain Eukaryota; kingdom Metazoa; phylum Arthropoda; class Insecta; order Diptera; family Drosophilidae; genus Drosophila; species Drosophila siamana. The sequence goes on along the minus strand of JAWNPP010000004.1, from coordinate 7,135,740 downwards.
CAGCCAAGTCGAGTGAAGCATTCAACATATGCCAGGCATAAACATAAGCAGGAAATTCATTTTTCATTTGTTTGTTCAAAGTTCTGAGCTCTGAGCTGGCATAAAGATGCTGCTGGTTCGTGGCTGGCGGCTGCCGACTGCCGACAGCTGGCTGCTTGCTGTGGCGTTTTATAATATGAATATTCATCATACGCCAGCGTGACCGAGCAGAGCACTTATTATGCTCAAATTAAGGCACCGTTTTCGGGGCATACATGAATACGAATATGTTCATGAAGGTCTCTAACCCTGGCCCAGCAGCCTAGCCCAAAAAAAAAACACACACACACACAAAAATGTACGCAGCAAGTGCCAAAGGAAAAATTTGAAATTCCAACTAGCAAAAGTTGAGTGAGAAAAAAAAAAGCCAAGAATGCAATGCAATTTACTCTCTGCCAGACAGTTCGACGGCCTTTCCCAAGCGTGCAAAGCACCATAAAACATCAGCTGCTTAACGCACGGTATTTTGCAGATTTATGCCCTGAAAATTGTTGCACACACACACACACACACACACATACAAGCGCATATTCAACCCTCGTACCTAAGACATCCAAGCAATTTTAAGTCATATCAGAAGTGCGGCTAAAGTTGTTTTGGCAACTATTTTGTGCTCACTTCCTTGTTGTTGTACCAAAACAGTTGTACACTTGGCTCTAGTTGGGGTCACAGAATTTAATGGATATAGGTTGAAATAAAATGAATGACTTGGCAGCATTTAGTTTCTTGCACCAGATCGATGCCAAATATTTTGTAGCATGAAAAATTCAATAAACGCCTCAAAATAGATGTTCTGTCATTCGATTAAGTAGATATTATTAAGACGAAAATGTAGAGCCATTTAAATAAGTTTAAATGGAAGACTATATAATTTCAAGACCTTCCAGTTTTTATATATTGAAACTAAAGAAAGTCTTAGCACTCAAAATAAGAGGTGCAATTGCTGAAATACTGCAGAGATAAAGCAAAGAACAACGAGCTGTTGGTCGGTGTAAAGTCAAATCTTATCGCTCGACTATTAACGCAACAATCCCAAAAAAGCCAAGTTAAGGCCAAGTGAGCGAAAACGTGGCCAACGCTGGTGACTGCCGGCATTATCAGTGAGAGTCCTGGCCCATCATCAGCAGCAGCAGCAGCAGGTTGTAAACTACAAGGCAGAGCGATTCAAATCCAAACGAAATAACCACGACAAATGTTTGCACGTGCTTACCTTGTGCCATAAACCAGAGTAGATAGACAGCAAAACGGGGACAAACAGATGGGAGACAGGAGCACCGCACAAATCCCTAGCAGGCAACAGACTTCAGTCGACTGTCGACTGTCTACTGTCTACAAGCAACATTGGCCAATGTCATCCTGGCATTTAAGTTGCGCAAAAAGTTGAGCGCATGAATATAAACGCAAAAGTGGTTTTTAGGCCTTAAATTGGTTGTCCAATTTATGCGTTCCCTCGGGTGAAAGGCCAGACGCGACGAGAGCAGAGACCAGACCACTGAGCACTGAGACACTGAGACCGGAGCTCAAGCATCCAATGAAAGAGTAGCTGCAAAATGTTGCCACTGATATTGGTTATGTCCTACACCCGCTCTTTTTTTTCTTTTGCGCTGCTTGTCGACCTCTTGAAGTGGTAACAAGTAAGCAACATTTCTCATGGCCAGCCTGCTGATAGCTGCCATGGACGACGATGTCTGCTGCGATGCGCTTACAAAACTTTTGGGATTAGAAATGATTTCTTATGGTTTCTTTTTACACCAGAGCCGAGCATAGTAGAGCAGAGCAGTTTCTGCCTGCCATTGCCGTTTGATTTATGCTGACATCCTGTGGTTGCCTCTCTATATAACATAGCTGCTGTAGCTGCCGCTTTCGCGCCGACGACGTTCGATTGCCGTGCCCAAGTGCACGCCTCAATGGTCAGGTGGTTGGCCGGCAAAAACCTAACCAAACATTTCTTGGCAAACACTTGGCCATTTTTCATGGGGTTCATTTCATTTGAGTTGCTTTTTATTGCCAGCCAGCAGCCACAGTGGTAGCAGTTACTCAAAACTACCCAAATCACATGCAAAACAAAAAAGAGCATGATTTGAATAAAATCACTATGCTCTGCAGAGCTGATTAATTGTGAATGGAGAGAGTAAAATAATTGATTAAGTTGGGTGAAATTCGTATTTATTATTTTGACTATATTTAGCATTTTTCGACACTGTAGCTGAACTTTGAGTTAAGTTTTACGGGGCGTTTGCTGGCAATGCGAATGCCTCGGAATTTGTCACACAACAACGCCGGCAGTTGCACAAGGGCAGCTCAAAATGGCGACCGGATGTGGGCAACATTGTTGCCAGTCACAAGTTGAAGCAATGGTTCTTATGGCTCTTGTTGTTGTTGTTGTTGTTGTCAATCGTAACCGCATTACATGTCAATTACCGAATACTAAACTGTAAGAGTGCTTACGCCAAGTGCGTCCTGTATAAGGCGCCTGCCCTTTTGGTTCGATATATAATAGTCTCTTTTCACTTTGAAGTTTTCTACAAACACTCACAGACACACACACACAGGCACACACATGCACACTCTAAAGGAGACGGGCTGAAATAAATTTGTGGCACATGAGTTTAATTTATGGCGCTCGCAGCTATTTTGGCTGCCAAAGCGGAAGTGCTGCTGTCAATAAGGATTGGCAGCCAGCATGCGGACACACGGCGCATTCGGCTAAGTTTTTTTTTTTTTTTTCAATGGGTGTTTTTCTCCTGAAATTCTTCGTGTTATTTTCTCTACATTTTTCTTTTTCATTTTTTTTATTTTTTTTTTTGCGGTTCGGCTTGATTCCTTTGGCAATCCCCCTTTTCATAGAGATTGACAAATGCGTGAGTGTTGGTGACTTTTAAAAAATGTTTAAGCTGCACAAAAAAGTGAAATGAAACTTCGAGTGTGGGAGCAAGCAAGGGGGGCATGAATAAATGCTCTGCTCTCCCTGAATTGGTTGCTTGTGTGGTTGTGTGGCTTGTTGTTGGTGTGTGCGTGTGGTTTGCCGACAGAGAGAAAAAAAGAAACCGTAAATAATGCGCAAAATTTGTTAAAAGGACAAGCGTAATAAATCCTTTCAATGGCACACAATTTCTTGATAACTTTTTAGTGTCTAATATTTTGTAGTTGGACGACGCTCGTTGGAGTTGAGTCGAGTGGAGTCTGCTGGGTTCAGGATAAATTAAAATTTATATCTGTTGTTATTTGCTGATGCGTTCCTTAACAAATTCATACCGGTTATGATACGTGATTTGAGTGATGACTGCTAACAGTGCAATTTCCCCCTTTTTTGGCAACGCAAACGCAATCACACAACTGTCATAAAAACGAGTTAAGAGCCATAAAATATTTTATGAGCTCTCTGCCAGCTCTTGAGCTCTTCAAACATTTTTATTTTATTTCGACAAGTTTTCATTTTTATTTGCCCATCAACGAAGCATCGCAAATATGCTTCGAAGTAGTTATTATTTCTCTTGTTCTCGGTGTGAACTACACATTTAAATGGCTTAGCGCTAATACATATAACATACATCTAAATATTCAGCAATATCTTGGACAGATTGTATGATAAACTTTTAAATGTATTAAAAAAAGTTTGTAGTCTTTGACAGACTTCAAATGCATTAAATTCAAATATTTCCCCATTCATTGTGATTATAAGGTCGGCAAAGTTTAAGCAGCTTTAACTGCTTAACTTTGGCTGTAATCGAATTTGTCTTCTAATGCTCATGGCTCACATGTTTTCACAAATTTGCTGCACCAATATTGACACAACGTTAGAAGTTGGTCTGCCTGGCAAGCATGCAGGGCATTTTACAGGTTGTCAGTCAGGCAGGCAGTCAGTCAGTTAGTCAGTTAGTCAGTTAGTCAGTTGGCAAATAATGCAACTATCGGGAAGCTGCCAATTTCACTCAACGTTCGACACTGTTCATCAACGTCATCGCACGCTACTCGTTCGTTCAGTGCTCATTCACAGCCAGAGCACATCGCAGCATCGCAAGGACGAGGGTCACAGCTGAGTCACAGGTGGGGGACAAATGGGCAGCAGGTGAGAGGTTGAGGTTGAGGCATGGATTGGCACATGCAATTTGCGTACTTGGGTCAAAAATATGAGGTTTTTATGTCAGGAGCCACAAAATTTGAGGACGAACTTGGTCAGCTAACTAACTGACTGTCTAATGCATAATTTGTCTGAACTTTTATGTGGACTAAGTCGGGACTAGGACAGCTTAACACCAACAGATACACACACACACACACACATAGAGTAGAACTCACTATATAGTTACTATATTGCGACGGCTTTTGTCCAGGTGCGGTAAGCCAAACGAAAGTTTTGCATTGAATTCATTGCATTCTGTGGCTTGGGCTTGAGTCGTGGATGTGTTCATTTGATTTGAATGGCAATGGCGCTCGAAATGGCAAAGGCGATGCCGATGCGTCTACGGCAGACACGGCCGAAGCCAGAAAATGGCATAAAAGTTTCCACATGAACTTTGAGCGGCGAAGTGGGGAGTGGGGGGGGAGGATGGAGGTATTAAAAACTGTTAGCCGTAAATCCAGCTTGGAGCTGTGTGCGTCGGATTGAAGCCACAACGTGCCTTAATTTATGCGTATTTAATAGAGTTTTTATTGTTGTTTGCAGTTTGCAGGAACAACGGCAATCAAAAGCAAGTTTTGTGTCTTTAGTTTTCGAGATTTGATTGAATATTTATACGATGTCCTCTTATATTTCTGCAGTCCCCAGCAGCAGCCAGGCGACGCTGACATTCAGCTTGTGCATGTAAAAGTTTATGATAAGGCCTTTTTATATGTATGCAGTGATAAATGGAAAATATTCGACAACTTCGGAAACTAAAAGCGGAAGTTCGAAATCTTTCGGAATTGCCATTAAAACGACTCCTTGGGTTGTCAGTCCATGCAATTAGCGTTATCTCCCAAAAAGCCTTCGAAACTTTTCACATTTATATGCCAAACGCAAAAGGTTACAAATATTTAATTGAAAATTCCACAATGCTAAGTAAATAGACGACGCAACACACAATGATGTACTCATTATGTAGCCATGGACCGCGACGGCGGAGCAAATTGGGGAAATGCTTGGAAAAATTAAATTTGCTTCAGCGCAAATATTTGAAACTAATTATGCCCAATAGAGCGAGTGTGGAACACTTTTGCTACGCATTTCGGCTGGCACGTAGCACATCCGTTCGTGATTTACGCGCCAGGCGTTGTTTTCGCTGTGCGTCCTCCACACGTCTGCCACAGGGGAAGTGGCAAAAAGGTGATGATGTTTTAGCTACAGCCTCAGTCAGCCTCAGCTCACCACAACAACAACGACAATAGCAATGCTACTAAGGGCATTAAGTTTAAACATTAGACGTAGTTGGAAATGGGAGTCAGGACTCGGGTTATAAACAAAATACGCGTGACTTCCTTTTGGAGCCATTAAAGCGGCATATCCGGTTGCGCAGAAGAGTCCACATGAGCGTGCTCCGGCATGTGTGTGTGTGTGTGTGTGCTTGTGTCGTGCCTTTGAATGATGAGCAGCCGAGCAAATTACCAGCACCGACAACATCAGGCTCGCAGCCAGGCAGGCATCTCCGGAAAATGGATTTAAATTGTTGATTAGTGCCGTCAACGATGAAGACAACAGCGGCAACTTGAGCTCAAAATGGCGCCACCTGTAAACCCGCACTCGATCTATGTGTGTGTCTGTGTGTCGGTGTGTGTGTGTGTGTGAGGCGCTGTCGCGTGTGTATATGTGATTTTGAAAAATAATCATAATAATGACAGGCATTGTTATGAAAATTGTAATGCAGCAAAGCAAACGGCACTGAAACTAAGTACAACAACAACAACAACAACGCAAACACAAAAGTAATTTGTAACAGTGTCTGCAGTTGCCTGTCTCGCTCGCTCATTCATCGTTGCGCCTCGCTTTCGCTCCCTCTGGCTCGTGACCCTGACAGCAGCACTTATGCCACGCATTATGCTTAAGCTTTATGTTACTTACGCACTTAAAAACTCACGCGCATTGTTTTGTTTTGAATTTGTGCCCTGTACACAATATTTACCAACAGTATGTTCAGCTTATGTACTTTGCTGGTGCCAAAAAACCAAACAAAAAAATGCCATGTGCGTGTTATAAACAAAAGTCGACAGTTGCAGGGCATCTACACGGCTAGCAGCCACAATTGCGGGGCACTCACAATTGTTTGCTGCTGTTTTGTTTTAGGTTTTAAAATTTTCATGAACTCTGAACTGAGTCGAGCTGAATTGTGAAAATGTGTGAAAAGGTAGCAATCGTCATTTGCTTGTAAGGTAATCCTGTTTTTGGGGTCGACTCAAAGGCGGCGCAAAGATCAAAAGGATGACAGCGCGAGCGCGACAGAGGGAGAGGAGCAGAGGGCAGCACAGTACTAAGCAAATTGTGCTAAAAATGAATTATTAGCGCTCAAAAGTATGAAATGAAAAATGTTGGCAGACGGCCGTTTGCCTAAATTGCACCAACAAAAACCAAGCAACCATCCTACCAACCAACCAACCAATCTTTTTTGCGCTTTTGTTAAGAATTATGGTTGTGAGAAATGAAAATTTACCAGTAATGGCTAGGGTTGGCAGCGTTACGAAATGCCCTAAGAAAAGACCTTATTGCATTATTGTTTCTGCAGAAAAAGTTCTACATAGCTGCTGATATACGATTATGAAAACCAAATTTGAACTAATGTCATGAAAAGTTGAAGTAGATTTGCAAATATAATAAGATGGCGAATAAGTTAAACAACATTTTTCAAGCACACATGTAAAATGTAGTGTATAAAAGGGAAAGTTTTCTTACACTCTCGCTGTACCATATTAGGTGTGATATTGTATGAATTTTTGACAGAAACAAATGAAAATACTGATGATGTCATTTACCAAATTGAATTTTAACAAAATGCGCGCACACACAGTCACACATCACACCAAAGTCACACACATCTACACATCTACACATCTACTTAAGCAATGGCCGCACACATAAACACACACACTTCGATGTGTAGAGTCTTTCGCTTGGTCTTGACATAATTTCCAATTTGAAAGCAAATTGAATGCATTTTAAATTTTGTGCACAATATTCTCGGCAGCGAGCAGCAGGAAGGGAAGCAGAAATGCTGCTCCGCAAAGTATGTAATATGAAAATGTCAACGAATATGATATACATTATTTCCATTGCATACTTTTAGGTGGCCAAAGCAAATTAACGACAAAAGAACCGCCTCAATTGTATTATCTGCTGATGAAGCTGCAAACGCTCGCCTCATCTCTCTCTCTCTCTCTCCCTCTCTCTCTCTCTGTCTCCTTTCTTTCACTGGCCATTCACTTGCTACTGGCCCACTCTCTTTCTAATTGTGTGAAGCACACTCAAATAACGAAGCGGCAAAATCGAGTGGGTAAATACTGGGAAATTCTACGAAGAGAGAGAGAGAGAGAGCGCGTAAGTGAGAGCACGACTGACACAATTCGCTCGTTTCGCCGCAATTTCCTGATTCGATTTGGCTCGCTGAGCCGCGCGCCGTTCTGTGGCGTCTACTCCTGTTCCTGTTTCTGGTTTCTGTGTCAGTCGGTTAGCAGTCAATGCGCGCGACTGTCGTCCTGTTGGCCATCGTTGCCGACGCCTCTTGCCTGCACATTAAAATGATACACGCCGCACACTTTGTTGCTGCTCCGTGTTGTCGTTGCTGTTGTTGTTGGGCTGGAACTGTCGCATATTAATGACACGCTAGGCAAATGTGTCATTTTGACATTTTAACAGTCTGTCATGCAGTCACCGAAACCACACCATTTATATACAAATGTATATAAATATATATTGTTTATGTATCTCTCTTTTGCTCTGCCTGGGAGGCTGCAGCTGTATCACAGCCACACATATGGATGGCGCACAAAAGCAAAGTAAAAAAAAATATGAAATGGCGCCGGCAACTTAAATTTGTGCCATTTGCTTATCACACCCTCAACACACCCAGACACCCCCACACACACACGCATACGCCCAGGCACATGTACACGAATACAAATACAAATACACTTGTATACACATGCCGGCTGACAGTTTTGTGGCGCACAGATTTGTCATGCATGGATTTATGTTTATGTTTGTGCATAGTTTTGGTTGACATTTTCCTATTTTTTCTGTTCATTTCCTACACAGCTGACAGCAACATGTAATTGTTGGCAAAATGGATTAAAAAGGCATTTGTCAAGTGGTTGGGCAAGACACATCAACTTTATATGTGCCTCACACCACATGGCACATTTAATTAAACCGCCATTTAAACAAATGAAGCCAAACATTGTAATTGACACGTTGCCAGATACACTTTGAAAACAATAACATATGCAACTGACCAACATTAAAATGCGAAACGTCAATTTGTCAGCTTCACTTTGTCACAACTAAATTTCGTCAGATTTAATTTAAAAATTTCTAATTGAAGAATTGTATTATTCTACATTTGCATAGCATTAGGAATTAATAATAATAAAGAAAGTATGGGTTATATTTAAATTCCATAAATAACTATAATATGCCTCTGTATTCCAGCACATCTGTTCCTCTATTGCAAACGACCCGAACAAGTCGAGATGCTCTTTGTTGGACCCAACAAACACATTTTGCGAACCCAACACGCGTAGGAAATGACATCCATGGCCGAAAAATTTGAGCAGCTGTTTCCTTTTAGGCTTCGAGGGCCGACGACCGAGGACCGCAAGTGTAGCCTATTTTTTGGGGTCATGGCTTATCGCTAATTGTGGGGCACGAAGGGTGCACAGAGGTCTAAGGACCTTTCATGTTAATTGCTCTCCTTGCGCAAGCTACTTGCGGTCCACGAAAAATTATGCACTCGCCGGCGTTTCAGGCTTCCTTCCAGGCATCAGGTTTTGGTTTCGGTTTTGGTTTCGGTTTCCAGCATTCGGCTGTCGGTTTTCGGCGCCCGCCTAATTCGAAATTAATTTTAGCCTTTATCTGACAGTGGTCTGAGTTTTCTTTATCTGGCTAATTAATTTATGCAGGCGAAATTGTGGGCATGGGCACGCTAATGCGTATTAGTTATAAATTCATAACTTTTGCATTAGGCTCTGTATACTTGGCAGCCCCGGTTTACCTTTGACAAATTTCACAAAAAATATTTAACTTGAGTGTCGCTGTGGCTGCCACAGTCGCTGTTGGTGTCGCTGTTGCTGTTGCTGTAGCTGTTTCTCATTTAGATGGTCGTGGATGGTGGTGGTGCTGCTGTTGATCTTGTTGTTGGCGTTTGTTGTTTGCTGGCAAAGTGCAACAAAATAATAAGGGCGCCAAAAGGCAAATAAAAACAAAAGGCGAAACGCAAAACGCAAAATGAAAAAACCAACCAAGTACAAAATGTACAGCACAAAGCAAACAGCGAAGAGCACAAAAACAAAACGAGCACACAAAACACAACAAAACAAAGTAACGAAAAACGAACTGAAGGACACAAAACTAACTAACTGAACAGACGCCAGGACGATAACTCAGCGCCCGGCCGAGCCCAGCAGCATAAACTGCCACCTGGTTGGGTCAGCGGGTGGTTGAGTGGCTGCGCCTTATGCTAGGCGGCGGAGGGGACGGAAGAGGGGGAGCGCGGCAGAGACACTGAGGGGTAGACAGACCGCCGCTTTGTTTGCGGAAAGTGCCAAAACACTAATTTACTTTTTTCTCACTCTCTCTCTCTCTCTTTTTTCGGTGTATCTCTATATATATATGTATATATGTTAGTATACGAGTGGCAATAGGCAGACTAGTTTTTAGCGGCGCTCGCCAAGGTTCACCTTTGTGCTCATGGACGCTTTTCACCGGGTTCAGTATTTGTTGGTTCTGTTTTTGGCTCGATTATAAAACGCAGATGTGCCCTAGCACATTGCAAATTTACTTGGGTCGCCGTCGCCATCGTCGCCATCGTCGCCATCGTCGACACTCACAAAGAGCTGTCCCGCGAGGGGAGGGGGAGCGAGGTGGGAGCCCAAAAGGGGGCCGTCGAAAATAGCTCTGAGAAGGCAAAAGGCGTTCAGCTGTGAGAGGAGGCTTAAACCGAGGCCTCAACTGCGTCTTTATGCGTATGTTGCCGCCGCCATTGACAAAGGACCAAATTTTTTGTTGTTGTTGTTGTGTGTTCGTGTTTTCATTTTGTTTATTTCCTCTTCACCTATGAATTCGACACTTGCGAATCGGGCATATTTGTGCGTCTATTCAAATCAAACACTCGGCGTAGCTAGGGTATCACTTGGTTCATCATTTCGTCGCCCTGCCGCTGACTTATTTTTTCATATTTTTCTTTTAAGCTTTGTTCCCTTCGCCGGAATGTGTTTACAAGCATAAACAAAAATGGGCGTCGCGTCGCAGGCAACTACTTGAAATTGTTGAGATGCCATAAATGGTCTTCGCTGCGCTGCCGAGGGTGGCTGGGGGGATGGGGGATAGGGCGATGGGGCAGTGCCGCGGGGTATTGCGGGAATGCGGTGATGCGGTCTGTGGCTTCGACAGAGCCTGTTAACACTTCCACTTTCTACAGTCGGGGCGAACGGCAATTAAGTGCATCAATTATTTAATTGTGCGCATTGGGCTGGAAGTGCCTGTAGTTGATGTAATTGGATTTAGATTATAATTTACACATGTGCGTTGATTGCGGCAGTTGAATTTGCTCAAAAATAATTTCCTAGCATTCTGCTAATATACATATTTGAACTTTGAAATTACACTTTTTTTCTGGCTCATTCTAAAATTATGCATATTCCTTTCAATCCTCATTATAGAATTGTAAAATGGTCCGCCATTCAAAACGTCAAAGGTTGATAATACTTTTCGTTCTGTAGTAGGCAGCGCAGTCCTTTTAAATTTGCTGCTTTTGTTATTTATCTTTTTCTTTTCTTGGCAGCATATCCTTAGAAATCAGCACGCGCCTGCCTGACAAGCATTAAATTCATTAAAATTTCATTCACATTTTCAGCGAAAAGCATATTTAAAATTCTAATAAAAGGCAAAGCAAATGTTTTCGCTGCACGCAGAAAACTTCCATTGCTAGCTACAAAAGATGGAAGCCCGACGCTCAACATAGATAACAATTAGGACTAGGGCACGAAAACAAAAAACGGCGAAAAACAAATGGAAATATTGCTAACTTAGCCTACCAGATACCCTGTACTTATTTCATGACTTTATTACCTGTCAAACTCGCACAAATTTTGCGTAACGCAGTAATTTTATTACTTAAATACTGATTTAAATTCTGGCAAATTTAATCGATTTTCTAAAGTCTCTGCAAATATAGGAATTCTTGGAGCTGTAACTTCCCGGTCTACTTTTTGGTGAACAACAGCAAGAGAAAATGCCACACAATGTTACTCAGGGCACAAACTGGCATTCTGAGCTTAAATTGGCATAAATTCTTGTTGTCGGTAAATTTAAATATGCGTCGAGTTTTGCCACTGAGCTGGCAAAAATGTATGCAGCAAAAGTGAAAATATTTTCGAAAATTATAAACCAATTTTTAGTAAATTACAGAGAGAGTCAGCTGCCGATTCTAGATGCTTGCTCCTTTTTGGCGGTTTAATTAGGTTAAAGAGCCTGCAAGGATGTCAATGGCCCTGGCTTTAATTGCCAATCGCAGGCGCAGTTTGTTCAACACACACACACACACAAACACAAACAAATATGCACAGTTGCTGACTGGGGCAGACAGATACAAGAGCCAGATAGAGCCACAAAGGGGAGAGGAGCTCGGCACCATTAGCAAACAAATTACGCGGCTTTAAAGCTGAACGTGCTTTGTCCTTGTAGTAGTTGCCGCTTGCGGGGGCAACAAACTGCCACCAGAGACCACTCGTAAATGGTGCTAGTTGTCGTTTCAGTCGGCGACGCAATGGCATATTTATTTTTGAGTCAAACGGAGGCAGGCAAACGTAAATAAAGTCAAAGCGATAATGTGCGACAGTTGCTTATCCCTTATCCCTTAACCCTTTTTGTGCTGCAGGCTTCTTGAACCCTCGCCGCAAACAAATCACACCAAATGCGAGTGTTTACTCACGCCTAAGATTGCATCTCTGTTTCTGCGGCTTGTCTCACCAAACATTTTTCAATTGCGGTGGAGTCGGTGAAGCCGGTTTCTTGCCTGGCTGTGGTTTCCCGAAGACAAAGTGCTGAGTGTTGTGGTTCAACTGATAAGCGAACAGGAAATGATCTATCAGCCAAGCAATACATAATTTCGTATGCTCGAAATGGGTTGCTTTACGCTACGAAGCAGCAAAATAGAAAGTAATAGATATTTTTCTATTGACTTACGTTGCTACTCTGCTAATGGCTTTTACCTACTTATGGAGGCAGCCATTTTCCTATGCACAACCCATATTGGCCTGGACAACTGTCAGGGACCACGAAGCATAACGTTTGGGGGGGCAAGTGGACATACGACAAGCAAGTCGAGTGGCGCGAGGGGTGTCGCCTGGCCAAGCGTAGAATTGCCATTAAGCTGCAAATTTAAAGCAACTAAAATGACAGCAAATAAACAGTCAAGCAAGTGGTAGAGGACAGCAGCTGCAGGAGCGATTGGTACGTTGCCCGTGTGCTGGTCTGCTGGTCTGTTGGTCTGCTAGTATTACACATACGCCACGTAAGCCGAACAAGAGTTGAGCTGTCGATGGCGACGCCTGTGCTGCCATTATTTGTCCATGTGTGCTTGGTGCTGGGCCTGGGCATGGGACGTGTGTTTGCTGGAGTCATAAGCAAATGTGTGTGCAGGGATGTGCTAGGATTATGCTTGTTCCATGTGCTGGCTTATGAGCGCTGCCAAGTTTACAACGAAACGTGTCAATAGTAGCCAACTGCAAGTCCAAGTCCAGCACTGAAATTTAAGCTACTCCGCCACGCCACCCCAGCCCACGCCAATACTCTACATAGATATGCGTGTGTGTGTGTGTGTGTTGGCCGTATATCAGAAGCACGTACAACGGCGCGTCGACATGCTTGTTACCTGGCTGGGTGGCTGGGGTCAGGGGGTGACTCATATTAATGCCCGGCAACCGAAGAAGGATGACCAACGATGCCTGGCGACAGAGAACACATTAAACTGATGAGCTTAATTGGAGGTTACCTGCACAGTGAACCCAGCGAACTCAGCGACGCCTCGTCATTACAGCACGTGCCAAGCAGCATTCCGACTACACAAATATGCCGGCCGAACCATTGAACCGATGCCTAGATGCTCTGGCTTTTGTCTGCACTCGTTGCCACAGCTCCACAGTGGACAGTGTGCAACCGATCGGCATTCATTCGATCCTCCCCAGTGCCAGCGGCAGCTTGTTAATGAATCAGTGCTAGGGCAAGTGTTGCAAAAAAAGAAAAGAAAAACACCGACAAAAAATAATGTTGCCTACTTTCGTGCGACACGAGTTGAGGACAGGAATTAGAGCAACTGACACTCTGCAGTTTTTATTTCCGTTTCATGAGGCCTTCTGCTGTCTGAAAAGCTGTGCCTGTCATGCGTTTGCGTTTCACGTCCACGTTCACGTGCGTTTGCTTGCTTGCTTGCTTGCCCCTTTTGCCCAGACTGCTCGTGGGTTGCCTAGAGTTGTTGTGGAGTGTTGTCACACAAAACGAAATTGCTGTGGGGACGCTTAGGGCGCTTAGCTTGACGGCTTCCGTGTTGTTTGTGTAACGCTCACGAAACACAGTCACTTAATTAAGAACATAATTTATAACAAATATTTAGTTGCCGGGCAAACAACTGGGACACAATTGCAAGCGGACATGGGGTCACTGGGCTCGACGCTGGGCTTAAACATTTCCGTTGCGACAATTTCTCTTTTATACTCTCCATATAAATATGCTACTATGTATGTGTATATTCATGCTATATACTCTTTTTTTTTTGTTCCGTCTTTGTGCCGACTTCATTAAGCGCACCAAATAAAAACGAAATGAAGCAGAGGACTACAGAAAAAAATATGCAAATTTGTTGGGACTATGAAAAACTAGTGTCGAATATGTAAATATAAAATATTTACTTCCGCTCTCGTGTGATATTCACATTTTTAATGACACACACATACACACACACACACTGAGAGAGTTCACAGCAGGTGTTCCAGTTTTCAGTGCAATTATAAAGCTGCCAAAAACCAAAAGGCCAAAGGCTCTGGGCAAACATGTAAAAATGTCAACGGAACACTCACAAACAAAATGTTGGCTAATTCCCGCTGCTATGTAGGCCAACTTCATTAAGTATCGCTGTTGTACTCAATGCCGTCTCTGCACGTATAATGTACGGTATATATATGTATATATACAGTATGTGTAGCTTACAGAAAGGTGTGTGGCTTAATGAATTATAGCATTTAACAGCTCTCGCTTGAAGTGGCAAAGCATTTGTACAAATTAAAAGCACTATTTGATTCACTTTGGACGAGCGACTGTTGGAGTGTTTGTTTCGATGGTTGAGTGCATACCAATTATCGACTAGCCCCAATGTGTGTGGTCAGATAAGAATTTGTTGTATGAATAATGCATACAATTTACCATTCGGTCGCTCATTGTATTTATTTATTGAAATTAGTGTAACAATCCATAAAAATAAAAAAATTATCAGACTGCTGGCAGGCAGGCCAATCACAAGCGTCATAAATTCAACAAATATTCAGTGGAATTAATAAATATTACCAATAAAATAAAACAAATTATTTGTACAAAAACGAATATTGTAATTTCAGCAAGGTATTTGGGTTGAGGAAAATATTTGAAATTTATTGGCAATTCGTTCGAAATCGAAACACACACCATGCATTCTTACTATTTGTACTTGTATATTCAATTACTTAAAGCCATTGTTCGCTCACATTCACTTGATGCTGCTGGCATCTAAATGAGCCTATTAAATCATTGTTCTGTCGCCTTGTCAACGCATGTTTGGCATTTTAAATGTGCGCCTAATTGCACACATAAATAAATTGTTACTAATTTGTGCCACATCATTGCTGCCAGCATCCGCATCAAGAGCAGCGGCAACAAAACAAACGGCAGCAAAACTTTTCACACAACACGCTTTAAAGAGAGATGGAGCGGGGATTGTGTTGTGAAATTAAAATGGGTTGCGGCTTAGCATGACATTAATGGCTACAGCTGCCATATGCCAGCAGAGAGGATGAATGAATTGATATGTTAAGGGGTTTCTGGGAAAGCCCGAGAAAGGTGGAAATCGCAAAACGATTTTCACACACTAAGGACTCTTTGTTCTGCTTAACGCAAAGCATTATAATATCATTATCGTTTAAAAGTAAATTAATTTATACTGGCTCACGATATATTACGTATACGCACTGGTCGCCAGTCAACTTTCTTTTTAGACACGGCTGGTCGCCATTGATCGCCAGTCGCCAGTCAGCCGGTGCTTTTTAGTTGAAAGCCTTTCATAATACATTTCGTTGTGTCGTTTCATTGTGTGGAAGTAACGAATAATTAAAAATGCAGTTAGTTTTTACTGGCACGCGCTCACAATGTTCATCAGTAGCATTGTTTATTGTTTGGCTGCCAGCTTATGGCAAACTTTTCAAAAAATGATGAAAACATTTTGCTGTTGCAAAAAGGAAAAAAGGCATGCAGCCATAACGACAATATACCAAACAAAGGAATACCAACTGAGCAGCTGACTGCTGACTGATGCTGAAGTCGTCCATTTGCTCGCTAGATGCTTCAAAGTTTAGCGACTTTTTATTTGTGCCCTTTGCAAAGGATTCGCAGTCATGTTTGTTGTGTACATTGTCAAGCCATACGCAACACTTAAAGCAGAGTAATATATTTATTAAATAATCATGCAATTTACATATGCTAATTTTTTGGTTTCTTCTTTATTACAATAAATAAGAATTCTTTGCAAATTAAAAGTATGACGTCTTAAAATTACACATTTCCTTTGATTTGTATATACAAAAAAAACGATCAAAAGAAATCGTTGATGTACGCCGATTACAAATGCTTTTTACTCAAGTGCATTTTTAATTAATTCCCTGACTTATGTCGACTCCGATTTCAGCAATCGTGAGTGAAGGGTATTTCATCTTCATGCAGGCTCACATTGCACCCGTACCTCACTTAACTTTCGCCTTTCTTTTTTTTTTCTTTCGTTTCTTTCGTTTCCTAAGGTCTTTTTGTGGATGTAAGTCAACGCGATATGCGCGCTAATCTTGCCAACTTCAAAGCTACTTAACTTTTATCCATTTAAGCCATCAACGCAGGCAGAAGCAGCTGAAAACAAATGGTAAAGTAAAAGAAAAGGCTGTCAGTGCATAGACTGAGCCAAAGAAGAAAGAGCGAGCGAGCGAAGAGATAGAACGAGAGGGCAGACAGAGTAAGGGAAGCAGCAAGATTGAACGAGTGTGAGTGGGAAGCTGCGTTTTTGTATTGTCTGTGTGGCCTGGCGACATTTTCGCTTGACTGCACAGGGCTTAAAATGTCTCGGTCGGTTTTGGTTTCGGACTGCTGCTGTGATTCTGATTGCGGCAGCTGTTTATGACATTACTCATACGCCTCGTTGACCTTCGTCCGAGGACAGAGACCAGGACCGGGCCGGGCCACCTCTCGCTCTATTGTCTGGAGCCAGCACTTGAAGTGCAAGCAGCTCAAACATATGCAGGCTGACTCGACTGATGAACAAGTTGTTGCTGCTGCTGTTGTTGTTGTTGTTGTTGTACGCTACTTCCGTTTCCGTTGCGTCGCAGAAGAACAGTAACTGCAATGCACTTTTTCTCGTCTCTCGCTTCCACATCCGCATCCCTTACACATTTGCCACAACGTCAACAATGTTGTGCACCCTGCCTGCCTGCCTGACGACGTCCTCGCTGACAGCCTGCCAGCCTTTCACAGCCTTCCTCAGCCTGATTCCTTGCTTCTCTCTTTTCTTTTGCCCGACTCCCTGCTGCTTAGAAATGCAAAGCAGTGCACGACGCAGCAGCGCGGTAAACACAACACACAAAGTGATTTTTATATTAAGACCACAAGTGCCTCATGCCCCATGCTGCATGCCCCTCCCGACTCCTGGCTTGCCAACCACCCCAATGATGTCCTGGCCGACGCTTTGTTGCCATTATGATGACTACCAAGGCACGTTGATTGCTGCAGCGCCTCTGAGAGCTGCAGCACAATCTGCTCCTTTTTCGTGGGTGTGTATGTAAGTGTGTGTGTGTGTGTGTGTGTGTGTGTGTGTGGTGTGTTTGGAATGCGCGTAGCATGAGATAATCTCTTGCAATGTGCGTGCTGCACGCCAGACAACCATCGTGCCCTGCTTGTGGCCGGAACTTAACTACTACTGCTGCTTAGTGGTTCATCTGGGCTGACGCCAGCATTGTAAGAGGCAAATAGACAGAGAGAGCGTTAGATGGTTAGAGCGAGAAAAGCAGCACGCGGATTTTTGATGGTTAATAAAAATTCCAACATTGTCTTGTGCAGTTCATCATAGTCACATATGAGCAACTGGAGGCTGCGACTCCAACGAGTGCCGACAACATTACAACACTTCAAGAAAAAACTTTCCGACAGTTATATTGTGTTTATATTGTGTAGCTTTGGACTACAGTGATGATTGTTCACTTTTTGTAGTTGGCAATGGTTGAGAAATCGAGAACGAACGAAACGTCCATAGAGAACTCTACACAAAAGTGTGATGAGAAATATTTAAGAAACTATTTTAACTGTGCAACATAATACATAAATTTGTGTCTAAAATGTTGGGTGCAGTGTAAATGTCATTGTCGCCATCTTATTGGCTTGGATGCGTATAAATGTAGCAATGCAACAACTTCAGCTCTTTACAACTCATCTTAGGCGCTGAGAGCCGAGTGCTGAGAGCTGAACGCTTCATGCTGCACGTTGAGCGTTGAATGCTCAAAGCTCACGCCCGTTGCCTGCCTCATAAATGACACGAATTTCAAATTATGTGCCAGAGCTCAAGTTTTATTCACGCATCGCGTAGAATGAAATAATAACAAAAGCTTTATAGCCGCCGTCTCGTGTGCTGGCAGCTTGAGTTCCAAGAAAGCAATCTAATCAGCATTTCACACTGCACCGTGACAGATAGACACAGAGACCGAGAGCACAAAAGCCTGGGAGATGAAAGTCATGTTATGATTTTGTATAAAGGAAACGATATGCAGTTGAGCTGTTCAGCTCGCAACGTTTAATTAAAATGCCATGATGTTTCATGTGAGTTTGTGCTATTTGCTCATTGGAAGCGATTGCAATTGACGGCAATACGTAAACATGGTTCATAAATGAAAAAGCCAAGCAATCACCTACAGGCATCTCCCAATCAAGCGACAGCGTTGACTCCACCAAACTAAATTCCCTCCCCCTCCCCGTCTCCACCTCGTTGAGCTGTGCTTACCTCTATGGCCAACATAAAAAAAAAAAAAAAACGAAAACAAACCAAACTAGTGTCGAGCTTAACCTGCTGCCACCAGCTGCATCCACATCGGCAGCCACATCATAATCATCGTCATCATAATCATCATGAGGGCGGGCAGGAGCCATCAGAATTTAGATTTTCAATAATCAGCCATCATTGAAAAACAAATACGCGCTGGATTTTCAACTTGAATTGAATTGCCGTCGCTGCGAAGAGAAAAACCAACCAGACGAATGGAGTATATATATATGTGTATATATATATATATTTGTTGGGATTTGGAGCAGAGAACGTGATTGGCCTCACTGAATGCGTAAACTGCTCAGGTGAGTAACCGAATAGAAGGCGAACCTTGCATCCGCATCTCTGAAATGTGCGTGTAATGCAGCGTAGCAGCTTAAGGATTTCAAACCTGATGCTCTGAGTGAAAAGCAGCAAGGACATGTTGCCAACAGTCGTAAATTTGGCATAGGGATAAACAAGTTCTATTTGGTAGGACATTAGTTAAGGAATCGAATCATACTTTATGCCCAACAAAGCAAACTCAACTCAATTTCTAAGCAATTTCGATGCGCTGTCAATAAAAATAAAACAGCACATCGTCATCATCGTCGTTGTCATTGGGCACATTCTTAAATGATGTTCACAAATCCATGTTTGACAAGTGAAATCCCAATAAAATGCTGCCCAATGACAGTTCATAGTTAAATGTGTTGACTAATCGGCTTTAGATGATAAAAGGACACGCCTCACACAGTCTCACAGCCATCTCACAGAATACTAGGAAAATCGATTGACATTCACTCTAGATCACTTTCCTGGCCGGGAGCTTGAGGGCAACATAATATTTGCGAGTCGTTTTATGCAGGACACATCTGCATTGACAATTTGCACAGCATTTGCATAATTCAATGGGCAATGGCACACTCGAACAAATCAATTGCTGTCACACAAATTATTAGCTCGCGTCGCCAGCAAGGAGTTGAAATTCTGGTCATTGAATTTGCGTGGCTAGAGAATTCCATTCAAGCAATTTGGTGCGATTAACTGCTCAATTATTTAGGCATCCCGTGGCGCACTGCAAAAGCAGAATCACAACACAAGCACAAATAGCAGGGGCAAAAAAAATAAAGTAGGAAATCAGCGACAGCGTGCCACACGCTCGACTGCTCGACTTGCTTTCAAATGAAATGGGAGCAGCAGCGACTCCTGGTCAACACACAAAACACTTAGCCGAGTCAGGCACTCGAACTGTGGTGCAACAGCACAGCATAGCACCAGAGCGGCACTCGTTGACTCGTTGCGGCATAGTGTCGAGGCTGAAAGGGTTGCAATCAATTGACATTGATGTGTGCCAGACCAAAAACTATTTCAATGCCCAGCTGGGGAGTTCGCTCACTAACTGACTGACTGACAGGGAGCGAGTAGCGTAGATGGGAGGCGGACGGGGAGCAACTTGGCTATCTGTGCATCTCCTGCCATCTTCGTCTCTGGGTCATAAAAACTAACATTTATTGGTGCGGCCGATGTTGACTTTGGTTGCCTTCAGCTCTGCCTACTTCACGGCTAGTTTGGCTTACTTTTAACGGCCTGCCAGTGTCTATGGCTGTTGCCACCCATCTAACTCACTGCTCTCCTCTATCTCTCTGTCTGTCTGTCTGTCCGTCTGTGTGCGCGCGTGTGTGTGTGCGTCATTATAATCCGTGCCCATTTAGTGGCGCTATTTGTCCTAGAGATGACTCCCTTTATAGGTTGCCGTCTTTGGGGCTGTGCTGCATGCAAAGTGCGCGCTCCACACGAATGCCAGGCTCATAAAAATACGTTTTATTGCCCGAGAGGATGTGCCTCAAGACATGTCCTCACAGTCGTCGCTTTAATATCATTCATGTGGGGGTGTCTCTCTCTCTCTCTCTCTCTATGTCTGTGTCTGTATGTGTGTGGCTGCCTTTTGGGTGTGTATGCGAATGGCAACTAATTTATATTGAGCGCATGGGCGTGGGCGTGGCAACCTGCTCGTTAATTCGCAGCATGAAAACTAAAGTGCAAATACAACCAGCAACAACAACAGCAGCGGCAAGAGGAACGCACAGATGGCCATCAAATTTAATGTTTATGTCAACACTTACAAATACACACACGGCCAGGTCGTTTTACAACACTGACTGCGACCCTTTAAAGTTGTTACCAACTCTGTCTTTGCCCTGCTGTCCTCGTCATTGTCGTTGTCGTTGGCGTTGTCGTTCTCACTGCTTCATTGATTTTTATATCAATTTTCACACTAATATCTTGTAATATGTAATTTTTATGCATGAGACGAACACTCACAGATAACACACACACACACTCACACACGCTGACACACAGCCACACGCACATGTATCGGCCTTGATTGTCATGTAGGTTTCGCATACATTGCGTATACGTTATATTTGATTTTTATTACTATTTGCCTTCCTCCCGTTGTTGTTCGTGTTGTTTCTGTTGCTGTTGTTGTTTGGCGACAAAACAAATTTCAATAAAATGTTCAACGCGATTCTTGTGTCGTTAATTAAGTTAATTTTTGATTACATTTTAATAATCAAAGTTTTTTAAGTGGTTGGCTCGTTGGCACGTCCTTCAGCGTGCGCTCTGAGTGCGCCTGATTGAAAGTATCTATGTGTGCGGATATGTCCCTGTATGCGTACACGTGTTGCCTTTATATTAATTTCTGATGATAATTTAAAAGTGCTTTGCATGCGCATCATGTGCATCGATAATCGCCATCATTTCACCGGTTTGCGTGCGTTTCTGTCTCTCGTTCCCTCCCCCCATTTGCTTTTTGTAGCGCTTTCCCCGCTCTCTCTCTCGCTCTCACTCAACTGTTGAGAGGTGGCAATTAAATCGCATTTATAAATGGCATAAAAAATTAAAATGCATGTCGGTCGGCAGCAGTTTGGAGGCTCAACAAAGTGTAGCGCACAGCCTGAGCATATATCCTTTCATTTGCCGCTTAAATGTTAAATATTTATTTCATTCATTTATACCCAGAACGGCACACAAGGGATTTGCGTTGCATTCACGAATCTGTCCATTGCAACAAAGCTCTTGCAGAAACTCAACCCGTGCGCGCATACGTAAATATTTGCTTCTACTCTCGCCAGCGTTTACTTTCTCTTATTTTCAGTTTATGCATTCGCAAATGGCAAGTGTATAGAAACACAACGAAACGCCAACTTTAAATTGAATAATGACATTTAAAGCCATTGAAGGGTATTTGATTGCTTTCTGTTGCTTAACAATTAACACAATTTACAATCCTTCAAAGTAATTCGCTTTTTGTATTCAGCTCTTTAAATGACAGCAAACAAAGAGCGCATCTTTGGTATTATAATTAATTATTTTACTTCGATGCATATCAATATGCTACAGATGATTGTAAAAATGTGTTTCAACAATTAGCTACTTTATTTACTCAAATGAAACTTATAGGATTCCATGATAAATACTACTGCAGTCTATTCCCTTTGTGCCACGCAATGAATGCGTAATGGCATCAAGACACTTGGCATTTATGGATCTGAAAGCATACGAATTGTTATATGTGCGGCTTAAGAATTTATTTTGAATAATGCTTATTAATGGGAATATTTTTGGTCAACAAACATCTTGAGACCTCCTAAGTATGTCAATAACAACAATATTAGACAACAAACAAATGAAGTTCACTCACAGCGAATACAAAATACACTATACGCTGTCTTAATCATCGCTTTAACGTAAATAAAATCTTTATTGAAATCACGTTTATTATGTTAGTTACTTCCATGGTAAGAAACCATTTTTATTTTTCTTTGTAATGTAAAGCTTTGAAGCGTTACAAGCTCGTTGACATTTTATGCTCGTCCTCATACTCTGCCAGCGCCATAAAAATGCGGAGTGCCAAGTGTGCGATGGCATTTGAAAAATCATAAATATTAGAAAGAAATTACTTAAAAGGAGCGACTAGTCGGACTGACGGTCGGTCTGTTTTACTGTTCAAATGTCTGTCAGTCGGGGCAGTGAGATGGGGCTGAAGTGGGTATTGGTATTTTACGGAGCTAACGGCAATTGTGGGAGTGCACACAAAAGAACCATTAGCAGGGAATTACGAGATAAAGGGACACAAGTCCTGAAGCCTACGACGACTGCTGCGGCTGCTCCTTCTTTGTGAACTGTGCCAGATACTCGACATTTTTCAATGGCCCAACCATGCATACTTGTGTAAGTGAGCAACAGCCTGCGGCCTTTATTAGTATGAGGCGTGGCGCAACAACAAAAAAGGACCCAAACGCAAACGCAAACGCAAAAAAAAGACTCGCACATATTTATATGTATTTATGAGAATGCTGGCAAGTTCTCTTGGCTGACTTTTGGCGCATTTTATGCTCGTGTTTTGTGTCATTTGCTTTTGAGCCATTAGCACGTACTTCCTGCCAGCCAAGGAATAAAGAATTGTATATATGTGCATGTCCTATGACTGCGAAGGAAGCGGCGGGCTGCCGGCCATGTGGGCTGTTGGAATTGGCTTCATTGTTGTAATGTTTGCCTCCAGCTGCTGCACAAAAAAGAGGCAAAAATATGGAAGGGGGAGGGAGTAAGAAAAAAAAACAACTAAGTAGTTCATTTTGAGATGCCTGCTTTTGTTGTAAATTTTAAGTATGGCTAAGTAAAAAAGCAAGCTGCAAATTGTCGCAAAACAAAAGACTACAAGAGCTGCCAAAGGAAAATGCCCAAAATGAAAAGCGCCCAGCGACAACAACAAAAACATAGTTGATGTTGAAAAGAGCGCGCGAGCGCAAGAAGAAAAAAATAAAAAAAAGAAAAAATATAAAAGGGAAAGCAGTGCTCACTGCGTCTTGACACAAATAGGTTTCCGCCCCAAATCCCAAATATCCCCGGAAGCCGATTAAGTGTTGCCCGTAAGCGCGCGCAACAGCGTGAAAGGCGACGACGCTGCCAGCCTCGACTGTGACTGTGACTGCGACTGCGACTGCAAATTGAGCTCCATGCAGAAGCAGAAGTAGAAGCAGAAGCAGAAGCAGAAGCATTGGCAGCATCCGCAGGACCCTCGGAATATAATGGCAATACATGCTGTTTAAGCAGTTATAAAAGCTGCGAGGGCTGCCGCCAATGTTGGCAATTTACGCAGATCTAGATCTGTGGATGGCTGCGTACACAGAATTAAGCAGCCCTCGCATGTGACGCGTATGCGGCAGCCATGTAAACATTGCAAAACACATTACAATAAAATATTTATCGTTATTATGCCTTTGAAATTGCTTTTCAATTGAGGTATGGACCGAGCACCACGGATGCTGACGCTGACGCTGACGGACCTCCAATGCGACAGACATTTTGGCAGCCTTTTGCCCGCTTTTTGGCTTCTTGACGCCACCAACTGGTTGGGGGGCGGCTGGGGGCAAGAGGGGAGCTCGCTCGATGATTGATGAAGGCTCGTGGCATACGCTGACAGCGTTATTGTTCTCTGCAATAACTTTATCGAATCCGCGATATTCCGCAATATATTAATATCATGCCCCCGTCGTATGCGTAATATTATATGTAAACGAATAGACAGCCACGCCACACAGCTGAATTATACATAAATACATATATATATATACACAAAGCAGAGCGTTGATTTGCCTGATCATATTTATTTCGCCTGCGCCAGCTATTTGCATTTGATTGTGTGTCTAAGTGCGTTCCGGATTCCCGGTTTGCGGCCTCAACTCGATGGCGACACCTCCGCCCGGGCTTAAGCCGAGCCTCGGGCGACAACTTCATTTATATTATTTCGTTTCCCCTTTGGAAATTAATATGTCATTTGAGCCACCCGCACATGCACACGCCGACTGAGCCACACATAATGGAATGGAGGCGAGTGAGAGACACGTCAAGCGCAGGCTGCGCAGCCACAAGGAGTGAGCGGCGATGGCAAAGGCGATGAAGATATAAAAGCAAAAACATGGTTAGCAAATGCTTAGGAGACGTGAGTGGGGGGCCTTGGCAATGGCAGCAAAGATCAAGCAGTATAAAAATTGAAAAAAAGAAAAAGAAGCAGAAGGAGAAAAATTGTCTAGCCGTGGGAGTTGTTGCTGGTAGTGAGAAGTGAGAAGTAGAGGCGTATACAGCATAAGCAAAGAGTGAAATAAAAATGCAAATAAAATAAAATAAAAATGTGTCTGTCATGTCAATATTTGCCGCCAGCAGATGAACTCAATTTGCAATTGGCATTGAGTGTGACAGGCATCTGTGTGCAAATGTGTGTGTGTATCTGTAAATGTGTGTGAGTGTTTTGGGGGTTGGGTGTTTTTGGGGCTGCTGGGCGGGCGAGATGACAACAACATGGCGCACACTTTGGCGGCAAATCGTGGGAAAATTGATTGACATTTTCATTATACAATTTGCCAGGCAAAGGCAAAACAAGCAAACGAAAGTCAGGAAACCGAAAATGCCGATCTCTGTGTACATAATATACCGATTGGTGTCGCTGTCGCTGTCGCCGTTGCTGTTGCTGTTGCTGTAATTGCTCTCTGGCTGCTCTCGTCGCTCGCGGTGGCTGCAAATTAAACAAATTGCTCATAATGTACCGCAAATAATTAATGCCAGTCATTAAAATAATAAAGTGCTCGCATATGGGCGACTTTTTGGTGCTTGCACCAAAAATTTCACGTAATTGCTTAAATAATTAAAGCTTCCTTCGGATTTTGGGGCACTTGTCAGCGCGAAATTTGCAAATTGATGATGATGCTGATGATGACAAATAAACAAAAACACAAAGGTCGACGGGATCAAAACTGAAAACCGAAAAGGGAAACAACAACTTTACAGATGCATCGACACAGACACCATAGAGAAATGCAGATATACAAACTGCTTTCGGCTGATTAAGTGGCAATTAATGCACATAAATAATGCAATAACAAGCACAATGAAATTACAGACGAGGCAATTGCAAATTGATTGCCCAGTCAACACGCTGCCAAGAGTGCACAGCTGACACTCACAATGTGGCCAAGTGGAAACAATTAAGGCTGCTGCTGTTGCTGCTCGACAATAACAACAACATAAATTATGATTGCAGCGATACAAAAATACAATAAATGATTGACGTACTTAAAAGCGCTAAAAATCGATTCAATAATTCTTAAACTGGATTTTTAGCGAGTATTTTTATTGTCTAGTACAATAAGCAAACAAGGTTGTGTGACATTTGAAATTTGATTGTTCTACTTGACATTTTGTGAATACATTAAAGCCAAGCAAAGCCCTCTAAAAATAGCCACATGATCTTCACACATTTTTGCAGCTTAATTGATAAATCTTTAAAATTTCTTGCCAATTTGTTGTGCTTCTACTTTAAGGCCAACTCAAGTTCACTTACCTTTCATTTCAGTTGACTTTCACTTTTACTTCTTTCTACCTGACATTATGAAAATTGCCTGGGGGACATTTGAAATGGCATTCCTGGAGAGACTTGATTTTATTTAAATGCCACCACAAATATGGCAAATGGCAAGCTATTTATTTGCACGCTTTGACCCGAATGTAATTGAAGAAAAGGATATGCTGCGTTCATGGACCGATTTAGCTTTAATAATACGAGTAAGCACAAAACATTTGCGCGTTGACATTTGTAAAACAGCTGGAAGCCCATTGAAAATAAACAGACAATTGACATTTTGAGCAGTCAAGCGATGCTGAAGCTGAACTCGTGTTCGCATTGCTCTTGGCTTCGGGAGGGGGGAAGCAGGGAGAAGAGAGTAGGCAGTTGCTGAACATTAAATTAATTGAGCAATTAATTAAGACGCCATCGAGCTGGCGGAGCAGCAACACTTGACGCGAATCGGCAACGTAGACGGTGAGACAGACACACAGAAAGAGAGAGAGAGAGAGAGAAAAAGGGCGGAATGGAACAGCAAACGTGATTGTGATTGCAGTAAAAGGAGCAATCGCAAACAAAGAGCCATTGAAGACAGTTGGCAGTCTGACAAACTGTCGGACTGACTGAATCACTGGCTCACTGACTGCGTGTCGGAGAGACGGACTGAGTGAGTGAGTGAGTGAGTCTGGGTGGATGTTATTAAGGCTTCACAGAACACGTGAAATTATGAAGTTGAGAAATTAATTCAGCGGCAAGTCGAAAAGTTTGAACTTTCAATTATGTGGAAAGCGAACGGCGCGCAGAGCGAGCAGCGAGCAGCGAGCTGGCAACATGAAAATGAAAACACGAATGCGAAAGCGAACGCAAAATTCGGGAATGAGGATTCTATGGCGATGCTCAACTTTCCAATTTATGTGCTCGAGTGGCGCCGTCAGCTACACTCGAGTAATCAATGATGGCATCCAACTCGAATGCCATTTCAAAACGAAATGTGAAAAATAATAGCAAATGATCCAAGCATCAAGCATCCAGCTGCCAGTTACTACTGCTCGTCGTTATCGATTGATGACGGATATCTAATTGTAAATACACACGACTCCAGCGCCATGGGCCGGGCCAGCAAAAGGATTCGCCAGCGCCTGGCCTGACTGACTGATTTGCGACAGCAACTCATTCAGCCGGAGATGTTGATGGAGGCGGAGGAGGAGGCGCAGCTGGACCATCACGTTCAAGTGCAGTGCCCAACGAACTCAGAGTCTCCTTCTCTGTCTCCGTCTTCGACTAGTTCTGGTCACGGAAACGGACGACATGTGGAGCCAGTTACAAGTACCGCCCACTTTGCACTGACCTACATATGCATACTACATAACACCCCATTGTTTGTGTAGCTGTAGCTGTGTCTGTGTGCTGGCCAGTGCCCACTGCCCGCTGCCCGCTGCTTTTCTAATGGCTGCAACACTCGATCACCGCAGGGCGGCAGCAGTCTATTGAGATTGAGAGGAGGAACAAAAGCCTGACATCCCTTATCCTTTGCTCGCTTGGCACTTTGTCCGCTTGTTAAGTTGATTTCTTGTGCTAAGCGGATGCTGCACGTGTGGCACGGGCCACGTTACTCACTCAGGCACTTGGCTACATGCATTTCCGGTTTAATTGATTTTGCCGCAAAATGCGAAATGTGTCGAAAACGAGCTGCCTGACAAGCTGAGCTGTTCAGCTTGTTCCTAGTTTAGTGCAGCAGAAGTTTCCCCCATTGGTGCCACAAATAATGTACAAGCTGAGGGGAGCAAAACTGTGTGGCAACTGCTAGAGAGAGTGAGAGAGAGAGCGGGAGGGCAACCTTTGATTGCTGCTTGCTTCGTAAATAAATATTGGCCAAATCAAACACTGATTGAAAGGACCGAAAGTGCCTTCATTTGGCACATAATGAAATGCATTGACTACTTGCAATTCCCAGTTAACTTTAAAGGGTCGCCAGCATTCTCCAGAATGTCAATTCAAAGCAGCCAAATGCCAAATACAATTTTGTCCAATGTAAACGGAATTGGCATTCGCATGAAATTCAATTTCTTAAAAGATTGCAATCTTTGCTTCAAAGTTTCAAAGTTTTACACATTTATTCTTCTTTATACATACTATCTAGTATTTTAACATATCGTTTGCCTTTATTTGTATTATTCACAACATACTTCTTCTCTACATGCGTGTGTGTGTGTGTGTGTATGTATGTGTATGTATAATTATGTTGACCAGTGTTATTGATGAGCAATTGATAGTTGGGCATGAAAACTTAAGCATAGAAAGGCACAACATTTCCATGGAGATGAATGTGATATCCGGAACCTTAAGACAATACACTCGCTAGCTACACTTTAGCAAGGACTAAGGACTACCCTTAAAACCTAGTAAAATCATACAATAAACAGTAGGACTATCCACTAACTACCCACTTAGCCCTTCTTGAACTTCAGCAGCAGAATGGTGAGCACCAGAAAGACGAGCACCCACGACGATATCGATATGAAGCCATTGTACACGGTCGGATTGTCGATGCCCCAGCCGCGCTGCAGTATCGAGCGCAACGATTCCGTTGGCTTGGTCAGTGGCAGGAAGGCGGTGACAAACTGCAGCAGCGGAAACATGCCCTCGATGGGCCAAATGATGCCGCACAGCATCACAATGGGCAGGAACGAGCCCATGGCCACATAAGTTGCCGTACGCTCCGTGTCCACGGCACACGAGATGACAAAGCCAAAGGTCATGCCGCAGAGGCCGTTCAGTATGCACAATGCCACCACCAGCCAAATGTCGCCCACCAACGTCAGCTCAAAGAAATAGAAGCTGACAATCAGCACAAACACCGTTTGGCTGAGCATCACAGTGAACTGTGTGACCACCTGGGAGAGCAGAATCTCAGGTCCCGTGATGCCAGCCACCAGGCAACGCTCCAGCATGCCCTCGTTGCGTTCAATCAGCATGGCGCCCGATGTGATGGCCACGGAGAGGAAGAAGATGATGGTCAGTATGACGCCGGGCGCAGCAAAGTCGGTGAAGTTGGGATTGCGATAGCCGTAGATGGGTTGCTGCTGATCGACGGGAATGCGGCCAAGTCTCGGATTCACCTCGCACTCCGACAGCATGTTCTCCACAAAGCTGAAGAATGTGTACTGCAGATCACGATAGAGCAGCGTAGATATTTGTTGGTCTGCAAACAAATTGCTTGTTGAGTGTTCGCTGTTGATTTATGGAGTGAATTCGTCTACTTACTGGACCAGTCCATGCGCACTCCCAAATCGGAGGCCTCGACGGTGGAGTCGTCGGCATAGCGACCATCCTCAACGCGTTGCACCAGCGAGTCTGTGTAGTTGGACTGGATGACGAGCGCTGCCCAGGCGCGACCACGACGCACCTCTTCATAGGCGGCTTCATCATCATTAACAAAGTTCTGCGAACGTGAGAGAGAAAGAGAAAAGGACAATGAAGAAGTGAAATAATGTTGTTAGAATTAGCTTAAAAGTCATTGCAGCTGCTGTTGTGTGATCACGATGACGCTGTGCTTAGTAAATATACTGATGGCAGACAGTGTAGCTACCGAGAGGCGTGCGGCATGACTGGGCGCCTTTTGTTGTTGCGCAATTAAAAGCGCTGAATTATTGAGCAACGCATCTCCTCTGGGCGCTTCCTTTTCTTTTTTTTGGCGAGTCTACGCGAATCGCTTTGTAGCCGGTGTGGTACAGTCGCAGTCACAGTTACAGCCGCTGGTAACTGTTACAGCGTCTCGCTTCATTTCCTGTCGCATTGTTTGTTGCATGTTGTGCCTTGTCGAGCGGCACAATAAAAGTAACTCCGCGTAATTAATGTGCGTTCCTTGCGTCAAGCGATAAATTCCACAAACAACAAACAGAAAGCAAGCAACAACAACAAGACAAAGTGAGAGGGAGAGCGAGAGAGAGAGAGAATGAGAGGAAGAGCAGCAACAGCATCAGCATGCGCAAATCCTTAAGGAAGCGCCTCAACACAATATGCATTGCCTACTTTTGTGCGTTGCGCCTTTTTGCTCTGCCATTGTTTGTCTGTTGTTGATGTTGCTCTACATGCTGTTGTTGCTGTTGTTGCTGTTGTTGTCAACAATATGTTTGTGTTATCTTTTACAATTTCATTGCGTTGATTTTTTGTTCTTTTTGTTGTTTTCGTTGAGTTTCTGTACGTAATACGCAAAAATAAATAATGAAGTGTAAGCTGAGGCAAAACATGGGCATGGCCAGCGAGCATAGCCCGCATATCCTTGGGCCTCTAAGCTAGTCGCAGCAAGTGCTCATACATTGATTAAGTTCGCCAGCTACAACTTTCGCCCCACAACTTTGGCCTAAAGTTTTCCCAGCCACTTATGTACATACAATAACACACACACACACTCACACACAGATAACAACGGCACAACAACTGCTGGCACATGTATTGGCATTTGTATTTGGGCTAAGCTATAGCAATTTTGTGGCTAACAAGCTTGCGTTTGCGTGTATAAGTTTATATGTTTCTGTGTGTGTGTGTGTGTGTGTGTGTGTGTGTGCGAAGATATTTAAACCGAAAGGGGATCTGAAACAACAGGCGTGAAATTTACGCAATTGCCGCATTAATGTTTAGACAAATGAAGTCATACACACGTCTGGCTCTGTGGCTACACACTACCACACACCCAAACCCACACACACACACACACGCATTGCTTATATGAGTGTGGTTAAATGGTTCGACACGTCGATAAGCTCCATTAGATTTAATGGTTAATCGAATTTGTTAGCTGAAAACTTTGCTTACATAATTTCAACAAAATTTAAGCACCTCCCCAGACCGAAATCAAACCGAAAACTTACATTACAGCTCATTTGTCTTTGCAGAAACTTCCGAAAACATTTAGATTTGCATAAATGCGAGCTTTGAGAAAATATGTAAAGATATTGGAATTATCGAGCATAGCATAAAATTGATAGACTTTCTGCTTTTCACGTATCACACACAGCAGATTCCTCCTTTGCAACAACAACAATAATAGTAATAATAATAATAATAATAATAATAATAATTCAATAACATGGCCCAGCCTTTGCCACATAGTAGTTGGCATAACTAAAGCAACAAGAGGCAATCAATTTAGCAGTTCTGACAACTTTTATGCTTTAGTTTAACCTTAAGTTCAACATTGTTTATGACAAACTTGAGTCACAAACTATGCGCAAATGAAGTCAACTTGGACTTGGATGAGCTCGAGAATGGGATGAGATTGAAGGGATTGGTTGGCAAGGGGTGTGGCAAGTTGAAGCTCTACGCAAATGAAGTGGAGACCAACCAACAACCAGCAGGGGCAAAACTTTTGCGCTACCTTCGTAATTTTCATTCTCTATTCCCCTCTCTCTCTCTCTCTGTCTCTCTCTTGCACTCACTGATTTTTTTTATATGTTCTCCATTCTAACCGCAAGTTTGGCTCAAAAAGAAAACCACAACAACTGTGAAAAAACAAGCAGAAAAATGAGGCATTTACTTAAAAGTTAAACCTTCTCGCTAATCAAGTGCAACAATAAACGCACTGCACTTAGCGGCAGTTCAAAGACTACTTCTTTCTCCTCCGCCCCCCGTTACGGTGAGCGTCCCCCAGAGAAACCGGTGAGCAGAGTCAAAGCAGCCTAATGAGCAGTGTTGTCACGCCTAATGAACTTTTAATTAAAAGTAAAAACAACAACAACAACAAGGACATGAACAACATTAAATGAGCGGTAAGTCTGGCCGCAATATGTTTTCAATTTTGAGCATAAATTAAAAGCCAAAAGTGCCACAAGGAGATGCTCTGCGCTATCTATAGAGTCCCCCGGCCATGGTTATGTTTGCAAAAGGGTCGCCAAACAAAGAGCATTTTTATTTTTACACTTAGATAAGGGGCCGATGCTCGAATGCCTTTGATCTAGACAAAACCACAAAGCAAAGAGCCTTAAAAGTAATATATATATCTAAAATATATATATATATATATATACCAAAAAAAATAATTCGTTGTGCATTTTGCAGCATTTCGTTTTATGTTTCGCTTTTTTTTCCTGTTACCCACCCTCCGCTGTAGCCTGCGGTGCGAGAACAGTGAACATGCAGGAGCTGTTCTGGTTGCTGTAGTTGCTTTTGGCAGCTATTGAAATGCTGTCAATACACGAAACGGTTGAAGCAGCGGCCACAACACCAAAAAAAGAAAAAAAAAACAACAAAAACAACAAGAAGAGCAACTGAAATTCAAATTTCAGCAACTGCCAACATCGCCGCTAGCTGATGATGGCACAGTTTGTATACAGCATAAGTATAGAAGGAGGTGGCCACGGTGTGTGGTGAAGGTGCAGAGAGAGAGAGAGGGAGAGAGCAGAACATGGGGTTTGTTAGGGCTGCTGGCCACGTGCTGATGGCTCCTTGATATGCTGTTCATTGAGCAAAATTAACTTTTGAAACCCCCCCCCCCCCACACACAACCAAGCGATTGCAAGGTGGGGCTGGCTACACAATGAGAAGGCCTCTCAAAAAAGGGAGCAGCAAATTTTTAAGGACTCAAATCAGATGCGTTACAAAGATACGAGCGCTGCGTGTTGTTCTCTCTCAAACGGGGTGCAATTACTTTGTCATCCACAATGTAACAATAATGTTTAGCATATATGCTTTAAATTTACTCATTTATTGACCCACAATTAATTGTGTGTTTTTTAAACTCAATTTAGAGTATTAAGTCGTCGACCCCCATTCGCAGATCTGTTATCTTGTCTATGCTGCTTTTTTCTTTTGGTTGTATCTCACACAAATTAAGAGTGATAAGGGAGTCTTGGTGGTTGACCGAGGCGCTTTTCAATTTTTGAAGCCAAAACTTTTGCCTCGGGCAGCTGCCCTTCGCAAATTGCCAGTTGAGGCGTGCGGATTGTTGTTTGGCAGCTTTATTGCTATTGTTACTGTTATTGTATTGTTTCAGCGCACCAAAAAAAAAAAAGAAACTTTACAAAATAATAATAAAATAAAAAAGCAACCAAATTTGTGGAAGCTGCTCACAAAAGGTCCTGCCCCAAAGCACTATTCAAGGGAATTTTGCTTAATTTGGATGTCGCAAGGCAGCGTTTTTTTGAGCTTGATTGATTTGCCAGGCAGACAGGTATTTAGCCTCTAATTAGGATCACTTTACGAAACATATTGGCCCGGAATTTGAGGGAATTTGATTTGCTTTAATATGTTGAGCAACAAAATTTTAGATAATTGATGAGCCAAAGATGAAACCAAAATAATGCCTCAAAACACGGGCTTAATAAACTAACATATTTATCAATTATTTGTGACAAACAAATTGGATTGTTGCTCGGACAGTTTTTACTGTTATTACAATGCCTAATGCAAAATGAATGAAATCCTTGGCCGGAAGCTAAACAGAATCTTGGCTGCGATGAAGGAGCGAGAGAGAGAAAGAGAGATGGAGCACTTGTGCTCAAATTAGGCAACAAGAGGCTTTTGTTTTTGAAGCGTAATTTGCAATAAATTGCCACAAGGGGCTGGGCCTTCGGTATTGGGTGGCTTTCAACTACTATTTTTGCCCCACAGCCAAGTAAATTTATTGATGATCTCGACCCGGCCGAACTGCCCAGCTGCCACACACGCTGCTGTTGTTGTTGTTGTTGTTGTTGCTGTTGGTGTTGCTGTTGCCAAAGATAAGCAGCTGTAATTTGTGTGCGCCAACACCAATGGCAATGGCAACAATAACAACAGCAGCCAAGACGGTGCCAACTATGGCAGCAAGGGCGACGGGGAAGGCTGAGGAGCTGTCTCTCTCTCTCTCTCCCTCTGTTGATTTAGGAGTGCAAAGGAGCAAAACTGGTTCGAGGCATTGTGTGCAGTAGATTGAAGAGCTTGCACACGTTGGCTGACCAGCTTTACTGTCCACACACAAATTGAAATAAATTACACGAATAGCCAGCAGGGTCGAACCATCGTCTCTGCGTCCTTCAATAAGCAGCAACAGCAACAGCAGCAGCAGCAGCAACATGAGGCTACCAACATCACGATGAGTGGTTATTGTAGTTCTCTCCACGTTGCTTTCGCAGTACAATTTAAGCAAAAGCCAATGACACAAACAGTGTTGTGTAGTTGCTGTTGTTGCTGTTGTTGCTGTTGTCGGTCGGTCCCCAACTTGCTGCGCTGCTCTGCTTCTGCTAGGTAATTTGCATTGCATACTCACCACAACCATGCTCTTGTTCTTGACCAGCATATCGAGATAACGGCAGCTGAGCATGGTCTGATTGCATCCGGCGTTCACTGGACAGAATTGTTGCATAATCATTTCCTCGGACATCTCGTGATTCGCCACGGCCAATTTGAGGCCAGTCGGATCATGTCCAATCGCATAACAGAACAGTAATATTTGCACCACTGGCAGACCCACAATGAACAGCATTATCCTGCGGCGAGAGAGAGACAGAGTCGGCTTAGCTAGTTGATTCTAATGGTCAGTTAGTTAGTGCTAGTCTAGCAAGCTCACCCCATGTTCCGCATCATCCAGAGAAAGTTTTTCCAGATGAGCGCATGCAAATGATGCGACTGCATCACATGCAGATTATACCAAAAGGATGTGGGTATCTCCTGCACCGGTGGCAGTGGCGGCGCCGCCGGCGCTGTTGTCGTTATCGGGTCACGAGCAGCGGACGACATCGATATATTATCGCCGAACTCGCCGGAGATTTCGGCCGCATGCTGCTCGTCGGACATGTCCAGTGCCGGATTCGAGATGGCCGGAACTGTGACCTGTTCGACAATCTCCTGGGCAATTGACGAGCGCCGACGCTTGCCCATATTCTGCATGACTGAGAGCTTCAGGAAGACATCCTCCAGCGAGTCGGCGTTGTACTGTTGTCGCAGATACTCGGGCGACTCCTCGGCAAGCATTTTGCCGCCACGCAGCAAACCAATCTGCAAGGACAATGCATTCGAAATTCAATTGAAATGAATTGAGTTTGAAGGGGAGGATGTGTCGTCGTCAAGTCATCTCACAACTTTTGACTTCGTTTCTAGTTGCTCTCTATTCATGCAATTGTTGGGTGCAAACTTTGTTTTTTTTATTTCTATTTTTTTTATGCACACTTCCTGTTGTTGTCGCTGAAAAGTTTTATTGACTGTCCATTGCACTTGACCAGCACACGCCCTTGTGCAGGGCAGCTAATCCCCCCGGCCGTTGTGTCGAAACGTGCGGAAATTAACTTAATTGATTTCTCTGCCGCACATGACCAGGCATACTGAGCAACGCATTAGGCAAGTTCAGGACATTGAATCCTGCCCCACAAAACTTTACCGCCTTCACAAAAACTTCAGTCGCCTAGTCAAAGCAAACTCTGCTTGTTCATCAATTCCAACACCCTCGATGTCTTCATTAGGCATGCACATGAGTGCCTTCACCTATTTCTCCCACTTCTCGTTGTTTCGACTGCATATGGCAGCTTTATGCTAACTATGCCAAACACACAGACGCATACTTTGTTAGTTACAAAAGTTTTGCTGCTTGATTTGATTTTGTCTTCAGTCTTTAGTTTGGCCGGAAATCGGTTGTTTCCTCGGGCTTCTCTATTGGCTTTGGCCTTGCCTTTGTATTCGGTAATTCGTCTATGGAGCAGCCAATTAGCCACCTAATTGAATGGTCAAGTTAGCCTAAGCTACTAACAGCCCCAACTTCACCTCGCTTTATGTCCAGCCGATTGCAGTTTTATGGACGTAAATTGCATGTGCCATAAATAAATTATCATACCCTGCAGCTGGCTTGAATTGAATATGTGAATTAATACATTCTTAAGCACATGGCGACACATAAAAAGATTAAAAGATAAGTTTAAAGGTAAATGAATTGCGTGAATTTCATATACATATTGCTGGCATTTAATGCATTGTGATTTAATCTCATTTATCAGCCTCGCATATTGCCTTCTATTGAGTGTACGCAAACTGCAGGGTATGGGATTTAAGCATTCAAGAATTGCACTGCACGCAATAGGAAATTGAAAAATGATATACGATGTGATGCAACGCCCAATGTGAAAATAAAAAGGCTTCACCTCGTGCACCACCAAATAACAAGCAGTGAGTTAGCATGATAAGTATTTGTAATGGAATATTTTAAGTATGCTGCTTTAAAAGTGAACTTTAGTTTTTTTATTGCATGCCATTAAATTGCCAAGTAGTGAACGTTGAGTGTGATATGAGGAAATATTTCCACCAAGTAGATTTATTTCTTTTTATCTTTAATGTTTTCGTAATTAATAATAAATTACCTAGTAACCCAAGGCTTTGTGTTTCGCTTTAATCATTTGTTGCTTCTGCAGTGCTCAAGAATCTTTGTGTTTATTATATCTGTGCGGGTATTAAAGATACCCATTAGTTTGTTTTCATTTAAGCACTTCCTAGCTGTCTAATAGAAACATGTTCGCACCCAGATACGGATACACTCAGAGGACCCACATCAAAGGTTGACTAGACATTATGACACAACATCAACGCCTGCAATTGCGTCATTATTAGCCGGGTAGTCAGCCCTCCACACTTACCACTCCCCCTCTCCCCCCTGACCCCGCTGAACCCCTCAGAAGCACGTCAGTTTGCCTGCGTGCAACTGAAACACTAAAACGGTAACTGGGGGTCAGGCAACCCAAATGGCAATAGAGCCATTTTCTCTGCTCTTTGTCCCCGCTGTGCTGCTGGTTTCCTTTCTTTTTTTTTTGTCTGCTTTTGCTTTGTTTTGTTTTTTTTTTTTTTTTGACAGACATTGCTCCCTAAAATTAATGTCAGCTCTGCATGGCTCAGGGGAAATTGTCGGCGGGCACAGGAACAGAAAAGAGGGTATAGTACATTGAAATCGCGTATACGCCGTGGCTACACACACTCTGCTGGGAACTTGAAGTCGCTTTGGCTTCACCCAGTTGGATGTGCAGCGCTTTCTGCTCTAATAAATGAAATCAGGGAGCGTAACATTATTTGATGGATATATTGTTGCGACTGCTCTTCGCCCACCTCCTCCTTCCAGCCGCAGCTCACTTCTAGTATAACCATCAGCCCCTACAGCGACAGCAAGAGCGACAGCGACAGCGGGAGCGAAAGCGACACTCTGTGCTGATTTTGGTGCGGCTTCTACATTCATTTTTTTTTTTTTTGCTTTTTTGTGTCTTGTGCCCTTAATAGTTTATGCTGTCTTTTCTGTGCTGCATTTCCTTTTTGCCGCGTAATTTTCCGCATGTTGCTTTTTAATAGCAAAAACCCAGAAGGAAGGGAAGGGGAGACAAGGCCAAAAATGCTAACGGACAGTTGAATAATTGCTGATGCTGAGAAATTACAAATAAAGTGAAACCTGTCCACTACTTCCAGCAATTCTCTTGCATCTTAAATTCAACAAAAAGCGGAAACATTAAGCCAAAGTCGGGCTGCAAGAGGCAGACAAGTGTAAATGTTACGGTGTAATGGAAAATGCTGTTGTTGTAAAACAAATTTAAGCACTCGACGTATGATCAATATTAACATTTAATATCAGCATATTAAGTATGCGCAATTGTAATTGAAGTTTATTTGGCCTGTCAATAATACTTTTTTAAATCCGCATATAAAATATGTGGATTTATTAAAGCCATAAGAAAAATTGCATGAAAATTTTAATGTGTATTAACAATTAATTGTTGTTACTGACGAGCAAATAGATTTAATCTTTATGCTAATTATTTGATTTTTATGAATTACTCAACTAAACTACTGAAAAATATACAACTGATTTGTTAGACTATATTTTGCAGCAATTAAATTTATGAGCACTCATTAAAAAGTTATTTATTGCCTTGCATAATCTTGAAAAGTGCCAGCAGCAATATTTTTAATAATGCTTATAATTCACCGTCAATTTTCGAATTTGATCTACATTAGAAAGCATTGAAAAAAATGCATTTACCAATTGGCACAAGAAATTGTTTAAATTGAAGCAATCGCTTGGAGCGGCAAAAGATGCGAGGACGAGCCAAATTGAATTGCTCACAAAAGCGTGGAACAAGTGACAGTTAGGTGTCAATCGAAATATCGCACTCAATCAACACGAACTTCAGCTCGGACTAGTTAAATATATGTATGTTGTGTCGTGTTGTATTTGTCCGTGCCTCTTGTGCTGCCGGCACGCAATTCTGTTGAGTCAACAAATAAAAACCCACACAAAGCAGCAACAAAAAAAAAGAGAGAAAACTGTAAGGAAAAAAACAGCTATAACGCCAAAACAAGAAGTGAGCAACGTCCACTAGGCAGTTGGACAAGTATCAAAACGTACGAAAACTGAAGTCCGAGTGACGTGCAGAATTGGCGAGAGTCTGTCTGTCTCTCTGTCTCTCTGTCTGTCTGGACTAAGCATAGAACTCCTGTGAGTATTGGGGGAACCTGCGGCAAAACAAAAACGTGGCACGAAAAAGTGACAAAGCTGAAAAAGCAATTTGCTGCCGGCCATAATACAAGTAGTCAACTCAAGCGGAGTTTTGCGCTCTGTGTGTGAGGAAAACACAACACGTGTTCAATATGAGCAATTAAACACTGTCACCAAAGTTGCCAACCCGACAAAACTCGGCTGAACCTAACCGAAGGCGGTCGTCAGACCATAAATTTAGTATAACAATTGACATTAAATTCACATTTCAATGGTTGCCGCGTCGCAGTTAGATTAACTCAACCTTAAAGTCATTGCCCATTGTTTTATAGACTGGGGATCGTTCAGGTTACCAGCACGTTTCGCGTTACACGCATCCCCATCCCGCTCTCTATTGCCGGCAGTGATTTTGTTTATTGGCCATAACTCTTTACCGCATTGACACTGCGAGGGTGTCGCTCCGACAGCCGTTGGCAGGAGCATCATGTAAGAGTCCCATTCCATCCCATCCTTAGGCACCATTTTAAGTAAGTCTAACGAGCTCAACGAGCACACTTTGAAATAAAGCGCTAAAGTAAGCTGCTTAACGGAATTCAATAATATTTTTTGGCTCCAATGCAATTTCCAAACGTAAAAGTCCAAATCTTAAAGCATAAATATTTCGCAATAAAAAAGATGTATTTTAAGCCAGTTATGGGGACACAAAAAAAATATCATCCCAATAGGCAGCAGAGTGGATAAGCTAATGCAAAGATAAAACCACCACCTCCCCAGGCTAACAGGCTAAGTTTTGATAAGGACCTAAGTAAATCCCGGTTTCGCAATGTTATAAATCGTTAGCCTATCAATCATTGTGATTTTGTTGCATACTTCCTGGCTGGCCTAGGGTATTTGGTCGTCGTGCTGTTTGGCGTGTGTGTGTGTGTGTGTGTGGGGACTCCTGCTACCTCTTTAATGCTTTCTTTTCTGCATCAATCTTTTTATCTTTCATTGTGTTGCCACTGACTCGTTTTTCCCAGCTTCCGACTCGGACCTGACCAGCATAAGTGCGTGTCGGTGTGTAGGGATTTGTTTGTTTTACGTGTGCGTGTGAGTGCGAAAGTGTTTATGTATTTGTACGTGCAAATCTAAGTGTGTGTGTGTGTGTGTGTGTGCGTATCCTGTGCGTGTCGCATGGGTATCTGTCGGTCTATCTATCTATATATCTGTCTATCTAAGTGTCCATTGTGACGGGCGTTTGCTTTGTGCGCTTTGTCACGCTTTATTTCTGTATTTTCCATGATTCTTTTCTTGTTTTGTTTTTTGTGCTTTTCATATTTTTGCTGCTCGCACTCGCAGTTCATTGTCTGACCCACGCGCATTTGGGGCATGGGCCGCAAATGACCAAACCCCCAACTCCCTCTCACTCTCTCTCGCTCTCGCTCTCGCCCTCTCGCTCACTCTTGTGGCGATTATTACGCCTCGCATTGCCAGCATAAATAAATCTGAAGTAAATTTTGCAATGTGTCTCGCTCGGAAATGCCTCGTAAATCGTGCCATGGCCATGGGTCAACAGAGACAGCCGGACAGCCCGACAGATGAACGCACAGGAGGAGGCAGAGTCGAGAGCAGTAGTAATATTATAGTTTTTTCAAGAGAGAGAGAGAGAGAGAGACAGCGAGAGACACGACACAGATTTGTTGCAGCTCGCGCAGGATACAAATTTGCCAGGCCACCCCCCATTTGATTCTGATACTGAAGGAAGCACTTAGCGCAGCGTGTTGACAGCGTACACTTGAGCTTGAGCTGATAAGCGCCGTTGCGCCGCAGAGACTTATGGTCGACTCCCTCGACAGCTGAGCTTTCACCTTTCACCAGAACGACCGAGCGACCGAGTGAGAGCTAGAGGGAGTGCGGTAGAAGCGCATAATATTGCTCATACGCCGCATATTACAAATAGACGTGTAAGCCGTGACTATAAATCAAGCGGGCAAACAATGCGTGGGCGCCAAAAAGCCATTGACACTTGGTTGTCTGCCACAGCGAATTCCCTGCGCCCCCAACTATTTGTGCGAACTTACCATATGCGCCTGGGCACATTCATCGATGTAATGCGTCGTGATTATCACAGTTGTGTGACCGTTTTTCGTGATTTCCACCAAATGATCCCAGATGCTGCAAGTGTAATAAAGTGTTAATCAGTGCACTCATCAATTCCGAAACGCATTTGATGAAATTAACCCCTAATCCGAGCAGCTTCCACTTCAAGTGGAAGTTAAATTTAATGCTCTGCTCGTGGCGCATGCCACAGTGTGGAATTTCATCGTTGTGGCATATTTGTACGCACCTCTGTCGCAGCACCGGATCCACGCCCACCGTTGGCTCGTCCAGGATGAGCAGCTCGGGCTCGTGGAGCAGAGCGACGGCCAAGCTCATTCTGCGCTGTTGGCCGCCGCTCAAATTCTTGACGAACTTCGAGCCATTTGGCAAATTGAGCAATTTGAGCAGGAATTCGGTGCGATCCTCGATGTCGCCGCGCGACATGGCCGCAATCAGGCCAAAGTAGATTAAAGTTTCGCGCATTGTGAACTCGCCATAAAGGGCTATCTCCTGCAAATGGAATTATGTTATAGAAGTGCCCAATGCAAATGGCGTCCGTAGCGCACACAGAAAGTTATACGCTGGCTGACTGGTTGGTTATTTTGTTGGTTGGTTTATGAACCGCTGGGAATGGAATTGAAATTGCGACTGAGAGAATATTATTGCGCTTGGTCGAAATGAAAACTTTCATGCCGTGCCAGCATTTAAAACTTTATGTTTTTCTCATGGTTTCTTCACTTTTTTTTTTTTTTTTTTTGTTTTTTCGTATTCTTGGTGGCCAACAGGCATTGTTTGCTTTTAACGTTTTATTGGATTTATTTAATTTAGTTACGAGCACCGATGCCAACTGTGGCAGAACAATAAAAAGCGCATGAAAAATTCAACCAGCAGCCGTTGTACCGCTGTGCCGTCGAGCTGCCAGAGAACTTCAAAGAGACAGGGACAGAGACAGAGACAGAGGCAGAGAGAAGGAAACTCACCTGTGGCATGTAGCCAATTCGTGGACCTGGCACACCGGAACCACGCGACCCCGGCCGTCCGCCGAGCACCCAAATCTCGCCCGAATTGAGACGCCGCCGTCCAACGATGCAGCTGAGCAGCGTTGTCTTGCCACAGCCCGAGGCACCAAGGAGACCGTAACTGCAACACACACACAGAGCGAACGAGGTGAGCGGTGAGTTGTTTGAACTTAAGACCAAGGCTTATATAATAAAATGCATATAGATAGACACAGGCAGCCATGTGAGTGCACAGGAGCGGTTCAGTGCCTCCAAGGGGGCCCAACTTCATCTCACTTAACTTGAACTCAAAATGCACTTTACTTTATGGGTAATTGATATTTTCTACTACTCTTCGACTTTGATTTAATTGGTCAGCTTTCAAGTGAATATTCGCAGTCAAGTTTGCATTTGCTGTCACTTGAGATGCGGCCGCAGCTTACGTAAATTATTAAGCATGTGCAACTGCACTGCGATATTCTCGGTAATTACTTATGAATACTGTGTGTGCAGGTCCTTCAGCAGCTCTTAAAGCGCATTTGGTAATTGCCAGATTGCCAGCCAGCCAGTTGTGCATTGGCCACTGGCTGCACTTGATGCCACAGCCGGGCCAAAGCTGCGCCACTGCGCCTGCAAACTTGAGTCGCATAAAGCGAGCCGTTCTGCGGCTGGCCAGACATGCGGACGGGCTGGCACGGGGCATGCCAGGCAGCCAGGCAGCCAGGCAGACAAATATTTTAAGCACTCGTATGCAACACACACACACACATGCAGATAGGCATAGAAGGCAGAAGGGTTATGGGGAAGCACTATGAAAAGCATCAGGTGAAAAATCAACTGTGAATAGTTTGGGAAAAATATTCAGGTGCAAAAAGTTGCATTGCAGCAGCGCGCACACTTCTGGCATCGCACATCGCAGCGTGTCCTTGTCGTTGTCCTGCCAGCTACGTACGCCGCTCCGCTTATCCGACTGTGTGTGGAGCTGTTGCAAAATATATTTAGGGAATGTTTAGCACAGCTTAGCGCGCTGCTATCCACAAGCCCCTCACTTACAGCCAAGCCCCACTTCAGCTCAACTACCCGCCTCCCACTTGCAACCTCTCGAACAGTCCAACGCCTTCATTTCACTATATGCGCAGCGCGCAAGTTTAGAAAATTGTTTGCTCTGCAGTCGGGATTGGGTTCACGCTGCTATGTGCGCGGTTGAGTGTGTGTGTGTGTGCTTAGCCATGAATAACATGCAGGTCAAAGTGACTCCGCAGTGTGCACATGAAAAAGCCACACTTGAATAAGCCAAACTGAGCGCCAAAGGGATAAATAAGAGCG
Organism: Drosophila siamana; assembly: GCA_035047445.1. Classification (NCBI taxonomy): domain Eukaryota; kingdom Metazoa; phylum Arthropoda; class Insecta; order Diptera; family Drosophilidae; genus Drosophila; species Drosophila siamana. Next base: position 7,092,984 of record JAWNPP010000004.1, on the reverse strand, counting down.
CAACTCTTCGCTGGCCAGCTTGCAGCTAAAAACCGAAAAACAACAACAACAACAACATCGCTAACATGCACAACAACGTCAGCAGGTAAAACAATAAGCACAGATATGATTAAAGTGTGAAAGTTTAAGGACTGTGTGAAGAACACAAATAAAGTTTGAAAAAAAACGATAAAGCTGTTGCACTGGCTTAAAGTGTTCGCAGCTGGAAATTTAAGTAGCAGTTTCTTGTGATAACGAGTTATGAGCTGCGATGAGCTAGAAGCGATTATGAACTCAGAAGGGTTTGGAAAAGCAAAAGCGAAGCTAGGGGTAAATAGTTGATTGTGTAAGTATGAAAGCGATTAAATTATACAATTTAAAGCTTAGTTTTATTAGCTTTGTTTTGTTATAGTATAGCTTAGTTGCTGCAAAATAAATGTGCTCATTTAAACCTATTGAAAAACTTATCTTCACTTCGCTGTTCCTGTGCTAAATTGTGTTGTCGGCAACATTAGACATGCAACCGCATATTGCCTCACACACCTTTGTGCTTTGCATAAATCCACTTTGAAAATAAAAATATATAGCACGGCAGCAAAAAAAATCTTGTGAAGTCACAAATTACCCACATTTGGAAACACTGTCGCCCTTTTGCTGCTAACGAACAGCGAACATAACGTACAACAACAACAAACAATGCAACATCAAATGGCGAAGCGACTGAGTTGATTTTTTCATCCATTAACCTTTTTGTTCGGAGCTTGATGCATTCTTTGAGCACTTGGCCAACTTATTTCTGCCGCAGTGATTGATGATGTTGTACAGCTGAATTAGTTTGTGGCATGCCACCATCCGTTGTTGCCTCGATGCCTTCGCGGTTGCCGCAGTTGCAGTCAAAGTTGCAACTGAAATGTCCACTAATTAAATGTGATTTACTGTGCGACATTTGTCATTACGTATGCATCCATCGGATTTTCAATTATTCTTTTCTTCAGTTTATCTCTCTGCTTGTCTCTCGTCTGCTGCACTGTTTGTCTATCTGTCTATCTCCTCTGTCTGTCTGTCAGTCAGAGTGAGAGGCCAAAAGTGTCAGAGAATAATTAAATTTAATTTTTGCTTGCTTTCCTGCCTTTTTAACATTGACTGCAACGAAAATATCAAAAAAAAAAACTTTTGCAACTGAATTCAACAACAACAAATTGAAGTTGTTGCTGTTTTGTTGGCTGTTGTTGTTGATGTTGTTATTGCTAAGCAGCAAGCACATCGCAGGCAATTAGAGGCGCGGTAATGCGTATTTAATTAACAAGCTTACTTTGTAGTTTTCCATGGAAAATTCAGAGCATTCACTCCTGGAATTAACGACCAGCTCGAAGTCTGAATGACTTACTGACTCCCAAGTAGTTAGCTGTCTAATTAAACGATAAACTTTTGTTATAGACAAGTGCACCCCACCCCGAGCTGACAGCTCACAGCTCGCAACTCATTGCTCACTCAGCATCCACTCCGACATCGCACTCGAGCGGCAGCAGTCAGAGAAGTGACTCAAGAATGCAAAAGTCAAAGTGCCGGGGATTAAAGTTTAGCATACCAAATGCTTGAGGCCACACCGAGTTCTGCACTTTGTTGCATAAGTCAATAAGTAAATGGTCGGCCGAAAAGTTTGATGATTTATTAACCAAATGTGCAGACAATTCAATATTATTGCAGCTGGGCAGCAGCTGCTTTTAATGCGAGCTCCGGGCCTAACTGACACGGCCCAAGTCCGTCAAAACAATTGCACAACGTGGCCGAAGTCTTCATATTTTTTCAATTAAACACACAACAGCGCACGCATTACGCATACGCAATGTAAGCACAGAGCACAATGAACGCACATAAAACTCAGCCGGCGACGCAACTCCTACTGCGTATGCTAATAATTAAATTTTGCCCAGACACAAGTGAAACAAAACATAATAGAGAGAGATAGAGAGAAAGAAAGAGAAAAGTTATGAAGCATGACTGGCAGTGCAGTTATAGTTAAAGTTCTACTTACAGTTGTGTTGTACGTGCCAAGCGTATAATATACACAACACTTTTGACCCAACTTGAGCCATAACAATGACTACGATTTCAGTTTTTCGAAGGGTTTCTTTCTGTTTGCCCCACAACTAAGCTAAGCAGGCCGGACAACAGTTGCCATAGCAGCATCTGTCTGATTTCATTGTGCAGCTTCTACTTGTAAATAATTTAAACAATTTCATCTGGAGTAAAAAAGAAAACGCTCACTTATCATTTGTAAGTTTTGTTATTGTTGGCCTGCAGTCAGCGTATTTCACTTGCGGTCAGTTGCGACTGCAAAACGATGAGTACAATAAAACGGAAGTCACATCTCTGGGGTATTGAATAGTGAATGCTCTATGTAAATCGCTTCTTAGCGATACATATATTTCTCTACACACTAATGTGGAGGGCAAAACCAAATGTACCCCTAGAAAACTCAATCCGTTTGCTATAAACTTTTAATCTCGGGCAGAGTATAACCAGTCAAATGCTCGTTCATAACAAATATGTTCATTGCACTGACAGTTTGTATATTTGTGTTGTTGTTTGTCAGTTTATTTGTTTGTCTAACTGTCGTTCTGTCGCTCTGTCGTTCCGGAGGATATCAGTATCAGTGTCAGGCAAAGTGCATGTGTATCGTTGTTTGCCATAATTTAAACAATTTTGTTGGCACACATTCAGGCTTTTGTTTCGCTCCAGAGTTCAGTTGTGCATTGTTTTGACAGTGCACTGTAATATTTAAATGCTTGTCTTGCTGCTGTGTCAGACTCTATGGCCTTTAATTAAGTTTGCGTAATGCCACTTTCCGAATGTTTTCGCTTGCTAAAAAATTTACAAACAAAAATGCCAAAAAAATCGAATTGAGTTTGGGAATTTTTGAAAGCGCCTTCTGTCTGGCCGGCACGTCGACTGCAATTACTACGTTTATTAAACTTTTGGGTCAATATTTGAGTTCAGTGGCTGGCTGGAGAAAAATTAAGAAAAACGAAATTGCAATTTTCTATGGTGAATTTTTCTATTTGCTTCGTTAACCGCACATACAAAAATCTATTCTGCGACTGAATGTTTGAAAAACTTTGTTTGCTTCGACTCCCTATGTATTATGCTAAACTTTTCTACTACTATACTTTGCTCGTTTCTCTATCTGCTTTTAGTATATTTTTTTTGTTTTTGTCAAATGCAGTGCGCAAAGCCAAAACCAATTACAAAATCTACAGCCGCAGCAAGGGAACAAACGAAACGAAACGGAATGGAACGAAACTGGGCTAAATTGGGGGCGTGGGTGGCAAAGTTAGCTTGCAAACAATTGCAATTTATTAAGCTAAGGACCCCGGCCAAGCTAAGTCGAAAGCGAACGCAAGCCAAGCGCAAACAATGTCCATGTCCAACGCACCCCAGCGTCTGTCTGATGTCTTCGAGCATAATTAAAACAAAGTTCAATGCGCCACGGCAGCCAGACGGTTGGCGAAAATACTCGAGAAGACAAAAATCGAAACTGCACTTAGAGATGAGCACGGGCCAAACATCGAGAGAGTGTGTAGAATTTAAGCTGCTCACAAATAAATCATGACTCGGTACCCAATTATGACAAGAGGTTGTTAGCTGACTCGAAGGTCGCTCAAGTGGCTGAGACATCAATGACATTTTCGCACACTAAACAAGAATTATCAATTTAAAGGCAAGCAAAATCAATGCTCTATAGAATCGTGCTCATCTCTAACAACTGCATCGCTCATACGCCCTGCTGTCCGAATTTATTATGCACTGCAACGTTCCGCAACGTGTAATTATGTTGCAATAAGTTGGCCATGGTCAATATGCTGGCCGGACACGGAACACGTTAATGCGCGTGTTACAAATATGTGAGCTGGCACTTTAATTGAGTGTGCACAGCATGAGATTGAGCGGAGTAAGGGAGGAAAGTAGGAAGATGGGAAGGACAGTGATGATGGCGCTAGACAATGGAGGCACTGATTAGTTCAGAATTTACTGCTGATTAAGATGCTTTTTAAAAGAAGTTGCCAAGCTCAGCTGGCCAAATGAACTTTAGCTCAACTTTATGTGTAGCGCGTCTGTTTGTTTCTATGTACATAAGTATGTTATGTATGTGTTTGCTTCCGTTGTTGTTGTTGTTGTCACAAACTTTTCGTTGAATTGGCAGTTTATGAGAAATTCAAGGACAGCATTAATTTCGTGTATACTAAAGCAAACACACACACAAACACACACACACACACACGTTCTTGCAGCGCATTCACTTGAAAGTTTGGACACGCGAATTGTAAATAAATACACACCCAGTTAGTATATGTGTATATTTTACGGCTCATTGTGTGAGTGGCCGGAGTCGCATGTACATGCTGCTGAAAAGTCAGCAGTAAAAATGTGCGAACAAATCAAAAATTGTTGAATTGGCGGGTTTTTCACGCTAAGCGCAGTTTAAACCCACCGCAAATGGCGAAGGCTTTTAGCCTGCCGTCTATTTGTTTATTGATGTCGCAGTCCTTAAAGCCGCATGCAACATCAATGAGTAATTTATAAATATAGAAAAAAATTATGTGTGCATGGGGACTGTGAACAATTTAAATATTTTATATCCATGAAAAAAAGCTACAAACAAATGCAATGTATTTATAAACTCTGTGACATATAAAGCGATACACTCGATTAAATTAAACTATAATAAAAAACAGTTTGTATAATTTCTGCATATGTTATAGTTAGTAAATATGCAACTTCTCTCTCAAGTATACCCTGCAAATGCACTCAGCATAGTAATAGATATTGTTAATTTACATTTAAATCTAACTGCAGTTTGCCATTAACCTTGCTTTCCATATGATTATCCATATTATATTATTATACCCCACTATCTGTAATGGACAATAACTGCTGTATCCAATATTTTCAGCTTTATTAGCATTCTGGCAGTTCATGTATTAAAATACATATTTGCGAATGCTTATTCATTGGCACAACCCACTTAATTACAAGTTTGTGATACGGTTCCATGCGAATCGCGATTGAATCGGCTGTTTGGCGGCGGCAGTTAGTGCAAATATTTTGTCATTGAATGTAAATATAATGGAAAATGTTATTTAAACAATGCAACACAATATAAAATCACAGAGTATGCTGCCATTGTTTTGACTTGTTTACAGGCCAAATGAAATCACGACAATCAGCTGTGAGATGCAAATTGCATTGCACTCGCATAGTTACAGATATCGAGTGTACATATGTAGATATAGAATCTACAGTGCAGTAACCATATGTCAATTACAGTATTTTGATGTCTAAATTGTTGTTGTTTTTGCTGTTAATGCTGCTTGCGATGATGCTGTTGTTAAACCGTTGTTGGCCAACGCACGCGAGCTCGTTGCCTGATTGCAAATCCAAAAACACATGCCCCATGCGTTTTGTTGCCGCTGCCGCTTTACAAATTTGTACAAATTTATCGCATCGCATTAGATCACATCGCATGCGAGCGTGCGACATTGTGTGCGTTTGTGTGTGTGTGTGTGTGTGTGTGTGTGTGTGTGTGTGTGTGTGCGAACAACTCGCAAATGCGCATTTTCAATGCAATTAACAATTTAGCGCAATGGCTGGCATTTTGTTTTCGACAAAATAAAAGAGCAAAAGTGCAACGGCGGTGGCGAAGATGTGAAATATTCTCTACCCAAAATGAAGCTAAAATAAATACGAATTTAATTTAAATTTATTTAATGCGCATTATCTAATTTTAATTAGAAATTGCAACGAATGAATGCAACCCTAATGGGTTGCCAGCCAGCGCCAAGGCCAATTTGCCTTTGGCAATGCAGCGATAAATAAATCTGCTACCAACTATATTTTAATAGCTAATTTAATTCCCTTTCATGCCAAAGCAAGAGCCCCTCCATTCACATTTGCACCTGACTCGTTGCGTTGGGGGAATAGTCTTTTTTTTCGAGCGGATGTTTTGCGCACATACGCCGCATGCAACAAAGGTCAACCAAAATGCCGCCAGCCACTTGATATTTAGCAGCAGTCGAGGTGAGGAGCCACAGTAGTTACGGCTGCCAGTTCCTAGTGAGTGTGTGTGTGTTTATTGTGGCCACATTATGCTGCTGCTGCGCATTAATAAACGAGCCAATTGGCTGCATTGTGCATTTTGTGGGCATGCCAGGCATTTATGTATAAATACTGCACGCCACAAGACGCTGCCGCGTCGCGTGTTTGCAGGTTAATTAAAGAATATTCCAGCATGCTGCATGTGGCTGCTGCGACAACATGAATGAGCTAATTTCGGTGAAGTGCATGAAATATTCTGCTGTTGAAAGAGAGCACACGATGCGGCTGCAAAATTAAGTGAATTTCATATTTGAAGTTATGGCAACTGTATAAATTTAGAAATAATAGATCGACCAAGTTGCGTTGACATATAAATGCATAATTCAGCTGTCTGTGTCTTGCATTAATTTTGCAGAGTATTGAGTGTTGCATACGAGACCGAGTGAATAATAAAAGGCAGAGGCAGGAAAATCAGTAAAAACAATGTCGCAGCAGGAACGGAAGCTCAGCAGCTGCCAGTGTGTGTGGATATCTGCGCACCTTACGACGATGAGGGCTGCCATGCATGTGTGTGAATGAATGTGAGTGTGAGTGCAGCAGCGCTTAACTTATTAAACGCGCACACTCCATTTTAATTACTCACACAGCTGTAGGAAAATACTTACACACACACACGCTAATTGCGGACACACTTACCAACACAAGCTCACCTCACACACACACACACAGCAGTGTGGTGGCATTGGCTGACATGCAAGCATGCAGAGTTAATGTGCACTTCCGTTTCCGCTGTAATACCCTGCGCCATAGTTATTTTTATAAGCCCAATCCATCCGCCCCGTTGGCTGCAAGGTGCAAAACCTCCGCCCTCCGACCTCACTGCATGCATACTGCGGCGTGTAATTGTTAATTTCAGCAGTGCCTGCCGCACTTTGAATGATGAACGCACACAGACTGCCCGCTCATTGCGGAGAACAGTGCGATATAAAGCACACAGCAGAGCGACCTGCCACATTGACATATGCCACGCTGGCAGTTTGATGTGCTGCGTTGCAAATTAACAAGATTTTAAGTGCGCGACCGCAAAGGGAAAAACTGCCAGCATGGATAAACATTGACAGATGCGTGCGCATCGCCACTGGGTGGGCGGAAATGTCTGCGGCTTGGCTAAAAATGAAGTGCAGCTTAAGCAAATTAAGCGCAAAATCAGAGCAACGACAGCCGACCAAGAACAACCGGGCAGCGAGCATATTATGCAATCATTTCAAAATTGAAATAGCTCAACAACGAATACAAGCCTTGACTTGGCTTTGGCTGCCCTGGATGACGGGCAGCGCAAACTGGTATAAAATAAATTGAATTCCTAGACGCCTAATTGCGGCCAACGCTCAAAAGCCGCGCTGTCAACGTCCCTGGCACGTAATGTCCTTGGCAGGACAGTTGAGCTTCCACGGAAGGAGAGCCACATCCCTTCGCTGCTGCTGCTGCTTTTTGTTGCTCGCATTTCGATCTAGGTAATTGCTGCTTGAATTTCAATTCACATTCCGCTTTTGTAATTGCCGAGTTGCGACGACTTCACCCCGTGCCGGAGTTAAATTTCTCAACAATATTCTCAAAGTGTCGCAGTCAATGGAAATCAAATTAAAGTAAAATCTCTTCTTCGAGCCGAGTGGAGCGTATGCTTTACAAACAGATCGAGTTTCAGTTGCCAACCCACAGTAATTACACTCATTCTTATAAACTCTGCAGGATGCTTTTGTTTCACATTAAATTCAGTCTTTAACGTAATTATTTCACCATACACAATTCATATAAATTTATGTTATAATTATTGAGAGCACAAGTATGTTTCCCATTCTCTCAAATGTAAAAGTTTTAATTAGATCCATACAATTAGCAAATCTTTATTTATATTTTGTATCAAAGCTTCAGAGTTTGTTTGCCCTTTCACGATACGGGCGTCAATGGATATTGAAAATCAACATACCCTCTGGGTAAGGGCAAAACGATTGCGATAGAAAATTCATTTCTTAGGCAAACTAATTTTCTATGCCACTTGGCTGAAGGGGGCGTGCGGTTGGGCTTGATTTGGTTGCCGGTCGCTGGTCGCTGGTCGTTGGTCGTTTTAGTTGCTGCTTTGGCTTCCGGCGGTGGCCATTTCCAACTACATTCAATCAATTAATTATTGTTTTATGCTGCCTTCAATCCTTCAAATGGAGCACACAAGTGCAACCCAAGCCAAACGATTCCCTTCTGCTGCTGCTTCTGCTGCTGCCCATTGACCGCTGCGAAGGCAACAAGCAAAGCAAAATGGGCGCACACTTTACAATTAATTTGCCATTATGTGCGAGGGGAAGTCGACGTCGGCGTCGGCGTCAGTGTCGGGGTTTGTTCTATGCCATTTTTAATCGATTTTCATTAGAGACTCGTTGCGGCCCAGTACCGTTCGTCACTCACTTGACGCTTCAATTGGCCCCGTCGAAATGGGCAAACAAACTCTTGACGCGACGCGACGCCGATGTCGACGCCGATGTCGATGGCGACGGCGGTGGCGGTGGCAACGCCAACGCGTGGCAGCCTAATTTGGCTAATAAGCTGCCCATTGCAACGGCTGTTAAACTTCCGGTTCCCAACTGCCGGCTACGGACAGCGGACTGCGGACAACCGACTGCCAACTGCCAATTGCCAACTGTCGGCATGGCTAAGCCAAGGGCCACTTTGGTAATTATATGCCACAACAGTTGGCCGCTGATGCGTCTGCCTGCCCCAGGCCTAAAGTACTTCTTACTTCATTCACCCTTACCCCCCACCACCAACTTTTCTGCCACTTTTGCGTAACTTTGCTTCTTTCCTTTCGCCTAAGACTTTCACGCCATTTGGGCGCTCGTCTGTGTGAGTTCCGTTCATCTTATTGGTTAATCATTTGCCATAAAGATTTTAATTTCCGCTTTTTAAAAGGATAGAATTCTCGTTGTTTTGGGCTACTCTGCGCATTTGTTTGCCTTTTGAATATTAACCTAAAATTAAGCGCGGCATCGCCAGTAATTGGTTTGATGTTGGCGGTGTAAAGGTTTAGTCAGGGAAAATAAACCAATTTAAGGATTTAAATGGTCTGCGTAACGTGACAAACGCCAATAGCTGCTGATATATAGATCGATTTATTGACAGACCATTGAGTTATGAGTGCCAACAGCTCACAAATCGACCACAATCATTTCAACTTGAAGCATGCGAGTAAACAATAGCTTGCGCCTTTGTCAGTTGAAGTGTTTGTCTGTCCGTCTCTCTGCCAGATTGGGGATTGTACAAATCGCAGCTACTCACGCATTTCGGCGCACAACACATTCGATATGTAGAAAAGCCAACCACGCGTATAAGGCACATGGCACATGGCACATGGGCATGGCTAATCATTCAGTCAATCATCAAGTCAGTCAGGCAGTCAGGCACTCAGTCGAGCATCGATTGATAAGCCAAGAGGGCGACGTATGAGCTGCGATTAAAAATCACTCAATAATTTAGTGGTAAACAGAGAGTGAGCAGAGCTAAACAGAGAAGGAGAGGGGAGTGAAGTCGGGTAATCACAACAAATTGCTGAGCCATGTCGACACTAAAATGCTTTATAATTTTCAGTCGCATACAGATATTGATACAGATACAAATACGATCGCAGCCGTTGTTGTATTATTGTGCGGCAAGTTTACTTACGCAAATGAGACTAATTCGAAGGTGTTCCGATATCAGGCAGGCAGTCAGGCAGGCAGGCAGGCAATCAAGCAACAAACGAATCGACATTATTGATTTACTTGAAAACTAAATGTTGACACCCCTTCGAGCGCATTTCGATTATAATTTGGCGGACATAACCTCAACAATCGTATGGCATATTTAGTATATAGAATATGTGCCATTGTAGCTGTAATTAGTGGCAAATGCTTTTGATGTTGATGTTAACCTCAAATAAATACGCTCACACAAACTACAAGCATGCCTTGCGGTTAAGTGCCATTGTTCTATGAATTACATGCGAGCACTCGTGGCAGCTATTTGTATTGAACCATCGAATCGCATTAATGTAGCTCACTCTCCCCCTCTCTCTCACTCCCTGTCGGTTTAGTTGTTTCAATCAGCAGATAGAAATTGGGTGACCTGCACGTAGATTATGAGTATGCACATATATCTAATTGCTGATACTACAGACTCAAGTGGCTGCAACTAATAAGCGTACTAACAAACACTCCACAAACAGACACTGCTACCTAATGAGCACCAGACGAGACTTTGCTGCCCACAATGGGCTGAGGCTGAACACAAATCGAATGAAATTGAGAGTTTATTTCTATAATGCATTTATTTATATATGTATACAGGCGCTGCCCACATTAATTATATATCATTGCCTTGCTGATTTAATCGGCCTGCAAATAGAATATTTATGTTCGAGTGTCAGAGTGTCGCCATACTGCTTTGCACCACTGTAAAGTCGCTTATTAATGGCCGGCAATCAAGTGATTGCTGCTGCTGTAACCCATTGCTCCGGCATGTGTGTAGTTAATAACCCATAATTTGTTTTGGAAAAGTACAGTAACGAACGTGGCCCTTGCGAAGCTCTGTCTGAGAATATAGATCTGTAATAGCGGCACTTTGCAGCACAACTTGAACTTGACTGTTGGCATACTTAAGTCGTAGATGTGTCTGCTATTAATATGCACAACAATTCAAAAGGCAAAAATAAATAAGTAATATAATAATCACAAATACAACAATTAACGACAGCCGCAAGTATCTGATTGCTCGACTTAAGCCAATAATTACAGGCGCATTAGACGACCGCAGTATTTGTTATGGCTTTAATCATTTAATAACCATTTCCATGTCCATTAAAAGGCAAACTTTATTAACGAGTATGCGAGAGTGTGTTGAAAATCTCAGGTCAGCAGGAGGTAAATTGGAGCGACGCCGTCGACTTTCAGCGCGAACACTCTATAATCTCTTGTATGGGCTGTTTATTGTGTGCACGTGTGTGTGTGTGTGAGTGTGTGTGTGTGTGTGTGTGCGTCTCTGCGCTCAATTTACCCTGACTCATGCACCATTAATTGGCCATTTTCATGGTTGCTGCAATATATAAGGACGAAAGCCGTCGAAAAAGGGTCACTGCCATTTGGCCGAAAACCCACTCGAAACCCTTGGCCAGGCTCAGAGCTGTGAGCAAGGACGCAGCACTCTTGTGACCCCTCTCAACGACCAATTACACCTAAACAGCTTTAATTTAATTTAGCCGCCCTGTGTTGCGTCTGCCAGAGGACCACAACACCACTCGCTGCCACTAATACCCCACTGCCCCCATGTGGAGGGTGGGGGGTGGGAAGGAGTCAGGGCAAAGTGGTCGAGGGGCGGAGGCCAAGAACAATGGCGCGGATGTAATGTTCGCATTATGCTCGTTCACAAATTGTAAGCAGCCATTATGTTTCTTCATGTTGCTGCCCATGTCGCTCTCTCTCTCTCTCTCGCTCTCGCTCTCTCAGACTTTCTGTGTATTTGTGTGTGTGTATGTTTGCAGCATTGTAATGCCTTGAAGCTGGAGCTGGAACCGGCAACGCCCTGAACATTGCCAAGCTGGGCCGCAGACGGCTCTCGTCCTTTTCAAACTGCGTGTAAAATGGTTCAGCACGCGGTCTTTTTCTTTTGTTCCGGCCACCACTCAGCGCGCTCTCTCGTATGTCAAAATAATGGCAACAACGGGCGGTCATTGTTGTTGTCCCCCCATCCCCCCCCCAACATTGTTTTGCTGTCGTTTGGGGACCGTGGAAATGGTATCACATTACCTGACGGACGCAATTTCAGAGTCAACAACATTGGGCGCGTAAGTGCAGTTGATATACAAGAACATAGTTTTTGGTAAGCCTTCTCTGCAAACTTAATGCGCTTAAGTGGTTACTGCACTCGAGCAAACAAAAACATCAATAATCTAACCAATTTCAATGACTTTGCTGCGTTCATATTCTTCTCTGTTTAAATCTTCTGCTGCTCAACTTTAATTTCAATTTTAAGTGGTTGCTGCTGTGTAAATCATGTCGAAAAGGTCATTACCACAGAAAATTGCTGGGCAATCAATGTGGGGCCAGCCTACAATTTGTGGTCAACTGTCAGTGCAAGGCAACAAGCAGCCAACAGCCAACAGCCAGCAGTCAGCAACAAGTAAAAAGAGAACAGCAATTGAAATTGCCAACGAAAGAAGAGCGAGAGCAAGAGCTGAAGCAACAGCCGAGAGTACGAAGATTAAATGCTCTTACTTAAATTAATGTAAATAAATTAATACGAATAAACGATATAAATCTTGTCAACTCAACGGCCAGCTATAATTTCTCTCCTCAACTTGAAGTTTCAACATAAATTCGTTGGCTAAATTGAGGGCATCTTTCGCTAGCGTAAGTAACTCAGTCTATCGCATCCTCTTGCTGATTTAACTAGATGGATTGCTAGTCCATGAAGTACTTATGTGGTCATATTTTGTGGTCTATTTTATTTAAGCGACTCAACTCAAATTTCGGTGTTGTGGCCAGTGCAGGCCGGAAACCAAGAGTTAAATATTAAATATGAAATATGAAATGTACACAGGAAACAAATACACATTTACGAATAAATCTTCAATTTGACAACTGCATTTTCAAATTGGTATTTTGTCTGATGTGTGCTGTGTGCTGAATGCTATTAAGGGCAGTTTGATGGCCATATTAAGTCCGATGCTCAACTTGCTAGCCTTGAATTAATAACTAAACGCCAATCAAGCTTGGGATGTGAACTGCATCTTTAAGGACTAAGTAATTGCTTTTGCTTCGCGTCATCATAATCAAATTACACAGTCCAGTGATAAACTTAACTTCGACATACGACTTAAGCTCAGATGCGGAAAACCACAAAATCTTAACATTCTGATTACACATTTTGCCATTTTGTGTTTATTTTGAGTTAATTACAATTTGACTGCAATTCTAATTAAAGCGACTAATATAGTAATAATAAACTAGTCTCAGTATTACATAACTTTAAATTATTCAACTTATTACAACAGATGATGGAAATGATGATGTTTTTTATGTACATATTCACAAGTCGAGTGCTCTCAGCTCAAACATTCATATTTTCGAGTGCATTTGACGCCTGCCACTTACTCGTTAGCCGCAATTTGTTCCTTTTTGCGGAAGCACTTGTGATATTTTTATTTGCATTTGGTAGCTGGGCTAACCGATTGTCGTTATTCAATTAAACCGCTGCCCGTCCGACTTTTCAATCGAACAAATCAAACGCAGTGAATGGGACCATAAATTTCACCACTTTTCATGGTTTGTTGGCAACAAAAAAAAAAAAAACCGCGTAATTTTCTGCATACTTTATTTATGCGTGGCAGGCGTGATTTATTTGCGAGTTTTTTGGTTGACCACAGAACAACACTTCGCATCCTACTAAGTGCTCATTGTCTAGGCTCTTGTTCTTGTGTCCTCGCTTTTGATATTCATATGCATATAGTATATATGCGACTGTGTGCATATATATCAGACAAATGTGTCTGCGGCATCCAAAGGCGAAATGAGAGAAAAAAAGAATAATTCATTGAAAATAAAGCAAGAAACACACACAAAATTATTTATCACTGTGGCGGCCGTCAAACGGCAATGACAGCAGTCAGCGAATGGTGCTGTTGATGATGATGATGTTGCTTCTCCCTCGCGGCTCTGGCTAGTGAAAACAAATACAACACAAGAAATGTCAGTCAACTGCGACTCAGACACAGACACACAGAAACAGAGACAGAGACAGAGACAGCGACAGAGACTGGAACCGAGACGCGCCTACAAAAACTTTTTGGCACATACCCTGCACACTTGGTTTGAAGGGTGAACACACTCAAAGGCCAGCAAGGCAAACAATCAAAATAATTAACAACTAAAATATATTTTACAAATTGAACTTTTTAAATCACAGCTGCAGTCTCGTCTTTTGCGCTACCCCCTCGATATTCGCCACGAAATCTTTAATTTGAGCACACTTCACTGCAAACGCTTTTTTACATGTTTATATTATTCGTACAACAACAATCGCAAATCTTCGCCTGGGGGACGTCTGACAGCTTCGGGGCGAACTCCAGCTGGGAGCCGCATTAAGTGGTGACAGTGGCTAGCCGGGTGTGAGGGGGGGTGAGGGGGACGGCATATTTTGTGCTAAATCTTCTTGTTCACACTAACGCGTTGCTGACAGTTTTTCGTTTTCATTTTGTATTTTCTTCTGCTGCTGCTGCTCACTCGCCTACTTCGCTCTTTTTAGCGGTCTTTGTCGGTCTGCCTTCATTTCTTTTTTTTTTTTTTTTGGGTAACACTCTCAAAGTGTGCGCGACGAATGCTTTGTTATTGTTGTTGTACACTTTGTTGTTTTTCTTTCTTCTTTTTTTTTTTGGTTTCACAGATTTTCAAGTGTCAGTCAGTCAGTCAGCGAGTCTGTCTGTCTGTCTGTCTGTCTGTCAGCTTGTAAGTTGTGTGAAATATCTCACTAAATGGCCAAAACAAACAGCCGCTTCAAGGCGGTCGCTTCGACGATTTCATGGTCAAACTTTGGTGAGTTTATTATACGTGTGTTGTTGGGCTCAGTTCGTTCATTCATTCATGCTTTTCTGCTCAAGATCTGGCAACTCCGGTGCACGTATCGAGCTCAGTTGCGGTTTGTGTCTTGTCTACAAAACTGGTTTTGGCTTTGGGATGCTGAGTCTGTTTAAGTCACACACTACAACCAACACAAATACACGCTGCACATGTGCGTGAGCGTGTGTGTGTGTGTGTTAATTTGGCAGTTTTTCAAGTGCTGACATTGACCCACTTATCGTTTGTCGACGTCGCTTCGTCGGCTTCATCTTCGCCTCATTTGCCTCGCTTGGCAACAACAATTCGACTGTTAAATGCGGTCAATAACATTTTACAGCCAGCACACACACACACACACACACGGTTAAGCACAACTCTCGCCGTCAAAGCCACCCACTCACAAGACCACAAACTGCATTTGCATTTAGTTTAGTTTATGGTGCAAGCTGTTGCCCATTTCGTCGTTACCCTCTGCTGGCGTTGCCGACCCACAAATCCAAATCCTCATCCATTTACATAAGCGAGTTCGGTGAGTGCCTTTGATTTTCTATGATAAAACCGAGTGTTCATTATTTATTTCGAATCATCTCGTCGACCACAGACTGACGCAACATTTTAAATGCCAGCACTCTATTTGCTTATGTGGAGTTTAAAGATTATCAAAATCTGATCAGCAAACAAAACAAATGACATTTCCGTTCAATTTAGTCATCGAGGGCGTTGTCCAACTGATTTCGTCAAACTTGACACTTAGCTCATAGATTTGGTTTTTAATTAATAGCTAACTTACTGACTATTCGATATATGTTTCATAGCTTAAGTTAACTTAGTTGAATTCAGTCTCAAAGCCTACATTAATACAGCTATGTGCTGTCTACTCACATGGAACCCTTGGGCACTGTCATATTGAGGCCATCGAGCACGATATTTGGATTCTTGCCGCCGCCATACATCTTATGGGCGCGCCTCACACAGACCGCCTGTTGGCGACGCGACGCCAGCGTCGATGGCTGTGAGATGAAGAGACGTCGTCGGGCGGCCAAGTCTAGATCGCTGTTGGCTGTTGTTGCAGCTGCAGCTGGCGCCGCTGGCGGCACTCCATCGGCTTCAACGTCCATGTTATTTAACTGCAAATGGTACGATACAAATACGTGTCTTTGAAAATTGAAAACGAAGAAATAAAAGTAAAATTGGCAAACGTTTCGCTGTCGCTGTCGCCGTTGCTGCTGTTGCTGCTGCTGTGCATTGACAAGGAAAGTGAATCGATATGTACTATATATGTGTACACACACACATATATAACTTTGGCCCGACGTGACCCACGCAGCTGTTGGCTTAAATGGAGCCAGCTATCCCAACACCCCAGTTAGTGCCCATAGCTGTCAATATGCGACTCAGCCCAGTCAAGTTCTAACGATTGCCGTTCTCTTGTCACTGTTGTTGTTCGATTGATGTTGCTGCCGTCGCCGTCGCCGTCGTTGTCGTTGTCGTTGTCGTAGTTGTTGTTTCTATAGTGGTTATTTTTGTTAGTGCCAGTGCTAGCTAGCTAGTGCAGTTGTTTCACAGTTGATTAAACCAATTTTTGTATACACAAGTCGAGAGCGGGGCCCAAGCCATGGTCAGCAGCGCACTGAGCCCGTGATGGATATTGCTGTCATGTAGTGGCAGCTCAAAGTTGTTTTGGCTATTGCCAATTTTCTACTAGTAGCCAACTGAAATGAATGAAATTTCAAAATGGCCATCTACCCGCATCCGCTTGGCTGGACTACCAACACTCTCTCACTCCCTCTCTCTCTGCTCCCTCTCTCTCGCTTTCTCTATGGATCTCGCACTCCTGGCGGGTTAATGGCGAGTACGCCAAATGCTCAACCGATTTTCCCTTTTATTTTCATTTTCAAGTTGACATTTTGCTAATCGAAAATGCAGCAAACAATTTGCCAATTGCCGCCGAAAAGTTTTGCAATTATTTTTGCCCAAAACCTCGACAAAAAAACAAAAAAAATAATGAAACAAGAGAGGAAAAAACCCAACACTAAGAGTAGCAAACACAAAGAAACAACAAAATGTGCAAAAAACATGGCCTAAGCTGCGATTCATTTATTGATTTACTTCTCACTAACAATGGGCAGGCCAAATAAATAAAAATAAGCATAACAACGGCAAATAACTAACCCAAAGTAAACAACAACTGACATCTTGTGGTTCGAGGTTTGCTTCTGTTTTGCTTTTGGTTCGCTTGCCTCTTGTTTTCTTTTTTTTTTTTTGGTTGGGTGTCGGTGGCAACGACGGGGGAGGTAGTTGAAGAGCAGTGAAGTGGCGGACGGGGTGGGAGGGGGGTGCGGTAGCTGGGCCAGCAAGAAATAAACTTTCTTGATAAATGACTTCAATGTAATTAATTTCTGCTCAGCTCGCTTGCAGCGCTGGCAAAATTGTAAGCACAAGTGGTGGAACGGTGAAGTGCCTCCACAGTTCACTCTTTTGTCCCCCTCCCCGCACCTGCCGCTCTTCCGGTGGCTTGGCACGAGCGCTGGGTTAGGGCCAGGGCCATTGTGGTGTGGCGGGAGCTAGGGCAAGCTCATGAGCAATGGCCTGGCCAAATGCTGTCATTGCAAATGTTGAGCTGGTTAGTGGAGCTAAGCTTCCTCCGTCTCCGCCTTCACTCGCTCGTTCTTTCGCTAACCTCCGTGCTGTCCTTCTGTCTGCCTTTCTGTCTGCGTCTGGTTACACAAGTCAAGAGTTGCCCCGCAGCATTTCAATTAAGAAATATTGTTTAAACATGTAAGTAGCTGCCAGGCCAAGCCATTGTTGTCCACACATGAAGAGCTCAGCTCAGTTGGATAAGAGCAAAATTTTCCAAGTTTACTGCTCGTTTGGCAATAATTGAACTATCAGCGAGATAAGAGTTCGCATGATTAAAATAGAAATCTCATTAGCTTTTTGCAGGCGAACATAACATAAATATTGCGTATACGTCATGTGACTTTTCGAATTGGCAAACTCCCAGTCGAATGTAATGCATAATTTCTCTTCATTTCGAGTCGAGAGTAATTTGAAAATGTTGGGCTTTTATTAGCCTAATTTCCGCAATAAACCATTTTCTTTGTGGTAATTGACTAAGAAATATTGCGTAATTCTGGGCATACTCGTAAAAGATAATCAGCATCCGTTTCCGCTGTCGTTGAAATTATAGTTAATAACTGATGTTAATCAGATCTGTCGTATAAATTAAGTTGTCTTCGACAGACGGTCGGTGGTAAACCGCACTGCATTGTTACTGTTTCAACAAAATGTTTAATTGAATTTGCATGCAACTCACACAATAACCACGGACCTCTTGGCTTGGCTCACCGCACCCTCCCCCGTGCCAACCCCTGTGGTGATGTCCACTGGCAAATGCCTCTAATTAAAACTTTATTTATCTTTTGCCGACAAGACCTTAGAACTAGCCTGATTGCCTCCAGTTGCCAGTTGCCATACAACACAGGAACCACAAATTTAATCAAATAACTACAAAACTAATTCCATACATTGGCTTAGAGAGATAACTACCTTGGCCAGAGAGCAAACAAACCGAAACGAAACACGTACAAAATCTTTTCGAGTGCCTGCAAATTGCGAAAGCAACAAAAAAAACTTGTGTGCAATAATTTTTCAAACGACTAAAGGTGTTCGTTCGTTCGCCAACTGGGAGTGTATCTAAACAGACAAAAGTATCTTTTATTGTAATAAAGCAGCAAACAACACGTGAACAATCTGTATGTAGGTTGTTGGCTATTTTTTTTGCTGTTGTTTTGGTTTGAGCAAATCTTTTAAAGTTTTACGTTCCACCACGTAGATATCTGTTGCCTGCTGTTGTAAATGTGTATCGCATATCTGTATATCGGCTACACAGATTTCTATCCGTTTTGAAGAGGGAATGTCGTTCTTTTGGGTAGCCGGAACACGGAACAGGTGCCAACTTGGCACCTTGGCAGGCAGGCAGGCAGGCAGAAGGTGGGCAGGCAAAACGGAAATAAATAAAATCACACAAGCAACTGCTAAGGAGATTGGGAGGCGTGGCAGCAGTGGCAACGGGAGCGGCAGCGTACATGCATGAAAAGTAAAATATGTTTATAAATAAAATACAAAACACACACACAGAGACATCAACACTCGCACACACACAAAGTTTGAAGTTCAGCAACATAAAGAAGTGCAAATTGTTGCGTGCTGCGATTGTATCTATCGAATGTGAGCACACAAAGGTATTTCCTGCCAACAAATATAAACGCCGCAATAAAACGAACACACAACAACAGCAACTAGGCTAGAGATGGTGCGACAAAGACAGAACGAGTGCGAGAGAGAGAGAGAGAGCGATTGAGAGTGAGACCAGTTTTCTTGCTGTCTTTATTTTTTGCTTCTTTTTTTTTTTGCTTTTCGTGGGCGGGAAATAAAAAAAGTTATAAAATGAAATGATTATCTGGTGCCTGGCGTTTGTCTAGCCATTGAGATACATGAGTAAATGCGTCCGCACTCTCGCCTAGATACAGACACACACTAGTATCATCATCGTCGTTCCTTTGTATCAGCGATATCTCGAGGATGTCTATGGGCACAAGTTGAGCTGCGTTTGGCGGCGACAGGTAAATAAGTCTATAAACAGAACAGCGTCTGAATCTGGAACTCGTCTGCGGCATTGTTTACGAGTATTGCAATGCGAGTCACATATTTGTACAGCTTTTGCTTTACTGCATTTATATGATGTGCCACCCCCCCACACACACACACAGACACACACATACACATATATTTATAGCGCAAATATTATATATGTAAGAATATGATCTTTCGCCTTTATGGTGTCAACAGTAAATGTTTATCGTTCGCATAAAATTTAGTGCACATTGCGATGTTAATCATGACCTAATCGCAGCGGGACGGATCACAATTGCCATTAAATATATACGTATTAAGTTATAAAAGTTCGATGCAAACAAACTCTTCGCATTCGAACGGTCATAAATATTGCCAAATAAAGATTTATGAATTATTAATTTCAAACAAAATTCACTTGAATTTACACCATCTGACTTCAGTCATTTTTAAAGCTATTAACATCAGTTTTTTTTTTTTTTTTTATTTTTCTATCTTCCGCTCTTGGGGGCTGCTTCAATTACCTGCTCAGTGGTCTGCAATGCAATTTTGCTTCGGAATCTTTGCGCCATTAGCTGCTTGAATGCATCATTTGATTACTACACTAACTTGACTTGCGTTCAGTTCAAATGCTTGGCATCTTGACCATCATAACTAGGCAGTGTTTAAGGCTCTTTTGAAATGGGTCAATGGTTCTTCTGTGCACACACACACACACACGCACACACACACACATAGTATGCGGCTTCATTTCCATATAAAAAGCATTTGATATGCTGAGAACTACAACCAGAGCCAGCTTCCCGTTCTGACTTCTAAAAGTCACTTTTCGCAGAAGTAATAAATATTTATATTTATTTTAGCACATCCACAAAAAAAAACACCCGCTCTCTCTCTCTTTCGCTCTCTTTTGCTCTGCATTTGGGCAGTTGTCGTCAGCCAAAAAAAAAAAAAGAAAAAAGAAGAAATTTGCACAAAATTTTACGCTCAATAAATTTAACAACAAAAATGCTGCCGGTCAACGCCAAAAAATGCGCTCATGTGTTAGTAATAGGCAAGTTACACAAATACACACATACAAACACTCTCACACGCACATACTCACACACACATATACACTCATTTACATGCATATAAGATTCGCCATAATAGTTAGCAAATAATGCGCCACAACTCTCACCAAACGCTTTGGCCATTTTAAAGGCAAATTTGCTGCAAATTATGTTATTACTAGAGCGCGTGCATAACAAAAGATTTGCAAGTTCCAATTACTATGTATTTGAGCTGAGCATTTAACATACAAATTTGTGGATAATCGAAATAACGCAATAAGTTGCAGTTTTCAATTACAAACTCGGTGCTCATAAAGTGAACTAAATAAACTCTCTGCAAGACCTCTGTGTATGTGAACTCAAATATAAATCGAAAATTCAGCAGGCAATATCCCAAGCAGCAGCCACAACATTTTGGGAGCAAACACATTCGGTTTACAACTGACACACAGAGAGTGAGAGAGAGTGAGAAGCAGACGGACAAATGAACATACATAGATCATTTGTTGTTGCCAAATTTTTGGGGTTTGGGTTATGGGCTTTTGGTTTTCTGTTGCTGTTGCTGTTGCTGTTGCTGTTACTGTTTCCGTTGCTGTGGGCTGCTCGTTTGCCAAAGCACATTTGTATTTAATGAAGCCTATTTTTTGCCTTTGTTTGGCTGAGTGTGAGTATCTGTTCCAGCGAGTAAGTACCGCAATTATTACAAGCCATTTGTTACTAATAATCATCGAAGCTCGCACAAAATGCCCATTTCTCTGATACGCCGGAGCAAATCATTAACAGTGTTCTACGTTGGGAGTAACTAGTTGATTGATCTAATTACTACAATATAATACGAAGTTCTTCGACGTCTCCGCGCTCAACTGTGGAACTTAGCTCAAGCACTTGCCTTAAACGTATTTAAGACCACTTTTTTTTCGCTGTAGCTCTTGAACAATTTGTAACTCTGTGCGAGTGTGATAAAGCAGTGGGGCAATCGTTTGTGAAATCCGTAAGCAGCATACAAATAAATTTACTATCGTTTTTCCACATAAACGTGGCATAAAAGGATTATTCGCCATGCAACTGTTAAGAGCGATGCGGGATTTCAAGCATTGCACTATTTTGCCCACATTTTGCGCAGCAATATTGATTAAGCCATTTCAATGTAGCCAGCGCACTTGGTTGACCCCAGTTACACACAGACACTCACACACATACACACACACGTACAGAGGGCCATTACCACACACACACTCATATCGTTTTCATTACACGTAGCATACTTTTATGCGTTTTGAGCTTTAGCGCAACATTGTTAACGCTCCGTGTTATTTTCTGATTGCGAACACTGACCAGGCTACACTGAGCGAAAAGAGCGCAACTTCAATGTGCTCAAGTATGTTTTGATTAGCAGCAGCAATAAACGTTGCAGTTCTCGCATTTATACTAATGTTCATATGCTAATTGAACTGTCACAACATGCTATTAATCAATAGTGTGTCTGGCAATTTTTAACCCTGTACAATTTGCGATTCGTTGCACTATTCTGTCGTCTGACGTCGATTCCCTGACCCCTCGCTCGCTCTGGGGGTCTGACTCAGCGTATTTGTTGCCAGCTTGCTGCATGTTAATTGAAAATGTTGCACTCAAATTTCTGTTTTCTTGTTTGCAGCTGCATAAGCATTCGTCATTACAATTTCAATTGGTCAAATGCAAAATGGCATCATTGCAATCGATTTGACGCAGCGTCGTCACACTTGGTTATTCGAGCAAAACGTTTCTGGCCATCGAGCTCAACAATTATCAATTGCAAAAAGCATTGGCTTTAATGAACATATAGGAAGAGAAAAGAATTTTTCCACATTAATGACTTTTAGAATGCTGACTCAATTCATGCTCAAGTATCTGCCCCACATGAACTTTAGACAATTGCATTTGTATTTGTTTAGTGAAGTACATATTATTAACCAGAAAGTTCCCCCTTGTTGCAATCTCACACGTCGCAGTTGATTTGCTATCGAGGTGTTTCTAGACTTTGTTATTTACTATATGCGATCAGCGACTGGGCCGCCACATTCAATGTCTTGACAAATCAGTAATTATAGTCTATAAAGATTTAATTACTTAAGTATTCGCTGTGGCTTTCATACGTCAATTTGCAACTTCGATCAGTTGGTCACTTTTGACTGATTGGGGTCGCACTTTGAGCTAATGAAATTAACAACTACTTGTTAATTATCACCTCTACTACAGCAGATGATTATGCAGCTTATGCAACAGTTTTGACTTTGAGCGGTGGCCCTTGAGAACACTCAAGAGACAGCGACAGATCAAGGAATGTGCATCCTCAAGATTGTGTGTGTGTGATTGTTTGTGTAGCTAGTCAAATAGTTAAACAATTCTAAGGTTGCACGGGGGAAAAACAAGCTGACAATTTTATTGCACTTAGTCACATTTTCGCAGTGAGAAAACCGGTTACTGAAATCGAAACGCTAATCAAGCTACCTATAGTCGAACTGTCATAAATCGAGAGCCAACAAAGGTCGAGTGTTTATTGTTTATCGCAGTATTTGAAAATCACTATTTGCCACTTCAACTTGACAGTGAATATGGATGGGTTTAATCATACTCCGTACTCCGCTTGACTCTCCCCACAAATCGGTGGAAACAATAGCAAGCGACGTCAGCAATCGTTGCAAGTATGCAAATGATTGCAGTTTATCTATTACAAAATGACATGTAATTTAAGCGTATATATTGAAATGAAATGTTATTCTCCGGGAGACTTTCCTCGCTCTCTCTCTCTCTCTCTCTCTCTCTCTCTCTCTATCTGACAGACAATAATAATTTGCAGAGTGTATATGTACATATATATGTTAGTGTATTTGCTGTCTTGTGTGCGCAATGCATGGCAAATTGTCTGAGGTCAGTTTTGGCCAACGGAAGATGTAACTTTAACCTATAACTTTAACCTTGCCACACCCAACAAACAACACGGCTCTAATAAACAAGCAGCGCCCAAAGAAAAGCTGACTGCATCAGAAATGCGCAATGCAATCACTTTGAAACAACGAAACAACGAGCAGAGCTCAACAAGCTTCCCATTATTTTCAATGATAGTCATTTAGTGATATAGTTAAAAGCATAAAGACCGACAACCAGTTCCATTAACAGTCCATTTTATTAAGCGTAACTCAATTGTTTGTTACAATCGAACTGCAATTTGATAACAATTAAGTTTGCTATCTGGACTTTAGATTATTGTGAACTTTGCATTGATTGAATATAAATACTCTGAAGTTGTAACTATGTCTAATGCGAAGTCTATTAAAATAGACAAGCGCGAAGGCTTAAAAGGCAAATTGTGTAAATGACTCGCATTGACCTTTGAGTCAATCTTTGTTTATTTAGTTATGAGATTGAATTTCTAACGAAAATCACAACATTCTGTGATTTCTGCGCATCTCCGTTGGCCAGCATGCTGTAGTTTTTCTCACACCCAGACGAAACCCATTGAAATATTTATGTCTTTGCATATTTTACAGAGACATTTGCACTTGACAATAACAACAACAAGTACAAGAGTCATGCAGTCGAGCAGTCGAGCAGCCAAGCAGCCAAGCAGGACCATGACAAGGATTAGCGCCAGCAGAGGCAGACGTTGATGATGATGATGATGACGTT
The DNA here is from genome assembly GCA_035047445.1 of Drosophila siamana. Classification (NCBI taxonomy): domain Eukaryota; kingdom Metazoa; phylum Arthropoda; class Insecta; order Diptera; family Drosophilidae; genus Drosophila; species Drosophila siamana. The sequence continues at coordinate 7,068,923 of JAWNPP010000004.1, read as the reverse complement.
GACAATCACAGCAAGCAGCGTTGTGTGCGAGCATGGAACAGCCCCGAGACGCCAGCACCGCCATCAGCAGGCACGACGAGAACATAAAGTGCATTGCGTCTGGTTGGGTGGAACATGTTTCAGGTTACCCTCTGGGATTGCATTTGATACAGGGGATTGAGCTGGCGGCTTGTGGCGGAATCGGGGAGTGTAGTTTGGTCTCCTGCCCGGAGGGAGGGGCAAGTGACAACGCCTGACATGGACAAGGACAGTCAGAGCGGCAGATCGCAGTGAAAGTGTTGCTGTTATTTGTGTCACAAACGCAAGACACAGCCAGAGAGGGGGAGACGTGAAGGCGTCTGTGTATAGGCCTGGGAATAGTAATGTCGACAAAGCACTCTGACACCGACAGTCACTTAGAGAAGCCAACACCCCACACACACACTCACACACACACAATACACAGACAATACAGCGCAAAAACAAACAAAAGCAAACGAAATGCATACAATGAACTTTCGGTTGTCGTCTGAAATCTATCAAGTATACGCCGTGTATGCGGCATGTGTGGCGAAAACTCTTCTCAGTGCCGCAACAAAAAATCAAGTCTAACCGAAAGCCTTCAAGTAAAAGTCGAGACAGTCAGCAGTGCTTCTGCCCCACTTCGTTATCCGAAGCCTCCCCTGTTCTGTGCCCCAAACTCAAGAGTGTTTAGCATTTATTTGCATAAGAGCATGAAGGATGCGTTCGTGTGTATGGGTGTGTGTGTGTGCCTTGTAGAAGGAAGTGCGGGTATTTGTTTGTTTGCGCTTTTGTGTGGGTGTGCAAATATTTAAAGGCTTTTATTGCTTTTTTAGCAAAGCTTTGCGCGTGGCATTGTTGTTAAAAGAAAACGAGACATAAAACAAATTATACACAAGCATTATGGGAATAATAAAGAAAAATCTTATCAAATGCCATATTTATTAAGAAAATTTGATTCTTTTTTTTATGCAAATTATACAATGTTTCTTTTTATGGTTAGATGAGTTTTCTAGAAAATGCTTTCATCACTCCTCAATTTTAAATATCTCACGTTGTTATCCAACTGCCACTACCCAATTATTGGTAGCTTTAAAGGCACTAAAGTAATTGCAGCATCTTTTGCCGTTTAAATGAGCGAAAGATGGTGGCGAACTTTTCAATAAAACTGAAATGCAAATAAATGGAAATACAGTTGAATGCCAATTTAAAAGTCAAAAGCCATATTTGCTGACCAATAAAATAGAATAAAACATAAATTTATTTGCCATTCTTCATTCAAATATAAGTATTTTATGGATACGAATCGAATCGAATCGATTCGCTGTGACTGTGACTGCAGCTGGGCATAACAAACGATTTTTCTGCGACGAACAAAAATATTTGTTTGTCGATTGTCTGCTGCAATTGACTGTCCCCTGCAATTGCAAACGCTCTGATTTAACACACGAACACAGAGAGAGACTGGCACATATGCAGCTGCAGTTACAGATACTGTTCTGAGCATCCGACCAGAAAAAAAGCATACTCACATATAAGTATAACACACACACACACATATTACACGTGTGTGTGTGTGTGTATTTTATGTTTTCCCATAATTCATTTTTCATGGCTAGCAGCCATGGGACATGCATTTAATTTATTTACCATTTTATTTCTTTATTTGTTTATAAACAATAAAATGTTGTAATTAACACTGTACACCGCAACAAACAATACAACGATTTCCAGTTGTCGTTTAATTACGCATACGCGCATTGAGCAGCATTTTCAAGGTTTTCCACGTGTTGTACTTTCCCAAAAACCAAAAACAAACACAAAATGGGAGCAATGCAAAAAAAAATAATTAAAAATTCGCTAACATTGCATTTTCAACAGTTTCACAGTTGAGCTGATTGCAACGAGACCGTCGACAAGGGGGAGGGGGTAGGGTGAAGGGGCAGACGACCACAAGAAGTGCTTCGGTTACGCTTGGCCGTCTCAGATTACGGCTTTCAGCTGTTGGCTCTGCTGGCCAAGTTTAGGCAAGTCTAGCTCTCCAGTCACGATGGCTCAGCGCTTAGTCAAGTTTTGTTTGTAGTCTGACTGGGTGAGTAATCGTTGACTGACTGACTGACTATCTGATTTGTCTGGGTTAAACCCTCAAAACTGAACTCAAAATGGGTCCGACCATAAGCCGATTTCAACTGCTTGACTGCGTCGGCCTCAAGTATGCAGGCAAAAGTCCATGTCGGCAATTTAATGAAGCCTACAAAGAATCCGGATTCCATTTAATTTCCAAATAATTTCCTACTCATCACTGAAGTCAGAGCTCAGATTTTCTGCCCCTGCAGGTGTACGCATAAAAATTATTAAAAATTTCGGGTAACCTTTAAGGGCGATATGCAAATAAGTAGGGCCAACGCAAAAACACAAAAAAAAGAAGAACAGAAACAAAAAGTTGCAACATCAAATGAAAATCGGCTACATATGCCTGTCTATATGCAAATATTACTTTCCCATACATATGTATCCAAACATTTGGCAATTACTCGACAATGTTGTTGTTCTCCCCGTTTCGTTGCTCGGGGCGAGCTGCGTCAGTTGTTTGTCTATTTGCAGATACAAATTCGAGGCAAAAAAATGGGGGAAAAACGGGAAGAAAAAAAAAAAAAAAGAAAACGTCCGCCGCCATCAGAGTTCGCTGCTTCGTTTTGACTCTATTGGAAATTTTCAATTTAAATTGTGATTAAATTTTGCACGCACCAATGCAAAAGTCGCGCCTGTATAAATTCCCTGCATATATAAATTTATTGATATCGAGCATCAAGTGCAGATTTCAGTATTTCCGTCGAGTGTCCTATGAGTGTGAATTTATGAGTGTGTGAGTGTCCCGGTGCGGGGTAGATCCTGCCTAGGAACCTACGTTGGCCGCTATTTGTTATGCAAATTTATTTTCGATTACTTGTTACCAAAGATTTGCTTCAGATTATGCAAATGTGTCAAACCTAAGACGCACATAAGACACACAGTCTCCGCGCTGACAGGCTGCAGGTGGGGCAACCAGCGGGGGATGGGGGCGGTGGGGGTTATGGCGACGTCTTATCTCTGCCTTACAAGTGGCTTATTACTGTTAGTGGCTGTTGTCGTCGAATAAATGCAAAAACTTTGCATATTTTCATGAAGTTGTTGGCGCAAACGCTTTCCTATTTTTAGGCATAAAAAAATATGACTCGGAAAATCTATTTTCACATTCGCTGATTGTTTATCGCTCAGGCTATTGATTTCGTCTTTTATTTTCCCATTTGCCACACACACACACACACATCTCCCCACATTGATTTGCATAATTTGTTGTATGAAATCATCACCGAAAGTTATTTAAATTGATTTTTATTAACATTTATTATGATCCACATGAGACGTTCACTCCACAATCAGACGAAATTATAATCTTAAGAGACTGCAAACAAACGAGGTCAAATTAAATGCTCCACATGGAGTTGATTCTTCATAGCTAAAAATTGTTTTAAAGAGAATTTAATGTGGCGTATAAGAAGATTAACTGGTCGCTGATTATTGTTTCACTACCGTTTATATAATCCTATTTCTATGGCATATATCAGATATCAGCAAATCCCTTCAACAAACCCAAACTCACGCTCTCATTGTGACATTATAGTATTTTTCAATGGCATCAAATAAATAAATGCAATTTATCATTAAATTATTGCATAAAGTGCAATTTGGCGTCGCCCTTTCGGATGTATTCCATTTGTTTTTTCTTTTTTTTTTGTATGCATTGTGTGCACGGTTGACTATTTTTATTGGCGGTTACGTTTGCGCGCTGTCAGTTTGATAAATATATATAAATGTGCGGTATTTTTAATTGAATAATTACATATCGACATTTATACACATACATATATACATATATATATATATATATTCATTTAATTTGCCATGCTTTTTTTTTTGTAACTTTGACGCGAATAGCTTGTAAATCAATTGCCATTACAGCGGTATCCGTTTGACTGCGAATACTACAACAAATGGCCAAATTGTTAAATCGCCCTCACGAAAAATTCAATAAAAATCGTTTACCGGCAGATGTGTTGGCAGCTCATGTCAATTGTTGTCAATATAATAAAAAAAAAAAACCTCGAGCGTAGAAGAAAACTAACAAGTTCCGAAAAAAATTAATACTCTGCTATTGAATAAATATAATTAACGTTTTTTTGGCGTTTTGGCATCAACACACTTATATGATGTTATTTTTAATGGATTAAGTAAATAGATTTTCAAGTAGAGAATATTGAATTTGGCCATAAATGAATTGTGTACATGTCAAAGTACAGAAAATAATTTGCAGAGCTTTTCCTTTAATTGCACTTAAATATTGAAACAGGTGCCAAAATGTTAAATGAATTTCATTGCCACTGGCTCATTGCAAATAACGAGTGGATTCACACATGAAACGAACTCTTTTTCAAATTCGTGCAGACTAATTAGAATTTTTGTTATTCGTTTTCTGTTTTCGGTAGCTGAAAATTTGTGAAAATATTTCATTTTATTTCAATTTAGAACAGCAAAATAATTAAACAAAAACTTTTTGTAATTGCTCTTGATAATGAGTCTCGAGTATATCAAAAGCGAAGTGTAATTTATTTGAAATTGTCATGAAACTCAAATGCAAGTTGGCTTATATAATTATTGTTTTTTTTTTAGTATGAGTCTGTGAATGAACATGTAAATAAGGTTAATAAGAAGTGGCGATACAATCAACATAAACGCATATCAGAATGACTTGTAAAATGTTAAGTGCTGTTTGCAAGCAGCCGATAATGGTAGCTTCAATTCGATATAAGGCCGTCAATGACAAAGATTCATTTGTTGGAGAATCAGAAGACGACGGGAAAAAAAACTTAAAATCGAAATTCATAGGCAACAATGAGGGAATGTTTTTTTTTTTTTTTGCTCATTTTATTCGTTTTTATCGGACAATATAATGGTTAATGTTTTATTAAGTGACTCGACGCGCTGGAAGTTATAAACATTTTTCTTGCAATTCATGTGAAATAATTAAATGATGCGAACCAAGACGCCGACTTCGTCTTGACCAAGTCCAATGCCAAAAAGGACCAGTATTCGTATTACGAACCTTCATAAGCCAATTTCGTCAGCTGTTCAGCTCACTTAATACACACACCGAATAGCAACACACTTGAGTGCATAAATGCTGCATAAGCGTTGCGTAATTTATTAATTCAATTAGTCAGAAGTAATGCGACTGTAACAGTACTTTAACACGCGTTCTTTAAAAATTCGACCCTTTTCTTTCTGTTTTTCTGTTTTTCTGTTTATGAATTCAATGTACAAAGTATTATACTACATATAAACAAAAGGGCAAACGAGGCTTTTGGGTGGTATTCGCCAGGTTGAGCTTTGCGGTTTTAATTGCGCCAAGTAATGCGGTTGCCGCAATTGTTGAACTTTATGTTGTTGTTACTGTTGTTGTTTTCAGCTGCTGCTTTTAATTGTTGTTATTGTAGTTGCTATGGCAGTAGATGCTCGCATTGTTGCGGTTTTCTTGTGTGTAAACTGAGAGGTTAAGTGCCGTTTTTAAAGCAAACAAATTAAATCATTACGAACTTGTCGGGGACAAACGAAGACCCCGATACGATATGGTGGGAGAAGGCGGGAGGGAGCGCATGACCAGACCACGTCGAGTTGAAGGCCTGACAACGACCTTCCGGACACCTGAAGTAAACTGCGGCAAGCGTCAGCTTCAATACATTTTTCCTGCCAAGCGAGCAAAGTCTGCCAACTGATTTGACTTGAAGTTCAAGTACAACGCCGTCTGTTCTCCTTTCCACTTGCCACTTGGCGAAGACATCACATGCAAAGAAGCAAGCAGCGAAACCTTATTCCAGCTGCTGGATGCTGTGTGACAAGTCGACTTAAGCACCAATAAAATACTCTTTATTAAGATGCAGTGAAGATGTTCACAACAACCAATAACAATAGCCGACTTCTGCATAACAAAAAGCCATACAACGGCATGAAACCAGATTCCCAACAATCAAAGCTCAGAAAGTATAGATTGTAGTAGTATATAGAAAGTGAGGAAACAACTTAGTTAGAAATTGAAATGAACTGTAACCCTAATACAAAGTTTTATTTTTTTATGGTGTTCACGTGGGCTTCAGGTTAAATTCAAAATACAGGAAATGATGTTTGAAATTTATATGTGGGAGTAACGCACTAAGCTCTGCTTCTATTTAGACTGCGATCTCATTAGACAGTCACGACACTTTGCTCGTTTTTAATGAAAAATTAAAAGCAACTTCTGGTCATTAAAATGCTGCTCGACATTTCGACACCAAAATTAAATACAGGGTATAAAAGTAACAACAACAATAACGAAGCGATCACCTCAAGATGCGGCTGCCGCAACAACACAACTATCGACTACGGATTCAACTTCGACTTCAGCTGGCGGATTCCGATTCAGCTGAGTTTGCATTTTAAAGTCGTTGTTGCTGTTGTTGACCTTGGGCTGCATAAATTGAATTGGAGCAGGTCGTTGACGACGCTGCCGTCGTTGTTGTTGTTGTGACCGGTATTGTTGCTATAGGGAATGTTGTTGCTGTAATGCTGTGCTTTTGCATTATCATTTTGCGGTTGATACTCTGTGTATCATCCTTGAGGTTGAGCTGCAATTTCGTCAGGCTTGGGCCCTTTTACAATTTTAATGAGGTCTGCGGTTTCTTACCTGAGTTTGCAGTTCTTTAAGTTGCAGCTGCTGCTAGTTGGTTGGCGTTGTTGTAATAGTTGTTCTCGGTTAAAGTTTCGCACACTTGCACATACAAAATGTAAACAAAATATATGTGTATGTGCTGGATTTTTGTTGTTGCTGGTGAATAACTTTTGGCGTGTTTTGCGTTTGCAAAGTCAACAAACGTAAAGAACACGTTTGCTTTTAGTTAACCTGTTTTGGCAATGCCCAAAGATTGCGATTGAGCAAAGATTGAGACACTCACACACACACCCATACACACACACACACACACACACACTACGCTGTTGAGATACACTTATACACATGCAAAAACTAGACAAACTTTGCGCATGCGAAATGTGAGCGCTGCTTTGATGTTGTTGTTTTTGTTGTTTTTGTTGTTGTTGTAGCTGTTGCTGGGGCTGGAGCTGGAGCTTGAGTTGGAGCTGTTGCTTTTTGGTTTGGTTTTGTATCTTTTACTCGCGCAATTAGCCAACAACTAAGGCAAAGATGTGGCACAACAGCAATTACCCACAGATTTATATATTATGTATATGTATAAGTAGACACACAGCCACAATATATTAACCGCAATTACTTAACCGGTCTCATTCACCAGTCATCGTTTAACCGCGTTCTAATTTGGTACTTTCAATTCAATCGAATTCACACACCTGTCACAAATCGTTGACGCTCGTTTGACGATCGTTGATTCAATTCGATTTCAACAAAATCTCTGCCGCCTGCTCAGCGAGTTCTGTGTCTTTCCAGCTGCGTTCAACCCGTTTCTCGCAATATTTCCGCGTGTTGTGGCCAGAGCTAGCGCCGAATAAAGACTGAAACTAAATGCTGACTGCGCTGACAGATCGCCAGTTTGGCTAGAGCAGCAGCGCAGTCGTGAACGCGGTCGCCGTCGACGTCAACGTCAACGTTCGGCATTTGTTGTCTTAACGCTGTCTAAGTGGCCCGTTCAAAAGATCGCTTTGCGAGTGGTCTGCCTTCTGTGGGGGCTAAGCAGGTGTGACGCTGCTGGGAAGACTTGAATTCTCACGGTTCGTGTCTCTGCTAAGCTGTACCCATTCACCTATGCTTCGATCAGTTGCATAGCAATCAGCTTTTAAGCCGGACTGGTTGTGAACTTTGTTAAATGGTGCTTAGCTAGACTGCAAACATTGCTTGTACTAAACTTTGAACACTTAAGAAAATATTCGTATGAAATATTTGAAACATTTCTCTTAGCTTCAACTTAAAATATTGCATTACCTACAGTTATAGAATAGCTGCTGCAGTTTGGCTATTGTGCCAGTAGAGTAAGCACCACTGACAACATTTATATTGCAGCTTTTGGTCAGCTTTTGTTTGGGCCATAGAACGGGCATTGCCATCGCCATTGCCATTGCCACTTTCCCCTCCCCCGCTCAGCTGCCCAACTGCCCAACTGCAGCGCTGTGCATGTCTCTTTGTCATTGTCAGAGAGTTGGCAGTCTTTTCAGGTATGCCGTAATGGCAAGCTGCGCTATCTTGGCACCTACTTGGCCAATGCCAAGCTGGCAGCTGCAATTCTAGCTGTTACGTTGCCCTTGTTGCCGTTGTCGAGTCACAATCGTCTGACATGTGCACGTCGCTCGGATTCGAGAAATGCTAAAATGAATTGCCGCTTTTGTAAAGATTTCTTGCCGATGCTGCCTGTGCTGCATGCACCTTGAAGTTGCTTGTGTAACAAGTTTCAACGTGCATGTTTTCAACAATGTCGCCATTGCAGTATCCGTTTCCGTTTCCGTTTGCCGCTGCCGTTTGACATCGCTTGGACGCGCTGAAGAGTCGCCTGAATTGCGCCCATCTCTCCGCCGTAAGATGTCATGCAAAGCATTAAGCCTCTGACAACCAATCCTTTCTTGTTGCTCTCTTCCTGGCAATGGCAATGGCAATGTTGTAGATAAATTTACACACACACACACACCCACACACACATATACTCCCTGCTGCAATTTCAGCTGCTTAAGTGTCTACAAAATATTTGTGCATCGTTTTAACCCAGATAAGTGCAGCGAGGCAGCAACATGCTGCCCTCCCCACCCCGTCTCCCCCTCGCCAACGAATACACATGCCATACGTTGCTGCCATTTTGGTGCCCCATGTGGGGAGGGAGACGTCGCTAATGAAGTGCAGAGCATGCAGGCCGAGTGCTTTTCGAGTAAATGATATGACAACAGACAGCGTGGGTTATGCCATCCATGACAATTGAAGGCATTCTTTCTGCGACTTCTAGAAGCTTTAAGAGCTTCTGAGGCTACGTAATAGTCGCAGACATCGAAACTGACATTTCTCTGGTGTTCATTTTATTTTCGTGCGGTTCGCTTTTGAGTGCAATTTTGCGAAATAAATTTTACCCAACGGTGCAATTTTCGTACTAACAAATTTATGTGCTCAACAATTGATTTTCCAGTTCAATTTCGGTTGCTCGCTGCTTGCTGCCAAACACTACGTGTCAGCCTGGGCTGCTGCAATGCAGCCACCACCGCCATCACCATCACCATCACCGAACCACGAGGTGCAAAACGTAAAAATAATGCTCTCAAAAATGAAGAGACTTTGGCTACGACAGACCGACGCAAGACAGAGAGATAAAGACGCGAGCGAGGAGAGGGGAGAGGAGAATGAGGCAAGGTATCGCGGTCCGCCACTTCATAAAATATGAAATTAGATTTGCAAGTGCAGCAGCAGCAACGACCAAGCAACCAACCAAGCAACCAACCGACAGTACGGACAACCGTAGCTATAATGGATGAGCATTGGAGATGAGGATGTGCATACATATAGAGCCTGTTGCGGATGAATGAAAAAAATGCAGAGCGAAAAGAAAAAGGACCCCTTGAACCTCGAACATCGCTTAATGTGCAAGGGGGGGCTGGGAAATGGAGTCAAATGGTCAGGCCAGAGTCAACCAAGCCACCAAGCGACCAACGCCAGACGACAGACGACAGACGTTGACTCAAATGGCTTGACATTCGATCAAAAGTTCGACGGAAGCAGCGCGAAAAGCAACAGCTAAAAGCAGGTTTAACTTTTACAAATTGGCCAGTGCGAAAATTCGATTCCCTACCCAAAAACAAAATACTAGAAAGATACATAAAGAAGTTAATCTCTGACACTCCAGTTTCCACTTTTCTTCTACTTCAATCTGTGCCTTCGTCATTTAACAGCTTACAAATACTGGCTTGATTTATTAAATATGTAAAGCTCAATTCTTTTCTTTTGATGAGCAAGATCGAAGCAGTTGTCGCTGTCGCTAATGCCGAGCAGTTCAATGATTTGTAGGGCACGACGGGCTAGAGCTGAAGCTGCAAAACAGGATGAGCAATTGGGATGGCAGCAGGACCACGACACACAAATACAAAGCGCAATGCGCGGCTAATGCCGCTTAATAGTTTTTACATTTTTTGCCTCGCTCTTTGGTCTTTGTCACTCGTCAGAGCCAGAGCCAGAGTCAGTGGCAGTCGTTGTGGGGCAGGAGATGGAGCCAGAGACATGCTGACTTAACTGATTCGCTGCTCGTTCCATTTCTCGCTTTAAAACCGAGCGCAATGTTCAATAGCTGGAAAATGTAAATCCTATTGAGTTGGTCGTTATTTTTTTTGCTTGCCCTTTATTTCTGTATTTCTCTTTTTTTTTTGCAGTGCTAGTTTTTTGTTGCCAGTTTTTTTTTTTTGCACTCGCTGACGATTTGGATTGCTGCTAATGCAACAAAGGGCGTGGCCAAAAGTTGGGTTCACCGCAGTTCGCTCGCTTTGCCGCTTTCAATTGCGGGCAAATGTCTTCATTGGTGCTTTTGATTTTCAATTCGATTGCATTTAATGTGCTGGCATAAGCTGCGTGTGCCAGCCAGCAGTCGATTGTCGATAAAGAATTTATTGTTGCCAGGCTCGCTGCGTGGCTATATTTAGTCGCTGTGAGTAGACTTATATTGACAATTTATGACATGATTTATGATTACACAGAGCTCCCCCACCGCTTGTGTGTGGTGCCTCAAACACAATTTACACGCTTATCACACACCCTCCCCTTCACCCCCTCTCTCTCTTTCCCTCTATCGATATGAATAACAACTAGGGGAAGCTAGGAAAACAGCTTGCCTCCGATACGGTGCGATAATTTCGCAGTGTAATTTCGAGTGGCGTCGCATTGTCGAGCAGTTTGCATTAGCATAATAATTATGAAATGTATTATATACACTGCTTTAAATAATTAAATTAAGTGTTCGCAAGCCGTTCCCCACCCTCAGTGTTATTAATTTTTCAGCAGCTCGGCGTAAGTTTGAAGAGCATCTGGGTTTCGAGCGGATGGGCCATCAGAGTTATTGGTTGGGCAGCCGCCACAAAGCTGACACCTCAGACAGTTACCTGCTCTGGCCCAAAACAAAAGTACACGACAACAACAACAGCAGCAACAAGGATAGCGACAACTTTGTCTGACAACAATCAATCAATATTTATGTCCTCAAGCGTTTAGCAGCTAGCTGTCACACTCGTCCTCTATCGCCGCCTCACAGCCACGCACAGCATCGTCGCTGTGTAGGTGTGTGCGTGAGTGCGTGTGAATGTATCTATAGATACAAGTCTAGTTGTGTCTTGTTCTTACACCAGGCACAGCTGCGTTTGTTCGCTGTGTGCGCTGTGTGACAGCACTCTAATGATAATGACAAGCGCAATAATACTCACAGCAACCTTTGCAAAAGCAACCCCTCAACACCTACTTAACCCGCACTTCCTGCTTCTTGGTAGAGAACGAGGGAAAGAGGATTCAGGAGGTACAATCCCGTGGCAGCAAGAACTTTAGCCATTTACACTACACAGATTTATGTTTATCCGCTCAAGTGCTCACGCTTTAGCTGCCGCTTCAGCTTCTGTAGCTCTTTAGCTTCGCTGTTGATTGATGTCCTGGCCAAGTTAATTACGTGACTCGAAAAGTGGCCAACTATAGGAAGGACTCAAAAACTTTGCAGCTCGCTCCAAAGAGCCACAATTAATTGATTTTTTTTTTATGATTTTGTTTATGTTTTCTTTTTTTTTTTGTTTCGTCTTGTTTTCGTTGTTTTGCTGAAGAATGCCAAACAAAGCACTTGACAGACAGTGAAATAATAATAATGCGAGGTGCTGCCAACATAATGATTATTATAATGTTATTATTTCTGTTCTTCTTGCTGTTGCCTTGATGTTGTTGTTGTTGTTGTTGCTGCTGGTGTTGTTGTCAGGGCAGGCGTTGGCAGAGATTACGCATTAAATAAATCATCAGAGCCGCTTTGCGAGATGTGCTCAGCAAACACTTCACTTTACTTGAAGTCCCCTCAGTTGAGATTTATTGTAAATAAGCATGATTATCATAGCATCACGTATACGACATGCTCAACTTGGCATCAGCAGCAGCAGCAGGCGAAGAAGACGAGGCTAGTAGGCTTACAATAGGCATCCTAATCAGCCCCAAGAAAATAAGTTTCGTTTGTGGCTGGCCCAGGCCAATAAGCAGCACTTCTATATGCGAACCACGCGACGTATACGCGATATGAGACTCTCGGCCATTTTTGCGGTCGTTTGACGGTGGAATTCACTCAACTCCACTCCACTCAACACAACTCAACTGAACTGAACTACGCTCAACATGACATCAATTCAACTATCATCCAATTAGCCAGCGATCCGCTTTCAGTTCAGATTTTTCATATATATATATATATATATATATGTACTTTCACAAAAGTTATTCTATTTGAGAGGCGACATTTTGACTGACTGTCAAAAGCTGCCGCAATCATTTAAATTGCTTCACTTTCTAATTCGTGCATTTTTTAATGTTTAATTAAACAAACTGGCTCAATTAGAAAAACGCTGCCTTGTGTTGCTGCCACAAACACACGCAGCGTCAAAGGAGAAAAATAAAATAAAATAACATGGAATTACTTAATTTAGAAAAGTCGCTTTCATTGGACGATTTTGCTGGGCGACGTTTGCGATGGCGTATCTCAAAGTTAAAACGTTTTAACCTTTTAAGCGCAACTGTAATGCGACTAAAGCTGCTGACTCGATGTGTGCTTGTGTCTGTGTTTGTGTGTCTGCCACAGAGATGAGCTAAGGGGGATGACTCGGGCCAGCAGCTGGCAGTCAAGCGTCCCTTTCTCAGGACATTCATACAGAGCGTGCGGTCCAAGGACATCCCATTTGCTGCGCTCTTCTGCGCATCCCGCTCCTATTTCTTCTATTGCTGCTGTTGCCGAGTCCTGAATCTGATGCTGATGTGTTGGCAACACATTGAGGTTACGCGAAGCGAAAGGAGCTATACAGACAGGCGAGCAGACAGACAGACAGACAGGCAGACAGACAGACGAACAGACTGAGAGACAGAGATACAGATGGACGGACAGATAGACAATTGAAAATGTACACGCCAAGATATGAGCTCTTCTGTATGTGAGAGCGACACATGAAAGTTTCTGGTTACTGCGGTCCCCCTCAACACACATAGAGATAGATAGATGTGTCTGAGATATATGGCATGGTTATGCGACGCAGATACGCCAGATTCCATTTCTCAGTTACGCGGGTCACTCAACAGATGTGTGGCAGCGGCGGCAGCGTCGGCAGAATGCTGTGCCACAGCCATTCATTGCAATACTTGAGGCAAATGGCAAAGAATGAGTGAGAAAACCGCAGACAAAACGATGCAACTTCCATACACACACACACACACACAATGGGTGAACGGGTAACAAGAGTTGAAAGAGATTCTTGAACAAATGGAATGTGATTAAACTTTCAACTTAGAAGTGCTTATCGGACTTTAAACTTAGTTGAAAATAATAATAATATTGCGATTAAGTATTAGATTCAGTATCCAGCAATGTCACAAACGTTTCAAAAAGTTTTTGTAATGAAACATAAATCCAGTTAATGTTAATGCAACACAGTTCGCAGTTAAGCACTTCAAAAATTCATTAAAATAAATGCATTACATGTAAATTAAGACTGAGAAAATGTTAAATTCTATAGTAAACTTTGTTTCCTACTATTTTCGGTTTAAAGACGCTTCTTAAAGTTCCTAAATAGTCTTAAACTTTCAACTGCATTGCGAGCAACGCACTCTTGAAATATCGTCCACGTAGTGTCAGGTATTTATGGGGCACTTTTTAATGATGGACACAAAAATATGAAAGTTAATTAAGTTGAAGAGCACAGAAATGTAGACGCTATCAATTTCTGGGCTGTAAAGTTGGGTGATTCCTTTTTATTAGCATTTTTCAAGGGACTCATCACAGTTAATAAGGCGACGAGCAGTGGTAGCAAATGTGCTATTAAAGTTGTGTTTACAGTAGATGTGAGACTTAGCCGCATTGCTGTCAAATTACGCACATTATAAGCCTCATTTTCGTGGCATCATCCAGGCAAATGGCCTAGCCACGCCCCAAACTGCTCGTTAGTCAGGTCCGCCAAGAGCAGGACGTACTCTTGACCCACTGACTGACCTCAATGAACTTTGCAGTGCCAAGCCAGCATTCACATAAAAATTGCGCCACTCACCGCGGCCCGCAAAACTCCACTCAAACTTGACCCACTGCTGCTGTTGCTGCTGCTGCTGCTGCTGCAATGGGTTTACTTAGGGTCTAGGTTTTACCTGTTGCAAATACCTAACAACATTTTCTATACTCGCCCTTAAGGCACAGCACAGAGAGAGAGAGAGAGAGAGAGAGAGAGAGAGAGAGAGAGAGAGAGAGAGAGAGAGAGAGTGTGTGTTTGTGGGTGTGCTGTGCAAATGTTTTTCTTTGGCTCGAAATGACATTCATAATTTTTATTTACTTTCTTTTGCGTATTTTCACTTCCTCTCTCTCTCTCTGCGCTCCGCATTTTACTTTTGTCGCCGCCTTTGCCACATTGCGTATACTTAATGAGATTTCTCGCAGACATATTTGCAATTTGGTAGCAGTCGGCGTGAAAAAGTTGAAACCACAAAATATTTTGTATTACGTGGGCCCCTCAACGCAGGGTACTGGGTACTATTGGAGGATGGGGAATGGGGATGGGGCGAGGTTTCGGTTGGGGCCAGTTCAATTTGAAAGTTTTCCTTTGCCCGCGCTGCAGTTAAACCCGGCAGCAACAAAAACTAATTACAATCTCAAGTTGTTTTTTCAACACTCAAAGCTGGCAGACAGCGAGCGAGCCACCAAGCCACCAAACCACCCAGCAAGCCAACAAACCCACTAACCCAGCCAAGCAGCCAACCGAGCCACTGAACCACCTTGAACTTAACGCAACAAAACACCCATCGCTACCCTCGAGTGGGCGTGGCAGCGACAAACTGCAACTAGCGGAAAAAAAAAGAAAATTATATTAAAAACAAAAAAAAAAACGAAAAGAACTAAAGTGGTAAAAGGAGCAAGGGGAAGGGGAAAGGGAAAGGGAAGGGGATGGGGGGGGGGGAACTGCAACGCAGTCTCGGAGCAAGTTTAATTTTAGTTTTTCCAACTATTTTCGCAGCCGTTTCGCATTGTTGTTTTTGTCTTCATTTTGCACTTGGCACTTTGTGCGAAAATTTATTATTGTTGATGGCACTGCCGAGTTGCTCGGTTTGCTCAGATGCTGCTGCTGCTGCTGCTGCTGCTGCTGCTGCTGCAAGACGAACTCTCTCTCGTAATGTGGCCCCCAACGTTTTATCTTGTGCTTTTCGTGTGATCTGTAAGCTGTAAGTGTTGTGCTCTTTTGTCCAAATTGCACCTCTGTGATTATGGCCACTTGGCATTGTTGTCGTCGTCGTCGTCGTCGTCGTCGTCGTTGTCGTCTATTTAGCCATTTAATGTTGCAGCGAGTTGCAGCGCTGTTGTCTTTTGGTTTTTTTGCGCATTGCTACTAATGATGTTACAACGAATTGCACTTGACAACACCTTGACATTATTCATTAGCGTTTGAATTGCTGGCAAGCAAGCGACTTTGCTTCTTCTGCACGCACTTTGCTCCGGCCAAATTGCTCGGGCCCAGCCATTGAAAAGCCGCTTGCCTAATCTCTGTCATCGGGCTTGATAAGCATTTCGAGTTTAACTGTCAGCCAGCCGCCTTTGGCCTCTCAGCTGGGAGTCCTGCTAGTCCTGATAGCTCGGCATTGGTCTGAAAGTTTTGCTGCTTGTGCTGCGTCATTATTCAAAATGTCAATGTCATTTCATTGGTGTGTTGTGTTTTTTTGTTTTTTTGTTTTTTTTTGTTGCTCGTTGGGCCTGATGCTGTTTCTGGTTTTAGTCTCGTTTTTGGTGCTGAAGTCTCAACTCACTGCTGTGACAGTTGCTGATTGTTTTTCCCGTGCCGTGCTGTGCCTAGTTCTCACACTTGCAGTCGCTAGGCATTTGCTGACAGGGATTCGCATTGATAAACTGTCAACGCATTTATGCATGGTCCTTGCTTTCCATCCACCACAACTTCTGTACAGGGTAAGTTGAAGTCGCTTTCAGTTCGCTCTTTTTTTTTTTTTAGAGAATTCCTCTTAGGCCATTTGGAATGATAATTTTTGGACCAGCTTATTTGCCAATAACCGCAATGGCCATCAATTTATTTAACAAATGGCAAACACTTTACAAATCAAACAACAATAACTAATAGACCTTTTGTTTGTTTTATTTTGTCGAGCACTTATTGTGCTGCTGCTGCTCGTTGCTGTTTGCCGTTTGCCGTTTGCCATTTCTGGTATTGTTGTTGTTGCTGCTGCCTCCATGTTATTTAGTACAAATGGTTTTTGGCCCTTATCTGTAGCACAGCCAGACAGAGACAGCAGTGACTGCGGTCCCAAAGCGGCTTTATCTGCGGCCCAAAAGCACAAACACAGTGCAAACACTGTGTACGGCTAACTAATGCATTCTTTACAATGCACGATTTATATAGTATGCATTATAATAACCGATTTGCGTGCTTAACGCATATAAGTCGACCTACCAGCAATCTATTGTAGTTGCTCCTGCTGTTGTTGTTATTGTTCATATAATGAAAAATATTATTATCATTTATTAAGTCGTTAGCTTGCCTGCCTTTCTAAGGCTATTGCAGCAGTTGTTGTTGTTGTTGTTTTCGCTGAGGCCATTGTTGGATTTTATGCGCTTCAAATGGCTCAAATAAAAATCAACAAAAGAAAATTAGTTAAATTACATGGAAAATAAACAGCATATTTCTGGTAACCATAGCTTTTGCCATGGAACTGAATTTCTTGATGGAAACACGCGGACAAATAATGTATTAGCTGGATGGACGCTAATGAATTCCAATGAAAAAAGAAATGATGAAAATAAGCTTTAAATGAACGACATTCTAATGACTAGAAGTGTGGCCTTGAAGTTGCGCAAACATAGTTAACACATGGCAGCTGAAATATTGGTGCCACATGCGGCTCAGAGGCAGAGCAATCATTTTAATTGAAGTCGCTGCAGCGCCACTTGATTGCAAATCAAATTGAAAACAAGAATGCCAAATTCATAGCAAATGTTTTGACCGTATCGCAATCGCTGTTGCTCCAAAAGGTCTCCTCAAAATGGAGGCATGCCACATGCATGTTGCAAACGCAGTTGCCGATGCAGATGCAGTTGCAGTTGCAATTCCAATTGGCATGGCCTCCATGCTATTAACCGCTCAAATGTCCGACTGTCAATTGCGCAATGATATCAAACGACACGCGCCATGCAGCGACCAATACACACACACACACACACACACACGCACACACACACACAGTCGCACAGATAAGCAAACAGTTAGACAGACATCAGACCGACCGCATGCAATGGGTTGGAATTACATGCAAAGAGCGCGTTAAACGGTCCGTGATTTGGCCTCCTTTCATGGCCAAAAACCGTCTGAATATGGTCGCCAAAGCCCCAATGCGAATCGTCCCTTTGTCACCGAACCGTGTTTGCAGCAGCGGCAACTCAATGCGTTGCACAGCACACCGGCAATACAATGAATGTCAGTCTCATTGCAACAGAGCTGCGGTGCGATAGCCTGCTCTGAAATGTAATTCAGCTGTAAGTCCTGAAAACACACATAAATATGGCAAATCGAAATAGAAGCTGGAAGTGGTCAACGAACTAATTTGGAGCATGCTCAGCTCAGTTTAGTTGAGATTCGTAGCATGGGCATAAATATTATTTTAAGGTAAATCGAGTTATAAGCATTACTTTTGAACTTCCTTTGCTCTTATATCAAATAATGCTCATTATCTCTGTATCTAACACACATACCTAATACTTGCTGACTTCTATTCAAATGCCGCGACTTTATATCGCAAATGAAAAGCATTTTTTTGCCAGACTGCTGAAAGAGTTCCTTAGTATTGCCCTCTTTATTTGTGTGCTGTTGTTGCTGCTGCTGCATTACTCGTTTGTTTTTATGGTGTGCTAGGCCTCGATGACGTCAGCTGCATACCATTTAGGAAATGAGCCATAAAGTGGAGCTGAGCCCGTTAGCTGTCTCTGTGCTGCTTTCGAAATTGGCTCAGTCAACTGCACTTTAACCCAAGTATGCACTCAATTTCTGCAAGTGTCTGGGTGACTCGATGTGTCCATGTGTGTGTGTGTGTTGTCTTTGCATGCATAAGCAGCCATTTAGTGTTGTTATGCTTATTATATGTGCATGCATACATACGACGAGTAAGACTACAGGACGATAGGACTACAGGACAAACATATACTTGTACGTATGTATGTGGAATTGTCCTGTGCAAGGCAGACGGCGACTGTCAACTCAACGCTGTCGTCGTTAGGCTCATTTTGAGCAGTCTGCCTAAGTGCCAAGTTGTCTGTACCCACACATACACACACACACACACAGTCAATGGCACAGAGCAGTCAACAAAACAAGGTACAAGCTTCCAGCAACAGCAGCTGGGACGATTTCCATTTTTGTGTGCAGCTCATAAACCTTCAACTTAACTACAGCCTGGCAAGGACATGTACAGGTGTTTCTAGGTCTACGACTACGACGACGACAACAACAACGACACCTACGCTGACGTCGACATCATCGTCGCCAGGATATTTTTATGTGAATTTATGTTTTTGATTAGTGCAGCCTCTGACTTATGCATGCATTTTAGCTTTGACTTTCATTCGCTCTGACTTTAATAAATTTAACGCAATTGCAGCCAGCGACGACAGTTAGTCTGCGGCTGTTCCCAGAAGTACCAAAATTGGAGATTTCTAAAATAGGCAATGAGAAGTGAAAGCTTACATACATAAAAAGCAATTTCGTTTGCTCTTATTAAAAAATGGCATAAAATGTAAAGATTTCAAATAGCAAAATTGTCGATTTAAATTGTGTATTTTCTTTGCTTGACGTTTTAAAGACGCTTCTACTTTGCGAACTGTCGAAATCTTGTATTTGCTTGCCATGTGGCAAGAAGTTGTTGCCCCAGCTCCTTCTAATTTATGTGCTCGTAAAATAGCGCGCCTATTCTGGGTCGAGCCCAATCCAACGCAACGTTAGCCGCCCTGAACACGCACTGATATCGCACTCACACAGTGACAAGCAGCAAACACACACACACACACACATGACACAGTGCCACACGTTTACAGCACGTGTAACTTGCATGCGGGCTGTCACATTTACATATGCTGGGACTTATGTTCTGTTGTTTAGTTGTATTTTTGTTTTTTGCTTTGCTCGAGCGCTGCAAAGTATGCAATGGGAAATGAATTGTATGCAACTTCACCTAATACAAGTGTGCGAATGAATGCAACACATAAACCATTTAAACTGCTTGCCACAGTGCAATATATATGTATATTTATTTATGTGTATATACGCATTCAAATCAAACAAAAATGCACAAATGCACACACAAGTTGGGAAATATTTGCTGCCTGCACAAAATATATAGACTATTTAATAATTTAAATGCCAAATTACGTGAGAAATTCAAATTCAAATATCAATTCAATTGTGTTTGGCTTTAAGGGCAGGCATGAGAAATCGCAATTAAATAAAATGCCGTGGTGATATCTTAATGAAGCGTCCAAATGTTGTCGAAAGTGTTGCAAGCAAAACTGATTTTCGCTATAATCCACTTGATTGTGGCTTAAATATATATATGTATATACAATATATATTTTGGGAATTGCAATGCGAAGCTTAAATTTACATATATTGTATATACATATATATATATTTAAGCTTCGCATTGCAATTCCCAAAACTCCCACTTAACATTTATTTATACGCTTCACACAACTTTAATAGCATTGAGTTTTCATTTTGGTTTTCGTTTTCGTTCCGCTTCCTCTGAGTTTTCTTATACGCTCGCGCAGAACAATAAATAGTTTATTTAAGGATTGTACGCTGCTGACGAATGACTGCGCCAACGTTCGCTGACGCAGAAGGAAAAACACAGCAACAGCAGTCGGGAGAAACGGGAGAAACGGGAGAAACAGGAGCGAGAATCATCGTCAGGGACATCAGCGAGTGGAGCAGCGACATGCGTCGAAATGAAGGAATGAAAATTTCATTGTTTTTTGTGTGCCCCAAGTGTTTGAAAAAGTGTCGCATTTTGATTACGTTTTTCCTTACATTAAACAGTGCCTTGGCTTTTTGGTCACGCTTGGGTGGCTAGGTAGCTAACCACGCCTCTTTTCCACCACTTTGCCACAGCCCCCATCTCTTCACTTGACTCACTCAGCTGCCTTTGATGTGACTCCCGTCACTTACACCTCGCATTGTAGTTCCCATCGCCACGCCCGCTGTCATGGCCTCGAAGAGTCAGAGTGTAGCGCGGCATCATCTTTAATTCATGATGTCAAATTTGAAGCCCATATTCAGCTTGAATTTTCGGATTCCACTCTGAGCCTTACACGATTTTAAAGTTGCTTGCCACTGGCACATGGCAGTGGAAAAAACCATTTCGTTGTGGCCTAGTTATGGTTTTTAGTCGGATATTAAATTAATAGAGGATGCTGTTTGCCTGGCTGTGCTAACAGCGTGCCTTAATGTACCACTAAATTGAACGAATTATTTGAATTAGCCTCTGAGAGTGGTTCAAATATAGAGAGACGAGAGTGCTTGCAGCATGGCAAGGAGCATTCAAAACGCCATTTTATTGTGATTTGCATGGGTTTCTGTAGAGTTTTTGCAGTGCACATTTAAGCGACTTCCTTAAAGTCGTCGCAACCTCTGCATTTCGCTTTAAAGTGCTGCTCATAATCTGCTTTGCAGTTTGTTTATGCAATTTCCCTTAATTCGCTTTTATTAACCATTTTCCCCCCGCCAACATAATCAGCTATTGAGTTTTTTTCTCGAAATTAAGTACGTAAGTTGCACCTTGTGCTCACCCCAAGTTTCATCTCAGACTCTGTCCAATGCTAAGGAAGTGAGCTCGATACCCTTCTACGACTAGCTCAGCTCTACCGAGCTGCCTGCCATTCAAGCCATCAACATCATAGTGTAGACCCTCGAAAAACTGACAATGAGTTTGCATTGTTAACGCGGCAACCGCCAAGGTGTTCAAGCATCGTTGCAGGAGCTGGGGCAGGTCCTTGAACGCTTGAACACCGGGCAACCGCGGGTCCTGCCACTGCTGTTTCAGCAGCTGCAGCTGTGGCAGCAAGGCAGCCTTGGCAGCTTAGTTTGCTTTTGGCTGCGGCAAACGAGTTGTAAATATTTATTTATACGCGCTGCGCGGTTTATCCATGGCCACGTTAACGGACTGCCAACATCAATCCCCGGAACCAAGGAGACAGAGACACACTCCCGTCGATGCTCATCCTCTGCTAGTAGTCACTCAGTTGGATGCCTGGTGAGCTAGCTGGGTTCTGGTTGGAATTTTGATTTACATTTTTGCCGACTAACCAACTATACAGCTACAGCTACAGCTACAGCTACAGCTACAGCTGCGGCAGCTACTCGGATTTTGGGCTTTTAGTTGTTCTCTGTGCCCGTTCTTGAATGCTTCTTTTTTGACGTACTCACTACTAGGTCGGCCATCAAATTCGACTGCCTATTTCATCAGAGTGTTGGAGCTGAAGTTTCTGGATTCTGGTTCTGATTCTGACTCTGAATCCGCGGCTTATGCCGCAACCAACGAGTCCGTCACGTCACTGCCAGCACTTTTATTTAGCTTGTGCGGTTGCTGTATTTTTTTTTTTTTCTTTTTTCAATTTTTCTTCTTTCTTTTTTTATGTGTGCATACCTACATATATATGTACCTTACATACCTTACTCTCTTGCCTGCAGTCAGCATATTTGCCATGCTAGTTTTCCAAGGCATCAAGGTTGACGATTTCAACGTTCGCTCCTGAATTTTATTTTCTTCGCAGCTGTATTTGTTTGTGTTGTTTTTTTTTTATATTTATTTTTGTACTGTTGCTGGCAGTAGCAGCAGCAGCTGCTGCCGTCTGGCTGCAAAATCATCATCAGCCAACAGCAGTCGCGGCGTTTTTTCCATCAAAACATAATCTAAAAATCTAAACGAGCAAAAAAGCGCGCACCGCATTCGCCTGATGCTCCTCGTGTGCTAAATGTGTGACAAGTCGCGCACTTTTATTATAAACATTGACAGCATCCCGAGCCCGCCGCACAAACACTGCAAGCACAATCCTGCATATTCACACACACACACACACACACGCATCTGTCTGCTGCTCAAGTTCAACAGATTTTGGCCCTTTTTGTAGCTGGGCTTTTCAGTTTGCTCGCGTCATTCAAATGCAGTTTTACAGTTCGTTGAATGAAAACTTAAGCGGTTTTATGTATTGTGGTTGAAGCAACCACTTTGCAAAACTTCTACCTCATCCCCAACTACCCCCCACATGCCCCACTCTCTCCCCTGCGGGGCACACAGGTGTGCAGATGTTTTCACTGCATATGCGTCCATTTTTATGTTGTGACAGCAATTTTTCCATCATGCAGTTGCAGTTTTTGGTCAGTTTGTCATCAAATAAATGCACTTCTAAGCTATATTCACACAACACTTTTTATTCACAATATGCAAAACCATCGCAGCGGCTGTGACTAACTCGGCTTGCTGCATACAGTTCTTTTTTTTCATATTTTTTTTTTTTTTTTTTTGGTTTCCTGTTTGTTTTTTCTGCTTCTGCTGCAGTTTATTTTAGCCCTTCCATTCCTCCAATTTTTTCTAGCCATTTTTTATCCAACCATCAACAATTTGCTGCTGCATTTTAATGGAAAATATACAATACCACAGAAATATTTAATTCAATTTGCTCCATCTGACTCTCTGTGTGTGTGTGTGTTTGTTTCATTACACTGTGTTCCACTTCAAAGTTTCGTTTTGCTATTTGATCTGAAATTCTCATTTTATTTGACGCTTTGAAAGCATGGTATTAAAAATATCATAACTAGTGTGCGTCTAAATTGAAACGCGTTGACTAACATTAGTGCAGACTTTGAATGGTTTCGTAAATAATATTAATTTTATAAAATGTATGTCTGATAATTTAGGTGTGAATTTAAATAGTGTTTGACAGCACACAAATGCGGGACAAACATCCAGCAGTCATAAATAATAGCAAAAAGTTTAAAAAGGTCCCCAACAGGGGATCAAAAGAGAGCAGTTTTTGAAATGCAAATGCCAAAGAATAGAATTATTGCAGTAATGTTAAGCCCACTGTATGCATTATTCAATTATGACAGTCAACTGCTAAAGCAAGATTATCACAGATCACTACACTTTTTACAACATATCAGCAACAAAAAGTTAAGCCTCGCTTTTTTTTGTTAATACTTTTTTTGTAGAACATTTCAGTTAGTTTCTTTTTTATATATAATTTGCTGAAGGACTAATTTGTTTCCGATTTACATTTACTTGTCAGAATTTGTTGTCGTTTGTCTTACTCAAAACCCGTCATGCTATGCTAATTTATAACTTGCCGACGACAGCCGTTGAAATGGGCCTTTTAGGTATAGCGAACATTCAGCTATAAATCCATATTCAGCGAAATTTCCGCCAAAAAATAAAATGCGGCAGGAATATGGGATAAGGAATGTAAGGAGGTGGTGGCAACGTAAAAAATGGTGAGCCATAGAAGCATAAAACTTGCAGAGTAGTGAATGTGTACACATATAATATGGAAACAGCCGTTTTTGTTGTCTGCCGGAAGTCGGAAACCATTTAATTTGCTCATGTGCAACTGCGCCGCGTCCTGGGCCCAGGACTCGGGCGCGTTCCATATCCTGTGGCAGAGGCTCTCTCGTTGCTATTGTCGCTGTTGTTGTTGCTGTTGTTGCTGGCACAGCTGACATGTTTTTTTCGGCAAATTTTTGGCCAACATTTAATTCGGGCAAACGAGTTAAGAGTAAAGTTGTGTTAAGTTGTTCGTGAGCTCGCTGCAAAGAAAAACAAAAGCACACAAAGTTGCACTGCCAGGCTAGGGACGTTGAGTCTTGTGCCCCTCCTGAAAAGCGGCAACATTTATTTATTTTGCTGCATCTACCCTAAAGGACTTTGGGACTTGACTCTCCTCTGAACTATCTGTATGTGTTCGTGTGTGTGTGTGTGTGTGTGTGTGTCTATCCGGCAGTCTATCTGAGGGTCTGTCTGTCAGTCCTTTGCATACAAAGTCTTGAGCGCAGAATTTTAATTTGCAATTAAATGCAACCCACAAGCAGCAGCAGCTACAGCAGCTTTGCATCAAAATGCGAAACAGGCGCAACTGCAATGCTGCTGGCGATACACATACATAGAGCAACATGCAGCAAGGATATGCGGCACGAGAGGCGGATGATATACACGAGCAGCAGTAGTTAGCTGGGTGGCAAGTCAGGTGTATGCCAGGCAGGAGGCAAAAAAAAAAAAAAAAAGAAAACATCGGGCCAAACTGTAGCTGTTTGAAGGCGGCAGCTAAAAGTAAAGCATTTCGTTTAGTCTCCGTGAAATATTCCCTACACAAGCACCACCAGCCTCCCCACTAACCCACCGCCCACCAGCCACCTCAGGCCCCTCAGTGGCACTAAAGCTACAGCTTAAGTATTTGCCAACGAATGCGAATGTTTGAATTAAAACTTTGTAATTTCCCTTGTTTCATTTCATTTCGTTTACTTGAAATTCATTTCCACAGTTTTGTTTTGTAGCTCTTGCTCTGCGCCCTTCACTTTCGCCTGCCGAATGCATTTTCTTGGCTCGCTCTTGTTGTATTGCTGGCAACACACACAGAGATAAATACACTTAGATATACAGCAACTGGCTACCACCAATGTGGCTGCCACTCATCCATCTCAGCTTGGTGCATCCTTTTGCCGTCCTCCGCTATATATTTTTAGTCTGATTCTCATTCTCTGGCTCTCTGTTTCTCTGTTTCTCTGGTTGTATGGCTCTCTGGCTCTTTTGGTCGCCAGGGACAACAGCTGAATGCAATGGGGGAACAGAGCGAATGGAATGGGGCACTTTTGTGCCACTCTGCTCGACAGCATCCAAAAGTCGAGGTCGGGCACTAAACTTGCCATACCAGTCAAAGTGCAATTTGTTGCAAGTTACCAGTTGCCAGTTGCATTGGATGACTTTAATTTGTTTACTCGCTTGCCGTTTGCCGTTTGCCTTTTGCCTTCTGCCTTTTTGCCATTTGGCATTTGCTTATTGCCTTTTGATCCACAATTGGCCAACTAAACAATCTGAATGGCATTTCGCTCATGCACAAACCTATGAAAATTGCACAAAATTTGCATTGTCCCTGAACGCAAACTAATCATTGCATCTCAAACACCAGCAGCTTCATTAGCCGTATTTACAATAAGCTGCTTAAATAGTATTAATTAATTGCAAAATGTTGAAGAGCACAACACTTCACACACACTCACACATACAGCCTGTAGACGTGGCAACTTAAAACAGGCAACTGCTCACAGATATTTATATTATATTCATGCCATTGCCATTGACATGCATTAATTATGGAAATTTAATTAAGTGCAAAGCTCAAGCAAAATTCAACACACGAGTCAGCCATCTATCTAATCGCTCCTCTGTCTATTATGAATACATATCTATGATTTTATTATATTTGCACACATTTCTGCTTATTGTCATTTCACTGAATTGCACTCTGTGACGTGCAGACAAAGCCCCACATCACCGAACTCATCATTGAGCAATGCCAGCAAATCAAACACTCATTTTTCGATAACATTCAGCATGATTCATAACATCATAATAACAGCTGAATATTGAAATTAATTTGTTCGACGTTGGCTATGCAAAAGTCAAAAGGAAATGTAAATTAACAGCTTCATTGTTATTATGCCCATTTACTGTTTTGTTGGCAAAAATTGTGCTTTAGGTAAGTTGATCTTAGCGTTATTGTAAAGCGCAATTGTTATCGTTAATTCTGTCTACAATAAATAAAGGCAAAGTCGTATTTAAGCATAGCTAATTTAAGAAACATTTATTGCTTGTAAATTCTTATAGAATGTGATCGGTTTGTTGTGTGACTTTAAGATTGCTCAAAATATTTAGTATAGATACAGAACTTCAGAACAGCAACACAGTAAATTGTAAATTGTCATTTGTGCGATTTAATCAAGTTTACGTTAATCTCGTATGTAAACTATTCAAGTTTATGTGCCTTTGTTATAACTGTCATGTCTTATGTCAGCATCAAGCCAAGCTTCTGAGCATGTTTAGCTGACAGTATCGTTAATTCCTGAAGCGTACATGTAAAACGCCAACAGTTGGATCATTTGCAAAGGCATCGATGTCTCAGCCACTTATCGTTTCCATATCTCTGGCATTTTCTTGTTTAATTTCGGAAATGCTTATATGGTCAATTGCAGTTGCAGCACGCGGCACGTAAGCAGATTGCGGGAGGAGGGAGGCGTGTGTCGGCCACAACGTCGGCATCTCTGGCTGTGCGTGCGACATGTGCTGCCCAGGCTTTGACATTAGCGCCAAAGTTAACATGCCCAGGCGACTAGACCAGACCGAATCCGAAAACTGAAGTCAAAGCCAAAGCCAAAGTCGAAGCCGAAGCCAAGTGCAGACAGTCGTCGCTGCATGTGAGCTGACATGTGTCCTGGGGACCCCCTGGGCCCATGTCCTGCGTCCCTGCAATGTCCTGCAATGCGCGTCACTTGGTCAGGGTCTCCTTTCCCTCTCTCTCTGTGTCTGTGTGTGTGTGTGTGTGTGCGAGTCTGTAGTGTGTGTTTAAGTTTTATGTCTACATTTGCTGAGCCTGTGGCGCTTTAGTGCAAAACTAAGTAAATTTCAGCACAAATGAGCAGCAAGAGCTCACAGCTCACAGCTCACAGCTCACAGCTCACAGATGAGTAGTTATAGTTAGCAGCAACGGCATGAGCATAATCATAATTAAATAACTTTTGTCACAATGCCAGCCAGGCATGTGTGTGTGCGTTATGTTTGCCTCTATCTGCCTCGGTATAAGAGTGTGTCTACACATAATTTGGTCAAATTTACGTACATCTCGCAGGACTTTCATTAGGCATTCCAATGCCCGCATAGGAACTAAACCAAATAAACACACACACACACACACACACACACAGCCGCAGTCCACATTCACATTCAAAAAAAAAAAAAAAAACGCAAAAGAAAATACGAAGCGCAAATGTGCCAAAATAATCCGCTTAAATAAAATGGCAAGAGAAATTCTCGCAGTCGCACCCAAAATGAGTGCAGCAAGCATCCTTTGCCAGTCCTTGTGCCAGTTTTTTCTCTCTCTGCTACCCTCTGGCAATTAGATGCGCAAGTCGAGCATGAACGACTGTAATTCTGGGCGTCGCAAACGCACAGCGTATCTGCTAGTCGTTCAACTCTGGAGCTGGTAGATTGTTTTAGTTGCATGTGTGGTAAAAAGCCACTAAAATGCCATCACAACAACAATAACGAAAGAGGGGACTACAAGAAATGCCAAAGCATAACCGAAAAATGGTAAATATTTTTTTTTGTCTGACTTTTCTTGTTGTTGTTGTTTGCACAAACTTTAACTTAGTTGGCGAAAAGTGACAACGTCTAATACAACAACAACACGTCGAAGCAGCAACTAAAATAAATGCAGCAGTTTTGGGGCAAGTGCCGCACATTCCACAAATGACTCAAAGCGGCCTCTCTCCCTCTCTTGCTCTGCTTTAGGCACATAGCATTGACTTAACTCCCGGAACAGCTCTCTAACATAGATGCCACCTCAGTCCAGCACAGCCAAGCGAATGTGAGTTTGAGTGGCTGTGTGTGTCTCGTTGGTTTGGCGGCTCATTGTCATGGCGGCCTTTAATTAAACAGATGAAGTTACGCTCACTAGCGTTCATAGCTTTCTGAGGAAAGGAATCCGAAAATAACAACAGCTGCGGCTAGCGACAGTCAGCAGAGAAGGCTCTATGAATATTGAATGCCCAACCATTGGCAACTTAATAATAGCTGCGTAAAAAAATAAGATGTCAATGAACTAAGGTATTTAGGATGAAATCTATTTTTGTATAAGAAGTTAATTATTGTCTTCTTGCTCAGTTATTAAATAATATGATTTCCAAATTTATTTATTCATCATAAGGACTTTTTATAGAGTTCCAGCTCTTTCAAATGTTAAATCAGAGTTGAGAACTTGGATGGCAAATCGCAGCTTAAGCTCGAAAGAATACCTCAAGCTATCTTATAACATTCAATTATCTTCATAGCCCTATTCATGGTAAGACGATACACATAGTTGACTAATTTTTGGCTGCAGCTAAATATTTTAAATGCATTCTTATACACCATTTGCTATTTTCTATTTGATATAAACAGCAGCGCACAATCAATCACAATCTTTATAATTCGTTTCAATTTAAATTAAAAGTCGAAAAGTCCACAAAGAAAATAAAAAAAAGGCCAAAGTTTATAAGCCCGACGTGTAGTATCTGTCATCTATAATGACATGTTCGTGTTGGCCAGCTTTAAAACCATTTCGAGCTTGATTACGTTTACATCAAATGCTTAGCAGGGCTTAGCAAACAGGCTCCAGGAGCACAGTGTGTCCTTGGCAGAGGACCATTGAAACGCGCTCCACATCGATTATGACGCAGGCGCCCAAAAATTTGATGGCTCAATGAGTTTGTTTGGCAGCCGTCGAGCCTAACGCTGCGCACCTAAATTGCCATCTTCGTCGTCGTCGTCGTCGTCGTGGGTGTATCATGTGGGTGTTGCGAGCTCTTTTATTATTTATAATCGTCACTTCTTAGCCCACAATCAGACTGTGTTAACGTGGCAACTTAACTCGAGCAGAAGCACTCCATACTAATTACGCGAAGATGTGCAGATGCTGTGCCAAAAAACAAAAAAAAATCACACGAAAAAAGGAAAAGGAAAACAGATGTTTTTCGCAGTCGTTTGATCAAAGTTGAATCCTTCATATATTCAGTGAACAATATAATTACCCCAAAAAGGTGTGTGTCTATCAACATATTGCGCGTATGAGTGATGTGTGAAATTTGGCCCCATTGTAATTAGTCGGGTGCTAAGTGCTAAAGTCATTAGTGAAAGCTCGCATTAAGCATACGCAGCGTGTGCTTGGTGTTTGCTTTAAAAATTATCAAACACAAACGCTGAATTTATTATGTAAAACTCTGTAAATCTATTTAAAATCCAGCAGCCAGCAAATTACTCACCCAGTGACTGACTCTGTCGTCATCGCCACTGTTCGTTAGGAGTTCGGTGCCCTGAGTCGATGTTGAGGTGGCTGTCGATGTCCATGTTGTTTGTCAGTCAGTTTGCGTTGTTTGTTGTCTAATGATTAACCCGATGATTGAATATAATGCCTTTGAAAAGCAACGCCAACAACCAACAAAGTGCAAGCAGCTAAAGAAAATGCACTAAAAATAAAAATAAACTGCGTTCTTTCTATTTGACAGAAACGAAGTGCTTATACCCTGGCACTTCAAACACCGAGAGGCAGGATATGCTCAACATTATAATAAGAAATTGTATTTCATTGTTCTTATTATGTTCATTTGGGCTTCACAACTTTTTACAGCAAATTAATAGGAAATTATTTACCTTACTTGCCCGGAAAACTTTTCAGAAATCTCCGCAACCTATAAATACCCACTTCAAGCTTAAAAATAGATAGGAAATAGAGAGAAAAAAAAACCCAGTAGACGAACTTTGCTAAGCTTCTGGCCAGCTACTGGCAGGCATGCTGTCTAACTGGCTGCTCATCATGATGATGTTGGCAGAGAGTAGAAGAAACGGCAACGCAACGACAGCAGCAACAGCATTAAATTTTTTAGCCGAACAGTGGCAGGAATGGCTGCAAAAAGAGGCGGCTTCTTGTTATTGTGGGCGTCTGTCGGCAACAACAGCAACAACAACAATAACAACAACAACAACTGCTACAGCGATGAGAACGTGAAAAAGCCATACAACAGCAGACGGCCAAGAAGCAGGCGATGCTTGGCAAAAATGCTTGGCACACAGACAAGGGAATTGGTGTAAATATGGCAAGTGGCTGGCAAAAATGTTGCCCTGGTCCAGGATCAGGTTGCCATCGCTGTTGCTGTTGCTGTTGCTGTTGCTGCTACTGTTGCTGTGGTCGGTGCCAGAGCAGCGTTCAGTGTTTCTGGCTAGACAGTGACTCTAAGGGGCATACTTTTTATAGGCACTGTGGCTCTGCTATGCGCTGCCAACTTTAGATATTTTCATTGCGCTTCCTCTATACTTTCCAGGCAAGGCGATTGGGGGGCGTGTCAGGGCGCTAACCGAGTCGAGTGGAAGTATCAAAGTTAGTGGAGTAGCAGAAAGCGCAGACCGACGTCGCTGATGCCACTCAAATGCTTAACTATGCAAAATAAGTTGCATTTAAGATGCTCCATTATGCATGTTTATTCTATGTCGATGATAATGTTTGCGCTGCCTCCGCGGCCGCCAGAATAAACGATATTAGCGGCAAAGTGCGCCTTGCCAGCCAGCCAAGTTAAATGAAGTCCAAAGATGACTGCGCTCTTGAAGCGCACATGCCTCGGGGATCAAAGAGAATTGGCTGCCTTTTTAAAGGCACAAATGAAGTGATCATTCCATACAAAAATGTTTAAAAGAGCTAACCAACAAAAGCCATTGAAACAAGTGCACTGTATTGTAATAAATTTGTGCTTTAACTTGAGTACGCTTTATCTGTTTCGTATAATATTCAGATTTGTGCAATGCGAGACTCAACAATTTTCTCAAGATTTGCCAACACATTCTGGCGAAATGCAGCGAGTTGCGATTGAGAAACGTTCCACGACCCAACGCACATGATGCCAATAAAATGTCACTGCAAATTTGCAGTGCTCGCCAGACCAACAACAAAAACTTTGCACGAATGCTGTCAGTCTCAGAGAAAGAGAGAGAGGCAGAGAGTTTATGGTCAAAGTTGCGCTCAGACACATAGAGTTTGCAAGCCATAAAATGTAATTTTCAAATGACAAACACAAGCAGCAAGCAAGAAGTTTTCAATCGACTGCAGCCAGTAACCGAGCGTTTTATGTGTCACAATCTTGTGAGTACTTTAAAAACGCAACTGGCTCTGGCTCATTTAGCACAAGCACTCAAGATCGACTGGGGTTATGTTTCTTTTTAATTAAACCTGCCAATTATTGCCGAGCATCCGACAAACTCACTCAACACTCGACTGCTGGCAAGCAACAAG
This sequence comes from Drosophila siamana, assembly GCA_035047445.1. Taxonomy (NCBI): domain Eukaryota; kingdom Metazoa; phylum Arthropoda; class Insecta; order Diptera; family Drosophilidae; genus Drosophila; species Drosophila siamana. The sequence continues at coordinate 7,037,526 of JAWNPP010000004.1, read as the reverse complement.
CTCATAAAATGTGTGCAAAATGCCTGATTTCAATTTCAATTTTTGGGTTTTTTTTTTTCTTTTTGTGTTTTGTTGACACTTTTACAATGGCAAACCGATTTGCCTTAAATCCTGCTTTTGACATTATGCGTTTTTGACTTGCACATTTGTGTTGCGGTTAAATTGTGACGCCTTGTGACGTCTCTGGCCACAAGCTGTGTGCTGCATGCCACACTCAATTGGAGCATTTACCTGGGCGTCAACAACTTGAGCAGAGTCTTCCGCGACAGGCAGACAGAGAGACAGACAGACAGTCTTATGGGCACTTTGTCAACGAGTGTTTAATGGGTGTCCATTAGCATCTGGGCCCCGTTCGCCTGACACCGGTCGAGATGCGGCGCGACAAACAACGCATGTATTCAGTGATCTGAGGGTTACCGACGTATCCGATGCTGACGTAACCGGAGCTGATTGACGACGCGCATTACGGTTGGAGCCAGTTAAGTGGACGACAAACTGGAGCAAACGGTGTGCATGCATCTCTGTGTGTGTGTGTGTGTGTGCATCGTCCACAGGTGATGCCACATGGTCACCGTGGTGCAGTTAATCATTGTTGATGAGAGCAACAGAGAGAGAGAGAGAAAGCGAAAGAGAGTGTAAACAATGCCTGACGATGTTAAGGCTGCCGTGCCGCAACTTGCAATTACATACACTCCTACTTTACGTACCACATGCAGTCCGTCGAGCGTTGGGCGATACAGCTAGGAGTACACAACTTTTCCACTTGGCAGACGCTGACCGCATACATCATCCGTTCCATTTGCACAGCCATCGATTTTCGGTTAACGCCCCCGGGCTGCAGCAGCCGCAAGCAGGACACAAGCGCCACGACATTTAAGGACTTCTCCATATCGACAGGGCAACAGAGCGAGAGAGCGAGAGAGCGAGTGAGTCGCGGTTAAGCGGTGCCACGCTTTAGCGCAGATAATGCCCAGCCCCTTTGCTGGCTCGACGCAGAGACAAGTCGCCATTTACTTATACATATAAATACATTTTAATGTCCGATTGCAGTTAAACTACAGGTGACAACCGAGCGCCGAACGCCGAACGCCAAACGGATATTCGACCATCCACAACCAGCAAGTTGTCGGTTGCAACTTTGTAAGTCTTTTACTTTTCCTTTTTTTTTGTGGTCCAGCGTAATCTATATCTATAAACTGTTTGTGCTCTGCCGGGTTGAATGTGAAATGGCTTACAGAGTTCATGGACCTGATTAATGACTTTGTGACTTGAAATGCAGCTAAGGGATTATCACAACTGAAACTAAGTAGCAGCAAGAAAAAAAACAAAAGCACACGCCATTGTTGCGAGTCCGAAACTGACCCGTTCACCTTTCGTTTTGAATCGCCTGGCCTGGGCTGGGCTGGTCCTTGTGGCACCTTGAGTTTAACTATGTACAGAAGCCGCAACATCCATCACTATTTCATGGCTGGCCTTTAGGGTTTAACCGTTTCCTTTAGTATGCAGCTGCCACATCCAGCAGCGCCTCGGCGACTCGGCCACTCGGCGATACAGCCAGCAATCGTAGCGATCCACAGCACACCCAGCATCGCTACCACTACCAATACCAATCGCCAATACCTATCGCCAATCGCAATGCCAATGCCAATGGTAATGCCAGTCAACTGTGGCGGTGTAAAAACCACTTGGACTGCATTGGACATTGTTTAAATTGCTGCGGTTCGCGTACGTTGAATTTTCGTCTTTTATTTATTCACATTTTTTGTTGTTTTTCTTTTTTTTTTTTTGTGTGTGCGCTTTTGCTTTGCTTTTTATTGCTCTCTCTCTCTCTCTCTCTCTCGCTACCTCTCTATCTCGGCTGGCCTTTTTGCCTTTTATTGCCTGGCGCGATAGCTTTGTATAAAGCATAACATATCCACCTCTCACCAGCGAAAATATAAGCGCGAGACGACGAGAGCAGGAGCAACAGAGATAGCACAAAAAAGTTAATGTAATTGAATTCATTTATGGTTGTGTTTGTAGTTTCTTTACATTCGTTGTTGTTGTTTTTGTTTTTGTCTTGGTTTTTTTGCTGGCTTTCACTTACGCGCGCAAAACTGCCAAGAATGTCGACGGTTTGTTAATAAATATTTCATTTATTTTAGGCTCATACACAGAGCGTGTGCCAACTCTTGCTTCTCGTCGCTTTCGTCGCCCTCGCATTGCCCGAAGCATACTTTGTTTTTCGGCTTTTGTGCTTTAATTAAAAATATGCACGAGCAAGGGCAAAATCTCATTGTTCTAGTGTCCCTTTTAGCCGAACTTGGCCCAAAGCACTCAACTAAATACAAAACTAGCGTCGATGGACTCTCCCCTCCTTCTCGCTCTCTCTCTCTCTCTCTCTCTCTGTCTCTCTGTGTCTTCACTACGTATACAGACATTCTGTGTCCTTTTTTTGGCTTCGCATCGCCCAGGCTCAAGCTGAAAGTGAAGCTAAAACTAAAAGCGCCTTTGTAGCCGAGCAAAAGGATATTGGGTTATTAGTAAATATGCTTTCATAGACTAAACGTACATGAAAGATTTATGCTCTTGCACGAGGCATCCTTAGGCAGGCGATACTCCCATTCCAGCCTCCGACGTCCTGCTACGTCTCCCCACAGCATTCTGCATATTTCATAATAATCGCTACCGGTTGTAAAACCGTCTCCCGTAAACAATGCCTGACACACCTTCAGCTGAGCCACAACCAACCAACCAACCAACCTAGCCAGCCAGCCTTCAAGTTATCCCTTTTTATGCCAGGCGAAAACCCGGCGCCACGTGGCTAATAAAATAATTGAAATTCTCGAAGCATGTATAAAGGGCTGCTGCTGTCCCTTACATACAAATTGGGATGCACTTGTGGTCGCCCAATAGGTTCACTTCAATTCCAAATACCTTATCGCATTTTGATACTGTGCGCAACCACTTGATACCTTTGATATATGTTACAAATTTTGCAGCCTCTTCAAATTCCATTTAAATTTTGCGATTTTTTTTTGTTGTTGCTGTAAAAAGTATTGAAAGCACACACAGTTATTAGTAATGTTTCGCAAGTGTTTCCTCTCGAATGAGGATCCTTTGATAACACTAAGAAAATGCCGAGAAAATGACCACAATTCATTTTGATTCAATTAGGCTTAAAGGCAACTTAAGCAGCACGTTCAATCCATTTGAGTTGCGTCATCCTTCCTGCTGTGCTCTTTTCGTTTTTCAATTTCAATAATAAAATTTGTTTTCCAATTTTATGGCAAGCTGAGCAGCAGCAGCAGCAGCCATGGTAGCACACTCTGTTTAAATCGAGGAGTGCAAGTGCCTGCAATATTTATTTGCCAATGCAGTGGGAAGTTGATGGGCGGAATTTGTCTTTAAGGCATATATTTTATATGCAGGCGCACTTGGATTGCGACTCCAACTCTGAAACTGGACTCCTATGCATTTTATGGACTACAGCAAATCTGTTGTCAAAAATCTATTTTGCATATAAGAAAATTTTAAATTGCATTTCTACTTTTCTCTCCATCTCATCGGAGACTACAAGCCATGCTAAAACTTTATATGGTTTTTGATTGTACGAGTTTTTTATTCACAAAGGCAGCTAGTGCCAATGAGATTTAGCATTCAAATGTAGGTCATGTGTTTTAATTTTAAAGCTCACTTTCATTAATTTGAAACCATAATTTAATCGAGAATTTATACCACAGTACTAAAACATATTTTTAACTCGCAGACACATATTTTTAGTGAAGCTATCATCTATCTGGATGTGATTAATTTGTGCCCGACACCGTCGAAATCCAAACTTCAATCGTTCAGCTGCCAACGACTGCGACATTTTCTGTTTGAATTTTCGTTTTTTTTTTTATATTTATTCGTTGATTTTCCAGGCTGACACACAATCTGATGAGCACCAATAATTTAAACTGAATTTATTGTCGCCAATTTCATTTTTGCGATTTGATGAGAATTTTTGGAGCTCACTAATATTGGCTGCTGCTAATATCTATCCAAGCACCAGCCACAATTGAATGTGGTTGGAAATTCAATAAATTTGGTATGCCAACAGCCAATAGTCATCCACGGGCCAAGGTTAACTCATTATGGAAACCGATAATCGGCTCTTGATGCCACTGAGCTTTGGCCTTAGGCATCAGTCGCCAAAATGCTCTATTTTTGCCGTTTTTACCAGTTATAATTTAAATCGTTTTTCCCCTATATAGAACGCATAAACACATCAAGATATTTGCATATTGCGCATACGCAGTGTTGCGTTCTGATCTGCAGCTTATATTGAGAGTAGCATTGAAATTAATGCGATTATAGGTGAAATAAATTATGTTTGTTCTGTTCACGCTATTTAAAGAGATTTTGAAGAATGTCAGTAACGAAAAGGTAAACAAGAAACTCACTTAGTTTTAGGTTAATTTCAAATTGCTGCGCAATATGATAGTGTACGTAATTAGAGCACTATCATTATCGGGTGGGGTAGTTTTGTATAAATAGGTGAGCATCTAGCATATGGCTGCAGCAGCTGTGCTCATACCTGCGTATTACTCACACTGGCAGCACTTATCGTATCCTTTGGCTGCCACTTGCACGGCAAATAGAGCGTCATTAATTTAACTAAAATAGTCACGGCACAGGCTTCTCTCTGCTTGTCCTGTGTGTGCGCTGTCTTTGGGTCCTTGCCGTTGCCGTTGTCGTCGTTGTTTTTGTTGTAGTTGTTATTGCTGCCAGCAGCGTCTAAATGCAATCATTTTAGCCTGCACATTTGCCGAGCTGCCGTTATAAATGTGCAACAACTACACGGCGACAAGTAAAGAGCTTGAAAAATGACGCATCAAAGGACAACGGCAAAAACAACGTAACGAAAGGCGACGAATACCATTTTATTTCACTGTCTTCAGTGTCGTTGCATAAGAAAAAGGGCAATGCTCCATATACACTGTGAACATCGCAAGCAACCCCAATGCGACAGAGCAACGGAAATGTATTTAGTTTAGACACAAGCACACACTCACAACGGAAATACCCACGCCTGAGTGGATTTGATTTGCCGAATGACACAAAACGTATACATAAAAGAAGGTTCATGATTTACGAAAGCAACAACATGCTTCCATGCAAATAACTTTGATGAGTTCCCGATAAACTGGAAACAGCTAGAGCCATAAATAAATAATAAAAAGTATAAATATCTATGCCCACCATGACGGCTTGGCTGCCTCAACAGATGGCCGACGGCTAAGAGAACGCTGCCGAGTTTAAAAATATTCAATCTGTGTGCGGAAATGCGAGTAATGAATTATCTCAAATAGTTTTGGGCTCCAAAACCATTTTAGATTAGGAAGTCCACCTTTTGCTGCATACATTACCCTCCACAGAGAAGTATTTCTTATTTAGTTTATTCCAATGCAAAAAAAAACTGTTTCCCACGGCAAATGCGGATATCAAAACAAATACGAATGAGTCAAATAAATTCGGTTATTGATTATTTTCGATTTAGTGTATCTTCAATCGGAAATTTTTTTTGCAAACTTTTACTGAAAATATTTTAAATGAGTTATTCAATTGCTTTCGGGTTGTCTGCAAATACATTTATGTAAAACGTAATATTTGTCGAAGAATAAAAGGCGATTTTTTCAAACAATTTACAAAGTAAACTTGCATTTTGTTTGGCATTGGACTAATCCTCAGCCATTATTTAGTTTTTTTTTCCATTTTTCAGCGGTTTTATTTCAGACTTTTTCCACGGGGCTTTCGGCAACAGTTTTCCGGCAGTTCGAGGAACAATATAATTTGAAAAGCAATTCTGCTAAACGCAAATAAAAAGTACTGCCCGAAATTGCCATTGATTTCGTTTCGCTTGCCCCATAAATGTATGCTACATTTAATTTGAGTAGAGAGTCCTTTATGTGCATGTACGAGTGCGCGACCGTGCGCTTAACCCACACAAACAGTCGGCTAATTTTTCCATATAAATGGAAAGAAAATACGCGACGACCTCTCACCGGCAGCAGCAGCTGACGTTGCCCACATACGGACACACAAACACTCACACACACTCACACATATACACACACACACACAAATTACGCCGAAAAATAAATTGAATTTATCAACCGTTGACGTTCGCCTCAAACAAACATGCGGCAAATCCCGTGGAGCAAAGAGCAAAAGAACGAAGAAATAATGTAAGTTCTGCACATAATTTCCGTTGAGCTCTGGGACGCGTCGCACCCATTTTGAACGTCACACGTGCATATTGAATACAAACAAATGCAACGCCAAGAACAAGCTGCTTTCATATACATTAAGTATACGATACGTAAACGCACATAAGTAACATCATTTGCAAGGCTGCGTAGTTCTAAAATTAAACAAATTCCGACAGAGCTTGACAAGTTGAGCAAATAGCTACCAAATTATTAAAATAAAAGCGATGCTAAGTGGATGCTATTCGAATCATAATTATAATAATTATCATAATATAATGCTTGCCAAATACATATGGCTTACACATAATTGGGCCAGCTGTTTGAGCACTTGGAATATCTAACACACAAGCACAAGCACACGCATATGCACAGAAACATTTGTCCCCTCATCATATCAAAGAAAATAAACAATAAAATTCAGGCACACATACGAGTGAATGTTGCCCTTGAGAAGCAGTTCCGCTTGAGCGGGCACAACGCCAACTATGCTTGTGTGTGTGTGTGTGTGTGTGGATGTGTGTGTATCAAACTGATGACAATCAAATACACAAATACAATTACAAATGTGGACACACACTCGCACTCAAACTCACACTCGCACTCACGCCCTGGCAAGTCATACAAATAAGCAAGGCAAATAGAGACCCCGAACCAAAGCTGAAGCCGAAGCCGATGCCGATGCCGATGCCCAAGCCCCAGACAACAAGACTGTGCAAATATTTTGCCAGCGTCAGAAACAAAGACATATTACTATCACAAGCTATCAATGTGTGCATGTGTGCGTGTGAACGTATGTGTGCCTGTGTCTCTGTGTGTGTGCCCAAATTGAATTTGATTTATTGAAATTTGATATTTTCCGTGATACGAGCACTGCAAATCAAGCAAACATGAGCGGGGACAAGCAAGACAAGAGTCCTGACAGACACAGGAACAATCAACATTGGCAGCATGACATCGGCCAGGGGATGAGCTAGATGATAGTGGCAACAACTAAACACAAGTCAGTTGCAAAACAGCCCATAAGACTTTGCACACATTCACCAAATGCCTCTTGTCTAATGTCTAGAAAAATTCACACATGAAATGAAATACACAAAAACTGAGATTTAAAGTGAAACTGTACCAAAAAACCCAAAATGCTTTCAAATGCTACAATTTTCTTTAGAAATATTTATTTAATAGAAATTTAGTGTCATTGCGAAATAAAAGTGGATTAAATTGCGTACGCAATTTTTGCATATTTCTTTTAATCGCTAACAGCTGTTCGATTTACCACATACAATACATTGAGTCAGACGACAGACAATAATATTTATTTTAGTTAATGTAAGCTTTTATAATAATATGTATTCGTCGGGGGCCAGACAAATAAATAGACAGGAAATCAAAACGCAGACGAACAAATGCCGGACGGAAGTGAGACAGAATAGTTCGTAATGGACGTGAGGACAAAGGGGCAAACTGTGGGAGTAATAATATTGAGAGCGAGCGTGCTCTACGACGAAATCTCAGTTGACCCAATTTGCAATGCGTTTGGCACGTAGATGCTAGGGGCAGGCTATAGTCAAAGCTCAAGGAATCCTGCGCTCAAGTTGGCCAAATCAAATCGAATCAAACAAATAAATTCGCTTACTGTCAGCAAGACAGCACAAGAGCGAGACAGCAACGCACAGCGAGAAGGAGACGGACAGCGAGCGAGTTGAAAGAGCAGGATGTAAGACAAACATGTGACGCCAGACAGGCAGTGACTGCACTCAAGCACAGCAGCTACAATATTTATTACTTTTGATTATGTTGAAAGTCAACTTTATCAATTTTACAGCAGTTAGCCAATAAACCACAACAGACAGCCCAGACAGAGGGAATCGAAGGACGCAGAGACTGAGATGGTGACGGAGACGGAGTCGGAGACAAGGACGAAGGCAGTGAGATAGGAGCCGGAGGGCTGGATAATTGGGTGTTGGCCGGGCAGCCGCAAGGCACAACAAACACAAACAGGATGTGGTGGAGTGAGTTGTGCGTTGCATATAAATCCTAAATGGACAATGAATGTCATGCGAAATAAATTAGAAATGACAATAAATGAGCAAATGTCAAAGTCATTTGGGAATGGGCAATGTATATCGATATACATATAGTTTTAGTGAGTGTGTGGGGCGGGAAGGGGGCACTTTAGGGCATCAACATCGGTTCGATTTGGATCACAGTTCTGCTGACAGGCGGCGACAAGACAAACAGACAACGTGTCACTTTAATTGGCAGCCAAGAAGTCAGATGAGCGATGGCTGCATAACAAAACAACAAAGCAACAGCAGCAGCAGCAGAGCGAACGAAGTGAAAACAGTAAGCACAGTAGCAATAATAACAACAACAACAACAACAACAGCAGCAGCAGCCACCGCAACAGCAACAACAGCAACAACAAATTCGTCAACAATAACTGTAACAGAAATAACAACAACAGCGAGCTGCATGCAGCATGATGCAATTGCATCAGACAGTGCAACTTCTACCTCACAACGTTCTCTTCTGAACCATTGGACAATTGGTCGAAGCGTCCGATGGACAGATAAAACTGTAGGCAGGCAGAGAAGCCAAAAAAGGGGGGCATCAACAATGCTGCTGAACTTATGCATATTTGTTGCATGCATGTCGAGGTTTTTGTTGCCAATGCGCCGTAATTTATGCAATGATTTTTTGCTCTTACTTGCCCCGTGGATTAAAACAACACAAAGCACAAGCGACGCAATCATTTTGCAGTGTTGCGCACAGTAGAGCAAAATCAAGGAGTTTAATCTCAAAACTTAATGCTTTAAATGCCATTTTTAGTGGTGTAAATAATGTGATTCCCTCTCAATATATAATTATTTATTTTTGTTTCTGTGATCTGCTTTTTATGGGCAAGACAAATGTGTTGCGATGCACTGTGACTGCAATCAAAATGCATTCACCGCTCACACTTTTGTTGTTTCTGCCGAGGAAAACTTTGTCAATCTAGCGAACGGACGACACATATAGAGAAAGAGAGAGAGAGAGAGACACACATAAAGAGATACCTCCACAGTTCGAGTTACTAAGCCAAAACACGTGTTGGCATCCGCTTGTTGGAGCAGAGAGCTTGCTCTGGTCACACAGCCTACGGCTGTTTAGATGCTTATTAAGCATCGGCTCAGACAAAGGTTGTGTAAGCGCATTTCCATGGGCTACACAAGCCCGTAACAAGCAATTGTGTAGGCAGGTTGAATGTTTCAACTCTCCAGAAAATGAAATAGACGAATGGCGGCAGTAACAACTGGAAATTAGTCTCGTTCGTTAACCAATTTCTTCTTCTCGAACCTTATGTGCATTCAGTCTGCTGATATTATGTGACGGTTCTATTAAGTTTATGCAATACACTGTTGAACAAAAGCGGTGAAATATATGTTCTATGAATAAAGTCATAAAATTGGATGTTAATTGTAACTGTTAATTACAAATGAACGCCCATTAATTGCAAAATATTATTTTGTGTACTCCACTTTTAACCTCTTTTTATGGTGCACAGTGTTGTTGTTATTATTTATATGTGAATTAAGCAGCAGTGACAATTTATATTTCCCTGGAAACGATCGGAAATCAAAGCAATTACTTTAAGCTTCTATAAATAATCGGCTGGGGCCAATATCAAAAGGCCAAATACCTGAATGCGTCAGAGCGAACGCAACCACGCCCACTCCTACGCCAGCGAACACGCCCCTTCTTGGTCCTTGGTGGTGCGGCCATGTGCAATCGTGCAATATTTGGTGGCTGCTCCGGTCACTTTATGACTGCACTGGGACCAATAATTTATGAATGAATTCATGAATGTCGAAGCGGACCTTTACACTCCAACTTACCCACCTCGCACCACATCTGCTCTGTTTGAGTGGCTCCCATTTGCTTGTCTTACGTAAAACTCGTCGTGTTGCAAATCGAAAGCGTCAGCTTCTGAGTCCGAGTCTGAGTATGTGGACTGTGGTCAGTGGCATTAGCCCGTGGGACTTGACAGTTGATGTGCACGAAAATTTAGTTTTTGATTATTTCGATGTCCATTAATGTGCAGCTCCCTCGAGTGTGCTGTATGCGTAAGTGTGTGTGTGTGAGTGTGTGTGTGTGTGTGTGTGTGTAAGGGGGGTGATGATGGGTCTGGACTCTCAGTGATGACTTCACCTTGGAGCCTGTCTCGTGGTCACAGCCACATCCATTTTGCATGGCTTCATAGCAAAGCGCAATCAAGCCGAAGAGGTGCGAATGTGCTAAATTAGTAAAATAAATTAGATATGTATGGCAAATGAGCTGCAGATGACCGCACATACCTGAAGCCCGATGCTGTTGGAGGGTGCAGAATGTTATCGCAGCTTCGTCCAGGGACCGACACCTAATTACAGGGCTTAAGTTATTATTAGTTTTGAAATTCATAAGTATGTGCATTCGTGTGCACGTGAATGTGTGTGTTTGTGAATTTGAGCTATGAATTTTAATGAATTAGTGAAACGGACTTCACACCCACACTTGTGTAAGCACAATTAGTTTTGGGGTGGCCACGTTCAGCTATAATACAAATGTTTATTTGCACATTTTGATGACATTAATGGGCGTAATTTTGCTTATTATGCCCCTGGTCGAATAGCAAATTCTGCCATCGTAATTATGAAAATTTACCCCTCGGCTACTATATGGCCAAAGTTTAAATGGCATGTGACCAAATTGTAATTAAAATTTTGCCAAATTTCAATACATATTCAAGTATGTAACGCCTTCAGGGCCATATTTTAAATATTACTAAATAATGAAAGACTTACGCAGAAATTTACTAAATCTCAAGTCGGGTATTATTTTCATTCCCTTCAAATATTTTTCATCTTTCATCACTAGCAATAATTTCAGTTAATATTTTAGCTTATTTGACTGTAAATGGCGTTGAAGCATCGAGGTGCAGTCACAAATCATCCATAACCCTATCGGAGGAACGTAAATCGAATATTTGCGCATTGTTCGAGTTACAGTTTGCATTTTTATATCCTTGACAAATCCAATTCAGTTCAGTACAGAGCTTGTGTTTAACATGAGAATAGCATGTCATTGCATCAGTATCCAGTGAATGCATCCCAATCCCAATCCCAATAGCATCGATTCCACTTCCATTGGCTGCCAACTGGCAAAAGGCAGCGCAATGAGTGTCAAATCCCGCTAACAATGCACAAGCACACACACAGAAACGCGTTCTCAAACACTCGCAAACACATCAGCAGCAATCGTTGCCATATGACGTTCCAGAAATGTGCAACCAAAAAAGGCACACCGATATATTTGTACATATATATATATATATATACATTTGTATGTTGGCTACATATTTGACGCTCTTGTAGCGCAATACACATTTGTGTGTACACTTGCGCTTGACTGAATTGGTGTCGTCATCGGCAACGGATCGTATACGCAATGTGCAGCTCCCTCCTCCCATGGAAGACGGTAAAATAAATCGTTCGGCAAAGGCGCACAGTAATTTTGGTGCATAGAAAGCAGCCATATGACGTCTGGGACTCGCAAATTCAAAGCGAGCGAGTGAGTGAGTGAGAGTGGCATGTTGCCGCATCCTCTACAACGACGTGCCCATTGGTAAATTATGCGTGGCCTTTTAGCTGCTGCTGCTGCTGCTGTTGCTGCTCTTTCTACTGATGCTGATGCTGCTCCTGCTGTTTCAGCTTCTGTTGATATTTGTTTGCCTTGCTGAAGGCATCAGGCGAGCGCTGATATTTTCTTTGCAGCTGCAGCACAAAATGCAGAAATATATTTATTTAAATAGCGCCGCACGCAGCACGCCTGCAAATGCTCTGCCATTTCAAACATGCCAGGCAGACACATGTTGGCGGCACGTGTACGCTCCAGCGCTCAATCATATTGACTGAGGCAACATGCTGTCAATGCCGACAAAGCAGACGCTTCGCAGCTAAAATAAAAAACAATAATAAAAAAAAAAATGCACTCGCTTAGCCAAAAACAAATAAAAATGATGGCAGCGAAATGAAAAATAAATGGTATATAAATAAACGTTCAAAAATTATAGATCGAAGGCAACCGCAATTGGTTAACGCTGAAAATATCTTAAATTTAAAATGGAGTTAAATTTGAGATCTGTTACAAGCCGAACTGGAAATTTTGTCATTGTAAACAGTGCGAAATATATACTTAAAGAAAAACTTAGTTGAAACATCGAAAAATTAATTTTTCATTGCAAATATCTTAAATTTAAAGTGAATAGCTTTATTTAAATGCAAACATAAAATTTTGTCATTGAAAACAGTGTGAAATATAAACTAATAGAAAAACTTATTATGAAACATCGAAAAACAAATTCAACCATCACATAAAGTCAAATTAGAGAACTTCATTTATAAGCCAACATAAAATTTTATTATTGCAATCAGTTGAAATATATACTAATAGAAAAACTTATTATGGAACATCGAAAAACAAATTTTCAATCAAATAAAGTGGAGTTAAATTTGGGAACTTCTTTTATAAATAAATATGAAATTTGTCATTGAAAGCAAAGCAAAATATATACTTAAATAAGAACTTATTATTAAACATCGAAAAAACAAATTCTTCTAGGAAAATTCATAATGAAAAATGTGTTTTGAAATTGTTCACTGTGAGGTTAATTGCAAAGTTGCTGACAAAGTTAGGTGGCCCTTTAAAGTGTTGCAGTGCATTTACTCATAGCTAGCTGTAAGCATTATTGCAAACATCATCGATAACAGAATCGATTACTTGGCCACTTTTTGGAGTTGCGGCAACAACGCTGACGTCGCCGTTGCCCGTCTGTCAAGGATAGACAATTTTTTTTTCTGTGGAATTTTTCTAATATTTGCAAGTATGTTGGAGCATTGCTGTCGCACAGAATGATAGACAAACAGGCGATGTGCTGACAAAGGATGTTCGCTCTGGACACGGACATGAACACGGACACGGACACGGACACGGACAGGGACATGAACAAGGACATGTGGACGTGTGTGGAACAACTCGTTACTGTCAGCAGCTGCCAATGTAAACACAAGTGGCCAGCCGCAAAAAGGAAAGCCAGTCCAGTAAATAGCTCAGAAAGAAAATGACGGAAGAAGAGCTGTGAAAAGCGCAGCATGCTTGTACTTCAGTGTGGACGGCGGACGAAGGAAAATAGAGATACGAAGGGTCGGCGAGTAATGCTCAAAAGGCATTGCCGGCGATTGGCGCGGAAATCAATTGTTGTTTTGACAGCGACACGGAAATTGGTTTAATGAAGCAAAAATATATATATATATATATATCTATCTATCTATCTATACATATATATAGTATAAAGTGAGCTGACAAAGCTAACAAGCCAAAAGGATGGCCAAGGCAACAGCTAATTAGAGTGCTGTCCAGATTGACGATGCCAGACCCAGTCAGCCAGCAGTGAAGCTGCTTCTCTGCTCTTTCTGCTCGGTCTGTTTCTGCTCTGCTTCAGCTCCTTCGCTGGCCGCCGCTGCTGATCAAAAGGCTGTTTGATTTATGATGGCAAGCATAAAAATTAGCTCGCCAAGTGCTGGCAGCAGAAGGATGAGAAAAGCGAAGAAAAACTTTAGCGTAAATGGGAAAATTATGCGCAGCAAACGGCGAAACTCATTTTAAATGCTGGCAGAAAGCTTTCACAGAACCAGGTAAGAAAATAAATGCATTTTGTGCCAGAAAACAGCAAAAATACTCAGCATTGAAGTAAGTTTTAAATGAATTGCAGTAAAGAGTTGCAACAGATACAGAATATATCGAATGACGAAAATCTTATCAAAATGTTATCAGTAGCATTTTGCAAGTAATTGAGTTAGCGAAATGATTCTTGAGAACATCCTGCTTGAGGACAAAGTTGCAAAGATGAGTGCGCTAAGTGCAGTGACGGCCCGAAAAACTGTGTTCATTACTTAAACTAATTACATTTTAAATTAACATCACTCGGCCTGGGCAGTTAGACAGCGTTATAGAGCGTCCCCCGTCAAAGGTACTAAAAAGCCACATAAAAGAGCGAGCGGCAAAAGAAAGTCGTAAGAGCTGCTTTCCTTTTGGGTGGCAGGGAAGTTACAAAATCGTATGTATGCAGGACACGCAGTCGCCCAAAATGGCCGTGGTAACGGGAGCAGGAACGGGAACAAATGTCAGTCAGGCGGCGACAGTCGAAATGTATTGAAGTCATTACGAATATGGCCACAAGACGAGGGTTAACAGCAGTAGCAGAGGCGGCAGCAGCAAGCAGTCAGCCAGCCAGCCAGCCAGCGGCGTAATGACAGAAATTATGTAATAAAAAGTTACAATTTACGATTGCTGCTGCTGCTGCTGCTGCAGCGTCGAGTAAGCGTAAGGAGTGTGTTGGCCACGTGACCCAAAGACACCCAAAAGCGACACAAGTCGCAGACGCAGACAAAGCCAGTCTAGCTACAGGTGCAAAAGCAGAGAGGGCAAACCACAGCGGCAGGTGCAAGCTGGGATGGCAACGTACAATGAACCGTCATAGATAAAAGACATAACAATGAAGCCAAAGCAGACGTGCGCGCCAGGCTAGTTGGTTGGTTGGTTGGTGGCCCAGAGCAGACAGGACGCCACGAACATTTGCACCTGCCCGGCAAAATAAGTTATAAAAGCTAAGACAAAGGCAAATGGCAAAAGAAAGCTAGCAAAGCAGAGCAAAGCAAACCCAACAAACGGTAGCAGAAACAAAAGGAAAAAAACATTACAAAATGGCAATAAATTCAAAACTAAAACAAGACTCACAACGCAAAGGCAAACTCACTAACAGCCCGGAGTGGACGGAAGGCGGCCCAGTGAAGCGTATAAGTGGCACGACGACCATATGATAAACACAGTCGGTCGCAGCTCGAATTGGAGCAGAATGTTGGCGGCAGGTTGGGCTGCTTGCCGCTTTGCCACTCGTAATAAAGGTGTCATGCCGGGAGAAAGTTGCAACGAGCTAACACACACACACACCAACACACATAAGAGGAGATGGGAGCCCTCGCCGTTTTGGGGTCTGCGAGGGTGAAACGTGATTGCAAATTGTAACCGCCAATGGGCCGTAAATTGAAACGTGACTAAGGCAGATAATAAAATGCATAAAATCAGAGTACTGACGGTCTAAAACATGGCGCAGACACGTGAAGAGGACGAGGCAAAGGAGCCGCCTTTGTTGGGTTGTTATTGTACTTTGTTGGTTTGCTGCTCGCTCGCTTTTTTCTACCTTTTTTGCGCTCTGCCAGCTAGTCTGGAATTTGTCATTAAACGGATGTGAAGCTGGCAGACAATTGTTGTACAACATATATACATACATAGACTGACTGACTGGCTGACTGACTGACGGCTCTATAGATACGCGGCATGAAACAAATTTGTTAAAGCTCCGATAGCAAACAGGAAATGATAAGCCAGCCGGGAAATGCTCATTATTACGTCTTATCTGCTGCATTCCGCTTGTGACGCGGTGTCAAAGCGAAGGAGCGTTTGAAACAAAAGGTTTTTAATTCAAATGTCTGTGAAACTGGATGCCTCACTCTGAAGTGGAGTTGATGAAAAAGAGCCGAGCTTAGACGGCAATTGGCGGCATATCGAGCAATGCTCGCGCAACTTTGAAGCTGTCACATTAAACATTGTGATTTAGTGATGTTTTCCGTTTGGCGCGTACTGCAAATGAGCGGAGGGCGGAAAGTTTTAATTAATTCCATAAAAAAAAAAAAAAAAAAACATGCACAAGCCGCAGGCAAACAAACCCACAACAGACAAACAGACAGACAGCTGGCTGAATGGATGGACGAAAGAGTGAGAGATGCTAACAAAATGTGGACCCACAAGACATAAAAACCAGCTGAATTATTGGCAGTTACGTGAAAGTCCTTTGAACTGTGCCCGGCGATTGCTGTGGCATGTGCACAGACTGAGGTTTTCTATGTATAGTATAATATTGTGTATATATATGTATATTGTATGTAATTGTACTGGGCTCACAACGATGTCGTTTTCGTTGTCGTTGTCAAAGTCGTTGTCATGCTAAATACTGCGGCATATTTAAACAGCAAAAACAACGGGCAACAAGCAAATGTAAACAGAAAGTTGCAAAACATACAGCGCGAAAGCAAAGGGCAAATGAAACGATGGCAAAACGAGAAAAAGAAAAATACAACAACAACAACAGCAACACAACAGAAAATGGGAAACGAGAGAGTAAGCCAAATGAATTGGCAAAGTACAAAAGGACTCCTTCTTGCCTTCGGTGGCGCACCACACACACAAAAAAAAAAGGACCCTACAGCCTGCGGTGGGTGGCATTAAAATGTAAATGCCAGCAAATGCCAATAACAAGCAGATACTTAGTGCAACATTTTTTTAGGGCTCTCAACGAGCTGAAATTTGTGTATGGGTTGAGGCTTTTGCCTCGTCGATTGCCCACAGCGAAATGCGAAAATTATATGACAATTTATGGGCATAGAGCTTAGATGTATGATGCGATGCCGGCCAGAAGCTTTCAATATTAATCACTTAAAATATTCAACTTGCTGTTAATTATTTTTGAACGACTGAAGCTTCGCCTAAATTGAGGGCAACGTGTAATTAAAAAGCCACAGAAGTGTGGTAATAAATCGTAAAACATAGATCTTTAACACAAGTACATATACATATTTTTCTTTAGCTCTCGTCCTCAACTTTCTTGCAAGCAGCATAGAGCATATCAAATTTTCTTTTTAGATTACTTGCGCTTCCGGAAGCGACTTCACCACAATATCTCGCAGTCAACAAAATGGCGTAGTAAGCGGTTACTTGGTTACACGCCAAACCGGAAACGCAAATTTGAACGAAATTAAAAGCTTAGTTCCAGACGCAAATACTAAGCTGTGAATACAGAATATAGAAAATTCAAACGCTGCTGAAACTCGAAGCCAGTCAGACGGCAAGTAAGAAGACGTTGGCAAAAAACAGAAATAGAATTGAAGATGCCGCACAATGCAGCGAACAAAACAAATAAAGTAAATAAAAAAGTTTATAAACATTTTAAGTGCATTTGGCGCTGCGCTCTCAACGGCAACGGCAACGGCAACGGCAACAACGATAAGAAGAAGAACAACAAGAGCGACGACGACAATAGAAGCATCCATGGAAATGGGTGCAATGAAATTGAAATCTTACACAGACAAATGCAATCAAACTTACGCGGCAACCGGATGCCGACTAACAAAGCAAAACGGATGCGGAAGTGCCAACTGTTGTTGTTGTTGTTGTTGTTTGCCGCGCGCGTGTCGCAGTTGGGAACTAAGCGAAACCCAAAAACTTGTGAAAGTGAAATTCCCCCTGAGGTCTGTTAATTGCCAATTGCAAATGCCATTTACTAATTACAAATGCCAGAAGTCAGCCAGTCGCTTTGCTCCATTCAAATCATCACAAATTTTATTAAAATTTCACCACAACATTTCGTATTTGTCAAACAGAAACACACCGAAACACCGAGCACCGAGAGTGAATACGAATGCGAGTGTGGAGGATTTTTGTGTTAAATGTAAACTATGTGCTGCCTAATTATTTACGAAATGTAAAAGGCAAACAAGCATAAAACCCCCCTCCCCCCCGGCATGAACTCACTTGACATTACGTATACGCAACGTCAACTGTCTGCACTTGAATCTGTGCACATTTTCCTTTTACTCTCATGTCACAGTCACTTAACCTTTAAGCAAATCAAATGCCAACCGAGTAATTTACTCGAAACCCATGGGTACGAGCCGAGTCGTGACATGGAAATCTGGGTGCCCCTTTTCCTTCATCGCAGCAACCCAGCAGCAAGTCGCCTGCGAGTGTGACAAATATTTTGCGCATGTGTCGAGCCTGAGGCATGTGGACCTGGCGTTCACTCAGTCTTTCACTTTTTCTCTGTTGTAAATTAAAATTAAATGTTAAAATATTTGCACTCAAGATGCTGTAGTTGACACGCGAAGTGGGGGAAACTGGGAGGGCGAAAGCTCAGCACCTTATCAAGTGGGTGCCGGGTGTGGCAAAGTGTTGAATTGCCGCTTTCAGCGGAAACATCGATTGAAACAAACGCCATCCGTGAGCACTACTAATGAAAGCCAAGGGCAGCGCATCGCCATTCCATTCCATCCACTTTACTCGCCATTTAACCGATGATTGGATCACAGCGGCCCCTAGGCTCATCGTCCCCATGGGGCTCCCCCGACCCCTCCCCCCACCCACTCAGTGGGCACTGAAGGGCCAGAAAAAATCTAAATGAAACTACTAGGGTTCATGTGCGAAACTCTGTATACTCTGCCAAAGAATACAACAATTTTAAAGTAAAAACTAAATATTTACTTATGACACCACTTGAAATCTCTTTTCAAAAACTAACTTCAAAACTAGCTAAAGCGATTAAGCAGAAGCAATATTAATGCGCTGTGCAATTGTTACAATAAAAAACACTCAACCAATTCAATAAATTAAATGCACACAGAGTAAAAATAAAAGCACTCCATTAAGCCAAACATATTCGTGCAAGCCTTTTGATAAATGTGCTGTACACTGCGTCGCGTAAGGGAAAACCAGTGGCAAATGAGTGTGAAAAATCGCCATTAAAACGGAGACCCCTCTTATATATGGGGTGGCTGGGGTAACATATTCAATAGCTTTTCAAAAGCGTGCTTAACAAACGGCAACACAACACCAACAAGAGCAACAACAGCGGCGTCAACAGCAAAGAGCAAGCGGCATGGCAAAGAAAAAAAAAAGGCTCGAGCAGCAATCACACACAGAGACATTCACACACACACAAACACACACACACACACACACATACAGACAGAGGGAACACTCTCAGTTATTTGCATGTCAAGTCGAGAGACGCTGTCCGTGCCCAGCACACACCCCGTTGCCCGCGAGCATTAAAAACGGCCATGAATAAATTTTAACGGCGCTTGTGTGTTAAAGTATTTAATGCTTAAAGGCTCAGCTGAGCGACCAGCCGTATGCCTTAAGCCCTGCCACATGCCACATGCCACATGCTACATGCTATACAGCAAAAGCAAGAGCAGCGGCAGCGGCAGCGGCAGAAACGTAAGCGTTACGCACATGTGACTCAACACACATCCTTGAAGTGGATGAGCGACTCTTTCACAGGCTCTTTCTATGGCCAGCATTGTCAGCGCAGTCCTTTCATTGCCCTAACGGACCCTTCTTACTCCCTATTTTATCTCATCACGGCTCCGTCTTCGTCGCACTCAGTGATTAAGCACATAATTGGATTCATTCCAGCGGAGAGCCGCTTACAAGCAACATCAACACATGTAGCGGTTCCTTGGCTCAGGGGGCGGGGCGGGGGCTGAAGGCGGGGCTTGAAAACTTTCTTTCTCATTTGAGAGAATATTTTGAAGGAGCTGCCGCAAGGATTTGTGGTGCTTAGCGTTAATTGCCTTGCGGTTGTCAACAGCACACACACAAACACACACACACACACACACACACTGCCAACATCGTGGCAGACGCAGCAACCAAATAGCTAAAGGTATTTGCAAATCGCATGGAAAACACTGCGTATGGCTGAAATAAATCTGTCTCACGTATCAAAGCCCAGCGTCACAGCTCAAGTATCAATAAGAGGGGAGAGTGTTTCATACCGTAACTCTGTATTAATGCCTAAGTACCTGGCTTTGAATTACACGAGCGCATGATAGACGAGCGCAAATCGCGCCAAATATGACGACGTGTTTGCCGCCACTCAATCGACCTTTCAGCTGACGGTCTTAGCAGCGCATTCTAGCCTCAATATAGACGTCAAATTAGTACCTTCTAAGCCCACGACTATCGACTCGATTGTTTTAACGCCCCCTCGTCGAGTACTGTCGCACAGCGGGTGGTCAGCCCGTGAGCATGTAGAGCATACCTCAAGCGGCGGCTTGGCATTGGAGCGGTCTGCGGCAGCTGCGTGAGGATTTGTTAAGGCTTAACTAAATTCCTGATTGGGTGAAATATGAAACGTCGCATAGCAGCAGCTGTCGCTCGGTATAATCGTCTATAACAAATGCGAGTAGGTTGACTTATTTTATAATGCTGTCTGAATGCATCATAAATAATTCAATTTAGTTAATACAAAATCAATTTCTGTAAATTCAAATGGGCCTCCTGCCTGATGCCTGATGCCCCATATGGCAGGGATAAAAAATCATGATATTATCATAATAAACTCTCTATGTTTGTGTGTGTGTGTGTGTCTGTGTATACATTTTTCCCTCGCTGTGTGGATGAGTACATTATACAATAAACATCATCATTAAATATAATTGCATGTTACAGTTACACAGTGCGTTAAAAGCTGCCACCACGTCGGGGGGCGTTTATGCGGTTATAGCCAGCTTTGGGGATGTCAGGGCATGGCTACGGCATAACGGTGTTGCGAAAAACCGCGTTTGTTATGCAAACGCTCATTAAAATGTTTACCTTCACGTTACGCATACGCATAGTTGGCCAAAGCCAAACGAAAGCCGTTTACTGGCGCACCATTTCAGCCCGATGACCTCCACACCTCCACACCTCCAACCTCCTCGCGATTGCAGCCGCTATCGATGGATTTTTGCTTTCAACTGCTGCTCAAAGGACACGGCATCGACATTGAGCTTGGCACTGTTCATTGTTGTTTCTGCCAATGACACGACAATTAATTAACGGCCTACAATTAAATTTATTTAATATCAATGAAATACTCTAAACGACGACGGTTTTTGTGCAGTTAAAGTCTGAAAGCTGCTCGTGAAGCTGCTCTTTACCAATGTCATGTACACATTTTTCCCCTTCTCATACCTGCAAAGTCAAGTTGTTGTTGTTGTATATAGTTGGGGCTGCCCCTTGGCGTTTGGCAGCCAGGGCCAAGAACACCATTAAACTGTGCTTGGACTGTTGCTGGAAAAGAGTTCAGTTGAGTTGTTATTGTCCTGCGACATGCTGAATATTTCAAGAATTTCTTAATTGTTAAAACAAGCGCTCACTCACACACACAGACACACAAACACACACAGGGTCAGCAATTGTTTTTGTTGCTGCTTCTGTTGCCATTCTTGTGGGTCGTCATTTAATAATTCAAGTTTGTTGCTGTTGTTATTGTAAGAAAACGCTTGCCTCTTTCTCTCCCCTCTCTCTCTCTCTGTGCCTGTCTTTTTTTTATTTTTTAAAAAACAATTTTCCAACAAACGACAATGGAAATGACGGCCAAGTTGGTCCAGAACAGCGCTCATGGACAGCTACAAACCCCTTACAGCTGGCTAGAGCACGGACACAGCATGTGCCACAAAGTGCCCAACAAAAAGCAGAAAAAAAGAGTGAAATAATAACAGCAGAAAGAAATCAGAAGAAAAGCGAAACAGTAGATGAAGCATAAGCAACAGAACGCAACGCAACGCAACGCGAAAAATAACCCAAAAATATAATAAAAAGAAATTGGACAATAAAATACAACAATTTATGGCGTACAACAATCCTTTTTGGTGGCACTTTACGGCGGACTGGGACTGTGGCTGGGACTGCGTCTGGGCGTCCAGCTTTGGGTTCCTCCTCGCAGTGTCGACGACGACGATGACGACGACGAGGTCAAACGAGCGACGGGTTGGACACCAAAAGTCGCCGCACATGGAGCGACACGCCGGATGAGGCGGTAACATTGTTTGCGGCAAGGGCGGTCCGAATGGGGCAGCAAAATGGGCGTGGCTTGACCAACAAATCGTCATTGGAAACTAAACGAAAATGTTTAGTATTTGTGCTTCTATTTTATTTCATAACGCTTTCTTTTTCGATGTTTCGTTTTCGTTTTTCTCTCTCTCTCTCTCTCTCCTTCTCTTTGGAACTTGTACGTTTTTTATATTTATTTATTATTGCCGACACTTGACTGCCTCTCCCACGCTCCATTTATTTATGTGCTCGTCAGCGTCGTCGTCGTCGTCGTATTAGTCCAGCAGCCATTTGCAACGATATTGAAACAAAACAAAATACTAAGTTATATTTTCAATAAATTATACAAACGAAAATGATATACGACCTCCATTAAGTTAAAGCGAAATAAACTAGAACTCGTTCTAAATAAATTCAGAGTGATAAGAGAATGTTTTACATTTGATAAACAAACACACACTAAAAGTATGCGTAACAGTCCAAATATTGGTTGATGCCTTTTTCTTGGAAATGCTTTGTGGAGTTTAACCTCAGCTCTTTTTTGAGTGTAACACATTTTTGTATTTTTTGCAATTCGCACTTGGCCATAGTTTCGCTTCGATATTTTAGTGCTTTTTATTGCTTTCGGCTAAATGATGGCCGCAGTTCGACGGAGTGAGTGCTGGCAACAAATGTTTAACAAAGTTGTTGCCAGGTCCAGTTTAATTTCAGCTGCCAGCAAAATGATTTAGGAAAGACGCACGTTTCAGACAAACGAACTGCGCGCTGCTGCCAAGGACATTGCTTCACATTGCCGAAACTTTATTTCATTTAATTGAAATTTTATGTAAAACATACATTTTATGTGATGCATAGTTGTTTTCCCCTTCCATTCCCTTTCGGGTGGGGGGTTACTTTTTTTTCTATCCCTATATTTTTTCCTGTTCTTTTGTCGCTCGTGGCACCACACAAAAATGCGAAATGCCAAATATTTGCAAGTTTTATGAGCGTTTGAATTATATGGTTTTGGGGCATATGAATAGTACGAGCCAAGGGATGTGTGATAGGGGTAAATGGTAACTGGTAGCTAGCTGGTTACGAGTAATGGGTGACGTGGGGCTGTTGGGAGCTGTTGGGGGCTGCTTGACCTTTGCACGAAATGAGATAAATTTCATGATTTTTCAATGTTTGAACTTTTGGCCACAGTGCACACATAAATTACACGGCAAGGGGGCCGCGGGCGATAACAGACGCTTTTTTATTGCAACTGAACTCGCCACGACTTTTATCTTCAGCTGAGCGAATAAAATGAAATGAAATAAAATGCTTGCTTTTTACCAAAATGCACGCAGATAAGCACAACGCTGGAGCTGAATCGATTTATATATACGTATTAAATACCCAGTGAAAAGCAACTGCAAAGGGGTATGCAGGCTAAAGCGACAGAGTATAAACTGTCTCAAATTCGAAGTGTGTCTGCTGGCGAAGTATCTGAGAGTGCAGCAGCCGACGATGTGTTTGGGGAGGTGGGGCGGTATTTTGCTTTGTTTTTAACAAATTGACAAGCGAACTCTGAGCACAGATCTGAGCTAACAGGATGGGACAGAGTGACAGACTGGCAGACAGCCGGAGTACGAGTCGGAAAGTAAGAGCGCCAGCTGCAGGATGTGTATGTGGCTCTGAAGTGTTTGTTGAGTGTGTGTTTCGAGTGCAATCAGCACGGCAGCAACAGCAGCAAAAACAATGCCATGAAGAATGAATTGAAGTTCCAGGAAGTATTTCAGCGTTGATGGCTCTTCAGTAGTCTTCCTCATGCAAACAGACAACAACAATAACAATAACAATAACAACAACGATAAGAATTGCAATGCCACTTTGGAATGTACGAATGTGAGAAAACGACTTATGGCTGTCTGTAAATGTGGCATGAAGTCATGAGAATAAGTTGAACGCCATTTAAATTGGTTGAAAGAATGCTGTCAAATTGAAATATTTCTGGAATTTTTGCTTACCTTAGGATTGAATCCAATTTGTGAGTATTGCGCTAATCAAAAAACACTCCTTAAATTTTTATGTATTTATCTTTATTTCTTTTTTTGTATTTTCCACTGGCCACTTAAGACATTTCCCGTAATACACTTATGAATGTTGTTTGTTCGTGTTTTGTTTTAGATTATTATCCACAACGTTTTATGTTAGGTTTTCTTTTATGCCTTACACATAATCGTACAAGTTTTACTTTTATTCATACAAATATTTACAAATTAGAACGCTGTCTTACTCTCTTCACCTTGCTCGGTGCTCTTTAGAGTTCAGCTGTGATCGCACATAGATACATACAGACATATATATTGTACATACATATGTCTGGTTTATTTCTGGAATTTTCTATAGGAGTACATTTAGGTTTATTAAATGTTACAATTATATTTAGTATTATGATTAAATCAATAAATTTATTTTGTTTATGTGGCAAATTTTACAACTGTTCTTAGCTTGATTTCTGCTCTGCTGCAAATTCCGTAGTTATTTCTGTTTTCTTTTGAGATATTCGCATTTTCATTAGTAGTTATTAACTAGTTAGTTTTTTGTTTTTTTTTTTTTTTTTGTTTTATATATGTTTTGTTTTCCTTTTCAGTAGTTTTGTGTTGTGTTTGTTGTTGTTCTGTAAACCTCATTAGCTATTAAATAATCGTAATATTTATAATAATATATTTAATATAATTTTTGATCACATATGTTTTTGTCTCTCATTTTTATTTGTGTACTTCTAAACTTCACCTCATTTCACCGCATTCAAACTTCAAAATATGTTTGTTAAATGGTTGTCGGATATTCGTGTTGTTTATTTTTTCTATGAAAATGTGTGTAAGGTCGACTGAAAGCTGAATCCTTTGTCAAACAGTTTATATTTTGAAACACAATTTGATTAAATAAAATTGTATTTGATTTCAATAACCTTGCATTTGACAGCACACAATGAAGGAAATGCATCAAAACAAAAAAAAAAAAAAAAAGCAACAAATCATTCTCATTAAAACATCAAAAAGGACCTCTGTCAGGATGCGTGTGTGTGTGGATAATTTTCAGAGAATATCTCGTTTATGGTTCGGTTGTAAACATCTGTAATTTGTTATTTTGCCCTTTGTTCGGTGCCTGTTTTTATTAGAGTTTGCCTTTTATTATGCTTTTAAATTGATTTGTGAACTTAATTGCATCTATTTTTTTTTTTATTTGGCGGGTTGACTTTTGTTTGAATTTATTAATTGTTGAATATTTAGTCGATTGTGATTTCCGAATATTGATTAAAAACTATAAAAAAAACTTTGTACAAATTGTCAAATGATGTGGAACCTGCTTATGTACAATTTGTCCATGTTTTGTGAGTTTTTCTCTCACTCTCTATATGTGTGTGTGTGTGTGAAAATCTCTGGCTAATTAATTGTTAAATTTTAATTAACTAATTAAATGAAACAATCTAGTTAAGTCGACTGCGAAATAAAACTGCTGTACGTGAATGCAATTAAATAACGCTTTTGTGTCATTTGAATCTTTAGTGAATTAGCAAAATGGCTAATGAAGGGTGCACATTTGGATTTGGCTTCTATTTTGAATAACACAATGTAATTGGAAATGAATTTGTTGCGCTTTGCTTGCAAATCCTATGCTAAATAGTATTTTCAATGCTCGCAAACATATCCTAAGTTCTATAGCCGAGAGACTTCAGTAGCCACATAAATACAACTTTAATAGACAAATTTTTTAGCTAAGTTTATAATATTTGTTATAATATAACTTTTTCATAGAAAAAATACCCAATGAAAATCTGTAGTTTCTGTTGCCTGGAACAGGATTATATCCAACGATCGCACTTTCATTTCAATTACTTTATTTTGTTTGTTGTTGTGTTTTTTTTTTTTGTGTGTTCATTTAGTTTTTCTATTAGTTTTGTGTACAAATTCGAGGCTTGTTCTGTTGTTCACTAAGCCAGGCTTTGACTATCGTTTGGTTGCTTGTGCGTTTTCATTCTTAAAGTTTTGCTTTGACTACCTTTTTCTTGCCGCTTGCCCATGGATCCTCGTTGCCGTACTAAGTGCTAAAGATGAAAATAAACATGGCAATGATATTTACACAATGTTGGATGAGCTATGGTAACCTCAGTGCTGAACCTACTGAACAGGGATGAGAGGATATGGTGGGTGTTTGTGTGTATCTGTGTGTGTGTGTGTCTATCTCTGTCTGTGTCTGTGCGTGTGTGTGTGTGAAGTATGGCGGCTGTATGCCACTTTGTATTTGTTTATGTGCACTGCCAGCTGTGCACAATGTTGCCTGGAAGCAGCTGCCACATGGAGTCTGAGCGATTGAAGGTCTGTGTACGCATATATGCTATATATATACACGACACACATACCTTGGCATGTACACAACACACACGCACACTATGAAAACAAATGTTCACATGTTAGGACGAAACAACTTTGTCAATTAACCTAAAACAAGTTTCACTTTACAACACGTACGCTTGACATAATTTCTTGTCTCTTCGCATTTTCCGGAGTGTGTTTGAGTATGAGTGTATTTGTGTGTGTGTTTTGTTTCATTTTTACATATGAAGAAATTATCACGTTCTTGGTCCTTGATAGCGACAGTAGGATCTGCCCATAATGTCCTCGGCTGGAATTGACTGATCAATTGGTTGAACTCGTAATAACTCCATTTGATCACGCACCTGCAACGATGGAATAAACAAAAAAAAAAGCCAAGTTATAAATCGCGTAATGTTTGAGCTGATGTCTGCTATGTGTGTGTTTGTTGATTGAAGTTCGAAGTTTCTGCTTTCCACAATTTGTGAGTAAAAACTAATGAAAATTAATTCAATATGCAAGCAACTTTTGTGTAAACAATTCTTAAGTTTTGCAGCTGGCTAAAGTTTCATGCTCAATATTCAAATGGGAATTCTGTTGGTTTTATGCTGAATTTTGAGTGCATTGAATTTGTTCGTTATTAATTAAGCATAAATTCAGCAGTTTTCCTGGCGTTACAGTCATTAGATAGAGTCCCAGAGGAGCCCACAAACATTAGTCTAATGAAAGTCATTGCAAATTCAAATGGAATCTTCGAATGAAAATTAACTTAAATTTGTTGCGACAAGAAAAAAATACAAAAATTACTGATTTCTGATATTAAACTTGTAAGTTTAAGACAAGGTGTTTTTTATGTTTTTTATGTATACAATCGTTCATCATTTTGTGCGCATATTGTCTGAGTTGTATTAACAGAAATCAGAACTCCTTTATGCTGTGAGCTACTTAAAAAGTAATCATATTCGTATTAAATTATTCATATGTAAATGTAAATTCGACAGCATGAAGGCATTCATTCAGCCCCTTATTGGCAACGCATTGCAAACAGTCAGTCAGTCTGTTAAGGCCTCTAAGCTCACAGTTAGGCTCATTCTAGCCATTATTGTTTGGACAACTTAGTGTGCGTGTGTGTGTGCTTTGCGAAAAGTTTCAAGCACATTTTATGCCGCGCAAAAAAAGCGGAACGAGGCGTACAATAAAACGAAATATATGCAAAAAGCAAAACACAAAACACAAAAAAAAAGAAGAATGTTTTGTTTTCAACACCAAACACCTTTTGAGGCCGCACAGCTGTGACTTGAACGTGAACGGGAGGGAAACAACAACAGAAACCGAAGGAAAGACGAAGAGAGAGAGAAAGAGGCAGAAAGCAAAATGCTGTTGGTTTGATGGCTGGTAGTTAGAGGCCAGGGACTGAGACTGTGGTGGGGCAGGGGATGGGGAAGGGGCAGGGGAAGGGGAAGGGGAAGGTGTGTGTGTGTGTGTTGGTTGGGCGGGCAGGCAGACAGGCAAAGGCAGCTCTCACTCGGCCCATTTCCGGTGCTTTGTTTGCCATATAACAATCGAATTTACGACTTTTTTATGAGGCTTTATGTGCGCACCAGCTTGTCCCGCCTCTCCCCGCCCCTCTCTTCGTTCTTTCCCGCCTGCCTGCCTGCTTGCCACATGCAAACACAACAATAAAACGTCAGCTTGGCTCAATCTGTGGGCTCAGTCATTGCACTTTTGGGCCACGCCCACCCGCTTCCACAAGTCCTTTTGTGGCTTTTGCCTTTGGCAGCGCTTTTTCCGGCCTTTGAGCTGCACAGAAATGAAAAGCACAGTTCACAGTTACATTTGAGTGAGAAAAGTTCAAAGCGAGAATGCCTGTTAAAGAGCTGCGCCACTTTTATGCTAACCAAATCAATTGTAAGAAGGTCAGTCGCAAACACAAGCAAACACAAACACAAACACACTTACATTTCACACCCACGCACACACACACACACAGAGATACATGCGTTTGTAAGTCATAGAGAGGCCGGCAAAAGGATATTTAAATGAATTTGTCTCGCACAAATTGCTGCCATTTGCCGAGGACTTTGCCCAATGCCGCCACTTGGGCTATGTGTGGTGCCAAATGCCTTTCCATGCCGCCATGCTCGCATTAGATACTCGTATAAAAGGCTAAAATAAAAGATACATTTACACAAGCCCAAGCCAGCCTCACAGACTTCCAGCCTCACAGCTTCCGCCCCGAATAGCCTGAACATTCTGAGCTGCCACAACGGCCTCTGCTTTTGTCTAGATAAAAACTGGCGTCAAGAAAATTATCATGTTCATGGCAATGGCTGCTGGTCCTGTAATATCCTCCACTCGCCGCACTTCTGCAACAGCCCCAACAAGTCTGCCATTTGTGGCTGTTGTTGTTGTTGCTTTCGTAAAGCATTGAAAAGGCGCCACAGCATGAACAAAACACTGTGTGACATTCCCATGAGCAGCCTCAAATCTCTATTGCCCTAATTTCGCTTATTTTTATACGACACACACTCATGGGTTAATGATAGCCGCTGGGCGTTAGATTAAATTCACTGTACTTAGCATTAGGGCAAGTCAATAATAAACTGTTTTAGAGACCATCCAAATTAGTCCTTCATATTTGCAATGCTCTCTAATTAAATGAGTTATTTCAGAGCTTAGAACAACAAAAAATATAACATTTGAGTATGTAAATAAAAAGAATATCTACATATATTTAACTAGGCGAATTGTGGGCTAAAATTCATTTGAGAAGCACAAAAGTCGCATGCTTAAGTGCGAATCTGAATCCCAGTGCGTGTCTCGCATAAAAGGGTATTTGGTAGGCGTGTGTGAATGTTTGTGTGTGTGTGCCAGAGATGACAATCATCCAAATGGCCTTTTGCCCAATTTCTATGACTTGCTTAATTATCACAACGATGGCCACCGACATCAAACTGACCTACAGGGAGCGACCTCAGTTCCATGAGGAGGCAGCATTAAGCGTCTAATAATTGAACATTTGAACACTGCTTTTTCTGTGTACAATTTAATTGTGTATCACAGCCGGCGTTGGCTGAACTCACATACATATATTTCACTTCAAAGTCAGAGCAATAGCCTCGATAAATGAGGCGTGCATAAAAAGTGCGGTAATTTTTTATTAAGCCGCTCGCTCGAGGCTGAGACAAAAATAGCACGAGCAAACAAAAACAAAAAACAAAAACAGAAAAAAGGGAATAAAATAAAATAAAATAATATACAACAAAAATACGTTGGGCAAACATTTTTAATTACTTTTGTGGCAGAGTTAACCAAAATGGAAAGCGCCAGCAGAAAGCATTACAATACACAATACAATACTTAATGAGCATTATGCCATATAATAAACAGCAGTAAAAATGTAATATATACACACACATACGTATATATTTATATATACTTATATTTGCCATGTCGCTGCATACCCTCAACGCATAAGTTGTGAGAAATGGGTATAATCGGCTGATTATAAACTGAAAGCTCAACTCAGCTTTAGTCGTTGTGTTTTTTTTTCGCATACTGAGTGCAAAATGCAATAAAAAAGAATGGGAATTTAATCACTAGCCCGGCAAAGTAGGCAACACTCTTAAGGCCATTTCCATTCGCATTTCGTTCCGCTTACACATTGCTAAGTAAGCATGCAAATACAAATGCGCATTGTAATCACATAGAGAGCCATTGTCGGTTGTAGCTTACGTTTTTTGTGTTCTCCTTTTTTTTCTTTTTTTGGTATAATGCACAGCGAGCAAGAAGCGCAAAGGCAAAACTAATTACAATGTTGCAGGCAGATAAGGCGCCACAGAGTCAGAGTAAGAGTCACCGTCCGAGTTCGAGTTCGTGTCCGAGTGCGAGTGCGAGTCGAAGTCGAGAGGCTTTGGCCAGAGTTGGGGAAGTGTTGGAGGGAATATGATTAAAGTTTGCCAGCTCCGAGACAAGCGCTAAATTAAAAATGCTGCGGCATCTCTTTTTGGTGAAACGAAACTTATGGGGGTTTTTATAATGAGCAAAAGCAATAAAATGTCCGCTAAGGCGGCAAACGGTTCAAGGGGGCGTATGATTTATATTTGTTATTAAATCTTTAAATGACCATAGTCACTGAGCTATGAACCGCGCTCAACTACTGCTCAACAGCCAGCCAGCCAGACACATTTTAAATGAGTTTCCAACTAAAGCAATTTAGAAAGCAACAAAATTACAAAAACTGAAATGAGATCGCCGTAAGAATATTATATTAGTTTTAGATATCTACGCAGTTTATGATGACTTGATGAGCACAAATTAAAACTATGCCCAACTCAAGGGATAGCGTACTTTGACCATCATTACGCCTTAATCGACTGCTCTAAATAATTCAGACAGCCGTCTCGCTTCGTGCATTCACAGCCATAAGCTTTCCACTCGATTTCAAGTGGTATTAAGTGCGCTCTGGGTTGCGGATGCAAGACACATGGAAAATAGTTGGCTTGCAACAATTCGAGGCAACGCTTAGCCAAGCACACGCATTCGACTGCAAAACAAACCCACTTGGATGCCTTCAATGGTGCTATGTATGCACCGAGTGGCATTCGATGTGAATGGAGAGTAACGTGCTCAAAGAGACTCTTTCGCCCCGGATGGCCTTATTGGAGCGACTGCGTATTGATTTAAATTGAATGCTGCTTGAGTGTATCCGAAGCAGCTTTAACGCATCGTGACAGCAACAAGAGTGGAGCAACAGCAGCAACAGTGGAGCAACAAAAGGAGCAAATAGTACTGCAAACAGTGTGATCCCGGACAGCCAAGCAGACAGCAAACAAGCTGACCACATCCGCAAACAAACTGCAGAGGCTTCAGTCGCTTCTAGCCTGCTGCTGTTGGCTCCTTCTTTAAAGGATGCTGGCTCTTACTGCTGGCTGTGCTGGCTATTGGTCATGGTCGTGTATAAATATCGGAATAACCATTTGAAAATCCTTTTAAAATTATTTTGCAACTTGCGTCTTTTCGACGCCACACAGTCCGGAGTCCAGAGTCCTGAGTCCTGAGTCGTGGTCGTAGTCCTAGAATCATCCCGATAGTTCTTGTCGTTTCGGTTTGCCCTCCATTTTATTCTGCACGAAGTATGTGCAAATTCCATTGCAAAGCCACATTATTCTCTTTATCCTTTGAAAGGAATTTTCCAAGTGCAATAACAAGCGAGCCAGAGAATGCAGACAGTGAATGCACTAGCTATATATAGCCGCAGCTTGGCTCCCCTTCGAGTTATCTTCGTGGATGCTGCACTGGCTCAACATGTTTTTTGTTTGGCTTTAGCCGAGAAATGTGCTTTTGTTTGTGCAGCGTCGGGTGAGAGACGAAGGCGCTCTGACTAAGCCTTAATCTGCAGGTAGTATACACAACTAGTCGAAGCCATTCAGAAATGTTGCCAATGTGCACAATGAACAATGGAATGCCAATAGCCAACGCTCGCACTTCTTTCTTCCCCCATCCCCCCGCCTTCTTTGTCTTCTGTGTGTATGTTTTTTTTTAGGTACTAGCTTGTGTGTTAGACTCACCGCTTCGACTTCCTTGAAGACACGTATGAGATTGTTGCCAGCCAGCTTGGCAATATCCCCCTCTGACCATTTATCCGACTCCAGTAAAGTGGCGAAAAGATGCGGATATTTGGAAACATCCTCCAGGCCTTTCGGTACTCTAAGCAATCACAACACAAAACACAAAAAGGTACGCACACGAATTTACGGCATGAGAAACACAGA
Source organism: Drosophila siamana (assembly GCA_035047445.1). NCBI lineage: Eukaryota > Metazoa > Arthropoda > Insecta > Diptera > Drosophilidae > Drosophila > Drosophila siamana. Next base: position 7,005,447 of record JAWNPP010000004.1, on the reverse strand, counting down.
GAGAGAGAGAGAGAGAGAGAATAGTGAATACTCACAGATTGACGCCATCGTAGCCAGCACCGATGCCCACATGGTCAATGCCGGCCACCTCTCGTATATGGTTTATGTGCGCTGAAAAGTAGGCAACGGAAATGAATTAAATTCTTTTGTTGCTCTTTTTTTTCGCCAGAACACACACTTACCCACAACATCGTGCAGTGTCGCCTGTCCCGAGCAGCTGACAAAGTGCGGATAAAACGCAACCATAACGAGACCACCGTTAATGGCCTGCAAAGTAGAAAACCTCATTAGATTAATGCCAACTTAATTGGCTGCCGAGTTGCCAATGGCTTTTTAACGTCTGCTCTCTATAAGTATGTATGTATGTGTGTATGTTTTATACGTACAATGCGCTGCAGCACATGATCCGGCACATTGCGGGAACTATTACATATGGCGTGCGCCGAGGAATGCGAGAATATTAGCGGGGCACGCGATGCAGCCAGCGCATCCAGCATTGTTGGCACCGACACATGCGACAGATCAACAATCATGCCCAAGCGGTTCATTTCCTTCACCACCAGCTGCAACAGAAGCACAAGAAATGCATTCAATTCACACATATTTTCATTATCGCCATTAATTAATTAATTGATTTTGTGGAGCATTTTTTGTTGACATATACTTAAAAATTGCCATTAAAATGGTTTGTTAATTTTTATTATAGTTTTTTAATTGGCAAATCTACATAAAATAAAAAATCATTTATTTCTTAGTCTCATATAAATATACTTTAATATGCAATAGATTTTATTTGGGGCAAACAATGATTAAAATGTCGACTAGTTGTTAACGTTTTATCAAGCGCAATAAATTGGCGTTAAGTCAAATTTATAATTCTTTTCAACTTTTATTAGTTTAGTATTTTGGTTCAAAGCTTATGGCTATTCGATATGCAATAAATTTGCAATTGAACATGAGCAATTGGCCAGACCTTGATGGTTGTTAAAAGCAATTTAACAACCACTAATAAATACGAGTGAATGAAGCTTGAATAGAGGCGCATATATAATGCATATATTGGTTTATTTAAAGAGAATCAATAGAGCTGCATCTAGTATTCATGTATTATGCACATATTTGTGTATTTAATATGGTAATAAAAAAGCCTGTTTTTTAAAAAAATTTAGACACATTTCTAACGAAAGCTATGTAACAATTTAAAATGCTTTTTAGTTAATAGAATTAAGGCCTCTGTAAGTTTCTTAGTTTAGGTATTCAATACAACTTATTTATCTAAATTTCATTCGCTTACCTTGCCGAACTGCGAGAGTCCACCGATGTGTGGATACTTTCCCGGTTCGTCAACTTTGCAGCAGTCCGCCCTGTAAATGAGCACAAAATAAACCAAAACCTAAGAGTCGGGAACAGTGACAACCTACCAAGGTGTGTTGCAGGTGTGCGTGAGTGTCAGATAGCGAGCGCCCAGTTGATAGAACATCCGGAGCACGCTGAGACTGGTGCCGATCGCATGGCCGCCCTCGACGCCAATGAGGCTGGCTATCTTGCCGGTGCGATGGGTCTGCTCGATGCCCGCAGCGCTGGTGACCAGCGCCATGTGATGGGGATAGAGCTGCACCAGCCGACGTATCAAATCGATCTGCTCCAGCGTCAGCTGCACCGCGTCCAGATGCTGCGACGAGCACGGAGCGTAGGCGGACCAAAACTGGGCAGAGACCATGCCCTCCTTGAGGCGACGCAGGTCCGTGTGGCTCCAGGCGCTCGACGACCAGGGCGCCAGCTCGCGCAGGTCGCCGCCAAAGTGGAAGTCCTTCAGTTGATTCTTGAGGAATTTGCGTATGTTCCAGGGCAAATCGTTGTGGCCATCGATCAGTGGCACCTCCTTCAGCACATTGCGCACCCGTTGCATGCGATAGTCGAAATCGCTGTTGCTGTTGCTGTTGTAGTTGTAGTTGCCGTTGCCGTTGCCGGTGGCATTGGCAGTGGCAACAACTGTGCATTTCAGTATCGGCAGGACCAGCACTGGGAAGTAGACGAGCGTCAAGCAGTTGAGGCCACAAACCTTGGTGGGCAGCTTCCTCGATTTCATTGCCCCCAGGAGCTAGCAGCACAGCACAAGCCACGCAGCACTCACATTGATGATGTTCGTCGTTCTAACTGAAAGTACAACAAACAGCAAATCTCAATCTCAATCACAAGCACAATCGCAATCGCAATCCAACTCCAAATTGGAGTACGAACACGAATTGGAAGCAGAGCTTCACTTCTGTTTTGCTTTTTTTTTTTTGTTTTTTGGGTGGCGTACATCAAGAAAATTATTGCATGCGCTATCTATCGGTTTGTTTGCTTAGACGCCCGCTGGTTGGATGTCGTGATTGAGCTATTGAAAGTTGTTGGCAAACAAATGCCATAAATATAACGCCCATGGACTTCTAGTTCTGGTTGCTGCACGGCGCTTATACCCCACACACCCCCCCCCCCCCTCCCTCGACCCCCCTTCGCGCCCCCCTCGCCATGCCAAACATAAATAAAAGTTTTCATATTTATTTGCAGAGCCAACTTCGATATCGAATGCATAAAAATGCACAATAAAAATGCAAAAATTATTTATAGCAAACTTTTTGCTAACGGATCAGCCACAGTAACAACAACAACGACAACAACACCAAACACCGAATATAAATAGTTTGCACAGTGGGGCGACAGAGACAGCAAAACTACTTTCCATGAATTTTTGGGGATTTCTTATTTCGCCTTCGACTTGCCAGCGACTTTACTGGAGCGGCAAAAAGTTTTCCTCGAACTGCAGGTGGGACATTAAGGGTACGTAGGGGGGGAGGGAGGTAGGTTCTGCGTAGGGGAAATGCTAAATGTTGAAGGCAACTGATGTCGGCTATTGGCCCTGCTGTGGGCTGCAAGTAGCATATGAGTAAGCCACAGTTGCTGACAGTCAGTCGCCCCAAAGGCTGTTGACCGTTTTCGTTTTTTTTCTTCTTTTTTGGGGGCACTTTTTCTTTTCTCGCCAGCAGCAGTAAAATCCATTTCGTTTTCACAATTTTCTTTGCCAAACTCAAATTAAAGTTTTCGCCCAGAATGTGGAACAGAAAACTCAACTGAACTAAACTACTCTAATAGTTTTTAATGCATAAGTCGCCGGCTTCTTGCTATCGAGCACCGAGTATAGAGCAGGAAAACAACGAAATAAAAGGACAACTTGAGTATTGCATAGGCAATAAAGTTTATGTGTGCTTAGGCGACGAAATGGATTGAACATAATAATTGATGTTCAATGGGAGACGCAAGTTTTTGACTTTGAGCAGCTTAAGGAACGCCTTAAATGCCTGAAAGTTTAGATAACTTGAACTCTGGAACAATGAGTAACAATCGGAAATTGTAGTGGATGATACAGCAGATTATTAACAAAATTTGTTTCTATCTCAGCTATAGTTATTCAAACCTAATTGTATCAATTGAACAGCAGAAATTAATATGATTATTGGAAATTTGTTGAATATAATTTAGCGAAGAAGCTTTAATTATTCAACTACTGAAAACATAATTATGTTAACTCTGTAGAGCAGATATAAATTAAAATTGGACCGTAGAAATCGAGGTGATTATTTCTGCAAAGCAATATTTGCAATTTGTTGAACTCACTTCAGTTGCGTTAATTATTGAAGCAAGCAAAGATTTGAAAATGTTTTGAAATAGAACTGTCTGCAGTTTGGTTTATTAGCTTCATTATAAAACGAAATCATACGTTGAGTTTTTCCGCTTGTTTGCATTTGTTTTAGGAAAATGTCTAGAATTCCTTGCACGGCAATAACTGACGAGCCAAGCGTCGTCTTATTGTGGCATTGTGTCTGTCGACTGACGACGAGTTGTGTTTTCAAGATTTGCCATTCGCAACATTTTTTCCGTGCAATATACAATTTTTCATTTGCACTGAGTTCATATATGAGAGCTGCTGGTATGCACTTTGTAGAGAGCATACAAATAGAAAAAATAACAAGAACCAAAGAGCAGAGAACTGGAAGTGGATGTGAGTTTGTGAGGATGTGAATGTGGATATGCACGAGGAAGAAGGATGCAGAGATGGATGATGAGAGAGAAAGGAAGTGAGAGAGGAAGGACACGAATTCGTATGTTGATTTTCATGGTCTGCTGCTTGGGAACAAAATGGAAACATTCCACTCTACAAAGTTTGAAAGATATCTTATCTGCTCTGTTTGCTCTCCTTTATTTGCATTTTCTGGTGCCCATTTGAAGTCATTTTTATGCTTAACATTTTGCGGTGCGGTTCGTGAGCCCTCGACAAAGATCTTTAATATTTCGCCTTCAACGAAATTATGCAAGAAAAAAAAAATTGATAACACGAACAACAAACCATCGAACGCTGTGTGACAAGGGCATAGCGCAGAACAAACGAATGTTTCGTTAAGCAAAACGTGACACAAGCGCAACGCACGAATTATTAACACAACAACGACAACACGCAAAGGAGCTAAATGAACATCTATTGGGTTAACAACAACAGCAGCAGCAACAACAACAATAACAACAACAGCAACAACAAATGTAAGAACAGCAGGGAAAGCCAGACAAACAACAAGAGACTGCGAAATCGAAAACGTTTGACGCTTCGTTAAACATTTATGCCAGTGACAGGAGGCAAGGACCAAGCACCAAACACCAAGGACGAAGGACCAACATTTGATCTTTAATTAAATTGCCATACTGTTCATTTCTCTGCTACCAAATGCAAAAAGGACTTCAAATGGAATACTCAAACACAGTCGAGTGTTGCAGGAATTAAAATATCAGCACAACAATAGAAAATACGTTAAATATTTTCGCTCTTCCCCAGTTGCCTCTACATTGTATCCTTTTTCAAATTACCAGATTCCAGTTAAACAACAAAATTGGCTTCAAGTTTCAGACGTGAATAAAAGCAGAAGTGAATGCGGAAGAATATTTATTGAAAACAAGAAAAATAAATGCTACATTAAATACTTTTAAGCTGTGATTGATTTGTATAAATTAAATAATATCTAATCTTAATGAGGAGACTATATAAAACCAGTGAAAAATATAATAAATATGTTTTGTCAACTACTTTTCACTACATTGAATACTTTTTCAAATTACAGATTCTAGTTAAGCTATAAAATTGGCTTAATTTAAAGCAGCAAGACTTTGTGTTGAAAACACAAATTAAATGCCACATTAAATTACTTTAAGCTATGATTGATTTGCATAAATAAAATAACATTTTTATTAACGATGTTCAATGACTTTATTAATTTAAGCTGTGTAAAATATAGTAAATATACTTAGGCAATTATTAAAGCAAGCTCAACCATCTAAATAGCAGTAAGCAAATATTTGATGTGTCCCCGAAGACAACAGCGACAAAAAAAAGACGCAAAGACAATGCAACATTTTTTGTTTGTCTCTTTATTGCAATTAGGGAGCATTTACCTGAGGGAACATGCGAGCTTGCGATAACACACATAACGCAAAATTGGTAGCTTGTCAGTTGGCAACTGGGCAGCAAAGCCAGAGACAAATATACTTTCGCACACACACACATGCTGGGAAGCAGAGAAAATGGGCGCAAGGATAACTGCGTACAACATTGCGTATGCGCGTTGTCATGCAGCTCTAGGGGAAGTGGGTGGGCCACAAGAAAGCGGTGTGGGGTGGTGGTGGGAGGGAGGCGAATCGTACATTTATTGCAACATATAAAACATTATTTTGCGTGGCCTCAAAAGGGAACGTCGCATAAGCGACACAAAAAAGCGAAATAATAATAAAAAAAAAAAAAAAACGGAGCGCGCGTTGGAAAATTGCAGTAAGGAAATGCGACGTCGTCCGCATCGCTGTCGTATTTGTGTATTCGCATTCGCATATTCGCATGCGTTGACATTACTGTGACTGTGACTGTGTATGTGACTCTGCAGTTGGTATTTCATACAAAGTAGCAGGCAAATAAATATAAAAATAATAAAAATACTTTTCTTTCAGCATTAGCGCAGCATTTAAGGAAGTGACTGCCGCTGTCGCTGCCAAGCGCAAGACGCCCAAAAGGCGAGCAGAGCGCAGAGGAAGAGACGGAGAGAGGGAGAGTGAGGGAACGAGGAGCGTCCTGCTGGCTTGTGAGTTTGTCGTTCTTCATCTCCATTCCGGAGCCAGGCGAAGGAAACGTGCCGTAAACTACGCCAGACAATCAAAATGCATTCATGTGCGCTTACTTAACGTTATTTAAAATCAACCAAGGCGCCCTAGCACCCCTCCTTGCCCTCCCTCTCTCCAGTCTCTTACTTTGCCCAGCTTTAGCCGCTTCGGGTCGAGTAGCTGCCGCTGCTTTTCATTTGCCTTTCGCTCTTCGCTTTTCTCTCTTTAGACTCGCATTCATTCATTGCCATTCATGCCATTCAATACGAATTGTAGCCAGCCATCAGTTGCTCACAATTTCCACGCCTCGACTTTAGTTTGGCCTGCAGGACGAAGGGGGCGGGAGGAGGGCAAAATTTTGTTAGCCCGAATGCCTGGCAATAATAATAATAAGAATAATAATAATAATATAGCGTAGCGTAGCGTTGCCTGACGAGTTCGCTTCGGTTGCTTTAAGCAAAGCCATCTGCCATCAGACTTGCAGCAATTTTCCATTTTAATGGGCGTCATAAAATATTTAAGAATTATTGCATGCCAACAACTTAAGCTGATCTCGTGCACCGAGCTGTAATCCAAAAATATGGCCAGCACCAGATTAACAGCAAATAATAAAATAATAAAAAGCATAAATATTAAATATGCTCAAGTGAAAAACGCTGAACAAGGCTTACAATTAAACTCTTTAAAATTAAAATTCAGCAATGCCAGAAGATGAAAGAATTCGTTCGTTATCTGTGATGCGCTGTGAAAACAAAGCTAATCACAATAATGACTTCGAATCGAAATTTGATAACGAAATATAAAACCTGGCAGCTGTTGAGAGCACAACACAAAAGTTTTTAAAGCCCATTTCAAGTTGCGTGCCGGCAATTTATCTCACGAGGAACAACAGCTTTAAGCAATTAAATGAAACCCAAGGAAAATATTTTGCAATGCCGCCAGGTTACCACGATGAATCGTTTGCGGGGGAAGTGAGCGGGGCTTGTAACTTATTTCCATAAGCCATAAATTCTAATTTCACTCCAATTTCAATAAGAACTCATGAGAAAAATGAAAGTAACCATACGGCATAAATTAATTTAATGAAAGAGCAACAAAAAGGTGCCGCACATTGTGCGAAGTACCACAAAAAAAAAAAAAAAAAAAATATGTAGAAACACACAACGGCACCTGATGTTTTGCTTTCATTTGCCTCATTCTGTGCTGTTATTATTTTTTTTTTTTTGCTGCTGTGACTTTGATTATTTTGTGCTTATTTCATTCCATTTTCGTTGGCCGTAAACAACTCTGAAGCTGAACACAACACACAACGCACAACTGTGTGTGTGTGTATGTGATACGGTAACTTATGAGAAAGTCTCTGCTGTGTGGCACAGTTTTTTTTTATTTTTGGGGTGGGGCGAAGGAGGCGGGCAGCTCCAATACAATGACAACCGGCAACTACAACAATCGGAGCAACAAGAGGGCGCCCTTCAGGCATGCGTGCGTAAGAATGAATTGAAATTATTTTACAACATTTTCATGTTTTCTGCTCTTGTTTGATTTGCCTTTTGCCTCTGACTTTGCCGCCGACTTTCACTTGCCAGTTGCTCTGCTGCTCTACTGCTTTGGTGCTTTGTCCTTTTTGTTTTTTAGTTTTCGCTTTTTTTTTTATTTCCTTTGGCATGCATAATTTATGCACGAGTTGAAAACCAATTGCAAAACCAGTGCTAAAAGGTTTAAATGTGTGCCCCGAAATGGCCCCCAAAAAAAGAAAGATGCTGCTTCCGAGCATCCACAAAATCACATATTACTTTGTCGAGCAGAAATAGTTACATTAAATATCCACAGGCAGCTTAAAGATGGCAAAAGATTACGCAAAGAGAGATTTTTAGATGAGGTATCGATGGAGATAAAAATAAGCATGATTAAAAATGTCGCCAACTTTATTTAAGCTACGAATGTTTCCATTGCTGTCTCGTGATGTAAAAATACATTTTTTCAAAGTCTTTTAATAAAATCGATGCAAATGTTTGAGTTAAGTCTTTAAGTACATATTTTTATGCGAATCGCATAATTTATTTGTGTAGTGGCGGAACATGTGTAACAGTTTATGATTAATTGAGCAGTTTTAATTATTAATATTAATGCGCAATCACATTTGCAACAAATTGTTTGCATACATTTACTTTTCGTTGAAAAAATGTAGGAATTATATTTTTTTGTTCGATTTAAATGGCAACGAATTAAAAAGTAGCACTGTCAATTCATTAAACTGATTTATTTGCCTAATAAAATTGCATATTTATGGTTACGAGCAAACATTTTCTTGCATTTAAAACTCAATTTTAACACAATTTTTAACCTAATTAAATAAACGTAACTTTCGAGCCTCGTCGAGCTATTGATCATGGTTATACTGTCGCTTGTACCCGCACCAATGAATTCCCCGAATGTCAAGTGTGTCATAAAATACAAAATGAAACAAACAAAGTCAAAGCTCAAGCGCTGCCCGGAGACTTGACCATGGCTCAAAAACAAGCATACCTGGTGAAAGGTAAGAAGCGTTTATGAAATCAACAAACAGCACACACACGAAAAACAAGGGGTGAACGACAGGGAAACAAAACAAGAGGACGAGGGTGAGCTCAAAGTTCAAAGCAAATTGTTGCGGAAGGCAAAAATCAACATTATCATCAGCAGGCAGGATGATACTCAAGCACCAGCTATAGGATACTCATTTCCACAAATGCAGACGACTTGGCGGCAAAGAAGCAAGCACCGCAAATACACTCACACTCACACACACACACACGCACACTGGCAAACAAAGTGCTATTAAATGACATTGTCTGTGTGTGTGGCAAATATAGGTTGAGGGGGTTGAGGGGGGTATTTTGGGTGACTTGACAACGCACAGCATTCGCATGTCGCCTGCTGCATATTAATGAAGTGGCTGCCAGTCGCTGCTCGCTGGGCCGTTTTGGGGGGGCGGCGGTGTTTGGCTGAACTGTGGCTCAACCTAGTGGCACTCATCAATTTCTCAATATTACGAATTTGGCAGCCAAAAATCTGCATATGAACCGCAAGGGTACACAATGTGGCATGTACCAATTTATATGTATAGAAAATAGCACACACACATACATATATATGTTATATAGTCATATATCCAAACACACACATAGAAGTTTATGTACATTTATTTGTTTGGCAGGATTTATGGGCATTTATGCTTACCAAAATTGTGCAAACTATTTAACATGCTCTCTCCGGCTTGTGGCTATTTTTCGTTACTTTCTGTTGTTGCTTGTTGAAGCTCGTGCTTTGTTGCTTATTTTTGCTCTTTTTTGTTTGTTTGGTTTTCTTTTTGCTTTCCCTGTGCGCTTGCTTTGGGTATTTAATCTCGTTTCTTACACTTCACTTGTAATACACATAATTTTCTTGCATTAATTCGCTCACACGCCAAGAAAATCGCGTAATTGTTGTCGCAGTCAACGCTCGAGGGCAATGGCAGTCACGGCGTATACGTAACGTAACGCAATTTGCGTGTTCGCTTCAATGTGTGCGTGTGTGTGTGAGTGTGTTTGTGTGTGCGTGTGAGTGTGAACACAAGGCGAATGCAACACGTGTGGCTGTTGATAAAGCAGCGCGTTTGCCACACAACCCAACCGGCCGACGCACGAATTTCAACTGAAACTGAAACTGGCGACACAATGCGAACAAGGACTCGCCGCACGAACACGACGACAACAGCGACGACGACGACGACGGCGACGACGACTGGAGCGAAGCACAGCGATTTGAGAGCAAGGACAACAGAGAGTGAACAGAGTGAATGTCGATGAGGATGCGGATGTAACTGTGGCTCCAACTGTGATTCTGCGATTGTGGCTGCTGCATTAGATAAGAGCACGCGCCACAACAAACAGCAGACACATGAACTTAAGAACTTAATCCAACAACGATACACTTATCATAACTTATGAGATTACAACTAAACTGAAACTATCTTGATTGCAGCTAGTTGAATTCTTTTGTTAAGCTGCCAACTGTGAAGTTGACTTCTTAAAGTCTTCAAACTTTATTTGTTTGCAAGTTTAAGCAGCCAGCAGCGAAGAGCACGAATTGCAAAGCGTGTGCGTGAGAGTCGAGAGTAAAGAGAAATACATTCGTCTGAGGGAATTTTCTCTTTGAGCCTCTTTTTGGGTGAAATATTGGGAAATTAACGACTCTTTTCGTCAGCTGTTTTGCCCGTTGTGATTGAGTCCTTTCACATTGTAGGAGGTCAGGCATGTCTTCAAGTGCTTTGTTATTAACGCTTGCGGAATTAAATGGAATTTCCGTGAATGACTAATTGTTAATTCTTAATTCCTTAAGTTTTCTTCTCGCTAATTTCACTTCAAATAATCATCTATGCGCTGTGATATGTTGCAAGCATGGTAACGTAACGAATTAAATGGAATTTTTGTGAATATATAATTATTAATTCTTGAATTATTCTTTATTTTACTTCTCACTAAATTGGCTTTAAATAAATCATATATTCTCTAAGAAGAAATGGTAATAAGGAAATAGTGTTAAACATATTTAACATGGCATATTCTTAATTTTTTATAATTTATAATAACGAACTATAGATATGTGCCGTATATATGTGGGTAGCACCTTGGCCGTTGAGATGATTCCATTTCGAAGACATAGAGTCGCATTTTTTTACTTAAATTCTATATTCAAAAATGAATTATGAAATAATAATTAATCAATTGTTAACAACAACAATTAACATATTAGCTTTCCAAGCAGTTCATATTTAAACTTTTAACGGCAAGCAGAACTTATGAAGCAGTTCATGAATTAGCATTTCAAGCAGTTGACACTGCTTGCGCACAGCTGATACATACGCCCCAGCGAAAAGCTAACCCATTGCGCACATATTAAGCTTTTAGATACCGCAAGCTTTCTGGTATTTTACATTTAGGCACAAAGATTGCATTCGATTTATCAACACCGAACGACCTCTAAACAACCTTTTGACGTTTTGCTTGCCCACATTCGACCGCCTTTTACTTATTTCACTTTGGAATTTCGCGTCGACGCCGCAGTCGATAGCCCAAAAATAAAAGCGTCCTCTATTTAACTCCAGTGCAGCAGCAGCAGCAGAGCCAGCCGGTAGCCAGAAGCAGAGCAGCGCAAAGCAAAACACATATACAGTTACATTTTCCAGATCGGTGAGTGCAGAAGTGTGTTGCCGCAGTGTGTGATAAAAAATAAAAAAAAATTAAATCAAGAAAAAATTGAGGAACAACTAAACAAAGAAAACCGTAGCTCGTTATCTCGTAATAATATCAAGTGCATTGCCCGTTTTTTTCGTGCTGTATTCCCATCTCAAATTGGTTTCGTAATCGTTTTGCACTGGTTAAAGCTGATTACAACTTACAGAACATTCTCGCTGTAAGCGGGTGCGTGCGGGTGTCTGTGTGTTTGGTCTGTGTGTGTATGTGAGAGTGATGTATGCGCACTAGTGTGTGAGACTGGAAATTTTCTAACTTCGAGTTTTTTATGAGTGCTTCATTTGCACTGCTTATCGACGTCGTTGACCTATGCAACCGATCCAAAGCTGATAAGAAACCTGAGCCCGCCGCCAGCTATCGGATAACAGTGGTCAACCATATGTAGTTAAATTGCCGGCTCTACCGGTCTTCCATGCAGACTTCATCTTTTCCTTTTGGCTCTCGCTCTCTCTCTATCTCTATTCCTCGCGCTCTGCATGTTCAGCATTTCACATTTTCACTTTTGGGTTCATTTGCTTCTTGGCAGCAGTTCAACTGCATTTTGTAGTCGTCGCGCCGTCGTCTTCTTTATATAAATAGTAGTCTCAAATGTTCTATGCAAACTTATACAATTATCATACGTGCGTCGTATACGTATTTTCAATTACCTATATGTATGTATTTAATTTGCTTTCGTTTAGTTCTCAATTAAATGTCGTCATCGCATTGCGTTTGTTGACTTTAGCTAGCATCAATTGTCTTTATTTTCCCTGCTCTTACAAACATATTATTCAGCAATTGATTTCACATGATAAAGGGCGAGAGCGATAGAGACCCAAAGTAAATAAATTATATCTGCTTCACTCGGGTGTGGTTGACACTTCATCACTTTATCGTTGCTTAGATTTTGGCTTTATATAAGAGAGTGATCCATAGAGAGAAATATACATACAGATATAATGAGAGAGCGACAAGCATTTTCGCCTTTAGGGGTGGAATAAAGTATATATAGCCAAAAGCATATTTAACTAAGACGCAAAACAAGTTTGTGAATGAAACCAGTTCCTTTTGCCCTACAATAAAAATATATTTTGCTTGCAGGTCAATGTTAGGCAACCAACAAATATGATAACACTATTTGCTCAAATTAATAATAAGCTTTTCTACAAAAGTCATGGTTTTGATGAGGCTTTTTATAGACTTAAAACTACTCAATTAAAATCTATGATGCTGAATTTATTTGACAAATCCATATTAGTTTTCACTTTTGCGCATAAAATTTAGTGATTAATTTTAAGTTTCCGGAATATATGCGCATATTTTGTTAGTTTAATATGAAAGTGAGTTCTGGAACTGGATGTAGAAGAGGATTAATTCTAGCTACATCAGCTTAATGCAAACAACAGCTGTTCCCAGGCCTTTCTCTCTCTCTCGAAGTTTACTTTTATTTTTCTGTATAGATATATTTCAACCTTTCTACGCTAGCTCTCTCTCTTACGCTCTCTCCCTTTCTGTCTGTCTCTCCCTCACTCTCTCCCTTTCCCCCTCTCTCTCTGTCTCTCTTTTGTTGCCTCTTTTGACGTCAGTAGAGCTACATAATCCTCGCCAGCCGCCCTAACGATGAATAAATACTATTCTACTACACTCGAATAAAATAATCTCAGCGTTGTCGTAGCTCGTTTTGTTCTTTTGACCTATTGTCGATGACGAGGAGGCGGGCCCTGATTATGGAAACAACAACATCCTGAACAAGTCTCGTTATGATAAGGTTCGAAAAGACTTTGTCTATATGGGGGCTCGTTTATTTCTTGTTTTGCTCTTCTGCTGAAGGTTAAAAATGTTAACTGCTTGACAACAGGCTGAATGGCAGCAGCAACAAACACATCAGGCAAATCAATTGTTGTTCCACAAAGTTTCCATAATTTTCGAAAAAAAAATTACTATATATTCGTTTTTTCATTTTATCAACTTGTTTTTTTAGCAGCAGCTCTAAACAAACGACCGCACGTATTTATTATACACATGTGTCTATTTTATTTTTATACATATACACATATATGTACATATATATGCTCGTGATAGCAGCAGCAAATTAGTGTTGTTGTTATTTGTGTTCTATGTTGTCGTGGATCTCATTGTTGTTGCTGTTGTTGTTGTCATGCGTCGCTTGGTGGGGTTCGCTTTTATATTTATTCGTGGCGTATTTTGGGCTACATTCAGTCTTCGATCGATTGCCGGCTCGTGTAGGTGTGTGTTAACAAAAGTGAATCAGCTTTCTTTATATTACCCATATAGATCTAAAATATATGTACATAAATCCGGCTAGGTATAGCGACCTTTCTGCTGCATCAGAGTCAAGTGTTTGAAGTGTAATAATTCCTCAATTGATCTACTATCTTTGGGGTCGAAGTAAACAAAACGTTATTTATATACTTGTAGTTTATTCGGCACTATCAGTTGAGGTTGCTTAATCAGTTGCTGGAACAGTCACCACATACATATATATATATATATATATATATATATATAGCTAATATATTTACTCGATATATGTGTAAGCAGTGCGTGCTTTTCAATGTCAAACAAGTCAAGCAGCCGCAACATTGCAACTTTGTTGTATCTGAAACTTTTCTCTACATATCGTTTGCCTTTCCTCGTCCCCTCTCTTTCTCACACACACACACACTCTCTCCGTCGTGCCACACGCGCCACACGACGATTTCAACTATTTTGTATAACCGTTTCGTAAGCAACACGTCACAAATCTCGCGTTGGCAACATTTGAGCGTAGGCAACATGTTGCTTGACCTTGTTCAATGTCAAAGCGAAGAGCATGCGCCGCATGTCGCACATCACGGCGTAGCAGGGCAGCTTCTATTAAAAGTGAAAGTGAACGTCACGTCACAAATGCGAGGGTGACTTGTCCCCTAAGCCCCCTAAGCGCCCCTGCTCCCAACCTCCCTCCAGTAGTCTGTAATACTCATGCACACATTTCGATGCCTACCGGTTTGATTACATCAGTGGTTGAGGTTGTCGTCCGATTCGCACGTCCGACTTGGCTCAGTTGCTAGAAAAGCATTGTCGAGGTTGGTTCACTCTTCAGGCAGTTCCCCCAAAAACAGTTGAAAGCAATAATAAAATAAGCAAGGCTTATGAGTAATAAACAACAGCAATTGTTGAAATAAGTGAAGATTTCCCAAGTTTATTTGCAGTTACGAAACCAAAGATCCAGTGTGAATTTGGTGATTTGAGCAAATATTAAAAAGTTTATAGTGCTTTTATATTACAACAAGAAAGTGTACAATATATTTAAAGAAGCAACTGCCTGATTGCAGCTGCACATATATTTGGGTTTGTTTTAAAACACACTTGCATATTAAGTGAACATTTCACTTTAGTATTAGCAAAAAAGCAAATGTTAATAAAACCAGAGCTTAGCAACATTTCGCAGGCAACATTCATGTGTATGCAAATGTTGCCAGCAGCTAGAGTTGCGCTCTCTACAGCACTCTCTCTCTCTCCCTCTCTCTGCTCTGCTCTCTTCTTTACGCTCTCTCGCTGTCCCTTTCCCACTGGAAACAGCTGAGCATTTGACTAGCTTTCAAAATGTATAACTCTCGTGATTGATAACTGTGATATATATTCAAACATACAGACAGATATAATTAATAAGACCCAGAAATTTGTAGTTGTTGTTTTAGTTTTAATTAGGGCCTTTGAAATTCACCGTTTTTAGATACAACGAAAACTTTCACAGACACTCCACAGTTTGGAATACCAAAATGTTTTTCGCACAGACCGCCCTTATTTTTCAAATTTTAACATCAAAATGGACTCGTGTTTTGCAGAACTATACGCGAATCTCAAACATGACCACATACTTCAACTACCCCAGCAAGGAGCTGCAGGAGGAGCTCAAGACCATCGCCCAGGCGATCGTCGCTCCCGGCAAGGGTATCCTCGCCGCCGATGAGTCCGTCTCGACCATGGGCAAGCGCTTGAAGGATATCGGCGTGGAGAACTCCGAGGAGAACCGTCGCGCCTACCGCCAGCTGCTCTTCACCACCGACGACAAGTTGGCCGAGAACATCTCGGGCGTGATCCTGTTCGACGAGACTCTGTACCAGAAGGCCGATGACGGTACTCCCTTCGTTCAGCTGCTGAAGAAGAAGGGCATCATTCCCGGCATCAAGGTCGACAAAGGTGTTGTCCCACTGTTCGGCTCCGAGGATGAGTCCACCACCCAGGGCCTCGATGACTTGGCCGCCCGTTGCGCCAAGTACAAGAAGGAGGGCTGCGATTTCGCCAAGTGGCGTTGCGTCCTCAAGATCGGCAAGAACACCCCCTCATACCAGTCGATTCTGGAGAACGCCAATGTGCTGGCCCGCTACGCCTCCATCTGCCAGTCGGAGCGCATTGTGCCCATCGTTGAGCCCGAGGTGCTGCCCGATGGCGATCACGATCTGGATCGCGCCCAGAAGGTCACCGAGACCGTCCTGGCTGCCGTCTACAAGGCCCTCAACGATCACCACGTCTACCTGGAGGGTACTCTGCTGAAGCCCAACATGGTGACTGCTGGTCAGTCGGCCAAGACAAAGAACACCCCCGAGGAGATTGGCTTGGCCACCGTGCAGGCTCTGCGTCGCACCGTGCCCGCCGCCGTTCCCGGTAAGAAGACCTTTACTCATTTATAATATATATATATATATATATTTACTAATTCGACTGTAATCATTAGGCGTCACCTTCCTGTCTGGTGGTCAGTCTGAGGAGGAGGCCTCCGTCAACTTGAGCGCCATCAACAAAGTTCCTTTGGTTCGCCCATGGGCTCTGACCTTCTCGTACGGTCGTGCCCTGCAAGCTTCCGTGCTCCGCGCCTGGGGCGGCAAGAAGGAGAACATTGGCGCCGGCCAGAACGAGCTGCTCAAGCGCGCCAAGGTGAGTTCGCAATTGACTTCACTTTATCTACTGAATTTTGGGCTTAGCTAAGTGATGGGTTTAGTGTTAAGTCTCTGATTGTCTGGGGCTTTTGGGGTTTGTCGTCTCAGGGGCTTTCCTGCTTGCAACAAAAACTCCCAATTTAATCCCAATTGAATCCCGTCACATCCTCACTAATCATCCATCCTCAACTATCACCCCATCAGGCCAATGGCGCGGCCAGTGCCGGTTGCTATGAAGCCGGTTCGGTGAAAAGCGCTGCTGGTGATGCTGGACTTCATGTTGAAAACCATAAATACTAATATATAATGCAAAACCTCGCTATTTGATGCCTCAAACCATTTTAATGCTAATTTTAATTGGAACTTAAAACGTACAACGAAAATTTCAAGTCACTGCAAACGTAAATGGAATGTAAAAAGCTCTTTTTTTATTTTGGCATGTCAAGAGTATTGAATCTATTTATAAAATTGCTCTATTAGTCACATGAAATACTTGTAAAGGAACTTCAATTTAAATTTGTGTTGAACGATTTAAAATAAATACGCATTCCATAACTTGCACATTAACAACCTTCATTTATTCATTCATTCATTGATTGTATAACACAATTCATGTCATTTGTAATTCTTGTTACTAATCCCACTGTTGTATTTACGTTAATCCTAATGCACGATTTTCTTTTATTAATCCCAACCGATTCCCGCTTCCTTTTCTGTTCTATATTTTTTGACCCGCACACCATTCGACACACAAACAGGCTAATGCCCAAGCTTGCCAGGGCAAATACGTGGCCGGTTCGATACCCTCGTATGCGGCCAATGCCAGCCTCTTCGTTGCTGGCCACAAATACTAAACACAAATGCAAAATCCCCTTGGCCAACACGCAAGTGCAATAGCTAATACCTAATGGCTCGCTGTCTTAACCCAATTGGCTAAAACTGTGCTGCGATCAGACTACGATAACATTCCAGAGAGCAGCACGCACAGAAACGGAGATACATAAAATTCCTTTTACACTCTTTTTATAAACGTTTTAATTTTATCATTTAGCTGTACAACTAGAATTTTAATAAAAAACAAATACAATCTTAAACGACTGCAAGATGACTTTAAAGTTAGGATAGCTTTAAGAAATATATATTTTTATATTTTAAAGTGGGGATATAGATAAGTTGTATTAAGTTTAAGTTTAAAATATGCAAAGTTGTAGTGAGTATTATTACAATATTTATGTTAGTCCAGTTGCCAACTTCAGCTCATTTTGTAGATTGAATTTTTAGCAGCGCTTGTCAAACTGTAAAGTTAAAAGCACGTAATTGGTTAGCGGACAAACACACACCTACACACACACAGCTGACCGGCCACATGGCGTATACATAATTGTGTGAATTACAAGCTGTGAATTACGGGTCGGGTTCAACTTTTGCCTCTGGCGCTCAAAGGGACTGCAAACCTTTCGGTTCGTCCTGCGCAGTTGCGCAGCGCAATTATCCGTAATCGAATAAACTTTTTGCTCAAAAGACTTGCAAATTTAATTTACAAAAAAACTTTTCCACGTGTGTGTGGGAGAGTTGAAGCTGGCAAACGTTGCCGCAGGTGAAAAATCAAAAAATGCGTTGAGTTGAGCTACAAGTTTGCGGTTCAGTGAGCCATGCCAGAGATCGCAGAAAACTTTTTGCAGAATAAAACGTTACGCATTTGGCGTGAGCGTCAAGTTATTTATAAGAATTTGTTTGAAAAGAATCTCCTTTTTTTTGGGGTTTTTTGATTTTCTCCGTTTCTCAGAATTGTAATTTAATTAACACTTCCTCTTTGTCTTTCTCCCTCGTCACAGGCTAACGGTGAGGCCGCTGTGGGCAAGTACGTTCCCGGCAGCGCTGGCGCCGGTTCCGGTTCCCTGTTCATTGCCAACCACGCCTACTAAGGTGGCCGCAAACGCGAATGCAGATAATAAAAAGCGAGTTGCTGGAAACACCGCTTTTCGGCAATTCACATTATTTATTTTCTAAGTTACACGCAAGCAGAAAGCTAATGAAAAGCATGCAGAAAAAAGCAAAAAAAAAAATTAAGATGATGGATCACAAAAATGGTTGAAAAAAAAAGAAATATATTATGTTTATGAGACGCAATTTTACTTTTAGTTGTAAGCACAAACAAAAAATGTTGAAGTTATGCAAATTATCTACATATTCTTAATATTAAAAAAAATTATAAATTTTTGTAATTCAATTCATTGTTTAAAATGCACTTGTTTAACATGTCGTAAATCGAAGAAGGAAAGCAAATCAAACAACATCAATAATAACAACAAACAAAAAGCAAAAACAACAACAACAAACAATGAACAATTTTACTTTTTAAATTTGAAATCGCATGTGTTTCTTACGTTTCTAATTATATCATATATATTTTTTCAACGTTTGTAAAAAAAGCTATGAGAAAACGTTTTTTTTTATAATTATTATTATTATTAAACTTTATATTTATGATTACGATTATAATTATAAGTGAAGACGCAAATAAACAATACACAAACACTAATAAAAATTACCTTTAATTAACAACAACAAACCAAATAATTATCAACCCACACAAGTTGATTTAAATATATATATACCATATGTACATGAAGAAAGTTGAAATTGTTATTGCTAAATGGTTGAAATTATTAACAAAACATAACGATAATCGATAATAATAATAATATGGTGACTGTAAAACTGTAGTTGACAACTTGTTATTATTATTTATCCTCGTATTGTTAGCCACCGAGAAATTCCCAATTGATCGATTGATCAGGGGAAATCGATGCTAATGAATTTACTAACCCCCCACGCATATATATATCTAACGATTTATATTTATGATTCATATTATTATAATGTGTTACTCAATTTGATTACTATATATTTCTGCATATCGTTGTTAATCGAAAACATTTTAGATGCAAGCAAAGCAAATAATATTACATTTATAAGCGAACTTTATGATTTTAGAAAAGAACATACGAAAACAAAAGAAAGGTATAACTCATTTATTACAACCCGAAATCCTGAAAGCGAAACGTACAATAACAACATGTAAATGCAACAACAACAACATGTTTCACTTAACATTAACCAAAATACAGAAGAAAACAAACAAATCAACAACAACAACAATACAATTATATTTACAATAAGGCCATTGAACGAACATCATTCAATAAAGCAAACCTTATAAAAGAGCAAACCAAACAATCTATTTGTATTTCTCAATATATTGTACATATTTGGCAATTGAATTTGGATTTATCTAATGTGATGTTGATCAGCTGTTCCACATTTTTGTTGCATACATCAAGGTGTCGGCTACGAAGTTTACAGTTTTGATTCGCGCAGTTTCGCAAGCACTGGGCGCCGTAACTATGCAACGATTTGTAAATATTGGCAGCTTTATTTATAGCATTCGTATTTGTTATATGCTTCGATTCAAACTAAACACACTCTATTTTTAGCTCAATGGAAATTGACGTATCTACTAATGCCTTCATTGCACATATGTGGGAAGATTTACAATGTGTACTTAGTACTTGGGCTATTTATTTTATTGACAGACAAATACAAAAATTCAAAAGCCAAACAGACCACAAACAAAATACCAAAGCACCACTCGAATGTGTGTTCGACAGTCAGACACCTCCGAGGCATTTTAAATAAATTTAAAACATTTCTATGATTTTGGTTCGATTGTTAAACTGAAATATGTCAAAAACAACTGCAAACATGACGAAGTAAATTTTAATTAGTACACAAATATAAATTGACTTTCGACACAAGCCGCTGTCAAATGAAAGGAAGCTAAAAGGAATAACTTTCTACACTTTTCAAAGTATTAGAGGAAATTCAAATATTAAATATTTTGTTATCATATATGCTTTGTGAATTGCTTTTAAATTATACCTCGCAAACGAATATTGGAATTAATTTACAACTTTTCGCTACACTTTTTGCACACTTGTATGCATTATTCAATTACTTTTGCATACTTTTCCTATTTTCCTTACTTTTCTATGCCTTTCAAAGAGTTATTAAATAATGCAGTTGCTAACGAATATAAACTTGTTACCACATCACAGCATGTTATGCTGCAATACGCTGCAAAAGTTGCCTAAGTGGACAAAGTGTAATAATATTGACTACTCGGAATGGAATCCTTGCAGTCATATTATATAACGCTCACCTGCCACCTGACGCTCAAAAGGAAAGAGCATAAACGGCAGCAAAAGTTCAACTGGCTGCCAACTTTGCTGCAGTGCTATTAATAACAATAACAAAATTGAATTTCCGATTCAGTAGCAGAATTCTTACTGCTGTTGTTTGTGTTTGTGTTTTTTTGTCGATTGCTTCCTGTCGTCTTCGTTGCTGTTCCTAGAATTATTGCGTTACCTTCATTTGATTTCATTTTAATGAAATGTTTGCGCATTACGCTCACTTTGCGCGCCATTGAGTAACAGTTTTGCAGGCTCCATCGATCGACACACGAGCCTACGAAGTACACTGGTCTCGTATTGTATCAGAGTTGTTTAAATTAAGATAACCGCGCTTCAATGTTGATACCGTGTATTTATATATTGTTTTGCGTGCGCTGACATTACAATTATTCAGACGGCGAATGCTCTTCAATCACTCTTCAATAGAGCTCCACTGATAGGCAGCCAGCCAGCCACCTAAAAAGGGGCCACATTTCGTTTTCTGGTCTCAATTTCAATTAACAATTTCCTTCATTGCGAATGCAAATAAAAAACAGACAAAAGGCAGCGTAATCTGTGCAATGCTCCCCTTTTCAATGCTGCTGTTGCTATTGCGGTGTCTGCAGCTGCATCGAGTGCAAAGTTCCCTTAATCAGAATCAAATAAAATGCACAGCGAGGTAGACAGAGACTGAGAGACAGACAGTCGGACGGCGACGACACTGAAAACCGCGACAAAGGCTACATCAATGTAGACATCCATATTTGACCATCCAACGCGGTCAGTTGTGCTCTCAATTTATAAATACCCTATCTGCGTGTGTGATAATCGAATTGCACAACATGTTACAACACGACTTGTGCTATATTCTTATCGCTCTTTTACAATCAATGAGCCGTTTAATTGCAGCAGTTGATAATAATAGCAAATCGGCAAAGAGTATTCGATATGCGACTTATCAAATGCGTGAAATTTTGTGTCTTGTTGTGGTTGCGGCTTGGCATCTTTTTGATAAACAGCGAGTTCGTTTTCATTTTCTCTCTCATCTTTTTTTTTTTTTTTTTGGCTGTTTATTGTACATGTGTATTAAATTCACTGAACTGACTTTATGTGCCATTGTAATGCAATTCAAATTGACTTATTTCATCTGGCAAATTGCCGCATTCATTCAGGTCACTGCGGTTCAGCAATTGCCCAAAATTGAATGTAATTATACGAAATAAAATAAAATGAATATGTCAAGAGTTCTCTAAACTTTTCCTCAAACTGCCTGGCAGCTTAAATTTCAGCTGCCACAAATCCTTTGACAATGGACCCTTTTTCTGTTTGTCACCTTCGCTCGCACGCAGCTGCAACAAAAGCGGGGTCGGTTGCACTGTCTGCTGTCTGATAGACAACATACGGCAGTGTCAACATATCCGTTAGCATTTGCTATCTGGCGCACGGACTCGCTCAGGATTCGCTGCAGGACACAGATTGTCCACAAAGTGGAATTAATTGTATTTGCATAGCATGTAAACATCATCACGTTGGCACAGAGACCTTTCGTTTGCTGCCATTGTCAGCGACGCGTCGCTTCGACCATTTCCATCTAAGCTGCAAGTTGCTGCTGCAAAGATGAGGACGCGGACGCGGGCACAAAAGGCACGCCATTGTATCCTTTGGCTTCCTGTGGCGCGATTGTGATGCGGGCGTGTATTTTGAGCTGGCACGTTGCTGATTACGCTCCACTCGCTCTCGTTCTCACTCTCGCTCTGTCATACGCACAAGGCGGAGGCAGACTGAGTGAGGCATGTGCGCACAACAACATGTCATACGGCATCAAAGAGGAAGTGGAAGTAAAGTCGCTTGAAAACGTTACGACATCAACGTGTTGAGGCGGAAATTGACACGCCATGACACACAGGGGAACCCATCACACAAGCCAGAGCAGCAGCCTCAGCAGCTTGCGAAGCCAGAACTCAATGATATTACGGCTGTTTGCTGCTGCTGCTCTCGACGTCGTCCTGCAGCTGATTGAGCTTTGCATAATTTAGGCACTGCCTCAGTGTGCACCGATTTGTGGCGCCAATTAAGCGACCTGCAACCAAATCGATCGAAAATCATTTTATGCCACATACCCCACAGTCTCTTGAAGAACACAGCACACAACTCACATGCTTTAATGGGCTCAACTCAGTTACGTGACGTGACGTGACGTGACTGGCTACGTTGTCATTAAAGACAATTGCGTACATACGCAAGCCACTGTGTTGTGACAGTGCATCTACAACTGTAACTGTAATTACAAATAGCTTTCAGTCCTGTCTCCGGATTTCTCCCTCTCTGTTTGTGTGTGTGTGTGTGTGTGTGACGAGCAATTTCTAATTAGCAGCAAACGCTACTCGGGGGCCTAATAACAGAGCTGAATGCGTGACACCGCCGACGCAGCGAAAATTGACAGCTGAGGGCATGCAACAGAGAGCTCTCCAATGCACTTAAACTGACCGCACACACACACACACACGCACACACACAAAACACAGCACAGTGTCCCCAAGCTAATTAAAATTGCATTAAAAATGCAATGAAAATTGATTGGAAACTTGGCTCACTAAAACTGCAGACGGATTTTATCACATCAACAGCGCTCAACAATTTTGATGTCTTTTGAGTGTAAGTTGCCACTAAGCTGCGTTAAAGGTTTTATGGCAAACTATTACCATTTGTACGGATTTGCAAGTAGTTTATAAAGCGACTTTATTGCCCAAGCAGATGACTTTGTAAGCTTCGCCTTGGCTTACGAGTTGCGTTTTGTTTTTCCATAGCGAAATAAATGTATATGCTTAATTTTGTTAAAACGATTTTCTGCAATTCATTTGCCAAGATGCAAATTCATTTTGGCAAATAAATCAGCTGGCCTTAGAATAAAGTGTTTACTTTCGAAATGCAATCACTTCATTCACTGTTTAAGTTCAGTGCAAAGTCCTGGCAATCCTTCTGTGCATGAGCTTTTCAAATGTATTGTGTGTGTGTGGTTGAGTTTTCGGCAAAATGTGCGTTGTTGGCAGTCCATGTCGTCGCCGGCATCGTCGTCGTGGCGGCCAATGTGAAGGCCGATCGATCCAGTTGGCATCCATCTCTCTCTCTCCCTCACTCTGTCTCCGCACTGCATTGGCAATTTATGTTCATTGAGTTGATGTTGATTTGTGCGCCGCGGCATGATTTTTTAATGGAATGTAATTTTATTTCGGGGCGTGGAGTGCACAATTTGGACTTGTAGAACAAACCCAACAGCCAACCGACTGACTCTCTGACTGACTGACTGACTGTCTGACTAAATGCCAGAATGCCTGAATGGCTGAATGGTGGCCAACTGGCATGCACTCGATTGCATTTTCAGCGTTGGCTGGCCGTGTGCCAGAAACCAAAACCGGAAAGACAGGCGAAAAAACGCATGAAAAAATTCATTGGCTCTGCACTCGCATCATTCGTGCACTCGGTTGGCTGTCAGCGAAGGGGGCGCATGCTGCGTATGCGTAATATGATGCGCATTTTGAGCTTAAACTGCGGCCAATTGGCTGGCTAAATACAACGGAAATGGGCAACAAATGCCATTATAGCTATGTCATCATCGGCGTTTGATGACTGCACAAAAGTACATTAATTGAATTCATCAGTTGCATCACAACACATATGTATATATAAAGTTTGCCTGAATAGGATCTGGCGTGTCAAATAAAAACACAAACGCTTGTGACTCTCAATTAATTCATGAACTTCAGTGCGAAAAGTTCAGCCAAACAGGCGCGAGCATATTGGCAGACAGACTGACAATTATGACAACACGGCGTATGAGTGTTGTGGGCTGAAATGTGCAAATACAAGCTGCCATTACGGGCGGCGGACAAAATGGGAATTCGACAAATCCATTTATCTTATTTTGTGGGCATTTAGTGCCACAATTGACATCGCATATAAATCGCAAAGCAAATAAATATGTAAGTCGGCTGTTGGCATTAATGAAAAAAAAATAAAACACAGCACAACACCCGCTGACAACAAGCACGAGTCTCTCTCGTGGGAGAAAGATTGTGAGCTTAGCTGCCGCTGCCGCTGCTGCTGCTGCGGGAAGTATTATGAGATACTCGCCAGACCGCACCGCACCGCATCGCAGCGCAGCGTAGACGTAACCGTAAACGGAGCCGCAAAGGTCGCCAGCTGCAGCCGCATTTTATATGGAAATAACAAGCAGGTGAATGAACGAGAGCAATAACTACAGAAAGTATGCTGGGCACTCGCACAATATTCATTTCGCAGTCATGTCGCTTGCACATTGAAACTTTCATTGCTTTGGACTTTCCAGAGAACTTTCCAGCGAACACCTTGACATTTTCGCGGGCGCGTTTTGCCGCAATTAAGATGCCTTTGCAATGGAATCTGCAGCTGCGTGCATGTCTTGAGTCTGCAGAGTCGAGTGCAATTCACAGCTGGAAATCATTGCGAATGTTTAGCACAATTTGCGGAAGCAAAAGAGGAAGACTTGTTGTTGTTTGGAGCACTCTGTGCACGCGTAATTATTTGCACAAACATTTCTAATGAGCAGTGCAATGAATGACATTTAATTGCAGCTGTAAAAAGGAGCTGTAGCTGAAGCTGAAGTTGATGAAAATTTAATGAGATTTGCATTTATTTCTAGTCGCTTCACATGTTTGTGTTTGATGCTTTTAATTAAATGAAACATGCAAAGCGTTTTAGTGCCACAACTTAGCAATTATTGAATCATATTCGTAACAATTTGTGCGAAAACCTTTTAAGATCTCTGCAAGCTCTTCAATTTTGTTGACACATCGCTCAAATATTTTTATTTTTATTTGTAATTCGCACTTACTTCCACACTTTGCGTTACGACAGCATGTAAATATTTATCTGCAAGTTCTGACAGTTTATTACGCTGACGTACGTCATCTGCACAACTTTCTGTGCAAATATCGATACAAATTGCCGTTTGCCATTTGCTGTTTGCCGGCTGTTAATCAATCTATAAATTTGCTTTTAAATCGTTTGTCTGAGGCAAAGGTTTGCTTTAAAACAAGAAATCAATAAACAAGATGCTGGTATTTATTTACACAACGAGCTCAGTTTTATGACAGAAACAAAAGAAAAAACAAAAGCGTATAAATATATATACATATAAATTGACCTACATGGCGTGTACGTAATATTGACTTGTCACACATATATTGCGTATACGCGCGGTATTCTTTTATATTATTCTGTCTTTCACGGCGTGTCGTTAAAATGTCACGCGAAATTCCTGTTATGAAGCGAGTGTCAGTGGCCAACTACAAAAAAAAACACAACGAAAACAAAACAAAAATGGAATGAAAAACAATTTGCCAAAGCAAACAGGATGCGGACA
Organism: Drosophila siamana; assembly: GCA_035047445.1. Classification (NCBI taxonomy): domain Eukaryota; kingdom Metazoa; phylum Arthropoda; class Insecta; order Diptera; family Drosophilidae; genus Drosophila; species Drosophila siamana. The sequence goes on along the minus strand of JAWNPP010000004.1, from coordinate 6,979,445 downwards.
CGAAAACAATCGGGGGGACGGGGCAAATGAGCGACGCCAAAAAGTGTGCTACGTATTTACGACAGGATCAAGAACTAAGCCACAGGCATATCACCCACTGTGCAGTGATTTGACAATAACTGAAGTGACAACAACAGCAACAAGGCCAAGCGAGCTTAATAGCCTTCGTGGGTGGAGAATGCCGACATCGCGTCGTCCGTCGTCCGTCGTCCTTCGTTCTGTGCGCCTCGCACGTGAAGCTGACAAAATATTTTGGCATAATTATCTCGGCTCAGAGCTAAGCAGCTGGCACGGCATTCCATTCTGTTTCGCTATGAAAATTGTCACATACTTTCGCAATTAAAGTTTAACCAATGCCAAAAAGGACAATGGCATGGCGCCATTTAGATTTTTCATTACAGATAGCGCGCAAAAGTCGGAAGCAGAGCGCTGCTCAAAGTGTTGTTGAGTTAACCATTTGGCGAAATGCATTTTTCGTTCGGCATTCGGCATTCAGTATTCGGGCGAATTGGCTGCGGATTATGTTTGCGCCACAGAGCACTTGAAATGTGTCGTTCGCTCAGTTGATTTTTGAAATTAATTGAAATTGTTTGCCGTTGGGATAAGACCGAAGCCGGATAAGGCAACAGAGGCAAACGCAGGCAACGCAGGCAACGCAGGACAGAGCTGACGTCAATTAAATGCGTAGTTTGACAAAGCACTGCACAAAGTTGCTTCGCAGACAAATATTAAATGAGAGATTAGGTTCCTTTTGATGATATTACAACGTGGTCTTGAGACTGTACTTGGCTTTGACATTGAAAACTTTACAGCAGAGCGAGTTGCGGTATTAGGCGCCCAATGAGCAAAGTATCAGCGACCACAACGACTTCTTAGAGCAATTACAAATCCCAACAAACAAGGAAAAAAAATAGACTGATGAAGTTTTAAGCCGCTAACTATTATCTGACTTTTTTAGAAGTTAAAACACCGCCAATACCCCAAGTGCGCCTTAGGCGGTAGATTTGCACACTCAAGTATTTCCTTATAAAATCCCATTACAACATTGTAAAACAGCCGCTTGTCAGCAATGTGCATGCAATGCTCTTGCCTCTTGAGGCAAACATCATCAGCATTTCAATTGAAATAAATGCAGCGACATTTGCGTAGACATGAAAAGAACTAAGTACACACTTAAGCTGGCTGCACTTTACACTGAACCCGCCATCGCGGGTCGTCGTTTCGCGTATCCACTGTCTGGCTATTCGCAGTCTGGTCGTCACGCCGTGCGTATACTTAATGCGCTTGCAAAATCAGCGGTGGGACACGTGAAAGCGGTAACAATAACAGATGCACAAACAACAAAAGCAAGAGTCACATCATTTCCGTTACGCTTAGTGTGCGGCACTAGACAACAACAAAAAAAAAAAATACAAGCACAACAAAAAGAGAAATAAACACAACAAATTTCATTGCCATTGTCAATGGGGCTTACAGTTTGGGATGCATTGTTCAATATTGCAAATTGCATTCGCCTTCAATCGAAGCTTTGAACCTTTAAGTGCTTGCCCGACTGCCCGACTGAGCAACTGAGCAACTGACTGGCAGTTTATTTTGATTGATATGCGCTGATTTATATATTTCATTTTATTTGCATAAAGTGCGAAAATTGCTGAAAGCGTCGCGACAATTGCTCAAGTTCAAATAGCGCTGTCGTTGAACGATGCAATTAAAGCAGACAACGCAAATCGAACTAAATCGGAATCAGAATCACAATCGAAATGGCAAATTGCGAATGGTAAATGCTAGGGCGGGGGAGGGTAGGAGAGAGGGGGAGAATGAGAATGAAAATCAGTATCAGACAGACATCGAATGAATTCCATTAAATTCCATTCCGAGCAGTCGCTTAATAAATTCAAGAAAGTCGCGCGCTTCACATAGTCGCATATCAAACACGAGGGGAATTATTCTGTCGCACAGAAATCTTGTTGCTCTCGACTCTCCGTCGCTGTTCCATCAATCTTATTTTTCTCATAGCTGCGGAGTGCACACACACACACACACATTTATTGTATTAGTTGGAATGCATTTCCATTTCAAAAGCGCTCTATGAATAGAAAAGTATTGTTGGCGACGAAGCATTGTCATGTTTGCTGCCATTGCCGCCGATGTGCTTGCTTCCTTCTACCTTCCTTCTATGTCAGGCGGCTGACAATGTCCAAGTTTTTTTTTTTTGTTGTGGAATGTAGCACAATTCACCTGCCGGCATTTGCCTGCTTTAACTTTTAATGCCACCTTCATTCAGTCACTCCTGTGACGCGACTTTTCCAGCTCACTTTCACTCCCTGAACTCTGGCGCGTTCAAGTGGCTTTTGTTCTTGGCCAGGCGGAAATTGTTTTACTCGCAAATAAATTTTGTTATCAACAAACTTTTTCAACCCAAAACGACGGGCGGTGGGAAAATGCGCTAAACTTAACGCACGTGGCAAATATATATATATATATATAAAACTTGGCGTAGCCCAAAAAACCCACAAAAAGAAAAGTAGCCTTAATAAAATTACGCTTCATATTCGGCTATAATCGCTAATGAGCAAAAAATTTCCGCAAAATATTGAAAACAACGCTGAAGTTGCGTTAAAGTTTGAACAAGAAAAGAATTTCAAACCCATTCCGGAGATTGCTGAAGTCTATAGTCTATATATAAACCGTTCTTTAAGAAATTAAATAAATTTAAAAACACGCGTATTTTAAATAGCTGCTTGCGAAAATCAATCCAATCACATTCATTAGGCGTGCTCCACAAATTAATTCGTATTCTCTATGGCTACTTATTTAATTCTCTTTCACTTTCAGTATCCATCCGTTAGCGACTTTCTACTGCCTCGCATTCTATATTCTACTTTCTCGCAGTCTCATTGAAATTTCTCTGAGTGCTGTGACATTTGCTGCTCTTTCATTTTGCATTTGCATTCACATTATGCAATTTGATTTGCTGGTGAGCGTGTCTGAAATAATTTTCAATGACGTGACAATTTTGCATTTTTAATTGTTTGGGCCGGCATAGGGCCAATCGAAACGGAATCCATAGGCAATATCAAAAGCTTTTGGGGGGCAAAATGAAATATTTCCGAAGTGCACAGAGGTCTATTTATAGCCCACATATTGGCCATGCAAGCGGCATCCCACGCTGCAATTCCAGATATGCAAGTGGACGGAACAAGTCGAGAGGGGAAGGGAAGGAGAAGGGAAGGGAACGTTTAATGTCAATAACTGACAACGTCAGTCAAGGACTCTCTGCACGCAATGGACTCCACAGTTTATGGTGCACGGAAATTAGTTTGTTCCAATTACTTCTCGATGAGCACATTTCCTTTTGATTGCCCACATATATACTATCTACGTTACGTACCTGGCTGAGCTTACCCAAAGGTCACATAAAGTGTCGTCTCTATCGCTCTTTGTGTGCCCTCGCCCCCCCGCCTCCAACGTTGTTCCACTCTTTTGAGTTGACTAATTGAATTGTTGGAATTGACTTTGGGCCAATTTTCGGAGCTCAGTTTACAAGCGAGCCTACCAGCGTCAGCTGTCTGACTCAGCACTACAAACTTGTCAATTGACTGTGCGAATTTCAACTGTCGATACCAACAGCAACGACAACGACAACAACAACAACGATCTTGTGCAAATATTGATGAATGACCAATGTACAACATGCATTTAATTAACAACACTTTTTGAGTGTTTTTCTGTCATTCTCATTTTTGTTTTTGTGCTTCTTCTCAATTTATATTTATTTTGATTTTGTCGCCATTAATGTGCTTGACTTGCAGCTTTGCATAACTTCTTGGTATTCTCCGTGTGCGTCATTCGATTGGTGCCGGCTGCCCTATATATGTACATATATGTATATAGCACGCTCTGCACTTATGCAACTGTAATCAACTTGGACTCTGACTTAATGCAGTAATTTTCCATACGGGAATTTCCAAAAGCCACTTCTTTTTTTTTTTTCATTATTGTTGCTGCTTTATTGTACTGTGCCTCAACAAATGGGCCGGCTTTGTCTGCGACGCTGTCCACGCCCACAGCAATTGACACTTTGACTCTTTGGCTACCAAATTTGGCTGGTTGCTCTTCTGGCCACAGCCACAGTGTCTGGCCTGGTTGCTGCGGCTGTGGTTTGCAGTCGCTCTCGCCATCGCCATCTCCATCTTCATCCTCAGCATTCACTGTGTTGAGCAACAACAAACACACTGGCAGCCAGAGCATGACATCAACCGACAACAGTCCCAATGCTTGTAGCGAAACAGAGGCTGCGAATGCGTGACAGCGGCTCAGCGGCTCAGCAGTTGTGGGTGGCAGTATAAAGAAGAAAGCAGTTGCCAACTAATTTGCCATGCACACCCTACAACAAAGAGTTAATCAGTTTAAGCTCTAACCAAATGCTACATATAAAAATAAAAACCACAAATATATTAATAACTAAACGATGGCTTTGGTTACACAATAAGCAAAGGCGCATAATAAAATGTATTACTAATAATATTAAATATTACGAAGGGAGCTTCAAATTCGTTGTCACTCAAGCCCAAAGTTCGTTGGCATACATATTTGGCTTTTGTTGCTGGTCTTGTTTTTGATTTTTATTTCCACAATGCCGCCGGCTTGGCTAATAACCGAAATAAAAACTAAGTCAAAATTTGTCAACGAAAATGAGGCAACAAACAGAACGAACAACAAACTAACTGGGCGTGGAAGCGTCGTGAAGCAGAAGATAGTGAAATCAATAAAGTTCTAGCCGGCGCTTAGAGGGGGTATTGTGGGAAGTCAGAAGCACTACAAATGCCATAAATAAGTAGAAAAGTCGAAGAGAGCCACTCTATTTATGGTCCCATAAATAACCGTTAGTTTCTTCGCTATAGTCCACGCGCCATAAATTGTTTTTCTTTTTTTTTCTTGTTAGTTTTTTTGCAATTGCTATTTTTCTTGGAAATTCGAGGCGATAAGCGATTTGTGAATGAGTTAAATGAACTGTATTAATCGTCAAATTTGTAGAGCAAACGTCGATAATTGTGCGGCCGGCAAATGTTGATTTTAAACGAAAATAAAAAACAAATACAAACCGACTAATGAGCAGAGAGCGAGAGCGAGCAAGTGTGCTGCTTCAAGCTCAAGGCAAAATACAATTGGCGAGCGACACTTGTAACAAATTTAATTGGCTGAGTGAGCTTGACAGACGCAAACGATTGACACATGCAAATCAGCTGACGTTTCTGCTGCAGGCGCCAAACCCACAAACGGAAAATATATTGATCAGCTGCAGCTACCAGCTGACAAACATCAATTAGCGCCCCGACTTTCAGGCACTTTTCGGTCGTAGCCTCGCCATCGTCATTCAGCGCATCTGCAGCTGGGCCCTTCTCTAAGCTTATACAGTCATTGGGCCAGCTGGTTTTGTTTTTGGCAACAACCCATTCACTTGTGTTATTTATCACACACTCAGAATATACTCGCACACTCGTGCTCGCACTGCACCACATTGCGTATGCGCGATAAATAAACGCAGGCTAAGAGTAGTGTCACTGTCAGATAACAGAATTTAGAGGTCAGTCTCTCTTCCCCTGTTTGGCTGTGTTGTTGTTGCTGTCGTTGTTGTTGTCTGCGCGTGTTGCCACAAAATCACATGTAGCTGACCCACAAAACTTGTTTTGTATGTGTGTATATAATATATTACGCATACGCCGCATTGAACAATGCAGAATGCATTTCACGCTCTTAATATATTTAGAAATTCGTTTGTTGATACACGTGGGTAAATGAGCTCTTCAGCTATTTTTATAAACAAATTAAAATGAATTAAATCGGCGCGACTTCTTACATATCTACTGATAGTTGTAAACACCTTTAAATAAGCAGCAGGTGTATATTGATATTAATATCATTATTTGGTGTTTAGTAAATATGGGATTCCATTGAAAATTGTCCATCAAAATGGTGCGTGGGAGTGAGCGTGAGCATTGCAAGCCGACAAGTGCAAATTCAAATGGAAATCAAATTGAGAAAACCACAAAGCACAAATGCAATTTCCAAATGCCAAGTTCAGCAAACGATTCATTTGACTAATTTCTTTGAACTCAAACGTCAACTGCTATCTCTGTCTTTCTGTCTGTCTGTCTGTGTAGCATTGCCTAATTATTAAATAAAATCTTTACATCTTCATTAGATTGCGTATTACTTTGTGTTAATGCCATTACTGAGTCAGCCAAATCACTTGATGCTTATCGTCACGAGCAGCTAAATTCATTCACTTAACCGCAGTGCAAAGCATTATTCATATCAACGAAGCAGCTGATCATTTTGACAAATTGACTGAATGAATCGCCAAACACTTATCAATTGAGTTTGAGTGTTTATTTCGATACTTTAAAACGGGCAATTGAATCATTTAAGAGCGGATTATAAGCTTCTTCTTTTTCCTTCTTTTTTTTTTTTTGTGTTGCCAAATTTTATATTCACCATTCAACAGAATTTGTGCACACATTTTTTGTGCTTGAAATGTGCTTTGTTTCATTCTCACAAAGTTTTGTTTGACTTTTTCGAAATACCCTGCAGTAAAAACTGACTGAGATGGGAATTATTATTTGCTAGGCGCAATAAAAATATATTTATAATTAGACAACAACCTTAAGTATGAGTAAAACCTTCAAATATTCTACAAAAAGTTTTAATTGAAAGCTGCATATTAGTTTTGGGTATACAACGAGACGAGCCAACTCACTAAGAACACACTTGCTTGATTTGTTAATGGCTTGCTGTGCTCCTCCAATGACATAAGCCGTCGGGGCAGCTGACTTTTCTCTCAGAAATGATACTGACCAGCATTGTGCTTTACTCTCCGGCTGACAGTCTGCTTAATTAGATTTGATTTCGGTGCATGAAAGTTCACTGTTTCGGTTGTTTTCATTGTTTTTGGCAACGACACGTTGTGGCTGGCACTTTTTATGGCTCTGAGGCGTGGCACTCAATGGAAAATTAAGCATAACAATGGCGTGGCTCAACCAGCAATTAAGTAGAACAAACGCGACTGAAGCTGAGCTGAATCGAGCATTAAGCAGACAGACAGCTGGGCATTGCCAAGGGCTATGGCATCGTCATCATTAGTAATTAATCGAGCAGTCAGCGAGCAAACAAAACTAACCGAACCCTAAATACTAAAATACTTTTTCTCTGCCTATGGCACAGCTGGCAGCTAACAGTCTTGGGGAACAACTTTCAATCAATTCTGCAGCTGGCTAGTTTAATCAAATCCATGGCCAACTCTTTAGTAGACAGACGCCAAGTTGTCTAGCGATATGTAAAACTAAAATGCAGAGTTTAATTCTGGATTTTGAATCAACTTAAGTCATCGGGGCGTTTCTTTAACATGTTTGTTGTTGTTGTTGCTCGATTTGCTTTTATTTATTTTTAGCTGCCGCCACAGCAACGGCAATCCAATGAATCTAATTATATTTATTGTATATATTTAATTTTTTTTTTTTCTTCTTCTTCTCTTTCGATTTCATAAATATTTATGCGCTCGTTCGATATATTTTATGCACACACATGTTCGTCGGCGAGGGCTGCATGAAAGATTTTGAGGGCAAGCGATAGACAAAGCAATTTATGTTTGTAGGTATAGATTCCATGAAAATGTTTATTGCTGGAAATCAATGGAACATTTTCCATTTACAAAAGGGGGCTATTAAACAGAAGCCAACTTGTATGTTCTGCGAAATCCGCGGCAATAACAAGAATTGTTAGATTGCATTGCATTTACTTCACAAGAAAAAAAACAAAATAAAACAGCTCAGCTCAACTACTATAACTTCAACTTATCGATGTCTCTTTAGTTACTTACTAAGACAACAGCTGAAAACTGGTTTCGAAGTGAACCAGCTTGAAGATCAAACAAATCAATTTTAAAGGTCATAATTTCGTAACCGAAACAAAAGCTGAACCTCAGCCAAAAGACCATAACAGCTCAATGAGGTGTTAATAACTTTTATTCAGCTGTATTGAAAGTGTACATTTGTCATAAAATAGTAAGCTAATTTTGTATAAATAAAAATGTATTTTTAGCATAGATAAATCGTTCTAAGTTAACAACAAAAAATCGTAGAAAACAATTTAATTAATAAAATAAATAGTAAATTTGAATTCCCTTAGTGAGTTGACTATTGAGTTTCAGCCCTGATTTTGTTAAGTGTTTCGGCTCGATCGAAGAAATTCGGATAACACCAGATGGACCTGTTCAGGTTAGATCGTGTGTAAACATGTTTCTGCTTATTGCGGTTTCAGCTCCGAAATTCACAATACATTCAACAAATCAATACCAAATGTGCGGCCATTAATCGGTAGTTTGTAGTTTGTTTTTCCTTTTTTTTTTTTTTGTTTCTATATTTTGTGTTGTTGGAAATGTTACCATGTTAAAAACCATTTAACACAGCATATAACAGACTCAGCCAAAGTTAATTTATGCTTAAACATTTTGAGTTTTTAATTACTAAAGTCCAAAAAACGTGTTGCTACCGCGAAAATAGTTCGAATTCGTCTAGTCAATACCCTAGACACAAATTGCTTAAATGCGCTCCATTATTATAAAAGCCAATAACTTTCATAAATAGCCGGCCAATAGCCTCTTACATAATCTATGCAGGGTAACTGGAAAACTAGAAAATTCCCAAAAAGCATAACAAAACATCGCTTGACCATCAATGTGAACATTTTAAATATTAATTAAATTGTTTTAATGTCAAAATGTTGCGGTTGGTCGGCTAAGTGAAACCCAAGCCACATAATTAGCACGCAGTGTGTGTGTCATAAATAAACCAAAAGGAAAATAAGCAAAATGCAAAAAAAAAAACAACTAAATAAATAAAAGCATAGTAAACTGGCGCACAACAATACTGAGCACATATACATACATATATGTATATAGATGTCCAGCAAAAGCCATTTTTATGAGACGCGCCCATTGATTGCGCTATTTATACGACGAGCGTTCCGTGTGCGTCTCGTATGCGGCATGAAATTATTATGGCATTTATTATTGTTGTGTGTGCGAGCCCATAGTGGAGACGCGGAGGGCTTCCCATGAGCGTTGGAGCCCTTGCACGCGCAGCGTCTCATTTGGCATGCCAATCAGTTGTCGCACTTATATTGAGTGAACACCCGCGACCCCAAACATCGTACACTCGTACATATCCCCAAGTTCAGGCGCAGCTCAGCCCCAGCTGAGCCCCAGTTGAGGCTAAACAAGGGCGCGCAGAGTGCGGCGGACGTGCGGATGCGGACAGCAGCGGCAGCTTCAACCGGAAGTGTTTCATTTTTTCCTTTACTTCGCTTCTTTTTTTTTTTGCATCACTTTGGCAATTCGTTTGGCATTCTGCGCAACATTCGCGTGCCGCATCTCGCGGCTCTATTGTTGCGTTGTTATTGATGACAGACACACGAAGTTCGGCAGGGAAATGCATGAGCTGTGGCACATCTTTTGCATTTGTAATCCGACTTTCACAAAAGCCACAGCCAGCCTCTCTCTGTCAGAGAGTGAGTGCGGAAGTCGAGCTTATGCCTTTCGCAACATGACACATCAGAAATAGTCTATGGAAATTGCAAAAGATAGCACTGTAAATGCTGTGGAAATGTATAAAAAGTTAACAATCTCAATGCATAGACGCAGAAAAAAAACTGCTCTAAAAAAAATACGAATTAAATGCAAATTTACTTCATTATGCTGATTACCGACTAAAGCGGCAAATAGTGAATTTTTATTAATATTTAATTACATGTCGATAATTAAATAAAATGCCACAGTTTCGGGCATCATCCACATAGTTTGCTTTTTGTAATGAACTAAGCCGCATTAAACGTCATTAAAAAGTGTCATTGAATGCGTAATATAATAACGCTATGCTATTTTAAACGCATCTATTTGGAATTTGGTGCCCATGAAAATTGTCAACCCAATTACTGAGCTGCAATCAGCCGATATAATTGCATTCAGCATTCATTATTTAAATGAAAAGGGAAATAACTTGTAAATAAATGTCACAGAACCACTCAAAATTATTCACATGAACAACGTGAATAAAAATATTCAGCAACAAAAAGAGAGAAAAAAAAACGAAACGAAACGAAACGAGAAGATATTAAAAATAATGATTTTATACGCGAAGTGCCCTTTACCCACATTTCATGTGGCACGCTTAACCAGAATGTTGAATGCGAGAGACAAAGGTATTCGTCCGACAAACTGAAACTAAGCGATGATCATAAAAAATGAGACAAAATAAAAAAACTAAAACGCCAGCAGACACGTTGGACAATTAAATAAGTCTCTCGGTCAGAGTCCAGTGTGGTGGTTATGGAGACGGCTTGTCGCCGGACCTAAACACTGTTAAGCTTTGCTAATGGAAATGCCACCTCTACAGCTCTCCAGCTCCTCTCTAGCTCTCCAGTTCTCAGTTGGCAGGCTGGGCGTCTGTCGCATTCGTCGACTGCTCCGACGAGGTACAAAGTTCATGAAGCGACGTCGTTAGGTTGCGTTAGTTGATGACTTCACGTTCACGTACCATCTAGAGATGGCATAAAACAGCGTCAGCCGAACGCCGGCGTCAACGTCACTGTGAACCACTTGAAGCGAGTGTTGAGTGCTTTTGAATGGCCCCCAGCAAATTGCATTTCCAGGTGCACTGAACTTTGCGATGAGCTAACCAAGTAGCAACAGCAGCAGAGGCTTGAATAGCGAATACACCACACAGTCTGTAGTATTCATAGAAGTCTTGAGTCTATTCATAGCCACCGGATGTTGGCAGAAAAGACCGTAATTCAAAGCCGTCACAGCCCCCCAAAAATTGTTGTTTAAACTGAAAAGTTTATGTTCTGTGCGCAATTAAATGCTATTTTCAATGCTCACCAGCAAAACACAAGATACAACAGAATAAAATGTGAAACGTGAACGTGTTCACCCACACAAGCGACATACACGTCTGAAGTGTCGCTCAACTCTTTCGGCCAGGTCAACATTCAATATTATGAAGCTTCCACCAGTCTCTGAGCTGAGTTGACCCTTGCAGTGCATTGTCGCCGGATGCGGAGAGCGTATTTGACCACTTGTGTCTGCCTGATTATTTGTTTTTGTGTTCTTTCTACCTCCAGTTTTGTTCTCAATTCATTTCTCTTTTCGGTTGGCGAACAACCAATTGTTTAAACTTTCCTCAATGCAAACAAAAACAAACAAAAAAAACATACTGAACGATTTACAAGCATTTCAATTTGATTTACCAACCCCACCCACAGTGTCTTATTTTCGTTGGCTTCGTCGATCGATTTGTCATTTTAATAGCACGATTGTTATCACTTGCCTTAAGCCGAAATTGAATCTAATTTTGTGGCACAGTCCAAATGTGACACCCACAATGCCAGTGTCAAGTTTAATTTTCATGCAAAAGATGCTTGCGAATCGATAAGATGCGAAATAAATAACATGAAATATAACAATATTTAATGCGAGCTACTTATTAAATATCATATAATTGATTGTTGGTTCTCAGCATGAATCGAGAAATAATTAAAAACGTATTCACAAAACAAGTTTGCTTCTCGGTTTTTACGCTATTTATTCGCACTTTGACCCAAAGTCTAACGCACAGTGTGCAAAATCTATTTATTTGTGAATATTTGCACACACAATAGCTACACTTAAATATGATTATAATTGCAAATAATTAATGCAATTAAAACCTAAGCTAAAAAAGCGCAATTTTCATTTGTAGACCAATAAACCGAGTATTAAATGTTGTTGCGTTATATATTAAACATTATGCAATTGCACTTCGAATGACAGCATTTTTATCGTCCACTGTGAAGCTTTTTAAATGGTCTCGGTTCACTTCAGCGCACTGTTATTTTCCTACAGTCTCTAGACTTTTGCTTTAGTTTGGGTTTTTTCCCCACCAAAAAAAAAAGCAAATACAACACAACACAAAAGAAGAGGTAAACAACAAACGCAAGCGCCAATCGGAAATAACCCGAAAAAAACGGAAAAAATTTTATTATTTGTCTTATGCGCAAAGATAAACAAGAAACGTAGAGTCCAAAACAATAGGCTGAAACCGTTTCACGAGTGTGGAAAATACACAAAAACTATGCTCAGCGAATAAACATTTAACAAATGCTTTGCATACATAATTGCTAGTTAATTGTGCTCAAAATGTAGAAGGGCAAAGATCACGCCGCGTAGCGCCAGAAGTTAACAATTTTATTAAATACGAATCATTAATCATCCACCAACAATTTTAAGTGTTTTCATTTTTTCATTCCGAGTGCCGAAAAGTTTACCTAATGCCAAGCACTTGACAGCAGCGGAAATGTCTTTCGGCAAGACTGTCGATTTTCCTGTGAAAGGGGCGTCTGTCAGAAGTGTTTTTCATATGGAACACCCACAGTTCGCACAGTGAGAGAATCGCCCAAAAACACATACAATATAGGGAAAGACGAATTAAAGCTGTGTGGCACGTGTCGTACGCTTGACCACAAATTGTTGCATGTTGCTGCAGCTGCTGTTGTAAATTCAATTGCAGCCGCATGACAATGCAATAAAAGTGGGTACAAAACAAAAAAAATGCTGCCATTTTTCGAGGGCAAAATGCAACCGCACGCAAACGTCAAGCGTTCTCCACGTTCTCCGCCAAGTCGAGTCGGCAAACAGCTGCAACGTTACCCTGTGTCGACCTTGACTTTGCTGCCACTGCCGACTGCCGACTGCCAATGGCCGACTTGGCTGCTGACGCTATGACTGCTCAACTCTCGGCCCATTGCCTCATTCGATTTTATAACTGCACAATGTACGATGTTTGTTTGTTGACTGCTTCGTTTTCTGTTTTGTTTTGTTGCTATATTTTGTTGTGCTTTGTGGCTTTCAGTTTCAGTTACAGTTCAGTGTTCGGCCTGAAGTGAGAAATGGTTAAACCGCAATGGCTTGCATATCGATGGCCATGACGCCATTTGAATTTCAATCGTGCCACGCCACGCGCCATGCCAGAAAACAGGTAACACTGCCACCTCCAAGCAATTCGTTGGCACCCACATCAAGCTATATCCATATTTTTAAAACAATATCCTTATTCACCAACGTCAGGTCGTCGAGCGTTGTTGCATAATCGATGTCGTTTTTCATTTCCACACGCCCGCCCACCTCAGTGGTTGCCTTTTGGCGTGAAGCTAGACTGCATCAGTGGCAAAAGGCAGGCAAAATACTCTACAATATGATATTTGCTTCAGTGCACTCTGTCCGCAGGGATCTGCACTGGAAGAGAGTGCTTTTCACGCACAGTGCTGCTAGCAACTGTGACTTTTCCTGGCACTCGCCATAACATTGGAAAGTGCTTTCGAAACCGCTCCATTGAACAAAGAAATATTTATGAGTCTTGTTATGTATTTTAAGCTAATGCAGGCTCATAATCGCAGATTATTTCAGTCTAGCTACGCACAAAGAACGCGGGGATTTCCATGCGGTTTATTTTTTCTTTGGTTTAAATATTAATCACAATGCTAGTTAGTAACTAGGGAAATCACTGGGAGCAATCACTGTTATATGATTATACTCGTACTGCATTCCGCTTCAACTCCTGGACGATGACGCCTGCCACAGGCAACAGAATAAAAACCAAAAACAAGCAAAAAAAAACAATGCTGCGAAGCATGAACCAACAGCAGCAAAGGCAAAAGTAAAAGCCCGGCACTTTATTCAGTGTGTGTGTGTGTGTGTGTGTGTGTGTGAATGTGTGTGTGGTTGGGTGGTTGGATGGCTGGGTGGGTCGGTGGTTTCTGCGGCTGGTGGTTAACCCCTAAGTGTTGTCGTGCGCCTGCTGCACCCGGTTCACTTCATTGCCACTTTGTTGGCTGCCGCTTGGCGTCAACTGCAAAACTCTGTAATTTTCAGCAGCTGACGTGCGCAGAGAGCAACGAGAGTGCAACAACAACAGCAGCAACAACAACAACTCTAACGAATAGCAGTGTTCGTGAATGTGAATTCGGCTTGTTTAGTTTTGTGCCCCTTGTGCCACACATGTGGCCCCAGCTGTTTACAGCGAATGCATCTTTAAGCGCAACGCCAAGCTCACTTTTGCCTCCACTCATACAACTTTAATTAAAGCATCCACCATTTGCTCTTCACTGTTGGCGAAATTTATTTGACGCCAGCGCCATTCTGCATGCAATTTATTTTTTTGCCCGACAAACAGAAACAGCAACGAAGTCGAAATGAAAGTCCAGATAAATTACATATTCAAATGCCAAAGGCACTACAAATTGGCCACTGTTTCACTCATTTATCTTGGCCCAGCGAACATTCAAGCTGATTGTAAAGATAGTAGATTTATAATATTGTCAGAGACACATTTCATTACAGGCTTTACATACGGCTGCCATTAAATTCTTTATCAGTTTACACTTTAAGCTCGTGCAATTTGCATTTGCATTTATGTGGGAGCCAACTTCAAATAGCCTCAATGAAATTATTTGTTGAGACACACATGAAATTCGCAGCTATGCACATCAAACGTGCAAACGTTAGTCAAGAGCGCTGTGCAAAGTTGTTGGACTTACAGACAGAGTCTAAGCTGAATTTAAACAGTTTACACACATTACGTATACGCCACATGTGCCACACGAATGAAGCACGTTTGCCCAATGTATTCTGTGAAATCAGTTTAGCACACACACAAACACACATACACGCAAATATTGTACAAACATATCTATGTTATATCTATGTAGATGTAATTCTCTTAGCAGTTGATTTTCTCAACACGCTCTGCGCTCTGAGACAGTCGTCGTCGTCGTCGTGGCGCCCAAATGAAATAAAAATAAAAAAGTAAAACACAAGAAACAAAAAAAATATACGTTGAACAAGAAATAGAAAGAAAAGGCAGCAAAACTGTCGAAAAACTTATTTGCTACTTTGTATAAAGAAATGTTATTGTGTACAAGTATTTTCTTAACGGTTATAATACGGTCTCTTATGGCGCCTGATGCTGACAACCCACGAAGCTAACTCTGTAGTTTTCGTTGTCGTTGTCGTTATTGTAGTTGAAGCTGCTGCTGCTGCTGCTGTTGTTGTAGTTGTTTCGTCGGCTACACTGGGCACTGAGCTGTACAAATATTTGCGTAGCTGTGTGTGAGTGATGCCTGTTAAAGTTTCTCAACAAAATAAGTTCAACTCTGCTCGCTTTTGTGCAAACAAGCAAATCAAACAGCAGTTTGAGAGCTACGGTTATGATATTTCCCTGTAAAAGCCCGCAGCAGGTTGTAAACTTTTTTTTTCTACCCCTCCTCTGCACGAAACGGAGAGAAATACGAGAAAAAAATGTGGAAAAAAATATTACTTGGCCTCTAGCCAAAGTAGCGAAAAGCGCAGTCAACTGTAGGCAATAATCCCCGAGCATCGACTTGGGAACCAATGAAAAAAACCAACTGCAAGCTGACGGCAAATCTGCCACAAATTCAATATTATTGGCAAATACCTGCAGACGTTTCTCAAAACGTTTCTTTTTTTCACCCAACTGTTTACCCATCCATAAACCTCCATCGACGATTTTTCAGCGTTTTTCGTTTCTTTTGTTGTTGTTTTCTTCGAGCCCCTCGTTAATAAATATTTAAACGGCAACTCAACTTGGCATATTGCAAATTTATAAAGATGCGGAAATAAATTATTTTTGTGCTGCTTTCAGCTACACACAAGTGTGGCGAACCACGCCCCCGCCCCCGTAACGAGGGCGTGGATGTCTAGTCACCAACTAAATGTGCATCCCGTCGAGCACTCTCTGCATTCTCTGCACGAGCCAAGTATTTTTTTTTGTCTTTCGTTTTTGGCAGCAACAAAAACAAGCGGCCAGATGGCCGGCAAAATGACAGCGAAACTGTCCATCACCGTTAGAAAAGCCGAAAAATAATATTTATTTTGAGAGAAACGAACCATAGAGTATCGATCGAAATGATATGTTTGCTTTAAGTTTAGTATATTTAATATTCAATTTATATGCTTCGTTTATAATGTCAGATAGGTACGAATAGAGCTTACGGCGCAGTGCTGAAAAAATATGTAAATAAAAATAAGTATTCTATTTAAAAATAATTTGCATGTGTGCCACTAAATAATTAACATGCTGTTTATTAGCATGACAAGTAAAATAAATCAGTGTTTACTGTCCACTACACTTAAGAGCCACAGACTGCGAGTCAAGTGGAATTGTGCTTAAAAAAAATATATATATTTTCCTGTACGGTAAGAAAACAATTTCAAATTTTGTTGATCATTTACTTAGGCTCATACACTGCCTTCCAGTTAATGAACTACAAAAATATATGTTCTTTATTTAGCTGCTTCGGTCACGGTTACACGTAGTATTTCTCATTAAAGTTTAATAAATTAATTCGGAAACTGTTTATTTGAAGTGCCGTCAATGTTTTTGATTCTTGGAAAACACTTTGCGTGTCTCTTCGGTTGAATTCGCTGCTGCACGGCATGGAAAATAGATTCCAATGTTTAGGGACCACGAACGGATGTTTCGACTTGAGTACAATTCGTCTCATCTTGACAGCGACATTTTCTGCGAAACAAGCGATAAAAACATTTGGTTTGCCGTATAATAATAAATTTTGTTTTCACCGCTGCCAAAAATGCAAAAAAAAAAGAAAAATTATAATTGCAACAGGCGCAACTTGTAGTTCTTGCTTTTACCCAATATATTTATCAGTTGTCTGCACATGCATAAATTTTATGGCACTTTGCTTGCGTTATGCAGGGAAATTCGCAAGGAGTACTGAAAATAAATGAAATGCAGATGAGATTGCGAATAGATGAAAGACTGCCAACCACTTAATAGAAAAGTGTCAAAATATATTGCACACGCTGCTCAATTTGGCGTTACAGACCTGCAGCCCTGATAAGCGTGTTTTCAGCTGCTTGGAAAACTTAGTACATCTGGCACATTTCTCTCTTTCTCTCTCATTCTCAACCCTCTCAAGTGTGGGGCTGGTAAACAATGTGAGAGCCGAGTCGGAGAGGTTCCGCTTTTTGCTTGCGCTGTGATAATATTTGAAACGTGTCATGGAATATTCCAGCTACTGAACCAGAGTCAAAAGCCAGAGCCCACTTGACAGCATCAAAGCATCAGTGCGTTGATATCCCTTGGTCTCAGACGGCACAAGTTCAAATATTGTCGGGCAACTCTATATAGAGATGCCCCTTTCCTTGAAACAGATGAACATATATACATACATATGTGTATATGTTTCTATTACAGTTGTGACGCCATCACAGCAAATATCAGACATCAGAGAGTCAACTTTGAAAGTTGCGATAAGACCCCGACAGTTAGTCCGCCAGTGAGGCAGTCAGGCAGTCAGTCAGCAAGTCAGATAGTCAGATAGGTCGGCATATTTATGAGCATATTTCTGCCTGCAAATCCGTAGAAAGATATCATTTTAAGCTGCGTGAGAATGGCACAGTTATCTGCAAGGGATGGTGCCAAGAAGTTGCGAAAATACCAAAAGCTACGTGTACTTTAAATTTAAGTAAGATTATTTAGAAATATTTGCAACGTATAAAAATCATTTCGCATCACTCTTCTTCCCGACTAACAGCTACCCTGTGCATAATTAACAAAATAACTTGTATACTTTTCTCTGCAAATTTCTTCAAACTTAGCGACTTTAGACTCCTCACTGATGGCGCTGAAGAACTTGTTATTGTAGCACGTTCGTACATAGGCATAATAACGCGCAATAATAATAATTATAATGGAAAACAACATCAGCCGACTTTTGTTTATAAGCAAATATGTTAAATCAAGCTGTTGTTAGATTTGCAGCACGATAAGCAGCGCGCCGACCAGTTGATAAGCTCTCACTCATATATTTGCATATTACTCGCCAGTGAGCCAGCAGTACTATAACTAAGTATGAGTATATTAAGTACTTATAGCCTAACCACATCTGTTCGGTTCGATGTTGAGCCAGGAACTTAACTTTCAGCTTGGCAACCGCGGTGAAATAACATTTTTCGCTTTTTCGCTTTTTGTTTTTGGCGCAGCTGTCGTAAATTCTGTTTGGACAGAATGCGGAAAAACAAGGTAATTGTAATACTATGTATAGTATAAACAAACATAACATAGATATATCAATCTTCTGGTGGGTGTAGATAGCAGCCCAAGGGAGGCAGTGCAACAACCGACAGATGAGCGCCGCTCAAGGCTTTTCCACGTTTCAATTTTGGTTCTTTTTTTTTTTTTTTGTGTGTGCACTCAAGTCATTGCACTCGTTTTTCAAGTTCACATGCAAATTGAAAAAAATCGAGAATTGGCAGTATTAGATTTATGATAATGATTAGCAGCACAGCACAGCACAGCACAACACAACACACACACGAGGCGCCTCCTCATCAGTGTGATTTATGTCATACGATTGATTCTATGCTGAACGCTTTGACAGCTGCCGAAACTTCCATGCGGTTCATTGACACTCATCGAAACGCTTGTAGGCTGCCAAAACCAATCGCAAATTTATCAGTTAATCTACATATGCATTCAAGAGAATATACCACAACGGCAGCACACAGCATCAGACAATCTATGTTATATCCATGTGTCAGGTGTCAGCCTGCTGACTGACTTGCCTTCACATCCTTGCCTCCACCTTTGACGCAGCCTTATCCTCGACTTGCGCAACATTTCTTTCCTCGTGCCTAATCGACAAATTTGCTCAAGTTGACAGCAACTTGTCCACCCACATGAACCACCCAAGAAAAAAAACGAAAAACCCAAAAAAAATAAGCCACAAGAAGCTGTCGTTTCCCTCACCTGACAGCCAAAATTTGCTCATTTGTTCAACTCATTCACTCAATTTTAAGCATTTAAATTCAATTTATTTATTTATTTCGTCAGCACGTTGAAAAAAAAAGCATATAACAAAAAAACAAACTGTGTCGCTGTGCCAACAAACAGATTTTGTTCTAATGACTCTTTATATATGTTTATACCTATCCACCTATATAGCTATATAGCTGTTGTTCGGGCAGTGACTCAAAAAACAAAATCGGTAAATAATATTTTTAAATTTTTATTTAATTATGCAGCTATTCAAATTAGGCTTGGCTTTTATTGACATGGCTTATTTGACATTACGGAAGCAAGTTGACTTAAAAGGCAATTCACGGCGGGTTCACGCAATCCAAGAGAATCAATTGGTTTCATTAAGCTCAAGCTTAACGGTTAAACATCGTCTATAAATTCTCAAACACAAATTTAATTCAAATTTATTGGAACGTACGCAAATCGATTTCATATTTTCAATGAGTCAGAATGCATATAATTCCGGAAAAATAAAACGGAGCTACTTCAATGTAGTTTTGCAATCTCAAAATCCTCGTTATAAATTTTGCAAAAGGAAACCCCAAGCAATTTTTTACAAACAAATATCATAAATATAGAGTTTTAATAACATGTCACCAGGGAGTAGATAAAAACTATGTGATTCACAGCAAAATTAACTGAACAACTCACCACAAATAACCATTGAGAAGCACAATACGAAAATTGTAATTATTTGAGAGACACGAGCTGACAAAAGTTGAACCAATAAGTCAAATGCTGATGAAAAAACAGCAAGATTGATGAGCTCATACTCGACTTGAACAAAATAGATTATCGACAACTGGCTTAATTGCTTAAAGGAATCGCTTAAACGAAAACTTAATTTGATTTTTAAACTCAAAATGGCAACTGAGATACGCAATTGATATTTTTGAATCCATCTCGCTTTCAACTGCAGAGCCAATCAGTTATGTCTCCAATGCTTATCGGAGAGCCTCATGAAAATGCAGATTAAATTTGTGTTGTTCTTGTATATGCTCAGCTCGAATTTCTGTTTTCCAGCAATTTTGCGCAACAATTGGCAAATGTTATTCTGTCTTTTTTTATTGTTGCCCATTCGTATAACTACCGCAAATATATTTCACATTGTGAGAGGCCTTTTTTTTGTTATACTCGTATCTATGTGTGTGACATTTTTCACGCATAGCTGCATGCAGTGAATCACAGCATAGACAAACAAAATACAGCAGCTTGTAGCTTGTAGCTTATTGTACGTAGTACGAGAATGTGGGCTTCTGTTTTGATTTCGGTCTCCGCTGCCGCTTATTGTGCCTTGTTTGGTTGAGTGACAGCTACGCATCCGCTGAAGCTGTATGCGCTGACTTGGGTGATGATGGGGCGCTTCACTGTGCTGGGGTCGCTGGGGTTATGCTAATGTTTGTGTGTGTGCTGTGAGTGCCGCAGAGCTGTCGCCCCATTGCAGCAAGATATGAAACGTAAGCGCCAAATGGTTGATAGGTGAGTCACCTTCTGTACCTGAACGTTAAGAAACGTTAAGAAAAAGTAAAAAAAAAAATTGTAACAGTACTTGACATATGCCAAGCGATTAGTCACGCCCTCCATCATTATCGCTATGGCTACCTTACAAAACTCGAAATCGATCGCCAAACCATATTGCCAAACATTACCAAAACGCCCATACGCCCCGTTGCCGCCAAATATGATTTAGCACGGCTCGAAACAGCAAACTTGCTGAGTGCTAAACTTCTAGTGAGCAATCAAACCCGTTGACAGTAGTAGTCGCTGTAGTTGTAGCGCGTGGTGACCGGACTGCTGTTGGAACTCGTCACCACCACTCAGCACCACTTGAGTGCAAATGTACTGCCAGCTGCCTGCACCACCACCACCACCATCGCCACCATTTGTGACAATCAAAGTTGTTATACAATATTCATACTTCATTTCTTATTATTTTTTTCGTTATTCATTAAAAGACGAACTGTAACCGCGTTCATTTTGTTGTTTTTTTTTTTTGTTCCTCTCTTTTTATCGAGCTGCCAGCCAGCCAGCCGAATGAATCAATTAATATGGTCACGAATATGAAAAAGTATTCGCAACAGTAAATGAAATGTTGAACTTGTGCGCCCTAAAGTCAACACTCTCCTCGAGTGTTTGTTCGTGTTCTAGAGCTCTTGTTCTGCGATGCGAGTCGGAGAGTTGAAAAGAGTTTTATCAAAGAGGTTCGATCGATCAATTTGCCATCAATTAAGGGAAACACCACACAAGCTTCAAAATATTCCCCAAAAATTTATTCAAACGCGTGCATGTTTCTCATCTCTCTCGCTCTCTGTCTCTTCCGCCTTGTTCGAAAGCGTGGCTTCTTAAATTATGAGCAGAATTTTTCCACAATTACTCAACATTTTCTCAAAGACTTTTTATTATAGTTCTTTTTATTTTCTCACAATTAACCTAATTTATGTTTCCTCATCTACCACAAATTAGATGATGAATAACTGTCTCATGCTATTGCTCAACTAACGAATTTTCTTGGGCTTCTTGGATAAATACAATGTTTCAGAACTGTTGAATCGCACCCCTTTCACAAATTTATCTGAGACTTCGATATGTGTGTGTGTGTGAGACTGAGGATCGCGTGGGCAATCGTTGAGCAAACAAGTTTGGCTGCAACAAAAAATGAATTAAAGTTCAGGCAATAAAAAAAAAGTCATAATAATTAATGGTTTTTAAGACACATATTCTTTTATTTAAATAGTTGTTGTTCTGTTGGAATAGCTTATTTTTTCTTGTATTCGTTTTTTTTTTTGTTTTTTTTTTTTTTTTTGCATTTGCATTTGTGTTTGTTTTATACATATTTAGCAGCATAACTAGAAAATACTCGATTAAATTGTTGTCTGTGGTTAGCTACCAATTGTAATTGTACTGTAGTTAATTAGTGTATTTTTCTTGTATTTTTCTTTCATTCGCTTTTTTGTTTGGTTTCTTTTCACATCGTTTCGGTTTGCTGCATTTGTTTCTGTTTCTCTTTCACTTTATAAGCTAATTTGTCACATCGAATTTGTGTTTTTATTTTTTGGTTTACATTAATCGTATATAGCGTTTGACAGTTGCATTAATTAGAAAATAGTACTATTTATACATATATTTGGACATATATGAATGCATGTATGTGTTTTTGTATTTGTGTTTGGTGTATGTAATATATATGTTATATATAAACTATTAATACATGATTTAGTTAGTTTTCAATGCTTTCTTTCTTTCTCTGTCGGCTCAACATCACAAGAGTTGGTTTTTATTTGTGTTTTGTTTTTTTTCGGCTTTTCTCTGGGAACTGTTTTACATAACTTTTGTTTTCTACACACACAAAGATATTAAATATAGTATATTCATAATACATACATATATAAATGTCTCATGTAAATCTTTAGAAATATAAATTCGAGGTTTGTTTTTGTTTTGTTGTTTTTGTGTTTCATATATGTATATATATATATATATCATAATATTACAAAAGGCGATTTCTAGTTTTAAGCAAGTCGAATGGCGGCAAATGAGAAAAGAAAGAATAGAAACGAAAGAATAGAACAGAGTTGGAACTTAGGGTATTATAAAGCTTTCGGTTTGAGTTGGCATAATGATAAAATGGTGCAGCGCATGCCCCAGACAAGTTGTGGCACGTACTTGCGAACTCATTAAGACATCATTAAAATATTTGTTACTTGTATTTTACAATTGTTTAAATTAAAACTAATGAGGTATTTAGCTGCGTACAATGACTGAAGTTCTTCTGGACAGCGAAATTGACTTTAATTATTGAAAAATATATATAAAGTTGCGCTCATTGACCAACTGACAAACTGACAAACTGACATAAAATCAACATTGCATAGGCCGGCGATACGAGTTTTCAATATGAAAACTGCCGCTTGCAATGCCAAGAATTATATTCGGTTCATCGTTTTCTTTTTTTGGGTAAACTCTCCATTTGTTGTTATTCTGCTCCTCTTTAGCGGCACTAGGTGCCCGGTCTAGACGTTACAATCTATAGTAAAATATAATACACATTCATATATATATATATATGCTTTGCACATTTACTTAATATAAAACTTATGAATTGAATGCTTAGCGTTGGGTTTTTTTTAGCCAGAATGTTTTGTGTTGTTTTGTTTTTTCTTTTTCGTTTTTTGTTTTTAGTTAAAGCTTGTCGTGTTTGATTAATAAATATTGTATGTATATCAACTTAAATAATAATAAATTAAAGGTGTCGTGCTTGTGTGGTGAGTGAGTGTGTGTTTGTGTGTGTGTTTGTGTGTTTTAGAGTCTCAAGCAATTGACGGTTATTATTCATATGTTTAGACAGTTTTAGGTACTCGAAATTGGCTGCTTGGTTCCCGTTTACAGTTTGATATTTAATTTAATGTTATTTACTTTTAAAAATATGTTTTCAACATTTTGCTATTTTTTGTGTATCTGTTTTCAAGCGACTTGTACAGAGTGTTTCTTTTTTGGATTATTTATATTGTTTTGTTTGACAAGGTACTTGTTGCTCTTGCCTGTGCATCTTGCAACACTTACAGTTTGACAAGCACAGGCATATTACATATGTATGTGAGAGTTTTTCATTAAATGTTCTTTTGTTTTTTTTTTTTTTTTGGCATGAGAAGCTTCTAGCACAGCATGTTTCTAAGTTTCCTTCTGTGTGTGTTTTTGTTTGTTTTTGTGTGTTTGGCTTAGTTCTCTAAACTTACGACATTACGAATACTGTTCTGCGAATTCTTCAGCAAGCAATCAACATTAGTTGTAGTTCACTTAACGCTTAACAATCGCCTTTTTAGACCTCCGTTGGCGCTGACTGTGTGCAGCTCGACTGCAGCTTCTTCGAGCCCCGAAAGAACATATCGAAGAGCCCGCGACGCGCCTGAAACTTTGGCGGCGATCCGGCTATATGTATATGCTCCACAATCGTAATGCCACGCTGCAGCTTCGGCCGTGCCGCACGCTGCTGCGGCGGCGGCGTTGCCTCCAGCGATGGCCCATCATCCGAGTCCGCCGATCCCTTGGTGGCAGCCCCGAAATTGATGATGGTGCTGCAGCTGCTGTTGGGCCGCAGCGTGAGCGTCGTGTGCACCGGCGTCGTCTGGCACTGGCTGATCACGGAGCTCTGCGGCGTCAGGTAGCGGCAACTGTTGCTGCTGTACTGCGACAGTTTGCTGCTGTTGCGCTGCAGCTGCGGCGCACTTGCAGCACCCGCTGCACCGCTGTGGCCGTTGGCCTTCATGCTGCTGCTGTGATGACGCTGCAGCGTGCTGGCGGCGTCGAGGCCAAACAAGCGCTTGACGCCGCGTCGCACACGCTTGTTGCGGTAGGCGAAGATGAAGGGCGAACTGAGATTGGCCAGCAGTATCATGAAGATGGCCAGCTGCGTGGAGCCGCCAAAATTGGCGGCCGACAGACGCGACTGCAGCAACACGAGCAGCCCGTAGGGCAGGTAGGAGACGACGAACATGACGACCACCAGGATGCTGATGCGTGCGGCACGCGACTCCTCGCGGTACTTGAACAGCGAGCTGGCGTTGCTCAGCCGATGGCGCAGCGAGCTCATGTAGCTCAGCGCCTTGGGCGAGGCATGAATGGCGGGTATCTGCAGCGCGTGTCCATTTGTCGCCTGCCGGCCGGCGTTGAAGTGTGTGTGCAGATGTTGTTGCTGCTGCTGCTGTTGCGGCGCAGCCTGTTGTGCGGGCTGCTGCAACTGTTGCTGCGAGTGCTGCTGCTGCCGCTGGGCGTGCAGCAGATGCGGCGAGCTGCACTCGTCGCCCAGCAGCGTGTCCTGCAGCAGCTCCGTGTACTTGTGCAGGTTCGGCGAGCTGTGCACCTGCCGTATGCCCTGCAGGCGATGCAACTCACGCAGGTCCTGCGACGAGGTGCCCAGCAGCGGCAGCTGGCGTGCCGAATAGTTGCGCTTGATCTCGCCACTGGCCGTCTGCAGGGTCAGCAAGATGTTCTGATTGCGATCGGCCAGCGTTTGCTCCGGCACGCTCATCAGCTGCTGCTGTGCGCCCGCCGCCGGCCCCGTGCTCTCCACATCGCCGTCGGAGCCATCGTCCGAGATGGTGGGCAGCAGCACCTTGGCGGCCGAATCGCGACGCAGGCAGCTGGGCGAGCTGCGTGGCCGCTGATCGATTTGCATCTGCAGCCCACCGCTGATGGCGCCGCCGCCATGCGAGCTGGCCGACGAGATCGAGTGCCGATGCACACACAGGCTGTTGGAGAAGGGTGTGGCGTGCGTGGCCTGGGCCTGATTGGTGAGATTCAGCGCGCTTTGGAGCAGCGGTGACGAACCGTTCTGTCGCATACGCAAACCGTTGCCGCGCGCCTCGCTGAAGATGCGCCAGTACATGCCGCAGACGAAGCCGAAGGGCAGCAGTATGATGACAATGAAGTAGACGCTGGCAAAGATCACACCGAAGATGCTGTTCGTGCTGCTGATGTTGAAGTACGTGGCCGCCAGACGACGCTGCCGGCTGAGCAGCGTGTCCGCCTCAAAGTCGATGACCCGAAAGGCGGAGAGGGCGCCAAAGAGTATGCCCACCGTCCAGGTGAGTGTGATGAATATCCAGGTCTTGACGCCCGAGATGCGGCTGTGATAGCGCAGCGGATCGGTCACCGCACACCACGTGTCGCCCACCACCAGCAGCACGGCCAGGGCGCCCAACGCTGCGGCCATGTCAATCGACCAGCAGCGCAGCTGCACCGCGGGCAGGCTGGGCGGCAGCGGTGGCGCTCCAATGTTGCCGCTGGGCACCGCGCTCAGATTATCCTCCTTCGTTTCGAGCTGGGTGATGAGAATGCCATCGTCGCGCTCATCGATGGTCAGTTCGCGGCAATAGGTCTTGTTGCACTTGTAGATCTCGATGGTGTTGGCATTCGTCTCGTTGTGACTCTCCACGATGCCCTCCTGCTCGACAAGCTGGCCATGGTGGCGTATGGTCAGCTGATGGTTGCCGGGCTTCGAGTAGTACTCGATGCTGTCGCCGTTGGCTGCGGCTGTGGCGCCCGCTGTCTGGGCCGACAGACTCTTGACGCCGCTCAGCACGAGGGTGGGTGCGAGGATGCAGCAGCCGATCAGGTTGATGATCAGCAGATTGATGGTGAAGCGATTCGCTGTGGTGCGCAGTCCCGGCGTTATCCAGAATGCGCACAGCGCCAGCAGATTGATGATGAACGAGATGAGCAGCAGGGCCAATATTAGGAAATCTATGGCCATTTCTTTATGCGCTTAACTTTAGACCAATTGTTGTTACTTCCTTGGCAAATTGTCTTTGTAGTTGTTGTTTTTTGTGTTTGTGTCGTTGTTGTTGTTGTTGCTGTTGTTGTTGTTGTGCTTTTGGCACGCACATCACTTTAAAGTTTGAGAGCCACTTTGACACGATCAACTGAAGTATTTGCTCTGTGCTGCTTTTGCTGTTGCTTTTGCTTTAAGCTTTAGCTTTTGCTTTAGGTTTGCTTGTTGTTTTTTTCTTGCTTTTTTTTTTGGGCACTCACGAAAAATTTCACTTGGTTTACACGTTGCACACGCTGTGTTTCTTCTTTTTTTTATTTTTCTCAGTTTTGTTGCTTCTCGATAACTTTTCCAATTTATTGAATTTTCTTTTCTTGTTGTTGTTGTTGTTGTTGTTTTAGCTTGTTTCTTGCAAACGCTTGCTAATTTCCACGCGAAGCTCGTCGTCGATATTATTGAACAAAAATTTCTACAATAAAAAAATTTCTTTTTCGTTTCGTTTCTTTTCTCACTTGTGTAAAAAATTGTACACGCCAATCTGGTGTTTAACAAATTTTTGTAATTCTTCGCGTTTTGTTTGGTTTTTTATTTTGTGATTTTATTTCATTTCATTTTCAGTTTCCGCGCGTCGATCGAGCACGATCTTCACTACGAAGCGTTCCAAGCACAACTGTCGTGTGCGCTTGCCGAAGCGCCTCAAATTATATGAGGGGGAAAAAGGCAAATCGTAGCGTCCGAATAAGCTCTCAGCGTCGGCAGTTGTTAAACTCTTGGCGAGCACTGTGAGAGCAAAGAGCGAGCCGAGCGGCAATTGTTGTTGTGATTTGCTTGTTGCTGCCGCCGCCGCTGCTGCTGCTGCTGTTGTTGCTGTCGTGATTTGTAGTTCCCACGCTCCGCTCAATTAATACCGTAGCGACTTTGAATTTATGCTGCTGTTACTGTTTGTGGCTGCTGCTGTTGGTGTTGGTGTTGCTGTTGCACGCTCTATGTTGCTAGTTTGCTGCTTGTTGTTGCCAGCCGGTATTTATCAGTTTAAGACTGCGTCTGAGGCCATGTTGCTGTTGTCCTAGTTCGTTGCAAGCTCACAAATTGTATAATCTTTTTGCAATTTGCAATTGCAATAGCGGCTTCACTTTTGCTGCTTTTGCGCTCTCATTACATCACAATCTCTTGCTGCTGCTGTTGCTGCCACTGTTGCTTGCCGCTTGTTGGCATATTTTTTCCAAACCTCATTTTCATTTGGGTTCTGCTCAACATCCAATGCAATGGCCACGCTCTATTTTCTATGCCATAAAAATTGCATTTTTATTAATCGCAAGTCAACAATTTGTAACTGTGTTGCTCCTCTTGTTGTTCGCTTCTGTTGCGAACAGCTGATGAAATTCTCAGCCCAGCAACTGCAAAGAGAGAGAGAGAACGAGACCGTGTTAGACATTGTGAGATAAGAGACTCCCTTGCGCTATTTTAATAATAAAAAAAAAAATAAAATAAAATATACACATACACATATTCACTCTCTCTCTACATGCATATTTCACAGATTGCTTTTATTATGAAATCAAATTAAAAATAAATACAAGCACGCAATGGACCATGACACTGCATATACTGAAAATGTTGTTTTCTTCCATTAATTATATTTCATTTGCTTTCGAACGAAGTGACTCAGAAATGAAGTCAATTTTGTAATTCGCATTTGCATTGGACTTTCGGCGACTGGGCACGCTTCTTCCTTATGCTCCATTAACTGTGTAAGCCCTTTCTTATCTGGCAATTACACACATTCAAACAATGACCAGCAAGAAGCTAACAAGTTTGTCGATAAGCGATAATACCCAAAATCCACACGTACAGCTGACTAATTCTAATGTCAAATCACTAGCGAGACGTCGACTGTTGACTTCACGCAAAAAGCACATGTAAAACGCGGTTAACTAGCATTATTTACAATTTACTGTTTACCACTTACTACGCATCAAACTTGATCAATCGCACAATCAGCTGCTTTCAACATGACCACTCCAGCGCCTCAAACACAGCCAACTCTCTCAACTCATCCCCCCCCCCCCAGAGTGCGCATGAGCTCATCGGCAGTGGAGAGGTGCGTTCAATAGTTCAGCCAGGTAAGCACTAAGCTGGCACACGAGCATCAAATAAGATCACAGTGTTATTCTCTCTGTCTTCTTCTAGTTTGCTCTAGGGAGCGTTCAACACGCGACTCTGGGGACTGTGGAAATGTAAACAAATATCATTTCGGTGTCGGCCTGAGCGCAGTTTACATGCCCTACTTAACAGGGTCTATCTATAAATACACGACGTTGTTGACAACAACATAAAAAAAGGGTCGAGTTGTTGCCAGAATTTGCCAATAACTCGAATTTAGAAAGATATGGTAAGCACGAAAGTATAAACTCATGAGATTCCCAATCTTTTGCTTCTCGAAAAATAAGAAAATCATTCCAAAAAGCTTTAACATTATCCATTATGTATATACACAACAATTATATGAAATTCACTTTATTTCCTTCTGGAAAGAATATGAAAAGAATTTCGAAATGCTATTCAAAAGCCCTATAGAATTCATAGTCATGCAGAGGCTTGGCAATAGAATTAGACACCCATCAAAAAAATAAACATTCGAATTGCGGACTTATCGCCAAGCAGTTCTGTCGATATCGAGCAACGCCCCAATCAATTACACACACGAGTCGAACACAAGTATCGATTGATCGCTTGTGATCTTGAGTCAACAAATGCTGACAATAATTGACTGGAGATCAACGAAATATTTGAAATTTAATATGCCCATCAAGTGCATTTTGGTTTGTGGTTGGCAGAAACTTTTAGCGGCATTTTAGGGGGTGTGATTTTAACGCTTCCAGCTCGCTTTTGTGTGCGGCCGGCAAATATTGACGTGCAAAAGTGAATCAAGGCAAAGACGGACGCACTCACTTATGTGTTATTTGTGTTTATAAGTACAAGTATAATAACCGCATACAATTGTGTATTTGCCCCTCTCTCTCTCTCTCTCTCTCTCTCTCTCTCTCTCTCTCTCTATCTATCTGTCTATCTATCTCTGCTTTGCTTTGGAAATCTCCACTTTTGTTCAACGCCGCTTATCAGTGGTGAGCGGCGAGCGGCGAGAGGCTCAACCGATGCCATTCTATTGCCTCGGAACACTTGAACATTGACAGATGATAGTAACAAAAGCGGAACAAAGACAATTTTCCACTAGCTCAAATATTTAACACACTTGTATTATCAATGACCAGAGCATTAAACAAACACACAAACGTTTTGCAGGTCATATAAAATATATATTTGCTTGCTTCATTTGTTTAATTGAAACTTCCGTTCGCGTGGCAACACCCCAGTGATTTTGACAACAGCTGACAAATAATCGTATAATACGTCGTAAAATAACAGGCGGCTAGATCAAAGTACGGCAGCATCAACAGATCAGTGTCTAAGAATGCACATAAAAGGAAGCTAAAGTTTAAGCTAACAAGTGTCTGGCTGCGATTTTGTGTTTATTTGTGCGCTGAGGGCATAGTTCGTTTTTTATATTTTATTATTATTTTTTTTTGTGTGAAGCAACGGCAAGAACTCCTCCCCAAAATAGGAGGCGAGAGCAATGTGTAAACAAGCTGAAGAGAATGCGCTCATTTGCATGACTTGGCAAGAAACAGCAAAGTCGAACACATTATGATAAACATGAGGCGTGAGTAAACGTCTTGTTAGCGCCTCCTTCACTGTGTGTGCTGCTCGCCCCTTGCAGCTCACCGTCTAATATTGCGCATACGCGGTGTTGGCTGCTGTCGATGATGGTAAAAATAAATGCACAGAAGAGCCAAAACAAGCTTTAACCACAAAATATATAGCTTCGATTTTAAAGCATGAGCCATACCACAAAACCAACCAAAACCAAACCAACAAAAAAAAAGAGAGGCACGGCTTGTTTTTAAATTCGTCTGGGGATTTACTTTGCACGTGATACGCTTAATGAGGCGATCTAGATGGATCAATGTGAACCTGCTGTAAACAACTGTGATCAGGCTGTGATTCCCAGCGCACAAAGAACTCAAACTATGGCTCACTCACTTACAAAAACAACGCGAGCAGCAAGCAGCAAGAGCATTAACAGCCACAACAACAACAGCAACAACAACAAAGAGCACAAGCAACAGCGGTGACCAGTCAATGTTCAATGTGCAAGTGAGAAGCCGGTTTTTACTGTGCTCTTTTGTTTTTGTTGTGCGGCAGCCGCCGCTTAAAATGTGACGTCACGTCTTGACGTTCGACACATCGACGGCGCTTCAGCTATATTTAAATATAAAGTTTTGCACTCATTTTTGGACCGACGCCCTGCAGTTACTTACTGCTGTCCCGCTATCGTACAAATTGAGGCACTTAAGCCTCATAAGTCCATAAATAAATTTGATATAAATGATATTTAACCCATATTTGTTACTGACGATAACTTTTTTTCTCTTTCCTTTTTCTTTTTCATTGCTTTTTTTGGTTGTATGCGCACTCCCCAAAAATGGGCGTGAAATTCCTTTGGCAGTCCCAATATTTACACACAATGAGCTGTGCAACTCAGAGTCCCCCCCAACCTAAAATGGGCAGACAGGCGTCATTAAGAAATATAAAGGTATATACACAACGTATACAACTGGTCGTACTTTTTCTCTTTTTGACTTTAGGCCACGTTACGTACTGACATTGCACGTAGCATGTCCTTGAGCTGGTAACAGTGCGAACCGTAATGGTCACAGTCACCATGACTGGGGACTTCACATCGACAATTGATTGCAATATGATCTGCACTCTAGAGCCCCCCCCTAAAGCCTTTAATAATTGCAGAACACTGGCCAAGCACTTCTTATGCAGTCTGTGGCATTGAAAATATCGTGTTGGCTTTAATTATTGGCAAACATGTGATTTGCATTTTCTGTGATTGCAATTTGCAAAAATTGGTTGTGCGATAAGTGTTTGTCTTTAGATTTGTTTTGTACTTTAACCGAACCACTTAAAATTCTACCAGAGTTTTTTTCAAGAAAAACACAAGTTGAAATCGGCAGTCTCTCCTTTACTTAATTGCTCTATTAATTGTGCCCTTATCAAAGCACTTTCAAATGCACTTTTCTACTTTGTGCTGAATTCCCCCCCTTGGCATTTTGTGAATAGTAAATGCTTTAAGTGAAAAAGATGTTTGCCGCCAGACGTCAATCTTGTTTCAATGTTGCCGATAGCTAACTGCAAACTACGTCGAAATGTGCGCAGCGAAATAACAAATCTACAAGTTTGGGATTTAAAGGATTATAGGCTCAACATTATTGCATGATCGCGCATTATGAAATGCGCATTATTCGATTAGAAAACAATATTTGTTACACCTTTTTAACAAGGTCTCCGAGTGTGTCGCATTTCCTTAACGGATCGCTAATTGGTTTCACACGTTGCAATTTTGTATTCTCCAGTGACAAGTATATTATGTACGAGCTCGTAAGACATTTAGTCTAAGCCTTGGCTAATTGACAGCGACACCTGTACAGGTGCGAGGCTCACACCCTCTTGGCCACAAGTCAGACAGCATGACGAATATGTTCGTAAAAGTGCATTCTCCAATATATATATGTATAGCCGTTAATGCGGTCACTTCCATTACATCAGCTGTTTGCTTGCTTGTGATAAGTATTTCTGGGTTGTGGCCTATTCGATAAGATTGCGTTGGCTGAGATGTGCAAACTGATAAAGCGAATACTAATAATAATAATCACAATGCCCGATAGTCAATCAAAAACTAAGCTGAGGCTTAGCCAAATGCCATTAACGTAAATCCAATTTAATTAGCTCTGGACCTTCGTCTATATTCCATCCAGAAAACCAGCCAACCAGAAGTCCAGCTGAAGTTTGTGTGTGCTATTAAATTGATATAAGTGTAGGCATGCGGTGTGCTCGCTTTATCCGTATATAATTGAATGAAAGACGGCTATATCAAAGGCAACGGCAAAAAGGCAAATATTGGCGCAACTTTTTATCTGAGCTTAGGAACTTTGTCATCGTTCAGCAAGAAAAAAAAATAGCACAACAAAATTGCACAGTAATCACAAGCAGTTAACTAGCAGATACTCTTCTACACTTCGTGGGGTTATGGGTCGCCAAAAAAGGCGTTCAACTCTGGCTATAAATATTTGCATATTACAGCTGCACAATTAGCTTAGCCGTGTAATTGCCAAAGTCAATTTACAACTGTGTCAAACTACGCATTTCACGTGATGCATTCACCAGATCTTTGCGATTAACTCTTAACACCAGCCAAAAACTACACGGAACAATTCGTGTAAGTTTTCGCTTGCAGTCTTGTCGCGATCAACTTTTATTTCTTAATTTAATAGGAACCTAGTACAAAATATTGCAAACATGTTTTTTTTTTTTTTTCTTTTTCCTGTTGAGTTCATCCTCGCTTTGTTATGGGGTCAGCGTTTGTATTTATTAATTTAATAGGTACCTAGTACAGAATATTTGAGACATGCGAGGTTCAAGCTGCGGTTGTTGTCGGGGTCGGTTTGTATTTATTAATTTAATAGGTACCTAGTACAAAATATTTCAGATTAAGTGTGCCAGCAGCCGGGGAAATGGCAATGTAAGACAAATATAATTTAATTGTAGTTCAAGCTGTGAATACATGGAAACTTACAAGGCCATTACATTCCTTACACATGTTTCCACATGCGAAAAATACATATGTGTGTGTATGTGTGTGTGTGTGCGGAGTCTTTATAAATTCTCTACAAGTTGAAACTTTTCCATTAGCTCGTTAGCTCGCCGGCACGACAATAGCCAATACGGCACAGAAAAAAAAAGGAAAGAAAAAAAAGCAAAAGCAAAAACAAAAACAACAACAAACGCAATCACATTAGCATCGTCGCTAAGTTTGTTGCTGTCGCTGTTTGCTGTTGTTGTTGTTGTTGTTGGCGTCTGCCTGTCATCGATTCACATTCATCGTCTGGCGGGTAGCTTGGTGACGTTTTTTCTTTTCGACCCCTCCTTCCTCCCGCTATTTGGCCAGTGGAAAAATATTGCAACAAATGTAGCTAAATGTAAACATGAATTAAATATGCAAATGCTCGGTAATCGCTTAGCAGTTGTGACGCTTTGTCGTGATTACCAGTTGTCTATTATTTGCTTTGGCATACCCTGTAGCCATTAGAAAATAGGGTAGAACGTGGCAAAAATATTGTATATCTGGCAGTTAAGCTAAAGCGAAAGGCTTATTAGTTTAAATATATTGGGGGCATATTTCTTTGAACGATTAGCATTACAAGGTATCAATAGTTGAGCACGTCTAAATGTTAATTCAGTGATGACAAACGTGAAATGGCTGTGAAACTGTTCTCACAAATTCTTCAATAATTTATTTCATCCAGTGTTTTGCATATTTGCGAATTGAAAATAAAAGCAAAAAGATTTGCTATTCAAGTCTGGCGATTTCTTTTATGTAAGATGTCATCTCTAATTGAGAATGCCAAACGTGCAATCGCGTGTCGTTAATTTGATATGGCGGTAGCTAATGTAGTCGGAGATATGGAGTCATTTGCCAGACGAATTCTGCAATGTGGTCTTACATCAGACACGCTAATGAGAAGATCGAGAATGACTTGCTCTGCTCCATTACAAAATCTTCCCAGACGACGGGCGACGACTACGCAGCGTAACGGTTAAAATGCTTGAACAAATGCGACCTCGACGTGGTCTCAGACTGGAACTATGTATGTTATATGCCACCACTACACAGCCTTCTACAATACTACGCGTCGAGGTGAGGCCGTAATCACAATCGCCAACTCTCTGACAGTGCTACTTACTAGTAATACTACTACTATAATATAACGAGCACCGAATACAGACAGTATTCAAGATTGCATTTAGACTTCGCAGTCGCTCAACAAAGAAAACAAAGAAGTTGAGAAACATGAAATGCGTTGAATGCGATTGCAACTTCAGATGCATAAACAATTCATATCAATATCAAACAACAGTCGACATAGATGAGATATGCTGTGCAAATACTTGATGTTGATGGCTGATGGCGACCAGCAGAGGGCAGCACTTGAGCAAAAAAGGGGGAGTTTTCTATATATAAATTCCCCCGAATATGCGGAACATTCCGTGCCACTTGTTTACATTTCCTAGGTGATAAATGCTCCTGTGGGGCTTATGAATTGAACACAATTGAAGCCGTTGGCAACTGACCCAGATTGTGATGACCTTAGTTAGCGCTAGCCACCTGCATTTCCAGACCAATAAACAGTTTGCCCAATCAATTTAGTGACCCTCAAACAGGCTTAATTAGTTAACTTGCCTTGCAGTATCAATTACAACATGAAACCAACAGCGCAGCAGTGTTGCACTGTTGCACTGGCTTGTTGGTAAAAGGGCCAAGAGCAAAAGTGCAGTAATCAGTCAACAACTCACATTCACTCTCATCGATTAGAAGTTAATGCAATTAGTTCTGACAAGCTAGACGACGAGAGACAATCTGTAAACGTGTTCTATAATTACATTAGCACATTGTCTAGAGTGTGTCAAGTGAATAGACAGACAGACAGACAGACAGACAGAAAGAGAGAGAGAAAGAGCTCCAGCGAAGCAGCATTAGGTGCAACATTATAATGTGTTGTAATGCGATGGCTCTCAAATTTATGCAAATCGTGCAAATTTTAGCGAACGAGTTCACTGCACTTGGGCATGGGCCATTGTCTGATTTCAGTTTAGCTGCATCGAATTACCCACACACACAACTAACTAAAGACACAAAAGGGAAACGAGTTGGTGCCACATGCTGAGGTCAAAGTGCTTGCCACCACATGTGAGTGGCCATAGACAATAGCAGAAATGCCTGCGGCCAGCACTCGTCCATATCAAAATATATATATGTATATATGTGTATGTGTTTCAGGCGCTGCTCTGCTGCATATGAATTGATATCGTTCGGAAGGATGAAGTGTCCCGGGTTGTTGGACTCTCAAATCAACACGAATGCCAAACACACGTCACACAATCTATCTCCAGAAGCTGGACAATAAAGAAACACGCTCAGCCGCAGTTGGAGTTTGAGTCTTGAGTCTTGACGTTTGTCATCTCACGCTGAAGGCCATTGGCTTTGACACTTCCACATTGTGGAGACGACGCACGCATTGAGGCATTGACGCATATGGACATGCCCCCGATTTCAATTCTCTTCATGCTCCTCTTTTTTTTTTTTGGCCTGCAAGGTCAGCGACAGCGACTCTCACGCAATTGAATTGGAAAATTGTGCCTACGGCTGTGTTTCTGTTCCGTTCTTTGTTTGTTTACTAGGCAATATCGAAATGAAAACAAAAATGCATTTATTTATAGCTGGAGACTTTGCCATGCACGGCAAACTGACCTACATTGTGTTCCGCGTCTACGTATCTCATCTTCAAGTCTAGAACATGTAAAAATATTAAACGTAATATTCGACAGACAAAATACTAAATAAAATACTCGTCTGACCTTAGCCAAGAACTAGTCAGAAATCTGTCTGATTTATGCTGATTGACATATTTACACTAAACGAAAAACACATTTCCGAAATAGTTCCTACTACACATTTTTGACTAATGTGCTTAAATTGAAAAGTTATTGAACATTAATTATAAATTCCAATCATCGAGCCATAACTGACAACTGTCCTTGTCTGACTTACCGACCGACGACTGTTCACCCCGTAGATAAGAACAGTTATGGGCCGAGGCACGTGCCCGGCGACCAACGAGTCGTTAAGGTATTCAAAAACCAAAAAAAAAAAATGATATATCACTCACACTCATATCTATTCGTACTTCCAGTTTGATTGATGTGGCTAGGCTTAAACCGTGAACCGCCAGCATTTGGAGAAATTCAATATTTGCATATCGGCCAAATGATGATTCATTTGCAATTCATTGGAATTCACAATGTTAACGACAAAGTTTAAGTTGTGGAAATAAAAGTGCTAGATTAAAACCTGATCAATTAGCACACACACACACAAATAATTTTCGAATAATTTAGCACTGCAAAATTTGTCAAAGCGCCTTTAATTATTCAATTTAGAAATATCATTGTTCGCTTGCGCTATGATGGTTCCGAGAAAACTAATCTAAATCATGGCTACGGAACCGATTAGCTTCGCCGCATCTTTGGACTCCTTCTCGCGTAAATTATACAATCAGTTGATCAACTTGAACACCTCCCCGAATATAATATGTTCCCCGCTTTCGATCCAAACCAGCGCTGCAATGCTGCGCATGGGAACAGAGGATGATAGCGATACGGGCAAAGAGCTGGATCAAGGACTCAGCTTAAATTCCAGCAAGGCCAAAGAGATTGCAGAGGATTTCAACACAGTGCTGACTGCTTATGAAAAGTGCAGCGTAGTGAAAATGGCCAACAAAATGTACCTCATGAAGGACTATGAAGCACAAGCGCAATTCAATGAAACGCTAAAGGAAAAGTTTCATTCGGAAGCCGAGAATTTGGATTTCTCCGAAAGCAATGCGTCTGCTTTGGCTATCAATCAGTGGGTAGAGTCGCGAACGAACAATTTAATATCAAATGTGGTTAGTCCTGATTTATTGAATGGAAATACTCGATTGGTGCTCATCAATGCCATTCACTTCAAAGGCGAATGGGATCATAAATTTGATGAGACCGAGACGCGTAAAGAGAATTTCTTCTTAGAGAACGAGGGATACATCAAAATCTCAATGATGAATGCATCGAACAAATTCCATTTCGCCAATTTGCCAGACTTGGATGCAAAAGCTTTGAGATTCACATACAAAAATTCGAATTTATGCATGTTGGTCGTATTGCCAAATCTAAACTCGGGTCTTAAGCAACTGGAAAAGAAGTTGCAGACAATATCATTGGATGAGATCACTAAGAAACTCGTGTCGCGTAAAGTGTTTGTAAAGTTTCCCAAATTTACAACCGAATTCAGTCAAGAGCTGACGCCAATCTTCAAGGAACTGAACATCAAAAAGATCTTCCACAGTCAAGCGGAATTCCCGAAATTGTTGCTAGTCGATGAAAGCATCGAGGTATCTAAAATCATACATAAAGCCTTCATCGAGGTAAACGAAGTGGGCACCGAGGCAGCTGCAAGCACTTCAGTGGTAGTGCATACAAGAAGTTTGCCAGCTCCCGATCCAGAGCCACAAACATTTCATGCAGATCATCCCTTCTACTACACTATCTATGATTCGGAACATGGCTGCCTGTTTGTGGGAAAATTCAGCTTGCCGGAGGGCACAATCACCAATGACAACATCAAGGTAATTTGCCACTGCGTACGACAAAATTTTGCCGAATAACATATGAATTCAATGCAGATAAATGTAATTTAGAAGATCAGGAAAAGCTGGTAGAAGCAAACTTTGCGAATTTCTAAATCTATTTAGTGAAATAAAGTAGTCTTTTAACATCATCTACACACATATGGTCTTTAAGAATGCTTCAGCCCGAGTTAAAGACTTATTATCTTCAAGAAACAATGACTCAATAAGCCAACCAAGTCTGGTTAATTTCCACAGTGATATGCAACTTTATTGTACATGATCTAATTGAAGACGCGCCCCACTGAGCCCACAAATTATCGCAAATCGGAGCCGACGATGCACGCGGCCGTTGACTGCCAATGATAATGGGGCCCTTCGAGGCGCCAAACATGACAGTCAAATAACTTTTGATAATATCTGTGTAGATATCAGATTCAACCCGCAAAAGGAACTGAGCTGATAAGCAGCGAGACCATAAGATAGACACAACTTATTTCTGGTTAAATATTTGCTTTTTTTTGTGGCCTAATGTGTGGCTACCAGTGTTAGTGGGGTTAGTAGTGGCTCTTGGCTGGGCATGGGACTGGGTCTGCCCTTCAGCTATGCAAACAGTGGCCTAGATGTCTAGCTAATTATATACACTGTTATCTAAATCAAAGGCACTTACCATGCCCGGCATTTATCGCTAGGCATTAACATTTCGGTGGGCGCGTCTTGATGGTGAGCGAATTAACTAATTAATTTCGTTTTTTGTTTCGTCAAAATACGAAATTCCCAGATGTTCTCACTCAATTGCAGATCGGAACTGACCTTTCGTGGAAATGGCCAGTTAAATGAGCCGCTTTATTTTATTGGCCCGAATAATTGATATTGTTAAACTAAACGTTTCTGTTCTGGTGGCGGTCACAGCTGGCCATACATCCGACCACATTGTTGGCTGCTTTTTATACATTTTTATTTTTAATTTTTTGTATATTTTTTTTTTATTATTGTTGTTGCCCTTTTATGTTGCCTGTACTTTTGGTTGCTGTTGTTGTTGTTGCATGCAGGCACTTAAAAAGTTTTACCTGGCCTGTAAAACAATTCAGCAAACAACTTTTTGGTTTTTATTCATTTTTTTGTTAATTTTCAGCTGCTAAATGGTATTGGTGTGTATCTGTGTGTGTGTGTGCGAGCTGCAATTGCTGTGACCTCTTGGAGGTTGCTGACGCTATTTATAGTCAGAGTGGAACAAGAGAGAAAAATACCATGTACAAGGTCATCAACTGGCATAAATCTTTCATAAAAAGATGTAAGTATGTTAAAACTCAACAGGAATGAAGCGAATGCCGAAGATTTGATACACTCGCTCTCAATAGATTTACTGCACTCACATATTAATTATATATTGTGGTGCATAATGACTTTCTCGCTGGCTAATGAATGCTTTGCAAAGAATATCAGTAACTGTCTGGGAATTTACTTATAGTAATTATTACAAGGCTTCAACGATAACACAGTTAACTGCCATGCAAGCCAGAAGCGTGACTAAGCAGAGAGTATGACTTTCATATTGCGAAGCGCAGAACAATAAATAGAA
This sequence comes from Drosophila siamana, assembly GCA_035047445.1. Taxonomy (NCBI): domain Eukaryota; kingdom Metazoa; phylum Arthropoda; class Insecta; order Diptera; family Drosophilidae; genus Drosophila; species Drosophila siamana. The sequence goes on along the minus strand of JAWNPP010000004.1, from coordinate 6,940,319 downwards.
TGTACGCATAAATATTTATAGAGAATTAGCATTAAGCTAACTGCAATTTAAGTATGCATCATTACTGACTGATATTAACTCCACTTGCAGACCCATTACAACTTTTCAACATTTTTTCCAACCATTTGCGAGTGCCCAACTAACTGAGTGAACCAACCAATGCAAGAAACTTGTTGCAAGTCGTTACCAAAGTTCAACTTTTATTCGCGAATGCTTTTTTTTTTTATTTGCGGTTTTGCGCTCGCAAACTTGTTGTAGGCATTGTTGCTTTTCTTGTAAATGGTGTTGACTGCGCTTGTTTGTTGCCTGTATTAGCAACGCTTGGCCATTTTGCACTTGGTTCGGGGTAATTATTTCCGTTTCGTTGTTGCAAAGACCAAAGCGATGTAGTGGCGAAAAAAACGCTTCAATGATTTGCATTCAATATGTATTTAAATTGTAGCTGTAATTTAATTGTTGCACTAAACAATAATATGCAAGACGAAACTCAGACATGCTACAAAACATCACCATTAGCTTCGTATAAAAACTAAAACTAAACAATTGATTGAAGTACCGTGCGTTATAAATCAGTTTTTATTGTGAGCTAATCCACAGACTAGTGGCATTTTTGCAGATTAGCATGATTTACTAATAACAAAGAATTAACGATTTACGAAATGTGCCTCGCCCGAATCTCAAACAAGATATTTCTGGAAGCATGTGTTAATGTGAAAACTAGTTGAGTATTTCATGAAAATCTAAATGAGTTCATCAGAGAGATGTAGAAACCCGCCACCAGCTTATCTGTGCTCATTGCAATACTTCTTATCTCTGAATCTGTCGCAGCCTCATGAGTCAGCAATAGTTGAGATCGACCGACTGAACATTCACTACTCACTAAAAGGGTATATTCTCATTAGCATTGGTCTGCTGATAAATGCAAACAATTTAAACCAAAAAAATGCAGATCTTTTCCAAAGTGGAAAAACACCTTAAAGATACCAATTGATAATTGTGCTTATCTAAATGTCATTTGTATGCCAAAAAAAAAGTATGAAAGAAATATCTTTACTGCCATGACAAACACAGTAACAATTGGCTGTCATTTGAGTCAGTTGCATGACAAAATTATAATAGCCAATTCATAGAGTAGTACAACAACAACACTTGCTTTGCTGGCTGCAAAATGTTGCTGCCAGACATTTGTGTGTGTTTCTCGTTGTGACGTACCAATTGGGCGTGTAATCGTAGTCGTTATTGTGGTCATAATCGAATTGCGTTTTCCAACTTGCTTGCCACTTGAGTTCATTGCACTGGGTTCTATGAATTTTACCAAAGGCGAATCGTGTTAGTCAGGGCTTTGAATTACCCGACGATGATTACCAACTAAGTATATAGCATAATTGTCTGCGGTCATAAAGAGGCAATGGAGTAGAAAATTGCAAGGTTGCAATAAAAACCAAAACTCATAATCAAAACTGCATTAGAAGTACAAAAACCAAACCACTATTGACTCCAACTGACGCTGACAACAGTTGCCAACGAAGGCGAGCTTCGTCCCCCAGGGAGGGGTATTGAACAAAACAAAAAAATCACCAATCTGTTAAAGCATTTAATCTGTCAAACCTTCCCGCAAATATATAGCATATTCAAACAACTGCAATTTCTATAATTGAGGCGTTAATGGACCCCTTACCGGATGTATAAGGCGGGCAGTGAGAGTTCGACTATAAAACTGCCATCAATTCTTTTCAACTGCACATAATAACCGGTTGTGGAGTCGCATTGATTTAACTGATATAACTTATATGGCTATGGTACAGGTTTTGCTCAGCAAATGAGCACAGTCGGATTATTATATATACATATGTATTTAGTATGTGCAATTTATAAATCAATGAACTAAGACTATAAGTTTAACAAATAGGGGGAGGTGCTAAGAACAATATGAGAGAGCAACGCCTACTTGAACAAATTAATTTCAGATCAAGTCAATTAAATGTAAACTGTTAGACTGGCAAATACCTCGCACGAGCTGGAAAGTGACTCAGCTGGTGTTTCCCTTGGCTATCGTAATAGTTTCTTAACATTGTTTACAGGGTATATAAATCTAGTTGCGATAAGAGTGCACAATATCCAGGGGCTAATAAATAAATCAGCTTATCATTTGCTTTTGAAATATGGATGAGCCTTGAATAGGTTCAGTGGCTCCCCTTAGGCAGCAACTAAATGCAGAACATTTTAAATTGAAACTGAAATTTGCTCTTTAAATGCATTGCCACATTCCACTTTGAATGGTACGTGCCAAATTGGAATACAAGGGAATACAATTTCAAATGACATTTAAAACAATTTATATAACTTAAAGAAGATTATATTGAATTTAAATAATTTTTTTGTTAGCATATCAAATTGTTTTTCGTTCTTGTGAAATGGAAAAGGCGCAAAAAAATTGTAAAAGATGTGTTTACAATTGAAAGTGACCACGGGCACTGCCGTGTGATAAAGTTAACACCTTTAAGCCGAAAAGGAAATCAGCAAAAAAAAAAAGACACATAACAACAAGTAATAGAAGAACGAGGCAAACAATTTGGCAAAAACACGAGTTCCGACGGACAAGTGAAATGACACTTGGACACGAGGTCCAATTCGGGCTGGCGAAAATTTGAAAATCGATATGACATGAAGGAAAACAAGGGCAATCCGGACGGCAAAGTGTCGTCAAACGTCACAAGCCACATGCCGCATGCCGCAAGGCAAGGCAAGGCATCCTAGCCACATGCCCCATTCACGTCAAACAGTGATGTATGAGGCCAACTTTGACTTTTTGGCCAGCCGAGTGAGAAAAAGAGCGTCAACAATAATGACACACAAATGTAAGTAATTGCCAAACCTTTGACAAACAACCACAAAGTCAAGTCAACTCAAGTCAAGTCATCGTGGATTGAGGCATTCTCTTCTTGTTTGGGGTCGTAGGTCAGGCCACCGACTGGGGATTGAAATTCTCCAGTCGACCCATCAAATTCATAGGCCCAAAAGCTCTAGCAAGCAACTGGCCGACATTCCAGCTGATAACGTCACGAAACGACTTTGCTGTTGAGAATTTGATATCAGCACAACGCAACAACCGAAAAAAAAAACAAAATTTAAAGAGTCAGACAACAAATACAACAACAAAAAAAAAGAAAAAAATATTTGAAAACGTGAGCAACTTTTGTTTCGTTTCGTTCGCAATTGGCTGGTGGCCAAAAATGTGCGGCGAACTTTTTTCTTGTTCTCTTTTCTCTATAGATTTGCTTTTATTTTATTTGTTGCCTAGAATGAAATTTATTTTTCTAATGAATGGACGCTTCAATCTGTGTGTGTGTGTGTGTGCGTTTACCTGTCTTTGAATGAATACTATGTGCGCATTGCCTGTGCCAGGAAAAATGTTCTCTCTCCCTCTCTCTCGCTCGCACAGCGTGAGTTAATAACAGGCAAGAGGCAGTTTGTGCACACGCGGCGTATGCGTAATGTAATATACAACTCGGAATGGTAAATACTTTTCAATGCGCTGCATGTTTATTTCTGTCTTGTAAAAGCATAGAAATTTGCCAATAATACTATGACGTCTATAACTTAAAATATGGCATGGATATGCTCGAAATAAAATATGCAAATTACAAATTACATCTTTTAAATTGACCGAAAAAGAAGCTTTAGCTATTTGAAGGTCGCCATCATTTCATTTTTAATTAAATTCGGTATTATTTATATTGTTAAGCTCATAATTACCATATTTTTTGCTTTGCACATTAATATTGTTTAATTGTGGGAATTCTTTTACACTTGTCTGCACCCAACCAAACTGATCGATGACCCAGTTTTTTTTTTGCGCTCAAGCATTGCATATACATCTAGTTCCATATTGCCATACACATGACTAAATATTTCACTTTAGTCAGTCAAGTCTTGTCTGTCCATAAACCTAAATATACACAAAATATTGCTCATAATTTGTATACTCTGCAGCCATTAACAAAGTGCGGCAGGGTATTATGATATTAACCTCACGCATGTGGGATACATCAATAAAAGTCGCCTTAATCTCGAAATTACTTTACAGCAGTAGCTGTAAGAGGGACAAATCCCTATCTCACTTTAAATAAGTTTGTGGAAATTATCAGTAACACCCAATTTAAAGAAAGCGCTTTATAGGGTATTTCAGTGTATATTTTTATTAGTCGATTCATATATGTATTTAGCATATCAATCATTTTTACTATGATTACTCACACGCGTTGTTTTATTTTTGTCTGCAGCATAGGGTATCCTTAGGTTGCGCATGCCAGATTAGCGTATTCTTTTGCTTTTTGCCCCCTATGCTTGGCTTCATAGCTAACGATTGTTTATTTAACAAACTCATAACGTCATTTCGCTTGTCCCTTTACTCGCACCCTCAGTATATATCTATATATGTCTGTGTTGAGTGCTTTGGGGTTTGTGTGTGTGTGTGTGTCGCATGATTAGCTATTTCAAAAGTTGACACTTAGCTGACGCATGAATTTTGATGTTGGGCACTAGACAAGACTGCCGTCTGTTTTGGAATGAAGCGACACCGTGGAAAGGGTATCGAAATGAAAGAGACATGGGGATAGAGTCGAGTTTACAGACTGAAAACGCGTCTGCCAGCACATTGAATATCGTCAACTGTTTGCACAGCTGCGGGATGCGCTTGCGTATTTTTTGTTTAGCAACAAAAGCAAGCAACACATTTGTGCTTATGATTAAAAATCAATTAAGAGTGAACAATTTTCGCTGCGTCGCGGCGCCACAATTGCATTTTCCAGATCGCTGCAATATATCTGTTGCCGCTTGCTTGCTGTTTACTTGTTTTAGCCCCAGTCAAGTGTCCAAAGTTGAGCATTTTGGCAGCAGCAGCGGTATTTTTGGCTGGCTGGAGCGGAGAGGGGCGAACGAATTAAGCGAGGACTGAATTTATGTGCCAGCTAACCATCAAAATTTATTGGCAAAAAAATAAACATTTAACGCTCAAGCATAATAAATAATGGGAGAAGAAGTGTTAAGCACTAAACACACACACACACACACACACACATTGGCGAGCGTTTAATGTATAATATGTATGTATAATACTTATAGTATTATTAGCTAGTCATAGCCATTGTGTATAAGCCGGATACACCAGCCACATTGCTGTCGCTGTTGCTCGTGGCGTTGTTGCTGTTGTTGTTGTCGTCGTCGTTGTTGTTGTTGTGGTTGTTGTTGTTGTTGGGTGGGTGCTTCACTTTTCAAGTGGCTTCAGTTTATGGCACCTTATGGCTGCAGCATTAATTTATCATCATAAAACAACATTGCTACAGTTCAGCTAGCTCAACTAACAGATGCGCTGTATGTAAACTGTAAAGTAATGTTTTGTTGCTCTGCCAGCGGCACATGCCTTTAGTTTGCAGGGTATTGTGTGCAGCTGAATAAATGAGATACTTGACGGCAAACAGCTGCAAGCCATTTTTATGTTGAATGAGTTGCACTCCATAAAATGTGCAAGTCGAGCGTAAAATGCAAAAGATCTTATTTGACATTTAATGCTCGCCAAATGAGATAAAATGAAACATTCTGCACATAATTGCCAGCCAATGGCCAGAGCAGTGACATGATGCGCTTACTCGATGGTTTCATTAAATTCAAACTGATTGCTGTATAGAGTCTAGTGTTTTTTGTGTGTGGACTCCTCACCCTGATGTTTTTGTTTTTTTTTTTTTTTATGACGGGAAGTAAGATAATTTATAAATGTCAACTGCTTTTCAAATGTAGGTTAAACTTTATCAGCAGCCGAATGCATTTCCTGAAACACTCGTTAGTGCAAACTTGAGACACGCCGAGTCCCTTCCGCCCTTTTGCCAATTATTCGCCAAGTTGTGCAAGCAAGTTCGCTGCTGCCTGTTGCAAAGTTTAAGGGCATTCTTGAACATCACGAGAGTTGAGTGAGCTACTTGGTTAATTTTCATCCTTCATACTTGAGATTCTAGTACATTGTTTCAACTATTTATTGCGCACAGGCGAGACACATTGGCAAACAATTTAGCTAAGGAAACACTTCCCCAATACTTCACGATCCGCAGAGAGCACTTCTGCTTCGCTAACCACTTTTGAGTCGTAGTTTATGTGCTACATGCGTAATTCCTTAAATTCAACCATATGGCTGAGAGCTGAGAAATCTTGACCAGGTGCTATACACACAACCTCAATGAGCAGCGGAAATCTTAAGGCAAACTAAACGAAACTTAAGTAGAACAAACACAACAACCACAACAACCACAGCAACCAATGCAACCAGAAAAACTAGAGTAAGCGGATTGTTTAGCTATTTTAACCGAGAGCACCACTTAGCATTCAAAGCTGGCTATCTATGCACACACTCGACAGCCACAGCCAGAGCAAATAGTGTGGACGGACCCCCAGCAACAGCAGCAGAATGGGGACAATAAATAAGCTCAAGTACTCAGTGGCATTTGAAAAGGCCGACAGCGAAATAATAGTAACAATAATAGGAATAATAGAAAAACATTTGAGCATAAAAGGAGCCAAGCGAAGCCAAGCGGAACTCAGCTCATCAATCAGCACAATATTTATGAGTGTGCCTGACGCAGGATAAGCACAACTTGATTATTACATAAATGTGCTAATCAAAAATTGCAATTTTGATTGGCCAACTCAATGCCCATTCTTCGATGCCTCGATGCGAACAAAAACGAAATACAATAAACAATATACATATAGACTAAACTACTTACTGGCAAAATAGCTGTCAGCAGAATTTCATGCATTTTGACAGCATGAAAATATCGATAAATATTACGTATACGTACGTATGGTTTTTGTGTTTGTGTTTTTCTGTTTTCATCCACGTGCCAACAAAATAACTATTATTTCCGGTGCAGACACACGCTCTGGCAATAACCGAGACAGCAATTCAAACAAACATCTGATTGAAATTTTCACCAAAAACATCTCTTAAAGCAGACGAAAACTTTGCCAGCAAAGTTCCGTAACTGAGATACACTAAACTAAGTAGTTTCTAAGTATGTTAGAGAGAAATTTGATATATAAGATACGCATTTTAAGAGCATTAGCAATTTTCGAGCTGAAGTAGAATAACTGATTGTAATAAAAATGAGTATTTATAGTTTTAGTTATGTATGAAGTGCAGCTAGTCAATTGAAGTCGCAGATGTCGGCTAAATATCGGTTAAAATCAAGTTCATGAGCCATCACTCATTGATAATTATAGCTTTCTATAAATAATTAAAGGGATACAAATATGAAATATTGTTTGCATTCGTTTAAAAATACATCAGAACAGTTACGAAAATGAAAATAGATGCTGCTGAAGCAGTGTAATATAACAATTCGATTTGATTATTTGATTACTAGCTTGAGAATTGATTACAAAAACCTTGACTTACTCTTTTTCCCAGCACAGTAGCACAGACTCTGTCTCGATGAAATTAGTTGCCAGCAACGAGATAGCAACAATGTGATGGCATTGGCAGCAAGCAACACAACAGCCCGACGGGCAAAACTGCAAAGTAAGCAAAAAGAAAAAGCAACATTTTAATATGAATTTGAGATAGGCAAATGTATACAGCATAAGAAATGGCAATCGGCTTGAGATATTTTTCATGCTGCTGGCTTATTAGCATTTTCCAGAGGCAGCTCGACCAAAAGCGGAATGCGAAACATAAAATATCACAATAAATAAATGCCGCAAACACTATTTCTACATATTTCTGAAAATCTATTGAAGAAACAGAAGCAACCTTAAGCCACAACTCATAAATAACAGCCTCCAACAGAGACACTACTTGTGAGTTCATTGAGGTCAGGTAGGCAGTCTGCTGCCTCTTTGAAACTGAAGAAAATATGCCAAACAACAATGGCGTCTTCAATGGCTGCCACTTAAATCAATAAATATCAGTTTCGGGCTGCCAAAAAGGGTTGACAGTAAACCTTTTGAGCAGGGACCGGCAGCAGTCCGACTGCATTAAAAATGTCAACTACAGTCACTTTTCTTTTTGTTTTTTTTCCCCCAATCCAAGGCAGTTTGTTTCTTAAAGCTGCGTAAAAATATATGAAACAAATCGAAATAAAATAAAAGAGCACAGTTCGTAAAAATCACATTTGCATTTGCATTTCCATATCAAACAAATGCAAATCACAATACAAATTCGCTTCATAGTAGGGTAGGTAAGTTAACAAACTTCAGGGGGCTGTGGACTTGTGCTAACGGTCAAGGCCAAGTCTGTCACATAGATATATATATATGTATATATAATCGAATCGAATTGTATTTGTTTTTGATGGATAATGTCGAGTTGTTCCATTAGTTTTTCCTATTTTCCCAATTGTTTGTTCAGCATTACGTAAACATTAATCGACTACAAAACTGCTCAACCCTTGGCCCTGTCAAGTCAATAAATCGACGTAATTGTGATGGACTTGCAACTACTCATACTACAATCACGCAGTAATTCTGATGAGTATTAACTGCACGATGTGAATGGAAGGTAAGCGTTTTCAATAGTCGCACTTAAGATGGATTTATGGGCCAAACATTAAGGTAATGTCAGTTGCCTTTTTGGCAGGCGAGTCGACATCAGTGGGGGGAGAGATGAGGCCGACAAGTAGCTGACTGACTTTCTGTCTGTCTGCATCAACAGAAATCAATTGAAGCAAAACGACGTCAGCGACAGTCAAAGTTCAAAAGTGCCACTCAACGATATTGTGGCATCTGCACTCCCCCAGAGACCCCGAAACCACAGAACCCCACCAAAAAAAAAAAATACAAAAAGGAAAAAAAAAAACAAAAACAGAACAGAAACCCGTCTTCCCTTCTGACTCTAAAGCATTTGCTAAAATATTTTCAGTGCCTGACACTTGATGGTTTCTCTCACTCGCTCTCTAACTGTAGTTCTATGTATTTGTGTGTGTGCGAGTTGTGTGCAGAATGAAGATTGACAGCTTAATGTATTTTCGCTTACATCAAACCGCTGCTTTTGTTGACTAATTTCCCGACGGTGCCAAAGACGAGGCCACGCCTTGATGTGGATTTAAGTGGCAGCACGCAAATTTTGCATCAAGTGCAACAATTAGCAAATTAAATGAACTTTTTCTTTTCAATTCACTGAACTTTAAACTGTGACAACTTTTATTTTAGCGCAAAATAAATAAATAAAACACGAAATTGTTCGCTTGCTCTTTGCCTGCGACATTGAAAAGCAATTAAAAATCTGCCGACTGGGTTGGCAATTAAGTCGATTTCTTAAAGGAAAACTTTTTCTGCAGGCAGAACGTTTGAATCAAATCTCGTGGCATAATTTCTAATTGAGTTCAGTTAAGGCAGTAAGTAATTTCATTTCGATCGGCAGAAATTTCGGCATTTTACAGACAACAAATCAATATAAATGTGGAAATTTTAAAGTGCCACAAAAGAACTGCACGTTTATACGTAATCAATTTTATATGAAATACACTCGATTGATTCATTTTGCAGCACGCTAGCACAACGTGATAGTTAAGATCGTAAATACAGTAAAAATAAAATACAAATCAGTGAAAAATCCCGAACTCAAGTCACGCATCTGAAAATGATAATGTTTATGATGTGCGAAGTTGCGAATTGCGTTTATATTTAAAAGTACATAAATGGCGCAAGGGTGAAATCTTTGAATACTCTGTCATGCCTTGTACAGAATCGATAACATTCGTATATAGAGGTAAAAGTATATGATAGTTCAAATTAACTTGAGGGCTATGTATTGTTATTTGCTAATAAATAGATCAGCCAACAGATAAATGATCTTATGATGCCAACATTGTTTACAAAAACGATTTTACGCGCAATAAATTTTATCATTTTTTACTTCAAGAGTGCAGCCCAGCTCTATATCCAAAGTTAAGCGTTAATTTGAAATATATGCACTTCTGTGGAATATCTATTTATTTTTCATTTTTAATTTTGCGAATTGAAATAATAATAATATTCCCAAATATTTGATCTGTCCAACAATGCAAGTAGCTTTCTCTTGCTTTTAACAATAATAGAATTTTGAAGAGTCAAAACAATAATATTGAATATTATTATTTGCTGATCGCAATTTTAAATGCAATACAAACGCAGCAACCGTATTTCACAATCATGTAAAATTTGTGAAAAGATCAAAACAACCATAAATGTCGAGATACAAGTTTCATTGTGTGTATTAAAGGTGTTAATGGCTAACGACTTCAATAGCAAAATGTGAGGCCGGAACGTCATCAAGTGGACAAACAAGCAAAGGAGTATGAAGAAAAGATTAATATAAAGCGGGAGTGGAAAAAGAGAGAGAGAGAGACAAAGATATTTTCTAAATACGTTACACGTGCCGTGTAGGCGATCGATCATTGAGATGAAGGAAAGCTAAAAAAAAAAAAAAAGAATATATGTATATATATATATATATGCTTATATAAGTATAAATACTCGCTAAACTGCTGTTGATGATAATGATATTGCTGTGATATGACTGTGTTTGGCTTTTATGATGCCATCGAGTGGCACGTGGCAAAAGCGAATTTAATACCCATTTTTTTGGCCATTAATCTTTATGGCCAAGCGATCAACCGCAAGATGCTGTGAAACGAAAGGATTAAATTACCAAGAGCAGCGCAAGAGGCCAGCTTAAGAGGCCAGCAAATAATGTATAAAAGTGTTGCATGAGTGCACCCTAAGTAGGTTAATGTCCTGGCGTGCTTTAACCTCTAGCACACACACAAACTCACACACACACACTAAATACACAGCTTTAATTCAACTGAGCTTATCTGGGTTAGTAGCGCAAACCCATTGAGCCTTTGACCCAACCAATCCACTTGCCAGCACAATGCATTGTTGCAAGGCTTCAATTGCGTTGCGTTCCGTTTTGTATCCGTTCGCATCCGTCGCCATCAGGGCGCATGAAATTGGCTGAAACTTGTGCCAGTAGTTGCTACTCGCATTGACAGCTAATACGGCTTGTGCAGCATTATTGATTGCAAATCGAATTATGCAGTTTTTGCTGCATGTTGTCCACAAAGTTTGTTGCATCAATCACGCCGTTCGCATGCCGCACACACAACGCGCAAACAGAGCTTGATGCATGCAAATTTGATTTATTAACTACACACTGCACAGCTGGCCCAAAGTGCTATTTAGCCTTAAAAGCATTTCAATACAATTACATGCACCAAACGAAGAACAAAGGCTGGTCAAAAATCGTACTATTCACGTATTAAATATTTATTTATATTGAATTACTGATGCTTTCAATCTATCACATTAAGTAGAAGTAAATCACTTTACTCTTGTATTTAAGGGCTTTTAACAAAAGCGCCGTCACACTCACTTGATGCACACGTACAGTTCATTTTCGCGCTGAGTTAAATTGCAATTAATTTATTTACTATTGAATCTCATTTTCATTAAGTTTTTCTGGCTGTTCGCATCTGCCGACCGCCGACCGCCGAACGCCGCCTGCCTCCCACATCGCCCAGCTTTTATTGTATTTACATGCAAGTACAAGCACGAACCGAACACGAGTGTGTGAGATGTAAGTCCAAGTAGCTGAAGTGGAACTGCGAGGGCGAAGCAAGCGATACGCTTTTCGACTATTTGCCTTCTGAGTGTGGAGGGGGGATGTAAGCACACATATTTGCATTGGTGCAGTTCATTAAACTCGTGCAAATAAATAATACGGTATGCAAATATCGTAAATATTTAATAAGACGATCAATTTAATATGCATGTAATTTGCAAACACATTCGATGTTCACTCTGCTGAATCCCGCCAAGAATTGCAGTCTAAGACATCTCCCCGGGCACCTCCAACGCTTTCGCTGTTGCTGTCACAGTTTTTGGCGTCCATCGGCGTTTCGGAGAATTTGGGTTGAAGGGCGCACGAGTTCGGTTTGGTTCTGTTTTTCCTCAATTGCCAGCGCATTGACGAGATGATGGCTGGTCAAAGTGAGTTCAAGGTGGAAATTGCTGGCTGTCGAGCAGAAATCAACTAGTTGACTTCCACAACAAAAGCCATAACACAGACATGTGCTTTTTAAACAGACAGCTAGCTTTCTGTAGGTCAGTAATAACAAATATACAACTTGCATATTTTACAAAGGGTCTGAAGGATTTTACACAGTGTCAAAGCACTCAAATGTTGATGAGCTTCCATCTTAAACGCTATTAAAGTAGGCGGTTTATCTATTTCAATTATCTAACAATAAATGTCACAATTGTGTAAAATTAATCCAAGTTAATTTAATAATTACTTTACTCCATAGTTTCAATCGATCTTGGTATCATTTCAGTACAGTCCACTCAAAAGCTGTCTTGAGTATTCTTCGGCTTTTCGCACTTCGCCGCTGTTCAAGGTGAAATCGGCCATTAGGCTATTGGCCCAATCGAGAGCCTCGGCCAATAGGTTTCGGCCCAGTCCCCTAATCCATATACGGCCACGCGTCAAAGTTTGCGCACAATTTTCACACACAATAATCACATAGACCCTGCTCGTCTTCTGCCTTCTTGTTTTTTTTTTTTTATTATTTTTTTATGTAAGCCAACATGTGATTGCGGGTGTTGAAGCTTTGTGGTTGCTACTCATTTAATCAATTTGAGCAATAAATATTCATAAAAGCGAAGAAAACATTGGTAGCAAATGTTTATCCAGCTTTTTAACATGCTCTCTCATGTACGGCGATTTCTACGCACATTGCTAAATGCTCAGCGGTAATTGTTGTTGTTATTGCACTGCCGTTGGCTTGCTGTTCATTATACTTATACATATATGGTGGCATATGCATTGTTTAATTTTGTTGCCAAAAATAAAACACGTCAATTAAATGTGCAAACAATTTGAGAGAGTGGCAAGCACGACGCGTGCACAAAACATGAACCCGTTTCTGGTTTTATATGGTAGGCAAATCGAGAGCAGAGATAAGAGTGTAGTCGTTACCAAGCTCACAATGCTATACCCTGGAATCCTGACTATAACTTTCATGTGCCAATATAACGCATTATGCTCACATTTTGCTGTTTGTTGTAACGCTAATGCAACAAATTGAAATGTAATCAATAAGCAACACAATCAACCCCAAAGAAATGCGCAAAGTACAGGGTATTCAGCGCGAAAACAACGGAATGTGGTGTGTAGCTAAAGAGCATGTTGTTTTGTTGTGCATGAAATGATTTTTCAAATGATTGATTAACCGTGGCTCCATACACATTAAGTATACGCATAGTTGCACACACACACATACAATTTGCCGCTTCGTATCTATAGTTTTTGGTATTTAACCTGCACCGTAGATTTCATTATATAAGCACTTCTCGTCCATTTCCCGGCTCTAGTATCTAAGTCAATAGTTGGTAAATTTAAAATGCAAATTTAAAATCGATTGCGCCATTGAGTTTGCGTTTAAGGTCAGGGGTCGTCAAAGAGCACAGCAACAAATGCCTTGATTTTCAATGACATTTCCAAATGGCTTTCATGATATTAAATATCCAAGTGACAGCAGGTGCTGGACAGCGTGTGGTTTATCATATTTGATTGCTTGACAGCTTGCAGTCAGCTGCCAGAAGTGACAGAAATCGGGTTCAAGGCATTTATTTCTTTATTATATTCTATTTTTTCTTTTTGCCACGTGCAAAAATGTCACAAACAATTTTCATTTGAAATTGCGAAGCGCAACAGAGCAACAGCAGCCAAGCAGCAGTTGAAAAAAGCCAATCAAGTCGGTGGCCAACAATAGACGACGCCAGCAGACACGACGACAGTCTTGTGTGAAAGGGCTGAGTGACTGGAAGCCGCATCAATGATGCGATTAGACTCTCGGATCTCTCAACTTTTGCCATTGGCCACGCACTCAACTGAAACAAAGTTGAGCTAAAAGTTGCGCTTGCTGTTGTTGTCCTCTCGAGGCGAAGCAAAATGTGAATGACAAATGCCAGCTCGCCGGCTCGTCGTCAAAGAAAGAATGCAGCACAATTGGGCATCAATCATGCGCAAAATTGATTAGTTCAACTTTTGAAATGAGACGCATTTCGGAGGTGCCGCGCTGCTCTGGCCATCTTGCAGTTGAACTTTTACTGCGCATCCGACGAGCTTCATTGTGATTAATGAGTGTAGCGTTAAATAGCCGCCTGCAGTCGAGCTTATAGTGTAATAAAGCAAAAGGCTAAAAGTCAACTCATATGCCCTCAACATGCGCACGAAGGTCATTAGTTTATGTAAGTCAACATGCCACCTGAGGCACGACTCCTGTCTGTGAATAAATGATGTAACCTTTTGCGTCGTGAATTCTTCAGAGTGATGCCTGCCTAAAAGATGGCTTCAAAAGAAGTACGCAAAAATTTAAAAATTCAATTTGCAACACTTTTTGTATTATTTCGCACAAGACAATGCAATGTGCTCTCCAGTTTCAGCCTGCAGAAATGCTTAGTATACATTCGAGCATCACTTGACACTGCACACGCGCCTGCACTTTGGCTAAATTCAATGAATTCGCAGCAAATGGCAGCAATGGGAGCAGCAACAACGTGCAGCAACAACTCGAGTTACAATTCGAGCAACAACTCATAGCCATTTCCGGCACGTCACACATTTTTGGAATGCACCGTAAAGATGACAATTTTATTTCCGTGCTTGCAGCATTTTGCGCTAACATCTGCAGCCAAATGGCGCCGCAAGCGTCAAGTGTGCACATTTTCTTCCACTTTGACTTTCTTTCTTCTCCCCATTTCACTTTCGCACTTCTTGCCGTTGTTGCTATTTGTGCTTCAGCGGAAATGCACTTGAAAGTGCGCACGGATTTCCGGCTTGCTTATACTTCTCTCAATTGCACTGGCAACAACAACAACTGTTAACTCAAAGCAGCACGACTCGCTTAATGCACAAACGATTGCAAAATGGCGAAGTCGAATTGAGTAGCCATAATGGCACAAGGGAGCGAGCGGCAAACGGAGCAAGTCACATTTCCTGTCACGTGAACGCACATTAAATGAACGCAATTAGCAGCTGCACTCTGGCGACAACTCATAGATTTAAGCTGACGCTTTTAGATTACGACTAAGCGAAGATGGCAGCCACACAGAGACAGATTCGGAGACAGAGAGAGAGAGAGAGAGACATCACATATGTTAGTTTATGGCTTTGTTTACAGGCAGCGCTCTGAATGGCAGGGGAGTGTCGTGGCGTGTCGGTTGCGTTATTTATGATCCTCGCACAAAATACCCATTGACATTTTCCCCAAGCTGTTACACACTCACGCCGCCCTTTTTGCCGGCGACAGGGACGTTGTGTAAAAACCAAAAAATGCTGCACATAAAAGTATGCATTAAAGTTTTATATGTCACTCATACGCCATGTTGCACTCCAGCCGCAGCCACAAACATTTTACGAACTGCTGCTCCTTCTGACTCCTATGAGATTGTGCAGCAACAACATCTAGCCAGGGAGCTTTAATGTCATTTTTTATAATTTGAGCCTCTGTGTGTTTGTGTGTGGCAAAAAAAAAGAAAAAAAAACGAAACTACCAGGAAAAAAAAGTGTTTGCCAGCCACTTGACAGCAAATGCGCATATCAGAAAACTTTTTGTTAATTTAGTGGAAAATAGCATGTCGTTACGAGCATTTATCTTGGCCCAAACAGATTGTGTGAGAGGCAAGCGAGCGAACCAAGGGAACAGCAGCAACAAAATAAGAATTGCCTGTTTTAAGTAAATGTGGAATTTGCTGTTCATGTTTTAATGCCACATCAGGATACACTGGACGCTGACATGGGTCATGAAATTAACTTGATGAAGACATCTATGACAGGTATTAGAGGCTTTATTAAAGAAATGTGATGAATCACAAAAATGAGGAGAACAACCGCAAATGGCATTACCGAGAAAAAACGGTTGGGCATTTGTTTAAAAATAGACTGAGAAATTCAAATATTTCGCATATTACTTAAACTAAAACCAACGCAAAAGTTTAAACAAACTCATAATTTAGGGCAACACAAATAGACAATGAAATAGTTCTAAAAAGAAGCAAGCAAAATGGTATGAAAATCAATTTGTAATAGAACAATAGTGTATATAGCAAAGTAGAAAGAAAAACAATGGAAGGCAAATAAAGAGAGAGGACTCGCATAGTAATAAAAGTAACAATAGCCGTCGAAATAAACCGATATTTAGCATGAACAAAAGTAAATCTAAAACGAATTTATTTAGTCGAGAACAGCAGCGGACAAAATAAGTAAAGAATAGTGCTATAAAATAAATCTGAAACCCTTAAGCTCCTCCGCATCTGTTTTGTTAAGCCAACTGTCGCCACAGGATCCAGGGCGTAAAGATAAATAAGAAACAAACTAACCAAGTACCGAAGTGAAAGTTTTATGGCAAAGCAAAGCCAATTAACCTGGCCGCCAGCAATTGTAGTGTATAGTATTTGAGGAAATTTTCCATGACTTTGCTTCGATTGCACGACCTTACTTACACTTTATGCGTGTTAATCTAGCCGCCTGCGGTGTCTAGACAGACATTGTGCTCGCTACCTGTTAAGGATGCCAGTGTCAATAGGATGAAGCTTAAAAAATGCTGCAAACTCGTAGGTCTTGTTGAACAGCAGCCAGCCATTAATATGAACGCTAACTGTTGATGTTGCTGTGGCTGCCGGTGATTGATGCTCACATTACCCATTATGCATTTTATTTCCCCCTCCTACTACTTTTCACAGCTTCACTCATACGCACCGTTGACGCCGAGTTATGCTCTACCAAAGCTGATTAACGGGATACGCAAAAAGTTGCCGCTGGCAAAACAGAACGCAAAACACACGCCACTTGGGCAACAACAATGCGCATTTTTGTTGAATATTGCTGCTGCGGTTGACAGACGTGAGGTGGGCGTTTCCAAACTGTTTATTTTATGGTATAAACGTTTACATATGATTACGCGTATGCATCCTCTAACAACTCTAGCAACAAGCCACGCCCCATTGTCAACACAAAACGCCCGCATGCAACTGTCGCGTTTGCCTGACACACGAGTTTGGCCCCCAACGACCTGCGACCCAGCTCTCAGCTCGCATATTTGTATGTATATGTATTTTTATTTTCAATTTTCCCATCATCGCACGTTTCGTGTAACGTTTTACACGTGAGCCGGGAACAACACGCTTAGTTAGTTGACGTACACCGTACAAGTTTTTCCAAATAAAAAGCCCTGAAAATTAATGTGCATATTTTCATGACAGCCAACAATTTGCATATCAAGTGCCTCCGGCAGGCGACTCTTCAAGCGAATGCGAGCGGCGCACAAAAGGAATATTTAAGAATCATTGCCTTTTAGGCAAAAAATAAAATAAAAAGCAAACTTTTCATAAAGCAAAAAACAATCAAATATAACATTTTATTGTATATCATCATATTCATAAAACTTGATTGCTGTCTGACAAAACTGAACAGGCTTTGGGGCAACTTGCCATGTAAATATTTATGGAAATATGTGTAAATACAAGCAAAACAGTTTTTGTATTCTTTTTTTTCTTATCTGTTTAACAGCGGAAACTTTTTTTCAAATTACGAACAAAGTTTTTAAGGTTGAACTGCAGATTTAGTTGCTGGTAAATTAAAATACATTAATTGACGGCCTTCACATAAAATAAGCTAAATATAAATATAAGTTGGGAGCTAAAATAAACTGACTACCACCATGTGTTATAGTATAAGTCGAACTTTGATTTAGCTCTGACGTTAATTGATAGCGCGTTCAATTATTACAATTCAGTGACTCGCATTAGCTTCATGCATTGACAGGAACTTCATTCATGCTGAATGACGACGGCGATCCACGCTCAAGCTTGTTATGTTAAGGTCATCTGCAACAACGCTGTTATGTACCCCTTAATATTTATAAAGAAAAATCATAACAATGACGGTCATGTAGCGGCGACCCACGCAAAATTACGTGTAGCCTGCTCGTGTCTAAACGCCTGAGGGCAATTAATAAATGAAAAATAAATACCACGAAATTTGATTATGCTCGTAATTTTGTTTTGTTTTCCAGCTGCTTCACTTACACTCACACACACACACACACAAACACACTGCACACAGATGGAGATGGGATCCAGTAGCTTGCGACTGTCCAAAAAAGAGCACAGACCGAAAAGTTAAGTTTGAACAAAAGTCAAAGCATTGCACAAAAATATTTCCATAACAAAAAAATAAAGTTTAAAAATAAAACGAACTCAATGGCAAAAGTGGCAAATGCGCGACTAACAGATATCCAGCAAGCTAGTTATTTATGGTTATAGTTATGTGTTGCGATGCATTCAGCTAGAGTTTTATATACCCATTTTGTGCAGTTAGCAGAGTGTGGTAATAATAATATTGCCCGCAGTCATGCAAACGTTTTGTTGACTGAGCTCTGCGTTTTTTTTTTTTTTTGAGCAGAGCTCAAGCTGCAACGTTGGCCGAGTTAAGGCCACCGAGCAACCGCTTTGCATGGAGAACTTTATTTATTTGCCATCCAACAGCAGCAACAATAACAGCAACGACAACAGCAACAGCAACCAGAGGGAAAATGGGAAAATGAACAGCAACAACGAAAAGTCAAGTTGAACTTAACAAGCAGCTAAGGAATTACAGAGCACGACTGCCATCCGCAGTAAGCTTCGTCCTTTTTTTGGTCTCATAATTCCATGTTGCATAATTTCGGGCGTATTGTTCAC
Organism: Drosophila siamana; assembly: GCA_035047445.1. NCBI lineage: Eukaryota > Metazoa > Arthropoda > Insecta > Diptera > Drosophilidae > Drosophila > Drosophila siamana. The sequence continues at coordinate 6,921,545 of JAWNPP010000004.1, read as the reverse complement.
AAACGAATCAAATAACATGTATGGCTTGTAGTTGTTTTTTGCTGGATTTGTTTTCTTCTTATGTTTTTTTTTTGTTTTTTGCCAGTTTGCCTCAATTTGAATGTCATTGTGCTGATGATACGCCCACTTGCACACACATTCCATTCTGCTTTGCATGTCAAGCATTTTATTTAAGCAATTATGCGTGGCAATAATTCTAAAATATATACTAAGTACGTGAAGTGTGTCTTCTTCACACTCACACACACACCCGCACACTTGTGAGTGCCACTGTTTACTGTGTGTGTGTGTGTGTGTGTGTGAGTCTGTGTAATTGTTTCACAAGTGTTTGTTTGTGTTTGTTAAGAGTCCACTACAAAGTGAGTGCTGTTAATCTAGCCATTTTATGGCTATTTTTCTCGCTGTCAAAGCCGCTTTTCATCACTGCATTTGAAAAGCTATATAGGAAATAATTTTTACATATTATAATAAATGTTATCAGTAACATATCATTTTATTATGTAATTGTTTTAAAGAATTTAATATTTTCCACCATTTAATTACTCATTTTTATTATAGCAGCTGACACTTATTTTTTACTTATTGTTTTTATACTTTATCAATTTATATGCTCTCATTAATCAGTAATATGTTTATATCATTATTCTATTATTCCTATAAATAATTTAAGACTTTGCCCAATTTAAATTCCCATTTTTTATACCTACTAATCCTTATTTTTACCTATTGTTTTTATGCATTATCAATTTATATGTTATCATTAATCAGTAATATTTTGATATCATTATTATGTTATTCCTTTAAATAATTCAATATTTTCCACATTTTAAATGGCCTTTTCTATAATTTTTTCTGCAGAAATTCTATGCTAAATTTCATTTTCATAACATGTGCATAAATGACATTTTTTTAATTTTTTCAACATAAATTACAGCTATTGTTTGCACGGTTTTCTAAGCACCTGCCATCAACAACACTCCGCGTGCATTACACACGCAACCTTAAAAACAAATTGCAGCGAACTAAGAGCAAAGGAAAAAATGTAAAAACGTTTTCCATTCGACAAAAGTGTGTGTGTGAGTGTGTGTGTGTGTGTGTGAGCTGCCGTAATGTGGTCTGGTGGCTTGGGGTCGTAGAACCACCAAGCATAGCACTGTGGCACTGTCATCACCGCTGGTCTGCTCCAACCACCAGAAACCGCTCACACAACAAGAGACAAAAAACCTTCAGGGTTCCTTTTTTTCTGTTTTTGTGCTGTCCCTCTGTATAGTCGTTTGTTTTTGTTGTTGCTGCTGTTGTTGCTGCTGTTATCTACGTACAGGGACAAAGGCATTTGCTGCTAGTGTGACAGTAGCATATTTTGTTTTAGTAGCAGTTTATTTAAACAAAAAAAAAAAACAAAAAAGCAACCAGCAGCCACTTGAGCGGACATTTTACCTTCAGAGCAAAGTATGCTATATAGAAACTGTAGAATGGCAGACAACGGACAAACCGAAAAGGACTTAAAGAGTTGCTGCTTGACTTTAAGGGTCATGGAATACTTGTATTATAGTGTTATTACACTTGTATGGCTTGTGAGCTGGGCACGCGTCAAAACCAAATCACAGTTTTGCCATTCAAATGCCGGTCATTATCAAGGGGCATGCAACAGACGCAACCTCAAGTTGGATAAGCAACAATAACAACAACAAGTTGAAGATGTGGGGAACGGAGCTGAGCTGATAAACCAGCAAGTGTTCAAATGCAATTTGACTTGGCATTGAGCACGCGTCGTGAGTCGCCTGCAAGCTTGCAGATAATTGCATTTAGACGCCATTCTCGTCAGTCAGCCTCATCCCTTGGCCGCTCCCACGTTTGGCCGCCTTGAGCGCTACCCACTGTGTGCACACTCCGCACTTAATCAAATTGAGCGCTCGGCAAATGTCACTGAACCTTGAAAGCGAGTTGGGGGCGGCAGGGGGAAGGGCAAGTGTGTAGAGTATTATTTGCCACAGTTTGCGCGCTGTGCTGGCATTAGGTTCAAGAAGAACAACACAACTAAATGAACTTGACGATTGCCAGGACATTCGCCTGGCCCCAAACACAAACAAGAATACACAATGCAAAAAAATAGAAATAAAGAAAACACAACGACAACAGCACGTACAATTGTCAGTGGCAGTGCGAAACTAGTGTAGCATCGTCTGGCCAATTGGTTTGTGCCAGGTGCCAATAGCATCTAATTGCAACAAGCGCTTCGAAAAAGGAGTGCCACCACACAACGGCCACTCACACTGCCACAGTGCCACATTGCCGCTGGTGGCAGCTGCTGTGTCACGCTCTACAAAATTTACATTTCCTGCTGCTGGCCAGACCATAAAATAATTTGTTTAATTCCATTAGTTGTCTGAGTTACGTGCTTTGCATTAAAATACCAAGAGCAGCGCATACCAAGGCCTGCTGTGCGGCGTGCGGCGTGCGGCGTGCGGCATGCGGCATGCGGCATGTGGCAATGTAGCAAGTAGCATCAGTGCAAAATTTGTGCCAATTAGACGGCGCCTTGTCCAACACCATGGGGAGCATCTTGTCAACGCCAGACGATGAAGCGGAATGCCTGGCATCAAACTGCGTAAATCAAATGGTTTGTTTTCCTTTTATTTTGTTCTCTACTTTCTCCCACTTGTTTTTCCCTTTTGCCCGATCAGTTTTTGTTTTTCTAGTTCTTATTTTTGTGCTGTGGCGCAGTACACATCTTATAACTATATTTATGCGCTAGTATATAGTGCATGCATATAGATGCATATATCTAATGAATTTTTAATACGCTTTGACCTTGCACTTTGAGTGCGCTGCGTTGGCCAACTTGTCAGCTTGGAGACACTCGCTGAGGGTCAGTCAGACAGCGAGCTTTGGGTGTGTCTTAGCTGTGTAACAGTCAACTTGCAGCTTACAGCTGCGACGAGTTTTATATATACACATATATAAATAAATACATAAAAAATGCGCATACGCAATGCTGTTCCAGGGTCAGGTCACAGGTGTTTGTCAGCTTCAATTGATTAGCTTAACCTTTAGCCTGATAAATGAACTTGCGTAGGGCCATATATTTAAAATTACAGCGACATCCACATTTAAATGCAAATTTTCGTTGAGTTTACTCTAAGTCCTAATCACAATGTCAAGCGCATAACGCAGAAATGCAAATTGGCTGCACTTCGTTATCAAGTTAATATAGTTTTACTGTCACGACGACGTAATTCAAAATGCGACTTGCACTTTCAATTAGTTGCAATTCTCAGAAGTGAAAGTAAAATGCAATTTTGTTGCATATTTACAGGCGCTGCTCCACTAACCAAACTAAACTCAACTCAACTGAGCTGAATGAAATGGAATGGTTATGTGAAGAATAGAAATTGATATCGTGGCCAGCTGACGGGGTGAGCCAATTATTTTGCGTTAGCGAGCTGTGACAATGCGCCACATGCAACAGCGGCATGTTGCAGCACACACTCCTTGGCCATTATCTGGGCGTCGCTTTTACCAGAGTTAGAGGTATGCATGTAGATGCTATATACTACGTGCTATTCCCTTATTCTTTTTTTTTAAAGTCCAACCGTGCCATGCTATATGAATTATAGCCGTTGCTGGCAAGCCCCGACGGTATATGTGCGCTAACTATAAAAAATTACTGACTCAACGTCATGTCCAGGTCACACTTATAGTACACTCTGTGTGTGTGTGTGTGGCTTGCACATTTTATCAGTTTTCACTTTTGACGACATTCGTGGTAAACATTTTTCTTCGCTTCTATCGATTTTCCACGAGTTAAAACCGCCGCCATTTTTAATGGCTTTCATTACTTGCGCTTGTCTTATTCTTGTCCCCATTCCTCACGCCCCCCAGCCGAAATTGCAGCGATGAGCTGAGTGAGTTGATTAACAGTCGCGACGTTGTCCTTTGGGCAACTCCTTCACGCTACGTCGACTTTCATTTATCATGAATTTAATTATGAGTGCCGCGCGCGATGTGCATAATTTTTATTAATTATAAAATATATATATATACATATATAAGTGATACAAAATGTTGCGACTAATTTGAACTTAAGCAAGGCTGCCATCACTAAAAGGTTAACATTTGACCTTAGACAGTCAGACAACAGCAAGAAACTATACATGGATACAACGAGGGCAAACTGATGAATTACTGCGCTCATCTCTATCAGCATGAAGCGTTAAGCGTAAGCTTTAGCTTTTATTTTTATTGCTAATGTAATCGATCAAATGGCGTGCAGCTAATTTACAATAATTGCTTTGCTATTGCCATCGATAATATCGAAAGAGTTGAGATTACAGCAGCAAATTAAAGGCATTCGATGCGCGTTTTGTGCAATTAGGAAATGACCAACCTAATTTGAAAGCAATTTTTCTGTCGTTGCCACGCAGGAGGAGGCTGCTCCTTGTCAAAAATATTCGAATACCTTTCGATCGGAATGATTGCATAATATGAGTAGATTACAGACTACTGACGAGCCGCCCTCCCCCCAGAGAGTATTCATAGAAGCATTCAACGCCAAAAACACTTTCCATTAATAATGCAAATCTTTTTGCCATACACAAGAGCAAAATAAAACGCATTACGCATACGCCGCGTACAACAATAAACGGTTGCTCGGGCTATTAAAAGAGCGGGTAGTGCTCACCGCATCGAAAGTACACAACACACACACACTACGTTTGTGTGTAGTAGCACACAGTTAGAAAGCCACGCAGCTATACATTTATTCTAGCCAGAAGTAGGCTACAAGGAAGAAGCACTAGCAAACGGTAACATGCAACTAATGGCTGACTGACTGAACCGAACTGACGTGGTGGATGGAGGAGCAAAAGGCATTCATCATTAAATATTTACACTTTCATAAATGTGTGAGTGCATTCAGGTTGTTAAATATTTTACGATGATTCCGACTTTGTAGACACTCAAAGGAGACAAAAGCGGAGCCAACACAAAGCGTGCGCGACTGAAGGTTCCCCAAAAAAAAAGAAAAATATATTATATATACATATATATATATATATATATATATATATATATATATATAATCGTTGATTGCGTAGCGTGAAAAGCCATGCAAGCGTGAAAATCGCTTGCAACGCACTCACAACCTGTATTTCACAATTTAACAGGTACTCGCCAGTGGCTTTCACCGTGTTTCTCTTGGTGAAATGATTATTTTTGTTCCATTACACATAAAGACGACTGTTGGAAAGATGTCCTAAATGTCAAATAATGCGCTCAAGCATTCTTAAAAGTGCCCCAAGGTATGCGTAATTATTGTCTCTTGCCTCGCAGATATAAAAAATATAATCCAAATGGACATGGGTTCAGCTACAACAAAGTGTCCTTCTTGTGGAATGTCCTGACAAATTAAAGTTGCAAGTTCGTTCAACCAGAACGTCGAAATATAACTCAAAAGCGAGGCTTAAGTACAAAATTAGTAAGGGTTTGAGTAATTGAAGCTGAAGCGCAATGAACCGACAGATTATACTCGATACATTCGGTTACCTTTCGTCGCGAATAATACATTAACAAAATAATGATAAATGTCCATTAAAATGCAATTGTAATTAATGCTTTTCAATTAAATTGCTATCATATTTTATGGCTCAGTTATTTCTGCACGTAATGAACAATAGTTTTGTTTTTTTATCTAAAATTAATTACTAAATTATTTATATGAGTTTCGAGCAAAAAAACGCGCACACTGAGCTGGAAATAAATGCATTTATTTGTTTATTGAATCAAGTGAATTAAACACTTGAATTCATTTTAAGCCTAGTGTTTGTTAAACTCAGAATCCAGACAGAGACGCAAACTGTCACAACAAATTATATTTATATTTTTGCTGGTTTTTCCCACCCAAACAACTAAAGTGCATACTCATACATTTCATTTGGAGAGATCAGATCGGAGTGCATTGCTAATGACTGGCACGAGATGTGAAAATCATTTTGATAAATGCACATGAATTAATAGCCATTTGGCCTATTAAATGGCTGCAATCATTAAACACATTATAAGTTCCATTTGCTTGATCATAAATTTCGCACTGGGCTTGCTCAACGATTTATCATTTATAATGTGGCCATTGCAATTCATTAAACTGGCGCAATTATACTCAAAGGCCGTAAAGGCACAAAACATTTTTGGACAAATTCCACCGCAGTGCACAAAACCAATTGATCTTAGACTAGCAAATACCCTGCAGCGAGTGGAGTGAACGAAAAATGAAATGTAGAAGTGAAATAAGGCAAACATTTTTAATTGCAGCATAAATATTGCAACTAAAAGTTTTGCTCAACTTTTATAATTCCTTACACTTAGTTTTGCGTTTACAGAGTATGCGAGTGAAGCAAATACAACTGTGCTACGCTCAAATAAACAGACAACACAATTTACTACCAACACACACACACTCATTCATTTAGTTATGTGTGTTTACACACATGTATGTAAATGTATTTGTCGCTTGTGCTAATTAAAATATACTTGTACATGCCACAAGACACAACACAACACAACACAACGGAACGGAACGCGAAGCGACGCAACACACAAACCGCCATGTAGTGTAAGCTGCAGGGCCAGCAGGCACCCACAATGCGTCAAATGTGGCGTATACGTAATATACAATTAAACACACATTGCGGCAGGACGGAGTGACAGTGGAAAGCCAAAAGCACATTGCAATAGCAACAACTTGATGTGCGCCTCAGTGTGTGTGTGTGTGATTGTCTGTGTGTGCGAGCCAGTGGGCCTTTTGTCCTTTTTTCGTGTTATCCTTTCATTGACTTGTAATGTACGAGACGGGGAGACAGGCGTTCGCTCGTGCGTTCGCCTAATTGAATGTAAGCAAACCAATAAAAAAAAAAGAAAATAACTGAGCGCTAAAAGGCAGCATTAAGCAGCAGGACCAACACGTCTCTTTGGCAAATTACCGCCGCGCATTGCCTACACGACCTACACGACACGGAACCTGGGGACCTTATCCTTCTGACTTCGGAAAACCTCAACTAAACCGGCAAAACGAATCATACCTAAGACGCGTTGGTGCCGCCGCGAAATTGCGCAATAAAATTGCATTGTCTTTATTTTTAGTCTGTAGTTTCAGTTCCATGTCGTGCCACATAATGTTAATGTTCGACTTTTCCGCACACTCACACACACGCACACACCCCAAGACATTTATTGAGGAAAAAGTTAAATTAAAATTTCATGGCTACCCACATTCAGCTCGAAACCTTATCCATGTCAACCAACTGAACTCACTACGGAGCTAATCAAATCAAATCGAATCATTGGGTTCCAAGGAAACTATAGAGTGTCCTTAAACTACGAAAATCTAGACGTGCGACTTAACGTATTCACTGGCTTATGGTAATACAGAAGCGTTGATTGCAAACCTTATCAAATGGCTTCAATTACATGTTAGCTTGACTTCAAAATGGCTTTAACAAGTCAATTTATTTCAAAATAACATGTGTGGCAGCTGCGCTTGAAAGTTTCTAGAAACTTCAAATACTTTCGCTAGTTATCATTAACATACTTTGCAGAAGTCATTATTTTCATATCGTTCATTCAAATTGTTCATGCAATTTTATGCCCGTATTGCTTGAGTATAATTTTTTCTGAACAATTTATAAGTTCACCGAAAGATATTTTTTGTAATAATGAAACTACACGCTGTATTTGCTATTTCTCGTGCAACTAATTAACCACTTTTGGTATCTTAAAAAACAACTTGAACAATTAATCATATTAAATCCCAATCACTCAAAAGTTCAGCGAACTGCGTTTTTGCAATTCCTAATGAGAGCAAAAATTAAAGAACTGCGTTTTAGCTGTTCAAAACTAATTTCTCAACATTCCATTTTCACTTTTAATGGAGTCTTACCGCAGCGGAAAGCAAAACTTTTCGTTAATTAATAAACAAGCCAGATGCCAGCACAACTTTTCGACCACAAATTAGGCTTATCTCGGGTTAAGCGTCGCACAATTGAATTGGCGGCACTTTGCAAAATAGGTTGAGATCAAAGCAATGTTCTCGGGCAAAAAAAGAAAAAAACATCATTCTAACAATTGATATTCAAATCAAACTCACTCAGTTAAGGTTCAGCGCCAAATTCGTACAGCAATTATAATTTCACTCAAGCAACGCGTGACAGTTTGACATTATTATTATTTTTAATTCTCTTTTTTTTCTCGTGTAATAATTTGACAAAACGTTGTGTTAATTATGCATTTTAAATGACACTTAAAAATTTAATGCATTTTTTATTATTGTTATTATTATTATTATTATTTTGGTTGTTATTGTTATTGTTTCTGTGCTCTGGAAGAAGCGAAGAGAGTTTTGTCGCCTTTTGTCGATAATATGCAAATGACACAACAAGTCGGCAGCGACTGATTCGAAAGTGCGGTAAAGTGAAACTTCAAAACTTGAACGCAACGACGGCGACGACGACGACGACGACACCGAGTGTTGCAACGTCGGAAACGAACAGAAACACGAGCGACGACGATACGAGAATGAACTGAACGTCTGAACGATGACGACAGGACGACTCGACTCGGACAAGCCACCTGCATGGACCTGAACCAGCGCCTGCCGCTGCGTCTGCTGCGAGCTGCGTTCGTTGCGAAACTGTTTTCGGTTTCCTTTCACTTTTTTTCTGTTTGTCACTTTCGTCTCGTTCGCAGCAGCGACAGCGACAGCGACAGCAGCAGCAGCAGCACCAACTGACTTCCTGCGCACAAGTTCGAGTTGGATGCGGTGCTGCGGCTTTCACTTCACACTCGCTTCAGTTCGCTTCTCTCGTCCGCAGCGTGTGCTTGACAGGATGGGCAGAATGGGCCTGGGGGGTGGTAAACACAACATGCATGCGGTTACTTTGGCAACGCACACTTTCAGGCGAGGCATGGCCAAAATGACGTAAGTTCCAGTGGCGGCGCCACTTGCCACTTGCCGCTTGCCACTTGCCACTTGCCACTTGTTGGCATGTTGTTCTTGTTGCTGCTGTTGTAGTTTCAGAATCTTGGCCAAGAACTTGGCATTCTCAAAGTTTGGCTACTTTGTTAAAACTGGGCAGTTTATTAGACAACTTCTTGCAGTTCCTTGAGTACACAACGCAAGTCAAATTGCCAGCCAGCTTTTGGCTAACAGCTTTGCCAAACATTCTTCTCCTTTGTTATATAATCTTCACTCATACTATTTTCTTTATTTCCTGTACTTACTTCAGCAGTCAATAAGCAGCTCATTTACACGTGGCGCTGCCCCAGAAATAATGGCAATCGAACTCGAACAAACGAAAACGAACCAAACACAACTACATCGAACTGTGCGTCCTTTGGCAACAAACAGATTTGTCTAGTTTCGACAGCAACATGTTCGAAGTGGGAAATGCGTTTTGTGGTTAGCCGCAACATTTTCGCCGGCTATGCCAAAGTGTGGCCATCTCATACCGACTTCAGTTAGGTAACCGAAGAGCGTTGCATTAATTAAACACTGTAGTGTGCGTCTTCGATTTGGGGTGCATCGATGCAGCCCAATTAACGCTGCGTATACGCAACGATAGCGAGGGAAAGAAATAACAAAGTTCAAAAGTCATAAGCGGGAGGTCATTTAAATTGGGGCTAAGCAGCATCTTTACCGCAGACACTTCTTACAAAAGTTTCGATTACAATTTACCTGATTTCAATATCAAAAAAAAAAAAAAATAATGATGCCAAGAGCTCCAACTATGAGTCAGAGTCTGTGTGCGTTGGGTCAAGCACCTCTCAAATGTGGACCTGTATGCCATATCAGGTTACACCGCAGCCAGTCAAGTTATTAACCTCCGTTCTGCTCGGCAGCAACGAAATTAAAAGAGAAGCTGAGCTAAGAGCCGACTTCTAACTCGCAGTTTGAACACCCATGAGCGGGTTTCTTAGAGAGGGATACGAGTGCGCAGTCTGCAAATGTAATTCAAGATCAAAGGAAGATTATTACACTGATCGATGGACAACGTAAAGATCGCTGCTTCCGATCGAAATGTCAACGTTTTTTCTTAGCTTCCTGACAACCGGCAGGAAGAATCAATTACACTAGTATGAGCCGCATCTTGTATCTTGTATCAACGAGCGAGAGCAACAGATGGGCGCCGTTGAGATCACTAACCATCTCCGATTACCCCAGACAGCACCTCAGCACCTCGGCATCGTTTTTTGTCGTTTCTTAGCTTTTTTGTACAGGCCAAAGAAGCTCATGGACGGCGGGGGAACTTGAGCTGGCAGGTGTGTTTTGTTGGCTCGGCAGGAATTGAAACAAAAAGAATATCAAACATGAGATAAACGAAATGAATGGGAGTCTGGAGCAGCCATGGGAACAATGGGTAAAGCCCCCATTTCCATGGAAGTCATTTGAAATTTGTGTGTAGCATTTTGTTCCCTCATTTCACAATGTGCGTTTTTATTGCTATAGAAGGAAGTTCTTAGCAATTGAAACAAAGGCAATTTGTGTTAACATTGTTTGCAACTTGTACAAATTAAACGCGATTTGTATGCCTAATGCAAAGGGGAACTTATAAAGCAATTTTAACCCTAGAATGCCCTGAACTACTTTTCTGCCTTTTGCTTTTCTCAGCCCTCGTTGCGTCTTGCAAACTTTCCCTTTTGTCCCAAAACTATTTGCAGCCATTTTCTGTGCTGATTCCTTTGTAAAGATAATCGTTCCAGGGCGCTCTGGGGTTAAGCGAACCCCCGCTTGCCGAAATAGGCAAATAGGCTACGGCAAAAGTCCGAGGCGAATTGCGCACGCGTTCCCGCCTCATTTGGGATGCGCCGCGGCAAACGCTGTGACGGCAATACGCCGAATTTTTGCTGAGTGTGTGACAAAAGGTTTGAGCTGGGCGTGCGAACCGCGAACCGCGAACGCGAAGCGTGAACATGCTGGGCATGACAATTTGTGGGGCAGTCGGTGCGAATGAATCTATGACAAATAATGATGGGCACATATGCATATCGAGCGGCGTGCATTGGCTCCCAATTAGGCAGCCAACAGACTTGTTGCCAACGGTCGCCGTCTGCCCATCGTTTTGGGTGCTTACGTGCCTCACGTCGCGTCTGCCAAGCCGGAAGATTGAGCTATGCCTGAACTGAATCAAGCCCTACGTAGTAAGTACAAAGTCGAGAAATAGGTGTCGCGAGTGTCAGGAAGTGTGTCTTGTTGTTGTTGCTGTTGTTGTTGTTGTCGAGTTCAGCGTCCAGTTTTTGCACTTGAAACCCAAATTGCGCAATTCCCAAAATAACTGCGCACACATCTCGCAGGCTGAGAGTGGGGGAAGGGGAGAGAATGTTGTTATTTTTAGGGTTGGTTGTTGGTTGTTGGTAAGTTAAAGTACCGCTATACGCAATACACACAACAAGTGCGCAAGTGGGGCGGTGGAACCCAACCCTGTGATGTCATCTCACGCCTCAGATGCGACGTATTAACTGTTCGGCCGCAGCTATAGCTGTAGCTAAACGCCAAAAATATCCCGCCCGAATTGATCATTAAACAGCCGCGCCAAGTAATATACGCTACTGGTAAGTCGACGTCAGACGGCTTAACACATGCATAAAAATAAGCTGAAGTTTCTTAAAACAAAATGCAAAAACACACGAAATCATCAGTCAAGCGAGAAACGTGTTTTTCCCGTGAGCTGCAGCAATATTTCGTGGGTCAAACATGCTTATTGTGTGTGATAAGCATATGGAAGTGATGTTATATTGAAAGATAGTTGAAGAAATTACCTTATCAACTGCGAAGCTAACTTAAGGCCTCTGTAGCTATGGCTTTAAACTTGTTGGCTCGCGATTTGTGATCCAAAGTCAACTCTTCAAATAAAATAAATAATAAACAATAACTTCGCAGTTTGCCTTTGAATCGACTGCCGACTTGAGAATAAAATCTTGCAACTACGCTGCCAGAAAACAAATTACAAAATATAAAAACCTATTTAAACTGCTATAATAAGCGTTGCTAAAATGAAATTTTATGCAAAATAAACGTAGTGGCAAAGCATGCCGCAGAAATGTGATATCACATGTCAGTTTATTTAAGCCGATTTACCTGAAAGCATCATGAGATTGTGCTGCTGGTTATGTCTAGTATTGTTGAACTGGACATCGACGGCGGATGGCAAACAGTATAAGTACCATATCAACACAAAGACAAATCCAATGAAGCGCCATTGGAATCCCAGGAGCTCCGATGATCTTGGTGGCTGGTTGGTTCGCATTGTGAATGGAAACGGACACTTTGCCTGTTGTGGCTCATATATTTCGCCACTAATGGTCGTCACGTCGGCCAATTGTATTGAACCGTACCGACACAATCTTGTTGGAGCATCTGCCGAAGGCACTGCCATGTTAATGGATGAAGACAATTTTGCATTCATTGAAACTGTCTACGTACCAGATAATTTCAAAGAATCCAAAAATTTTATGGATATTGCGGTGGTGAGGCTGAGACGGCCCATCAAGGGCAAATTGACGGAGTTCATAAAACTATGCGAAACAAATGTTACGGCTGCGATGACACTGACATCATTTGGTTGGGGCTATAGCAGTTTCTCGATACAAGATCCCTCACTGAATCCCAGAAATTTCACAGTGCCCATTTTGGATGTCGCGGAATGCAAACAGAAGTTTGCGAAAAACCGACGAGTGCAAATCTCCGATAGTGCATTTTGTGTAACACATCCGAACGATCGGAGGCAATGTGTATACGATCCTGGTTGCCCATTGGTGTTTAATAATCAACTCTGCGGCATTGTGTCGGTGGACTCGACTTGTGTAGATCCAAGTAAGCCGGGCATTTATACCAATATTAATAGAGTTAAGGAATTTATCCAGAAAATCCAAAACGATATGAACGATCCTAACTAAACACGTCTGCATTTTATTCCACTACCCACTTGAGAATGAAACGCTTTGCCAGCCGTGAGTTTATGACAAAATTAATCTGGTTAAAGATTTTCTCCAGATGATTGAAACGAATTACAAAACTTTTAATGTGTTTTAATTGTAATTATATGAAAAAAAAAAAAAAAAAAAAAAGAAAAAGCAAATGTTGTAAGAAAGCGTGCAAGTAAAATATGTTATGGTACGCCAGTTTATCTTAGCAGAGTTAACTGAGAGCATCATGAAATTGTTCAACTGGTTATGTCTAGTATTGTTTAACTGGACATCGCCGGTTGATGGCAAAAAGTATAGGAATCATATCACTTCCAGGACAAATCCACACAAACGCCTATGGAATCCAAAGAGTGCAGATGATCTTGGAGGCTGGTTGGTCCGCATTGTGAATGGAAACGGGCACTTTGCCTGCTGCGGCTCATACATTTCTCCATTTATGGTTGTCACGTCGGCCAATTGCATCGAACCGTATCAACATAGTTTGGCTGGGGCATCTGTTGAAGGCGTTGCCATGCTGAATAATGAAGATAATTTTGCATTCATTGAAACTGTGTACATGCCTGAAAATTTCAAGGTAGCCAAAAATTTCATGGACATCGCCGTGGTGACTCTGAGACGTCCCATCAAGGGCAAATTGACGGAGTTCATAAGACTGTGCAACAAGGAAGCAACCAATAACATGACAATGACATCGATTGGTTGGGGTTATAGCAGCTTCTCGATACAAGACCCCTCACTGGATCCCAGAAATTTCACGGTGACTGTTCAAGATATCAACGAATGCAAAAAGAACTTTTCGAAATATAGGGGCGTGAAAATCTCCGAAAGCGTATTTTGTGTATCGCATTCCACGGATCGCAAGAAATGTGTTTACGATCCTGGTTGCCCATTGATTTGGAATAATCAACTCTGCGGCATTACATCGGTGGACTCAACTTGTACAGATCCAAAGAAACCGGGGGTCTATACCAACATTAATGTGGTTAGGGAGTTTATCCAGAAGGTTGAAAATAATATACAAAACATGAAGTAAACATTTTGTCTTAAGTAAAATACATTTGTTCTGCAAATATAATAATTAATTATTAAAAACAACTGCCACTGAAATTCTCATTTTCTAAGAACAAAGCATTCATCCTTGAGGTATGCAAGAAAGGCAAGTAATCTATACGCTATAGCATATTTAATTGATTACCAGCAATGACTTTTCACTTATTAATTTTATCTTTTTTTTACATTTTGTGATTATACCAAATACCATATCAAAAGGTCAAGCCGTCCACAGTTATGTGCTCTCTTACACAACACTGGCTCAAATCGTCTAATACCAATTTGAACCGAAGCTAATACGAAAAAGTTCCACTTGGTTGCAAAAAAATTGTATTCAAAGTTCAGAACAGTCACAGATAAGCCACTTCATGAAATGAAAGCACAATTGCTGTTGTTAGTGTTATTTATCTGCACCCCATTATCGATATGGTGTAAAATATATCCAGATGAAATCTCAAAGAAAATAAAGGTTGCACAACGACAGTGGGGAGGAATGGAGTCGAATACGGGTAAGAATATGGGAGGCTGGCTGGTCCGGATCACAAATGCCGATGGTGGATTTGCCTGCTGTGGAGCCTATTATACGCATCACTTGGTTATCTCATCGGCCAATTGTATGGCACCGTTTCAATGGAATCCCAATGGCGCCACTGCCGATGGCACCGCCTTCACACCAGATGAGAGTGACAATTTTGCGGAAGTCGAGATGATATACATTCCTGATGAGTTTGAAGCTGGCAAAACCTACATGGATATAGCAGTGATTAGATTGCGAAAACCCATCAAAGGTAGGATGACAGAGTTTATCAAACTGTGCAACACTGCGCCAGATACCGGTATCTTTTATAACACAATCGCCTGGGGATACAGCAGCATCGTTGTGCAGAAACCATCGTCGAATCCAAGGACAGCAGTTGTGCCGTTTCAGAAGATGGAAGAGTGCGAGAAAATGTTCAAGAAGGGATTTCTATCGGACACGGTAATATGTGTAGTTCAGCCAAAGGATCGTCGGGATTGCCTGTACGACGACGCCTCTCCACTTGTTTACAAAGAGGAACTCTGTGGCATCGGATCGATTGGTTCTTCTTGTCAGAATACGTCAATGCCTGGCATTTATACGGATATCATGAAGGTTAGGACGTTCATTGATGATACTCTAAACAGACTCAAAAAAGATGCGCACACGCAGAAGTGGGTTAGAAGCAACGTAGCCAAAATTGCAGGAAAAACGGTCTTACACGAGGGAAACATCCCCAAGATTGGAGAAAAATCGACCTTAAACGGGGGAAAGGATTTAACTAAACCCAGAACTTTTATCAAAATATATCGTTAATATTAAAAATGATATATTCACAATACGCACTTCTTCATTTAGAAATTGCCTGTAATCGTTTCTTGTATCCATTATCACAGTCAATACAACTGTAACAAATGATAATAAATATGGAAATTCTCTAGGTAATGGAAATTCAAATCATTTTTTATTTTAGCACCGGGAGAAGCTGCGTTGACAACTGATTGGCAACTCTGTAATTCTTCCTCTTTTCAATCGACCAATCGAACAACCACCACAATTTAGTGTGTTATCGATAGCATCATATATATCGAGTTGTTATCTCAAGTTACAGCTGATTTGCGTTTCGATTATAATTGCAAAGTAGCTGACTGCTGTGTTAAAACAAAGTTTTTATTTAAAGCATTTCAAATTATAAAAACCTCAACAGTACAACAAGCCCAGCGTTGTGGTCTCATAGTGTACTCTGGTCTGACAACTCAACAAATGCTGACTCTATCGCCACTGTTATGTTGAGCTACACACACTCACACGAACACGCACCCAGGCCCAAGTAAAAATTAAATCAGCCACTCTGGTGTATTAGCGCTCCCCCTCATAAATTTCGGTGAACAGTAGCAGCAGCAGCAGGAAGGTGGGCAATGGCGCAATTAAAGAAACTCCACCTGGGCAGTAAAATGGAGGACCTAGAAGAGATAGCCCAAATTCCAGAACTTCGCCACAAGGACATGAAAATGTAAGTGAATACCCCAGACACCACACACACACACCCAAGCTTAATACACAGGGTTGATCGCGATGCCGCCAGCCGCCAGCATCTTTTGTGCACATTAATTATGCTGATGTCAACTATTTTACATTTGCTTGCAGATTGCTGAACACCGCTAAAAAGCTGCATTTAACTGCGGAGGATTATCTTCGTGATGGCGATCAGGAACCAGCTTACGTCACTTTTATCAAGTATTTCAAAATGCTCGCAATTATCAAAAAAAAACCTGATTATGCCCAATACAAAGCAATGGTGCAGGAGATGTTAGGAAACAATGCGACAAATAGGCGCACTATGGATAAACTGGAATTAATTACGGACTCCCTAAACAAACGCTACGACGAACTGCAGTCGTCCACAGCCAGCAAGAATTCGAGCACAAGCACGGAGCTAACAACCCCGCCAGCTCAAACAGTTGGTGCAAGCAGCTCGCTTACGCCATCTGAGGAATATGCTCAGCTGGGTGTTATTAGCTGCCAGGAGCTGTACAAGCGAATGCAAAAACATTCTGTGCTGGTCATGGACTGTCGCAATAGCGTCGACTACGCTAACTCACATTTGACATACCAATGGTCATTTAATGTGCCCGAGGAGCTCATAACACCAGGGTATGTTAACGGGTGACTCACATTTCGGCGTCATAAAACAAAGTTATAAATTTGAAAACAACAGCGTAAATGAAAAGGTCAAAGAGTGACTCAGTAAATATGAAATCAATCAAATATCGAGTATGAAAGTTAAAGCTTATGATATGAACCATTTTTCGCAATGGCAACCATTGCTACATTACAAATATTTTAATTTGAAATCATTGTGTCCTACAGCATGTCAGCGGGTAAATTACAAGCACGTCTCGGTAGCAGAGATAAGGCCTCTTGGGCATCCCGTTCGGTCAAGGAATCTGTGGTGCTCATGGACTGGAATTCGGTGAATGTGCAGAGTGCTGGCACTTCTCCTATTGCTACGTTGTTGGACATATTGAAGAACGTATGTGACACATCTTTCATTTGATTCATTGATTCCAAATATCTGAATGTGTTTCGCAGTGGGATCCAGATGTGAATTATCGAGCACCCATACAAATTCTAGATGGAGGCTATGAGTATTTTATTGTCATGTATCCATCGTACTGCACCAATCCCTGCATAACGATGCCGAAAATTAACAACAATGACATTGATACACTCGATGAAATTGAGTATCCATCTATAAAAGATATTACCATGAAGGAGGACATTCTGAACGATTTGGCTGCCAAGGAGAACAAACGACCCAGCGTCAATCGCGCCAATAAACCAACTACCTTGCGCATCCAACAAAATCAGATAAGGGAACAGCAAAGCACTCATATTAATGAGATAATCCGTTCTCAGACTGCGCTGCTACAGCGAGCAGAAGAAAACGATAGACTCCTCGAAGATGCATCGAAGAAATGGCTACGTCTACATTCCGAGGGTGCTGCCCAGAGCAGCGAAGGACAGGAGAGCCTGTACAATCTCCTGCAGCTAGAGAACGAATCACAGGATAATGTGGGTTTTGAGAAGAGCATAAAGTAATTAAGTTCAACTAACTGGCAACATATTTTCTTGCAGCAATTTGAAAACATTCGTATACGCGACATGGTCATCAGGTACAAAGACGAAGTACTACAAGCTGATGATGAGACTACCAGACACATTGAGTCCAAGATTGCTGAACGTCAAATGCTTGATGAGAGGCATGAACGCGATCGTGTTAAACGTGAACGTCTTCTGGCCATTGCGCGCGAAATGAAGCCACTATATAAACCACCAGCTGAGCCGGTTCCGCCGCCAACAATTTCATCCACTGAGGAATCGCCACCCAGTCCAATTAATGAGATACAGCATACAATTCCTAATGAACCGATGATGACTAACACTCTTCCCGTATACGATCGAGCGACGAAGCCGCGGAACGAAAGTCGAGCGGCTGTGGAGACGGCAGCGACACGAATCCGAGATTTTTCGCCAGTTATTGGTCATAATGTGGTGAGTGGTCGTCGCTAGCCCTATAAATAGACTTGTGCAAATCAATAGCTTTGGGGTCGTCTTGTCACGTCACGTTTTGTGGGCGCAGGTTGCATATTTGTTTTCGGCATAACAGCCAGCGCTCAGTCGCCCACTGTCCGAACACAACACAGCATGTTCAAGCCAATTTCACGTAGAATTTCGAATTGCACCAAATGCGACAACTGACCACTTGCGTTCCGGGCGTCAAACTTCAGCTGCCAACAACTTACAATATATACACATCCATCATTCCTTTAAGACGTGTAATTTGACTAAATCGCCCACTATACATAAGTATGTATTGAGCATTTTTGTTAATATGTTTATATTTTACAGGGTCGCGGCCTAACGGGTCTCAAGAATTTGGGCAACACTTGCTATATGAATAGCATACTACAGTGCCTAAGCAATACAAACCACTTATCGGAATTTTGTATATCGAATGAATACAAAAAATTTGTAAATCATCAAAATAAAACTAATGGGCAAATCATCGAAGAGGTGGCCGCACTTCTCAAGGAACTATGGAATGGCCAATACAAGTGTGTCGCCAGTCGTGATTTACGCGTAAGTAATTGAAATGAATTAGTAAATCTAATTTCGAATGATTGTTGTTCCCTGTTTGTTTGTAGTACCTTGTCGGTCAGTACCAGAAGACATTTAGAGGCGTCGATCAACAGGATTCTCATGAGTTTCTAACCATTCTCATGGATTGGCTGCATTCCGATGTGCAAACAATTGCAGTCCCACGTAAACTGGACCACGAGCTGGCTTGGGAGAAATCCTGGTTGGAGTTTACCAAATCCCAAGAGAGTATCATATTGCATTTATTTTATGGTCAAATAAAAAGCACTGTCAAGTGTGTTACCTGCAGCAAGGAGTCGGCTACATATGAATGCTTCTCGAATCTCAGCATGGAGATGCCGCCCAACGCAAATTTCTGTCAGTTAAGTCAGTGCATGGATATGTACTTTAGTGGTGAGAAGATTTACGGCTGGAATTGTCCCAAATGCAACACGAAACGTGATGCAATCAAGAAATTGGACATTTCCAAATTGCCACCAGTATTGGTAGTGCATCTAAAGCGGTATGGAACAAAAGTTCAACTCTCCAGAATCATTTGATAATCATGTTTATTCAATTATAGCTTCTATGCGGATCCCAGCAACACGGGTGCCTATGTTAAGAAGCAAAATTATGTACAGTTTCCTTTGGAGAATCTGAATATGAAACCATACACAGCACGTGTGGAATCAATGGCATCGACACCGAAATCATACAAACTGTATGCGGTATCCAATCACTACGGCACCATGGAAGGCGGTCATTATACGGCGTTCTGCAAGAGCGCTCATTATGACCGCTGGTTTAAATTCGATGATCAAATTGTTTCACCACTAGATTCGTCGAATGTTGTCTCAAGCGCAGCTTATATTTTATTCTATACTTGGCTGCCGCCACTAAAGCGACTAAGTTAGATGGCAAACTCTTTTACACTATTTAACGTTTTAAGTTGTTATTTTGATTTTCGAATTTGCACTCATCAAAATTCATTTTGCATTTTTAAATTTATTTAGCTCTTAAGCCCTAGTCGCTCCACTAATTTACCACAAACTGTTGTGTATTTTAATTACTGCTTGTTTGTTGTTGTTCAGCATTGGACCTACATGTATAACTAATGTAAGCAGACATTGTCATACCAATTAATACTATATGGGGTGTATGTACATACATAATAATTGAAGAGAAAATAACATAAGTTATTTGATATTTTATGGTATTGATTTGTGAAAACTGAAAAAAGTGCATTACACGTGTAACTGAAGAAAGCATAATATACTTTATTATATTTTACAAGCATATTTTAAACCAAATAAACGAAATACAATTTCTACAATATTTGTTTTATTAATCTAGAACTTGTAAAAATCTAATGCAAATTACGCCAAATGGCCGTTAACACCACAAAGTGTGACCAGCTGCATTAAACAAGATATATTTAAGCAATATCTGATGGCATAAACTAGTATATTCTAAAATGCAAATGTGGTTACACTGGGTCCGTTGTAACCATTCTAAGCTCCACGTAGGCCGATATATAAACTAGCGGAATTACGCGTCCAGTGTAACATGTTGGGTGTTTAATTCGTTGTATTCAGTTGTAGAACGTGCATATAGTGGGACCCATAGGAATACCAAGTCACAGCCATGAACATACCAGAGCAAAGCCGTTTTGCGATCTACGCGCTGGGCATATTTTTCTCCTACTTTCTGTATGGAATAGTGCAGGAAAAGCTGACGCGCGGCCGTTATGGTGACCAGGTGCAACCTGATGGCAATGTGGGCGAACGCTTCACCTACACACTTGCCCTGGTGTGGGTGCAATGTTTCTGTAACTACCTCTTCGCCAAAGGTAAGTAGTGTGCACCGGCAACAACATTGCATACACACATGCACATATACACAATATGTTACACACACTTGTTTGCTTCACAGGCATGCTAGCGGTGAAGCCACAAAGTGAAGATACCACACACAAGGGCTACTATGCGGCCAGCTCATTGACCTATCTGCTGGCCATGGTCTCCACAAATATGGCTCTGCGCTGGGTGCCATATCCAACAGCTGTCGTTGGCAAATCCGCCAAACCGATTCCAGTGATGATATTGGGCGTACTTATTGGACGCAAATCGTACAGCTGGACGCGATATGCCTGCGTGCTCACCATCGTGCTGGGTGTTATTCTGTTTATGTTCAAAGAGAGCAAGGTGTCAAATTTGCCAGCTGAGACGACGGGACTCGGTGAACTCCTTCTGTTCCTGAGCTTAACCATGGATGGCTTAACGGGTGCTGTGCAAGAGCGTATGCGTGCCTCGAGTGCGCCGTCTGGTCAGCAAATGATGTTGTCGATGAACTACTGGAGCACGCTGATGCTTGGCGTTGCCATGGTTGTGACAGGTTGGTAGAGCACATAGAAACTATACAAAAAGATGTTTCTATTACTGTTTTGTTGCTTTCTAGGTGAAGGCATGGCGTTTATACAATTTGCGATTCGACACTCGGAAGTTTGGTTCCATCTGTCTTTGATTTCACTGTGTGGCGCATTGGGCCAGCTCTTTATCTTCCTGATGGTTGCGAGTTTCGGTCCTTTGGCCTGCTCGGTGGTCACAACAACACGTAAATTCTTTACAGTTCTGTGCTCTGTGCTGTTATTTGGCAACGTGCTGATTGCTCGTCAATGGTTTGGCGCTTTCTTAGTCTTCGCAGCACTCTTTGTAGATATGCTCTATGGAAAAAAATCAAATTCAGCATCAGCGATTAAGAAACAGCCCGGCGATGGAAAAGTAAAAGAGGAACAAAAGAAACTGACTTCCTAGAATTTATTATAATGTAAATGCAATACAAATTCGTCTTTAGCTTAATTTTATTTGTGCTGTAAATCGTACAAAAGCCAATTTTTATGTATTTTAGAGAAACTCTGCATTCGATTTTGATCTTTAAACTATTTTAATAAAACTAGAATTAGAGTAGACCAGAATAAAATCTGCCAATTCGAATTTGGAAAATGTGTTACCATTTAACAAAAAAAAAATAGTGAAGGGGGCAAACAGATGCAGTATTCAGTGCTGCAAAATTTTCCAATTGCACGACATCGATAGCATATCGATATAATTTTAGTGCTTCGGTTATACTACTTAAATGCCAAATAAATTAGTTTTCTTTTAAAAATTAAAGCTATTTGCTAGCAAGTTCAATTATTTTAAATCATATAGACACATTAATTAAATTTTTGCATTTTAAAAGTATCGAAAACAGTGTAACGGCAAATCATCAAGAAATCGTGCATGCTTTCTGTTAAATAACATTCAGCAAAATGTTAGAAGTTTTGTTGTTTTTCGAAGTGTGCGTGTGTGTGTTGTATGTGTAGTGGTCTAACGAATTGTTCGCTATGCACACTTTGGCGTTTAACGCTCGCGGTTTCGATTTTTATTGTTTTTGACGCAGTGTTTAAATTTAAATCGCATGATATATTATAAATTTGTGTTCGTTAGTAGCAGCAACGTGCGTGGCAGCTGCATACTAAGAATTTGAGAGCAACAAACCAAAAAAAAAAAAAAAAAAACAAGTGAATTGCAAGCGCAGTGTACAACAAAAAATTGATGAAATTAATGCAATACCTTTTTTATAAAAAGCATGTGTATCAGTCAAATGTGTTAAATAAGTGATTGCAAAAAGTGTCGGCAAATAAGTTCAGTGCAAAATACAATATTTTCAACAACACAAATACTATATTTTCCTATTCGGTAAGTTGTTGTTGCTGCCAGCTGTTTGCTTGTGTGTACTGCAAGGGTCGCGTATACATGTATATGTGTGGTCTGTGCGAGTGAGTGTTAGATTAATTTTAGCAGCTAACTAAATGGAAAGTGATTGGCACATGCGATAGCCAACAGCAGTGGTATTTAAAAATATTCATTTGTTTGTGCCGATTTTCATTTTTAAGCAGGATCTGAAACAGATTCTGCACATGAAAATGACAGAATGGCACCCTCCCAAACACACACAACAGAGAGGCACACGTGAGTGACAGTTGAATGCTCTTGCTCTCACTCTCTGCAAGTCAAGATGGTGGTTGATACCGTTAACATTTTGCCGGTTGCTATTGATGTTGTTGTTGTGTGTGACGTAAACTAGCTAGACGTTTCCCCAAAAACTTTTCGCTTTGCATTATGTAAAATTATACGATTCGTTCTTAAATACGTATGTATACTTAGTGAATATGGTTGTGGCACTGATTTATGCTTAGACGTCCCCGACCATTGTCCACAGATAGCAAAAATCGCATTTACTGGGCGGTCTTATCAAGCAACAATAAAATATATATGTATGTATGTATGTATTTATATGAATCCAAAAGCAAAACAAAGAATCGCACTCGTCACTCACCACTCAAATACATTTATATGTAGTTCTCTATATGTATGGAATGGTTTTTCACGCTGATAATTATGAATATATAAATAAAAAAAAAACAACAACAACAAAAAACACAACAATTAGCAACGCCAATCGTTCGATTTTTTGCATGAAACAAAATTTGTCTGGTGATGCGCTAACGAAACTCAATGTTGACTTAGATAATGTCTGAAGCTGTTGTAAATTAAACAAATTAAGTCTCTCCTGATGGCAATAAACTTTGACGCTACTTGATATTAGATAAAAAACGAAACAACAAATTTTGAAAAACTGAAAAAAACATCATGGAAATTAGTGTTAAGTAATGTTTACGGCATTCAACAAGTTGCCTCAGCTCTAGATGCTTTTTGGAATGTATCTTTAGTTGGATTCTGCACGTGTTTCTTTCTAGTCTAGTCGTCTTTTGCCACGGTTCAACTGAGGCCAATAAACGCTTTTGACATTTGCGCGACACAAGTACAGTGAAAGCTCCATAATTAAGCTATATATGTTAAACTCTATTCTATACTTATAATACTTTAATTGACAGTGTTAAGCTTTTCAAGAATTTTATTAGAATAAGCTTTACGAATTTTAAAAATAATTTAAAAATCTTGTAACCCACATACAACTTTGTTCGTTATTTGTGCTTTCACTGTACATACAAACGGAAAATTGTGGGCCATACGAATATCGAGCGCTTGTTCTACTATTTATAAACACAAGTCTATTTTTCATATTTCACTTTTTGTGTGCCCAACTGTCTGCTCGCTTTGGTTGTGGGTTTTCGGGTTTTGTGCATTTCTTTGGGGGTCTCTTTTGTTCAAAGCGTCCCACTATCAACCGCATCATCATCAGCACTTCCCCCATTTTCACTGTCCACCCACACCAATGATGTCATCCACGGGTCGGTCACATGTTTGGACTTACGCCCAAAAACGCCAAAAGCGCAAGAGTGAAAAATAAGGAAAATTAAAACAAATTCATTCGCAAAGATTTTCGCTTTCGACGAATATTGCGTTGGTAAAACATGAAATGCGAAAATGTTATTGCCTAATTGCGATACTGATATTGTTGTTGAATGATTGAATTTATTCGGCATGCGTCTGCAATATGTCATGAGTGTTTACAATAGTTGTGTGTTTCCTGAACAATTTGTTTACTTTCGCATAATCGCTTTGGGGTAAACTTATCTTTTCAGCCGATGTATTAAATACATTTTTTTTTTTGCTTTGCAATAAAAAAAAGACTCATATACATAATGTTTTTGTGTTCAATTAAGCTCTTAAATTAAATTAGAGAATGCTATAATTCTTTTCTTTTATTTTTGTATTTATTATTATTATCAGCAACCTTTAGATCACGTGTTTTTGCTGCTGCTTTTGATTCAATTTGTGAGAGTGCACATATGGGAAATTTTTGGCAATTAGCTAAAATGTAATTAAACAAATAACGAAATCAGAAAAAGAAAATTGCCCATACGCCATGTATTCGCAAGCGGAACAGCTGACAGAGGCATTGTTGTCATTCAAAAAGCTACTCGCGCAGAAAGAGCGCAACAGAAATATATAATCTACATGTCGCTGCTTCTCATTTACAAACACAATCTCTATATTTCAATTTGCAATGAATTTCCTCTCGCTGGAGATATAGATTCGATTCACTCGACTTGTTGTCATGCATTTTACGTTTTGACGCATTTTATCTACTACATTCTTTCCCATTGACTTTCTGCTGTTCGTCGCTGTTCTCATCTCTCTTCCGATTGCCGCTCTATATTTGTCAGTTTCCTGTTCGAAAATCTGGGATGTTTTCGTAGACTGAATTCTGCTTTTGAATCTTCGTTTGGGTTTTGTTGCAATATAGCAACAATTTCTTTCAATCTACGTTTACGCGGGTTCTTAGCTGGGTTGTATTCTTAGAAAAGTGAGTAATACAATCGCATTACCATGTTATATGGGTCAGCAGAGTATAACAAAGTTTTGCGAATATGCGAGTTAAGACATTATTAAAAACAATATTATAAGGCATATTTTATTGCAAGTAATTTGTACTCGGGGCACGAGTTGCATTTCTATGCTTCATTGTAATATAGCCCATTTTCACTTTCCTGCGGTTGCGGCCATTAAGATAAGCGTATAATCAATGTACGTAGACTCCAATCTGGCCTTATAAAAAGGCCAGCACAAGCGTAAACAATTCAGTTCACTACATTTGAAAGATGCTGAAAGAAGTGGCTTTGCTTTTGCTCCTAGTTCTACTACTGGGTAAATATTTGCACGACAACTTATTTGAAATGGCTGCTAACAAGTCCGTTGTATAGAGAGTTCGCTGCAAGTGCACGGAGAGTGTCGACTGAGTAATGACTACATTGAGAAATCTCTCAGTACCTTCACCTACCGCGATGTTCATGGAAAGCTACAAATTCAGAGATTCGCGTCAATTGAAGAGGGTAAAATTCTTGAGCTATACTGTCAGTCAGAGAATAAACTTTCTGTCCATCACATTGGATGCCGACGTGGAGTTCTAAAGCCGCACGATCCACAAGTTTGTCATCAAACAATCCACGCTAAGGTTCTTGTGACAGACGCAGATAATTTCTGCCTGGCGACCATGTATCGCATTGGAATCCAAATCGAAAAACAGTTTTTCGAATTATATCGTGCTTGCTACGATGCTAAGAATGTGCAGTCGTATTTCTCGGATGCGATAATCTATTGGAAGCCAATCCGTGAGTAGAAAATGTTAGACTTGACCGCACGCAACACGCTCTTATCGTCTTGGTTTTTGTAGATCCCAAGAGTCCACGTCCAAGGTTTGCAACTGACAGCCTAATCACACCCAGGCAGGAGGCTTCATTTCAATCCAAAAACATTTACAATACCTTCAAGAAAATCTATGGCGACGCACAGAACTATATCAAAAAAGACAACACCGGCAAGGCGGAGTTAGTGATTAATCGAGGACATCTAACAGCTGCAGGCGACATGACATTTGCCGACCAGATGATCAGCACCTTCAAATACTTGAATGTTGTGCCGCAGTTCAAGAGCATCAACGATGGCAACTGGTTGAAAATTGAGCACTGGGTGGGCGATAATATTCCCAAGAACTCTGTGCTACACGTTCGCACTGGGGCTCTGGGGGTTCTCAGTCTACTCGACTTCAAACCGAAGCGTACTCTGCATCCCGCCTACCTGATTCCCGAACGTAAGCAGAATCCTGTGCCTGAGTGGACGTACAAAATAATACGCAATGCCGACAATCACTTGCTGCACGTGTTTCTCACTTACAATAACATTTTCAACCCCGCGAAGCCGACAGCTCACAAATGCTGCACCGTCGTCCCATGTCCTGTAACGCTGCAGGATTCTGCTGCACTTGGATTCAGCTATTGCTGTAAACCAGATGAATTCGTCAAATGTTTACCTACCCGAAAATAACGACAGTCGATGGATTGCAAGTAGTAAGCATAACTAAGGATGTTTTACACTATTCGACGATTATTTGATTTATTCTAATCAATGTATTTAATGAGATGTGCAATAAACATAGAAGTGTTTTCTCTAATTCTTGTTTAATTAACCTTCTTTCAATAACAAAGATGCTCCTACAGCGGATAACTTTATTATTGTTTTTTTTTTTTTTTTGCTTAAAATGTTACAAGAGTCTCGATCTCTGCTGTATTTGTTTTTTACCGATATTAGCATTCTATTAGTGCTGTTCATTAGCGTCTTCCGCCAACAATTAACAATGGCAACTGATGCAAGTTCAACACTATTTTTTATGTCGGCCTGCTTTTGTATATTTACCCTTTACTTCGTTCTCTTGTGTCGGGTAAAATATAAAACGAAATTTTAAAATATTATTAGCCGATAATACATAAGTGTTATTTATAGGAATATCATAAATATGCTTCAAACAAATTTCATGTGGGTCAGACAAAGAGTATTAAAAAGTTTTGGACATGTAAGAGTTATAATCTTATTATAGATTTCTAGAATTTGATAAAATGCTTGTAGGCCCGCATTTAGAATAAAAGGTATTGGGACTGTTTTACCCTTTTTTGCGGTTTTGGAAGTCAAGATAAGCGCACTCAAGTGTCGCCATATAAAAAGGCCTGCACAACTCTCAGCAGCGCAGTTTGAAACATTTCAAAGATGTGTAAACAAGCAGCTCTCCTTTTGCTCCTAGCCGCACTACTCGGTAAATATAAAGCAAAAGTTTACTTGGGAAAGGCACTAACAAGTTTGTTGTACAGATCACGTATACGGCCAGTGTCGCTTGAATAATGATTACATTCAGAATTCGCCATGTACGTTCACTAAGATCGTGAATAAAGAGTTGCAAATTCGGCGATTCCCGATTATTGATAAGGGCGAAACTCTTGTTGTCTATTGCCCTCATAGCAATGGCAAACTTCACACCACCGAGCTTACGTGCACTCAACTCAACAAACTGATTCCGGAGTATCCAATTTTAATGCCAATCGAAGCGAAAGCAATTGCGGATCAAGCAGACAAAACTTGCCCGGCAACGATGTATTCTATTAAAATAATAATCAATCGTAAAGGTTTCGAGTTGTATCGCGCTTGCTACGATAAATCCAAGATGCAGTCGCACTTTTCAGAAGCGAAGGTCTATTGGAAAAAGAATCGTGAGTTTTTCAACGATTTCAAAACTGCTCACATTAACACGCTCTCTGAAATTATTTATTAGATCCCAAGAGTCCACGTCCAGATTTCGCGACCGACGATCTTATCACTCCAAGGCAGACGGAGTCGTTTAAGCCGCAAAATGTTCTCGCTGCCTTCAAATCGACCTTTGGTGACAATCAAGATTATGTTAAGAACTTTCACGGCTTAGTGATAAATCGCGGACATTTAACTGCTGCCGGTGACATGGCGTTTTACGATCAAATGTACAGCACCTTCAAGTATCTGAATGTGGTGCCGCAATTTGAGAGCATCAACAGTGGCAACTGGTTGCAAATAGAACACTGGGTGGGCGATAATATTCCGCAAGACACCTTTCTGAACGTCCGCACTGGGGCTCTGGGTGTTCTCAGTCTGCTGGACTTCAAGCCGAAACGAACACCGAAGTTCCTCTACCTAATTCCCGAAAGTAAACAGAATCCTGTGCCCGAGTGGATGTACAAAATAATACGCAATGCCAACAATCAATTGCTGCATGTGTTCCTCACCTACAATAACATTTTTAGCAAAGTCAAACCGACAGCTCACAGGTGCTGCACCGTTGTCCCATGTCCTGTAACGCTGCAGGATTCTGCTGCACTTGGATTCAGCTACTGCTGTAAACCAGATGAGTTCGTTAAGTGTATATCCACTTAGAACTTAAGAGTTTAATAGAATAAATGCCATGGCTTAAAATTAATATTACTTAATTCATATTTTATGAGCACAGTTTTTTATAATGTATGAACTGTGTGGACACTTGGAGGTAACCCCAACGTTTCGATCGACAAAAATGTTGAGGTGTATAAAGAGAGTTTATGAAGCATACGCCATCCTTGTTGCGTTATATCCCAATTGTAACTACAAAATGTTATTATTCGTAGCAACTCAGTATAGTCTCTTTTTCTTTGTGCTCTCTTTGCTGTCTTTGGGTTGTGCTTTCATGAATTAAAACTGCACTGCTGTATGCATGTATTTGTATGCACTCAGTCGAGTGCTCTCAATCTCCTGAGAGCGTCTTCTACCATTCAATCTCTCCCACTCTCGCGCTCTCGTTTGATGTGTTTGCTTTGTTTTCATGCATTTGTTTTGGTTTCACAAGTAAATGAACCCCAACTATGGCACGCTTTCGTCTACACGCTCTCACTCTCTCGCTCTCTCTTTCTTTGTCCGTCGACCATGTGTGCTCTCTATTTTCCCGCTCTCTCGCTCTCTGTGTCGCTCTGTCTGCCAATTAGTGCTCGAAGTTGCGAACTGTGTCTGTCGACTGCATTTTGCTGGCGACTCGTTTCGTTCGTTTCGTTTTCGTTGTGACTGTGGCTTCGGTTTATTTTGGTGCTGCATTCTTTTTGGCCGCATTTTCGGCTCTTTTTTTTTGGCGTAGTTGTTGTTGTTGTTACTGGCCATGCCAAAATTGCAGTGTGCAGCTGCTCAGTTGCATAAAACAACAACGCGAAATCGGATTTGAAACTCGGCTGCGACTGCCTCAATTTGCAAAAGGAATTGAATTAAATGGAATTAAATGTTTATATTCCGCTTCGATTACCATAATAAAAATCAATAAAAATATGTACATATATATATTTTTGTGACACTTCAAAACAATTAATGAAAACCAGCAATAAAGCCGTACAAAGAAAATAAATGTTGTGCTTAATTCATTTGTTTGTTTCTTGTGCGTGTTATGCAAACGTTTCGTATTGAAAATGAAACGAATTCGAATTCGTCTCGAAAGTGAGCAACTACAACAACAACAACAACAGAAAACAAAACGGGGAAAAGGCAAAAGCAGAAAGCAGCGCTAAAAAGCGCGCAAAGGTGGCGAAAAGTGCCTAAAATAAAATACAGAAAAAAAATTGTTTATTTTATTATGTCGACTGTCATAAATGTTGAACAATAAAAGAAGACAGCATCAAACCAAACAGCACAGTTCAAATGGTGTCTAATTAAATATGCAATAAAAAGTCGAGTGACGATAATAAACGTAGTATAAGTGATATTAATGATACTTTAATAAATCGCATAAAAACATTTTGATTAGTGGCTGCATTAATTGATCTAATTAGGTAATTAAGTTACATAAAACTATTCTACAGGGTATTCTGCGATCGAAAGCACTTTAGGCTAGTCGCTAAATTGTCAATCAATCCGTTATTCATTCAACAATTCATTTTTCGATGCTCGTAATGATTCACAATACTATATACAACTAAATGCCGGTTGACGAAAAACTTTCACACAACATTTCGTATTCTATTTTCTTGTCAAGCAATTTTCACGTGAAAATTATGACGGAATTAGTCATCGCACAACGCAGACGAAATTCAAACAAATATTAATAATTCAAGTATCGCAAGCGACACAAACGATGACGCAGCGCGACTAGAATTGTTTAATTAAAATTGTCGCAGAGTTTTAATTGCGTCAAGTGAGAAAAGTGCACAATGCAAACACAACAATGAAAACAATTTAAGTGAGGACGGGCGAAACTATTGTCAATACTCTGTAGTTGCTAAAGCACAACAGATGTGCAAAAAATAAGCTAAACTATGTGCATTACTACTGTGCAATTGTTTAAAGCGAAAACACTAAATAAAAATTAGTTTTACACGAAGACTAAAAAGTTGTGTTCACAGCAGGGTTGTTTTGTATTTTAAGTAACATGTTTATTGCCAAAAGTCGAGTATATCAAAATCGTCTTGTCCTGGGAATTGCTCGTAATATTAAAATATATTACTCATACGCCGCATTGTCTGCCGGCATTAAGACATATTTCATGCTCCTACTCTCACTCTCCCTCTCTCTCTCTCTCGCTCGCTCTCTCGCTCTGCCCAGGGGAGCAGTTGAGCAGCACACACACCTCTTTTTTTTGGGTTTACATAAACATTTCGACGCCCCATTAGTTTTTCGGCATTCTCCGATTATTGCCACAAATTGCAGCATACTTTGTGGCGCCCAGGAAATGCTTGCTTCCCTTAACTTGCGTTAACACGGCGCCAGCTTGGTCCGCATTGCATGCAGCTGGGCCATAAATGCAAACCGAAGTTGACCTATCGATTTTAGACCCCCAACACTCTGCCTCCCGCTCTACCCCTCTCTTTCTCTCTCTCTCTCTCTCTCTAACTTCTCTGTTGTTCTCTTCGTTGTTTACAGGCAGTTGGGGCCATCTGTGAGCTTTAAATAGAATACAACAATGCAGAGCGGCACTGGAGGAGCCGCTGCCAGCGGCGGTGACTACGAGGAAGTGACCGCTGCTCGCCGCGGCCGCTTTCGGGTCACATCATCGACGCCGACGGGGCCGCCAGAGACGACGCTGGGACGCTTTCGTCTGATGCCCACATGTAAGTTGAGTGTGGATGGCCATCCACGCGATATTCACACTTTCTCACTCTCACGTTTCGTTTTCGCATTTGCAGCAAATTATGGCGCAATTTCGCCCATTCTGCAGCGCGGCCGATTCGCCGTCATCCCGGAGGAGCCGCAGGCGGGCTCGCCAGCGCTCAGCACCCCGCCGCCCGGCGGCCCGTCGGAGAGACGTTCACCCTCACCAGAATGGGATTTTGACATTGAGCAGGTGAGCAATCCAAAAAAGCAAAATATGCCGTCATGCCAGCGCAGCCAAAGCAAAGGTGTTGGCTCTTGGGGGTAGGTTGCGTTTTTTTTTTTGCCAATGTCGTCAGCGTTTTGCTCATTGCAATGCGCCATTTTTATTGATTCGGCGGGGCTAACAATGTTCACATGGAGTTGCGACTCCGTGGCGTGTCCTTACATCAGCAACAACAAAGGGAATGGAGAAATTAGCGAAATTATGGCCTACATTTTTCGCAAGCGCACAAATGTTTTGCACCTATTCGCTTGGCATTATCGTGGCAATTAATCAAACACGTAAATGCGCGATTTCTTTTGTTAGTGCCATTTGCAAATTTCAAATTGCAGCCGAATTGGCGCCATTGTTGTTGTGCGGCTTAAAAGCTCGCTGATATGGCACTCGTGCGCACATCTGGCAGCACGCAAAACTGGCGGGTGGCCACTCCGCATGGATTGATGGAGTCACTACACGTTCAAGCGGTCTGCAATTTATAAGAATGGTTTTGTCCTGACATAGTAATATATCGATGAATTCTGTTATAAACCGGATTAGACAGCTAAAAAGAACGCAACAAATAGTTTTTAATTTACCAGCAAATGTTGTGTGTATTTACAATTGTTTTCATTAGGTTTTAACTCGAGTTGGTATTTTTCTTAAGTGAGCGGGGAGTCGTTTTGGCGCTCACCACATCTGGTCACACAGCACACAAAAACAATTTAGTACCAATCAATTTCTGTCGTGTTAAGTTGTTAGCTTCTGTGCCGTTTTATTTTGTCACCAACGTTACGTTTTTATCGGTCCTCGCTCCGTCATTTTACTGTTTTTGCTCGTACAATTCGCAGCAACAAGTTAAATGTAGTGCAAGAGCAACAATTGTGCGTAAATATCAATAAATCTGTTCGCCACATCAAAGCTAAGCTCCAGGCAAAGCGCGCGCGCCAACGCTGCCTGCCAGTGTGATTGTGTGTGTGTGTGTGTGTTTACCTGTTGCGCCTTTTTTTGCAAATTAAAGAAAAAAAAGGAATGAAAAAGAAAAAACAAGAAAACACGCAACAAAGCCCAAAAATGTTTGTCAACGTTGTTACAAAGTGAATAGTCAATTGGCTTTTTGTGTAAATATTCTTTTCATTGTGTGTTCGTGCATTGTTACTGCGCCGACGTCGACATAGATGTTAGCGCTGCGCATTGACTGCGCAAAGAAATGGTTACCAAACAAAAGCAACAAGCACTTGGAAGTCGCTTTACTTTACTGTAATGCGCAAAACGATTAGCAAATTACTCAACGAAAAGCAAAAAAAAAAAAAAAGAAAAGGAAACAACAAATAAGTGAAATTAAAAAAAAATCAATAAGCGGCATCAGCTGCATTGCTGCGTGCTGTGATCAGCTGTTATACGCATACACAGCAGTAGCAGCAGCAGCAATACCAACAACAACAACGACTAATGGAAATTTCCCATAGCAGCGAGTCTCTGTTGTAATACAATTGCAATACGAAATTAATTGTGCCTGTCATGCAGGCATCAGGCAGTCATCACAGGCGCGCAACCTCCCTCTTTGCTTACGCGTTCGCTCGCGTTGCCCGCTCTCGCTCTCTTTCTCATTGTGTCGCGCTGTTGTGTTGTTGTTGTTATTGCTGATCAGTTTCTGATGCGTGTTCCAATTGGAAAGTCCAAAGTGGAAGTGCGCGCGTCTGCATTAAAATTGATTGTTGTTCCTGGCTTTGTTGTTGGTGCGTGTGTGATTTATTCGGTTGTCGAACAAAATGGCTGATAATTGTTAACAACAACTGCAGCAACACAATAACAAGCAACAACTAGTGACATTAGTAAAATGCTGTTTGTTAGAAATTAATCTAATCAGCCGTCAACACTTCAAGTGTTGCAAACAACGGCAACAACAACCACAAAAGCAAACTAAGAAAAAAAAAAAACAGCAAGAAACAAACCGAAACGAAACGCGACGAAAGAAAACACAATAATAATTTAATTTTAATCTTTATATTACGGCTCTCAGCAAATAGTTTAACAACGAATTTGTGCTTTTATTTCAGTGTAATCTCAAAGTGTTTACAAAAGTTCGTCAAGTGTATGCTATATACACATAATTGTTGTGTGTGTTTATGTGTGTGTGTGCTTCACAATTGAATAAAGTTTTGTTATACATACATGCCAACAAATACATATACGTCTAAATGATAAAGTAATTGTTATATCAACAATACAAGAAAGTCAAACAAATACTGCATAATCAAGAATTCCAGTTTGTGATTAATCTCAGGTTTGTTGCCACTTCATTTCTTCAATTTGCAATTAAACACAAAACCTTTATTTTATTTTCGCCTTACTTTCATTGTGTTGATATGAGAGCGCGTGCTCAGTTTTTTTTATTTTTTTTTTTAATTTTACGATGCAACTTCAGTTTATAAATCATTTAACGAACCCGAATTCGAGATCTATAATCGATTCTTGCTTACCTGCATTTGTGTATTATTTTATTTTCAATTATGTGGAAAGTTCTAAATGAATATGTAAAAGAATGAGAGATAAAGATTCGCAGCTTATCTAATTTTTTATCAGCTCGCTTAAGCAAATATCGTATATTAGCTATTATTTATCCAGACTTCTGTGTTACGTTTAGATTCCCAGAGTTTTCAGCTTGTTGAAATGCTTACTTAGTATGTTATTTTTTTTTTGTTGTTTTTGTCCGATTTTTAAATACTTTATGATAATACGAAATGTTTACATTTAACGTTGGCGCATCGGGCACGAGCTGTGTGTGCGCCAATTACCGTTAACTAGAAAGCCACATACTATATACTATATATACATACATACATATGCATGTATGTGTTTTAGATCGTATTTGTGTATTTGAGTCACATGTTTATACGAAAGCACACGAACCGAAGCGAACTGACATTCTG
This sequence comes from Drosophila siamana, assembly GCA_035047445.1. Classification (NCBI taxonomy): domain Eukaryota; kingdom Metazoa; phylum Arthropoda; class Insecta; order Diptera; family Drosophilidae; genus Drosophila; species Drosophila siamana. Next base: position 6,887,267 of record JAWNPP010000004.1, on the reverse strand, counting down.
ATCAGATTTGTGGATACCCAAGAATGACCCTCAATATCTGAGGTTGTTTTCGCTGATTCCGATTCCGATTCCGTTTGTTTATCTGAACAATTAGTAGGCCATAAATTGCAATTGATCGCACGAGAACGAATTATTTACAAAATTATTAAAATTCAATTGTTTATTTGCATAGAACGAAGCTTAAAAAAAACAACAAAAAACAAAACCACCAAACGAGTATTTATTTTTAAACATTTCTCATATTTTCGACAATATCTAATTGCGATAAATCAAACATAACCGACTTCTAGTTATGCTCTTAATATTTGCAATACATTTAACAATTTGCTGTGCCTGATTTTGAAGTGCATTTCTAGCTATATGACAAAAAATATATTATTTTGTTTGCTGTGTACGATATTTCTCAAGAATTACGTAATTATTCGTGTACTGCACTTAAGTTCATTTCGAGGCCCCTTTCAAGCTTTTGTTGTTCTTCGTGTCGTCTTGTCTGCGTTGGTTTGTCTTCAGTTATTTTGTTGTTTCCTGAGAGTTGAATGAACCTCTTTTTTCGGCCCTCTTGCGTACCTCGTAAATCAATATTTCTGCTGTAAATATTTTGTTAACATGTGGGGAGAAATATTTGTAAGTTGCGTTTAAAACGCAAATTGTGTGCCAGTTGTTTGAATTGAATACCCTGTTGAAATGTGTTTTCCATACTGAATATTTCATTTCAAGCAGGCAGTAAATATCAACTCACCGTGTCTAGGGTATTTGCAGTCGAACACTCGCATTTGCACTCGTTTTTTGTTTAAACACTTGCGTCACAAATGCGACTAAACGTGTTCAGAGCTAATTAAGGCAAACAAACTGCAGAGTGCTGCCAATTGTTATGAATTTGGCGGCATTGCCAACACAAAACAATGCCAAATGATCGTCAAAATATTTCATTTATTGGAAAGAAGTTTTGTTTTGTATAATTCAGTCATATGGAACTGTTATAGTCTCTCACACACACATACACACAATTAAAAGCGAATAATAATTATTTAATTAGTTCGTCGCGTACAACAATTTAAACGGTGATCGCGATCTGACTCCACAGCGAGCTATTCATGCGCTCCAGCGTCTGCATTTTGCCATTCAGAGTCGCAAGTTGCGTCTTCATTTCGTCGATTCGCTGCTCAAAGTGTTGCACCACCGTCTTGAGCTCCCTGCGCAGCTGCTCCACCGCACTCCCCTCCACAAGCTGCGCATACTCCTCGCTGGCTGGCGTGGTCGAAAATGCTGCCATCTCTGACTCCAGCTCGGCTGACGCTTGCTCCGCATCGGCCAGACGATACATGCAGGCAATGCCGCCGATGTAGGCGCCGGGGAAGTCGTCGTTGAACTGATCGACGGTGTAGCTAATGCCACGCGGATGGATGAGTATATCCATGAGCATGCGTAGGTTGAAACAGTTCCAGTTGTTGGCGTGTATGTAGAAGTGTGTGAGAAGATTCAACTGCTCAAAGTGCTGCAAAATATCGTCATGTAAATATATATTTCCCCTACAAATTTCCCTTCAGTCGTAATACATACCAGTGGATCAATTTCGCTAATGTTATTCGCTGACACGTTCAGTTTACGCAACTGCGGCATGCCCCGCAACGCGGCCAGCGGCAACTGCAGCAGACCCGTGTTACTCAAGTCCAAACGCTCCAATTGCGGCGTCTGCCAATCGGCCGGCAGATCGCCCAACTCCGGATTGTCGGCGACATTCAAATTCCGCAATCGCGGCACATGCGACAACGCCGCCAGCTGCTCCAGCGAATTGTTGCGCAACACCAGATGCTGCAGCGCCTCCGACGTGGAAAAGTACAGCTCCTGCAGCCGATTATTATCCAGATCCACATTGGAGACAGCGCCAAATATATTCACGCGATACAGCGAGCAATTTCTGGCCATCAAATGCCCAGCACTGAGGCTGAGCAGCAGCACCTCCAGCTGCGGATTGTTGGACACATCGAGGTGCAGCAGATGGGCAGCTGAATTGAACGCATATTCATCGAGTTTGCGCAATTGATTCGTATGCAATATGATTGTGTGGAGGCGAGCATTGTGCGCCAACAGCTCGTTGCTGATGAAGCCCAATTGATTCTCGGCTAGCAGCAGTTCCTGCAGTGCCACCAGTTCCTCGAACAGCCGTTCGGGCAGCTGCTCCAGCTGATTGGCACTCAGATCGAGGTGACGCAACTGTCGCAATCCCTTGAAAGCAGCCGGATGCAAATGGCTCAGTTTATTGCCGTTCAAAAACAAAAACTCCAGCTCGGTGGCATAGTTGAAGACGCTGTCGCCCAGCTGGCCGATCTCGTTCTCCGAGAGCAGTAGAATCTTCAATTTGTTGGCGGCCAGAAAGCACTCCCAGGTGACGTGCCGCATGCCACAGCGACGCATGTCGAGCTCACTCAGCTGCGGCAGTTCGTAGAACAGGTGAAGTGGAAAGTTCACAAACGTCGAGTTCTCCATGACCAGCGAATCGAGACGTTCCTTGGCGCCCAGCTCGTAGGTCTCGCCATCCGGCGATATTCGCACCTGTGTCGGCAGCTCAAAGAATGCCGTCACCTCGGCGTGATCGAAGTTGAAGCCGCTGCAGCGACACGTGCCGTCTGCAGTTGTTGTGCGCTCAATTTTGCAATTCTCCTGCAGGCTCTCGATGTTCACCAAGCGACTCTTGTGCTCTGCTGTTGTTGTTGTAGTCGTCGTTTCTGTTGTTGTTGTTGTTTCGGTTGGCTCCCATTCCGCATCCTCTTCGGTGCGGCCTTCGGCATGTGATACGACGATGGCGACCAATGTCCAGATGAGCAATTGCACGAATCGGACTCTCATGGCGTATGCGTGTTTCAGGTTACGCGTTTCACTGGCAACTGAAAATGCGATCACCATCGATAAGCAGCATCAGCTTCACATGCGAGCAGTGAATTTGAATTATATATTTTGTTTGTTGCTTTCGCTATTCGCTTTTGTTGTTGTCCACATGCTCAACAGTTCTATATAATCATTTGTTCTATTCATGGTGTTTTGATCTAGCAAAAAACCAAAAAAAAAAAAACCCCGAATGAAAATGATGATGAAAAACAAATTGCTACAAAAATAAATAGACAAGTAATCGAAGCAATGCTCTTTCTTAGTACGCGATTATAGTCGATTGATGCCACGAGAATCGCCACAAATTGTTCTACTAAAACACTTTGCTTTTGTTTAGTTTAGAGAACGCAATTCGCATGAAACTTATGCTACAAGTCTTCGCAAATCTGGCGGCTATTTGCCATTAAATAAATTCGTGATTTCCTGCGTTACACCTTAGTTTTGTTTTGTTAATAATGTGCATTATTTATCTCGTTGGAATTATGGCCGAAATGATTTAGTTTATCTGAAATATTTTAACGATACAAAGTTTATGACACATTTCATATGCCACTTTTTACGGCAGGGCATAAAACAGTGGAAAAATATATATATATATGCATATGTAGAAATAAATATAGGAAAAGCTTTATTATTCCTATTACATATAGAGACGCTTTGAAGCTTTACATATAATCAGCTATTTTTTGTTGTCATCATTTTGACATATGTATAATAATTTTGTATTTATTGTTGTCGCCAGCTAATTGAAGCCGCACATCCGCATGGGCTTCGAAATACTTTTAACGCCAACCAGCCCAGCGTTTTTTATATAATGCCAATGAAATACTACTTGCACAGCTTGTGACTTTGTTAATAATCATTTTCCGACCCTCCATTTTCCAACACACACAGCGCTTAGTCAGCTTTTCACATGCAGGGAGAGAAGGGAGAAGGGGAGGGAAACTATGTCGTCGTTGTTTTAGTTGTTGTTGTTGTTGTTGTTGTTCAGCGGTGCAGTGCAGTCGGGTAATACAGTAAACTCAAATTCCGACTACTATCGTTAACTTTTACAATAGCGCGCTTCTTATCAGAGTCAGAGTCACAGTTCTAGTATAGTTTAACTATAAGCGTTGTTGTTGACTCTCCTGATGTGTGTGTGTTTACCTTGCGCTCGGTGGGAGAAACAAATCATGATAAGGCTGTTACTTCATCAGACAGCTGGACGATCGCAGCCACGACCTGCAAATATTTGCTAAGGTGAAAGAGTATTTCAAGTGAATCTCTGTCTGTCTGTCTGAAAGTTTGAGAGATCATAACTTGCATATCTTATACAGCTTAAAACATCCACTTTATCTGAGGGCATCTTGTAGTGTCGCAACCTTGAAAGCCGCCCACTTTCGGGTTTGTTGCCCTTTATTATATATTTGAAACTGTTTTAAAATAAATAGCCAATTAAATCAAACACTGACTAACACAATGTTGTGACACGTTTTGCGCGTTTGGCAGAAGACTGTGAATTACCTAGCAACTAACGATGCCGGAATACACTTAATTATTAGGAGAAAATAAAACAAATATGTAAAAATACACGTTAAACACAAATAATTATATATTTCTGAGTAGCAGGCGTTTATTATTAAGTTAAATATTTGTATAATGCGTCAGCGAAAAAGTAAATGCGAAAGTTTGCAGAGCATTTGCAAATCGACTTGGGACAAAAGTTTACGTTAAACAATTTCACGCCTTGTTTGCGTATGTAAATATTGCTAACGAATGTGAACGTATGTATATTATTTATTTAGAAGTCTAATTGTGTGTGTGTGTGTGAGTGTAGTTTGGCATTTGCTCAACAAGTTTTGAGCGACAGTTGGCCAAATTGAAGGCGTCTTTTCCCTTACATCAGCCGCAAATAAATTGTGGTCACTGCATTAGGCTACAGGTGCGATAAATAATGATGGAAAAATTTTCCATCGAATTAGAAATGTGTTGACGACACTCGCAAAGTCATTAATTAATTGTAAAATATTTCTATAGAAATTTCGTGGCAAGAAGTAAACAAATAAATTAGAATTATAATGGCTTTAGAAGAAACACGTTCGACCTGCTTTCCACAGCCAAGTCCCATCGATTTGCAGGCTTTTACAGTGCTCAACAAAAGTTTAACACAAACTAAACAAACTTCACAAAGTGAGGCACAATTAATTTATGTGCAAACAAATTTGTCTGGTGGCAGCCAATTAAGTTTTGCCAAAACAGTTTCCTGGCCATAAGCGATAAGCTCGATCAACAAATAAATAAATACAAAATAATCCAATTTGCATTTAAAAAAAAACAAAAAAAAAAGTGGAAAAAAACTAGTGTTTGTTTTAGACGCATAATTATCGATCGATCTATTTATTGGCAATTACTGGTCACATTCTTGAATTGCTTATGCTTTGCGTTATGTATATACTCGATATGTACGTAGATAAGATATAGATATAGAGATATATATATATATACATATATTGAGGCTGATGCGATTGTTGCTTTGTGCCCTTTTGTTGTCAGTCAATTGAAACGGCATGACTTCGTTTAGCGATAAATTTTCGTCGTCGTCGTCGTCGTCGTCGTCGTCGTCGTTCTTTCAATTCAATTTGCCGCCAATTACTTTGCATACCAGCCCAATCCCCCCGCCTCTTGTCCCTCTTACTCTTTAATATAACTACTGGTGAGTGGGGACTTTGTGCTCGAATTGTTGTTGTCAGTCTTCGCAGTGAAAATTGTTTGTTGCGCTTAATTTAAATCAAATTTGCCCCAATAGTTTTGCTGTGCAAACAAATGCCATATACACACATATTATTTCCTTTGTGCTTCTTTGTATGCCTGCCTGCCTTTTATTTGTTTATTTTTATAGACTATATAGTATGTCAAACAATCAGTCAGTCAGTCAGTCAGTCGCTAGCTAGGTTTGTCTTCTCCCCATGCCCCAACAAATATGATTGTGACGTTTTATGGCGCCTTCACACATGGAGACATTGAATATTTTATTGGCTTCGCCGCTATGTTTATCGTCATGTGGCCAAATCGAATTTGGAATATATAGCGTAATAGACAGTACCGAAATGGAATAACTACAATTAATACGCCGCCATACGTTCGTCAGCCCCAATTTCTTTTTATTATTTTTGAGAGCTATCGATTGCGTAAATGCAGCCAACAAACTACTAATTGTTTGGCGGGTGAAATATATTTTTGTGCTATTCAAATTGCAAATATTTGTGTTATCGATAGGCACGTTTTTGTATTCCAACCGCCTGCCAGAAAACAAACAATTGTTTTTCAAAATTAACGCTCGTCCGGAGCTCACTTTAAATGCCAATTACATTAGGCGACAGCAGCTGCTGCTGCATATCTTGCAAAGAGTCTGCTTATCAGCCAACAGTAGCCACGCTGACCAGTGAACTTGGCCCACATAAAAAGATTGAAGCCAGCCACACGAGTTCAATGTGTCCTCCAGCTGCGTACGATACGCGTATCTAACAGCTGATATATATATATATATATATATATACATACAAGTTGCCCAACAGCTTCATAATATTATTGTATACTCCGGGAACTATATATATATACAGCTGTGTTCATTGAAATAGCAGTGCTTTTGACCCGTACATTTAATATTGGAAAATACTATTATAAACATTATTTTGGGATAAACTTTGTTTATAACACTTTAATATATTTATTTCTTAATAATTTAACACCTTTTAAATATTCAAAATCGCAATATTTTAGAAAATATGAACAAAATATAATCAAAAGGGCTGCATTGTGCTGTTCACTGAAATAGCAGTGTTACCAAATTTTGTTTTCAAAATTCATCAAAACTCAAAAATATGTTAATCCCACTAAAATGTAGTTTGGTTATGGCCTAATAGATGGTTGTATATCACTCATTGGCTATTACAGCTCAACTCCTTTGTGCCATGGAGTCCACAGAGTCCTGGCAACGCTTGAGGGGAATATGCGCCCTTGTGACCTGCCGAACTGGCCAAAATTGCGGCTTACAAGTTGGCAATTTCTTCGATACATATCGTTGAATGTCTCCCTATAAGTTTTCAGTCGGATTTAAATCCAGGGACTGTGCTAGCCATGTCATTAAGCCACTATTCTCTTGGTAAAACCAAGTTTTAGCCGATTTACTTGGGTTTTTATGTCCGTTATCCTGATAAAATGTCCATTTAAAGCACATATCGCACATAGCAAATGTTAACATAACATTTGCGAGTATATTTGCATACTTGTGCTGTTTCATGATCCCATCAATTACATGTATGGGACCAACACCGGCGTATGAATATGAAACCCATACCGCGACTTTGAGGCCACTGTGATCAATAGCTTTAACTGAGTGGTTTGGATGATACATGATCTTTAAATGTCCACAGATATACTTTCTTGAACATTCTCCACCAAAAAAGTCAAGTTTGGAGTTATCTATCGAAAGAATACTAGGCCATTTCGATATAGGCCAGTTCAAAGGGCCCTTGGTGTACTCCATGCGGACTTTGACATGTCTTTAACTAAGCAAGGGCACTTCTTGTGGGCTTGTTGCATTTAAATTTTCATTCAATAGTATCCCTCGAACAGTTACAAAGCTGATCCAGAAGTTCAGCTCCCCCATTAGATCCCTAGAGGATGCGAAAGGACACGGTTTGCTAAAGCCCACCATACGTCGGTACTCTATATTTGGGATTTTATGAGTGGCACCAAGTTTTTCGGGCTTCTATTCTTAATTGATGGCATTGAATACCAATTTGGCAGAACATTCAAGGAGATTTTGCAAAAATTTGTTGATTTTTCTCTTGAGTCTAAGCTTGAAAATCAAATATTTTCCTTCCAAGGAGCAGCTCTTCTATCTACCTACTAAATTTAAAAAATCTACATTGTTATAGTGTATTGTCATTTAAAATACACTAAATTAAACTAAGCAATGTGTTTAAACCCACTTTTCGCAAAATATTTTATGTTTTCGGAAATTTTTTGCCGAAGATAGTCAAAAACTGCTATTTCAATGAACAGCCAAAAACGCGTCACCTTACGGAAAAATGCAAAGAAAAAACAAAACGTTGTCAAATCTGATGGGATTTTTAGTGTTTTCCTATCTGTATATTCTATTCTACAAAAATAATGTGTAACCGATCGACTGTCGACAAGGAATATTAAAAAAAAAACGAAATATTTTTTCCTTTCTGTGGCACTGCTATTTCAATGAACACAGCTGTATATATATACGTGCTTATCGCTGTGGCTTGTGTCCGAAAAAAAAAAATTATTATACAGAACACAAACTTGGCGCATATTCATTGGGTGCACATAAAAAATATTTTTATTAGCATTTCAACTTTTGTGACATAAGGTGACCGGTATACGCACAACAAAGTTGAAGCTGAATTAAAACGAAGCCGCAACACACTGCAAATGGCGAAAAAATAAAACAAAACATTTCGAACTGCGATTCAGTTAATAATTATGTCGTGAGGAGATAGACGACAAAACTCTGAGCGTAACAAGTTTGTTGTTAGAGTGATGAAGTTCCCTGAAGTGAGAAGACCTGTTCTACTGTCTGTCGTCTTTGATAGCTGCCGATTGACATCGGAATTGAGTTGAGCGCTTTAAAAAGGCTGATCTAAGCGGTGACACATTTCAGTTGCGGAAGCTTTAGTCTACGGTTGAGATGTCATCAGCGTGTTATTATTATTTGTATCTTTTGTCGATGGTGCTGACGGCGACGACGGCAACAAACGCCCCCGAACAGGTGTCAGTGTTCAGCCTCGATTGCAATCAGAATTTGTGCGCTGAATTGAACTATCCACTCGACTCGCAAGTGGCATATTTCACAAACGACATCGCCGCGAAACTGGGCAATTACACGACGCTGGTGTTACACAATTCGCAGTTGACTCACCTGCCGTTGAATGTGTTCGAAACCCTCAAGCAATTGGAGACGCTCGATGTTTACGGCTGTGAGGTGCAGCATGTGGCACGCGAATGCTTTCGCTCAGCGGTCAATCTCAAGAAATTGCAACTGAGCGGCAATCTAATCAACACACTCGATGGCGACACCTTCACGCTGGCCCCACAGCTCGAGGAATTGGAATTGGCCGACAATGAGCTGCAGCAATTACCGCCGAAATTATTCTCAGGCCTGCGGCAGCTCAGGAAACTGTCGCTGCAAGGCAATCGCCTCAAGGTGCTGCCGACGGATGCATTCGTGCAGCTGCAACACTTGCAGCAACTCAACGTCGACTACAATCAGCTGACAAAGCTGCCCGCCGGCCTTTGCGGCAAACAGGCGAAGCTGCAGGACTTCTCGGCACGTGGCAATCAGCTGCAGCAAGTGGCAGCCGATGCCTTTCACAGCGTGCAACGTCTCTGCCTCTCCGACAATCCCCAGCTGCACAGCTTGCAGCTAGCGGGCAAAATACGCCAACTGCAGGCCAACAATTGCAATCTAAAGAGCCTCAAACTCGACCAACCCCAGCAGCTGCAACAGTTGCTGCTGAGCAACGCCAAGCTGCGCAGCCTGGACTTTCTGCGCAGTGCACGCAACCTGCTGGAGCTGGATCTGTCGGGCCTGGAGCCGCTGCCGGTGTTGCCCAATCCTTGGCCAGCCAAGCAATTGGAACGTTTGAGCATATCGCGTGACAATGCCGGCGATTGGCCGGAGAAGATCATAGCACAAATGCCGGAACTCAAGTATCTGGATGTGTTGCGCAATGGCGAACGTGAGATTTTCCTGGTCGACGACGATGATAAGGCCGAGCAAATCGATGGCGACGATTGGTTGTGCGATAAGCAGACGGGCGAGTGTCCAAGCGTTGAGCTGGCAGAGGCCGATGAGTTGCTCTGGACGGGCGATGGCTTCGAGACGATATCGTAAATGTTTGTTGCTTGCGTAATTTAATAAAAAAAGTTGTCAATTTCATGCTGCTGCGAACAGAGGCGCAAGTACAGTTAGTGTGTAGACAGTACGATGATCAGCAATCAGATCAGTCGATCAATGATCGTTGCACATTTTTATTGGTGTCATGAGAACGCAGCGATCTTGTCATTCATCTCTTGCCATCTCTCGTTGGCTCTCCGCACGCTTGTCAAGTGCAGCGATCTGGGCCTAAACCGGTTGGACGGCTCCAGCAAACAGCTGATAAGTTAGCCACGTTTACGTTTCGATTGTGTGGCCATTTTTTATTGGCGCGTGCTCGGACTACAAGTGCTTTGAACTACTGAGAACAACAAACACAAACAGCACAAACAACTCGTTCACTAGTAACTAGTAACGCTCTCTGGCCTCCACCTTCGGATTAGACAGATTCAGACCCTGTATGGCAGCATTACGGCCAATCTCTGGCTTTGCATTTGCGGCTGCATTCGCCACCTTGTTGTTCGGCTCCTTGATGATCTTCGGCGGCATGGTAATGTCCAGACTATCCGACTTCTGATAGAACAAATACGCGCTCGACATCAAGCCCACCAGCGACAGCGTGATTAGAGTCCAGCGCAGTGCAGAGTTGAACTTTAGTCCGCTGTAAGCGCATAGAAGTTTTGTGAGACATGTGTTGAGCTGCAGAGCTGCAATGAACACTCACAGAAACAGCGTGTACTTGACCATGTTGGTGTAGGTCTTGTTCAGCTGGACGCCCTCCTCGACCCAGAACAGCGGCATGAGCAGTTTACGCAGATGCTTCAGCGACTCGATGCCCTCCACGGGCTCAACGTCCAGATTGAATTGCAGTCGCTTGGCGGCCTGAAACGGAGTGCCCGACATCTAAGCAGAGGATATAGAATGAATATTTAATTTTGAAATTGTTACGCACGTCCAACTGACCAACTCAAAGTCTATGTAGACGGCATGATCCTTTTCATTGGGCTGCAAGCCGTCCACGTCCTGCAGCAGCTGCTCGGCGCCCTTGTAGAAATGCGGCATGGAGGCCATCAAGGGGCCGCCCACACAGGGCGCCAGATTCATGGTGCCCTTGGGCGGACACGTGTCCAAATCCTCGGGATCATTGCAGAAACAATGCAAGCTCTCATCGCTGCGCACATCGCCCAGATCGAGCGTATAACGCAGCGAGGGCATCCCGTGATACGACGACTTGCGCTGATAGACAGCGCCCAGGGAGCGACAGATGTCGGGGGTGAAGGCCCACAAGCCTGCCTCGCGTTTGAGGCCTGGTGCAAAGACCGTGGAGTCGGTGCCCACAAAACGATTGCACTCATCGCCCGCCCAAATGTCCAACTCGGGCTCGTCGGCAAACTTCACGACCATGCCCAGTTTTTTGTTGTTCTTGACGCCGCGACAGACGGTGAAGCGTCCGGCATCCGAGTGATTTGCCTGCAAATACGCTAAGGATGTAGCGACACACGTTCAAATTGAATGAACTCCAAACTCACCTGACCCATGAACGAGAACAGAAAGTGCGTTGAGTTGACCTGCTTGGCCTGCTTCACCTCGCCCGTGTAGAAAACGGTGCAGAGCGCTTTGGCCGCGAATTCATCCGAGGAGCAGTCGACATCGATGCCGCGGAAAAACAAATCCATAAACTTGGCCGTGATGAAAGCCTTGCCATTGGGAAAGACAAGCGTCAAAGCCTTCGCAATGAGCTCCATCATCGGCGCCCTTTCCCGCAGCACGGTTATGCCGACGGGCTGTCGTCGAAGGTTAGGGAGCGGGTAGCGGGGAGGGGAGAGGGGGGGAGAGTTTTGAGTGAAATGCACTTGAGGCGAGCGAGTCATAGTTTGACGAGTCGTATAGTTTGGATGATAAATGGCGAGCTAATTGCGACTCATTTACGATGCACAAAAGGCAGAAATGGATTCGTACGAAACGAGCGTTGAGTACTCGGCAAAAAAAAATACAACAACGAAACACGGACAAATTCTGAATACGACATGTGATTGGTTTATTTTCCTTTTTTTTTTTTTTGCGCAAATTGCTAAATTGAGTTTTTTCTCTCTCTTGACGGCGATAGATTAATTTTGACTGGCTGGGAACGTAAGTTAAGTGATTTGCATAATTTACAAGGGCTTTGTAGTAGTCTAACAATAGATTACGAGGTCTTGTGAGTAACGTTTTTTTTTGATATCTTGCAAGTTTCAGCTAAATTAAGGCTGCACAAATTCGCAATTAGCTCGCATTAAATTCAAAAGCGGAAGTAAGCTAAAGAGTTATAATTTGTTTAAATGTTACCTGTATCAAGGGATGTGGAAAGTTGATGTATTCCTCGCCCGTCAGCGGACTCGAGGCCTTCTCGTTGAAGATGAACGTGTTGCGCATGTTGTAGCTGACGGTGTCCTCAACAGGATCGTCTTCCAGATCGTACTTGTCCTTCCACTCGCTGGCAAACAGAATAAATAAATATAATCACTTTTGTCGCAATTATTTTTATTTTTTTGTACTACACACTCGAAGACAAACGGTCCGATCTCCTGCACACGGGGTTTACCGCCTTCGGCCACCTCATCGGGATTGGTGACATTGAAAACGTAGATGTAAAAGTGCAGGGGAAACGGAGTCGCCGACCAGAGATCGCGTATATCGGTGCCCGGCTTAAGCGTGACTTGCTGTGAATTTATTTATCAGTTGTGAATTAGAGCTGTGCAGACACAACAACAACACACACAAAACACACACACACACCTTGGATATCATGAACCTGAGAATGCTGGGGAACAGAACCCAGCCGAATAGAATGGCGAACGCAAAAGTGCCAGCGGATGCAATAAGTAGTTTCAATCGATGCACTTGCATCTTTCCACACTATTATTCTTGACTAGTTTCGATTAGTTATGTGAGACAGAATTGTCGCAACAGTCGCCGTCGTCTGTTGGAGCGCCACTGATTTGATTCGTCGAACGTCCGGCTGAGTTCTGAAGTCGCAATCGCAAGGCTTACGTGCTAAATTCTCGCTGAACGCATGTGGCGTATGTCGAATCAGCTCCCTTCCCCCCCAACCCCCCTCAACCACCCACAGCCCAAGCAATTTAATTATATCTGTATATGCTAGACGCTGCAAAACAATTGGAGAATCAAACACAAATTCCATATTCGACTAGGAAGGCCCATGTGAGAATATTGCAAGCTGCCTTTCCCCATCGCTTTGCCCCATCCGGCCCCATCGAACCCAAATCCAAACGTACTCCAAAGCAATTGGAGAAGCGAGCGTGTGAGAATAGTGCAGGCTGCGTTCGGCGAGTCCCCTCGAGAGGCGCGTATTGAATTGTTATCGACTTGAAGATACCCCTAGCAGCGAGATCGGAGGCTAGGAAAGCAAATAGGAGATGTTAATTAACGTTCGCCTTTGAAGAAGTTCTTAAAAATGAATTAAACGTCAACGCTCACATATTTTAATTCAATCATTTCTCTATAGCGCACTTATTAGTCGCATAAATTCACTCAACTAAATTTTGACTACGTGTCGGCAATCGTCGTCGTTTTTTTTATTTTGGAGCTTTATCGTTTATGTTATGTATTATTATGGTCAGCTCCAGTCGACTGGTCCAACTGGCGCTACTAGAATTATATATGTATATAATGCTACATTAAATCTATTTATATATGCAGTAAAAAAAAAAAAATATCACGATTAAGCAATCGATGGCTGCTGAAAAACCAGTTGAATGAACTACGCATCGCGCAGCGAACGAGTGGCAATAAAGTCGCAACAACACTTTATGCATATAAGTTGCAATATTTGGCAACGTCAGTGGCAATAATCTTAATGTTAACGCTAACGACAACGGGCCAAAAGTGGCAGCTGCCCACTGTGTTTGTCTATTATCCAGATGCATTCGTGTGTAACGACCGCTATTATTATCAGCGGCCATCCATAGGGTATATTCAGAATAAATAAATATTAATTTGATCTATTAGCTGGGCTGCCTGCCTCCCTGCCTGGCCACCCCACAACTTTTGAATGCTCTATTGCGTGAATATCCCATGACTTTGCCATCGCCACACAAGGCTAAGTGCAAAGAAAATGATATAAACACGTCAAAACTAGCGCCATTTATTGAAATTGCATTGACCTAAGCGGCGCCAGGACACCTGCTAAGGACTCCATAATTATAACACTTGCGACTTGAACCAACAGCTAAATGCGCTCATTAAAAGTCAAATTGGCTGGCATCAATGGCTAATAAATGGCCCAGTTAATACGGTATTTAAACGCCTAATATTTTGCTGGCATTTAATGGATATTGAATTGATTAAGTTGGCATTTAATTGAGAACAGAAGAACAGTTTTCTATTGACTGAGCTGAAGTTGTTAAATGCAATATATATTTTGTAAAGCGAATTTTTGTATGTTTTTTTTTTTTTTTTTTGTAAAGTACAAATCTAATTGTCGCATAAAAAGGAGATGTTGAAGTGCACTTTTTAATGCTTCTAAGCTCAGTATAATTGATTTGTTGCCACCTTGGCCACCGTCATGCGCCTCACGCCTAATAAAATGTGTCAGGAAGGGGGAGAAGGAGGAGTAGGGGAAACAGTAGTCGTTAAATTGTCGTTCGTAGTCGCATAAACAGAAATCGAAGCTGCATAAAACATGACAACGAAAATGAAACTTTTAGCAATGGCAAAAAAAAAGAGAGAGAGCGAGAGAGAAAAAAACATAAAACACGTGACGCTGACGTCGATGCGATTCAACTGAAAGGAAAAATAAAAAAAAAAATTGAACAATTGTGCAACTGAGTGAGTGACTGACTGATTGAACAACTGAGGGACGCATATCTTTTCCAAGTGACACAGAAAATCGACTCGAGTCGCGTTGAGTTTGACGAAACACACAACAATATTTACATAAAATATAATAACAACAACAACAACAACAACAACGCCTACATTCGCTTGACAACAGCCCAGACAACCAAGCCAGACTTTAATAATAATGCCAATTCTCAGCCGTAGCCGGCCTCTAAAATTCATTCAGTGTTTTTGCTGACCAAACGATTATTTGCTGTCGATGATCGGGCTGCAAATCGAGTGGCAGTCGAGTCAAGTTGGTGGCATTTCAAACATGACCCGCACATTGCATTCGACTCGTATTTATTTATAAATATATTCGCACAGAGACTTCGATGAAATTGTCTAAAATTAGCGCAACAATTTGTAATAATTATGGGGAAATCTGTGGGTGGAGCTCGGAGCAATGAGTTGCAAGATCTTTGATTGAAAATTAATAATCAGCTGTCTATAAACTTGTATCTTTTCCTAGGTAATCTTTTAGATAGAGGCAAATTTTGTGTAGCTTTATAAACTCGACCTAAATGCATTGTAAATGTTTATAAATCTCGCTATGCTTAACGCATGTTTACTGACGATAAGTTTACCTAGCCTCAAGTCTTAGCTGAAGTTTTCAGCCAACAGCTGTCGGCGCTTTTATGCCAATTAACGATCATCTAGCGAATTCTGCGATCGCCGCCCACTAATTTCAGCACTGCAACGTTAATTTCTGTGTGAGAGAACAAAGACAACTCTTTGTGTGGCAGTCTCAGTATCTGCGATCTGTGCGCGATAAGGAACAAAATGCTTTCGGGCTAAAAAACATATTGAATCTTATGCCACTTGTATTTTGTTTGTGTAATTAATGGGTTGATTTTTTTCGTGGCTCATATCGTGTGACAGACAGGCAATAATTGATTATTTCCACTGCGCCAGAATCCAGTATCAATTCAAGTGAATCACACACACTCAACCATTCATTCGTGAGTGTTTTGTGGTTGCATAAACTTTGCGCCTTACATCATTTAACAGCAATTACAACCCACACCCAATGTATCGACTAGTCAAAGCCAACCACAATTTGCTTTTCGCATTTGTAATGCCTGCATCATTATTTAAATGCCTTCTTCCCAATTCAAGTGGCAATCAATTATTCTATATATATTTATTGTCAACACGCCGCGTTCTCAAACTTTTCCTGCCGCTCTCGTTGAAAGCTACTTCCCAACCATATGAAATTATTCAAATTGTTTGAATGCCATCAGTTTTGTTTGTTTTCGCATTTATTTTCACAATTAGAGAATTATTTTAATTACGTGACTGTCATTATTCATTTGCCAGCCACTCGATCTGGAATTCGACGTATAAATAAGTATCTATATGCGTAGCCTTTGAAACGACACAAAACGATGTTAAGGAGTCCGCCATAAAGGTCAAAGAACACGTACGACTTTTCATAATATGCAATTAATGTCATTTTGCGCTTAATTACTCGACTCTCTCGACTGCACAAGCTGTAAACTTCAATGTAACTCGTGCATTATTTACAGTGAAATTAAGTACAATATAAAATGCATGTATTGATTAAAATGCTGCCAATGACGAAATACAACTTAACAATTGTGGCAAATGTTGAGCAGACGAAACCGTTGAGAAAATCATGCCCCGTTTTAGCCGAGTCGCCAGCTTGTCTGGGCTGCAGCGAATAAGTCTCTATAGTCTATAGTCTGTAGTTGCGATGCAGTCGTCGTCGTCATTGATTAATAGTTACAACTACATGACGTTCGATTTTCAAGCAATTACTTTGTGGCTGTTTCTGTTGCAATTGTTAATGGCCTATAATTAAAAGTCAGCTAGCAGCTGACAGGGAATAAAGACTGCACAAAAATGCCCGCATCGTGCAAATCGAAATATATATACTACTCAACAATTGAGTTACAACCGTTGCCTGTTTATATTTGTGTGTCTGTGTGTGTAATTAATTTGCTAACGCATGTTATGCTTTAATTATTCATTTCACTCGCAAATGGAAAAACCGCAAACTTAAGCACTTCACTTGCACTTGCCGCATCTATCTGTCGGCGGATATTCGAGAACTGTTGTCATATACATACATGTGTATCTAATTGCTATTAATTGCTGGGTGTATCGTTTGCATTTATTTTGCTCACTTGCGGTTTGCTTTCAAGCCGCCACAAAAAATGCGACGCCTCTGCGGTCGCAAATATGTCTGCAAGTTGTATTTGACTTCACCAAAAAGAAGCGCAGTCTGCTATTAAATTTAATTACAGTGCAAGAGTTATCGGTATTTGCCTTGAAGTTACATTGCAAATGAATTTCTTACTCAGGTATTGAAGCGCTTTAGATACATTTGTATCTTTTACTTGCGCTTAATAGATATTGTTGAGCCAAGTTGCCAATTATGTTTGTTAGCCTTTACTTCAGCTGTAAATCTTCTAGTTGTTTCACATGCTCAGCTTTTTAGTTCTCTGAAGAAAAAAAAATCCCAAATGTTTTTGCTTCTGAGTCATTTTTATTGTTGGTGGAGCGCTTTAAGGGGGATGTGGGGGGAGGGGATGTGTGTATTGTGTGTATGCGTGGTTGCCATATGTTTGTATTTCCATTCCCCAATATTGCGTTCTTGTGGCGTTTGTTTGGTTTTTTCTTCGAATACCCCGTGAATCATTACTCGAAGCGGCAGAGTTTATTAGACAAATCACATCTGTGAAGTGTTTGCAAAATCAATTCAACTGGGTATTTGTTAGTCCATCAATGTTTGAATTGCTGTCGCTATGGTTTTTGTTTTTTCGTTTCGACGACGCGTAAATAATTAAATTAGCTTTGTTAGCGCTTTGTTTCGCTCTTTTGCTGCCCATACACAAAAAAAAATTTGTTGTATTTTTTTTTTGTGTATTTTCTTTTAGCTGCTTCTGTTTTGGATGAATGGCGACGAGTTCGAAAATACAGCAACAGAAACAGTCACAGAAATTGCCATTTTCTAAATGCTTTACGCCGTTGTTTGTCGACCTTCACCTCGTGCAACAATTTTTTTGATTTCTGATTTGTATTTTGTGTATTTTTTTCCCCGTTTCTTTCGACTTCGTTGTTTTGGAATTCCAACTCAGCGTCTTGAGGGTGCTTGAGAATGTCTGAATAGTTTGTCGATGGCTCGCTGATAAAAAAGCAATGTAGATAAATGCACAGCTCTCTCTCTTGATTTAAATTTTGAAGTAGCAAAAGAGACTCGAACTTCGTCGCTCTCTCATATCAACACAAACGAAAGCTGCGCGCTACGAAACTCGCAGCAACAACAACAACAACAACAGCCAATGAGAAATTCCTTTACAGATTACGATATAAAAGTGCATTTCCGGCAAATCCAATGTCGCCGCCTCGCCGATCGTTTGCATAACGAACTGAATTCAGCATTATTCATTCATTCACTCGCACCTATGACCGAAACATCCGAAATTCAACCGCAAATGGCCACAAACTGCGACTACATCGAGGATAATGTCAAACAGCAGCAGCAGCAACAGCCGCAGCTCAGCAGCCCCACAGCGAACAGAAGGAGCCTCAGCTCCAATGCCTCCTCCTCGATGAGCGAGCACGAGGAGAAGCAGGATGGTAAACCACTCCCAATGCTCTGCGCCAGCAATCAAATGGACAGCTTCGAGTGCGCCTTCGAGTCCACCATGGACGACCTGGAGCAGGCCGTCGGCGATGGCTACGAATCCGACTCGGAGGCCAGCGCCAACGGCCAGGCCACCGGCGAATCCTCGGGCTCCAGCCTCAGCCAGCTGGCGGTCATCGGGGGACTGCAGTACAGCCAGCAGCTGACGCCGCAGATGGAGCTGCAGCTGCAGACGCTGCCGCGCGTCAATTCGTTTGACTTCCAGAGCAGCAGCGGCAGCAGCAGCGACGACGAGAACGACAACGACAACGACAACGACGACGACAACGACGACGACGACGACGACATGGGCATCGTGGGCGCCCTCAATCTAAGCGGCAAATTCGCACGCAGCAGCGACGCACGCTACGATGCCTACCATCAACGGCCGCCATATCTGCTGCCGCCGTTCATGGAGCGCCGCCGGCTGTCGCAGTGCAAGGAGGAGGACGACGAGGACGATGGCGACAAGTCACCGCCCGTCACCGGCAACGGCAGCGAGGCGCCGCGCTTTGAGCGCGCCTCGAAGGCGCCGCCGCGACCGCCGACGCCGCAGGACGCGGCCTCCAAGGAGAAGTTCAAGGATCTGGAGCGTTTGCGGCAGCAGTTCATGCACAAAATCGATCGCATCAACACGCGCAACATCGAGGAGCAGTACACGTCGCTGCCACCGCCGCCGCCGCCGCCACC
This sequence comes from Drosophila siamana, assembly GCA_035047445.1. Classification (NCBI taxonomy): domain Eukaryota; kingdom Metazoa; phylum Arthropoda; class Insecta; order Diptera; family Drosophilidae; genus Drosophila; species Drosophila siamana. The sequence goes on along the minus strand of JAWNPP010000004.1, from coordinate 6,868,272 downwards.
GCCGCCCATACCGGCCACCATTCTGCCCAAGGCGCTCAAGGAGCTGCTGCAGTCGAGCGAACCCGTCGCGCCGCTCTCACCCCCGTCGCCAGCCGCTGCTGTCGCCCTCGCCATTCCCGCGCCCTCTGTGGCCGCCACAGCGGCGGGCGCGACGTCGCCGACGGCGTCACTGCAGCTGCCGCAGCCGGCGGAGCCGCCGATCATCATCAAGGGCAAGTTCAAGGTGTCGCGCGCCCAGGAGACGCCCGAGCTGCGCATGGAGGCGCAACAGCTGAGCGCCTTGAAGCCCAGCGCCAATGCGCAGACCATCAGCTTCCCCTCCAGCTTCGGCGGCTACTCCTCGGTGCAGGGTTTGTTCTCGCAGCGTTATGGCAGCAATCGGTTTCCGGTGGCGTCGCCGCATCTGTCGAAGCAGTTCTTCGACTCGTCGCTGGTCGAGATACGTGCACCGTCGCAGAGCAACGTCTCGCTGAATGGCAACAACCAAAGTCTCAATTGTGATAGCAGCGGCATGGCCAACAAGCCGCGCACGCCCAGCGAACGGGAGCTGGACGAGATCTGGATACGACGCGCCCCCGCCTTGCCCAACCAATTGGATGCACGCGATGCTGCAGCTGCCGCCTCCCCGACACCGTCGACAGCCGCCGTTCAGCGTCCCGTTTCCCTCGGCGGCGTCTCCACCATGCCGCGTCTGCTGCAGCGCAACGAGAGCAGCCACTCGACGACGAGTCCGTCGCGGCAATTGACCGCCTCCGGCTCGGTTTCCGTCTCCGTCTCGGAAGATGTAAGTGCGCGAATTTCCCTGGGCGGGGGGAGTCTCCAACTGACTAATTGCTATAGCGAGTGCTGGATTCTTAAGATATCCGACACTCATACTTCAACGTTTTTATAAGTCTGCGAGAAGCATTTCCTGAGATTATGTTGCAAACATTTTCTTTAAGCATTGGGGCAATAGAATAGTTGGCAATTTCTTTTTTGATTGATTCAGCTTCAAACATTTTCTAAAATAAGTCGCTATAGAATATTGCAGAATTTCTTTTGCGGTAGATTGCTAAGATACCCTTATAATATTTTCGATTATTCCCCGTTTGTTTTTATTCCATTCTGACTAAAAATACAATATGTATCCGATTCTCATATTTAAACCTTTTCATAAGTCTGCGAGAAGCATTTCCTTAGATCGTGCTGCAAACATTTTCATATTCCAGCATTTCTTTGTCGATTCGTTTTGAAGCTTTTCTCCTGCGTGCTTCTAATATTATAGTTTCTGCCCCTTATTTCTGCTTCAAAACTGTTTAGAAATACAATTCGTATGCACTCAAAGATATTCAACACTCAAACTTAAACGTTTTCATAAGTCTGTGAGAAGCATTTCCTGAGATTCGGCTGCAAACATTTTCTTTAAGCATTGGGGCAATAGAATAGTTGGCAATTTCTTTTGGTTCTTTTAAAATAAGCGTTTTCTCAAATTCTATTTGAAACATTTTCTGAAATAATTCCCTATAGAATAATGCAGAATTTCTTTGTCGACTGGTTGTGAAGTTTTATTTTTCTCTTGCGTGCTTTTTATATTTAATATTCTTTAAACGATGAGATGCATTTTCTGAGTTACTGCTTCAAACATTTTCTGTAAGTATTCGCAATAGAATATTTGTAGCATTTCTTTGTCGATCGGTTGAGAAGCTTTTCTCTTGCGTGCTGCTAATATTTTAGATTCTGCGTCTTTGTTCTAATTCTATACTGATTAGAAATACAATCTGTATGTAAGATATTCAACACTAATATTTGATGGTGTTGTTAAGTTTATGAGTAGCGTTTCTTGAAATTCTAATTCAAATCATTTTCTGTAAGAATTCACTATGGAATATTGCAAAATTTCCTTCCGCGAGCTTCTACTATTTTAGATGCTGCCCCTTTGTACAATACTGATTAGAAATATATTAGATAAATATATGTTGTCGGGATTCCCAGCTTGCTGCTCTAACTGAAAATATGCCAATCTTATAATGTTCCTAGCGTTAAGTCGGGGAAACTACCTTTAATTTTATGACGTACTTTGCCAATTTGTCGAGCTCTTATCACAGCGTGGTGGAAAAGTGGCACAAAAGTCCCATAAATCAAATTAACAGCTCATGTAAACTTTAATTCACGCAAAAAAAAAAAAGAAAAAAGGCACTTCAAAGAGAATTGCAAAAGTGTCGTGAAATTGTGACAGACAGCAAAGCAAAGATTTGTTATTATCTCGAAATTCACACGTCGCCAACTGACGTCATCGCTACAATCATCATTTCGCGATAATTCAATAAAACGAAATGAATCTCTTAACGGGGAAAAGAATTGTCAAGTCATGTGTAAACAGCGTGTTGAACTAAATGTGATCCGCACAGGGCTCAACGGCTGACAAATATTATCATGCATATGCCTAAAGCTTGCATCCTTTCATTGTCTGTCTGATCGCCATAAGGCAGAATCTTGCACTCCAGCACTTCAAGCGAACTTACAGCGCTACAAATTTATAATAATGTCAATTGCATATATATTTAGTCTATGAGCTATTTTTAGTACGACTTTGTTTTGTAAACAGCACAACTGTGGGCCGCAAAGGCAGCAGATGCATTACCTTTTTTTTCACTGCTTTTTATACCCGCTACCCATAGGGAAGAAGGGAATGGGAGAATCCATAGGCAGCTGCGTGTGGCTTGTTTCTGGTGGACAATGTGAGCGTGATTGGTATATTTTATATTTAGGATGTGATGGAATATGAATTTACAAATATACCAAAATTACTTTTTGGTATATTGAAGCTGGGTCGTGGGTATATCGCAGTCGAGCACACTCGACTTGTTTTTTTTTTGACTTTATGCTCTGTTTTCCTTCAGCTGTTTTTTATCGTTTGGCGCGTGCATCGTGTATCGTATGTTGACTTCTCCGGCCAGGGAGCAAGCTTATCAACTGCCAAATGACACACAATTTGTCAGCTCGCACTCTTTACACTTTTTATTTCACCAATGTTTTTGTTGTATATATTTACGAGAAAACTAGTGCATATAGCGTATAGATTTCCATATACCGCTCTATTTACATAGGCTGTGTGTGGTTGTTGTTGTCTGTGCAAACAATTACGTCAACGGGGCGCACTCACCACACCCAATTATAGATAGATACTTACTTGGCGGTATATGGAGATATATTTGTCGGTGGTTTGTGGCCTGCCCTGCCATGCAAATCACTTGAATACTCTATCATCTACCCATCCCACTTCATATCTCTCCTGCTTCTCTATCTCTATCTCGCTTTCGCTTAATGCAAATATTGAGCTAGTCGCAGACAATGTCCAACAACAGCTGATGCACAAACACAAGCGTAAAGTGCTTCTGGTTTTTGTTTTCATACACTATCTACACACATAACGGGACTTCTGCACTGCAGCTGCTTAAAGACGGCATATAAATGAATATATTACTTTATGGCCGCGTCTTGAGCAAATTAGTAAAAGCGCTGTTTTTTTTTTTAGAACGCCATTTTGTAGAGTATTTGCAGTGCGTTGTGAGGCTTTGTTTTCTAGCTTTTCCGACTCTTGTTGTTTTCTCACTCACTCTCGCGCCTCGCCCATTTAACCCACTTTGCACATTGGAATCAACGGCAAAATCGCCGGCAAACTCTTGATTACTTGAACACTTTTAATGCGTCCATTAATTTGGCGCTGTTGTTGTTAGCTCATCGCCGCCACACACACAAAATACACTACAATACAATATTGACAGCCCCCAGGGCACGTGACTTGGCATTCCAGCAGAGTGCAAAAAAAAAAAACAAAAAAATAGTGGAAAAAAATAAGACTACAGCCAAATTTAATGTGTTGACCTGTTGACTGTGAAGCCGCCGTCGCTAAAAATAAATCGGAATCCGACTACAGGTGTCTCTGCCTCCCTCTCTCTCTCTCTCTCGCTGATCTGTCTGGCGATCGTTGGACAGTTTGTGAAAGTTGTCGGAAAGGTCGTGCAATTAAATAGGTTAACCCAATAGTTAGGGTTTTAAGGTTTTAAGCCATCCCAAATAGTGTGAGAAGCAGTTATATTTTATTTGTTTTTTTTTCTATTTGGCAGCACATTTTTGAGTGAGTTTCAGTTGTGCTGTAGCTTTATGTAACCGGGGAGTAAATTGATTTAATTGTGTCTAGCAATTATATCAATAAGTTACGTACGTGTATTTATTAGCAAACAAGTTAGGCAAGCTGTGTTTACGCGCACACAACGAGCAAATACCCTGTAACCATTTTTTTGGCATAGTCAAAAACTAGTTGAATTTATATTTAGCTGTTTGCTTCTGTGAATTTAGCATCTGCCGTGTTCATTTAATTACTATAATTGATTTATAAATTTAGCTTCGCTTTCTGCGTTGCCGACCAACATTGCTGACTGTTATTTCCGCTGCAGAGCTTTTGTTTGTGTTTGCCCTGCTGCCTGTTTGGTCAGCTGAGCGCCGCCTGCATTGACATCACACACAACTGTAACCTGATCGCACTGTGTAAAACTGCTAAGCTAAGCGCAGCTCCCTCTCTCTCTCTCTGTCGCTCTTGCTGCTTGCTTTCTGCACTGCTTGCGCGTCTTAGCCGGTGCACAAACCTTTGCTGCCCCGGCAACTCACCATGCGCGCACAGCGAGTGCTTGAACCACTCTAGCCCCCACACTCAAGCTTTTGTTTTTTTTTGCGTAATCCATAACTAAATTGATTAACTTCGATTAAAGGACGCCGCAGGCAACGCGTTCAATTAATAAACAAAAAACAAAAAGAAAACGTACATTCGATACTTGTTGCGCCACTGCCAATTGCGTCTTGTGTTGATTCTCCCGCGTCGTTTGTTTGGGTTGGGTAACTTGGCGCACAAATTGTATTTGTAGACAATTCGGCATAATTGCACTATAATCGTCCTGTGGGTGGTCCTTGCTGCTGTTTGCACTGGTATTCTTGCTGTATTTCTTGTCGCTCAGTTGGTCGTGGCCTGTGCAGCCAGAAACATGCAGGAAACCGCCGAAGATCAGCAAATCGTTAACATTCAATGCAAACCACATTCAACTCAAAAACGTCATGTTCGCTTCCAGGAACAAGATGGCCTGCCACGTGTGCCCGGCTCCCGACCATCGAGTGCGCCCGCGGAGCCCAACGCCAAGGCCGCCAAGAAGGCGTACAAAAAAATGGAGAAGGAGCAGCGGTGAGTGCTGAACAACACACAGAAACCCAAAACTACTCAAATCTAAACTAATTGCTTGTGTGGTGTCCCCAAAACAGGCGCCAGGAGAAGGAGCAGTCGCGACGCGAGAAGGAGGCCAGAAAGATGGAGCGCGAGACGGCGCGTCGCATTGAGCGCGAGGCCGCCAAGCTGGAGAAGCTCAATCGGCACAGCGAGAAGATCTCACGCAGCACCGAGCGCATGGTGGGCAGCGGCGGCTCACGCTCCGGTTCGCTGGAGCGGCGACGCAGCGGCGAGGATTCGCCCGTGCTCAACCAGTCGACGGTGCACGGCATCGCGTCCCCCAATCGCCGCCCGACGATCTTCGATGTGTTTCGACCGCGCGCCAAATCGGACGCCAAGCGGCACAAGGACAAACATCTGCTGGATCCCTCGTCCGCCGACAGCAGCGCCACCAGCAGCACATATTCCGTCTCCGGTGGCGCTGGCACAACAGCAACGACGGGCGGCGCTGCGACGGCGACAGCGACGGCAGCGGGCGGAGCGACGGCGGGGGGAGCGACAGCGTCAGGAACAGGCGGTGGCATCATGAACTCCATGAAGGTGGCCATGCAGCACTTTGGACATCGCCAGCATCCCGCCGTCACGATAACCAATGCCGACGGCACCGTCTCCGCCAAGAGCAAGTACAAAGATGGCAGCGCCCATTTGCACCAAGGCAGCGATGCGCAGGTAAATGCTAAATAAAAATGTTTTTACTCTATGGCTTTGTGTGACATGTGCTCCTCTTTGCAGTATTACCACACGGTGACTGCGGTGCGGCCGCACGCCAATGCCAATCAGCGATCGCCGATGACCAAAGTTATGGATCTGTTTCGGCATCGTTCGAATTCAGCGGTCAGCGAGGCGGACAAGCGCAAAGCGGTAAGTGTCGCGGCTAAGTTAACATGTGGTGAATTCAGCGTGTGCACAAACCAAACAGCAGCGCGCTGTTATGGCTAACAGCCGAATGTTAAGCATTAGGGCAGTTAAAAAAGCAAATATTTGAAAAGTTTAGCTAAATTGCTAGTTGAATTTTATAGAAACGAATTATTAAAAGTAGTTTGGCCAACACCTAAATAGTTTAACGGTAAACTTATTTAGCTACACACACAATTTGTGCATAGCAATGCTTCGTTCGACCTGCTTTGATTTGCTTAATATTTTAAATCAACAGAAATGAATTTTAATCGTGTTTGCACTAGATTATGCCCTGCTTTATCGTACGAAAAACCCAAACAGTCTGCACGCCTGCCGATTATCAGCAGCATTGGGGCGACATGCTGCCTCTGACAATTTCATTAAAAATAAACTGATGAGCCACTGTTTTTATTTTTTTTTTTTTTGTGTGTGCTGATGCGATAAGCGATAACAGCCTAATGCGATTTGATTGATAAGCGATGGTTACATTTCAAAATTGCGCAATCAAAGGCGCTTATCTGCTGCGAATAACAAGGGAATCAATTGAACAATCAGACACAATAAAATAAAGTCATGTACGCATTTATCGTGTGCGAAATGTGCACGATATCAGTAAATCCTGCAAAGAGCGTGCGGCAGGAAGAGCGAGCGAGAGAGAGCGAGAGGTAAGCAGTGAGAAAGCTCAAATAACAGGTGATCGTCTGTGCGCTGTGAAGAGCGTCTCACAGCAACGAGCTTTTGCCCGACTGCGACTTTCTCTCTCGCTCTGCCGCTCTACGCTCTGCGCTCTCACTTGTCTGACAGTTTTTGGGCTTTGCGGAAAAGTGCCACACACACATACAGACAAACGTGAATATTACGTATACGGCGACTTTGTCGCTGTTGTCGTCGTCGTCGACATCGATGGCGTCGCCGTCATTTCAATTTTGCCGTTTTCTTCTTTCGCACGCTGCTGCGTTTCGTGTGTTTTATTTTCAATTGCATTTCCAATTGGACGGCAGCTGATACGAGCCGACGACGCGCGCGCCTCGCGTTCTTCTTCAAAATTGATAAACACGCATTAAACAAGCGCACGCCAAATTTATATACAAACAAACAAACGAAAAACTAAAAGCAATTTTTACATCTTCTCTTTTTTACACAAACAACAACCAAACAACAAAAATTAATGCAAAAAAAAAGTATATTCAATTCAATATGCATAAATGTCGAGAGCGCGTGTGATTTTGAGCAACAAATAGCAAAATACAAAATTAAATAAGTATAAAAACGAAATGAGCAACAATAAAGAAAATTTATGGCTTTGTTTTGTGTTTGTGAACGCAAATGGAAATGTTTGCAATTTAAAAGCGAATTAGAATACCGCTGTGAGCGAAACAAAACAAAATCAAAATTGCTGAAAGTGCAAGCCAAATAAACACAGCATAAATATAGAAATACAAATACAAATATATAAATCGCGGTATTCTAATGAATTAGCATAATTAAACAAGCATTTAGCACTATAAAATCAAATGAAAATTAAAAACCCGCAATATTCTACGCTATACGTAAACACAAATTGAAGATTTTTATGCGACAATTTGCGACAATTTTCAGCATTTTGCATTTGCATCTTTTTTTTCCGCGTGTGCGCATTTTAATTTGATTTACTTGTGTGTACATGCACACATATATTTATTATAATTTTCAATTTTCAAGTTCATTGACGGCGTCAACAGCCCACGCGAAATATGCTCAAAAGAAATAGCAATATAAATATATATATATATATATGGATATAATATCTGTGTGTGTGTGTGTGTGTGTGTGTGTGTGTGCTTCTAATCTGCATTTCTATTTGTTTAATTAAAAATTTGAAGCACTTGAAGCGCGCCGCATGGAAATGAGCTAAAAACCCAAAAAGCACAATAACAAAAACTGTCAGCCACTAAAACAAATGGCAAACATGTGATGTGTCGCATTCAACTCTCTGTGTTGTTGTGGTTGTGCTGTTGCTTATTAACGTATTCGTGAAATTTTGTTAAATATTTTGTTATGTTTTGCTGCGATTCTCTAAGCCATTTGCTTAGTCGCTAATTTGTCAAGTGTCTAACTGGGGCTTCTCAGCAGTTCGCTGCCTTTATAATCAATCGAATTGTTGCCACCAACTCCCACACACACAGACACAAAGACTGCCACAATTTCGTATTTGCCCAGTTAATGATCGTGTTTGATAAGCGTGTAAAACTTATTGATATTGATAGAAGGCTTAAAATCTCTGGTTCTCTCAGCCAGGCCATAAAAAGTGCTGCCAACTTGTGTTAATTGAATTAACACACACCACGCAAATCATGAGTTTTGTGCTGCCAACTTTATGGCAAATCCTGATTATAAATGTGATTTTTGTTGGCCACGACTTTCAGTCGTAACTCTGCTGCTCAAAACATTATTTTTAAATAGTTTTCCCGAGTGTATTTCCACATAATTATCTCGCCAAATGTCTGTCAAAATAGTTCGACAATTTTGTTGTTTGAGGTGACACAGCTGCTTTTTTTTTGTTTTGGAAAAATCCCTGCTAGCAATGAACTGGGGACCTTCGATTTGTTTCGTTTTTCTTGTGTGTTATTTAACGACTTACACCACATTCGCAAAATGTTATCAATTTTGAGTTTTTATCTATCGGCAAATAGCAAAAAAATGCCTGAAATGAAGAAATTTAATTTAGAATACAACCGATAAGATACGAACCAACAAAGCTAATACTTACTACCCACCAAACTCCGCAATACACAAACAAAGAGCGCACCAAGAAGTCTCTGACTTCGACTCCGACTCTGACTCTGACTCAGACTCGCATCGAATTTGATTATAATGCAGAGCTAAAGCCTTTGCGCTGATCGATTGACTTTGGCATAATGCTTGCTTATTATAAATTAGTATTTAATATAGACAAAGTCACTATCTGACCATCTGTCCGCTGCTATCGCCGTAAATAAGTCAAAGCTATTTATACGACTGGCAATAAGTAAAAAACTAAATCGATTTATTTGCCAGCAAAGGGAAATGCTCTGTAAATTCTGCTGCTTGGCGTCTTAAGCAAATTCAGTCGAATTTCCTTCACTTTCCTAGGGTATTTGCGAGCTTTACAACTCGCTCCACGCCCATTTATGTTTGGTTGACGCCTCCTTTTTTTTTTAGTTGTAGTTGTAGAGGAAGTGAAATTTATTGTTGCCCAAAAACATTCTCATTACTTTTTTTGGTCAGACGAAATAATTGTTGTTTGCAAAATTTTCTTTGTTTTCTTTGTAGTTAGCTTGTTAATTAATCATTTGTCAGCTTGTTGTCGTTGTTGTTGCTGCCACAGTTGTGAGCACGTCTAAGTTTGAAGCGATGTTCTATATATGAGTATGAGAGTATTCGGAATCTGTGCACAGATTTATTTATTTATTTTTATTGCACACGTTTAAAGGTCAACCACTTGACGATGTGATTTGCTCTCGTTCTCTCCCTCTCTTCGCCCAACAAATACCCTGTAAATCGCGTCTTTTACTCGCTTCATTTGCCTCTCGGTGAAGCTGCAATTTACACGGCATCTCTGCAGCTCATCAGCTGCGTTTGCTCTACGATTTCCATGTAGGCTTTTGTTATATGGCATTAAATACAATAATAAAATCGTCGGAATTGACGCAACTTTTGATGTTTGTGTTTGGGACTCAGTCAGCTGTTAATTGAATATTTGTTTAGTTATTGTTTTTCGCAATTGCCAATTACGCGATGTTCAAAAAACTAACTGCACTCTATATGATTTATTTGCGATTTGTGCAAACAAAGCGCTGAAGGATTGACAACGAAAGCGCATTAATTAAGCTTCTAGACAAGTGTCTAGCTGGGCATTAAGCCTGCTTTCTTGCTATAAATATAAAGTTAACCAACATTCTCGACACTTTTCGCCGTTTGTCTAATTAGCGTTAATGAATTTTACACAATTGTTTAGCTTCACATTGTTTCGCATTTCTTTTATTTCGTTTATTAGTTTCTTTTATATGTAGAATTTGCCCGTCAAGAACGTTGCACAAATATTGACAAGAATAATATACATTCCCCATTTAGTCAGTCGTAGGTATTATAAGCTATATAGAGCCAAACGTCGCCTGACTCGCGGCTCGCTGGGCAAATACAAAATACAGAAACACAGAGATAGATATTTAGATAGATGGCAAAAAAGAAAATAGAAAACAGAACTCAGAAAACTATTCAGCAACAATTCCGAAATGGACAAATCATGTCGACCTCCAAATCGCCACATTGTGTTACGCTAGATTTTATTCATTAAACGTGTTTGCGCCTAAATTACAAAAACTTTTCAGAAATTTCCCAAAAAATAAAAAAAATGCAATTGTTTTCGCTGAAAATATAATCTAGAGAACGGAGTCTTATGACTATATATTTACATACTCCACTTAATGGGCGATCAGAGGCGGCTGCGTAATCGTTATACCCCACATAAATAACCGCTTTTGAAGGCACAATAGCGGCAATTAAGCTCTGCTGCTGCTGCTGTTAAACAACAGCTTCGACTCGATTTCATGCCTGCTTTCATTGCTCTCGCTTTCCAGTCACACTTCGCACTCCGTAATGTTGTAAAAATAATTCTTATCAAATAATTTACTTGATCACCTTCTGAACTCTGCAGCACTTAACAGCTGTTATGGGCGCACTGCTAACAGTGGGCTGCAGTTATGGGTGCACTGCTAACTTAACAGTCGGTTGCTGTTAGGCGCAGCCACAGACAACTGTTAATTTAACAGACCTCTGTTTGTTGCGCTGTTTATCAATTTCCGGCTGCCTTTTTGAATTGCAGTTTATTATTGGGTCGTCGAGCGTTTGGCTACCTTTCAATCAATTTTTTTTTGTTGTTTTCTTCTTTCTCAATTATGCGACACAATCAACAAGCCACGTGCCACGCCCCTTGAGCGTCGATGCGTCACGATGCAGCCTCTTCTGCACTTTGCTTCTTCACTCAATTAAAAGCTTGCGTCGAGGGTCAAGGATTAATTTGTGGTCCGCTGTTGACCCAAACAGTGGCACATCAGCCATATATCTGTAGATATGTATGTGTTTTTTGAATGTTTCTCATGTGTGCTCCACTTGAAATGGGGCTGTAAATCAGCCGCCCCCGAAAACAAAGACGATGACATTTTCATGGTCAGGGCGATGAAATTTTTGCATTTTTTTATTGTGCACCTTGCTGCAATTATTTAATTTACTCTTCGCTTCCTCGAATATAAGGCAACCCACAATAACAACGCATACTACATGCAATTAAAACAACAATATACATAAATTTGCCGAATTTACATAAATGTAATTTGCGCATTTACTGCGAGCAGCAACAACAACAACAACAAAAACAAAAACAAACAAGTTAAACATATCACAAATTTAAAAATATCAGGTGCCAACAAGTTTAAATAAAATACGACAATTTCAAAAAACGTTAACAGCAAGCTGGTTGTTGCTGGCGCCATCTAACGCGCGGCGGCGATAACAGCGTAGCTACTGCTAACCTGTGCAGTACAATGTAAAGCATTTGAACTGAAACTCGAAACATTCAAACGGCTGTGCTTACCTCCATAGTTCTACTTAATCACAATAATACCTGAGCAAATCGAAACAAAATGTCTGCTGTCAAGCGTTGGCTTTATCGCCACACCCACTCCACGAGCTCGTCTAACAGTGGCCCACCGCCCACCTCACCGACAATAAAAACGCCACGCGGTCGCAGCCATTCGCTGGACGTGCAGTCGTTGCACAACAGTGGACTGCGCACGATGTTAGCTAACGCAAATGTAAGCAAAACCAATTGAAAACACATTAAATTGTACATTAAAGTGTACAGCATAGGGGTTAACTTTAACAGCGCGCTGTAGAACGTGTGTTGGTTTGTGTACTCGCTAACCATAGAGTGCGGCGCTGTTAAATCCGCTTACAGTGCGCGGTCTGTTTGAATTTGATGTGGTATCAGTGCAATTAATTGATTAATGATTTCGTTTTTTATTTGCAGCGCGCTGCGGCGCATCAGCAACAATTGGCTGTGCAAAGTAAGTACACAATTTATTCGCATATCAATTATTTATTAAATGCAGCTAAAGTTAAACAGCAAGTGCCAGGTACATGTTAATTATATGTTTAAATAACATTTAGATTCCAATTTACAGCATTTTATAATATTTTGGTTTAAATTTCGTATCAAATCGCGAGTTATGCAAATCATGAAAACCAAATTAACCTTGACTTTGAAAATTAAAACAACAAAACATAAGTTTGCATATGTGTGTGCGTAGTATATAAAACAAACAACGCAAAGTAAAGCAAACAAACAAACTGCGAAAATACGCAAAAGACGAATACGAAAACAAAACCAAAATGACTAAACGATGTGTGTAAAACCTGAAGTTTGAGTAGCTGTGTAAAGTGGGCGCGTGGATGGGGCGGGGCCGGGGGAAGAGTAATCCAAAGGTGGCCAATGCGCTGCTTAACAGCAGATAAACAAATTTTATGTTCTGCTTTTGCTTTGCTTTGCTTTGCTTGTTTGTCGTGCATTATTTTACATATGTAAACCGCGTATTGGGTAAATAATAACGTTGTTTATTTAGTATTTGAAAATTTGAAGTGAACTTCAAAATGCTAATTGGAATATAGTTATAGTATGTCATTCTGATATTGTGCATACTGTATGTAGTTCAACAACAATTACAGTTGCACTACACACATTCGAACAGCAGGCAACTGTATAAATATAGAATATGCAACAATCACTCATAACAATTACGAGCGCGCCAAGTCGTAAACAAAAACAACATTCTGATGAATTAAAAACAACTTGCAAACACGGCGACTGCCCTAAGGGGAAGAGTGTGACGAGCCCCAGTTGTCGTATTCGTGTTCTTATTGCGATAACGGCGCATATAAGAGATCAACATAGAAATACGAGTGAGCGACTCCCACACACAAGCCGCAGCATAACAATGGCATGTGTGCGAGCGAGAGAACGAGTGAGACGTAGTTTAATGCACACGAACAGTGGGAGAGCGAGGGTAAACAGCGAGTGCGTTTCGGAAACTAACTGTTGCTGCATTTTGGGTCTTTGCCTGTATGTTTACCCTTTGACTGACCTTGAAAGCTTTGCTTCGCCATTGCCAAGCCTCGGCTTATGTACAGACTGCAGTTTGTTGTTGCGCTGCTCCTGGTGGTTGCATTTTCAATGTCATGCAAGAATAACAGCAAAACAGCACAACAGCAAAAACAAGCAGCACCTGGTTGGTTCTCGCTCTCGCACATGCTCTTTACTCTAACTCCCTCTTCGTTTCGCATGCACAGACTTCGCCCGCTGGCACTTTTTGTTTCTGTTGTGCACTTTTTATTTGTACGTTTTAAGCCTTTACTTTTTTTTGGTTTTGTATGTTGTTTTGTTATTATTCGTCGCCGGCTTCATATCAAGTGTCTGGCCATGACGTAATCTTGAAGCATGTGCAGAGCGCTCAATTTAAAAGGGGCGGGGCAGCGGGGGGATGAGGGGCGCGTCTACTTTTAAAAGTGTGTGTGTGTGTGAGTGAATGAGTGAGAGAGTCTGTGTAAGTCATTACTATCCCGCATTGATGACTTAAAAAAGCAAAAGCTAAAATATTCGTACATAATTCGCAACCCACGACAATTAACCGACATTGATTTCGAAGGCAGCCAGACGCTGTTGACGCCAAAGATGTGTCTGTGTGCATGGGTGTGTATTTGTGTGTGGGTGTGAGCTGTTGTCTATTTGCTATTGTCGTAGCCCATTCATAAGCGAAAGTCTGTTAATTCGCCCCTACATATCGCACGCTGTTAAACTAGAGAAGACCAGTAGCAATAAAAGAGCGCGAGAATGAGAGCAAGAGCAGCAGAGCATAGACAATGTTAAGGGCGCTTTTTGGTGGTGGTGGTGCTGCTGCTGCTGCTGTTCTGCGTCTACGCTGCTGCCTACGTGACGCAGCGCACACAGACATGAATAGCACTAGAATCGCACAATTGTAAACATGTATTATAATTTGAGTGAATGCAAAACAGCAGCAGCAATGTCATAAATACGGTAAACAACAAAAGTAGCAGCAGCTTTATGAAAATGCGGAAAACAAAGAGCAGCCACCTCTGACGAAAAGCTATATGTATGTAGCACGACGACACTTGTAAGTCTGCTCACACAAATCCATACATATGTCGTTACATGTTAACAAGTCGAGAGAACCACACCCGCCAACACATTGGGATTTTCGCTTTCTGGAAAGTGCGTAAATACAACAACATGCTGTTAGCAGTAGAAGGCTACGCAGCACTGTTAGTTAACAGCAAAGGTCGTTTAAGTTCACAACAGAGCAGCCGAACTAAAACTAAATATTCACTGGAGGAGGGGGGTGAGGATAGCTTGGTCAAAACACGTTTAACAGCGAGGCGACCACGCCTACTCCACCAAGCAGCTTATCTAACAGGGCTATGTTACTGTTGTTTTTTTTTCGGCTTTCTATGTTCGCTTTGCGCGGTCGCTCGCTCGCTTGATTTTTGTTGTGCTCACCTTTTTCTGCTGTTACATATACTCACGCACACACACTTGTGCACACGACAACACCGTGAGTCTAGCGTATATGCCTTGCCGGTTTGGCACTCGCACACAATTGCTGCCTGCTACTCTCAGTATATTGTACATATACATTTGTATTTATATATACTCAGACACACACACAAACGCACACAATCACTCAGAAGTATATCGGACTGGGTTGGCCACATGGCGGCTACGTTGTCGCCTTTCAGTTAATTTTGAAGCGCCGGCCGCGACAGACGTTAAGACAGCGCCACGTGAACAGTGCATTAATGTGGTTTACTTAAAAACTTCGAGACATTTTTGAATCATCAACAGAAGCAATAATATTAATTAATTCAGAAGTCAAAAGGTTTAGCACATCGTTCATTAACGAAATACCGAAAGCATATGATTATTATTATGACTCTAGAAATTATATTTTCAATCATAATTAGTAACTTATTTTCGTTGTTTTGAAACAAAGAAAACGTTTAACTTACAAACTGGATTTTCTAAAGCGGTTTTCGTACATTTCGTATATAAAATATTTCTTCTCGTCTCTTTTATTTTGCTATAAATATGCATGAGCGAGCATTTTAATCTGGCATTTTATAGTTAATAAACAAAGCAAACACACTACACGGTTATTGGTGTTGAAAATATTTGTGTGCGTGAAGTGGAAAATCCATTAAACATTATGTGGAAAGTTTCTTGTGAAAAGTGCAGCAAACACCAAATGAAGAGTTGAAATTTATAATTGAAATTCGGAAACGCACTGAAAACAACAGGCAACTAAAAATAACCAAAACAAAAAAGAGATATAATAATAAAAGACACTGCACAATTGCGCAAGTCTTAAAATAAACAAAAAAAAAAGAATATAATTTCGTTAATTATTGCGCTTAAAGCGGCACATGCAAAAATTCGCTCAACATCTCTGAAAAAAAATCGCGTCGTGTCTCTGCTGCTTGCTGGGCGACCATGTGATAAAATATTATTATATTTTTATAAAAATAAGATCCACATTTTACGCCAACAGCCGGCGAAAGACGCTCTTAATTTTCGCTTCTTGTTCTTGTGCGTCCACTTGATTTCATTTTATTGTTGTTTATATAATTGGAGAACGAAAAAGACAAAAATTTGATTTGATTTATACCATTTTTTCTCGACATCTGTGACGCAAAAGCTGCAGTTAAAATTTTGTTTTGATTTGGCCAAAGTGTGTGCAAAACTCAGAGATCTTTCAAGTATATAAATATGAATGTTGTATATATGTATGTAGGTAAGGCAGGGAAATGTTCTGGATGGTGGCAAGTGGATCACACGGCTAGCCGGCAATAATGTAGCTTGTTTTATTTATAGCAGCTCCTCAGCGAATGCCAAAAAGCAGAAGCCTCTCCTATGGCCACTTTTTAATGGCCATCATTAGCACAAGTAAATGCCATGGAGCAGCCGCAATTATTTGATTTTATGATAGCAATTTCAATTCGCAAATCTGTTGAATCTCCCTCGAATCGGTTTGCAACGAAGTGGAATTCATGCACTGATAACGACAACACCCCCAGTTAGTTATAGTAGCTCATCTAAAGCGCGGCACAGCGATAATCCCGCCACTATAAATAATTGCGAACCGTATTATATAGAGAATCGGTCGGAGGCCGCTGATATGATTTACACATTATTATTACAATCGTCGCTTTTATAAATATACTAAAGAAATTGCGACACATTGTTTTGTTTGTCTGTGTGTCTGGCAATTGAAATACGCTTGGAATAGGTCAGTTCTAGCATATATAGAGAGAGTGAGATAGAGACAGGGAGAGGGAGAGGGAGAGAGACAACGAGCACAATAACAACCACCTCGCACCCCGAGGATCTATAAACAATACAAGTATGAGATTATAGCTAGAACGCCATAAGTTTCACTTTCCTTATTTATACTGATTGGAATAGATTCTGATTTTATGTGTTCACGTCGTCTTTCGCAATACATATGTACATATATATATCCAATTTAATGAAATTTCCAAAGCTAATTTAATTAAAATTTATGCTCTCGTTGTTGGCAATTTGTTCAGGCGTTGGAAGCATTGTTTATGCCACAAAATAACAAGAACAACAACAACAACAACCTCATATGAATTGCCCAAGCCGGCTCCAAAACAAAACGCACGAAAACAAGTGTGTATGCCCGACTACGACACACCCTGCAAACGCATTAAAAGCATTCCTTCGATCTTCTTTCACTTTCAAAGCTCTCCGCTTTTGGGTATATAAGGGTATAAGAACAACACGTTGAAAAATCTTTTGGTGGAGGAAGCCGAAAAATAAGCGAAGGAAAAGAGAAAACAACACGAATGCGAGAAGCAACCAAAAAAAAAAACGAAAAAAAATAAAAGCACGTCAAAGAAATTGCGCAGCGTAAATTTTTCTATTGCTTTGGTCGCGTGCTTTATTTTCGTTTTCTTTTGGGCTGGACCGGCATGAAACAACAACAAGAAGAAGAAGCACAGAGTCAGAACAACAGCCGCTGGCAATCTGTGCAACACAACACTACACTCAAATAATCGCCGGCTGGAGGTAGAAAAATTTCATTTGCGACGCAAAAAAATCTCCCCAAGCCGAAGTTTGCGATACATTTGTATCTCAGTGTGCGTTAAAGTATCTGAGCATCGGCAGTGCAGAGAATGTTATCTAACACAGCGCAGGGAGCTTGTGGCATGTGTGGAGGTGTTTTTATTAGCGCAGTTGAGAAGAGACTTCAACTTGAGCCCTGCCATATGTTAAATCCGTTTTGAAACGTCTGCGCTTGAAAGCCAATACAGTTAAGTGCTGGCGGCGGCGGCGGCGGCGGCAGTTGATACGCTTTCAGACCGTATTAAGAACCATTAAAAAGTTAGCGCCGTTTAATTTTGCCTTATGTAACTGCTTACTCTGTTCATGGAGCTAAATTGCATTTTTATTTTTTTCTTTTGTGTAAAGATGACAAACTCTGCACTTCTCTCATGACCTTCACACGTTCTGTATTTTGTCAACACTTTGCTGCAACTATTTATAAATTACTCAGACAATTTACGATGCGAAATTATTTCAACACTTGCGCTGCATAAATCGCAACAAACACAATTCTATGATTAGTTTGAGAACTGCGTAAAAACTATAGAGCTATCTATAGCTACTATTGCTACTATTGGAGAAACATGGAGAAACCAGTTATTGTTATAAACAACAGCGTTCAAACTCTTTATTTCTCGCATAGTTTTCTGTCATTTGTGACGAGCGCAAAAGGTCAACAGAAACCATAGCAAATTGTGTTTGTTGTTGCCCGTATTTTGTAGAAGGTTCGTTAAACCTTTTTTCTTGTTGTTGTTGTTGTCGTTGCTCCATTCGAGGAGAGTTTTCTAGTATTTTCCTCAGCTGCACTTGAAATTATGACATAAACCATGGGATACTAGTTTTGGGGGGAACTCTGAACGAGTCATTCATTAAATTTATTCAGCACGCTCTTTGATCATCAATCAAATTCTTTTTGGAGAAACATTTGACGTTGCATTTTTCGACGATTATAGTTTTCCGATCGTTGATTTTTGGTTGCTGATTGTCGATTGTGTGTGTGTAACGTTTGTTGTTGTCAGAGATTAGAAACAATGCGCAGCTTGTCGCGTCTCTCTGGGGTCGATACTGAGAATTGGGTCAAGTGAAGGAACTTACTTAAAACGGCAATTAAATTTCTGTTCAATTATATGCCGAACAACATAAATTTTGTACATATCTGACTGCTGTTTTTCATTATTGTTATTAATCTTGTTAGCGAGATGATTGCGTTAATTGCAACACGCTTCACTGTTGTTGCCAACTGCATAAATTGAATACAGTACTTAATATACAGGGTGTCGAAGTTGGACTAGCTTTGGGGCTAAAAAAATGACTTTATTAGTTTTATTTCCGAACTAGAATCCAAGCGAAGTTTAAGTAAACAGATATGCGATACAGTCTCATGTTTAGTATCTAATTATCTGCTTACGTATTATATTATATGCGCTTCTATTTAGTTCTCATTTTTGTTGCCATTCTTCAAGCACTTCGCATGCCACAACGACACTCCAGGCGCTCGCTCCCTGGCTGCCTTTACCCCTCGCCATTTCTTGTGAGTCGCTTAACGAGCTGCTGTCAGTGTTTCTCCCTCGTTGTCAGTTTCAGCCTGACCACGCCCAATTAAAAGTCGTAAACAACAGAAACAGCGGCAGAGACAGCGACAGAGACGCAAACACACAAGAGAGCGAGTAAGAAAAGTCGAATGTCCTTGAGCTGTTTTGGCCTTTCGCAACTTAATCCTGTGTCATGTGACAACCTCGGTAGCCAACTGAAACTTTGCCAACGATTAAGCGAACAATAAGCCAGCATACGAGAACAACAAGAACAACGACCACGACCAAGACAAGAGCCATATAAGTGTTAACTGGGATGGGGTGGGGGCGGCAAACAATGAGTCGCATCACATACAGTAAATCAGCTTACAGATACTTTTCTCCCTCCTGCGCAACAATGTTAACAGGCGACGTTAAACGCTGGCAATTAAAACAGTTGCCAAGTGTGGGACCCGCAGATACTTTTTTAATTAAACAGCATAAGCTCAGCGAGTCACAGATTGTCAACAAATAATTGGTAACCTTAAACGAAATGCAATTTGTATGACTTAAATATAATTGACAATAATCTTAATCAATTTGGCAGTTAAACAAGAATATATCCTGCTAGTTTGATTTGTTTTCTAGCGCCAACTCGGCGATCGAACGTGTGAACGTGACTTTTAGACAATTCCTAAACCCAAACCAAAATGCCCCATAAATTAAATACAAAAACAACATCAAGTATACGACGCGGTGCACTTTGCAAATTTCAACACGCAGCCAGCCAGCAATGATACGGTTTATTTGAATTATATATATATATATATTTATATAGAGATGTGTATATGTATATATATAGAAATGGGCATATCTCTGTGTATGGCATATAAAGGAAGCAGCGGCGCAAAGCAAACACACACCCTCTTCCCGAGGCGTTAATTAGCATGCACGATTTGATGTGTCATGTGTGTGTGAGAGAGAGTGAGTAAGTGTATTGAATGGATCTAATATAGTCTGGACTAACCTTGAGAACCATTGAGCAAAGAAATCGAGCAGCCTGCGTGACACTTTGGGGTGGGTCAAACAGCGCTAAATCAGATCGAACCTCAACTCATCACAGTCTACTGTGATATATGATATAGTGAGTGCTCGTATTTGCCCGCTACCTGTTGGGCTATTATTATTATGCGAGTGTAGCCCAAACACAAACACAAACAGAGAGTATAGAATACTATTTGTTTATATATATCGTATATCCCCCCTTCCCCCCATTCTGTCAGATGCAATGCCACGTCTTCTGGCTGCTATTGTTATTGCTGTTTCCTAATGATAACAACCGCATTAATAATACTTAGAACCTGGTAATGTTGACTTTATTTCTATTTGTTTATCGTCAAGCAAATAAATTCTACTTGCCCACGGGTTTTACATACTCGTCCAGCGACAGCGACAGCGACAACAAACAACGCCACGAAGGCAACAAATTAATTAACCCAACGCCACAAAATCTAGGGGAGTGGAACACACTCAAAACCGGAAAGAGTAATTGATGTACACACTATATAACTTGGGTTTTGCTGAATAATTAACAACAAAATTTCTCGATGATTTGCCTAAATCTGATCTCTGGTGATTGCTGCAACTATGGAGCAGAGTTCAAGTTTCTGAGTTGTGATGCCAGCTGTAAAGTGTTGATTGCAATCGATTAAGCGATTTATCACAGCTGCTTGCTCGCTTGATCCCTGGGATTCCGCTTTTCTTACACCATTCAATATTTAGGTGTATTAAATTCGCACTTGACACGTTGGACCTTTTTGTGTGTTGTTTGGTTTTTTTTAAAGACTTTCATGCCGTTAAATTGCGATTTTCTCTCTCTCGCCGTCGCCGCCTGCAGGACATAAACAGACATTACAAGAGCCATGAAGGTTGCTCTGTCGCTTTCATTTGACATCTTTTTAATGAGTTTGTGTGTGAAGAATGTATTTCCATTTCCCTTGGCTGCCTTTTGTTTGGCCTGCTGATGAATATGTTGACAGCGTTCTTGAAATGAAAACGAGAGATATGAAATGCAGGAACCGCAAGGAGGGGGGAGGGGGGGACGTACAACAACACAGCAGAAAAAAGAGAAAAAACGTTGAAATAGAAATAGAAAAATATTTGCTTAGTAATTTGCTAATAGCTCGCGCTGCCTCCGCCCCGCAACTTTGCGTCTTTGCATCTCTTCATTATTATTATCCATTTCCATTCCCAACTATTAGTACTTTTACGTTTGTTGTGATTGCAATTCCAAGTTCAATAACTGTCGGGGACGCCCACAAGCGAAGTGAAAAGCGGCCCCATCAAATCTAATTAGCAGCCACGTAATACAAGCAAACGTATCTCCAAAGTTCGCCTCGGCTCCAGACAAACTACAAAATACTTTGCTCTGCTCATTTACATAAATTTCCATTGACGTCAATGGCGCGACGTTCTGGAGCATAACACACTCTATACTATATATAGATAGATATATGTGTGTATATATATATATATATATCCTGTCGACTTATGTGCTAAGGACATCATAAATTAGCCATGCTGAGGACAATGCGTGCGTGGTGTTCTTACCTCATTGTGCCGAGCACGTGGCGCAACAACAAACGCGGCTTTAGCTCAACTTATGCCGGCTATTAATCTATGTTT
Source organism: Drosophila siamana (assembly GCA_035047445.1). Lineage (NCBI taxonomy): Eukaryota > Metazoa > Arthropoda > Insecta > Diptera > Drosophilidae > Drosophila > Drosophila siamana. Next base: position 6,846,713 of record JAWNPP010000004.1, on the reverse strand, counting down.
CGTGTCTTTAAAGAGCTCCTAGTCCAAACGGATACGCACAATAGATTTTCCTATGTTTGTTGACCTTTTTCGCAGCGTCGTTTAAACGCGTGACCATTTTCCGCTTCAGTAGCTTTTGCTTACACTTGCAGCCTGTGTAGTGTAATCGAAATATAGAGAATTTGTGTCTGTTTCTACCCCAACATTTCGAACTCGCATAATTTTTTGATAAATCGTTTCTTAATGTCAGCAGGTTGGCAAATTTCTTTCGCTGGGTTTCGGGTGCAAAAAGCGGCGCGTGAATCGCATTTGTTATGGCGCCATCGATACTACAGAGATACAAATTTGTAGTTATTTTCAAGTGACGATATTATTATTATTATTGCAGTCGTGCCCCTCTTTTGGGTGGCGTAGTTGCGGTAAACAATCGTAGAGCAAAAAATGTACAAATTTGAAGTCAGATGATGTCGTCAGTTCCATTAGAAGTGTAAATAGAAAAGCGAACCCATTAATTGAATTGAAACCGAACGTGGCGCTCACTTGTCGCGCCCCGAGGAAGCTCAACTCAAGTGAGTCTCGAGTATGTACAGAGAGTCAACCCCAAAACGCAACGCAACCGGCACATTTTCAATGCAAATGTTGCCGGCACCGACTGCTAATGCAAACAGATACTATATACAGGTCTCAGCTGTTATATAAGTAGGGGAAATGAGCTGTTAGTGTTGTTGTGCATAGTCATCGAAATGGGGGTCCCAAAGGTCTCGTCTTTTATGCATTTCGGGTCTCGGGAATCACTTTGTGAAATTTGTATCATGCGAATGAATCATGCGATGATGATGCGATGTTGTGTAGAACACAAAAAGAATTGGTGCGTGTCCCCGCTATTTAAGTTTTGCTTGTTATATCCCCTTTGGGGTGGGAGGGGGAGGTGAAGAGTTCCTTCAACTTGGATTATTGATTTGCGTTGTTTGGCCATAATGAACGCTTGGCATGAAGGGGCGAGCAGCAAGTATTTTAGGGCTTGTCAAACCTGTAATATAAACAGCAGAAAGTGATTAAATTCAATACGTTTGAACGAACGCAGTTCATTACACGACGCCGCAAACGCTGTATGACAATTGAGTATAACAAACAGAGTCCATTAGCCAATGAGTGCTAATGAGTTTCGTATAACAGTTTTTATGCACTCGATCATCAATCATTGCGGCCAACGGGCGCATTACGCATTGGCAGCGATTCAAACAGCAAACAATTCGCAAAATATTGCATAAAACAATCTTCAATGACTTTTCGTTGCATTTCTCCCCGAAGGTTGTTAGCTCTTTCTTTTGTTCTACAGACCCCCCCCCCCCTCCCCCTCAGCACCTCTCAGCCTGCGACTAATTAACAAAATACAACACACAAATAAAATGCGTCAAATAGTCGTGTCCGTCTCACTGTTCGTCTGTCGCTCTACTCACTTCCGGCCGCATTTATGCATTTGTCTAATTGCACGCTTCCAACGATGCGGAAACATTGAACAGAGATAGAGACAGGGACAGAAACAGAGACAGAGAGAGAGCGAGAGAAAGCACACGCCTACAACGAGTCGCATATTAAAGTGACGAGCTTGCGTAGTATCTCATTAACAGCTAAATTTCAAGATTTTAATGACACTTTTATGGGCTTGCAACTTTGGGATAACCAACCCTCGTTCGCAGCCCACGTGGCCCAAGGTCAGTGCAGCCTACGAGGACTGGACTGTGACGCGTACACGCCATAAAAGTCGAGTTCAAAGTTTGCTTTGAAGGCTGCGGCCCCCTTCGAGAATAGAATGTGCATTTGAGAGTCGAGAATCGAGACACGAGCATGTGATGATGGGGTCAGTTGGAGGGCAGAGGTCAGCGACTCACGGGAAGCGCTTGCCGTGAGGTGCGCATTGTTGTAATTGCCACAGTCTTGAATATCGATTCACAATTAAATAAACTCTCTGTGGTAATCTCAGTCGCGAAATATAATAAATATTATCGCATTTCTCGCTGTTTTGAGCGCTGCGTCATCGAACTCACAAAATATTTGTATTTGTTTTCAATGCGACAATCGAAAAATATTTTTATTTTTTTTTGCATATATATTTAATGCGAAGCAACCCAAATAAACAGTCAGCGAAAAGGCGTAATTGGAGTGTTCTTCTATTCGGCCGAAAAGAAAAACTAAAACAATTCGCCGAGCTCAGCAAAGTTTTGTTGTTTTCTTTTTGTTTTTGATAGCAAGCGTTGGGCGCATGTTCAATGCATGACGCAGGAGGTCGAGAAACTAACCGAAAACCCCAACAAACAAAACTAAATATCAAAAACAAAAAAAAAACAAAAATACTTACTTACGCTCACATATCCGATTCCCAATCACGTTCAAGGTGAATGCTGCCTGGTTGGAGCTGGGACTGGGGCGGGCTACTTAAACTACAAACTGCCAGCTAAGCGGCATTTTAGTGGTTTCAAGTTGTCCACAATGCGAAAATTTGCTTACCTACTGAGTTTTTTTTTTTTGGTAGATATAATCCGTGAGCAAGCAAGCACATGAGAATGAAGTACGTAAACAATTTTAACTGTTATTTATAGTTTGTGTGCCCCAATCAATGCGTTGCTTGATAACTTGAGTCCAACAAATAACAACAATGACTACATTACGGTGCCCCCCGCCCCTCCCTGCTTATCGCAGTTGGTTGGGGTCTCTGGCAGACCCGAAACTCTGTCTAGTGGGGGTCTGTCACAGTCACGATGTCTTGATAAGAGCTTCTTATCGCCAGCTAATTTGGCGGCAACGATAATTTGTGACAAGTTTTGAATACACTTCACAAACTTGACCTAAATGCGCAGTTTGATTTCCATGCCCACAACAAGCTAATATACTAGATTTGTGGTATACTTAGTATATGTATGTATGTATACTCAATACACACACACACACACACAAACACACATACATGTATGCAGTATATTCCCGTTTATATACTTTCACTTTCAAATATCACGCATGCGTTGTCCGTGGATGCTACTCTTTCAGAATTTTCACTTTCATTTGATTCATTTCGTGGAGCAGGTCACGTTCCTGTCGTTTGCATACTTTGTGGCGTCTCTCGCACTCTTTGCCGATTTTCGGACGGGGGGCTTGTTTATGTCGCCACACTTTGGGGGCGGGCTGGCAACCCCCTGAAGGCTTTTTTTCGTTCAAGTTATTTAATGCGTCTCGTTGCCATTTACCAGCGCTAATGTTGTTCCGAGTGTTTTGAGTGCAAAACCGCATGGGAAATGGCTGTTCAATTGCAATATGCTTGCTCTCATACAGGCGCCCAAGGTCATTTCTCAAATAAAGTGCTCTTCATTACGCTGATGGGCACAACAACAAGAAACGAACAACAACTATTAGACAGCAAAACTAAGCTCCAACACCGTTTCACTATTAACCGTTAACAGTGCTCTGTTAAACGACAGCGATGGCGGCAGCAGAGCAGCAGCAGCATCAGCAGTCAGAATGTTATATGTCTTTTACTCTCCCACGCGCTGACGCTCTGGCGACTCTCTCGCAGCTTATGCTGCTGCTGCTCTCCATCACTTGTTTACACATTGCACGTGCATATTTGTCTTCTTTTTCCTTTCATTCTCAGTCTCAGTCTGTGCTGGCATTTTTAGGCAAACGGTTGTGTTTGTGTGCGTATCGTGTATACAAATATATTTTGTGTGTCTGAATGTGTGTGCTCTTGTGTGTGTTTCTCAATATTTCGCATTAATTTACACAAATTTTGATTACGTTTGTGGGCGACACCAATTGCTGCGGGGGGATTGAATAGGTGCAACTTAACCTCAATTGAACTTACGCTCGATTGCGCAAACATTTAATCAGCTTGTGAGCATCACTCAAAAACTCTATAATCAATAATCGTAATTTCATATTGTGGTTCAGCCTTACTTTCATTTCATTTATTTATCAATTACCTTCGTCTATTTCTTATACATACGGTATATAACTGATTGGCTGTCCCGTCGTTCGCCACTCTATTCTCACTCTTGTCTTTGGACGTGTTAGTGGCGTTTTGATAAATACGAGAATATAAATAGAACTTTGCTTGCGCGCTGCTTGCTGCTTGCTGATTCTGGCCTTTTCTCTCTTTCGCGTTATTTGTTTTTTACACAACGATAAAGTTTATTTAAATGCAAGCGACACAAGCCTACGAAGAAGCAATCAGCTTTATGCAAAAAGCGTTTGTTTCACATGTAGTATTTACAAATACGTTATAAGCACATAAACATATACATATGTACATATGCATGTTTGTGTTTTTGCATTTTACAATCATTTGCTGATCGACTGGGACTTTGAACCGTGCTTTGAGCCTAGCGTAAGAGAATAACATTGTGTGCAGGCGACAAATTGGTCGGTGTCATTTTCGCGCAGGTGACCGAAAGGCATCGTGTTCTGGAAATATAATATGCATGTATGTATGTGTGTATGAGATCAGGTGACTAAAATGTCACAAGCAATTGATTTTTTTTACTTGTGTGCACATCGCAACAGTGACAACCGCAAAAGCAGAGCAACGGCAGCAGCTGCCGCAATACTATAAAAAAAATAAAATAAAATAAAAAATGCAATAAAAGCCATTCGCGCATTGACACTTGACCATGTGGGTGGTGAACTTATTCAAGTGCATGTTTCGCGCAGTCGCTGCGTTCTGTCAATGACGCGTTGACTGCGCTCGTTCCCTCTGTTAAATCGCTTAACAGCATAGGCAAATGTTAGTTATTGTCGTTGCACTCGCACCCACTGCAACAGAATTCGCGTATGTTAATAGCTTGAGCAAATAATGACAAAAAGTGTTTAAAAATACATGCTCGTAAACATGCATACATGCATGCAAATACATATACACATACATACATATGTATACACTTGTACTTATAAAAATAATAATAAGGCGGCAAACAAAAAACAAAACAAAACACACACGCACGGCATACGGCAGCCGTTAACGCTGGCGTCGACGGCGACGTCGTCTGCAGCTTTGACTTAATTTGAGTGCATTCAACTTGCAGCGGCTACGACGACGATTTTCAAAGCGATAGAGAGCAGCAAAAGCACAAAGCTTTGACAAGTGCAAGTGCAAGCCGCAGCAACAACAACAACAACAACTTATGTGCTTTTCATTTTACAGTGCAAGGATTATGTGACTTTTGCAAAGAGAACCCCAAAACAAGGGCAAGAACGAGAGAGAAAATAGTGACATTACACAAATACAATTACTACATTTAAGACATAGGTATATGCAAATATACACACTGATATTGACAAACGCGGTAGCTGCAATTGACAACAACAGCAAATAACAACAACAACAACAACAAAACATCAATTGACAACAAAGTGTAAAAACAACAAAAACAACGACAACGGCGTCGCAATGCATGGAATTTCACATCTCTATCGGCAACACGCCGTCGAGAAGCAGCTGAGCGGCGGCGGCAGCAGCACCGACAGCTGGTCCCAACACAACAACAGCAGAAACGTCTACGCCTACGGCAGCAGCGCCAACGAAGCCTCGTCCTCGCTGCAGAGCCACACGCTGTACAGCGTCGACTCCTCGAGCAGCTCCAGCAGCAACTCCAACAACTCGAACAACTCGACGATGGGCGGCGTGACGGGCAGCGCCTATGCCCAGTGGCAGACAGATCGACACTCGCAGCCGCAGGCGGTGCCCGATGCCCTCAAATCGCTGGCCAACCATCACTACAACAACTCGCCCACACATCACCAGGCAGCGGGCGGACAAAGTGCCAGCTGTGGACCACGCAACTCCTACGACAGCTGCTACACCAACGGCTCCGGCATCAGCGGCAGCTTGAAGCGCACGCCGTCCTCGAAGCGCAGTTTCCTCGAACGATCTCACAGTCCGGCTATCTACGGAGTAAGCTGCGCAAAATATATACTCCCCATACGCTACAGCACTGCATCCCTAATCGATAGTACAAATCTATCAAATATCTTCTTGCTATGTCAAGCGAACCGATAACAGTCTTGCCAAAGATTCCTTTTGACTCATTTAAACGCGTAATCGATAGAGATCGAGATTCTTAACTTCTATTGGCAATCAATTTGTTAATGTTATATTATATTTCGAGCAGGTAGATATTGTTTACTATAGTTTCCTTCCTTCTAAAAAATTTCAACAAAACGCGTATCGTACATTGTTATCGATATTTTAATTTGTCGCTCTATTGGAGTTTGTTCACCTCTATCATCTTTCGATAGTATTCTGTGAACTACCATCTCTACGACTGTTATCACGATCAGCTGTTGGCAAGTAGTCAAGATCCCTTTTGTAAGAGTTTTGCCATCTCAATTCGCGATCTTTATCAATCAACAGTGTTGTGGCGTATATTCAGAGTCCGTTCGGTCAGTCAACGTGTGAACCGATGCTAACCCATCGCAATTCCTTACAGAGCATGCGTCGCGGCGCTCCAGATTTCGGCTCCCCACCGCCGCAACCGTCGGGCGGTTACTTTCCACACGATCTCGACGACATCTACGAGAGCCAGGCGGATCATCAGTATTTCACGCACACAGGCGCCAGCGGACAGCAGCGCAACAGCGAGCGACCCACTGCCATATCCATCTTCAATCGGGTGAACGCCGCTGCAACCTCGCTGGATGACTACAGCATGGGAGGATCACGCCAGTCGATGAATAGCACCGACAGCGGTTGCATTCCGATGCCCACCGGTGGCGCCTTTGTGCGGCATCGCTTCGACAATGCGTCGTTTGCCAAGAGTCTCAGCGTTGACGAGTCGGGCCAGGATGGCAGCGGTCATGCTGCCCACGGCCAGTCGCCGCACAAGGAGGGACACAAGCACAAGCACGGTCATAACCATCATCATCATCACTCTATACAGGAGATGTTGAAGCACTTCGGCAAGAAGATGCATGTGTGGCCGCGTAAGCATCACGATGCCCAGAGTGTTTGCACCTCGCCGCAGAACGATCCACAGGAGAATTTCCGCACGCGTTCGAAGAGCTTGGACGTGAACACGCTCAGCCGGCCCAATCGCATTTTGGACGATTGCGGTGCCACCTATAAGATCTACGATCGCATTGTCAAAGAAGGTAAAATGCGTTTGATACAAACAAATCCTGGTACTTGCTGTGCTCCTGCTGTTTATAATACAAATATTTATAGTATAAGAATATTTATCGATTTCTAAACATTGTCACTACATCATATATTCATTTCTACCTCTAACCAGGTGCTCATATGCGTCGCGCCTCGGCGGACTTGGAGAAACGACGCGCTTCAGTTGGTGCTGCTGGTCGAAGCTTTAGAGGGGACGGCACCCTTGATCCACATCATGCAGCTATTCTGTTCAGAGACTCCAGAGGGGTGAGTAATCGAATTGTGCATTAAATTTGAGGACTCAGAGAGAAGGAACTTTTTTAAATGCTTCGACTATTTTCCGTTGCCCTCTTGACATTGACGAATGACTTTAAGCAACATTCACTTCCTTCTCTTACCATACCCAAACAAAACCCACTTTTGCCTCATGACTTTTTCTGCATGCGCTAGCATAATTTCTCCTCAAGGCCAGCAGCGACTTTAGTTGTATTGCACTTGTTGCCTGCCTGCCTTAAGCTTTTTATTTTCTTGTAAGCAGCTTAGGGGTTCTCGATTTTCGCCCGCAGCCCACAAGTATGCAACGTTTTTTTGGCCTCGCATCGCTTAACAGCTGCAAAGAAAAAAAAAGTTCAAGCTGCTTGACTCAGATATATTTCGTATTTTTGCTTTTCGCAACTAATGCTTGTTGTGGTTTTCCTTGGTTAATTGAATTAGTCACATAGAGTTCACAGTAAATAGCTGATAGCTGATAACTCTTAAATTGGCCATATTGCCACCAACCTTAGTATTCATTATCTATGAGCACTTTGTTGTTGTTGCTGTTGCTTTTGAGCGAGTTGTGCGGCATGTTGACGTAAGCGCAAGGTCAACTTAATTGGCTAAAGTGTTCTTACAGCGTTGTTTACAATTTTTTCACACTCCGCAATGTGGTCATTAAGGCGGAACTGGTTTTATCATTACTATTAAATACTATAATGTACTCTTACACTCCCCATGCGTGTACATACAATTGCAAGCACACAATATTTTACGCTCATGTCGAGAATTTAGCTGCTCTCCCACACGTCCAATCGCGAGTCGCGACTGCTGCTGTTGGCTTATTCCTGACGTCAGCTGCGGTGAAAGCCCCGCGTTGTTACCCGCAGTGGAATGAATGAATAATGTACAATATGAATTCTTGCTGATGATGATTAATTAGCGCGTATATTTCACATAATTCACATTTCATTGCCTAATGCTTAAGCAATTTCAATTTGAATTCATCTCTGCTACTCGACATTCAATGGAGCCCTCCACCACGGCAATCTATGGCACAGTTTATTTTGTTTATCAGTTCCCCTCCCTTTCGTAAGTAAATTTACAAAGAAGCTTTTCACTCACTCACGAGTGAGTGCGCTCTGTAATGGCGCTGTTAGCGGCCGTGATATACAGAGCTTATCCTACTTGTGGGTGCGCGCAGCACTCTTGCTCTCTTCTCTCTTTTTACACTCGCTCTATTTATTTTGTGAAGAAGCTTCAAGAATGCAAACGACGATCGCCATGCTTTTTGGCTCTCAAATACACTTGCAGTGGTCGAGTATGGACTTGCTCTAATGCAGTTTGTAACGCGAAAATGTAATTGTTTTTGTTTGTGTTTCGACAGAGCTTTAATTAGTTCTTGCTGTTGCTATTTACGGCGCAACGCCACGGAAACTTTTTCCGCAGAGTGTTTACACTTCGATACGGCGATAGGTTGGCCTCTCTTTCCCCACAGTGTGTGTATTGTGTTTGCTTAAGCTTTAGCACTCGCACTCGCACTGGCATTCGCGCACACATGTGACGATCATATGGCGGCAACGCTCAACAAACTGTTAACCAGTTTACGTTTACATTTGGGAGCGCGCAGACGTGCCCGGAACAGAAACAGAGAGAATAAATAGCAAAACACACAGCGGGCGATTGCAAATTCAACATCTACGCATTGTTGTTCGTTACAAGCCAGAGTGTTTATCAGTGCATGCGTGTATAGAGTGTGTGTTTGTGTGTGCGTGTATTTTAAGAGTGTATAATACTCAGCAATTAAGTGCGTTCGTCTTGGTGGCTTGCACATGTATCGTCGTCGTTATTCCGCCTTCGAGTCGAGCGCGCCGCGCATTGGCGTTCTGCCCTCAGCCGCCGTCGTCGCCGCCCAGATCCAAGCACAAGCAGAAGCTCAGAGTCAGAATCAGACCCAGGATGTGTCACAGCAGACAGCTGGCAAATTACCAAATACTCATAACAGCAGCAAACACAACAAATTAAGCGTGCGCTTTGACCCAAATCTACCCGATAATGACAGCAATAACAACAACAGTAACAAGCCGAGCAAGAAGAGCACCCACAAAACTGAGAGAGACAAAGAGCTGGCGTTCAGTCTGAGCATCAGTTATGAGAGTCTGCACGCGAAGGTTGCGCGTAAGGCGCGCTCTCTCAGCAACTCGCCACTCAACCGAAAGAAGCGTTACAGTCATCTGCCTACGCTGATGTCAAGCAACGGGCCCACGGCCAGTGCCAACTATCAGCTGCTGAATAGCGCGAATCTCGCCGATTTCGTAGACGGTCAACATCATTCGCAGCACGTAAGCAGACGCGATGACAGCATCAACAACGACGGCTCCAGCAATAACAACATCAACGGCAAACCAATAAAAACAAAGCAAAAAGATTGCAGAAAATTGTCAGCCACTTTGAGTGCCGCGATGCCGGCAGTGTTGCTACGTCGCAAAACAACAACAACAGCAACAACCAATAGTAATAATAGCCAACAGCAACAACAAATACATCAACAGCAACAACAAAAACAACTACAACAGCAGCATCAGCAGCAACAACAACAATCACAAATGCGCAATAATAACAGCAACAAGATTGCCAGTGGTCTCGTACCGGGCAAACGTCTGTCCGTGGGTCATTCACCGACGGCAGCAGCCACAGTGCCCACTGAACTGAGCGCAACTGGACTGCAGCAGTCGCTTGTCTATCAGCGACGCAGCAGTCACAGCCACAGTCATAGCGCCCACAATTCCCCCCTGCGTCATTCGTCACTCGCCGCTCCGCCGGTGCATCAGTGTCTTTTGTTGCGACGTCGCAGCGACTACAGTGTTGAACAGATCGAGCAGTGGAAACGGCAGCAGCAGCAACTGCATGGTCGAAAAATTAGCGTAAGTTGTGTGTGAGTGTGCGTGTGTGTGTGTGTGTGTGAGGGCCAGACAAAGAGAGAGCGAAGGAGAGAGAGCTTTTAGCTATTGCCTTTGCAATGCAATTTCAGGCATTTTATCTTGCATTCACCTTATTTTGTCTAACAGCTTTCGCACTCATTGTCGGTTCATTTGCCTTGACGTCTGTCCCATTTGGTAAATTTTAGCTGCTACTGTTTGCTACACTGATTGCGAGCGAGCAAGTTCACCAGAGAGAGCATATTAAGCTCGCTCGCCTGCTCGCTCTATATCTCTCTCTCTCTCTCTCTCTCTATTATCCCTCTCCCAGTCGTATCTCTTTCTATCAGGGCGATTTGTTTACTGAGATTGCAATTGTTCAATTATCTATTTGTCTATGGCATTTGCGACTACTACTTGTTCCACAATTGCACATTTCAATGCTAATTTTGATACTATTATTGTTTTTATGTACTCTACAGATTTATGTATTATATTCTGTATATACATAAGCAAGTGAGAGAGAGAGAGAGTGAGCGAGGCACCCATAAATATTTCATTGAAGTTTGCATTCTTTTATCTGTGATTGCGTCGGCAGTTTTATGATTAAGCGATTACGCCTTAGAGAACTGCTTACGTACTTCCAACACATGTATCTAAGTACAACCGAGCAACGTACAACAACAACAACTATATATTCACGTACATTTCCAGATGTACAGATGTGTTTCAGCTAAATTACACTTGATATGGAAACGTGACAATTGTTGCTTGACCTAAATCGACGTTTAAAAAAAAAACAATTTTAGGTTGCAAGTCGCAAGTGGACCTTGTAAATGTTAGACGCCGAGTATAGGGGAGTGTAATTTTATGATATTTGTTTAAGCACTTAATAGTTGCTGGGTTCTATTTAACTTATTTATCGCCAAGTGTGCACACTTCTATATAATTTAATAACCAAACAACTGGTGTAATTGCAAACCAGGTATTTCATGCGTTACGTTAAACGTAGCAACGTAGCGTTATCTTTAGTTTCACCGAAATTTCCATTTATACTACTATCTTAAACATATTTATAACTTTTCGTACCTTTGTCTCTTTTTTCAGTTACCTGTTGCCGATCCTTTCCTCGAGAAAGTCAATCTATCCGATTTCGGTAAGTACACATTTTTTTCATTCCCTGGGGACGTTCCGAGAAACAAATGCGAATTTCATGCAAATAAATTAGCAGCCAGCTCTTTGGCAGCTTGTCAAGAAGTTGACACTTATTTTTCTGCGAGTCTTTTGGGGCACACGACGCTTTTGGATGTAGTATCTCAAGTGTAGAAACCTCAACAAGTAATATACACAGATGTCGCCATTTAATTTAATCAACATCATATATCAGAGGGATTAAGAATAGCAAATTTGCGTAGGCGCCAGATGACTAGAACATTGTATACGCTCACTATAAAATACCCATCTTCCCTTCTCCCTTTCGTGATCTTGATTCATAAACTACGGATAGGATCCGATAGCGATGCGTTCGTTAGTAGTTGACGTAAACATCGAACACACCTCCCTGTTTTGGTTTCTTTGAGGCTAATTATAAGTTCCAAGTACAAACCGACGAAATTATCTATATTTTTTAACCTTTCTCTGCTCTTTAGTTTGCTTACGCTCTCTTCTCTCTCCGTGACGTTTCTCGGTTGCATTTATAGTTGCCAATTTGAGGCATTTCACGAACATCATTAACGTCATATTCAATATGATAGTTCTCCTGATCGGCCGATCGCTTGGGTCCCGCTGATTTTGAGTTGTTTATTTCGGCAGCTGAGATACGAGTAATTTAGAAATTGATTTTAAATACTATATGTATATACGTCGTCGTACGCGTTTCTCTCATTCTACATACGTATGTATGTATATTCTATATCTTTCTCGTTGGTTTGTATGTTATTGTGTGTTTTGTTATTTTGTTTTGCGCTTTGGCGAAAATCTTTTCGCTTTTCCGACCGAGTGAGGGAAATCAGAAAATACAAAAACAGAAACAGACTAGAGGATCAGTTTATGATAAAATCTCGAAACGTTTAGACGGGCGACAAACAAAATAGAAAGCAAAGCGCCGCGCCAAGCAAATAATAGTTTTTTCCTTCACCTCCTCCTCCTCCTCCTGCTCGCACCTCGCTGCGAGAAGAGTATCCATAACTCGGACAATTTCAAAGTGCAGTTGAAGGTCTACCGCTCTACCGCGCTCCCCCCGCTCGTGTTGTGCTAACGTCCCCCCCCCGCTCAAGTCCACGCGAAGTCATTAGTCATTGGTGAAGAATTCAAAAGAACAAAAGAACGAATTACTTAAACGAAAACGAATATAGATTCTTCGTTCACTAACTAAATACTATAGATGAATTCGTTGCGAGGCGCCGCGACGCCAATTTGCAACAAACCACAATTAAAATTGCTTTGCAATTGTGCAGAATAAAAGCAAATACACAACAAAAAATCAACAGAAGCAGCAACAAAAAACTCAAAGCATTTTAATTAACTTGTGCACAGCAACTCACAAAAAAAAAAAAGCAAATAAAAAATACTAATCAGAAAGACAACAACAATTGCTAAACAATAACAATAAGACCTAAGAAATAGATACACACACGCACACACACACACACACTGTGATTTTATTGTGATATTGTTGCGTGTGTGAATGAGGGGACCTTCACCTTTTTTCAATCTGCTTCTTTGTTATTGTTTTTTAAATTTTATCTGACCGATTAAAGACTTGCTGTTAACTTTGACTTGGCAACACAAACTCAGGCTGTTTTTTAGGGCAATTGGCTAATTATTTTAACTACTGTCGTTTATATTTCAATATTCATTTAGGCCTTCGCATTTTCCTTTTCTTTATTTTTTTTTTTTTTTTTTTGGCAGCTTTGTCAACGCAGACAGCGAATAATTTGTTTAAAAAATGTGTAGGAGCTGAAATTATGAAGCAACAAAAAAAAACCGAAAATATTTATATACAAATGTATTAGGTATATATGAATGCTTAATCTGATGTGAAATATTGATATTTTCCAAGGAAGAGATTGAGGAAAAAATGAAAGTAGCATTTCAGCTAACGAATCTGAGAAAGCAGTTTAAAGGGATCTAGTAAAATGTTGATATATTTGCATGTTTAAATTGTGAAATATGACACATACTTTCTCCAAATACTTCTAGTCAACGGCATTTACCATAAATTATAATACGCATAGTTTTTTTGGGCGGGGGGGAATTCAGAACAAATTGTGTAAATTAATTAATTTCTTGGCACGAGTCCTTAACTAATTTTCGTAGACGCTTACACAATGCAACACACTAATGTGTGTATTGCAGTTGTCAAGTTCTGACAGTCGACGAGGGCTTATAATCTTTGGGTGTAACTTGGCAGGCATTTGATTAACACCCTTTGGTTCCGTTTTTGATATTTGGCATAGTATATTAATTGGTTTTCATAGAATGTCGCCTAGCACGCTCTTTCTTTAGTTCGCGACCAGCCATTTTTGCCTGGGGGTAATTGTCGTACACAAATTGTTGATTATATTTATGGCTGAATAAATTCATAAACTATTTTCGGTTCCTCTATTTGTTTGGTTGGCTCTTTCCAATTCTCGCCACACACTTTTATTTCTACGCTAAATTTATGTTAATTAAAATGTCTAAATGTAATTTATTGAAATGCAGACAAAGCGCGCGCCAAAAGAAAAAAAAAAACGAAAAGAATAATATAAAAACGGGAACAATTTATAGTCAACGTTGCTGTGGTTTTTGTTGATTTTTTGATTGCTTCAAATTGAAAAGCAAATTGAATAATAAATAGAATAAATATTTAGTTAGTGCACTTGCTGTTTTGTTGTTTACACGCCGCGTAACAGTGAGAAGCGCATTGAGGGGCGCGCTGCTGTTAGCGTCGCTGTTAGGCCGCTGTTATGCCACTGTAAGCCTTGATACTGGCTTAATTAGTTGTTCAATTAGCGGCCTGAAATAGAATCGAGTGTGTGCCAGTTAATTGACAGCATCCACTGACAATCGGAGTGCCAGTGTCTAATGGTGAAACAACGTTGTGGCTGATTCTCAAAATCCCCCTGCCTTTAACCCCATTCCAATCTCATCGGGAAAATCAAACGCATGTTACAGCTGCACTTCTATTCAAATCATGCGGGCCGCTTGGTGCTCGGCGGCAGCGGTCGACCCACCGATGTGCTCTACTATCCCTTGGAGAGCATCAAGGAGTTTGAGCAAATATCTGAGGCATGGAAGCGTCTGCTTGCCAAGCTGCTCCATAAAGGTGCTGGGCCCGGTACATATCCCTAGCTAGCTAGATAAACCCTTCACACTCCCAAAAGACCGCTAAACTAATAATTGCATTTGCATTTTCTACTTGCAGAGGAGGACGACTCACAGATCTTTGTGAAGTTCTTTCGTTTTCACAAGTGTTACGATCTGATACCCACCTCCGCCAAACTGGTCGTCTTTGACACCCAACTGCTGGTGAAGAAGGCCTTCTATGCGTTGGTCTACAATGGAGTTCGCGCCGCGCCCCTCTGGGACTCGGAGAAGCAACAGTTTGTGGGCATGCTAACCATTACCGACTTTATCAAGATCTTGCAAATGTATTATAAGTCACCCAATGCGTCCATGGAACAGTTGGAAGAACACAAACTGGACACGTGGCGCAGTAAGTTAAACGCGAAAATTAATTACGATAAAAAAGGATATACTAAACCTGAATGCTTATTTGCAGGTGTGCTGCATAACCAGGTGATGCCATTGGTCAGCATCGGGCCAGACGCTTCCCTCTACGATGCCATCAAAATTCTCATACACAGCCGCATTCATCGACTGCCGGTGATTGATCCAGCGACTGGCAATGTCCTGTACATATTGACACATAAACGCATACTGAGGTTCCTGTTTCTATATGTAAGTATATAAAAAATATGCAATTGACTCACTTCAAGATAAATATTATATATTATAAATACCTTTCCGCTTCCATTGCAGATTAATGAATTACCAAAGCCCGCATATATGCAAAAGAGTTTGCGCGACCTGAAGATTGGCACCTACGACAACATCGAGACAGCCGACGAGACCACAAGCATTATCACAGCGCTCAAGAAGTTTGTGGAGCGTCGCGTCTCGGCGCTGCCTCTTGTGGATGGCGAGGGCCGACTCGTTGACATTTATGCCAAGTTTGATGTGATTGTGAGTATTCCCTGCATGTTTATGCACAGCAAAAGAATCATTCAACTAATCCACGCCTTTTCGTTTAATGCACAGAATCTCGCCGCCGAGAAAACCTACAACGATCTCGATATCTCGCTGCGCAAGGCGAACGAGCATCGCAACGAGTGGTTTGAGGGTGTGCAAAAGTGCAATTTGGACGAGTCGCTGTACACGATAATGGAGCGAATTGTGCGCGCCGAGGTGCATCGTCTGGTCGTTGTCGATGAGCACCGCAAGGTCATTGGCATCATTTCGCTTTCGGACATATTGCTTTATCTCGTGCTGCGGCCCAGTGGCGAAGGCGTCGGTGGCTCCGAGAGTTCCCTGCGTGCCTCCGATCCCGTGCTGTTGCGCAAAGTCGCCGAAATGGAGGCCGAAGCGCCGCCTCGCAGTCCGTCGGCTGCTAGCTCCGGCAATCGCAGCCTCATCGAGGACATACCCGAGGAAGAGCCAACGGGAGCGCCAGTTTCATCGCCATCGCCGAAGGGCGATGCTGATAGTGATAATAATAAATCCGCCAGTGAAGACAAAGCCAATAACAATCAGCACGAGCTGACGCCCAATGGTGATAGCAATAACAGTCCAACCGAAGTGTCCTTTGCCGATGAGGCGCAAGAAAATGCCGACGACCAGGTCGAGCGCAGTAATTGTGATGAAAATAATGATGATGATGATGCTGATCAGAACCGGGATCAGGATCGCGAATTGGAGCGCAAAAAGGCAGCCGCAGTCGGCATTAATGCGACGGCGCGAACGGGAGATGAGGAGGACGGCTTGAGCAGTGCTGTTTCGGCTGCCTCGGCGCTCGGTCAGACGCTGGCCACGCCTACGGCGCGAGAGATGGCGCTGGTTAGTGAATAAATTTTTAATTTAATTTAAATAAAAAAACACCAACAACAACAAACAAGAAGCAACCCAAATACAAATTAAAGAAAAGCAAAAATACAATTATGAACGAAAGAAGTGGAAACAAACAACAATAATAAGAAATAAAAGCAAAAACCAAGTCTAATATAAAGAAAGAAAATTAAATTTGAATATTATTAGTTGTTAGGCGCAAAAGTTATTATTATATACGAAAAAATATGATTACTACTATGAAATATTATTATGATTATGTATTTTACAAAAGCAACTAAAAACACATAACAACAAACACACACCTGTTAACAAAAAATGTTTATATATATTATATTTAAAAAACAAAAAAAAAAAAAACACAAATCAACAAATTACATTAGCATGTCTTTAAATTATGTAATTGATTATTATATAATAGTATAGAACAAGTCAAAAACAAACTCGTTTTGAATTATATATGCTTACTCTGCAGTATTGCAAAAATTCACAGGGGACAACGAATAAGGCTTGATCTTTCGTAAAAATTGCATAAATGGCTAACCGTTAAATTTATTTCTAAATTGCAAACAAAGTACAGATGTCTAATGCCGCTATTAATGGAAATAATTGGAGAAAAACATATTCTTCGCCAATCTGAGCTTTGATAAATGGCATTTTGAACCAGAATTGCGGTCTAACATCAAATTGGTTAGAAACTGCGATATAACCAAAGAAATTTTAAAAATCCCGCCTCACGCAGTGTGACCAGCTTCGTGTTAAACATTATAGGAATTTGTTTTAGTATATTTCCGCTCAGAAATGCGTATTTCTTGAAATTGAATATACGGTCACACCGTCAATAACTTGCACGTGCATGCAATTCGAAAATACATTTGTTCCTTTGTTTATGTTGTAAATTCAGGACAAAATGAATCATTTCGAAATACGTGAATTGCCTGGAAAAGGCCGAGCAATGATAGCAACAAAGAACTTTGCTGTCGACGAAATCATTTTCGAGGAAGAACCGTTTGTATCCCATCAGTTCTCATGGAATGCAGCCTATGGCTATGCAGCGTGTGACAATTGTATGCGACCGGTATGTGATTATAGACTACCCCAAAAATGTACTCACCCTATGCTCCATTTAGCTGGAAACACTGGTAGAGAACGTCAGACGTCTGGCCAACAATAATGCGTTGGTAGTGCCGCTGGTGGAACACGATCCCACAGCTGTTTGGCTGTCACAATTTACACAATGTCAACGTTGCAAGGTTCGTTACTGCTCCGAGGACTGTCTGGTTTATGCCAAGAATAAATATCATCAAGTGGCCTGCATGGGCGCATTTCGCGGCGACGACACACATCCCATTAATGTGCTGAACGAGACATGGAAGAAGATGCACTATCCACCAGAGACTGGCACAATTATGCTCATCGTGAGGCTGATGGCCATGTATAAACAGAGCAAAAATAAGGCGGAATTCCTTGAGCAGCTGCAATCGTTTCAAGCCTTGATTGTGAATCGCGAACAGAAGATATACCACAAGTTGTTGGGTGAGAAGTTTGAGCAGCAAATGGAGCAGTTATATGTCGCTTTTTGTAACGCTTTCAATGATGAGGAGTTTGCAATGGTAAGTGATCTGACTCTTCCGTATTGAACAGCTCTAAATTCCGCTTGGCTTGCAGTTTACCACACCAGATGCGTTCAAGACGCTGATGGGCATTTTGGGCACCAATAGCCAAGGAATTGCAACTTCAGTGCTTGCTCAGTGGGTGACCAAAGTCTCGGATTTGCCGCTGCCCGAAGCGGACAAGAAACAACTGGATACTGTGATCGACGAGCTGTACGAGAAAGTGGGCGATTGTAAGTTACCTTTACCTGCATCATATACAGTTTCTTACCATTAAATTCACTCAACAGTTGCTGGCGAGTTTCTGAACAACGAGGGTTCTGGATTGTACATTCTACAGAGCAAGATAAATCATAGCTGTGTTCCAAATGCGCAGTCAACGTTTCCTTACTCCAATGATCTGGTCGTTCTCAAGGCTTTAGCGCCCATTCAGCAAGGCGATGAGATCTGCATTTCCTATTTGGATGAGTGTCAGCTGGAGCGCAGTCGCCACTCGCGGCACAAAATTCTGCGCGAGAATTACATTTTCATTTGTCAGTGTACCAAGTGCAGAGCACAGGCGTCTGATCCTGATGTGACCAGTGACGAGGAAGATGATGAAGACATGGAATTTGATGATGATGATGACATGGAATAAGCTTAAACTACTTTAACATTATACATGATATTGATTGTGTACCCACTGGATATGGGTAGTAATGTATAAAAGTAATCCGATTTCTTTTGTTCATACATATTTGTATATGTAAAATATATTAACATACTTTAACTATGCGTAGTTGTAGTTTACAAATGGCTAACAAATCTCCTTAGGCGCTCCCATCACCAGCAGCAACTGGCGTCAATTTGATAAGATTATTACTGCTTTCAGCCAACTCGACTATCGACACACGACCGCGTTGCTTAATGAACTTGGCCACTGCTGCTAATTCCGCTTCTGAAACGTAAATAAATTTGCCACGATCGTCAACGACTCCGGTGATTGTGCCATTTTCCTGAAGCTCAAGAATGCGTTCGATGGCTTGCTGGGTCTTCAGCTTGAACGCCGTGGCCAAGTCCTCTAGCAGCACAACCTTGTTATCCTTGATGTACTGTACAAAATCTGCCAGCAAGTTTTCTTTTTCGTCGGCATCGCCCTCCTCGTATCCTTCTTCCTCAACGCTGAATGCTGCCTTCATTTTCAGATATTCCTCGTGCTCCTTGCGTTCACGCTCCTCCTTAGCCAAACGTTCGGCCTCGGTTTTCTTGCGTTCAACTTCGGCCTCCAACTCATCCTGCTGCTTGCGTTCCTCCTCCTCCTTGGCCTCCTTCAGCTTGCGTTGTTCCCGATCATGAAGTTCTTGTTCACGTTGCAAACGCTTCTGCTCCTTAGCCTCCATTTTGGCGCGTTTCTTTGCGCCCATCTTCTCGTCCAACACTGCGCCCTGTGGCACACGTTGCGCATCGTCACCACCTACTGCGTCATCTTCATCGGAATCTGCTGGGGGTGCTGCTGCTGCCACTGGAGCTGCGGCTGCTGGAGCATTTTGGCGCAGGCGATTGCGCTGATTACGAGCAATTTGTGCACGTCTCGGGACACCTTCCTGCGCACGCTGTGGGACGCCACGTTGTGGCTGTGCAGCAGCAGGCTTTGTATCTATTTGGCATTATTGCAAAGTCATAGTGTCACTCTGAACTTTTTATTGATCTCCAATATCTTACCAGTCTTTGCATTTCTGTTCTGCAGAAAATAAAGTGTGAGCAGCACAATTAGCAGCGCTGTGGCGATCCCAATTAACAATATCAGGTCCATTATTTACTCAAGATTGCACTAGACAGGTATGTGCCAAAAAGTTAAACGTCAACAAATGTGACAGCTGTTTTGATTAAGGTTGCCAGATGTGCGCAATGATTGTTTGTGCTTGCCAAGTGGCAGCTCGAGTTGTTTCCTTTGACTGTACCAGCTGTTTTGTTGAGTATTGCCAGACCTACATCATAATTGTTTGTTTTTGCTTAGGTGGCAGCTCCAGCAATTGTCAAATTGTAAAATTGTCAATGTAGCCACTTTGTCTTTTTCTCATGACGTGTCGGCGAGTTAGGTTTTTATAAAACAAATAATCGCAGCTCTTGTGGAATTTTGTTCGAACAAAAATGCGCAACCAACTTATCTGCCTGGCTTTGGTGCTTTGCACGCTGCACACCGCTTGCGGTCTGTATTTTCACATATCGGAAACGGAGCGCAAATGCTTCATTGAAGAGGTGCCCGATGAGACGACTGTGATTGGTAAGCGTAACAAGCTGGTCAAGTGCCTTGTTGGCCAACCAAATTCACTACTGTTTTCTTGCAGTCAATTATAAGGTAGAACTATATGATCCGCGCTCTAATGGATTTATGCCATCCTCGCCCGGCATCGGAATGCACGTTGAGGTGCGCGACAGCGACGACAAAGTGATTCTATCGCGTGTCTACAGCTCACAGGGACGCATGTCATTCACATCGCACACGCCTGGTGAGCATGTCATCTGCATGTACTCGAACAGCACGGCGTGGTTCAATGGCGCCCAGCTGCGCGTCCATCTCGACATCCAGGTGGGCGAGCACGCCATCGATTATGCCAATGTGGCACAGAAGGAGAAGCTCACCGAACTGCAGTTGCGCATTCGTCAGCTGCTCGATCAGGTCGGACAGATTACCAAGGAGCAGAACTATCAACGCTATCGCGAGGAACGTTTCCGTCACACCAGCGAGAGCACCAACTCTCGTGTGCTGTGGTGGTCTCTTGTCCAGACTATGGTTTTGGTGGCCATGGGCTTCTGGCAGATGCGTCATCTGAAGAGCTTCTTCGAGGCGAAGAAGCTGGTGTAAGCCATGTGACAAAATGGTGAATGGAACTGGAACTGTTGGGCTTCAACTCGTCTCGTATATTTTTTTATGTACGCAACCAAATTGCGAAAGCGAATTTCATCGATGTATCATCCAGATCCGTGTTTAGTTATAATTACCTAGTTTTGGGGTTTTCGTGTGCCGCGCTAAATACTTTTCTGCCTAATTTAATAAAAATCACTTGTAAAATACTTGTAAAATGTGATCAATCACTGATGTTTGTTATTGTTATTCCTTATTGTTGTCGTTGTCGCGTTATCACCGGCCAAGTCCCGTGACTTGAATTCCCCTGACTAAGTCTGACTTGATTGAGACTCGTTATCAGCGTGTTGGGCAAGCACATGACAGTCAGGGAGAGTAAGAGAGATAACCTGGTCCAAGATGCAATTGCATTTGCTTTGTCGCCCGCTTTTATCGCAATGTTTGCTCTTGAGCACGCTGTCAACAGAGCAAGGCAGCATCGTTGTCGTCGTCGTTGTCACCGTGGTGACATCGGTGGTTCGTCGGCTAGATGGTTAGTAGCTGTAGTGCCGTGCTACACAACGGACGTTGGCGTGGGAGTAACGCTTGCTAAAGAGCGAGCATATTGTGTGATACAGAAACCACAGTCGACCCATAAAAGCCGCAAGGCACAAAACCGAATCGGACACAGCGCTGGTAACTTGATCGTTGCAACCAACAAAAAACAAAAAGATACACAGACAGACAAGTTGCTTAAACAGCGGTTAAAACCCCTGGAAAATGTTTCGCGCTACGGAAATTGGCAGTGAAGAAAGTAAGTTTTTCAGTTTTTATGGCCCCAAGATAAACGAGATATCAAGCTAGATAATCTCATCATATTCTTCTCTGTATCTCTCCGTTTACTCTATAGCTTTGCCTGCGCTCGCGGAACTAACTCAAGCAACAGCTGATGCTGGAGAGGCAACGCAGCTAACAAAACAACGCAGCTCGCTGCCAAACTATGGATATGCGCCCATATCACCAATACGCCTGGAGTACAAGTATCCACGTGCCGTCTACTTCATATTGGCCACCAAGTTCTTTGAGGCTTTTGCGGCAAATGGCATGCGCAGTAAGTGGAAACTCTGACCCACTTCTTACCAGTGCAATGCGGTAATTCTCTTAGCTCAACGTTTAGATAGACAGTAATCGTGCATTGTACCGTCAAAAATATTCCAGAAGCCATGCTTATCAGCGGGCACACAGGGGGAGGTCTCATTGATAACTTAGATCTTAGATCATGGGGTCGGTCTGCTCTGGAATGCAATGCATTCTGATACTTTTACATACATATATGCATGCATATTGATTTAGATTCGTGTAAGCACACGCTTTAAATTTCAATTAAACATTCTTAATTCGTAGGGAACAGAGGTACATTTCCTCTCATTACGAAGATAAGAATTTTCTTGTATACCTATAACGTATCACAATTCCAAGCTGCTTTAAGATTGTCTTATAGTCGCAGCAGAAGGTGGAGATTTGGCTCTCTTAGATCTCTCAATTTAAATTTAAATTTTACTTACGTATTTTCCAATTTCCATTTACAGCCATCTTGGTTCTGTTTTTACGCGATGATCTGAACTTTTCGGAAAGTTTTTCCACGATTATACTGCACATATTCAACTTCTTTGGTCAATTTTGTCCAATAATTGGTGCTGTACTCGCGGATAGTTATATGGGCAATGTTCGCACCATATCTGGATTTTGTTTTCTCTATGCATTTGGATGGTTGCTGCTCACGATGACGACGCTACCCTCTGTTGGAATGCCAGTGACGGCATTGTAAGTGCGATTACAAAAGTATAACTAATGCTTAACTTACATTATTGGCAGTTTGCTGGTGTCCATTTCTTTTATAGCCGTGGGAAATGGATCAGTGCGAGCCTGCATCACATCGCTTGGTGCACTGCAGTTCAAGCTGCCGGAGCAAGCTGTGTTTTTAGCGGAATACTTCTCCTGGTATTATTTCGTCTATTATTTCGGCATATTCGTAAGCAAAATTATTCCGCCATTGGTGAGAGCGAACACTCAGTGCTTTGACAAGACTACCTGTTATCCAGCTGTCTTTGGCACCTTGGGCAGCTCCTTCATGATGGCCTGGTGTAAGTCGAAAGAATCGTAGTCATAGTGTTCCACTGTTTACTACAATTATGTCCCATTGCAGTCATCTTTCTGGTTGGCAAATGTTTCTATAAACAGGAGAAACTCTCCGGCGATAATATTCTCTTCAAGTTTTGTGGCTGCATTAAGACGGCACTGGTAGGCAAGTGGAGACGTCGCCATTCCAACAAGAAATACGGTTACTGGCTGCAGAATGCTCTTGGTCCTTATGACGTGGACTTTGTGAACGATGTATCCAAAGTTCTGCGCGTGAGTCAACAGACAGATAGTTGCTATCACCATGATACAAATACAATGATCTTTGCAGATTAGCAAACTGTTCATTCCGCTGCCCATTTACTTCGCCCTGCTAGCACAGCAGGACTCCAGCTGGACGTTTCAGGCGACCATGATGAACACCACGGTGCTGGGTGTGAAGATACAACCAGATCAAGCTAAGGCTGTGGGTCCGATCCTGCTATTCATACTCATACCTCTGTGGCAGTATATAACAGCTCCGCTGCTGCGTCGCCTCTTCGACTGGGAACTGCAGCCGCTGCACAGCGTCACCATTGGTGGCATCTGCTCAGCTGGCGCTTTCTTTTGTGCTGGTGCGCTGCAAGATCGCATTATGGTTAGTCTAGAAAGTACAGCATATTTTATATTCGTTGATTAATCACTTACTCCCTGACAGGCTGCACCTAATAATAGCATCAACATTGGCTGGCAAGTGCCACAGTTCCTGCTGCTCATGCTGGGCGAACTGTTGCTTTCCATTCCAGGACTGCAGTTCGCGTTTACCCAAGCGCCGGCCTCGATGAAATCCGTCGTTACAGCGGCCTGGTTTCTGAACAATGCCTTCGGTAATCTGATTGTGGTGCTTGTTACACAACTCAATGTGCTGAGCTCGCAGAAGGCCGAGTATTTCTTTTATGCAGTGGTGATGCTGATAAGCATTATTATGTTTGCGCTGCTGGCCTTTGAGTATGCACTTCAGGATCGCAAGCGTTACTTTCAGGCCAGGGATTTGGTTGTGCTGCTGCCCGATCGTCCTGATGAGATGCCCACATCAAGCAATCGTAGTGCGAGTGTGTAGTTAAACCTCCAGTATTGGCTGATTAATCAACTGGTTTCCACATCAATTATAGAATAGCAGACTTAAGAACAAATCTATATCTAGATATAAGTTATTCTAACACATTTTTAACAGACACAGTACTGAAATAATGCAGCTTAAATAATATATACATTTTTTTTTAAATTTACATTTAATTTATGCACTGACGAAACAGAAAAAGAAACGCTCATAATTGTAATTATTCGAGTATCTTGAACATGTACTGCAATTCTAAATTAGTGTCGTCTGGCAGATCAGTGCAATGCACAGCATTCAACACCTTGGACACGCCAAATTTGGCGCGCAAAGTATGTGGACGCAGCAGCTTTGCAATTTCCGGATCCATGGGACCGCAAAAGCTGCGGAATTCCTCATACGATTTCTTTTCCGGGTCGTCACAGACAATCTCCAAGCACATGCAGACACCGCTGGCCAACTGCGCCACCATAGGAATGAATTCGGGCAGGATGCCGCGATAGACTTCGTAGAACTCCTCGCAATTGGCACGTGCCATGAGCAACATGCGCATTGCTTCGATTTTGAAGCCTGATGTTAATATCTCATTTAGGATTTGTCCCAAATAACCATCCTTGATGCAGTGCGGCTTAATGATGGCCAGAGTGCTGTTCTTGAAACGGCAGTCCTTGATAATGCTGTGACGCTCCCCGAAGAAGAACTTCAAGTCATTGGGCACCTTCTCTTCGTTCTCCGGGCAATAGAAACCATAGCGCACCTCTTCCCGTTCGAATAGCTGCTGCATGCTGGGCGACAATTCGATCGTTGTCGAGGCATTCTCGGTGTTGTACTTTGAACAGGCTGCTATGATCTCAGCTACATTGTCACCGATCAATTCCAAACTAATTGCAGGTCCAGCAAGCAATTCGTTCATGAGCACTCTGTATAAAGTTAAAAGGTTAATAGACAATGACTTTTGCAACTATAGCTAATTAATTAGAACTGACAGTTTGTTCAAATTAATTCAGTTTTGTAGACTTGAATTGAATGGTAAATAAGTTAGTGGTCAATTCATGTCTAATACATTGTTAATAGATCTAAGTTATTTGATTGACTTACGATGTGTGGACATCATCGTCTTGCTTGCTGGACAGAAACTGTGTAACTGTTTTCGGTGTAAACTGAACCATTAAAGCGTTGTTAATATTGATCTTGTTGTCGATGAGCGTAGTCAGAAATTCGCCCAGATTTTTCGGCCACATGCTGCTCTTGAGCAGCGCAAATGCACTGCAAGACAATATTAATTAAAATTTTTTTCTTAAATTGAAAACTTTCACTTACCGTTTGCGGTATTTGGCCAAAGTGTTGCGAGTGATTTCATCGGCATAGTCAACAATATCGAATTGCCGTCCAAACACATTAATCTTCGAGCCAACAAAAAAATCGCGATCACTGAGTTCAGGGATTTTGGTGCGTCGCAAAAAGGTTTTCTTGCTGCGCTGATCAAACTGCAATTGGGGTAGTTATATTGTTCTTCTTAATTTCACTTTGATTTTATTCAACTTTACCACTTCTACGGCGCCATCGCTTAAATAATATGTCAATAAATAAGTGTGCGTAATTCCCGCCTCGATGTGAAACCATTCGGCTACAAAGGCAAGCCTTCCAGGATTTGAGGGTTTCATCTGTGCTCGCATTATGACGATTTTAAAAACAAATTCTCGCTGTAATGTATGTTTTTACTGTTAATTACAAGTTTGTAATGATTTTTGTCGCTTGGCATGTTTTATTGCTTAGAAAAAATTTCAAAGACTGCTTCTTCTTTGCCGCGTTGCCTAAGCGACTACTGTCAGGGTTGCCAGATGTGGCAATGGAATACCGTTCATTTACATGGGCTCCTTAAAAAACAAATTAATTCAGCAACTTCTTAACGGCTCACACCATATATAAATATGAATTAGATATAAAATACAGTATTTCAAGTTTTTGTTTTTATTTTAATTTCCTTTATTTACAGGAAACAAAAAATTAATAAATTGCAAATGAAACTTCGCAATGAATTGGTTGTAGCTTTCTTCCTGTTATTATTGTTGTGGCGAAAATCCAGCGAAAAAATTGATGCACTTCTTTGTTCCTTTTTAATGTTTCTCGCTAACATTGAGCATTTTCAGCTCAAGTTAACCGATGTTGTTTTTTTTTGGAATAGTGTTTATGAACGCATGAGTCTGTGGTGTTTGTATGTGTGTTTTTGTTTCTGTGCATGTAGAAGGGGGGACTATGTGTGGGTGTGTGTGTGTAGCTGTGTGTATGTGACTTAACGGTATAAGGGTCTCGGCTATTGCTACGACTCTAATTACTGTTTCTTGTCACCCTCCCCACCCTCTTCATCATCCTCATCGTATTGCGACAGGCTGGGGATGTTATCGTCAGAGTCATCATCTTCATCCACATTGAAATCGTCGAACTTATTGTTCCAATCTCCGCCGGGGCTATTCAGCATGTTGAAAAACTTGTCGTTCTCCGGGGGATCTGATTCAAAATTGAATTTGATAAATATGTTAATTACCATACGTGTACTTTTGTAGCTAACACGACACTCACTTTCTTCATCGTCAGACTCGTCGCGCCACTTGGCAAAATTGGCTTTGAGGAAATGCAATTTGGTCTTATCCGTGGTCAAAGTGGGCCAGTATGGTCCGCTCTCCTTCTTGGGTATTGTGAATTCAAGGCAACGTCCAATATTCTTGCTTGTCACTTTCTCCGGCTCAACCGCATGCAAGAAATTCAATGTGACTTCATATTTCTTAGATGCATCCAATGCATTCACACCCTTGAAAGTGAAACTGTTTTCTGTCACTCTGCGAAAACAAAAAGACAAGCAAATTAAACCATACCCATCACATATACCATTATCAAACAGGTAATCTTACTTCTGTTCAATGTCCTTGCATTCCACATCGATGATAACGTAAACCAAATCGTTGCGCTGAGCCCACGATACGGGTGGCGGAGTAGAACTGCAACGAGAAACCAACACATGTTAACATTTTTGTTTTTATTTACAAGTAAACAAAGCGCGGCTTGGAAACGCGTCTCCACATATCGACTACATATTAAGCATTGGTGCATCGGTGGTGTTTTTGACCATAGCAACAGAAGATAGCATCGATGTTTCCAGAACTAGTTCTAAAGTGCAAAACCAAATCGTTTGGTTGGATTTGCATGGAACGAAAGTCCATGCTGCGAAAATTCGACAATGGGGGCAACACTTTAAACAGAAATTAGCGCCAACCTGCACATAACCTCAAATGTCAATGACGTTTTTTTTTTTGGACGGCACCGCGTACTGACCAAAAATACAACAATGCAGTTGCGCATGGGGCACGCCCACCACTAGAATGCCGAACAACACACCTCAGTAATGAATGCCGCAATGCAATAATCACAAACTAAAGCACTTTGATCGGCACACATTGCAAAAAATAGACGCCGTCGATGACCCCACGGCGAAAAGCACGCGTCGCACACAAAGAAGCCACAAAAAGAAGAGTCGCCGACAGATGAGACAATAATAATGAATTGTTCTAACTAATGTTAACGCACGCACTTACCCTGCTGTCGACATTTTATTGTTGATACCGTTGGCTATTATATATCAATTATCCAAGCCGTAAAAACAGTTTGCAAGTCTATTTTCAGCAGAAAATGCGATTTTCAGCCGAATTGTCCGACACAAAATGAGAATGACTGCTTAGTAACTCGCACAGTGTTTGCTAACGTTCGACTGGCAGTTTTAGCATTGCACAGCACTATATCTATAAATATTTTTACACTAACATTTGTACTCGATAGATTTACACTGACAATTATCGCTTCGATTACTTGCTAAATTCTTATATCGATATCACATTAACAACCCTAGTCTGTCTGTCATCTGTGTGAAAAACTAGCAAGAGCAAGAGCAAAAAAAAGTGAGTCGAGCTATTACTTAACCAAATTTTGAGCATAACTTAAAGCTTGCTAAATTGCCTCTATTTTTTGGCAGCAATGTTGCGCATTACAGCCGGTAAATTGGCCACCGCCATGCGCGGCTCCGTTGGTGTCACAGCCACCCGTGCCACCGCTGTGCGTTTCTCGCACGGCTCCGAGGAATCGGCGGAGGAGTTCGACAAGCGTTACGAGAAATACTTCTCGCGCGAAGGCATCGATGGCTGGGAGGTGCGCAAGGGCATGAACGATTTGCTCGGCATGGATCTGATCCCCAGCCCCAAAGTGATCGAGTCCGGTCTGCGCGCATGCCGTCGCGTCAACGACATTGCTTTGGCCATCAGGTGGCTGGAGGGCTGCAAGGACAAGTGCGGTGACCAGAAGGCAACACTCTACCCATACTTGCTGGAGAAGATTACACCCACCCTGAAGGAACTGGGTGTGCCGACTGTTGAGGAGCTGGGCTACGACAAACCCGAATTGGCTCTCAAGTCCGTATTCGATATGTGAAGCGTTTACTATTTTCCTTTAGTTTAATTATTACACACAACAAACAAAGCAAAACACACATACAAAGAAATCCAATGTACTTGGTGCGGATGAACATGTTATTGGATTGCAAATAAAAGGAGATTGGAGTAAGGCTATTACACAGAAGAAACAAATGTTTTGACATTCATTTTATTGGTTATGTAATTGGCACTGTCCGCAGGTTATGAAGCTGCGTACACGTTCAAACCTGCATGATGCGGCAATCGAACGTTGTAGACACTCGCACGCTAAATTCAAATCAAATTCGTTTATTACAAAGAGTGTGAGCAGTTTTTAACTACATTCTATACATTATTTCCAGCTCTTGAGCAGCTCGGCTGCCTTATCCAGATTCTCTTGCTTCTTAATAAAGCAGTAACGCACAAAGTCCTCACCCAAATGCTTATTCGGCTCACTGTAGAAGGCACTGGGCGGTATCCCTTGCAAGCCCATATTCTTGGTCATCCACTTAGTGAACTTGTAATCCTTGTACTTGTCGGGCTCCGACTCCAGGTTGAGCTTGCCAGCCAGCGGTGTCCAATCGGCTAACATGAAATAGCCACCCTCAGGAATTGTGGGACGCAGTCCAGCCTCGTTTAGGAATTTGGCCATAAAATCACGTTTAGGCTGCAGCTCACGCGGCAAACTATGGAAATAGCACTCGGGCTTGCCCAGGCGCTCCAACTCCAACTCAAAGCTGCGCGCCACGCCCTCCTGCAGTGGCGTTGGGCAGGTGTAAACCGAATTCTGATGCACCATTTGCAGGTTGCGAATCAGCTGATGCGGCCCATAGGCCCAGCCGGTTTTCCAGCCCGTCACCGAGAACGTTTTGCCCGCGGAGCCAATCGTAATGGTGCGCTCCCACATGCCGGGCAAGGTGCAAATGCGCACATGCTCCACACCGTCGAAGACGAGCCACTCGTATACTTCATCTGAGACGCAGAGCACGTTCCACTTGCAACACAATTCAGCAATGAGCTCCAGTTCCTTCCGATGGAAAACCTTGCCGGTGGGATTGTGTGGTGTGTTTAGAATAATCATTTTGGTCTTTGCATTGAACAGCTTGGTCAGCTCAGCTTCATCCAGCACCCAGTCGGCGGAGCTGATTGGACCCTCTTTCTCGCGCTAGGATAACAAGATGTTTAATTGATTGTCAAGGCAATAATTTGGAGACAGTTTACCAGTTTCAGGGGAATAAAGCGCGGCACTCCGTTTGCCATTTTCACCATAGGCTCGTAGCAGTCGAAGAAGGGTTCAATAATGATGACCTCGTCGCCGTTATCAACGTGTCCCATGATAGTCGAGTACAATGCTTCGTAGGCACCCGATGTTATCAATATATCGTTCAACGGGTTCAGCTCGCGTCCAATGAGACCGCTGTAGAGCTTCGCCAGCGCCTGCACCAAGCGCACATGACCCTAGGATGCAGAGAAAAATTGAAAATGCTTCTTTTCAGTTTATGATTCGTCACTTACATTGCCTCGGGTGTATTGATGCAGCAGCGGATTCGGATCCTTGGCAATGTCAGCCAACGCATTAGTCACATAGTCGGGTGCCGCATCGTCGGGGAAGCCTTGGCCCAGGTTCAGTGGCTTGTACTCCATGGCCAGGGCAATGTATTCGTTCCACACGCTGGGCGTGCTGCCCTGCAAGCGCTTTGGCAAATCAAACCTGTCCATGTTGTCCTTGCTTTGGGGCGCTGTATTATGCTGCTGCCGTTGGAAGATGGCTGCGTTTAAAGTGCGAATGCGACTGAAGCGGCGACAGGTTTTCAGCATCTGAAATTAGATGAGCTCAGTTAACGTACACAGCGAAATAGTTTTAAGAAACGCGAGACACGCGTACCATGCGTGTTTTTGTTCTTAGTATGTGTGCTATCACAAATGTTTAAATGCAATCGTTTTCAGTAGAATGAGTATTTAATTGGAAAGTTCTAATGGACTTATGCAGCTGCGTGACGTTGCATAATGGAACTATGGAAATAATACCAAGTTGGAAAAGTGGCGACGGCAAAAACACACAATTTGTTTATGCGCTCATCACACACAACACAATACACACACACACACACACCTAGAAAGGTATCACAAGCGCTGCTCTCATTCGCAATGCTCTCTTACAACTGTGGCACGAATTGGCATTGTGACAGCTTTTGTACTTTTGATGTAGCAGATAAAGCACCATTCACTAATTATGCGGTTAGCGTAATTATGTCCAAATTGTCAAATATAGTAAAGTTTACCGCAATAACATTTGCTTCTTATCACCGCATATCTTCTTCGTTGCTTTTTGCCATTCGCAATATTTAGTGGTTTGTAGTGTTGGCAAACGACAAAGTGGAATTTGCGCGAAATTCAAAAATACACTAGGTCGCCGTAATACTTACGTTAAAGCCCGCATTTATTAAAATTGCATGCATTTACTTCTAGAAAAAGAGCCACATTTGTTTAAAATGTCCTTTTCAGCTCTTAAGTAGCTCGGCTGCTAATCCTAAAGTAATAACGCACAAGGATTCAGTATCTGTTGAAAAGTGAAACACATTAAACCATTTTTAGGATTTTATTTATAAAAACTGTGTGTTAATTACATAAAATTAAAATGAAATCATGTAAGTAGTACAATTGACAAATGATTAATAACATTTTTAAGTATCTCAACGCAAGGGTATGCTGAATGAATGCATTTAATTAATGTGAGTAAGTAAGTACGTCTCATATGTTATACAGGCTGAAATTTCTTTTTCATATGAATCAATATTTGTTTGCTTGCTTTTTTTTTTTTGTTTCTTTTTGTTTTGCAGAGTTTTAACAAAGTAAAGCTACTAAACTTAAATCACAGATAACACTAACGTGTTTGTTACAATATATATGTATGTATGTTTTATACTCGTATGCTTTATATGCTTTATATGTGTATGTATGCAATCGGGTCTTTTTGAAATCAAAGAACGTACAACAAGACTGACTTAATGCTACTTAGAAAATCGCTAACATTATTGCTGAATTTGTTGTTCGCTTGTAATCAACTTTGCCACATTTGTTGTGCTTGTTGTGTTTGTATTACCTTAAATGCAACAATTCCCTTATATTCTATCAAACAATACGTTTGTCTGTGTGTGTGTATGTGTGTGTGTGAGTAAGTGTGTGTGTGTGTGTGTGTGTATGTAAGATTTAACGGAAACGATGCATCAAATGATATGCGCTTGTTGCTTTCCCTCTTTCTCAATATCCTCTTCGTTCCCTGTGAATGGCACACCAAATTTTGCGCTAGGCGAATGGCAAAAACGAAACTGCATCTAGCTCTGTTGCTTCTTCTTTCTCTGCTTCTCCTTGGACGTGGTTCGCGTTGGTGGACTGGTTAATGTGTGCGCAGCTGCTTAAACGTGCACCTCCGGACAGTCTTCATCCTTGATCGATGTGTACTGCACTTTCTTGGCCACGTTATCGAACACCGGGGTCATCATATACTTCAATTTGTCGCGACTCACGTAGACGAGCGCCACCAGCAGACCGAGCAGGATCATGCTGAGCACAATCAGTAGAAAGATCAGGGTGGCCGTGTGTCCACTGATGTGCGGCTGCAGCTGCCCGTAGAGCTGCTCATCCTCGGCGACATTGAGGAACGAGGCGGCTGCTGCCATCTCGGCCGCACACTCGCCCATATCCAGCTGAAGGATGTGCGCCGGCGCGGGATCAACGTGCTGTATGCCATGGAAGCACATCAGACTCTCCTGGTTGCGCACGGTGACCCGTGTGGCCTGCAGCCACGTGCGGAACGTCGATATCTTGCAGTCGCAAACGAAGGGATTGAGATTGAAGTCCACAATGAGGTCAACGCTGCGATTCTCGCGCTCCTGCAGCTGGTTGAGCACACGCATATCGCTGGGCTTCACAAACTCGAACTTGTTGCGCTCCAGATCGAGGAAGCGCAAATTGTTCAGGCAGCGCACCTCAAAGTTGATGTCCTTGAGTAGATTGTCGCCCAAATGCAAGTCACGCAGCGCTGGCAAATCGCAGAACACATTGCGATCCTTGAAGTGCGTGATCTCGTTCTGTTCGAGGTGCAGCTTTTGCAGCTTCACCAGCTGACTGTTCACAAAGATGTCGTGCAGATCCTCGCTCAGCTGCGGCGAACTGTGATCCTCGAAGGCGTCGGTCAGATGCAGACTCTGCAGATTGCCAAAATTGGAGAAGACACGCGGATGATGGTGATTGACCTCGTCGTCGTTGCGCGATATGCTCAGGTTGTTGTGGTTCAAGATCAGTCGCTCCACGCGCGGCACATGGTGATAGCTCTTGCCCCGTATCTCGCGTATGTGATTGCTGCTCATGTCGACAATCTTCAGCTGCTTGTAGTCGTTGATGCTGCCGAACACATTCCACGGCAGCTCGGTGATGTAGTTGCCGGTGAATATGAGTATCTCCACCTGCTCGGGCATGTGCTCCAGCACGCTGGTGTTGTTCAGTCCCGCGTTGGTGCAATTTACAATATATTGAATCATGCCCTCGTACATCTCCTTGCCACAGGCGCAGGCCGCTGGGAAATAGGGTCCGCAGCTGGATGAACTTTCCGCGCTGCTCAGCGACAGGGCTGCGCTAATGGCTAGCAAAGCCACGAGCAGCATTTGTGGCTGCCGCTGTGGTTCGTTGGCCATCTCACTGCTGCTACCGCTCCCGTTCCGGCTCCGGCTCCGGTTACGGCTTTGGCACGAGGTATGGCTGCAATTAATAGCAGAGTGGAATGTTTTATTAGTTGCGAATGCATTTTAAACTAGCCCAAAGCCAGCAAGGCCACAAAATGCAGTTGCCTGCCACTTGCCACACAGCTCGGCCAGGCAACCAAGCAGGCAAACAGTCAAGCTGCTGGTGGCAGTCAGGCTGTCAGTCGCCTGGCGGCTGCTCCCATGGCTGTAAATTTATGCTTC
Organism: Drosophila siamana; assembly: GCA_035047445.1. Classification (NCBI taxonomy): domain Eukaryota; kingdom Metazoa; phylum Arthropoda; class Insecta; order Diptera; family Drosophilidae; genus Drosophila; species Drosophila siamana. The sequence continues at coordinate 6,813,216 of JAWNPP010000004.1, read as the reverse complement.
CCAACTTGCAGATTTATGAGTTTATGAAAGGCTAAGCATTGCTGAACAGCAAAGCGAACACACACCTCAACCTCAACGTCAACCCCAACCTCAGACCAGAACGCAGCGTATTCACGTCGACCTCGACTCCACTTCGAAGTTTTGTTGTATCGTCGCCTCGTTGGCCCCCGCGGCCAATCAACGGCACCCACGGCGTATGGGTAATTTTTGTTTAGTGCCAAAGTTTTTTTTTCTGTTTTTTTTTTTCGGTAGCGCCAGCCACAATAAACGCCAAAAGGGCACTCAAGCGAGCTGACGAGGTATCCACATAAAGTTACCCCTCGGTAAAATCAGCCGCCCTCTTCCCCGGTCTCAGCCTCAGCCTTAGCTTTATGCCACCTCCATCGCCGTCGTCTCCATCTGTAACTTTTATCACGACCTTTCTACCTCTGAACAGAGTTCGACCGCAGGCAGCACTGAACCTTATTATTTTTCGGCTTTTATTGCTATTTGTTTAGCATCGACTGAAGACGCAACCAAGCAACAGCAACAGCAACAGACGTGGCCGAAACCACTTTTAAAGCTTGCGAACCAAAATCAAAGTGCGCGTGCGATGAGCGAACCTTAAAGATTATGTTCGACGCCGCGCACTTTAAAGAACGAATTATATTTGCGAGGCAAACACAAAAGCATTGCTAGCATTAATTAAGGCATAAATGTTACTACTATGTATATAAAAACTTTACAATTGTCGAGTAGTTTACGTGAGTGCGATGTCCCAATTAGGTTTTATATGCCAAACTGCTCGTGCTCAACTAGCATGCTGTTTGCTTTTTGCGTTCTCTGTGTATGCGCTCTTTTGTAATATTAGCCGACTTTATCGTGCTGTCGTGTGGCTGCAATAAACCTGGCCAAAATAAAGAAATAAGCTGAATATCTTCTTCTTGCTCTCGTGCCCATTGATTACCCTCGTTTTGTGGCCAGCTGTGTGTTCTGTGTGTATGTGTGTGTGTGGCTCAATTAGTCATCGGCACCTGATGCCCGATGCTTGAAGCCTAGGCTTATCCTTGCTGCTGCTGCGGCTGTTTGCCCTGTCTGTGGCCAGCTGTGGCCAAGGCTCATGCAATGCTAATGAGGACATTGAATACCTGTCGTTCAATTGAAAGCTAACGGCATTTTAATGGCCTTCGATTCTCATCACACTTTCCAATTATCGCTGTTGCCAAATAGACAATATTTGCAGCGTATTTTATCCCGGCCAATTGACACTTTAATGCGCCGCGAAAGAAATACGAACGGAAGCAGCGCGTGTCAATTTGACAGGACAATACACACAGAAAGCAGCTGCTGCTGCTGTTGTTGCTCATTTTGGTTGTTTCATTTTAGCCGTAGATGGTTTTGTTTTATTTTCAGCTCTTGTGCACTTTTCACACTTTGTGCACCTGCAGTTTGCTTGATTGTTGTTGTTGTTGTTGTTGAGAAACAAGCAAGGCATAAACGCCATTTTATGCCCAAAACAAAAGCAACAAAGGAAAAACGCCGAGCGTTTTGCAAAGCCAAACAAAATGGCGGACGACGGCGCACTTGAACTCAAGCTCAACGTTTATTTTTCCAGCCTGCGAGTGGGGGAGAGTGTGTGTGAGTGGGAGGATGTGTGTGTGTGTGTGTGTGTGACTTCCTGTTTGGCTGCCTAACACTGAGAGCAACCGTCGCACACTTGTGCAGTTGCACATACTTAAAATTTAACTCGCTTGTGCTTTCATTTTATTCCTTTGGCCACCTGTGAGTGTGTGCGTATGTGTGCGTGTGTGTGTGTGTTAACTGTTGCAATAATATTCCACTTCCACTCATTCTACGCCATTGTATTGCCCCGACCAGCCGCATCGCCCTTCTGGCGTGCAAATGTTTACCTTTTCTTGCCTGCATCGGGTTTTTTAATATTATATTTTGTGTGTGCTAATGTGCTCTAAAATGTGGCAATCATTTAAACTACATCAATGGGTTTGTATCCTTAACATCAATCAATCTAAAAATATCTATTTTGCTTCAAGAAATATAAAGTATTTGCTCCTTGACTTCAACTTGATCGTTGGCAAGTTTCAAGGTACGTTAGGAAAGTGTGTTTAAAAGTCGTTGAGTTGCAATTTAACGTTCAGCTTTTGGTTGGCTTGTTTCGCTTTTTTGGGCTCCAATTTATGCATGCGCGTAAAATAATAATAATAACAAGCACAAGTGTAATAATGTGTGTAGTAATGTGAGTGAGTTTTGTATTTTGCATTCACAATGTCGTTTCCTTTTTTTACACACTGTTTTTAATTCGTCAGTCGTAAAGTGGCGGACACTTAACAGTTGCATTTGCGACGCGGCGCCTCAAATGCGAACGCGGAGTGGAGTGGGAAGCGGATACAAATGGGAGCTGAGGGAGAGAGATTGTAGATTGCGTTCGCTTCTATAGCAGCTGGAAGTAAGAGCCAGAGAGAGAGAGAGAGCAAGAGAGAGAGGGAGTAGAATGTAGGAAATGGCAAATACGAAACGGAACACGGTTAATGAAAGGTGGGCACTCAATTTGTTACACGCGATGTGAGCGTTTTCTGCATATGTAAGTGAGTCTGTGTGCGGTCTAATTAGAGCATAAACGTAGAGTGGTTAAAAGGATGACGGCGAACTGGGGAGAAGGCGAAGCACGTGTAGATAAGGCACAAACGGATTGCATCATTAAGCAGTGGCAGCATTGGCAGCATAGCGTTGCATATACATACATACATACATACATATGTTGTGGCTACATACATACATACATTTCACAGCATTATTCAAATGCAATTAATGCTAAGCTATTTGTGGCTTTATTTCTTTTGCGTTTGCATTCTTTTTATGGAACTACACTCGACACAATTTGTTGGCTGCTGGTTTGCACACAATTCGTTGCCTACTTTTGTGCGCACGGTTGCACGCTGAAGTAAATTTGCTACTTTTTAAATTAAGTCATTTTGTGGGCTATTAATTATGATTATTTTATGAAGAAATATTCGGAATTTATTAGGTGCACTATTAAAATTTTTATGTTTTACGCAATGATTTATTTGAAGACAAAGTGTTTTGGAGTTTATCGAATTATTACGATCACTATTAGAATTATGATCATTTAGAATAATTTTAGGCGTTGACATTTTTAAATTTCTTTTGCATTTGTAAGCTCCTTGTTGGTACATAAAATATGAATATTTAGCCACAGTAGTCAGTGTTGCAGCTGCGTTTAAGTAATTTCATTTGCAAGAGAAAATCCGTTTGGCAACAGCGTGACTGTGACCGTGGCAGTTGCAGAGGCAGTGGCACTGGCAGCGACATCGCGTTGCCAACTGCATTACGGAAATGGCTGGAATAGGGAAATGCTAATGCGGGCAACAAGCGTTTAATGTCTTGGCACTGCAGTCATTAAGCAAAAAAGTTTAAAAGCTTTTTGGCCCCCCGCCCCAAGAAAAATGGAGTTGAGAGAGTGCAGAAAATGCAGAATGAACTGTAAGTAGCTGCGGCAATACAAAAGTGGCTAAGTGGCAACTAACTGTTGTTGGCTAACCATAAATTATGCGGTTGTGGCCTCCGCACTCTTCACACTCACTCTCGCTCTCGCTCCCTTTGCAGGAGTTTGCTTTGTGTGCGTGACTGTGGTCTGCTTCTTTTTTCTTTGTTGAGGGAGGCAGAGCATGCGTAAGTGAGAAGTATTTTTGTTGTTGTTGTTGTTGTTTTTCATTTCATTGTCTTCGTCTTCTGACAATGAATTCATTGGCCGTGCAACACTTTGGCTGCCAGGGTCGGAATAAATGCAATAAGGACAGCTCCTTTGATATGCAATTAAGTGCGACTGCGAGCCGCTCCAAACTCAATTAGTGAAGTTGCGCAGTCAGTGGCTGCGACTGTGGCAGCACTGGGGACACGTCCATAGCCATGTCCTTGCCCGTGCTTACGTGCCGTGCTCCACAAACAGGGCCACGGGCCATGTCTGCGGCACGTTCGTGCCCCGCGGCACTGGCCACAATGCCAAATTGGCGCACGTTGGCTTCATAATTTCATTATGACTGCTCCGCGTGAAGCAAAAATTACGAGACAGCGCGTACAGAAGTGTGCGGCAAGGTGGCAACGCGCCATCGCGCCGGTGTGTCTAGAGAGTCCGAGTCGCAGTCCGAGTTTGAGTTGGAGTTTGAGTCGCAGTCGCAGTCCAAGCTCGGTGTTAAGTTCTGCGGCACGTTGTGGAGGGCGTGGTCCGGCCAACGTCCGTTTAGACTAATTAGCAGTTTGCTAATTGTACTTGAATGGCGGAGTAGTAAAAGTAACTCGTAGCTGCTTTCCACTTGCCACTTGCCACTTGCCTCGGGAGCTACCAAGAGCTGCTCTACTGGGGCTGCTTTTCATTCGCATTTTTCTCGCTTTTTTTTGTCTGCCAAGTTTCTCGCACGCAAGTCGCGCCACGGAAGTTCTGAAAAATTATCTGACGTCCTGTGTGTGGCTCTCTGTCTGTCTGTCCGTCTGTCTGTCTCTCTGTGTGTGGCTTGTGGCCACAATGCAGCAAAAAAAAAAGGCAACAAAAGTGGCTACTTTATGACGTGCCAGCAGAATTCGGTGCAAGCTCAACATGTCTGCGCATCTTTTGCATGCTGCAAGTATGATTGGGTTTGCCATAAGGCTTATATGTGAATCCTGTTGGCAGGAGACCATGTGTAAGCAATGTGCCGACTTGTTAGCCCATAAACTTTGACAATACAATCGAAAATCAAGTGCTGCCGTATCCCAAGTCCAATCATGCAATTGTACGTGCAATCGTATTGAGCCATAAAAACGTCGTTTAGTTGCACTCTCTCTCTCTCTCTCTCTCTATTGCTCTCCAAGTGGCGAGCAGGCAACGCAAAGCCGTTTAAAGTGGAGCAATTTCACCCGCCCTCCCCGCCTGCCAATCATCTGCGTAGCAAGCTGACTACCAGCTGGCTTCGTTGGTCGTTGTGGCCCACCTGGCAAATGCAATGAAACGCCTCACGCTTTTAAAGCGTAAATCGAATTCAAATTGGTAATTGGAATAAAGCGCAACAAACGGATCTCACGCCAACTGGCACAACTCTCCAGCACCCCAAGTCTACGTCCAAAAACACGTAGTTACATGCGATGCGCGTGTGTGTGTGTGTGTGTCTGTTGCACGTGTTGCCCAGGAAAGCTGAAAAATAAAAAAAAACAAGGCGAACGCTTCGCCAGCGCCATTCACAATCCGTTTTTGAACTGCATTCATAGCTGAAGCCGGCGGACAGCTGTCAGCTCTGATCCATGACGCGTTTTCCCACACTCCAAAGCGATGCGAGGATGGCTGTCAAAAATTCGATGCAGGTCAGAACTGGACTGCAGAGGGAACGAGCGAGCGAGGGAGCGAGAGTGAGAAGGCAGCAGTGTTGTGGACGACAATTTCAAATTGCTTGGCTTGACCAAACAGTGCTGCCAGATCGAAACAAAACAGAGCAACATGCAGTTTGCCCTGTGGCCATCTTGCTTCCACCACTACCAACAACTGTTGCCATCTCGCTTGCGCTCAAGCCTCATCGCACGCTGTCGCTTCAGCTCGCTTTTTGTGTTTGCGCAAATTTATGCCCGAAAAACGCGCCCAACACGCGCGAGACACTTACAAATTGCATTAAAAGCGACCGCGATGAATTAAAAACTCGCGCCATGAATTCCCCCTTTTTTGTTTTGTTTTTTTGTTGCTGGGCAATAGCATTTAGCTCGCTCTCTGCATATTGTATTATTTATTTGCACAGCTCTGCTGTTGTTTTGGCCCAACAATGTTTTCGTTTGCATATTTTTAGACGCCACTGCCCACACTAAAGGGAATTGCCTTGCAGTCGAAATTGAATAGCTGAAAAGTTTAGCAAGGCTCGGGCAGCGAACAAGGCTTTCAATATATGTTGAGCATTAAACAGAAACTATTTCGATTCAGTTTGACGGAGTGTTTTCAATGGCGCATAATAAATGGAAAACAAGTTTCGTTTAGTGGCGGTGCCAAAATCAAGCTAATTATTTTCGCCTCAGGCATTAAAACAGTTTTAATTAATTCCCATTGAAATTATGTTTGAATATGAAACGAGCGCAGTAAACTAAATACACAGCATTTTCAAATATCGATTTCTGTGCATATTCAGCAGCAGTCGAGCGACCTTCGCTTGTTCTAATAAAACTGCAAACGTTTTTAAACTGTGTGTGGAATTCAATTCAATTCGCAACACTTTCAACTCGAGTCGCCGAAGAGGCCAACAAATGGTGTCTAACTTGTAAAACCTTCAATCGACCCTCTAACAGTTTCGCATCTGTTGTGGCTTCTAATGGAAACTTTTGCACTCTCTTCGCTTCGCTTCGCTTTATTCCCCCCCCCCCCTACACACTTGGCTTTTTTTACTTTCTTTTCTCTTTGCTTTGCCTAAAAAAACCACTCGAAATGTATAAACTGTTTTGGCGTTTTCCTTCTTTTTTCTCTGTTTTTTTCTTGTTTTTTTTTTTTTTTTGAATGTGTTACGTTGGAGGGCCAGCACTCAAATACAATATTTTCGATTTCATCGTTGACAGGAAATGGGTTTTTGTGTTTCGGCTGTCCAAGCTTGGGCGTCAATTTGCCCGCTATAAAAACTCTGAATGAATGAATTTTTAATAAATGCCAGCTCGAGTAAAAAGCGTGCAAGAGCGAGCGTCTGCTAAAGCAACTACATAGGGATCAGAGTTTTTTTTTGTTTTTTTTGGTGCTTTCATTTTCGTTTTTCACATTCACTTGGCATATTTTGCATTTGAAATTTTGTGCAGCAGCTCGAGCTTCACTGCCAGCTGCTGAGTTTGCTTTTAAGCTGGATGCGCTGATAAAACAAGAACTGCGACCAGCAAAAAAACGAGAAAGAAAAAATAATATGAAATGTACAAAACTCGCCGCTTGTTTGAGAAATGTAAATCTGCCAAATGTTTTTATGCTAGCGCTTTCGGCTTTTGACTCTCAGCTGTTTGTTTCCAATTAGAGAGTCTACCACGGGGCGTATGATAATTGGATAGCCATGCATGCCTCGTCTGCGCCCCGTCTTCCGCCCTTCGTCTTCCACACGGGGCCAGAAGCGAGCGCAGTCAGTCCAAGGCTCCTGCTTTTTTTTTTACTGCTAGCCGCTTGCTAGCTGTGTGCCTTTGCTCTTTGTCCAACAGATAAATGGACAGCACCCGGGAGGCGCACGATGGGGCGGCGGGTGAAGCGGCGATGTAAAGTCAACAACAACGTCAACAAACATAGCTAGAAGTAGAGCAAGAAGTGGAAGCTGCAGCAACAAAGGCGCGTCAACAGTTGACAAGTGGCTCTAAGAAGGAAGCAAATGAATCTGTGCGATGAGCACCGCCAAATACTCTATGAAGCCTTAATTTCTTCTTAAATTAAATTCCAAAAGCATCTACAATTCTTTCCAGTTATATAGGCAGTCATATGTGCTGAGCACATATTTGCAGGCCTTCTAATGTTAACGAAAAGAGTGCCATATACCCTTTAGGCGTGCTACGAAAGGGTAACGAAGCTGAAGTATACCTTTGGGCGGCATTGCAATAAAGTAGCAAAATGTGGGAGAAGTGAGATGGCCATAAATACTAGCAGACGCCTTGGGAACGTCGACGTCTGACAGTTGCTAAAACTATGCCAACGGCACTTAAGGTTAAAGCTGCCGCCAACGAACGAGAGTCAGAGAGGCTAGAGACGACAGACAGGGAGGAGGCTGCTGTTGGGGGTCAGTGTGGCAGTCGGGTTAGTCAATGGTCGGCGCAACAGTTGGTTGCCCGCTCGCTTTGGTTTTGGGAGCCAACGAAACGTGCAACAGCGGCAGAAATGACAACCGCGACGACACGGCAATTTGGCCGGGCTCGAAGCAGACAAACAAAGTGGCCAGCACTTTGTCTCTCTCTCTCTTTGTCTCTCTTGGTTTTATTGTTGTTATGGCAACTGGAAAAATGTTTTTAACAGCCACTGCACAAAATTAAAGCGTTTAAATATTGCGTATACGTAGCATGGCAAGTTGTTGACAAAACAATAAGTATTTTTATATTTCCGTCAAATTAGCTAATGCAAAATATTTATACTAATAAAGTGTAGAAAATTCTCGTCGTTCTGCCTTAATTTCTAGCATGATTTAACGTCCCCCTGGGGCAAACTATTTGACTTCGCGCTTGGCCGCGTTTTTCAACGGAAGTACTATTAATATTTAACCCTCTTAACAATACTGACAAATTCTTGCAATTAGAGAGCAGGCGCCACTTTTGCACATTTGCCGCCGTCTCGCGCCACACTTCGCAAATATTTGGCGCAATTTTTCATATTAAATGACAGCCAACGCCACTTCGCCCATGTGCAATGGTGTGGGAAGTGGCAGCAACAGCGGCAGCAGCGTAGAACGACCAACAGAAGGTCGTCGGAAAGTGGCACAAATAAAAATTGCAGTCGAGGCTGTAAAAACGGCGCTCAACTTGCGCCAACTGTGATCAATCTTCATTGTTGTTGGGCCCCGGCGAGCGAAGAGCGAAGAGCGAACAGCGAAGGATCTGCGGATGTATAGTCAGCTGCAGCATATTTTCGGTGCTCGGTGCTGCAGGAGGCGGAACTGAGGCATGACTTGTCCTCAGGCGCTTGCATGTTGTCCTTGTCAAAAGGAAACAAACAAGCAACAGGGACGCGAAACCCTTTCGTTCATTTCTCACAACCAATCTGGAATGCAAAGCGAAAGCCGAAAACGAGACGAAGGAGAGCGGCACAAAGAAAAGGGCACAAGAGAAATGGCCGGCGCGCAGAAACAGGGAAATAGCAAAATATTTGCAATTGTCGCACACAACGATGGCACAGAAACAAATGTATGCGGGTATGCAAGACTAGCAAATACACAAGGACTTTCAATTTGTAACAGCTGAAAGTACAAACTTGAACCTTGGTTTCAATTGTGTGCAAATAACTTTGTGTTGACAAAGAATTCTCGTGCTTCATTATCCCCCTTTACCATTTCACAATTACAGGCAACTGAAAGAAAAGAAAGCAGCCAACGCCCGAGCAATTGGCAAAATAAATGAAGATGAAGTACTAGCAGACGGCATCACAAAACTCGCATGTGGACAGCGACAACGACAGCGACAGCGACATCGACATGGAGTTGGACATTGGTGCGGCTTAGTTTTGGGCTCAGGCAGTTGGATTAGTTTGCCAGTTTGGCTGTTGGGCCGGAAGATTGATTGGCCACCGAGGACGGCAGGCAGAGTCAACGGGCGCTCTAGCTAAAAATGTATTTGTTTGACCATGGTTCGACCATTTGATCTGGGCATATAACCTGCAATAATTGGGGGGCAAATGGAAATAATTACTTTATAGCACTTGCATCTTGAATGCAATTTACATTTATCCTCTTTCGCTCTGACGCTGTGATTAATCTTGGCTTTCGTTGGCATTGGCCATAAACGCAAATTCTTTCTCGCCTATCGATGCTTTGGCTCTCATTACACACGGCGTCTCGTTGCTTTTTGTTCGTTGCTCGTTGCTGGCAAACGACTTTGGAAAATCTTTTTCATTTCTTTATGGGCTTTGTGCGCATTTGCTTTTGTTGTTGCATTTTTTTTCTACTAGATGCTTGCAGTCATTTGTATTACTTTTGTTATTGTTGTTGTTATAGCTGCTTTTGTTTTCTTTTTCTTTTTCAATTTTTTGTTTTCTATGCGTCGGCATTGCAGTTGTGCATTGGATTTCCAGGGGTAGGCGGAGAGATGGTTTGAGGAGTCAACGTCGAGGTCTCTCATTGTAAATTGCTTTTGTTTCACAACTGCAGGCCGACTCAAAAGAGTGTGAAGGCTTCGGTCAGAGCAGAAGCTGCTGTAGCGTCGAGGAAGGTGTGTTTATGCAGTGCGAAAAGTTTGTGCATTTTTCATTTGTTTTTTGCCATTTGCCAACATCAATTCTGTGGTCCATAATGCAGCAAAATACTGTTTGCTTTTACGTAAAGTGGATGCTGCCATTTGATGGGGAAAGTATTGCTCTTAAATAATTGAGATTTCCTGTGAAAAGTTTCGGTTTCAGTTTAAGTAAGGCCTTAGAGCTTTCAAATGCTTTCTAATATCATAAATTGCATTTCATTCAGCTAGGAATATATATGTATATATGTGTGTGTAGTAATCCCCTTTGCAATTGTTCAATTCCGTTTAACACAAAGAGCTGGCAACTTTAAAGCTGCAAATGCTTAAGAACAAAAGCCCTCGATTCGAAGTGAAGTACAGAACAAGAGTACGATAGAGAGAGGATTAATATTAAGTTTACTGTTCTTTGAATGCACTTGCAACTCAGCAAGCTCATTGGCAACTGTTTGCTGGACTTTAAATACTGCTCCCAGCCACCCCGTCGCTCTATAGCAACTAACTGCCGCGCAATGCCAAAGGAAAGAGAAACCAATTCAGAGAAATCCATAAAAACCAACATTAATGCCTTAATTTTGAGCTTAGCAGCGAAAGTTGTAAGCATATACAAGGGCAACTGTAAGACGCGCCAAGGCGCGGGGATGTGAGGGGGAGCGAAAGCAGCGAGGCTAACAAGCAACTTTTGAGCGTAGCAGAAAACAAGGAGCATGAAAAAAGTATATATATGTATTTTTGTATATATAAAATCTTGTGCAAAAACTTTTCGCACGATTTTAACGCATTGCAAAGCGCTGCTTAAGCCATAAAAGCACCGCCCTGGGAGGGGGTTTGGGGAGTGCAGGGAGAATGCTATGCCAGTCAGGTCACAAGAGAGCTAACGCCAACTGCAATTTGCCTACGGGGGCGCAGAGGGTGGGGCTGGTGGATAGTAAGCAAAAAATTGGCAGTAGACCTGCGGAATGATAAAAATTTTTAGCGCGACAAGTTTGCTTTTTCAATTTGATGTAAAGCAGCAGCCTGGGACGAGGCGCAGGGAGACAACGGTAAAGCGGGACGGGGAGAGAGAGAGAGAACTATGCACAACTTGTGCCTTGAGCTGGCCGCGACGGCAGCAGCTACAACGAAAATTGAAAATTGCTTGAATTGCATTTTTCGCTCAAGACGGCAAAACTGATGAAGGGTCGCAAAGCGAGTTGAAGGAGGGAGGGGGAAAGGACTACATTCACTAAGGCACTTGGCTCAAGACAGACAGACTGACAGACTGACAGACAGACAGATAGACAAACAGAGCTGCCGAGAGCTGCGCAGGCTGGCAAACGCGGCGTATGAGCAACTTTCCACTCAAGTGCTACAACTTGCAACTTGTATGTTTGTTATGACATATTCCCAACTTGCGCCTCCGTCTGCAAACGCGACTCAGCTCGAGTCGAATGTTTGCGTAATTAAATCATTGAGACTCTGACATGGCTTTATCTGTGTGCAATGTGGGTGAAGGCTGCGCCTCTGAACTGTCAGCCAACGACGACGACGACGACGACGAAGCCAAGCCAGATTGAAGTAATGAGCAGATTCCCCAGCACACAGCCTGCGAACACTTCGCGACCACAAAACGTAATTGGAACTGCGGATGTGGAAACCAAACAGTGCAACTGACTTTGAGCTGCACTTTTTCATCTCTTATTTATCTCTTGTGCCTTTCAGTGCGCTTCCGAAACGCAAGTGCTTCGTTGCATGCCGCTGTCATGATTGCTTAAGCCCCAAGGGACTGCGTAATTGACAGTGGGCCTTTTCCGCACTCAGTTATTAAATAAAATTGAATATTTGCCTTTATTTTCATTATCACTGACTCGTTTGATTTATTAATTAACGACTGGCTTCTGCCTTTTTTTCACTTACCTTAAAGGGCAGATGAGATTATTCAGAGCTCGTTTCGTTGCGTGAATCGTCTTGGCAACCACACAATTTGAGGACAGTTGCTGCAAAGTGAGTGAATGAAAGGAATCATATTGAAAAATGTATAATTTAAATTAAATTGAAAAGTTGCTCAAAGTTAAAGTAAGTTTGTGCAAGTTAGATGTTGTTGTTTGTTTGTGTGTTTTGCAAATACATTTAGTTTCATCTTCTCAGTTGTCACTTTGAGTTGATGTCTGTCGGCAATCCATAAATTATTTAAAAGTTTTATACAATTAATGTCCCCAAGATATTTGCATTTCTCATTTATTTCAAAACGACTTTCAGTTTGACATTGACTTTGCTATTTAGACTCGCATATTTCTCTCTCCGACTGTCATCTGTCTTTTCTCTCTGGGGAGATGTCCTTCTGTCTATTCTGTCTGTCCATCCGTTCAACTAATCAAGGCAAATGAAACTTTTCCCATTTAATGCTTATAGTTATTGTTCTTGCTGTCGCATAAAAAACTTCCATAAAAAAGCAGAAAAAATTGCGATAAATATCCAAAGTGACCTAGGAACCGAAGGCCAGCAACATTTGCCCAGTTAAAGTCCTCACAGCTCAAGGGTTCTTGGGGGCAAACAAATAATATGCTGCAGATGGCAACGACTTGGACTTATCTCGGCCAGACAACAATGTAACAGAACTGCTGCACACCGAAATGGCAAATAGCAATAGAAATAAAAGAATAGAAGACACTTGCAATTGATAAGCAGCAAAACGAAGGACGGACTAGAGCAATAAACGGCAAGAGAGTTGATACAAACTGTGGTGAGCATTAGAGATGTGCAAACTGCAAACTCAGTTCAGCGCCAACAATATGGAAAATAACAAATATGCCATATTACATTGTATGGGTCTTTGGTTAATGTTGCTGCACTTGTAGGGAACCTTATAAATAGGAGAGTGGAAGACTCGTGACCAACTCAGGCAAAAACAAAAAAGAGAGGAAAAAAAGAAAATGGTGGAAATTGTGTGTTTCGTAGTGGGCGCGCATCCTTTCGTCCTTTTCATACTGTGCAAATATTTATGTAAACAAGCAAAATGCATTATGTGCCCAGTGCTGTCTTTATTATATTTCGAAAAAGGCACAAAACAAATGGCCCAAGTCGAGCAAGGAGCTGCCAGCCAGCCAGACGGCAGAAGGCAGCTAACAGCAGGCGGCGGCCAACTAGAAGCACAGATACAGGAAACAGGCAAGCAGGCAGCCAGGAGGCAGGCAGCCAGGCAGGCAGACAGTCAGACAGTCAGAGAGGCAGCCAGAAGCAACAGCTCTCCAATTGAAAGTCAAAACAAACGAGCTGCAGTTTGCCACGCCCACCAGCTGCACAGCTGCCTCCCACTCCTGCCATTGTCTTTGGACATAAAGTTTTGACTTTCGGCACGTTCGCCATTATGCATATGCTTTCATTTTCCCATATACTCGATGCCGATGTCGATGTCTGCTGCTGCTCTTGCTGCTTCTTAGCCTTTGACTTGCCGCCAGACGGGCTGCATGTGTGCCACAGTCTGTGTGCCTGTGTGTGCAGCCGGAAACGGAAATGAAGCACAAAAGTTTCATAGCATAAGCTAGCCCTGGGCATAGCCATAATAGTTAACTACACACACACACACACACACACAGTAGTTTGCTAGCTGCTGCTTTTGCTCTTTAGTTTTAGGTTGTTTTTTGTTTTTCGTTGGTTTTTTATTTTTGGTTCTGGGTGGTGCTATTATTTTAAATTATTTTATGACCAGCACTGACCATGATTTACTCATAAAAGCCAAGTCATAATTCATGGTCGGAACTAATTGTCTGAAAATTGTACGAAAAGCTGGAGCTTAATTGAAATGCGAGTTCAGTAAGTAGTAACAGGCAGAGCGAAAGCCGGAGCTGCTATTAATCCGCCGCCCGGCAAACAAACATGTTTGCATGCCGGTTACGAAGCCGTCTTTAAATTAAGTGCTTAGCCAGAGTGCTGGCACATTGCGTATACGTCACGTCGTCCAGTATGCCCAGCATATACGTTGTGCTCTTGCGGTTGTGTGCTCGCTTTGTGCAGTGGCCAAGCGATTTATGAGTGCATGAAATGTGTATAACGTTGACGGGCGGGCACTCAGCACCACTGACAAAGATTTACAGAGCTGCTGCAGTCGGAGTTCAAGTCAAGTTTGTCTACAGGCGAGATTCAGCAGTTCATTTGGCTAGGACACAAACTCGACGTGGCCTCAAGTCACACGGCACGGATATTAACGATTCCACCACGTCTGCAAAGCTTCCGTCTGTTTTCTTCTTTCGAGCACTACAAGTTTGAAATGTGACACAGTGTGCATGCGAGCAGCTGCTGCGTTGATTGCACAAAAGAATAGCAAACTTTTATCATTCTTGCGACGAGCAAACGATAAGGTAGATGAGCCACTGTATTGCTGGCCATCAAGTTGAGGCTTCAAACTAGTTGATGGCTCTAAGTGTGCATTAGGTTACAATGGGCATCGGTTCTTAAGGCTCATCATTATGACACTTGCTTTTTCATTTCAGTTCTTGCCTCAGTTTAGCAATTTCCTGGCAGTGCGCAACACTTTCAGTTTTAACTTGTGATTAGCTGATAATGAATTAATCCTCTTATGCCCTGAAAGTATGCTACACTTTTTTTCTGTCTGATTCGCTTTCGTTTCTTCGCCTCTGCTCGAGCGTATGCTTGACTTCAATATAGGCTTGTTGTTTTTCCCTCCTTGTGTGTGGCAACAATAAATCGTGCTCATCTTGAAGATAGCATCGTTGTTGTTCTTGCTCGGTGGCTCGGTCTGGACGCGTCCTTTGTTGTGTAGCAGTTTGCATGTGGCTTTGTGGGTTGTCTCTTTGTGAGACGCGCCTGTCCCGTCTTTGCCGTCCGCACATATGCCCTGCCACATGCATTATCTATTGTTGTGCTCGCCAGCAGCGTTATGTTCGGCTTTATGGTGGATTTAGGTCTGGTTTTGACAAACCCTGCAACTCTCGACTCGCTCGACGCTCTCACCCGTTAGCCTGATTCACAAGATAAATGTATATATGTGTATATAGTGTGTATAGCTGCAGTAGATTTAACCCTATACTTGTAAATCATTTTGCGTTCCAATTTCATCAAGTGTTCGGGCTGCTCGTGCAATCAATTGAAACACTGAAACACAGCAGGACCTGGAGAAGACAAGAAATTGATTTTCTGAGTGTGTCTATGCATACCTAAAACCTGTCTGTCCTTCCTGCGTCGCTGCGTCGTATCCTTTATTCATATTTTATTCATTCAAATTGCTGGCTCCGCATTCACTTTCGATGGCTCGATGAAGCACAAGTGGTGTGTGTAGCTGTCTTTCAATTAAGTCCTTTCGTCCGGACAATGTCACAAAATTTAACACATGACTAAATGGAATGCCATTGTCTGTCTGTTCTTCCTGCTGATGCCGTTGCATTCCTGCCACGCCCACATGCATGTCAAATTGTCAACAATAACAACTGTCGAACATGATGTATTAGTGTGAGTGCGCTTGGCAGTTAGTTAGCAGCTCGCTCCCCTGCACATAAGTCATTCATTCTTTTTGGCATTGGTCCACAGCATTACTTCATTTTTAACACATCCCACAAAGCCCTGCGGTTCTGTTCTATTCACCCCAATCTCTCCAATGCCCCCTCTGCTCGTCAGCCAGGCGCTGATGTTGCGTTAATTTGGAGCCAGCTGCCAAATGTCAAAATGTCAAGTGAACAAAATTTCTCATCATGAGAAATGCATGACAGAGCGTTGCCGCGAACCGATTTCACTCTGCTTTAGTCACTCTACAGTGTCTCTCTATCCACAGATGTGCGTGTGTCAGTGTCTGTGTGTGTGAGCTGGTAACCGAAACCCAAGCCCAAGTGACTGACACTCTGCCGACACTCCGCTGGGTAACCCACAGAGCTGGCTGCCTGTCTGAAATAGTTAGCGGGCTTCCCCCACCGCACGCTCCATCAGCATAATGATAATGCCCATTATTAGCAGTTGCAAGCATTTGCATGCATTGGAATTTGCATTTCGCTGCCACGACTCACGAAACTGTCCAACAAATTCAGAGCACTTCTTGAACTCAGTTGAAGCAATAGCAAAACAAGGAGTCAACTATTAGCCAATGCCACATAAATGATTCAAGTAACAAGTTGATAAAAATGGAAAGTTTTTGCAAGATGTATTGCAAGTTAATTTTCTTTTAAATACTTTGACATTTTTCTGTAAATATGCATATAAGATAAAGTTCAAATATGTAACTAACTCACAGTAAATCTCTATTTTATACATATCACGTATACGCCACCCACTTGCAACATTTGTAACTCAGTTTTGTTGACTAGTGTGGCATGAGCCACTGCATGACATGCGTTATATGAGTCTGAACTACAGTAGCAGACTATCACAGCCTCTTCTGTCCTTGATTTATGCACGCATTATAACCAATTACATGAACTGTCGGTTGTGCTGCCTGAAGGAGGAGGAGGAGGAGGTTGCGGTTGATGTAGAAGGTGGGGGGTTGAAGGTGGAGGGAGCTAAGTGCCGCAAGCAGTTACAAGTTGGAGTCAAATAGCGATTTCGTGAGTGGGTTACATTTGGAGGCGCTAATTGAATTAGCGGCTGTGCAGTTTTCCTCTCCGTCTCTCCGTCTCTCTCTGTATCTCCCACGATCTCTTGGGGTTGCGGTCGTGATTTTGTGATTGGATTTAACGCATACGCAAAGCCGAAGATTTCCACCCGCGCGGGGCGTCAATCCCTCATTGTTTACTCACATTGGCTGCAGATCGTTGGGAGGGAAATGCAGATGTGGGAGGGCAAATGTAACTGCCGTTGGCCTGCACCTAATGCTGTACTACTTACTTCAATTAAGCTTTGGCTGTAATTAAATTGCAAGTGCCAGCGGCAGGATTAGGTGATGAAGTGCCCGCTTGGCAATGCACTGTGCTATGTTCTGTGCTCTGTGCTCTGTGCGCTATGGTAGCACACAGCTAAGTTGGTTAATAGTAGAGGCAAAGCTCCGTGAAATTGTTGTTCATCATCATATGATTCGGCATCGGCTGGCTGCATTTGAGAGAGCCTACGAACCACGAGCTACGACCCAGAACTTAAGCTCAAATTAGCTGAGTTCTTAGATGTGACGAGGTAAGTCGGCACTCGAGGTAATTGCCTCAGTTTGCATTGCCAATAAAGCTGATTATGAGTGCTAATGGGAAAATATTCGCATTAAGCCGTACTTATTGCCAAAAGCTGCAGTTGACGTAAATTTGCATTCGTTTCGGCTCCTTAGACTCACATCAATCAGTGTCAGGGAAATGGAAATATCAGCAGCAAAACGTCTGCGATATAAATGTAAGATTAATACACTCGAGGAAATAAAGCAAATGTAAAATGGCAGGTGATTCACGTTAAAATTAAAGTAAATCATGCAGAAGCCATGCTCAACGACGTCGAACTCTTAATGCTCTCCATCTCCAGTTGGAGTTGAATAAATGTTCAGTGCGATGATGGAAATTTTAACAATACATCATCCCTGATGATTTAAAGCTGACTATCGTGTGTTTGATATAGATGAATAGTTCTATGCTTCACCTTATATCTGTGCTTAGCAAACTTTCCTATCGAGTTATTGCCTCCCACGGCATTCGAGCGAATCCGAGAAAATGAGAACTTCTGAATTGACAGGCTGTCGCCGTTGGCAGCTTAATTAATTTCTTAAGCTTTGTCTCAGCTATTGGAGCTGAAGGTGACTGCAATACTGGATGCTGGATGACTGCCAGCGGCAAACAGCGAGCGGTGGGGCAGGGGGCAGGGAGAGGGGGTTAAAGGTTGGTGGAATAATCAACGCATTCATTGAAAAATGCAACGCGACATTTCCGACGCGTCGCGTTGCGTTGCCTTGCGTTGCGTTGCGACTGTTGCCCTGAAATGAAAAT
Source organism: Drosophila siamana (assembly GCA_035047445.1). Classification (NCBI taxonomy): domain Eukaryota; kingdom Metazoa; phylum Arthropoda; class Insecta; order Diptera; family Drosophilidae; genus Drosophila; species Drosophila siamana. The sequence continues at coordinate 6,795,424 of JAWNPP010000004.1, read as the reverse complement.
GGGAACGAGTTGCGTGGGCGTCCCCTTCTGCCCCCCATCGCTGTGGGTAGGTGGCGTAGACTCCCCCTCGACGATGAGTTCGGCGTTTCTCTTTTGTGCCTTGGGCCTTCTCGCATCGTGCTGTGTTCTGTTGTGTCGTGTGCGTGATTTATGTCACACGGAATGCAAATACATGAGTAAACATGCAAAACATTTCACAGACCCATGATATGTGTGTGCCCACATACACACACACACACACACACGTCGTATACATATGTATATATGCATATGTATGTGGCCAGATACTTATGTACCCTATGCGGAGTTCGACGATTGTCTGCGGGCTTCTTCAGCCGTCTACACAACTCTGGGATATTTTGTGTACGCGGCTCTAATACACGTTCCTTTAATAAACCACAAAACGGACGGATGCCGGGCTGCCTTTGACAGTTGTGCTGGCAATGGCTCGGTGATTAGGGGCAAATGTTTTTTTAACTGTTTCACAAATGCACGACATTCAAATGTTTTGCACAAAGACGAATGAAACGTCTAGATAATGTTAAGCGTAAAGTGTTTTGTGGTAACTAAAACATGTTGCAACTCATTAGATATTTATGAAGTGAAAAGTGGGCTAAGTGTGTTTCAGCATTCCCCAAGAATTCAGTGTTTATGGGCTGTCAATCAAGTTGACACGTCTCGTTAACGAATTTAATCGATTGCCCTGGTCACTGATTTTTAATAGCTCGATTGAAAAAGTTCGCTTGCATAAAAAGATGGTGGAGTTTTTATCAACTATGACCAGCTTTAAATACTCTATAAAACAACTACTAATCAAACACAATTTAATTATGGCTTGATTGAATTTGGATTTAGTCAATATTAATATTTCAAATTATTTTTATTACTATAAATTACGCACAGCAAACGGAGTGAAAAAATGATTTACTCAATTACTCACACCTGCAGCGGATGTCGGGTATATAATTAATATCGACAATGCGGTCTGCATTTCATTTTGAATAATTCATGAAGTGTAATAAATTAATAGGCAAATTAAAAAATAATTTCTGGGCACAATAATGAAATTGAGCCACTGGTTGGTTAATTTGTATTAACTTAATGCAGTCGAAACAATCGATGGCAACGAAAATTGTGCAATCTAAATCAAAATCGTCTCGAAGTAACAAATTGCATAAATGATTAATGGGCATAATTGTTTTTAAATGTACCAAACACATTTACTGTACAGACCTTGGCAAATACTTAATGGTAGTGGCAACATTTGAATGCCTCCTTTGAGGCTTTGTGGCAAATACATATATATGTATATGCATATATATTTAATGCATCAATAGTTTACAGCTTACAGCCATTAGTTGTGTCATAAAATATGCATGTGGGTGAGAGCGTACAAGCCGTGTTTAAATAGTAAACCTTGAATCATTGTGCATTTTGGGCAATTGTTGCATCGCCACGGGGGCAGCGTCAATAAACCGTGTGAGGCCGAAGCCAATATGGATGACTGAATATCGAGAGAAAGAGAGAGAGAGAGAGAGAGACTCTGCCACAGGCCACAACTGCACACAACACTGCACGGTAAAATGCAAATCAAATATTTAGTTTTAATTTGCTTGAAGTGACCAAATGACTCAATGCCTCACTGACTCCGACTCTGACTCACTGACTGACGGACTGACTGATTGATTGACTTGACTGATTGATTGATTGACTGATCGATGGCCTGTTTAATTTGCATTTCAACCACGGCATTCTTGTCGCCATTGCATGCTAATTTATCATTGCACCTGTCCGGTTTCCACGCATCGCAATCGCAATCGCAGTTTGCGGTTCAATAATTTTCCCCAAATTCAGCCACAAATTTGGTTTTCTCTCATTTTTCTTTCATTCGCCGCTCATTAGCGTGAATTGCTCTATGTGTGTTGTGTGTGTGTCTGTGTTGTGTGTGTTGCGCTGCGTGTGTCGGCACTTTTCTGAACACTGATAACAATCTACTCGCATGTAGTTGCGCACCTTCCCCACCTGCACCCCCCCGCAGCTCCTTGCTTTTCACTCCTCCGTCGTTTGCTATCTCTGAATGGGGAGGAAAACACACGAAAGCCAAACACTGAGAAATAAAAACGCTGAGGTGGCCCAGTGCAAAGTAAACGGCGTGTAAAACGTCGGCACAGATATATAGCTGGCTATATAATGCTTACACACGTCGTTGTCGTTCTCGCTGTCGCTGTCGCTGTAGTTGTAGTTGTAGTTGTAGATGTTTTTGCTGTAAATGTTGTTGTTGTGGCTGCCCCATTGCTTTGTGGTGATGGCAGAAGAAATGCAGCATAAAGCAAATCGTGTCAATGACATTTGGTGACATACGCCGCTAAAGAAACACACACACAAGCTGAGCGTAAAAGCGCTGCTTGTCGGCGAGGGGGTGGGGGGAGCGGGGGCAGCAAGATGCTCGACTACTTGGGCTAGAAAAAATCCAATACAGATAGCAGACGAGTAGCAGCAACAGCAACAGCAACAGCGACAACGGGTTTTACTTTGGCTATACGCCCAAGTGGGCGTACTTATGCGCATAGAGGGGGGAGTTGGGGGACAATTTACCGCTATACTCTGTTGGCACCTATTAATAGAAGCGCTGTCTTCTTTTTGGGGTCATTATGCTGCTGCTCACGGTGACTGCGAGATGGCATCGATACCGAATTTGATTGAGGTGAGTGTGAGATATGTTTTCATTTCTCTCTGTGGGTTTTGCCATTCGATTTGATTTGGGATAATCTTGGGCGACTGCTCATCGAAATTGTTTTCGCTTTGTGCTTTTTGTGGCATTCTTTTGGCTGCTCGATTGCAACATATTTAAATATTGCTAAACATTCCGAACATTTCGAGTGTTTCACTCATCGGCTACAACTGCAATAAAACTTTTAAATACATAAATGCATTTTATCGAATTTATGGCTTTTTGTTTTTATCTATGCACAAAGCTAATTAATTGATTCTCCTTAATTTCATTCCAAACAAACAGACACACACTTGTAATTGTAACTAATTAGCTCCATATATATGTATATATCAACTTTTTGGAGCTTCTAATTTGTAATTACGCTTAAATTCAGTTCATTTTAATTTGCATTCTATTGACTTTAGTGCGATTTATTTGCCAGTTCAATTGCCTCCCCGACAATTTATTTGCCTGCATTCAAATTCAGATATCAATTTCCATACACATTTTGTTGTACAACTTGCTGTGTTTTTTTTTGTTTTTACTTTCGTATGTATACAATATAATTTTATTTGCGTGGTAGTTTATTTTTTTTTTGTTTCGGTGGCCATTTAGCTGACCACAGCGGTGTTTTTTGTGCACCTATCAAAAAGCACGAATATTTAAAGTTTAAAACCCATGAAAATCGAAAGGGAATGAACTAAAAATTGCACATGATCAAAGCAAATTAAAATGTAAAATGTTTTCGTAGTTTTTGTGGCTTTTTGTCAGCTAGCGGAAATTGTAATTTAAAACTTTTGCCATTGTTGTCAAAACTCGCCTTTGTTGGCATTTAATTGCATTGAAATTCATTTTAACGTTGACAGTCGCATTTAAATGCAATTCTAACGTTGTCGCCAAATAAATATTGCAACGCCGGCAACTCAACTAAACAATGCGTTAATCAAAACTAGGCAAAATAGAACATTGTATGCACAACACTCACTGTCAACGATGGCGATGTAAATACAGATTAGCTGGCTTTGTAAATAAACTCGATTTGCATAAATCAAACGGACGCTTCTCTAAATATTCCCCACTGGATGTCAAATCATTGACAGTTAGGGCTTTCGATCGCCCAGCTACGAGCTCTTGATGACATTGTTGGTTGCTTCAGCTAGAGAGCTATTTAATAGAAATGTCCTTATCAAGTATACGCAATGTTGCCGCTAGCCGCTTTAAGGCTGCACATTTTGATAGCAAGCATACGATTTGGCAATTGTTAGTACCAATTACCAATGTCATTTGTCACACTCACACACGTCAGTCAAGACGTCAGACAATGTAACCAGAGCCTGCCACTGGGAGCCAAGTTACTACGCCGGCTGTCGAGTGGAGCACTGACAAGAAAGCGAAGGAACAGCCGCCGTCTCGGAGACGTGACAGTTGACAGAGTCCAAATGAATGTTTAAAGAGAAAAACAGCGAGAAAGTTTTTGCTTTAACAAACTTGAAGTTAGTAAAAGTTACCAACTTATTTTTACTTAGCACTGACTTCGGAAATTAGTTGAGTGCCATTAAAAAAAAAGAAACAAAAAAACATCAGCAGCAATAACAACGAAGCAAATTTGCTGAAATATGCAAAGTTTTAAAATTACACTATTTGCAGTTTATGGCAGCGGCATCTGCGTGGAATTGTGTGAGTATTGGCTGTCGTAATGTTTCAAGGGGATTCTCAGACAAAGTCACTTCAATTTCGTTTGCACCTGACAGACACTCAGTGCGTATACGTAATACTCAGTGTATCTGGCTTTTGCATCTCTCTTTATGGCACAGACCCATTATTTATGTGCATATTGCTGCCTGCTGTTTATCTCTTTATTACAACAGAACTGCACTCTGTTTTCCCCATATTATTTGCAATAATTTACATTTGCATATTCCAACTGCAATGTTGCAAGCCACACGCAAGCCAACAAGACACGGCAAAGGACTGGAGTGAAGCAAGAAATTGGAGCTAGCACTGCACAATGCTAAAGGGGGCGAAGGATGCGCGAGGGGGGCAAGGGTTGGAAGTCTAGTAAAATTATGAATCATAAATTTAAGCGCTTTTGCGTTTACCCCATAAACAAATCGTATTTAACTAGGTATGCATAAGTAAGCGAGGGCAAACTTGGCAATATAAACAGTATTTAAATGGGCAGAAGATTGGGCTTTGCATAATAATTGGTTGCCGTGCTGTCGCTGCTGTGTCATACAAGACTGTCATAAATAGGTAAGTAAGGTGCATGCTAAACTCTACGATTCTCACAAAGTTCAATGGTAGCACATGACTAACAAGTATTCAACGCTGAGCACGTTTGTATTTCTGCCCGATGATGATTAAGAGAAATACAAGTATGTTTTTGAAAGTGCAGATTTCAGCACATTTGGACGTGTCGTCGTATTTAGTGCTATTCAAGCGTATTCTGAAGTCCTGCTCATTAGTTTTAATAATATTTGCAATGATCTTGCAACAGCTTAAGCTGGAAAAGAGCGCTCAGAGCTCTCAATCAGATTGCAGTGAGTTGCAATAAGCTCTGTTGATACATCATCAAACGATGTGACACATGTGACGTGCCCTCTTTCATTGCCAACTAAAACCAGCCCCGGCCCACCCCCAAAAGCAGCAGTTGTTGGTAGCGAAATGAGCTCGAACTTCATATGGTGCATGCATAATTAATTAGTGTACACATGCATAATTATAATTACGAGCAGCGACTAGCGGCTGTTCGGCTGTTCGGCTATTCGTCTGTTCCTAAACCAAAAGCTAAACCAAACACGGTCACATGGCTAAAGCAGAAACAACAGCAGCAGCAGCAGCAAGTAGAACAATTATAGTAACAGCTAAAGCGACAGCAACAACAGCAACAACAACAACGTCATCAAAATTCAAAAGAATTGGCAATTTGTGCGGGTTTGTGACGCTTGCGTTGCCAACCAATGCGGCAATTTGTGTTTTATATGCGCCATGCGCGTGTTATATAAGCACTGTTATACATCATCAACAACAACAACAACAACAACAACAACAACAACGACAGCAACGATGGCAACAGGAATAATCACTACAACAACAACGACAACAACAACAGCGAGTAGGCAACGTTAATTAGCTGCGTGGAGCAGCAACTGCAACATTTTGTTAACATTTCAAAACGAGCACAACAACGAAACTCATTTCGACAACGGTGCGGGGCGAGGCGGGGCGGTAGGTGATGAAGCAATCGACATTGATGGCTCCGTGGCAGCCCACAGAAGCCTCGTCTACCCCCCTCCCCCCTCGAAATTACGCCCCGCCAGCTGCCCCCGCCGCTTGGCCCCGTTGTGTTGTCGCAACTAGATTACTGAATAATTGAGTGCTGCGTATAATGAAATTCGTATTCAAAATTCGTCGTCATTCAACGTCATCGCCGGTTCATTCTGAGCCAACGCTCCTTGTTACCAACCCTGCTTCCTGCTCGCTTTGCACACGACTCCCCCCCCCCCCCACAAAGTGGGGCAGGGCTGGGCATTGGTTGACTAAATGTTTGCGCCTCGTGATTCAAGTTGAGGGTTCGCAACGGAAGCGGGGAATGTTGTGTGTTCTGGGCCCGGTTAAGCCCTCTATAAGTACGTGTATAGCGCGCTCTACACGTGTATATGTGTGTGTTTGTGTGTGTGTGTGTGTGTGTGTATGTGAGAGTGTGTCTGTATTTGTTTTTGTGTAGCCGACTTGCATACATAATACGCAGTGTGCGGAGCACGAGAACGCAGCAAACTCCTCGTTTTGTGTCCACCCCCCGCCCCCTCTTCCCCTCACCTGTGTGGCGACTGCCGTCGGGTCACAACATCATTCAACGCTTTTATAGCCATTCAACTTGACGCATCCGTTTTGGCCAACTTTTTGGCTTGGGCCGTGAGTTGTTGCAGGCATTTTTGGCCAACAACTATGCAAACTCTGAGCGTAACAATTAAAATAAATAATGAATTGCATTGTTTGTGATAGTTGATACGAGTTAACAAGCTTTGAATACTGTTTGCAAGCATTTTGCCAGATTCTATTGATCTCAGGCTATAAAAACTAATATACAATTTCAATAAAGTTTGTGTTATTTGCTTTATCTTCAAATGCTTTTCTCTCTCGATTTTCTTGCATATTTGTGTACTATTTCTTTTTTGTAGCAACGCTCGCTAAGGGCAGGGAGGGGGAAGGGGGTTGGGGGGAGGGGCATCAACCTATTTTGCAACAACTTCACTAGCGAGTTGAGCTACACGGTTGCTTCATTATACCAACTTGGCCTCGTCGTATTACCAAGTTTATGTCACTTTTCTCTGGCCTGAATTTGTTTGCTTTTTTCTTATTGTTGTTGTTGTTAATTCTCTTATTATTATTGCTGTTGTTGTTGTGGTTGTCGTTTCGCTTGGTTCATATAAATTGTTTTGGGATTTCGTCGCACAATTTTTGTGCTACCTCCTGAATGCACCCCTCACCCCTCACCCCTCACCCCTCACCCCTTACCACGGGCCACGCTCCATCGTCCTGCACCGATGCGTCGGTTTCCGGCAGCACGGGCTCATTATTGTCGTCAGTTCGTTCGTTACAGTTCTTTGTTTAATGACATCATTTCGTATGAAAAATCGTAGCTGCATACACCATGCGAGTCACTGGAAGGGAAAGTTGGTTGGGTTCGGAGTTTGGGGCGTGCTTCTAAAGCCTTGCCGAAATTATAAAGTTGAGCGTCAGGCTCAAGGAATGATTAATGTCAGTGCGTGGCTTTATCATCATGTATGTATGTATATTATAAAGCAGACCATATTATTATTATCCCACTGTATATAGTCCCCATAGACGTAATCTTTCTCATGGCATTTGACGTAATGAGAACGGAAACACGAAAAGAATAAAGTAATATACTGTTTTATACTGTTGCCGGGCTGATAAACTTTGTAATTTACTTGCGCACTATGAATGGGCGCTTAGGTCACGTTCGCGATGCGGAGAAAGTGAATGAGATGACAATGAGATGACAGGAAATGAGGTCGTTGGATTTCTTTAAGGTGTGGCGTCTCCAAAGACTGCGTAAATCATTTCAAAAACTCCAACAAAGACAAAGGACATGAGTGGATTGTGAGGCACAAAGGCAAAGACTTCAAATGATAGTTGAGCAAGTGGGAAGAATATTGCAGGAAAAGCAAAGAAAAGCCTAGCATAAATAAATTAAATATGAAGTTAGATGCGTTATAAGATAACGCACCAAATTCTATTTTAAGGTACAAATACTTGAGAGACTTGTGTGTAGCTGATTATCACGATAGTCACAGGACACAGTGTGCGAGTGTATTCATTTAACTATTCATAAGAAAATGAATAAGTGCCCTCCTGGCGTCCCAATGTTGGCGCTTCTTCGTCTTCCTTCGTCTCAGTCTCAAAAGTGTCATTTTAGCGATAACCATAAAGTTAATTTTGTCATATTCACAGCAAACGTGCACGAATATAAAGTACGAACACCTTCTTCCCCCTTTCCAACCTGTGGCAAAGGAGTGAAAAATATATGAAACGTATATCACACACACACACTCACACACACAGACAATTTTCATGTCCACAGTGTGCAAACATTGGCGGGACATCAAATGGTGAGTGGAGGGTGGCAATTAAAAGTGTCCTTAAAGTGCAAATTAAACAGCATGTAAATTAAATTAATTGGCAAAGTTGAATTTTTTATTGCCCAGCCAACGCTCGGGTGCGATGAGACTGATACAAAAAGGGCGGAGAGTAATTAAATTTTTCGGGACACAAATCTTTGCACAATCTCGGTCAAAAGTTTTCCACACTTTTCCCGACGCTCTGAGGCTGGAATATCAAATGTGTGTGTGTGTGAGTTTTTGCTTCGGCTGCTCATATAAAATTTAAATGAAATGCTTGTGTCTAAAGCTTTTTCCGTTTGTTCTCGCAAATGGCGGCCGACTGCCTGACTGCCTGATTGCCGAGCGAAGCCGCAAACGGTTAACAGTTTAATACAAATGTCGGGCGTATGTTGGGCAACTTTTGGAGTGTGCTGCGTACCTTAATGTGCTTTAGTCAGTGTGTTTGTGTCTAATTATACCAGCCAGCGATGTTGGCAATAACTTCAAATGTGCAAACAAAATGGCGTGTAAAACACGTGGCGTATGCGTTATAATTGTCAGCCTGAACTCAACTGCTCGTCTAGCCGCTCGATTATCCTTGCAGCCCGGAACGAGTCCGCCGTGTGCAATTAAAAATTATGTTTATGTTTGCAAAATGTAAATTTAAATTATTGAAGCGCCATTTTCCGCAATAACGCCGAAAGGATAAATGTATATATATATATATATATTTATATGCAAACTTCCTGTCAGTATTTCCAAGAGACGAGAACTGAGTTGTCAATTTATATTAACGTCTGAACAGGAGTAACAGTATTTTACTCATAATTAGATGGGCCTGAGAGGCGAAGAGCTGCATTTTAATTGGAAGTTTATCAGTCATAATGTTTGAATAAATACTGTGGAGTTTTATGCGAATATTTTGAAGTTATTTATGCTCAAGTGAATTGGGAAGATAATGAGAATGAATTGAGTTTTACGTGCACGTAAATTGTATGCTGCATTCGTTTATTCAATCGCTGTTAAGAGCAACTCACTTAATAAAACCATAAAACACGTTTTATTTACTCAAGCAGCGTTTATCATTCGCCAGATATGCATTTATGTATACATATATATGAGCAAATATCAGATGTAATAAAATGAAAGGGATGATAACACCGTTCGATTCCAATCAGTTAAAACCCAACTGCATTTACCATACACATTTTTAAGGGCACTTCAACATCGGTCAGTCAGCACGTCGAGTTGTCGGAGTCTGTTATTTTTTATGCCCTTTTTCTGCTGTTGCGGTTGTTGTTTTGTATTTTTTAATATTTCTACGAAAATTGCCGGCTTCGACATGAAAAACGCATGAGTCGAAGTTGTTGAAGCCGTCGTTATTGTTGTTGCTGGTGTTGCAGTGTTCATTCTGCGTTGTATTTGCACAGTGACTGGGCATATGGTACGCCAATATGCATTTATTATAAGAGCGTTCGAGGGCGTGGCAGATGTGAAAACATCGACCAAACAACAACACAAAAAAAAAAAAATAAGTCAAAGCAGAAAAAGAAACCGAAACCGAAACGAAACGAAACCAGAACCCGAAATGAAAAGATTTTCAAGCAGCAGCAATCGCCAGGGAATCGGGAGAAGCAAACCACAAAAAAAAAAAAAAAAAACCAAGACTGCAAGCAGCATTTAACAGCTCATTTGCTCATTTACTCATTGCTTGCCAGAGAATTCTTCGGCTCTCTAATAAAAAATAATTGAATTTGAAAAAAAATGAAGTCAACTAAATTTTGATTAAAAAAAGAAAAAAACTCTACAAGGCAATTGCCTTCAGTTTTACATTAATGATTGTCGCAAGTAATTGTTTTCGAAGAGCATCAGATATTCGCTGCATGTTGCGTTTTTGCTCTGTTTCTGTTTGCTGCGTTTCGTGTTCTGTTTAGCAAATGCTGCTGCCCCTTTCCGACACGTTTCGCCATATCGAGTGGCTCTGCTTGCCACTAAAAAAATGCTGTTGAACAAGTTTTTATTCTGAGCCTGCGTTGGCAGACAAAGAACGCGTAGCGTGGAGGAGCCGGCAGAAGCTGGAAGGCGGAAAGAAGTCTGAAATGCGTGGCTTATGCTCAGCATGGGAATGAGAATGAGACTGAGAACTGAGAATGGGAATGGGAATTGTTTGCAGATTCATTCTGGTGACCATGTTCACAGGCACTTAATAAGTGTTTGCCATGTAGCTGTTGCTGTAGCTGTTGCTGTTGCTGTTACCCACGAAACAGAGAAGAGCTCATATTTGAAAAGTTCTGTTCTGTTGTGGAAAGTTGCTTTATTAAAAGTCAAAATAGATTGCAATGTATATTGTGCTCGGATTTTATGTTCTTGTCATCGCGTCAAATGCACAAAAAGCACAGAACAAAAAAAAGTTGTATACGAACGACTCAAAATTGAATTTGAGCCGCGAACCGCAACGCACAACAACGACAACAATAAAAACACAAGACTAATAAGCTACCCCCAGGCGGAGTTAAGCAGAAATCTTTGGAGGGCGAGCCTTAAGAGCAGCCCATTCATTTCAGCTGGCGTTGCGGGTGGGGAGTTGGGTTTCCAAAGTTTCGGGCCCTGCATGTGTGGCTGTGGCTGTGGGTGGGCTGTGTTGGCAGTTATAAATTGCGTTACGTATACGCAATGTGGTTAAGCGCACAAAATGCTCACTTATGAATAAGCAAAAGTCTTCATGCACACACACACACACAAAAATTACATCATAACGAAGTAAATTAGGCGAGAAATTCAATAATTCCTGCTTAGCATCGCCAACAAAGGCGCGTCGAGTGCGGCAGCAAGTCTAACAAGTCTTTAAAGTGCTGAGCTCCTGACGAATGAAAAAAGCTTCTTAACTTTAGCGATTTAAAAGGAAAATAAGTAATTAACTGCGCTTCTAATATTCTTATGATCAGTGCTTGGCTTTCTGCGCGCAGACATTCTGACAATGTGGCAAGTTTATTTATTAATATCATTATTAGAACATATTGTTCCATGGCCCGTAAGCCATTAATGCCCATTTAACGGACACGAAAAGCCAAAACTGTAATCCATAACTATCATTAAAATTAATCCAGACACGCCCAGAAGGTTCAGTTCAACAAGCCGCTTAATCTGCCCGAATGTCTCGAACCGATTCCCTTGGCCGGTTTTGAAACGACAACAGGCAACAGGCAGCAGGCAACGGAGCAGGCAGAGAGCAAAAAGCAAAAGCAAAAGGCCCTAAGTCCATTTGAGCATCTTAAGAGCCATAAACGCATTGGTGCATGAACCTGAATTGGCCTGCTATTATGGGACCCTTTGAAATTGACCCGGCCAAAACAGCGAACTAAATTACACAATTAATAAGTTCAGTTCGCCGCATAATAACCGCAACGTTTAGGCCCGAAATATGCAATTAGGGCTCTCAGTCCGCAACCCAGAGAGAACTGTGTGCGTGAGACGAAACGAAGCGTTCGTCCTGCCCCAAAGCTCCTCGGCTTTTCGTGCTTGTCCCTTGCGATTCGAATCGAAGCGAGTTGAAGTTGAAGCTGAAGTTGATAATTAATCAGGCGAAAATAATGCAGCCAACGATGAGGCAGCGGAATGCGATAAAAACAAAAAAAAAACGAAAACGTAATGTAATTTTTAATGTACATCTCACACATAAACACGCCGCATAATAAAAAAGCCAATGGAGAGAAACATCAGCGACATCAGCCAACGGGCCAAAGGACTGCAGCAAAAGGATGTCAGCGCCATAAACGGATGCCAAGCAGTGACCATGGTCACGACAACGAACGAAAGGATATCGAGAGAGTTGTGATATGCTTGCAACTACAGTTCAGCTGACTACACTTAGCATTGCAAGCAACGTTTAAGATGAGAAACCAAATAGTTGAACAAAAAAATGAAGCATTAAAGCGTTAAAGCTGCGACGGCCGATTATGCGTTGCGTGTAATCCCCAATTTATTTCAGCTGTGCGAATTTGTGGCTCAGGTGAATTCGACCCTTGGCTGATGATACAGCAAACTCAACGCAACTCCAACTTGGCAACTAGTTAGGGCATGACAAAGTTGCCGTGTCTCTGCACTCACAATGAAGCGGGCAAGCACAACACAAGCATAAAGCTCATAACTGAGATTATGGAGCAGCGGCAGCAGCTGCCACACAATGGCCACGGCCCAAAAGGAAAACACATGTGTCTCTGTCTGCCTCCCTCTGTGTGTCTGTGTTTGTGTGTGTGTGTGTGTAAGGGACTATTGGGAAGTGCTCGATATTGGCATGAAACAACGCACAGGAACAACAAACACCCCAATGGCCCCAGTTAGCTGGCTGACTTGGCGTAGCCTAGAGGACAGTGTGGGCAGCAAGGAGCTAAGGTAGCGCAGAGCAGCGAACGAGCGAGAAGGCAAAGCAAAGTGCTTGAGCTGCTTATCGAGAGTTGTTGGCTTTGGGGAGTGGGCGCCACGAAAATGGAAAAAGATACTCGTATTTTCTGCGTTTGGTGCTTTTATCATTTTAGCTGGTGTGCGTTATTTTCTTTTCTGTATTTTTTTCTTTTTTGGCTGCAGCTTTGTAAACATTTTCGAGCTTCAAGTTTAAGTTGTGGAACGCCGCCACAGAAACCACCAAGTGCTCATTAGATTTGTGCAAATATTTGCGCTGCATCGACAGGCATAATCTGTTGCCCCAAGAACGCCATGGACGCCGAGAGCGCCAAGAACGCCGCTAATGACGCCCACAAAAATGTAATTTCATTGCTTGTGCAATTTTTCATTTCGCATTCAAACGCTCAAATAAATAAGAAATGATTTTTTACGAGTTTCGCTTCGGTTTCCATACATATACACACTTTTTTTCCTATTGACTTTTTGGTTTGTTTTATGGCAACATCAGTATGTGGGGCGGGGGGAGTGGGGGGCGTGTGGGCGGTAGGTGGCCTTAAAGCAAATAAATCGCTCAAGTTGGGAAAACAGCTTTCAATGGAGCATAGAGTGAAGCGACGACCGGAAGTACTCAAATATGTTTGCCATTAGGTGGAAGGTACTTAGAAGTAGAAAAAATAGGAGAAGACGATGAGTGTAGCAAAGGCAGCCGAAGCAAAAGCAAAAGAAGCTGTCCAAGATATTGACAAAGCAAACTGGACAGTCGAACATTGAGGGCGGCGAAGAGTGTAGACACAGGAGCATATCCTTGCTCTAATGTAAAGTGCAATACTGAGTGGTGACTTGCAAGTAATTGCATTTTTGATGCCGGCCGACATATAAATGATTTAATGGCAAACATGGCCAGAGAAATGCATAGCTATGATACTAATTTATTTTATAGCCAGCCACTGAAATGCTGGCAGTCATAAATAAACTTCACTAGTTATTATTATTCAAAATGCACAAAATGCAACTGATTTATTTATGACGCTGTCAGGAAACGAGAGAGGTAAATAAATGTTAAATAAATTGCTTATTGAATAAGTTGTTGTCGGGCAAGACAAGAAAAGAAATTATGCAAATCTCTAACGTTTAGAGTATCGAATAAATATGCAAAGAGTATTTATAACAAGATTGGATATACGTTTTAACGTAAGTTTATCGTCATAAATGGATATAATTGTAGGAATCAATGCACGGGCAAAAGCGAGTTCAAAAAAGTTCAGCAAAAAATTGCCCATAATTGTTGTTGTTGTTGTTGAGTCTACGCCTCAGGCTATGCAATGCAAGCTGCTAACAAATGACACTCAAGCACACACACACACACCTACACACACACTCTCACTCTCTCTCACACACATGTGAATAACATTTGACATTTTGGTATTTGCCAGTGGCAATCAGTCGACACATTGCAGCCTCGCTCGCCTGCCAGGTAATCAAATATTAAATGCACGGCCTTCCCCTAAATGTACCAAACCCCCCTCTCTCTCTCACCACCCTGCAGGGAGCCCCTTGGCCTTGCGCCGCTGCGCTGTCACTGCAATTTCAAGGATAACTACCTGGAAAAAAGTTCGCAACGTTTCAGATAACGAGTACTCTATCTTTCTGCGCGCCATGCAGTCGACCAAAAACACACACACAACAAAAACAACAACAACAACAGAAGCAAACAAAAAGCAAATGCCACGCCCACCTTTAAATTGACATTTGTTGTTGCTGTTGTCGGTCGTCGACGCTCACATTTTATTTAAAACTCAAATCGAATTGCAATTAAATGGAGCCAAATATCGAGGAAGAGCAAAGAAACAGCAGCCAACAGGATCGCAACTGAGTGCTTCTATTTTTGAAAGCATCGCAGTTGCAGGTTGCAGGTTGCAGGTCGCTGTTGTTGCTATTGTTGTTGTTGTTGTTGTTGTTGCTGTTGTTGCTGTGGGTTTCGGTTACCTTCGGGTAAGACCAAAAGTTCAGAGCTGAAAATAGTTTTGCCTGGAAATTACTTTGCCCAAGTCGATGGGGTCGAGTTAGAGAGGCAGGAAATCTCTAATGATGTACGACGACGACGACGACGATGTGTGTGTGTTTGTTAGTGTGCCAAAGTCAAACTTTAATGAATAATGGGCAAGCTATTGGCCAGTTGGGAAACGGGGCACGGGGCACGGGGCACGGGGCACGGGGGAGTGGCGCCTTGAGGTCAGCTGCAACTTGTGGACCCAACTAAAGTTGCAAGCTAAGCTAAATTAGCAATATTGATGCCAACTTATGAAGTTAAAGTCATGCGCATGAGTTGGAAAAATTATTGCACATTTCAGATATAAACAAACTGCAGGCATTGGTTATTATATAATGCAATAAATAAATACAAGGCAATTACCTAAATGCGAGCAGCGATTAGATGGATCTAAGGCTAGCAATGGAAATTTCTTTAGTCTTTGGTTGAACATTTCAGCAATTTTGGCTTTGAAAACAGGGCATAAAATACACTTCAATGAATCACTTTAAAGTATTTGCCCACACCCAATAGATAACAAGGAGAAGAACAACAACAAATTGCTGTATAAATTGCCACAATTATGTCTAATTAAATGTAAATTTCGAAGCTCATGCGATTGTCGAGCACTCTCTCGTCTTTTCGACTATTATTACATCGCCCCAATGCTATAGCATTGACCTTACCCAGGCCAAAGTCAGGACCTGTCCTGCCTTGCCACGACCTCACACTACCCCTCTCCCTTCTCACCATCGACCTCTCACACATAACATTATAAGGCGCCTCCATCCAGCTGACAGCTGTAATCCTGCTGCTTATTTCTCCATTCTGCCCGCCTTGCGTGCGACTCCCCTCCAAAGTCCGTGCCGTAATTTACAAAATAAGCCGCAGACAGGCAACAGCAACAACAACAACAGCAGCAAACCACACAATAGAGAACGAACTCTGTGTTGTGGTTTTCCGACTTTAAAATACCCACATGATAATAAGCAATTGTTTAAGATTAATTAAATGGCTGCTGCCATGCATTGAACTCTTTTCTAGCTTCAATGCAAATAGCTTTAGAATAAAATGAATGTTGCAAGTTCTTCGATTGGAAACGTTTCTATATTTCCGCAATACTCGCTTCTATTGTTCACCTTAGCTTGTCATATCCCTTCAGCTGCAGTTGTTGGCCGGGTATAATTGAAAAAATAAGAAAATTGCCCGCCTCTGTCATCGGCTGCTGACACGTTCAGCCCACACCTGACGTTTCAGCTCGTGGTGCTGCTGGCCACTTGTGGCATGCCTCGCAGCTCCAAATCGCAGCTAGACATTTTACACGAGCCGTCCGACCGCTCAGCACTTGAAATTTGTTGCAATTTTATTTTTTTTTTGCTCCTAGAAGGGCTTGTTTTAAACTCACCTCTCCAACACGCGCGCCAATTAAGTTGCAGTTGTTGCTGTTGCTGTTGCTGCTGTTTTTATGTTGCACTGCATTGCTGTTAGCTGCAAGATACAACAAAAAGCCGCCATGAGTCATACAATAAACTCGCTTCAACGCCTCGTCGTTTAAAACTCAATTTTTATTTTGCCAGCAACGTTGCAGTGCGGCGACAGAGATAAAAATGTTCAACATTTTTAAATATGCACATAAAAATCAGTAGGTAGACAACAACAACAACAACAACAGCAACGGTGATGAGAAAAATGGGAAAATGAGCTGCCGTAATTTACATTGTAACTTTAAGATACAAAACGATTAAATGGCAGGTAATTGATATTTTATGCAAATTTCTGGCCCAAGCTTTCGGCTGAAGCTCTTCAACGTTAATTTATTTAAATTAAATTTCCGTTCTGTGCCGTTTTTGCCAATTTATAAATATTTACTTAGTACGTTCGTGCAACGCCGACCGCAATGATTCATTAGGGCTTACTTCTAGATATTGTATCTTTTGGCTCCAAACATATTTGCGAGCTGAAGTCAGCGTTGAGCTCTCTGCTCACCGGGGGAGCTCGTTCTCTATAACGTACTATATATACAGCACATATATTGTTGTATATCTGCTTCCAGTCTGTTGGTTGTTGTCTGTTGTCTGTTCTCTGTTGTCTGTTGTCTGTTATCTTTGTCAACCCGTCTGTCCCGTCTGTCGCTCGTGCAAGTGACTGGCTTTGTGGCATGCACCCCTTTGCCACATTTTGCCCCATACCCCTCCCCCGCCATTCCCCTCACACTGAAATGCGGGCTCTGTTCCCATAGCTATGCAAAATGTGCAGTCTCTGCTTTTCATTTGCTCGCCTGCAATTTGGTTCGGATTGTTTTCGTAGCATGAAATATGACAACTGTCGAGGGGAGAGGGAGAGAGAGGGAGGATGTACGCTACTTCGCAGACTTCACGTTTCGGCAAACTGTTTAAGAATAAGCAGTTTATGCAATTATTATTAGCGAAGCTTACTTTGTACTTCTGAGAGCAGCAGCTTTATGCTAAAACTACTTGACGTTGTTGCAAGTTCAACGCGAATGCGAGCATACCTTGATTTTTGCGTAGCAAATACTTCAAGCAACCACAATGAATTCCCAAGAAGCAAAAGCCACAAGTTTAACAAATTCACGTACATATTTTGCTGACTGAGTATCTATTTACATTTCAATCTGCATCTTTATGGCAACTACAGAGCATATAGACATACATACATATATATGTACATATAAATGTTATATATATTTATCTACTGTCAGACAGACTGGCAAAAACCGAAATGCCCCCGAAATGCTGGAGTGTCATTTACAGTAGAGCTCACCTGGATAACTTTTGGCAAAGAGTTTACGCAGTAATTTATGAAAATATTTTTGCACATTTACCGAAGGGAAATAATTAAAGAAAACATTTTTGGATGCTAACAAAAAGTTGAGCGAGCTTCGTTTTCAGTTTCCAATTTAAAAGTGACTTTACGTTTTCAATGCTGTGTTAAAGGACAACTGGGAATTTTCATTTGTTTTATATGTGGCTCGAAAATGATTTCATGTTGTCCAAAATGCTACATCTAATGAAATTCCATGCAATTAAAGAATGCCATGATGCTCTGGGGAGTATAAAGAGCAATAAAAGTTATCGAGCTGTCAGAGGCTGTGACACTGATTGAAAATATAAACTGTCAGAGGCAGGTCGAGATGCCATGCAATGGGATGAGTCGACTCGAGTCGAGTCTAGTCGAGATGAGATGGCGTGCGACGCTGGGCGTTTGGGCGTTCAGGCGTTTGGGGGCAAGGTGAGTTCGAGTCGAGTTGAGTGATGGCCTCGCATGTTATTAGCATTTTTGCACATATAAATTATGCAAAACTCTGTGCCACACGGCGCACATCAAAATGTATGCCAAATATTTGGCTGGCGAAAGTGTTGAATACTTGCCGAGAACCTCGGGCAAAGCTTCGATGTGTGAGGATGTGCAAGGATGAGCCGGAATATGCTCAACATCAAATATTCTGCAACGACAAACTTTGCTGCAGCCAGCTACTTGCTGTGCCACAGTTTATTTTTTCATTTTCACTTTCATTTTATTTTGTCGCACATTAAGTCCAATTTGTAGTTGGTCTAAGTCGACACAGGATACATTTGTCTATTAAAAGAGGAGCAACTTTTCATCTAGTCCCCGCCCCTTCCCCAAAGTCGCATCAACAGAGCTTGACTATTAAAGCCGCTTAGTTCGGACACCAAAAACTTGGGTAATGAGACTATACAATGGAGTGAAAATAAGTATGAGATGTGAGCAGCTAAAACTGAAATGAAAACAAATAACAATTGAAAAGCAACAGTTGAAAATAAACGAGATAAACTGAGTGAGTTGATGATGTCATGAAATGAACAATAATCGAAATAAGTAACAACAATAGATTTGCAATCTGTGATTAAAGTGAACACCAGATTACAATTTAATTGCATATAATACGATTGTTTGACATACTCAATTTGATTTAATAAATTGTAGTTAGATTTAAATTCTATATTGCAAACTATCGCATTGCTGCTGATAAGAAACGTTTGCGATGTGTGTCAAAGCAAATCACGAGATGAAGAATGTGTGCTTATTTTGCAGACTATTATTTCTTGTATTTCCAGTTGCATTGCTCGGCTCTGCTCTGCTCTGCTCTGCTCTGCTGTACTGTACTGTACTGTGCTGTGCTGAGCTGCTTTCGTATTGATTGGCCTTATAAATAATCCGCTCAAAAACGAACGCAAACTTTGCTTTTGCTCCGAGGGGAGAGAGTGCATAAGAGAGAAAGAAAGAGAGAGTAGGAGAGAAAAGTACAAACGAAATTTCAATTAGGGAGTACACCAAAAAAACACAACAAAGAATATAAAAAAGAGTACTGCTGCAATCTCCTTCTTCTCTCCTTTCCTCCTCCTTTACTTTTGCTCAAACTCGAACTCTGGGCCTAAACTCGACTCGACTCGGCTCGACTCAACTAAAAGTTGACAATTAAAAAGTTTGGTGCTGTGATTCTGTTGCCTTTGCTGTTGTTGTTGGGGCTGCTCTTCTCGCTGGTTGTCTAAATGAGTATTTTTTCTGTCAACAAAACGACGCAGACAAAGTTCTGCCAAAAACTGCAAAACTGTGCAAATTAGTTTTGTTTTTAATTTAGCATGATTTAAATTTTATTTCGCTTTTGCTTTGTCCTTTAGCAGATCCACGAATGCCAGAATGCCATGTGTTTGAATAGTTAACAAATTAAAATTCTTCCAACAAGTTGTCGCTAAATATTCAGAGCAGAGACGCATGGGGGGGCAGAGAGCGAGGAGAGTCTTCCTCAATCAAATTAAAGTTACATTTCATGTACTGTGTGCGCCAAAGCTGAAGCCAGTTTCGTATCACGACGAAGCGCTGGCGACGACGAAGACGTGTGGGCGACAAAGGCGGCGATGCCGACGACGACGACGACGACGACGACAGCGACACCGACAACGACAACGACGACTGTCTACAGCAGACGAACGACAGACAAAGCCAACAAAACTCACATATACACCAATACATTGAAACTTACCTCACTGGCCGCTGCGACTGCGCTGCTTGCAGCGTTGACAAAACTGGTTTTTTTTGTTGTCTTTGGTGGTGCTTCGACTGTTTGCTTCTTCTTACTTGTATGTGTATTGGGTTGAGTGAGAAGTAAGCACTTTTTTCAATATTTTTTCACTGGTTGCGAAATACACTCGTTAAAGTTATTAATGTTGTTGTTGTTGTTGGGGCTACTGCTGTTACGGCTTCTGTTAAACCATATGCTACTCGCAATTAATTAAGCCCAACAATTGGCCAGCAAACAAAAGAAATCAACGTGACACACGGCAAACACGAAACACAAATACAAATAGAGGCATAACACTCAAACACGCACATACACGTTCGCATGTATGTATGTATGTATGTATAACCTGTGCGCTTCACTTGTCGTGCGCGCCTTGCTTGCTCCGGCGTAGGCGGCAAAACGTGCGTAACTGCGTAACTGCTTGGGCCGATGGGCGCAAAACGAAGCTGGCTGGGGTCAAGCAGTGGTAAACGCGCGACGTTTGACGAGACAGCGAAGACGACGAATAAGAATGTGAATGAGAATGCGATTGCGAGACAAAGATGCGCTGACGTCCGCACAGCACAAAGTTTATAAACAAACTGAGCTTCGACGTTGGCATTGGCGTCGGTGTCCGTGTCGGCGTCAGCGTCAGCATAATCATTGCCGGCAGCCAACGCCAACCAGGTTGCG
The DNA here is from genome assembly GCA_035047445.1 of Drosophila siamana. Classification (NCBI taxonomy): domain Eukaryota; kingdom Metazoa; phylum Arthropoda; class Insecta; order Diptera; family Drosophilidae; genus Drosophila; species Drosophila siamana. The sequence goes on along the minus strand of JAWNPP010000004.1, from coordinate 6,774,920 downwards.
TCTGAACTTTGGACCAGAACTTGTTTGCTGCTTCACAGTGTAGCCGTATACATAGGTTTGCTTGTGTGTGAGTGGGTGGCTTATGGAGCTGCAGAGCACAGTGTGGCCAAACAGCATGTTTGATGTGTTTTCGAAACGACCAATAAATATAAATATAAAAATGAATTCTAAAAATATATAGAAAAGTATTAAGTTCAGCAATAAAGTGTTCTATTGCATTAATTGGCTCCCACGATGGTCGCCCAACTTTAATGCCAACTCTCGCTGGTTCGCTTGCAACATGTTCAAGTTCGATGCGCTGCATTAGCGACGCTGCTTTTACATGTTGGCATCGAAGCAACCAACAACAGCAGCAGCAGCAACAGCAACAAGAGCACAGATGTCACACATTTTAGTGTAAAATGGGGAGCATTGAATTCCGAATAAGCTTTGTAACAAACTAAAGGTAGTATGGTAACATTCTAATAATCTGACTCTATTGAAGTGTACTGCAAATAATTTTTAAAGGGTGTTTTATAGTCGTTAGTTTCACGTGGAGTTTTGCTTTTAGCTTTGGCGACAGCCATGCTGACGTTTTCGCTTAGCATTTTAGTTTGTTTCTTCTTTTTTCGTTGTTTTTGTTTTTTGCTATATTTTTTATGTATTTTGATTTTGTGTTAATTTCTTGTGCTGCCGGCTGTCACGAAGCAGAAGCAACGTCGCTGTCGACTTCGCCGTCGCCGCCGGCGTTGCTGCCGTCGCTAAGTCAATTTTAAGGTTTATTTGAATTTCATTTTTTTTGTAGTTTTTCTTCTGCGCGTATGTTTTTTTTCTCCGCTTCACATTTTGTTTTTTTTTTTATTTTTTGTGTGTGTTTGTGTTGGTTTGTGTGTGTTTTTTATTATTATTTTTTCCATTTATTTTGTCGCCTTGTTGCTCGACGCTGCTGATGCTGGTGCTGTGTGTCGCAGCGACTGTCGCCTGGCAATATTTATGTTATTTTTAGTGTTGTATGTAAATGTGTGCGGCATCGACGCTGCGGCGTGTCGCCTGGGTGCTATGCTAATGAGGCAGCTTTTATGCCGGGCCAGATCTGGGAGCGGACTGTACTAAATTCATTCAATTGCCAGTTGCGAGTGTTGCTCGTTGTTCGTTGCTCGCTGCTCGCTGCCTGTTGCGCAAACTAATAACAATTTAATTTGCAATCGAATTATGCAGGCTTTGATAAGCACGCAGACACACACAAACACCCACACACCCACACAAACACAGACACACGAGAGCACTGTCAAACACATACTTAGGCATTGACAGGACTCATATTTTAGAGCTATTGAATTGAATTAGCATAAAGCGATTTTCAGCTGCCAATGAGCCAAACATGAGAGATTGCCAGCCACACACACAAAAACACACACACACACAGACAGATCGTATAAACCACATGGCAAGCAGAGTAATGCAATACCACATTGCGAATACGCAACGTTGCACGCAGCTGAGCAGCTGCATTACTCTGGCAGATTGATAACAATAATTAAGGCAACGCGCCAAAGGTTGAGGTCAAAGCAATGCACAAAGCAATGCCAGCAGCTGCAGACGATGTCCTTTGACTTGTCTGCAATTCAAGCCACAGCCGCGCAATCAGCAAAGACAACAACAGCTAACAGCTAACAGGCTAATAGCGAACAGCTCAGGCAATCAGTCAAAGGACTGTGAACTGAACGAGGCGAGGCCGTTAATGATGCTGCGAACACGACACTGCACATGTGCGGCCAGATTGGATGCTAAACTCCAACTGCAACTGGCAGTGGCAGCTACAGTTGTTGCAACTGAAGTCTGTCTGAGGCACCGAATGCACTCATGCAGATTGATTGGCCACAGACATTTACCAATGACAGCAACAGCAAAAAACTTTTAATCGCAACTACATGTGTTCCAGACCGAGAGCTGCACTCCAAGTTGCCTCTAATGCTCATCGTACCTTTAGTTCCAGTCAAGAGTCTGGCTTCTGCTCAAATTGCACCCCTCTCCCCCTGGGGACGAATGACGAAGAGAGAGAGAGAGTGTGTTTAGTTATTTTTGGTTGTACTGTGTCCATTGGTTTATTGCCTACGCTCTGGTTAAGTGTTGGCCTCTTGTCTGTTGCAATTCGAAAATGGGTCAAAGGCCTAAAGTAGTTGGCACCTTTCACAAGAGCATTGCACGTAGATTAGAATGGCTGCCAAAGCAGAATTAGATCTTACTTGAAAGCAACGAATTGTAGCAGGGCAAAAAAATCTTTAAGTAAAATGTGTAACAAGAGGTAAGCATTGGCTCTGAGAGGTATAACTATGGACAGTTTTTAATTATGTTTCTTAACTCTGTCAAATAATCAAATTGCGTCTTGCTCGCGTGCGTGACTTCTACTGTGTGCTATCGATATCGCAATCTATTCAGCCTATCGATATTGCTATCGGCAAGTCAAGCGTTAATCAACACCATCGACTCATCACTGTTTACAAATGCTACTTTTTACAGTTGCCCATCAAATTGCATTTGCAGTGTGCCAGAATAGAGTCGATTGATACACGCATTTAAATAAATTGCAGCCACCAATTGAATTTATTGCTTTATTTTGCATAAATTTAAACTGTTACCTGCGTTTGTCGCGCATACGCCACGTCGACCACAGCATTATTTACGCACTGCTACTGTAAATAGCGCCCGCCTCGTTCTCTCTCTCTTTCTGTCTCTGGGTAATTCCTGTTTGCTGCACCCCTCACCTAATTAGTCTGTCCGTTGATAAAGTCAGGCGAAATTCGGCGCCGCTTTTGCAGAGTTCGCTGCTGCATTGTTGTTTGCTGCTGCTGCTGCTGCATATTGACGTGATTTATGAAGCGAGCGCGATAAACAGCGAATATAACCAAAAACTATTGCAGAATCCGTGCTAATGAGCGCTGAGGTCGCCACACTCTATATATACTCTGCATGCTGGCTTCAAATACTCTCGTAAATCCATTGAAAAAGTGCTGCGAAACATGAAAACCGCTTAACCAAGAGTCGCAGCTGCCTCTGGGTGTTTGTATCTGGGTGTGTGTGAAAAAAATACTGCCTGCTAATGACCAAAGCGGATTTCGCCTCACTGTGCGCGTTGGCATTTAATATTTTTTCAATCATAAATTTAAATAAGCCGCTGCCGGTTTCCAAAAGCAAAAAAAAGCGTAAGGGATAAAAACAAGTCCAAAATGTCGAGAGGCGTCCGTGCGTCCTTTTTTCTTGCTTTCCTAGCTGTTGTTGTTGTATTTGCGCCTAAAGCGACGATATAAAATTTAATTTTGCATAATTAATGTCGCACTACAGGCATATAACATGGCCAAAAGAAAATTCATTAATATGATTTAGGCCCCTCGAGCGTTAAAAACAACACCAACAACAACAACGACGACGACACAGTCGCCAGAAGCGAAAGGGTAACATTCCCCAAAAAAAGGAAGCTATTTATGTGTATTTGTTTGGGTCTCGACGCCCCATGCATGACTGACTTTTCGCAACCCTTTTCCCTTTTTTGTGGCCATGCCAAAGGTCGCAAAATAACAAAAAAAAAAACAAAAATAAAACAAAAAAAATATAAAACGAAACTGAAAATAATTCAAATCTAAGGCGAAGCTGTCACGTTGAGGCGAACTAGGTAACAAAAAAATTAAAGGATAACAGCAACAAATCAAAGATCGAAACAAATTACACTCCAAAGTTGAGCAACCAGAAATGGAAACTTTACAAAATTGCGTCGATTACAGCACTGAATATAATACGAAAATAAAAGTATTTATGTAATACAAAATTAAAGGATAACAGCAACAAATCAAAGATTGCAGTAAAATTACACTCCAAAGTTGAGCAACCAGAAATGGAAACTTTACAAAATTGCGTCGATTACAGCACTGAATGTAAAATATTCGTTACATGATGCGAAAATTGATTTATTTATGTATGCAAAGCAACTGAAAGATCAAATCACACCCCGGCTGGACGAACGTCAATGAAAATTGTGTCGAATTGAATACTATTTACATTAAGCTGTCAATTAATTGGTTTATCGAAAAGCTGCACAACAAATGCATTTATTTATTTATGAGTTAATCCCTTCCATCATATGCCATCATATCTTTTTGCAGTGTATTGCTCAATTTGAGCGTAAACTTATCACGTACCATGTGGGGACATTAAAAAGAGTTTAATCAGCAGGCGTCAGGCGCAGGGTTTGAGGCCTTTTAATGCGATGCGCAGCAATGTGTTCTAAGTGTGTGTGTGAGCGACTGTGAGTGTGAGTGACTGTGACTGTGTGTGTGGTTATCTGTCCAGTCAACTATCGACGCCACTGGGCAGACGCCGCCCACTCGACACACCATTTGCCTTGTTTATTTGTATTGGCTGCGGCGATGGATTTATGGCCTAAATCGCTCAACGTGCGCTTTAAATGCCCAAAGTGTTTGTCAGCCTGTGTTTACGTGTGTTTCTGCCTCTCTCTCTCTCTGCGTGTGTGTGTGTTTGTGTGTACACAAATATGCCAAAAGCACGCGCTTTGCCTAAGCCTTAAACACACACAGTCGCACCTTTCGCTGTGACGTTTGCGTTTGGTTCGCCAGCCACGTGTCGTATACGCAATTTTTAACTCTTAACCTACGCTTCGACGCATGCAGCCAACTAATGATTTTCGTTTCACTTACTTTTTTTCCCTGGTTGCTGTTTTTGTTGCTGTTGCTTTTTGCCAATATTGCGCAAGAGTTTCCAATGCTTCTCCAAGCAGAAATCTTAACTATTACTTTTGGCTTCGCTGTTGTTGTGGTCGCCGTTGTTGTTGTTGTTGCTGCTCTTGTCATTTTTCATAACTTGACCTTTTTGGCCAACGTTTGTGTCGTAAAAATTGTTTGTTATTGTTACGCTTTTATGGCCAAAAATGGCCGCACGTACACGATAACAACGGCAATGGCCAAAAGGGCGGTGGAACAACAAGAGCAACAATTTCTTCTAATACATTCTATAACCAATATAAATGTCATTTATGTTCCGGACAGCTTTGCAACGGGCCAAGCGGGTTGCGACTAAAAACTGTCATGGTCAGCGCTACAAAAATAGCAACAGCAAAAGAGGGGGACACAGAGAGAGAGAGAGAGAAAGAGGGAGAAAAAGAATAGAACGCTGGCAGCAGGAAAAACTAACATGGAATAGTAACAAACACATGTGCACTTGACACAGCGCACAGAGCAGAGCAGAGAAGAGGAGAGGAGAGTGGGAGTGGGAGTGAGAGTGAGAGGGAGGTTTGAAGGGTTGAAGGGTTGAAGGGTGCTGTGTTTTGAGTGAGAGTGCGATAAGCACCACAAATGAAAGCAATAGCACCACTTAGTGGCACTTGAGGATATGCAAAAGCGTCAAGCACTTCCGGTTTATCGTTTGCTGTTTGCTGTTCGTTGTTGGTGTTTGTGTTTGTTTGTGCTCTCCTCGCACAGGAAAAAGGATCTGATGCAGTGTGATTGTCGAGATTGTGTTTTGCAAATCCGACTGATTGTGAGTTATTCAAAGTGCACTAGATTAGGCCACAAGCACCAAGCAGCAGATATGTCAAGTATTTTTTGGCCCCATGCCATTTATCTCGACTATTTCATTAGCCACTTTAAGTAGTTATGAAAGGGAAGCTAATTCGCTTTACTCTACTCACTTCTAGCTCGCTCACTCCTCCGCAATTTGCAAGCATACATGCTTATTTCTATTACATAAATCTTATTTATATGTCGCGTCTGCTTTATGTGTCTCAGCCGTCAGCAAGTGGCTCAGCGACGAGTTGAGTTGAGTTGAGTTGCGTCTTCGAACGCCTGCAATATAATAAAAGCGGAAGGCATCACTTTAAAATGGCGTCATGCTGTTTATACCCCGTGCCAAGGCTTAGCAAGGCTATATTAGTTGGCTAACTTTGTATGCTCAAACGTAATATTTATATGCTTAATTTCCTATATTCTTTTCAGCACTATTATGAAAAAATTAATTACAATTCTTCACAGGCAACAAAACTGTAACCAATAAAGTGTTTTAGTAGACTAACTTTTAATGACCAAATAATAATTGATGTAAACTCATTTACTGCTTCATTTCCTATATTATTACAGCTTCCATTTTGTCTGTTGTTTATCATTTAATTGCAATTGTTTAGGCGAACAAAAATGCAAGCAATACAGTGTATTAGTTGGCTAAGTTTTAATACCAAAATAATAACTATGGTAGATTCAATTACTTCTTAATAAAGGATATAATTTGATGCACTTTCTTACAAATTAATTGCAATTGTTCAAAGGATTTTCAGGCAGACAAAGCAGATAATAATAAAGTGTTTTAGTTGGCCAACATTAAATGGCCACATAATAGTTGATGTAAACTCATTTTCTGCTTCATTTCCTATATCATTTAAGCACTGTTTTGTCATTGAATTACAATTGTTCAGGGAAACAAAACTGCAAACAATAAAGTGTATTAGTTGGCCAACTTTAAATGGCAAAATATTTCATAACTTAAAGTAATTTACTTCTTAGTTTCAAACATTCTTTTGAGCACAATTTTGTCAGTTTTTTTTTCAATTTTCCACAGAGTATTCAGGCCGTCAAAACAGCAAACAATAAAGCGCCTTCAACTTGTTAGCGTAGCGCCTGAGCTTCTTATATATATATATATATATACATATGTTATATACATATATTTATAAACTCCAACCGCACTGCCGATGTTCTTATTATTGCATTAGCCGCCGCCGTCGCCGTCGGGTAAATCTGAGGGTTTGGGTTTGACTGGGAATTCTGCTTGGGGGGATGGGGATGGGGAGGGGGGTGTGTATGGAAGAGCGAACGAAGGCTTCGACTGCTGTGATACACATGTTGTTTTTACCAACTGAATTTCTTGTTATATTTTTATTATTATTATTATATGAATTGTTGTCTCCACTCATATTTATTATTATGCATGTCGTGCGCTGTCGTCAACAAGAAAAAAAAGAAGGCAAAAACAATATTTTAACCCTTTACGATATCCCTGCCGCATTGCTCTGAGGGCTCTGAGAGCTGAGCAGCGACTCTTGTTTGGCTTTGCGTTTAATGTGTCGTCAATGTTGAGGAAAAATATTCTTGCTATTGTGGGAAAATGAAAGTTGGGAATTATTTCACAATTTGAGGGACTTACATTAGAGTTAGCACATTAAAAAAGCAGCTATTCATATGAAAGCCCATAAAAATCCATTGGCCAACACATAAATTTGTTCATCACACGATTCCACGTCGGCTTTCGCTGGTTGTTTAGTTTTTTTTCGCATTGTGAGCTGTCACTTTTTTGATGGCACATTGTATTTTTTTTTTCTTTTGCTTTTTGTGTGTTCTTTGTTGCTTTTGCTTTTTCATTCTTTTCGGGGTTCGTTCTTTATTTTGGTTCTTTGCTTTCGTCTTTTTGTCATATTTTCCGTGCAGCACTTTGATTTATTTTTTGTGTCAACTAAACTGGCATGCAAAATATGGCGCTATTAAAAGGTTTTTATCTACGCGCTATAACGAAAGAATAAACACAATTTATTGACAGACTTGTTGAGAGTCTGTAGTTGTCGTCGAGCTAACTGGCAATGCCGTCAACCGTCGACCGTCAACCGTCGTTGCGATGTACAAAGTCGCTTTATGAACTTTACGCGCAAAAAATTAAATAGTTTTTACCTCGGCCACAAAATAATTCGAGTGTTTTTTGTACATTTCATTAAGCAGCAACGTACACTAAAGACGGCAGTCAATCTTCGTCTCAATGTGTTTGTAAAGTACAATATGAAAACAAGTACTTGATGCTATCTATTTTTTATAAAATGCACAGTATAAACTAAATAATGGAATGCACAAAAAATTGTGTACTGTTCAAAGAGGTGTTAAATAATTAGCCACATAATTATTTAATTTGTACAAAGGAAAAGCCCTAAATGTTAAGTAATTTATAAACTAATGTAACTAACTAATTCTTCACGTTTTTGAATTTTCCTAAAACGTTAAAAAGCGTTTTGCAGATAAACTTCAAAGCAACTTTAGCGGTTGGTCAGTGACTCCAAAACTATGCACAAATGGTTTTGAACTTTGTCACTTTTAGCAAAGCACAGTGCTTGCCAAACAGTGCGCATGCTTGAGCTTTGCAATAATTCAATTGAAATTTCTTGTTTATTCAATTACAACATTTACATAAACATAAACAATTGTTTAATAAACCCAAAAGTAGATTTATACACTATTTAAAAGTCTGTTAAACTGTCTTAAGCACAACTTAATGCACCAAATAAATATGAATAAACATTTTTAGAAATTCGCTTTTCAATTTGCTGCTAATTTTAAAATATAATCCGAATTAATACTGAATTTCCGTGCAGCGATGCGGCTGCACTTCGCCTAATCTGCTGCTATTTGTGGCAGCCACCCCAATTGACAGACAGTTGCTGCAACAGTTGTTTCCCACATTTTGGCGCCAAAAATAGCTGCAAACGTAAACAAACGTCGACCTTCTGTCGCTAGCAAAGTGCTCAAAGCAAATGCACGGCCAAAGCTCGCTCTCGCGCCTCGCGACGCTCTCGAGTCGTTTTCTGCTGCTGCGAATGTGGGTCACACGTTGCGTATGAGTGATATTCGTGCGGCTGACATTGTCAGACATCAGTTGTGCGCGGGACGCGTGCGATGAGCAACTGTTAAGGTCGTCCTCGCATCGTCCAAAATCCAAAAAAATCGTTGTCGCTAACCACGCAAGCAAAAGCGAAGCGCGCGCTTTTCCTTTGTGGAAATTCCGGTTCGCCAGCTACGAATCAATAGCCTAAGTGAAAGGATCAAACAGATAAAAAAAATAAAAAGAAATGGAAAAAGTGTCCCCCGCCGTGGTGTGAGCTGTTGTGTTACTTGCCTTTGCCCAACTCGTTGGCTCCTTTGTTCCCCTTTATTGCTCAAGTGGCGGCAGCAACTGGGACTGCAAAACTGTAAGCGAAATTTGCAAGTCAACATTAAAAATGCAGTAGATGTAAGTGGTGTTTGGTGGGTGGGTGGCGAGTGGCGAGTGCAGAGTGGAGGGTCAAGCCTTTGGTTATCGCTTTAGTTTGCTGTTTACGGGATAATGCGCCAGCAAATACTCTGGAAATTGTGGCAACTACAACAAACGCCGAGTTGTCAGCGCACAAGTGACACGAGGCTTTGAAGTGTCGCCAGCAAACGCAACGCACAAAAAGAGATGTCACCGCACAGCAAAGTCGACAACAGACAGGCAGACGGACAGCGAGACAGACAGAGAGACATACGCCTCGCTTTGTATCCACACATTTATGAGCGGCCCGTTGAAGGATACAAACTTTTTGTTATGCCTGCTTTTTGCACTTGACGCCAAGGATAATTAAAGTGAAACCACATTCAGGGGCAACAGCAGGCCTCTCACGTGGATTGAGGTGTGGGGCTGTGGTGTACTTTTGTGTGGCAGTTATTGTTATTACAGTTGTGGTTGATCACGTACGCCGCTTTTTTCGGTATGACAAATGTACACACAGCTCACAGCTCGCAGCTCGCAGCTCGCAGCTTGCAGCTTACAGCTGTCAGGCGTGACAGACATCTCTGTTGGCAGGGGAAAAGCTTTTCACTTTACACTTTGACAATGCAAATGAATACTCTGCAAAATTGGCAGTCGAATGCCAAAGGATATCAACAAAGATTGCAAAGCTTTTAGTTGGTTGATTACAGTTTATGACACTGAGAGCATATATATATAATAGAATTATTATATATAATAGAATTAATATAATAGAATTGATTAATTTTTGACAATAATAATTAAGTACTCAATAATTAAATGTACTTCAGCTTTAAAAATAGGTTTGTCACGTTCCTTGATTTTCTATTTACTCTAGTTTAGTTTCAACTCTCATTAATGTAAGTTATTTTTTTATTAAAGTAAGTAGTTATTTTATTAAAATAAATTTACTCACTTTCACTTTCTTATTCATTTAGTTTAGTTTTCAATTCTTATTATATCAAGTATCATATTTCATTAATCATTTTTTCCAAATTTAGTTTAGTTTAGTTTTTAACTCTTATTATACCAAGTATCATATTTAAGTAATCATTTATTCTAATCTTACTTTAGTTTTTAACTCTTATTATTCTAAGTATAATATTTATTGTAAGTTGCGTTTTTGAGTTTAGTTTTTAACTCCTCGTATATCAAGCATAATATTTAAGTTGTTTTTAATCTAACGTATTTTAGTTATTAAAATAATACCATTCACTTGAACTGATTTCCCTTTTCCTTTTATTCACTCGTTTTGGGGCTAAGCACTCGCATTAAATCCTTTCGTTTTACAGCTGCCGGCAATTTTAAGTGGAATTAGGAAATGTTTTGTGTTTCCAAGCAGGGTTAAAATAATTTATGTAGCATTAAATCCCAATTTTTATATCGCACTTAAAGCGCCGTTCTTACATAATTAATGCCATATGGGGTTGCTTAGGTCAGACAAAGTTCTGGGCTTGTCATGTGGCATAACTTTTTTTTTCGAGGATATCTCGCAGTCAATCTCTTAAAGCCATCGGCCGCTTAATTGCTTCCCTCGGTCGCCAACGATTTCCGTGCGTGTTTCCTTTTGTTTTTCTTTTTTCCTTTCCCTTCTCCATTCTTATTTTTTGTGATACTTTTTGGTAGCAATTGTTTTTCTGGTGTTTTTGTTGTGGTCCTGCTGCTGGTTACCTTGTCTCGCCACAATGTTTGTGGCAATTTTATTGGTCTTGCCAGGGCAGCAAGTTCTGTATAATTCATAAGCAAACATTCCAATTCTGCATTTAGTGGGTTTTTCTCTGTGTGTTTTTATGGCGTCGCTTTTCTGCTGGCTTTGGCGTCCGGCTAAAGGCGGCTGATTGAGGGGATAATAATGTCTATTAATAGTTCCCATCCCGACATCCGAAGTCGAGCGCAGCTGAGCCGAATGAGGAGCGAAACATTTGTGGCATTGGGCCTAGAATTGTGAATATTCGCATTTATATTATATTCGTAAGCCGGCATATTTGTTAGCCTATTTAATGGGCTGCCTGGTGGGCCACATAAGTGTCTGGCTCAGGTTTCAGTTTTTTGAGCATTAGATTTAGGCTGAGGTTGAATTCGAGTTTGAGTTTGAGTTTGAGTTTGAGGCCGAGGTTGAGCTTTCATTTGCCATCGAGTTGCTGCTTACTTTATATGTATCCCTGCGGCCATTTTACGGAAACATCATCAGGAAGCGAGTACATGCCGCTGTGTGTTGTTGCTGTGTCTGTGGCAAAGTCAAATTTTCATATGGCTTTTCCGGTGCGAAACTTGTGTTTCTGTGTGCTTTAATGGTCGACGGGCTTTAAGGATTTCAAGCACTTCAGCGCAAGAGCGTAAAGAACTTTGTTTAAATATTGAATGCGTTGTGTGGATGCAAATTGTATTGCGAGTTGCCAAGCTGAAATGAAATGCTGAAGTGAAGCGTTGTACTATGTGCATTACATATGAGCTGTGTGTGTGTGCGTGTGTGTGTGTGTGTGTGTGTGTGTGAGTGTCGGTGTTTGTGGCATATTCTCGCTGTGATTCAACTGCGGAATCAGGCGACAATCTTGCATAAGTTTTATATCTCGATCATTACATATTTATGTTGTCCTTTTGAGAGTCCCAGCTCGGGCTGCAGCCGCACTAATTGAGTTTTGTGCGCGTGTCCTGTGAACAACAGAAGGACCTAATCACACGGTTCACTGTGCTCACATTTTCTATTCAGCATGTGTAAAGCTAATGCACTTAATTAACTCAATTTAGTTACATTTATGAGTTGAGTTGAGCGCGTGGCATGCAATCAATGCTTTCCCCTCCTCCCCCCTACCACCATGCACCTTTTTAGCTTCAGCTGTTGACAATTTGTTACATTTACGCTTCGATTCAAATCAAATTGGCCCCCATAAATCAACGACTACGGCAACGTGACGTCATCCACACAGCTTGGGGGGAAATATGAGAAAAAAACAAACAAGCACAAACACAAACACAGAGACACACACACAGAGACACGCTCGTTGTGGATGCCTTTAAGGACAATTTTTACTTGTTTGGCTGACGACTTCCATTCAACCTCATGACCCCAATTGATGTTGCAAGTTCTTTGTGGCACAATTGTCGACGTGCCAGCGTGTAAAAGCGTTTAGTTCTCAGTCGACAATCAATAAGCAAACATTCAACTTCCACATTTTGAGGGGTGGAAGGGGGCAAAACTTGTGCCCCCGACCTTCTTATTACGCATACGACCCGTATGCTCAGCTCCAAAACTGAAGACGGGGCAAATCAAATATTTATTGAACAATTAAATCAGTACAACACATGCAACATTTGAGCATTTGAGCTGCAGGCGTGACACGTGATTCGTGAGTAAACATTTTGAATACGAAAGGCTAAAAAGCGCAAAAGACAAAAGAAATGACGTCAGGCGACCAACACAGCACAGAAGAGATTAGCCAGATATTCGAGCAAAGCAACAATTGTGCATGTTATTGTCATCTCTAATTGGCGTTTAGTCGTTTCGGCGCCGCAGGCTCTAAGCATATCCTGTGCAAGCAGAAGGCAAATGCTTGGCAAATTTTAAATTCCCCAGGAGCGGAATTTCATGCAGGCATTTGACTGGCATTGCCTGCAGCAGGCAGCAGGCAGCAGCAGCAGCAGCCGAGTGTCCTTCAACAGCATAGCAGTTGCCCCCATGCCAAGCCCTCCTGCAGGCAAACAATGTGCACTAGAGTGTGTGCGAGTGTGTGTTGAAGGCCACATTAAAGCTGGTCCAGGTGCAGGCTTGTTTGCGTTTGATTTGCGCTTTTCGTTTTTTTCTTTTTTTTGTTGTTCTGGCGCTTCAACGTTTACCTTTTAATCTGCTGGCGGCATTAAAATTGCATGCGCCACGATTATTGCTCATACGTCATGTGTTACACGCCCATTTGTTATTTATGAAAAAGCACATTGTACTGCTCTTCTAGCCTTTATCCCACAACACACACACACACACACACACACAGCTCATTGCGGTCGGTTGGCTTTAATGCCACATGCCAAAGGTGCCCAAACTATCTGCTAAAGCCATCAATTGCTGCCTCAGTGACAGCCACAAATAGCGACAATTAACAATTAACCGTTGATCCACACTCCTGTCTACGTAATTAGCCATTGTTCTGCTGCTGACACTAGACAACACAGTGACTTTTCTGCCCATTATGTAACTTTGTTGCATGTAAAGTTTTGCTACTTCTTGGCGGGGGTATAAAACAAAAATTCTTCGAAATTAATTGGGTTTTATGTAGCCACTGTAACTAGAAATATTGTGAAACTAGAGAGCAATAAAGTAAGCAATTTATTATGTTCTACTTAAGAAAGGTTCTTAGACTTCTTATTTCAGATGTTCGTTCACATTTCGTGAACACATCAAAGTGAGCACAATAAATAATAAATCTTAGTTGCCGTCTAATCGCAATTATTTCGTTTCAAGCTGCTTTGCTGCACAGTGTCGCCCAGGCTCTGCTCAATAAGACCCCGCATGGCGCCAAAGAATCTAGTGTTAAGACCCGTAGCACCGCATTGCCTGGCTGCTGTGCGTGGAGCTTTTGCTCAGCTGCTTCGAAGCTTTCACTCAAAGCCCCACACAACGCACAGAAATGTTCTTCTATTGGCTGCCCGCTCAGAATTTCCGTTCAGTTTTCAAAACGTTGTCGACGACGCGAAGTCGTGAAGCGCGTCGCGCACTCAGCGAACGAATTGAATTGAATTGAATTGAGAAAAAATTAATATATAGAAGAAAAGAAGAAAAAAACAACGAGAAACCAAAGACATCGTGAGTTTATAAAGTGTTGTTTTCTTGGGTGCGTAATACGAATTCAGCGATTGTTGTTGTCGCTTTGCTGTTTGCTGTTTGTCGCTTGGTGCGTAATCAGAATCCGGTTTCTAGGCAAAAGCACAAATACCAAAAAACGACAGCAAATTTCACACATTCAACAAATGAGCCGCAAACCAAAGACAAATGCGATTTGTTTACTTCGTTTGTTGTTGTTTGGAGAAATAGAACTTGATAAAAATATACAATCTGTATTCCATATTGGCAGCTTTGTATATATACTTGTATATAGTAGTGTATAGCTTTATGTATAATTATTTCAGACATTTTTGTGTGTGCGCTCGCAATGTTTCGTGAATTTCAAATCAAGAGCATTTTGTGTGTGCGCCGCGGTTTAAAAATACATTTTTTAGATATGCACAATGGCAGTAGATACACAACATTTATTAACAATTGCACTTGAATAAGGTCGGAACGGCAAAAAGGGCGGCAACAAAGCAGCGACAGCTGTTTTGAAATATATTTAAATCTACAGATTAGCAGCTGATTGTATTTCTCAACTGACTGTGAAAAATAATCGCAAAATAAAATAGTTTGCAGTGTGTTCAACACACTAAATTATACAAGCAAGAATCACAATAAAATAACACTTCACATTGTATGCGAAACAATTGCAAATAGTCTTCATTTGCATACCCCTATTTTGTGTTTTTACCAATATTTATTTAATGCCCGCACATATATTTTGAATTTCGGTTTGTTTTCAGTTGTTTATTTATTGCAATTTTCATTTCTAGCGCACAGACAACAACAACAACAACAGCGAAAACAACACTAAAAAGGCTGCAACTCCAAATAAACAAAACACACACACACTGAGACGTGCACAACAATAACAAACGATGAGGTGATGCAACAATTATTTTGTATATTCATTTCACTATTCACACTAACAACAAAGCACATGGCCAGCAGGTCACCCGTATATCATGTTCAAATAGCACATTAAACAGCAACAACAACAACAACAACAACAACAACAACTACAACTACATCAATCAGTCGACTACGTCATTCTATAAAAACGCAGAGTGAAGACGTGCGAAAGAGCGAAAGAGAAACATCAAAATTCATATGTGACTAGTTGTTAAGTGAGTTCAAGTTCTTGGCTGCCAATTGAAGGCAGACATTATGTCAGACAAAGCTCACCTCTCTCTCTCTCTCTCTCCGTCTCTCGCTGTTCGCTCTGCTTGCTCCCGCTCTCTTTTGGTGGCTTTAAAAGGCACTCAACAGGTGCCCAGGGACCTAGACAAATTCCCACAATCCCAGGCCGCACTTGGCATGACAAATGTCCCGAGCTCTTCAGCAAATTCGTTAGCAAAGCAAAAGAATAACAAACGGAAATTAGCATGGCTTAGTAACAGCCACATTGACGACGCCTAGCTACCATTTGGCTTTGACTTTCACCCACCCACCCACTTTCCTTGACTTCACTTCAATCTACCAAACTGAACTCATTACTTTATCGTTAAAACAAAAGCTCACTTCAACTTTATGGCATAACAATGAACAAGTTAAGACAATGGCACAAAAGTTGTTCTAGACGCGCACAAAGCCAAGCGATGAGCGGCTCTATACCGAAATAACTCACTCAGAACCCAAAACGCTTGTGGGCGGCTTGTGGGGAGGGGGCGTGTCAGGAGCAACTTGAAACGAAAATGAATTAAAACATAAACACAATATTTTGTGAAGAAAAGTCAACAGTCAGCGCTGATGATGATGATGGCAATGATGGCGGCGTCAGGGCAGCCAACAATTTGTAAATTTACCCAAGAGTTTTAAATTATAGATGAGCACAAGAGGAGGCGTGTCTCTTGCCCCACGCTGGCAAGACGAAGTATTTGTACACTCTCCTAGACTTGGGCCAAATTCATGAGAATAATGAGACAAATATTTAAGTCGGTAGATAAACATATACTTGTATATTGCTAATTATTTTTGCAAGCCAGTGCTCTTCTTGTTATCTACTAATTACGAATCGCAAGTACTTGATGCTAAACAAAGAGCAACATCTCTATCAAGCCTCCGCCAGCTGTCGGATTAATTTGTTTGTTTGCGCAACAAATACTTGTAGAATGTCGGGGTCGTCTCCACCCTCCTCCACCGCGCCTGCATGTTAGCTTTATGGCTCTCGCTCCGAGGTTCCCTTCATCGCGTTGTTGAGCTGTGGGTTTGGGTAGAAAAACTAGAAACACAACAGAGAGTAAATAGACGCCATAAAGCTGAATTATTGATGCTAACTTGCTTTGAACTCAACAGGTGTTTGTTGTTGTTGTTGCCACTTGTAAGACCCCGAAAGTATGTCAATTTCCCTGGCCCACGCGACGTATGAGTAATGCGAAGAGCACATAAAAGAAATTGCTCGCGTTAGGTGAGCGCACAAACTGTGCAAAAGTGAATATACGCCGCATAACATATAAAAATGAACGACGCCGGCAAAACTTTTACTGCTAAATAAGCCCATAAACATTTAGAGTCATCCTATTTGAATGCGAGCCAAAGTGACATCATCATCAACATCACCAGCACCAGCACCAGCAACAGCACCAACACCGTCGACCAGCAGAATGCCGGGGCGCGTCAAGATGCGGCGGCATTCAACGCTAATGAATCAGCTGCCGTATATGTAATAAATACAATTATCGCCAGCTAACAATCATAATAGAAATAGTAATAGAAATTCTATATATTTCATCCGTTTCTTCTCTCATTTTGCAGTGATAGCAATTTAGCGGAGCCAAGTGTGCCGTTGGCTGACTTTATTGTGCCGCCGGAAGCTGAGCGGGAGACTCCGATTGTTCCGCTGGCGAAAGTGGCCCCAATGAGCGAAGTGCCACCAACAGCACCGCCGCCAACGGGCAGCGCACCACCCACCACTGCCAATGGCAGCACAACCACCAGCAGCACCACCCCCACCAACACCACCACGGTGGCCAAGGCGCGCACCAACGACGACAGCAGCATCTTCTCGCTGCTCTACACGCTGAGCAAGAAGGTGGCCATCGTGGGCTCCATCTACCTGGTGGGCTACATGGGCTGGTCGGTGGCCTGGCTGATTGCGCCCGTCATTCTGTCGGTGGCACGCGATCAGCTGGCCAAGACGTCGGAGAAGAAGCGCGACATCGCCAAGGCCTCGGCCCTGGCCTCCGAGAAAGACGTGATCTTGGCACGCATCGATGAGCTGCCCGCCTGGGTTTATTTCCCGGACGTCGAGCGCGCCGAGTGGCTGAATAAGGTAACAAAGCAACCGTCTATCAACGCTCAACGCTTAACGCTGTCTCGTGTAGATATTGAAGCAAGTCTGGCCGAATGCAAACCACTTCGCCCGCACCCTGGTCAAGGAGACAATCGAGCCGAATGTGGCGCTCGCCTTGTCGCAGTATAAGATGAACGGCTTTCGCTTCGATCGCATCATCTTGGGCACGATTCCGCCGCGCATTGGCGGCGTCAAGATCTACGACAAGAACGTGGACCGCAACGAGATTATCATGGACCTGGATCTCTTCTATGCCAGCGACTGTGACATCAACTTCTATTTGGGCGGCATGAAGGGCGGCATCAAGGACTTCCAGATCCACGGCTGGGTGCGTGTCGTGATGAAGCCGCTGATACGCTCAATGCCGCTGGTGGGCGGCCTGCAGATATTCTTCCTCAACAATCCCAACATCGACTTCAATCTGGTGGGCGTGATCGATTTCATGGACATGCCCGGCCTCTCGGATCTGCTGCGACGCATCATCGTCGAGCAGATTGGCAATGTGATGGTGTTGCCCAACAAGCTGCCCATCTCGCTCAGCGAGGAGGTCTCCGCGGTGGCCCTCAAAATGCCCGAGCCCGAGGTGCGTTGCTCGATGACTTGAATGCGGTGTTTTTGATGTTAACTCTATTTATAGGGTCTGCTGCGCATTCATGTGGTGGAGGCCAAGAACCTGATGAAGAAGGACATCAGTGTGCTGGGTAAGGGCAAATCTGATCCATATGCCATTATCAATGTGGGCGCCCAGGAGTTCAGAACCCAGATCATTGATAACAATGTCAATCCCAAGTGGGATTATTGGTGCGAGGTGCGTATACGCAATGCCAGCGAGCAGTGAACACGACGCGTATGCTTTTTGTAGTCTGTTGTTGCCGTTTGCCAATCGATTGCTGCATGCCACACGAACACAAACACACACAGATATACACACACACACAAACACACACCCACACACACATACGTCACGATGTTAACGCTTTAGAGTTCCGTTGTTCCGTTTATATCTTTCAATTTTCATTTCATTTTTTGATTTCCATGCATATTTTCTTGACATTATGTACTCGTATTTTGTTTGTGCGTCTCGCGCTCTCCGCTAATTAGACGCCCGTCTTTATTGAAGTGGGTCAATGGGTCGACATTGACTTAAAGGACTCCGATGACTCCAAGAAAGACGAGAGCCTCGGCAGGTAAGCTATGCATTTCCAACTACCAACTACCAACTCAATGAATCAATCAATCAATCTTGGGGTTACTCTCGAAACACGATGACTTGCAAATCCCCATCCAAAATTATCCCTATCCCCCCATAATAATGGTATGTGAGTAATACTCGTAGTTAACTGTTGTGCTAGTTGCTGCTGATGAGATGATGCTGATGACTTTCAATTTGCTTGCTTGCATGTTCATATAATTCTAACTCCTTCCACGGTTTACATGTTGTTATCTGCTATCTCTTCTCTCTTTCTCTCTCTCTCTCTATCTCTCTCTCTCACACACACTCTTTTCTATAAATCTGTATTTTTGTATTTCTCTCTCACACTTAACGACACACTTGTTCTTCTAGGCGAGTATTTTTACCACCATCAACCACTTGGTTGGTTTTTCGTTGTGGGACTATGATCAGAGTATGCCAGGCGTACAGGCCGATGATATATTGGGCAGGTTGTATTGCGGCATGTTACTGCGTTTTCTACCTATTAGTGCTTTATGAATTATTGTTGTTGTTGTTGCGTTTAAACTGTTCCCAAGTTGCGTCTCCTAACCAACAAAAAACTATCGACTGTAAAAAAACCGTAATTCCAAGTCAAAACTAAACAGCGTACGTTCGTTTATCTTTAATTTCAATTATGATTTCTAGAGTTTAGCTAATAAACTGTCCCCTATTGTTAAAAACCAAGTCGTGACTCAAGTGCGTTAGTCACAAGCGTTAACATTTGATATCGAGCTGCTTTCACAAACAATAACAACGACGACCGCTAACTACTCAACTAACTACTGCCTATTGCTAACTAACTCTTGTTGCATGCCCCGACACACACACAAACACACACACAGAGACACACACACGATACTCAATACTCGCCACCAGCTGGAGCACCTTGTACTCAATGAACACTGCATGCTAAGTATGTAGTTTAGATTGCGTAGCATCGACTAATCGTATTTAGTTTAAGAATGGTTTAACTGTAGCTGTAAATACAAAACAATAACCAAGTGCTGAGTGCTGCCAAAAGCCCGTTTGCGCCAAACTAACAAGTATTAATACCAATGTCTTCCATATTGCCATATAATAATGTTGCCTGTATCGGAGAAGGCGGTGGTTGAGGTCTCACAGCGTGCCATACTGGTGCTTAGGCTCTTTGATTGGGATCGCACAAGTGATGACGAGTCGCTCGGCAGGTTAGGCATCCAATCGATAACACACGAACATGAGTATTCGATATAACCAAAAACACTACAACTAAACCCGAACTCTACACACTCTCTAGCCCCCCATAAACCACCCACCAAAACGAAGCCCACTTTTGGCCCAAAAACCCCGCTTGAAACACTTAACAATTTTATACTTTCTTGAACACAACACACTATATTTTGCCCCACACTAAATGTCAACCATGTTTATCCACTCTAGAGCCTCCATCGACATATCCAGCGTCATCAAGAAGGGCGTGCTCGATACGGTGAGTATAATTAGCGCTTTAATCGGGCTATAATAATTGCCCGAACTATTCACAGTGGCTGACGCTGGAGGAGGCCAAGCATGGCGATCTCCATGTGCGCTTGCAGTGGTATAAGCTGACCGCCGATCCCAATGATCTGCAGCAGATTCTGCTCGAGACCCAATTGCTGCGTGTGACCACCATGAGCTCTGCGGTGCTCAGCGTGTTCATTGACTCCGCCAGGCATCTGAAGGTGAGTTCACCTCGTATTCATTTCTACCTCATGCGCTAATTTGAATGACTTTGCAGCAAGCACGTGCCAACTCCAAGCCTGATCCCTACCTCGTCTGTAGCGTCAACAAGCAGAAGAAGCAAACGGCCATGATACTGCGCGACGATTCGCCCGTTTGGGAGCAGGGATTCACCTTTCTGGTCACAAATCCCGACAACGAGTGCTTGAACGTTAAGATCTACGACCAGAAGACGGGCAACGACATCGGCCAGTACACGTACACGTTGAGCACGCTGCTCAAGCAGTTCAACATGGAAGTCATTCAGCAGCCCTTCCAGCTGCAGAAGTCGGGACCCGAATCGAAGCTCTACATGTCGCTCTCGCTGCGCATCCTGAAGGCCGGCGACATCGAGGAGTCGGACACACTGGAGCAGGCGGCTGTCCTTCCACGCAGCGCCTCGGTGAAGACGCCCGAGGCCACGGTGACGCCGCCAGCAGTCAAGGTAAGTAAATTACTTCTATTTATTCTATTTGTTTGGCATGTATATTAAACGCTCTGTTGTGCTTCGTAGGATGCGCAGGTGGCCAGCAAACGTCTCTCCGCAGAGTCGCCCACCATCGAGGAGGAGTCCGTGAAGGTGGCGCCGGTTATTTCGGCCTCCGCTTCGATGGAGAAACCCATCAGTGAGGTGATCAGCACAGTGCTGACCCATCGCATGCCCGAGATGACCTCGTCGGGCGGCGAACACGGCCTGGGCCGCATTCAGCTCTCTCTCACGTACTCGGCCCAGCGACAAAAACTCGACGTGACCATTCACAAGATAATGCATATACCTCTGCGCGATCCCAGCAACATACCTGATCCCTTTGTTAAGCTGTATTTGCTACCTGGCCGCAGCAAGGAGTCGAAGCGCAAGACCAGCGTCATCAAGGACAACTGCAATCCCACATACGATGCGTCCTTCGAGTACCTCATTTCAATCGCCGAGCTGCGACACACCGAGCTCGAGGTCACCGTCTGCACACAAAAGGGTTTTCTGTCCAGCGGCAGTCCCATCATTGGCATGGTAAGCACGAGGCAACAGGCAGCAAATCAACCCCTAGCCGAGCATATTGTTGTTACCTGAGGGTTGTGCTCTTGTAATTCTCAAGTTGTAATTCGCTGGGATTGCAGTATAAATAGCGTTTGCAGTCTGCTACTTTCGTTCTTGCTTCGGCAGAACATATACTAAAATTGGAACGATACAGAGAAGATTAGCATGGCCCCTGCGCAAGGATGACACGCAAAATCGTGAAGCGTTCCACATTTTTTTGTTGCAGCTCCCCCCGCTAACAGAGTTTATTGTTGTTGTTCATTTTTTGTTGCAGCTCAAGATACCTTTGGATGACAGCGATATTACAACGCCGGCTGGTCTGAAGTCCTGGTTCGATCTGCAGCCAGAGCTGAAGCATGAGTAAGGTCGCGAGATGCCAAGGGCGGAAACTCTGAATCTCGAATCAGCACAATCAAAGTGATGAACACTTAACACTGAAGAACACTAAACACTTTTTTACAAGCCGCACTCAATTTTTTGTATTTGTTATGTGTAAAAATTGTATTTATAATTCCCCTTGAGAAACCCTGATTGGTCGCAACCAAAACTCTATTAGTCGTGCCTCTAAATCCTAACTCTCGATTGTAGTCAAATAAATAAAAAAACTCGTGTTTTCAACTTTAAATTAAAACGTATCTCGTCTTAGTCAGTGCAACAACCATTAGCAAATACACGCTTAGCGGATGCACACACCTTTTGGTGACGCTAGTACACAACTCGAAACATAGGGGGCGCTTCCATATAATTTTTTGCTGCTATGCTTATAATTCCCAAGTTTTTATTCCTGGGGTTGATGATTTATATAGGGCGCTTGGCGAACTACATTCGTTCTTGCTTCGGCAGAACATATACTAAAATTGGAACGATACAGAGAAGATTAGCATGGCCCCTGCGCAAGGATGACACGCAAAATCGTGAAGCGTTCCACATTTTTTTGCTTATTGCCGGTCGAATTTTTTAAAAAATCAAAGTAACTATTTAATTGCTGACTACAAAATTGCGTTAGGTTCTGCATGCTTTTTGCTTAGATTGATTAATTAGAACACCAGTATTGTTTTATTTGTATATTTATGTATAATTAAATTTAATTGGAGTTTGAATTGTTGTCATTTAAATTAATTAGCTAACTTTAAAGTTTAAACACTTAAGTAAACGCGCGTGCATTATTTCATTTTCATATTTATACTTTCCTCGTCTGTATAATCGTTTGTGTATAATCGCTATTAATATTATTATTAGTATTATTATATAATTACTCGTATTTCGAATTAAAATCACTCAAAAAATGTGCTGCTCTTTTGATTTGACGATCAATTTATACCGCTTACAGGCTAGTAGAATAAACGACAACGACGACGACGACGTTGACGACGTTGACGACGACACACAGTACACGACATTTATAGCTAATAATTGTAATAAAAGTCTAATAAGGAGCAGAAGTTTATTTAGGAGTAGACCAACAAATACAACGGCGACAAAGAGATCAAAATGCTGTTCATATTTGCAAAGCGGCCACCGTCACAACTCGTATGTTATATTATTCATATGATCGCGTGTTTTCCGAGCCTTAAACGGTGCCGCAAAATGCTCATAATCATAGGCGGTATCCCCATTGTACGAGGAGCAGCGACGCAAGCGATGATGTTGCACAAACGAGCTGCTATATGGCGCCTGATTCCCATGGCCAGCGCCAAAGCATCGCATGGCCGCGCACAGCAACGTGCACCAGCGCCACGACGAGAACGTGTAGAAGCGACGAGCGTTGCTGCTGTTGCTGTTGCCCTTGTTGTTCGCCAGCAGGTGCTGGCGACTATGATGCAAATAGGGATTGTAATTGGATCGAAAACTGCTGTCGCTGCTGTGTCCGCTGTCGTCACTGCTGCTGCCACTTCGGCGCAGCCCTAGGCGAAAGAGATTGCCGTTGTTGTGCGCCGCATTGGCGAAGTCCTCGAAATCCAAATGCGATTCATACTCAAAGTCCCGATCAATCGACACGGCTGGCGTTATGATCATAAATTGACTGTACTTGCGGCTCTGATGATGAGTTGGACGCTGGTTACCGCCACCAACTCCACCTCCACCGCCACCACCGCCGCCTCCGCCACCGCGTTGATTGGCAATTGAATTGAGCAGCGTCTGATTGGTGTCCACCGATGAGTAGCTGTTGCTATTCGATACTGGTGACATATCATTGTTGTTGTTGCTGCTGTTGTTGTTGTTGTTATTACTATTACTATTATAGCTATGGTTGTTGTTGTTGTGCGTAAAGACGCCCGCTGGTGTTGGCTGTGTGGTTGTCACCATCGACGTCGATTGCTGCGGCTTATAATGCTGATACTGCAACTGCAAGGGCAGCTGATGTTGAGGCTGATGTTGCCGCTGAAGTGGTTGTTGTTGTTGTTGTTGTTGTCGTTGCTGGTTCGTTTTGGCGTGCCTGTGCCGCCTCTTGGCATTTGGAGCTGTGGCTGTGACTGTGGCTGGAACTGAAACTGGAACTGGATTCGGAGCTAGAGCTGGTACCAGAGCTGGAGCTGCAGCTATAGCCGGTGCTGGAGCTGAGGTCTGTTGTTGTGGCTGCGGTGCTGGCGATGTCGTTGTAGGCGTCGAGCCAACAGAGGGCATCCATCATCTTGTTTCCTCGGCCCCGCTATTACTGTCATCGGGCTTGACAATTTGGTAGGTTATCAAGTACTCTGGATAAGACTGCAAGCAGCAAGACAGACAAACAGTTTAATACGCATTCAATGCAATAACACTGCACTGCAGCTACAACAGTTACCTGTTCACCCCGATAGACAACGTATTCAGCAAAGTGCAGACCGCCTGCTGATGGCCGGCCAATGACTGAGTGATGTCCGGGCGGCGCATGAGCCATTTTCATGGCGCTGTACTGCAAAAATGATTTGCCCAGCGCAACGCGACACAGCAGCAATTGCCTGCCAACGAAGCAAGCAGTTAGTAAAGGGTTTCTTCAATGGTAGCAATTCCTTACCTAGGGCAAGCATAGCAGGACTTGTCCTTGTGCGATGGACAGCCATTGCCGCCGCCAATGCCGTACACATATTGATTGCTCTTCGAGCTGTGCTCGGCAAAGTAAATGCCCGCACCGAACATGCCGCCAATGTAGGCGTGTCGCTCATCAAATCCACGCTGCACGATCGCATTGATGAAGGGGCTGCCGTGGAAAAGCATGCGTTCGTTGGACTGCAAGAAGTTCTCCTCGGCAATCTCCTGACGGCGATGGGCATAACGCTCCCACAACTTGCGATTCTGCACCTTTTGCACCTGCGAACGGAAGACAATTAGCAAAGCGTTCAAGCTGTAGAGCTGTAGCTGACTCACCCGCACTACGTTGTAGCGTGTGAAGTAGCCACCGGCCTGACCATTGTCACGATGCTCGCGTATTGTGGCCTGCATTTCCTCCTCAACAGCGACGAACTCTTTGTCGTCCGGCAGCAGATCGACCAGCAACGTGCACAGATTCACATTGTTGCCAATGCCTGCAGAGTAAATGAGAGTAAACGTTAATTGTGGCCACAGTTAGTAGAACACATTGGCAACTCACCTGTCGTTGCGCGCAGCTGGGCAATGCCCTTGAGTATCTTGTGGCGAAAGCCATAGGCGGACACGCCCACCTGCTTGAGATCATCGTGACCCATCTCGGCCAGTATGTCGAGTGTGATCTGCTCGCGCTCGAACAGCTCAATCAAGTGATGCAGCTGCTGGCTGCTCAGGAACCCAGAGACATTCGTAATGGACTCCGGATCGGAGAGCAGCTCCTCACTGCTCGAATTCTCGGCGCCATGCGCCTCCGCGCCCTGGGCGGGACTGATGCGTGTGGCACAGCTGTTCAATGGCAACGGCACTGGCACACTCAACGTCATGGAAGCACCCGACGGCAGCAGCACCGTCTCCGTCGTGGGCGACAACATTGCAGCCGATGCGGCGGCAGCTGCAGCTGCTGCTGCGCTCGACGAACACGTGGCTGCTGCTGCTGCTGCTGCAGCTGCGGTGCTGCAGGCAGCATCTGGTGCAGGCGAAGTGCTGCTCAGGGACTGCGTGGATGCGCGCAGCGCCTGCTGGCTGAGCGACGTGGCCATTGCATCCTGCAGCAGGCATTTCACGTCATCCGCCGTGGCCAGCTCGATGGGGGTTTGACCCTCCTGATTCTTCATGTACGCATCCGCGCCGTGGGCCAAGAGCAGCGAACAGAGCTGGGTGCGTCCCTTCTGCGCAGCTTCGTGCAAGGGCGTGAAGCCCCACTTGTCGGTGGCGTTCACGACGGTCTTGTGCTTGATCAGCAGCGCTGCAATGTCCAAATGCCCATAGGAGCTGGCGTTGTGCAGGGGAATTAGTCCGCCCTTGTCCTGGGCATTGACGTCGGCGCCGTTCTCCAGCAAATACTCGGCGCACTCGAAGTTATTGTAGCCCGCGGCCAAGTGCAGCGGCGTCGAGTTGCGTCCATTCAAGTCACGGCAGTTGATCGTCTCGGGCGTCACCAGGCGCTGCACACGCGCCAAGTTGCCCTTCTTGGCGGCGTCCAGCAGCGCCGAGGGGCCACGCAGCAGCTCGGCCACATCATGATCGGAGTCCTTGACGAGATCCGCTGGCGTTGCACCATCACGATTCTTCTTCATGGGATCGGCGCCATGCTTCAGCAGCAATTTGCAGATATCGTACTTGCCCTTGGCAGCCGCCTCGTGCAGCGGCGTGAACTTCCACAGATCGGACACGTTGACATTGGCGCCATGCTTGACGAGCAGCTCGGTCACCTCGTAATGGCCATACGAGCAGGCATTGTGCAGCGGCACCAAGCCGCCCTTGTCGGCGGCATAGACCTCAGCGCCATGCTCCAGCAGAAATTGCACGACGGGCACACGATTGAAGCCGGCAGCAAAGTGCAGCGGCGTCGAATGCCGGCCATCCAGATCACGGCAATTGACGGTGTGCGGATTGTTCAGCACAATGCGTCGCACTGCGTCCAGATCGCCGGCCTTGGCCGCCTCCAGCAGATGCGTCTCGCTGTCTGGGGGATTCTTGAGCAGCTTCAGCACATTATCGGAGGCCAGCTGAGCGGCTGTCAGGCCCTCCAGCGAGATGATGTTGCTGTCCACCGCATAGGAGAGCAACAAACGCACCGCCTGCTCGTCGCGTGCGCAGCGATGCAGCGCCGTCTGGCCCAGACTGTCCAAGGCATTGACCTTGGCGCCCTGCTTGAGCAGCGCCTCCATTGCGTCGTAGTTCAGCAGCTCGGCGGCCAGATGCAGCGGCGTAAGAAAGGCCTTGTTCTTCTCGTTGAGCAGCGCGCCCTTGCGTGTCAGCAGCTCCACAAGCTGCTTGCGTTTGGCATCCTGACAGACGACGGCTAAATGCAGCGGAGTGTCACCCGTATACGGGTGCACGAAGTTAACTATTTCGGCACAGATGAGCTTCTTGGCGCGCGACAGATCGCACTTGCGGCACGCGTCCAGCAGGCAGTGGCCCTTGTACTCAACTAGAAAGCAAAAGCATTAACTGGTTAATAGAGATTCTGGGGTGGACATCACGTCTCTCATGCTACTCACAGGCAATGCGTTCGCGCAGCTCGCGCGTTGGCGCCGCATCGATGGCCGACTTGTTGTGGCAGTTGAGGAGCGTGGGATCAGCGCCGCGACTCAGCAGCAGGCTGCACACCTCGACACGACTCTTCGAGGCGGCCTCGTGCAGCGGCGTGAAGGCCCACAGATCGTTGGCATTGACATTGGCACCCGCCTGTATCAGCAGCTTGGTCACATCGAAGTGTCCATACGAACAGGCATTGTGCAGCGGCACCAAGCCGCCCTTATCCTTGGCATGCACATCGGCCCCATTGGTCAGCAGTATCTCCACAATGCCAATGCGATTGTAGCCCGCAGCCAGATGCAGCGGAGTCGAGCGACGTCCGTCGCTGGCATGACAATTGACATTGAGGGGCGTGAGCAGCGCCAGCAGACGATCCTCGGCCCCAGAGCGCGCCGCCTCGAGCAGCTCGTCCTTGCGATACTCGCCGGTCAGCACGGGCCGTGTGGCATCGTCGGCCAGCTCCAGTGGCGTCTTCTGCTCCGAGTTGCGTATGGTGTGGTTGGCGCCGTGCTGCAACAGCGCCAGACAAACGTCCACCTTGCCCTTGCTGGCCGCCTCGTGGAGCGGTGTGTAGTTCCAGTTGTCGGTGGTATTCGGACTGGCGCCGGCTTTGAGCAGCAGACGCACAACCTCGGCATGGCCGAAAGAGCAGCAGTTGTGCAGCGGATGCAGTCCACCTTCGTCGCAGGCCTGTATCGAGGCGCCGCTGTTCAACAGAAACTCAACCACCTCGCGACGTCCATAACCTGTGAGAGAGAGAGGGGGAGAGAGAGAGAGAGAGAGAGAGGGAGACGTGCTCAGTGTTAGACACAATGCTAATAATAATGACAACAAGCAATGACAGCAAGCCCTAAAAGTGGCTCACATGGTTGTTAGTTGCTGGTTATCTGTCTTTGCCATTCATTGTTCGAAGACGGGGGACGGGGGGAATTTCGGGTGAGACCTTCACTGCTTTGGGGGCTAACATAAATTTCCGGCACAGTCCGGCACCTTGCAGCATTTTATTGGTTCTAATAGCAGTCGACTGACCTTGTTGGCATCATAAATCTTTGTCTGGCTCATTGTTTAACCAACAAAAGCAAGCAACGCCTCAGATAAAGTGCACTGGAGGAAAGCAGCTATCAACACACCCCAGAATCAACCATTATCACTTCCTATTTGATCTACTTAACATCTTAGGTGAATCTGAATACGTGTTGAGGACAAACGAAAACGAATAATCCAAATAGCTAACATCGCGTCTAAGTTAATTAAGATTAATTATTTCATTGCAAACTAAACCAGTTAGCAAAATACTTCAATCGCGGCTCGATTCGGTTCATTAGCTTCATTTTTGCTCTATATTAACACTGATCTTGAACCACGACTTAAATGATAAAGTCTATACTATATATTTTTAAATTGTATTAAAGTCATTATTCTTTAATTAAATTAATTACTTCATTTGTTGAGCGCATTATGAATGTAACCTACATATAATAATAAATATTTTATTGTTAATAGCATAACGTGCAAAACAATAAATGGAATTTCGCCTTAGCTCTTGAGATCTCTTGATCCTCAACACGGAAACGAATAAAAGCAAAAGAAGCGATTGCAATAATTACAGACCACAAAGCAAGAGCTAAATATAAAAATAGTCCTCATTAATTATCTTTAAATATAGAGTATAGAGTTGAATAGCAATGAGAACCGTATCGAAATTAGTATTATGCACTCTTCCCCAAAATCTTTTTACGAAATCAGCGTAAACACTTTTATTTTGTTGCCGTTCACTTTTGGTTTAACAATTACGAAAGTTGTGTGAAAATTAATAGAATGGAAAATGTTATTAGCTACTCGCTTGTTGGGCAATTCAATACGTATTGCTTTAAATCGTTTTGAGCTGTTGAAGGATTGTTATAACAATAAACTTTAAAACATGCGCTTACTACCCGTCGTACTTTAACAATAATAATAATAATAATAACAATAATGTTGAAGGTTAATAAGCTCAACAGTTGTTATACATTTGTTTGCCCAGCTATGTGTTTTTACGATATCACACACCAAGACCTAGCGGGACTTGAAACTCTATCAGCAGATACTCGAACGTGTTGGAAATATTTATCAAGTTTCTTATCGTCCAGATAAATGAGAAAGCAGCACAAATAGCAGAGATAACCGAATCGGATAAACAATTTAATGAATAGTAAGTGCGAGTATGTGAATTCTTTTCGAAGGGGCGCAAAAAGTTCACTCGCTATTTGCTCAAACGTGTTGCAATTTGCAACAGGTGAGGGGTGAGGAGGGCGAGTGGGGAGTGTCGGCCAGTTGCTAGCACAACAAGGTGAAAACTCTGTCAATACACAACAATAGTAGCAAAAGCAGACCTCTTGGAGATCTCACTTTTTTTCAGAACGTGACAAAAGACATGACAAAATGGATGGCAAACCAGTTTAGAGAGACAGTAGTGACAACAACAAAACACAAAAAAAACAACGGTGCATGAATCATAGACGACTAAACAAAAAACAACAAAAAAAAAGCCACAGCAAATTGATATGCAAAGGGCGTGAAACCGCCTCCAAGTGCGCCCGAAGTCAAAAACAGTCAAAAGGTATTTTTTAATTAGATAAGGAGTTGGGGGAGTGCTCAACGGTTTGGCAGCGTTGGCAGCGTTGGCAGCGGTGTCCGCTTTGTCAGCTGGGCGTGACAGCGACGACAAGCTTGGAGAGCTTCAAGCAAAAAGTGAAATTTGTAATTGAACTTTATTTGGGGCCCCTGTCGACAAAACTGTGTGTTGTTGCTGCTGTTGCTGCAAACAAGGCCGAAAAGATGCAAAACATTTTGATTGTCAAAGACGTCAGCAGGACGCAAGCAAACGAACGCAGCATGATGCTGCTGTGCAGTCTCCAACCCCTTTGCTCTGCTCTGCTTTGCTTTGATGCTGACCAGGGTGAAATTTTCAAAATAGCAAAACATGTTGGAAAATGCAACACATAGCTGTGGAGGGTCGCGACGCTGAGCGGAGGGTTCCGGAAACAAACCGAGCAGAAAAGTAGGTCAACTCTCGACGCCATTCGAAACGAGAACCGAGTGTCCGACCGAGTGGCGAGCAAGCAAGAGTGGGTGAGGGTCTGCGGGGGACTCCTACCCCAACCCCAGACCCAACCCAAACCCCAGCGCCAAGCCGAAACCCAGGCCAGGCCCAGACCCAGACCCAGGCACACAATGACGCTCGTCACACACACTCACACACCCAGCGTCGTAGTAAGTAGATCAAGGCCAGAACAGAACCAACTGGCAACTAACGACGAATGCACACCGACTGTGTATCTGTTTTAGGGGCCGTCGACAAAGACGGTGCGGAGGGGGAGACGGTTGCAAGCGAGTCCTTCAACCTTTCTACACTTGTACACATTTGTATAGGCAGACAGAACAGAATAGAACAGTTGAGAAATGGGTTTTGGTTGTTCTTGTTGTGTGTGTGTGTGTGTGTGTGTGTGTGTGTGTGTGATTGTGTGTGTTTGAAATGATGATGATATGATATTGTGACTTACCCGCTGCAAAATGCAATGGAGTCGACTTGCGTCCTGCTGTGTCGCGAGCATTAACAGTTTGTGGCGTTATCAGCTTCTTCACTTTGGCTATTTCACCTGTTTTACAGGCCTCGAACAGCTCACGCAACGGATCGTTGGCCATGACCGTATCGAGATTAACATTTAGTATAGCGCGACTGC
Organism: Drosophila siamana; assembly: GCA_035047445.1. Taxonomy (NCBI): domain Eukaryota; kingdom Metazoa; phylum Arthropoda; class Insecta; order Diptera; family Drosophilidae; genus Drosophila; species Drosophila siamana. The sequence continues at coordinate 6,744,434 of JAWNPP010000004.1, read as the reverse complement.
GACTGGCCATTGTGCTGGTTTTTGTTTGTGTTGTTGCTGTTGCTGTTGCTGCTGCTGCTGTTGTAGATGTTGCCTCCTCCCCTCTTTGCCCCTTTATGCTGCTCCACTTTTTGAATTTTGTTTTGTTTACACGCACGCACACTCACAAACGACTCTGCTGAGGAGCAGCTGGCGCCGCGCCCTAAAAATCGGCCACGAATAATATGCGTTATATATCTGCACCTAAAACAGATGCTAATCTAGTTGGACTAACTCGAGTTCATGTTTATGCAGCTGTGAAACATTCACTGGCCATTTTTGCTGCTCCACACTCACTCACGCACACACACATAGGCACATTAACACAAGAGAGACGACGACGATGAGGAAACACTTAAGGGGCCCCTTGGAGCAACAATTGCTGGAGTTGCCCCGCAGCCAACTTGGATTTTCAGCACCTAGCAATTTTTCTTTTTTTTTTTTGGTTAATCACACAACGAGAATGCACTAAAATCAATACAAATTGTATGAAAACTTTTTTCTCGAGAGCTACTGCTGCTGCTGCGCTGCGCCACTTGCAGTTGTTTTCGTTCAGCTTTGCGAATAGGATTGTTGATATCATATCGATACATAAGCGAATTCGATTAATTTTGCACGATATGTTTTCTTTGGTATCGCAACTATCGGTGTGCACACACTGGTAGCAGCTGAAAAGTCTATTGATTGATTGCGTTCTAATTTTTTAATATCTTGATATTATCTTAGTAATTAGCTGAAAGTATTAATTATTATAATTGTAAAATTCTACAGAAACTACAAAATTCAATAACATTTTTTACATATTTAGTAAAGCATATTTTTTATAGATATTCACATTCAGGCGCCATTCAATGGTGACTGTGCGCAAGCGATAATAAAATATATTGAAGTTGCAGCCCTGGTTGAGCAGATAGTTACAGCCCTGTCTTGGGTATCGAGTACAAGTGCATGCCAACAACAATGCGCGCATTGTGCATTTGTTTTTCGCCCATAAAAAACCATAATTAATACAATTTACGTGCGCAAAACAAAGCTAAAAGTACTCGAACAGCACGCGTATATGTGATCAACTATGTACGCGTCGAAACGGTAGTATTATTAGGCGAAAAGCAAACAAAAAGTGAATCAGAACACGAAACGCACACATACGAACGTGACATACACACACATGCACATACTGGCTCACACATACAATACACCTGCAACCCGCCGCACCCGCCCGCTCTCTGAAACCAGTAATAAGTGCAAGTGAAGCAGCAGCAGCAGAAGCAGCGGCCACAAACAACAAAACGGCAGCAGCAATTGGGAAAAGGCTGCAACAAAGCAGAAAGAAAGGGAACAAAGCGACAGCGCAACACAGCAACGAGAACTACAACGACAAGCAAAAGTGGAAGTGCAGCTCCACCCCCAATTTGGTGTTGCAGCAGCAACAGCAGCAACAGCAATAGCGACAAACAGCAGACTCGCCATGGCGCAGCTCTAACAACACAACATAACAACAACAGCAACCGCACGCTTCGCTGCCCTCGCGACAGCAATTCAGTCATCGACATTGCTGTGCTACGTTTGAAATCATTAGACTCCAATTTAGTAGCAATTTTCTGGCAACGGCAGCAAACGGCGCAAACAAACGAAGAGGAAAATCGAAATCGAAATCAACAGCGACATAATTAATTCATTCGCGTTTCGCTGTCAAAAATGGAACTCAAAGTTTGGGTCGAGGGCATTCAGCGTATTGTGTGCGGCGTAACTGTGAATACAACCTGTCAGGTGAGTGAATATTGATTTTTATACTTACTAACGCTTAACTGCTCATTTTCCTAATATCTATTATTCTACTATGTATGCTTTTATTGACAGGATGTGGTATTTGCCTTGGCACATGCAACGGGCAAAGTGGGACGATTTACGTTAATCGAACGTTGGCGCAATAATGAGCGACACTTGGCGCCCAATGAAAATCCCATGAAGCTTCTGCTCAAATGGGGCGAGTATGCAAATGATGTTCAATTTATACTGCAACGCTCCGAGAACAAGCAGCAGCCAGCGCAGCAGCAGCAGCAGCAACAACAACAGCAACCACAGCCGCAACAGCAACAGCAGCAGCAGATCAACAACAACAATAACAATTATGCTGTTATGACGACAAAGAAACCACTGGGCCCCAGTAACAACAACAACAATAATAATAATAGTGAGAGTAAATTGCCGCTGCCGTCATTGCAAAAGCAAAAGTCCAGCGTGGAATTAAGCTATCGCACAAAGGAGTTGAAGAAAAGTTTTGGGTGCGTATAGAGATCAATTGCAAATTATTATTATTATTGTAATAATGTGTATTTAATTTTCTCAGCGGATACGATGCCAAACAATTCGATAATATTGGCATAGTCAAAGGCATTCCACAGCAACAGCAACAACATCAGCAGCTGCTACATCAGCAACAGCAGCAGCCGCTGCCGTTAAGTCAAGCGGCTCCGTTGGTACCCAAGCATGAGAAATCGCTATCGAATCCATTGGATATGACGAGCAGTAGTAGCAGCGCCAGTTGCAATGCGCCCGCTTTAAATGACTACAACGATTTCTACAACAACAACAGCAGCAATGGCAACAATAATAGCAATCAACATATCTACAGTCAGCTAAGCAAATCCAGCAGTGAGCTACGTCGTGCCAGTCCAAATGAATTGTGCTACACCAACACTAACAACATCAACAACAACAATAACAATAATAGTAACAACAACAATAGCAGCAGCGAGCATTTATGCGACATTTATGCCAACAGCAATATTAGCAACAATAACAACAACAACTCACCAGAGTTATATAAACAAACACCAACGATTTCATCAAATGGAGCCCTGGTACCGCCCCCTTATCGCGATCCGCCACCTCCCCGTAGCAGCCCCATGTGCCAGAGCCAACGCTTGCCACCTAGCAGCAATCCTGAGACCATATCGAATGCATCTTCTTCAACAAATCCGTTTCTCAGCGATTACGAACAACATAACATTAACATCAACAATAACAATAACAACAATAATAGTGGCAACAACAGCGTCAATCAGTGCATGGATGAAGGCGAAAGCATGTTCCAGGCTACGCAATATAATGATCTGTTGCAGCTAATCAAGTTTCAGCGCGAGAAAATCACAGCTCAGCAATTGGAGCTGCAAAAGGTAAATTACACTCAGTTATGGCTAATGAGCATCTAATAATGAAGCTTATTATTTTGCAGTTTGATACGGAAATCGTTTATCTGGAGAGCAGGGAGCGAGATCATGCGCATGAATTGGAAGCCATATCACGTGAAATATCCAAGGCGGATCAAATCTTTCGACAGGGCAGCGAGCAGTTGCAAACATTGCAATATGTGGAGGAGGAAAACGAACTGGTTAAACAGCAGGAGAAGACACTTAAATCGGAGATTGCACTGCTGCGATCAAAACTAGCCAATTGTGAGACAGAACTGCTGCAGTGCAAGAATAAAATGCGTTTGCTAATGGACGACATAGAGCTGGAACAGCAACAGCAGGCCAACAGGTGAGTTGTTATATCCCACATAAATTGGCTTGTATAACAATCTTTCGTTGTTAACAGACAAACTGTGGAGCGTGATTTTCTAATGGAAATGGAACGCATACAAAGCGATATAGATCAAGCACTACACAATACGGATTCATCAAATAAAACTGCTGATAATCTGAAGAAGGAGCTGCTTATGATTGAACACGCCATTGCAGACAAGAAACGCCAAGTCGAGCAACTGGTCAACGAGATGAAAGAGGTAAATCTCCAGAGTCTTACCGTGACTACTACCGAGGAAATCAAGCATTTGCTGGAAGGACCCAATAAGCAGGGCAGCAGTCGTCGTATCATTGGCTCTCCTCGACAATTGGAAACGGCGGTGCCAACCAGCAAGAATCCACACGGCGTATGGGTTTAAACTAAACATATACGAAGCAACGAAGTATTTTTCTACAAGTAACTCTAACTCTGACAACAAAACTTGGGGAACAAAGACGAGGAAATGATTTACATATCTTGTATGCATAGAGCAACAGAATAGAAATCGCGGATTGATATATGTACTTACATATTTATATATCTCTTAATTTTTAATCACACACACACAAATTTACAACGATACACGAATGCATATTTTATTCTTCCAAAATACCTAATGGATCTCTAAAGCAATGTTAATTGTTACAAATTTATATACACCTAAACACATTCCACACATCAACAAACTAGAGCACAAATTACATTAGATGTACTTACTTTGTGTGCTATATCTATTGATTTTAACTGAAATATGCATAAATATTATAACTAAGTTTTTTGTTGCTAGTCTATAAAAAAAATGTTTTCAATCATCATTCACAATGCGCCATTAGTTGTTAAATGAAACGAAATGAAACGTAAATTGTTGCAATAATTGAATATTAGAAAACTGTAAACGCCTTTTAATACATTTAAGTTGTGCTGTTAGTGATCATTTTTCACAATTCATAATAACTAATAATATATAAATTTTGGATAATAAGAACTATTGTACTAGATTATCTTATAACTATTGTACTTAGCACATAGCGCAGCTTTAGCAAACAAACGTAGCAATGCTTTGTTGAAAATGTTTCATATGTTTTGAATGTGTTTAGAAAACACAAAACAATAGAATGCAATTGCAAGAAATGTTAAACAGTTAGTTCTTATGCATATTTGTAGCTTTTATTGCAAAGTGCAGCAAAACGAAAGACAGTCTCTTCATTTTAGTAATCTTTTAAAATAAAATAGTTAAGTAAAAGCACGGCACATTTTGTTGCTTAGGGCTAAACAACAGCAATATACATACATATGTTTATTATATATAATATACATATATAACTATTTAATTAACTAAAAGAAACATTTTTAGAACAAATTCTAATTGCATTATTATCTATTAGCTAATAAACAACACATTTTTATGTTTTTTTTTTTCTTCGAATATTGAAATAGTTGTCGGCTCTTTTACTACTCCAACTTGTACCAATGGTTGTCGTCTAGAACCGAAGTCTGTTGCCAAAGTTCTTACCACAATACATCCGAATACGGCGCGACGGTCAACCAAGGCCGAACAACACACGAAGCACGGACTTCGGTGCAGCGGTTGAACAAAACCAGCAACAATTGCTGCTGTCAGTTTCAGTTGGCCGCCGTGCTTGGACTTGTCTAGTCCTATCCTGTCTTGCCTTGTCTTGAGTTGTCTTTTCTAGTCGCATCAGCATTTTGTATTCGTGCCGCGCGCGTTTTGTGTGCGTTTTAAAACGCGTTTCAAGATTGCATTGCCTACTTTTGTGGGCACTGACAATATTTGCCGCACAATTGACTTGTCGTTTGGGGGTCTCGGTTTTTAGCCTTGTGCTTGGCCCCTATCGCGTTGACACAATCTGTAAATGTGCGTTCGCCTTGGTCAAGAGCGCTAAAGTGCCCAAAAGCAAACAGAATACAAGAATCCCAAAAACAAGAAAAACACAAAAAATATATTACGTTTTTACGACACTTTTCCACTCCAAATGCTGTCCTATTGTGATGATTGAAATAATGAGCCACCGTTTTGGCATACATTCCAAAAAAAATATGTGCCGTCGACGACCTTTTGCGGAAATTATAATATGTCTCTTCGCTCTTGGTCTTACGTTTATTGATAAAAGCAGACACATTCTTTCTTTTACTTTTGTCAATTTGAAAATGTAATCAACCAAATAAAAAGCCCTAAACAACGTCTTGTTAAGAGCTTCAGCTGAATATGCTTTTATTGTGATGTTTACTTTAAAAAATAACCTTACTAAATATCAGATAAACTTATGCTAAAATCAAGTGAAATTTCATCAAAATTGTTTTCTTTTGCAATTGTTCATTAATCATTTTTTCTTAATCACCAGAGACCAACAGAGTAAAATTAATAAACTTTATTCACGCAATTTTGCAGGAAAAAAATATATATGTTCTTCAGTGTAATATCTTGTAAAATTTTTACAGCATTTTTTGCCGTAGCTTTAATCACTTTTAAGCCATCAAAATTAGCTCAATGAACTGTCAAACTTAATCCAAAAACTCAATGAGTCAGCGGATTGTGAATCTGTGGGAGTGCCCAAGTCTCCGCTGGGAGAAAGCTGTCCTAATAATGTGCTCCGCCCAGAGGCTGCCCCTGCAATGGCAGTCAAGTAATTAAACACCCAACGAATAAACAAGAGTCCACCGATAAGGATAAGATAAATTTAAACATGGTCTACGGACGCAGCATCGCTGTGGGCATCTGCCTGATGACCATTATAGTGCTCTACTCAGCTCTGATGTTCTATCTAAGTTTGGGTAAGTCTAAATTCTCAATTTAAGCATATCAAATCAATTTGATCTATTTATTAAATTCCTGACCCACCGCAAAAAACTTATTGTTAAATTGAAAACCAAATCGCAAACAGCAAACGCTCATAAATCGCTGCGTTCAAAAGTATTTGAAAGTAATTTCTTGTATAATACGATAAAAAAAATCGAAACCATAAAAAAATGTGCAAACTTTGTCTAGGGAAGAAAACAATTTGCACATTTATTTTGCTTTTGCAGGCTTCTTCTTGATGTACGTATTTTGTTTTATGGGCCACACATTTTCATCGTGCTTTTTTTACATCTATGTTTTGCTTCTTATGTCTATGGCCAATTTGCCTATTGATTTGCTATCGAGAATAAAACGAGAAAGGAACACCAAACAAATACTTGATGAATCCCATTTTTCGGCTTAACGCGGCATATGATGTATTTATATGCAATAAACACGTACATTCAATACCATCAAAGCAACAAGAAATTTATATTAAAGAATTTGTATATCTGCCATCAGAGGGCTTGAGCTTAAGACAAGCAGAGAGTGCAGACAGCCGCCAAGACAAATTGCAATTGAAATCGAAGTTGAAGTTGAAAAGTGTTGCTAAAGCAAAGCGTTTTCATTGCGACGGGGAACAGGTTCAAGGATGCTATTGTCCTAGGGTCTAGGACTGTTTATAATGACGCAATCTGCACACAAGTTGGCCAAGGTGCTCGGCTGGGACATCAAAACAGTTGACGACTTATCATAAATATGATAAAGTGCCAAAGAAATTGCAAAGTTTTCGGACCAACGAAGAAAACTATTAAGAATTGTCTTCTGCAGGACATTGAGGCGACCGTCCTTTAGAAATGCTAATTGATATACTATTCACAGCATTGTCATGCTATTTTTTTAGTTGAGTTTTGGAACTGAATTGAATTGAATTACTTGAATTGGAAATAGATACATGCATAAATAAGTGTGTGTATGTGTGTGTGTATGCAGAACAAAAGCGATTCAGCCAAATAAAAGCAATCAAAAGTTTTGCGCACATTAATTTTAATTGATTTGGTCATTTGTCTATGCTCGACTTCCATTGAACTCTTTCTTGGTTATTGAATTGGGCAAATGAAAACCATGAACAGTTTTAGTTCCGCTCACTGCCGAGATTACTCATACGCAGCGTAGACGAAAATATTCTTCAGTTTTTGTTGGGGCACTGAAAAGTTTTTAGCTTTAAACAAATAACGAATGCAACACTTTATTACGAGTATGCTGGGGTATTGAGGTCATGCTATTGTTGTTGTTGTGTCTATGCCAGTAAACTCTAGTGATATTAATTATTTTCTATGCTTTTTCAAGGACCGTGCCCCACGGGCAGCTTTGCCTGCAACAATGGCGTACAGTGCGTGCCGCAGCGGCAAATGTGCGACAAAAAACGCGACTGCACGGACGGCAGCGATGAGCATCCGGTCGAGTGTGGCAACATCTACGGCAGTAAGGAGTTCGCCGATAAAATTGTGCGTAATGCGATTGCGAAAAAGAAGGAACAGAATCAACGCCTAATGGTTGGGGGATCAAATGTAAGCGCCGGGGATTTGTCAGCGCCAGCGGCGGGCAACCGAAGTCAAAGCCTGCCCCCACCGTGTGGCAAGTACCACAAATATTAATGCGGAAATGGTCGTGATGTGAGAGCAATCTTTTGTCTATTCCCATCCATCCAGCTATCGTCACATATCCTCGCGCCCAGTGCAAGTGTGGTGGCGGCACAATGCTGTACTGTGGCAAGTTCGCCAAGCTGCGTCGAATGCCGCGCATCAGCGCCGAGGTAACTAATCTGTTTATCATCAGAAATAATCTAACTCTGCGCGAAAATCTATTTGCAAATCTGACGCGTCTGCAGAAGCTGTAAGTTTCTAATCGCCAACTGCCAGCAGTATTTAATCACAGCATTTCTTCATTCTATTTGCACAGCACACTCAAATACAACAACATATCACGTGTGCCACCGGGCAGCTTTGCCGGCTTGCCACATTTGGAACGGCTTGAGTTCAGCCATAACAATATAAGCCAATTGCCGCACGGCATTCTTAAGGATTTACACGGTCTACAGTGGTTGTTCCTGGTCAAGAACCAACTGCACCACTTTCCCATGGAACATTTGGCTTCAATGCACAAACTGGATTGGCTCATTCTCAGCCACAATCGCCTCACACTGCACAACGAGCAGCTGTCCAAGGCACCAGAGCTTCGTGAAATGTAAGTAAAGTTTTCGTTGCTCTCTGTTTTTGGGTTTTTTTCTTCTTCCTTTTTTGGGAGATGGGGAGTGGGCAGAATGTCGCTGCTATTTGTTAGATTAAAAAAAAAGGACCTCTGTTCTGTGCTACACCCCCTCCTCGATGGGTTGTGTACTCGTTCAGTTGATGTATTCAAGCGTAAAATGCTTTACAGTGTCTGTGTCTGTGTCCGTCTGTTTGTGTGTCTGAAGCACTGGCTGGACCCGCTCGGTTCGGGGGCGACTATCAAGTGCAGTTGGGCATGTGTTGTGCACATAAATGCCAAGGTAGAGGGGCAGCAGTTATCCCCATTACGATGTGCCATGGATGGCATAATAACCATCTCGAGCCAAAAACGTTTAAAACGTTTACCAAGCTGCCAAAACAACCAAAAAAAAAAAAGAAAATGAAGTTCAACCTTAATAAAGAAATTGACGCAAATTCTCAAACAAAGAGATGGCTAAAAATACCATGTTAATTAATGCGAACAGCTGCAATAAATACTTCATAAGCCATTGCCCAAATCTTTTAGCAAAAAACTAGCTAATCTTCGATATAACGAACGCGTTTTATTGCTCAGCTAACTAACTTACTGCCTACAAAAACTAACCACTTTCTAAACCTTCATCTATCAGTAACGTGCTCAGGCATGCAAGGATACAGACAATGGGCTTAGCTCAGTTTCTTAGTTACAGCACATACATCAACCATATCCTTGGAGTCTGCAGTTCTCTTTAGTTCTACTCTCAAATACCCTTTTTCCTGAGAAGAGTATATGAGCTCATTGCTCAACAGTTGGCTTAAGAAAAATCCAAACTTGGGAGAATATTGTGTTTAAATAATGCTATTAACGATGTGAGCCATTTTGCCATTCCCATCAAATTGATTATCAATGATTGATAGTCACCGACCAGAGTACATTTGCTTCGTTGAAATGTAATTGACTTTTAAAGTCATGCATTTGTTTTTACTCATCGTTGCTGCACTTTATTTTACAGCTATTTGGATCACAATCGAATCGAATACATTGGCGAGAAAACTTTTGCACAATTGGATAATTTAGAGTTGCTGTAAGTAAAACGAAGACACCCTACCACACCACACCTAGCCCCATTACCCTATCCCCAGGCAGACAATGTGCGATGTGCACGCCAGTTTTGAAGGCAGCTTCCCATTACATTTGGCCATTTCTCTTTGCGTTTTTGTTGTTATTTTCTTATTTTTATTTTTAAATGGTATTGCCTCCCCCTTGACTCTTGGCGCAAAGTGTCGAAAAGTCTATTGAAATATGTTGTACTTAGGTTTTATGGTGCGTATGCGTAATTTTTACTCTTGAGTGCATTTTGCTTTCGTTTTCAGCTGCCGCTATCATTTGCGCTTCTACAAAGATTTATATGGGTTACATTTGCCTCAATCCCAGTGGCACATTGTCAGCACAAAACACAACAAACACACCCAAAATGACAACAACACCGAAAGCAAAAGACAAAATACAAAACGAGAAGAACTTCAAACAAATTTCACATACGCACAGTTGACAAGATAGCAACTCCAAGTTGCAGGCGAAATGATATTGAATTCGACACCTAGACGCTTGAATTTATGCGCCAATAAGCATAAATTTGACTTTCAATTGTTTACACATAGCATATGCTAAGCAAATATTTAAACGTAAATCGAGCCATGCAAATTGCGTATGTCTTAGTGTCTGTGTCTGTATATGTGTGTGTGTGTGCGTGTATAATATCTCTGTGTGTGATGTGTAGGTTTAGTCATATATGTGTGGCAATTTGAAAACATTTATCAGGCATCTTCGTCTGCCCGGCGCACATAATCATTAATTTATGCATCAATAGCTGACAATATAAGTCAATGGGTCGTCTGGGCACCCGGCGCGTTGGTAAGTGAAAATAAATCAGCATCCCAAATTGCCGCACGTAAATAAATGTGTTAGGTCACCTCCCCCCTTTGGCCCCCCCAAAATAAACGAGCCAAAGCCAGAGGCTAAACTGTTTAGCTGGCACGCGGCGTATACGCAATATTTTGTAAGTTTATCTATGCGAGCCGCTTGATTGAAAAAAAACGTTCAATTCTGCATAAAGATTGACCTCGTCTAAGCAGAATTTTAAATTTGTATACGTATCAATTTAATTTGTGGTCAAATCCCTTTTCAGTTCACACATTTTTGTTTTGTAGAGTGTTTATTAATTTTTCCTTTTTAACCATGATTTAAATTGTTCTTTTAATATTTGCATTTCAGCGACCTGCAGCACAATTTAATCACACACATACATATACGCGCCTTTTCCAATCTAACGGCAATATTAGACATGTGAGTATATGAGAAAATTTAAATTTTAAACTGACGTCTAGCTTGATTTATTAGCCGTGGCGATAATTTGCATAATCGTTTGGGAAATTTAATTGCACGTAAATTAACTGAAATATAATTTTTACCATCATATTAGAAACATAATTGAAAAGAAATTATTGGATGGCTCACAAAGTTTTTCGTGTCGTAAAATTGCAACCTTAAGTTTTCTTTGTAGTTTATTCAAGTCAAGCTATATGTAAATAGTGTTGGCTAATAGATCTATTTATAGTCGATCTATAAACTACATCGATTAAACTTTCAATTTTCTATTTTACGATCGTGACCACGCTTTCTTATTTCGCGTATTTATTGCATAAATTATTAGCTCAGCCTTTACGACTGCCATACAATATAAGAGATATGCGATAACTGAAAACAAAAATAAGTAATACGCGGACAATCTATAAGCGCTGAAACTCTGCAGTCGCCCATAAAAATGTTAATAGCTACTACGACGACAACAGCCCCAACGCGCACCTCGTGGCGTATGCTTAATATACACAAGATGAGATTCTAATTTGTCTGTTTGAAATGATAAATGCTTTCCGCTTATTAGAAACAAAACACTTTAAAGTAGAGTAGTTTATGCACAAGAAGCGAACGTCTCTTAAATTTGCGGTCGCACAATTTATGGATTCGATTTCTTAAGGACGACGGTCCCAGCCAGAGATGTAGCAAGTGGTGTGCTTGCACATAAATACATATATCAATATCATATTTAATAAAGGACGACGCCGACAATGCCATCCACGAAGTCTGGCCGGCATCAGGCTGTGGCGTTCATAAATTTTACCAACTCATATACAAAAGATACACATACATAGATCAGCATCAGCATGTCAAAGCTAACATTCGCACACGGACAACATGTTTTACTTACTTTTGCTGTCGCCGTTTGCTGTTTGCTGGTTGCTGTTGTTGTCACTTGACCAAAATTGGCACGCAAGATATTTAAGCAAATGTATTTGCTGCAGTTGTATCTTTTGGGACGCTGTCTGCCCCTTTGACTTTTGCCATGGGAAATTGACGCCTTCAGGCGATGACAGCAACAGCAGCAGCAGCAGCAGCAACAACAAGAACAGCAAATAAACAAACAGTATTATGGGCAAATAAAAATGCAAATAAATTTGTATTTTATGTGAAAACAATTTCGACAAAGCAGCGCCTGCTTTGCTTTGCCTTGCCTTGCTTAGCCACTTGCTGATGGACAACATGAATCTGACTTGGTCCTGGTACTGACACTGATACTGTTGCTGTTACTGCTGGTATTGCTGGTATTGCTGGTTCTGCTTATGCTGCTGCCTCCCATAATAAAGGAGTTTATTGAAATTGGCGCTGCCTTTGGACTTGCTTTGGTCATTATTATCCCTAAAGTCATTGTTGGCTCTAAGTAAAATCCTTTGAAATCGCAACGCTCTGATGTTGATGATGTTCTAACCCTCCCGGGCACAACCACGCCCACTCTGTCCGGCTGTCCGTCTCGCTGGCTGCCTCTGTGTGTGCCTGTGTGGGTGTGAGTTTGCATGCAAATAATGCGCCTGCAAGCGTGCTGAGAATTTTTGAGCAGCAGCCAGCGTCGAGTTCATAAAACAAATGTGACTTTTATGGCACTACGTTTTGTATCTTTCAGTTACGCATCTTAATACCGCTCGCACGATGCGCGTGTTCGTGTGCTTGCCGGTATGCATGTGTGTGTCTGTATGTGCCTTCCTTATCATGCTGCTCACATTTCTGCTGAGTTGTTGTTTACTTACTCACTTGACCAGTGTGTGTGTGTTCCTTGCTTAGGATGGCACATAAAAAATCGCAGCACTAATTTGATTTCTGTGCCCAAAACGCACTGACACATCCTTTGTATTTGAGTGCTATTGCCGTTCCTGCTATACAGGGTGTCCCTGGTGGCTGTAACACGAATTCAGTGCAATGGCGTTAATTGCAGCCAATGATTGTAATCCCGTTGTAAACACGACGGGCGCGAGGACATTGCTCGAAAGTATTGAACAGCGGAACGTGCCGTTTCCACTGATTGCCTAATACCACCATTTAATTGAGCAAAATGACAATAATTTGAGCCAACTCGCTGTCGCTTGCGAAGCTGCACGGCTATATAGGAAAATAAAGGGTTTAATTAGCTGTTCAAAACATATATTATGGCCTAGCCAAAGAATGGTTAATATAATATATAAAAAACAAGTTCATTATTATTGTTGGTCTATTAACTATTTGTGATTTAATACAATACAAATGCACCGTCACTATCAGTTTAGCTGCAGAGCATTGACTTGTTTGTTATGCTCACGATTCGCAGTCTGTTTGTGCTTTTCGACTAAGACAACTATGCACATTTATTTGACATGTGGTTAAGTGCGCATTGACCCTCCGATATACCCTACTGTCTATAATTCTGTGCGTGTGGACGTGGGCGTGAACGTGGACGCTTTACAGACGCATTACATTGCCTACTTTCGTGCGCAGGCAACCGCAGAGCGAGTTGAAGCTTTGAATGGCACGTGTGTGTGAGTTTTTCAATGAAACTGTGTGTGTGTGTGTGAGCAGTGGACAGGCATTAGTTGCTGCTTATTTGGGTACTTATGTATGTTGAAGCCTCTGGCAGCAACTTGTTGCCCCTATGGCCAGAGAAAATATGTTAATTGTCGTCTGAAATTGTCAAAAGGCCCAACAGCAGCTGGCCGGCCTTCTGTACACACTTATTAAGTAAAGAATTTATGCCATGGGCATACCGCATGAAGCCTGCCTGCTTTGCTTTGGAATTAAATTCTTGCCATTTACATAAAATTGCTTGATAAGCCTCATTACGAAAGGGCGAAAGACGTTTCGTAGACGATGGAAGGAGTTAGAGGACTATCAGTATTTTGGGACATATCAAAAAGTAATTTATGCTTTAAGTAAAACATTTACTTTATGGTTAAGCTACTCCCAAACCCGCGAACACAATGCAACTTTATAGCTGGCAAGCAATTACCAGCTAGAGGGTTGCATGACCACCAGCTGGAGTTGGGGGGAAGTGGGGGCTTGGCGTATTGTCTTTGTGCAGCATGCCATAAAAACAAACTGTTTTCACTTGGCGCTGGCATTGATTGACCAGACAAGTGCAACGAATGGAGCTAAACAGCAGTGGCAGCAACAAAAACAAGAACAAAAGCAAAATCAACAGTAGCAGTCGCATCAGTATCAGCTGCTGCACTTCGCATAGGGTGAAGACGGAGACGAAGGTGGACGGAGGATGCTAAAGAGATAGACTGGAGCCAGGGCTTCCTTTTGGCCCAACCCAGCTGTCTGCACGCTGTCACGAGCTTGATGCGCTTTTTCCTGTGACTGACCAACTAACATACCACAATCCACCACCACTTCCCCCTCTCAGTGGCCGCCCCATGCAAAACTACAAGCGAGCATTGGTTGTGCTCCAGTGATTTATATTATGCTCACAGCTATTAAATAAGAATTTTCGTTATTATGTCTGACATTGCTGTGGAGTGTGCTTTTATTGTGCGACTTTTAAGGCATGCGATTAGCACTAGAAACAACTTTTTAAAGGCATCCTTCTACACGCACACACACACACAATATTTAAGTGCACACACACATATGTAATGTGCCTGTTGAAAGCATCGCCTTGGGTTTGTTTTATCAGCACAAAACGTAGCCCCATTATTTGAGGCTTATGCGGCGTATGCGCAATCTTACATACTGTGTAGTGTGCCGTCGACTCTCGTACACGTATTCATGCATTTTGTTTTACTTTTACAGCCGCCTCATCGGCAATCCCATTAAGGAATTATCTGGCGAAACATTTCTGTATAACAAACGCCTCGACGCGCTGTAAGTAAAAATGAAAAGGTACCAAACAGAGCAAGTCTCGCCCGTTTGGGGTTAAAAGTTAACTTAAATTTATTATTATGATATGAAATATGCCTTGTCCCCAGTGCTGCGTGTTTAGTTCAAACCGTTTACTCAAATTAAAAGCTGTTTAAATTCAAATTTCATGCTTTAAGTTCTCCTCAAGGAGTAGCTTTGTTTTTTTTATTAAATTCACTATAAACAATTCATTAGCTTCATTTAGCTTGTGCTAAGACCCGCTCTTCTTCGTATATAAATTGTGGAATTTTTACAGCTCGCTGGCGCACATGCCTCTGCCCATAGATCGCAATCTGGTGGAGTCGCTGAACATATCCTTTTTGAATTTGAGTGGCATACAATTTGATCGCATTGACTTCGCTGCTCTGAATGAGATGCACAGCCTGAAGTACATTGTATTCGACCGTTTCTTCTACTGCTCCATGACGCCCAAGGTGCTATTGTGCAGCCCCAAAACGGATGGTGTGAGTTCCTTTGAGGATTTGCTGACCAAACCATCGTTGAGGTATTCCACCTGGTTCATGGCATCGCTCTCCATAGTGGGCAATTTAATGGTGCTTTGGGGTCGTTTCATCTACCGCGATGAGAATGTCGCAGTCACAATGGTCATTCGGAATCTCGCTCTGGCTGATTTGCTGATGGGCGTCTACTTGGCCATCATTGGAGTGCAGGACTATCGCTACAGACACGAATATCACAAGTATGTTAAACTCATTTCAGCATTAATCACGATTAATTCTGTATATACTGCCAGAGTGGCACATGATTGGACCAATTCATGGCAATGCATTGCCACTGGCACGTTGGCTGTCAGCTCGTCTGAGGTTTCCATGTTGATACTGGCCTTCATGTCGCTGGAGCGATTCCTGCTCATAGCGGATCCGTTTCGTGGCCATCGCAGCATCAGCATACGCATCATTTACCTCTCGCTGCTGTGCATTTGGCTGACTGGCGTTGGCTTGGCCGTCACCCCCGTGCTGATCTGGCGGTCGAGTACACAATTCTATGGCAAAAACTCTGGCACTTGCTTTCCGCTGCACATCCGCGAAGCCTTCTCGCTGGGCTGGCAGTACTCGGCCATTGTGTTTTTGGGCATCAATTTACTGTTGCTGGTCATGATTGCTCTACTGTATACGGCGCTGCTCATCTCCATTTGGCGGACACGCAGTGCGACGCCCCTTTCGCTGCTGGACTGCGAATTTGCGGTGCGTTTCTTCTTCATTGTGCTAACCGATGTGCTGTGCTGGGCACCCATCATCGCCATGAAGATTTGGGTATTCTTCCAGTACAATATATCCAACGATATCTATGCCTGGCTGGTGGTCTTCATTCTGCCTCTCAATTCAGCCGTCAATCCGTTGCTTTACACCTTCACCACGCCCAAGTATCGCAATCAGATTCTGCTGCGCGGCTGGAAAAAAATCACATCGCGTAAGCGCACCGATGCCGGACATGGTAATGTTGCCACCACCACAACGGGCACGGCGACGGGTTCTTCGCAGCAACCGGATGATTGCACTACTACAACGGCCATCAAATCGATGCCATTGGCGCTGACCATGAGTCAGTGATCAGTGAACAGTGCCATCGAAAATAGTCCAAAATGTATGCCAAAGGCAAGCCATAAATGCTTGGCCTCATTTATTATGTCTATATGCTGTCCATGTTTGTGGATTTAAATGTTTGTATGTATGTCTATATGTGCATTCAAGTCATTGTTAACCGATACCAACAAAAGCGTGAAATACATTCAATGTGATATTTGTAAAAGATTTTTTTTCAATTCAAGGGAATTTCAAAATACATATAATTAATATATAACATAACGTTAACGCGAATCATTTTTATGTTATAATTACAGAGATTAAGTTTGAATATTAGGATTTATATTCATACTTATTTTGCTATTCAACTTTGCTAGCCTCATTCTTTTGCGAATAAACATTATTATTCATCTGTAGTTGCTGCATGCTCGTTGCTGCCAGTTCGCTGTGTATTAATCTTGGCTAAAATTCGCTTGGAGCGCATTATATGAAACTTGCGCATCGTCTCCAATTGCTCGAGTGTCAGTTGCATGTTGTGCTTTCGTTGTGCGTGCAACCGAAGCCTGTAATGCAAGCAAAGACGCAAAACTTTAGACAACGGAATACAAACACAATGATGACAACTTACTTGTATCGAGCCGGAAATCCTTTCTGACAGACATTGCATTCGAAGGGCATCTCAGTGTGGGTGCACTCGTGATTATGGAGCGCCGACGACGATGTAAAGAGCTTGCCACAGTTGGGAAATTCACAGATGAAGCGAGCACTGCAATGCTGCACCTGCAGATGGACATTGAGATGAGAGCGTTGGGCGAACTTACGTTCGCATTGATCACAGTGAAATGGAAAGTGTCCCTTGTGATATCTCATATGTATTTCCAGACCCTTGGCTATTGCAAATACCTTGCCACAAATGGTGCACTTACTGCCTGAGTTGTTGTGCTTGGCGTCGACGTGCACTTTGAGTGCCTGCTTAGTCAGATAGATGCGGTCGCAAGAGGGGCAGTCGAATTGTGGTCGATCGGAGAGATGAATCAACTTATGTTTTTGCATATGACAATGATTTTGGAACAGTTTGTTGCAAATGTCACAGCTATACTTGCCAGCATAACGCTGGCGCGGCACAATCTCATTAACAGAGGCGGATGATTCAAGGAATTCCGGTTCACTGGGTCCATGTTCCGGTTCTGTTGGGATTCCCGCTGTTTCCGTTTCGATCAGCCCTTGGCTCTCATCTTCTTTGTATAGACAAAGTTCAGTACCCGTGATCTTCTGTTCGAGCTGCTGTTCTTCCTGTTCGACATCGCCCACAGTGTTTCGCATAAATTTGAGCTGTTCGTTTGCCGAGGCGACTTTTCTATAGAAATCATAAGCCCATTGCAATTCGACCCCGCAATGTTTACAGAGGCTGTTTGGTTCATATTCTCCGCAGTCGCGCAAATTTTCCTTAGTGCATATTTCATAGCATTCGTAGTATGTAAGCTGGGCCTCTTTGTCGTATATCTCGTCCATATTCAGCATTTGTGCAGGATGCGGCTCCTCAAAACAAATGCGACAACAGGCCCTCAAGTCATCAATAAGAATTTCAGAAATTGTTACCTCAGCCATCGTGTTTTTGCGCGTTGATTTAAAAACTCAAAAAACGACGAAACAAACTTCTACGTGAAACCAAACACAGCACATCCACTAGAGGTGAGCAACAGTGTCACTAGCAACAAGTGACTATCGCATATAGTTGCAATCATTGAATTTGGAGTTTGACATAGAGAATTATAAGAACGAAAACGTAATAAGATTAACTATATTACACAAATAATAACAACAACTAAACAATAAAAACGGCTACAAATATTCGCATTGCAATTAAATATCGTGCATCACTACTTTGACTTGATATCGATAATACATCGCACCGTGGTCACACTGGCACCGGCTTATGTTTTGACATTTTCAATCGACAGTTTAAATCCCCGGTCCAGCCAGCAGCTAATAATCGTAATAAAAATAATGGAGATTAAAACATCTACAACAACAGAAAAGCCCGAATTATTACATCCAGAGGACGCAGAATACATTTGGCTGCCCCTGTTGGTACTCGTGGGTGTTGTCATTCTCGCTGGCCTGGTAAAGCACTTTTGAAACTTTCTTCTTATCTGTATTGATATTTGTACAACTGCATTTCCCTTCTTGTATTTGCATACGTAAAATATACGAAAACTACTTGAGGTTTATGCAATGTCTCGAATCCGTTGCTCCCACAATTGTTGTCATTTCAAACGTCGAAATGCCACGCGCAATGGTTACTCCAATGTCGATGAAGAAGACTCTGACGTCTCCATGATGGGAGCTGATGATGATGTTAGGGAACGTAATTCCATCACCTATCTGCTCGATGCTCGCCTTCACATATCTCCTGTTAGTATATCCGTACTTGCTTATTTTAAAACCATGTAAATAATTGTATATATTATAACTTGATACCAGGGAAATCAACAAACAGCTGCCAGTGACGTCGCTTAATTTGATACGGAGAAGTTGAAGAGAAAAGACTTAATTACCAAGACTATGCATAGTATATAGAATATTACATACATATTTTACTTTCATTTTATTGTCTACGTTTTTGTACTGGCGTCGTTTGTTAATTGTCAGGATTTGCAGCGCCTAAAAGACGCGTTGTTAGATCATAGAAGCCAAAGAAGAAGGCACCGCCCAGCGTTATCCAAAGCACTCGTGGCACAAAGCCCGCAAATAAACTGAAATAATAAACATTTAATAATACACATTTAATAAATGGTGTAAAGTAATTTACCCGCTTAGGCCACGTTCGGCGTAAATGCCATGCAAAATGCTTGCCACATTGCGACGACGTGTCGCGCTGTCTCGATCCGCTAACATGATGCGCGTCTTGACCACATCTAGTGGCGTCGTCAGGCCAGCCGAAATGCCACCAGCAACTGCACCACACAGTGCCACTGACAACGGGGTCGAAGAATAGCCCGTCATGGGCGTCCACTGTCGTTTAAAGTACTCCCACAGGGGAAACTGTATTAAACTGAATGGAATCTCTCGCATAATTGTTGAACCAAAGCCACGATAAAGGCCTCGTCTCAAGCCCTCAGTGCGATAAGCACGCAAAAGAATCTGTAGCGCGGTCTGATGCTGCTTGTGCCCGAGCATCGTCTGTGAACGTTGCTTGGCTATTTCCACGGGCACTCGTATGAGACAAGCGAGCTGAAAGTGAAGGAGGAATAATTAAGGTATTACTGTAACTTTCGGAGTGAATGCCACACCTACCACTTCAGCTGCCGATGCTGCTGCCATGTGCACGTAGGGTGAGTCTTTGGTATTGCTCACCGAGCTGAGCAGTTGTTTGCCACACTCGTAGGCACAAAAAAATAAGGCTGCTGTTGGAGCGCTGCCAGCAGCTGCAGGTGCAAGACCCTTGTAAATGCCTCGAAAGCCGCCGGCTCGCCAGAAGCCCAATTCGCTTTGCAGGCGTGTCTTAACGGTATCGATGGGAAATAGTGCAATATCCACTACAACGCCCGCTACGCCGCCAGCCTGCACAAACATATATATAAATATACACTTAAATTTCAATTAGAGATATTTTGTTGCTTCGACTTACGACAAGCGCATGTAGAAAATTTAATTTTGCAAGTGGCTCATGATCAATGTCCATTTGCACTGGAATTCCAGCAGGTGCTAAATCCGCTGCCATTTGATATTGTTTTTATTAAAAAAGTAATAAATCTAGTTGTCTTATGACCACATGCTGCACGACAGTTGTTTTTATTTCAAAACAAAGCTCCCAAGACGGAACGCGGTTGTTAACGTAACAGCACCAGCCGCAAAACATTTCGCGTCACACCGAATAGTGAATGCTCTTAGGAATCAAATATTAAATTTTTAAATTTTCCTAGCGTGCTTAAACGCGCATAGCCACATGACACAAGAAAGCACATCATATTGTAATTAAATTGCAATTAATTATTTTAATGTATTAAATCGGAACATAAATTTAAAATGTTGATCACAAAGTTACTATTGCTATTGTGCTACCCCACAGATTATGGTGATACAGCATTGGATCTGCCAACTTGTTATAAAAATCGATATAATTGTGCGCGTTATCGAAACGTGTTATCGGTTTAAGAACATATGATTTTGCGTTTTGGCCACAATCTTTGCCAGCATCAATAAAGGGTTGAAACATTTTGCAACGCAGCGGAAAAGACAAATAAATTGCAAACAGCAAACATGGCCATTCGATTGACGCAAAGATTGTTGCAGACCCAGGCGCCGTTCCTCACCCGCGTAAGTTGCTTGCTGCGAGCTCATCAAGTGGCCAACGGAGCAGTTGCAATTGCAAATTACATAATGCATTGCGCCTTTGCGAGCAGACAACAATTTATCTGGCTAACACATATTCAAAACACACTCCTTGCAGGGTTATCCGCTGCTCGTGACCAAGGAGAAGACCGAGGATGTGGCTCACACCAAATCGGCTCTGCAAAAGAAACTAACGGTTCGTATTTGAGGTTATATCCTTATATATATACTTAGCGTATTTGTTGTTATTGCAGGGCACTGACATACCTTCGGCTCAGTATGGTGGCCGCCATGGCGTCACCATGCTACCGGGTGGAGGCATCGGTCCCGAGTTAATGGGCTATGTGCGCGAAATCTTCCGTTATTGCGGTGCACCCATTGACTTTGAGGTGATCGACATCGATCCATCGACCGAGGGCAACGAAGACTTGGAGTATGCGATCACATCGATTAAGCGCAACGGTGTGGCACTTAAGGGTAACATTGAGACGAAATCACAGAGTCTTAGCGAAGTCTCCCGCAACGTGGCCATTCGCAATGAGCTGGATCTCTATGTAAACGTTGTGCACTGCAAATCGTACCCGGGTATTCCAGCCCGTCACAAGGACATCGATATTGTGCTTATTCGCCAGAACACAGACGGGGAATACGCTATGTTGGAGCACGAATCAGTGCGCGGTGTCGTCGAGAGCATGAAGGTTGTGACCGTGGAGAATGCTGAGCGTGTGGCACGCTATGCGTTCGAGTATGCGCGTCAGAATAACCGCAAGCGAGTAACAACCATACACAAAGCGAACATCATGAAGTTGTCCGACGGTTTGTTCCTGGAGGTGGCGAATCGTGTGCACAAGGATTATCCCGAGCTGGAGCACAACAACATGATCATCGACAACACCTGCATGCAAGCCGTTTCGAATCCGCATCAGTTCGATGTGATGAACATGACTAATTTGTATGGCACCATCGTTTCGAATGTGATTTGTGGACTGATCGGCGGAGCTGGTCTCATTTCTGGACGCAATTATGGTGATCACGTAAGTGATACAGTTTGAACTTGCAAGTGGTTATCATTGTAACATGTTATGCTTTGTAGTATGCCGTTTTCGAGCCTGGCACTCGTAACACCGGCACCGCCATTGCCGGCAAGAACATTGCCAATCCCGTCGCAATGATTAATGCCAGCATTGACATGCTGAATCATCTGGGCCACACCGAGCATGCTAAGGTCATCTATGATGCTACGTACCAAACCATTGTTAACGATGCCATTCGCACCCCAGGTAAATCTCAGATAACATAATCAATCAGGTTAAACATCCTTTGCTCTTACAACATTCTTTTCTTTTAGATCTGGGCGGCTCTAACTCCAGCTCCGATGTTGTTGAAAACATACTCAAGATCTTGAGTGCCAAGCGTGTGAATTGGTAAAATAATTGACAATGAACCTAAAGCTAAGCCTACTTTTTTCTTTTGAGATCGTCTACTTCTATTAGTGCTGTAAATTAGTCTTAAAGAGACTAGAATACCATGTGTATTGTCTCTTTGCTTGTCCTTTATTTACTTCACAACTGCTGTCTATATATTTTTTTGTATTATCTATAATTTCGTGGTCCTTTTGTATTATTTTTGTTTCCACTTCAACTTGAACAGAACTGTAAGTGTTTTTACTTGTAACATATTATTACTAGCTGCCGTAATAACCCAAACAAAAAAACTGTGTTTAACCCTCGTCCCACAACAACAACCACAATCACACCCAGTTACTAACTTTGTTTCAACAACAATGTGTTTCGCTTTAAGTTGAATTTGTTGATTATCTGTTTTATATAGTAAGTACATATGTAGTATTCCCGTAGTGCACACAGAAAAACACCCAAACCACCCAAAACACACACACCAAACATGTATGTACGTAGCTGCGTCTACCATTCAATTCCAAATTGACTGTATAACACATCCAACAATTTATTTATGTTCAAATTTAACCGAAATGTTTACATCTATTTTTCTACTCCCCCAAATCCATGCTTAACCGTGGTGCCCACAAACAGGCCACATGGGAACTATTTCAACCAGTCTTAGGCAACGCAAACTCAAAAAGCCTTACTTAACCAAAAGAAACAAACAACAGCAAAAATAAAACCATAAAATTATATTAACTCACAACTAAGCCAATCAGAGTCAAATGTTAAACGGCCCTTGTTAAAACCAACCCCCTCACAAGCCAAATGCATAACATTTTTATTGTGATGTCAAGATACAAAACTATTTTTTATCATCTGGTCAAAATTATGCGCTGCTTTACCAAAAAATATATATATTCTCCCTCTGCCCCGGCTAAATGTTATATGTTCTGTGCACACCTCCGATGTCCAAAGTTTTGAATAACAGGTAAACTTAATTTTAAACCCTTATCAATTATATTTTTCCAAAACAAACTGTGCATAAACTTCCTATTCATTTTAAATATTTTCTTTCACAGATTTCTTGCACTGTCTTCTATCAATGCCTGAACACTTGACGTACTTTGATTTTAGTTCATTAGATATTCATAAATCCTAAGCCAAAAGAAAAAACTACTAATCGATAAACCAAAATTAAGTACAATGTCTCCTCAGATCAAGAATTTTTAAGTTCCAATCTTTAGCAAAGTTCAAATGGTGTACAATAAAGCAATAAACAATAGGATTGTATATTATTTTTCAAACGATTGTAAAATTAAAACTGAATTCAAACAAAATGTATTATTCTGTTCGAATATTTATTATAAAATTAAAGAAAAATTATCAAGACAATCCCGTGATCGTTTTCTTATTTTAAATGCATTTCGTTTAGATAAGAATTAAAAATGACACTTGAGATAAAAGCTTGGTGAGATTTAGAATTCTGTTCTCAACGGGATCTCAAGATTTTGAAGCATTGATGTAACGGAATCCACTGAAACTGACTTTTCACGAGGTAAATTCAATTGAGATTACATCTGCTATTCATCTGAAGTTTTTTCTTAACAATTGTGTCATGCAAAGTGGATTAAATATTCACAACTCTAAGATTAGCAGTTTGGCGTCGTCATATCCATATCAAATTAAATGATGCATACATATTTCGGTCATTTTTATCAGAATTTAGTTTTTTTATTTAACCTTAAAAAAACGGCGACATGAAAATTAAGAGTCCTCCACAGAATAGCCGACGACTGTTTAGAAACGCAGCTTCTGGAAGAACCACTTGTTCTTGCCCTCCTTGTACACCGACTCAAACTTGACGCGGGTCTGGAAACGGTGGGTCTTGCGCTTGACGGGATCCTTCAGATCCTTGGGCGACAGCTTCTCGAAGCTGATGTCGTGCGCTGTGTAGCGGGTTGGCATCAAATGGTTGTAGTTCAAGCTCTTGAGGAAGGGCTTGACCTTGGACTTCTTCTTCAGCTTGTTCTTGCCCATCTTCTTGGTCACCTTGCGTGGGTATCTGTCGATACCGGCGACTAGCGCATGACCGAAGGGTTTCTCCGGGGTACCATCGTCGGAGGTCTTGACAATGATGGCCTTGCGACCAGCGTAACGTCCACTAAGGACGATTACGATCTTGCCTTGTTTCATAATTTTCCTCATTTTGGCGGCTATTCAAATGAAGCGTCCAGTTCATTGATGTTGTTTTTGTCGATGTGTGTTGTCAGCGCAGTTGACGTAAACAGCGAGTGTACATGAAAAATAAATATTAGAATGAAGCAATTAGCACAAGTCAATTAAACAGATTTTTCTGATGTTGTATCCTAAGCTCTCGACAATTTTAACCACTAATTGTTTCACTATTGAAAATTATCAATTCGATTCTATTCATTTGTTTGTATGATTCTCACAATCCGATTATGTGTTATAAAAGCCGTTCATATTTTGCAATATTTGTCTACGTGAGTAGATCACATTCTTCCTATTCATTTTTCGCTTGCAATAATTTTGGTTGTTTTGTTAAATCACTAGAATTTTACGATTTTATATTGTGTACAAATTATACGCGAACTTACAGGTCTGTTCGCTGACCGGAAAAGAAAGAAAAGATGACAGCTACTGCCCCAATTTGACAGCACGCTCAGCGTTGCCACTAAGTTTTTTTGTAATCGCACGATCTGGCATGTTGCTCAATGCAACATCACAGGGCGACCATGAATAGCTTATTATATACATTTTCGTGTGAAAATACTGAAAATTGCATTGCTATTGGTATTTCTTGTGAGTCAAATTACAGTCACCTCGAAATTTTTGTTTCAACTTGAATCTGTTTTTAAATTAAAATAGCCACATTAACGCAAATCTCATAATTTTTAACAATTTTCTTTATAGAAAAATAAAAAAAAACCCAACATTACACCGGTTTTTATATATTCATTCATTTACTTTTTATTGGCTTATCGAAAATAAAAACAATATATTCAAAATAAAATTCAA
The DNA here is from genome assembly GCA_035047445.1 of Drosophila siamana. Lineage (NCBI taxonomy): Eukaryota > Metazoa > Arthropoda > Insecta > Diptera > Drosophilidae > Drosophila > Drosophila siamana. Next base: position 6,719,217 of record JAWNPP010000004.1, on the reverse strand, counting down.
ATTTAAATTCAATTCAATAAACACACAATAATGCATTTCTTTGTAATTAACTTTTTGGGAATAATAACATAATATATTTAAGCACTGGAAAGGAAAGATGTAATTTATTAAAACTGAAAATCTTAAAATGGGGGTTTTATAATTAACTTACTTGCGGTTAATAAGAAGCATGCTTACTTCGTTTAAGCGGTTTCTAATATTGTAACGTGTACCTATAAAAAGAAATGGTTAATAATGTTTATATTATAAAGCATATTACTACTACTTAATTACCAATCTTCATTTGAACAAAATCGCCAGAATTCAAAGTGACGTGCTCAGAAAATTCACCCTCCTTTGATCCTTCCTCGAAAATCTCTACTTCAAACTGACCATAAAGAACCACAAGTTGCTGCTTCAAATAAAAATAACATTAAAAAAAAACCAAATAGGTTTTAGAACGACATACCAGTCTGCGCTTAGCTTTATTCAGACCTCGGGCTTGGAAGGGTTTGAAGCGCATATACCCCAGCGAGTTATCGCACGCTCCATAAAACGCATAGTCGACTCCATTTATTTCCGAGTATTGCAAGTTGGATGCTCGAGCTGCAATCAATACGAATAAGTCTCTGGAATAACAGGGGTTTGTAGTTTCTAGCTTACAAAGATTCATTGATTTATATTCAGGATCATCACTATTATCTTTCGGGATGGGTTGATTGTTTAAATCTCGGAGCCATTCCAGAGGAAATGAAAGATTTTGAGGCGGATTTGTTGTCTGAAGCGTTGGATGGCACTCCGGCGCAGATTCATAATTAACCTCCGACGCTGTATGTGATTCTGGAGCGGTTGCTATATCTGGGACGTCACCTTCATTCTGAAGTTCTTCGGAAGCAGCGTCCACTGAGGGTATGGGGTCAATTATCTTAACTTTCTTTTTTCGACCCCGTTTATTTGGTTTATTGACTGTCGTCGGCTCTTGGGGTTGCTCTGGCTCTGCCACTGGCTCCATAATCGATTGTTCCTCCAACTGTTCTGCTATGCTACTCAGTGATGTTATGCCCGATATTTGTTCTGTTGGCCGATTACGTTTACGCTTTCCAGTGTTGGTGTTATTGCTCTTCACCTTGGGGGCTTCGTTACGTGGTGTGCTACTGGACAATGGCGGTCTGTCCATTATGGAATCGGCTTTATTAGTTTCCGATTTCTTTTTGGACTTCCGCAACGGCTCATAATTTGATGGATCAATTAGTTTACGCATAAAGAAGAACGGATCGGTTTGGGTGTGCACCCAAGTGTTGCGCAGTGGAACATGACCTCGTTTGGACTTGCGAACTCCGGCTAAAGTGAAATAAAAATTAAATGTTGGCGTTTGATGCTATGTTTCATTCGCATTCCACTTACTTGTGTTAGGATCATCAGTTGATTCATTTGATATCACGGTTCGGTTTGGTAGCATAATGCGGAGATTCTCCAATTCTTTCTTCAACTTTCGACTTTGCTTCGATCGTGGCGCTGGTGCTAAAGGTTTCTTGAACACATCGTCATCTGCAGGAAGTGCTTGATTTTTCTTTCCCTCATCTTTTTCATCCTTCGATGTCTTCTCATTTCGAACCTTTCGACGATTGTTGCTGGAATTAAGGCGAGCGGCTTTACTAGTGCTTGGTAGCTCATCCAAATCTGTTTCAATGGGCACCAATGGCGCTATCAGTTCCTCCCGTGAACTAATCTGAGATACATTGTTCTTTATTGACCGTGATGGCGATTTGACCATTGTTTGTGCACCAAAATCTGCATCATTTGATCGCACATCATCAACATATTGCAACGACGGCATTTCCATTTCAGTACCAGTTGCTTTCGGTGCAACCAACTGTTGTGGTGAGTCATCTAATTGAGTCCTATCGGAAACTACCGCAGTTGACTTATTCTGCTTGGACTTGCTGAGCTGTGCCGACAGATCTTTCTGTACAACTTCATTAGATTTTGACTTTCGCAGCAGTGCATCGTCATCGGAATCGTCATTTTCAATGCGCAGTCTAGATTTGTTGCGTTTAAACTTTGGAGGCCCTGCTGACAGTGCAAACCCATTCGCCTCTACCACTTCCAGTGTCTCCACGATATCTATTTGCTCTAAGTGTGTGACCTTCGATCGTTCCGAATGCTCGTTGGATTCCACAACTTCCAGCAGTTCAAAGTGCCGCGACTTCGATTTACGGATATGGTCGGGATGATCTGGCAGCACAGTTTCATTGGTTTCCACAAAATTCAGCTGGTCCAAGTGTCGCGACTTAGATTTTCGTAGTTGTGCAAGTGTTTCTGGAGGTTCCGCCTCATCAGAGTCGTCATCTACAATGCGCTGCCTAGATCTGCAGTGGTTGGAGATTTGTAGTGCATCAGCATTTATCGTAACTTCAGGCAGTTCCGTGTTTCTTGATTTGGACTTTCTAAATTGTTCTGGCGGATCGGGTAGTTCAGTTTCATTGGTCTCCTCGTCTTCAGTGGTTTCCACAACTTTCAGCTGCTCCAATCGCCGAGACTTGGATTTTCGCAGTTGTGCAGTCGGTTCTAGTGGTTCCGCCTCATCAGAGTCGTCATCTACAATGCGCAGTCTAGATCTCAAACGTTGGGACTCTTGTAGCGCAGCATCACTTATCGCAACTTCAGGCGGTTCTGTGTTTCTTGATTTGGACTTTCTAAATTGTTCTGGCGGATCGGGAAACACAGTTTCATTGGTCTCCTCGTCTTCCAAATGCTCTATGTGTCGTGACTTGGACTTTCGTAGTTGTACCGGCAGCTCTGCAGGTGCTGACTCATCAGACTCGTTGTCTTCAATTCGATATCTAGATCTAGATCTAAAGTCTGGTGGCGGCTCTGCCAAAACAGTTTTATTCGACTCCTCTAGGTGCAGGGACTTGGACTTGCGCAACTGCTTTGGGGGATCCTCAGCTTGATGCTGATTCAAGCGTTTAGAGCGTAGAACCCGTGTAGACGAATTTAACAATGATTTGGAGCGTCGAAATGCGGCTGGTGGCTCTGCCAATAAAGTGGTACTTGGCTCCTCTTCTTGTCTATACTTGGAGCGCCTAAACTGAGCTGGTGGTGTGCAGACCGCTAAAAGTTCGTCCTCGCTCTAAAATTGCAATACAATATACCATTAGTATGAAGATTTTCTGCATGACAACTATCACTTACCAAGCTTGGCTCGCGACGTGTAATGCGTTTCCTCCCCTTTTTTGATTTCTGTTGCTGATATATTTCCATTGAGCTATCCCCTCGTACACACTGTTCACGCACAGACTTATCCCTGAATTCCGCTGGTGGTGCATCGGGTGACTGTCGAAAAGATGACTTCGTCATCGACTTACTTGGTGATTTGGCGCAGGGCGATGCGGTCGGCAAGGACACTTTGAGAATCGACTTTTTGGGACTGTGATTATCTAGATTTCTGCGCATTAGTTCCCATTCGATGCATTCCTCAATGTTCTGTTGCTCTTTGAGTTGCTGTCGCCGACCGTTCATAGGATGTAATCTGCCACGCGAGTTACGTTTGCGTAAATCAAGTATCTCGTAGTTGCTCATTCTGGCCAGTTCCTGGGCAAACTTTTCACCATTAATGGGCGGTTTCGATGGCTTGTTGAGAACAGTTTGGCGTGATGCCTGGCGACGCTGTGAACTGTTCAAGCGGGTGCGATGCAAATCCAGCAGTAAATTGGGACTTTTCACGCATTGCCTGCGTTTTCTTAGGCGACTTTGTCGAGTTGTATTGCCGCCCGGTGGTGCTAAATTTAGTGGCACTGAGCTCGACTCTCGCTGCTCATCGCTATCATCGTCTGTCAGGATTTCGTCCAAGTTTTCCACGTAACGTGAATTGCCAGAGGTTTGCATACTACGACTAGCAACACCTGGAGCCGCAGCTTTTGGTTGATCCTCGACTTGCTTGCTGGCCTTGGGGCTAAGACAACTGATTGGAACAACCACAAAGGGAGCGGCTTTTGGACTGCTTACCAGCGTCTGCAATACTTGCTGCTGAATATCACAATTTTCTTGTGGCTGCGTTTCTGGCACAGTGAATTCCGGCGGCGGTTGCGATTGTGACATTGTTCGCGGTGGCGTGTCCGGCGCCAATATATCAGCTCTAGCTGGAGAGTGTCTGACTGGCAGATGTTGTTGTCCAGAATTTGACGGTGATAAATGCAAAGGGCTGTTGTGGCTAGTACGCGATGGCGAGAGCAGTAGTTGTCCTGGTTCAGGACCCATCTCGACGGTGTAAGTGCGTTGTACAGTTCCATTGATTGCGTTTATAGATCGTTGCGATGTTAAGGCCACGGGAACCTCTTCACGGCGCTGCGAGTACTTAAAGCTAACGCCGACCTGCTGATCCATCTCCGTTGCAACAGCACTAGTTGTTATTTGTTTATTGGCCTGTGTTTCCGTTGCTGGTGTGCTGCTAATGCCAGGTATCTGAAATAAATACGTTTCTAAACTAAGTAAAGAGATGCATACAGAGAAAGGCAAAACTTACAAAGTTTAAAGTATTTGTGTTTGTGGTTGAATTGGATTCCTCCTGCTGCTGTGAAAGACATTGCACTCTAGAAGTCATTTTATAAAAAGGATATTAACTAATCTTACGGAATTTGATGATCTCGGCACCACATCGTTGAATTCTCTGAGTAGATCGCGACGACCACAGCTCCTAGACCGCCGCTGGATGGCTACGCGACGCAGGCGATCCGATCCTGGAATACCGCCACTGCGCCGCAGGCTTCTTCTTGGCGAAACGGCAGGAGATCGTGACGGTTGCAGATTCTCCCGCAGTGGTGACGTGGGTGCATCGGCTGCTCTTGGTGGAAATATAGCAGCCACTCGTTCTGCTTCGTTAGCAGCATTGAGATTGTTAGTTGAGTCGCGCAACGGTGGCTCTTTGATCGCTTTGAATTTCTCAGCAGCATCTTTGGGCTGCGGCTTTGGCGGCAATTTGACGAGATCGACGTCAAGATCAAAGGAAACATCGAAACCACCGAGCACAAACTGGTTGCTGTTCGCCTGAGGTTTTGGAGCCGTCTTTAATTTGAGAAATGCAGTCAAGCGGTCTGCGTAAGTCTCGCTGCCATTCAATATGTCATCCAACTCGCGCATTGTTTCATCGCTTATTTTTGCCCTATTCAAAATACAATTTGATAAATAGTTATTGCACTCAAGTTGTTTTCACAAGTGCACTTACATGTTGTTGCAGCACTTAACTTTATTTTATGAAGAATTTAAGCAGCACGAAAGTTTTTTATAGCGTCCTCAATCAACAAAATGCAAACAATTAAGCGCGTCACTTGAATACTAATGTTATACAACACTAGAAAAAGGTGAACTGTTTTTCGATAGCTACGATAAATGTTTCGATAACAATGCTTAGCTGGTGTTGTTTTTAATCGGAAAATAAAATGATCAACAACTTTTTAAAGATTTCCAATGAGTATCAATGCACAAATATGATTTATGTGTAGCATAAAATCCAATGCAATAAATCTTTGTCTATAAACTATCGACCATTCTATGTATGCGTTCGATAAGCACAACTGTTGAGCATCCGTTGAGTTTTCAAATAAATACACTGTTTATAAACAAATAAGAATTTTTAATTCAAGCAGTTTGTTTTTGTGTGTATACTTAATTACAAAAAGTCGTTACATACTAATCATTGCAATTGGTGTTCTATTACTATTGTTCATTGTAATAGCAAATAGTAAATGTGTTCAGTTCTATTCTTTTTTATGTATAATTTTAAAAGTGTCACGTCTATTGATAACGTAGCTGAGCGCAGCGGCAACTGTTGTAACGCCCGTTAGATACCAAAGTCCATGAAGAGCCGGATGATCTTTAAATAAGGGTAGTAAAGAGAGGAATGCCTTAAGGAATATGTGATATGCTTACCAATATAATTCCATATAGGAGCACCCAGGCTAATGCCAATCGTGGCTAGCTGCACGCCAGTGTTAACTTTGCTGATGAACGTTGGCTCCAACTGGGCAGTAACATGGGTGGCATCAAAGTACCTTGAAAACGTTTTCTGAAACCAAAACACTTAGCAAACTGAACGCATTTGAAACTGACATCATACTCACTGGTGGTGGCAGACTAATATAGCGTATAACAAAACCAGCTGCGATAAGGAAGACATCACGGAAAACAACAAGGCCCGTTAACCACATAGGCAACAGCTCGCTGTAACACAAAGAAATGACCAAGGAGCCCATCAACAGTTTGTCAGCCATGGGGTCTAGAAAGGAGCCTGCCTTGCTCGCCTGCGATGGCCAACGACGCGCAATCTGACCATCCAACTGCAATCGAAAGATTACTAAATTAATCGATTAACTATATATGAATATGTGTTTGCTTACCAGATCTGTGATGCCAGCAACGACCAGCAAACTCATGCCCAACGTATAGTCGCCCTGCACAATCACGTACCCGATGTAAGGGGAGAGTATGGCGCGGCTTATTGTCAACATATTAGGTATGGTCATGATGTTTTCACGCTCTTCGCGTATCTCGTCGATCTTCTCGCGTACGCGCTCCTGCACCTTATGTCGCGCCTCTCGTATGTCATCGACAAGGAAGTTCTTGCGCTCGATGAACTCTGCGCGCTGCTTGTCGATAACGTTCTGTAAGAGATCGCGACCCTGAAGGGTACGCATCTGCAATGATTGCTTCTTGGCATCGGCATACAGACGCAAACGGGCGACATCCCAATTGCGCCGCTGATTGATATCCAAGAACGAAATGCGTATGAAGCCGGTAGCGGCCGCATAGCGATTGAGGCAGTTCACAAAACTGTTGCCACCCACGCCCAGCACGTGCTTCAATGTTGTTGCGGCTCCATGGTGCAGTCCACCGGCGCTGAGGGGCCGATGCATTTGTCGAAAAACGATGGCAGGCAGCATTTTTGGTTAGAGTACCAATTTCAGAAACTTCAATTGATTGCAATGTTGTTTGTTTACGCCCTGCCAATAAACAAATTTAATTTATTTCTACTGTCATTTTGTGGCCTTGGTCAGGTGGTTATTGACACCCCCTGGGGCAAAGTCGCCATTGTTATTATACCATTTGTTATCTTCTGGATGTTTTGGAGCTTCGACTGGACAAACACAGATTGTGTGTACACCGTCAATTCGCCAAATTACATGAATTCTAATTTTTACAATAATTTCAGGTCGAATGTTGTATTTATTACACAAGTTGGCCGCGAGAAGTTGCCACCCTTTCGCAATGTTGCCACACGACTTTCGTCGAACTAGGTGGCACCACCATTTTGAAATGCTGCCCAGCAATTGGCGCGAATATTTAAATATTTAAGATAACTAAATATATAGGTCAAGTGTATGAAGTTCGCATTTTGTTTATTTTCACTGTTTGCAAGGTAATTTGTTTTTAATAATTAATCAGAATTAAAGATCAACGACCACAACGAGTCAAGGACGCATTAATAAGATAGTTAACAGCAAAGGACGAGAAGGTTGTTGTTTAAAAGTTGGTTACTTGGCATTCATTAAATTGGTTTGAACTTAATCACGTATCTATTTACCAAAAGGTCGTCAAAGTAGTTTTGGCTTTTGGAATAAATATAAAATGCTTACATGTCAAGCCTTTAAACAGCCGCTGCAGTTTTTAATGAAAGTGACAAAAATAGTACTACTGAGTATACGCTCATTTAATAAAATGCTGTCAAGTGTTTATTTTAATCAACCAACCGGGCAGTGAAATGCACTTTGCTTAAATAAACAATATACAATATATTAACTCAAACATTTACACGTATACAGATACATATGTCGAGAAAAGTTTGTTAAGTGAAATACAGCTCAACAAACATCACAAAAAAAGCAAAAGTAAATAAATAATAGTGTGCAGTGAACATTTGCTCAATTAAAAATCAGAGCGCGACGTTGGATGACATCCATTAAATATTAACACAATATGGCATTGCTGTTGGCCCCAATGCCGTTGACGGCGCTACTTCCGCAGGCGGCATGCCTGGGTTGCCTGTTAAGTTCATAATTACGGCAAGGACAAGGCGACAAAAGTAGCATACCAAAGAAATGGCATGCCTTGAGCGTGCCTCACTGCCCTCCAATCTCTCGTTCTCTTTCACTGTCTCTCTATCTTTGTATCTGCGTCCCCATCAGCATTAAAAATAAAGTGCAGCAGCGGCAGCAGCAACAGCAACAAAAACAACAGCAACAACGATAATAATGTCATGGGATGTCAGCCATCATTTTGTATGGACAAAAGCAAGTTAATTTTTGACGTCCTGTGATTCCTGCCACTGCCACTGAGTAGCTACATGCAATCAGCGCAATTTTTATCAGTGCTGCTCGAAGAAAGCAAAAACTGAAAAGATGGCGATAGAGAAGGCAAGGTGTAAACGTTTTCATATTCAGTCTGCAACTTAAGGAGCCCCGATAAGGGGTACTTTTAATCTGTTTAACTTTTCGTATTACATTTTAAAGATGGTATGAGTATGAATTTGGGGAAGATGAACAAGATTGAAATTGCAAGTCAAACTCGAATATTTATGCTCAAACTGGTTATGCGGTTCTTTAAAAAATTCGTTAAGTAATTTGAAAATATACATATCTTTATAATACAAATACAATAAATATAAGGGTTAAAAGGATCGTAAGTTGATCGACTGAATCTAAACAAAATAAGTAAATAATTGAAGTGTATTTAGGCAAACGACTTTGCATTAATGGGACCACTGATTGGTTTCCTTAATATTTTCTTAAAAAAGAAAATTCCACATGCCTCATTACGCTTCATTAATCAAAAGTAATTTTCCGCCTTCTCGCAAGGCCAGCGCCACCTGCCGGCTAAGATGACAAAAATGTCAGGGGCAGTAAAAATGACGGCCATTTTGCATGGCCACCGGACATTACATACCTCTCTCTCTCTCTCGCGCTCTCACTCCTCTGTGTATATGTGTGCATTTGTGTTTGTATGTGTGAGAGGGTGTATGTTGCTAATTAACTGTTTTACATTAAGTGGCCATAAAGACAGAGGCTGCTGCACATTTTAGTCTATTTTAATGTGGCCGCACAAATGGCAGGCGTGATCGGCTTGGACAATGAGCAGGAGTATGACCATGAGCATCAGGAAGCATTGGCCATTAGCTGTTGGCTGTTGGCTGTTCGCTGTTTATTTGGAATGGTTCGCCGGCCAGCGTCGTGCTCGGGGACTGGGTCTTAAATGATTTACGAACGTTTTAAAGACCGACCATAAAAGCCATAACCGAAGGCTAGCTGTTTTGTATTTAATTTAATTAAATACTTTACTTGGTCTTTGGCTCTGCTGAATGGTTAATGTGGTCTGCATAAATTTGTGGCAAACTCATTTGCTGTAAATTATTTGCGGCCATTTCTGGCTTCTGGGGAAAATGACTGCAGCAGAAGTTAAACTGGAAATCGGTTAAGTAAATGCCACATAGGCAAAAGGCGAGCTGACCATTCACTGGCGTCCAAGATTTATGAGGCTGACCGTTGTCTTTTTGCCTCGAAAGTAAATCAAAATCTGCACAAAATTACTAGTTCCATTTTGTGGCGAGCGGTGCTGAAAGCGGTGCTGCTGTAGGGAAGCAAAGCAACATTTTCGGGCAGGTGCTCCATCCGTTCAACTGGTCTCAGCCCATGTCCACAAATCACAAACCAATGACGGCTAATTAGAGTGAAAAATAACAGCAGCGCCGCAAGTGTAACAATGACTTTTGCACAAAGAATTCTCAACTATTTCAAGCTGTGGTCCTTCTACTGCTGTTACCGCTGCTGTCGCTCTGGATGCTGCTGTTCTACTCCTGCTCACTTTTGTTCTAAGTTATCAAGCGCAAGTGGCGGCAAACTTTTTGCCCATGATGTTGTGCTGGTGCTGCTTGGGAGCATGGCTTGTGGGCCGGGGGGACAATTTAAAAGAAGATTAAACCGCAGCTGCCTTGGTCGCCATGTGCGCTTCAGTGTCCACCTCCCGCTCCCCACAGCTGCCTCTATGTCTTCGTGACGGTGGCAACATCAAAAGGCGCCATTGCAAAACTTTGCAGCCGCTCCAGGGACACGAAGGACTGGCGATTTTCAGGCGACACTTGTCGAAAGTTGCGCGTAATTACGACTATGTGCGGGCACAGCGTGTGAACGAAGTTGAACTAGAATTTGCCGAGCTGCCGGAAAGAGAGGGAGAGGGACAGAGAGGAAAAGACGGGCTCCAGAGGCTCGGCTGACAGTCAAAACGACACCACGCTGCGGGCCTTCGTTTAGTTTATGTATTGAATACCCTACGCTCAGTCGTAGCGGGCACATTTCCGATTTCTAGCTAAATTATAAATATTTATAATTATGTAAATCAAACTACAGATTAATTAATTCAACTCATTTTACTTAACGTACCAGCTGTAATTTAAACTTATAACTTCGTACAATTTGTGAATAAATAAATAATCTCCACTGCTATTTTGCAAGGCTTCTAATGGCACAAAATTTTACCTACGTTCATATCTGACTTTCCAATACAAGCGTAGCTCATACGCATTTCACTTAGACAGGCATCGTGCTCAACTAACCCGAGACAATAACAAAAGTATTCACACACCAAAACTTTGTAGGGTTTGCTCTGATTTTTATTCGTGCATTGTTTGACGTTTCAGCTTTGCGCTATGGCCATTGTTTGAGGCAAGTACCCCACTGGAGGGGGGATTATTTCAATTTTTAAGAAGAATTTCCATATACTGAACGACGTATTAATGTGCTTTTAATATAATGAAGGCACGCTTAAATGGCGACTCACTTGAGTAGACAATGAATGAGAACGAAATGATAGACAATGATGCGACGAAAGGGCGACTGAGGTGCCGGCAACCATCAATCAAAACCGAGAGCCGAAAGCCGTAAGAGAACTATAATAAAATCATTAGACTGGTAATCCCCAAACGATTGCTTCCGAAATCAAAATAAAATCATCAGGCTGGAATGATGATGAATGGTTTGGTTAGGCCGTTTGGGTGCCCACAAAAATCTCTTTGGTCATGACAAAATCTTTCTGCACTCGCCAATCTCTTTTTAATAAACAAAATACACACACACCCGAAACCACATATAAACACTGGAGAAAGAGAGAGTGGCAACTAGAATATATGGGCCAAATGATTGTGTTGGCCATGGTCCACTAGCCAACACTCAACAGCCACTGGGAGCAGCAACAAATACACAAACAACAGCTCAGATGACCCCACGGCATCATTATCAGACAAAACAACTTGCATTGCAAGCTGGAATGGTTTTTCTTCTTCTTCTACTGATGCTGGCGTTTTCTTTTTTATTTTTGGACTGGCTGCTCGCTGGCTGGCAAAGAAAAATGAAAATGTTTAACGGGAAAAATAAAATACTCACGTTTCTTTCCCAGGCGAACGTGATTCAATTTGTTTTGTTGGTTAGAAAACTAAAATAGCAAAGAGAGTATAAGCAAAGTAAAGCACAGTCAAGCAAAGTACAACAAGCCAAACCTAACCAAACCAAACCAAGCCAAAGCGAAGCAAAGCAAGGCGAAAAAGCATGGCGAAAAAAGGAAAAATTATAGCAATGGCAATGGCTGCAAAAACATTAAATGTGGACCGTCTCTGCCATTTGGCCAGTCGCTGGCCCCCCAAAATGTTAGAGCCCTCAGGCCACCCGCCTATCAGCCGTCAAGCGGTCAGTCGTTTGAGCCTTAAAGCTAAGATCAAGGCGGTCAGTCGGCCAAACTATGAATGAAAGCAGCAACTGCAGTGTACGACTGTTGCCCAAAAGTAGGCAACAAAAATGCGCGTTTGAAAATGCGGGTTGATTCAGCAGTTGTTGCAAGTAGTGAAGAATTTCTAGCAATAGTTTTTTAATAAAATAATTCTTTATTTGAGAACTTTGGTGGCCGCCCTCGCGTTAATGAAGTTAAGTATGTGTGGCCAGCAAACATTGCCGCATCCACACAGCCGCACATGTAATGCGGCATGTCCATTGTGCAGACCGAGAAGGTCATTTTAAATTAGTTTTTGGTATTTTATTTTTCCTTTGTTTCTTGGCAACGTTTTCAGTTGCCACGACTACAACATCTTCCGCCAGTTTGTTAGTGTTGCTTTGTGTGCACGACTGTTGAGGCTTTGGGCTTTAGTTACGTATTTGACAATGTTTATCCAGGGAATTGCGCTCTGCTTCAGGGTGTGTGTCTCTCTCTATGTGTGTGTGTGTGTGTGTTTGTGCGAAAATATTGCTTATGCGTCCAGTGTGGCTGTTATGACAATTACGTAACGCATTTGCGTCACGTAAGTGAAGCGAGAAGCCAGCTTATAAGCAATACTAAAGTAATCTCAACTCATGCTGCTCTCAACTGGCCAGTCACACTCAAGCCAGAACAGCTTACTCATGCCATCTTCGATTTCGTGGCGAATGCGCCACTCAGGATGACATGCCAATATGTATATACTTGTATAGTAAGTAGACGATGGCAGGAGGTCCACGTGCTCGAGTGTCGGGCAAAATCAACAACTTCATTTTGCCTAAAAGCTGGCCAAAATGCGAAAATTAATAGCTGTTGAGTCTGGGAGTCTCATCCAATTGTTGACAATTGTTGTGCATGTCACAGAAAGTAATAATAAAATAACATCGTCAAAGTGCGTAACACACTTGGGCCACCTGTCAGTTCCTGGGCCCAGCAGTGTGCAGTGTGACCAGGGTTGTCAATTTGTGCTACCTTATTTTATTCGTTCATTCGTTACGTAGATATTACGAAAAGATCTGCAAATCAGTTACATTCTAGGAAGTAAAGTTAGTGGTACATCTTGGAAATTCGACATTTTAATTTATATAATTCACGCTAAATTTCTTCTTCTTCTTTCATCGGCATCAGCATTTTATTGGCTTGTGGTCACACTAGTTTCATGACGCCCTCGCACAACTGGCTGCAATAGAAATCTTTCAATAATTTGCCCAAAAGTCGTTTTGTCATTTTGAGGACACGTTCCTCCCATGCCCCTAACTGTGGCGAGGGGTCGCTCGTTACATCGCGGGCTGCACAATCACAATGTCAGTGGCAGTGGCGAAGGTGGAGGTGTAGGTGGAGGTGGGTTACCGTCTGGGCTGTTTCTTTATTGGAATTGTCGTAAAAGTCGATAACAGAGCGCCAGCAGCTGGAGTCGAGACGGCTGCTGGGTGCAGGTCACAAGCAATTTAATGTCAATTTTGGTATTAAACGTGCTGTCCGGCAATTCACCTGCTGTTCCTGCTGTTCCGCCTGTCACCCACACACGCCACTAAAAGAGAAAGAGATGCCAGTGCGAATGTTTGCCCAGATGCCGCAAACGCACACTCACTTAAGCACACACACACACACACACACACTAACACACAGACTATGTATGGTGTCGACTGTCGTATTGTCGGGACTGATGTAGTTTCAGTTGTAGCAGATTTGGTCCAATAACTTTTGCAAATTAATGTTGACATTGACCGCTGGCAGTTGATTAAATGTAATTAATTTCTGTAGAAATGCACGTGTTGATTATTTGTTAACACTGTTAACAACACACACGCATTTATGTGTGCGTGTGTGTGTGTGTGTAAGTGAAGTATGCACATTGTTTGTTTTGTGTATGTGCGTTTAGCATTTAATTAGTTTTTAGTGCAATTGCGACCCCTCCAAGTATGCAACATTATTTTATGAAGTGGCTGCAAATGGCAAAGCAACAAAACAGCTTAACAGCAGTTGCTGCTGCTGCTGTTGTTGGGGTTGCTGGTCCTTGGTACTGTAAATCGTGTCACACATACATGTTAATGTGCTCAGCATTCACACACACACTCACACACACACGCTCGCATACATATGCGGTGACAACTGCAAGCTGCTGCCAAACGCAGCAAAACTTTTACTTTTAGAACTGGGGAAAAATAAAGAAAATTGCGCTCGTTGCGCTCGCTCAGTCTGGCGTTGGCGTTTCAAGTTGAAAATTTACAAACAAGCCGAAAGACGCAACCAAATTATACTATATACGAATGTCTGTTTCATGCTATCGTTGTGAGGTTAAGTGGAGGCCATCTCAGGGTGAATGCAAAAAAAAGGAGTGGCGAAACTGAGCTTGATTAATACACTACTTGCAAATAAGAGTATACAATGTCGATGTGATGTATAGCAAGTTAGACATTAAATTAAATGATGACTAAAAACATTTAAAATACTCGTATGTTTGGAAAGCGTGTACGAAATTGCAAAGTTTTTTAAATCAAGATGCGAAAAAAGTGGAATTTAAGCCACATGCAGAGGACAGAAAAAAAGGGCCAAAGGAAAAGGCCAAGAGAACGCGCGAAAGACAGACGACAGTTTGCATCAAGGCCAATACGTTGTGTATGTCCAACACACACACACTTAAACACACACACAAATACGTGTACACACACACACACACACATACAGATGTACGTTCTCACGCATACGCATTGGCATGCATGTGTTTGTTAAGTCAGCTGCCGCCATTTTGTAACCATTTTTCCATGTCACACACATACAGAGAGAAACGTACAAAGTGCTTGTCGCTTGCCGCTTGCCGCTTTCCGCACGCCCCTGGAACGCGACGTTTGCCTCGATTTAGTTGCTACAACGTTCGTTCATTGCCTTTGGGTTGATGAATTTTCCGCACGCTCTGCTGTTGTCTGCAAAGTTATTTTATACAGTGTGAAAATGAAGAAAAACTCGTCACTTGATTAGAAAATGTGCATGCTGATGTTGATGTGTCGCCTCTGCCTCTGTCTCCCTGTCCCTCTGTCTCTCTGTCGAATGGGTCCAGAAACAGCAATTAGGCAAATTGCCAACATGCTCTCCAATGACAGTGCGAATTTGGTTTAAAACTCGCACACATGCTATCACTCACACACATCCTTGCACGCTGCTCATCGACTTGAGTTGTCTTTGGCTTGACTTGATTAACCTGTTTGGCTGCCTTACAGCAGCAGCAGTCGTTCACATTGGCGCGCAGTCCCCACGCAAGCGGAGAGGCTTTCAGGCGTAATTACATTAACAATTCCAAAAACATTTGCAAGCATGTGCCGCATGGCGGCCAAAACTCGTGTAATGTCACTCACTGCTGGGCATTCAATGTGGCACGAAACGTATCCATTATTCAGAACGTGGTGCAAACAAGTCGACCGACAAGCCAACAACGTGGCTACGTGTAAGACGCAACTGGCCGGCCACCCGTCGATCCTCTTGCCCATTCACACACTAATCCACTCACCCCCCCCCACACACACACACACACACAGACACACACCCCCACATACATAGTAGGCACTACTGGCCATCATGTGGCCTCAGCATATTTGGCGTATGAACTTGCATAACCTTGTGTGCAAGAGCCATGCAACTAGCTTCAGGCTCAGTGCTGACAAAAACAACAATTCGAGCGCAATACTCCGACATGCCTGCACTACACTCGACCAGTTGCATTGAAAGCCTCCGCATGTAGTGTCCATGTAGCAGTCTTTAATGGCTATAGCGAGTGGTCAGTGGTGGACTGTTGCCTTGAGCACCACACACACTTTCTCTCTCTCTCTCTTTGTCTCTCTATCTAAAGGCGGCCTGGCTATTCACTAATTAGAATCTGGCCAGAATCTGCTAATCGACTAAATTGCTCGCTATGCGGTGCTATTAATGCCGAATTCATGATGAGAGGTAAATATTATGATATGAGATGACATCAAGCTGATTATATTGAACACAACAACGCGTGTGTGGCTCGCATCTGCTGCGCGTTCCTATCGATTGTGATAGCAGTAGTTTTTTTGGCACAACACTCACGCTATCGTGACTGCAAGCTGCCTATATATGGATGGGTTGGCCAATTTTAGAGGCCTTGATAAATGCTATAAATGACCTCCATTCGAGTTTTCAACTGTCAGTTAACTTGTTATCGCTGAGTGCCCATCACGAAACTGACTGCATTCCACTTGCCATGGGCAAGGACCATGTGGCGAGCATCATAAGTCACACAGTGTGGCAAGAGCATGCTGCACAAAAGCCAACCGCACCGTTGCCACATTCTTTTGCCACAGTCACAAAAGTGCCAGATGTTTTGCCTCATTGGCTCCAACCGTGGGGGGGAGGTGTGGGCGTCATGGGGAGGCTGCACCCAACTGATCCGTGGACTTGGTCTCTTGTTGTGCCTGGCCTGCGGCAGCAAAACGACCAAAATGTATGTTGTTCCGGCTGAATTGCAGATTTAGTCAGATGAGTCCAGCCACAGTGCACACGTGTGCCTTGTATATCACTGCAATTTAGAAATGGCTGCATATCTTGCCCCCTACTTCGCCCGCCCGATTGCACGCCAACGGCTAAGCAGCCTATGAAATTATCGCAGTCGGAGTGTGAGAATGGGGCAAGTGGAGAATGGCGGCCGAAATCGATATAATTGGAAACGCTTAGCGAATTGGGTGGGATAAGCGGCTTATGCTTATGCTTAACTTGTCGATGACAGTCGCCTGTCGGCTGCCGAACAATAAACAGGAATTATGTTGCCTGCTTTTAGGCGCGACACATAAATTATAGCAATAGAGAGACAGAGAAAGGCATAAAAAATGGCATTTATTCGCCATTTGGGCACAAAAATCGCTGCGTCTGATTCTGCCCGAAGGCACCCTGATAATTTGCGTCCATAAATTAACCAAAAGTTTTGTCCGCACACTACTCCGACACCCACACACACACACACACACAGTAGGCATGCTCATGCGTGAGGTTGGCCATATTCAATGGCCAGCGATTTGACTTCCGATTGCTTGCTCCGGGGCCACACGGGTAAAATTAAAAATACTGCTCCTATATGTATTTGTGCGTATCTTTGTGTATGTCTGTGTGTGTGTATGGGTGTTCAGTCCATTCCAAAATTGCTTTGTGCGTTATGGCCATTAGTGAGTGCGGGTTCAGTTTCAGTTTCAGCTCCCGCTTTGCTTCTACTATGCAATCTGTTAATTTCGGCCTCCGATGTGCGAACTTTGCCATGGTTATTGATAGCCGCCCTCTCTCCCCCTTGCTCGCCGCTCTTCTTTACGAATTGATGTGCCCTCATGTGAAATAATTGGCGCAGTTGTCCAATGGCGTTTAATAATTCATGCGTCTGTGTGTGTGTGTGTGTTTGTGTATATGTGTGTGTGCCGCTGCCACAGCCAAGAGTCATGTTGGTGTTGCTTCTGTCGACCGCGTCAAGGCTATTAAGTTGTGGACTCAATTGCGAGGCGAGATTAACATGGCTGACTGTTGCTGCTGCTTGGGCAAATCACAGCGCATGGCTCAGCTCGTTAATATTCCCAGGAACAGTCCTAACGAATAGCAAATGGATTTGTCTCTATACTTACACTGAGATATTTGAAATTAGTATGAATAAATATTCGGGATTCTGTAAAATACTTACGAGAACACAATGGTTTAATGATTTGTTATACGCAGCTCGGCTATTTTAAAATGTACTTTATTTTTGAATAAACCTTATTTTACATTATTTGCATTAATATCGATAGTATTAATTAGTTGATGACATGTACCATTTCTCTGTTAGCTAATTAGTTTGAAATTGAAACACAAGCACAATTGAAACACAAGTACAATTTCCCCCAAAAATTTGCAGATACATATGTATATATTTTTCATTTTAGTTTGTGTTTTTTTTTTTAAATAAATTAAAAGTGCAACTCGTACGTATGCTAAAAAGATAAAAACTAAATAAATGAGAAATTTTTAAAAGAATTAAAATAATTTAACATTAATTGCAAAATTAACGTATGATATAAATTTTTTTTTTAACTGATCACAGCATATTGTTCTGAATACCCAGAGAGAACGAGCGGAAAATATTTAAAATAATGTAAAATAAATTGTTCAGCTATCGTTTAATATGTATATTCGACCTTTTGTTTTGTGTTTGTATTTTTCATTGATTTTCCCGTTTATCCAAAATTTGTATTTACATTGCAAAATGTACATTAAATATTTACTAAATTTGATCTAAATATTTTTGCTAAATACATTAGATTTTCATTTCTCATTAATTCCATTATTCCATTTTCAATTTTTTATCATAACAAAAAATATCTAAATTACTACGATTCGCAATATTATTCATTATTTTGCATTCATATGCTAACATTTCATTTCACGCCCCGTCGATTTGCTCGATTGCAAGAGAGCCTGAACAAAAGTTTTTGAAAACTATATGTGTAATGGCAGATATGAAACAAATGCAGCTTTATTTTTATAAATTGCATATAAAGCACAGGCTCTCTTGCAGTTGATCAAATCGACAGCAGGCTTTCTTAGGTGTTTCACAATATTTTTGTTTAAATTCCAACAAATTACTTTGCACATTTTCAACTTTTTACAATTTATTTCATTTTCATACACTTAAAACGAAAGGATGAATTTTGGCTCTGAATATGTCCTTGTGGCTCGCTCCCTGCGTGTATGTGTTTTTGCATGAGTATGAGTATGCGTGTGAGGTTGTGAGTGTACATACAGATGTGTGTGTGTGTATGTGTGTGTGGGTGTGCGTGTGTTTGGGTGTGTGAAGGAGTGTCTCTGAGAGAGTGTGTGTTGACGCTTTTGGATGAACTCAAAAGGTTTCGCCCTGCCGCAAAAGTTGCGTATTAGTTTGTGGGCGTATTTGAATGTGGGCGTGTTTCATGACTTCAATGTTGAATTTAAATTAAATTTTAAACTAGGCAACAAATTAAATTTGTTGAGTATTTTGTTTTCCCCATGATAATATTTAATTGTTGTGGTTTTTCCTATTGTGTTCTGATTGAATTCTCTTTCTTGTGGTTTCCATCTTGTTAATGTTGTTGTTACGGTTGATGTAGTTGTTGTTGTCTTTTTGGCATGCTTCTTTATACTTGTTAAACAAAAGTTTTACTTCTTGTTTCTTTGAGTTAGGTGCCTTAAACTTAAAGGACTTCATAATAGGAGTTTTCTTCTTTTTGTTTTTCATTTAATATTTTGTTTTTTTTTTCTTTGCGTTAGCTTCTGCTGATAAGCCGCAGTCTGTTTGGATATGTCTCTTTTTATGGCTTTCCTATGCTCCCATTTCAAACACATTCTATGCCCTCAGCGCGTAAGGGTTCCTGGAAAACATGAAATCAAACATTAAAAGCTGTTCAAAGTAGCTGAACTCGCATGAAGTAAAGCATAATATTGATTAAAATAGAAAGAACGTAATCAACTGTAGTTTAGTTGAAATTCGATATACATATATAAAAATATAACAATGGACTATTAAATATAAATTAAGCTTTAAACAACTATAAATTGATAGAAAACATAATAGGATATTTTACATAATCCACAGGAATGTTGTCAGCAATACAATGGGAGCGCCTATTGATTGCATAATACGAAATTATTCTATATGCGAAATATTATAAATACAAACATTAAATTTTACAATAATAACAAGAAATAAATCGCCGTCCTCGTGCATTCCATTTGTTTGTCTATGCGAAATGCAAATTTCTATGCCAGCCGACCGCACTGAAAATCAGGCTTAATGATATTTTGCTTAAATTGGCATAATTATTTGGTTGTTGTTCCTGCTCTGTTTTTTCGTTGCAGCGGAAAATTAAGCGTGCTAATTAAAAATAGCATCCGCCAATACGCGATGCAAAATTCAATTTCATTTAAATATTTTACTAAATTATATGGCAATGCAACACACCAGCACGCTTAGCTAGCAGCTGCTGCTGTTGGCCTCCAAAAAAAAAAAAAAAGAAAATAGAAGGACATTTTGACGCTCCATTGAAGCTTTTTAATTGGCCTGTTTGTTTAATTGGCCAATGGATATGCACGTTTTGATTGCATTGCATTACGTCGTCGCGGCAATTAGAAAGGTGTGGCCCTGAGGGCCCTAATGCTACCGTTTCACGAGAGTTTTCACCAAATTTCCACAATGTTCATAATGGAATCGATGATGGCGTGCGGCGGGCGGAGGGCGGCGGCTTTAGATCGATTTATAAATAGGTAATAAATTAAATCATATAACAATAAAATGCCAATTAAATTATATATGCATAGTGTAATAATTATAATTATAATAATGGCAATTTCGAATGTAACAATTTATTATGCATGACCACGACTTACCTTCTATTTGCTAATGGATATCTAGCTTTGGTTTTGGTCGCTCGCAGCGTGCAAGTTGATAAACAAATTTCAATAAAACCCAGTTAAGTCATGTATTTATGAGTGTATGTATATACGCAACTGTTACTGTCTACTGTTTGCACACACATTTGCACAGTGGTCTTAACTAAATATTTGCTAAACTCGTATTCGATGATGTTCAAGATTTTGGAACAGTTTGTTTGCAAAAGACGAAAAGCTATCTGTGCTGTCGGCAGGCCGAAGCTTCAAGGTTGCAGAGGAATATTGTAAATGAATCGCAGAGAATTAAGAAAATCTAGAAATTGTTGTAGCGGACCGACATTAAGGGAGGCAGAAGTCTGCAATGATTGTTAAAGGTGCATTTGAAATTTGATATTTATATCCATATTACGTTAGTTAACTTTCTTAAACGGTTATATTTATGTGTAAAAATTGTCACAACTTGTTGAGGATTTCAAAATAAAACCTCTTTAACTTTGGCTAGGCTCGTTGGCTCGGTAAACATATAAGCACACATACAAATACGTATCTATTATTGGTAAAACACTTAAAAGATCGTGGTTCTACAATATGATAATAACACTTAAGAATGCATTTGGAAATATGATAAACTTTCTTTTTTTTTCGCGTGGTTCTGTTAATTGTGAGAATAAACACTCGGATATACAATAAAGTACGTACTAATTATATATTTATACTCTTTCAGCACGGGGCTCCTCTCCCAACTTGTACTCAACTTACTTATAGGTTACCAACTGATATAGCTTAGAGTCTATATAAACTGACTAAATACATGTCCATCTATGTACAACATTTAATTAATAGTTCTAGTTTAGGCCTTAGCTCGCATAACTTAGAATCTCACATAACTAAAATCATTGGGATTTGGCGCTGACATCACTATCGACCCGCTTACCTCTTCCTCCAATGCTGGGGCATATTTACTGCTTGCATCGATGGGGGCATTCTTCTCCAAACTAAACGTATCCTCCGTGGTCTTATTGTATGTGGGATTCACAAAATTCATCGAATTTCCCCTCTTCGGGTATCGTTTTATGAATAGATAGCATGTCTGTAAAATGCATTGCAACAAATTGATTGCTTAGTTATCTGCGAAGCGATTGGCTTACTACTAATTTCAGTACTTACACCCAGAAGAACGAATACTCCGGCAATAGAGACGACCACAAGGACTGCTGTTGTCCATGCTGAACTCTCTTCCTGTGTCTGCGGAGAGCCTTTGTCCTCCTTGTGTGTTGCATTTCCAGCGGGTCCTTTGTCTGTTATATCCAAAAAAGGAAAAAAGAAGAAATAAACATATTTTTTATTTAGCTGCGATTAAAGGGGATATTGAAAACCAAAACCCGGAATGTAATTCGATATTTTTAGAAGTAGAAGAAACCCTTCACCATTATTTTTAAATTAAAACAGGAAAAACGAAACCAGGGACTGAGGCGAAAGTGTCACATAGGCGTCCTCTCATTATTTTTAATAAAAGTTGCTGTAACGGAAGGAGATGACTCTGTGCAGGGCAATTAATCAAGGCGAGCAACTCTTATGTTTCCTAGGCAGCCAAATGAAATATGTAAAGTATTTTTGCCTATCTACAAGGGTATTTTTAGCATTAAACTCAAATTAACATATGCATAAATTGCTAATAGTTCTAATCAAAAATTCCGTCGAGTTGATGAGAATTCTTTTCGTTTGGTCAGGTTGAAGCATAATTAAAATATTTCATTACATTTCGAACTGCCAAAAGTCGACGGCATCCAGTGGCGAATGTTTCCGTCCCCAATTCCTGTCCCTCTGCCTTAGCCTAATATCTCTCATCTTCCTTGCCGCTCCTTGTGTCCTGTGTGTCTCGGTTGCCGTTACGCTGTCAACTTTTTGTGTCACGCTTTTTGGTTTTTTTCTTTTTGCGTTGGTGACGTTGTCTGTGCGGCAGGAAGTTGTAGGATTTTTCCGCTGTCAACATAATTCGTTTTCATATTTTCCGTTTAGAATTTGTTCAAAAGTTAAGCACAGGACGCGTTCGTCTGGCAAAGGATGTGCCGCATTTAACAGCATTGCACGAACTGTCGCCTGTTGTTCTACTTATTGTTCTTCTTGTTGTTAGTACTCGTACACTCTTCGTCTCCTGCCACAAGCGCCTGTCATTATTCTTATTCTTTCTGTTGTTAGTATTAATTTTTGGTCTACGGCTTGTCGTAATTTCCATGAACTGGACGGATCAGCATGAGAATGTGCCGCATATGGCAACGGCGGCAACCGGAATTATCATTAAAAGTTGGCAGCGGCAACAGCTGCACAGCATCGATTGTCGGCGGCAACCGGGGCAGCTCAACAAACAGGGGTGGGGCACGGAGGCACGGTGGGGTACGGTGGGGCACCAGAGGCAGGTTTTTGGCAATTTATTTGCGGCATTAACAGACAGTCAAGTGGCAAAAGAAAGGCAGTTGAAAAGCTCTACGCATATTTGCCACATTAATTGCAAGCTGTGCGTGTGTATCAGTGTGTGTGTGTGTGTATGCGATACAAAATAAGCTTCTTTCAAAATGTATTTTACGGAGAGGGCGCAGACATCTTTCCTATCATTTAAAGGCTCTTCCAGGAACAGCAGTTAAAAAGGTTGTGCCTTGTGGCTTGTGAGTTGAGGGTGTTCCTCAAATTGTTATCGCTGCATTTTAAATCAATTTACTTTAGTATTCCAAGGTTTTTGTAATGGGAAAATAATTACACAGAAAAGGAAGGCAAGGATGAGTGAAAGCTAAATTGAGGGGTTTGCCTTTATTAGTCTAGTTAAAAGCATTTTTTAAACAGGAATTAAGTAGATGGGGCGAACTAATGATATATCTGCCAATCTTTCCTTGCCTTTCTCAGAATATCCCTTTCACTTCATGTGGCAAGCAATTTTTTGCTCTCGTGCTAGCAACTTTAAGTTTCGTACTGAATTAGGAGAATTTTTGGAACACTCTTGCAGCTTGTTGGTTGTTTGTCTTTCCCTCGTTGCGTCATATTTTATGTACTGCCATAAATGTCATATATTATTGCGGGTCCCTAATCTATAGCAAATGCAATTTGCCAGCTCCCAGGCACAGCACAACAACAGAAAACAAAGTAATGCTCCCCCATTTTTTGTTGGCTTCTTTTCTGTTTATAATCCTGCACATGTGTTTTATATGTTTTTTAAAGACAGCGAGACTGTTGTTACCATCCGCCAGACCAGGTGAAATTTTTTCGTAGCACCCCTAACGAATATGCCATAAAAATTTCGCGACATGCTCCTCCAGCTACTCCAGCTCCACGTTGGCCTCGTTCCATCGTTTCGCTGCCTCGTTCGTTGGCGAGGCGAGGGGAATCGCAAATGAAATAAAAACGCATAAAATGCTTTACGTTGCCGACGGCGATGTCACCTTGTTTGTGACCAGATTAGATAAACAAAGTTGAAAACTTTTGCCGGATATATACTCGTACCTCAATGGATAGGATGTGTATGTGGCATGCGGCATGTGGCATGTGGCATGCGGCAGCGACGGGCAGCATGTTGCTATTTAATGCCACACAATATGCAGTAAAGTGCGAGACAATGGTAAACTGGCGCTGAGCTGACCAAACTGCAGCCAACTGAACGAAAGTCATAAAATTTGCAAACAACACTGAAGCAGCTGTTGACCCATAACCACCCATGTGCCACGCCCCGCACGCCCCGCACGCCCCGCACGCCTCGGTGGCAGTGCCTACTTTATGTGTTGGCTATTAAAAATGCAATCGTTACTTCGAAGGCTCAAAGTTTATGACGGTCCAGGCTCAGTCTCTCAGTCTCCCAATCTCTCCGTCTCTCTGTCGCTCTGTCATTTTTTGTCTGTTTGTCTCTGGCGTATTTGCGAAACTTTGCCCGCGCTTAATTAAGCAATTTGAAGTGCGGCGTGGTGGCAATCAAGGGTGGCGCGGGGCGCTGTGGCAAGGCCATAGAAAAAGTAGCACAAACCGCTAATTGAAATTGCAGTTATGGCGTATTCCCGTTTGCCGGCTTGGTCATCTAATTGAAATAGTCCTTAACTAGTTTATAGTTATTTACTTGGCCCCTCCCCCCTCCCGCCTTCCCCCACCCCGCGTTGCGTCGGGGTCATCTGCTCATCGGTCGCGCGAACTGTGCAAACTTTTGCCTCGCCACTCAGCTCACAGTCTCTCTCTCTTTCTCTATCTTTCTCGAGCAGAGCTGAGCTGAGCACTCAGCACCCACTTGGTCCACGTCGTGATCATCATCAGCATTAGCAAACATCATCATTATCGTCGACGCTGAAGTCCTTAGCGAGTTTGTCGTTTTCTTAGAAATCTAGTGCAGTCGAGTTTACTTGGGTCACTCTGTCTGTCTGTCTGTCTGTCTGTCTCTCTGTCTCACTGTTTGTTTGTCGGTCAGTCAGGTTGTGGCAATGTAACGGTATTTACTTGAGCCGCTTAACGTTTTCTTATTTTATATTCATTCCTTTTATTCTGTTACTTTCAAATTGACGTAATTAGGCGCATTTGTGTGGCCTCACACAGTTAAGCTCTCCAAGTTCCTGATTTGGGTAGGCATAGAAACGCTCTAAGTTTCACCCAGTGTCCGAGCTCGACAAATGACGACTAGTGCACGGACCAGGGCAATAAAAGGACAATTTAAAGCGGACTTTACAGTCTATCAAAGTGATTAAAGAGCTATTTGAGTGGCACAAACACAAACATATAGTAAGTAGGTTAGTGCAACTAGGAATTAAAATAAAACATAACTAATGCCTGAAATGCGTGAATTGTAAACAAATACTATAAATAAATGTGAAATATGTTGTTGTTTCTTTACAGCATTAGTCTTGGGGACAAAACTAGCGCGTGTTGTCTCCAGCTGTTGTAAATAATAACGATGTGAGGAGCATGTTTGTCATTTTGTTTCTATGCCGCTTCCCAGAAATTACAACAAGTGGCAACAACAGCAGCAACAGCGAATTGTGTGGGCGTTTCTAGGGAAAACTTAAGAACCTTGTGCGCTCCTTTGAAATGTCCTTCAACTTATATGGCTACAGTCTCATCATGAGCTGCCATTGTGTGTGCAGGGGCAGCGTTGTTTTGGGCGACGCCAAAGCGTGCTAATTTATTTTCCTTGCCGTCAATAGAAGATCAAAGTGCGCTTTTAGGCGCATCGCAAAATGGGGCTCCGAAGAGCGCAAAATGGGGGGGAGGGTGGTGAATTGCAATCATTTGGCTGACTCTGCGACAAACAATCAGCATTCGCAAAGCCGAGTTCCGTCAAATCATTGTCGAAATATGTGTGTGTGTGTGTGTGTGGGAGTGCGTTACATATTTTTGGGGCGAGAGACACTGTGAAAGCGACAAAATGCCAGCATCCGTGGCAATAATGCGCTGCAGCACGAGGTGTTGACAGCGCCAATTTTGCCTGCTGATGGATGTGGCTGAATGTGCGGCTCATGTGGATGATGAATTTCTGGTTAAACTATTTGCTGCTAGCCCCGCCGCCACCGCCGCCGCCGCCGCCCCCGCTTCATGTCTACAAATATGTTGTTCTCTTGGCCATGTCGTTTTGTGTACAATTTAATTTCATGGCGATTTGTTGACGACGCTTTCTCTCACTCTCTGCCGGCTGCTGCCGCTTGTTGCTGATATATCAGTTCGGCTGTCCGTCTGTCCGTCTACTTGGCTCGCCAGCTCGGGAGCTCGGGAGCTCGGCAGCTGGCTCTGCGGCTGTCAGCCGTTCATCATCCACACTCGCATCCGCATTCACATCCACATCCACATCCACATCCGTATCCGCATTGTCATCGCTTCTGACAGAGTTTCGCACAAATTGCATGCAGCCAAATTCGATGGGGTAAGTGTCATAGGGTTGCCGCTTAAGCCCACCAGACTTGGGTGAAGCGGGGGCAGGGGCAGGGGCAGGGGCAGGGGCAGGCGAAGATTGTCGCGTCGCTGTTACCATTGTTGCCATTAAACATGTCAGTAGCGCTTCTTTTTGGCGGTTTTTCGTGCTCTCTGCTTACACATGGCAGCCCGCAAAATTGTCATGTATTTCTGCGACGGTGTGTGTGTGTGTATTTTGAGTGATTATGTCGATATCATTGATGTTGATTTATGATGATGACATGTGCGCGTTGCGATGTGTGTATGTGTAAGAAATTGGCGTGACAAATGGCAGACGAAATGAAAAGCGACGAGCTCAGCTCAGGTGGAACAGTAATCACATATACACATACATATACATATACAGATTGATAGATCTGTGAGTTATAAATAGCAAAAACTGTTAGACGCAGACAGTAAACACAAACATTAGACAGCAGTAATTAAAAGACAAGAGAGTGGCATCTGTAAAACAAGCTTAATCTAATTAAAAGACACGAGTGTCATCTGTAAAACAAGCTTAATCTACGCTGTTAATCTGACAGCTAACACCAACACCAATAACCAAAACCAAAACCCAGCCAACCACATGTAAAATATCGTTATGCAAAAATCGCAATTCATACCAGGCCATGCACTGGTGGCTGCATCATGAGGTAGTTTCGGGGCTGTTGTTGTGGCACTCGACGGCGCCGTTGCCAACGACGTGTGGTCAATGGCTGGTCGCCTGCTTGGGTGGGGGCGAGTTGTGGCACTCACCGTGACATCTGAGCAAATTGGGTAAAAGTAATGCATTTAACAAAAATAATTACAAGCATTCTGAGTGCATAACGCAGTCATAAAGCAGCATCAAATGCAGCAGCCGCAACCGCAACAAGAGCTCGTGCGCATTGCGCTGCATTTAAGCCCAGTTCTCTGATTCCCACCCCACGCTTTCCCCCCCTCCTCCCCATTGAAATCGAACAGATGACAAAGCTACTTACGATCTTCGACACACATGTGGCCGTCAGCCATCAGCTTGAGACCCGTGGGACACGCGCACGAAATGCGCGGACTTTTGTCGTTGATGCGCGGCGCGGGCAGACAGAGATGTGAGCAGTGTCCATTAACCGATTGGCAGTGATTAACGCCATCTGGCTGGCGGTAGGCGTGGTACACATGGACGACCATGGGATGCAGCAACTGCAAAATGCACAAGCACAAGCAAAAATAATGTTAAGACCGCCTGAGCAGAGCAATAACCAAAAGAGGCGCATGTGCTCACCATGTGCGTGGCTGTGATGGGCTCGACACCTTCGCCCGTGAACTTGTTGGCCTTGAAGACGGTCTGCTTGTCCCAGTCCGTCCAGTAGATGTAGTCCTCGAAGGTGGTGATCGAGAACGGATGTCGCAGGTACTCCGTCGAGTAGAGAATCTGTCTGCGCTGCGAGCCATCGTAGTTGGCCGACGAGATGACATTCAGCTTGCCATCGACCCAGTAGATGCGCTTCCGCACCATATCCAGAGTGATGCCATTGGGCCACTTCACGTCGTAGTTGATGATCGTGGTGCGATGCGAGCCATCCATGCCAGCGCGCTCGATGCGTGGCGAGGCGCCCCAGTCGGACCAGTACATCCAGCCCTCGATGGGGTCGAGGGCAATGGAGCGTGGTATATCGAGTGCGTCCTTGATCAGCACTGTGCCCATATTCCCATCGAAGTTCGTCATTTCTATCGTGCACTGGTGCGTGTCCGTGTAGTAGACGTGGTTGTAGATCCAGTCCACAGCCAGACCGTCAGACGTCACCGACGATTGCTTCAACACGACGGTCTTGTCGTTGCCCTCGTCGATGGGCGCCTTGTAGATGCTCTGCGTGGTCACGTCGCTCCAGAAGATCATGCCGGTGCGGAAGACAAAGTCCAAAGCTGTCGCTGACTTGGTGCTGTTCACAATCGACGTCATCTCCATGTGATCGAGCGCAATCTTACGTATATCATGTCGACGTGCCAGCAGCAGTGAGGCATGTCCTTCGGTGGCCTTGCAGCGCGTGTGATTGCTCGGGTCCTTCATGTAGCCCTCGTGGCACTTGCACTTGAAGCTGCCCATCTCATTGACGCAAATCTGTGAGCAGGCGCCGGGGTCCTCGCACTCATTGATGTCCACACAAGTGCGGCCATCGGCGGCGAGTTTGTAGCCCGATTGGCACTCGCAGCGATAGCCCACAGGCTGATCCACACAGCGGTGCATGCAGTTGCCATTCTTGGCAGCGCATTCGTTCACCTTGCACTTGCCCGCAGGCTCATCCTCGCCGTCGGGACAATCCTTGCGCTGGTCACAGACCTTCGACAAGGGAATGCACTGTCCGCCGCCGCAGTCGAATTGACTGGTTGCATTGCAGCTCTGTGTTTGAGCAGCCAATCTGCAGTCGCGCTCATCGCTGCCATCCTTGCAGTCCGATTCGCCGTTGCAGGCCAGATGGCCGGCGATGCAGCTGCGATCGTGGCACTGGAACTGATCGGGGCGACAGGTGATGTTGGCACAGTGCGCAATGTCCTCGTCGTCGCCATGGGGACAGTCTTGATCGCCGTCGCAGAGCCACCGCTTGGATATGCAAGTGATGCGATCCTTGCAGAGAAACTCGTTCGAGCTGCAGGAAAGTAGTCTGGCTGGCTCACGACAATTCTGCAGTTGAAGGAGTGCACAGAGAGACAGAGAGAGAGAAAAGTCAATGAAATTGCCTGTCTGCTATGCGTACTTTATTTAAAATGCATTTTTGCAGCGCTTGTCAAAAGGATGCTGGCAAGGAAGTTTGCTTCAACTATGCCATAAAGCAGCATCAGCAACAACAACGTGGCGTGTTGCTAAGTGGCAGCCACTGTGCTGCCAGCTAAGACACACACACACCAACACACACACACACAGGCATGTATATAGACAGTCGCTTGTCGCTGGCCAGCGCCATTGCTTGCATATCTTTTTTGTAGCATACTTTCTTTATATTTTTTTTTGGGCTGCGAGCGAAAATGCTTCACATTTTTTATAGTTTTTTTCTCATTCGTTTTTCGTTTTTTTTTTCTTTTTTTTTTGGTAACTCGAAGCTCAGACGCTGCTGGTGCTGTTGCTCTTTACTGCTCCCTTGTCTGACAACAAAAGCTGAGCGTCATACACATAAATGTTTATGGCAGCAGTTGCCAACGTCGTCGACGCCGTTGACGTCGTCAGTTTTGAATAATGCGCGCGTGTTGCATAATTTATGCTTTTCTAGCATGCACCATAAAAACACATATATATATACATATATATATATAGATCTATGTGCATAAGTTTGGTGTGGAAAACTTGGTTAAGTGACTTGTGCAAACTTTCGTTGAATTTCGCACAAGTTTATCGAAGATTTCACTTAAAGTTGATGAGCATTTGTCAGATCGACAGACTCGTAATTGCAATGTCATAGTATGTCATAGAGCTACTCACGTTCTCATCGCTGCCATCATAACAATCCGGATCGCCGTCGCAGGCCCAACTCTTGCGAATGCAGCTGCCATCCGAGCAGGTGAACGCATCGGCGGGGCAGCCGACACGACGACAGTCGCGCTCATCGCTGCCATCGCCGCAGTCGTCGTCGTGATCGCAGACCCAACGCTTCTGTATGCAACGCCCGTTGCCGCAGGTGAACTCATCCGAGCGGCAGGTGGTATCTAAATAAGCGAGACTCTTTGTTAGAGACGGGGCGAGCAATGTTGATTGAGTGTCTGTGTGTGTGTGTGTGTGTGGAGGATTTGTTGTGGATGAGTGTTTGTTTAAGTATGAGCTGTGGTTAACTATGGTGTAACATAGAGTTAGGTAAACAAACAAGCATGGCGATAGACAGCGAGACAGAGAAAGAGAGAGAGAGAGAGTGCTAAAGCCAAGAGCAGAACAGCAGCACAAAGAGCAGCATAAGAAAATGAAATATGCGAGACATAACTCAACAAAAAACCAACACCATTATAAAAATTTGCAGCAAACAAAACAAAGCAACAAATAAAAAAAAAGGAGAGAAAAGCACCGCCACCACGCCAAGGGATGAAAGCCAAAAGAGATTTGTAGTCACAAGAACAACAACGAGAACAGCAACTACTCTAACTACAACAAATATGTAATAAGAGCATTGCACACTAAAGTGTTCACTATGTGTGCATGTGTGTGTGTGTGTGTGTGCGTAAATATTTGTGCTTTATTTTATGTGTAATGTTTAGATAAGTATTACACATTTCTAGCAGCTATGTGTAGCATACTTATGGGATACAAGTTGAAACACAGCAATACAAGATGAGCACACACACACACACACACACACACACACACACACACACGCTTAGTTATAGAACGAGTGTACAAAGCATAAATAACTAGGAAGCTACTGTTGTTGCAAAGCCAGTGCGGGAAGCACAACGATTAGAGATTAGAGTGTTTGGTGTCTTACTGCACAGGGCCTCATCGCTACCATCGCTGCAATCCTTGTTCTGATCACACATCCAGGAAAGTGGAATGCATTCGCCGATGCCATTCTTGCAGGTGAACTCATCGGAGGAACAAGCTTTTACCTCTGAAATACAAGAAATTGTGCGTTCGCAATGAGTGTTAGTTGGATTATTGATGGAATAAACGATGGGAGCAAAAAGCACTTGGTAGAGATCTGAAAGTAGCTGAAATATAACACAGAATACAGCATATATATATGTGTATATATGTTATGGTATAGTCCTTGAAAGCAGCAGCTAGAGAATGACTTAAGATATTTGGCCAAGATTTGAGTATCCAATTTACAATTCAGCATATTGGCAGCAAATCAAAGCTGCCTTCAGATGATTATCTGGATGCGTAAAACTTTTACTGCTGATGATTCGCTCACTGTGTGTGTGTGTTTGTGTGTGTTGAGTAGCTACTAACTGTCTGTCTAATGGTGGTGCTTAGTTAAATCTTTGATTATACTGCAGCACTTGGTTCCATTTGAAGGCGTTTCGTCTTGGCGCCTCAACTTGGCATGCAACAGACACTTTTCTATAGTCTTTTGCTCGCATTGTAATTAAGTTTATAAGCAGCTGCGCAGCATTAGGAATTGAAGTCGGAGTCCAATTGTGCCGCACATGCCTGGCAAGTAATAAACATAGTTGTCGTGCCAACACTAAGCTCAAACACACGCATACACACACACACACCCACAAATACATAGATGGGGGGAGGGAGGTAGAGGAGCGGAGGCAGCTATAAATATATAGGGCAACTCTCAAACTGCAAATGTTGCCTGGGGCTAAGCAGGCGGCATTTTATCTAGGCAGTAATTAAGACATTATCAGCCAACACTCCATAAAGTTAAAACGCACACATGCGTACGCATTAAAGCAATTATCACACACATATATACACACACAGATACACATACAGACTTTCAGGCTAACACTAATGGGACGCAGTCTTGTTGCCTGAAACTTTCATTGAAGTTTTGCCAGTTGCCTATTTAGAGAGCGAGCGACGGACGTTAAACAAAGCTGACAACATACACAACACCACACATACACACACAACTCACACACACACGCGTACATATTCGACACGCCCACATTTGCGGCGGTGTGGCATAAAAACGCTTGTGTTTAACCCTTAATGCGTGTTATTTTTTCTGTGTCGTTGTTTTTGCCTTTGTTGCCCGCGCACAAAATGAATGCTGGCCTTTGTTTGAGTCCTGGCCATGCTTGATTTTGCTTGATAAGATTATGTAATTCGTGCTGTTTGTATGCCGCCACACGTCTCTGTGTGTTTGTGTGTGTGTCCGCCGTAGGCAATAAAGGCGCATAACGCCAGGCACACATATTTAAATATGCCTTTTGACGTGCCGCACCCTTCGCTTCGCTTCCCTCTGTTGGCTGGCTTCTCTTCTGGCTGCTTTTGTTTACCATTATTTGCGTGCACCTATGCGCAGAAATGTTTGGCATTTCATTCCTATTTGCCGTGAGCAGCTTAAGCATCGTTGCAAATAAATTAATTTATTATTATTTTACGCTTTGCTGCTTGATATTTTGCATGTACAGCGCGTCGTATGCGTAGCCGTGTTATGACTTAAATTGGAATTTATTGCAGCAAAAACACACGTGTGCGCCCCAATGTCTGTATGTGTGTCTTGTTAAGAAAGAAACGATAAAACCGAATATTTAATAATCAAAATATTTGTTTATATTGCGAGCGCCGCGAGTGAGAGAGAGAGAGGAAATCCAATCCAATTGTGCAACTAATTAAGAAATGACTAAGCATATTATTATGCATAATTGCAAATGTACAACTTACTTGAAAGACAACTTGACTGACAGCAATTAAATGTATTTGAAACCAACTAAATCTAATTGCACATAATTGTTAATATTCATTATATTTGAAATTGCCATTCGGTGGAGAAATTTAGCTGGATTTATTGCCATAACTATAATTGATGGCAGATTAAAAAAGTTAATTATGCGCAATTTTGCAATATTGCGTATACGCAACGTTTTTATGACTTCACTCAAATTTATTATGTTGTCGACGGGGAGGCGCTTCCTCGACGTTTGTCGTTGCTCCTCTTCTGTCGCACTAGTTTGTTAGTACCATAAAAGTGGACAAGCAGCGACATGTCCTGTGGCAGGACAGCCTTTGTTGCGCTTCAACGTGTAAGCCATAGCAAAATCAATTTGCTGGCTACAAAGAATGGCTAGCAGCTTCACCACCACACGCACTTTCACACACATATACAAACAAGCAGACAACCAGAGAGAGATATATAGAGAGAGAGAGAGAGAGAGTCGCACATAAGTTTTGTGCTGTATTCAATAGAATTTTCCTGTTATCTGCTGCCTGTTGTTCTCGTCGCATGTCGCATGTCGAAAGGCGTGCAAAGAAAGGGAGGCTACAATTTGATTTTAATTTTATTTAAAATGCTTTTAGTATACGTGCCAAACGTGCATTTTGTCAAGGAGTGGGATAAAGAGGAGCCGACACAAACACACACGCACTTGAAACACATCAAAGCCAATGAAGATTGATGCCATTGTGAAATAGTTGTTGTCCTGCAGTTTCCTTTGCCAATATCCTGCATTGCAACTACGTCGAGTTCTTCTTCTCGCAGAACAACAACATGTTGTGACATTGTACAGCATAATTTTGAAATGTCTGCCTGCTTTCTTTGTATGTTCTATTTAACTATTAAATTGCAAATGTTATTAAATTTATGGTATTTACTAAAAAATGTTTGCATATTTGCCAGCAAATAAACGGTGTAGATTTTGGCGCCTCGCCTGTCAGCCAATTTTGTCGCGCGTTAAACTTCAATTAACATTCAACTTGTACTCGTTTTTTTCTGTTTATTTAACTGTTGTGCATAAAAGCCATAAAGTGTCACACGTGTTCGATGTGGAGAATGGGGAACGAATGCGAGTCCTGTGACTGCTGTAAATGCTGAAAAGTTCGCTGAGCCCTGTCCTGCCAGTCGTTTGGCAAAGAAAATAAACCACAGGCTCAATTTGTGCGCGCGCGCTTTTTGATTACCCAGTTTTTATTTCGCCGTCCTGCTGATGAGTTACGAGTGGATAACATCATAAAAATCTCATCATTTCTGCTTCTTGCGCTCCTTTTGCTTTTTTCAATTACAGCGAGAAATAATAAAATAAAAGAGAAAAAAAAACAAAACTTGAAGCAGACGGAAGAAAAAGAAAATTTGATGCGGCATATAGTTAGCCAAATGTGAAACAGACTATAAACTGCCAAATAAGTTGCCCGAAAATTGTGCGACAGCTTCTGCTGCGAGTGCTTAGATGACGAGACTAGCAAACACCCTGTAAACGACAGACTACATAAATTTGCATAAGGAAATTGTGTCTCCTCCCCAGCTTCGAGGGTATTTATGCAAAATGAGTTGTTGCGGGGAGGCTGGGACAACTAAACAGCTGTCGGAGGCGGGGACGGTCGACTAATGCATAAATACAAATTAGTTCCGCTGGTGGCGGCATTTTTGATGCTCTCGTCGCGATATTGTGCGGAGTCTTGTGACGTTAATTTATGGACACTGCTGCCAACTTTTAGGCGCGCCCAAGTCATAAAGTCCGAGATAGATGGGAGATGGAGCTGTGTGTGTGGGTGGTGGTTATACCCAGCATGCATTGAAATAAATATGATGCTTCATGGCACTTTCAGTTATGAATCCCCTACAGTCTGTGCACGCGTCTCATTTGATTTCAAAGATTTAGATTTAGTAGTAGTGAAAATCCTCCGGGTTAGTAGAAGTCAAAGTGGTTCACTTTAATGCATTTGCTTACTGCAATCAGACTCATCGGAACGATCCCGACAATCCGGATCGCCATCACACACCCAGTGCACTGGCAAGCACTGTTCATCGTTTTTGCACTTGAACTCAAAGCCGGGTAGGCATGACATTACTATACGAACATATATATGCGATTAGAAGGCTATTTATTTATAATAAGGTGAACAACAAATTTGCTGGCGAATACTTACTGCATATGCCAAGGGCCTCATCGGAACCATCCGCGCAGTCATTCTCGTTATCACAGCGCCACAAGAGCGGGATGCAGTTGCCATTGCCGCAGCGGAATTGATCGGACGCGCATGTTGCCTCTGTGTGGAGTAGAGTGAAATAAAATGGGATAGAGTTAAAGTAAATGTTTGAGGTCTTCGCTTCGGAAACAAAATTCAATTTTGCATAGTTCGTGGGGGCGCAAACTAAGTAAAAGATGTACAAGGAGTGAAAATATGACGACAGGATACCCTGCATGCATTTGTAGTCAGTCCTACTCTGCTCACAGAGTTGCAGGCACTCACTCTACTTAGTTGACTCATTTGCAGGGTAGCGAAATACTAATAACAATTGCTTGTAAAAAATATGAGAATATGGCCACAGAAAATCCACTTTTTATGCTTCAATAGTTTTCTGTGTCAAAAATAAATGTGATTTTTATGTTGTGGGCTGTGTGTGCCTGACGCTTCCGGCTACAAAAACTTGCCACTTTCTGATGCTTCTTCGCTCTCTCTCTCTCTCTGTCTGTCTGTCTGTTCGCTCCCACTGGCTTTTGTTTTACATGCCATCATTGAAAAAATAGTTTAGTTTCTGGCATTTTATGGTCATTTTATTTTATGACTTTGCTCGTTTCGCAAAACGAGATTTACTTTTGCCCAGTTTAAAGCTTTTGAATTATCCAAAAGGTTCGAAACGAATTTGCATTTTGCCCAGTCCCAACTATCAATTAAAGTTGTTGGCTCTGTGATGTAAATGATAGAAATGCAATTAAAATATGACAGTAAATGCTTGAACAAGCTTTTCTAATTGCTAACAAGCATTAGGTGCCCCAAACTTGTGTGTGTGTGTGTGTTACAAGAAAAATCTAACAACAATAAGTCTAGATGAAACAGGACATTTTTGGCAAGCAATTGATGCATTTATGGCTGCTAGTTGTTGCCTGCTGAGAATGAGGCATAATTAATTGCAGACCGTATTGCGCCGCTCTAAGCACATCATATCCATTAGCATAAGTGATAATGGAGCAGAGAACTTGGCGAAAAGTGCAACAAAGTTGCTATTGTGAAAATTTGTTAAAAGCTTTTGCTGGATACTCGTAATTTAGACAACTTGCCGGCTTGAGAGACATTTGCTAGAAAACAATTTGTTATATTGCTCTATTTAAGAGAGTGCGAGTCGAGGAAGATTTGAAAGAAGCAAAAAAAAAAAAAAAAAACTGACAGACGTATCTAGAAGCCAGAGCTTACCACATTTACTGACGTTCAAACCTTCAACGAAGGCAACGACAACGGCAACGGCAACGGCAACGGCGATGGCGATGGCAGCAGCTACGGCGGCTGTTCAAAAGTGAGCCATGCATAATTTATGGCTTATAAGGCAACGCCGGGCCAAGGATATGTGACTAAATTTATCTAAGGTTTGCAGTCAACGCACAGACATACATGAATTTTCCTTTTTTTTTTTTAAATTTCTTCTTTTTTTTTTTTCTTATTCCATTACATCCTGCAATTGATGCATTTATGGCTGCTAGTTGTTGCCTGCTGAGAATGAGGCATAATTAATTGCAGACCGTATTGCGCCGCTCTAAGCACATCATATCCATTAGCATAAGTGATAATGGAGCAGAGAACTTGGCGAAAAGTGCAACAAAGTTGCTATTGTGAAAATTTGTTAAAAGCTTTTGCTGGATACTCGTAATTTAGACAACTTGCCGGCTTGAGAGACATTTGCTAGAAAACAATTTGTTCGCAATTTCTTTGAGTCGTTTTGCGCAACTTTTTGCCCCACACCCGCCACCTTCGTTACGGATTTCGACAACTTAATGCACATCTCGCTGAACAGATGAGCGTCTCATTTGCATTTGCTGCACCTCAAATTGTTGCACCTTTTAACTGAAGCTGCACTCAATTTAACGCGTAACTCAAATGGATGCATCGCTGACTGACATCTGAAATTCGGCTGGTTGGCGCTTTAACTCGCAACGGGTTTCATCAAATAACTTGCCCGGGGAGGCAGTCTTGCAACTTGCAGCTGCCACAACTCTTGCCACGGCCGACACGACTACAACTGCTGCTGCTGCTGCGGCAAGTTGCTGCGTGTTAGAGTAGATAGATACCCTCTGGCCTCCACTCACAGACGTGGGGCCAGCCACTGCCATAAACTTTGAAGCAAGTTTTTGTATGTGTTTCTAGCTAACCTTCTTCTCTGTCTCTTGCTCTCTCTCCAGCTTCAAGCACGGCGCTGAAGGCGCCGCACTGCGAAAAATGCGCATCACGTTTTGCGTTTGGGGACTAGAAACGTTCCGAATGTTCCGTGTTTACCTAGCAGCGGCATTTAGCGCCGACATTAAACAAGGATGAGCCAGGAGCCATACCTAGAGCTTGTCTAGCTTTAATGAATCGCCATGACACGGCCAAACGATGAGCTGCAGTCTCTGGCAGAAGCCATGAAATTAATCTAAATTTAGGGTATACATTTAGTGCATGGTATGAAGGACATAGCCATACTCTGGACATAGCGAAAGTTTGAACTGTGCAATAAATATATATTCGCAATATTTGTAAATCTGCAATAAACTGCATTTCTCATATTTCGATGGGCGAGAGTTTGCAAGCAAATAGCAATAAAAATTTATGTACAGTGGATGGAAAATAAAATTGCAGATTAGGGACGACAGCAGGCTAGACTGTTTTGTCGAATCTCTCTCCCTTTCTCTCTCTCTCACTCTCTCCCTCTCCCTCTCTCTGTGTTTTTCTCGGGCTATCACACACTGTCTGCTGTGCAATAAATTCTGTTTACATATGCTAAAGTCGCCGTTGCTCAATTTCTGAGATTTGATACCCTGGAACCAACAAATAGACAACACTGGGCATTCAGTATTCTGTGTTAACGCTCTGTTACCGCAGAGCATCTCTGCTGGCCATCAGAGCACGTTGAGTGGCTTCGTCTATTTTTTTGCATAATTATTTATTTATGACTTAATAGGCTGACAGCTGAGGCCTCAAAATGTCACATAGCCAAATGGCATTCGGTGTGTCGTTCAATGCATAAACAAACAGTCTTCCCTCTCACTCACTCGCACGCCAGCTCTCCCTCTCTCTGCCCCTCACTGGTTCGGTCTTTTTCTCTTTGTTACTGGTGTCCTTGTGTCTCTCGCTCGCTTTCATTTTGTTTACATTTGTGGCGTTTCTTATGCTCCACAAAGCTCATAAATTTGTGCTTGTTGTTTGTGCAACATTTTTGTTACGCATATTTATTATATGTCTCTTTTTGCGGTTTTGCGACCGTTGCTAAAAGCATGCTACACATTTTGCTGTCCCTCCTTCTCCACCTCCTCCTCCTCCTCCTGCTCTGCATGCTTCGTGGCGCACTTGCCACGCCCACTGCTATGCGAACGCCCCCAACGCAAATCACAGCCACTGCGGCTCCCAGGTGCAAACTTCATTATTTACAGTCTGACGCGTCGCGACGACGACAACAACAACAACAGCAACAACAGCAGCAAGCACAAGGATTATGTGGCACTTGAACGAAGACCAAAGAAGGGGATGGCGTTAGGGGCAGCAACCTTTTAATTCCCACAACAACAGCGGCAGAAGCAGCAGCAACAGCAACAGTAACTAACATGCATTTCTCGTGCATTTTATGCAATTCATTTCGTTGGCATTTGGCTGCCACCTTTTGTGTGATAATGAATTGCACTTTGCAATCCCAGAGGTGACGCGAGGCGCTTGAGCCGGGTCGCTTATCGTTTCGGCTTTGATTCGCCCAAGTGCATTGCTCGACGGGTTATCACTGCAGCTTGTGTGGCAGGCGCCTCAAGGTTGCCAACGAAAAAGAACAACTTGCCGACATTGTCGCTGGGCCAAAGTCAGCAGACGGAAAGCCAAACAGAAAGCAAGTAAAACATGAAAAGTTTCACACATGCCAAAAGTTTGTCACAATGCAAGTAAACTGCCTCACACTCTCTCCATCTCTTTTTTGGACGCATCGTCCCCAAGTCCTCGCTGCAGTCTGTCTCTTTGGTAATCGTCTCCCTAAGCTCATTTACAGCGCCAGCTTAAAGCACGAAAAGTTATCTGGTTGCTCAAGTGTCCACAGGCACAGGACAAACTTTTTGCGGTCATCCATCGATTTAGCGCATTAAAACTTTTCTGATATTTGCCATTGCCAACATTTTCCATTTTCTATTTGCCGTTTGCCATTTGCCATTTACGATTTGCCATTCGTAACGTTTTGTGGCGGCTTTTCTTCCGAAACCTGACAACAATTGCATTTAAAGAAATACTTAACTAAATTAATACAATCGAGAATGTCAACGACCGGCATCAAATGAATCTA
Organism: Drosophila siamana; assembly: GCA_035047445.1. Classification (NCBI taxonomy): domain Eukaryota; kingdom Metazoa; phylum Arthropoda; class Insecta; order Diptera; family Drosophilidae; genus Drosophila; species Drosophila siamana. Next base: position 6,680,281 of record JAWNPP010000004.1, on the reverse strand, counting down.
GACGAAATTTAAATACTCTTCCAATTGCTGAGTAAAATTAAATTCCAGTTGGTTAAATTATTTTGAAAATTCAATATGTTTTGCTATCAAGTCTTGTCATGAATTTCGTGCTTTAATTTCTAACAGACTGTGAACCTCCGAAGGGGTTTCGTCAGTTGCATGCCTGGGATTTTGGGTTTGGTTTCAATCTCTTTTTTATTTTAGGGTATTAAAATGAGAAATGTTCATCCAACGAATTCGTTCATCCGCCTTTTCATCGCCTCCCTGCCTTCTATCGGTCATCTAATGAAGTTTGTCTGCTGTTATTGCTGTTTTGCTGTTGTTTTTGTTGCTGTTCTTGGGGCAAACATAAATTGAATTGTCCGTTTCATTTAAAAAGCGGAAAAAGGAAGCAAACGTGCACAAATTTCACTTTTTTTCTCCATCTCTTTTTCGCACTTTATCCACTTTTGCTTTCAGCTCGCCTTCTCGTCTCAATAAATAAATGAAAAATTTGTGCCGCAGTTACGAAGATTTTCCTTTTCATTGTTTACAATTGTGTTTTTTTCACTTTCTATCTCCTTCGCCGCTGCTCTTCCGTTGGCGGCATCTTTTGCACAGCGTGCTGTCCCCTCGCCAAATACATAAAAAAATAAGCAGGGCAATGGAAAGGAAGGGAAGGGAAGGGAAAAGGGCGCTTGCAAACATCGCCCCCGCTTGTTGTTTATGGCACCTTTTTCACTTTATTGGAGTTGTGGGCTCAGCTTTGTCTTTTGCTTCAAGTATTCTAATATACAAAAAAAGACAATGAAAATGCGGGGGAGGGGGGAGGGGGGAGTGTGGAGTACTCGACCAACAGCGGGTTAAGGGACTAAGCAAAGGCGCGTCATAAATCATGTGAAGAGCTGCATGGCGTTTGCTCTGAGAGCTGCCGCCGCCTAATGAGACAAACTTTTTACATAAGCTGGTTTCTTTTTTGGGCTCAGAAATTTAGAAGTGGATGTTGGCTCGGAATGAGGGCAGCTCAACTGTTGAATGGGCCAAACAAATGGTCAGTCATTGGCAACACAAAGTCCGTTAAAATTGCATTTTAAATGCCAGGCAATTTATATGCTAAATAAAGCTGCGTTGGCAAATTGAATTGAGCTGAGAGCTGAGGTAGAAGTTGTTTATTTTAAAGTCATGTGCTTCCCAAAAAAAAAAAAAAGAAAAAAAACAAAATAAAATATTCGCTGTGAATCCGCCGGTCTAGCTGGTAAATTATTTATAGGCTTGAGCAATAATGGTGATCTTGAAGGGAATCTGTAAACAGAAGCTCTCGACAAGGCAAAGGCAAAGTAAACTGTATTGAAATTGCGATGATATTGCTCTATTTAAGAGAGTGCGAGTCGAGGAAGATTTGAAAGAAGCAAAAAAAAAAAAAACTGACAGACGTATGTACATATCTAGAAGCCAGAGCTTACCACATTTACTGACGTTCAAACCTTCAACGAAGGCAACGGCAACGGCAACGGCAACGGCAACGGCGATGGCGATGGCAGCAGCTACGGCGGCTGTTCAAAAGTGAGCCATGCATAATTTATGGCTTATAAGGCAATGCCGGGCCAAGGATATGTGACTAAATTTATCTAAGGTTTGCAGTCAACGCACAGACATACATGAATTTTTTTTTTTTTTTTTAAATTTCTTCTTTTTTTTTTCTTATTCCATTACATCCTGCAAGTAGCTCCTGAAGTCTGGTGAAGCTTATCAGCTGTCTTTTATTTTTTCTTCGTTTCGTTTTTTTATATATACATACATATATATTTTGCAAATGTGCTGCATGAATATTTATGCGCTTGATATTGAACGGGGGAGATATACCCATACTATATACACACACACACACACACACACATACATAAGTGTATGTATTGAGCACTTTTAGCACATGTGTAAAAGCTGTTTAAAAGTCGAGAAGCGTATTGCGACGCCTTTTGTCGCTGTCGTTGGTGCCGTTGTTGTGTCGTTGTGGCTGTCGTTGTATTTGGCTGTTTACGCGGCGTATGCGCAACGCGGCAGCCACTTAACGCAGCTTGAAACTTACTGTTACTGCTACTGCCGCTGCCGTTGCTGCTGCTGCTGCTGCTGCTGCTGCTGCTGCTCTTAATGGCCGCCCTCGTTTAGTTGTCTATAAGTTATTTATTCCTATACAGACTCTTGCTTTGGCAGTTGACATTATTTCTACTTTATTTTTATTTTTCTTCTTTTTTGTTGCTGCCATTCCACGCCCAAGCATAAAAGATAAAAGGCACAACAAACGGCATTGAGCAGTCAATAACAGTAAATTGAACTACACTTAAAGCAGTTCATGCGCTGTCTCTTCTTACCAATATGACTTGAAATGGCTTTGTCATTCTCGTGTCTAATCTTAATAGCCCCAAATGGACTTCAAGACGAATCGAAAAGGAGTCCTTGCTGTGCACCAAACTTTTGCGCAGATCAGCCAACGCATTTTCGTTCGTCTCGAGGATGTAAACAACCTGATGAGCATTGACTTAATTACCCTGAAGTTCTTCTCCACAAACTAACATTAAGCAGGGCATGTTATTTTAATATGCAGCAAACTTTAAACTAACATTCAACTTTCTGCTGAAAACATGACAAAGCTTTTCGACGCCCTCTCTCCTCTCACCAAACACAGAAAATTGGGAAGTGTTCCCCAGCGTTTGAAGGTGTTTAGCATACACGATTATGGCTTGCTTAGCTTGTGGGACAGTATTATTATGTTCTCATACCCGTATCAATGGACGTCGCATATGTCTTTGAGGCCTGTAGTCGTTGGACGTGCTGTAATAATCCGCTGATGAGCAGCAGCTGGCAGACCAGGAAGCTGCGTATTAATCCCATGTTGGTAACTTGCCTGTGAATTTACACACAGGCTAACGTTAAATTATATTATATTATAATGCGGCCTAAGTGCGTGTTTGAAATATTCAATTATATTGTCGTTGTTGTTCTTGCTGTTGTTATTATATATATTTTTATAATTATTTTAAATGGCGTTTCTTTTCAACTTGTAAAATTACAGCAAATTGCAGCTGAAAAGTAGGCAACACTTTTTGTTCGCTCTTCGTTGACTTTGTAAATAGTTATTACTTTATTTCATTAATATGACATATGTGCACAATTATTTTGTATTGTTATTAATGGCATGCAAAATATAGCATTTGCTTTATTTTATTTTATTTTTTATGCATCGCATGATAGGAACGCTAATATTATAAATAAGTGGTACACAATTTTGAATTCTCTGTTTGGGTTGCAGTTCATTTGAGCAAATAAATTGCAGCATTCTTCTTGTTGATTAAAGTACATGTTTCATTGTTTTTATTGCGATATTTTTTATTAATAGCACTTTTGTCGGGCACCGCGGATTTAATTGTTTTTACTCTTTTGTTTGCTTCGCATATATTAAACGTTTTAATTAAGCGCCTTATTTATAATTATTTATCATTTATACGCATTGCATATAATCGGCATATGGAAATACTCGCACTCATACTGTGTGTGTTTGCATTTAATTTCAATTATTTTAAGTCAAATAAAAGTTATTATACTTTCTCTCGTACACACACGAAGGACACACATTTCACGCATATCCGAACTGTTTGTTGTGGATTATAAAATTTAATTGTTAATTATGAGAACTTAATACGCTTTATCGCAATTTGCAGGACGTGCAAAGATTAAGAGCTTCAAATTGAAATTTGAGTAGCAGCAAATGTCACTGGCAATTGACGGAGGAGGCATTTTGTGTCAAGTTCATGTAATCCAACACCAAATAGCAAACACAAAGTCAAATGCAGCTGCGATGCAAAATCAAATCAAATGAAAAATTGATGCGTTAGTGTTGTCTTTTTTTGGTTTTCACTGTAGCCCAACGACAGCTAAGAGCAGCTGATAAGAGAGAGGTAAAAGTCAAAGCCAGGCGACGCGCAGAAGCGTGAAAGGCAATCGGAAAAGCCAAAGGAAAAGGAAAAACAGACGCTGTAAAAGCTTCCGTTTGTGAGTTTGCTGCTGATTTTGGTTGGCAAGTTGGCGCCAATGCGACAACGAGAACTCACAGCACAACACAAAACACACACAGTCACCACACACTTTAAACAGTTTTGTTCAATTTTGATTCGGAAATTTAGAAATATTTTGTTTATACGAGTATATGAAATTTTATTTTCTATACGCCATTTAAATTGAATCCTTATTTTCTTATTATTTTCTTTCTCATTCGCTCTTACTTTAGTTATTTGTATTTTTATTGATATTATACACTCGACTGTTTTTGCCGCCTCGGGCTCTGCTCCTGTTTGAATGTTTATTTGATAATCGCCCTGTTGCACACACACGTCCGTTTAAATTAAAAGTTCGATGCTAACTGAGTTTTGAGTGCGACGCGGCGAATCTTAAAAATACAAAACGCAGCCAGCATTCGAAAGCATTCACAAACAGCCGTTCCAAGCATCCCGCTCGAGCTTGCACTCAAACTGATAAGAGTTTTCCACTCACGAGTACGACAATCGCACTCACACTCAGTACTCACGCTCTCAGTTACACTCACTGCTCAATTTGGTGAGAGTATGTTGCTGAGTGAGTCTCGTTTTGTATGGCAAAAATCGCTCATACGCAACGTAGTATAGGAAGTGGTATTTATAATGTAGTTTGCATTATCAGACATCGTCTGGGTATCACTAATCGTCTACCATATGTCAACAAGAAACATCTTCTATATATAATTGTGAACTCTGTGATCCCGAACACTTCATAACTGGCACCATCACAATAATAACAAATTAATTGTTGACTTTATTTTTTGCCGCTGATTTATTAGCGTACGTCGCATTAAAGTGAATTCCCCCAGCTGATAATTCTGGAAAAGCCAAGGCGATTCAAGTATTTATACTTGCATGTGATTAATTACATATAGTACACTAATTTGAAGAATTTCGTAGATTTGTGTCAAGTTTGAACCGCTTTGAATTTGCGACGCAAAGTAGTTCCTAAAATTGAGTATATTCCCCTTAAGTCGCAATATGAGATAAGTCCGAAAACAAGTAGAATAGGCGTCTAGTCCTATCAGCGAAACAATAGTTGACCTCGCGACTTCCTCGTAAATAGTCTCAGGCTAATAATTTGTCAGAAAATAGTTATCAGATTTACTACGCAATAGATGTTTGTTTGTTTTGCCCGGAATCAATTGAATAGAGTTTAAAGTTCATATTATTATTTCATGTAATGATATCAACATTAAAACAATGACAAGTCCCATTACTTGAAGACATTATTACTGCATTTCATCCATTTATTTTTTACTTCATTATGGCCATCGTTAAAAGAATAATTTCTGCATTTTCCATTTACTTTATTCAAGTTTCTCTTTCACGACTCGTGAATTTAATCACTAATCCTTATCGCTTCTCCAATGGCAAACTTTATTGTTGGTAAAATATTTTTATTGTACTATCGCTTCTTATGGTCTATAAGTACAGTGAACCCAACGCCACAGACGCTTGCACATCAGTCAGTCTGTACTTAAACGACAATCAAACAAGTTGAGCTTTCGCTTGCTTTCTTAATCTACGTAGTTTTTGTTGTTGAGCTCTTTTGCAGTGGTCGCTTTGAGCATGATGCAATGGCTTAGTTAGATTGTGCTTGACTTGCTTTAAACACTCGCTAAATAAGACTCAGCTTGCGCTTAGCTATGGCAACTGCTCTTGGCCACATATTTTGTTGTTGTTGTTGTTGTGTCAGGTTCTGCACTGACAACTCGAGCTCAATGTTGTTCAACGCTGGTAATTACATATAAAGCGCTTAGTTGAACTGAACTTTTGTAAGCATAGAAGCAAAAAAAAAAAAACTCAGAACACAAGTTGTAATTGCATTTGTTATCGCATTTATGAGGTATGCTCAATATTTGCGAGACGCACTGTAGGGTCGCTTTGTTTAAGTGGCCGCCCTAAAAGTAGGCAACAAAATTCTCCAACTGTTGTCAAATGCCGGCTCAGTCCGTTCATTCAGTGTGAACCAACAAACTTAAATTAAATGCATGGGCTAATAAAATATACTCACAGACACATGCACACACTAAAAAACATACACACGCACCCTCACTAAAAATTAAATGAAAATAAATTCGACAGGGCAGTTGGCATTTTGCAGAGCCCCTAACATGACACTAAATAAACAGCCAGTTGTTACTTACCCAACAACGGAGCCAAACAAATAGCCAAACACCAAAACCAATACAAAAGCAAACACACTCGCACACACACATACACACTTGCACACACACACTAACACACGCACATTCACACCGACAATGTCGGAGCGAAAGAGAGAAATAGATGAAGCAACTAAGTAAATGGTTAGTTCTGTGACATTTTCTAAATTGAAAAACTACAAATGACTGACAACAGATTAGAGTGAGTGAGTGAGCGCACGTAGCACAGGGAAACACAGCTGTGTCCATTCATTCAACCCGAATCCCGAGACCAACACTCCAAATCCAGTACTCCTTGACTTTGGCCAGGTATCGGGATGCCAGAGATAGAGAGACTGAGAGACGGTAGGAGATGTAGAGACACATCAACAAAAGTTTCATTCAAGAGCCGATGGCAGAGATTCAACATTTCTTTTTTGAAAGGCCCAAAAAGAAACCTTTTGCATCGAGTGTTTGAAGCCGGGGATTTGAACAAAACTCATTTGTGTAAAAAGCGGCAACAGCTGAAGTGGCAGCTAGCATAAAAACCTCAGACAGTTGACTCGACTCGATTCGAGCCGTGCCACAATGAGGCGAGAATTCGCCACAGAAAAAAAAAAACCAACACAAACCCTTATTGTTAGTTGAGAGTTTGATAAACCATTGTTGTTCCTTTGACTCACCTGCAAACTTGCACTGCTCCCGCTGCTCATCACTCTGATCCTTGCAATCGGCACTGCCATCACAGACAAATCGGACTGGTATGCATTCACCGCTGTTGCAACGAAATTGCTTCTCCTCGCAGTAATGGGGCAGTGAGTGGGCTGCGAAATGAGAGGAGCACAAAAATCAAATGCATATTAATTAATTATGTTGAAATTCTGCGGTTATTTTGTACCCCAAGACTATAATTAAACAACAAACAGGCCTAATAAAATTCATAACTAACATTTAAGTTGAAAACTTTGGGTCGTTAACAAAGTGAGCCACACAATGGTGCATTAAAGCAGTCGGAACGGGGCGGGGCGGGGCGTGGAGAATGGGGAATGGGGCGGACGTCTGAGGTTGGGATTCCTTCTTGCCGAAGCGACAAGCGACAGGCGACTGTGGCAGCGGCAGCGGCAGCGACGGCGTTGACAAGCTTTAAGCCCTTTTTAAGGCCATGGCAAAACTGACAATAAACAAAAAGTTGTAAATAATAAAGTGTAAGGGTGTATGCGTCTCTTAATGCCTGTGTGTATGTATGTGTGTGCCACTGTGTGTCTGTATGTGTGTGTGTTTGTGCTTTTGAAAGGGTAAGCCACAAACGAAATATGCGACAAGGTCGCCGCTATAAACAAAAGGGTGAAATTTTTGAAATTAATAAGCAAAATTGTTAGCGTATTTGTGTGTGTGTGTGTGCTGTTTGTGTGTGTGTGTGTGTGGGGGCCACCAAGTTTTGCTAAAGGGACTCATCAATCGTTTATGGCATTTGCAAAGGGCTTACTGACAAACTCACTTGTAAACAAAATGGCATCAGCCGCATTTCCGCTTAGCTATAAAATGGCTTACGATTCAGGGGATCTGGCGAAGCTTTAAGAGGTGTGCGTCTGTGTATGTGTTTAATATGACTTCTCAATTAGCATTAACATCTGTATCAGCCCAATGTGTGTGCAAGTATGTGTGTGTGTGTGTCAGTGTGTGTGTGTGTGTGTGTGTGTTGGTAAGCGTATGTTTCTTGCGAGTTGAAAGTTTTGCTAATATGCTACGATTAGGCTGAGAGTTCCGAGAATCGAGTCAATCCGTGTCCCATTTGTCGTTTAATTGTGCGCATTTAACACAAATTGACAATTGCTTAGACAGCACGGCAGACACACGCACGAGTTCATCACACAGCCAGTCAGAGAGTCGCTCACACGCGCACATAAACATTTAATTACAATTGCAGACATGACTAGCATTACTATGCGCGTACTCACACACACACACACACACTCGCACACACACACACACAGTTGCACAAAATTAAGCACTTCATTATCGTGGGAAATTCTTGACATGCAACAACCAAAATAACTTTGCTTAACTTTTCATTTTGATTTATATTTATCAATATCAGAAAATTAATAATTTCAATTTTAGAATGGAATTGCAGTAAAACCATGAATTCTTGACATTAATAATAATCTTTCAGCGAGATGAACAGATTAATGTGGGTGATATTTATTACTTTGGCTCCAACAATTACTAAAATTTTGTATAATTGAAATATTTAATATTTTATACACTCTACTCACAAACAAAGCTCCATTGTAAACTATTTAATTATTCAAAAGACAGCGACAAATGCTAGAAAATTTGTTTTTTACGTCAGCAAAAGTGGCTTTATATCAGTGAACTATTTGATATATCTTATAGGGTTATGACAATTCAAAAATGTCACATTTATTTTGTTTTGATTTGTTTTAATTTGATATGAATAGAGTTTTTCTGGCACTTATTGTGCAGACTGCAATTTGTGTGCAAATGTTTGTGTGCGCTGCAAATATATTTCATATGCTGTTGTCAATGTATGAATCTCAACGTGAGTGCGGCACAATTTGCATTTCAAGTGAGTCGTTTAAACGCTTAATTGAAAGACCACTACAATATCGAGATACATACAAATTTATGTCACGTAGTGCAAAAGATATTAGATTTATAATAAAGCATCATAAATTGGGTTAATCGAGATACTTGCAACTAATTCTAGCTATCCTATCTTTCAGAAGTGTTGTCTTGTGTTATGCAACTTAATGGCAAGCAAGACATTTAAAGTCAAATCTAGTTCAAGTGTAGCCGACATTTTTGCTGCAATTGAAACCAAAATCTATGCAAAAAGATTGTGATTTAAACAAAAATATTCTATTGCATTCAATTCAATACATCAATAAATATTGGCTTTAAGGAGACCAATGGCAAATATTACTGCTCGAAAATTGAATTTTTGAATTTTAAAGAAAACAAATTGAATTAGAAAAGAAATTGTTTGATGTTTGACATTGTTTTAATTACTAAATTAGCTTCGAATACGCTTAGCATGCTTGTAAGAACCGGAATGCTAAACTATTTAAATAATAGTTTGAAATTAAAAGATTCACGGCATTTTTATGGCAATTGAAATCATTTAAATCAAGATCGTGCAAGTCCACATATTGAATTCAAGGTTCCCCGACCTTGAAGTCGCTCAAACTTTCATTTATCGATTCATTGGATAACATGCCACGCGCCCTTATCGACTTGTCTCAGTTGAAAAAATTAAATTACTGGAGCAATAATTTAACTTAACTTACAAAAACCACAAAGGAAATATATCGATGGATGTGGGGACGTGGGAGATGAGACCACAGCAATGGCAAGAACTGACAATTTGATTGACAGAATATCTGATCAGCAACAGCATCAGAGGCGTTGCCGGTATTGGCCAATTAAATGCGTGTTGCTAGGTTCATTGAACAGTTTTGCCGGCTCGTAAAGCTCAGAAATCAATCACTGGACCCCCGGGCGGATCTCTGAGCTGGTCGAATGATTCTCATGAAAATTCGCACCATTAATTCAATGACAGCATTGTGATGGCGAGAAGAGCGACCAGGTCGGGGCAATAACTTGTAACGGTTAACGGGCGAAATAATAAACAGAAATCAGAGCAAAAGTCAATCAATGGTCAAATCAATATAAATGCCTTATTAATAGATGTCGTTCACAGTTCGCATTTCGCCATTTGCAGCTTTCTTACTGTTCGTTTTACTTCATATTTCTTGGGTGCAACATTGCTCAAAGTTCTTTGGGAATATCGTGAATTACCTGATAATATTACTCATTATATTCGATAAAAACAATTATGCGAACTTTGTACCAATCACCAGTTCAACAAAAAAAAAAGATAAGTTTTGTTTGTTAAGAGTAATATTTAATAATTTCGGTTGTGGACAGAACTTTATCATAAATTTATTTTTATTTTTATTATGTATATTTATATGGAATCATTACTGATAGCTCGCAAAGCCAACCTTAAAGATAGCTGTAATTATCAGTAGTATTGCGCGTATGTGCTTGATGATATGTCTGATAGTTACGACCAAGGTTAAACTATTAAATTCGCGTTAGTTGTGCTGAATCAGCAGGGAACTTAACCAGAAGCTAGTTTATCTGTTGTAAACACTTCTATATAATCAGTAATAACAGTTTCAGGAATAGTGTGCTTCACTTCGTTTTTTAATAAGTTTTTTCAACATAACGATTGTATCAATAGTGTTAATGAAAAATTGCAATTACCGTTATTTCCTAGTTATTTGCATTCCCTTGTTAATGGTTTATTTCATGCCAAGCGTGAAAATTCGATTTTCAACTTTCATAGACGCGTTATTAATTGATGTTATTTGTTTGGCTAATGGCAAAATGACAATTTAATGAATGGAAAACATTTAACTAATGACAACAATATTTGTGAGTTCCATAAATTCCATTTAAGTTAAAAGCAAAAATTTAGTTTGTTACCTTCCCCGCTAAACTTTTCAAATGATTTTCCACGTTTTATCTATCAGTTATCAGTTAATTGCGTTAATTTTGTGTGTGGTTTTTGCGATAATTCGTGCAACTGATAAAACTTTGTCTGCAATTATGATAAAACAAAATATAATGTATACCGAATACTGGAGATTGCGCATATAGCTTGTCATTTGAATAGATTTGTGAATTGGAAACAAGCTACTCTTTAATTTCTCACAACTTGTGGTTAATTAAAAATGGCATAAATTTAAGAGTAGTCAGTACGACTTTGAGTGTTTGAGCTACTCTTAAGTCTCGCCGCTCGCGAGAGGCAAATGATTGAGACTAATTACTGTTTACGCTTATTTGGAAAACTTGTACGAACGTTATGGAAGAGAGTAGGGAGTGCTTGACTAGCATATACTTCAAAGCAAAGCTTGCAACGTTAACTGCTTTGCTGTGGTCGCTAAGTCAATAGCTATTTCAAACATGTGAATAGAGTCATTATACCCAGTTTTAAACTCAGTGTAGGGTGTGAAAAAGTGGCGTGATCGGTGTCGTCATACAAAACAACAATAAACACAGTAATAACAAACACAAAAATAAACAGTTGCTCGCATGTTTCTTTTTTTTTAACCAGGTTTGGCTCCTCGGAATGAATGAATCATTACTATAGCATAAAGTATTTATAGGCTACATTACTTTTAAATGATCAAATTTGCTATTAATTCATTAATTCGTTTCACCAGAAACAATCCAAGCGAATTCTAATTAAACAAACAGACATGCTATCTGAATACAATTAGTGTATTTTTAAATTTACAAGTCGCTTGCGTAGTTTCTTCGTTCAGTATACATATATGTATAATGCATATATATATTGATAATGTTGCTAAGTCATGCGCATGCTTAAATCGCTTGCCAAAAAACAAATCACGCCACCTTTTTACCCGAACTTTTTGCAATGCGGCCATCGGGGAAAACACGGCGAATGCGTAATATTCGTTTTGAGTACGAATAGTTTTACAGACATCTGCTTGCAGTAAATGAGCACACAAATTGGCGCCTAATTAAGAGAAAGTGCCCATTTACACAAAAAAAAAAAAAAGATTTCATTTCAAAGCTTCTAACCATTTCGTATGTTTCAAGCGAATGGGGTATGATAGACTCGATTGCCTTCACTAGTTCGTCCTTTAAATTCGAAGGCAAAATTGTAGTTGAAGTGTTTTGTCGTACCACTCTGATTTGATTTAATTAGAGATTTCGTGATTTTATTTTTTTTTTTTTTTTTTTTTTTTTTTTATTAAAAATAATACGAAATGATAACAAAGATATGTGCACTGTTACCTAACTGGGCAACTTAAATAAATCAAAAATGAAAAACAGAAATTAAATTATGTAAGCAGCACATAATAAATATAAACTAAGGAAAAAATTATATACAATAAGCTTAAGGAAAAAAATTGTATTGGTGTTAAATATTATGTCAAGACCCGATCTTTTAAATTCGAAGGAAAAACTTTAGTTGAAGTGTTTTGTCGTACCACTCTGATTTGATTTAATTAGAGATTCCGTGATTTCAAAAATTTTTTTTTTTTTTTTTTTTTTATTAAAAATATTACGAAATGATAACAAAGATATGTGTTATATATTGATTGATATTGCTGTTAAATATTATGTCAAGACTCGATCCAGCAGGTCTTGGGGACGATGTCGTTTCTGTCTTTTCCCGACTCTAGTTCTATGCCTCGGCGTTAGGCGCCTAGCTAAGCTATTAGGGTGACCTCCAAGCCTCTCAGTGTATTTTTGTGCAATCTCCTGAATTCGGTCTCCAATTTTTGGTACCTTGAGGTCGCGCTCAATGTCCGCCGTTCTCATGTACCAAGGATTTCAAACTTAGGTAATTTATTTCGTCATATGTAAACAGCTTTATCAGCTGTACTTCCTATTCGATAAGATAAATTGTATTCTGATAACTATTAACTTCGTTGTGATAATAAAGACTACTACTGTTCACACTGAATAAATAGTAAGCAACTTTAATGAAATTTAAATATTTCTGTAACCGATACGTGTGCTTTAAACACTTTAACATTGGATGCGTTTAAAGCATAAATACGAATGATTGTTGGGCTGCTAGTTACAAAATAGCAAAATATGTCACAGACATGGTAAGTGGCAGAGGTTGAGCTTCTGTGTGCTGAGTGTTGAGTGCTAAGTGCGAGCTTGAGTTCGTCTGAATGGTTGTGGCTAAACTCGTAAACAATGTGCTCAAACAATTGCATGCTGCTGTTGCTGTTGCTGTTGTTGTTACACTTTTTTGGCTTCATCATGGAAAGTTGTTTTAGGTTGTAACCAGTTTATGTGCTCATAATTATACAAAAGGTAAAATGCCTTTGTAATTAAGCCAAAACGGAAACAATGCAACCGATGACATGCGGCCAATTACCGAGTACAGTCTGGCTGGCAAGACAAGTTTCCAATCAGAATCCGACGCACGTGCAAATTTCTAGCATAATTAGCCAAGTTAATTACAAAAGTCTGGACGCCGATGAGATGCGGGCCCTCGTCTCCATCTCATACTTTTGGCCATGACAGTTTTTATGGCACCCAGCTCTGGCAAAAACTTGTTTAATTTCGATTTTAAAATAAATCATCGTTGCCTCGAGCATGTCTGCTTTTGCCTCTGCTTCTGCTACTGCCTCTGCTTCTGCTTCTGCTCCTGCTCTTTGTCCTGTTTGCAACAGTCGGGCCAAGCTCCAGTGACAACAGAGCTGGTTGCAGCTTCATTTTTGTTTTTGAATCTGAATCTGACATTCATTAGGCTGTCATGAACGTGCCGAGAACTTCGATTGCGAAAGCGGTCCAAATTCGTGAGAGCTACCAGAAATAGCAGTTGACAATTTTCATTTGGCAATTAGTGGCCCAAAAGCTGCTCTCGCTTCCAGCTGCTTCTGATTACGGGAAGCTTTCGAAGTTGCTCCGCCCCTTAGCGAAACATTGACGAAATTGCAAAATAATTTTCCCATTGTCAGTCAAAATGTAGCTGATAGAATTGACAACTATATTGGAACTATAAGTTAACTATTTTTAAAGCTGTCGAATGAACTAACAACTGCAGCCACTTGACACTTGCCTGAATTATCGCTTACTTATCTATTTTAGGCCGAACTTGTGAAACGTACATGGGAAACGCATTCTCTCGTGACATTATTGACCTAATACAACCTTATTATTAATAACAACAACTCTAAATAATTTAGTTAGTTAACTAAACTTTTACCTTAACCTTTAGCCCTTATATTTCATCATTTTGCTTAGTTTTGCTTCACACCTCATTCCAGTTTTGACATACTGAAGGTTTTGTTTCTCTTCGGCTTAGCGTATATGAATAGTAAAGCGAAAAGCCTCAAAGTCTGTGTTAAACGACTGTAGACTATTAAGGTTAAGCTATTCATTAGCTTAAATGTTTAGTCAAATAACAGCTGTGAAACGGTTATTCTGATTAGCCTAGTGTTCAGTATAATATCGAGCTCAACGTTGACTGACTAATCGATCCCTAATTGGGTACCTACTGACACTCATCAAATAGTTTACAGAATATCAAATGCACTTGCTAACATTGTAGGCGTTTGCCGCATCATATTTCTACCTTGACATAACAATCGTATGATAAATATAGTAGTATATTGAATAACAGTGCACAATGACTCATATAATTTTTTAATAGACTAAGTATTTGCCATCTAACTTTTGTTTCTCCACGTGTACTTTATTTGAAAAGCGTTTTCTCTACACTCAAACCACTGTGCTGGCTGCAAACGTGTAAAGAGAAGCAACTCGACTGAAACTTCAAAAAAGAAAACCAGAAAAAAACGGGAACTTCAACACAAAAAGAAACCGAAACACTTGTTGCTGTTGCTGTTGCTGTTTGTGGTTGCTCTTCGAAGTCGTCACAGCTTCGCTCTCTAAGAGCAGAAGCCGGCCGGTAGAAGTGGAAAGACATAATGGAAGCAGAACAGGCAATGTGCAATCGATGCAGAGCATTGGACTGCGGCCTCAGGCCTGAGGAAAGTAAAAGGCAAAGAAATGTGACGTTGTGGAGTATGGAATGCGTTTACCCAACTACACAACGCGATGCGATGGTTTACCCAAGCCGCAGTGCCAGTTACTCCGAACACCAAAACTCGCATAAATAAAACAAGAGCCGATGCTTCGAGTCGACTCGACTCGACTCGCCTCGCTTCGACTTGAGAGCTTGGTGGCATGATCAACAGCAATGGGAAATTTGATAGGCATATGCCGTTTGCCTTCAGTCAGCGAATGTTGGGTCTCATTTGAAATTGCACTCATATTTGATAAAACAAAACAAAAGGAGCAGAAACAACAAATTCAGCTATTTTTAGCCATTTGGAACTGTATAAAGCTGCGGGTGGTACTTACAAATATCCAACGGCGTATCAACCTTGCCAGACACATTCAGAAACGCAAAGTCCATGTTAAAGTTAAGCGGTTTGCTGTTGAAGAGCGATGCGCCGATGGAGTTGCCTGAACTACTCCCAGAATTCAGGCTATTCGCCGCTGCAGGTGTAAAACTTTTCAGTTTGTCTATCTGCGGCCCCAGCGTTGTCATGCGAATCTTCTCGAGCAATGCGGATCCGCTCAAATTTGAGATAATTAGGCTGGCACTGGGAGCCGAGGCGGTCACCTGAGCGGCGTTCATGGCCGCGGCATTGCAAAATTTACTGATGCTCAGTATGCATGTTATGAAGATGAGGTGAAACGACGATGTGAAGCTGAAGCTGATCAGCTGCTGGACGCGACTCTGGTAGTTGCAGCTGCTGCTGAAGAAGGCGCTAATTTTGTGAAACTCTGGTTCCTGCTGTTGAATGCCACTGTTGATGTTGCTGCTGCTGTTGTTGCTGCTGCTGCTGTTGCTGCTGCTGCTGCTGTTGTCGTCTGCTTCTGATGTTGTTGTTGCTGCTGCTGCTGCTGTTGTGTTTGTAGCTGAATTGCATATGACGAGCGACGCATCCATTTTAGGTTGCGCAATTTATCAATTTGTGTGGATTTTGATTATGAACTTTGCTTTTCAAAACTGCAAGAAATAGAAATTTTCACTTTAATTTCACTATTTTTCAGAGCACTTTTTCCATTTTCCACTCGCACACGAGGATATATAGTATTTTCATATTATTCAATATTAAATAATAGCCCGATGTCTGCCCCGGGCAGCGATGTCAACATCTGTGTCAGCTGTGTTAGCATCAACGAAAAAACATAGCCAAAGAGAATATCTGCCTATAAGATGTCCTATGCTCACTTTGCAAATAGTTCGCAATATACTTGAACTTCCACCACGGCTTGTACACTAACAAAAACACAAAATATTTGCACTTAACTGCTACAACATGGCGTCAGTTTTGGAGTTTTGAACCCGAAAAAAACAATTTTAAGAGAACAATAAGAATAAATTTAACACAAGAGAAACAGAGCGTGAGAAGAGAGAGAGGCAGAAGAAAAGAAGAAATTATCAAGAAAGACAGAAAAGAAACAACTCTTGAATATTTATTTCGGCAATTGTATCGAAACATGGATGAGCACTAAACAAAATGCGAAGAGTGTTATAAAGCATGAGGAAGCAAGCGAAACAGAAGTGATAAAAAACAAGGAAATATCATACGATATTGCAGAAAACCGAACAAAAAGAAGAACTACAAATATGCTACAGCATGATGCACATCGAAAAACGCTTTGAGGTTTTGTTTTCCACAATTTTACTCTTCATAATGCAAAAGTTTAGTTCACAAAGTTGCATTTTTTTTTTGTAAAATAAAATCAAGTGAATTAAATACACCACGAGTAGAATTGTTCTTTGACTTCTTTTGTATACTGAAATGTAATACATATTAATGTAGTTCAGATAAATTTGCATGGGACACAACTTGACTGGAGACCAACGACGGTCAACTTGAACGATTTGGTTTGGTTCGGTGGCTAGGTAAGGCTGTAACAAAAGGGTTTTGTTCTTTTTTATGACATATCACGCTGATTGGCTTTTAAATGAAAAGACCGCATTCATAAATTGCCCCGAAAAGGGAATTATAGATAATTTTTTATGTTATCTCCATGAAGTTGTCAAATAGATTACTTCTTCAGATTATTGGCGCTACTGCCACTCGAACTGAAGAGTCATATGATTGTTAGGTTTCACTATGCGTATTTCTCAATGGGTTGGTTATATCGTTTGGCTTTAGCGAAATTCATTCTACATACAATTCTAATTTTAGTGAGAAGAGAATAAATAAATAAAAGAAACTTGCGACGTTGACAAAAAGATTTTCGGCAAAACAAGCATAAAATGCAAGCGACCTCGAATCACACGTGTTTGCTATTATATATCCGATATATGCATAGGCCAAACGATTATGAAAGTCTCGCAAACTATCTAAATGTTTCCATACATTTCCAATTAACACTTATTGATGCTGTACGTATATTCCGTTTATTTTTCTTATGGCTCGCCAAAATATACAATTTTCATTCGGTTTTCAGAAACGAAACGACTGCTGACCGGCTCACAACAACACTGCGCGCAAAGCACGACGATTTACGACTGATCGGCCAATGCCAGACGAAAGCCGATTGGAGTTCGGTTCGTCTCAAAAGTGTACGAACGAATAGTCGCCACGACAGCACGATATGACGTATACCGTACCTACCTGTGATGCAGAAGAAAGAGAGAGAGAATAACACGAGGGAGAGAGAGAGTGAGAGAGTGTGAGTGAGCGATAAAGAGAGATCGCTGAGAGCAACAGGTGGCTACAATAAGTTTTGCTCTCTTAAGTCATTATTTTTTAAATTCACAGCTGGCGGTTCCACCAATTATTTGTACGCTCTTAAAAGAGGCATTGTTCGACTTGAAATAATCATCAATTTTGGAGGTGTGTTCTACAACTATTATAGTAAATATAAAGTAAATTTGTAGAGTTGTTTGTTGTTCTTAAATTGGTCTTGGCCTAGGTCAGAGACCATGACATGCACATGTTAATTGCTGTGGTATCAAATGATATAACAGTTGGCGTCTAGTCTTGATATATGGTGTATATATATCGACTATTGAACAACTTAGTTCGCCAACCTATTTAGTAGTCTGTTCGTTGCTGTATTTACAAAAAACTTCGGCTGGTTTGTAATTTAAAAAACTAATTTTTCACGTGGAATTAATTTTTAAATTAACACCTAACCTTCTGGGTTTCTTCCCCGACAATTTAAAAGATTCATTTGTCAATTTACATTTTCTGTTGGCACTTCAGGTGTGTTTATACCATATGAAGCATATGGTACTATTTACCTTGTTTTATATTATACTTACGCAATTTATCTGAAATGAGAAATTCCATCGACTATCTTCAAATATTCAAACAATGTTATTACTACACATATATCTGCATTTATTCAATCATCTTTGCTCGTAAACATATGTACACTTAATAGTAGCATGTTAGATTATTAATAATAATAATAATGTAATAATAATCATAATAATAAACGTTTTGCACATTAAACAGAAATAAATTTGTCAACTTTTCTCTAATTATTAAGAGCATAATAAGTATAATAATTATTTGTTTGTTTTAAAATTACGTAATGCACACTTACAGCTATATACAGTTTGGAACTATTTGAATTATCATTAGAGTTTTTTTTTTCATCGATTCAGTTTAGTTCGGTTGAGTTTAGTTTAAGTTTAGGTTTAGGTTTAGTTTAGTTTTAGTTTAGCATTAATTTAGTTTCGTTTAGTTTAGTGTTAAGTTAGAACTCTGCGACATATTTGTACAGCAATCCTTTAAGGATTCTCCCCTTTCTTTTGCGCTTCGAAATGACCTGCTGTTAAAATAATATTAAAATAATTTACACATACGATTTGCTCAGTCTTTAGGCGTGTCTGCTGTGGGTTACTCCTTGGTTCTGCCCAGGCCATTCAGTATTAGCTCAGATATCCACTCGGATCCCGAAAAATAAAACCCAAAAGCTCTAATACGACGATATGCCTATGACAGGTGAGTACTGCAAGGTGCCAAGAATGGAAACCCATTTAGTATAATATAATAAAGTTGTGTTATATTTGCCTGTTACCTCCTCATCCATAACGCTGGTGTGATCATAGATACGTGCTGGCAGATTCTTGCGCAAGCTGAAGTGATCTTCTGTGGTCGTCTTGCGGTAAATGGGATTCTCAAAGTTCATGGAATTGATGCGTCGCTTGCTGCAGTAGCGATACCCAACGAAAAGCAGCTGTCAAATACGAAAATTAATATTACCTCGACTCGAGTCTGGAGCAGCTCTGAGCTTACCACCGAGAGGAGTCCGGCACAGCCACTGAGACTGGCGATTACGACGAGCGCAATGAAGCCCGAGTCCGGCTGCGGGCTGGTTGCCTTTGTCTGATCGTTGTGCGTTTGGTTCTTCACTGGACGATGGTCGGCGACTGTGCGGAGAGGTATTGGAAATTGTTTGTGAGTTAGTGGCATTCTCATGTAAATCGAATAAGCAACTCGAACGCAAACAAAAGACAAAACATACATATAAAAGAACAACACGAAAAAAAGGATAAGACAACACAGCAAAAAAACAACGAGTACAAAATGCGACAGGCATAAAAATCACAGCAATAAAAAGCGCAAAATGAAAGAACGAAAACAAAAAGAATTGTGTTTAATATACGAGCTAAATCCCACGCTTTCCACAGCACTGCCGATGGTGCAGGCCATTTGGGAGGCACTCGAATGTAGCTCTTGCTCCAACATCCAACCCCCCTCAGCCCCACTCCTCTGTGGCAGCGTCTCCGCTTTCTTGAGCTGGCAAAAGAATTTTCAATCAAATCGTTCAAAGTGCGCATTTAGGCGCAAATAAACACTTAAACGCGCTCGCGCCTTTGATGGGCTAAACTTTTATACCACCAAGGGATGAAGATCTAAAGATGGCGACTCCGCCGCCACCCCCCCCTGGGGCGATGGGTGCGTTTGGCTGTAACAGCGGGGAAACTCGAATGGCGTAGGATGCGTAATGACATCGTTAACGCAGCGCGTTTAATGGATTCTGATTCAGAATCTCGCTCAGCTGATTCGTTGCGTTGGTGTCGCGGATCTTGTTCGGCGCTTAAATCAAATCAAACGGCAAAAGCTATCAACATTATCTTGAATTTCACTTTAAAGAGCCCAAGCAGCAGGCAGCCCAGTAGCCCAGTAGCCCAGCAGCCAAGTGGCAAGCGCCAAGGAAGCAAGCGCCATGAACCAACCCGACAAGCAGCGCAATATTAACCTCACACTTAGCGGTTAGCTGCCTGACTGCCTGACTGCCTGGGCCTGTCTTCTTGGTGGGTGGCCTGTGCTGGCTGTTGGTATCAGTTGCAACACTCGCCCATTTTGCTGCCTACTTGTGGTTGCCACACTGCACTGCAAGTGGCTCTCGATGGCGTTTATGAAACTGTCAAGGATGGACGGGCTGAGGTTGGCTTTGATGATGATTAATGCGATCCATGACAAAGCAAATGTGATGCCCGCCGAGTGTGGCGAAATGAAGTGCTTTCCCTCGAAAATACACTCTCAACAAACTCAACCAGCAGCCACCCTTCCAGCCCCTGTCGCTGGCCAGCAGAAACCACACAGAAAAATATCCCCAAAGAGCACAGAGCTGGCGAGTGGGGCAGGGGGGAGGAGGGACAAGAGTTTAGTGCATTCACTGAAAAATTTCGTGATTAATTTGCTTGCTTTAAGTTGGCGCTTGCAGCGAGCAACTTTAAACACAAACTAATGGCAAGCTGAAACTGTGAGACTGCGTCAACAGCAACGAGTTGGTTGACAAGCTCTTAAGTGCAATTTGGAGGAGTGGACACCACGGAAGCGGGTTGACACAGTCTTAAACACACATCGAGCAGCGTTGACGAGGTCGAAACTCTGAAATATACAATTTAAGAGCATCGCTGCATCATCGTAAAACATTCGCTCGCTCAGCGGAGTTGACAGCGTGCAAATATTACGCATACGTCCCATCGACCATACAACTTAAGAGAGTTATGGGGGTTATAAAATTAAATAAATGCAACTTGCCAGAGTTGAATATTGTTAAAGACATTTTGACATATAGACAATTATCACACAACATTGTTAAGGGTTTACAAGACAGACAAACACAAATTAAAAAGGGGAATTGCTAAGCATACCAAAGGGCTCAAATGGGCGTATGATGATTGCCTGATGGGTTTCTATTGTGATAGGCATATCATTCGAGTTAGCAACGCGCGGATGCGGCTTCGCTTTCGTCCTATATCTGTGGACACGCGGGGGCTTGGTAACAACTCTATAAAGGGCTGCATGCAGCATCATGCAACACGTTCAAAAATCATTGTTGTTGGTTAAATAAAGAAAGGCGTTAATATCAACGGCATGCAAAAAGAAGTGTGTAAAAAACGTTATCAACGTCTGGAGCTACTTACGATCCTCGACACACATCAGACCGTCGGCCATTAGCTTGAGACCCGTGGGGCAGGCGCACGAAATGGGCGGACTCTTGTCGTTGATGCGCGGCGCGGGCAGACAGAGATGTGAGCAGTGGCCATTAACCGATTCGCAGCGATTAACGCCATCTGGCTGGCGATAAGGATGGTAGACGTGAATGACCATCGGATGTTGCAGCTGTAGGGCACAAATAAATGAAGATATGCAAATATTAAGTATACGCCAACGGGCAACGAGCAACGACGGCTGCTCACCATGTGCACGGCTGTGATGGGCTCGACACCTTCGCCCGTGAACTTGTTGGCCTTGAAGACGGTCTGCTTGTCCCAGTCCGTCCAGTAGATGTAGTCCTCGAAGGTGGTGATCGAGAACGGATGTCGCAGGTACTCCGTCGAGTAGAGAATCTGTCTGCGCTGCGAGCCATCGTAGTTGGCCGACGAGATGACATTCAGCTTGCCATCGACCCAGTAGATGCGCTTCCGCACCATATCCAGAGTGATGCCATTGGGCCACTTCACGTCGTAGTTGATGATCGTGGTGCGATGCGAGCCATCCATGCCAGCGCGCTCGATGCGTGGCGAGGCGCCCCAGTCGGACCAGTACATCCAGCCCTCGATGGGGTCGAGGGCAATGGAGCGTGGTATATCGAGTGCGTCCTTGATCAGCACTGTGCCCATATTCCCATCGAAGTTCGTCATTTCTATCGTGCACTGGTGCGTGTCCGTGTAGTAGACGTGGTTGTAGATCCAGTCCACAGCCAGACCGTCAGACGTCACCGACGATTGCTTCAACACGACGGTCTTGTCGTTGCCCTCGTCGATGGGCGCCTTGTAGATGCTCTGCGTGGTCACGTCGCTCCAGAAGATCATGCCGGTGCGGAAGACAAAGTCCAAAGCTGTCGCTGACTTGGTGCTGTTCACAATCGACGTCATCTCCATGTGATCGAGCGCAATCTTTCTGATGTCGTGGCGACGAGCGAGCAGCAGTGAGGCATGTCCTTCGGTGGCCTTGCAGCGCGTGTGATTGCGCGGATCACGCATGTAACCCGTCTGGCATTCGCACTTGAAGCCGCCAATCTCATTGACACACAGCTGCGAGCAGACGCCGGGCTCCTCGCACTCGTTGATGTCCACACAAGTGTGGCCGTCGGTGGACAGCTGGTAGCCCTGGTGACAGTCGCAGCGATAGCCCACAGGCTGATCCACACAGCGGTGCATGCAGTTGCCATTCTTGGCAGCGCATTCGTTCACCTTGCACTTGCCCGCAGGCTCATCCTCGCCGTCGGGGCAATCCTTGCGCAGGTCACAGACCTTGGACAGGGGAATGCACTGTCCGCCGCCGCAGTCGAATTGGCTGGTGGAGTTGCAGCTCTTGGACTCAGCTGCCAAAAGACAATCGCGTTCATCGCTGCCATCCTTGCAGTCCGATTCGCCGTTGCAGGCCAGGTGGCCGGCGATGCAGCTGCGATCGTGGCACTGGAACTGATCGGGTCGGCAGGTGATGTTCTTGCAGTTGGTGTACTCATCGTCGCCGTCGGGACAGTCGCGGTCGCCGTCGCAGAGCCAGCTGTGGTGCAGGCAGGTGATGCGATCCTTGCACTGATACTCGTGCGGCAGACAGGGCGTCACTTGCTTGGTGACATTAGCACAGGCCTGTGGATGAGGGGCGATGAGGTTGGGTTGGGTTGGAGGGGAGAAGGAGCATTGACAAAAGTTGGGCGACGTTCGTTGCCTTGTTAGAAGTTTGGCGAAAACTTTTCGTTGCATACTTTTAGTTGCTTACACACGAAATTATGTTGCTGGTGCTGCAACCAACGCCCACGCCTCGCATCCGCCACCAAGGCTGCTTGGGTTTGGGCCAGGCCAAAATGCAATTTTATGCGTACTATGCGTTGACAACAAAAGCTGCCAAAGCTGGCAGCGCTGAGTTATGCGCAACTTGGCTGTAATTTATACGCTTGCCGTCTTTCGCTAACACACACACAGACAAAAACCCGTTGGCCAGGAGCGTGCAGCGGCGTCGGGGGCGGGGCGAGGGCGGTGGCGGTGGCGTTGGCAACTACAAACATTTCGCCACTTCACCCATGACAAAAATGGGAAGAATTTATGAGGCAGTAGGCAACAGCACCGTGGAGAACTTACCCGTTCATCGGAGGCATCGGGGCAATCCGGATCACCGTCACAGACCCAGCGCTTGGCAATGCAGGCGCCATTGGCGCAGGTGTGCTCCGCGATGGCATCGCAGGGGACGACGGGACAGTCGCGCTCATCGCTGCCATCGCCGCAGTCGTTGTCGTGATCGCAGACCCAACGCTTCTGTATGCAACGCCCGTTGCCGCATGTAAACTCATCGGAGCGGCAGGTTTGGTCTGTGGAACGAATGCAGGACAAAGGATTAGGAGCGTAACAAAAATCTGGACTCAATGGCGACATAAACCAAAAGAAAATTAAGCACAAAGCGGCCGCTTGATGAATGGGAGGTGGCCAGTGAGTTAGCATAAAAAAAAGAAGGAAATGGCAGGCAGAATAACTCTGGCATTGGCTGATAAAAATGCAAAAGAATTTCGAGATAAGAAGGCAACTGAAGAGTTAAAGTGGGCAAGTGAGTTGGTAACCGACTGAAGCTTGTTGAATGAAATCAAGTGTTTATACTGATATAAATATTAAATAAGGAATTACTTTATTTTGCTTTGAATGAAGTTATTTGTTTTTTCAATCCTGAATGCGTTGTAGCAATAAATTAAAATAGTTTCTGAATGCACTCAAATAATTGTGAAATTTGCCATCAATTTATGGGCAATTATAAATGAAATTAGAAATACATTTACTCGCTTTTCACTCAAATAAATGAACGTAAACTCTGTTTAATTTAATGATAGCCCAACTAAGAGAGTTGTACAAAAAAGCTGTTATACAAAATGAAATGAAATGAATTTTTGGTAATTTTTTAGATTCTCAGTTCTCTGTTTTTGTTGTGTATCTAACGTGCGAACATTAAATAGTCTTTAATATTTTATTGTCAAACAACGAGGATATTTTGCCTTTTTCATTTCAATTGAAGCGCACACAAAATATGCCGCCGGAAGGCAAATATTTATGGTGTTTGTTTTGGCGTTTAACTGATATGAAAGTTGGTTGGTAAACAACATAATTGGCTTTGTTGCTAAATACTAGTAAATAAATGCTTTAATGCTTAATGCCTAATGCCCAATGCTCGCTCTACAAATCTACGTGGTGGCAGAGAGCGCAAGCAGATAGATTGTGTGCCAGGTGAACAGATGGTTGGAATAATGGGGGTGGTGGCCTATAAATCGAACCCAACTGAAAGTGGATTTTAATTAAAATCAAGAGGAATTGAAATTAATTATCACTACAAATCAAAAGATATTGAACATCGTTGGGTGCGCTTACTGCAGGCATGCTCATCGGAGCCATCGCTGCAATCCTTGCTCTGATCGCACATCCAGGCCAAAGGAACGCATTCCCCCTCGCCGCTCTTGCAGCTGTACTCTTCCGGCGAACAGGTGCGAGCCTCTACGATTTGGATGGAAGAAGAAACAAGACGAAGACGAAGTCGAGTTGAGTTGAAATGAGTTGAGTAACTACTTGGATTGTGGGGTTGAACTGCAGCTAATAAATTTCATTGGGGATATTAAATACATTCATTTTCCGCTGCCTCAAATAAGCTGCCCCTCGCCCTAGTTGTATACGTATTCTTTTTTGTTGTTTGTGGCAAGCAAGCCATTACATAATCCTATCGAATATCCAGCTAGCAGCCAAGGCCAAGGGTTGTTCTCAGTGAGTGTGTTGTTAGTGTGTGCTCGAGGGGGCATGTAATACGCGTATGTTGCCTGCTTGTGTGTGTGTGTGTGTGTGTGTGTGTGAGTGAGCATTATGGGCTAAGCACTTTATGCGCTGTTGCCAGGCGTTGTCGGGCAGCCAACGCTGCGTATGCGTGTTATGTCATGCGTCTGTGTGTCCCCATTGTGAGCAAGTGTGTGTGTGTGTGTGTGCTTCGCAGGGGGCGGCGGGTTATGTGTTTATGGTTAGCTTTATATACACTTGAATGCAACGTTGCTCTTCAACGACTTGATTAAACTGTATGGGGATATGGGAGCGACATATACGAGCGTAGTTTTCAAATTATGCGCAACACTTTATTAAATGCAAGTGAGTTGTGAGTTATGAGCACAGACAGGACAAAGAGAGCTATGAGCTAGTAGTGGCGATAGAGTGATAGATATATATGTATTTATGTACATATAGAGCGCGAGCGAGCAAGCTTGGTTTATGTTAGTGCTTGTTATTTGCTGCTTTTTGCTGCATTTTTGGGTTATTCTTTTTGTTTTTGTTTGCTTACTACAATGCGCCTCGTCGGATTTATCGCGACAGTCATTGCTGCCATCGCAGAGCCAATTACGGGGTATGCACTGGTCAACGGTCTTGCATTTGAACTCATTGTTGGGACAGGCATTCACTGTGTATCGACGACAATACAATACAATACAATACAATACTCATTCATATATTTATTCATTTCGCAATTCAAATTATATATATGTATATGTATATGCATAGTGCACATACTCTATGTGTGTAAACAACAATGGCAATTCGCATCACACTTACTGCACAATTCCTTCGATTCATCGGAGGCATCAGCACAATCGTTCTCCTGATCGCAGCGCCATTTGTTGGGTATGCAATTGCCATTCGAGCAGCGGAAATGGTCTGATGAGCAAGTGGCCTCTGGAAAGAGCAAAACAATGCAAACCAAACATGTTAAATCGAGTGTCCTTATTTTGTCTATATGTCCGTCATACGCATTTCGTTTGTCTGTGTGCTTGTGGGCTGCCTTTGAACTTTACCCTGGACCCGTATCAAAAACAAAAGCCAACAAAAGCTGCCAACCAGCTTCTACTTATACTACTCATATGTTCAAATGACTGTGTGACTGTGTGTGTGTGTGTTTATTTACGGGCACTTGAGCACGTGCTGTGCAAAGAAAATACTTCGCGAAAATTGCAGAGAAAACAAATACAAACAAAAAGACAGAAACACAACTAAATTGTTGCATATGCGCGTTGCGTTGAATTTCGAATTGAATGTCCAAAGCAACGTTTTTCTTTTGGGCACCGTGATTTGTTTAGAGTTCAACTTAAAATTACGTTAGCAAATAATCCCCGAAAATTGTTTACAATTTCGCATTGCGTGCCACCTGTTCACCGTTTTTGGGTCGATAATCCCCCCATTGAGCGCTGGCTCCACAATTGTGTCTTAACTTCTTGGCTGCGTCTAATGCAAATCTGCGAGCCCGAGAATAAAAAATAAAGATGGAACAAGCATTAATTTTAATCAATTTTAATGCCGCATAGAAGCACTGAACATTCCCCTGAACTGGCTGGCCTCTTTGCGATGCGGCAACGCACAAGTTGCCATATCAATAACATTTAATATGATTACTTTTCTAAACTTTTTATGGCGCACAACTCTCCGGTCGAATGCCTGGCGAACGCTTTTGGCTCTCTGTGCCCATTTTATCGCTTCAGTCAGATGAAATGTAGCATGAAAAAAACGGCAAAGCAGAAAAACGGAGAAACCGAGAAACTTGTGTTCTATTCCGGCGAAAACAGCAACCAATATTTGCAACAAAAATAAAAAAAAACAAACGAAAATAAAAACGAGCGAAAATAAAAACAAATATAAATACCAGCTCCCAAAATAAAAAAAAAAACACATTGAACAATAAAAAATGGTCACATGTGCAAGCCAACAAACATTTTCAAATGTTTCATTTTATACTCTACACTGGGGACTCTTGAGAGCTTTGCACAAATTGCCTATCGTCTCTCCGGAGAATATTAATTTTATAGTATACGAATCGCAACACAGCCACTTTACTCTTTAACATTAAATGCCGCAACTAAAAGTGCGTTTATTCTATGTTTGAAGGCAAACATTACAGAGTATTTAAGCTGCTGCATTAAAGGCATTAATGTTGTCGTCTTTTTTTTTTGTTGTTGGCAAATACATGGCTTTTGTTGTGTCGATTCGATTCGATTCGATTCAATGCGATTCGATTTCTTTTTATGTAGTGCACATTTGTAAGTGCACATTTTGTTATTGCTAATATGTACGCTCATGTATGTGCATATCAAATGGGTGTAAACTGTGTCCCTCGGGCAATTCGCTGTGCATTTAACATGTAGTATTTACATATATTTTACATATCTTTCTTTTTGTACACATTTTTTGAGTATACTTGCGCCTTTGATGTCACTTCGGGCGCCAATTAAAAATCAAATTAAATTTATTATTTGCATCAAAAAGGAAGCAACAAAATGCTCGTTGCAATTGATTGCATTTATGCATATTACAACAGTTGTAGTCACAGTCGCAATTGATAAAACTGTGCGGCAAATTGCCAGCTGCGCTTCAGCATAATTTGTTACATGTATTTTTTAACTAAGTTTAAACGGCTTTTCAGTTGATTAAAAAACTTTGGCCCTTGACAGTGGCGTCTGGCAATTTGTATGCAAATGTCAAGCGGTCTGTGTGCAAAATATTCTGTTGCATGCCACATGGCGACGTCCTGTTGCAGTCAGCGAAAATGGTGGCACTTCATACAGAGTCGTAGCGCAAGCAAGTGAATGCATGTTATCCACATGCCACATCATGATTGCCATTTTGTCATGTTTAATTCAACTTTAGAGGTGTTTCCGAATACTTTGCGAATTGTTGTCTGAATAGTTGAGTTGATTGCATGGGCTTGTTGATGTGGTGGCGCCTCGGACAAAGTTTAGGTATGTTTATCGATTTCAATTGTCGTATTGATTGCGTACGGACACTTACTTCTATTCTCGTCTACAAGATTCTAACTTTTAATAGGTTTACTTAGTTAATTCAATTGGCCAGCGAGCCGAAAAGTATGCAATGCATAATTTAGCAAAAGTGCAGCTTCAAAATAGGGCAATGCACATTATTAATAATGAACTCGCTTTGCGTACGTGTGGCAAATAAATAATAGTTTATGCATAGTATCATAATAGTCAAAGCATTTCAATCCATACCTTTATCCGGCACAATGGCGCCCAAACTGTGGCTTTGTGTGTGCAGCAAACTCGTCACAAACAGTAAACACCAAATGTGCCCCATATTGAGATGAATCCACAGTTTTTATTTGTCTGTTTTTAAGTAACTTGATCGCTCTCGAATCTATTAATAGATATACTTTGATTTAATTTGATTTATGCACCGAATTTACTTCCAGCACATAATAATAATAATAACACTGTCACTTGATACGCTCTCGAAATGCGACTAATCAAATTGCTGTGGGCCAATTGGCTTGTTGTCTTCTGGTCTTGTTGTCAGCTCAATTGTGACGCCTTTGTGGCATATTTCAGCCAGCCAAGTTGCACAAATTGATTGCATAATTTCCGTTTTCAAGTTCATAATGGTCAACAGCAACGACAACTGTCAAAAGTCAACGAAATATATATGTATATCAATGGCCCAGAGTTGTTTATAAGTGCCCATATAAATGACTGGCTGGACGACCAACATTTAGCAATTTTGTGGGAAATTGAGGAAACAGATTTAATGCGGCCCGAGAAACTGAATGATAAATGATAAGTGTAACGACAAAAATCAGCCGAGAGTCTATCTCGGAATTCTAAATAGTCCAGACCTGGCCCACAAAATGTCACAGATGGACATTGCCGATTAGCTCTGACAACGGCGGCGACTTTTCACAAGCAAGAAACAGAAAAGGCCCACAAGCAAGAAGGAAAGAAAAATGAAAGAAGAGCACCCAAATTTCCATTGGCAAACTCATATCTTTAAGGCAGGCACACGGCAAGCTCTCTTTTCTTTCTTTTCTATTTTTTTTTTTTTTTTGCCTGTCCGAGGCGCTGGCATTTTGTCAAAGCACTTTGCATAACATCAAAGGAGTCGCAGCAAAACGAACGGAGCACATGAAAACTGCGGCAGTCAGCATTTCGAGGACATATATTAATATTACTTTGCACTGGCAATTAATTTATTCATTCCTCAAGGAACTCTACGTTTGTGCTGTGTGCCAGTCAAAACTCTTCCACTTGGCACACATTTGCTCGTCCTTTTTCTCGCTTACTTTTCGCACTGTTTCTGTTTTTATTCTTCGATTTTTTGCCTCTATATGCAGTCGCTACTCATTTAATGTTTGACTTTTTACACTCAACCAGCGCGTGCTTCGATTCGCTTAGGATTCGTCCCGTCCGTTTGCTTGAAAAGTTCGCCGACAACTGAGTTTACAGCTGCGGAGCGCCAATCCTTAAAAACATGTGCCCGAAACTCGCTTTTGCAGCATCTCTCGCATCTCGACGGAAGCTTTGGCTCAAACAGCCAGCCAACAGCTGCGGCGTGTCGAGTGCAAAATATTTGAGTGAGTCTCTTTCTCTGGCTGTGAGTCGACAACTGAGCTTTGTTGTGAGTGGTAAAACTGGCTGCTCATGGACTCTCGGGGGGGTGGTGGAAAGGCGAATGAATGTCTGAGTAGCATTGACAACGGTTTCATGAAATCGTTTGAGTTAATAAAGCTGAGGTATTCTTTACCAATTAAGTTCAGTAGGGCAAAATATTTGTTTAAATATGCAAAATATTCTAAAACTGTGAAACTTTCATTTCTGTTAAAGTTTTCAAGGATATAAATAAGAAATTATATGATGACAGTAAATTCAACTATTTGCATGCAATTTTCAGTTGAGCAAGAATTTAATAGCAATTTATTGTTGCATTGCAAATGATTTAAATTTCAACATTCAACATTTTCACAATTTTATTTTTGGCAATTTCGTTGGTCATTTAAGCAGGCAAAGGATTTTCATTCGTATTTGCGCGCTAATAATTTCACTTTATGTTAATTTAACAGTGCCTTCAACAAATTCCCCAACGACTTCTTGCCCTTTGGTGCATTTAAGTTCATTTTTGCATCCCCCCTTTTTCCCCTCTCAAACATAATATCCCATTTCGCTCATTATTTACAAGCAGATTCACCTGCAACTCTTTTGCCATGGTTCAACTACGAGTTTCTTGTGTCCTCTGAGGGCTCATTATCAATTTCACTGCTTGTAATTTGCCCTTCAGCAAAATTATATAACAATTTCGTTATGCAGCAGCAGCAGCAACAGCAGCATGAACAGAAGCTACTTGCATTGTGCGCTTCTTTTTTATCTCTTTCATTGTAATTTTTTCTTTCTCTGCGCTTATTTTTTTTTTTTGGTGTCTGGCACAAATATTGTGATAAAGTAACGCAGACGACCTCACATAGTTTCCTTTTATGTCGAATAGCGACGCAAAAGTCTCGTGCGACGAATTCGCGCTCGATGATAAATTGCTGATGCAACAACGTTGCATGCCACAGTCAGCGAAATTGCGTTGCGTTTGCAGTTTGCGCCGATGTTTAGCGACTTAATGAGCGCACTGCCATGGCACAGTTTTGGTCAGCAGTCAGTCCAAATGCACACACACCCTTCTCTTGCCGGCTTCGGGCAGACAAGACCCCACTTGGCCCCTGCCACTGCAAATGTACATATATGCGTAAATGTGGCAAACTAGTTTCGCATTTTGATTGATTCGCCCAAAAACGGCGGCACACGCAACATCACTCAATGTGATGGACGCCAGTGTAACGTGTGCACTTCACTCGGCAGCCTGAAAGTATGCAATGGGAAAAATGTTCGTGAAATGAAAAACTTACCACGAAACTTGCAGTTGGTGACCTGCTCATCGCTGTGATCCTTGCAGTCGGCGTCGCCGTCGCAAACGAAGCGTATGGGAATACAGTCGCCGTTGTGACATTGAAATTGCTTCTCGTCGCACTTCGTGTACAGTGCTTGAGCTGTGGGAGAGATGACAGTAAACAAATGATTAAAGCTAATTATATTTTTTGTTATCGTTGTTCTTGCTGTTTTGTTGTTGATGTAACTGCTGCTGCTGCTGCTGCGGCTTCTCATCTTAAGCTGCTAAAAGTTTTCTCATTAAAAAAGCGAAAAACGAAACGGAAAACCGAAAAGCGAACCGAAAAAACAGGCAGACAAAGTGCCATTTGTAGGTGGCACAAAAGCCCAAATTGATTAGGGCTTAAAACTTCAAAACAATCAAGAGCAGACACGCACACACACACACACGCGACCACCCATATGTGTAGTAGAAATGTGTGCGTGTGGCTGCTCAAATCATTTGCATACAATACAAATATAATGTGAGACAGCTCCCTTTCTCGTCATGGAGTTTTAATCAACAAAAATGCCTTGAAATAAGACGCACACACAAACAAAATGGCGTTGAATGCGGCAAAAACTTTGACGGTGCCCCCCGCTCCGTTCCCTTGCCATCCCCCTACTCCCCCCACCGCCCACCATGCACTGAACAGTGAGCTTGACAATTTCGGCAGAACTTCCGTTTCAAGTTGCGGCTGCTTCTAGGCGCCGTGCCACATGCATGAGGCACCCCCTCATAAAGATGTATGGAAATTATAATAGAAATAAAACAGGGACCCGAAAAATGTCAACAGCTCTTGATACATAATAGAAAATGTGACAAGTGAAAAAGTTATGGATTGCCAATGTCCTGGGTAAACAAGCAGTCACTCACACTCACACACGCACACGCACACATGAGAGCTTTACACACACACACACAGACACAATTTTGAGAAGGGTTTCCTGGTCAACGTTGTAGCTGCACTTGACAGCTGTTCTAGGTCCACTCCACCCAAATAAAAACAAAATAAAATAAAAGCAAATGTACGTAAAAAAAAATGATTCGTTTAATCAAAACTTTGGCATACATAATTTACACAGACCCGTTTTTTGCATATTGTAATTGTTGTAATTGAAATTGAAACAGCAGCCAAATGCTGTCGAGTGTTGAGAAAGAATTTACCAAATGCTGTCAATCAATAAGGTCAAATCAATTTGTCGATGTCGCCGCGCTGGCTGAGAATTGTTTTCAATTATGAATGATGGCAGAATTTAATCAATATTCATTTTAATCAGTATCTTTAGTTTATTTACATATTCATAAGTATACGTTGTAAAAACATATTTTCACAAATTGTGTGAACATAAATACATATTTCAAATGCTGACCTTTATAGCATGCATTTATTTTTGCAGAAATCACATTGAGCTCTATGCCATTTGTTTAATTGTTTTCCGTTTTAGTTACTTTCCCATATACAAATTCCATGTTGGGTTACAACATTTGCAGAGTGTGGTAAGTCTTCCTGCCTGATATCGACGAGTATTATAAAAAGCAAACAATATGCGCAAAATCAGGTTATTTGATGCCTCCACTTTGTCTGCGGTGAATAAAGCCAATGTTCATAAAAAATAAAAACTACTTAGCATATCGAATGTTATCGAAAAGCCTCAGCTAAAAACGTGTTCAAAAGCCAACAACTGGTTGGCCTAAAGCGTATATTTGCTTGGCTTTGGGTGTGTGTGTTAAACTGACGACACCAAAGACAACTTGCATCATGAATACACTCCGTTGTTATCACTGTTATTATTTTTATTACGTGTGCCGTTGCAATAAAACAAATTCTCATTTACGAAACTTGGGCGATTCTCAGACTATTAAATTTCCCCAGCTGATAAGCGGGCCACACGTCGTCAGACAGCGATGATAATCATTATGTTTTGGTTAAGATTGCAGACCCAAGAGCCTATTGATGATTATGTTGGCTGCGATTAGCACGCGAAATGATGTGAAAATTTCGGCCATCAGCTGGCTGAGGTGCTAATTAATATTAATTAGAAATCATAATATTATTATTAAAATGCTTCGCTTATCGCATTCGCGTGATGCTAAAGTCAAGTTCAATGTCGATTTCAATTAAATAATTGCGATTGCTTAGATTACACATAGACGCAGTTTGCGTGGGGTGATCGCTGCCAATGAATCAAACATTGTGCGCTCAATTGGAAACTACTATATAATGTATATATATATTATTGATGAACACGCCTCCTTAGCGAGTAAACAATCAATGCGACTTATGAATAATTGTTGTTGATTTTCTAGTTTTTGCACAAAAACAAATCAATTTAAGGAGACAGCGTCACATTCTTTTTTATATAAGAAAAACGTCAGGAGGGCAGTAAACACGCCCACCATTTAAACTTGTTGGACGCATTGTTATTGTTGTTGATGTTGGCACACAACTAGTTGATATGCTAGAAAAATCTGTTGGCAGCGCAAACAAATTAAAACCAAAATGAAACGGCATAAAAATCAAATGAGCCAACAAATTAAATAAATACATAAATGTGCACGCTAGACGCTAAGATACCCACTAAACACAGCTACCAAATTAGACTATCATGTTCCGTGTTTATTGCTATCTTATCTTTTTAGAGTGGCTAGATGTGTAGACATAATAACTGTTCCTATTTGAATTTTAAGTTAATTTCGTAGTTTTCCAAATTAAGATAGATAAGATATGGCTACAAAAAGCTGAGAGCATTTAGGCCAAGTCAACATTTCTGTGGCATTAGCTACAGGGTATCAGCAGCTAATATATATAATCAAGAGAGAATACATTTTTGCTTGCCGACCTTGCACCGAGCTAAACACACAGCATATGTTAATTTATCTGGCGGGGATCTAGCCGAGAGCTAACAATTTGTCTATAATGCGCTATTGAACGCGCATGTGAGCTGAAAAGGAACACGTAATAAATCAGCATGTGAAGCGTGCAATGGAAAATGAAAATGCACCGAAAAACTCGCTTTTGAGACACCAAAAATATCTGCTTGAAAATAACTACAAAAAAGGGGCTCGTCCGCTTTTGGCAGGTTTCGCTTTGTATCTTTATTTTTTTGTTTTGTATTTTTTGGTTAGTAGATCAATACGTTTTTGGCTTGTTGCACTGAACTTTGAATTGCAGTTCATAGACTCTGTGTGATCAAGTGAGATATAAGCTATGTTCGGTGGACTGCGTCAATGATGTCTTCCTACGTATTTCTCTGGCGCCAAGAGTCAAGAATTTTATTTACGATCTTTTCAATGCTCGACTAAAGTCCAAAATGCAAGGAACAAAGTACAAAATTGATCTGTTGTTTTTTAGCATTTTCTAGGCTAAAAATATATGTGTATACTTAAAGAAATAGGTGAAAGAAATAATTATTTTCGTTTTTGCAAAATTAAATTAAGCAGAGGCAAAAAAAAGATTTCTAATGAATTCGTTAAGATTGAAAATGTAATTAAGCTGTTACAATTGAAAGCTGAAAGTTCAAGTCTTCAAGCTGGCTTAATAAAAAACGTCTCAAGAGCTGCTGAGGGTTTTAATGAGCTCATTAAGATTATGAAAATTAGTAAGAGTCGTTGATTATGTTCCGACTTTCTATTCATTTTTCTAGCAAAACGAACTAGCTGCACTCTTGTGAGTGCGTAATTTAAGTCCCTTTGTCAAGTTGAAATCAAGTTTGAATTTCGTTTGAGGAAAACCACGCGACCTTCAAGCAAATCGAAGTGATTGAATGATATTATTCAATTGCTAAATCCCAGCGAAAAAAACGTAATAAAAACAAATCATAAAAGTGCGCAACGATAAGATAATCTTAATTCAGTAAATCCTGAGCGAAGCAAGCAGGTGGACTGATTTAAAGAAATTTACGACTCGGAAATACCCCCAGAGGTAATAGACAAAAGACGTAAAGTTCTTATCAATCACAAGGCACACAAGACACAAAGACACTCAAAATGCCCACGGATGAGAAATAAAAGTTTGCCAAAATCAAATCAAATGAAATGTAAACAAAGACAAGGTCAAATTGAGATTTGTGTAAAGTTCAAATGCACTTTGAATATTCATATACTTTCTAGTCGAGATTACAGATAGGTATTATATAAAACGAAGCTGAGACTTTAACTGGTTCAGCTTGGGGGTTAACAGTGTGTGAAGTGCAGTGCAGCACCTGTTGCAGTTGTTGTTGCATCTTGTTTGAAGACTCGAATGCAGTCTAAAATTAGCACAGACTGGCTAAAAAAAAACACACAAAAAATAACCAACCGCCCTCTCTTTCTCTCACTGCTAGCCATCTCTCTGTCTCGCCTGTTTCTCACCTATGTCCAGTGGCGTGCCGATCTTGCCGGATACATTGAGGAACTTGAAGCCCATGTTGAGAATGGCTTTGCCGTCGAAATTCTTGGTCAGCGTGGCGCCATCTATTGGCAGCATTTGCTCATTACTCGTCGTCGCTGCTAGCGGCGCTGTTGTGGGCGTGGCAGTGCAGCATTTGCTCAACGTTAGCATTAGTGTGAGCAGCAGCAGATTTGCGTTTGCGCAGACGCAACTGAACAGTTGTTGAGCGCGTCGCTGACAGTTGTAGTCGATGATGCTGTTGTTGTTTGTATTCTTTGTTGTTGTTGTTATTGTTGTTGTTGTTGTTGTTGTTATGCTATCACTTACAGTGCTCGTAGAGCGTAACTCTATGGCCATGGTATGAACTTTGTTTAGTTTTTGCAGTTTACTTTTGTGGTTTCTCACTCTGCTCTCTCGCTCGCTCTCACTGTTTAGTTAGTTGCAGTTAACTTTGCACTGCAGTTTATCTTGTTTGAGAGTTAGAGGCTAAACTATGGAATAGAAAGTCATTCGATCAATAGTCAAGCAGGAAGCACATAGGTTCTGCTTTCATTATCTAATCAGCCCGCAGTGTTTTTGTCTGCGCTCGCCGATTTAAAAATAAATGACACCGCTAGAAAAATCGCGACGACAACATTGAAAATTGTTGCCAAAATAAGCACACACACACACACACACACTTGAGATCGCTCGCAGCAAGGCGAGCGACTAAAAACGCGCTCGCGAGAAGAGCGCAGACAGATAAACGCGTCGAATGGCCGAAATGCCGAATAATCAACTAAAATGCAACAAAAATAAACGCAAACTGGTTAAAAATCATACGATCCACGCACGCTCTACGTTTAAACGCTGCGACAACGAAAGGTGGGGAACAACACAGAAAGAGAGAGAGAAAAATAAGGTGAAAACAAATACAAGAAACAAAAACAAACGCGCAAAATTTCTGTTGACGTAGCAATTATTCAAATTTGTCGTAAAGAATTAAGACAATCGCGATAAATTGTCCGCGATCGCAGCTATTTCCCTTTTAATTCGATTTATTTTGTTTATTCGTTTTTGTTTTTGTTTTTATCACATATCAATTAATTAATTTTATATTATTTTCGGCACGCGTTTTCTGCTTGGTGATAAAAAACGAATCACACCGAAGCGCTATAATAAAAACAAACACTTTAATTGTCTTATCAAAAATTGTACGCGATTTCAAGGCGCGCGCGTCTGAGAAAATTTTCATTTGGCACGTGCTTTGCACGTTGTTGTTATTGTTGTTGCTATTGCTGTTGCTGTAGCTGCTATATTTACACTTTTCAAACGTATTTCAAAATAGTCTCTATAGCTTTTGCGTATTTAGAGTGCTTTCGAAAAAAACCAGCGCTGCCGCCTCGTACAACGCGCGTTTTTTAACTGAATTCGTCTTGAGAATTCGCCAGTACATTTAAGCGAATTGTCATCCAACAATAGCCGGTCCGCCCCCCTCTCCCCCCCAGACACCTTAGCGTTCACCCCACAACACGTTCGGCTCGTCTGCGTCTGCGAGCGAGCTACGCATGCTGTTCACATGCGCTCAATTTGTATTTCATTTTGCACAACCTTCAAGGCGGCTGGCGTCTTATCACAGCCCCAAGAATCGAATCGTACTCAATTGAACCGATTTGAACGGAACTACAGAACGACACAAAAAAAAAGAGCTTTCGATAACTATCGCTATGTTCGAAAGCAATGCTGCCTCTCTGTCTTTCTCTCTTCAGCGATGCTTGCTCGCATTTGCTCTCTTTGCAGATCAGTTTTATCTGCAGCTCTTAAGCGAGGTGAGTTTTTGCCGCTGAGGTGAAGTTGCAAACTGTGGGCAACTTCAAGAAAGTTGACTTTGTTTTCAATTAAATTAGTTTAAATCGAAGATCCGATAAAAACTGATTAGTAAAAGCTAGTGACGCAGTTTGTGAGCGCTTATCAGTTTTGTGAATGAAATGCAGATAGTGAATGGCGTATGAATTGAATGAAAGGATTCGATCACGATAAAACTCGTAGGAAATTAAAGCAGATGTTTAGCGATCGTGACGAAATTGACTAAGACGACACTCAAAGGCATTAAATCAAGTTGATACACTTTAATGGGCGTTATCAAATATTTTAATCCTGCCTGTCTCAAGTGCTTCAAGTCAATAACCTGCACGATCGTCCATCCAATCGATATGTCTTTATACCAACCTTGGGCCCAGCAAAATACGACGAAAATAGATTTTAGCACAAGGAAATCACTTAAATGCATCGCAGGCGATAGGCGAGTATCAGAACCGTAGCTATATCTGTGTATATGTTGGATTTATCGGAAGCGTCGCTGCTTTCCAGTAGTTTGCAAAAATATTTAATTAACGCCAAACACTTTGCAACCGGATAAGTGATAATCTTGCTGCTGGTTATACACTTAAAGGGAACTACGTATTGGGAGACCAGATCCATGAATTGCCGTCAGATTTATATTTGCGAATAAAGGTGAGGGATAGAATAGGTGCGATCTCCAGCAGCGACCGACGCGAACTGAAGCGTAGCCAAATCATTAGCATTGAAAGTCGCCTTCCGCCGATTGAAAAGTGCTGAAAACGTGACGTCTGTGGCGTGATAATGGCCGAAAGTGCCTCAAATCGGCCAATGGTGGTGGATAGCCAGTGATAGGCAATGGGTGTGGAGACTGTTGTTGGCCACAGACAGACGAGCGCAGCGATTACTTTTTGATAATCGTCATCGTCATCGTCATCGTCAGCGGCCGTCGTCCGTCGCCCGTTGCCATCGTCATCTGCATTTGTCGGCGGTGGCCACTTGAAAACCATAATTTATGATTTACGTGTGTAAATCATTTGTGAAGTTGAACCACTGCAGCGGAGTGTGTGCTTGCCAATGACAGATGGCCATCTCCCTCCCTCTCCCTCCCTCCCTCTCTCTCTCTCTCTCTCGCTCCGTGTTTAGTTTTCAAATTGCGGGCGTTTCTAATTGCAGGCGTTAAAAATCGCTTGCAAATCGCGCGCAATTATATTAATGACAACGACGTCCTTTGCACACCATCCCTCCCCCTCCCCCTTCGCCCGCCCCCACCGTGAGCACTTTAACGAACTGCAGTTTATCGCCGCGAACGTGTGTTCAAGTTGAAATCCCACCCCAGCGATACTGTGCGTTGAGTGGTCTTGTCTTTGACAGACATCGAGGGTTATCGGCCCGCAAATGACATCTATCTATGGCCAGATTGATAAACATAGCCGCACTGATAGCCGGCAAATTGGACGAGGCCTGAAATCCGTCAAAGTGCCAATTACTGTGCAGCCCAATGGCCAATACAGCGTAAACAGAATCAAGAGTAATGCAATTACATGAATGTGACTCAACCGGAAACAAACTGCGGGGTTTTCACCTGATATTCACGTGTTTGCTGTTTGATAAAGAGCTTGTGATCTACACATAAACAAATCAAATAATACTATTGATGATTGTTTGATTTCAAGTCGATCTATCTTCCTTTAAATTATGGAAACCTAAAAGCAATTGCTTAGAAACTCGGAACAAATTAAATATTACTATTAAAAATTGTCCTATTTCAAGTCGATCTAATTTCATTTCATTATGCACAACTTAAAAACAATTGCTTAGAAACTCGGAACTGCTCAAAGTTGATATTTTTAAGGTTCTATTTTTATTGATTTCGTCGAAGATGTGTAAATATGTTTGGTGGTCTTTCACCGATAAAGCTCCTTCAAGATTGTTAAACACTTGTGAGATTGATCAGATTGTTATTGGTACTTAACGATTAGGACTGTTCACTTCACAATCATTGATAAACATTTTGAGTTTAATTTATTGCATTAATAAATTTTATAGCTTATCACAGTTTAGAAATCTGTAAGAAAATCGAGTTTGAGTTAAATCTGTTTTCTTTATTATTTTCAATAAATTTGTAGTTAGAAATTGTATCAAATTTACATTGATCTTGAGTTAATAAATATATAGATTTAACATTTTTATTTTATTCTTTTTATTGATTTTATTTTTTTTATAATAATTTAAAATGTTTTTGTTTTTCATCTGCTACTGATCATAAGTTTATTGTTTACCAGAGCTGGTTGAAAACTATTTAAATAAATAGCTGTATTTTATTTATGTCACAATTTTATTTATTTGCATTTTTTATTTTCACTTTTATCCTTTCTCCTGCTGCGCACACCTTGATAACTATAATCAGGACAACACGCGAAACGATCCGCACTGTGGGCAAAACGAAATCGAGAGGCAAAAAAAACGTGCAACGGACACAAGCGAAATGTAAACAGCGAATGAATGAATGAAGCGCCGGCCAAGAAGTAACGGTAAATTTCACATGTGCCAAATGACAATAGAAAGGCAGACAACGCAGTCGCCGCCGCCGTCGTCGCGTCGCGGCGCATCGTTGATGCTGGCGTCGCGGTCGGCGCCAGCAGCAGCAACAGCAGCCGCGACGCATTAACAGTTGTGGATGCTGCCGTTAACAGCGACTGTTAGCCACTATAACAGCAAACGTTTGCGCAGCGTTAGCGTCAGCGATGACGCCGACGTCTGCGTCAGCGATATCGCTCATAAACGTCATTCAATGGCTCTATCTAACTACAGCAATAAGGCAGCAACTGTAAATGTGTGTAAGTAAGTGTAAGTGTGTGTGTGTGTGTGTGTTTACTGAAGCGTTGCTAAATATGAAAACATAAAAATTAATGTTATATTTATAGTGTGGCAGCCAAAAGTTGCGGCAGGAGGCGTTCGCGTTGTGGTCGCTGCAGGGCAACAGCAGCAGCAGCAACAACAACTGCTACAAAAGCGGAAGTAAAAGAGGA
Organism: Drosophila siamana; assembly: GCA_035047445.1. Lineage (NCBI taxonomy): Eukaryota > Metazoa > Arthropoda > Insecta > Diptera > Drosophilidae > Drosophila > Drosophila siamana. Next base: position 6,640,061 of record JAWNPP010000004.1, on the reverse strand, counting down.
AAATGAAGATGGGGATGGGGATGGAGTTGGAGATGGGGTTGAAGATGAAGACGAAGCTGTGCTCAAAGTGCTGGTATTTGCTTTGCCCGACGGCACGTTTGCCATTGTGTTTGTGCTTGTGTGGCAAGTGGCAAGCTGCGAAAGGGGGAAGGAAGCACTTGCTTCCAGTCGGCCATGCCTCGCCTGCATTTCAATAAGCAGCACAAAATATTTTCTGCTATAAATCGGCCAGAATGTAACGCGCCCGGCCACATCGCCAATTGTGCACAAACAAAAAGAAAACAGCAACAACAACAGCAACACAGCAGCTGCAACAACAACAACAACGGCTCAACTGTCGTCTGTGGCATGCTGTGCCCCAAGTGCTTCACATACCGCAGCCACATGCCGCGCATGCCGCGCCGACAGTGACCCCGTGAATTTGGCATTGGGGATTGGGGATTGGGGATCGAGGATTGCCGCTGACTGCGGCCAATGCGGCGTATGATGAATTTGTGCAAAGGTTTCTCGCAGTTTAACTCTTTCAGCGCACAGATTGCATGCCTCTGCATACATACATATATGCCACATGCCACATGCCACATGCCACATGCACCATGCCACTTTTGGGCGCCCCTAAATAAGGTTAATGCAACTGGGTTGTTTCGCTTCACTCCTAAATGCAATAATTGCAAATGCAATATTTATGCAAACTAAAATCTGCTTTGAGTTCAAATAAAATTAAATTGGGTGAAACATATTAAACGTTTATACTAAATCCGTTTGCCAAATATAAATTGTAAATCAATTACAGCTTAAACTGAAATTGAAAGCGAAAGATTTGAATACTTTTTTAATCGTATTAATTTCGCTGCATATTGTGATGAAAATCGTCGTAATTTGTGCTCTCGGGTATTTCGTAGTCGTGCATGGCCGCGATTCGTGTAATTTACAAATACTTTTGTCGAATTGAAGAAGCACATAATCATTATTATAAATGGTAAATTGACTTGTGTCATCGCACAATAAACCGAATACGCCGTCGGCTTAAGGACACTCCATTAATCAGCATATTGCGGCCAGAGCACGAAGCCCTCTGGGCTCTGCCATGAAATATTGACAACCAAATGGCCGCCCAGCCACGCTCCGAGCTTGCAACATCTTCGCCAGCTCGTTAAGCCGCCATCGCGATTGCCAGTCGCCTGCTGAGAAATGCGTTGTCAACACTTCTGGCCAATCAGCAGCTTGCCCAACGTTTCAGGGAGTCGCCCAGCTGTCACCTTGCCCTCGTTGTGTCTGTAGTCGAGGACTAAGCAGCGTTTAACTTTCATTACCGGCTCGGACTTGAGTACCTTGCGTACTCCACCTCAATGCGGACGCTTCTTTTGCTGGAAAAACGCAGCGCTGATTGCAGCGTTGTCAATTGAGCGACTTCCGTTTGCTGCTTCCGGGAGTCGACGTATTTGCAGTACTTGCAACTTTAAAGTGGCAACAAAGAGTTGACCAGCACATGCCACTAACCACAAACTGCCCGAGAACTGCCCTCACATTAGCAGTCAAATAATCATACGCCGCATTGTTCCAGGCCTCATCTGAAGGACGCGAGAGGCAGAGGCAGAGGCTGCTTCTCTTCTGTTGTGTGTTGTGGATATTTGAATGTGCCGTCAACATCGTCCACGTTTACATCCCAAAAGCAAAACGAGGAAGAGAACTTTAAACTGCGGGTCTTTTGCTGAGGAGTAGAAGAGTCGTAGATAGCAACAACGAGGGGATGAAGTGAGGCGTGAGTTGCCTGGTTGTCAGGTTGGATGGTTGACTGGTTGGTTGGTTGGTTGTCTGCTTCAGTATCAGCCTCCTTTTCGGTTCGCTTTGGGTTTGCAGTGCAAAATTTACCGCTAAGCATTTGCCAACAGCGGCGACTGCACAAAGGACATGACAAACAGACTGAGACTCGGGGCAGGACTCTGACTCTGACTGCGATTGTGACTGCGACTGCGACTGCGACTGCGAATGTGGCACTAGGATGCTGGCCGGGATCATGGGGGTCATTGTAATCATAACGGTAATGTTGACGTTCCCTCGTCCTGTGTGTAGTGTATCCTTTTTGTTTGCAGGCAAGAGAGACAGAGGGGGAAGTGGAGCGGCACAACGCATTTTAAAAACCCAAATTAAACGCAGGGAATGAAAAAACAGAACTGAAATGGCGCCAAATTAGTCAAATCGTGTTATAGTGCATACAGGGTGCTTTGTGCTTCAGTTATCGGACTCAGCATATCTCAGGCAATTGTCAACTGTTTCGAATATTCTCTTCCTCCTTCTCTCATTGCCAATCCAAGCCAACAATTTTGGCAGACAAACAAAAGCAAAAGCAATTGACTGAACTTGCTGCCAGTAGCCGCTGCTGCTTCGACTTCTGCTGCTGCTTCTGCTTCCATCTAAGAAGCTGAGACGTCGACTGCGCTGCTGCGTCGCTGCCCGGTCTCTGCTCTGCGCTCTGTGCTGTGTGCTGATGGACAGACAAACGGCAGCACAAAGTGAGCAACTAAACAGCTCGCGACAGTTTTTATGATTTCTCGTTTCATTTTTGTTTTCTTCCTTTTGTTTGCTCTGCAATTATTTCCCCTGTGGAATGTTAGCAGAATGTTAACAGTGTCGCGGCGTTTACAGACGTTGTTAATGTTAGTGTCTGTTGATTGCTGTAATTGAATCCACACGCAGTTGCCACACACATTTGATGCCATTTGCTGAGAGTTGTCACTTTTGGTTAGTGCCAAATTCTTTTGCCATTCGCCTTTGAAACTCAATACGTTTGCAACACTTTCACATTTGCATGCATATTTACCTCATGTGTGCTGTATTAACGATGTGCTTTCTGCTGCTGGCTGCTGGGGAATGAATGGCGGAGGGGCAGAAAGTGGAGAGGGGGCTTAATTCGATTTGGCCCCATTTGCTGCACCTTCAAGGGAATTCGCATCAAAGTAAATTTCGCTCATGTTTTTATTTGCATTTATATGTGCATATCTCTCCATCTCTCTATCTGTGTGTCTCTCTGTCTGTCTGTGTGTGTGTGTGCAGCACCCCTAAGTGCCTTGCCGCGCTCAACTCCCATCAGCTGTATTTGCATTGCACTTCACACCCCACCGCACTTAGCGCTCTGCTCGCCGTCTCCCTGGACGTCGCCTCGTTCTGTGTCTTTGCGGTCATTTAACCGATGTTTCTATCTAGCCGAGGTCCTTGGGGCAACACCAGCTTCTGCTCCCTGCTGCCTGCTGCCGCCAGCATCGCTGAAATCGTGCGAAAAATTAAATAAATGACCGACTGCACAATTTCCCTTCCCCATTCGTTTGTATTTTCTGTTCATTTCGTTTTTTTTTTTTTATTTTATACACTGCTTTCTGCTGTTGGCATTCAACCTTTTTTATTTATAGCTTTAATGTGCCATAATTTTTGCATTGATTTCGCTTGTGCTTGTTCCATGCGTACCTCAGAGATACTTTTTTTATTATATATTTATTCAACTGGATCCCCGTTCAGTCGCTGCCTTGAAATGCCTTTCATAACGTCAATTCCTCTCGCAATTTCCGCGCCGATTAAAAAATGTTCGGGATTGAGGGCATTTTGCATGCGCGGCACGCACAGCAAACGAGGGGTGGGGGACGGTAGCGGGAGGCATGGGATGTGGCCTTTGGCGTGGCCTTTGTTCTCCATAAATAAATACTGTTAATTTTTCAATTGTCCAGCGAGCATTTAACGGCCTTGCCGAAAGTGTGGGAGGCGTGAGGCAGCAGAAGGGAGAAGGGAGACGAGAGGAGCCGGAGCGAGGAGAGGAGTAAGTGCGTCGCGTTAGGGCCGACGCCAAATTGATTGACAGAGGATTGGGAAATGGATGCACGTACGGCGGCCATATGCGAAACAAAAACCCCACGAATATGTTGGTCGAAAGTTTCGGGACATATGCAGGGAGCGAACGTGGCGAAGATTGACAGCCGAATATGGCAACAGCGGCCGGGCCAATAAAGTTGACAGCATTGCAAACGGCAAACGTGACAGTTGCGTGTCTGCAGCAGAAACTGCTCGAATTGGGCCTGTCTATAGCTACAGCTTCGGTTGGGATCGGCACGTGTCGCCGCCATCGTCGTCGTCGTCGTCGTCGTCGTCGTCGTCGTCGTCGTCGTCGTCGTCGCCGTCGACGTCTAGCCGACAAAGTTGGCACCGGCGTCGCACCGGATATCAAACTGTTGGCAGTTTGTTAGCGGCAGAAAGCGTCATGGCCTAATATACAAATACACAAAGTGTGCGCTTGTCCCGCGAGCTTGCCACATGCTGCCACATGCCGCACAGACTATATATGCGACCGACCGCACACACACAGATGCTGCCACTTGCCACTTGCCACTTGCCGCTGTCTGAGGCGGAACTTGATGAGCAGCTGCCATTTTAATTTTCGCCGACTCTTCAGTTGACTTCTATAAATCTGTCAAGCGCGACAGAGTCAATACTCTCACCTCCCCCCCCCCACTCCTTCCCCTCCTCCTTTGCGCTCCTTTTGCAATTGGAATTTCTAATCGAAGCAAATTGAATCACATGTCCTTCTGACGCGATAAGGCGCCACGGGGAGCCCAACAGGCAGCAAAACAAAACAATGACAGGCCCGAGTCCCGAGGCCCGAGGATATCAAGCGGAAAAGGTTCTGTTGGGCGCCCTTTTCAAGGGCGGCTGGCATATGGAAAATCAGGCGAGCAGCGAGGCATAAATCAGCTTTTGGCAAAGTGGCTGCTGCTGCCTAAAACGAGGCCTCCAACAGTCGCCCGGGGCGACGAAACAAACGAGAAAGATTAACGATTTCCGTGCTCACACATACGCATATTCACAATCATACTTATTCACATTCACATTCACATTCACATGGTTTGCATGGCAACCCACAAACAATCGCAAATAAACAATTGCATTTTAAAGCACTAGAAATAAAGCAAATTGTTTCCTAGCATATGCATATCACTCAAATGGAATTTAAATTAAGCAACTTCACCCAAATTGAGAAATTGAATTCGCCAAATCCGTTTGCTCTGCATGATTTTTGTGAATAAATAACTAAATTGCGCACCGAAGATAGTTGATTCAAAATTCGGTTTCAATTCGCTAAAATATGCCAATAAATAATTCAATTCCAATTGATTTTTATAATTTTTAATGAAATAAATGATTGGATTTCTCTACAAATTTATAGACGTATTGTGAATATAAATTTTCGATGTTGCTAGACTACGATTAGTTAGTTCAAATAGAAATAAAGAATTGTTATGTTCTATTAACAATGATTTAAGCTCCACTACTTAAACTCTCTTCTTTGTGTTTAGTTTATAAATTGCTTGTATTTTTAGCAGCATTTTAAATTAATTTTTGAATGTTCATTGTAGTTATTGTTCTTAAAATTCTTTTGTCATTGTCTTGTTAAAACTTCGCTACTCAAAAACTAGCTTCAAAATGTTTTGAGCTCATTTTGTGCTAAGTTTATTTAATGTTCGTATTTTTAGCAGCATTTTAAAATAAATTTTTTCATTGTCTTGTTATTTAAACTCCGCTACTTAAAAACTAGCTAAACTAAACTAATGTTTTGAGCTCATTTTGTGCTTAGTTTATTTAATGTTCGTATTTTTAGCAGCATTTTAAAATAATTTTTTGGATGTTTATTGTAGTTGTTGTTCTTAAAATTCTATTGTCATTCTCGTTTTATTTAAACTCCACTACTTGAAAACTGGCTTCAAAATGTTTTGAGCTCATTTTGTGCTTAGTTCGTTTAATGTTTGTATTTTTGAAAGCATGTGAAAATTATGCTTAATGTTATTGCAATTGTTGCTATTAAAATTATTGTCATTCTCTTGTTATTTAAACTCCGCTACTTAAAAACTAGCTTCAAAATATTTGGAGCCAATTTTGTATTTAGTTTATTTATTATTTGTATTTTTGGCAGTATTTTAAAATAATTTGTTGGATATTTTTGTAGTTGTTATTAAAATTCTTTTGCCATTCCCTTGTTATTGACATTTATATTTGGAAATTTTATTTCGTTACATTTCAATATGAACAAAGTGTCGAATGTCTTTAATTTCATTTCGATGGAGATGTTAAAAGTGGAATGTAAACGATGTGCAAAAAGTACAATAATAAATCAGCAGGATTATCAATACACACACACACACACATACACAAATAAACTGACGACTTGTTAAGCTGGCCCAAATGTAAAGCCATTAAATTATTGCACTATTTTTTTGCGCAATTCGCAAATGGAAATTAGTTTTGGCATCGGGCCGAATAAATATTATTAATGAATGCCAACAATGCAAATGTGTCGACAAAAAAGCGTTTAAAATTTATAGAGAAAATTGCAAATGCAAATGCAACAAGAATCATTTATACTGTAATATAATTCTGATTTGTGGCCATTTTATTCGTTTTCGTTTTCGCTGTTTGCCATTTTTTCGCCATTTAATTCACCGCTGACCTTTGGCCTTTGAGCAGATTCTGCTGCTTATCCAATTCAAGACAAGCTGTCGGGAGGCCGCAAAATACTCGTAATTTGTATCCGCGCCGTGTTTTTGGGCGAGTGAAATTAATTTACGAGGTGAAACTTATTTGCAGAGCGACAGCAGCGAGTCAACCCTTTCGGTTTAGCTTCTGTCGCTGTGTGTGTGTGTGTGTGTGGGGGTGTGTATGTCTGTGTGTGTGCGCAGTCGACGCCTGGTGCCGGTGAGTCCATTGAAGCGTTTAAATTGCTGTCAACAAAAGGCAAACAAATAAATAAAAGCCAAGGCAATTGGGTGTGGGACGCACAACAAATGTGTCTACAAATGTCACAAGCAGTGAGGAGTGTGGGGGGCAGAGAGGTCAACAAATGACCCATGGCAAACCAGGACGAAACGTGCGCCAAGGCCAAATGATTAACACGTCTCCTTAGAGCTAGGAGCTGCAGCTCAAGATAACTGGACCGCAAGGAGACCCGAGCAGGGCTTTAATTATTATTATAGTTTGCAGAAGAGCGTCGTAGGGCGTCGAGAGGGAGCGAGTCAACAAATCCGATAGAAATCTGCAAGTGGAAACACGTGCCACGGCATTTTCATGACGCCGACGATGACGTGGCAGGCACACAAATGGCCGAAATCAACGGGAGAAGATTCACCGAAAAAAAAACAACCAAAAATATGGAGGAGAGGATGAAAAGGTTGCGAGCAAACAACACACAGACATTCAAAATGGCAAATATGTATGTGACAGGTAGAGTGGGGAGGGAGGGGGTTAATGTCAGGTGAGTGGGTGGCTGGCAAAAGGTTGCCCAATTGGCTGGCTATAAATAGCCTTAGCTTGGCTTACCAATGCTCTCTGCCATGCAAATGGCCAATAAAGCAATGACGGCCAGTCATCATTTATAATGCACTCAAAAGCCGCAGCCACCAGATTCGAGTTACAGCCATATATCTATAGACACAGATACAGATACAGATACAGATACTCTTAGGGCACTGCGATGACTGTTGATATGTCAACTAATCCGTCGGCACTTTGACGGGCAATTGAGTGCCAGCAGGACGTAATCGCTTGTTGATCCTTTATAAATACTTGAGAGCAAAAAAAAAAAAAATACAGGCGCCTGCGAGCCAAATTCTTTTCGGCCAACAGGCGGCGACCAGCAGCAGCTGGTTGTCCAAAAAGACAGCAGAGTGCCACGACCGGGTGACATAATCAAATCAATAATTTATGAGTTCACTTTGCTTTAAGCGGATTTACATTGCCTGCACTTCAGTCGGGGGTTGCAAACGAGCACGGGGCAAGGGGCAGGGGCAGGGGCAGGGGCGGGGGCAGGGGAAGCAGCAAAGTTTTTGCAACTGAAACCGAAACAGAAACAAAAACTGAAACTGAAACTGAAACTGATATCAATTAGGTGGAAAGTGATAAGTTGCTTGACTCTCTCGCCTGGGACTGTCAGTTGTTTGTCTAACTTTCAACTGGATGTGGCGACTGCGAGGCCGAAAGGTTGACGGGTGGGGGGTGGGGGGAAGTGGCAAAGTAGGCAGCAGTCCTCGCTGGGACGATGCGCACACTCCACGCGCTGTGGAAGACGTTCGACCCTGTGGATGATAATGCTCGCAACTAATGCGGCTCAGCGAAGCGTGACATCTGCCAGGGGGAGGCAGACAACAGCGGCAGCAGCGGCAACAGCGGCAACAGCAGCCACAATGCTGTTAACAGCAACCCTCACAGCGGACGCTGTTATTTGCCCCGCTCACGGTCCACAGGGGAAATAATTGCAGAGCAAACAAAAGAGGAAAAAAAGCAAACATGAAACGAGAAATCATAAAAACTGTCGCGAGCTGTTTAGTTGCTCACTTTGTGCTGCCGTTTGTCTGTCCATCAGCCCACAGCGCAGAGCACAGAGCAGAGACCAGGCAGCGACGCAGCAGCGCAGTCGACGTCGCAGCTTCTTAGATGGAAGCAGCAGCAGCAGCGGCTACTGGCAGCAAGTTCAGTCAATTGCTTTTGCTTTTGTTTGTCTGCCAAAATTGTTGGCTTGGATTGGCAATGAGAGAAGGAGGAAGAGAATATTCGAAACAGTTGACAATTGCCTGAGATATCCTGAGTCCGATAACTGAAGCACCAAGCACCCTGTATGCACTATAACACGATTTGACTAATTTGGCGCCATTTCAGCTCTGCCTTTTCTTTTTCTGCGTTTAATTTGGGTTTTTAAAATGCGTTGTGCCGCTCCACTCCCCCCTCTGTCTCTCTTGCCTGCAAACAAAAAGGATACACTACACACAGGACGAGGGAACGTCAACATTACCGTTATGATTACAATGACCCCCATGATCCCGGCCAGCATCCTAGTGCCACATTCGCAGTCGCAGTCGCAGTCACAATCGCAGTCAGAGTCGCAGTCAGAGCCACAGTCCTGGCCCGAGTCTCAGTCTGTTTGTCATGTCCTTTGTGCAGTCGCCGCTGTTGGCAAATGCTTAGCGGTAAATTTTGCACTGCAAACCCAAAGCGAACCGAAAAGGAGGCTGATACTGAAGCAGGCAGCCAACCAGCCAACCAACCAGTCAACCATCCAACCTGACAACCAGGCAACTCACGCCTCACTTCATCCCCTCGTTGTTGCTATCTACGACTCTTCTAGTCCTCAGCAAAAGACCCGCAGTTTAAAGTTATCTTCCTCGTTTTGCTTTTGGGATGTAAACGTGGACGATGTTGACGGCACATTCAAATATCCACAACACACAACAGAAGAGAAGCAGCCTCTGCCTCTGCCTCTCGCGTCCTTCAGATGAGGCCTGGAACAATGCGGCGTATGATTATTTGACTGCTAATGTGAGGGCAGTTCTCGGGCAGTTTGTGGTTAGTGGCATGTGCTGGTCAACTCTTTGTTGCCACTTTAAAGTTGCAAATATTGCAAATACTCGCAGCACACTGTGGACGTCGACTCCCGGAAGCAGCAAACGGAAGTCGCTCAATTGACAACGCTGCAATCAGCGCTTGGCATATTGTGAGGTCGGTGTGGGGAGGGGAAGCAGTAGGATTAAGCTCGCAGAAATAAGCCGGCAATGAAAGCTAAACGCTGTTTAGGCCACAGCCACTCACAAGAAAGGTGGAAAAAGATGGAAAAGTCTCCGGCCTCCCGTCGACTTCGCCAAAAGTGTTGACAACACATTTTTCAACCGACGTCTGCTGGAGTCGATGTTGGACTTCAGTTGATAGCCCGAAGCACTGGTTTTTCTTCCCCTCGTGTTGTTGTTGTGGACATTTTTCAAGGCACATTTTGCCGCAATTTTGATTAATGGTCGAAGCTTAAAGCCGCACGGACAGCAGCGTAGCCGGCGGCGACTTTTTTATTTGGCAATTATGTTGTTTAGAGCTCGCACAGATTTCACACCTCGAACATTTTTCATGGAACTGGCTGGGCGACAGAGCGAGTGAGAGACAGAGAGAGCGAGTGATTTCATGTTTTGAGGCTTGTCGGTGACATGGAGCGTCATTAATTCTACTCACTCGCCTTCCCAATGGCTGAATCTCAACTGACTCTGTCATTTTTCAACCATTTCTCGGCGTTTTTTGACATTTGACAAGTGTTTTCGACTGCGGCCAACACAAAACCCGCCCAAAAAAAAGGTGACCAAAGGTGCAGTCAACCCACGGGATGCTCAACGAAAAAAAAAAAGGTCGCTTCTCAATCTGTCTTCCGCCTTTTCAAACTTTTATGCAGATGGCAGTGCGAAGATTTCTCCCCATCCAATCCGAAGCTGCAACACTCTTTTGTTGTACTACAAAGTATTCGATTACTATTATCATGTGCCACTAACTACCACAATTCATTCCAGGTCGGTTGGCTGACCAACGATATCTAGCTAAATGTCCTTGCTGGCCGGCTGTAATTAGTCCTTGGCATTGCCCGATTAAATGAAGCGTTAACTTGATTTTGGGCCGCATGCATAAAATAACAACGAACAATTGTATTGAATGTATTGTCGCTACAATCGAATGCGCAATGTGAGCACGTGGCTAAACCTAAACTGGCTTCTTTATCCCCACCTCCTGGTGGACGACCAACCACTGAGTGCCATCGGTGGGCTGGGGGCTGCTGATGAACGGCGAGACGAAGGTCCACAACATGCGCTTGCCCAGCACCATCCGCCAGTTGCACCAGAAACCCAAATCATAGCTGCGATCTTGCAGGAAATACATGCAACTGCCACGACTCACCATATACAGTTGGACGCCCAGCTGGGAGGCGACAAAGACGAGGCTGAATATGCTGATTTTTAGGATGGCCCCGTTGATGATCAGCCAGTTGGGATCCAGTTTGAATTTGTCGAGAAACTGCGCCGGCTCGAAGAAACCTTCAAACTGAGTCAAGAAAATGAGTGGATCACTGAAGACGGGCAGACGAACCATGAAGATGTACACAAAGTTGTAGACGAACACAATCAGATTGCCCAGCGTCAGATGCGCGAGCAGCGCAATAAAGTACCGTTGATTCGTATGCCCGACACAATTGGCCGCAATGTTGCAGTGATGATCCCGCTTCAGCATGCACTTGTTGCACAGCCGACAGTGCCATGCGCGTGGCGGCACCAGCATCTGGCAGTGGGTGCACAAATGCCACAGATGCGCCTCCGCAGGTAGCGGCTGTTGGCGCGCCTTGGCCACAGCCAAAAAACTCGTGTCCGTGTGCCAGCAACGTATCAAATTGCCAACGATATTGTGCAGCATGTAGGCGGCCAGAAAGCAGTTGAGCATATAAAAGTTGCCGCTGGTGCTGCACATGCCGGGCAATATAAAGGCCAGCTCATACCATGTGTAGAGGCCCACGACGAGCAGCAACAGTGCGGCCGAGATTGGATGCAGCAGATAGATAATCTTGAGCCGATGGTGTTTGATGCAGCGCAATATGCAGGCCTCGACGGTGATGAACACTTGACGCAGGCATCGTAGGGGGAATACGTAAAATTTGATCATTCTTCGGTCCGACGAAAAAAACCAGTCGAGAGAACACGTTAACACTTTATTTGGCAGTTGGAAATATTTTTGAGTGTGTGTGTGTGACTTGAAAGTCTGACTGAATTTCGAAGGGTTCACTTGATGTGGCACTGATGATAATCGCATCAGTCCAACTGCCAACTAATCCTAATTAAATTGATGTGCTTTCGGACGAATAGAAAAAGCCGCATAAAGCGAAATTACTTTCTTGGAATCGAATTGAGATGTTATTAAAACTGCAAATTGAGGAATGGAGAAGAAGCTGTAGAAATGCATGAAATATTATATTTTCTTGGGGAGAAATTAACAATTTAAATTACAGGTTTATTTGAAATACAGCTAGCTCTTTTTTTCCTTGGAATCGATTTGAAATAAGCTATAGAAATGCAGGAAATATTATATTTTACTGGGTAAAAGTTAACAATTTAAATTGAAGATTTATTTGAAATACAGCTAGCTCTTTTTTTCCTTGGAATCCAATTGAAATGTTATTAAAACTGCAAATTAAGGACTTGAGAAGCAGCTAAAGAAATGCAGGAAATATTATATTTTCTTGGGTAAAAGTTAACAATTTAAATTGAAGATTCATTTGAAATACAGCTAGCTCATTTAAATAGCTCACATGCAAAAAACAATGAGCCTCCGAACTCGATATGCATATGCAAATGTTAAAGCACCAGAAATGCCAGCTGCCTGTTTCATGCAGCAAGTATTATGAGTCGGAGTTTCTACATTTCCACATTAGCCTCTCAAAGCGCAAACAAATCCAAGTAACACCAAAACTTGGCTGACCTAAAAGATACTCTACACTCTCGGCTGCGCTGCTCGTTAAGCTATTCACAAAATACGAATTCGATGGCAGCGCAGTAAAAAAAGCTGAGGAGATGATTATGGTTGTAACGAGCCAATTATTTGCAGGCCCGTAAAAGGCCCGCTCAAGTTATACCCTTTTTTTAAACAATTTTATGGCTACAGGGTATAATAAAATGTGCAGCTTGACGCTTGTTTTCCAAATACATAAACAGAAACTGAAACAGATGCCAAGGCAAACAATATGTTGGGCCAAGTTGGAGCTGATTTCTTTCGCTCTCTCTCTCGTTCTCTATGTGTGCGCACTGACACCGAGCAGGCGACGGCGAGCACACAAATGTTGTCTATTTCGCATAAATTTTTATGAATTATTAAGATGAACTAAGTATTCGGAATGCGCAGCACACGGTTCACCATTTCATTGCTCAACCTGCTTCTTACAGTTGTCTGTGGCTTTCGCCTGCGTTGCTTTTTATTTTTCTGCCAACTTTTTGTATTTGCATGGGGGCTAGAATTGGCTTTCAGTTTAGCGGGGAAAGGTGGAAAGGGGGGGGGGGAGTTGGGGTTTAGCTGGTTGCCCACTTGATGCGTAATGTGCTTGCGCGTTATTTGCACACACCGGAAGCAAAGAAACAGCCATTTTAAGCTTGCGCCTCTCGCGCGTTTGTTTCGCTATTTCCGGCATTCAAGAGCTGCCAACGTCGCAACGTCGCGACTCGGAATTGAGTTGAAAAAGTCGCGGGATGAACAGCGAACAATGTTTGTCAACCTGTGGCATTCTTTCGCTTGGCTTTTTATATTCTCGCCGACTTTTGCTTTGTGCCACTTGACAGTCATTAACATTCACTTGGCAGCAAGTTGGCAACTGGCTCGTTTTGGCCAAGTTCTCGCATAATTGCAACGTTTGCTGCTAATTTAAGACAGCCAGACAAACTCCGCATGCGACTTTGTCTTTGTTTGATTTCATTAGCCGTCGCGAAATGTGAGATTAAAACTGAAAGTTTTGCGCGCCTTCGCCCTATCAAGGTGCTCGCCAAGAATCACACTGTATCTCATTTCCAAGCAATTACCTGAGCGCATTCCGGCGCCCGCGGTGCCAACTTGGCTGCTTGCTTGCTGGCGTCGTCTCATGTAATTGAGTTTGAAAAATGTTTAAAATTAGATATCAGCGCCAACAAAAAAAAAAAAAAATACGTAACAGGCGTCTTTGCGTTGTGTGCGGCATACAAATTAATAAAAACAAAAACAACAACATCAACGAATTGTGTAGCGAACAAAGATTAACTAAAGCATATCCTGGCCCAGAAAAGTAGACCATGAATTTGAGGCCGAACAAGTACTAAACACCCACGTGTACAATTGCAGGATATGCAGGGTATTTGAGCGCGCCTGACGAGTGCGCATAACACGTGTCTTCAGCTGCCTGCCAGTTTCTGTTATTATTATTATTATTCTTTAGCCTCAGCTACTCGAGACTCGACTACAACTTTTGGCAATTAGAGTGCAGGCGGCGATGATTTGTGGTCGGTTGCAGCTCAGAGCAAAGCGTCTTATTATGCTTGAATTTATTTAGGCATTTATTTAAGCCTGTGGCCATTATTAATTGCCGCCAGCCGAAGCTTGAAGCACGAAGCACGCCACGTTTATTTGAATATATTCGTATGTATTTGCGATTGCTCGACACCTGCTGCTTGATTTATTTTTGCTCGACTGGTCGATCGATGCAGCAGAGCACTGAAATTTTAACGAACCATCAAACGGCAATTGCTAGCTGCTCAATGCACACGCCAGCCAGCCAGTCAGCCAGCCAACGTTGCGTATGAGCGATTTTCTATAGGTAACCATCTGCTGCTGCTGCTGCTGCTGTTGCTGCCCCAATACCATCATCGCTCACATCAAATATGTTGAGAATGCTAAACATTTGCCACTTGCCAAACAAAATGGTTCGTCATTTGTGCTCAAAGTTTTTTAGCCCTCGGCCCGCTCCGACACTCGAAATGTTCACACTTTTCATCTTCCTTTGCAGCGTGCGACATATTTTTACCAATTCGCGGCATATTTCTTACCCAGAACCCCCCCCCCCCAAACTTGGCGCATGCTGTGTGTGCGATGTGTGTGCGGCACGCTTGTTGTTTCCATTTTTGTTTTTCATAAATTTTTCATTTTGCTCGTGTATTGCGCCTTCGACATGTGTTTGACATTTGCATGAGGGGCGCAGGACGGCAGGACGACAGGATGGCAGGGACGAGGGGACGAGTGCAGTTGATTGATACCCTTAAACGTGAAGTGTATTTTAGGTTTACAAGTGGGCATACTTCATTTGTTATTCAGATTAAGCTGACGGTGCTCAATAGCGCCAACACTTGCCTGTAACCTGATCCGATAAAAGCCAAAAAAGCCGATACTATGAAAAAGTTTGCATTTAGTTTGCCAAAGAGTTTAGAGCAATATTTGGAATAAAGCTATTCATTAGCTATGTGTGTTTAGATGCTATAGATTTGCTTATATTGCTTAGCTTAATGCACCATATAAAAATATTGTCGTATTGTTTGATACGAGTTTATAAACCTAATATCGCTTGTTTATTAAATGCGCCACGACAATTGATACGAAAAATATTAATATTTGCGCCATAAAATCGCCAACGATTTATCTTTGTGCAGAGCATTCAATCATCGTTTTTTATTTCGATTTCGATGCCAGCGGTTTTCTAGTTCAATTGAATTTTTCAAATGCAAAACATTTAAATGTCACACTATTTCACACTCGTAGTCGGTGTCTATCGAGTGTGCGTGTGTTTGTGTGTGTATATGTGTGTGCGTGTGTGTGATGAATTGAAATTGTAGTAGTAAAGAGCATGGACATTTTAGCTGCATGTGCTGTAGGTTTTTTGTGTTTTTCATTATATTCATAGATTTATTGCAAAAGTTTTGTGATTACTTTCCTTCCTTTTTTTTTTTTATTTGGTTTTTTGTTTTTTCCTTTTTTTGGGTGCCAATGTCGAGGCATATTTAACATGCCTCTGATGTTGGCCAAGCTCAATTGCTGATTGAGTTTGGAACATGGCGCAGCTGGGTGGAAAAAAGTTCAAATCGAAACTGGCAAGAGGCAAGCGACGAGAGGCAAGATGCAAGAGGCAAGAGGCAAGTAGCAAGTGGCATGCGGCGAGTGGAAAATTCACAAAGGCGTCACAACTATTTACAGGACGCGGGTCGCATAGTTGCCAACTGAAAAGCAATTAAAAACTAATTACAGTAGCCTCCACATAAGTAGCAGCAACAACAACGGCAACAACAACGACAACAAAGAGTAAATGCGGCAGCGACAGAAAATTGAGGTGAATTAAGTTCAGTTTGCGGTGCGGTGAGCACGGTAAAGCACGCAAAAATGCGCAAAGCATTTAATAAAAATTTAAAACTTAATTCAGTAAATACCTTGGCAAGGACGACAACAACAACAGCAATGCCAGGTGGGTGACAAGGCGGATAATTAGAGCAAAAGGCAAAGGCAGAAAAGGGGGTGGCCAAGACAACAGCGAGAGAGAGAGAAAGAAAGAACTAGAGAGAGAGAGAGAGAGGGGGAAAAATGGGGATGGAATCGGGTGCCCAACTGACTTTGTTCTAGTGTCGCCAGCCAACGTCGCGTATGAGCAATTAGTAGTTAATTGTGAAGTTACCCGAGGCACTGCCAGGAAATGGAAGTTGCTACGCTGCAGCACTTGTGACATTGACGACGCGGCGGATGAGAATGCGGATAGCTTGCGCAGCTAATGGCGGCAGCTCGAGGTGTGAAGGGAGGAGATCCATGTGTCGTTGTAGGTGTCGCCGATGGTGGGGAATGATGAAGACGTCGACGGAGGTGGCGACGGTGGTGGCGGTGCCAACGGATGCCAATGCCGTGTAATTAAGTAGCAATTTTTGCTACTGCAGCAGAATTTTCAGTAGTTAGCGACACGTGTGTGGCTGGTGTATCTATGTGTGTTTGTGTGTGAGTGCATTTGATAAATTATCGCAACTAATTAGCGTATCAATAGCGCTACAAAGGCGCACATCAGCTGGATCGATAGTGCGGGGAGTGGAGAGAAGGCAAAGAACTGATGAATAACACAGATTAGTTGGAAAAATATTTGGAAATGCGCAGAGAGTGAAAGTGTGTGCAGGAAAACAGGTGGAAATTAACGGGGAGAGCTGTTGGCATTGCACTTGACTGGAGTATTATTTCAGTTGATATATTTGCAAGCACTGGAGAAGGTCGAGCATATAATTAGATTGCACAGTGAAGTATTTATAGAAGCTTAGGGGAATTGCCAGTATTTTTAAACAAATAATAGAGGTAAAATATAACAGACATAATTAATGAGTATTATAATAATACTTAAAGACAGACATTCTTTGCCAGCGAAAGTGTTTAAAGCTAATCGATCTGAGTCTCCACTCTTTTCTCGTTTTTGTTTTAAAATGAGCGGCATTTAAGAAGCGCCAGCAGAGGCATTTAAAGCCCAAATATTCTCAAAGTACCAGCTCAGAATCTTCAAAAAAAGAAGCTTAAATACAAAATGTCAATTAAATGACTATCGAATGGAATTGTGACTAAAAAGCGCTTAACTAGCAGAACAACACTGCCCCACTGGACCGACTTTGTAGCCACTTAAACAACGCTCAACTAATTGAAACTGGGAGCCGACCTAAAGCTGAAAAGCCAAAGCAATACGGCAACAACAGGAGCAGCAATAGCAACGATAAAAATCAACGGAATCATCTGAGAGTAGAGACAAGTAAGCAAAGACGATTAAAAGACCAACTAACCGAAAAATGAACAATGCCAAATAAAAATAAAAATCAAACACGCAAAATGGAGAAATAAATGGCGAAGCTTTCGTCCGCCTTCCTAGTGCCCCAATCCTTCCTCTTCTTCCGTTATCGTCCTGCAATGCCCAAGCCACTTATGTAAGTAAGTAAGATGAAGCGCCCAGCTCTAAACAAAGAACAACAAAGGGGAGAACTCTACACAAATACAAAAAAAAAAAAGGAGCAAAGAAACGAAACGAAATAAAGAAGCGTTGACAAAAATCAAACAATGAAAACGCTGTTCAATAAAAACGCAGAGAGAGAGAAAAAAATAGGAGGACGCTAGAGATAAGCAAAGAGCGAGGAATCCGTTGAGCAGCGCAAACAGAGTAATGCCAAATGATAAAAACAAAGCAAAAATGGAAAGTGTGTGTGGGCCAAAATGAAGTGGCGACGACACACACACAAAAAAAAATAAAAGAAAAGAAAATCAGCAGAGAAGTGGAGAGCACGAAAATGTGCGAGCTAATATTATGGACACAAGGCCTCGTCTTCAAGAGCAAGTTGAATTGAACAGCAACAACAAAGGCTGGAGCAGCAACAACAACGCTCTGTCCCATGAGTGGCAGGAAGCATAGGCGAAGGCGAAAGCAATGGCAAATCAAGTGCGAACACTTGACTCAATGGCCACTCAATGCGACAAACTTAGCCACAGGCCCAACTCAACTCAGCTTTTGAGTGAGTGCGAGAGAGTCAGAGAGAGAGAGAGAGAGCGAGAGGGAGAGGGTGGCTTGACAGTGACTCCATTGAGCGCTCACTCAACATCTGTGCTCAGCATCCCTTTGTTGAGTGCAGAGAGCACGCAAGCTCTCGCCGAAGCTTTCGTGCAGCTCGCTCTGAGCACAGGCCGAGTGCTGATGAGAGCATTAGCTGTTGGCTGTGCTCTTTCTTATTGGGCTTCTCTTAGTTGTTTGCTGTTGCATTTGCTTAAATCTTTTGTTCAAGCAGAAGCAGTAATTGCTTATGAAATTGCAAATGTACTTAAAGATAAATAAACTACTTACAAGTTTTTGGGGGTTGCGAAAGCTTTAAGTGCAAGAACTTTACTTCAACTTTGCTGTCTGCAATTGCCATAGACTCGCCATTAAGCGTCTGAACATTGTTAGCATCTATGCGAGCTTAATATATTTAATAACTTGATTTTGTTGCTTATGAGATAGTGTCCAATATTTCCCAAGTTTTTTACTTAACAATTTCTTCAACAAAGTTTGCTTTAGCTATCCCTTATTTGTTGCAAACACACGTCTTTATTAATGTCGTTTGTTAATTAAAGTTCTACGCAAATATCGACATTTCAACAAGCAGGGAAAACAGGAATTGGAAGTAAACATTAGATTGGCAACGAAGCAACACTTGGCTGCACAATCAATTGCTCAGTTTGATTACATTGAAATGCAATTTATTAAAATAACTAACTTAAGTTACAATTTCAATTTATTGCCAAGTGGCACTTGATTGACACAAACATCTCTCGTTTCATACTCGTCTGAACAGCAATAAATGATCAATAAGCCTTAAAATGGGATTTTATCTATTGCTCATTTGATGCCACGCCCACCTCGACCCGACACTTAATGCAATTTGAGCGCCTACCCTTTGGCGTCACATGGACATGTCGCGACGCGTCGTCGTCTCATTTTCCTTCTCGTCCGGTTTTGCCCCTTTGATTCCTAGACTAATCCGTTTTAATTTTGTGCCGCGTTCTTTGAACTTTCCAGCTGTTGGTCGCTGATTCGCACATACTACGAGTAAGGCACTTGGCTGTCACACACTCGCACACACACACATGGCCGAACACACACTTAGACAGTTGAACAGCTTGAGAGCGCCTAAAAGAATGCTTTGTTTGCTTTTCATTAAATGTCAGGAGGTCTCCGCCCTCTCATCATCTCGCTGCGGGCTGCAGCTTGATTTTGCTTCTGCTTTTGCCTTTTGCCTTTGCCTTTGCCTTTGCCTTTGTTTAGCCATTTCTCTCTTGTCGCTGCTTTTGTCTATTTCAGTTTTATTATTAGTATGGAATTGTATTACTTTGGTCATGTCATTGACGCCTCATAACGACTGCTGCCAGAGGGCAGAGGTCGTGGCTTTGTTTGGCTTTCGGACTTGGACTCTCGTCCAAGTTGCTCCAGCGAACATTGTAAGTCTAGCGACGTCTTTGGGAATTAATTAAAATGCAAATATCTGTTTTCAATTAGGGCTTAATGCGAACATTATGTGCGTAAATAAGTCAGCAGAAAGCAACAGCTAATTATGCCACATTGGCAGGCGCTCTAGGGCGTGTCATCGAGCAGCAAGCAGCAAACAGCAAGTGTCAAGTGGCAAGCAGCAAGTGGCATGATTAAAAAGTTTTTGGTAATGTCCACACGGTCGATAGGTTTATCGATTGTTGAGCTTGTTTGAGCCCACACTTAATGAAATCATTTAGCTAATGTTGAGGCATACACGCAACGCTCTCAGCCAATATCAAGTATACGCCATGTGGCACAACTCATTGACTTGTGGCATCTCCAGCACAAGCTCACCCACTTACACACACACACATGCACGAGTATACCAACTTCCACACTTAACCGAAATGAAAATGTTTAGTCAACTGTAGCTGACCTCACTAGGCGCCGGCGGCAGCTCTGTGGCAGCTTGCCCTTTGCCTCAATGCAATCACAACAACAAGAACGACAACAAGACCAACAACCACTCAGCCAACTATGACGGCAACAAAAATAGGAAAAACAACAACAACAACAACTAGTAAAGCAAAGGCAAGAGCAACAAAAATGAAAACTCCGGTGACTGCTATTTTTAGTGTAGCCCGAGAATTTCTGCACAGCGCTCATGGAAATTTCATAGACGAGCTATGCGAGCATAGAGACTCGACTGCCCTCCTTCATATCGACCTGCACACATACATCTACTCACAGCGTCGCTTTCAACTTGTCTAAATGCCGTAATTACTCACACTTGACCGAGGCATCGGCTTGATAACCTGGCCAAGCAGGGAGGCAGCAGCGTTTTTGGTCAGATAAATTGCAATTTTAGCAGCTTGACTGTCAATCGACCGAAAAAGCCCATAAAAGTATGCTACAAAAATGTGTTTAAAATAACGCATGTATGCAAAAATTGTTGCATAGTTTTAGGTGCTCCTCGATTTCACTCTATACTAAACTAACTAAACAAAGAGTATACGCACAAGTGTTCAGAAATATGGTACGGAATTAAAACGTAATTACGTGTATACCCTATAAAATGGCAAAAATAGAAAGTGGGCATACGCTTTTCAGCAACCTTCGCACGTTGCCTAGACTAAATGTACTTTGAAGAGCAGCTAAAGGTAATCCGTAATTAGATTTCGGTTGGCCAAACCAATAAATAATTTGCGGACAGTTTTATTGTTGTCGCATTGATTAAGTGGCGGGGCCTATTGTTCGGTAGTTCGAACGGATAATGACCATGGGGGCGGTTACTCGCACTGCTTGACCCATAAAAGTACAACTTTGACACAGGTTATTAAGTAAATGTAACTGGCACAGCTTGCCAACACACACACACACAAACACACATAAACAATACTTTATTTACACTGTAATGGCATATAAAATGGCTGCCGTTGGCATTTACTTCTGTGTGTGTTCTCAACATTCTGCTTCGCATTTTTGTTTTTTGTTTTTGTTTTTGGTTTATTTGCCAGTGTGTCCAGTTGTTTAATTTCTATGCTTTTATTTTGCCACATTTCTCTGTTGCATTTCTAGCTGGCGTATGGATGGATGGGTGGGTGTGGCACGCCCCTGATTCTGCTCGTTGCTCTTGTTGCTTATTTATTTTCGTAATAACAATAAATAACATTTTTCTTCGGTTTTTGCTCCTAGTCTCCTAGTCTCATGCTGTATATGTGTGTTGTGTCTGTGTGTGTGTGTGTGCTCATTTGCTGAGTTGTTTTATGCGCCTGTCGCTTGTTTGTGGCTTTTTGACATTATTTGGATTAAGAATATAAATCTTGGCCATGACTCAGCGACTCGAGTGAACTTTTTTAATATTTTTACTCGACTTTGCTGTTTGGCCACAAATTGTCGGTACGCCTTTATTAAGATTAACTGATGCAGCTCCGAAATATTTACGCAAAGACAGACACAGGCAAATTTAATTAAAAATATGGAAAATCTTAATTGACAAATAAATACACAAACAAACACAAAATTTTGTCTTCCGGTCTGTGAATCATTAAACAATGTCCAATTTTGGCTTGTAGGTGTTTGATTATTTACAAACGTCGTTTTCCTGCTGCTCCCAAAAAATAACAATGTTGCAAGGACAGTTTCTAGCTTGTGGGTTTGCTTCTATTTGCTTTGTGCCAATTTATTTAACTGTAGGTAGAAACAACAAAAAAATTCCTGGGAAACCAGAGACAAGTCGAAAATAGAATGTGGTAATTAAAATGCAGGAGATCTCTTGACTTTAAGGCACAGTCAATGCACAACATGTCAATAACGTAAATTCATTCTACCTGCTGTTTGTGCTCTGCAATCTTTTCAACCTCCAGGACACACAAATAGACACTGAAAATAGCAGCAGCTGCGCTGGCATAAAGCCGACAGACAATAAAATGTTGGGCTGTTTGGCCGCATTTGCTTTTGAATGCGCGACACCTTTGTTGCACATTGGAAGCAGCTTACACATAAGCGTTGCCATATGCATATATATACATATATTACCGACACACACACACAGACTCAGCGAGGCAGCAGCACTGAGCTTAGATGCGATTTGCAAAATGTTTTGGTTGCAGCACGCTTCACTTTCCCACTGCCTGCCTATAAATGCATAAGCCAGGCAATTCGAAATGGGCCACAGCTTAGCCTAATGGCGTTACGACTTAAGCTGCAATTTCAATGCAGAAAACAGCCTGCCTCGCCTCGTCTCCCGCTCGGCCCGCGCGTCCAACTCCCCGACGGGCAATTTTGTTAATTTTCCAACTGCTTTGCGCGCATTTCGCGCACACCAAAGTTTTAATTAAGCTAAAGTCAAACGACCGTTAGAGCGTGTGCACACACACACACACATACAGAGACACAGAGCCACCCACACATACGCAGTGCTAGCAGCAACACGTCAGCAAATTCTTTCTATTCATTCCAAGCTCCCAGTTGGCTTTTCATTCATTCAAAATGCCAAACAATTCAAAAAATGTGTTACTATTTTCGTCTGGCCTGTCGTCCCTCTCCTCCTCTCCCTCTACGCTCTTGCTCTCTGCTGGCTGTATCAAAAGGCATGTTGGCTAAATATGTTGCGCTTTTGTTTGCCCGCTGAATGTGTTGCGGAATTATTTTGCACCACGCTTTGCTCTGTTAATAATTCAAAAGGGCAGCTGCCACCGCCACTGCCACATCTACGACTCGCACTCTTAGTGCTGCTGATGCTGTTGCTGTTGTTGGTGCTGGTGCTGCGGCTTTATAGCGCACTCTAAATGCCTGCGGCGTGGCAGCCAGACTAAGCATCTTTCATGTTTTATTAGCTTGTCTAATTGAAATATGCACGTTATGTGGAGCTCATGAAAAATGGCGGCGTCCTAAGCAAAACTCACTTCATTAGAAGGTCATTTAAGCAGCGCGCATGTTTCCGAATAATTAACTGCCATGCTCTTGATGTCGGATGGTAAAAAAAAATCTGAATTTCAGCGACCGAGCAAACATGGAAACCAACTATTGCTCCAACGAAACATTTTGGCTATATATAATAATCCATTTCATTTCACAATATCCAAAATAGAATTTATTTCAGCACAACATAATCCAGTGCTAATATACAATTGGCATGAACATTGGCGGCTTAAGCGCTTAAAAGGATTTGGCCAAATATATTTAATTTGCGAGTGTTAAGCATTCGATAAGCCACGCATTGTGCCCAGCCATTGGAAACGTCGAACAGCTTTTTGCGTCCGTCCGTCAGTCAGTCAGTCAGCCAGTCAATAAAACAATCGCGATTATTATGCTGCAGCTCAGCACCAGCTGCCTTCATGAATCAATAATATTTATTAATAAAATATATAGCAAATATATATACATATATATAAATAAAAAAGAATAGAACGCTGCGTGAAATTTATTCAAGCGCACGAGTTTTGGACAACTGCAAGACGATTGCTGGCGCACTCATCTGTTGCTTGGCTTGAAACATTTCGCTGGCTGTGGCCAAAACGCTGTTGCTGTTGCTGTTGCTGTTGCCGTTGCTGCTACTGCTGGCATAAGGATTAGATGAACTCGACTCACGCTTGGCGGCACATTGATAGACATAATTGGCCAGGGTCACCGCAGGAGATGCCGCTGCTTGGATCGTTGCATTGCCATCGAGCTGGGACGTTGCCACATTGCTGTCAGTTGCCGGCCGCAAAGTTGTTGGTCGATTGCAGCTGCCAGTGTCAGCCAGCGAGCCGGTGGGATGCCGCGGCTGCCACATGTGGCGTGCGTCGCCGCCCGCCTCCGTGGCCTTCGTTGCCCTCGGCATCTCCCTGAGGCAGTGAGCGCCAATCTCAAATACTGCTGTGTGCCACACAAAAACTATTGAGCTCACGCCGACGTCTCCACAACACATTTGCAGTTGCTTTCGCTGCACTTACCCAAACAGTTGCTGAGCAGCCACCAGCCAGACAGCATCCGCATCAGTTTCAAATTCGGCTTCATCATGAGCTCGATTCGGATAGTTGTGCTTCAAATTTGTGAGCTGTTTGAGTAGTCGTAAATGTCGTCTGATTATTTCAAAGGCTACTTCAACGTATTGCTCTTGCTTCTTGCTTCTTTGCAAAAGTTTCGATCTGATCAAATTTGTTGCAACTTTTTGTCAAAACAACTTGCAACTCTTGTGCATTTCATTTCCTTGTTTTTGTCGTTGTTACTGGTTGTTGTTGTTGCTGCAGCTCAACTAAATCCATTTAAATTGACGCATTGACAATTGTTTTACCAATTTCATTCCACTTGTTTTTCGACAGTTGTCCGTTGCACGAGTGTCACACAAGTGTTCCGACGCTGCTTCAGTGTTTAGCCTACTCTATAACCAGGTCGATGCGCTTTATCGACTGGCGACGAAAGTCCTTTTTTTTAAGTTGCTACCATCTTTAATTAGCAGTGGGAAATGCATTTATATTGTGCCAGAATTGAGAGCAAAGTGTATTTATTATTCGACACTATTTCGGAGGGCATTTTGTTTATTTTTTGTGAGCTTGGTAATCAACCATTTTGACAAGTGCTGCCTGCAAATTTCGTGCTATTGTTGCAGCTGACTGGCATTTGGCTTAAAGTTTCGCCTTGGGTTTACTTTAGTTTCAGCTTGCCCTTTTTTTGCCTTTGCTTTTGCTTTGGCGTGAGCATCTTTCTGTATTTGCTGCTTTGCATAGCCAGCTAGTTTATCAAAACAATTTCAAGTTGAAGTGCGGCTGCAAAAACAATGCGCTCAGGGCATCGATTTTCTAAAGCGAATGCGAAGCGCGTCCCCAGTAATGGAGGAAGACGAGCAGCATGTAGTTGGAGATGGAGGAGAAGAAGCAGCGTTGTGGGTGTAAGGAAAACAACTCAATGCATGGCACTTAAGCAGCTCAAACAACAACAGCAAGAACAGCAAGAACAGCAACAACGACAACGACAACGTCAACGATGTGCCACTTGAATGGCTTTCGGTTGAAGGTGTAGAAACTTCCATGACAGCAGAATGCAATTTGTGTGCGGAGCAAAGTTTATGCAGCATTTACTTGCCACCGTCTGTTGCCGCCACCACTTTGCAGCAACTCGCATTCGAACGTATTTGTGCAATCAGTCAAAGCCAGCCAAAAGTGCTGCTGCCATTGCTGCTGCTGCTCCTGCTGCTCTACTTCAATGGTGATATGGCAAGCAGCTTACTAAGAACTGTTCGCATGCTGTTACGCTTCGATTTACTTTATTCATAACTGAACTCAAACTCGCCATGGCATGCCATTAAATGCATTGAAATTTAAGCTAAGTGCACACAGTTTACCCATTCTAATTATGCATTGGCAAACAGTAACAACGCAGACTGTAAATATTATATATTACACCTAAATACGTGTGTGAACCAACGAGGTTGGCGCCTGCAAATTGGCAACAGAGTGAGACTATTTATAATGCGATAGATTAAGCTAAATGTGTAAGAAATTGAACTGTGAAAATTAATTTTTTCTTTTCATTTGTCTAGCACCTGAAGCTATGTAGAAGTTTACAATTTTAATGAAAAATAATTAAATGATAAAACATTATAGGCTACTTTTTCAACTTACTGTCAACAGAGTTTCGTCCTTACTCTGTTTGAAATATGTCGCAAAGCTAGCAACACTAAAAATCTATATAAATTGTTCACCTCTATAGCCTCATTCTGATTGTGGTATTGTCATGGCGACC
Source organism: Drosophila siamana (assembly GCA_035047445.1). Classification (NCBI taxonomy): domain Eukaryota; kingdom Metazoa; phylum Arthropoda; class Insecta; order Diptera; family Drosophilidae; genus Drosophila; species Drosophila siamana. Next base: position 6,614,497 of record JAWNPP010000004.1, on the reverse strand, counting down.
CTCGCTCATAAGCCAGCACTAGAATATATCTCATAGCTAGCTGACTTATCGAGCATCCAGCTCATGCTGTTGCGGAAGCAACCCTGGCAAACGCTTGGCACGTGCATTTCGTATGATAAATGTTGTCGTTGTCGTTGTCGGTGTCGTTGTCGTTCCCGTTGTCGCTCTTGCTGTCGCTGCTCTCGCTGACGCTGATGCTGATGCTGTTGGTGTCGTTGTCATTGTCGTTGTCGCCTTTGCAGTTGCGTTTGCTGATTATGCAGCGCTGCTTATGCCACACTCGCCATGGCAGTTGCCGTTGCCGCTGCTGCTGCTGCTGCTGCTGCTCCTGCCTCAGTTAGTTATGCCAGAACGCAATGTGGATGCCAAAAACTTTCCGCGACTTCCTTTTTCGCCTAGGTATATACATATATATATCTTTTTATTGCACTCGTGAGCACAAAAATAAACCACAAAATGTAAGCGAGACAGCGCTACTCAGGTGTGGAGCTAGAGAGAGAGAGAGAGAGAGAGAGAAAGGGAGAGCAAGGGAGATCAGTTGAATTGGTAGTCTGTCTCTATCTTGTACTCCACGTTTAGTTTGTATGCGGCGTCAGGTTTCGTTGTGTGTTAAATTTACGCTGACATGCGCTAACTAGCTGTATGTGTCTGTCTGTCTGTGTGTGTGTGAGTGCCGCACGTTGCCGTTGTAACTTGCAACTTAAATGCGCACGTGACGCTGCCTGCGTTGCTTTATTGCATGCACGGGCGAAAATTAACAAAAGTTCCACTTTTCGTTTGCTTCTTTTGCTTTCTGTTTCTTTTTTCTCTTTGTTCTTCCGCAAGCGAGTCGGTGACACAGTTCGTAGATGGACGAAAAATGCATTAAGTTGTTAAAGGCAGGGCATGCATTACGCATACGCCGCATTAGACCCAAACTGCAATCAGCAGTTCAACCAAATACGCAATGCCGACGACAATCAAACGACAACCAAACTGACGGCTTTCAAGGACAAGCGGAAAATTGCACGAGATGCCTCAATTGCAGCCAAGCATTTTGCCAACTTCAAATCGAAATTTGCGCATACAAACTGTATGTACTATATGTATAAGAAATAAAGAAGAAGAAAAAGCAAAAAAATATGATGATGGTGAAAATACTGCAAGCAATGTTCGTTGGCGCCAACAGCGTCGCGTCAACATTGGAATTATAATCAGAAAACTGCGCGCAAACAGAAATTGAAAGTCAACAGCATGGCGAGCAGAAGGAGGTGGAACAGAATATGCGGGACGTTGGGAGCATCGTCAAATGCATTTAAATCTGTTTGCATTGCATTCCTGTAGCCATGGCTGCTGTTGCTGCTGCTGTTGGTGGCACTTCTTTGGCTCGTTGCGACTCTTGACTCACGACTGTCGACGGTCGACTGTCTCCTGTCTCCTGTCGCCTGTCTTCCGCTGTCATGTCGTTGTCGTAGTTCTCGCCTCGCTGCACTTTGCGAGCGCCTTGGCATGTGTCTCTTAATTTTTCAGCTTCCAGCCCCGAGAGCCCCTCCGTCAAAGTTGTGTCTCCGTTGTCACTGCACTTGTTTGCATGTCTGGGATAGGGAAATTGATTTTTATCGCCTCGGGACATGCGTTTGACTGACACACACGCTGCCTCCCAGTTTGTACTTTTGACTATTTGTTGCTATTGCCATCCTTGTTGTTGTTGTTGTTGTTGTTGTTGTGCTGCCTCTGTTTGTCAAAGAAGTGTCAAACTTTTGGCATATCGACAGAATCGTTGGCTTTCCGCTTCGTACGCAAACAAGGCAACTTCAGTTAATCGCCTCCTATTTGTTTAGTGTAGTTTTAACAAATATTTTAAATTGCTTACACACGTCTCCTTTATATTAATAAAATACTGCCACTTTGCGTTAAGTAAATATATTAGTAAAATATCTGTCGTATCTGAAATTAAATAGTTATTTTCCCACCAAGTGCCATGCAATTTACGTGTTATTCAATTTTTTACATTATTGCATACCTCGCAAATAGCAGCGAACACAAATGGGCTTGACAACGACAATGTGACAAACATAATAATTAATCAAGCTGCCGTCGACTTGCTTTTATGGCACACACTGCAGGGTATTTCATAGAATGATGTGTTTGCATTGCAATTTTTGCAGAGTTTTTAAATGCCCTTGTCTATTGTCATTTTCAGCAATCTGTTAACAATTCTTTTGGTATTTTGCATGCCCCGAGGGTTTTATTACATTGCAAAATTAATATAGTGGAGATGTCGTGTCGTGTTTCATTTCACACGCTTGTTAATAAATAAATAACATCAATATTTATTCTTCGCACATTTACCATTTAATAATAAACAGAAATGCAATCATAATGAATACAACAACATCGGCGAGAACAACAAAGAAATATGTAATATATATAAATATATATTATTTGGCATAAAAAATGAGCAATAAATTGCTACCACAGTTGAGCAACATCGACAAATTAATAATGAATATGTTTCACGAATATATCAATTGTTGCGCTCAATTGTTGTTTAACGGGGAATCAAACAAAAATCAAAAAAAAAAATTTAAATGGAACGCTTTATTTTATTTACCTAGCATTATTAATTAACAATAATAATTCATTAATGTGAAAGAAATGCATAAATAATTGCATGCGCACTTTATACGCACATCAAGTCAGCTGCAGAACGCAATGCACATTACGTATACGCACCGTATGCGCAGACATCATGTCAAAAAACGAGCAAAAGAACATTCTTAAATGAACTCGAAAAGTTTTTCGCAATTTGAGACTGATGTGAACTTTGCTTCACCTTCGATTTGTTTAATTAAAGTTTCATTTAATGGCGAAAGCAACGAACTCTTTTTTTGCTACGTGCACATGAGACTTAACCACCGCATCGAGACCCCATTTGGGGCGTGTCCCCACGTAACCCTTTTAATTGAACATTTTTAATTTATGCATAATAAAAACTGATTTACCGCTCGAAAGAAAAGTCGGACAGAGAAAAAAGTTAAACTTTAACTTTGATGCTTTTTATGACTGACCCAAAAAATGATGAACCATAAAAGCGCACAAGGTGTCTGTCTGTGTGCACGTTCCGCTGTATATGTGTGTTTGGCAAGAGAATAGACACCAAAGCTAAGGTAAAGTTTCAGAGCGTGGCGCAACTTTTGGATTTTAGTGCCGGCCGTTTGGTCTATTTTATAGTATTTAAGTGGCCATGAATTTCCCATCCAACGAACAGCCCGTGGAGCCAGAGACTAGTCGAGCCGGAGCAGCTTCAATTGAACCTCTCTGTCTCCCTCTCTTTCTCTCTGGCCGGCGGCAGCAGCACAGGCTGCCAGAAACATGTGCACGTGGCTTCAAGTGGCTCTTCCCCAAAATAACAGCCAGGAAACTAAGGTAAGGCGCCACGTGCCCCCAGAAACACTGCTGTGGTTGCTCTTGGTGTTGTTGCCACTCAGCTGTTGCCGTTGCCGTTGCCGTTGAGTCAACGCTTGTGGTGGCGCTGGCTGTTGCGGTCAGTTTTGGTTTGGTTTTCAATTGGCTGGCTTTGCCCACCACCTGCAGCAGCTTGGAACTGATATTGTAGGCAACGCACCAACACACCGCAATGGGTAAGTGTCCATTTCAAATTGTTTTAGTTGCAATTTCTAAACTTTAAGTTGCTTTAAGTGCATCTGCTAATTGGCTAGAGATTCAATTTCATATTTATTGTATGGAAACTCGAGCGCAGATACTCAAAAAAAAAAAAAAGTAAAAAATAATTTCTGGTATTCCGAGAATATGTGTTTTAGTTTTTCTATGGTTTCGTGCAAATTCTCTTAAGCTCTGGAAGCCGATTAAATCGTTGCTTGCTGCATTCGAATAAAATTCATGCGTTCAAAATTGTTGCATAACAAAAATACCAATCCAAAAAATGTATATTAAAAAAAAAATGCAAGTAAAATAATAATAACGTTTTTCTATCCCTCTCTCCTATGAAAACAAATACATATCTTATTTGTAATTCAGTTGTTATCCAAACTAGTTAGAGAATGTCTGCTTTCTGAAGTTTTTTTCCTAAACTGAAATGTTGTTTCTTCATAGACATTTATTGAGCTTAAAACAAGCTTGAATTATTGAAAAACTATGAACACCAATCATTTTTGTCACTTTAATTCCCAGCTGCAACAGTGTCAATAGTAATTCCCACTCTAACAATATATTCAATACATGCACTGAATACTAACAGACATAACACATAATAATGTTGACACCGACAAAGAGTAAGTTGTGTTGGCTCAAGTTCCTAATTTTTCATTCGATTGCAAATGATGCGAAAGTAGCTCACACAGCAATGCATCACTTTGGGGACTTTGCCCATGCCGATGAGGAACACGACATTGGATTTGTGGATGTTTATCATGAATTGGTAGTGGAACGTCGAGTAGCCTGTGCAGCAGTAGCAGCAGCAACAGCAGCCATTTTGCATCGCATTGCGAGGCTGACAAGTGCTACGAGATGACGAAGATGCATGACTGGCAACACAGAACGAAAGAAAAAAAAAACGAGATGAAAATGGGAGGCATGTGGCAGCGACAACCAGTCGAGAGAAATTGTAACTGAAAGACACCCACAAACACACACACGCACAGAGACACAACACACATACACAAGCATGTCCTGCATGCAAGAGAAATGTGTGTGCATCCTGGTAGTCACTTTGGGTATGCTTTGCCGGCATCCTGGGCAGCTGCATCTGTTTGTTTGGGATTTTCACATTTGCTTGTTACACTGCCACTGACGTTGATGTGACATGCAACACATTAGTCTAATGAAATTTTTTTTTGCTCTCTTGCCAACAACGTCACACTGTTTGCGCCATGCCAATCATTGTGGTTAGCTTTGTCAGCTAGTTGCGACTGCTGCTGCTGCTGCTGCTGTAGACGAAGAGAGTGCGCTTCTGGGCAAGCACCTTGGTTAGCCTAATATTATCAATTTTAATAAGCTTTTGAGCATCTACTTAGACATTATCTCACTTGTTTTAATTATATTTTTCTTGTCTACCGCATGGCTCATTAAAATGTGTTGCCTACTTTCAGGCTGCCCCAGCAAACATTCAACTTTAATTGCGCACATAAATATTTGATATACGCTAACACAAGTTTGGGAATATGACAAGTTTCGCACAACCATTTATTATGGTTGTGAAATATTATTATTTTATAACCTTCGTTGTCTTACAATTTGTCACTTTTATTTACAAATTTCGACAGTGGTGAAGTTTTCACAGAGCATCAGCTATTCGTCGAGCTTGTAAATTGTACTGTTTACTCTCGTTGGGCTTCAATTGGCAGCCACGTGCCGACAGCATCTTGTGAGCTAAGCTGGCCACCCATAGCGCTGCGTTGGGGAATTAATTTTGCTTTTGAATGGCTTTGTAATTAAAACGCGGACAGCGCTAGGTGCCAAAGGTAAGAGACAGACAGACAGTCGCAGCAGGAGGAGGATCACATTGCACAGTAGCTCTGCTACTTTGAGGATTTTGCTAGCAATTTTGGGTTTCGAGTGTTCAGACAGACACGCATCGATTGTCTAAATGTCACCAAAGACTGCCAGACTGACGGACTGGGCGTCAAACTGTCTGAATTGCTGAATGGCTGAGGCTGACTTGCTGATGAACTGCAGCTGTCACAAAGAGTTGTCGGGATTTCTTTATGTTCACTGCTGCTCGCCTCAAATTTCAAAACAACTTGAGCCTCCCTCTGTGTTGCTGCTGCTGCTGCTGCTGCTGCTGCTGCTGCTGTTGCTGCCGCTACTGTCTGCTGTCAATTGATGTCGCCCCAGGCCCGTCTCCAGCGCTTCGTTCGCTTTGCTCAAGCAATTTGGATTTGTATTATGCAAAGGAAATACTGTCACTGGAATGGCTTTACCTGGCGTTGCTTTCGTTTTGGTTTTGGCTTTGGCTGTTGCTATTGCTGTTGCCATTCCCTTGGCCCATAAATCAACTCAAGTGCCTACGCCCCAGCTGATTTATTTTTACCCCGAGAAAGTCATTCGCCTCCACTGGCCCATGAGTTAGGGCCAGCTGGGGATGGTGAGTAAGGTGAGGGCTAAAGGGCAGGCATTTGCCTAAAATATTTAACCGGCACTTGTGCACAACAATTCCAGTTGCCATTCGTCGTCGTTGGCGATGTCGTTGCCCTCCTACTCTGGTGTTCGTGAATCCTCAGCCACCACTCGTATTTTTGTACTTTTATTAAATTCTCAAGTGGCATTCGAAAGGCGAATTTCCACTGCTCGTGGTGTGTTTTCTTTGCTATTTTCCAGCCAAAAAGTTTCTTTGTCAATTTCCCGTATAATGCACAATAATAATACGAAAAAGTTAAAGAAGAACACACAGCTCTCGAGCTGAACTTGAATTCCGAGGGGTTACACCCAGCAGCACAAGCAGCAGCAGCAGTAACAACAACAACAATTTGTGGCAAGTGATTACCTTAGGCATTTTGCGGCTCGCAAATTGCGCAGAGCTCAAGGGGATGCCTCGGCGCCTCTTATGTTGCTGTTGTTTCTCTTTCTGCGTCTGTTTGCTGCTTCAGCTTCAGCTTCAGCTTCTCTTTCTCCTTCTATTGTTTGGTGTAGTTAAGGCCAGGCACTGGAACCTGCTAAAAGATCAGCATCAGCATCAACATTTCCCACAGGCGAACAGCAAAATTTAATTTTTAATTTCGTTTCGCATAATAAAAATGCTATCACAGACAGTGCCAGAAAATGGGGCGCCACACTGCACGTGTTTTCTTCTATCCAACAGATAGCCACAACAATCAACGAGAATGGACATTTAACAGGCATCCACTTATCTGCATTTTTAAATTATCATTTCCCCCAGTTCCCAGTTCAAACGAACAATAATCAGTAAATCCCACACAAATGCTATATAAATATTATTTAACAGCATTGACTGTTGTCATTAGTTACAAGTAATCACACAGTTTGTTTTCTTAATTCAAGGCAATTACTCTTTGCCGATAAATCCCCATTTGTCCCATGCCGAAAAGTATGCAATGTTTATTTTCAACGTCAACCAATCCATTTGAAAGCGAAACAAATGTTTTGGCAAACTATTTAGGTAGTGGACGCCACACGACAAACAAAATAGCCGGAGGATTGAACACACCTGCAAACTGCCGCAGCTCAATGAAAGTGTGAAGCAGCAGTAATAGAGATTCAATTCAATAGCCACGTTTTTGGAGTTAGCTGCAATTAGCAGCGAAATTACAGCGTGTACAACATACAGGGTATGTATTCATTTTGTGCTTGTTTAAACAAAAACGGGCGCAGGTGAACTAATTTCCAAACCTATTCAGCTGGCCCTGTTGCTTTTAGCTGCATAAATGCATGGCACGCGTGTGTGGAGGACACGCGCCAGCAACAAAAACAAAAACAAATACAACACTGTTTGATGCTAATGAGATTTTGATAGAAATTTGACGTGGAATATGACAGAGACTGATGACAGCTGCAAATTGTTGACAGGTCTGTGTGATTATAACACAAAGCAAAGTGTGAATACAACGCGCAGCAAGATGAGCAAAAAACAAAACAAAACAAAACAGAAATGTAAGGCATGGGGAGCAAAATTGAGAGGAAGAGCAAAAGTCATTTGACAGAGTGCATAATTTATGAAGCGACTGCACATTGTTGCAAGAAAAGCTTGCATGCAAATGAGCTTAACTAAGAGCGACACCTGGCAGCTTGCTGATTGAATGCCTGCGTCAGACATTCACCGACATGATGCCAGGAACAAAACCTGCAACTGAAGCACAAACTGAAACTGAAACAGAAACAATTTTAACTTAATTTTTGACTTAATAAATATCTCGCCGCTGACTATGAAAAGCTTCCAGCATTCTTCGCTGTCTTTTCTGCTGTTGTTGTTCATATTACTTTGCGAAATTGTTGCAGCTACTTTGGCAAAATAACATAAATTTCCGCTTCACATCAAGGGACAGGCAGAGAACGCGGGACGGGAGAACGATATTCTATTCTCCTGCCTTTTTTTTTTTGTATACCTCACAAACAGTTTGCTTATAATGTGTTTCTCTTTGCAGCAACTGCCGTTGACTGACACAGTTGGTTTTTTCCTTTCGATTTTCCTCTTTTTTTTTGTTGCTGCTGCTGCCAACTGTTACTGTTGCTGGCCAAGTTGCATGAACTGTGCTCACTTTGGCGCTTGTCTTGGCTCAAAGTCTTGGCTTCTTGCAGCACCCACGGCGCCGAGTGCATTGAAATAAATCTGAGCCGAGCTCGGTTTAGTGCAAACTTTGGCAAGCAGTCGCAGTCGCTGCTGGGTAGGCGGCATGTGGCACACAGTCTGTGTCTCGTCCAACCCCCTTCCCCCTCTACTCTCAGCTCTATGCTGAGCCAAAGTGTTATTTACCTTTTCTCTTTGTTGCCCAGGTAGACTGTGGCAGCCAGCGCCTTGGGACAGGCTCTACGAAAAGTTCCGTTGAAGTTACTAGTGCTCTGACTCTCTGTAATTCCCCCATTACAATGGGCGTAACTCTCCAAGGCAGAAGTTACGCAATGTTTGCGTTGCATAATTAAACTATTATCAAACGAATTGTTGCTAGTTTCAACTCATCTGACTGTCTGGATTCACTTGACTTGATGTGCGATGCATTGGAAGCCTTCTGAAGTAATTTATTTGCAGTGGTTTAGTTTGACACGATTAGAAGTAACTCGCGCACAAATCTCTAATTATATATATAAACTTTAATAACTATTTGTGTATTTAAATCCTTTTTTTGTTTGTCAATGTATCTGTCATTAATTTAAAATAGACCATTTTATGATTATGCGTTGTGATTAAATATTTAGGCTTTGGTTATTTTTGCCGGGTGAGCAAACCTTTCATTCATTATTTATTAACTTATCATTAGTGCTTATAGTCAGCTATTATAATGTAATTATTTAGTGCACATTTATTGCCATATTAATAATTTAGTTTTGACAATCACCTATTAATAGGCAGCCATTAATTATTTATTTATTTCATGTCCCCGAAAATTGAAGACAACAATTTAATGCAATTGCCCCTGCCACATTTGCAGATCTAATCGCTTGCCACTGTTGTTTTAATACTGTTTATCAATCAATGTTGATGCTGTATGCTGTATCATAACCTTTAATCGGACTAATAGCAGCGACAACAAGAACAACAGCAAGCACCGCTATCATTAACATCATAAACAAGAACAGTGGCAAGAACAATAATTAATCTCGTGGTAATGTAATAACCGCCATTAAACTAAACAAACAGAATACACCGTTCGACATTTGCCATTTGCCGTTGCGCATAAATTTCAATATGCCTGGCAAACAGACTAACAACCCTCCCCCCGTCTGTTCCCTCTGCTGCTGACTTTTAACCATCGGGTTGGCCATGTTTCCAATTGGCTGGCCTCATAGCGAGCATCGAACACTGCGATCCTTAACATGCTGTGGGAGTTGTACTCAGTAAATAATATAGTCGAGCCAATGTTAAATGATACGAAATTAATGCGCAAATATCAGCGGAATAACCGTATAACCGAACAACAACAGCAACAACAACGATACAATGATGAGGCGTGGGACATTGCGATTTTCCCAATGAGCAGGCCAGGTGAAATGTTAATGGCATTGTAAGTCCACAGTGGCTCCATTTATGACTGCTGTGCGTATACTTAATTTCGATGGATATTACCTGTTCCAACCCCCTTTGACAGCCACGAGAGTTGTGCCTAATGTTCTACGAAAAACACGCAAATACAATAGTGCTTGACTTATGTCAGATAGCAGATAGAGAAGGCTAGCGAGCGTAGGCAAGGCAAATTTGATTCCTTGCCTTGAATTTTATGCGTTGGCTGTCACGCCCACAAGACCAAACAATTGGCGCCAGTTTGCTTGAGTTTTATCGTAACTCGTATATAAGTATACCACAATTCGATGCCATAGAGCACACGAACACACACACACACACACAGAGAGTCGACACCAAATATACACAGTTTGGGTTTCATTTTTCGGCCGAAATTTTTATTGTCCAGCAAAAAGCGAGGAAATACGCATGAAATTAGATTTGCTTCATCGAATTGATTTCATTTGTTTTGATTTGTTTCCGAAAATACGCAAATTGGATACGAAACCAAAAACCCAACAGCCCACAAAACACGAAGCGAGAAAGAGAGAGAGAGAGAGAGAGAGAGAGAGAAGCATTCAAACATTATGGCAGCATTGCCATTGCTGAAATGAATACATTTTGGTCAAACTGTTCAGATTCAAGCATTGTCGTTCTCGTCCTTGTTTGCCGGCTTGCGGGGCGGGGCGTTGACGAGGGGGCGTTGCGGTTTATGTTGATACTGTTGACTGACAAGGCGGTAACACCTCCCCCCCTCCCCCAAAACCCCAGACTCCCAGACGCAACCCAAAACCCACTCACAGTTTAGCCTGGTCTGACTTTTAGTAGTTTTCTTTTTGTTGTTGTCGTCGTAGTTGGTTTAAGTGCTACTGCTGCTGCTGCCTTAACTTGGACTTGTGTTTTGTGCGTTTGGCTGCTGGCAATTGAGCGATCAACACTTGGCAGCTGTGTTGGCATTAAAGTGTCAGCAAATATTTTTGAGGGGGCCAAGCAGGCAGGCGAGCAGCCATGTGCGGAAGCAGTGCGGGCGAAGTGTTAGTGATTTAGGCCGCATGCGGCTTAATCTGCCATGCGTTAAGCCGTCTCTGGCCAAACAAGGCCAAAACAAAAGTTGCCTCTCAATCAAATGGCAAATCCAATCGTTTCCAGCAAACCCTTTTGCCGGTTCTATGTCTGGGGATTAACAGATCAGAGGCTCAAATGACCCAAGCTATCCTCGAGGGTTTACGCCCAATGCTTTACAGTAAGTGTTCCCAAGAAACTTTTTCGGGTTCAACTTATTCAACACATTTTTCGCTTTGCTATTGCTGTTGATGACCCAATTAATGGCTTTTCAAAAATTATTTATTGTCATTTCTCGCGCCAAACTTTATGACAACAACCAGAAAAAAAAGTAATAAAACGAACGGAAGGCTAACAAAACTTTAAAAACCAAATATTTATTTTTGCTACGCCCCCAAACACACGAAACGCAAACAAACCCAAAACTAATCATTATAGAAAGCGTGTGCAGAAAACTTTTTGTGCCATCGACCCCATCGCATTAAGAACCCCATAAGCTGGCGAAAAAGTCACTGGAAACTGAGAGCGCAGCAGCGTTTGGTCAAATTGTTTTATTGTCCTTTTGCGCCCTCGTATCCCAGGGACGTTAAAGCCTCTCAAAGGATTCCACTGAATGGTTTTGTTGTCACAGCAACGAGAAGTGAAGAAATCGAGTATTTCCCAATAAATTGCCATATTGAATAAGCAGATTAATAACAAGAGCTGGAAAGCTATCGTGTGTCATCTCGTGAGTAACATAAGAAACATATATGTACATATATAAACGAGCTATCAATGCTGTATCATTTAGATTTTTCATTATTCTAGTGATATGGAATCTCTGCTTTAAAGTGTAACTCGCACCAATTTGTATAATCAAAGCATCCACATGAATAGCGAGTGGATGAATGGCTGTCAATCACTGGAATCGATGATAGATTAATCAAAGGTTGATTGATGGGCGTGTGGTTAAAAACAAGCTGCAAACTTTTGCAACCAAAGATTACGTATGCATAAATTGTGAGACTGATTTCCCTTCGCCCGTAACTCCCAACTTTCTGCTGACCATAGAGCTATAGCTCTATTTATTCTAGAAAATCAATAGAAAATATAATAGAATGCAGTTGCTACTGTTGCTTATTATGCTTTGGCGGTGTCGCCTCCTTCTTGCGGCGCTTCCTTCTCTTGCCTCTCCGGCTGCTGTGGCTGCTGCGTCGCTCTCTGTTCGCTTTCTGACGTGCCTCGGCCGCAGCGCAGACCGCCTTGTAGGCCGACCGCTTGATGTTATCCAGATCCTTGCGAGCGTTCTGCAGCATTTTCTTGAGCGAATCAATGCGATGCTGGGCCGACTCAATGAGCTGCGCCTTCTCCGCCAGCTGCTGTTGGGCACCGGCGGCCGCGTTCTTGGCATTGGCCAGGTTTTCCTGGGCAATCTTCATGATGGTCTGCAGCGCAAGCTGCAGTTGATGTGCCTGCTTCGCCGACTGGCAGGCGGCATTCAGATTGCTCTGGCTGTTGGCCACCGAAGCGGTCTCTTGCTGCAGCGCCGTCTCCGACTCACAGAGCTCCGCCTCAAGCTGCTCCACCATCTGTTGCTTGCCCGACAACGCCGCCTCGGCCGCCTTGGCCGCTGCGTACGCCTTGTCGGCCAGCTGCTTCTTCACCTGGTGGGCAACCTCGGCGGCTGCACACTGTTGTGTGCCGTACGCTTGCTCTGCCTCTTGAGCGGCCTTTTGGGCAATGTTCGTGGCGGTTTGCTTGGCATTGTTGTTGTTCATCATGTCGTGGCAGCCCCTGTCTGCATTGCCATCGGGGCAGCCAGCGTCCTCGGCTCCGCCGTCATCCGGTTGATCCATGCCCCTGAGGCGCGAGCGATGGATTTGCAGGTGCGACGAGCGGAGATGATGGACCGCCGTGGGCGTGAGCGTGATGTGCTGGAGTAGTAGTAGAAGTGCCAGGAGTAACGGGTTGAGGTTGCAAGAAGCCTGAGTTAGCCGTGCAATTCGCATAATTACGTGAGCCTTCAAACTTTCTGCAAGTTTTCCTTTTCAGTTGCCGCTCGAACATTTTTACATTTCAAGTAGTTTGCTAAGTCAACTTACAGAGTGAAAAATAAAAATATATAAATGTTGCACGAGTAGGCGAACAAAATGTCGGGGCAGAGAGAGAAGGAGAGAGAGAGAGAGAAGCAGAAGAATAAAGCAAAAGACGCCAGACGCAGGCTCGGCGCATAACTTTTCCAAGCAATTTAACGGCATCATTTTGAAGAGTGGAAGCTCGTCAGCCTTAAGAGCCACATGATACCCTAAGATATGCGTAAAACACTACAGCACGGAGAGTTTTGCAAAACGAATCCAGAAGTATTTTTGTCAAGTGCTTCAAGTGCTGAAGTGCCGTGAAATGGAAAGTGTATTCAGATTCAACGAGCAGCAAAGCATTCAAACTCATTATTTAATGCATCTTTTAAGTGCTAAACTATATTGTGTTCTGCATAGTAGGAACGCAATTACAATACTCCCATTCTTCATTATATTTCTCGGATATCACAATGAATTTAATGTACCTTGACTAGTTGCTCTATTGTGAGCAGTTATTGTATAAATGTATATTTCCAGCATTCGGCATTCCATCTCAAATATTTCTCACATCAATCGTCTAACCAGCAATATCATTTGTTACAACAATATTTATAGCTATAAATTCTGGTATTGCATAAATGAAATAGTAAACATTTTACAACATTGCCGCTTTGCTTGCGCTTCGCATCGAGAGGTCGCCCACATATCATCAACAAAATTAGTTTGGTTTCTCTCTCTTTTTTTGTTAGGTCAAAACTAATTGGGTCATCAAAGCGACAGCTAGCTGCGGTTGGCTTCAACTCGTGACCAAGTCGTTTACCCTTGATAAGCTTTGGGGCATTATCGAAATGGTTGAGCTCGGTACCTTCACAAAGACCCCTAGACGATTGCTCTGCGGGTCGTTTTGTGCGTTGATCTGCTAATCCCAAAAGGGTATTCGTCTTTGTCCCACATTTATGCTGGCTAAGAACTTAGATTTGCCAAAACCACCAGCGAATGCGAGAGCTTTTACGAGCCATAAAGATTTTGCCAGAAAATGCAATGGTTTAAAGAGTCAAAAGGTCTTTATGTTAAATATGCTTTACTATCAATTAAAAGGGGTGGGAGATTCGAGGATGGGGTTTTTGCTTTCCGAATATTCCAAAATATTTAAGTGGAGTCGAATTACTACAAAAATGGACACTCGGCAACCGCAACTGGCAGCAATTTCGAATGCTCTGGCTGGCTCTTGTCCTTGCCCCCCAGCGGCGCACAGACGAAACTTATACGCTTGCAATCCTCCTTGTTGCTGTTGCTGCCTTGTGTGGCATTTGCACATTTGTCGGGCTACCTTGCTCCACCACCACCAGCATGTCCTTGTGAGCTCAACGTGCTGGTGCTCGTCCTCGTCCTCGTCCATGTCACTTTCATGCGCCTTTTTGCGTGGCCAAGTACATGTGCAGAAGTGTCCCAAATGACACTCCCGAGTGGGCGGGAGCCTTGGTCCGGGTGTGGCCAAAACCACAAAAAAACGTACACGAAATCGATGTGAATGGTGAACATTTTGGTGAATGCACCCACCAGCTGCATGAGACGAACTTCCAATGCTCTTTCAATGTACAACTCAGCGATTAAATGCTGCAGTTATATCTTAATTCCAATTGTTCACATTGCCGAATGAAGAAAATGTGGCATGCTAAATGATTTACAGGTAACTTCTCATTAATTTGGTATGTTTTGAGCCCCGGGCAGGGTTGACAGGCGAAACGGCAGCAACAATGCTCAGCCACACACAAATTCAATTTCCTCTGCAGTCAGTGGACCATCGAATGGCATCTGTCGTCATCCCGAGGCAGAGCCACAGTCAGACCCAGCGCCAGGATGTGAGTTTCAGGCAATGTACTAGCCTGCTATGTCTATGTGCACCTCTTTTTCTGCCGCTGCTGTTGTCCTGCTGCTTCCCACTCTCGGACTCTCTCTGGGGGGTATATATTATATTTATGCCATTGAAAGTGCTTATTGATGTTGCATCTGAAATTGAAATCTGCACATTTCTTTTTTTTTGTTTTGTTTTTTGTTGCCTTTGTCGCTGTTGTTGCTGTCACTTGGATCGTTTACACTTGAAAATGCATCGATTTCTGTGCCAATGTTTTGAGAACTTTCAATTAAGCAAAGCTGCCCTTTCGTTAACTGAGGCCATCAGCAGCGGGGACTGAAATTCGTAGTGTAATATGCAAAAATGTCATGAAACTCCCTGATGTACACAACAACAAAAAAAAAAAGAAAGGGAACGGATAGGAACATGTGGAGCACTCAGCACAGCACGAGTGCCATTGAGCCTGAGGTAAAATTTAATTTTAATGCATAAGTAAATTGAATTTAAGCAACAGGAAAATTGCTCGCAAGCCACAAAGGTGCGCCGTTCCAGCTACAGCCACAGCTCCAGCTTCAACTTCGGATTCAGTTCAGATGCCTGCCACGCCCACGAAGCCTCATCAGCATATGGTGGATAGGAGGCACATGGCGGGCTCACAGTGCCTCGGCAAAGTCTCTTAAGCAAATTTCTCAAAGCAACCGACCACAAAAACCGAAACATGAAATTTACGCAAATATGAGCAGACGAAGAGAAAAGCAGAGAGAAGTGAAGCCCAAGTTGATGACAACCTGCAGATGATGATGAAGTTGTGCTCTTGCAACCACCCAATGATTAGCAGTTTGGCAGATAGAAGAAACTCGTATTCGTAGTGGAGCAAACCTCAATGTTTTAATCCTCCTCGAAACTTCAATTTAAACTATTGCATTGGAACTATCTACAAAATTGCCATAAAAGTTGCGCCGTTTCGAATTTTACTTTTGTGTGATCATATAAACAAATTCCTCATAGTTGATAAGACCATCACCATCGAAATCAGCTTCACGTATCATATCATCGATCTCCTCGTCGGTGAGTTTCTCGCCCAGATTTGTCATCACGAAACGCAGCTCGGCTGGCGAAATGAAACCATCCTCGTCCTTGTCAAATATTTTGAATGCCTCGCGCAGCTCCTCATCGGCGTCGCCCTCATGCGACTGCTTTGACATTAATGTACAGAATTCGGTAAAATCAATTTCACCGTCGCCATTGAGATCGATTTCATTCACAAGATCCCTCAATTCTGCCTCGGTGGGATTCTGGCCCAACGATTTCATCAGATTGCCCAATTCGCGAGTGCTTATCATGCCAGTGCCACTCTTATCGAATAGGGAAAACGCCTCTTTATATTCGGCAATTTGCTCGTCAGTCAAATCCTGGACCATGATTGTGACTTTCTTGTGTTTTATTTGTCGTGAGAAATGTTAGAGTATGATTTTTTGGTTTTCCGATTTAAACTATTTTGTGAGTTTCTACAGACTGAAGCATTCCAATGGTTATTCGTATCCAAATTTCGAATTTTGACCTATCAAAGTTTCGTCGCCTACTTATTCCTACCTTTCACTCATCATGGCAACAAAGTCTCTATAGACAATATTGCCCTCAGTATTCGAATTGGCATCTAAAATAATCTGATCGATATCATCTTCCTCCATATGATCCCCCAGCGTGGTCATGATGTGGCGAAACTCATTTTCGTGTATATACCCATTGTCTTCTTTGTCAAAGACGCGAAATGCCAAGATAACCTCATCCTCTGGCGTCATATCCTTGTAGCGCACCGACATCAAATGCAGAAAATCGCTGAGATACAATTCATCGGTGCCATTGGGGTCATATTCATTATAATATTCCTGCAGTTCATGCTCCGGCGGATTGTGAGCTACAGCATGCATAATGTCCTTCAACAGTTTCATCGATATAAAGCCTTGGTATGCGGTGTCAAAGAGTGTAAACGCTTCAGTTAGATCTGCCTCCTGTTCCGCAGTTAGAGTATGTTCTCGTATAATGCGTTCTTCCGGCGGTGGAGTTGCAAAATCAAACTCATCCATAGCAACAAAGTTGAAAAAACTGAAGCGAAATTTGTGTTAAAAGCACTGAGACTACAGACACTAAGTATTTTCGTTTGATTTTTATAGTAGACAGTAAAGTTATGGCTGCTGTGGAATTTTCAATGACACAAAAATCATAGCTAACTATGGTGGAAAATTTATTTGAGTTCATTGACAAACTACAATTCAATTTAATTTAATCGGCTATAGGTTCAATGTAATGCGATTAATGGTGCTTGCTATTATTGTAGTCGAGAGTGACAAGCTCCCCATAAAGTCACCACGAGTAATTGTCCACAGCATGAGCAATCTCTCTATACTCACATACCTATCAAGCTATGCAGATAAATGCTTACAAAGCCTTCGAGTGGTCCCAACTTTTGTGGTAGACGTTGGGGGCGGAGTTGAGCAGGTGAGTTGGTCACTCGAGTTTGCTTCTCATTAGCAGCAGTTCCAATTATGGATTGTTGGATCTGCATTTCTAATTGTTGTTGTTGTTGTTGATATTGTTGATGTTGTTGTTGTCGTTGCTTTGGCTGTTGTTAATGTTGTGTGGGAATTTGGCAGCTGCAACCGATGCCAAAGCAATTTGCCGGTTACAGCTAGAAATTATGTAAATTGTGCAATTTGCCTTATGCACGTTAAGCTCGAAAGCAGCAACAGCAACATCAACAGCAAACAGCAACAACAACAACAACAGCAACAACAACAAAAATTCCATTGCATGCCACAAAAGGCGGCACGTAAAAGCAAACAACCAAATATCTACAAGAAAAACAAATGTCCAAAAAGCAACGATTTTAATTAAAATTGTAATTACCAAAGCAGCTGAGCTTGGACCTGGAATTTCAAATAAAATACGAAGTATAAAAAATACCATTTCCTGAGGCTGTTAAAAACACAACCTGCAATCAAAAGCAAAACAGATTTTCCTACGAACTCCGCCCAAGCTTTAAGTCAGCCCCAGCAGTGAAAGCTTTAAGATGATTTCGTGCGACGCCTTGAACATTTTATATAAGGCATGGCTTAATGTTCAAAGGCGACAAAAGTAGGATACAATTGAATATATTCAGCTCTTTTCAAAATCACTAATAAATAGGTGGTAGCCTTATTCAATTTAAAGACCTGCTTATATTAAATTCCACTTTACTTCCTCGAGAGTCGCTCAATTGCTCAATCTACTCCTGAATTTAATTAAGCAAAGGAAGACATCAACGCCCACACAATGTGACACTCAGTTCCATTTGAGTGGTCACTCTCCATGAGCGACGGCTCATTGCTATTGAAAGCTATCAATCCATAGGCAGCAAATTTGTCTCTCACACAAAGCATTTTCAATATGCTCCATTGTGACCCTCATTTTGCGGGCGACACTGCAACCGGAAATGATATATTGCCCCTGGGGGCAGGCGGCAATCAACTCGAAGAGGATTGAGCGTGTGACTTTGTGGTATGAAAATATTCTGCATTATTGGCAAAGCCTTTGCCGTTGCCGTTGCCTGTGGGCTCTGAGCCACAGCATAGCAACTGCAATGCACATGTGCTTGGCCAATCTGGTGACTTGTTTTGATTGCCACTCTTCCGTTTTTGCCACAACTGTCAATTTTCATTAAAGCCGTCACGGTGTCGAGACTAACAAGCGTCGCACTCCACACTCAGCAAACTCAGGCCAGCTGGCTTGTTGGCCGTTGATATAAAAAGAAACACCCAGACAGAAACACGGCCAACATAGACAGGACCTTCTTCAGGCAAACATTGAATGCGCCTGAGCCAGCGCACTTGAGGCAAAGGCAATTCCACCTCCTGCCGCCACTTTCAATCTCAATGGCTTTCTGTTTACAACTCTTTGAGGATGTGGGCTAAGGAGTGAGCTTTTTAAAACAAAAACACTGCAAGTACAAATATGTATACAGAACGTGGCGATTGTTTCTTTAAGAGTAAAGGGAAATATGCAGACGGGCAAACAAGTCAAAGGTTAAGTTCCCAAGTCTGGCTAAAAATAAAAGCGAATCCGAGAAGTCTGGCGAAATTAAAACTGACAGATTGCCCTTTAAGGGCATTAAAGTTGCACATGCAATCAGCAAAATCCATAAAATCTAAATTTTCAATTTAAAGTGTTAATTCCTTTTTCTTGCAAAATTGAAATCTTCTAAAACAATAATTTTTCTTATTGAATTTCACAGTTACATATCAAATATTTAATTGAACCAATCGGAACTGAATTGCAGATATTAAAAAATCAATACAACACAACTCTAATTAAAAACTTTGGAATGAAACTAAAACTCTTTTCACAGACAATAAAGAAATGTAACACACACAAATTGCGTGTTAATATTGAAAGAGAAATAAAGCAATGGTATTTTAATAGTATCACCTATAAAAGTGTTAGTTTAACTGGTTTTTATGACTGCATTCTCAATTGCCATGTTTCACTTTCCTCAAATTATGAGGCAGGTTTGCACACAACACAGAAAGTCATAACTTTTGTTGACTTTGTGTATAAGTCCTTTTGGCCATGTTAGTTTCTTGTTTGTTTGTGACACAAATTGCATTTGTGGATGACAACAAAAGCTTTGGTCAGGCCAGCACAATGATTAAATTACTCATACGCCCCCCGTGCAAGGCTTGGCCTGCCATCGTGGGCGGGATGCTGGGCGGGCAAGTGGACAAGTGGGCAGCTGGGCGAGGACAAAAACAGTGGAGGGGACAACTTCTGTGGAGTTATTGTTATTGTTTTAGTTTTTGTTGTCTGGCATTTAGTTAATTAAGTTTTACAGCAGCTCGACAACGGCGCCTGCTACGCCCAGTAAACAACACTTACCGACTGCTGCACGCTGCCCGCTGCCCGCTGCCACCATTGTCTCCTCTGCCGCCCATTTAATTAGTTTTTAATTATTTTGCAGCTTTTTTCTTTTTACTGCACACTTTACAAACTGGACTAGCGAACAGCACAAAGTTGAGTATTTGTTTTGAGTTTAGTTAATTTTATTTGTATTTGCTTGAACCGCCCACAGGCCCAAACGACTTTCGTTCCCATGCCCTCGATGGCCAGGCCAGTGCCAAAGCTTTGTTCATTTAGCACATTATTTCTACACGCTTTGTTTTAGTGCAGCTTTCCTTCCGCCCACCCTTCGCCACGCCTTTGTCCTGCAGCAACGTCTCGCCTACGCCCGCAGCTACTTTTCGGCTGGTAAAGTTTTATGTAAGCCCATTTGCTTAATAGGTCAGTCCAGCTCGTTGATTGTGTGTACAGTAATTAAGTTTTGTTTCAAATTAATAAAATTTAAGCAGGCCGCACAAATAGCAAATAATTTCCCAAAAATTCCCCCCACAAAACGTTTGACTCGTAAAACGTCTTTGACACTCACAGTGTCTGTTGCGAGCAGGAGGCAGAGTTTTTAATTGAAAATTCTGGCCATGTAGTGGCGCAAACGTCATCAGCGCTGATTGAAATAGCCAAGCAAATATTGCACTTTTCTGCATATTTAACGCATCTGGGAGAATTGCCAGGAGCGAAAGCTCTGCTCAGGCTGAGCGTGGCGGAATGAGAATGAGAATGTGAAGGAGCCAATGCGAATATTTACCCACTACGTTGGCAGTGCCATAAACCACCGCAAAACAATAAAATTCGCAATAAACCAAATGGAAAACGGCACCAGAAATGGAAGTGAGGAATTGCTGCCGGCGCATGTGAAATGCAATGCAATGCGAAACAACACAGCAGCAACATCAAGAACAAAGCAAAACAAAGCAAAAATGCAGAGGGTATGCACAAAGTTTTGGGTTTACCGAACCAAATAATACCCTAAGCCAAACAACGAATGAAATATTTTGATGCAAAACGATTAATTGAATATAATAATTATTAAATTTTCCACTCACTCTTTGTAAGGCTCTAGAAACTGCTCATTATTTACTAAGTATTATACCATTCTACTCAGATGTCCAGTAATGCCAATTGTATGTATACCATTCATATATTTTTGTACCTGGGTTCCAAGCTTTCGAAAATTGAGTAATACCCCTCTTGGGAAAAAAAAAAGTTCAACAAAGCGCATCGGAACGAAACGTTTTTTCATAACTTAAATTGCACAATGCACAAAGTGCGACTAACTGGAAAATCAACACAAAAGGCAATACCACAACAACAATAACAAGCCTCGAGTTGACTTTCGTCAGACAAACAAACACAATGATACAGGGTCAAGACAAAGCAATTAGTAATACAGCTGTGAGGCACTTTTGTTTGCTCGCAACAGCCAGGAGCCAAACTCATACTTGACTTCTTGCTTTATTATGCAAATGGTTAAATAAAACTCTTTATTTAACTGCTGCTGCTGCTATTTTTGGGTCTGCATCGACACATTGTCTTTTTTAAGCCTTTGATTGGCAGCCAGATTATCAATCTTTCAATCGAAATATATATCAGTTCTGAAAATAGCAGAAGCCTAAGCTATAAAAACAACATAAAATATAAAAAACATAGCATACTTTTCGTGGTATCATCAAACTAGGTGATTTCGTTTTGCCCAGTTTAGTGTTGTCTCATGAAATTTGCTGACCCTATCTATATTTAAGCGGGTCTATTTTAGGCTTTATAATTAACCACACAACCCATGCTAAGCTCTGCACAATCCGGGCACAGAAATAGCCAGTTGCCGAAAAACTTTTGAGTCACTCTCACCTTGCTTGCCGAGTCACTTTAATAACGTTAACAAAAGTTGGTGGTAACAAAAGTTTGGCATGCCTTGCCGTGCTTTTGATCATCGGCATTGAGTGTCTAGAAAGCAGCTTGGCCTTTTTAAAGCACTTTCAATAAGCTATGGCTACAACGAATTGTTCGCATTACCTTTGAAGTAGGCTTTTGCCCGGAATTCTATTCTTGTATTCCTCACATACAATTCATTCACATGCTCAGCCTCATGCCTACGTGACCATTAATTTATTGCCTGCCTAAAGCCCCAATTCGGATTTGCAAAGTGGAGGGCGCGGTCAGCGGTCAGTTTCGTTGGTAGACAGGCTTAGTCGATGGCGTCTAAATATGGAAGCCTTGACTTACTTATATATTTCGTTTGCTTTAGCATTCATTCTTTTGTCCGCCTCGCGTGGCAAATTGTTTTTCAACTGCGAAAATTAAAGCCATAAAATGCAACTCCGGCCAACAAGTGCAGGAAGTTGTTAGTTGGGCAAAATTCTCAACAGCGGCAGTAACATTCAGTTTGCAATTGAAGTGCCTGTTGTCGTTCATGTTGTTGCTGTTGTTCTTGTCGTTGTTGTTGTCGTGTGCTCGACGCCGTGTGCAATTATCACCTCGAGCCATACGTGTACAGAGCCCAGGCAAAAACAACAACAACAACAACAACAACTCTGCACAAACAAGAACAACATTATGTGCTCAAAATGTAAATGTCATTTATGTGCCGAGCAGCAGCACAACATGGCGACAACAACAACAACTGCCAGCAAGTGTTGCACATTTGAAAAATGTGCTACAAGTGAAGTGCTACCAGAGAGTGTGCCCAGAGTACACAGGAAAACCATCCAGAGAGCCCAGGCAACTCAGCGAAGTCGGACTCCAAACGGGCAACGCTACTCGTACCGTACTCATAGCTGCTCCTTGCTGCGTATGAATAAATGTTGGCAGCACAATCGAGAGCCGTAAATTCCAAGCAGTCACCAGGTAAAATAGGTGTGAACAAATATGAGAGAGGAAACAAAAAAAAAAAATAGAGGAAACTCGAAGTGAGGTACAGAGCACAAAACTAGATGAGACCTAGAACAATGGCAGGCCCAAGGCAGACAGTCTAATTGGTATAATAAAATGTCATAAAAGGAAAGAGCAGTGCAGCTGGCCAAGCCAAGTTATGCGGGAAATGTGATAAATGTGCCGATGGCTGATGGGGGAGGCAAAGACACGGGACGAGGCAGAGTGTGCGGTAAGAGGATTGTCTGATTGGCTGCAGGTATTCAAACGTCAAAATGCTGACATAGTTGGCTAACAGTTGTGAATGAAGCAAACGTAACGGTCAATTGTCACAAAAGGCAATCATAAAGAGCAAGAATCGAAATGGAGTTCAATTATTTTTCTACAATGTAAATGGAATTGCTCTCATATTGAATGGGAATGCTCTACTCTGCTCTGCTCTTTGTAAATGCATTTAATTAAAGGTATTCAAGCAAAGCTCTATAAAATCCAACCAAATACATTCTGGCTGATACATCAAAGATTTGCCTAAAAGGTTCGTGATGCATATCAAAAAACAAACATGTCATGAGCTTTAAAAGACTCTTTTGTTTCTCGCAAATCAATTTTAATATACAGAGTGAGAGTACTATTTGCTCGTATCAAAATGTGTTTCCTCCTCACTGTCAGCTCGTCGAGTACTTTTCTTTGTTTTTCGTTTTTTTTTTTTGTGTATTTTCAAGGGACTAAAGCAATTGCCAAGTGAGGCGTTAGCTACATTTTGTGCCCATATATCAACAGTCGATGGCTTGCAATGCTTTAGCGCCACAATCAACAAAATTAGTTTCATTTCGAGCAAATGGCATGGCAGTCAAACCATCCGACCCACATAACAAACTGCGCTTTAAGCTCAGTTATCTGCCTTCGCCTTGTAACCACTGACAGTGTACTGCTCACATCTCATCTCATCTCGTCTCTTCTCTGCTCTTCCTTGCTCCTCCTTTCTTCTATTTAATTTTCCCTCGTTGCGCTCTCACATCGCGTTTGATGGCTTGCTGGCATCGCTTTTGATCTTTGCCGTGGCCTGATAAATGATAAGGTCCCGGGCACAACCGACAGATAACGAAAAAAAATGCGCCAAAGTGTAGAAAATTGCGCCGCAGGTGTGTGGCCATCAGCCCGCATCAAACTGCAAAGAGAGAAATTGCTCTGCTCTGCCGCAGCTCAACAGCAGTGGGGCATCGAAATTGGAATGATAGTCAGCCGTGAGTATTGCTCGTTTAAGCTGAAGCGTTTAACAAATCATTGTCACGGTGCTGCCTTTAAGATGGCTGAAATGTAATTAAAATGTGTAATGAGTCTGCAATTGAAACTTGCTGCCAATTAGCAGCTAAACTGCATGATAATCAGCAGCAATGTGCGTCGACTTGTCAAGTCGCTGACTCTGTTTCGCTTTAACGTTGTCAGTCTGGCTGCGACTGCTGCCACAGTCTTTTTTTTTTTTGTAGCTTTCAATAACAGCTATGAGCAATATTTATATTTATGCAAAAGTGCAGTTGCCGAGTACTTCGTTTCATTTATATCGATCATACGCAGCGTGCGCCCGCTTGGACCCCTTGTTTACACAATTCGCCGTGCGCCGCTGCCTGTCAGTCAATATTGCCTGTCTTTCTTTCTCATAGCATATTTTTTTTACCGCTTTTATTAAGAGCAGTCATGCACACACCCGCAAACACACACACACACACACACACAAACCCGCTTGCAGAGATTCACAAATGCACAATTTAATATATGGCAAGCCAATAAAAAAATATATTGCGAATATCTGCAGAATACCGATTTTACACTAATATTGATGCCCGCATTCGTTGATAAACGAAAACTTAAGATGGCAGTAGAGATTTAAGACAGTAATTAAATACGAAAATTACAGAGAAACACTTAAATCAATTGAAAATAGTGAGCAACAAACAGTTTTTTAATTTCAACACTACGAATAAATTGTGGCAGTAACATTTAAAGATTTGTTTTATTTTTCTTTTACAGCAACTGAAAATAAGAGGAGTTAAGGATTTAACTACAATCCCTTCTGCTGGTTCTTTTTGTTGTGGGTCATTTCATTGTCTACTTGCAGTGAAGCTCAGGCACAGCATGAAGATGAGTATTTGATGCAGCTTCTCTTTTGCACTGCCATACATATTTGCATTGTCTCTTTGTCTGCCTGCCTCTCTTTTTTTTCGGCCAACTGCTGAAACGCCCCTCGATGTGACGTTGTACCATAGTTGTTGCTTGGGTTCGATGACAACTCTGCGCTGAAATTGCTGCTCACAACTTTTTTTCCAAGCTTTCAATTGAATTGTCAGCGTTCCTTTTTTTTTCTTTGTGAATAAAAACGCTGGAGCGTTATGTTGTCATACATCCATTTAAAGCTGTGCAGTAAAATGTGTAAAGCTCTCTCTAAAGGGTTTTTGGGGAATGCTTTTGAAAAAAAAAAATCCCAAGCAGTTCAAGTGCAATTTTATCTCATTAATCACTCTCGCTCACTGGCTTGTGTTTTATGTGTCCTGCATAGCTGGTTATGCTAAGAGCACTTCAGGCGTCGATGTCACAATTGAACTCATGGCAATGATATTAATTTCATTCTTGTACACTGCTGTGCTGCACTCGTATATTAAAGTACTAATTAAGCTGTAATATGTGAACAGTTTTGTCTGTTGAAGCGGCAAATGTATACAATGATTGAGCTTAATTAATTCAGAAATTAATTGCACATTATGTGACATAATTATGAACCTGACACAGCTGCCTGAGTGTATTGTTCGAGTGTATTTGTTCTGTGTCAGCTCAATTGACCATTCAAAATACCCATTTACACGAACACACTCGTAAGTAATTAATGCTTTTGGAATGCTATGATGCTATGCGCTACGATGCGATGCGATGCGATACGATTTGCCGCTGTCAGCTGTCAGCAGCCAGTATGAACTTTTCCTCACAGCTTTCAAGCAATTGAACATCAAAAAGTTTCTGCGCAAATCCCTTAGCCATTGGGAAAGTGCAGCTGTCAAGGGCTATAAACTGGAAATCGACAACGAAATTGCTGGTTTTTTTCTATTAAAAAACTTGACAAATCGGACAGGCAAAAAAACATTGAGCCAACATAAATTCAAGACGAGGACAACATAAGCCAAAGTGGCCCAGTTTTGCGGGCAAAGTTTCCACCCGCAACACACTTTTTACAACATCATTTTCTATTATATGTGGATAAGGTCATGTGAGAATCGGACTTGAGGCGCTCTCTGTTTGTTTTGGACTTCCAACATAAATAAGTTAGTAAGCAGTGGCCAACTATAGCTGGTCAACACTAGTAGCACTGTGTGACTATCCTGGCTAAATTACAAGCAAGTGGCAGCTGGAGGCGTCGCCACTAATCAACCACAGCCACAGCGTACGGGAACTTTGCAGTTACCTTTGCAGTTTCGGTGGCCAAATTGCAATTTGTGCGCTACAAATTGAGCAGCGAAAACACCTTCTATAAAATCACACACACTCTCTCCCTCTCTCTCGCTCTCTCTCGCTATCTGTATCTATTTCACTGTCAATTTAATGTATATAAATGAAAATGAGTAAATTCAACAGTACAACGGTGAGTATACGCAATATTTTGCTAGCAAAGAGGATGCTCAAAAAAGTCACTAAAAACATTCTAAAAGCAGCTGAAAGTAGCTAACCAAATGAAGTTAATTAGATTGCGTCAAGCAATTTGCAAGCATCAAGACATTGACAGACAGCCTTGACAAGGACATCAGCAGACAGACACCAACCAATACTTGTTGGATGGAAGATGGCTGCTAGCTCACATCAATGGCAGTCGTCGGTAAGTTGTAGTTGCAAATTTGATTAGCTGCTAATTAATCTCATTAATTGAGACGAGTCGAAGTTAGTTCGCCAAACTGTCGACAGCTCTCACTCTGTGCAATGGTGTGTGTGTGTGTGTGTGTGTGTACGTGTACGTGTATGTGTGCATGTGTCTGTGCGGAAATTGTCTGAAATTGGCTCCTTAAAGCTGCAGGCAGTCAGCAGCATTCAACTTCCAACATCCTGATTGTATCCTGAACGTAATTGGCATTGTTTATGACTCTACCAAACTGACTCTGCCCTGCCGTGTGCATGAATGTGTGAATTTAAATTAATTGCATAAATATTTATAAAATGTGCATGCAACACTCGCGCATGAGTTGTTTGTTACACACATATTTGTTTATTTATTAGAACTTTTATTTTGCACTTTTTGCTCCACCACAAAAACCGCAAAACTAACACAACGCCACGGCATGCTGATGTATCCACTTTTAAAGCTGACGCCGCCCTAATGTCTGCGGTTTGGTTTTTGTGGCACCCAATCGAAACATGCACAGATAAAAAGTAAATGTCTAACATAAAAAAAGAGCAAAAAAAAAATTGTAACGAAAAGATACAAATACGAAAATTCAGCTACAAATTGCACAACCGAAAATTGCTATCCACATAGCGCACAAATTGCAGGCTAGTCTGAGAGGTAGCAGGAAATGAAGGAAACACACGAAAAAAATTGTGCTTAAAATTCAGAAAATGAAAACCACAACTATGTGAGCTGAGCGTCTGTGTCTGCATCTGTATCTGTAGCTGTGTATATGTGTTTAAAGAAGGAGCTAGACAACTGTAACCAAATATGCAAAAACTGTGAATTTGTATTCAATTTTGCAAAGGGCCCCACATAACGAAGCCAAGTGGATGAGCGGGCGACAGGTCGATTACTGATGCTGCTGCTGTTGCTGTTGCTGCTGCTGCTGCTGTTGCTGTGGCTCCTTGTTCAGCTTCTACTCTAACTCCTTGCCCATGCAGCTTTTCCTCTTGTGGCAGTTCCCTGTCCTGGGTTACCAGCTGCGAGCTCCCAATGTTGCCGCTGCTATTGCAATTGCTGGCACTCTTCCTGCCCGCCGGACAGGCATTGAACAGGCAACCAATCCTAAACTGGACAACACACAGCAACTGACCAGCCAGTGAACTGACACAGCGCATTTGAAAATTGATCACCGGAACATCCGTGCGCTGACCGGAAATGCGCAAATGCAATTCCAACTGCATTTCATGACGCGTTCTCTCCATTTCATCAGTGTGAGTGTGAGTGTGTATGTCACATATGAATAACTGTTTTGCATTCAGCAATTGTTTGAAATTTCGAACGTGTGCCGTAAACTTCCAAATCGAGCGCACTTTAAACGCAACCAAATTAAATCGAATAAGCGGACTTCGTGCAAAGTGTATAAAAGCGCCATTTTAGCCAACATTTGTACTTTTTATTTACAAGATTATTATGAAATAAAGTTTATTATATTTTGAGTGTTCCAAATTGGGTCGTATACAGATTTGGAGACGAAGATTTGAAAGTACGAAGAGATAATGAACCACAATTACGCGTGATAAGCAAATAAGGGCAAGACGAAACGATTTAATCGAGAGTGTTAGATTACAATATACCCGTTGGACTTCGTCAGACTTTATTATCAGACTCAAAGTATTTGTTTTTTTTTTTTTTATTTACTAAACAAGCATATTTTGTAGATAACTCCCCAAGCCCATTACTCACATTTAATCTTCGCACTAGAGTGCACAAAACAATTAAATTGAGCACAATGTCTCATTCAATGTAGCCAACTTTATCTAATCTTTTTACATATCTTGGAGAGCTTTTGATTATGTATTCTTATTAAACGAATATGCTAACCAAATAGCAAATTCAGTTGCCGAAAAAATGTCGGACCACAGGGACATATCGACAAGCTACGATGCTGAACAAAAAATCTGGTCAGGGGCCAAAAAGCCAAGTTTGTACAACGGTGACTTAACAGTTGCTCAGATTGTATTCAATCAACTGCAGATCGAGCCTGAACGGATCTTTCAAGTTTCGGTTACCGAAAACACGCAACTGACGCGTGCTCAGATGCTCGAGAATGCAACTAAAATAAGTGTGTACCTGCGAGAAGAAGGACTCACCCAGGAGTCGCATATCGTCGGTATACTGGTGAGGAAAACAACACATCTGGCCGCTTTGGGTTATGGCTGCATGTTCAATGGAACGCCTTTCAGTGCTGTGAATCCCAACATGGAGGAAGAGAAACTTTGTGACATGTTTAAGATCATCAAACCGCCATTGATTTTCTGTGTTGCTCAAGACTATGAGATGGCGAAAAATGTAGCGCAGACAGTAGGAGCAAAGATTATAACCTACCATGGAACTATCGCGGGAGTAAAAAGCATTCTGGACATATTGAAAACTCCTTCGCAAAAGGACTTTAAGCCAACTTGCGATGAAAGGGGCATCAACGGAACATTTGCTATACTTCACACTTCCGGCTCAACGGGTGCGCCAAAGGCAGTCACCTTTCCCAACAATCCAATTCTATTTGAAGCTTTCAGGTAAAAGTTTAACAATGTGAAATGATCCACGTACAAGACAAACACTTTTACACTTTCAGTTATCTGACTCCAAATGACGTTCAATATACACCAAGTTCACTAGATTGGGCATCAGGTCTGATCGAACTAGTCACATCGGCTCTTCATGGCACCATGTGTGTAATTTCCGAGCAACCCTTTAGCCCCGGTCACTTTTTGAAGATTTGTGAACAATATAAAATTACCTCGGCCATACTAGGTTCTTCACAAATAGCTATGCTGACCAATAGCCAAGATATTAATGCCAAACAGTTACGAAGCATGAGATACCTGACCTTCATTGGAGGTCGCACGCAACCGGCGACGCTGGCGAAAATGGAGTCCTATCTAGAACATAAAGGCATCCAATGCATGGCATATGGAATGACGGAGATGGTCACCGCGCTGGCCTTTAATTACAACACGCACATCAAGCCCACTGCGGTGGGTTACCTCTTGCCAATCATTCGCATGCGCGTTGTGGATGAGGATGGAAAAGCGCTGGGACCCAACGAAGTCGGCGAGCTGTACTGTGACCATGGTGAACACTGGAGTGGCTACTATGGCAACGAATTGGCTACGCAAGAGATGAGGGACTCTGAAGGCTGGTTTCACACTGGCGACTTGGGTTACTTCGATGACGATAACTATCTCTATGTGGTGGATCGCAAAAAGGATCTGCTCAAGTATATGCGCATGAAGTACTACCCAAATGAGATCGAGGAGATTATTGCCCAAATGCCGGAAGTGGCAGAAGTTTGTGTCTTTGGCGTTTGGAGTGAACTCGAAGGCGACGCTGCTGCCGCTTCGGTGGTTGTCAAAGACGGCAGTCAATTGAGTTCCGCTCAAGTTGTTGACTATGTGGCTAAAAACATTAGCGCCAACTATAAGCAGCTGCACGGAGGGGCGCAGATAGTGGCACATTTGGCTAGAAGCCCCAATGGCAAGGTGAATCGCCGCGCCGTGAAGGAGGACTTTCTAAAGGCGGCAACAAACAGAAAATAGGAATCTATTATTAAATAAAGTCAACCCACATCGCCAAAAATTACGACAATCATTTGCACACTACAAATTACAAAACAAAGCTGAGAGAAAAGTAAAGATATGTATCAAGAGAACATAAAATTACTTACACACAAAAAGAAAAACATACTCTACAATTAAGATTATGATAGGGTTCAACAAATCTTAAAATAACTTAGGCACAACTTTTCACAACAAAGACAAAGTTTAAAGCAATAGATTTAACAAGCAGGTAGTTGGAAAACTTCCTCACAGCAATAATTCGACCGAGGAAACGAAAATTTCAATATTTGTGAATATTTCTTAAGCAGTTAACGGCCGAAACTCAGCATTACTTGAGCTTTCTTTCCTCTTCCCCATTGTAATGAGAACTTGAGCTTGCGATGAAATTCAACTGCGGCGACTGGTTGTAAATTTTAATAAAATCAGGCAACATAAAATGCCAAAAGTTTTTGCGTCCCAGCGGCGAGTTTATAAACTAAAAGCGAAAAAAGATTTAATTTACACGCAGCATGAAAGAAAGGATTGTGGGCATCAGATGAAAGTGGAGCGGAAACGGGACCAAGCGGGCCGAGGGGGGGTCGAGTTGCCAAATGGCGCCAAACTATGAAAACTAATTTAACTACTTAAAGGACGTGCGAGGTGCCAAGTGCGAAAAAACAAAAGAAAAACACATTTGCAAAATGCAAAACTTGTGTTGACACAATATCTAGGCGCCCGTTTGGCGCCGCCCCACCACACAATCCCTCTCCACTCTACGGAGTGCCACACCTGGCTGGCTGGATAGTGGATTACAGGGCAAATGCATAGACACAGAGAGCAACAGAAAGAGAGAGATAGGGAGAGAGTTGCCCCGTTCGCATTTCTTTGACGGAGTGACAAACTTCGCACGTTGCACAAAAGACGACAGCGACTGCGAAACTCGGGCAGATTGCTTAAAGCCAACCTCTGCGCCGTTGGCAGTTAACAATCGCCCCGCACACCGCTGGGTCACAAGCGCATCACCCCCCTTAGCATCGTTCTTTCTCTCTCACACGCATGCAAGCTTTCAATGCGGCTGCGGCTGCATTTTTATGTGTAACTCGAAGCCGGTACTTAGTGAAAAGTGAAAAACCAGTGTTACAATGTTGAGCTCTTAACGGTAAATTGTTGCGCCAGAGACAAAAGTTGTTTGCAAATGAACAACACGAACAGCAACAACAGCCACAACAACAACAACAACAACAACAAAGTTGACTAAGGGCTGCCAGTATAACAGGAACTAAAGAGATTGGGGCATTGGGGAAATGCGACTGCAAGCTGGGAACTGGCAACTGAGAACTGAGAACTGGCATCGTCAGCCAAACAAAATGTGTCAAGTAAGTGCAATGCTTCAGCTTCAGCATCAGCTACAGCTTCAAATTTATGCAAAGTGCGCCAGTTCGGCAACGAGTGGAGAACCCTAAGCATGCCAAGTGTATTGTAATTTCAATGGAGTTGCGCAAATTCTCGTGCACTAACTGGAATTACTATATACACAAAACGAAGCTGGGGAGGGGGGTGAAAAAAAGGAAAATCAAGGCAAGAAAAATCGAATGGAATGCTAGACAAGCACGCAACGAAGTTGAGTTGCCTTGCAGTTGCATTACAGCATCGAATCATAAATAAAAGTGCCGCCTGAAATGCATTACAGCGTTAATATACCCCGAATGGGGAGAGTATGCACTCTGCCATTTACATGCAAGCAGTTTGGCAAAGTTAATCAGACTTTTTTGGCGCGACAAACTTTTAATAGGGGCGAATGCACCGCTATTCCACAAATAATAGCAGCTACTTTACAGCGAATTTTGAGTTTATGAATAAATTGTGTTTTCTCAAGATGCAATTTAATAAGCAATTCGGTTATCGCAAGCTGCGCGAAAAATAAATTTCAGTTTGCAAAGCAAAACAGTTTCAAGAACTTTGAACGCGCTGAGATAAAAAACAAATGGGGTTTTTTAAGCTACATGCGCGCTTAATTATACCATGCGATTATACATAATATTCACCTGAATTCACAGCAGTTTAATTATTTAAGCTGTGCACAGGGTATGTTTTGGTCTCTAATGCCCATAAGCACAGCTCTGGTTACTAAAGGGCGCCAGTTGCACTCACAGCTCAGATGCCGCACAAGTGACACGTTGACTGACACCCTAAGCGGTGAGGCTGCTGTTGCCGCTGCTGCTGCTCCTGTTCCTGCTGCTGTTGGATCTGCAGCTGAATGTGAGGCTGGACAGTCTGTAGGGCAGCAGCAGGAGCAGCAAACGCTTTGAATGACACATGGTTTCGTTGTGTGCGTGATCCGATGGCCCAGCGTTTGTTTGATGTAATCGCAGCTGAGTGGTACAAAAGGAATAGGAAAACCCCGCTCGCATCCTGACCAACGTCGAGCAACATCAATTGGCTGGCTGCGCTGCTTGTCTAGTAGCAGCGGCGATGTTGATGGGCTTGGATTGGGTTAGGTTGGGGTGGGGTTTGAGTTTGAGTTTGGGACTCGTGTAGCCGTTGTCACTTCAGCGGGGGCAATTGACTGTAAGTAGCCTGGAGCTTGAAGTGAACCAAGGGCTGCAGTCTTCTGGGCATTAGGATTAGAAGTGTTTATGCAAATGCGGACAACTTTGAGTGATTGCTCGACGAACGCTTGAAAGACACCCAGACAACTTGACGCGACGGGCAACGAGCGACGAGCAGCAGCAGGCGCCCCAGACATGCAACCGCTTAAATCTCAATGAAAATTGCGACTAAATCGAATGAAAAAAGAAAACCGCTTAAAGCAGGTGCGCGGATACGTGCGAAAATCTTTATCGCTTTACGAGCTACTTAAAAATATAGATAATAAAAATGCGCTCGCTGTATTTGCTGTGCTCGCTGATTCGTCCATTAATTTATTTGGCTGCATGTCACGTAAACAACGCGTTTAAAAACGCGTCCGAATCGCTTTCGCCTTTGTTACGCCCCTTGACTGAGAACGAACAAAATGTCTGGCCATTATGCGAATTTATTTGCGGTTATCCAATTTGGTTGCAATTGCAATTAATTTCTCACACATTTTTAAGTGACTTTTGTTGTTGCTGCACCAGCATGCATGCCATGGTTGGCGGCTGGCGGCAATTTTCACTTTAGCTCCTTTGTTGCGAGCTGTGCATTCAGAGCGCACAGCCCACATTATATTGTTAATTTCGTGGATCAATTGTGCATTTATAATAAGCATTAAATTGATTTATATTGTCTAATGTGCTCAATGCATTACGTAGTTGGTAAACACTTTCAGGCGTTGCGTGAGAGTGCGAGTTGTGTGCGGGCAAATCAGAATGCAAGCAAATGCTTGACACAATTCTCTTTCACTTTTGCCTTTACCGCTTTTTTTTTTGCAATCTTTTGCACAAACAAGCGGCTGGAGGAAGATGCGGCAACCAACAGCTGAGTGCTGAAAACCCAAACGAACCGCAACAATGAAGGTCCTTGGCAAAAGTATTTCACTTTCACGCCGCAACTGATGCCGCAAGAATCACAAGAGTCGAGACGAGACGAAACGAGTCGAGTCGAGTCGATTCAAGTCCTTTCTCTGCCTAAGTCTGTGTGCCAGGCCAACAGATTTCGAGTAAGTAATTGCTGCAGTTCTCATTGCCAGTTGCCACTTGCCACTTGCCACTTGCCGCTTGCGCCCAACTTTCCCAACCAGCTTTGCTAGCTGGCTGCGGCCTTCGACAACGGCGTTTGCTACGTTTGCTTAATTGTCTGCAGTTTTCTTTTGCAGCTGCAATTTTTCTCTCTTCTCGTTGCCATTGCATCGTGTTTGGTTGAGCCTTAAAGCAAATCAATTTAACTGAAGCCACAAGTGCATGCAAGACTCTCTAAAGGGCAGCTGCCAGTCAATTGGGATCTTAAGAACCCGCAACCGAATGATGATTTAAGTTTACTGGCTTTTTATCAACTATAATTTAAAATACACAAACACACACGGCGTAGCGTAGGCCATCAATTAGAAGTCTTATCTTTAAGCAATAAATCATGCGATAAATCCCAGTCTCAGTTTGTCAGATTGTTGAATTTCTTATGTGGATAAATGCATAGGTAAATGAATATTTTAAGGCCGCAATTTGCCGCAGGCTGGCAGGCAGTCAGTCAATTGGATAGGCAGTCAGCCAATTGGGCCAATCATGACCAGCTGGTGTAGCGCCTCTGTCGCTGCTGCTGCTGCTGTTGCTGCTGCTGCTGCTGATTAATTTATGCCAATATGCAATTTTCACACCAACGGGCAACTGCAATGACAGCTCAAGCGCATAATTGCATGGGCTTTGCTTATTTATGGTGCCATCTGTGCGCCGAGAGGGAGTTTGCATGGGATGCATGGGGCCAGCTGTTGAGGCTGCCCTGGCTGAGGTTTGAGTTGGGGGTCCTGAAGGCAAACTGAACGGCAGCGTTATGGAAAATGCCTTTGGAGAGCATCGAGGCCAATGTCATAAATCGACTCGAGCTGTCAGTTGGCAAATAAGTTGCATAATAATTTCATTAAAAGTCACAATATATGCGAAATCTGTGACCGTAAGTGCATTTCATTAATTGCAAGCCGATGCAAGAAATGCAAATAAAAACAACAAAAAGATGGGATGAAAACACATTTACTATCGCAGTCCAGCGATAAAAGGGAAGAACATTTTTTTTTTGGGGAATTGGGCAATTTGGGAATTTGGCAACTCCGGCAAAAACTACGAATTTATGCAAATTGCTAGAAAATGCTAAACACTGGAAGTTGCTTTCAGCTTGAATGCCATCTACTCCACACAATCACTTCCCACTCCTCCTTACGTTGCCAGCTTTTATCTTGTCGTCTCGCTCACGTTTAGTCCATGCACGTGTGCGCTTTATGGCACAAAAACTAAAACCGAATCTTTGCCACGTGTAGCAGCTGGCATTTTGATTAAGTCAACACCAGGCCAGCAAAAAAAGAACAAGAGGGAGAGAGAGTGGAAAAGAAAACAAAAGCATTGCATACATTTGAGGGCTGCTGAATTACGTATACGACGCTTCAGCCGCGTTGACTGTCAAATAAAAATCAAAATAAGTCGGACAATGAAGGAAAACAAAATAGTCGCCTGTCAGCCACAAGATACAACAGGTGTCCTTCAAATCGATGGCTATTGAATACACTACCAGAAAGGAACAGTAAGAAATTATAAATATTTTCTCGCTCCATCATTTTCTCTTTTTTTTCTGTAAGAAAATAAGTTTTCTTGTTTTGTATAACAAAATTATGCTCGAAATTGATTAGACTCCTTCTCGCTCAAGGGTATCGCAGCAACAATTTGCCAAGCACTAAACGCTTTTGCTCTCAAGGCGGATTGGCTTCTCTTGTTGTTTTGCCGTGGCCCAATCAATGTCAAGAGTCGTCAGTCGTCAGTCGTCAGTTTGATTGACGCTTGATGTATGGCCAGGGCTGCACAAACTGGCTGGCGACGCGATAATCAGCAGAATACTGCTATATGACAGACTGCGGTTGCAACACAAATTCTAAGAGAATTTTGCCCTCTGCTTAAAGTGCCATTAAATTTACGCCTTTTTTTGTGGTATTTGGGCTGACAAATGATGTTTAAAGGCCAAGTTAAATGGGTATTTTGTGGTGGCCATTTCTTTTGCAACCTCTGCTTCTTCATCTTCAGCTGACTTCAAGCGAAATGTATAAATTTATTTGAATTATTACCAAGGGCTGCTTGTTTACGTTTAAACCTTTTTTTTTTTCCTTTGCTTCTTTCTTGGTCGCTTCAGCTGACATCCTTTCAACACAAAACTGGTTCGTTCTACGTTTTGCGTTCTTTTGGCCGTGACATAATAAATAATTGTGGATATTTTGTTGCGTAATTTATGCAGGTTGAAGCGCGTTAAAAAGGTGCCAAGAAGTGGGGTTTTTTCCCCTTTGGGTCTGCCATGTCAGGGGAGGGTGGATGAAAAACGAACTGAAACCGAGCAGATACAGCTGCTTTCACTGCCTGCCACTGCCATCAGTTTGTCCTTGAACGCTTGCACTTGACCATGCAGATAGCCCGACCATGTGATTGTCCTGCTGCCGTCTTGGCCATAAATTGTCTTCAACATCTACATAATGGCTTTCGCGCTGGAAAGAGCTTCCACTCGCTTCGTTCGCATGCATATTAGCGCAGTTTAACTCGTATTTATAACACCTACGGGCTAATGATCAAAACGTGCAGCACACATATGCACGTAGCCCTGGCTCTGATTTTGGTCATGGCCAACAATTTTCGGTAACATGAATATGCGAAAACACGAAGCAAACACATTAATTAAATTTTGCGCTGAGACCAACGCAAATTCAAAAGGCGCCTTCCTTTCTTCCCTCTTTCTTCAAGTGAACACAAAAAAAAAATCACCTAACTCTTATTTACGGTACACGAGGAAAGCGCATAAAGGCCAACTCAGGTTGGTATCGAGGCCAGACGAGGAGTTCGTTGGCAGGCGGGGGACGCATAAAGAAAATCATGTTTCGTGCCGCACATTACAAGCGCTTTCAGTTTCAGGACATGTGTGGGCCAGTGCTTGCCGACATTTGATTAAGAATTATGTATGATATGCTCGAGACCAAACCGAGGGAAGAGAACAAGCGATAAACAGAAAGCGGAGGACAGGCAGAGTGGCAGAGAGAGGGCGGGAGCGAGAGCGCGAATGAGTGTGAGATTGCTGGCCATTAAAGATGAGCTGAAAAAATGCGAAAACCAAAGGCGATGCCTGCATTATTTATCAGCCGCAAGAACCAAATAATAAAGCCTCATCAAAATGCCCAACAAAAATGCCGTCAGCTTAACAATATTGCGGATATTACAAACAAAAGATAATAATATAATGAGCAGAAAGGCGAACCGAACTGGATTCAATTATGTGCGATAAGCAGCCGTCATTAAATATTAAAGTGCTAATGGAAGTGGAATACGCACAATGCAAACGGCTCGCAGTCAAGTCGAAAGCGAAATGCCGCGGGACGAGTCGAAAGGAGTTGGCAAAGGCAGCAAGCCAAGCAAACAGACGCCAGGACACTTAAACTACAGTCAAATTAATGGACGAAAAACAACAACAACAGGATGAGGAAGAACCACAGGACGCCTTTATTTGCTTTTGCTTGTCTCTGCCTTCCAAAAAAAATAAGTAAACTACTTGCCACTTGGCACTTGTTTACCGTTACCTTATTCTATCCACATGGCGTTTTAGCCATATGCCATATGGCTTTTGTATGCATATCTTTGCGAAGCTGCCACTTGCCAAGGCATCTTTTGCCTTGCTGGTAAACACACACATTATACTTTAAAAGTCCCTCTCACACACACACACACACACACACACACACATACGAACTGCTTTTGGCCATATTGGCAGCTGGGGCCCGAAACGCGACTTAAAGTCGTCACCCGACTCGGGGGAAATTTTACCGGATTCTCTCATATGTGTGTTTTGCTGTTTAATTTTAATTTATTTTATTTTTGTCGCAAAGGTTAACACTGGCCTGTGGTGCATAAAATTATGACAGCATCCCCTCCCCTCCCCTCCCTGCCTCTTGAGTCCGTTTGCTTGACTGGTTTGAGTGTTTCCTCACATGCCCTTGGGAGCCATAATGCGGCTGAATATTTGGGCTAATTTTACGCATTTCTAATTCAATATTATGCGGTATTATGCCTTGCGGTTAGATTGGCTTATGTTCTGAGGTTATGTCAGCTTTTGTTTTGAGGTTATGTTTGTACATACTTTGAGGTTAGGCTTACACAAACCTATAAAATTGGACGCTGCGCTTTAAGCTGGCTTTTTGCATCTGGCTTTACCCTCATTTGAACTTAAGATTGCCAGGCTTTAGCATAGTGTACAAGTTGTTGGCCATTTGCGGTTCCTTTGTGGCCAATACAATTATATAATAATCATAAGACAATTAATAAATTTATGGTTATTTAGCTACAGCTTTAAAAGTTTAACAAATCCATAGCAGAGCTTAGGTTGAAAACTAATTGGAAAGCGGTCGCATTTGAACACCATTCGTACTGACATTTAATAATGTTAGATTTGAATAACAGCAACAGTTTAAAGTAAGTTTTTGATTAGTAATAGCGTATCAAAGGCACACTACGGGAGACTCTAATAAATCATGGGAGTTAGCTCAGCATTTCCGCTGACATTCAATTATAAATGATTTGGTTCATTACAAATGCATTGCTTTCATTTTACACATTGCGTATTTGATCTGTTTTGGGAAAATCAGAAGCACAGCCGCAGGAAAAACCACTCAACATTGAAATCAACATTCAACCGAATATTGTCCTATACTAACATACATAAAATATATACATATAGACCTACGATATGTATATATATGCGCAGTTGAAAGCTGAAACCGCAAAACAGCTGACAGCTTGGAGTTTCTATTGCCTAAACCAGATGTTAAATACGACATGTAATTGCTTTGCACTAGTTTTGGGTAAACAGAATTTGCGCCAGTTTTGCGGTTGGCGATGGCAGGTGTTGAGTACGGCAAATAATTTCGAAATCATATGAAATGCATCGAGCGGCCAAATGCCCACCAGAGAAAAGAGAAAATGACAGAGTGCGAGGGACACCCAGTGTTGTGCCTATTGTTCCCGGGTTTTGTATGTAGGGCACATGTATACTATACATGAAAAACACCATGACGATATTTTTTGTTTCCGTTCCCTTCTTTTTTTTTTTTTTTTTTGTGGGGCGTATTTCGGCGCTTGCTATGCTTTATTTATGCCATGAATAAATGCAAATTTTCCCAACACCGTCGCAGATTTAGCAACAGGATAACGGCAGGCAAGTCGCCAGCAACGCGTGTCCTTTGCATAATAATAACTTGTAAAATGTCATGTAGTGTGTGGACCCGGACCCTGTAAAAACTGTCGACTCGTTCGCTTGTCGTTTACTTAGCTCGGCTTTAAGGTTTTGGCCGTGTGCGAAATTAGCATTTAATACTTGCGAGTATGTGCCATAAGGCCAAGTGCATTAAAATTGCTAATACGCCAACGTTTCAGTTATTTATGAAGAAAGGAAATGTCTGAAATATAAAATAAAAAATCTACAAGCATCTCAAATGCAAGGATTTCACTTTGTCAGGCACCGCATTAGCACACAAATTAAATTGCTTTGCGACAGGAGAACGACAGCAGAGTTTGAGTGACACGATGCTATCTGAGTGTCACATTAAAGTAATGAGGAGCAAGACTCAAATTATAACTTGAGGCTGTCGAAGCCTAAATACACTTTCCACCCCAGCTTTGACTAAAGACTAATTTGTAATTTAGTTTATCAAACATACGCTCAACTAATCAGTTCTATGCAAATTAGAGGTTTAAAAGCTTAGAGTCTACATACAAATCGACAGTGTATTTTGTTAGAGTAAAATCAACGCCCTCTGCTTAATGAGTTTCCGCAATAGTTTGTGTACATTACTCACTCCAAATGTATGTATGATGTATCTTGATTAGTCGCATGCATTTTTTATGCAGTTAATTGAGCGGAAGGACGACAAAAAGAAGAAATTGATTTGCTTATTCAGTCGAAGGCTGCTGCAACGTCAATATTAAGTGAAAGGACAGTCACTGTAATAAATCTATTTCCCATGGCTTACACAGCGTCATTGGCATTTGCGGATGCCATAAAAAATGTGCACGGTTTTGGCATTGAGCTGCTCAGCTGAACTGAGGGTCGATTCCACTTATAGCCAACACAGCAAATAGGACAACACATTAATTCAAATTAAATCTGCTTAATTTAAGCAGACACGATAAAGGACAATGGCAGAAACATGGCCGAGCTTGGCATCATCATTTCTGATTACGTATACGTCACGTTGCCATGCTTAATTTAGCTCAGTTGCTCAGCATGACAACGTTGCGTGGGGCAATTAAATGTGCCCAAGTGAATGCAACAATTTCACAGAGAATTTCGCTGAAATACTGCTGCTCCTTACACTGCGACTTCCGATTCAGTGGCCACTGAAATTGTTTCATTCCTGACTCCAAAGTATTTTACAGCATTCACAAATGACTATCCAAAAACTAAGGTTCGCTCCCATGCCCTTACACTGTGCAGCTAAACGTGAGGAAAGTTAATAAAATCATGTAGATTTTCGAGAGAATGTCTTTGCAGTTGAGCCAGTTGAAGGAAAAGCAACTTTAAAGTGAATTGAACATTTCCAAGTATGCGTCGGTTGGAGGTCTCAGCACATTGCTGACTAGTGTAATTGACACCTGGTTGGATGCAGTTGGTTGGCTGCCTTTTAGCAGTCGGTATCAAGGGTATGCGTGGAATGTGATGAATGCGTACCTCCGGAGCAAGCCGAACTCTCAATGCGAGTTGCGCGTGTTCACTGTTTTGTTCCACAAATTGCATATAATGGCAATTTGTTGCTCCCCAACAGCACACAGACGGAAACTCAGACTCTGACAGATACAGAGAGTGAAAGAGATTCGTTGAGGCATTTTTGCAATGGCAAGCGGTTTTGCCAACTGAATAGGGCGACGCAAGACGCAAGACGGAAGACGGTAGATATGTATGTATGAGCTGAGGGAGGACAGGCACTTGTATGTGATACTCTAGCCAGCAGTAAGCATACGCAAAAAGAGAGAGAGGGGGAGATGGAACCAGATAAAAGCCATTTGAAAACTATTACGCCCATGAGATTCATTCAAGTAGTGCGGCATTTATAACTCAAATGTTGATGCCTAAAAACGGCAAGAGAGAAGGGGAGCAATGCAGTCAAAGCTGAACTGCGAAAGAGCAAAAAAGGATGTGCCAAGTGTCAGTGTTGAGCAATGCCAACAAAAAGAACTATCTGTACGCTGCAAAAGGATAAGCATTAGTGGGTCTAACTGTGAGTGAGATGCTCGAGTAATACTCAATTAAATGGCGAGATTGTGCAAAAGCTGCGCGCTTGTTGGCCGACTTGCAGCACTTTAACGAATTTTTTCGCATCACTGGCAGAGCTCGGGCAGAAAACGAGAGAGGACAACACAAAAATGGCAAACACAAAATGGCGTACTCAATGCTTCCCTTTTTATTAGAATGTGTCCATGGAGACGTGGGCGCCTGGCATTGTCTGGTTCGGGTTTTTACTTCGTATCCGTATCCGTATCTGTATCTCAGTGTGTGTAGTTTGTTACACATTTCTTAGCACGTACTTATCTCTAGACCAACCAGCCAACAGCCAACAGCAGCAGCAGCAGCATCAACTTGAACAGCAACACTTGAAACAACAATAAAAAGCTTGAGTAACTACAACAACACGAACGAGAAGTAAGCAGCTCCCAGCATTGCCATAAAACTTGAAAACCTGTGGGAAAGGAAGTCATTGCATTGCCCTGACAAAAGAGCTGTGCCTACATTTGGGAAACATCTGAAAGCACGCAATGATTCCAGCATATAATAATGTTTATAATATGTATATAATAAAATGGAACTCGGCAATTTTGGGTTGTGTCTTCTGCAAGGGCAGCGATTTAAACTTATCTCTGCTTGCGATTAAACCAAAATAATGGCTCATATCGATTCCGTGTTAGCTTGTTTGGCTCTTTAAGGGAGATGAATATTTATGTTTAATAAAAGATTTGTAATGTCTACCTTGTTAATAATAATTGTTTCATTAATATGTAGTCAACAATTGTAAATTCATTATCGAGAATACCGAGAATTGAAATGGCTTTAATGTTTCTGTTTAGCTTCAAGCATTTAATGAATTCAATTTTAAACAATTTGGTTTTTTTTTTTTTGTTTTGTTTGTATCTCAAAGCTTGATGTGAGCCAGAAGCTGCAGCTGCCTTACTTCATTTTGTTGGTTACAACGTACACAGCAAAAGGAAATTAGCAACTAATTAATTTTCTTATTAAAACAGGACAAATAACCTGCGGCAACTTTCGGCATTCTCTCCCATCCCCACCCTCTTTCCCGCCAACCAGCTCACACGCTTGGAAGTTTAAAGCACTTTGCGGTTTGGCCAAGAATATTGGTTGCTTTCAATTGCACATACAGTTGTAGTAAGTCATTGCTTTATTTGCACGATTCACAAATTTATTTATTCATGTTTTTCTGGTTGTTTTCAAAGCGCTTTCTGAGTTCAGAAAAGGGAACCCTGAAAACCAGCTGCGCTGCCAACTAATGCAGAAATTTATTGTGACTTTTGGCACTGCCGGCAACAGCTGCTGCACATTATGTGTGACTATGCTAGCAACTTTTTAACTTGCAAGCCCCGAACGCCCAAGCGAAACCCTAACCCTCAACCCGAAACCCAACTCCATCCCTCCCAGCTCGGGACCGAAGCCACTCGAGGGGTTGCGGAAAAAGGGACCGAATACAAACGAACACAAAAAAAAAAAAAAATACAAAAACAAAAAATCAACAGACACACACATGTGTCTCCTGCTCAGTTTTATCTGGTGCGCTGCACGCGGCACATTTGCATAGTTCGTGCAACAGCAGCAGCAACGGCAGCAGCAGCAACTCACTTCTTGTTTTATTTTCATTTTATTTCATTTTATTAATGTGGAAAATGTAATTTCAGGCACTTGTTACTGCTCTGCGTCCTCCCCAAGGGTCTCTGTAGGGACAAGACGCTTGCGTCCCAAAAAATTGGCATGTGGAAAATTACAAAAGCCTCATGAGCTCGCCTGGATGGAAAATAATTTGGGGCCAGGCTTTGCAATTCAATAATAGTGCTTGTTATAGGGTCAAAACTAGAACCAAATGTGTCAGGCTGGAAACAAGTTAAATACGTTTTTAATTACCAAAACAAAACATATACACTACAATGGAAAGCAGAATTCAATTATGTACTCGAAAGTAAACTAATCAATGGACTGAAATAGTTTGTTCGTGTGGGAAAATTAGTTGTGTCAATCTACGAGATTTACATCCTGCTGAGCTTAGCGTTTAATGCAGCAATATGGACAACTTATTTAAATCAAATTAAAATGCATAAAGTTGCAAATTTGTCAAAGGATCTCGCTCGATGCACATTTATAAACATATCGATTACAAATTGATGTTTAGTGCAAGTCTGATAAATCAACCATGTGCGGGGATAAATGCAATAAATATATGTGTATGTATATGACCTGGGGATGCTGAAGCTGTTTGGACTGGTTTAATGTCATCTGCATTTGTCACGCTCGTTAGGAGTTTCTTAATTCCCATTAGTCGACCGTAATTCGATATGTTATGGCAGTCACGTGACTGAAAAGTTCTCGTAGTCGCACTTATGCCATTTGCAGCACAACTGAAGATGAGCCAGTGGCAACAACAAAAACAGTTCAGAGTTGAAGTGGAAATGGATGCTTACGAGCTTACAACGAGCAAACTTTCCCACTTGGAAAATTGTATATTCTTTAAACTAATGCACACACAGCTGCTTCATTCAGAGGCGAACAGAGAGAACTGAGAAAACTCATAAATAGCATAGAAATACGGTATGAAAACTCAGCCAACTTTTAGTTTTGCTTGGCAGACAGCAGGCACTACATAAATACTATAGCATAAAATTACTTTAAGCCAAATCCCTTAGGTCATCCACTCTTAAGTACTCTTCTAATAGAACAAATCCATGGACAAGCCAGAGTAGTTCTTGGGCCAATTAAGTATTCAAAATTATTGCAGTTGTGGGTAAATAAACTTGACTCGTTTTAGACGAAAGCTAAGCTCATATAATAAAAACATTTCTAATTGGTTGAATGCAACTGTTGATTAAGTTTTATTTCTGCAACTTTATAATTTCAAATTCTAAAGCACAGCTCTAAACTATAATCCAATGCATTTGGCAGAGATAATTGAAAGGAAACGGAGTAACTAAGCAGATAGTTCACATTAATTCATATAACTCAAATATTTGCCCATTTACCATTCTAATTAACTTGGCAATACACATAGAGAAAAATTATGTTCTAAATTCTAGAATAAAATACTAATGGATGAGAACATTCAAATGTTGAATAAAATCTTGAAAATATTAAAAGAAAAAAACATTTATTTTCTTCATAAAATAAAGTGTTAAAATCACTTTAATTATGTGCACTTTAATATTTTTTTAAGAATGTAAATGAAAACAATTCTACTGAGTATTTATAGTGTAGTCAATAAAAAGAGATCACCGAAACAAACGCAAAACATTCGCTAATCGTAAGCTCGAAAACTATCAGCGTCTGCTCAAAGAGTTTTCCCACAAGCACGATTCTGAGCTTGCCAAAATGTTACACTATGTGTGGCATGCGGCTTTTGGCCTTGTTATTATTATTATTATTATTATTACTATTATTGTGTGGGGTAGCTAGCTACTTTTGTGTTTGTTGCTAAGGAAGTGGCCGTTGCCGTGTGGCAGCCCCAGCAACGGCACTTTTCATAATCTTTTGCATTTTATGGTCGTGCGGTGGCAAACAGCACAAAAGTCGGCAGCTAAAATTCAAATGAATAGTAAATTGGATGCAGTGAGAAGAGGACGCAGAGAGTGGGGGCGGAAACAGCTGTTTCCGTTACAGCAACTTTTGACCTAAAGCCACGTTCAGTGGCAACCTACAACTCCAGCTCTTGCCTCCCACATTGCCCCCCTTTGCCAGCCAAAAAACGCGTTCAGCGAAATTATTATTACATTTTATGCGAATTCAACGAGTTTTTGTGTGTGCGCGTCGACAACAATATTCGCTGGACAGTCGGAAAGTGCGATGATAATAGGCTAGGAGTTGGGCGGGACGAAGGAGAACACATTTGCATGACTCGCATATGCGAAGGAGTCGGCGA
This sequence comes from Drosophila siamana, assembly GCA_035047445.1. NCBI lineage: Eukaryota > Metazoa > Arthropoda > Insecta > Diptera > Drosophilidae > Drosophila > Drosophila siamana. The sequence continues at coordinate 6,569,768 of JAWNPP010000004.1, read as the reverse complement.
CTTTGGCCTCAGTTCTTTGGTAAGGTAATTTCCGTTTCTCAGTTTGCTTAATTAAAGCAAACAAATGAAATGAAAAAAAATTCGCATAAATTTGCGGAACAATAATATAACGAATTTTTATACCCTGTAACCGGCACAAATATGCTAAGTACATTATTGTAAGTGATCTTTAGCATACAAATAATTGCAGGATATAGTGTAGTCGAGCACGTGGTTTGCTTGGCTTGCCTCCGTGTGTCTTTTCCACGACAGCGACGGAAGTTAATATTTTCGCAATTTGCGCTCGGCTTTAATTAAAACCAAACTCTATAACAACGCCCTTTCCTCGCCATGGTCTTCCACTGCAAAATTAATGAAACAAGGCGTTTAACAAACACAACGACAACAAAAAAAATGTTTGTTTCGCTTCGGTCTGGCAACGCCGGATGGCAATTCCGGCTAATTCTGTATGCGGCGCACACAAATCTTGTCATTATTAACCCAAAAACGGGAACAGTGAAGAATACGTCTGCTTTTTGCTCGTTTGATTTGCTCCATTAATTTTGAGTGGTTTGGTTCGTCTGCCCGCTGGTCTCGTTGTCTGTCTGTCCGCCCGACAGTCCGCTGCTGTGTCTCTCCTTTGCGGTCTGTCCATTTGGAGCCTTTCGAAGTTACTGAGCGAGCCGCTGGGTGCCCGTTAAACTTCTGCGACAAGCGCTTTGGCGGCGTCGGCGGCGACGACGCCGTTTGCTTGTTGATTTGTGTGGCGCTTTTCTGGATGATTAAGTCATCCATCAGAGACAGCATTAGGAACAACGGCCACGGCCACAAAAGCTAAAAACTCTACGCTTCCCCTCTCCCCAGGTCTTTTTTTTTTGTCTTTTTTTAATGATGCGCAGCGTTGCGGGCGGCCGCATTTACAAAATAATTAGAGGCCTGCGCCTGTTAATGCCCCGAAGGGACACCCCCAACTTCCTTCACACTCCCTCCCCGCATCTCCAGAAGCCATTTTGCAATTAAAAAGTTTTTCTGTCTTTCTTTTTTTTTTGTGTCTCAAAGCAATTCGACGTTGTCATCATTACGCAATTTAAGCAGCTATGTGACACGCGGCGTATGCGTAATATGTCAATGATTGGACACTTTACCTAGAGACGAGTACGTGCAATACCCTCGGGGTTAGCCAAAGTAACAGTTTGTAGTGAATTTGTCACTTGAAAGACACACATTTGTTTGAGAGTTCGTAGCTTGGAATGTTGCCCAAAGAGAAATCAGCATTTTCAATCGTCCGTTGGCCATGGAAATGCCAAGAAAAGCTGTTGGCAACTTGTGACTGGCGTCTGCGGACAAGAATTTGCTCACCTTGACGTCCGTTCATAAGTAGTTTCGTTGTGACTTTGCCACGCCCTGCTTAGCAAATTCAATTGAATCTTTGCCCGGTATAAAGTTGCTTCATTTTGCATTTAAATTTTCAACTCATAATTACTTTTAAAAATGCAAATCTTTTGAAGTATTTAAAATTCAGCCAATTCAATTATAATACAATCAAAGTTAAGTATATTATAATATGAGCTTCTGCTTTTCTCATTTCAAAAACAAGTTACAATTTCTTCAGAAATTTAATTTAAAAATTGGCAAAGGGAAATCTTTGTAATCATAGAATATATGCTTCACTTTTTCGAAAACTTTGCAATTGTGAAAATTTGTGAAAATTCGTGGAAAAATCGTGCCTACAGCGCGACAGTCAGCCAAAAAGTTGAACACAAAAAAAAAGGCAAAAAGAGAAAAATGTTGCACGGGAAAAAGGATTATGGCACGTACGTGCACCACACGGCTTCCGGCGTTGCACGTAGCCAGCGGGCGCAGCTAAGCCAGAGCGTGCAACTATTTGCGAGTGTGTGTGTTTGTGTGTGTGTTTGTGTGCTGTACTGGCTGGTATTAATTTCTTGCTGCTTGTTGATTCCCCAGCACATTCTTACTGTAGTTGTTGCTGGTGTTGTCGCTGTCTTGGACGTGTTTGCGGCAGTTTGTTGTATTGTCTTGTTTGTTCATTTGTATCTGCTAGTCGCCTTATGTGCGTCTGTGTGTGTGTGTCGTTGTCCTGTTTTCATTATTAATACGTTGCCTGCTTTTGTTTACGACACTTTTGCACTTTTTGTTTGTCATCTTTGCAAAGTTCTCGCTCAGTTTTGTTTCGTATCGTTTCGTTTCGTTGTTGTGTAGCTGACACAAATTATTCTTGTTGACACATAAAAATTGTTAACCCTTTTTTCGGTTGCCTGTTGCCAAAATGAAAAATGACAATAGATGATAAAATGCGCTTAGTTTTTGTTGCTATTCCTGCTGCGTGTCTTGGACTTTTTGCTAGATACGACTATTTTCGTTTGTATTCTGTTGTTGTTTTTATTTCTATTTTTTTTCTCACTTTTTTTAGAAGACATTGATGTATATGGGTCAAATTGCAGTGCAATTTACTCGAACATCTGGCGAAAATGAATAAATATTTGGCCAGCTGTGCGAAAGTTATTGGCCCGAAATTGCCGTGACACACGCCCACTTTTATTATGCAATTAACGCATTATAATTGCATTTTAATTGTTCTTTTATATCGCCAATAAATTTGACATTATTTAAATGCTGCACGTTTTTCCGACACAATTCGGAAAAAGTTTTTTTTATGCCGCGTTTTTTGCTCTAACGCCGCTGTAGCCGCCTCATCAGCTCATTTGGCTAATAGAGTTTGCCAACGGCGCTAATGAAGCATAGTTGGAGATTGGAAGCAGCTTCAATTAGCCGAACGCAGCCTTTCTGCTTCCTACTACTTCCCCTCGGTGGGCCATTAAAACTAATGGCAGTTGGCTGCGCCTAGCGCCTAGCGCCCGAAAGCCAATGCCCAGCCAACAACCCAACAAGCCAACCAGTCAACGAGCCGACCAAGCTGACCGGCCACCCAGTCGGATATATCATTTGACCAACAAGCCAAATAGCCAAAAACCCAACACACAAAAAAACAAATATAAAAAATATATGTATATATGTGTGTATGTGCATAAAAAAAGTCGGGGGAAAAGAGAAAAGTTTTTGGCTCGCATGTTGGCAAAACCTGCGGTCACAAAAGAGCTGTAAATTAAAATTTACTCGACATGAAATTGAAGCGCCACAGCGCTGCGTGGCACTCTTTTGCTCACTTCCTCCCCCCGTTCTGCTCGGCAGAAAGCTGAGCTCCAGTTTGCAACCATTTTTTCCTACTCTCTGATACCCTACACACCCAGCGAAAATAAGCGCAACAAAGAGTTTAATGTATGAGGGAAGCTGACTGCGATGAAATCCATAAATCACAATGTATAATATTTTTTAAAAATTATCAAAAAGGTAAAGGGTATTCCAACTAACTTATTTTCGGATGCATTACCAATTAAATATGAAACAAAAAAATATGTTGTCTTGATTTCACGATGAACGTTGATTCGCTTTACGTAAACGGCCACGATGTATATTGCACTCTCTTAAAAATATATAAAAAAAAATAAGAGACTATACTAAAAATTGAGTTTTTCGGCAAACATATTTTAATTGTTTCCAACACAACATCGGATGCATAAAACACTAATTGGGTATTTCACGGTCGTTCACAATGGATGCAAACACTTTTACTTTTTTTCCAGTTGCAGTTGCTTTGCCATTTCCGGCTGATACCCTGGAGGGGGCGGCAGTGGGATCACTGGGTCGAAGTGGAAAGAGGCGTATTCAATGTTGCATTCAAAGGCGCTGCAACAAACGTTGAAATGCATATGCGTACAGACCACAAAACAAAAAAAAAAGATAATAAATAAAAAAAAATAAAGAATGGAATATGGTAAGCATAATGGGGCATTAAGTATCTTTAGCATGGACATGGAAAAAATGCATACATAATATTTTAAAAGCATGCACGTATTTTAAATGTATTTACAAATACGCAATCTCTTGAGTATGACACAGCAAAATAAATATTATCAGAACTCATTGGTGATAAATGAAATAAAAAGGTGTAATCATAAATAATCCGAAAGTGCACAACAAATATGTGTAAACTCTTCTAGCGTGGCCATGCAACTTAAAAAAGCAGGTGGCGAGGAAAATGTCCTTCAATCAGATGCAACAAATTAAATGTAAAATTTAAGGCAATTTTAGAGTAGGCCATAAATTGATGGCACGTTTCCGATGTTTCCATTTAACTGGCTGGGCGCACGTTTAAATTCAAATTCCTGGCATCTCATTAGAAGCCACATTGCACTCCAACCCCAACTATAAGCATAGCTCATCTGGAATTCGTGGCAGTCGAGCAACCTGTTTGGACAGCCTTTCAGTGCCTTGAAATGGCGATTGGATTGGAGCCTTCCGTTGCTTTTATATGCATTTCGACTGCTGCTGCTGTTCGTTTGCAGCTCGTTCAGCATCTCTTTTTTCCATGTTGGCACTGTTTTTTTTTTTTCTTTTTTGTGCGCCGTTTTTCAGCTGGTTGTGTTTGCGGCTACTGCCCAACGGGCTCGTATTTTACGTGGTTAAAGTTTTACGCTACGGCAGACTGACAGGCAAAGGCAAAGCAGATTTACCAGGCTCCGCCCTTGGTCCCCACACCCCCCCTGCCATCCTCAATGCCAACGCATGGCACGCGCACAGATTAAGCGCCCAAAATGCTGCAGCTTTTGCGTGGTTTGAAGCAGCGGGGACAGAAAGTGAACACCAAAAAAATACATAAAATGTGCCCATAAAAAGAGAGAAATTAGGAAACCAATGCGACAGCATTTTGTTTCAATCAATTATCTCGCTGACTCTTTTTTTTTTTTTTTTGCTTTGTATTTTAAGCCACAATTTGCCGTTAAACGGCAATTTCCGCAGCGATTATTCAATGCTAGAGAAAAAATTAGACTTAATAAAAAGAAAAAACTGTAAATGAAACTAAAATATGTGCAGTATGTGCGAAAATTGCAGCGAAAGCAATTAAAACGAGTGCGCAGACATCAATCAAAGGAACTTGATTGGGAAATACCCTATACCAATTGGTATTTGGCACGAAAAGGGGCGAAAGCCTCTAGGCATGTTAGAAAAATATGCAAAAATGCATGAATACACTTTTTTTTAAACCCAAATTCAATTTCACATGCAAAACTGGCTGGTTATAATCCACAAAACAATTTTCATTCAAAACCTAAACCTAAATTGCAAATTGTATGGAATCTAAAACTACAATTGATATAAGTCAATTCATAAAAAATTGGGGAATAATAAATGGTCTATGTCAAACGTGTTCACTACATTAAAATCTACTTTTTTTATATATCTTTTAAAAATACATTGCACACGGCCGGGTTTGCGAGCGTAGTTTATTTAAGATTTTTGTTTTTATAGCAAATATTTATGTACAATGTCTGTCAACTTGACTGCAGTTTGTTTATCAAAGGGACATCCAGCTGTCGACTGCCACGCCCCAACGCCCACCACGGATTAGACGAATTTATAGCGTGCATGCAAATAAATAGTTTCGTCGCATCGCGATTCCCCGCAGGGGCAACAACTATGTAAGCTGTATAATCAAGTGCAAAATATACAGGAAAAAACTATTAAAACTTTCGAAAAAATATTTGCATAGTAACTTTGTTTTTTAAAAAGCTTTGGTATTTGTAGTGCAATGCAGTTACAAGGTGTTAAATGGCTATATAAAATATGCCATAAATAAATCACATATTAGGAGCAGGGAATTAAATAAAAAGTTCGGCTGTATCAACAAGACGATTCAATTGAACAAGCATATAATGCTGGCACATTTAATTTCATTTTGTTATTTTTATGAGGTGCTTTACCTTATTTTAGCTTCATTTAGGACCTACTACATAAGCTGCTGCCTAATACAACTCACCGACAATGATGAATCATGCGAGTACTCGTGCCGCGTTCGCTTGCGCACGTGGGGCGCAGAAGGATTGGGAAACGAAATTTTGCAATTTGTTCACCTCCCACAAACACACAGCACACAACCAACACATGTGACGAATGTCGAAGTACACAGATGACATGTTGCGAGTTAATTGAATTGTTGTTTTGTTTTGTTGGGGCAATTAAAGCTACAACTGCTGACATAAGCTGTGTATAGCTTATTGATTACTACGCTCTAACCCAAACGCAGATAGTCCCAGCACATATTATCCGCTATGTTTTGCAGTGATATAGTTTTACATGAATATCTTTTAATAATATTATTATCGAATTTTGTCTTTGTCTTTACATTACTAATAATTTCCATCATTCAGACAATGATCTTTGTAAGTGTGTATATAGTGCTTACTTAGAAAAGTTCAATAGACAATTTACAGTGCAAAGACTTTTGCGTATGTCCAAAGCTTAATAATAGTATGAAGCATTCTCAATATGTCCACGCTTTTCAGCTTGAATTGACAAAACAAATACTACATCACGGTTTGAAAGTTTCAAATTAAACGTAGAAAGTAAACTTTCATCGTTTAATTTATACTTAACGATCTAACGTTAACTTTATTAATTGCTGCTATCAACATTTCAAATTGTTTCACAACGTACAATTTAAGCAATCATTATGATCTTTGCAAGGCTTTATATAATACTAATGGATTTTAAATGGGAGTCAACTTAACTTACGCATTAACAACATTATGAATACTTTGTCAGTCCTTACTTGGCAAGACAAATTCTACGAATTAAAATTACATTCCGGTCAACGAGACCAACATTTCCAATTGATTTACAGAATGCGTAAAAAGAAAAGAGCTTTGCTTTCAAAAATACTTAAAATGCTTACATAATTAAGAAGTGTGCAAAAAAAAGGAAATGTAATGCAACAGTAAAGTTAAAAAATATGTAATGAATACATACATAACTTAGAACTGTTGCACGTTGGAACGCATGCGACTGCAGCTCGGCTGCTCGTCGTTCTGCTCAGTTTGGAGTCCATCGCTGAGAGAAATGGATGCTTCGACCGCGTATTGTGAATTCGATGTAATGCTCTCCTCGTAGATAGTCGAGTCCGGGGAGTGAAGAGGCGCAGCACCCATTTCGCCAACTTGCCCCACATATTCGTCCTCATCGGTATCGCTGTCATAGAGATAATCGTGGCCGCCCAGATCGATGAGTACACGGCGCAAGTAGCGCAGCTCGTCTTGGGCACGCGACACTTTGCGCTCCAGCGCCTTCATCTGAGACTGCGGAATGAGAGGGCAGCCGATCGTATGCAAAATGTCCATTTGTGGGTCTAGGGGAAGCGGGTCGAGTTCCACTAGTTGCTGTAGTATTTCCAGTAGACGCGGCAAGATGCCATTGTCGTTCAGATATTTGGTGTATTTTTCCTCCCGTGCCGACATTTTTTTCTATAAATTTCGAGACTAGTTGCAAAAACGCGTGCTTGAAAAATTACAAGAAACTCGCGACACATGAAATGAAAATAACTGTAAAACTTTGAGATTGTAGTGGCGCTCCTATCGTAAACGATTTGTACCACAAGTCGCAGTGGCAACTCTGGCAGCAATAGTGTTGGACAGCACCACACATATATTGGTCCACATATCCTTATCATTAAGTACATTTGTTTGTTTCTAATGTTATACATACATATACTTTTATTCAATTTATTTAATAAAAATATTGTCTGCTCTAATGTAAGCAGTAACCATATTTTTAATATTAGTGATCAGTGTGGCACTATGTTAAAGTATTCGATATATTGGTATTTTTGTTAATATCGTTAAGGATTTGATATATTTTAGTACATTTTGAACATGCGATTGGTACATTTGTATCTTGGTATTTTTGCACTGTGGGGTTATATATATAGTGAGTCGTGCGAGTTGTTTTCTTAGTCTAGTTTTATTGTTCGGTGAAAATAGTGCGGTGGAAATAACAAAATTAGTGGTTAACAAACCAAGTCATCACTAAACGCAATGTCCTTTTCGTTTGGCACGCCAACAACGAACGCCGGCCTCGGCGCCGCCGCCGCACCAGCAACAGGCGCGTTCAGTTTTGGCGCGCGACCCGCAACCAGCGCTCCGCCGCCTGCCTTTGGAGCTGCAACAGCCACATCGAGTCTCGCTGGCGCTGCAACTGCTGCAATTGGCGGCGCTGCACCTAATTTCAGTTTCTCTTCGGGGCAAGTGGGAGCAGCGCCTACGCTCAGCTTTGGCTCGCCAGCAACAGCTGCAGTTGCACCAGCGTCCACAGGACTATCGTTGCCCGCCTTCGGTAGCACTACAACAGCAACGGCCTTCGGAGCGCCCGCCGCGACTCCAGCATTCGGAGCAGCAGCGCCGGCCTTTGGTGCCACAACTGCAGCGCCTGCTTTCGGTGCGCCAGCGACATCAACTGCTTTCGGCGCTCCAGCTGCGGCGCCCGCATTTGGAGCCGCCACAGCTGCGCCTGCTTTTGGTGCAACAACAGCTGCGCCTGCCTTTGGCGCAACTACAGCAGCGCCTGCCTTTGGGGCAACTACAGCGGCGCCCGCTTTTGGCGCGCCTGCTGCCACCTCGGCTTTTGGAGCAGCGCCGGCTTTTGGCACCGCAACGGCTACCGTGGCGCCATCATTTAGCTTCTCGACGCCGACTACAAGCGCCCCAACCACAGCGCCCCCTGCCTTTGGCACCACGGCAATGCCATCGACCCTTGGCGCTGGTGGAGTCGGTGCGTTCTCATTTAACAAACCACAGGCAACAACGGCGGCGAGCTTGAACTTCAATACCACCACGACAACGGCTACGGCGCAGCCGTTTAATGCCAGTCTGCGTCTGGGCGGCACCAACACTCTAACGGCAGCTCCCGTTGGCGGCGGCATCTTTGGCAAGCCATTGACAACTGGCGCACAGCCGGCAGCAGCTCCGCCAGCGTTCGTTGGCCTCGGTGGAATCGATGTGAGCGCCACGCAGCCAAAGCTAGGGGATAACAAGCAGGATGGCATCAAAGTAAGTCAGCATCAGTCAATATAACAATTGCATTAAAATATTCTTATTTAGATCAAGGAAACGCAAGTACCCGATGAGATTGTGAAGACGGTGGATGCGCTGAAGAGTCACATCAAGCAGCAGAAGACTATTTCCTCGGACATTGGACGCACCTCGACCTCCAAGCTGAGCAACGTGAGTCACGAGATTACAAATCTGCGCTGGGTGTTGCAAAACGTGGCGAACTCGGTGGATGCCAACAATCGACAGATCAAACAATTGCGTAGTGAAACAGCCAAGGCAATTCAATCGCTGGAGATGGCACAACGAACACAGGACACGCCCGCTGGACTGCAGTTTGAGAATAGCGCGCCCTTCCAGTACTTTCAGTGCCTGGTGGCCAAATACGAGGAGGATCTGATAGCGTTCAGACAGCAGATCGCACTCACCGAGAGTCATATGCATGCGCTGGCCAATCCCCAAAGTATTTCACCCGACGATCTGAAACGTGGCTTCCGCCAGATCAACGAATCATTCGTCTCGCTGGCAGGACGACAACATGAGCTGCATCAGCGTGTGGAGGAGCAGAAGGAGCACTATTTGAATTTGCGTCGCTATCGACTGCGCGATGCCACCAATGTGTTTGCCAGCATTGATAATCCGCCCCAGCCGCTGAACGAACCGCAGCGCATCAGTAGCGGTCCGACGCCATTTTCCAACATCTCAGCCATCAGCACGCTGAACAAAAGCTATGCTTCCGCTTCGGCGGCAACGTCGACCAATGCGACCACCTCCAAGTCGATGGATAACAGATGGTAATCTCAACGTATTGCCATGGATAGTGTTTAGGTGTTTTATGCAAAGGGAATGTCAATAAAGTTATTATGCAAGCGATGCATCTTTACGATCCATTTACATCCATGTATAACTAGCAGACAAAATTCTAGGATTGTAGAAGCTTGGGAAAATTATGCCTAATAGTGTAAGTTGCTAAATTTTTCGTATTTTGCAATCTCTAATCCAAGCAATTTATATTTACATGCCCTGCGAAATTGTGATGTGTGCAATTTGCAATTGGACAATTTAGTCTATCTGCATGTCAGTATAGAGCCATAAAATGGATCCATTCTTTTAACTATGGTCCATTTCAATTTCCAGCCACAAAATGCACTCCATTATAAATATATTTAGAATAGAATATATTTCAACCCAATTGATATCAAGCTGTTGACCAACAAATGCAGCAGCCTTAGTGCCGTCTCTTATTTCTTGACCACTTGGATGACATCCTCATCGGCCATCACATGGGCAATACCCACACGCTGTGGCGAATATTTCGTTGATGTGCCCCAAACTAAAGCGTATTTGAACTGAGCTGCCAGGGTCCTATGAATGGCATGACAGACGTGTTCCACGCTGACGCCCTAAACGAACACATGAACATAGATTAACAATTGCTTACTTATGCTTGGTTAGTGACTTATACACACCTTTCGCAAGATGAGACCATCGTCAAAGTCTGGCGGCGCACCAGGCTTCTTGGTGTACACGCGAATCAGTTGCAGGGCCTCCCAGAGTGCTTCCAGCATGTAATCCAAGTTCAACTTCATGTTACAGCTGACCACAATGGAGTGCGGCTGTTTGGCGAGTCGATCCACCTCCTCAATGGAGATCTGATCAATCTTATTGTACACATACAAACAAGGCAGATAGACGCGATTGGCCGTGACCACATCAATGAACTCATCCTCTGTGCAGTCCTCACGGAACAACACCTCCGCATTAAAGATCTTAAATGAATGCAGAATCATTTGCACCATTTTCTCGCTGCAGCGCGTCAAGGCGCACGTCGAGTTGAAGCTGAGGCCGCCGCCCTTTTTCTGTTTGAAGTAAATGTTTGGTTTCCGTTTGTTCAGCCGGATGCCCACCGATTCCAGCTCCCGTTCGAGGAGCTCGCGATGCACATTCGGCTTGGTGGCGTCCAGCATCATCAGTACCAGATCAGCGGTGCGGGCCACGGCAATAACCTGACGACCACGTCCCTTGCCCTGCGCGGCACCCTCAATGATACCCGGCAAATCGAGCAGCTGTATATTGGCTCCTTGGTACTCGATCACGCCGGGAATGCAGGTCAGCGTGGTGAACTCGTAGTTGGCTAGTATAGTGGCGGAAGATTAGCAAAGTAGTTGAGTAATTTATCGACTGACTTACCTGCTTCCGACTCCGTCTTAGTCAGTGTGGACAACATTGTTGACTTGCCCACACTGGGGAAGCCAATCAGCGCTACTCGCGCATCACCGCTCTTTAGTACATCGAAACCTTCGCCCTTCTCACCCTTCTTAGACGGTTCCAACAGCTGCGAGCGGTATTTGGCCAATTTCGCCTTCAGCAAGCCCAAATGGTATTCGGTGGCTACGCAAAATACGAAATACAAAATCAAGTTAAGTGAATTCTAACCCTAAATTCCGATGCCAGCAGTGCGAATTGTGACGACGCCGTGTTGTCTGCGCCGGTTTTTGCAGACGCCGCCGCAGCTTACCTTTGTTCTTTTGAGTGCGAGCAATTTCACGCTCGATCTCGGCAATCTTCTCTAGAATACCCATGCTGGTGCTTGTGTGTGTCGTGGATGGCCCAGCATTAAGTTAATAACAAATATTTGGGCAGCTATTTCGTACTTGTTGTTGTTTCAAAGCAGTGCCGAGCCAGGGAACAACGTGACCGCATTTTCAGTTTCCCAATATACCAAATTACGTTTTAACATATATACCAAAATATGCACAACTGCAATTAAAAGCTGGTTACACTATAATGAATGCAGAGGATTTAATATGCGAATGCGTTTTGAAAGGCCGCAATGTTTAATTCGTTACTTGTTTACTTATTGTCTAGGATAGAAAAAAATTCACCTGTCTGCAAGAGAATAAAATTAAAAATCTAGCTCTTTACAAGTCTTTTTCAAGCTGACCAGACTTTCTCATCGCCCAAAATACTAATAAGTACATGGATGGTATGTTTTAAAGTTCCGCTCGTTCAAATAACTGTAAAAGTAATACGCATTGTTAAGTTTAATTTAATTTTAATTAAAAATTCATAAAATATACACAAATACACACATGTAAATACTGTTACAATTACGAGAAACAGCCACACACAATAATGACGATCGGTTAATTACAATAGGTGAATAGAGTAGAGAGAAGGATAGTGTTTTTCTTAGTTCTTTTCTGTTTTGTTTTTTCTTTTTTTTAATTGGCATAAAAGCCATTACCATCGTTGCCCATAAACTCAGTCCAACGTTGTGCATCAATATGATCCAGCTCAGAGCACACCTCGCCTGGCTGCAATGGGTGACAGGTGCACGTTAAGCCAATCCTTGTAATAATCAACTGGGATTCATATTTGGGCAACGCGGGATCCGCGTCTACAAGACGCTCACTCAGGCACTGCTTGAGGAATTGCTTGCGCAGCACACGCAAATTATCGGCGGTATAACCTGTTGCAGAAAGGTATTGTAAATATATGTCCATATCAAAAATATCATTATAATCAAATCTCACTTTTATAGGCGCTTATTTTCTCCTCGACGCAGCTCAAATCTTGCGGCGAGAATAACGGTGGATACGCCTCAGATTCGCGTATGTTGAGCACAAAGACAAAGTCTAGCGTGGAGCTGAGATCGCTCAGCGTCTTGAGCAGCACACCCGTCGATGAAATGGATGCCAAATACCAATCATCTGGCGCCGCAGACTCTGGCGTCGCAGTTGCCTCCTCGCCAGCATTACTTGGCATAGTGGAAGCACTACTATTGCTGCTTGTCACAGGCTCGTTACGACGCTGTCGCTTGCGCCGACGACTGGAACTGGCGACCGATGCGGCAGCTGCTGCGGCTGCATCGGCAGCACGCTCCTGTGCCTCATTGTCCAGCTCCAGGTCCCACAAACTAAGCGGCGACTGTGCGGACAGTGGCTGACTTGTGGTGCTAGTGCTGCTGGTTGTCGTGGTTGTGGTCGACTCCAACGTGTCGCTGCGCACATCGCGGTTGTTGCCACTAGGATACTTGCTGCGCAAGTGAATTGGGCGATCGTTCTCAGAGGCCTGCGGCAACTCATCGTTGTACACCAGCTCATACTCCTCTGGCAAGCGCATGGGATTAGGATTCTCGGCTGGCAGCTGAAGTTGCTCATAGTCCTTCTGTGGAGTAAGTTGAAGTTTAATATATGAATTTAATTACTATAGATAGATAATTTACAACTTACAAATTCTTTGTAGGGCTCCTTGATATAGCCACCGGCAAAGGCGGGCAGCTCATTGTCCGCATCCGGTTCCGGCAACAGCTCCGGCAAGGTGTGTTTGTGGTGCTTCACATGCTTGACTGGCACTTGCGGCTGCTCGACTGCATCAGCCCCAACCACTTGCCGCAGCAGCTGCTCACGATTCGCGAGCAGTTTCTTGAGCAGCTTCGGATGTTTCAGCGGCGACTGTTTACCTGTTATAGCCGGCCGTTGTGTGCGATTCAGCTGCACCTCCAAATCATCTGTACTGAATATCACTGCACCCGGTGGCTCAATGTGCCTGGCAATCGCATAGAGCTTGAGCACCGTCGACTCGTTATAGCGCAGGCGACAGGTGTCCGCTCGCGCCTGCAAAATGATGTCGCTGTCCGGCACAAACTCGTAGGCATCGCGAGCATTGGGTCTATTGCGGCACTGCAGCTGCCAGTGCAGAAAGAAATCGCCGCCGAAGCTCTGTGAAATGGAGACGCCACCTAGCAAACTACTGGCACCACCAGCATCCGTCATCATGGCATTGAGCAGCGGCTGTCCAGTGTTGCCATCCAAAATGGTGGTCTGCGAATAGTAGTAGACGGGAAAGCCGGGACCAGTGTTGTACTTGACCATGAAATCGGTGACGTTGTCGCGATTGAAATGACCCGGCACAATGGCGCTGACGCATTCGCTGGCCGGGAAGGTATAGTTCCACATCATGGTGTAGTTGCGACCATCGAAGGCGTAGACGCTGCTATTGAAGGCGGCCACCACCACATCCGTGATGCCATCGCCATTTATGTCGGTTAAGACGGCTGGCACCATCAAGCCGGAGCGCTGCTGTTGATGTAAAGGCGTGAAGTGTTTCTCGCTAGTGTGCGCCATAAGCGAAAGCAGCCGCAGACTGTAGATGCCGCCAGGTGTGTTTTGACCGCCTGTAATCATGAGCAGCAGCTCCGTGCCGTCGCCCTTGGTCAGCAGCTGAATGGGCACAAACATCTCTTCGCGATGTGGCGTCGGTATGCTGCGAATCACTTTTCCCGTCTTGCCGGAGATGAGTTTAATGTGACCAGCCTTGGACTCTTCGCGCTCCTCGAGATGGGCGGCTATCAGTTCGGGCACCGCGTCGCCATCCAAGTCGCGCAGCACGTTGATCGTATAAAGATCCATAACGATGGGCGAATTTGTTTCCACCTCCAGCTCGTGGAAAGTCCAGATAACCTGGCCAGTGCGTCCACTGATGGCGAAGATCATCTGCAAGTTGTAAATTGTAATTACTACCGTGGATTTCTCGAGTCTCTTGCAACTTACGCCCAGTCTTCCTGCCGCCAAGCAGTCCATGCCCCCATCGAGATCGATGTCTGCATTGCAGTGCAACGAAAACACATTCGCCACGCTCCACGACTGCCACAGTATGCTGCCATCGCGTCCATTGAGCGCCACAACGCCGCCCTCGCAGGGCACATCGTCACCTTGCTGCGCAGACTTGCAGCGCGGCAACGGAATGCCCTCGTAGTGTATGTTATCATCGACGCCATAGCCAAAGATGACATCTTTGATGCCATCGCCATTCAGATCGGCTGCTCTCAATGGACTCTCGCTGTTCATTCTGGGCATGCTGCGTGTCCAGTGTTTCTGCACGCGAATCTGGGTGCAGGGCACAAACTCACTGCCCATTGAGCTGCCATACCTAATCTGTTCTGAGGCCAGGGCGTCCAGCTGTTCGCCACGATTCCACCAATGGTGTATGTTCTGTATGGGCGATGGGAACAGCGTCAGCATCAATGCCGCCAAGCTAAGCAAGGCACAGAGCACAGTCAGTGCGGCCAGCACATAGCAAAAGGACTCCCAGCATCTACAGCAGCGGCGTCGTTTGTGCTGTTTCATAATGGGCGTGGAGCTGCTCCCTGAACCGGAGCTGTGCTTGCGACGCGGCGCCATCAAGGGCCGCTTGAGACCCTGCTCCTCGCTGCGCTGTAATTGGAGGCAAGAGAGTAAGTTAGGTAAGTTTATTACATTTAATATAATCCCTTTAATTATTTAATATCTGATGCACTTACAAATATATCAGATTTTAAAGAAAATTAAATATTGTTTAAAAAGTCATCGGTGAAAAATACATAAAAATATTAATAGGACTTCACATTTCCATGAAATTAATTTTAAATTTAATGTATATAAATTGCAACTTAATTAATTCGTTGGATTGATAATTGTTTCAAATAGTCAAAAATGAATTCAAGTCGTTAGTAAATTAAAAAATTAAATATTCAATTATTCGAAAACAATGTAATATGTATCCAACATCGATTTTAAGTTGAGAAAACTTTTACCAGGTGCCTAATTAATGCAATACATGTATTTACCCAGCCTGCTATTAAAATGTTTAATGAATGCTTCAATATGTATTGAGCAGTGACTCACTTTGGCGGATCTGGCGTCCTTAATGAACACCTCATCGTCGACATCATCGCTGATGTCCTCATCAATCGAAGAGTCCCGTATGGCGATGCGCTTGGATGGCACATATGGTCGCAGTTTGATCATCTTGGGCCACGCTTCCAAGTGGTCTGCGCCCAGCGGCTGTGCCTTTATGCCAAGCGCCGCCTATAATGTGCGTTATTAATTGAATTTTATTAATTGTATCACCACAAATAAATTTTATGCATTTTCTTTTGTATTTCAGGCGTGTTAGTTTTGTGTGTGTTTTGCAGCAGCACGAAATGCAGTTCAACGATGCGCGTCTCCTGACTGTGTAAAAATCAATAACGACGTCACGATGCTGTGTGCTCAGCTGGGCCGATGGCAACGAGTCTGCGCACTGTCCGTCACCCGCTCAACCCTGCCGATGCCACCCCTCGCTGCCGACAACCACTAGAGTTTATATCAGAATGAACCGCACACGTGTTTTTTTTGGGGCCGAACTGGCGGCTACAGGTTTGTTTATCAACAATGGCGACAATGACGCAGCTATCGTCTCCACCTGAGCGTCAGTCCACGCTCTCTCTCTCTCGCACTCTCTCTTTGGAGGCAACTGTTGCTCGCTGTTGCCACCGGCATCCCCCAACCCTCTGAGCATTTTGCCGAGTCCCTAATGTGGTTGGGACCATTCCCGCAGCGCATAAACTCCCTTATTAACCATTTCAAAGGCAGTTCAATGGCCTCACTTGGCGCTTTCATGAATGAACCGAGAACCGCCGTCTGGGGCATGTGGAGAGTGTGGAGTTTCTCCGATTGGGGGTTGCTTGCTTCTTCAATGCCTTGCAACTTTCCATTCAACATACTTCCGCAATATGTATGTGGGTCACAGTTTCGCCTTTGCTTGTTGACGACGCATGTTTCACATGACTTTTGTGTTGTGTTTTGTGGCGCGCTTATTAATTTTTGAATAGATGTTTGCCCTACGCATGTAAACAGATCTTTACAGATTGGCGGGCTTATTGAGCAACTCTGGTATATATAATATTACCTTAAATAGTTTAATGTTTGGCATTCTTGGAAGTGCTTGAATTATGTTGCGCGACCTTCGTTTTGTATTTAGTCCTTAGCTTGACGTCAGTTACTGTCTTTGGCTTTGCTCAAAGGCATCACATTTTAAATGTGAATTCATAATATATTTTTATGAAATTTCAATGACGTAATGTTGGTGAAAAGTTCCGTACACCAACAACATTAACAATTATTACAAAATTACAACTATTCAAGTTAAAAGCGTGGCAAACCTTTGCGATTCGTTTGCAATGCCCACGCTTCCCCTCGACGCTTGCCCCTCCTTGCCGCCTTGCTGCCATCAGCAGAAACTTGAGAGCACCACTTAGGCAGGCGAGGCAGAGGGTGGCAGGGGGGTAGTGGGTGGCTTACTTGAATTCGGTTGAAAAGCGTGTACACTACGAGCCTCTCACAGCCCCACCAAGTACTTAGGTCAGGTCCAAAAGCAGCGCCAAGCTCGGCTGCATTCGAATAAACTATAGAAAAATCAGCGGCTTTTTATAGCAGACCAACTGGCAGAAGGGGATGAAGGAGGGGAGAATCTACGGCAACTTACTTAAGTGTGTTATTATCGCATCAGAGATAATTTAATAACGACGCTGATGACGAGTTCTTGTTGTTGTTGGTGTTTCTGTTGCGGCAACGGAAGGCCAAAGGATGTGTTGCTGAAGTGTTGCGGCAAAGGCGTTGAGTGCTTGTAGCTTGTAGCTTGTGCTTGTGGGCGTGCCCAAAAGGCCGCAGCCTAGCCATCACCGAAGGATGTGGAATCGAATATACAATAGTCGTATGTGTTGTGTACACACAGACAACATTTAATATATACAGCTCAGCTGCTTCAAGGTTACAGATTGCCTGTCCTCCAACCTGGCGACACGGACGACTACATTTTAATTATAGCGCGACTAAAAAAATACGCTCCGCTTGAATAGACACGTTTGGGTAACTCAATTAGATGCATTTTATTAAAATAGAGAATATTTGGTAGATACACCAGCAAGTAACCTTCATATGTGTGGGTTTTGTGTAAAGATCAATAATGTAACAAAATTCTATTTGTTTTTGTTAATTTATTTTCCAATTTAATTGATTTTTAAATAATATTATTCTCCTTATAATTATCACTATTCATATTTTGTATTCTCATCCTTATTATTTTAATGTTTATCAGAAAATTGTTATTTCTTATTTATTTAATGCTTAATTTTACCTCTTGATTTCATGCTTTTTACTAGACTTCTGCTCATTCGAATTCCGTTTTCACATTTTTCTCACGAACTTGTAGGATTATCAGAGGATTGGATGCTATTTGTCGTCATTTGGCAAGTTCGTTTATCCCTGCCCAATGTAATCAAGTGCAGCAAAATGTTGGCATTGTTGCTGCTGCGGCAAGTCGACCCTTGGGAGACACTTCAGAAGTTGTTAGCTTGTTTGTCGCCTCGAAACAAGCCAATTGATTGGAAAAACTAAAGAAACGTTTTCAGTTTTTACGCTAGAAATTCGCTCGTTTCATTCCAGCAATCAATAGCGAATGCGGCAGAACTGAATTCCTGCTGCAAGGGGTTGATGGGGGAAGGGGAGCCATAGCTCATTATTACAATACGAATTGCATTTACAATGACGAAGATGACGATGACGACAGAACCCAGGCAGATTATGTAGAAAGGCAATGCCAAAGTACTCGTGGAAATTATGTTAAGTGACTATGCCAAGAACAAACAGACAGAGAGACTATACGCTATATATAGTAGGTATATGTATGCACACACATACACACGCATTCACATAGTCATCTTCCCAGCTGACTGTATTAAAGACTTTCTCAGTTTCCCCCTAGATGTACTAAGGCCTTTCACTTTTATATAGTGTGCAAAGGTTTTCAGCGACTCAACCACAATGTCTCAATAGCGCGCACACAGATTCAAACACGCATACACATGCACAGGGACATCGAGAGACATTCTATGAGTGCTGTCACTGCATCATGTATCCAGCATCCTGCGCCTTTCGTTGGTGAATTTCGCCATCGTTTCGCCTTGCCTGGCAACGTTTTAAATTCAAATTCCTTCGTTCTAACCGTCAGTTGTCAGCGAAGCCTCGAACGGCGAAGACGTTCAAATCGGTCAAAAATTGAAATCATAAATAACTCAAAACGTAAAGTGTTGCCAAATTATTAAGTCCAATAAATAATATTAATAATATATTTTATTGTGCAAAAAAAAAAAACGAAAACATTTCAAAAATTCATAAAATACTTGAAAAGGAATGTTTTAAAAGTCTCAAGAAATAACACGCAAAATGTTGCTATTGGCAGTGTCTAGATGATGTTACATAATCGTTGCTAAGATTTGATAATACGTGAAATCTACAGCAAATTTTAATTGTGGCAAAATTCTTTAATCGCTCAAACACAACGCACAAAATAAGTCTTCAAAATTCTCAAAACGACTCCAATTTTTCAATATGTAAGTATTTTTTAAACTGTTTTTTAAAACTTAGCCAATTTTTCATATTTTTTAAAAGATTTTGTTATACATTTATTTTCTTACATTGCTGAACAATTTTCTTTTTAAATAGTTCACAATTAATTTGTGCTTGATTTATTTTTTATTGATTAAAGAGTTTGTCAAAATACACAAGTAAATATCTATTTAAAAAGTTGCAAATATTGTAGATACGCAAAAATATGTACATATATTTTGATTCTCAATTATTTTGATTTTTATTTATTATTATTTTTGTTTATGAAATACTGTCAAACTTAGCTAATATTGTTCCATCTGCAAAATTCTAATAATTCAAAAATATACCAAAGTGTGAAATTATTATTCTAACATTAAATATTATATATACATATGTACTTTTTTGTTAGTTTACAATAAGCTTTAAGAATTAATTATTTTTAAGGTTTTTGAAGTTAATGTTATCATATACATAGTTTATTTATTATAATCATGATTTCTTTGACGAATAGATTGTTGTTTAACGATCAGCATAATTTGAATTTAATGAATAATTAAGTAATTGATGCATTGCTATAACTTGGCCTAAATTCGCACAAGGAATATATATTGAAGTCGCTGCATGCAATGACGTCTTTTGGATGAGTACCCTACCATGTGCCACGCTATATATGGCACACCATGTGTATTGTCCTTGTCTAATGCGGCCGTTGCATAGCTGCGCCTTCAATCTCACCGTGTCGCGCTCAATGGGCCACATTTTCTGTGGCATTGCCATCTCAGCATTGCGGCATGCATCGAAGGCGCATAAAAGGCGCATGGGCCACTTAAAGCTGCGGTGCACCCCAACAACGCTTCAGAGCCTCGTCTCTCATCTACTGCCCTCTTCGAGTGGCTTTAATTGTGAATTAAGTCGGTATTGTGGCCTCCACGTGTAGACAGAATTGTGAAGAGAGAATTGTGGGAGAGGAGGACTAGGTACTAGGGTTGTGCCAGGGCTGCCAATGCCGAGGCTATTGTGCAGGAAGTGCGGCTAACTGTCCCCGCCATTGTCCTTTGTTTCACATTTTATTTACATCGTTAAGCGACATAATTGTTGCTATTTTCGTCTTCTCGATAGCAAAGCTCTCGATGCATTGTCAATGCCAGTGACACCGTTCGAGAGTTTTGCTTTGATCTCCCAACAAGGTCATGTCAGGGCCGAAAAATCATCGCACTCAGATCCTCTCATACATGTATGTGTCCTTTGTCACCTGCAGACTAAGCGACAGATAGGAACTACTTCAAGTCACAGCCATGGTCGCACAAATAATCCTGCTAGTCATTTGCTGCATCTGCCTGAAACACTATGCCAAGGGGGAATTCCAGTAAGTATACTTCAACATAGAGTATTTATTCAACGGATTAATCCGTGTCGACACAGACAAAGTCTGGCCATCACCGATATTCTGCCTGAGGATATAAAGCGTTATGATAAAATGCGACCACCCAAAAAGGAGGGGCAGCCCACAATTGTTTATTTCCATGTCACAGTCATGGGCTTGGACTCCATCGATGAGAACTCGATGACCTATGTGGCCGATGTGTTCTTTGCCCAAACCTGGAAGGATCATCGTCTACGTCTGCCCGAGAACATGACTCAGGAGTATCGTTTACTCGAAGTCGATTGGCTGAAGAACATGTGGCGACCGGATTCCTTCTTCAAGAATGCCAAGTCGGTGACATTCCAAACGATGACCATTCCGAATCATTACATGTGGCTGTACAAGGACAAAACCATACTCTACATGGTAAAGCTGACTCTAAAGTTATCCTGCATCATGAACTTTGCCATCTATCCACACGATACGCAGGAGTGCAAGCTGCAAATGGAGAGCTGTAAGTTTGTGCACAAAATTTAAAAGGATTATTAAAAAAAGAAAAATATTTTCTTTGCATCAACATTTATTTTTATAATATATTATTCGTTTTGAAGTTTTTTTTTAATATATTTTCTTTCCAAGTTTTAAAAGTAGTAATTAGAGAAAAAATCAAAACCATAAAAAACCAAAATTTTCTTGTTTTACTATTATAAAATAATTATCCTTAAATACAAACATTTATTTAGAATTTAAACACTTAATTAATTATAACTTTTCTCTTAGTATCTCATACAACAGATGATTTGATTTTTCAATGGGACCCCACCACGCCTTTGGTGGTCGACGAGAACATTGAGCTGCCCCAAGTGGCGCTGATACGCAACGAGACCGCGGACTGCACCCAAGTCTATTCCACGGGTAACTTCACCTGCCTCGAAGTGGTGTTCACGCTGAAACGTCGTCTGGTTTATTATGTATTCAACACCTACATTCCGACCTGCATGATTGTCATCATGTCGTGGGTTTCCTTCTGGATCAAGCCGGAGGCGGCGCCAGCCCGTGTCACACTGGGCGTGACCTCGCTGCTAACGCTGTCCACGCAACACGCGAAGTCACAGTCATCGTTGCCGCCCGTCTCCTATTTAAAGGCCGTGGATGCCTTCATGTCTGTCTGCACGGTGTTTGTGTTCATGGCACTGATGGAGTATTGCCTGATCAATATTGTGCTGAGCGATACGCCCATTCCCAAGCCCATAGCATATCCGCCCAAGCCAGTGGCCGGGGAGGCGGGCAAGAAGGAGGCAGAGGCAGGATCGACACAACCACCGGGCGGCAGTAATGCGGCAAACAGTAAACAGCCGACGATGTTGCCGCTGCCCGATGAGAAGATGGAGAAAATTGAAAAGATCTTTGATGAGATGACCAAAAATAAGCGAGTAAGTAAATGCGAAATAAATATTAGTGCTAAAACGAATACAAATATTCATGTTGTGCCCAGATTGTGACCACTACAAGAAGGGTTGTCCGTCCGCCGCTGGACGCCGATGGTCCCTGGATACCGAGGCAGGAGTCGCGCATCATTTTGACCCCGACCATTGCGCCACCGCCGCCCCCGCCGCCTGCACCGGAACCAGAGCTGCCAAAGCCAAAGCTAACGCCCGCTCAGGAGCGACTCAAGCGTGCCATCTACATCGATCGTTCATCGCGTGTGCTATTCCCCGCACTGTTCGCCAGTCTCAATTGCATCTATTGGATTGTGTTCTATGAGTATCTGTAAGATACGTCGGTCCGTTGCTGGCTCTCGTGTAAATATGAGTCGTTCCATCTCCAAGTCTCCAAGTCGTACAACTTTATTAACTGTTAATTGTTCGCAATATATAGACGTATATAAAAATACATACATATTTAATCTTAAGTCAACGAATTTTAAACTGAAATCACAACTGTAACGGAAACTGTTGCGAGTACGTATATATATATCTCTTACGAATGAATGAGTATATGAATTTAAATGCGAGTATATGAATTCAATTCCTAAATGCTTAATGTTAAAATTTCAATGTCGTTGTAGTTGTAGTCTAATTCTAACTGCTAATTTAATGTCTTAAAATGCTTTTAATTGTAAATAAAGTAAAATAATAAAAACGATTCTAATTAACTGCTGCAGTTTGAGAAGCATTGCTTCAAGCTTTCGAATTAAACATGCACCAAGAAAGCTTTGGTGCTTAAAGCGCTTGCGCAGTGTGGAAAGCTCTCTACGTTTAGCAGAAGGGCGCCCAATTTAATGATTGAGTGAACAAAACAATGAACCCATTTTTATGCATTACTTCGTGCAAACAAAACACATTCAACGATAAACAGAGACGGCCGATCCGATATTATGCGGACGACTACATTTATTTTTGCATCAAATTATTCAGTATTATTTTCTATGGTCGTATAATTTTCTCAGCTCAGCCATTAAGCGAACATATGCATATGTAGTCTGAACACTTTTCTTCACATTTGACTAGCAAATTTTTTGTTACATGTTATTATTATGGTTTTATTGCTGTTGTTGCTTTTCCTTTTAAAGGTGTCAACAGTAGATAAACAATGGTGGGCAAAAAAAATAACTGAAAAAAGTAAAAAAAAAAAACTTTTAAAGAGGTAACAAAGATTTCTAAGTTTTGCAGTTGTCAAACAACTTGGGCCAGGTTCGCATGAATACCCAATTAATTATGTTGGTCACACGCTCCACACTTTTGCTTTTCACGGTCGTTAGTGACGCCAGACTCAAGATCCCCCAAATGAGCCCGCGAATGGTTTATCCGACCAGCAGATCATAGTTTTATTCAATGGTCCACAGTTTGGCGCTGAAAAAGAAATTTGAATCACAACTTCAAGCTTTCAACTGCGATAAAAAAGCGAGTTTGTGTCTTCAGTCTTTTGTGTGTGATGATCTAAATTTGGATATAGACGTGATTGATAACATTTAAAGTGCTTGATTTTTAATGCTTTTAACCAAAAATCACCTCAAGGATTTCTGCAGAAAACTTAAAAACATTTGGTATTTCCACATCTTGCTTCGAAACTCCATTGAACCATTATCGATAATGACGCTAGTGTTGAGACCTTTGCTTTGTTTTGCTTAAAAACATTGTGTTAATAATCAGTTTTGCATTTTAAGTAGGCCAAAAAGTGTTGTGGGGAAACCACGTCGACTGCATGAATCATCCACAAAACAGCATTGACTGCTAGTCGATAGTGTATTGCAATCCAACAACATATTCGTGTACAAATAAAGCGAGTAACAGGAAAACCAACGAAGGTTGCGCAAATTTTAACTGGGGATTACCTGAGCATTGGGTTAAAGTGCGCTAATATGTTATGTGGGCGTGGTTGTCATACATTTACACGTAGATACAGCAAGTATACGGGTTCAATGAAGTTTGTCTCGAAGGTGCACAGAAAACTTATGGAAATAATAGTGGATACTTACGCGCATATTAGTAGGCATGTTAATATCCATACTAGAAGTTGAAATAGTCTACTGAGCACTAATGAGAAAAAAATAGTAGTAGTTGTCGAAGTAATGTTTAAAACAACTAGTGGCAATAAAGATAAAAATTAAATAGAAATGGAAACATTAGCTGAAAACAATTTCGGTTAATTACAGAACTTGAACATTTAAAGCTCAGCATGCTTGTCGAAGCGATCCATTAAGACGAAAAAAAGCGCAACTGTTGAAGAAAGTAAAGACCCAGTAAGTCTCTTCGGTTGGTTGTTTTTTTCTTTCTGTCTTTTTTTTTTTTTTTTTTTTTGGTTGGTGTGCTCGCTACCTTCGCGGTCTTAAGTCCCCACTCTTTTACACAAAGCAAAACGAAAGCACCCCAAACTCAAAGTCAAAGCTGCCTGACGCCTCCGACTTTGTCTCGGCGTCTCTGTCTCTGTCGCCGACTGCCACTGGCACTGCGATTCGAATGCGACCGCGACTTCAAGACGTAAATTGTCTGTTGTAGTTTTTGTTTTTGTTTTTGTAACTGCTGCTGCTGACGCTGTTGCTGCTGCTGCTGCTGCTGCTATCGTTGTTGTTATTGTTGTTATCCGTTGTGTCGTTTTGTCTTTTGCAGTTTCAGTTTCAATTTCAGTCGAACTCGGGCAGCAACGGCATACGGAAGCAGCTGCGGCGCAGGCGCAAAATCGACAAGCGAAATAAATATAAAATCCATTAAAAGTTTTTGAACACCGAATGCAACTGAGTTTGAGTGTAAAATCAACAGCAATTACCAACCCAAAATCTGTTGTTGCAAACTTCCAGTGAAATCTCTAAATGCTTATTGAATTTTTGCGCATACGTAATTCGTAATTCGTGCTGATTTCGCAACAAACCAACCGATGCGAACATAAATAAACACATATATAAGTAAATAAATATTACTACATTTAATCAGCGGGCCGCGCGACAATTAACAGCTCATAACCATTATCAACCAATAATATATATATACGCAAAATTATACAGAAAAAAAGACGTACGAGTTTTTTTATAACGCGGCGCTTAACACTTTCATTTTCATTCGGCATCGTATCGTGACTTTTCGTTAAGTTCGTCGCCGTCGTCGTTGTCGTTGTCGTTGTCATCCGCGGCTTCGTTGAGTCGTGTTAAATAACAATAAACAAAAACGAGACCAACTCCAATAACAAATTCAATTTACCACAAACAAATTTCTATTGCAAATGTTTTGTTATTTGTGCATTGCATAAAATTTGTTGTCATTCGGATTAAAGAAAATGCATTTAAGTGCATATTTGTTGGTGTTGTGCCTAGGTTCGTATTCAAAAATTCACAAAACTTTGATCAAATATTTTGAAAGCATTTTGTAATATTTATCCGTGTGTTCCGACTGTGAGCGTGAGTGTGATTGTGAGTGTGCGTGTCGGTGTGATTATTATTGTTAATTTGTGTTAATGTACGGATGTTCCCAATTTATGAATTTTTGTCCCACACTCAAAACAAAAGACTTAGGCAACGAACTTGAATTTATTGCATGTGTTAAATGTTAAATGAACACAAATTTCGTTAGAAAACCCATAAATAAACCAAGTGATGATTAAACTTATTTCAACACTTACAGATACACTTTGATCTCTTATCATTTATCATTAGGTTAATGACAGTTTGTATATAGTTATATAGTTGAGCGACTCTTTGTTGTTGCCATTGTAAAAGTGAAACCCTAAGCTCAAGTTCAAGCTGTCGTTGTCTTTCTCAAAATTTAATGAGCCAAATAAAATGCGCATCCAACAGAAAACGTGACTAAGTCTGCAACTTTCTTTGAGCAACAGCAACAGCAACCACAACAGCAGCAGCAGCCTTAGCCGCAACTGCTGCAAAAATCTTCCGCCAAAGTGACGTCAGAAAATCTGAAACCAGTTGCCCAAAATGCAAATTGGCCACATGTCCAAGGCCAATCAAATTGTAGCTCGCCGAGCAGCTGTCCAGCTACTGTTCAACTCGCACTTCCAAACACTCACTCTTACCATACGTGTTTGTAAGTGTCTTTTCGGTATTACCGCAACTTCAGCCTATCCATACATATTATGCAACCGCCTTAAAACAAAAAAAATAAATAAAAACAAAAATGTGGCCGCTGTCATCGCTCGCTGCACAAATTCAAACTCCGGCAAATTGTTGTTGCTGCTCTTGCTACTTTTATTCGCTGCCTCGGAAGTTATTGCTGCTTTTTTCTTTTTCTTTTTTTTTTTTGGCTTTATCTATCTTTATTGTCGCAGCAAGCGACCGTTGCTCAATTGCAATTTTTCCTGCAGCTCTGACAATTCGGTTTCCCCAGCCGGTTAGCTGGGATTTTCACTTTCGTTGGCCCACGTCGAATAATACGACAAAACAGCTGGCGAATTGCCTGATTAATTCCAAGCGCTTTTGTTGTGGTTTATTTTAGCATGCGAATTTTATTTAATTGAAAATCAAAATGCATCACAAAAGAATAGTAAATTGAATTTAAGCTCATGTTTATTGTGAATATTTGGATCGAACAAATGAAAGCTTTATAAACTGATATTAGAAATGAAAATCTGAATTTCAATATTATGCAAATCCTTTAAGTTTGGATTATAATAAGTATACTTTTTGTTGATACCTGAAATAGATATAAAAAATAAAAGTATAGTGTTATGCGAATATTGTGAATAACTATTTTTGACCTTTGAATATTTATAAGCAACTTAGTTTTATTATATTTAAGGGAAGCGTAATTCTAATCTAAATGGAACGAATTGATTTTGCTAATTTGAATGAAATCTTAATGGAACGAATTTGCTAATTTAAATCAACTTACATTGGTTGCTTTCTGTGTAATATACAAAATTGTAACAAATGATAGCCAATCTGCAGTGATTTTTATTTTGACCAACACTGTTTATTGTCAGACCAGACCAGAAGTAACCTACAATTCCAAATGCTTTTATTTTCATTCTCATGGAAGTAACCTAAATTTTCTACAATATATTTTGTGTTTTTTTGTCATACATTTTTTGCTCGCAAAGTTCGCTCATTTTGAAAGTGACACAGAGTCTGGCACGAACAATCGACCAATTGTGCGCCTATGCGAAGGGTGCTGAGTGCTGTTGCCAATGAGGGGCATTCACTTTTCATAAGAAATCATTTCTTTATATGTATATGTGAGGCAAAAGGCTTTTTTGTATAATTGGCCAATATTTCATTGTGTAGAGAAAAATACGAAAAAAATAAACTGAAAAAAAAAACAAAAACACTACACACAAAAAAAAAAAACATTGCCATTGGTATGGGCAATTTTATTCCCAAGTGAAAGTGACAAAGTTGCAGTGCACACCTCGAAAAATGTTAATGAGCCACCGAGCGGCGCATAAGAAAATAAAAACAACAAAAAAGGCCAAAAACAAAAAGCAAAATACGAGTTCAACTGTAACAGCTTAACCCAATTCGATGTGCGAGATAATCAATTTTAGTGTGCGGAGAAATCTCCAATCGACCTTGAGCTTCGCTCTCTGCATACAGAATAAGTTGGAAGATTCCTCTGTAACTTGCGAGTTACGAGGGGAACCAAACCGAATAATTGCAAGTCATTCGCATTGGTTACGAGCACCGATTATGTCACGACAAACTAAATAAACATTAAACGCTTCAGTTGCGGATATGCATATGGACAGCAAGCGGTGAGGGGGGAGGCGTCAAACAGTGAGCAGATAGACAGACAGACAGACAGACACAGACGCAGACGCACAACCGACATACTTTCTCATTTATATATGTGGTATATTGTTGTAAAACCTACAGATGTGTGTAATGCCAATTTGTGGCATTACTCAACTTTTTGCATAAGCTAAATGCTGTTTTTCAGTCATCTTTGGATCAGTTTCTTAGCATTTTCTACTCGAAAGTAAAGATGTAAATACTTTAGTTGGCAAATAAATTAACTAAATTATATAAGTAATCGTCGCCGATTGAACAAACAACTAATAGATATCTTCCTGCTGAATTCCAAGCTCCGTCTTAAGTGCAATTTTCTAGTGCACTTCTGTATTTTTTATGAATTCAATGCACATCCTTCAAACTGTCTCTTAGTCACTCATAGCTGCACTTTATCTAATGCCACTTTTCAATTTCATTGCAGCACTTGGAGCTGGCATCCGAGTGCAGGGTCAAGCGAACACGGAGGACGATGAGCAGCCGCAGCATTTGACAAATGATGGTAAGTGAATTAAGTTGCAATTTCGTTTACACGGGCATTCATAACTTTAACTATTAAGGCAGCGTCTTTTTTTCAGCCGCATCTGCACGACGCTCGCCTGGGGCGACAGCTGATGGATGACTCCGAGTACGGCGGCTTCTCGGCCAGCAGTGCCAGCAACAGCAACAGCAATGCCAGCGACGATGATGACGAAGACGATGACGATGTCGAGGGCTCCAGCGAGTACTATGACAGCGATGAGGAGCAGAGTGAGGGCAGCAGCGATGCCAGCAGCAATGAATCGTTGCCTCGCCTGCTGTCACCTTCGACCTTTCATCGCATCTCAGAGACACTGGGCGCCCTCAATACTGTGGGACACATGCTGGTGGACATGACGCGTGGCGGTCAAGAGTCCAAGACCGAGAACTCCACTAGCAATAGCAGCGCTAATGATGAGGGCAGCTCAATTGCTAGCTCCACGACCACAGAGCTGAGCACAACGCCTACTTCGCTGCCTCTGGGCAAGTCAGAGCCGCTGCCCGGCATCTCGGGCAAGATTCTGGACACGACATCGACACTGTCTGCCAACAGTTTGCTGCCAGCTGGCAAGCCAGCAAATCTGAGCGCCATTCAGGTGGCCACGAAGCGCATCGGGCAGCAGGAGACGCATGCCAAGCCCATGTTTGTGGAGAACAAAGACATCAAGCAGCAGAAGAAGAAGCGCAAGAAGAACAAGAACAAGCAGAAGGTAAAGAAGCCCAACGAGGAGTTGACAACAGCACAAACGCAATCACAAACGCAATCGCAGTCACAGCAAAAGATCAAAATTCCAACGACACCACGCGCCACAACCTCAACCACAATCTCGCCCAGCGGCAGCCCAAGTTCCCTCATTAGCTCAAGCACGCTGCGACCACTGGATCAACTGGCGCTGGCCAGCGATGACACGGGCACGGCCAAGGATGTGGAGAACTACTGCAAGACGCCCAGTGGACGACCCGGACGCTGTGAGGATCTCAGCAGCTGTCCAGCGTTGCTGCTCAATCTGAGCAGTCTGCGCGAATCGCTCTGCTTCAAGAGTCTCTTTGTGCCCGGCGTCTGTTGTCCGCTCTCGTCGACCACCTCCGAGAGCTCCACCGTGCTGACCACACAACGTCCGCTGCGACTGACCACGAAGCCATCAGTGAGCAGCACAACAGTGGCCACCACCACAAAGCGCACAACACTGCGTCCCACAGCGCGTCCGAGCACGAGGCCGACAGCTGGTTTGGTGCTCATACCGCAAAAGAAGCCGCCGACGACAACGACAACCACAACGACTGAGGTGCCGCTGGAGCCCGAGGATCTGGATGAGATCGCCAACAATATTGTGGATCCGGATGAGTGTGGACAGCAGGAGTATTCGACGGGTCGCATTGTTGGCGGCGTCGAGGCGCCCAACGGCCAGTGGCCCTGGATGGCGGCCATCTTTCTGCACGGCCCAAAGCGCACGGAGTTCTGGTGTGGCGGCTCTCTGATCGGCACCAAATACATTCTGACTGCGGCCCATTGCACGCGCGACTCCAGACAAAAGCCGTAAGTACTGAGTAGTTGACTTGCAGTACACTATTTACAGCGAGCAACATTTTCTTGCTTTCAGATTTGCGGCACGGCAGTTTACGGTGCGACTGGGCGACATTGATCTGTCCACGGACGCAGAGCCCTCGGATCCCGTCACATTCGCTGTGAAAGAAGTGCGCACACATGAAAGGTGAGTAAATGCAGCTCATTTATAACTCAAGTAGTTCATCAAGTGCTTGCTGTCTTACAGATTCTCACGCATTGGTTTCTATAACGATATTGCAATACTTGTGCTCGACAAACCGGTGCGCAAATCAAAGTACGTCATACCAGTTTGTCTGCCGCGAGGAGGACGCATGCCACCAAAGGATCGTCTGCCCGGACGTCGTGCCACAGTCGTCGGCTGGGGCACCACCTACTATGGCGGCAAGGAGTCCACCAGTCAACGGCAAGCAGAACTGCCAATTTGGCGCAACGAAGACTGCGATCGCAGCTACTTCCAGCCAATCAATGAGAACTTCATCTGCGCCGGCTACTCTGATGGCGGTGTCGATGCATGTCAGGTTAGTGTAGAAAATTAAATATGTCTTTAACAGACGTTTATATTTACAATCGTTGCGCACTTGCAGGGCGACTCTGGCGGTCCGCTGATGATGCGCTACGATTCGCATTGGGTGCAACTGGGCGTCGTGTCCTTTGGCAACAAGTGCGGCGAGCCTGGCTATCCTGGTGTCTACACCCGCGTCACTGAGTATCTGGACTGGATACGCGATCACACGCGGGACTAGACGGCAACTTAGTTGTTACTAACTGTAGCTAGGTTTATTTACGCGCTAGTCTATATACGTTTAATGATCTTTATAACATATCGCCCTCTTTCTGTCTCTCTGTCACTCGCTCGATCTGTCTCCGTAACGCTGTTCATATTTATTAATCCTCCAGCAGTTTGTGAAACCAATTATTTACCATATTAGTTGTTTATAGCATTTTTGTGTAAATTATTTAATCATAAACTAAAATAAACACCTGTGTAAAAATAAGTGTGGAAAAACCAATATGTGTATGAATAATCGCCTTTAAAATGGGTAGTTAACCTCGTAAGCCGAACGCCTCATAAGTGATTTAGTTGCGTTACGATCAACGTCGAAAATGGATTGGACGCATCGAGTCTACTCCATTTATGTGCTGCTAATAATAGTATTGTGCATAAGCCCAAGTAAGAAGGACAAATGGTGCAAATAAAATAGTGTGTGTAATTGGCAATTTGTTGCAGCATTTGTGAGCGCACTTCGCACTTGTACGCAGCGTTGTGCTAGGAGACCATGCGAAATTCATGAGCGTAAAGCTGATGGTTGCCATGCGATGGGAGCGATGTGTTGTACTCACGTGAACTGGACCCCCGATCGATTTTGACGAATCATTGTATCCGGCATGTCGATTTATGTGCAATAAGTATATTCATGCAGTTTGATAATTTCGCAATAAATGCAGATGTAGTAGCAGATGTGAGTAATTCGTTTAAAAAAGCAAACAAAATGCACTGCTTGCAAGCAGTGCATATTCTTAGCATCTATTTTTAGCTTATCCACAACTTCCGTTCAATAGTCGGCAATGACTATTGATAAATGCGATAAGCTTATCATGGATTTAATCAATCATATTAAATAAGCTTATTAACTCTACACAGTAGCGTTGTCAATCGTATCAGCGGAAATACTTGACACTGCCTGCCCCTACTCAAAATATAAACAGACATGACCAACTGTGGAGAATCAACAAAAAGGGAAGCGTCACGCGAGATATTTGCTTGTAGGGCATTTGGCAGTATTGAGTTCCCATTTAGTTTTCGAAACGTTCTCACAGCTGACGGACGCGGTGTTTTTTTGCTTTGCCGGCAGCGTGTGTTTATATTACAAAGCGCAGTGAAGTGCACTATTTCCTCTGATAATAAGCTAAGGGAAGCGGGCTTATAAATTTTATTATATGGAGTAGTCAACGCAGAAGATTTAGTGTAGCACTTTGCCGAAATTTGTTTTTATTACGGTTGATAATACTTTCGTTTTGTTATTGCCGCTGTACAAGAGACGAAAGCTTCGTGTGTTTTGTTTGGAAGCGAAAAGCTTTTTTGTGGACATAGAACGCGTGGTAAGTGCGAAAAGAGAGGAGCTTTCTGCTTTGCGAAGAGAGCTAACAACAAAATACACTTACGCACAGATTAATATGCCAGAGGTCAGAAGGGGCATAAGAGCGTTCGAAATTTTTGGACAAAACTGCTTAATGGCTTACGTCTATTGATTAGACCGATTATATTTAAAATGATTAGCTAATGTTTCTATTATTTCCTATTATTTCCTACTTTATTTTGTATAGTTGGTCTATTTACTTGAGATTTATATTTATGAACAAATTCATAACAACAGCCGAATCGTGCTCGGTGTAAACGCGTCTCGTTTAAGCTTTTTAAGCTTTTATTTAACATTATTCTGTTAAGTACACAAAGCTTTTATTTATGTTGCGCTTTACGTTAAAATCCGGTTTTTCTAAATGAAACAACCACATATTTTTTTCATTCCATTTAAAAATAATTACAAATGTGTGTAAAGATTTAAAAATTTCAAATTCGTAGCATATGTAGTCAGGTTTGTGTTTGACTTTTATTTTTCTATACTCTTATATTCTAAAAACAATCAAAAAAGTGTATTGTTTGTTCCCGCCCGGGTTCGAACCGGGGACCTTGTGCGTGTGAAGCACACGTGATAACCGCTACACTACGGAAACACCTGGTGGCGATCGGTCAAGAGTAGTTGAAGAAAAACAATATTCACAAAATTAGGTTTTTATGACAAACATCTAAATCTGGTTGCAGTAGACTTTTTAAAATTAATTTAGTTTACTTATTTTATTGTATTTTACCGTTTTAAAAAAATGAAAAAAAGAAATCATTGTTCCCGCCCGGGTTCGAACCGGGGACCTTGTGCGTGTGAAGCACACGTGATAACCGCTACACTACGGAAACGACTTGAACGTGCCGCCGCTAATACTGCATTTAGGCCCCAGTAGGTCGACAGTTTGCAATCTTATAAGCGCAACCTATAAATTGGTTCAGTTGTCAAGTTTCTCCCCGACACGTCGCCCGTTGACTGTTAATTGGCGTCTGGTCTGACCGCCCACTTTCAATTGGTTCACAATTGGCACGGGGGCAGAGAAGGGGTCCACAAAGCATTCGAGGCATTCAGCTGAGAAAGCTGTGGAGGCTGAGAAATGCCTGACTGGATGAAAACATGCACACAGATTACCAAGCCAAGTTGAGCCAAGGCAGGCAGGCGAGGAGGGCCACCTTTAAATAAATTTGCCCACGCTGATCCTTAATTAAAATTCCTATTGTCTGTTCTATGGCCTGCATAGATTTCGTTTTATCCTCCTGGTTCGGCTCTCCTGCTGCTGCCGTTGCTGCTTCTGCTTCTGCTGCTGCTGCTGCTGGCACACAATTAATATGCAGCACAAGAACGATTCAGAGTAACTGCTCGCACTCGTTATAATTACGCATTTAAATTGGCACAAAAGGTTGAGCCATAGCCATAGCCATAGCCGTAGCCATAGCCATAGCCATAGCCAGAGTAGAAGTCCAAACTGAATGGCCTGAGCTGACTTGAACTGAACTGAACTGGACTGAACTGAGCCGAGCTAAGCTGTTCGGCTCTGTGCTGGGCTGTGCTGTGCTGTGCTGTGCTGGACGTTGAGTTAGCTAGCCAGGCAGCTCTCTCGGTGCTGTGGGCTGGCCCCATAAATTTGGGTCAATGGGAAAAACGTCAGAATTGAGTAATTACAACATAATTTTCAATTTTGCAGTTTACGTTGTAAATTAATTTGCGGTCGACATTTGCCAAACTGGCCGCGCATTGTGCTCGGCCTGCCGACCTGACGTCGTCGTCCCCTATTCACCCTCCCCCTGCCCACATCCACACTTTTCGCCTATGCTGATGAAGCGGCACGGAGAACACAATCGTGACTGGGTGTGCCACTTGGCTTGGCTTGGCCTGGCTTTGAATGGGTTTTGTGGGGAGGGGGACTTCACAACAATTATAGCAACAATTAAGGGGCAGCTGGGCGTTCATTGGATTTGTGTGTGTGGGGGACAGAGATGGGGAAGGGAGGTGACTGCGGGTAGCGGGTGGCTGGTCGTCGTTTGTTGTGCATAATTAATTTGCAGTTATTTTGCACGTTCGCGTGTTTTTTCCGTTCCGTTTTGACCCCCCATACCCGCAGCCCCAAAACGGGGGCATTAGGTTGCGGGGGTCTGGCAAAAACTGTTTACGATTTTACAGTTGAGCGAATTTTAATTGAAAAAAACTAAAAGACAAGCCAGTGTCAACGACACATGCGAAGGAGCAAAAGGGGAGCAGGACCGACGACTGGAGTTGGGTGTCGGAGTCATAGTCAGAGTCGGAGTTGGTGTCGAAGGCGAAATCATCTAGGGATGGAGGGCAGTTCCCAGCAGCTGCGACAAGAATCATGTGGGTGGCTTATGTAGGATGCAATAAAAAATTGACCCGAAAATGTGTAACAAATGCTGTGACATATTTTCGCAACGTTACCCCCAGTTCATCGTAGCCCCCCGACCGCCCCCGGCGTTCCAGTATCGACGCTCTAATACCCCGTTTCGATACCCGCTGCCAATGATCCTGAAAAGAACAAGCGAAAAAGAGTCACAAAGGGTGTTTCAAATGGGTTCACATTGTAGTTGGGGTTGATGTTGTGCTGTGTGGTGCTTGGATGCGGGGTTGAGTTTTTGGATGCCGTTCCTTCGCGCGGACTGCGGAGGCTGCGGGCTGGTCGTGTGGCATATATGAGTATAGTGAAAATCGGTTTCGGGCAACATTTGTTTTGGGCTACAGCACAGAAAATGTGCAGAAATGAATATGCCAAAAAACAAAAAAAAAAAAAGAAAGGAAAGAAAGCCAAAGAATAAACTAAAACAAAACGAATCTGTAACAGCACACAGAGCACACAAAAAATCCAGAAAGGAAGGCAAATGGCAAAAATCTGTAACTGTAACTGCAACATGGCATGAACTTAATCTGCTGCCGATTGTTTTTGTTGCCAAGGGTTGGAGCGGTGAGGTTTGTTGCTCAATTTGTACTCGACTCGCACATGGAAGCTACTTTTGCCAGCCGGTCAGGGGACAAGCGACAGGAACCGAGGGACAAGAGGGAGTAAACGGCGCGCGACCAACGCCAATCCAAACCAAATACGCCGCATTTTCAATATTGCGGCAACAATTTTCATCGTTGTTTGTATTTGCCAGCGTTGTAATAATGAAAGCAACGATTGGGGCGTGTTCCCATTCCCCGCTCAACCCCAAAAACTCCCCCGCACCCGTTCCCTGCGTCCCGGTTGCTTGTCGCACTCTTTGGCTAAAGCTTTGTAAGGGTTTCGGGTTGCGAAAAACGGCGGAATTGTGGGCTCTGGATTGCGGATTGCGGGTCACGGGTAATACAAGGGTTTTTGCTAGCTATGTGTGTGTATTTCTCTGTTTGTGTGTGTGTGTGTGTGTGTGATGTGGGGCCAACTCTCTCGGCCCTGGTGTTCATTTAATTGAAAACAAGGCGGCAGCACTTAAAGTGAAACCGAAAACAGATGGAAACGAAAAACTTACAATAATTGCTTCGACGCGACGGCCCTTAAATCGACTTAAGAACGAGAGCGATAGCGAGAGAGAGCGTTGAGTTCAACGGGCAATGCTCGTAATCAGCAGATAAAGTTCCTTCAGGATACACAAGTGTGCAACTAATGAATTCTTTATTGAGTTAAATATTAACTTATCGAGCCATTTTCTTAATTAACCCGAACACTTAAAACAGCCAACGCGATTGGCAAAAGCAGCTCATAAATGTGGCAAATATTTTAATTTATTTACCACTTTGCGAAAGGAAGCGAGTTAAATTTTATTTAAAATAATATTTCATACTTTGGCCACTTAATTGAATCACAATTAATTTGTGTTCGCTCCAAAAGCGAAACAACAGTTTTAATAGACCAGTTTGCAATCAAAGTGAAATGGCTTAATACGCTCTTTGGCTCTTTAGTGAAATTATTCACGTCAATTTGAAATAACATCCGCCAGCTAAATCAATAGATCCGTTTGCTGAGCTATCAAAAGGTTCTTTGGCTAAAATGTTTCGATATTTATATCAATTTAAATGTGATACAAGTGCGACTCTGCGACTACTTAGATCCACTGATGACGATGGTGTGATGTGTAACGCGATATTTTCGCTTGCTACAATCGGTGGCGCCATTTCTTTGTGCAACAGCCGTCGCCAACACAGCGACCTTTCCCATTGTGTCCCGCTCGCCTTGTGTGCTGCACGAACTATGTTATCTTTGGCCATATATGTATGGCTGGCTATATATGTATGTATGTATGTATGTACGTATATATAGCTATCATCTATCTATACGTACGCATGTGTATGTGTATAGCCCGTTTGTAAACAAACAGTGTACAAGGATACACAAGGCCAGGCCAGTGGACATGACAAACAGACGCCGCTTGCTCCCCTACCTCCCTCCCCTTCTCACTGCCCCTCCCTCAGTACATTCGAATCCATGCGGCAGCCGTGTGAGCCTTGTGGGCGGTTTGAACTGGACAAACAGGACGACCAGCGGCAATTGCAACTGAGCTCGTTTAAACGCATGCCATCCGTTGTTGCGTTATGGGAAACGAAGCCAAAGAGCCAGAGCCAAAGGGTTGTGGGCTATCTTCCTCCTTTCCCCACCGCCGTCTAACCCTTTGCCATGGCTATGACTATGGCAGCAGCATCAGCATCAACAGCAGCAGCAGCAGCAGCAGCAGCGGCAACAGCACAAAACCAATAAGTCAAAAGACCAAAAAGGCTTAACGGACTATAAAAAGCAAAAGGCAACAAGAAGAAACTCAGCACAAAATTACAACGGTTGCAAAAAAAAGTACAAAAAAAAACACGAGGAATGTTGAAGAAATAAGCAGATTGAAAAACTTTTTGCAAGTTGTCGAAGCTTTAATGCTCTTAACTAATGGAAAATCGCTGGAGAAGTGCGCACAACATTAATATGATGAGCTTTATCTATTTTATTGAATAGAGGAAAGCTGCTGGAAATAATATTAATCTTGCATATTGTTTAAGCGTATTTGGTTTTTGAATTAAAAAAGAAATTGCCAATAAAAGGTGGAAATTTGAATGCTTTAACTGCTACCTTGATTTTATTTATCTAAAGTCGATATTTTCTAAATATAATCGGACACTAATTACTTTGAAATCATTTTTAAATACATTTATTAATAGGTTTCTATAAATAGAAGTTTTTTCAGAAATACATTTTACAAATGCAATAAAGGAACTTAGAAGGAGAGCATAATTAAAATGCTATTGCACAAATATACACAATTGCTACTCTATGAAATTTATATTTGATTTATTGCAAACTTATTGAAGCGGTTCAATGGGTTTGAGAGTGTGCTTCAAGAAGAGCTCATCCATAGCTTACACGATTCGTTTGGCGTAAAACTCAGTGAAAGGGTATCGATATCGGTAACAACAGAACATGGTAGCATGGTAGTACAACACAACACGTGTTGTTGTTGACTGTTTTGTGCTGTGATTGCCGTATAACAGCAACAGCAAGATCTATGAGCAGAGCTGCCGAGCAGCCGAGTAGTCGTCGAGCTGCCGTCCAGCGACCCATTTGTGCCAAGTGTGTGACAATAAAATGTTTACTGATAGCAACAACAAGCTGGCCGGTCGGTCGAGCAATTGAATGTGGCACAAACTGCTTGCCGGATAGCAACCAATGTAACTGTGTTAGTATGAGTGTGTGTGTGTGTGTGTGTGTTAGTGTGGGTGGGTTACATTACTGGGCTGCTCTGTCATCTATTAAAAAAGGTTGCCAAAGCAAACTAAATGGCAGGCAAAAAGCAAAGCCGAGCGACTATTATAAATAATAAATGCTGACTGGTCAGCCAGCGTCCGTCCGTCCCACCCCCGCCCAGCTGCAGACTACAGGCTACATACAGTTCGAGTCTAGTACTCCTTAAACCTCTAACCCAATCCCAAGCAGTGCAGAGGCAGTGGCTGAAGCTGAGGCTGAATCTGAAGCAGTAGATGTGGCTGTGGCTGTGGCCCAAGGCGCAACTTTTGGCGCCGGCAGAGCAAAAACAATTTGCTCTGGCACTTTTTTTTCCAGCTCACGCGCCCTTGGCTCATAAATCTCAACCAAGAGTGAAATAAAGCTAAACGTACCGGGCAGATAGAGAACGAGTCACCCAGACTACTACAAGTCGTTGGGCTTTGGGCTGCCGTTTGGGTCTCGCTCTGGCTCTGGTTCTGGTTCTGGTTGTGGCTGAGGGATTGGGGATTGCTGACTGTGGGACAGGGGCAGGGAAAGGGGAGTGGGCAGTGGGGGGTTTGGGGCCTAGGCACCTGGCAAATTGATTTGTTGGTTTATTTGGTGTGCCAGAGCACTCTCTGGGCGACGTAAATTCAGCCGACGCCTGTTTGTGTCATAAAATACGACGATGACGGGATGTTATATGAAGTGTCCTGCCCGAAATGACATTACGATGAAGTGTAGGCAGTCAGTTCAGGACAGCATCCTGGCTGCAGGCTGGGCTAACTGTAGGCAGGCGGTTCGGCTATAAAGCAATTTACAATTGCCGTGTCCTTGCACTTGATCGATTCAATTAGATGGCCAGCCGCTTAATGCCTTTAATTTAAATCAATCAATCAATCAGCCAATCAATCTAGCAATATCTGCCACCATTTACCTACCCCCACTTTATTGTTATTTTAGTTCTTTTTTTTTATTTTTGTTGCTTGCTTGACGCGCCGACCGCTGCCGACGAGCGAAGGAATTTTTGGTTTGGTTTGGGTTGCGCTTATCTAGTAGCCTTCATTTTTATTTGGCTGCTTTCAGCTTTGTCCTGGCTTAGTTTGAATTGATTGGGAGCCTTAGGCCTGGCCCTGACCCACCACAGGCCAGACTGACGGGCAGCCGCTGCCGCTGCCGTTGCCGTTGCTGCTTATTTTGGTTTCGATTTTAGGCAGCTTACGCAGTCAGGCTTTTGTCTTTAGCTAAGCTACTTAATTTATTTGACCCTATTCATGTGTCCATCCTGTGCAAGCAATTTTAAAGCGAATCGGAATTGAAATCAAATTGGATGCCGACAAAGTCGTATACGCCCATTGAGAAAAGGTGAAATAGTACATGACCTGCATTTACTGTTGACCATTTATCTATCTGGGTGTGTGTGTGTGTTTGTGTGTGTGCTTAAGGCTCTTTAAAGGCTTGAGCCCTTATTGAAGTTTGCTAGTTTGCACAAGTTTGAATTAAGAGCGATTTTGAATGGGCGAAGCATCTCGAAATTACTGTTGATTCATTTACAGTTCCCAGAATGAAATTCACTTTATTAATTTGCCAGCATTGCAAGTCACTGGTACTAGTTTAAATTTGATTCCAAGCACTCTCTAGTAATTGCACATTCAAGGACTGCTTCGGTATCATTGTGAGCTACGTTTGGCAAGCAAGCGAATCTATGGTGAAATCAATTCATAGAGTTGCTGGCAATCGCATGACCTGCTACAGTGATTCATGATTGCAAATAGTTGAACTATAGATGAAATTGATTCTCAGAACACCCTTCTATTTGCATGACCTGCATCTATGCAACGTCGCTCGTTTTGCTGCCATTTGCCTGCAATCTTTCAATAATTCATGACGCAATCAATAACGTAAACTAACAACACGTGCCCTAACAACACATTGCAACCAGTGTGGAGATCCCAAGCAGGGGGAAGGCGTTAGAGAAATGTTATAGAGGAATGAGTGTGTGGATGGATAGTTACCATTCTTAACCATATGCTGCTGACTGGCATTTCGTTTACATTTAGCTACGATTCGTTTCACCTGCATATTTTGCCAATAAATTGCCCTAGCCTGACGACCTTTTTTCCGCTTCGACTTTTTTTTTCGTTTTTGCACGCTGCGCTAGTCTTATCCTAACTGCAATCGATGTGCATGTATGCCGCAATACAGCGGTATCAAAATGTCAAAGTTCAATGTGCA
This sequence comes from Drosophila siamana, assembly GCA_035047445.1. Taxonomy (NCBI): domain Eukaryota; kingdom Metazoa; phylum Arthropoda; class Insecta; order Diptera; family Drosophilidae; genus Drosophila; species Drosophila siamana. The sequence goes on along the minus strand of JAWNPP010000004.1, from coordinate 6,529,906 downwards.
ATTTAAATGCAACACTGTGCAATTGGCTTGGCTTTGCCGTTTGCCGCTTGCCTTGCCTTCGCGCATTTGCTGGCTGCTGGTTGCGGGTTGCTGGTTTGCCGGCAGGTGCAAGTAGCGAAAAAAATGCAAACAATTTGTATTTAAATGCACTGCAATTTGCCGCTGTTTGAAGAGTGCGGAAAGGATAGGCGCAGGTGCACAGCCAGCCAGATAGATTGCTGTTTACCTAGGGATGATTTTAATTGGCAAATAAAAATGTGCAGTCAACGAGAAATTGATGCATATGAATGCCAAATGAGAGAGCGTTTCAAATTGAAATTTATTGTGAAAAATCAACGCAGCGCCAAAAAGTATGCTACAGTAACGCAAATAGCCTGCAACCAAGCACAAAACAAGCACGCGTCGTATGTGAAAGAGCAGGAAACATCGATTATTCAAAACATCCGCAATTTCGAGAGCTTATCAACAATAGCGCCATCTAGCGACAACCATGCGCAGTTTGTCAAAATCATTGCGAGTTTGGCTGCCATTTTTTTGTTGTTGTTATGCGTCCCATCTCCTCCTTCAACTCTTCGCACTCCATTCACTCCCTTTTTTCTTTTTTTTTTTTTTTTTTGATCTCGCACAGTGTGTTGAGGCTTAGTGTCTATTGTCACACACTCTCACACACGCACACCACTACACACACACACACGCTGGTCGACTTCATTCATATGCATGACGATGTGTCCATTTTTGTGGCTTGTCATTAATGCATAAAAAATGCTAATGTGGCCAACGTTTATAGCGTCGCTTTGCCAAAAAAAGGTGCAAACTGTTGTTGCTTTTGCTGTTGCTATTTGGGGCAAACGCTGTTGTCGTAATGCCTTTTAAATGAAGTTGTGCGCCATTTGCCATTTGAAGTTTTTGGACTGTTTGTTTGCATCGTTTGCACTGATGGCCGACACACACACATACTAAATGAAATTGACTGGTTTCATTCCTTTTATATTTGGGAAAGAGGTGCCAAATGGAGTAGTGGATGGGAAGTTTGGGGACGGGGGATAATCTGCAATGGCAGATTAGTATAAGCATCTTGCTCTTGCTTTTGCTTTGGCTCCTTGTAATGCTAAAGGATTTTATGGGTAATTCTCTGTGAATGGCACTTGAGAGCGCTCTGCCTTTTACTATAGTCGCTGTCTCTGGAATAATGCCAGACGTGTGACTGTTAAGCAAATGTCTTTAATAGTCAACTGATTTTGTTCCATCCTTTCGCAAGTTCAGAGAAAACGAAAGTCAATGACAGCACAGCCAAAAGAGAAATGGATAGAAATGGGCACTGAAACAGATAGAACGAGTGAGGTAAACTGGCTTTCTCGTTTGAAGACTTGAATAATGTTATTAGCAAGTTGTTCAGATAATTGAGTTGACTTGATTTTGAGTGGAATTGTTGCACCTTTTGTGACTTTGGGGACGACTGATCGAAATCACTTTGAAAAAAGTTGATTTTAACGATCTAGCGTAGGGAATATTCAATTCAGAAAGGTGAAAGGCGATTTGTGTAAATATCTGAACTTTTCAAACTACATTTATACATCACAATATATATTTTCATGTTCGTCAATACACTATTTAAAACTAAATTTAATTTCATTTTAAAATAAAGACATAAAAGTGTATTGTATGTATATTACTTTCAGCGTGTGTTTGATGGCGTAATTTATTAATTAATTTCTGCTTGTCATAGGCAAATGCTTATTTAATCAGGCAATTTCGAGAAAATGAAACACGTCGTTTCGTTTAATGAGGCTCTAAAACTCGTACGTTTGTGTATTGTATCCATTATACATTTCATTCGAATTTTGTTGCTCATTTTTGTGCGAGTGAACATTTTAATGTCGTGTTGACGTGACCCAAAGGAATTCCCAACGGAATACAGAATAAAAAGGTTTGCCATTAAATGGGCAATATTCAATTTACCTTTGTGGCACTTGCGACACATTTCGTTTTGGGATGGGAGGGGCGGTCACATTTTGATCAGCAAACGCACGAGCTGACCGTTGACCCAAAAGTCAGGTATCTGCATCCAGGATCTGTACCACGGTATCTGCCCCCAAACCGAGCTCAGCCACGACAACGACAACGACAACGACAGCGACGACGAGACAAAAGCCTCTCGCCAGTTGCATGCGTGGGCTTATACTGCCTGGAGTGTGATTGTGTGTGTGGCAGTGTGTGTGTGTGTGTGTGAGAATGTGTATGTTTGCATAGCCAAACACTTTGGTTGTTATCTCTGCGTGAGCATCAACGAAGCGTGACGCGAACATTTTTCAAAGCAACGCTGCAATAACGAACAATATTCGAGGCTTGCGAACACAGCTCGAGGACGCGACCAGGACAAGGGCTCAACTTGTGCAGCTCGCGACCAATCCTCGCCAGCGGCCAGAGTCGTGAAGTATCGAGTTCATTTCGCAGAGTTTACAGTTTTTTTTTTTATTTTATTTTGCTTCGTTTTCCAATTTCTCGGCAAAAGTGACGCTGCGCTGAGCACAGGGTCGCAAGGCGAAGGTAAAAGGCATAGAAGGTGTTGCAAGTAGGCGGAGGCAGCAGGAGGTGGAACAGTGTCTACTGCTGCTGGCGCTGCTGCTGCCAGTCCCGTCAAAATGGCAATTTATCATTTTGTATTTAAGCGCGTAGCAGGTAAACAAAATGAAGCGAAACCAAACCAAACCAAACGAAATGAAATGAAATGAAAACCAAATGAAATGAAATGAAATGAAAGGCGGCATGTGCGCCACGTATTTTTAGATACTAACAAGTGATAAAAGGCCAGCACGCAGCTGGCAAGCACACAGAAACACACACACACACATACACACATGAAGAGACACTGACATGACTGACTGAATGACTGACAAACTGAGGTACCGGCTGACACCTACTGCAAGCAGGCACTGTTAATGGCAGACCACAAGGCAAGTTGAACGTGAACGTAGCGAAGCCAAAAGGCAGCTGCTGACGTGGCATTCCTCGCTCACTCTTCACTCTTCCCTCCTGCCCCATACTCCCTATCGTACTCTTTCCATCTATACTTCTCTCACTCACTCGCGTTCTTTGCGTATCCATCAATGTCTGCCCCATGTCGTCCTGCTGCCATTGCTCCTCGCCGTCGCTGCCGCTGCTGCTGCTACTACTACTGCTGCCGCTGACGTGCCTGCATTAAGCAGGCTCCAAAGAACTCAACTGCAAAAAAATACAAAGGAAAAAAATTGAAAGCCTTTTATACGCGCCGGGTTGAGGGTTGGGCTCTGGCCTAACAGAAGCTGCTAAATTTTTTGGCAATTCAATTGATGGCTGGCTTCGTTACCAGCCCAACCCGCACAGCCCCCCTCTACCGCTCTCCTGCTCTCCCCGGCCTTTATTCATTGCTCTTCCTCTTCCGATCCCGAGTTCCATATCGCAAAATTGAGCCCCGACCTCGAGGCGTTTGCTTTTAAATGCGCCGCGCCACTTAGCGCCTGTTTCCTGCTCTACCCCGTCCTGCCCTGGTCTGTCCTGCCCTTGTGCACTCACTGCTGCGGCCTTGGTGCCTGCTGACTGTTGCCTGCTGACTTAGCTGACTGGGCTGCCTCGCTGCCTGACTGACTGACTGGTGCGGGTTGCGTGGTTTATTAGCTGATCCCACCCGGCTTGACAAGCCACTTTTGACGCCCCCTTCCAGAAGAAGTAGCAGCAGCAGCAACAACAGGAAGTCTTAGGCGGTAATTTACTTTTCAGGGCGCTACTGGCAAATTATGCAAGACTTTTCCCCGCCTCATCTCACCTCATCCCAAACTCACCTCACTTCACTTTACGTTTTCCTCATCCGTGCTCCATTGTTGAGTTATGTTGGTAGCTTAAAGTTTCTGCGACAGCCCTGATGAGAAGGCACTAAAATTCTTCAAAAGATTCGTTGCACTGATTGCCGGTTGAGGAGCCACCTAAAACTGCTTTCGATGACAAACAGTAAAATGCCCGTATTTTTTTTTTTTTTTTTTTTGTTATAGCTTTTATCATTAACTTGGCAAAAAATCCTTTGTTCGGCTTTAAATTAAAATTGTAATTAATATGATGCCAAAAAGTTAGTTTTAACTTTACTTTTCAGCATTCCATATGCTGCCGTTGTATCTTCCATATACTTGAAGCACTTTCCAAGTGTTTCGACTACACGAATGTAGTTTGACTCCATAATTGCAGTTTTCGCAAGTTGTATTAATATTTCAATGAAACTTTTGCAGCCCCTGGCTCACGATGCAGTATCTCAATCTACTCGCCCTAATACTTTAAATATAATTATACGTATACCCTCGCTTTCATTTCCTGAAAGGCATATCAGACTTGAGTGGGTATTTGGCAGTGAAGAATTTTTGGCATTTATAAAGAGAGGGAGCAACTAGTTCTTGTCATAAAAAAAGGATATCACTTTGAATTTGATATGGAATACCAAAGACAATTCGTACAGCACTGAGGCGAGCTAAGTTTAAGAATTTCGACCTCACCTCTGACCTGTCGCCTCTCACCTGGAGCGGAGCTGAAGCTGAGGCAAACAATTTAGACACGTGCGGGCTTCATTATTTGCCAAATTGTCAAAGTTTCTGCTGTTTGATGCGGGTGGTGTGGCGCTATAACTGCTTTCACTTTTATGATGCTTTTTATTTAGTCAATGACTTTGACGTCGACAACTTTAATCGAAAACAATTGGTGCCCGCACTCACCCCCCTTCGTCGACCCAGCGCAAGACACATACAGAACACAGAAAAAAAAAACAACAAAAAATTTGTAGCTCTTTTGTTGTTGGTAAGGTGTGCGCTTGCGTTTTGCTTAATGCCGCGTAAATTGTTTCGCAGCAAAAGTTTTGCGCATTTCGCGTTATCCTCCATTTACATATTAACCCAAAGGGCCCTTGGGAGTTGGCAGTTGGGAGTTAAGAGTTGCCAGTTGCCAGTTGCCAGTTCGAAGTCAGACTGTCGGCTGACGGCTGTAGACCGCTGGGGAGTTGGGGTGTTCGCCGCCAATTCCAAAAATAGTTTTCAATTAGTGTTTGGCATATAAAGCGAAGCGGCGCCTGAAAGTCATACCCCAACCGCCGAACCTTGTCTTGACGCCCTCTCCTTTACCTTGGGGAGTTGTACTTAAGTTTATTTGGACAAACTTTTCTCGAGCTAAGCGAAATTATGCGCATTTTTATTGTATGGCCACAGCAGTAGATAAAAGCAACACAAACACATAACACACAACGCATAACACATACGCCCTGTAGACCCAGGGCCAGTCAAATTGTTTGTTGTTTTGTTATTTTCGGTTATTTTTGTTTATTTGCGGGCACAAATTTTAGTGAATTAAAGAACAAGTGTTCAGAGTGAAACTAATTTAAAAGCTAACTCGTAACTTCCTGGCAATGATCATTTATGGTTTTATGTCCTGGTCCCTTTGTGAATTGTTCCTGCTGATTCATGCGGGCCGCAAATGGTTTGAACCTGCTAGAAGATGGGAGATGGAGTCGGAGTCGGAGTCGGATCCGGAGTCAGTGTTAGAATCAGGGACTGAGTCTGAGTTGCTGGCCAAGGCATAAATCATGACCCCGGCTTGTTCTTTTCTCTCGGTAGCCCGGCTTGGCAGATTTGTTGTGCTATATTTTTATTTTATTAGTTCTTTTTACCTATGAACCGGCTGCAGTTGGCGCTCTGCTTTGCCCTGATCTGCTGCCTGCCGCAACATATTGTGCATAAATCTTTAATATTAAGTAAACATACATATAAATTTAAATTTATTGCTCAATGCGCATTAGTTCTTATATGTCGGAGTCATGTGAATATAACACACACACACACACACAAAGAAAAATGAAAACGAAAAGAAAGAGAACGACAAAAGCAACGTACGGCTTAGAGGCTGTGGCTGAGTTAGGACTTTAAGTTAAATGGAAATCTATGGCTTTGTGGCTCTCACACTGGCCACAGCTGGGGGTTAGCTACCGATACGAAATGGATGGCAGAAATGGAAAAAGGGGAGCAAAATCAGGAATTAAACCAGCAGAGTATCATAATAATCAAAGACCAGGCCATACTTATCGAATTTATTGCCTGCAATGGGCGCAATTCAAAAAAGGGATAAAGAAAGATGAAATGGAGTTGAATGATTAAAGTCGAAGTAGCAGATGAAATTTATGGAAATTTAAATGATTGAGCTTAAATTTGAATTTGTTGTTCTGATTTTACAAGAGAAAGCAACGAATTATAAGGTAAATACAAAGAGTAAATTCTATCAAGAATTTCTCTACATTATGCGCCACAAAATGTCTGTCAATTAAATGTCAAGCTATAGTGTAGAAGAACTGTATAATTTCGCATTGTCACTCCAGCGTCTATTGGAGACCAAGTCGAAATTGTGGGTAGCATGAAGAAATAGTTGAAAGCCCGTCAACATGCCAACAATTGGCCTTGTTAGTCAGCGTGAGCTAAAGAACTTGATTTCGCCTCGACACGAGTGTGAGTTGTGAGCAGTGGGCGGCGGAAGGGGAAGTTAACTCAGTGGGACCCACTCCAAATTCAAGTCAAATAAGAGGAAACCTTTGCCAATAGTCGAAACCAGGCCAACCATGTGTGCGAATGTGTGTGTGTGTGTGTGTGTGAGCACGTGCACAACTGTACTTTTGACGCATTTAAAACCGCCTTCACTCACATATCGCGATTGCGCTCACAATAACCGACAATCAGCTCCATCAAAATTGCAGTGGAGGATTTGCCCGCATTTTTTGGGTGGCTTGCTGCTAACATTGAAGTTGAAACTTTGCTGCAGCTTTTAGCAAAGGCATTTCCAAACAACAACAACAACAACAACAAAAGACTTACACAATGCGCACTTTTGATTAGGAAAAATGCCGCCAGGTAATCGCTACGGGCGCAGCCACAAAAGCCGCTCGCTTCGCTGACTCGCTGACTGGTTGTTGGTTGGTTGGTTGGTTGGTTGGATGGTAACTTGCTCTGAGTTGTGAGCTGTGAGCTGGGTTGGATTTGGGTTGGGCGTGAAATGAAATAAATAAAATAAACCACAAGATGACGTCGTCTCCATGACAATGGCTCGATGGGGCGACGTGTGGCGCGGGCGGCGCTTTGTTTATTCGATAAATCTATTGCAAGGCGACCATCGAAACGGGCGAATGAATGTGGTTCAGTAACTGGCGGTCGTTCAAGCTGAGCGGGTAAGCCGGGAGACCCCAGAAAGACGCCCCAAGTTGTCTCAGCTAGTTGTAAGAGCTCCTTAGAAGAGCCGAGGCAGAATCAGCGGGAGGGGATTGGCACAGGTTGCGGGGAGGGAGGGAGGCTACTGAATAGTCACTGGGTGTTGCCACATTCACGTGTGTGTGTGTGAGTGTGTGTGGGCGCGCTTGTATGCGAGAGCCAAACAGTTATTATTGATGGCTTCACTTTAACTTGCAGTTGGCTTTGCTGCGGGCTTCATTAAGTGGCAAACTCGGAGACGACGACAGGACAGAGAGCAACAAAGCAAGCACACCGAGGCAGCCAGGTTGTTTTGTTTTGGACGTTGGCAACGTTGTCGCAGTTATGGATTCACCAACACCGCCAATTGTCATCGACGATTCGAACGGTTCAGCAATGGACGCCTGTTTCACGGCATTCGACAAGGATGGGTGCGTATACAATTTGCAAATGCAGACGACAACAGACAACGAGATAGATAATACAAATTATTTTCATAATTATGCGCAAACCAAAATTAATTAAATACCTGCTCAGCGCATACATTTTTAAATTACCAACGACAATCACAATTAACTATTCATGCCAAAAAGGTAACATTCGATTAATTTATTAATTAATTAATAAACGCCACCAGCAAAACTACTTCTACAAAAAAAAAAAGAAATACGCGGAGCTAGAGTACATTTTTTTTATTACATAATAATGCGGCATATTAGATTTAAGGCGGTTTTTGTTGACTTTCTATTTGGTAAATGGCAACCGCAAAGTAAATCAATTACTACAAAAAAAAAAATAAAAAATAAATAAACGCACACATATTTATACAAATTGGCAAAGTGTTAAAGTTGCAACAACAAATAATAAATTGCGAACATAAATAAACAAAAATTAAGTGAATTAACAGCATCAATGGTTGGCCCAACAAATTTGCAAATTTACAGTAAATGCTTGCATAAATTATTAATGAAACGTGACATAAAAAGCTGCATTAATTTGCACAGCGCACAGCGAAGCATTCCAAAGGAATCTAAGTTAATTTATTAATGCAAAGTTGGGGCACAGAACGCACAAAGCCAACAAAAAATAAAAAAGAAGGAAAATACGAAATAAATAAATGCAAACAAAAACGCGTACAAAACGTTGCATAAATTAATTCTAATTGACATTTTCAACAGTTTTATAGGGCCATCCATTTAAAACGCAAATCAATAAACGTAATCGCATTAATTTTACCTTAATTAAACGAATTGAAAGCAGCTGCTGGGATGGTAGGTCCAAAAAGTATGCTATAAATAAATAAATTTTCATTCATTTGGCAAAGGCAAGTTAAAGCTCTGCTCTCCAAATGGCAACAACGCCAGCGACAACGACAACGACAACACCAACGACAGCGACAGCGACAGCGACAGTAGCAGCAACAGCTACAATGACAAACAACCCCTAGGCAACTGGCCCCAAACTTTGTCTCACCTCACCGTCCCGTCTCTCTTTCCCTCTCTCTCTCTCTCCCCGTCTCCGTCTCTAATCCTCTACCCTTACGCCCAAAGACTCTCTTTCGCATGTACAGAGTGTCTCTGTGTGTCTCTTCCTGCTTCCAAAAACTAACTTTATTTGCTTGCTCTGCCTGCCGTTTATTTTCATGCCTGATTCACCTTTGCCGCCGACGCCAACGACAACGACGACGATGACGACGCCGCCGCCTCCGCTCTTCCCGCCATGCCGTGTTGCGTCTCTCGCAGCGATGACCGCCTGAATCTGGATGAGTTTACGCTAATCTGCCGTGCTCTGTTCCGCAACGACAAGGGCCACATCTACGACGTACCACACGAACGCCTCGAGCAAATATTCGCCGTCTTTGATACAAACGGCGATGGGTTCATCGATAGGGAGGAGTTTAAATTTTGCTGGAATCAATGGATAAAAACGGTAAGCAGAGTTTCATCTTCATCTACTACTACTACGACTACTACCACTACGACTATACACTCCACACACGTTCCAATCTCAGTGACTCTTTGTACATGTGTCTGTACTTACTGTATACATATATATCTGACTGTGTGTGTGTGCGTGTGTTTGGCGTGTGTCTATATCTCCCGGGTCTTGTCTGGGTTAAGCTTTTGCCATCATCCACTATTATGAAGCGGTGTGTTTGCTGCGTGTGTGTTTGTATTGCAAGGTTCTCGTCACTCAGTGATTCATATCCGGGGACTCATAAAATCATAAAATGTGATAATAAAATATTTGTCAACGTTTTGCCAACGCGGAAGCTGCGTCATAAACCCAAACACAGCCCCCCACGCACACATATGCACACGCACTGAGCGAGAGACACAGAGCGCGACAGAGAAGGAGAAAGCGGGAGAAAACATAAAGCGGGGGCCCACCGCACACAAATTCGCAGTCATTCGCAGCGTTTGCAATCAAAGTGGCCGAGTCCCGGATTGTGTGTGTAATTCAATCCTGATCAGTCCTTGTTGGACGGTAAAATGTCGCTTACAGCAAATGTCACACGTCACACATTGCGAGGTCTGCCAGGCTGCCAGTCTGCATATGGGGATTGCTTTCATCATCGTCTCTTCCCGCGCCTCCCAGCCCAAAGCCCAAACCCAAGCCATTTCAACATTTCCCTGCACACACACACACACACACACACACACAAACACACACAGTGTGCCGTTGTTGCCCACCAAAAACTCATTCCTTGGCCCAGCTATCGTCATCGTCATCATCGCCACTGCCCTGTCACGAAGCGGCGGCTGCGGCAGTGGCAGCGTATGCAAATGTGATAATCTGATTCTGTGAATGTCACACAAACACACAAACAGACACACAGCCACATCTACACACACACACAGACACACACACAAACTCATGCAAACACAATACTCAGAGCCTCTCCGCACGTAAAGTGATAAAAACGCGTGACAAATAAAATGCCACAGAAAGCGAACGGAGCTGCATTCATTTGGTAAGCTCGTTGCTCCATTTCCCCCCCCCCCCCATTCCCTGCCACCCACTTCGCCTGTCTTGTTCCCTTCGCCCTCATCGCATTGCCAGCATATTAAAATAAAGAATTTTTCGAATAATTTTATTGTGCGAATAGTCAACGAAGCCCGGCTATAGCTGACTTCATCTACTGCTGCCTTTTCTTCGCGTCGCTTTCCACATTTTTCACATCGGAATGAGCGGCGCAACATTGTTGCCACAGTCGCTGCCATAAAATTGCGTACGTGATGTGAAAATGTTGCGTTCGCCTGTTTAAATCTACTTGAAAGTTTTGACTGCTCCACAATTAACATAACTCTCAAGTAAATCACAATATTACAAAATCACAAATAAGAAAATTTAATAAGGAACCCACCCTCAATTCACATACAATTCCAATTCAGTGTAAAATTTAAAGAAAGCTGAAAAAAATAAACGAAACTTTTTCGTTTTGTGGTAATTTTGTGGGTTAATGTATTTTTAATATAAATTTCAACGTAATTTGAATTTAAACTGAATTGTAGCATAGATTAACAAACAACTTTAAAAACTTTTTTTTTCGGAATGTCCACTTTGTATACTCAACATTTCAGGGAACTTTCTTTTTCTGAATTAACGATAACTCTACATATTTATTTTTTATAATGAACAAATGGCAAAATTACTTAAATTCCCCAATGTTTCAAAGTTTTTTCTTTGTTCGCTTTTCTGTGCAACTGATTCAATATGACGTTCAATTTTCCTTAGAAACCTTGCGAAAATTTACTTTAATTTGTGCACCGAGATTTCTATAAATTCCTCAAGCGAATACTTTTGTTCAACTTTCTTCCATGGAAATGTACGTACGTATGTATGTGTCCTGTAATGTGAACCCCAAATAAATTACGTATACGCATGGTAGGGCGCTCCATTGTCTGCCTGGCTGCCTGACTTGGCTTGGCCTGGCTGGTTGCCTGCCTGCCTGTTGAACAATCCCTCGTTTGTCACGCGACAAATTATTTCACAAAAATAATTTCATTTTTGATATGCCATTTAAACGATGATGATTCTTCGCTCCCCTCGCCGCCGATTGTGACCCATCGTGTAATGGTGAGCGTTGCCAAATTGTGTAATATTGCATAAAAATTTATTAACATATAAAAAAATCTTCCGGCAGCTGATATCATAATAAAGGGAACACTTAAAAAATGGCAGACCTCGGTGACACCCCCACACTTTCTCTGCCCCACACCTCACACCACTTAAACCACATCCCTTCAAGCTACATACAGTTTTTTTCGGTATGCTAAAAAAAAAATAACAAAAATAAAAAGCAACAGCAAAAAAATTGCGCCCCATAAAATTGACTTTTGTTTGTATTTCCGCATGAATTGCATAAATGGTAATTTTGCAGTTTAATGTTTGCGTGAAGCGCGCACGGACAAAATAAAATAAAAAAAAATACAAAAAAAAGGCAGCAACAACAAACGAAATTTGCATAATAAACAAATCAAATGATGGACGGGCTGGGAACGAAACTTAGACGAACGAAACTTGTGTCCCGTTTGGAATTAAATAAACACATAAATAGAACATTTAGCGCCGTAAATCACTTGCATTGCTCGCTAAATATTTTTGCGGTTTTGTGGTATGCGTGTTTATGTATCTATAGATGTGCGGTACGTACGTATTTGTTTTCGTATGTATCTCTCCATCTGACTGGAAAGCATTTTTTTTTCGCTGAAGCTGCATAAAACAGAAACGAAACCGATTGAAGTGGCAGGAAACGGAAATGAACGCAAATTTATGGAAATAATGTGACTGGTCGCGTTGTGAAAACAATCAATAGAAAGGTGCATGTAAAACGGATTCGAACTGGTTTGAGGGAGATGGCCAAACGAATTGAGGCTGCCTAATTTTGTGGGCATAATTCAATGTGACGCGTTTACATTTTGATGCTTTTATTGTGTGTTTGCATTTTTGTGCCATTTAGAAAATGCGTAATTTATGTGCTTAAATGTGCAGAAAATGCTTTTTAACCAACTGCACAAAAGGTACACCTAGAGGAAAGGCAAGTGAGGTGGGGAGGGGGCGTTGGAAGGGAGGAGTAAGTTGTAGAAAAGGAGTCCTGTTGTGTCCTCAAGCGTAAAATGCTGCGGTTTTGACAAGCAGCCGCAACACAAGTAAAACCGAACAGCGGTTTTGATGAGGGACCAAGTGCAGGGCAAGTGACCTTTTTGCTAAAGTTTAAGTGCTGGAATTGAAGGTACAGTTTGAGTGACTGAAGGTTCAACTCCATGGGGATGATATGCTTTAAGCTTACACATTTATACACACACACACACATATTAATTGACAGTGAAAAGTTTCAACCGTCGCACTTTGGAAAATATCATTATAATTGAAAACGGAAAGACAGTTTGTTATCTGGGTCTAGTTATTATATTATATATACGAGACCAGATTTCAAACAACGAACGGATTTTTTCGTTGTTTATTAAACAAGGGATGAATTTCTTGGAGCGAACCTGTTGCATTTATGTCTTTGTTTTCCCATCAGACGCGATGAACTGTTTCTGTGAACTCGACAATAGCTGTTAAGATGGCGAAACGTCTAGGAGAGCAGCTGGTGGCAGTTTCATTTTATATTTGAGGGCCGCCATTACCATTTCCTTAAACAGTTTTATCTTCATATAATACATTTATTGCTGTTGCCACCTGCTCGGCTCTTAGCCATCTGACAGTCGTAAATTGCCATGCCAGCGCCATTGCCAGTGCCATTGCCTTTGCCGGCACTGAGACTAGGTTATAAATATGTGCATGTACGTGTATGAGAGTGCTGGCACATTTAGAGAGCCGTAATATATCATATAAGGCGCGTCATCATATAGTTCATTGAACCCCCGACCACAAAGTGACTCAAAAATCTTCCGCCCAACAGCTTTAAGTGTCTTACAATGTCTACCGTTAATCTTGGGTGCACTTACTTATACCCACACAAACACTCACACACATACCCAGCACAGCTGGGTAGGTGCGATGGGGGAGAGTGCTTGAGGTGGTTCCGTGGTGCAGCATCGTTTATAATGTCTTCATTTATGGCACAATGTGCCACAGTTTTTTGTGCTCAGTTACGCACCGACACCGAAAAACACGGCCAGCAATCCGTGGAAAGGGACTGCGGCGTTGTGGCGAGGGGTGGCGAGGAGGTAGACTTGGAAACATAGCCGCACAGTGAGTGCCAAAAGTCGCCCTACGACTTGTCTGCTCATCGAGCGGAAAATAATATCTTGCTATAAATTTGGGCTCCGTTTTTCTGACGCTGTCGCGTGTCCAGGGCGCTTAATTTTTTCTCGTCCTTTTTCGTGTCTTCTTCTTTAGCTTCAGCTTCAGCTTTAGCATCGGCTTCAGCTTCTGCTTCTGATTCTGCTTCTGCTTCATACTTGCTTTACGGGCTTCCCAATCCTCAATGCCACCACTCACCGTCGCGTCCTCGGCTGATGAAAGTTTAACGACCAAAGTTGACACGCTGCGGCGATTATTTAGAAAGTTAATGACTTATAACACACAAGCGAAAGTGAGAGCGAGACAGCGAGAGTGCAGCACGAAAGAGACGGAGCGAGAGTTCACTATCGGGAGTGACAGAGATAGAAAGTGACATAACAGTTGATATAACGTTGGAAAACTGTTGGCAGTTTTTGTTTAATTGGATTGGGCAGTTGTCTGACATGAAAAATGTTTTTCCAATAGAAAAAGCTTTCCTGCATTAGGCTTCATTAAATCAAACAAAACGATAGCACCAGAGCAAGAGAGGCGAATAGAGCGATAGAGAGCGAGCACGATGCTGGGATTAAAACAGGTATCAATAACGAAATGAAATAGCAATGGATGCAAGCCTTAGATACAAACGGAATACAGATAAAACTAGATAAACAAGTTGATGGCTCAGTTGAAAATATGATTGTTATAAAACAAAAAGGTAAAAGATAATAATATTAATTGCAAAAGTAATCTCTTTATTTTTCAACAATAGCTATCACTTCATCATTATTTTGGATAATCATCCGTTCGAATTATATTTTATTTAAGCAGCCAATAAGCATCTCAGGAATCAACTTGAATATTACTTTCATCTCTGCATTTGACTTCAACTAAAATCATGCAAAATCATGAATAGATCTCTCAGATTATCGGGAGACATCAAGAAGTTGCCCGAATTATCAGCATATCATCTGCATAAATTTGTCGTAAGCGGCTTATTGCCACATGAGCTTGAAGTTGTCTCTCCGATAAGTGTGTCGTCTTATTGGTGTTGCTGTTGGTGCGAAATCGTGGGGAGTTCGAAAACTTATTTATGGTTAGTTGTGCACAACTCCGCTAGGCATGTTAGGTTGCCCAACAATTTCTGGTCCCAGTCAGCCGCATAAATTGTATAATGTAATTTTCCAGCAACTGGCATGCCTCCGCTAACGCCGCCATCACTCCCATGCGTCCGCGTCCGTAAACCCACAACTGTCAACGGCAATGTGTGTTGGAACTGTCTGCCTATATGTGAGGCGTATGCCAAAAAATAAATGTATACAAGTGAAGGTGGAGTGTCTGCCAAATGGCAGGCAGGCGGGCGGGCGAGAGGACGAGAGGACAGACAGGCAGACAGGCTCAGGATCGGGCCCAGAACTGCCAGAACCGCCAACTTATGCAACAATTTCAAAACGGAAATTGCTTTAGCACCTGCCCCACATACCCATGCAACCAATACACCCGCACACACACACACACACACACACACACACACACACACACAGATAGGCCTCCACATCGATGTGAGGGTGTGGCTGGGCACGTTTCCCTTTTGGCACATACTTCAATATCACGTTGAATTTCATTCGATTCGTGCGCCTTTCGTGCTGCTGCCTTTTGGATCCTTGGTCCGTGGTCCTTGTCGACGTCACCATTTGCCGTCCTCATTCGTTTAGCTTGGCAACTTTTTTGGCACACACGGCGCACACTTTGACAGTTTGTCTGCGGCTCCCAAAAACGGCCCGGGATGAGCAGCAACAGCAACAGCAACAGCAGCGGTAGCGGCAGCGGCTGGAGTTGAAATGGGAGCGGGAACGAGACGGGAACGAAGTAGCTTCGGTATCCAACTAAAGGCAACCCAAAAACGTCGGCGCTTTGGGTTTTCGGATTTTGAAATTTATTCTGCACTGAAATTGACTCGAAATGTTGTATGCCACACTCGACACTCGACAGTCGACAGTCGAAAGTTTCTCATCCATTTGATAGTGTGTATGTATGTATGTGTGTTGCGATAGAATAAGAGAGAATGGAAGAGGCAAAAGGAGTGAGAGCGAGAGCAAAGTTATTTCTATAACTTGTTCCTTTTGTTGGCCCCTGACAGAATCGGGTTGAAGTGTAATTTGAATTTAAGATTTGCTGTGGTAACCACAAGGTGCCTTGTCTCGCCGCACCTCTTGTTTGTCTGTCCGCTCCCGCCGAGCCAAAAGGCATTTCGGGTGTCGTCGTGTCTGCCACATCCACATCCACATGCACATCCACAACGTGTCTGTGGGACCCGTTCGGAACGCTCAATAATTAATTTAGCCGTAACATATTTGCCAGCCAAATGAATGTACCAGGATTTCGCCTCTCCACAGCACGCTTGGTAGTTAGTAGTTCGCTGGCTGGCTGGCTCTTAGCCGAGTTTCACTTTAAGCTAAAAGCATTTCTTGCCAATTGCCAGGCACTTTAATCAAACATTCATAGTTTCAACTTTAAATTAAACTGCTCGAAACTGATAAACTCCTCCGTGCGGGACACTCTAAAGTGATGAAAGTGCTGGGCTGCCAGGGATAAGGATGTGGGCAAATTGGGTGGCTAAAACAATAAGTGCTTGGGCCAAGGGTCAGTTGTTTGCATTAGCCAGCGCCAAAGGAGCCGTTGGATGAGGTGCGTGTTAATTTGCCAACTTTACTAAACTGTGCCACAGGAAGGGGCAACACGAATGGCGATGGGCACCGTACAAGATGGGGGCAGTTAGGCAGTTAGGCAGTGAGGCAGCAGCTGCGTCAAATGGTTCATAATTGGATGGAGCTGTGATTTCTTGCGGTGAAACTCTGAGGTAAAATTGCGGAACGAGATGTGTGTATGTGTGTGTGTGTGTGTGTGTGTGTGGCTGAGAGCGAGTTTCGAGGAAAGAGTGAAATCAAATTTAAAGTTTTTAAAGTTTACAAACTAAACATTGTAAAATTAATTGCTGAACTGTGTGCGCATCTTGGGTGAAATTTGATTAAAGAAACTGAGACAATATTTGCCCACTGGGATGGATGAGAAATTGAATCTACCCAAAGCCTGCTTCGGTCGACTAATGGCCACGCTAAGCCCCCAGTATAATCCACGTGTGATATATGTTTTATGGACGAAGACAACTCACCGCACAAATTGATACATTAACTACCTTTATCCGGCCATTATCTCTAAGTATGTTCTGACCGAAAACTATGCTCAAAATGCGTCGTCCCATGCTCGACATGCAAATGTAAATCACTTCCGCAACTATGCGGCTTCACTGCAGCACCACCGCAGCAGCAGCAGAGGCAACAGAAGCAGCAGAAGCAGAAGCAGAAGCAGCACTAATGCTATAACCACTGCCACAGCCAGTGCCAACGGGCGATAAATCATCAACTGCTTAAGCGTTGTCTGCCCCACAACAACAAAAACAACAACAACAACGACAACAAGAAGAACAACTAACCTCTCTGCCTCCCCGAGCCCGTACTTTCCACATCCACAGCTTCATTTGTGTGCCACCTGCTGCTGCTCTTGCTACTGCTATTGGTGCAACTCACGTTGGCCGCTTTAAAGCATTTAGCTGGGATGACATATTTTAAACGCTCTGCCAACAGTTGCAACAGCTACAGCAACACAAATCAAAGCTAACAACAACAACACACTTAATCAGTTGCTAGAGATGACACAATATTTTGATCATTAGGCTGACGATTTGTCTGTTTGCAAAATAAATTATGAATTTTACTAAAAGAGGCTACTAATAGAGATTTTTACTAAAAATCTTTATAAAGGAGATTGCAAAAATATTGTTGGAGTTTTAGGATGTTTGACAATTATTATGTTATCCAAAATTTAGGATTTTTCATAATCGAAAATAAAACTGATAAATTTGATTGATTTTTAAAAACTCAATGATTTCTAATAAAAAAATTTACTTGATTTAGATTCCCGAAATACTTGAAGACAATTCGTAACTATATGTATAAGAAAAAAGAGCTGAAGTGTTTGCTAAATGTTTATGTAATTCCGTCATTTATTAATTTTAAATTGACTAGCATTATTTCAGTTTTTTACCAGCCAAATATTAATGTATATTTTTGTAAAGTCAAATAAACTCTTCATCGTTATCGATTGCGATTCTCTTTCGATTTTTCGTGGCGTGTGTCACGCACTCATCTCCAGTTTGGTTGCATGCAACGTGCTGATGCTAATGTTCTACAGCAACATACATCTAGTGCTGCTGACGTCGCCACTGTCTGTTACTGTCTCCGTCTGTTCGTCTCCGTCTATGTTTGCGCATAGATCATAATCATTCATAATCAGCGTGCACATAAATAACAAATTAAAAGCGCTTCACTAATTTTAAATATGCTCGAACATAATCAGCTTAGACGACGACGTCGTCGTCGACTCTGCTTTTGTTGATGATGATGTTCGTCCTCTCTGTCTGCCTCTGCTCCAGCTGCTGCTGCTGCTGATGATGAGGTTTGATGATGACGTATACTAGGTACTCGCTACTCAGGGCTGCCAGTCAAGATAGCAATGGCATCCTAACGAGCTCTTTGCTCTCATGTGTGGTGCAGAGGGGTTTTTCGAGAGGTTTTTATTTTTTTGACTGGCTTTTACTTCATTTAAAACGCATTTATAATGGGCGGCAAAAAAAAATGAAGAAGAAAACTCATCAGCACACACACACACACACACACAATCTCTTCTTATACACACATTCACAGAGCAGCAGAGCAGCAGAGTCTAATGCACATGTATACAAATTTTCTTTGTAGCTTTTCATGTTTGTGCTTATGTACTTTGGGCTGACGTCTTTTGTGGCGTCTGCTTCACTTACTTTTGGCCATACAATTTTCTTACAATTTTCGTGGGCTGCTCGTGTTACCATTCCACTCTCTCTCTCTCTCCCCATCTCTGTCCCACTCGCTGTGCTCGCTCTCTTTCATTTATTGCTCTTTCTAATACACATACTCTCTCTTTCACTTTCTTGGCAGATTGTGCGACCGGTGAACGCGTTTCTCATTGTTGATGTACAAAATGATTTTATAAGTGGTTCCTTGGATATAAGTAATTGCAGTGCACAGCAGCAAGGACACGAGGTGAGCCCGGACAGACTGGAAGACTGACAAAAAAGTGGAGCTGGCAGCTGGTGGCTGCGAGTCGTGAGCTGTGGCCACAGACAGGGCAGCGGCAGCGGCAGCAGCACCAGCTTAGCTTACCTCCAGCTCCAGCTCGGCGCTGACTGAAGACGGTTCAAAGCAGGCGCGGAGATGGGGGAGGCGGCCAAGCTGACAGGTATGCGGCATGCGGCATGCGGCGACGGAAAGACATAAAACGTAACAAGAAATGAAAATGGAGGCAGCGAAGCGGAGCGCAGGATGAGCCAAAGTCATTGCCGCCGACAACTACGACGACGACGGCGATGACGACGGCGACGACGACGGCGATGACGACGATGAGCAGCACGAGAAGGACAACGAGGTCGACGAAGTAGATGAGGTTGGGCTTGGCACGCTCTGCATGTTGCCTGCCCTCGTCCAAAAGATACTGTACTGTGTGTGTGTGTGTGTGTGAGTTTGTGTGTGCGTGTGCAGAGACGGAAGCGGATATGCTTTACTTAAGTCGCATCCGCGCTGCGACACACGCCGGATGTCACCGTCAACGGCAGCGGCAGCGGCAACGGCAGCCGCTCTCCAAACGTATCAGAGCATCAGAGCTTCGACATCAGCATTGGCATTGGCATCGCCATCGCCATCGCTTACCATCTGCGGCAATTGTGTGTCCTCTCTGTACTCGCTGGTCCGCTAGCCTGATGGCTGATGTCTGCCTGCCTGCTGCCGATGCTGTTGCTGCTGCTGCCGCTTCAACTTCGGCCACAACGTCTTCTGTGGTGCATTTGCTGGCCGGCATTTGCTACACTTCGAACATGAAAATTTGTCAAAATTAATAACACACACTTCCGTCGTCGCTTTATGGACTCAACTTGCAGACGTGACACTCCCCACATGCCGCATGCCGCATGCCGCATGCCGCATGCCACACGCCAGTCGCCATTCGCCTGTCGGCCCATTTACATTGCTGTTAGGTTATCTTTTGCAAATTTCATCCAATGACCGCGCACCTTCCGCTATTTTCACAGATACTGGAGCCCATTAACAAGCTACTTGATACCGTGGACTTTGATGCGGTCTTCTATTCGCTGGATTGGCATCCTAGCGATCATGTTTCCTTTATTGATAACGTCAAAATGCGAGCCATGGACGAGGCATCAGCAGTAAGTACCAACACTTGTACATATAAATTGTTTTTATTTGACTTTAAATAAGTGAGGCAGCAAAAGCGTTTCAGATTTTATTTCAAAAGAAGTCAAGAATTTAATAGTCTATTTGATCACCTTAATATGTATATATTTATATGCAAACCAAATGAACTAAATAATATCAGTATAAAATAATTACAAATCTCGTAAATATTTCATTCATTTCACAGTTGGACGCCGATTCGGCAAAGGTCTTTGATACGGTCATCTTTGCTGGGCCGCCGCCCATGAAGCAGCGTCTGTGGCCACGTCACTGCGTACAGGATTCGTGGGGCGCTGAGCTGCACAAGGATCTGAAGGTGGTCGATCACGGCATTAAGGTCTACAAGGGCACCAATCCCGAGGTGGACTCGTATTCGGTGTTCTGGGACAACAAAAAGCTATCGGACACCACACTGAATGCCCAGCTTAAGATGAAGGGTGCCACAGACATCTATGTGTGTGGATTGGCCTACGATGTGTGTGTGGGCGCAACGGCAGTAGATGCTCTATCCGCAGGATATCGCACCATTTTGATAGATGATTGTTGCCGCGGCACCGATTTCCATGACATTGAGCATACCAAGGAAAAGGTCGTCACCAGCGACGGTGTCATAGTTCATACCAATGAGGTGAGCTTATAAAGCGTTCTAAAAACCTATCCGATACTAAATAATTACATTTAGGTCAAGGCTATGGCCGAGGGTCGCGATCGTCGCCCAGAGTTGGGCTATAAGCTGGCCATGGAGCTGAAGAGTCCCGACTCCGTGTTGTCGCAACGCAACGGATTCAGGCCCTCCTTTTAACAAGGGGGAAACTCGATGGATTAAGCATTAAAGACATCACAAATGAGCAAAATACACAAAGCTAAGCAAAAACACAAGGAATATGAAATGACAATTAGTTAAAGTAGTTAACGCTTAATGCGTTTTAGTTAAACAACAACGAAAACCACAAGTACCAAGTGCCTCGCAAATGTAGTTGAGCTAGCTTTTGCTAAAAGGACATTGAAATTTTTGAAAAAGAAAACTTAAATAATTGCGAAATATATTTGGTAGCATTACAATTTTTATATACTTAATACAATAATAATCATGAACTTTTGTCTATTGACGGGGTGAAAACAGTGAAACGAGCTTAAGTATTACATATTATTCCATTAGTATCCCTTTACTTAGCACCTGTATTACAATTACAAGTTTCAATCAAGCAATCAGCAAATGTTGTGTACTGCACCTGTTTCAACAAATACAAATTTAAATACAGTTACTAACCAATTTGTAGAGAACTCTGGATTTATGATAAAAACCTCAAAAAAAGAAAAAAATAACGAAGATGAGCTTCAATGTACAAGAACGTAAAGAAACGCTAATCGATTTCAATAAATACAAGATTACTAAGTTTATTATTTCGCAATTTAACAGCTTTAGAGTGTATTTCATTTGCCCGAAAAGTTTCGCACATTTCGATTATTAAAACCAATGATGCTTAGACAGAATTAGAATTGTATTGTCTTACGGTTTATCTATTGCTTGAAAGTGAAATAAAAATTCTGTTTGGGCAACGTCGGTCGAGCACAGCGGGTATAACTTTATGAAACTACCTAAGCTGCTTTGATAAATGTCTCTTGCAGTTCTATTCAATTCAATTAATTTTGCATTCTTTCTTTCTCTGTACTCAATAGACTCTTCATATATAGCCAATTTCAAAGCAAAAACTTCAAAACAAACCGAATAAATGTCCAGCGACCAACAGACACACATTGTCATGTTTGCCTCCGTGGATGTATGTGTGTGTGTGTGTGTGCAGTTGGTGGACAAAGTGTGCACAGACTGTTAAACGCTTTTTTACCGACTCGCCTTGAATGGTCCACAGCGCCAGCAACAACTACAACTACAATAATAAGGACGAGAGGAGCAACAGCAAAGTGAAACAATCCATGCAACGTTTAAAGAAACTTTCAACTTTCTGTTTTATGTATATACATAGTACCTACAATCATTGTGTGAATGTAGAGGAGTGTTAGTGTGTTTTGTTGTTGTTGCCAGAGTTTTCTGTGCTCTTGTTACTTTTCTTCTTTTTTATTGTGTTGTTGCTGCTGCTCCGGCTTTTGCTTTGGCAAGTGACTAAAACAAACTTTAAATTTATTAACAAAACTGGAGAAAGTATCCAAAGCAAATGACCAGTAGGCGGATGTGTGGTGTGTGGCAAGAGACAGAGAGAGAGAGAGAGAGAGAGAGACAGAAAGATAGAGAGAGAGGGGGTGTGGCATTGAATCTGCATTGTGGCAAGTGTAAACTGTAAACTGTAAACTGCTATTTTTCACATTTCAGCATATTTTTCTTTTTAGTTTTGCCCTTTTTATTTTCTCTCCATTTTCCATTTAGCAAATGTAAAAGGGGAGGAACTCCCTTCGCTGCTTCTGGGCAGAGCTTGTGAGGTTTATGGTAAGTACTGCTAACATGTGCTGGAAATAGACTGCAGGGCATAACTATGGCTGCCCTGTGGTTGTTATGCTCCAGCTAAGCTCATGCCGCTCAGGCGCTCAGGCTCTCAGGCTCTGGTCTCTGCCTCAGGCATTGGGTATTTTGTAGCCCGAGTTTGAAAGCGTTTACCTTGCGAGTCGGGAGTCGGATTCAAACTCAGACTCAGACTCTGACTCGGTCTCGGTCTCGGTCCCGGTCTCGGACTGCAAATGCTAAATGCGTTTGCCCAGAGATTTGTGCGGGCTTTGTTGTCATGCTGGCGACGTTATCGTGGGTGTGTGGAGTGCAGGCCATCTGCCAGGCACTGTCTGTCTGTTTGTCTGGCTCTGTTTGTGTATGTATGAGCATTGGGTAGGGACGTCTTTTGCGGTCAGACACTAAGCAAAACGTTCGCGTCGCCTGTCAGCGGCAGCTGGGAAAACCCGAAAAATCGCTGATGAAAATTGCTTGCAAGTGGTTTCTGTTTCTGCCCGCCTGCCATGTAATGGTCGCTCGTTTTGCTTGTAAAACTTTTGGATTATTGTCAGCCATGCACACACACATACATGCACACATACGCACATGGTCTGGCTTTGTGCCAAACGGCAGCAGCAGCAGCAGCATACGAAAAGTTTTGCCCCGGACATGGACATGGAAGGCGCGTTAGCTCCTGCTCTTAACAGCAAATTTTCGCATATTTTTCTCGAATTTCTCCCGCCTCCTAACTCTGTCTACTGCTTTCAGCTGGTGCTGCGTAGGCGTCGCCACGTTGTCCATGGCCTGAAACTGAATTCGTCGACTGCAGTTTGGAGTTGTATGTATTCACACTTTCACACACACACATACACACACACTGTCATCGCAGACAGCTACACAAATTGCGAGTGTGGAGGTCGTTAGAACAGCTGCTGCTGGTGCCGCTGCTGCTGCTTTTGCCGGCGGCTGCTTGACTTCCAGCTTGTAACTGGGCGCTAAGCTCATTGTTTGCGGTTTGCACCGCATTTCGTCGTCCGTCGTTGGGCAGCAGACCAAACTGTGTGAGGAGAGAATTAGCAGAGGCGTACTGGACTGCAAATTATGGCGAAGTGCCTACGGCAGGTATTACAACTGATAACCCCGTGACGGAATTTGCACTGTAAATACCACGGAAAGCATCTGCAAAGTAATTAGGTGTTAATACAGTTCAGCTGACCTCTCTCGTCTGACCATTGCAGTGCCCTGCTCGGGTGTGGAAAACTCAACTTAAGGCTGACCCATTTAAATCTTTTGAATTGCAGATAAGCATAAATTGCCTCTGGACAAAACTGGAAAGATTGGCAAAGCCTAATGGAGTTAGGGACTGTCAACTTGGACAAATTCCAGCCTTAAATCATTCACAAAAGGGTCAACACAAACAAAACACAAAATTCTTACAAAACTATAAAATGATTTGCAAGATTTTTCGACTAGATTGAGTTGCTTTGCTTGTCATCGTCTAAACTGAATTATAGTTGTCTTTGCTATTTCTCAGACTGGCCTAAGGGCAGTGCCATGACAATCTGTCATTTTAAATTTATATTTTCAAGCGCACAATCAAATTAAATTTGGAACACATGGCATGCAGCCCAAGGCTTTTTTTTGATAGACACTTCTAATTGAGTTAAAAGTCAAAGTTGTCAACGATGATCGATTAAGCGGATATTATTCATTCATTAAAACTTGCGAAATTGCGCATGGCTTTTATTAATTTTCGCAGCTAATTTCACAGTTTATTTGCCAAAGAAAATTTGATGTTGATTTTGCAGCAAGTCAACAGCATAATGCAACTTTGAAACTGTAATTGCAGCTGCTGCGCGACAGCAGCAGCAAAAACAACTACGACAACAACAAAAATAAATAAACAGCGTTGCCTTCGCATCTGAACTGGAAAATGGTTAGGGAAATGGGGGCATGGAACACATCCTTGTTGAAATTTTAATATCTATATTAGCAGGCAGATACCGAACTTTTGGGAAACGTGGCAGGTAGCAGCAGCTTATTCAAAATGTCATGGTTAATTTTGTAGCTGATTAGATCGACGTCATGGCCAAAAGTTTTAAATTATGAATGTGAAAAACGAATTATAATTAAATTTTATTCGCTTGGCAGGTAGCAAAAACAGCAGGCGAGTCTTAAACAAGCTGACGTTGATTGCACTTGTTGTTGTTGTTGTTGGTATTGTTGCCGCTGCTGTTGATGTTGATGTTTTTCATAACCAATTTGGCAACAAATATGCAACGTTTGTGGTTCAAAACTTTTCCTACTACATTCAACGCTACGAAATCGTACTGTTTTTGTGTTTTGTTGTTTTTTTCTTTGGTTCTGTGCTTTGCATGTATTGGGCTTGTTATGCGGCTGCTGCGGAAATGCAGCAGGAAGTTGTCATACGCCTGCCACAGACAATGCTTCTGTTTCTCTCACTTTCGCTCTCCTCTGCTCTGTATCTATTTCTATCTCTATCGCATTTTGTCTCGTTCTGCCTGTTAATTTTAATGCAGTCAAATGAGTTTGTCCTGGCAGCACGCAAGATATGAAGTTTTCGGGCTTAGCAACACAGCCCACAGACCGAAAGCCTAAATAAATCCCGCTAACCTCCTCTATGTCTCTGCAGCTTCTCTGGCCCGGTTGTGATATGAGCATTTGTGCAGCAAGTGATTATGAGGTTTTCATATTTCATATGTGTGTCATCTAACTGCTCTTTGATACGTGAATACATATTTCTCAGGGCCTGTGTGCTGCGTGTGTGTGTGGCAATAAAATGCTTTACTGATTTGCAAAGTTTTGTCATTAGGCACACTTGCTGCTTATCCAAGCGTTGTGACGTGCCATCCCAAATAACCCGGCATACATACAGCTCAGCGTTTGCTCTGCCCATGATTTACTTAGATTGTAGTTTACAATTTCGCAAATATTTGCCAAAATGTTTAATTTGCTGTTGCTGCTGCTGCTGCTGCCGCTGTTGCTATTGGTGTTTTTGCCGACCGTTTTATGAGAAATCCAATAAAACATTTGGCAAACATTTATGACAAACCCGATAATGCATTTCAAATTGGTCTGCAAGCTATTTGAGATATACAGCAATTTATTACCATGCGAGAAACATAACAAATACCATTCTAAATATTTCTCTCTAAAGAAAACAATGCTTTGCTTTTGTGGGTAAAATGAGCTGCTCAAACAATAGCTTCAACATTTTCGCTTAATTAAATTAATTATGTAAGTACCACAACAATGCACTGATTTTCTGCACCAACTTTATAAAAATCTCAGGAAATTATGCTCGTTATGTTATTGTCGTGGTACTTTAAGTCAAACTCGACCATTGTTCGCTTAATGAAGCACGAATATAAGCTGAAGTCTCAGCTGCGCCCCGTAGGACATCATTATTCAATGTAGAGTTTCTTCTCAGTTTTTGCTGAAGCAGCAGCAGCAACAGTAGGCAGTAAACACCCGCCATTCCTCGTGCCTCCCTCCTAAGCGCCACATCTCAGGCGTTATCCCGGCTGCCATCATAAGCCATAAAATGGAGCATAAATAGCGTAAAGTGTGCGTGCTTGTGTTTCAATCGTCTAAATAAGTTTGGCCCGCACTCAAAAATTGCCCTCGATGGCGCCCATAAATAGGCAACAAATCGCACCCCGGGGCCACATGCGTCGTATACGTGATATTTTTTAATTACATTACACTGCGAACAAACGCAACGCACAAACGCCCGGCAGTGTGTGCTTGTAAAAAATGTTATTTTAATTGGTGACCCTGCCACCGATTTTCAGTTGAAACTAGCAAAAGAAAATTTGAGTGAAATATGAGAATGATACCGAAAATGAGAATTTAATTAATGCTCACTGTCGGTGGCAACCAAAACCAAAGCCAAACGCAAACCCAAACCGAAACCCAAACCCAGTCTGAAACTCAAACCATTCGAAGTGAATCGCTTAGTGAGCGAGTCGAAAAAGTAAAATATGAGAAAATTCCAAACGAATTTGGCAAATATTTTGTAGTTGCAGCAAAACTTTTCCTTCCCATTGAGCCAAAGGAGCAGAATATCGTGGGGTTGTTGACTGCATAGAATGTACGAGTATATAAGTATGTTCGAATATGTTGAGTCGAGGAGTTGAACATGCCGCTTAAGTGTCGCAGTGGAATCATTAGCCAAAAGCGACGCAAAGATGTTGCCAAAGACTTTTTGAGGGCAAACTTTTTGGTTTTGGCTACGCTAATCAAAAGCAAATATGCAAATGTTAAATGCTAAATGCTAAATGTTAAATGTTAAATGTTAAATGCTAAATGTTAGATGTTGGAGATGCCAAATGGGAGATGGCAAATGGGGTTTAGGGGTCAACCCGCACTATTCAATTTAATGTCAAGCAAAATTTTGTGGCATTTAAGCGTAAATGAAATGAAATTAGCGACTGTGCTGCGGCATCTGTTCAACTGTGCCTCGTTTCGGGAGACAAATGAAAAGGCATTTAAAATGTCAACACGACCACAAAACATCGTGTGCAAAATGGTCGAAAAAGGTGTACACTCTGCGTTTGTGTGAGTCTGTCTGTGTGTGTGTTTGTGTATGTGTATGTGTGAGTATGAGTGTTGGCTGTACAGACGACTTTTGCGGTTACACAAAGTAGACCAAGCGAGAGGGTCGAGGTTGAGGTTACGGCCAGAGTTGAAGCTTAAATGCTTGACCACGAAAAGGCCATTAGAAAATGGCCAATGTATGGAAGTGTATTTGTATGTCTGTGCATGTGTATGAGTGTGCTTTTGTGTATGTGTATGTGTACATGTTGGCTTCTACGTTAAGTCGCAAAGGTGGCTGCCACAGTTGAAATTAAGCAAAACATCCACACACAAAAAAAATGTTATTCTTGCGACATCCTTAGCAAAATGTAACCACAAAACGTTTGCCGACACGTGTAAACTTTTTGAATTTTTGACTGTGTGAGTGACGGTGTGAGTGTGTATGAGTGTTCGACCGTGAGTATGTGCAAATGAATGTATACCATCATAGACAACTCTGGGTCACATACAAATATAATTATATCCAAGCCATGGCAGAAATTGCAGTGAAAAATGTCTAAGACCAAACCGATTAATTTGCGTTGAAATTAATCATGAAAGTATTGAGATAAGCATAAATATTTATATATTAATACACGTATAATGCAAATAAACTCAACAAGATATTAATTACTTTTTCACAAGGGAAGAAAGCTGTCGAGCTCTTTAAATAGAGGTGCTATAATGCACAACTGTTTAATTAAAAATGTATTACTGTAGGAAACTGTGAAAGGCACATGCATGTAAATAATTGATTGGAAAAATGTTGTAATACTTCAAAGTTAATAAGGCATCTACTTTAGCGGATATTATTAAATACAGATGTGGTTATTAAAGAACAGAAATGCTTAATTATAAAATGAGAGATGAACATGTTCAGTCCATGTATTTAAAATGAGCTAAAGTCTGTGATTACGATCGTCAATAGCAGTGTAAATCACGCATCGCTGCCCAGAGACAAAGCCATAAACACACACGCAGAGGACGCAAAAAAGAGAAGGGGAGAGAGAGAGAGAGAGAGAGAGAGAGAGCAAGACAGCGTGATAATGTATGCTGTACATGTATAGATGTGTGTGTGAGTGCGGTATTTGTGTAATCTTTGTCGCATTGCCGTGAAATGTGCAATAAAGCCTCATGACTTTGGCTTTGGGCTTTTACGTTTCGTGTTAAGAGTTGGCCGCACACACACCTTAAACCAACAATGGCCGTGACCATCCGCAGAGCCAAACAAAACACTGACTCTACCACGTTGATGACTATGATGATGAGAATGATGATGATGATGACGACAAGCAAGTAAGCAACAACAGCAGCGGCGGCAACAATGTGCAGCAATTAAATGTCAAACAGGCGCTTTTGATGGACGCTTAAAATCACTGCAACTGTCAGCTGATGTTGCTCCCGTGTTGGCCAAATGGCAAAGTACAGAACCAGGTAGCTGTTAGTAGTCACGGAACGGTCAAACTCAAACACACAGGCACACACACAACACGCTCGCACACATATAGCGTTTAAAATGTACACCCATAAACAAAAGTGCAAACAAAGCCATAAACAAGCTGAAAGAACCGAGCACCGAGTGCCGAGAATCATCTGGCCCCTCTTCGTTCTTCGTTCTTTGTGAGTTTGTTTGGTTTGGCTGGCAACCTGGTTGCAGGACACGCTGATGTCACCCCTCTGCCGCTGACATCGTCGTCGTCGTCGTCGTCGTCGTTGTTGTCGTCGTCGTTGTCGCTGGTGTTGTCGTTGCCGTTGTTAGTTTTGCCTGCTGCATTGTGGCAACAAACATAAAGCGCTAGCAACGAGCAGTAACAGCATTCGCCATTCAATGGCCGGGTGAGGCTTCATTCCGGTCGCCGGCGTTCGTTCAGTTTGTTAGCTTTGCTTTGTGTCCTGGCTTTTATGGGAGTCGCAGCCGCTGTGGCAGCCAGCCTTTGCTGTCAGCGTTTTTCTGCGCTTTGTTTTTAATACATGTACGTGGCGCATCATTTATTATTTTTGCCACATTCCAGTAGCATCAGCATCAGAGCAGCCGAGGCATCAGCATCAACATCAGCATCAGCATCAGCAGCATTGACTGCCACGCTGCGTATACGCAATGTGACGCATATTATGGCATTGGGATGAGCATTGCCCAAGAGGGACCATGTCACGCACACATTAGAAGGTAAGCACGCGTCTGGCACACGTTGCATAAACATTTGGACATCCAACCGGATACACCCGATGTGTGGCGTGGGCATGGGCGTGGCCATGGTCCATGGTCATGCGTGTGTGCCTCGGATTAGGAACTAAATTAAATTTTTACATCAACATTTGCGCTTCATTAGAGGTAAGGGCCCAAGCTTCTGTTGCCCACAAACAATGCTCCAAGTGTTTCTCCACTGTTGAGAGGCCACTCGAGTGGTCGCCTGTGGGACACACATAGACACACACTACACTGCACACAAACACACACACACACATTGATATGGCAGCAGCCTTGCAGATAAATGAGTCGAGTGTTATGGTGGGAAATGGCAGGCGAGGCCAGTAAATTACCCAAGTCGAGGTGTTGTAAAGGGATGAGTTGCCCCATGCCCAGATGATGATAACCAGAAGAATATCTACATATATGTATATTACATTTATTTCCACAAACACACACACGCAGCAGCCACAAAGAGCAACAAATAGGCGAAAAAATGTAGCTGGAGAGTCGGTTAATTAGATATTGTTGAAAGAGATAAATAAACCAGGCAATAAGCCTTTAGCATACTTAAAGAGTGTGCTCATTAAAGCTAATCTTAAATGCAAATGAAAGGACAAACGAATAAGGTACATTTGTACATATAACTTTAGCAAATTGAAAACAGAACAATGAATTCACTTCATCTATTCGAGTTGGAATTAAAGACCACTTGCAAATTTATATACATTTTTTCATAAAACTTGTTTGTATATTTAATTATTTTCATATTTTGATTCAATTTCGTCAGTTTTCGACAATTTGCAATGGCTTCTTCTTTAGGAATTTAATTTACTTAGAAAGTTAATTAATTTGTAGTGATCGATATCAACTGCAGTCTGCTGTCTATCAAATTTTTAATGAAATCCTTGAAAAGTTACTTAAAATAAAGCACAAACTTAACAACCATAGACAACGGTTGAAATGAAGTTTCGGCTTTTATTGGACATGTTCAACCAATAACTGATAGCTTCGCTTCCATTTGCAGCTGCAGCCAAACAATTTTCGCCCAAAAAAAAAAAGGAATTGCGAAAAACAAAAGCAAAATCAACGATATAAAAGGGAAGTAGATGAAACCGCTGCAACTTTCAAGCAGCAAAGCATCTGACAGCTGGCACCAACTTACAGAGCGGGTAGGCGAAATGGGAAAAGCAGGGGCTCAGACTGTGCATATGACTAGGGCTGAGAGCATGGTGTGGTGCTCTGGTGCGCTGTCTGTGCCCTAAGGGCAACTGCTCTACCAAGAAAACACACACACACACGTACATGAGAGGGACAACCCAAAAGATACAAAACTTGCAAAGCTAGCAGCAGCAACAGCAGCAAAAAAAAAAAGAAAAAAAAAAAACAAAAATAATAATAAAAAAAGAGAGAAAGAAAAGTTTCAGTTACGTGCTGTTGCTTTTAATTGAATTTTTTTCCAGTTGCTGCTGCTGTTGCTGCTAACTGGTCGCTGCGGTGAACCAATGCTCGGCCAGCACATCCGCATCCGTCTAGCGCTTCCGCCGCGTCTCATTCAGACACAGGCAGAGGCAGTTACCAACAACAGCAACGACGACGACGACGACGAGGACATCAACAACAACAACAACAACAAATATAGCGGCAGCCTGGACTTGTGTCCGAGTGCTACACTAACTGGAGGCAGTTTTCTTGTTATTTTGAAAGCGCCAAGTCGCAAGTCCTTAAGCGGTTTATTTTGCTTCACACTGATTTGCAGCTTGCAAGGTGTCCTGGCAGAGTCCTAATGTCTCCCCTTTTGCTTTTTATGCTGCAACTTTTTAATTAAGAAGTTTCAATTTAATACTTCCAGAGACTCCTACTATTGCACTGCACTCTTCTCCGGTATTATTATAATAATTTACTTACCCAATTACCTCGGCTCAGCTTTGACTCGCCTATTTCTTCAAAGACTGCGTTTCTTCATTTGCCATCTGAGTAATTTTCAATCAGAACTTTTTATAAACTCAATATTTCTACGAGTTTCACTTCTCTAGCAGTTAATTTATATTAAGTTACGGGAATAGTTTTTAGGCAAATTAAACAGACAAAACTAGTTTAGAATTAATGGTAATTAACTAAATAATTAAAATGCATATACTTGACATATTTATCAATTATTTTCTTCATTTGAAACTAATTTTTTCGTATTTAAATATAAATTGTATTAAACTTAAAATACTTGAGCACTTGGCAACAGTTAAGCAACAGCATGAGTCCTTCCAAGTACTTAGCATCGACCCCATTTGCCGCATTGCACTTTTCTGTACACACAGCTGTGTACGCAAGAGGGAAGAGGTTTTTGGGCCAAATGACGTCACTGAAATCAGGTCAACATCAGGCACAGGCTGAGCGCAAAGTTCATGAGTTTTGGGCGCAGTAAAAACAGCAACTCACCGGCTAATGCTTTCACATACATACGTAAAAGTATATAAATTTTGCTCTCTCTTTTTTTTTTGATGAAGGCTCAGCCTCTTTTCTAGCTGGTGGGCTGTCTCACCTCGACTAGGGTCTTGGTCATTAATAGCTGAGACTTGGCTTTTTCAGCTCTATTTTTTCTGTTTATTTATTTTTTTTTTTTGTGCTTTCCTTAGTAGACCTAAAGACCGCCCGCTGGTCGTAAGGTTCATTTTTGTTTTGCTTGCGTTTTTGACATTTTCAATTTTTGCTGCGTTGGGTAAATTACTTGTAAATTCGCATTATGGGGCTGTCAGTGTTAAAGAGAAAGAGAGCGGCATACTCTTGAAGAGGGTGAGAGAAAGCGAGCTCTTAACTAGATTGGGACTGGGGCAAAAGTGACTGGCATTTGTTTTCCATATATTGATTGCTTTTTAATGGATTTTTCGTGGACTCTGGCCATAAGGTGGCATTCCCTCATCCTCACACCCTCTATCCCTCTCTCACTCTCCCTATTTTATTATTCTCTCTCTAACTCTGTGTGTGTTTGTGTGTGTGAGAGTGCCACGCCTCTGGTCGTCGTATTAATTTTATTTACATAGTTAAATGGTTCAATTGTTTGACTGTTGATTTAGTGCTGGAATTTCAGACAGCAAAATTAATTGTTTGATTTGTGGTGGCCATTTCGGTCTTCCACTGAGTTCTGAGTTGAGCTCAACTCGGTAGAAGCTCAGTCAACTGCTGGCTGACTGCGTTTTGTTATGTAGGTCAACTGCGTGGGCTTTGCGATTCGCTTTGGTGATTTACAGTTTTATTTGCACAGTTTATAAATAAAACTGACATGCGATGTGATTGCTGCTGGCAGCTGCCATTCGATTGTTGGATTCTCAGGATCTCTCCGCATATCTCAGTTGCCTTTAAACCTATCAAGCGATGTGCATTTGTTTAGTCAGTTCAGTCACTCAGAGAGGCAGTCAGTCAGTCAATCAGTCAGTTCGTCCGTCAGTCAATCAGTTGTGCCTGTCAATCAGCAGGTAACTAACTGTATGTAGTCTGTGGCATGTCGCACAACAAAACAATAACAATGCATATACTCGTTCATAGCCACGTACACCTACAACCACTGACAAGTGTGGCATAAGTAAAAATATTCACCACGCTTTGCTCTTTGGGGGCAGCAACTCTTTTTCTACAGCTGTCTGTTGATGCTGTTGATGTTGTATTCTGTTCTGTTGTGTTGTGTTGCTGTCATTGCCACTGCCACTGCCACTCACGCTCTCTTTCTCTCTCTACCGCGCTCTGTTTTGGGCTAGAGAGCAGAGCAGAGCAGCGACTCTCACGCAACGCATAGACATGGCAACAGCCACAGCAACAGCAGCTTTCATCTTTTTTTTAGCACACGCGCCTGACTTGATGCTACTGCTGCTGCTGCTACTGCTGCTGTTGGCCTCTTCTCGTCTCCTTGTCAGTTGCCACCCGTCGTGTTGGTCGCCTGTCGACTGTCAAATCAATTTGTCAGAAATCACTGACAGCTGCTTACAGACAAAACACACAAACATGGCCAGGCCATGGCAGAGCCAAGCACAGACCCGCAGCAGCCTCTGAAGAGTTGTCATGGCATACCCAAAAGAAAAAACCAAAAAGAAAGAACAAAAATTACAACAACAAAAAACTCTCACACACACACACACCCCAAACAAAATACAAAAATAAAACCCAAAAAACAGAAGACAACAACAAAATGTAGCGGCAATGGGATCCAAAGTAAAAATTGCCCTGGAGTGTAAATTATTGCGCATATTTCCATTTCTTTTTCAAATTGCTTTGCAGATTGCCGCCATTTGAAAATTGTCTACGGCATATCAAGCACTTTCGACATTTACAACTCATTTCTGTGAAATCTCTACGCAAAAGTTTTCAAGTTCGAACTGACAGACAAGCGTCTTTTGTTTGCATGCCACACACATACACAGACACACGCACACACACACACACGGCCATAGTAATACACACAGATCAACAAACAGGCACGACGCTGTGCCCTGCCAGGCGTATACGTAATTTCGCAGACAATGGCAGGCTAAAATATAAAAAAAAAAGGAGAAAAGGAGAAAAGATTATATATGTATAAGAAAAGGTCTTTGACTGAGCATTTTTGATGCCCTCGCCGAACCGTGGAGCATGCTATTTTAGGCAATCTGCCGCGCTGCTGCTTATAAGGGTAATTATAACCAGCAGCATATGAAATGCGATATAGCGGAAATACCATTTGTTTTTATAATTAAATAAATTGTTGTTTTTTCTTTGGCTTACGAATCTTAAATCTACACAACTGCCAACAATGGAGATTCCTTTGTTTAAGCAAATTTAAATATTTTCACACAACATATTTATGCGAACCCAGGCTATAAACGTGCTCATTGTTCCGTGAACAATAATAAACTAATTTAAAAATGCAATCTACATTTTAGAAAGCTTAACTAAATTATAAATGTGGTTGAAGTATAATTACATTTTGAATATTTCAATTTGAATGCATTTATCGTATATTTTATTATTCTCGCTCACATTATTATAATAAATAATTAATATTCCATTCGATTGATTAATAACGCTGAATCATTTGATTCAATTTTGCAAATTAATTTTATTCTTTCTTTTGCATTCTATAGAAAGCATTATGAACTACATGTGGTCGGAAATCAAACTGTTTATACATACATCAGTGATAGTGAGAGAGCATTAAATCTTCGATCAGATGTTTCTTTACTTTTTTTTGGCCACACCAGAAGCAGCAGCAGAAAAGCGACAATAACAACAGCAACGGCAGGAACAATAATAACAACAACAATAGCACTAAATACAACAATAACGAAAGCAACAACGAAAATCAGTAGCATGTTTGCTGCTGTTGCTTTTTATTTATTTTTCGTTTGTAATCTCTACCCCTTTTCCTTGCGTTTGCTGCTGGTGTTGATGTGGCTGTTGTTGTTGTAGTTGTTGTTCTTATTGCTGTCCTTGTTTTTGTTGTGGCCCCTGCCGTTGACGCTGCCGTTGCTCCTGCTGTTGTGGCGTTTTTTGTTTGACCAACTACAACATACAAGCTCATAAATAAGTAGGCAAAGGCCTGGTCCCAGCTCGTCCCCTATTTGGGTTCGTGTCTCAGTCAGCAGCCCAGTGCCACGCCCAGAGGCTGGCCATCTTTGCTTTTGGCTGAAAATGAAAAATGGATTTCTGTGTCAGTTGGTTTCCATAATTTCAGCTCGTTTCAAGCTTTAGCTTCATCGCAACTCAACTCGACTCGACTCGACTCATCTCAGCTCACTTTGCACTCGTTCGTCGCACTCGTCCTTCCGGGAGTCCTCCAGTCCGTTCGCACAGTCCGCCGCTTTGATGCGCATTCATCATTTGGCATTCAGTGTTATTTTCATTTTTTGTGTTTTTTTCTCTCTTTTGCTCATCTGTTTTTGCCTTTGTTGCGTTTGTTGGTTGACTCGGCTCATTCTTCGCTATTTGTTTGGCATGTCGCCCCGTTTATTTAATTAATTATTTTAAAGATTTTCACCCTTTTTCGCTTTTAATTAATTTATCAAAAGTGCAAATAAAAATTGTTTTTTCTTACGATGTCGTCGGTGCCTTTCTGAAGGGTCCTCGATGTCGTGCCGCGTCCCTTGGCTAATATATTTTTTTTCTTTTTTAAATATTTTATTTTAAATAAAACAAACTTTAAATTAGCCCTCCGTTGCGCACGCTGACCCCTCTTATACGGTCATCTGCACCTAAGTGAGGTTAAGCTGCGCAAAGGGTTAAGCCAATGCCAAAGTTCTGACAGGAAAAGTTTTTTCTTTCTTTTTGACATTTATATACATATATATGTATATATATATAATATATATTATATAGGTATATGTATATGTAGGATATATATCTATGGGTAGGTGAAATTGTTGTTGCCGTGGACCGACGTTGATAGGTCTAATAACTCCCTGGGATGCTGTAATCCTTTGGGCCACGTTGCCTGCCTGTTTGCTGCTCCTGTTGCGGCCTAATGGACATGGCAAGTCACGTAAATGACGCTGATGATAATGTTGATGCCGCTGATGATGATGTTTATGCCAGCTACGTGTTCATTGCTGTCACAGCGGGCTCAAACTTTTTCCTCTCGCTTTTCACTTGATTTTTTTCTTCTTTTTTATGTGGTGTTGTTGTTTCACTGCGTTTGCCGCTGCTGCTGTTGTCTCCTCCACTGGCCATTGCTGCGTATGCGTAATATTCAATGAGTAGTTGGCAACAGCAGTTGAAACTCTGTGTCTGGTTGCATTAAATATTAATTTGTGCAACGTTTGTGCCAACGCCAATCCCATGTGACACCCCTCGACAAGCCCGCCAGTCCAACAGTTTGCTCGCCGCCACCACACGCCGCTGCCTTTGCCCCTTTCTCCCTTTGCATACATATGCGCACACATCCGTTTGCCAAATTGCCAAAAACGGAAATTAGTTACAGAAGTTATAATTAAATTCCTTCGAGTAACGGACAGGACACAGGAGCTACATATACCAAAGTATGCCTGTGTCTGTGTTTAGTGAGTGTGAGAGCGGTTGTTTCAGTGTGTGTGTGTGAGTGTGTGTGTGCAACAAACTGTGCTTGTAAACAGGCAGTGTAACTGCGTCCGGACAGCGTCGATGACGTCGCCATAGACAACACTTCACTGCGCAGGAGGCAAGAGGCTATTTTGAAGAGTCCCACCCAAAACGGCTGGCCCACAGTCTTAATTAGAAACAATTTGAGGCTGACTGATTGCCGGTGGTATGCATGTTCCTATGTAGCCTTGTGCATGTGTGTGTACATGTGTATATGTGTGTCTGTGTGTGTGTGACGGGAATGAATTCTGTCAAAGTGGAGAGTTATATCTTGGGTTTCGAATGAATGTTACGCGCTGTTGATTTTCAGTCATTAGTCGGAACATTTTCTGCTTGATGGGGTAACTTTAAAGTAGCCCCAACTCTAACCAGCCAAAACATAAATATTTACTTATACTTGAAATCTTCTATAATTGGGCTAATATATCAGCAGTGTCTGCTATTGAATTGTTTGCACAAATTGTCTAATGCGTTGCGATGATTTGTGGGTTGTCATTGGCCAAAGATCAGAAATGCAATTAATACAGATAATTGGATAATAAGAAAGATAGGGAAGGAATGGCTGAACCCAAAAGAGCATGTAAAAACACTTAATTACGTATAGTTACTTTTGTTTTTTATACTTGAAGTATATCATTAATTTTAATGCATTCCCCTACATACGACTGTATAAATAAATGTATGCATTAAATGATAATCAAATATTAAAATAATAATAGCAACAGCTGTCCAAAAATATAACAAATCGATGGCACACTCATCTATATGTATAAGTACTACAAGTGTGGAGGGGGCCTTACCTGCCACATGCTATTAAGGCCAATGGCAGAGGCACAGCCCCTCACTTTTCACACATGCTCAGCTCCAGGCGGAGGCAGAGGATATAGACAACGACAACGACAACGACAACGACTATGCCACAGACATAGCCACAAATACAGATAGGCACACACGCACACATATTTGATCTATTCGGTTCGACGCCCTCTTCAAGTTGCGTGCGTCGATTATTGTAATTGATTTGCACAATTGAATGGCAGGCGAGGACGCGCATAAATCACACACATCCAACACATGTGCATCAATTATTGAATCCTGTCAGCAATGCTGTGCATCCACCAAAAAAAAAAACCAAAAAACAATACAAAAATAAAAGACGAAATAATAGAATCCCCCCCGAAAAGCGAGACGAGGCGAGAGTGACAAGAGAGCCTTGTCAGTTAGGGGCCGTGTCACGCACTGAAGTTTTATTGTTTAGCAAATGCTGAAATCGAATGCCTCGCAGCCGATTACAATTCTCGTTTGCGATTCGCGCATCGTTGCCGATCAATTATGCAAATGGGCACGGCGACATATTCAATAATAAAGTGCCACCAACAACAACAACAATAACAACAACAAAAGCAGCAATAACGTCGCACGCATGCCACGGCATTTATTAAAAGCACTCACATTTTGCGTATTACGTATACGCAATGAACGCCAATCCGCAAAATATAAAAAAAAATCGAGTAAAGCGTATGTGCAATGCACACACACACACACACACCCACACACACACAGACATACAGACAGTTGCCAACAGCTGTTCGAATGGCAAAACGCAATGGGAGCACGAGTTGCTGGCCATATGAAATTGTAAGTTGAGTTGTGAGTAACGAAATTGGATTGAAAATTGTCGCTCAAACTATTGAATATATTGGATGGCAAAATGTCATCGACTATTTGAGTGAACAGACTGTCGTGAATAAAATATGCTTTTTAAATCTGTTGAAGATATCAATTTCTGCTGACCAACTCTGCAATAAGAGGCTTAAATATTTAGAACATTGCCAAAGCTGACTGCAAATTTCGTTCAATTTATCTGACTGGCCCAATAATAATAAATATTATTATTATAACCATTTTCAAAAAATTGTCTACGTAGGTGCCCCAAATTGTTCAATCTGTTAGATATATATAAACAAGTCTGTTAGCTGCAAGTCTGTTGAACTCAAGAATTAACAGCAGTTCAACGCTCTCAACTTATGCTCAAATTGTATCGAAATCTATCATTTCTTTAAATGGTGCGCTGCTGAGTTTTGTGTACTCGTATTTCGCTACGTCTTATTTCACTCCATTAAATTCAATCGCTCTATTTTCCAACTCATTATTGTGCATTTATCGATGGCCATAACCATTGGGGAGCACCACAATTTTTTAGCCATTGTATCTTTATCTTGGGTCCATTACCCGCACTCCGTGTTGTATTTATACTATATTTATATATAGATATATATATATATTTATTTACCTAACTGGAAGTCATTTAGCCACAATTACGAACGCATCCAATTGTAATCAGTCGTCTCTTGACGTCGGCATCGGCGGCGTCAGCGGCTCCCCAGAGTAAAGAGCGTCAATTACTTGAAGTTTTTGTGTTTATTACCCATGGATAGATGCCTGCAGCTGCTACAAGTCAAATAAAACATATTACAAATGCCTCAACCACGCCAGCTCCAACCACTACTACTCCCTCTCCCTCTCTTGCCCACTCTTGTTTTCTCGCTCTACGAGACCGGCATCTTCGTCTGGCGCTATTATTCAGACTTAAGCGCCTCGAGATGTGCCAGCAATCTGACAAATTTCGCACAAATTATGCGGCGACCACAAATGATGACGATGACGACAACTAGGACGTTGGCGATACCTTCTGTCCCTCTTTTACCATCGCTCCGCCGCATCTTCAGCAGCTTGTCCTCTGCCAACAAAAGGCGACGAAATTATTATTGCATTAAGTGGAATTATTAAATTTC
Source organism: Drosophila siamana (assembly GCA_035047445.1). Classification (NCBI taxonomy): domain Eukaryota; kingdom Metazoa; phylum Arthropoda; class Insecta; order Diptera; family Drosophilidae; genus Drosophila; species Drosophila siamana. Next base: position 6,491,000 of record JAWNPP010000004.1, on the reverse strand, counting down.
ATCGGTAGCGACTGTGGCGGCCGCAACGGAAACGAAACGACGCGACGGCTCAGCACAAATAAAAATAAATAAATCTAATCAAAAATAAGCACACAAATAAAATCCTCAAATGATAAAAAAAATGAAAAGAAAAACGACAACAATAAGAGCAGCAGCACAAAAATAAGGCAAAATAAATCAATAAAAAGAGACAATGAGACAAAATGCGATGCGCTGAGCTACCAATCCTAATACCAATACGAAATCTCCTGAATCCCAGTTCCAGTTTCAGTTTCAGTGCCCCGTTTCAGTTTCAGTTCTGCGGATCGAGCAAACTTTTCGGCGCGCCACTCAAATCAACATAAAGTTTGATATATTGTGCCGCATTGGCATCGCCCTGTCCTGCCATGTCCTGCGTTGATTTAATGGCCACCACCCCTAAGGCAGTGGGTTTGTTTCTAGGGACAGCCGGCAGTCGGCAGCCGGCAGCGGGCGGCAGGCAGAGCAAGCAGCAGGCAGGGAAACAGCAACACTACCACTACTTATTACGGCCGCTGCTTGTCGCCATTGTTGTCAATTTGGTCGTGTCTTTGACAGCGGACTCTCTGCTGCCATGCCCCGCAGAGGGGCGAGTGCTGAGTGGTGAGTGGCAAGTGGCAAGTGGCGAGGGGCGAGCGGTGTATACATATTGAGGGCAGAGGGCATTCAAATTGTAGTCGCATCATCATCTTTATGGCTATTGTGATTTCGGAATTAATTGCTGCCGCTGTGACACACAATCGGGGCGCGTCCGCTAGGTGGCGCCACAGTGCTTAAAAGGATTTGTACATATTTGGCCCCGCAACAGTTTTGACCGCTGGGGGTTGAGTGCGATGTGCGAGATGTGCGAACTGGAATGTAACATAACGGGGTTAGGGGTATGTGTAGCATAACGTGGAGAGTGGCGGGTGGGGAGGTGAGAGGTGGGAGTATGAAGCGTGGAGCGTGGGCGGCTGCTTCTTCGGTTACTTGATTGCCCTCAAAAGTATGCAATGCTAATAAATTCAGTTTTATGTGTGCGGGGGCCCCAAATAGCGCTCAATTTTCAGTTGCTGCCTTGGGGTTGTCTCTCTCTCCCGGCCACTTTTATGACAGATCATTAAAATTTCTTCGGTTTTTTTTCTCAGCGCTTGTTGTATTTTTTTTTGAGGGGTTTAAGTTTAAGTAGCCTGTTTGTCTTATATTTATGGCGCCTGATTTGGGGTCTGGCTGTTGCTGCTGTGTCAAAGGGTGCATTAATATTGAACTTTATTGTCTCTCTGGGTCAGTTCCAGTTACGCCGGCTCAATTCGGTTGACTGCCGCAGCTAAAGTGTTAATAGCCAATGTGGCCCATAGTGCTTACGAAGGTCAGCATAATCTGTTTTTTCGGGTAGCAGCATTAATCTGATTATGGCGCCAAATGCGAATGGCGGCAGAGGTAAGAGTTACTCTTTGCTTTATTATGATAATGACAACTTCTGTTCTTTTATGGCACTTATTTCGATATACTATACCCATTTACTGGATAATTTGTATGAATAGTTTTTCAGCCAATTACTAAAACTTGCTCTACAAAAGTTGAACAAACAAATGTTAAAGCAGCTTTTGGCTCTTTGACTTTACAGAAGATAGAATAAGTTGCTGAATTTATCAGCTTACTTTGAGACGCTTCAAGAATTGCATGAAAATGAAATTGTAATTTTAAGTCTATCAATGTTATCGTATCGGTTAGTTACAGTTGTAAATGTCAAAAGTACTTGGAAAGTAACTCAATTTGTTTCACTTGAATTCGTTGGGGGTGTGTAAGAATATTTTAGCTTTTTAGCATTCCAATGACAGCTTGGCCTATTTGTGGTAGCTGCTGAACTTTTTAGACATTCTTCTTAACGCACCTGACAAACTCGCTTTAATGTATGTCAAACCTCAGCACTTTGGAAACAAAAACAACGCCACCAACAAGAACAACAATAAACAGCGGCCTCTTTTTGACATTTGAGTGACATTATTTGTGTCAACAATAAAACACTCAAAATACATGTCAGCCGGAGAGGGAAAAAGAATAAGAGAATGCTGGAGAACTAGCAGAAAAGAGAGCGAGATGGAGCGCTAGCTAGTGTGCTTGGCAGTACAGAAAAGTTTTGCAATAGAAACGGCAACAGAAACCGAATCCGAAACTGAAACGGAACCGGAGCCATGAACCAGAAACACAAAACGGAATCAGGCGGGGACTGTGTACAATTTAAAATTCAATAAAACTTCAATCAGCGTTCTTAAATGTGTATGTACATATATATATATATATATATATATATATATGTGTGCGAGTGCGTGCGTGTGTGTGTGGGTGTGGGTGTACGTGTGTACACATTGGCACACCCAGCAACGAAAGCGCCCAGCAATTTAAACAAATTGAAAGCAAGCGCAAATAAAAAACAGTTTGTTGCCACTTTTCACATCAATTACGCACTTCAGCCAAAATAGACGACGACGACGATGGTAACGATGACGACGACGATGACGACGACGACGACGACGAAGATGTTGAAAACCGAAGCAGAAGTAGCAGCAACATCAGCAGTGGCTGTTGTTGGTCCGTAAGGACGAGACGCCGAGAGATGTCCTCGTTGGTGGCTGCTTCTAGCACAAAAATAACACTTGAAACTAAACGCGCATTCAGGCGACGACGTCGCTGTCGGCATCGCTGTTGCTGTTTGCCGTTGCCGTTGCCGATGCTGATGCTGTTGCCGTTTCTGGGCGTGCCACACCCCATACCGACAACAACAATTTTCGCCTGCGTACACGGCGTTTTTTATGCGCCAACTGGCAGCCCCTGGGTTCTACCTACAACTGCTGTTGCTGCGCCCCCTTCTCCTTATCCACACAAAACCCAAACCTTAGCAATTTGAATACGTGTGCGTTGTATGCCTATGTGTGCCTGTGTCTCTCTCTGTGTCTGTATGTGTATATGTATGTGTGTGTGTTTGCCTATGTTTTCGTTTGCGAAAAGCGAAAGTAAATGTTTGAAAATCGTAAGGAAGGAAAAATCAAGTAAGCATCAAAAAAAAAAAAAAAAAAAAATAACACGAGCAGCAAAAAAAAAGGATATTTATCTTTGACGAAGATTATATGCCCTCGAAGAGGGGAGTCTATTAAAATGATTGAGCATTTGCCGAATGCCACGATGGATATTAATGACTTCACATTAACCAAAGATAAGATTATGCATAATAAAAGTATATTTTATTTCTGTTTATGATTTTAAAATATTTCCCCATAATTCATTACAGAAATAGCACGGTAAACATCATTTGTAAACGTTATCTGTGATCTGGGTTCTGATTTTCACTGTCGCATCAATTTTATTTTAGTTTAACTTTTGAGGGACTAAAAAGTAATTTGTGTTTGCTAAGCTTTGTTTGAGCTTAAACGGTGGATTAAATTACCTAAAGCTTCCACTTCTGAGCACAATGAATATTGCTAATCTATTTTAATTAGTTTAATTGCAATTATTTGTGTTACTCTATACATACATAAATATTTTCAGCTATCATTATTCTCTCTATATTTATTTACAACCTTAACCGTCTACTCACACAACATCCCCAAAATCAATTGTGTTGAACTAAAATATAAAAAGTTAGTTGGCACTTCTAAAAAAAGTCAAGAGTTGTACAGCTACTTCACTGCCACTTACTTTGACATATTACCAGCTTCAAGTAAAATTCATAGTAGCCTTTAGAAGAGTATAGACAAAAAAAAAAACGAAAAATTCCAACTTGGTTTTTATTGCGCGTGATAACAAGCGGGGAGTTGTGGAATGAGAATGGGAAGTGGGAATGGGAAGTTGGAATGGTACTGAAAATGGGGGGAGGAACCTTAGCTGAGACTAGAACTGAGACTCGATAGACGATAGACGTGGGCACTGTTTGCCATGGGCTGGTCTGGACAGCGCTGTTTGATGTTATTATAGATGACGATGATGGCGATGACGACAGCGTGTGGCATCTACACAGAATACGAGTAGTCAATGATGATTTTTGCCTTCTCGCCGCTGTCGCTGTCGTTGTCGTTCTCGCTGTCGCTGTCGCTGTTGCTGATGCTGATGCTGAGGACTGCCAATCAGAGCCGACAGCGGCAAATGTCTTGTTCTTTGGTATGTTTCAGGTTGTCAAGGCTGCCTCAAGTACAAGCACGAGTTTATTGTGTGTATGTAAGTGAGTCTGTATGACTGAATGTCTGTATGTGTGTGTGCCTTTCTCTTTGTTTGCCGGTCATTACTTTGTTGCCTAGGCATTGCTATTGACAATAATTCTAGGTAACTTAACTTGACGCTGTCTATTTCAGCTCTTAAATCTCAACAAGTCTGCACAACGCACTCCGCTCCATTTGCCATTAATATAAATCAAAGGAATCATTACATAAATGTACACATAATATAATTAATATTAAAAGACGAATGAAAACCATTTAATAAACATTCATTTCAAAGGCCTCGCAAAATCGCTCTCTAAGTCTGATCCGTGCTCCGTTAAGTATGCGACAAGTTGGAGTACATTTTAACGACCTCTACTTATTTAGTTATATTTTAGTGCTAGCTATTTCATTTATTTATTTATTTTTTTTTGTACCTGCTTTTACTTATGCTTGGTTGCTTACCGCTTTTGTTTAGGCCACAGGACAAAGAGAGAACTGGCTGTTGGCAGTGGCAGCGCTCTGGCTTTGACTGCGGCTACATCTACGGTTGCGGGTACGGCTGCTGCCGCTGCCATTGCTGCTGCTGCTGCTACCACTGAACAATATGCAATAATAACAATTTACATATTCATGAGCCGCTTACGCACACAAACACGCTGAAAAACAGGCAACAAACAGCAACAACACAGCAGCACAGGCAAACAACAACGACAACAACTAGCAAGCGGAGGCGGCAGTTTGCATAAAGAGCAGCCTCCGCTTAAAAAGTACAATAACAACAACAACAAAAACAGCAGGCTAAAAAAACAACATACACAGAGCGAACTCCCTTTAGAGCACAATCGCTAACCTGAGCACAACCCCAAACCCAATCACAATCACAATACCCAAACCAATTGCCTTATATACCCAATACCAATTCCTATGGCCGTGCTATGCAGATAGCAGCCCTTTTGTTAGGGCCACACCGAGAAGGAGGGTAACAGTAGCTGACCAAATATTTATATATGGGCCAGGCTCATTTATTTATTTTCATATTTTTATGATATTTATTTTAGGCTTGTCTTTTGTTAGCGCCGTCTGACTTCAAAAAATGATGTGTACGATTTTTGTTTTTGTTTTTGTTTTTTTTTTTATATTTTTATTTTTTTTACTCGTATATTGATTGAGAATGTGATTTGAGAGAAGCTACAAGTATGAACAGTGTACAAGAATGTACGCAAGAATATCGTGGCTTATTTTATTTATAGTTGTCAACATGAGTTACCAGCCAAGTTCCTTGGGGAGTTTCTGGGTCAGCGCCGATGGCTATGAATTGCAAATGAACGGCAATTCTCAAAATAGCCGTAGTTATGCGAATTTTGAGGCTGTGGCTGATGCTGCCAGCCATTGCCACTGTCACTACTGACAGTGCTGCTGTCGATGGTTGCTATGGTTGCTCTTAGCTTTTGCTCTTTAGCAATCTCAGCAGAACCTACCACAAAAATAAATCAAAACAAAGCAGCGCCAGCGACAACGACGATGACGAAGACGACGGTGACGATGACGGCGACGACGACGACAACAAAGCCGACAGCGGCTGAGGCGTTATACCAGGCCAAAACGAAGAGCAAACGAAGATGTTGTCTCTGCTTATGCTGCTGCTAAGCTTTACTCTTTGGCATTATTGTTGTTGTTGTTGTTGTTGTTGGTGCTTTACAGCATCCACATAACGACAGCGTCGGCGCTGGCATCGATTTTCGCTCTCTGGCAGCGACGCTCGCCTCGTTGGTCTCTGGACTAGAGCGCCACTGCCTCAGTCAGTCAGGTGCAGACAGTTGACGTGTACGGTTTGTGAGGCGGAAATGCGCTAAACGTTTCGAATAACCCAATAGAGAAATTGAGTTGCCTGCAAAACAGAAAGAACCACAACAACAACAGTAGCAGCAGCAACAGCAACAGCAACAACAACACATCAATGCAAAACAAATATTTTAAAAGGATGTACGTCGCGTATTATTATTAAAATGTGAAATGCAAACAAAACAGCAGTAAAAACAACAACACGTACATAAAAAGCAGCAGCAACAGCAACAGCAAACAATAATTGCAATAACAACACGTCGTTGACCACGTCAAAAGTCTCGCGCGCGTGGCTCAGTGTGAGTGTGCCCGAGTGTTGCGAGTGTGCGAGTGTGCGTGTGCGAGAGTGTATGTGACAGTGTGTGTATGTGTGTGTGAGTGCTGCGTGTCACATATCAGCAGAAAAAAAGAAGGTTCAGTGGAAAAACAGCGCAGCGCAGCAGAAGCAGCAGCAGTAGCACAACCAGCAACGGAGAAATTTGTTCAACAGCAGAAGGCAAGACCATCGACAGCGACAGCGACAGCAGCGTCAACAGCAGAAGAGCAGCAGCAGCGACGGTGGCAGCAACACCAACAGCGACGTCAGCAGAAGGTAGGGCAAAGCATATTTACAGTAAGAGCGTACAGCAACGCCAGCAGCATACTCACCACACCCTGATCCTGCAGGAGACATAGCAGCAGCGGCAGCGACAGCGACAGTGACAGCGGCAGCAACAGCAACAGAAGCAGCAGCAGCAATGGCAACAACAACAGGCAGCAGCTGCGCAAAGAGCAACGTTTTTGCTCTCTCGCATCTATGATTTCACGCGCTCTCTCTCTCTCTCTCTCTCTCACTCAGTCTGTCGTTCTCACTTGCGTGCTTGCGCTCTCAGCTGCTTCACGTGGAGTCTGTGCAAAGCAATTGGCATCCATCGCATCAAAGTTATAAAAGTTTTGGTCCAGTTGTCTTTTGTAATTTTTCGTAGCATACTTTTATGCTGCCAGCGCAGCGTTTTTCTTCTTTTTCCACGTTTTTATTGCCTCAGCAATTTCTTAGCTAAAGAAGAGTCGATTCTGCTTCTGCTGCTGCTGCTGCTATTTCTGCTAATGCTGCTGCTGCTGCTCTTCTTGTTGTTGTTATTGTGACTATTGTCCCAGCATGCGTATATGTGTGTGCTTGAGTATGCTTCTATGTGTTTGAGTGAGTGTGTGTGTGTGCTAATTGTGTTGGCCAATTTTTGAACGTTGCCGCTGGGCGAAAGCGTGCACGAAAATTGATACAATGTGTAAACAAAACTAAACAATTACGTGAAATGAAATTGAATTCGGGATCAAGCTGCTCTCGCTCGCTTTGCTGACCTTGTGCCGAGCCCGAGATAACGATAACAGCTGAATCCGAGCACAATTAGAGCAAAATGCAAGCAATGGGCGTCTTGACGATTCTCCACATCTCGCAATAGCAAGCCAATAAAAATGTAGGATACTGTGTCAGTCTCTCACACACACACGCACACACAAACATTCACGCAATCACACACACACACAAATACTTAGGCATTGGCATGCCATGTGCGGCATGTGTACGTGTAAATGACCGGAAACTGTGCTCAAGTGCTCCACATTCCCCCCAACAATAACAACAACAATAACAGCAACTAGCTGAACAACAATCGCCTCATAGACCCATAGCCAAATGCGAGATGAGGCTACTTGCCAGAAGTCGTCGTTGCTTCTCTGTGGTTCTTCTTTTTTTTCTCTGCTGGCTTGTTCGTTTGCTTGCCTGCCTGCCTTACTGGGAAGCACTTCAATTGTCAAATTGTTCTTGTTTATTGTTGCAATAGTTTTGTTGATGGACAGGTTTGCCTTTCAGTCTACGACTCAGTCTCAGTCTCAGTCTCAGTCTCGGTCTCACTGGCAATCTGAGAACTCAGTCACAGTCGCAGTTTCGGTCGCCGCTCCTTGTTGGTCCTCGGTTCTGGTCTCCTTTCACTTGTTTTTAAAGTGATTTTCGCAGACGTAGTCGCTTTTTATGGCGTTTGTCGTTGTCGTTGTCGTTGACGTTGACGTCTCGCACAAGCAAAACAAAACAATCAACACGGAAGTCTTTTTTCGTTGTTTGCTTGTTGTTATTTTTTTTTTCTCTTCTTTATTGTTGTTCTCAGCGTGTGTGCCTGTGTTTGTGTGTATTTGTATGTGTGTATGTGTGTGTGTGTGTGTGTGACTCACTACATCCATAAGTCGTGCTATGCATATGTGTTAGTGTGTGTGTGTTTGTGTGTAAATCAACGTGGCCTAGTGCGCTGCTTGAGGTTGACGTGCGCGGGCTTTTGTGTTTCCACCGTTGCGAGTTTTATGCACAAGTTGATTGTGAAGTGTTTTAGCTTTAGCGAGTTGACATTTAAGTTTTTTCTTGGTCCCAGAGTTTCCACAAGGAGTCAGCAAGCAAGCAAGCAAGCACAAACTGACATGCCAAGCAGTAAACTATGTGGCAACATTTTATAGTTGCCGATCCACAAAAGGTGCATTTTAAATAATTTAATACATGAATTTAAGTCAAAAGTTTTGGTTGAAATGCTTTCATTATTAATATAAATCTGATTTACTCTCATTAAAGTCATTGGTTGTTTCAATATCGTTTATTTTACATACCTTTTTGAAACTCTCACCGCACAATGAATTCCACAAACTCATTCGCAGCCTAATAAAATTATCTCCTTTGTTCAAATTGTTGTGCGACTTTATTTTTCTGCAAACGAGAAGATAAAATATGTTTGTGAAATAGTTTCGCAATATGCAATGAATTCATTAAAACAATTCAATGTGGAATTGAAATTTTTAAATTCCGCACAAATTGCAAAGGATTTTGCATTATCATGAATATTTCCTTAATACGCATTAAAATCATTTGATGGTTATTTGATTAATTTAACTGATGTTTCTCTAATTGACTTGCTATTCGTGGACATTGACACTAATATTTTCTATTGTAATCCGAGAACATGCCACATACGTCGCCTTCACGGGAAAACGTCAATTCACATTATACGTGTAATTATTGAATGTTTAATAATTAAATAATTCCATTACCCACAACACACAAAGCAAAGCTTTGGCAGTCACTACAATAAAATCAAGTGCTGTCAAAATGATTTAATAACTTGACTTGAAAATTGAAATGCACATGAAATCGACAAGTGGCATAAATTGCATTGCTAGCCAAACTAAATTAAAAAAAGCGAACGAAGCACAAGGAGAAGAACCAAAAGAAGGGAAGAATCTTGTTTACTAGCCTTCTGAGTTTGGTGTGAATGTAGAGAGAAAACTGGCAACAACAAGTGAAGCCATTGGGAACAGCAATGAAACTGCTGAAAATATTGTGATACTTCAGGAGTGTCAGCATCAGCTAGAGATACTCAGCTCTCAAATATATATATATATATATATATATATATATATAAATATATATTTATGTAGAAACATATATACATAGAAACGAGATACTTAGCGTTGGGCCAGACAAAGGCGAAAGGCAATTATAGAAATACAGACGAGCAGCAACAAATAATAAAAGCAAGTTGCCATAGACAATCACAACAACAATAAAGGCTACGACGACGACGACAAGTAGCTGCAAAAGTTCTGCAACGTTTTTCGCATATTAAACAAAGTTGAAGTTGTCGACGTTAACGTCAACGTCAACGTTACCAGCAACTGCGACTGCGACCGAAGCTGAAGCTGTAGCTGTGGCTGTAGCTGAGACTGAGACTGAGACAGAGACCGAGGCTGCGACAGCGGGCAGCAGCTTCGCGGCAGCCTCATTATTTATTTGATTGCCCGCACAGCCAATGCTCAAATTACCCCCAGGGAGAGCGGGCGAAATAACGACTGAATGGCGATGCCATCTCCACAGTTGTGGGGATACAACAAAAAAGAATCTGAATAGTCGGAGAGGCAATGGCATAAATGTAATTAATAAGGCAAATTAATGCAAACAATAATACAAATTCATTTTCATGCACAAATGAAACTAAATTACAACAACGTGCGCTAACAACAACATTGCGGGGTGAACATCTAAACAGCAGTAAACCAACCGAATCTTAAATAGTCTTTCAGATTACAGAGGGATTTGTATTATGTGAACATTCACTTGCACTTCTGTGAATTTTCTTGAGGTTGTATTATTTCAGTTCAGTTAACTAAATTAAATTAGCTAAATACATAGAATATATTTATATTTTGTGAATTTAACACTATTTAAAAAGCCAACTATATATTTATCTATTCGAAATAAGCAAAATAGTTTATATTGCAGTATATTTTTCTTACACAAAAATCTCTTAAAAATAAGTTATACTGACTGTCATTCGTTGACAGAGGCTTTACGTGTTACAAACTGATTGAAGAATGTAACTAGGCTTGCCATGTGAGAGGATAATAAATGTACACTAATAAGCACAGGGCAAGCATACAAAAACACAAACACATCGACAACTAAACAGTTCGTTGAGCAGAAAAACGAGGAAATCTACTTAATCACGTTTAATTAAGGTGAGTTTATAAGTAGCCGTGTGTGTATTAGTGCTATACGTAGTCGCTTATGTGTGTTGGGATGTGGCTACAATTTTTTTGTGAATTGCTTTTATTGCTTCCATAGTATGATAGAGGCAGAGGCAAAGACACAAAGAGCGAGCTCGCCAGGTAATCGCAGCATGGCCCCCCATAAACCAAACAGCTTCCATGTGCACATAAATGCAAATTAGGGTTAAATGTTGATGTTGACTGTGTGAGTGTGACTGTGTGTGTGTGTGTGTTGTGTGTGTGAGGGCATGACGATGTATTAGTGTGCGCACCATAGCGGATTATAATAATAAGCAAGTGCTTAGCATAAATGGATTTATTGGCTGCACATTCATCAAGAGTCAAATGTTGGCACTTAGTTTGCATTAGTCGGTTAGTTGAGCATTCCAGGAACTCCATGCAGCTTATGCTCTTGATTACATATTTGAGCTTGTAGTTACTAGCGCGGTGAACTATCTTGGCTTAGAGAATTATCATGTTGTCAACTTGATCGTTTTTTTTTTTGCGATCTGGCTCGTCTATGTCGTGTACTTCACGCTTTCGACACTTTAAAATTATCTTTGACTTTTCCCTGCTCATTTTTTCGATTTCCATTCTCCAATTGCTATGTAACATTAGTTCCTGTAGGGCATTGAGCTCGATACGATAAATGTCTGAAAGATCTGTCTCTGGAAATATCTTGATTAATTGCGGTTCGTCAGACATTGCACTTTGTTCACGCTCAAAATATAATCAGATGATCAACTTAAGAATTAGTCAACGATAAATTCGAAATGAGTAATTCTAATAATTTACCTACTCGACAAACAAAATTTTGTAATCTTAAAAGAACTGTCAGCCACAGCCTGCTGTATTGCGGAAAAGTCGAAACATCTGGTGTCAATTAATTATCTCTGCGAAGCATTTGACACTTGTCGATTGCTGCCTTTATTGCCAATTGCTTGAATTTATAGAGCTGAAAAGTCTCGCAAAAAACCAAAAGGAAGGCTTAAAAAATATTTGTATTTAAAAAAAATTGTTGCGACAGCCAATTTTTATGGACCATTTTATTAAACAGTCGTTAATCAAGAGAGCAGCCAGACAACCATATACATGTTTAAACATTTGCATTACTTTATTGAAGAGGTGAAATGTTAATGGAACAATTATATCGGAAAGCTGAAACGTTTCACAAATCGGAAACAGACTATGGTGGCGGCAGGATAACTAATGTAATTTAATCGATTGAATTGAGCTGAAGATATAATTTATAGTGTCCATTGCTTTTTCCTATTAACCTATTAAAACACTGTCAACAAACGACATGAGACATTAAATGTCAAATGGATTTCTCAGCAATTGCTTCAGTGCTCATTTAGAGCAACTAGACTATAAATGTTGTGAAGCTTAAGTAATTGATAATTGTACCATATTATATGCTTTCGTTTTTCCGCAAGTCAGCCGTTTATCATCGTGCTGTAATTGTCACATGTTTTATCATCTCTCTTTGTCTTGGCTGCGATAAGAGCTTTCAAATAACACAGAGGGAATCTTTATACACATTTGGTTAATTGAAAAATCATGATGGTCCTCATCATTAGCAAAAGCTTCGAGACTTATGTCGTTCCACAGCTGTCACCCAGACATCCTCACCGCTCCCCCCTCCCATTTATGTAATCGATGCATGTCAAACAGCAAACAACAACTGAATGGCGTGTGTGTGACACATGTGCTGAAAAAAAAACGAACCGAAAAGCACACAGAAATGAAACGAACCGAAAAGTGAGAGAAGCGCGGCGAGCTGGGAAAAGGGCGAGGGAAAGGAAACTAAAGCGGGACACAAAAACCTATCAAGTTGTAAGCTCGTTGATTTCAATTTGTGAATGTGAAATGCAGTCGCATTTGCATATTGCACATACGCCATGTGGGCCAAGCCCTGGCCCAGGCACGTACTTACAACAAGAGCGAAATAGAAACGACAAAAAAAAATGTTTTCTAATTAAGCGCCAGCAGAAATTAAAAACATAAAATGCCAGACTGCATGAGATCGCATGTGTCTGTGTGTGTAAATGTTCATGTAAATGTATGGGTTTCGGGCTTTTGGCAGGGACTATCCTATTCTATAAATTTTGTGTTCTGTAGACGACGCTTTGCTTTTTATTGTATAAACAAAATGCTAGGGTTTTAGTTTTGCTTTTGCCTTTGCTGATGCTGCTGCTGCTGCTGTTGCTGTTGCCGTTGTCGTTGTCGTTGGCTAAAAAGTACATAAATTTCAAATAAGTCACGTTTCCGGCATTGTCTCTTCCCTTTGCCAGCACATACATACGCTCAAACACACACTAGTATAACTTGCCTAAAAATGTGCTTTGTTGTGGCGTCTGCGGGCAGCGAAAAATACAAAAATAGTCAACGAAGCCACGGACTATAGAAAACAAAATGCCAAAATGAATGTTAAATAAATGCGAGCAAAACAGAATGGTTGATGTGAAAGTTACGCGACGGCCGACAGCCGACGGCCGACAGTTGGACGGGTAGGAGTTATGAGGGGAGGGAGCATAAGGCGATGGGCGACGAGGATGCTGCGGGGTATTCAGAAAGTTTTTGATTTGTAAAGTTGTACGGTTCAAGTTGTACGGTAGAACTTTGATATTTTCACCGTACCTTTTAAGCTGATTTGCAGATTATTATCAACAAGCAAACAACAATGCTCTGCCCCAACCAAGCGCGAAACAACAGGAGTTCAAGTCTAGTCCGACAATAATATACTACTCAAATATACTCTGGCCTTGCTGCCAAGAAAGAGAACCCTGTTAAAGAGATGTCATTCATTGTGCGGCTTTAAGAGTAACGAAATAACAGAGAAAACTTATGACAATGTCTTGACACTTAATTATATCATGCCTAGACAATGGTATCAGAGTTTTAAATTATCTACAGGAGAAGAAATCTTATCAGTTAACTTTGGTCAAGCATAATTGTGCGAAATGTCTTCGCAACCTGTACACCCCATATACCCTAGCAATTAACTTATTTATACATACGTATGTACACCTGGCCATTCACCCACTAACAGCAGCAGCAGCAGCAACGGCAGCAGCAGCAATAGCAACAACGATAGCAGACAACTGACAGCTTATTTTTATTCACCGCATTTTTACTCTCCCATTTCACAGACTTTATTATGCTGCATATACTGCTGCTCCCACTCCTGCACTATTCCCCACCGTTGTTCGGATTTATTATACACACTTTATGTGCATATTTTTATACCCTGCCCGACAGCGAGAGGAAGCGAGAGACATGCTGAGTTATTATATAGCCATGTCCAACAATCCATCGCAGTGCCTTTCGCAATGTCAAATAGTTTCTCAGATTTAAAGATGTCTTCATAAAACTTTGGTACAGTTACCTTCCGGCTTTGTGGCTCTACGGTCAGTAGTCGACCAGTCAGAAAATCGAGTTTATCTATGCGAAGCATTTTTTTGTTTTCGGCAAACATCTGAAACTTTTAGGGTATTTGGTAAGCGGCACTTGGAAGATAGTAAAAAATATCTCGTAGTTTATAGCATTTGCTGCTCGCCATTTGCTTTGCATTTTTACGACTCGAATTTGTCGTCTATTTGTTGCTGTTTGCCTGCCTGAAGTTTAATTGAATAAGTTTTAAGCGGATTTTACTGCAAGCCGCGCAGGCAGCTGGCAGCTGGAGCTGAAGTTGCCATCTGGCAGCTGTTGCGCCTGCTGCTGCTAATGCTGCTGCTCCTGTACCACATGGCGTATGTGTTATATTTAATTGAAATATGCAAACGGTGGCAATGTCCACCGATTTTTGAAAAGCAAATGCGGCTCCCTTTTCGGGTGGCAAACATAGAGGTGTTGCAATTTGATTGCAGCTATAAGCGAGATTTGCATTCATAATGGGAATTCATAAAAGGGTTATGAGTCGAGAACGGGGAGCTTAGCATAATTTAAGCAGCAATCGGATTAGGGTATACTGTAAATAAATATTTAACTTGCCTTAAATTAGGTGGCATTGTGTTATCTACTATTTACATAAAGTGCCACAGTGCGAAAAGCGCATATTATTTGATATCGTTTTGACATTCTCTTTCTGTTTAATCTACTCTATAAATACATATCCAACGCCACATGGAAATTGAAATTTGGTATGCAAATGCCTATATATGTATGTGTCATGTGCAGATGAAGTTCACTGCAAACTTTCCCTTACATTTTAAGCATATTCATCTAGTAAATACTTTATGTTATATTAAATTTTTGGGGAATACTGAGAAACTTTTAATGAATTCCACATGTCGGATTCTCTTTCAGTGAATGTTCAAAATATTTTTCACTTTATTTGTGGACTTTCTCAATGGAGTGACCATTTCCTGTGCACTTTACACTCGCTGTGGCATCAAGTAGATCCTGATAATTGCAGTGTGAGCAATGCCAATTGCAATGATGTTCACAGGAAGACGGCCATTTCCATTTCCTGCCAGTTTGTGGCAGCACTTGGATAGGTGCCTTCTTCTGTATTTTTTTTTTTTTCATTTTTAGTGAACATAAAAAATCAAGCAGCGTTTGCCTTTGTGCGTTACCTACCTTTGGGCGTTGCACGTGCCGCTGGCACTCTCAAGTACACCCTCACAGA
The DNA here is from genome assembly GCA_035047445.1 of Drosophila siamana. Classification (NCBI taxonomy): domain Eukaryota; kingdom Metazoa; phylum Arthropoda; class Insecta; order Diptera; family Drosophilidae; genus Drosophila; species Drosophila siamana. The sequence goes on along the minus strand of JAWNPP010000004.1, from coordinate 6,475,775 downwards.
GACAGGGAGAGAATGAGAGAGTAATAGAGAGGTAGGAGAGAGAGAGAGAGAGAGAGAGAGAGAGAGAGAATGAGTTGTACGCACGTCGAAATGTAATTTCATGGCACACAAGTTTTTAATTAAATTTCATGGCAGACGATGCAGCCGAGGCAGAAGCAGCCTTTTAACATGCAATCAACAAACCACTCTGGCATGCATATAGGGCAGTTATACAAGTGCATATACATATACTGACTATAAGTTTATGTATGTGTACATATACTACTACTACCACTATATACATATATAATATACATACAAATGGCACACAAAACTGCAGCCTTAATGCGTTTTTCAAGTGGCAGCCAAGCATCAGGAGCAGCAGTAGAAGCTGCTACAGCCAGAAGCAGTAGCAACAGCAGCAGCGGAAGCAGCTGGCAAGGCGGCCATTTTGCAGTCAGGCAACGATCCACATCCGCAACCGGACAAGCCAATGGCTTCAGCTACCTCTCTGTCGCTCTTTCGTTCTCTCCAACGCCAAAGCCCTCTCCACCTCTGGACACATACTCTGTTTCTCTTAGCGCACTCCAACGGCAATCATCGTCACATAATTTTATTAAGCTCTTAGCCAGACAGCGTCCATAAACCGAACAGGTCCTCAGTTTGCCAGCGTCAGTCTGTTTGCGGTTCGTTGCCTGCTGCAACATGTTGTTTAATAACATTGAATTGGTCCGAACCACTTAGGCGCTATGCTTGTAACGTTACATACAAAATCTTTTATAGATATTAATACCCTTAATGATCCAACCATATGCTGATTGCTGGCACAGCAGTACCAGTTAATATTCGTAGAGCGTTTGCATCAATTTCTCGTTCTTTTACCTCCAAGTTGCATATTTTCACTTTAGTTTTAATATGTAATATATGTCATCTTGAAATCTAGCAAATATTTCGAAAATATTTCATTCAATTACGTATATAAGTTGTCATGTCTATTAATACACAAGTCGAATGCCCTTGAAACATTCTATGTATTACAGCAATTTATTTGTTTGTAGAGTATTTGCTACGTGGTATCATAAAAATGCGTTTCTTGTTTTAATTATGCACTTGGGCTTATGGCAGTTGACTTTCAAGCTTACTACCGGTCAGCCAAATTGCATTTAAAGCAGTCACCAAATCATCTTATTGCGCAGGGAGTGTCAAGGAACACAGCACGGTGCGAGAAGGCTGAAGGGAGACGAAGGGAGGTTTCATCTCTGATATTTATTTCATTAGCCAACGTTGTTGCATGTATTTGCTGGCAAATCAAACAAAAATGCCTGTCAAGCTGCTTGCCAAAGACACTTTGACTTTGTTTATGGTAAACAGACAAGCGATGTGGCCTCGGGGTCTCGGCTATGTATTGGCGTGGGCGTGGCACGAATATACACACACACACACACACACATACAACATGTATACACATATTGCTAATGCAATTCGCTGCTGGCCTTGTGTTTGCAGCACTGTTGTTATTGCTGTACGTTGTTGGCTGTAGTTCTTAGACAGACGACAGCCACTGTCTATACAGTCTTTCCCACTGTCTGTCTGCGGCGAGTACACACTCACACACACACAGAGAGACACACACATGTATGTGTGCTGCGGCACTGCTGAGCTTAACGGGCGGTAGAGGTGTGGCTGCTGAGGCGCAACAAGTTATGCAGCCGCAATTAGTTGGCTCGTCCCTCCGCAAATTTCTTGGCACTAATGCCAAAACCCAAGCCACACACGCGACGACAACAGCAACAACAAAGACTAGAACAACAACAGGAACGGCGCAGCATTGCTTGAAATCAGCGATGCTGTCGGCAGATTTCTGTGTGTGCTGCGGCATACACGGCGTGTACGTTATCCAATTTCATGGAGGCCACAGGCAAACACATGCGAATTGAATGCCTATGGATTCTGAGTGGCAATAGGCCACCTGTCTTGGGCAATTTGTGAAATGTTGCTGAACTTAATGCTTCGGATATTTGAAATAATTGCTTATAAATTATGAACAGGAAATAAATGAAATTATGACTTTGACCACACTGATTGCAACTTAAATTGCAATATATTGATAGACAACAACAAATTTATTTAAAAGCCCACAAATTTATTAATTTTCCAAGTATTTCAAAATCCTAGATCCACAAGAATGCAAAATTTGATAAAAATCAGTCTCTGCGCCGAGTTGTTAAACATTTATAATCATTTCAGATGACCTTTAGAGCTGGCCACATCGTTGTGTGGCTAAATTTGATTGCATTCATTATGCAAATGCGAAAGTATTAAGCAAATTGTGTGGATGGCACTTTATATACATAAATATACTACATCTACTCGCACTCATGTAGGGAGGAATTCTTCTCATTTTTTGTAGTTAAATTTTGTTTATGTGTCCGGCAAATTTATGTGGCAATTAACAACACTCTCAGGGCACACTCTCGACCCAAAATATTCATTAAAATTTTCCATTGTTTGCCAACAGATTTTTGTGGCTTATCGCAAATGCAATGTGTCTTCAGTTTCTGTGTAAAGTCTCTTGTGTAAATTTAGAAATTTATAGTTATTTAAAAATTCAAAGACAGACGGACGCACGCACACATGCAAGTTACTGTATGTGTGTGTGCGTGTGTGCATTGTGTGGCACTTTTGTAGCCAAATATGAATAAATTATCGAGCCATTGTTTGCTGCTTGAAACGTAACCAAATTGCCAGTGCCCAGCTAGGAGCGAAGTTTGTGCCAAGACTTGGCCATAAGCAACACGGATGTACATATATTCATATATACATATATATGTACATATGTATGCACCGTAGTGCTAGGGACATGTCGTCATAGTTGTGGTGGAAGTGGAGGAGCCAGGAATAGGGCTTTGTCTTAACACCCCCTCAATAGCATCCACCTCTGGTTGAATGTGCCAAACCTCCCAACCCTTACAGATGCTGTTGACATGGCTTTTGTCATTTTCTGGTTACGGGCAAGCGAACAAAGCCAAAACTCGAAAGGAAGCATTCGCCCAAGGGTGGCAGGGCGAAGGGCGTATCAAGCACGGCAACTAGAACGAGATGGAAAAAGACAGCTACATGTGAACATGGGACGTGAGCAAACTTTGACTACTGTTGGCGCCGTGTTGTTTATGGTGTATCAAATTTAAAGCAAAGATAGTGATAAACAGAAACACAGAAAGAGAGCGGGAAAACAAAATAGTTAAAGTGAGATGGAACGAGCCGTATTATATACAAAATATTTCCAGTTTTGCTCTATAATTGAAAATGTTCATTAAACCGAATTTAGCGAAAGCCGCACAAACATTTTGACCATAATTATAATTTGTATTTATTCCACATAAAATGGCAGAAATCCCATTTAAGCAAAAGTATTTCAATTGTTTTCAATTACAAAACAATCAAGAGCATTATAATTAATTAGAAATTTATACAATTAGAGTTGTGTTTGTATATTTTGATTAATTGCTGCCAAACACTCCACAAGGGAACCACTTTTCCAAATGTGCTTTGTAGTGCAAATTTATTTATATATATACATATTTATGATTATTTGAAGTTTTTTTCTGTATTAATCGTGCACACGTTTTGTGAATCAATTAAGTCGATGGCCAGTGAGAATTATTTGGAACAACTTTAAGTACAACTAAAGCCGAAACTTCGGCACTTCAATTGGGACCAACACTCGTGCCGTTTGGCAGTAGCCGTAGCAGCAAAGTTGTTGAAAACAAATGCAGCATTTCAATTAAGTAACTTGGCAGGCAACTCAGAAGATTGAACGCTCCATCGGGAGCGACAGGGAAAGTTTCGCTTCAGAGAAATGCTTCAAATGGATGAGAGTGCGGACTACCAAGATCGACATCAACATTCGTTCTATGGCCCAAGTTGCTCAACAAAGTTGAGTATCAGCGGCAACGGCAGCGGCAGCTAGCCAAATGGCCTGACATTGCTCATACGCCCCGTGCCGAGAACCGAGAGGGCTGAGTACATGGTGCCCGTGGCGAGGCCAAAAGGTGGCGCATGAAAGTGCTCAAGCAAAATGGGCAAATCGTTAACGTTGAGCCAACTTCCACTCACCGTACGGATTTTACGAGTACAACTATGTCTTGCTCCAGCCTCTTGTCAAGCCAAAGCTGACTCAAATGGCTGACTGACTGAGGACTGACTGGTTGGTCTGGTTTTTTTCGTCTAGTCGACAGTCAGCGGGATCGCATCGCATTTCGGTTTCATTGTCAATTGACACTTCTGCAGTTGCACTCACACACCGGTCAAATCGGGCACTGTGCACAGCATATTGTGTGGTGCCCCTCGTGGAGGACGCTGTCGGGACCGTGGCACGTTTGTTTTATGGCCCAGTGGCAGCTGCTTATTGCTTTCGTTTTGCTTCAATGTGGCAACGTGTACGGTTACCACTTTGTTTGCTCGCCAACTTTTAGCGTTTCTCGCTTGTTGCAGCTATAGTCGGCAGTGCAAATTGAAATTGTTGCAACTTTGCTGGATTTATGTTGTTGCATGCCTCTTCAGCGCAACAGAGCAACACCTATCTACCTCCACTGTAAAGTGCTAAAGGTGGCTGGGGGCCGCCGCTTGCACTTCCGCTAATTAATTGGCATAGGAAATTAATATCAACTTAAATGTATTTAGCCTTGATTAATGAATAATTGATGGACAGCTGCACTGAATGACGACCTGACGGACGGACAGATGGACAGTTGACTGACTGACAGTCTGCCAGTCTGTGGCAAGGTGGCGGCAAGACGGAGCGGCAGCTGTGGTGGTCATAAGCAAACTTCAGCTCACCTCGGCAAATGGGCAAAAAGTTGACATTTTTAGCTTCATTAATCATTTAAGCGGGTCGCACAGGTTGACACGACAAAAACACCGCACGGACCAGAGGATAAAGGGACAATCAGGCGGACCGTGAACAGAGGGGCGAAAGGCCAAAAAGTGGCAAGGCGGCCCCAAACATCCGTGGGCATGCTGTTATTAATTACACAAATGGAATGAAACTCCAACAAACTGGGTAAATATGCGAGTCAATATCCAAGTAAAATAAATACAAATAATCACACAAAAAATGGGTGTTGCATTAATAACTTTATGTGGATACAAAAAATACAAGAATCCAACTTGTTCAAATATTGCAGTCAAAGCAAATTGCGATTTCAATAATTCTATACAAGTATCTTATGGATGCTTCTTGATTACATTAATATAAAGAACAGTTTACAGCACACATAAATGAAACTAAAATGAGTTAATTTTAAATGTTGCCATAATAAAAAAAAACGAGTTGAGGGTTAAAAACACTTTTTTACACGCGAGTTCTGATAAAATGATTAAAGATTGTACTGAAATAAAATCTATATTTTTGTGTTTCTATTATCTCTTCTGTTGTGTGCGTCATTTTACCTAAAAATAAACTTGATAAACGCTTGATAGAAGCTCATTTGAACTAATGTAAATCTTTCGGTTTTGTAATTCTCTTGAAATAGTGTTTGCAATATGTGAAGGATGCTAGTCACACCTTCTACATTTCCATCAATGATCACAATCGTTGAGCTAAGTATATCTGTTAAATTCATCATCTAATTGTAGTATTGAATAAACTGTTTTCTAAAAAAGATTTTTGTTAACATAAAAAATAGCTTGCATTGAAAAATTGTTGATTTAAATGCAACGTTTTAAATTTGAACATACATGCTGTTGTATTATCAGCTAGCAGCACAATTTTCAGCTATTACAACAATCTCGATTACATTGGATACAACAGAATGCACTTTTCCAGCTCCGTTAACAGAACGCCCAGCAAAGTAATGGCATTAGCCACCTCTATGTAAGCCATGGCCACACAATTTTAGTCAATTATTTATTTTGCAGGCTCGCAGAACGGTAGGAGGCAGGCAACCAGAGCGAAGCTTATCTTGACAGCCATTAAATGGCCGCCAAGCGTTAGAATGTGTGATTTATCTACGGACAGTCCACATATAAACACAGCGTGTATGTGTTGTATGTGAAAGTATATAGTCAATGTAGGTGCGTGTGCATTTTTAGCACGCACTGTGGCAATTTCAGCCAATAAGAGAAGCGTGACCAGGTCGGTGGGACTTGTAAGCGACTGACTGCTTATCGCGCTTATCACGCGACGCTTTTGCCTGTTGGCTTGTAGAGAATGTGTATAATTTTTATCGCATGCTGCTAGCTAGCTTGAAGCATAAAGCTGCTTTAGTTTATTGACCCACAACTAGGTAAAGTAACAGGCTGGCAATTTGTTAGCGGCTTCGATGGGTTCATCCGGCGTAACAGCCATAAATTTTCGCCAATCTACCCCGGTTTTTTTTTTTTTTATTTGTTATTTTTGGCGGAAGGGGAGGACAACATTTTCATGCGAGCTAATTTTGAGTTAAGGTTGCGCTGAGACTCGGTTGGGTACGCTCGACAGCCTCTAAAAATAGAACGCTCACGCCCTCAGCCTATGACATGCGCCATGATAGATGATTTTGCTCTTTGGGGCTAATAATAGCTCTGAGACCCTATAGACCTACTCCATCCCCTGCTCTCCCCTCAATTGGCCCGAGGCATCTCTGCTCCTTTTGCCCCTTTGTAGCGCCACTTTCATTAAAAGTTGCGTCTGGGCGCGAACAATGTATTGACATTTCAATTAATTAACAGCCTGAAAACGTTGGACGATGCAAGCTTTGACCTTTGGTTGAATGATGTTTCAACGATGGCTGACATTTGTGCGAGGGGGGCTGAAACTTTTGTAATAACATTGCCGTAACATTATTACATAATATCACATATTTTCTATTCATTGATGAAGCCGTATTGGCCTTGATTCTCTCTGATTTCAGATCAAATTAAACGAAAAGCTATTAATATTATGTTTTCAACTGCTTCGCATGTCTTCTTAGGCACACCTCGCTTTTGTGCGGTGCACTTTAACCTTTGCCTTCAAACAAAATCTCTTGCCCACACCAATTCATTTGCCGGAACAACCCCGAATATCAGGCAATGTTTTGATTGTGGGGCAAATTTGAAAATTTTATCAAATGGCTGCAAAAATAAATGTTAAAGTTAAGTCTCCGGCTGAGGTGGGCTTTATGCAAATCCTTACGCCGCAAAATGTCACACACACACATATACACATACATATGGATAGACGCACACACACGAGTGCTTGCGCGAAACTCTCGCAGAACGTCTAAACGGCGAAATGCTACTAAGCCCACTTACTTACAATTTAGCGAGAAACAAAAAAAATAACGAAACCGAGAGAATAATAATAATAAAAAAAACAACAACATACTGCGAAAACGAGAGTGTAAAAAAATTTTGCATACATAAAACGAGAAGAGAAGCGTGAGGAGAAAAAATGAATCCAGCTTTATGGCACGCATACAAGTACAGTTGCATACGCACACAGACAGTCACACTGACACACACACACACACACGCACACACATATATATATACAAAATACTTGACTTTATTCCATTGCTTGCAGCGCAAGTGCCTTAATAGTGTGCGTAAACGAGCGGCTGTGTGTGTGAGTGTAACTGTGTGTGGCTGTATGTGTGTGGACTACTTTCTCGCCGTTATACAAGCGGGCGGCACAAAATCCAATCAACATAACGAGCTACAAGCGCCGCTGAGCGGCATAAAATGAAAAAAAATTATATATATGTATGTATGTACAGATATACAGATATATGCTGTGGGTGTCTCTCTGTCTCTGTAAGTGTAAATGTGTGGGTGTATGTCGAGATTGCATACACAGCATGCTCAACACGCTCAACACGCTATTTGGCAGAGAACACTGCGCGAAATCAAGTTGCCGGGGTGACTGACGCCTTAAGCCAAGTAGAGCGCCATAAGCCCAAGACACCGAACCGGAAAAGGGTTAGACCAAGCAGAATGGAATGGAATTCCGTATTTTTGAAATCATTCCTCGTCTGAGGGCAATAAGCCATATACTCTTTGGAATCATTGCAATCTCCAGCATAACAAGCGTAAATGCTTTACTTAAATCAAGTTCTGGTCCATACAATTACTATTTTAAACTGATCCCACGCTCAAAACATTAGCCAGAAAAAATAAATAAAACGTGGTCTGAATTGCAAATTAATGCTGCAGTTTTATGGTCCAGTTATAAAAAAATATCTCTTGGTATTAACAAAAAATCAGCTATCAAATTTTGATGCATTTACCACGGGTTGATTAACAATGATTTTATGTGCAATCTGAAACTTGAATCCATTTTGTAAATTTATAAACAATAAATTAAAAATTTAGCGTTAGCATAGTTTGTTTATATTGTGGCTAAACAATTTGAAGTCCATTAATTATAACAAATGTGGGAATCAAAGCAGAAAGACAGATGTATGAGTTCAACACTTAAATTAATTATATTGATAAACTCTATAATCTTATGCCATTAAAAATTCAAATATAATGTACATTCAAATTATTCAACAATTTAGCTATAATTATCATAAAAATTATGCAATTACATACAACTAATCCAACCGCAGGCAACAAATCAAGCAATTATTAAAAAAGAAAACAATTTAATTTATAAATAATGTTGAAACAGGCAAACCAGCTGCGCACCATCCCCAATCCTCTGCAAAGCTCAACTCTGCGTAAATTTTCTCTTGGCTGCCCATTAATATTGTCCACAAGAGTCTTTTGTACGGGCGTTCGTTCAACTTATAGCCAGCGAGCACAACAACAGCAACAAGCAGTGTGACAAGCGACATGCAAAATAAAAAATAAACACACACACACACACTAACAAATGGCCTGAAACTGAAACTGAGACTCCAAGCTCTGGCCAAAAGGCCGAGAGGTAGACAAAAGTGTAGTAAAAATTGTGCACAGCTCAAAAGTGTGTCGACTTGGCAGCAGCAACAGCAGCAGCAGCAACTGCAACAACAACAAAACAAATGAAATAAAAGTAAACCCATTTACACCACAGCCAGAAGAAGGATGCACCAACAAACTTGTGGGCGGAGCGGGCGCTTGATGCCTGCTGGCGGGGTGTGAGACGCTGCGGTGCCGTCGACTGCTTGGCAAGCTGCAAATGTGGGGCATTTGGCAGTCGCAGACGCAGTTGCAGTCGCAATTGCAGTCGCATTGTTAACTTTCTTTGACAGCGGGCCAAAAACGGAGACCGCCCGTGGTTGCTCTCGGCTTCTCTCTTTGTGTATATACGTACACTCGCCAGAGTGTGTCTGTGTGTATGTGTATCTGTGTATGCATGAATGCGAGTCGTCGTTGTAGTTGTGGCTGTTTCAGTATCAGCTGCAAAACAGTCAACAATGCTGACGTGGCCTGACCAGGGCAGGCAAGCTTGCAGGCAGGCCACTGGGAGGAGAGAACAACAACAGCAACAACAACAACAAGAACAACTACAAAGTAGACAATGCTCAACACCAACAGCACCAGTAGCGGCCACAACAACAATACCAACGGCAGCAGCAGCAACGAGAGCAACAGCAACTTTGTTTATTTATGGCACGAAATTGCGGGCACAGCAGCAAATTAACACAGCACGAATCCTGGCCAGCCTGTTGCCATTCTCATTCCCATTCCCATATCGTTAAATTGATTATTTGGTTACACACACTCGCACTCACACACTCACACACAACGAGAGACCCATATACACGGTTCCACACGACTCGGTCATGGCCATTAGCAACACCCATCACACGGACACAATTGTTTTGCCTGCCGAGTGTCCTGTGTCCTGTTGTCCTTCAGCTGGCCATTGCAACTGATATGCATAAAAGCCGCATTCAATGCTGGGCGTGGCAACCGCACGCACTTATCAGCATTCACAGCACGTTGCCGTCAACGACATCGACGTCAACAGCAAAAGCAACAGCAACACAAACAACACAGAAACAGTAACAGCAGCAGCGTCAGCGTTAGCGTTAACATTGGCGTCGACGTCGCCCACTGAAGTGCGCAAAAATGCTTATAAAGGATTAATTCGATTGCAATATTCACATTTGCATGGCCCTCGTTGTCGGCCTCTGCATCGGGCCAGTGTCATTCCGATATGGCGTTTCCCATTGCCATTGCCAGTCATCAGCATTGTTTTAATTGTCCTGACCGTAATGATTTTTTATGGCCTTTACGACCAATGTACCAATAGCATTTTAATCCACCTTGCTACATAGTAGCTTTGCATTGACCAATAAGTACTTTTCTGCTTAAATTATCACTGAACTATTCCAATACTGTATGAGTGAAAGAAGGAATTATAAAAATTTGCAATTCAGCTTGGTTGCCAGATAATCTTTAATTGAGGAAGTGAACAAATATTTCGTGATGTTGAACTTATAATTTCCTCAGATGTGGGGCAATTTGTTGTTGTACAACATAACCGCATGAAACTGACCCAGACATTTCTCGAATTCATTTTGAATCATACTACAGACGACCACTTTAAATTCCTTGAGTATTGAGCATATAAGTTTAATTGAATTTTAGACATGAAATTGAGATAAGCATCTACACAGATTGCTCTGTGTTGCTGTGAATTCTCTACAAATGGCATGTTAATTGGACTAATATAATTTCGAGTTTATCTTCACACGCATTTATTGTACAACAGGTTCTGACGCTGGATGTATGTGTGTTTCAATTTTAATCGAATTTTGAAGAAAAATAATATGCAATAACTTTTCAAATGAAGATAGTTTTAAAATGTTTCTTTCCTTTCAGATACTGAACTCACACTTGGAGCACTCAGAGAGACACTTGGGGTTAGCGTGAGAACTACAGTTGCATCAACTAATTAAGCAGTTGGACAGTTTGCGCCTCGCCATGGGCACCGGACACTATTTCTGGGCGATTTTCTATTTTACCAGCCTATGTAGCGCTTCACTGTAAGTAGCCAGCATTGTTCTATCACCGTATCCTTAACATGTACTTACAATAATAGTTGCAAAAAAAAAGTATGCCAGTTTTGTATTATTTTGTCAACATACTTTAATTTACTTCACAAGGCACTCGGTTGATTGCCGCTTCAAAAGGCAATTTGCATACAATTGCCGTTCATTTTGCGGGACATTGAGTGGTGGCCCCGCCCACCACATGAACCCCAAAAAAGACACATACGAATTACGTACTCGCGTATTGAGTGTCTGTCGTATACATAATATTTCAAGTAGTGCTGTAGTCAGCTGTAGTTTTGCTTTTGCGTTCGTTGTTTTTTCAGCCACGCCCCGTCTCCCACTCTTCGTTTTTGCTTTACCCTTGCTCTAATGCCTCAGTTGAACATACTCGTAATCATTTCCATAACATGTTTTTATGCATTTTAACAGTTTCACTTCACAACATCATTAAAATGTAATTAATTTTCATGTAATTTTTGTCGGAGCATAAATTTTGGAATTATTTACGCTCAAGCCGAGGACAGAGTCAACAGTTATTGTGGCTTTGCCTGGGCTTCTGATATGTGCGACAGTGTATAATGAAGACGTCTTCAGAGTCGTCACACGCAGTTACACTTTCACCCAATTTGTATATAAAGCATAATTTAAAAAAAGTATTTAACAACACAAAACAGGAAAATTTTCAATTCAAATTTTTTTGCAATTCACACATAAATATCTTGCTGTAAATGTATGCAAAAACTTTTCTTTTCTTATTGCAATTCTCGCTAAAAAAAAAACCAAACAAAACACACAAAAATTAAAAACAAAATTATTAAATTTCAATAAGCGCAAAGCATTTTTCCAAACTACTTCAAATATTCTCTCGTACACAAATAAATACAAAAACAAAAATAAAATAAAACTCCAAAATTAAAATTATACGTGCGTACCTATCCATATCCTGATTTCAGAGCAAATAATGCCAAAATAAATTTCCGAGAAAAGGAGAAAAAAGTCTTAGATCAAATTTTAGGTGCAGGCAAATACGATGCCAGAATTCGACCATCGGGAATAAATGGCACAGGTGAGCATACAATTTATGTATATTTTATTACAATATATAGTAATTACTTGTATCTATCTATCGAACTACTAATATTTCTATATTAAAATAAACTTTTCCAACTATAATTTTATTATTTGAGAATATGTTTGCTGTTTGTTTACCTATTAATTTCATTGGACAAAATTATAAAAAGAAATCAATATGCTATAACAACAATTGGTGATACACTCGAATACTTAATCCTTATCTATCTATTCTTCTTATAAGTATAATACAAAATAATAACAAAAAAAAAGTAACCCATTCAATTAGTTTAGGCAAAGAAGCGTCTAAATTGATTGCGTTATTTAGCTAGTTAGTTAGCTCAGCAAATAAGTTACATACTTGCAAAAATATGTTAACTCACAATTTAAACCCAAACTCTATGCCAGATGGTCCCGCCATAGTCAGAATCAATCTATTCGTACGCAGTATTATGACGATTAGTGATATTAAAATGGTAAGTCCCCCACAACAGAGTGCGCCCCATACACACTCAAAACCTGTTCTAATTGAACTAAAATTCGCAATTGCCTTGGCCTAAATACTCAAAATTTGGTAGACCCGGACCCCAAGCCTTTGCCCGCCACTCGCTCGCTCTCATCATCTGAACAGCACCCCATATATAAGACATGCATAAGATACACGATTAACTTTAAACCCGGTTTTCCCAAAATGTTCTTGGTAGTGCGCAGTTACTTACATGCAACTTAACTTAGCTATCTACTCAATGCTACTTACTATACTCATACATATACATACGAGTACAAATGTACTCTACATAAACTAAACAAAAACTCGAAAAAGAAACTAAAAATGTTAAACTGTTTGTTTGTTTTTTGTGTTGAAGTTGAGTTTCAATCTACATATTTCTTCCTTTTAGATCCACTCCTCTACACCTCTCTCTCTCTATATCTGCTCTGTCGTTCCTTCCTTTCTCTTTGAATCTATAACTATATTCCCACATATCTAACTTTGTTACTGTTGAAATTTGCGTTCTTTGCGTTTGTTTCGTGTTTCCTTTTTGAAAGCAAAGCCACATTTGTGGCACATGTATTTGTATACTCTCGTGTATTATCTTTCAGTTTGGTTTCACGCAAAATTTTAGAGACATTGTTCATTGCATTTCCCACCGTTCTTTTTTTTTTTTTTTGTGTCTTCAGTTATCAGTTACTGGAAAAAATGTTTCAACTTTCTCTATAGACAAAGCAGTCATACTATATGCTTATACTTACTTACATATATACTCATATATCAACTTATACTACTACTCGCAGTTATATATAGCGGTGTTCGTGTTTTGAGTTCCATTCATGTTATTTATTTTCTTCCCCTCTCTGGATTTGTAATAGATTATCTCTCACAAAACATATACAGACTGTTGTGCAGTAAGTGCAGAAAACCTTTAGAGGATTAAGCAGATGTGCTAGCAAATCGATAAAACATCAATTTCAACAAATTTCACGCATAAAACCTTCTGCAGTTGAAGCAAAAATGTTGCCTAGTTTCGGGAGTAAATCACAAATCATTTCTGATTTGCTGGCAAACAGAGCCTGTCACTTACAACACACACAAAGACACACTTACAAAGACATATGCATCTGAGTATTAGTAAACGGTACCGAAAATGATTGAATATGGATAGATGCTTGGGCAACAGCCAATAAATCATTTCCGATATTTAAAGAACACATTAACATGAGCGAACTTAAAACAATGTTTTACAATTGAGTCTATATTAAATTAAATTACAACATATATTTCCCATTTAACAACGGAAATCACACAATTACCAATTTTATTGCATATAATGTAATTTTCAAGTTGGCAATACTCTCAAACACCATTTGGCTAACACTTCGTGTTTTAAATATCCCTATAAATGTTATTTTGGGTATGCTTTAATATTTCCCACTTTCCATGTATCTCGACACCTACACTTGTGTATGTGTGTATGAGTGAATATGTTTTTCTGTCGCTATTAGTGCCCCTGTCTGCCAACTTTTAGTCATAATATGATTTCCACTTTGATTACAATCAAGCATTGATTTCATTTACAATTAACTTTTTTTGTACTACTCTCTGTGTGTGGTTGGATATGGTGTATGTTATTTTACCATGTTGACTTTATGCGCGGCACTGACATCATTAAAAATTCAGAAGTGTCATCAATATATGTATAAAATCGACCCACACCTGGCCACAGCAGTCAACTGCAAGCATTAATAATTATAAATGAAAAAAATAATAATAATACAAAAACAATAAAGTGTCCATCAATTATCGCAAATAAACAGCATACTAGCATTATTTTCACACAACTTTTTTATTATGCCCTATAATTTTCTTTAATATATTAAACACATTATTAACTCATATGATACTCTCATACAAACTACGACTAGTAAATTCTATCAAAATTTAACCTTAGCTTACGTATACATATGTACATATTTATAGCGTCAAAGAAAAACCTTAGCTTAGCTCTATAAGTTGTTCAAAATGGATGCGCACTTATTCTAAGAGTAAGCAGGTCATAGAAATAAAATAAAACTTTATTACAGACAAAAAAAGGCATAAAACATAAGGCGAAATGACAGGCCATGTTTACAGTGTGCCCACAAGTAGCCGGATACAACTATCTGGGTAGCATTTGGTCATTTTAAGTATTTTATATGCTAAGTTTTAGTGTGAATTGAGATGAAGATGCTGACGCCGTAGCCAGTCCATTTGTTTGGCCAGTTGTTAAATTTGTTTATTACTATGCACATTGTACAAAACGGTCTATCTATATGTATTATCCTCCAGATGGTCCCGCCGTTGTGCGCGTCAACATATTCGTTAGAAGTATATCGAAAATCGATGATGTAACCATGGTAAGTGCGCGCAACAACAACTTCAAAACCTTCTCCTCAACCACCCCATAACCTCTACCAACAAAAATAAAATAAAAAAATAGAAACTATATAGATAAAACAACACTCTCAGCCTCAGCTAAGACCATGCGTGTATGTGTGCTTCCGTATGTGTGTGCGTGTGAGTGCAATTCAAACCATATGCGTGCCAATGAACTTCAAAATATTCACTCGCCTTCTGCCCCTCTGTCTTATTCTGTCTTACTCTCTGTCCATCTCGAAGTCAATGTTTTATGACAGGGCGTTTCCATATAAAGTTATGCTACTAACTTATGTATCTGCTGTTAGTTTTATGTCTAATCTATACCCAGGCGTTGACAAAACAACAAAAAAACACACTACTTTTGCCTATACATAAACCATATGAATAATAATGATAATTAACTATGTATACATACATAATATATATACTATATCGGACATTGGTATTAACTACATGCGTTTAATTGTTCAACTATTGATGTGTTTTATCTTTTGTTCCAATATTAATTTTGATTTAAATAAATCACTACATATTTTTCTAAATTTTCTAATAAAAATATCAGTCTTTTTATTAAGCCTTATGAAGTAATTGGCTAAGAAATTGGTTATGCGTTATAATTAGTCTTTGTGATATGTTATTTAAGTTACACATTTGCATTCGATAACTGGTTTCAGTTTTTATTATTGTCTGCCAAACAAAAATGTAAAATAATATCTTTCTTTTGTAGTAAAACAAAAAAACAAACATAAAGAAAATGTCTTTTTGGATCTCTTTCCTATGCAACACTCTTTCAATCTCATTCACAAACCTTCAAACTCTAACTCTCTACCTCTGTATCTTTCTCCAAAGCTCCTACTTCCGACCAATGATATATAGTTTCATTATCAAATCTCTGTAACTATCTCACTCTCTCTATCTATCTCTCTCTCTCTCTCTCTATATAGATATTATATATCTCTCTTTCTATTAATGCGCCTGTCGCTCTTTTAAATTATACCTATATCTCTCTTTCTCTAATCAATTACCAATCTCTCTCTATCAATGTTAATTATGCCTACATACATAAATTAACTTATTATCTCAAAACAAAATTTTTACTAATTGTGATGATGACTGCCGGTCGATAAATATTTCAGTATGCCAGAAATTAATATTCCAAACCCGAAATGAATTTGTACTTTATATTATGTCGTTTAATTGTATTGTTTATATATTTTTATATTCATTAACAATTTGTTCAAAAATTTCCTTTGATTAATACTAATCTATATACTTATTAACAACTATAATAATTATTGTCTATAATAATTGAAAATGTGAACAAAATGTGTTATTTAATTTTTGTGTGCTTTGTACGTGTGTTGATTGGTTGTCTACCCCTTGTATCACCCTAATCACAGACCACCCTATTTAATTTGCTCCAAAACAGCCGTTACTGAATTCACCAAACTTAGTTTTGTTTTGTTTATTTTCATTTTACACCTCAAAGCAAGAGAAATTATATTTACATAAAATGCAAACCGCAAACAGCCAAATATTAAACGAAGAGCTTTCAAGTTGCTAACTAAAAAAAATGTGTGGCATGTGTTTTGGAAAAGATATGAAAAAACTCAACAAAGTATGTAAGAAATCTATTAATTTGTTGAAATATTAAATTTTAATTTTTTTATTATTATTCTCTTTTGTATAATCAACAATTTTAAACTTCAATGAGATCCATGCAGACATTTCTCTGTATGAATTCGAAAATTTAATCAATTATTTAATTTTATGATTCTTTCCATTTTATATTTATGTATTCGAAACAGACATACATTTCATGCACATATAAAATTCATTAAATAAAATACTAAGTCAATGCCCTAAGTTAAGCTTAAGTTTAGGCTAAGCGTTTATCTTATAAGGACAATTTGATGATCGAAAATTACACACAACTCAATCTGAACTAAGAAAAAACAGCTTATAAAATGCTCCTCGATTCTGATATGAAAATTTTTTAGCGAATTTACCAACAAGAGTCAAGGTCAACATGTTTCTACGCTCCATTTCGAAAATCGATGATTACAAAATGGTGAGTTTCTGCTCCAGTGTGGCAAAGAGCACCCCACACGAATATAGTATGAATATGAATATGAATTCAAATACGAACAAGTACAATCCCAAGCGCTTTATAAAATTTGCTCTAAATATTTCTACACACTCGTATGTCTAATATAACTTTGTATATGAATGTATGTATATCCGTGTGTCTGTGATTTGACGTATGTATCTGCGTGTGTGATTGTGAGTGTAAATTATTAATAACAGAAAAACCAAAGCTTCGCTTTTTCCGTACTAATTAAGGTGTCCTCGTATGTATATTGTAAATGAAATATGTATATTTAGAAAAATAATCAATGTATAAACAAATGTTATAAATAAATTTAAAGATACCAAACTTAAAAAACAAATCAATTGGCTGTATAAAATTTCATCCCTAAATCCTTTTAAAATAATCTGTAATCACAATCTGTCTTGCAAACGCTCAAAATTAATTAAATTTCACAAATTTTTTAATGATTGTACAAACAAATTTAAAGAAATGCAACAAAAAAAATATCTGTAAGAATTTTGTTCATTATTATAAAATATATAATTATTTTTTGCAACTACGTGTACATTCTCCAGTGTATGTGATATATGAATTAACTTATTATTCTTTCACATGCCTTCAATTCTTCTGTGTAATATAATCTTTCGGTTGCATTTCACTTTATTTCAAATTTAAATCAGATTCTCAAGGAGCAAAATTTTCCCAATAACACTACCCCAATCAAAATTTAGAATTTAAGATATATTATAATGGTTATAAGCTCTCATAGTTTATGCAAATTTTGTAATTAGCTAGAACTATGTTAATTTAAGTCGAATCAGACTAAATCTAATAAGAAAAGGAAAATGATTAAAAATCACAACCAGCCACAAACTCATCAGTTTTAGTCAATAATGAATATTCATTTTATGTGCCTTCAGTTGAATATGCAGTAATATTCAAACCCATAAGCTGCTGTGTTTATCCTTATGTTTTATCACTCACAAATGTGAGAGGGATATTACAATCAAATACTACAGCAACAGCGACATCTATAATAAAAAATGCTTACCACACATACAACAATATCAACGAATCTCGAATACAAACAAAAGTATAGAATATATTTTTTAAAACAAATGTCAAGTCTAAATGTAAGTACGAACAAATAGTTAACAACCATTTCATTCAGTACATGTGTGTATGCTTGTGTTCACGGGTCACCCATTTGTCAGCTCATATTTCCGTTGGGATAACATCATAAAAAGCAAAAAAAAACAAACAAATTACAAATGCCCCTGGACACATGACAACTATATAAAAATATACCAAATAAAAAACCAGCTCTGACATCTTTGTCCACATAAAAACTGGCATCAATTTATACACATTTAAACAAGCCATAAATAAAAACCAATTATTTGTTATAATTTTTCAAATTTATTTCATTTCACATTGCTTAAAAACGATAAAAGTAGTAATATCGTTTGTCATTCCTCTTGGAAAAAAAAATGGCTGTCGTAAATTCTATTCAGATAGTTTCAAACTTTATTACGATAAGCTTGCCAGGTTAATAGGATTTAATTACTCGATTATACATTTCATTTCAAATTCAGTTTTTCTTTACGTTTGATGACTCTACACAAATCCCAGCAATCGTTTCAAATATAATGCATGAATATTAAAATAAAGCTAATGTTACGCATGATCATTGCGAAGATTCCTTGAAGTTCAATTTGAATTCTATACTTAAATATAAATGCAGGCATATCTGTCTTCGATCATTTAAACTTAAAATATCCATAACATTATCATATTTTCAAATCTCATTGTCTTATCATAATTCTAAAACAAATTCTTGATTTCACTTTTTCATTCTAAAAATTATTGCAATATGAAACATTTAATCTACCAATACCTAATTTACCAAAACTGGATTTGTACGTAAATAATATGTTATGAATAATAATATTCAAGGATTTTCGACTAAAAAAGATTAACATTTTGCATGAATTGTATATTAGGGTATATTAAGCTGATTCTCGTAGTTTTTCTAATATGAAATTTACTTTATAGTCAAATGTCTCAGAGTATGTTATAAATAATTACATTGTAAGATGGTCTTTGCTCATTTTGTTTTGCTTAGTGTTCTGTGCTTGCTTTGCTTGACACTATTCAATAGCTGATGCTCTGCCAATTTCCTTTTTTAGCATTTTTGGCACGTTGCGCGCTGTATTTGCTTATTGACTGATTTTGTATTTTGTATGCAACACGTTGCAATATTGGACAATGCATTCGATAATGATGCCGATTGCTGTGTTGCATGTGTTACTCAGCAGCGAGAGCATATTGCATTTGCATTCGATCTCGAATATAATATATATATATATATATAATTATATGCATGCCATACCATATGCCATGACATGAATAACGTACACACGCGACAACTAAACAAACTACCACAACCATGTCCAGAATTGGCAACTAGCAGAAACATATATTTGCCAAAGGAAAATGCTTTAAGCTTTACGACAACAAATACTCAATAACTCCAATACATATAGCCACCATATACTAACCTCCAAAACTTATCAAATAACTTCAACCATACTCGAAAAAAAAGTTCGACACGCCTTGCTCGCTCTCTCATACTACTTACTACTTACTTAACTCTTTTCCATACCACAAATAAATTTTCTACATGTAAAGCTAAAGCTCACCCTACCCCTCACCCCCTTGCAAAAGCAATTTGCAAGCCACCCAATTGATAAGCCCCACCACGAAAAAATAATTATATATGTGAAAAAACAGTTAAAAAATGCTCGAGAAATTCCCCTATAATTCGATGAAGCGAAATTTGCATTGTAGTTCATATTGAATTGCATTGAAGACAAAATTGAAATTGAACATTGAATGAATGCTCGAATTCCCACAATAATAGAGTTCTTTTTTTCGCGTTTTCTCTATCACCATCAATATACAATGTCGACGAATCACAGGAGTACAGCGTCCAACTGACATTCCGAGAGCAGTGGACGGATGAGCGTCTTAAGTTCGATGACATACAGGGTGAGTGAAAAATCTTGTAGATCAATTTTGTTAGGCCCACTTCATTGACCCATCTATCATATAGGACGCTTAAAATACCTAACATTGACGGAGGCTAATCGTGTGTGGATGCCGGATTTGTTCTTCTCCAATGAGAAGGAGGGCCATTTTCACAACATTATCATGCCGAACGTGTATATACGCATCTTCCCCAACGGTTCCGTGCTCTACAGTATACGAATCTCATTAACATTGGCATGTCCAATGAATCTCAAGCTGTACCCATTGGATAGACAAATCTGCTCGCTTCGCATGGCAAGCTGTAAGTGGTTAAATCTGGAATTTTTTTTTTTGTCTTCAACACTTCTATTTTTCATTCTTTTCATGGCATGATAGACGGCTGGACGACCAATGATTTAGTTTTCCTTTGGAAGGAGGGTGATCCTGTGCAAGTGGTAAAGAACTTACACCTACCTCGCTTCACATTGGAGAAGTTTTTGACTGATTACTGTAACAGTAAAACCAACACGGGTACGTTTTGTGTGTGTTCACGGTTGTGTTGATTGCGTTGAGCTCTCTCTCTCTCTCTCTCTCTATATATCTGTTTTTGTGACTTTTCTATCTATATATATATATATATATGTTTTATAAATATACTTATACGTATATCTATCTATATTTTCAACTTAAACTTTTGAAATGTTTAACTACTATATAAGCGTAGCCGAATTTAGTTGTTCTCATTTATCGTTTTGCTGCTTGTTTTTCATTTAGACCAACTTAGTTTTGGCTTAAAGTTTTGAGACTTTTTAAATTTCCCTCTGGACAATTCGATAGGCGCTGCATGCGGCATTGAGGCAGATCCCACAACAACCAAAAAAAAAGTTTAAACGCATACATACAATATATATAGTTATATTTTTTTCAATATAGTTCTTGCCTCGAATATAATATAAACGGCATCATAAGCACTTCATAGCCCAAATCCAGACAGGTACACAATATCATCATGTACACTCGCACACACGTGTAATGATGCCGTTTACACATGAGCATCGCGCTGGGCCGTTATCAATACCCGAATCGCATAAAAACCAACTTTTTACGATGTAATTCTCACACACTCACAGCACACTTCGCCACACATAGCCACAGAGCACTCACACACACTCATACACACACACAAACACACATGCACAAAACACAAACACACAGACAAGTGCACACCACATCAAATCCACCTCACCCAGAAGCATTTTAGTGCAGTTTGACATACCGCGTCGCTACCTTGCCGAGTTGAGTTTTTATGAGCACTTTGAAATCAGTTCGCGCTTTAAGTAAATGTTTACCTTGGCTACCAAGAACTACTTATCTGAACTGACGACGACTGCGACAGGCAAATGCGAAACGGAAAATGCAAAGAAAATGGCAAAGGCGCACGGAAAGTAAATTAATCGAGGAAATTGTTTGCGACGTAGTTGCTTAAACTTGCACAAAGGACATCGCCAATGTTCATGATGATGATGATGATGATAATGATAAAGACGATGGCGATATATATGCTTGTATGTCTATAAAAATATATGTATCCACATACACATATGTACACTTGTCGCTGAAGGCGCCAAGATGAGGACCAAACAAATACGCAAAAGTTTTTCACAAAACTTGGGCAAATTGTGTGTCAGCATCTTAGGTGGATAATTTACGAGTTCAGCCATCGATGCTACAGATTTGTGTTTGGCTTTAGATGTTGCAAACATCACTTAGAAATTACTTATGCTGCAGTTTAGCGATTAACCCAATTAACTTTTCATACTAAACCCTGTTTAATTTAGAAGACCACCCAAAGCAGTATGTACATTGGTTGAGTAGACAACAAAATGATTTGATTGTCTTCTCAACGAGCAGAATCTCCATTAATTTCCTACTATTAAAGCTGCATACATTTAACATTTTAAAAGTACATAGTTAGATTGAAATCATAATAACCACCCTATCCAAATATAGTACTAATCAAATTTATAAGATTCACGAATCAATTCATTCATTCAACTCATCTGCTTAGCTCATACTGGCATTAAACGTTGCATGAGCCTGATGTCATTCCCTTCAATAGTCAAATAAGAAAATTCAAGTCATACAAAGAATATAAGTATTTTATATACATAATTTTGACCCTTTTAGTCGTTGCGTAGTTGTTGCATTTAGCTCGTCTTGAACTTAGTTGCTCACATAAAGTTTATTAATTTTATATCTTCTATGAGCGTTTAATGGAGAAACTGGTCGATACTTTAGAGTAAATACGAACAAAAAACTAAAATCATTGCAAATAACAATGCAGAACGAGAATGTGAAATGCATTTGCAAAGAGCGTGCAAACGTTTTGATTGATGGCACCGAACAAATAACGTCTAAGCCAATCTAAAACCAAAGCAGCCACTGTGCAATTTGTGCCAGATGTGAATACGAATACGAATAGGATGAAGTATCCAGTATCCAGTATACAGCACCCAGTATCAGGCGGCCCAGAGCGGCCCCAAAGAGCCAGGCAAATAAACCACACGCAGCAGCTAAATGCAAACATGAGAAGCAAAGAAAATTTAATGAGCAAACTGAATGAAAAAATATCAAATGAAAATGAAAACGAATATGAAAATGAAAATATGAGAATGTAAAATAATAAACAACTTTGTCTTGAAGAGTATGGAACGCACTGCCAACAAATTAACGGAAATGAAGCACAAGCAGGGGGCGTGGGCAATCATGTGGGGGCGTTTACAGCGGAAGCTGATACAGCAGCAACAGGAGCAACAACAAAAACAACAATGATAGCAACAGCGAGAACAACAAGAACAAAAACAATAGCACACAAAGCCTACGAACTTCATTTCCGTTAAGAGTTTTGTTGCAAAAGTCAGAAAATTGAATTGATGTTGATACATTTTGCCTATGATGCCATTTTATAATTTTCAACTCTCATTCTAAGTGTCTCTCTGTCTCTGTCTCTCTTTCTGTCTCTCCGTCTCTATCTGTATCTCCTGGTTTACATTTTATTTATTTATTTTTTCTTTTCTTTTATGTAAATACATTACGTATACACCTAACCCAACGCCCCCGTTTCACTCAGTCTCTGCATAATATTATTTGAAGCCAAACCTATTTCCTGTACATAAAATACAAAGAAAATGAAAATGTAAAATTTATAATTTTCATTCATTCTTTTATTCTGCCAAAATTTGAAAAGCAAGTGAATTTATTTGTATCGTTTCTTTTCATTTTTTTCTGCGTTTATTGGATGACAATTTTTTTATGTACTTATTATAATATTGGAAATGTGTGTATGTTCTTCAGTGTCTAACTCATTTTTTTACAACAAGCTCAATGTATATATACGTATGTATCTGAGTGTGGATGAGTGTGTATTTATGTGCTACTCTGCGTGTATGTGTGAATGGAGAAATTGAAAACGCCTCTTTCGAGTACATATCCTCCCGTACATTTTGAGTTTGACACAATTTATATACCTTGTATACTCATAGGTGAATACAGTTGCCTCAAAGTCGATCTACTATTCAAGCGAGAATTCTCATATTACTTAATACAAATTTATATACCATGCTGTATGTTGGTCATTGTCTCATGGGTATCATTCTGGCTGGATCAAGGCGCAGTGCCAGCTCGTGTATCGCTAGGTAAGTGCTACTAAATATGGCTCCAACTTGCAGCTAAACTAACAAAACTTTGATGTGGTATTCTGGTAACTGTTGAATATTATTTTTTTTACAATTTGACTGTTATATTCAAGTGACATTCTAACATGTTAATTACAGAAAATTATAAATCAATAACTTGATAATAAAATGCAAAAATCGAACCATTACAGGTGTTACTACATTGCTCACAATGGCCACACAAACATCAGGCATTAATGCCTCACTGCCTCCAGTTTCCTATACAAAGGCAATTGATGTATGGACCGGCGTCTGTTTGACGTTTGTCTTTGGGGCACTACTCGAATTTGCCCTGGTGAACTATGCCTCCCGCTCAGGTTTGAATAAAGCTAGTAATTGAGATTTGATATGCTTCTTAACAAACTTATAAATGTATTAATCGATGGTGTTTATCTATTTTTACTACTGTTCCTTTTTTACTACTTATTTTTGTATCGATATCAACGATACATACGTACAACATCTTTGTAACGTATGCTCGTATTGTATATATATTTGTATACAACGACTATCAACTGAATCCACTAAGAAACTGGACTGTCACACACATACACACACACACACGAAATATATATACTCAGATACACAAATACAATTGAATACGCCCACAGACTAAGCCAAAAGACACATCTTCAGCTTCAGATACAAATACAGATACACACTCACATAGCTAGGCGAGCTACTCAACACCTTCGGCGTGGCACACAATTTTTGGGCAAAATACAAGATGATTTTTGGTCTATAAATACTAACCAATTTTTAGTAATACGATTACGATAATACCCAACGATTTTAGCTTTAGCTAGTAGCATTTATTTACCTATCATTTCTCGTATTTTCTGTTTTCATTCACATAAATATTGTATCTACCGAAATGATTTCTACGTATATATTTCTACTAATCCATGTTTTCTGTTTCGTTTTACTCTCTTATTTCATTGTGCCCTCACACTTCATCGACGTCACAAACACACACGTATACACACAAATACATCTCAAACGCATATCCAACCAAACCACAAAACAACTAAAAAAACGCGTTTGAAAAAAACAACAAAAACTAAAACAAATTGGACAAATGTTTCAACAAATTTTTCGACAAATTTTTCATTTAATGTTATTTTTAATTCTATTTACTATTTCCTTTTTGTTGCTGTGCCTCCGCTTGTATCTAATCTAAATATTATTTGTTCTTTTGTATTTCGTTTGAAAACACACGAAAACTTTTAATTTTATTACGATTTATTCAAATATAAAACTCTACAAAACCGAACTAATACTCAACCAAAACAAAACTCTTGCACCGTAAAAATTTTTGATTTAACAAACACTTTAAACAATTTAATGTTTTTCTGTATGTGTGACTATCTATCTCTGTCTCTCTTTCTTTCTCTCACTCGCTGTCTCTGTCGCTATCTAACTGTATAACTGTATAAATATGTGCTATGCATCTTAACTAAACAAATACAAATTTAATTAAACTCAACTGTAAAAAAATCAATTCCAAACAAATGCAATGTCTATCAAAATTTTTGTGGAACAAATAAATTCTTGTCAAAAATCTTCTACCACATGCAACATATACGGATCGGGCCGCAGACATGCATAAGGAGAATATGAAAAAGAAACGTCGCGATTTGGAGCAGGCCAGTTTAGATGCCGCTTCAGATTTGCTCGATACAGATAGCAATGCAACATTCGCAATGGTACTTACCTTTCAATTATCTAAATTTTTTAACATTAACCTTAAACTATTATTGCGTGAGGGAAATTTCGAGAATAAAAAAGGATGACTAATTAGATTTTGAGTCAATTGAAAATATATAAGAAAGAGCAGAATTATAATATTGAACTCTATTTCTGCGCTCGCAGATTTTTTCGAAGATAGTTTCATTATTTACGTATTATTTTTTATACAATTCTTATGGTAATCAATAATAGCAAAGTAGTTTTAAAATATAGTTATGAAAATTCAAATTTAGTTTATTTGGGATCATTATTATTCAGTGATATTTTGTCTTATCCTTTCTGCAAGAATATAAATACATATATGTGCTATAAAACTGCAGCCGGAGAGCATGAGAGTTTTATGCATTATACTTTTAGAAAGGAAAACTTTATAATTTCTTAGAGAAATTCGCAGCATTTTACTATCCGCCTATGGTCTGTCTCTTAAGTCGTCAAATTGAACTTATAAAAGAAACAAATGAAATTTTTTTAACTTTCGTTTTTATATCAAATCAAATTGGCTTTTGCAAAATGTTTATGATAAAACTATTAAAACAACTATTTCCTTTATATTTGCCTCTTTTTATTAAAAAAAAACACAAACGCACATCCACGTATATATACACACAAACACAAAATACACACACGTTGATCAAAAAATTGTGTAACTTTTTTTCAAACGTGTAAAACCACAAAAAACTAACCAAAATCAAACCACATATAAACCAACTCAATCTCAACCTGATACACATCCAACATTCAACATTCAACTCGAACTACAACTCCGATTCGAACACCATCAACGAAACATTTGCTGCTGGCACTCCACCTACCCAATCGATTTAACCATCCGGAATTAAATGAAAAATTGCAACGAAATTAAATGAAATTACGCACATGCCATTGCCATTGCCATCGCCATCGCCATTGCCATTGCCATCGTCATCACCATTGCCAACGCTATCGCCATTTTCCCTTGGCATTTTGTAATCGTGCCGTGGTGCGATTGTTTGCCTACCCCCTTCATTGCATCAACTACAATCGAAATTCCATGTCAAACGGCATCGCAATATTCGCGCGGTGGCGGTCTACAGAAACCGCTGGTCCGCCATCCTGGTGACCCGCTGGCGCTGGAGAAGCTGCGCCAATGTGAGGTGCATATGCAGCCACCGAAACGTCCAAGCTGCTGTAAGACTTGGCTCTCCAAGTTCCCCACCAGGTAACTGTGCCACACCATTTGGCTTTGCTATCCATTCTAGTTGTTTATCGTAGTAGTTGATGGATTTCCTTTTTGATGTTGTGAATATGTATATCTCTCTATTTCTGTCTCTCTCTACATATCTAAACTCTTGTTGACTTTTTTGCCACTAACTAACTGTAATTGAAAATCCTCTAATTGAATCTCTCGTACTTGTTATTAAAGACAACCCGATTCAGTTGCCTCTGCTTTGCTGCTTGCCATCGTTTTTGCTCGCTGTCTTTTATTTCGAATGCTTGCCAAATGATTTGCATCTGGCCCGAGAGTCCAGTCAAGTAAACGTGAAAATTTCATTTAATTAATGCTTTTTGCTAATTACACTGTGCAACAAATTTCAAACGAAATACTCAATCAAAACTCAAATATGCGTTCCAAAGACCCTTTTATTTTTATAATAATAACAAATCCTAAATGCTTTCTCAAAATATTCAGAATATTTGATTAATTAGTTAATTCTAAAAGTATGTGTCAATTAAAAATTCACATTAGAACGATAAAAAATAAAGCATACTTTTGAGCGGTCGTATAAAATTTTAATTCACCTCAGACCACAAAATATTAAAATTGAAATTTAAAATGAAATAAATACATTAAAAAAATAATGCGTATATTTGAGATTTTGTAGAACTGTGTTGCTACAGCTTACAGTGAAAGGTTCTTTTGTGTGCTTTGCTTTCTGTTGATTTGTTTGTTTTAAACAACTTTTTCGTTGTAGACTTTTAATCAACGACAATCCTCTAGTACCCACCGCATCCCCTATCCACATTACTCCTAGGTTACCAAATTTATCTTTGTTCTTAGTACAATTTTTAATCCATAAATTTCACGTTTTTTGAGTTTCACGCACGTAGCTAAAATCTGTTTAATTTAAAACAAACAAAAAGAAAAGAAAATCAAAGTAAAAATATGAAAAGGCCACACACAAATAAAACAATGCCGAAAACATAAAAAAAAAACAAACAAATCACAAATCAAAAAGCCAATCTCTAGATGATCAATTAATGTGTTTCGTACTTGTTGAATATTTATCCAAGACAATGTTCTAGATCGAAGAGAATCGATGTTATATCACGCATCACATTCCCGCTGGTCTTTGCGCTCTTCAATCTGGTCTACTGGAGCACATATCTCTTCAGGGAGGAGGATGATGAGTAAATGCCGTTACCTATTTACAAATTACTTTATATAGAAATCGTCTGCACTACGATACCAAAGATTGTACTAACCTATTCTTTCATTTCTACTTTCATTTACGACTTCGTTCTTTCTTTCGAAATTGTGTTTGCGTATCGATTTGTTGGCTTGATTTTTGCATATGATTTTTGATTCGATTCGTTTGACTACAAAAGGACCTTCTAAAGCGCGTCTCTGATAACCAAAGGCTATGTAGAATCCAACATGAAATTAACAATATGCATTAGTGCACGCACACATCACAAATATACAAGCATACATACATTCCAGTATGTATATGTATATCGGTGCAGTAAACGCTTTGCTTGATCAAATGGGGATACAGATAAAAGGCGTCAAGGCATTTCCACTATACGAAATTCGATTTGAAAATAAAAACCAAGACAAATGGAAAAGATATTAACTAACTCTAAGTTAAAATGATCGAGTATGACTGCATAGTAGATAACAACAATTTCAAAAACAAAAAGCAAAAAGTGAAATTCGAAAAAAACAAAAGAAAAAAAAGCTGTATTTTAAAAAGAAATTATTAAGGCGATTTGATAAAGATTTAAAAACGCTTGCTCGTTCAATTTGTTCGATTTGTTTTTAATTCACAAACTTGTTATAATATTAAATAAAACGAAAAGAATTATTTTAGAATTTAATCAAGACACGTTTTGTTCATATTAGTTTAGTTTCGAAAACAAATTAATATTAATTTGTACTTAAAATTCGATAAGTTAGCTGTAAAAAGTCGCAGATACCACACGACGTTTGTAAATATGTCATACAATAAGTTTTAAGCCAAACTAGTTTATATACAATTGAAATTCTAAAATGACAAAGGAAAGGGTGTAGATAAATTTAAGTTTAGTCATACAAATTAAGCAACAACAACAGCAACAACTACAAACTAACAAATCCTAGGCAAATTCAATTATGTTCACAATCGAATTAAAAATAAAACTAAATGCAGAACATGTTTTGATGTTTTGTTAATTGAATTCAAATTTCAAGCACACACACAGCACACGACAAAGTGAGTTTTCTACTTTTCATACCCTTGCAGTGAACTACATGATTCGTCTGATTCGTTGGAGTCCGTTTACCATTTAATAAAGTACTTTAGTCCACAATTTGTGGAATCCGCTCTGATTTTCTATCTTTTCCGAATTATTCCCAAATAAAATTTATGTAAAAGAAGCAGACAATGTGTAAAAATCTACATGGGTATTCAGGCTTCGGTTCGCTGAAGATAGCTCTTCCAGCCTCGTTTGTTATTTAAGAAAATATTTAAAAAAAACCGTTATACATCGGCATAGGCAAAAAAAAGATTTATTTAACTGGAACTGGTGGGTACTGCAAGTTTTTTCCTATTGACATGCCTAGTCTAATACTTTATGCTTGTTTTCAATTTTAGTATATTCAATTAGTGGCAAATTTAATTCATGTAGTTACTAGATACATTTTAATGAATATTGCGTGGTTGATAAAACCAATGCAACCATTCGTTTTTCTATTTTGCTTTATTTTATTATATACTTAGTATTATATGAATACATTTATATAGAATTAAATTTTATTCAATTATTTGTGGAAATGCGGCATTGGAAGCACACAGATACAATTTTTATAAAGCCATATGCTTGTGCAATCTAATGCCCATCGCCCACTTACATAGTTAGATATTTTGTTTAAGAACTTGTAGTTTTATTATTAATGAACAAAAAACCTAAATCCAATTAACAGACAATACAAATAGAATATCATCAAATAGTCCACAATTGAATAATAATGAAAAGCAGTTAAGAACAGCCATCACAATTAGTCGAATCCTTATATGCTTTTGTTATTAAGTGCCTTTTTGTATGAGGAGTGAGTCCTGCAGTTAACAAGAGTTGTTTGTCTGCCCTTCCACCCCTCGTGACTACAGCTCGTACCCAATTTCAGCAAATTTCGAAATCCTCCTCGTAATAGAATACAATGCCAACTCCATATCTAAGCACAAACCGTATCCGGTTTTCGGTCTAGATCAACAATTAAATACTGAATTCTACATAGCAAACCCACAATAAATACAATTTACAAACGAAAATTTGTAATAATATAACTAATAATTAAAAAAAAAAGCAAACAATATTTTGTAGTTCTACTAATATAATTATTTTGTTATATTCAGCTTGTTTCTGCCTCTTTTATTTGATCCAATTTATTAAATATTTTTCAATGATATGCTTTAACTCATATTTTCGCTTTTATTTCAAAAATACAATAAAGGTAAGATAAATATTAATATAAAAAAAAATAACAAAACAAATCAAAATCAATGAAAACACGCACCCACATAATTATTGTCAGTAAGCAAACCTCAAGTGGAAATGAAATTAATGTTGTAAAATTCGTGCCAAGCAAGAAAAAAATTTCTGAATAACACAAATGAGATGAGAAAACTAAATAGCTAATAATAAATACGAGTGTTTAAGTACGAGTACATAAAAAAATGGGCGCAAAACTAGTTGTATTGTATATGAAGCTATAGCTATTGAACATACAGGGTTTTAAATGTGAGCAAATAAGTAGCAGATGTCTGGGCGATCAATGAAGGCGTCGTAGCAACCAAATGTTGGGTATGTTGTTTGATATGTGTTAATTAATGTTGATTGTAAACGTATCTACGTATCTACCAAACGGCAAACCATAAGAATAACAGAAGAAAATATACGCGTAGCATAGGACATCATCAACTAACAAATGAGGATGAAAGCAAACAAATGAGAAACGAAAAAGAATACGAGTTGTAACAATGTGCGATCCGAATCAATATAATTTGGCCCATTGTTCAGTTCGTTGCGAAATATCTTAGAACTAGATCAATACTTGGCATAGGTTGTGTGCTGCCTTCAGTTTGCCGTTCATCAATTTGGTCAATTATCATTTAGGCAGAAAGTTGTTTAGCAGTGTCAGTCCAAAAAAAAAACGTTTTCAATGTAAATAGTTTATATATGAAATACGAGTACTATATGTATATGTCATACGTATCTCATACGGTAATTAGGTATAATAAAAGTGCACAACTTCTAGATGCGTTCCAAAAAGACTTACAAGTTTTGAGTAAACGAACTAACAGAAATTTAATATTTAAACTTTAACATTTAAACGTGAAAATGTAGCACATAAGTTAACATTATGTGTAGTTAAGTTAAGCCACAGCTGCAACAAAAAAAAACAACAACAACAACTAACAATAAAAAATACAAAAAACAAATGGGTGTTGCATAACATTGCATTCAGATAGAATAGTCAAAACATTACTAATATTAATGCTATTTACTAAACGCCAAAACCCAATCCACAATCCATTTAACATTCACACACTTACATCCGCTACTCACTTACACTCACAATCTAAGTCACCATTTAGTGTTTCAGTCACAATAAACTTATTCTAATGAAAAAAAATTAACTTGCACAAATTGAGAAGAAAACGATTAATAAGAGCGAAAGTATATGAGAGAAAATAAATTAAAATGCGAAAAAAAATTTATAAATCATAACACATATCTTCAAGCAAAAGGGGGGCGCCAACTCTGCCCATTTCTAACAATCAAAACTCCAATTATCATTTCTATTAGAGAACACATATTGAAATGTAAATAAACATCAGCAAACAAACACCGTAAATCCCCTTACTTTATAGAGCTAAGTGGACACACCGACATACACAATCACACCCGAAAACAAAATAATTACAAACTTAGAAAAGAATAAATTAAATCGCCACACATTATACAACAATAAGATCATGCGTTTAAAAGTAACAACAATAATAAGAAGAGTAACCACACCAAAATCTTATACAAAATAAACAATTTGCTGTCAAGCAACCCAAAGAAGAACGCCAACTACGAACAACTCTAAAAAGAAAATACACAACAAGAAACAAGAAAAAAACAAAAACATTTTAATGCATAAGAGAAATTTAGTAAAATAAATATACAAAATAGTTGAGATAATTGTTGTATTGCCATCACCCGAAAAATAAAAACTAAAATAAAACTAAACGAAACAAAAATCAAATGTGTAAAACCCCAGAATAAAAATGTTTGTGAAATGTTTATAAATGAAAATAATAAAAAAAAAACATAAAGAAAAGAATGAAAGATATGAAAAATACACAACATGGCATAAAAACCCAAAAATTTAAAATATAATTTGTAATCTAATGACTTTTTTAACTGACAAAATGGGTAATCTCATTCTCTCTCCTTTCGTGTTTAAACTACGTTTTACAAAAGAGTCATTTCTAATTTGAGAGAGTAGTATTTGTCCGTTCATATCAATTTGATAAACTTGTTAACCAAGATTCTCTGTGCAGTGGAGTCAACAGCTCAAAGTATGTAACGTCTGAATGAGGATTAATAGTCGATCCTAAAATTATACTTTTAAAAAGCCAAGTCCAAACCGGTTTAGCCTAAAAGTATACTATGGGAGGAATGGGTATATGCAAGTGCAGTGAAAGCTCTGGGAGTAGGGCCAGCTGATTAGGTTAAAGCCGAGCTTTGGCACGGCGCGAGCGCAGGCAACTTAATTAGAGCCGTTTCCGGCTTGAACACTTTTTTTCAAACCGGCGGCGCTTACAGACGCTAAATTTTAGAAGATAATAATCCTGAGGCATCGAGGCCTGATAAGAGATTTGCTTTCTACTTTCGCTATTTTGGGTAAGATAAACTATTTTTCTTCTCAGAGCTGGGGGTATTTATTAATTAAAGTTGTTCGTTTAGATTTTTTACCTTGGTCACTCCGGCACCCCGTCTACGGTAATCGGCGGAGCACCCCTACCGTAGGGGTGTCACGTTAGAAGTAAAACTGCTGTGTCATGCAAGTTAAGAACTTGCAGAAGTGAGGGCGGATGCATTTGCTACACTGCAAACACTTTAACCTAACAAATTGAACGTTAATTTTTGGTGTGCCGCCTGATCCTTCCGATAATCGGAGGCTCGATAGCGTGTATCTTGCATCGCTACTGCTATTTAGATTCTATTGTCGCTTATTAGTTGCAGTTTCGTCAAGAACAACGGGAAGTAGTTTCGCTGACCTTTAAATACAACACCTACGACCACGAGATATAACAGTTGCCGTACAATGCTGGATCTAAACGGAAATCCGATAACAAGCTACGATGCCAGGCTTAAAATCTGGTCAGGAGCAAAGGAGCAAAGCTACTACAACGATGAACTGACTATAGGTCAAATTATATTTAGGCAGTTGCAAAGCGAACCTCAGCGAATCTTTCAGATTTCTCACAGTGAAAACACGCGTCTGACACGTTCTCAGATGCTTCTGAATGCGGCCAAGGTAAGCATTTATCTGCGACAACAAGGATTCACCAAGGATACCCATATGGTCGGCATCGTTGCGAGGAATACAACCCATTTGGCTGCACTGGCATACGGCTGTATGTTCAACGGAACCACCACAAGAATGGCATGGATCGGATATTGGCCATTCTCTGCTCTTCTGGTACAACGGGTACACCAAAGGCAGTTACTCTTTCGAATAGTCGAAAGATATTTGAAGCGCACAGGTAGAAAACAGCCAATCACTTCAAATGTAATTTGTATTGCTCAAGTTGTTTTTTTTGTCTATTTATCAGCTATCTCAGTTTGAATGACATTCAATATGCACCCAGCTCTCTGGATTGGCTAACGGGTTTGATCAGTCTCGTTACTGCTGGTGCTTACGGCACTTTACGTCTGATTTCGAAGGAACCCTTCAGTCCCGCGCATTTCCTGACAATATGTGAACAGCATAGCATTAGCTGGGCAATATTAGCTGCATCACATATCGCCATGCTGGCCAATTTTCCCGACGTCAATGCCAAACAGTTGCGCAGTCTACAACATCTCCTCTTTGCCGGCGGTCACACTCTAGTGGCGACTTTGGAAAAGATGCGCTCGTATCTGCGGGGCGAGGGAATCCTGAGGAATGCTTACGGCATGACGGAGCTGGGCACCTGTGTGTCCTGCAATTACAGCACCCACACAAAGCCCTCCTCGGTGGGCCGCCTCATGGCAAACGTTCGCATGCGAGTGGTGAACGAAACGGGAGAAGCATTGGGTCCCAATGCAGTCGGCGAACTCTACTGTCACCATGGACAACACTGGAGTGGCTATCATGGCAATGCTTTGGCCACGACCGAGATGAGGGACACGGAGGGATGGTTTCACACTGGCGACTTGGGCTACTTTGATGAGGATAACTATCTGCATATTGTGGAGCGCAAAAAAGATATGCTCAAGTTTGCCACCATGATGTACTATCCACATGAAATCGAGGAAGTAATTGCCCAAATGCCCCAAGTGGCGGATGTTTGTGTTTTTGGCATTTGGAATGAGATCGAAGGCGATGCTGCAGCTGCTTCAGTGGTCGCCAAATCTGGATGCCAATTGGATGCTAACAAAGTGCAAGAGTTTGTCGCTCAAAAGATCAGCGTCAGCTATAAGCACCTGCATGGCGGCGCCCAAATCGTACCTGTTTTGGCAAAAAGTGCAAATGGAAAAGTGAACCGACCGGCCGTAAAGGCTGCCTATCTGAAGGCAGCTCCACATAACTGATTCATTGGGCTTCCCCACAATTACTTTGTTTGCCTACATATATAAAAAAGTTATTTACTGTAGTATGTGCTTAGCCAGTGCCAGTAAGGAATTTATCAAAATATACGATTACATATCTCTCAAACTTTTACTTTTTACTAAGCAACCCAAAACTAGTTGTATTGTATATGAAGCTATAGCTATTGAACATACAGGGTTCTCAATGTGTGCAAATAAGTAGCAGATGTCTGGGCGATCAATGAAGGCGTCGTAGCAACCAAATGTTAGGTATGTTGTTTGATATGTGTTAATTCATGTTGATTGTAAACGTATCTACATATCTACCAAACAGCAAACCATAAGAAACCATAAGAATAACAAACGAAACAAGTAAGAAAGCTACAGTCGAGTGTGCTCGACTGTGATATACCCGCTACCCAGCTCAAATATACTAAAATATACCAAAAAGTATTTTTGGTATATTTGGTAAATTTGTACATTCATATTCCATCACATCCCATTTATCGCATAAAATATAAAATATACCATGCACGGTCACATTGTTCACCAGAAACACTCCACGTGCAGCTGCCTATGGATTTTCCCATACAAAACTGTTTTCTGAATAACTTCCAAGTTTTTCATCCGATCGCAATCATCAAGACTGTTATTATCTTCAAATGTACCAAAACTCGAGACTCTATCTTTAAAATTACGTTAGTAAATCGTTGTTTTCGATTTTAGGGGGCGGAAAGGGGCGTGGAAAAAATCTATATTTGAGATGGGTAGCGGGTATATCACAGTCGAGCAAAATGACAAAATGGGTCAAAATGGGTAATCTCATTCTCTCTCCTTTCGTGTTGTGAGAGTAGTATTTGTCTGTTCATATCAATTTGATAAACTTGTTTAACAAGATTCTTTGTGCACTAGAGTCAACAGCTCAAAGTAAAACTGCTGTGTCATGAAAGATAACAACTGCATAAGTGAGGGGGGATGCATTTGCTACACTGCAAACACTTTAACCTAACAAATTGAACGTTAATTTTTGGTGTGCTGCTTGATCGTTCCGATAATCGGAGGCTCGATCGCGTGTATCATGCATCGCTACTGCTATTTAGATTCTATTGTCACTTATTAGTTGCAGTTTCGTCAAGAACAACGGGAAGTAGTTTCGCTGACCTTTAAATACAACACCTACGACCACGAGATGTAACAGTTGCCGTACAATGCTGGATCTAAACGGAAATCCGATAACAAGCTACGATGCCAGGCTTAAAATCTGGTCAGGAGCAAAGGAGCAAAGCTACTACAACGATGAACTGACTATAGGTCAAATTATATTTAGGCAGTTGCAAAGCGAACCTCAGCGAATCTTTCAGATTTCTCACAGTGAAAACACGCGTCTGACACGTTCTCAGATGCTTCTGAATGCGGCCAAGGTAAGCATTTATCTGCGACAACAAGGATTCACCAAGGATACCCATATGGTCGGCATCGTTGCGAGGAATACAACCCATTTGGCTGCACTGGCATACGGCTGTATGTTCAACGGAACCACTTTTCATGCTGTCAATCCCAATTTGGACGAGCATACCACCAGCAAACTGTTTGATATAACAAAACCGCGACTCATTTGCTGCGATGCCCAGGACTATGATAAGATGCAGCATGTGGCCAGAACACTGAGTACTCAGCTATTAACGATTGATGGACGTATTGCTGGTGTAACAAACATCTTGGACATATTCAAAACAACTTTGCCAGAGGATTACAAGCCGGAAAGCTTCGAGAATGGCATGGATCGGACATTGGCCATTCTCTGCTCTTCTGGTACAACGGGTACACCAAAGGCAGTTACTATTTCGAATAGTCGAAAGATATTTGAAGCGCACAGGTAGAAAACAGCCAATCACTTCTAATGTAATTTGTATTGCTCAAGTTGTTTTTTTTTATCTATTTATCAGCTATCTCAGTTTGAATGACGTTCAATATGCACCCAGCACTATGGATTGGCTAACGGGTTTGATCAGTCTCGTTACTGCTGGTGCTTACGGCACTTTACGTCTGATTTCGAAGGAACCCTTCAGTCCCGCGCATTTCCTGACAATATGTGAACAGCATAGCATTAGCTGGGCCGTAGTAGCTGCATCACATATCGCCATGCTGGCCAATTTTCCCGACGTCAATGCCAAACAGTTGCGCAGTCTACGGCATCTCCTCTTTGCCGGCGGTCACACTCTAGTGGCGACTTTGGAAAAGATGCGCTCGTATCTGCGGGGCGAGGGAATCCTGAGGAATGCTTACGGCATGACGGAGCTAGGCACCTGTGTGTCCTGCAATTACAGCACCCACACAAAGCCCTCCTCGGTGGGTCGCCTCATGGCAAACGTTCGCATGCGAGTGGTGAACGAAACGGGAGAAGCATTGGGTCCCAATGCAGTCGGCGAACTCTACTGTCACCATGGACAACACTGGAGTGGCTATCATGGCAATGCTTTGGCCACGACCGAGATGAGGGACACGGAGGGATGGTTTCACACTGGCGACTTGGGCTACTTTGATGAGGATAACTATCTGCATATTGTGGAGCGCAAAAAAGATATGCTCAAGTTTGTGGGCATGATGTATTATCCACATGATATCGAGGAGGTGATTGCGCAAATGCCTCAAGTGGCGGAGGTTTGTGTTTTTGGCATTTGGAATGAGATCGAAGGCGATGCTGCAGCTGCTTCAGTGGTCGCCAAATCTGGATGTCAATTGGATGCTAACAAAGTGAAAGAGTTTGTCGCTCAAAAGATCAGCGTCAGCTATAAGCACCTGCATGGCGGCGCCCAAATCGTACCTGTTTTGGCAAAAAGTGCCAATGGGAAAGTGAATCGACAGGCCGTAAAGGCTGCCTATCTGAAGGCAGCTCCACACAGCTGATTCATTGGGCTTCCCCACAATTACTTTGTTTACCTACATATATAAAAATGTTATTTAGTAGAAGACAATCTGTTACTATTGTACTTTAGTATGTGCTTAGCCAGGGCTAAGTAATTTATCAAAATATACGATTACTTATCTCTCGAACTTTTACTTTTTACTAAGCAACCCAAAGTCCATCATTTATCTTAGAAGAATGCAAGAACTCGTGAATGTACTCTTACACATTGTAATCCCAACAAAACCTTTGCACTCAGCATCTTTTTAGCGCGATAAGCATGGAAATTTTGCACTGTTTGTAATGATTATAAAGTCGCAGCAAAATATAATAAAAATGAATTGGCCAGTTGACATCTTCAGTACCAAAAGCTGAGATAAATAAAGTCATATGATCTTCACGAATAAAGAAGAATTTCACGATGCCGACTTGGAATTACATAAAAGATATTCAGATAGTTGTAAAAGTTATGAAATGAACATTTTCTATTTATAATACATACAATAGAAGAGACAAGTATTTACTGATAAAACGTTCAAATAATTATAGATACAGATAAATACAGCATTATTGGTGCAGGTCTAGGAGGTGCAATTTGACTAAAAAAAATTGTAATCTGAATAATATACAACAATACTGAACACTGTCTACTCAACAGTTAATAAACTCAATTATTCTCAAGTCTTCCCATCATTCCATGTGCATTTATAATCATATATATATGCATATTGTGCAATCCACTCAATTGCCGTTCACGTGTGACTCCGTTGACCCCCCCCCCCCAGCATTTTTAAATAGCTGCAACTCAACATGTGCTCAGCAAGAATTTCAAGCTTCTAGATAACAACGCTCTCTGCTCTCAGTAAGGCATTTAGTATACACATAAATCAGCAAGTTTTTTGCAAGTTAACTCATAGAGTCTATCGTTATCTAAGATCTGTAACTACGTTACGTTTCGGGTATAAAAGCTCTGCTGAATCGATTGTGGGATAGCATTTCATAAAACAACTCGTAACTTGGCACATTCAGAATGGGTTTCAAGACTGAAAATTATTACGATGCGACCGAAAGGATTTGGTATGGTTCGGCTGAACGTGAATACTTTTCAAAGGATCAATCTATTGGAGAGATTATTTTTCGCGAGATGCAACGCCATCCGAAGCTGATAGCTCAAGTAAGTGTTTCACGTTTCCTCCCGTCGAAAACCTGAAATAATTCGCAAACAGATTTCAGACACTGAAAACACAGTGTTAACCCGTGAGGAACTTTTACTCAATTCAATGAAAGTGGCCAGTTATATGAGGAAAATGGGCATGGTTCAATCCGATATTGTGGGAATTATAGCGAGAAATACAACTCACATCTCTGCCGTCGCTTATGGATGCTTTTTCAATGGCATTGCCTTCCACTCGCTTAACATAGCCTACGAGGAGTCAACAATAGGCAAACTCTTTGATATTACGAAACCACGTCTAATATTCTGCGATGGTGACGAATACGAAAAAGTCAAAGCAGCTACAGCCAGTTTAAATGTGATGATTGTGACAATGCGAAATCATCATAAGGACTCGATAAGCATCGACGAAGTGTTGGCAACGCCTATCGTAGATAACTTCAAGCCTGCTCGTCTCGAACAGGGAATTGACCAGACCCTGGCTATACTTTGTTCATCGGGGACCACGGGGACACCAAAAGCAGTGACTATTACTAACAGTCAAAAGATTTTCAATTTTAGCACGTAAGTCTAATCAATCAAATGAATATTCAAAGAGAATCTAACAATTATTAACTATTAACTTTTATACAGATTAACTATTGATGATGTTCAGTATACTCACAGCACCCTGGACTGGGTGACAGGACTTTTGACAACTGTCAATTCGGGAATTTATAGCACCAAGCGGATTATTGCTGACAATGTATTTGATCCTGCGCGTTTGTTGAGTATGATTGAAAAATATAAGATCACCTGGCTTCTTCACCCGCCCTCTCATTTGGCTATGGTAGCCAATTGCAAGGAATTCGATCAATCGAATCTGAATAGCATCCGCTGTTTTATGTACGGAGGTGGTCGATGTTCAATTGAAGCACAAAACCGAATTAGAAGTCGATTGCATTCTAACTGCATGTATATGGCATATGGTTTTACGGAATTAGGAACTATGGTTTCGCTGAACCGAAATTTTGACGGGAAACCCAATTCGGTTGGCCGAATAGAAGCTGGCTTTAAAGTGAAGATACTCAACGAACAGAGTGAGTCTCTGGGACCGAATGAGGTGGGAGAGATTTGTGTTTATAGTGGACAACATTGGTCAGGATACTTTGGAAATCTCGAAGAGTCGCAGAAAATTCAAGACTCTGAGCAATGGTTCCACAGCGGTGATATAGGATATGTAGACGATGATGGTTTCATCTACGTTATTGAGCGAAAGAAAGATATGCTCAAGTACCAAAACATCATGTATTATCCCAACGAAATCGAGCAAATCATTTCCCAAATGCCCGATGTGGCCGAAGTCTGTGTCTTCGGTGTATGGAATCAATTCAACGGAGACGAGGCGGCAGCTGCTGTAGTAAAGAAATATGGCTCCCAAATACACGCCCAGGATGTGGTCGACTTTGTAAAACTTCACACTGACGCCAAGTACAAGCAATTACATGCAGGTGCTATCATTGTGGATGAACTGGTTCGTAGCGCAAATGGTAAAACCAATCGCCTGGGTACAAAAGCATATTTTCTCGATATTAAGGATAAAAACTAAAATGTTAAATAACATAGTTGCCAATTAACTTTATCTGTAGAGTTCTGTATACCGTATAATTTTATTTAACTTCAATTTTACTTGATTAAATGTGTCTTTATCTGCAATATTTGTCGACTGATGGAGTATAACCACTGTTACAATACCACGCCACAAGACGCACTGATTGGCCGCACCAAATGTTAGATCACCAAAAGAGGGACAACCCACATTGAAAGCCACCTCAAAGGTGTATATGCTGCGAATCTTTTATTGCAGTGGGCATTAATGGAACTAACACTTATTATAAACTGCTTAAATTAACTTCTTGCTCACACTGCTTGGTTATATATTACCACATACCAAGCACACACAATACAATAACGTTTTAACGCATTGTAATCCATTAGTCGGTGTAGTTAGTTGTTTAAAGCCCAATTATTTCTTTGAAAACAAATAAATAAAAATGTCAACAGTGTGGTTATTACCATATTTCAATTCACATTCTACATATCTTAAATGCATTGCACTGCTTGATGATGCTATAGCAATCAGCAAATTATCGCTATTAACCATAGCAAACAACTTCTTGTCGTTGTGTTCATTTTGCTACTTGCTAAATTGTTTACTTGTTCAAGCAAAACTTGTATCGATAGCGGCAAAATCAAAATAGAGAGATTATCATATCAACATAAAAATGATGATAACGTCAATAAATCAAGATAAGCGGATAATACCACATGCAAATTTATACAAACTGTCCATTAATATATTATTGATATTGCATTGTTGTTTAATAATGCATTTTCAAAATATCACTGGCAA
This sequence comes from Drosophila siamana, assembly GCA_035047445.1. Classification (NCBI taxonomy): domain Eukaryota; kingdom Metazoa; phylum Arthropoda; class Insecta; order Diptera; family Drosophilidae; genus Drosophila; species Drosophila siamana. Next base: position 6,434,762 of record JAWNPP010000004.1, on the reverse strand, counting down.
TAATATTAGTACTAATTGGAGCTTGTCACTTACTGGTGCATAATTTGTCATTTCTCTTTACCATTTGTTTTTCTCTTATTAATACGATGAAGCTCAACTGAGGTTTGCTCAAGTGACATGAACAGCAAGCGAAGAAGAAGAATTAATATAACGGCACTTGTGAAAAAATGCAGCTGCACGCGGTACTTGCACACTTTAGCATAAATAACACAATCATCTAGCCATAAACTAAACAACAATACACTCTCGACGATAATAAATTGCAATTTTCAATAGAACTGGCCATTTAACTGTAATGATTATAGGCAGATGCATATGTGTATGAAATGGCACTCACATGTTTGAGGTTATGTAAAACTCAATGCACAGAACACGCAAAAAAATGTAAAAAAAAGATTATTTATCGGACGAAAGATGTTAAGGATCAACTTTTAGATTATTATGTATTATTTACATTACAATTAACAAGTTTTCACCGATACACCGTATAAACACACAGACTCTACACGCGTCATCTGTGCTGCTCTGTCGCCATGAGCAAACTGACTTTTTCAAAGTTCTGCAATTGAAAGCCGAGCTCTTATCCTTCTAACTTATACTTCAACACTCTGTCTTATACACTGTATAAGATCGTATTATACAAGCTGTAAATTCGAAATGAATGAGTGCAAATAAAAATAGGCAAGTTGTCTGTTTATTCATTTAAATATTTTTGTGATCATCGATTAAATCATTTGCTGACAAACAGTCTGTATGCATCTGCATTAAAAGCCTTAGACTTAAATAGGTCTATCACAAAATATGGTATCTAATATGGACTACTCGTATTTACATTAACATTTACACATCGTATTAGTACTTATAACTGTCTGTCTATATACATAAACCTACTTAATACCTTCAATTGACATATCTATTACTATGCACATTCTGCACGTGGAGTTCACAGCGATCCGACCTTCTCCATTAGGTACCAGGGCAGGAATACAGATGCTGCCACAACGGCTACGCATGTGGCACAGAGAGCAACTGTGGTTGATAGATTTGTGATTGAGAAATGGTCGTCTGTGTGATCTAACTCTTCGTTGGGATGCTTTTCGAACTCCAACACTTCAACGTCAAATCGAAATCGAACTTTTGATGAGGGCGACTCCTTGCGCCAGACCAAATGGCCTGAGGACTCTCGTCTCTCCAAGCTCCACTTCGGATCGTGTACTGCGAGCAATAAAAAAGACATAGAAAGTAGAAATCCTTAATAAAAGTAGAAATCATTAATAGTAAATAATAAGTAAATAATTTTCAACTACGCTCCTTTAAATACAAAAATCCAAAGCAAATTAATGTTGCATACTTTTTGGCTGCAGATATAAACATTAATACTTGTTCTTCAAATTACAAAAATTTTTATAAATAGAGCTTTACTGGATATCAAGATGAGTTATCAAAGAAAAAATATAAATATGAGCAAACTCCTTTAGTGCAATTCAAACTGAATAATAACAGTAAAACCTATACTATAAGATTCTATATTGTATATTTACCTGATCCAGTCATTGCGCTACTATTGAATTGACAACAATCTGAAACGAAAATAAATGGAAGCGATTAAAATAATCAGTTGGCATGTAAACAAACAACTTGTAATTGTAATTCAATAAGTGTACGGTGCGTTGACCTTCATTGTATTTGTGCCCATGGAAATTTAAGCTGACACCTCAACATCTCACACGTTCTACTCGAGCTTCGACTATCTAATTAACATTCTCGGTCTGTAGTTAATTAGACGCAAACATCACAAACATGACAAACTTGTCACTGACAAAAGTATATACTATTAAAGTACAATCGAAATCGAAAATCGATTTGAAGTTAATAACTTTTTCTCATTTTGCAAGATTTCAGTTACTTTTTCGTAATACTTATATCTTGCTTAATTGTTAAAATATAAAGAAAGTATATATGCATTCATATTGAATGTATGTAGACCAAGTGTTCAATCAATTGTCGACATTGACAACACCACCTGACTCTTTGTTTAACCTATCAAACGTTGAGTCCGCTTTTCCACTGCAACCACAATGAATTTCAATTCACGTGACCAGACAACCTTTTCCTATTCCCATTTCTAATTTTCAACATTGATTTTTGGTCGAACATCAGAGGCGGATATTTCTGTCAAGGTCTAAGCAACCGTGGAATATCGACAGGTGTGACACACTGTGAATGTAAATCACATTTCTTTGCAAATGTACTGTAAAGCCTCGCTTTGAACTTTTAAGGAATGTTCTAAAGATTGCGTATGAGTAATTTTATAAAACTCATTCGCAGAAAATCATTCAGATTAATCTGTGTTTTGATTATCCCATCAGTAAGTGGCTAGTGAACTCAAGAACACATATTTTTGCAAATACAGCTAATTATAGCAGCCCGCAATACCATAAAAGAAACACGTAGTCGCTTAATATGGTATATTATAATTCACACTGACTTTGGCATTGTTTTATTCTCTTTTCCTATGTATAACCTTCAATACCATAAATATGCATTTAAATTTAAGCGAATATATTCATCATTCCACGATAAGCCGAAATGTACAACGTAATAAATAATGAAAGTAATTTGCTTTTTTTATTATCTTTTTTTAATAGAATATAAAGGCACGATTTTGCCTTTAATCTGCCAATCACTTCAACCGCAGATGTTGCCGATTTGATTTCTAGTCTATAAAACAGTTAATGGTAATATTATAGTATACATATGGACATTTGTATGCATAATAAGTCAGAGAGGAACCCATTGAAACAGATGCGGATGCTGCATTAGCCAAAAACTCAATGAATGTGAATGACGTAAGACGAGCACAATTGTGGAAGCGAAACCTCTTTGCATATTTTACTGTAAAGTATATATATACACGCACACACACCATACACAGATGGGTCACAGTGTCGCAGAATACATTTGCAAAGGGTATATGTAGTTAATTACCGAACCGTGCGCTACTACGATCTAGAGTGCTTAATCTTTGGCCGAAAGTATATTGTTTATTTTGGTTTGTTTAGTAGATGTCAGTGGCAGGTTCATACCACACATTAAAAATAGATATGTGTACCTGCAGTTCGTCAAGTAGTCAAAAAAATAAAAACAGCCGTATCTATGCCAATAAAAATAAATACATTTAAGCTAATGGTGAAATGGAGATAAGCAATGACTAAGTCAAGCAATTGTGAGTTAAAGGCAATCATAGGTCTAAAAGAATTGCAAAGTTTCGCATATTAAAACTGAATATTGCAATTTTACCTGTTTTCAAATACTTAAACAATTAACCGGCCTTCAAATTTTGTTGTTGCTCGATTTTTGGTGTTTGTTTTTGTTTTTTAGCACTGCGCAATGCCGGTTTTTGAAAGTGTTATTGTTGTTGTTGTTTGGAGCACAAGTCGGCAACTGGGCAAATTGGACGAGAAACTTTGGCCGATGAGTAGCAACGACTCACTCGTATGATATGAGTGAGTGTCTCACTCAGCTAACGAATTGTCCACGAGCCCAGCGGAGTGTCTCCGGACTTTGAGCCAACTGACGTGCAAGCTCTTGAACGATTGCATTTAAAATGTACATATACTTGAATATGAACATATGATCATAATAAATACATCTGCACATGTGTGTAAATTCGTTCATATAACAAGAAATACATGCGAGTAAATCAATCATATCATATTGAAACCCAGCTATCGCTCTTGTTGCTATTGTTTTTGTTCATTCCATTTAAAATATACTATAACATGGTGTGATGGTGTGTGTGAGTGTGTGTGTGTAATCATATTTTAAATTGGCTCTTTTTCCTATTGTTGTTGCCACTGTCGCTGCCGCTGCCGCTGCCGTTTGTGTGATAAGATTCACAAAGAAAGAAACGGCAACGTCAGCTGGACTTTTATTTTAATCAATGAACTCGCTCATTCCACCCTCCTAGCTTTTATCAGCTGATTTCGCGTCTTTCGCCAAGTTCCCGCAACACACAACGTACCACTACAGTGGAGACTCGCAATATAATTGGAGCATTCCTCAATTTAACTCTTAAGCACTCACACACAGTTATTTCTGCATATTCGTATGTAGGCGGCATTCGTTGTAGTATTGCTTCACTGTAGGAAAATGCCAAGGTGGATTAGTTCAAAAAAGCGCAAAAACTAAAAGCTGACAAATCAACAGTAAAACTCATTGGAACTAAACACGCGCCAGCCCCAGCAAATAATGATAAGCGTGTAAATCACTCTTTAAGCTAATTGATGTATGTATAACGCACACACACACGCATATTACACATACGTGGCATTTAGTTGTGTGCGTATGTATGTGCGTAGAAAAGTGGCGCAACCATCAAATTATGTTAATCACTGTCACTCACAATATTATTGTTATTGTTTTAAATGCATATTTCTGATTATTTAGACATACATACAATCACACGTAAATACATACGAATATATAGCAATGAATGCAAGTACGTGTGACTTGACGTATTTTACCGTTTTGTTTTGCAAGACCCGCAAGAAAACAGCCAAAGCTGCGCTCATTAATTTCTTAACAGCTGATGCACACACACGCGCATACACACACACTCAAATACTCGGGTTCACGTAAAATGCAACGAATCGGTCGGGGTAAGGGCCTGCTGCAGAAGTCGATCTTGGATTACGTATATGTGCCTGTAAGTGTGTGTGTGTGGGTATGAGTAAATGAATAAGCGTTCACGCTAGCTGAAACTACTCGACGACACGACCAACTATCGAGGTCTAAGCATAGACACAGACTGTCGCTGCTTCGCTCGATAGTATCTATAGGAACCCCTATGGGCTAGAGCAGCCGCATCGCAGCTGTAGCCGCTGCTGCTCCAACGCCAACTGCTTGCTCGCGTTTGTGAGCGAGCGAGCGAGCGAAAAGAGCGAAAGACCCAAAACTGGCTGTGCTTGGAGGCTCGACTCCATGGTAGTAGTAGTAGTAGTAGCAGAAGTGTAATACTTTTTTCTATATTTAGTAAATACATACATACATCCTAACATGTACACAAATATTTGGTATGTGATGGTATGTTTTAGAACTGTGGTCGCTTTGGGGCCGTCGTCAATGACTACAAAAATTTGGGAAAATGTAGATTCTGCTGCCCATGAAATGCGTTCGTATTATTTCCTAATATCCACTGTAATACAATATAATATTGTAACACAATCATTACAGACCAAAACATACTGAACTGATTAAGAAACTTACAAATATTTACAAGTAGAAATTAATCATTTATTAGAGAGTAGAATATAATCGAATACTTCAGTGATTTTTTAAACTTCCCATTTTTCTCTTTATTATTGTGCATATTGTAACTGATTTATTTGAAATAAATATTATATATCTTATACCCGACTAAAAGACAAAATATAATAAATTCGATATTTTATAAATAATAATACTTTGGTAAAGCCGTTATTATACATAATAAAAAGAACTTTCCGTACTTTTGTTATAATGCGTTTGCAACTAGGAAATTATGTTCAAAAGTATAAGGAATTCTAAAATAATTACAAACATCCTAAACTTCAAATACTCTTTTCTAATAAGTGTTTCCAAAAGAGAGAAAGTCTTATAACAAAATATAGCATTTACCATAAAATTCTTGGTCTAAAATAAACTGATTTTTCTTTTGATGTTTAAAAACTTAACATTTATTTCATCACAGATGTTCATACATTTTCAGTCTTTTTTGTATTCAAGAAAAAACATAAACTAATACTTTAAAAACACGTTTGGTTTTCGATTTAGACTTATTCGCAAATTTTGAAATAAGAATAGACCGAAAAAGCTGTTAACGACTTTAGCCATAATCTATTTTAATGAATGAAAAAACTGTAAAACAAATTTTATAACATAAATAACAATTCTTATAACATTCACAATTATTTTGCTTGAAATAATATTCCTCTTATAATTATGATTGTGATTATAATTGTGCAGGGTATCTGATATGCAAGGCTTGCTGGTTCCACTGATATCGCCGATTGCACGTTATCTGAAAATAGCCAAACTCGATTGCCCTTTTCACTGAAAATTAAGCGAGTCTGAGCATCCAGTTGAGTCAAATAGTATTACAGCACTGTGCAGATAGTAGTATCAGTAGAGTATAAACAAAGACAAAACACTGGCATCCAGGCGGTACGGTCTTCCTATTGTTATTCTTGTGTGTGCGTGTGTGTGTGTGTGTGTATTTTGTATGTAATAGAGATGTGTCTGTGTATTTGTGTGCACGCCTTGCGACGACTACTGTGATTGTGTCCAGAATCATGCACACACGCAATCAAAAGTACATAGTACAACCACATACACATGAAAGACTCAAAATCATGACTGTTGTCACTTGCTCTGTTCTTCTCGTTGCGTGCAGAGTGAATTCGGATTGTGTTCTCAGTGCGGACCTAAACTCAGGCAAGGAAGCTACCACACAGCTTGCAGTGGATTTGGGTGCTCACCACAGTCATCACAATCACCATAAACAATTAAATGTTGGGAGTAATGACTTGCAGTCGTTATGTCTGAAGCATCAGCATCTGAACGATCTCACTCCGAAGACCTTTCTAGGTATCTATCTAATCTCGCATATTTGGTGCGTTTAAGTTTACACTTGATTTAAAGGTCGTTTGTTTTAACAGCAACAACTGTCGTCTGCAAGAGGTGCTCAAAACGTGCGCCAACATTCAGTCACTGGAGTCACTATATCCGTGTCCCCAGCTAGACAACGAAGAATTCAACGACGTGTACTTCACCCCGATAACTGCTGAGGCGAAGATGATCTCGCCCAATCCGTATTCGCTGAGTGGATTCATATCGAACAGCAGCTGTGCCAGCGAAGATGCCTTCACCGACATTGTGCTGGAGGACGATAATCGCATCTCGCTGGCCTATGAAAATCTGTGTACAATTCCACGACGATTGGCGGACAAGTTTGCGGCACAGACCAAGTTCCTCGATCTGAGCCATAACAATTTCCAGAACCTCAAGTTTCTTTCCTTTTTTGATGATCTGCATACGCTCATCCTGGATCGCAATAGCAATTTAGATGTGAACACACTTCCCTATCTGCCCAACCTGAAAATATTGTGGTAAGCCGACATCGAGCTTTTAACTGAATATGTTCTTAAATCTATACACTGTGCAGGATAAACAATTGTGATATTTGCAACATCACCGATTGGATACATCGCATAGAGCGCCGCTGCCCGGCGCTGGAGCAGCTCTCCTGCATGGGCAACCCGGGCATTCAGACCGTGTTTAAAAATCACGGTCCCGCCTCAGCCGAAACCTATGCCCGCGATTACATACTCCAAGTGCTGCCCAATCTGAAGTATCTGGATGGTGTGCCGCGTTATGGTTACGGCGAACAAGATCATCACAGCACACCAAATGGTCGACGCAGTCGGACAACAGTTGCCTCATCTTCATGCACATCGATGGCTGGGCACGGACAGGAGTCAACCAGTACCTCGCACAGGGGCAGCAAAGGTGCATCGCCCACGCTCAGCTTCAAGGACTTCTTTCGAGGGAAGCCGGCAAAAAAATTGTACACTCGCAATGGCAATGGTTCGTCCACCAATTAAAATCCAGCCTATCAACTCAAGAACTTTCCATTGAGTTGCCACAACACACCAGACACCCGACCAACCAGATTGTCGCATTGGGCTGCTGCTGTTTTATTTTTAGTCCACGCTACGATGCGGCCTTATCACTGCTGTCGTTTGCAGGCCTTTGCGATGCCCTAGCTGTTGCCCAGTCCATTGCACCCGATTACACCTACAGAGATTCATATGCTTATTGTAATGTATGTACAATCTATCGATGTATGTGTGTGTGAACGCGTGTGTGTGTGATTGTGTAAGCGAACAAAACAATGATGATTACAATTCAATTCAATGTAGACTAACTACGAGAAGATTCCACTAACCCCATTTAATACAATATATACAGTAAACAGTATGGTATCTTTAGAACTTATTAGCATTAGATAAGTATGACAGTAAGCAAATACCTGGAGTTTTCTTGACTATCTGCCTTTACGTTATACTCCTTAAATTTGTCAATAAGTAAAATTGATTTAAGTTCTTACATGCTTGACTATTCAAAATATCCATCAATGCACTCACATTTCTACTAAATCCAAACGTCGAACATGTTTGTTTTATTTGCAATTCAATTAGCTATAAATCACACTTAAGTTTGTTTGCTCACTTCCAGCTGATATACCAACAGATGTACAAAATCTATAATTAATTTCTGCACAATTAAACTGGTAATATTCGGCAAAACATATGCGAAATGCAACGTCAAGACTTACAGTTCCGAATGCCAAAGATTAAAAATTATTCACAATTTCAAATAAATTTCAATCAACCAAAACAAACAGACTACTTTGGAAAAATGCACAAGAAGCAATTCAGATTCGCTATATTGAATTCAGCTCTTTATTAATGCTAATACATAAATTGGCCAATTTTTTTATACATCATTTAAAAGATCGGACGCTGATAAAACAAAGTGCATCAAGTGATTTCTATATTTTTTATGATTTTTGCTAGATTTATTAATGCACTTGCTTAATATGATTGATCGGGGCTGGGAACAAACACCATAACAAAACTATATAAAATGAAATGAATACACGGCTGATCGCAACAATTCAGCTCATTCACTGCATTCGTATTCTTGAAACATATAGTACGACTATTATATTTGTAGATGGTATTTAAGCATATTTGGAATTGTTTACGTTTTGTCGGGTATTGCACCTATGCTAACAACATCATCGTTAGTTATGGGTCAATTCGACTTGATCTCCAAGCCGCCGAAAGCAGAATCCAGTGACGCTATCAACTTTTCGTTGTTCTTGATCGATGTATGGCTGGCAGTATGAATCGAGGCCTGCTCAAGGGCCCACTGTGCCAGCTTCTGAGACTCCTTGCGCTTCGAGCTCACTGCTTTGGAGTTGGCCAAATAACTGCAGCACAAAAATAGTCCATAGAGTGCACGTAAATTGTGTGGATTGAGCTTGATGGCCTGCGAGTAATAAGTGCGAGCAATTTCAATGTTTTCCAAGCCTCCCTGTAAAGACGGAAATGGTTGGAATTAAATCTAATTGACAAGCGCACACGCAAATGTAAAATGCCCCTTTACCATAGTGTAACGAATCTCGGCCAGACGCTGATGTATCAGATGACTGTGGGGATTGTGTAGCAGCACTTCCTCCATGCAGAACGCCGCCTTGCCATATTCACCCTCGCTCATGTACAAATTGCAAAGCTCCTGCCACGCCTCCTGGTCCGACATAAATCTGACGATGAAAGTAATAATTTAAGCGTTCGTATAACACAATATAGGCAAAGACAATACTTTTTCAAATAGGCATTCAGTTCTTTGATGGCATCCAGGCGCAATCCTCGCGCTTTCATTATGGCAATCTTCCTTTTGCGTGGCGCAGCATTTGTCTCGTCCTTCTCAATGATGGCATCCAGCACTTCGATGGCCGAATCATATTGTTCGAGCGCCTCCAATCGCATTGCCTTGAACTTCATCACACGCAAGCTGCCTGGAAACTCTTCACTTAATTGCTTTGTGCACTTTGTGGCAATATCGAAGCGTGCTGTGTCCAAAGCAGCCACAATGACTTGCTCAAGTATCAAATGCCGCTCATTGCCGGTCTTTTGCACTTTGTCCTCCAACACGGCCACCCATAACTGAACCACCTCATCGCTGTGTCGGCCAGACTCCTCGCGCCACTTCCTGAACTGGTCCCGCACATCTGCAAATCAAATGTAAACCTCATTAAACACTTATTGGTTAAAGTGGTGCATATGTGCAAGTGTTAGCATGTGTGTGTGCATTTAAGTACACATCAGTTCACCGCCAGCAAGTGGGACATCAATTATTTCTCAATTAAAGCAGCCGATTAATGAATGTGTCAATGCTGCGATTTAACATTTACCTGACCAACTCATTTCCTCGTAGTTTAAAGACATTCTTATTTAAACTATTTGAAAAATTATGAATTTGCAATTTGAAGTCTTATTTTCAGACACACACACTAATAAACTGAATGAACTGTCACTGTAGCTAAGCTGCTGCCCTGGACAACAGCTGACATCTTCGTTCAGCCCTGGTTTTGAATTCGCCTTTGATATTTACATTGAACATAAACATATAAAATACTAAACAAAAGTGTGTGCAGTAATTCACTGTTTTGTGAAAAATATCGATTAATAATCGGGTATTATTACAAAGTGGTATTTATTCTTGGACCAGATATGGTCATGCTGACCTCTATTTAATGAATGGACGCCTACGCATTCGACGCCAGTCGAGGAGATTACATTGGGCGGTCGTCGCGTTGAAGGCATTGCTGGTAGTTCATTATTAAAACCAACGGGAAGTGGATACTACCGTTTGGGATTAAAACTAAGCAATTTCGCAAAGAAGACCCCAACGACAGAAACTTTCCATCACGGAGCAGCAACAAAAACAAGTGCATCCAAACAAAAATGCCTCAACAGGAGCAGGGCTCCCAACAAACATTCTTGGGCTTCGATTTGAGCACACAAAAGGTAAAGATACTTAAGATGAAATTAAAATCTATTGTTGGAGTAGTTGTAAATGATGTGCCATGGGTGACTCCAGTTGCCTACGCGGCACATATCTATGCAGATGAGGCATTCAGAATGTTATTGGAAAAGGTTAAATTCACAATTCTAATCTCTTATGCGGCAGCATTTGCTTATCAATTCCGGGCCAAAGCCTCGAACCTAATTATTTGAAAGTATTTGTATACATATTTATACGTGTGTAAGCGTTTACTCAGCCAAGTCAGTCCATTACTTTATAGCCAGTTTGTTTGATCGGTTTTATTAGTCCGACACCCACTTGTGGCTGAGGCAAACTCAAAAATCATAAACATACGCCAATAATGAAGTACACACATCTAGAAATCTCAAAGTGTGTGTATGTGTGTGTAGAGTAAGCCAGATAGGTAAGCCATGACGTAAACATTGACTCTCAATCGCCCTTTAGGCTCTCCGTCCATTTACGGCTGCTGCTGTTTGATCGTTACTTTTTAGGTGTGTCTGTCTCCTAAGGACTGTCGCACTAACAACGTCCCTTGACACTCCCAAGGACATTTCGCCGGTTACTCAAATTAATACGACATGCTCTGCGAATTTTACTGCCAATTTAAATGAAGTCAGCTCTGCTTTTAACTTAAATATTATGTTTGGGGATATTTTTTTTTTAAATTCCCCGTTTTCCGTTACAATTCTTGGCATAACTTTAAAAGAAGAGGGACAATTAGCATTAACTCGATAACCCGCATAGTGGATCTTTGGCATACCTTCCGCTTTTTTGTATATATAATTTAAATTCACAATTTTGTACAACTCCATGTTTGGCACTATTATTATATATTATTTTTTTTATTTAAATTCGTTATGATATCGTTTTGTAAAAAACTACTGAAAAGGATATTTTTCAAAGCCAACTTAAATAAAGACCAGCAATATTTTAGCTCACATACGCCGGAATCGGCTGTAGAACAAAACTATTTAGGTTTTGACTTGAGCACCCAGAAGGTAAAGCAGAAATTTTAGCACACTAGGCGCTAAAATTATATTGTATTCTATTCCTTATCCCTGCTAATAGATTCTATAACAACATTTCAGCTCAAAGCCATTCTGCTGGGCGCTAACCTGAATGTGGTCGCTTCAGCTGAGGTTAAATTCGACAGTGATTTGCCAGAGTTTCGCACCACAGGAGGCGCCAATGCTGGACCCAATAAATTCGAGTAAGTCTTGAAGACCATTTCCCACATTAGATACTAATTTTTGAATGCTTTCCAGGTTCTTCGTGCAGCCCGTTATGTGGGTCAAAGCAATGGACATCGTTCTGGATCGTTTGGTGATGCAGGAAGTTGATCTGGGCACTGTAGTTGCCATCTCAGGCTCTGCACAGCAACATGGTTCGGTTTATTGGTCGAAACATGGCATTGCGGCTCTGCAATCGCTCGATTCCAATAAGTTTCTACACGCACAAGTCGATGATTCGGCTTTTGTGGTGAATCGCACTCCCATCTGGATGGATGCATCCACATCGAAGCAGTGCTTAGAAATGGAAACTGCCATTGGTGGCATGAGCAACATGGTTCAGATAACGGGCTCCAAATGCTACGAACGCTTTACGGGACCACAAATACGAAAAATCTATCAGCAACGGACGCACGCCTACGAGGATGCGAAACGAATCTCTTTGGTTAGCAGCTTTTTGCCATCGCTATTTCTGGGCCAAGTGGCGCCCATTGATTATGCCGATGGCTCGGGCATGAACCTGCTGGATATACGCAAAAAGACCTGGTCGAGGGCTTGCCTCAACGCTTGTGCTCCTGACTTGGAGGAGCGCTTGGGCGAACCAGTCAGTGGCTTCACAATTCTTGGTAACGTGTCCGACTACTTTGTACAACGTTTTTGCTTCTCCGAAACTTGCAAAGTTGTCGCCTGCACTGGAGATAATCCATCAGCACTAGCCGGCATGATCGTGGATCAAAACTGGCTAAGTGTCTCCCTCGGCACCAGCGACACACTAATGATGAGTCTACTAGAACCACCCAATCTGGAACAGGGTCATGTGCTGTGCCATCCAACCGAGATAGAACAGTACATGGGTCTCTTATGGTAAGTGTTAAGCAATCATATTAATAAATAGCACCAATCTATAAAAATCGTATTTAGTTTCAGAAATGGTTCATTAGTGCGCGAAGCAATGAATAAATTGGAGGCTGACGGTAAATGGGATAAATTCAATGAGCTGCTGGAGTCGACGCCTCGTGGTAATTTTGGTAACATGGCTCTGCACTTTGATGAAATGGAAATCATACCCAAGGCAAAAGGAACGCTGCGCTGGAACAAAGACATTGATATCAATTCCGGAGATGCCAAAAAGGGTGTAGTCAAGTAAGTAGCAAAGACTAAACCCAATGTAATTGTAGTAATATTATTAAATATATTTGAATTTATAGATTTAGCTCACCGCAAATTGAAATACGTGCGTTGATTGAGGGCCAGATGCTTCATCATCGCGCTATTGCCGAGGATATGGGCTTTCTTTTTGGCAGTGAGTCAAAAATTCTTGCCACTGGAGGCGCATCGGTAAACAAATCTATTCTGCAAGTAATTGCTGACGTCTTCAATGCACCCGTTTATCAACAGGTAAATACTTGCATATGAATCAAACGCATTGATATTAAATTTGCATTTTCTTTTAGACTGAGAGTGAGGCTGCACTCGTAGGAGCTGCTTATCGAGCTGCGTATGCATGCTATATAAATGCTAATGACTCGAAAGATATTAAAAGTTATCGCGACTATATTTTAAGTTTGACGCCTAACCTCCTAAATCTCGTCTGCGAACCAAATAAAGACAGCGAGTCTATATATGTGCCTATGCTGCAGCGATATCGGGACATGGCATCAGTCTTAGAAAGCCAATAATGTCTAACAACCCTCCGTAATTTAATTTCGCATTCCACAACATTACTATGAACTATCATGCGATTCCAGACACCACACATTCCACACTCATATTTTTATACACAGATTATTAATGTATAACTCCAAAAGTGCAATTAACAAAAAAAAAATTATGCTGTGATTGACAATTTTTTATTACGATTGCAAAAGCATTCACAAAAATAAACATTTACAAATGAAATGCTAAGTTTCTGTTAAATTGCTTCTACTATTTTTACTTCTTGCGTCCACCACGTTCCTTGACTTGCAGATGCACCGTAGTGCCGCTTAGTAGATTGTAAAAAGCCATCGTGTTGTTGTCTTTGAAGAACATGCCCTAAAAATAGTTTTCCAAAGATCATATTTAAACACTGCTTATTGGTAGCATCTAACAAGTGATTTACCTCGTAGAATATCTTTTGTTTGGCAGGCGGCATGCCCGTTTCGTCCTGCAGCTTTGCCTTGAGGTTGGCAATGGGGTCGGTTAACGCCAAGGTAACGGCAATCATTTGACCATTCAACTTCCATTCTGATTTGTCCGTGTTCGGCACTTGCACCTGAATGGTGACAGGGCTCTGTAAATAGTTATAGCATAAATAGTAGAGAACTGTATGAGTATTGAATTAATGCAACTGACCTTATGCAAGGAAATGAATTCGGCCTCGGGTATGAGATTATCCTCTGAACGCATCTTCTTTGCGGGCGGCTCGTCTTCCACAGGCATGATCTCAACTGGCGGTGCCGGTGAAATTTGCGGTGGACCGCCGCCAGACTGCATATTCATGTAGCCACCGGGACCACCACCATAAGGAGTTGCTAATTGATAAATATAATCAATAAGATTGCGCTTTAATAGTAAGGAGTGTTACTCACGCATCATGGGAGGTCTCTGCATCATCATCACGGGATTGCCAGCTGGTGGCATGCTGTGCTGTGGCGGCTGCTGTTGGTGCTGATGATGTTGATGCATCGACGTTGGCGGTGGCTGCGATTGATGATGATGATGCGGCGGTGGATGGTGATGACCGCCACCACCCTGATGATGCTGAGGTTGACTATGTGGATGACTGCTATGCTGATTCTTTGAAGACGATGGCTGCGGCGGCGCTGACAGCGTTGTTTTATTACCCACAGGCTTGGGTCCAATTTTCTCCTTCTCCTCGTCGTGCAGCAGTCCCTTAACCTTGTGTATTTGATGGATTTGATCTTCAAGCGTAATGTTCGCACGAGCGGCACGCGTCGCTGCTTCCACACTGGACGTGTGGCCGTCCCAGGTGACACGATCATCCTTCTTGGTCTCCTCCTCGCCCAGTTTCTTGCCAATAACAGTTTCCTCGTCGCCAACACCAAAGATATCTGTTCGACGTTCGGCCAACTGCTTCAAGCTGGCCTCGATGGCAGTGCCAGCAGCAAATACATTGTCCTGATTGATCTTTTCAACCGTGTGCTTATCACGCTGCTCCACCCAGCGAGGATCCAGTAAACCAATGCGCATATGCTCCGATACCTTGGAGGCTGGAATCTTCTCGCCTGTGATGGGAGATATAAGGTATTCGTCGGTTGCCACAGGTGCGGGTTTGGGTTGTGTTGCCTTCGGATCGTATTTCTTAACCACCACCTTGTCATGTGTTGGTGGCAACATGGGCGCCACAGATGGCTGCATCTTTGTGGTGGGCGTATCCTCATCACTGGATGCTTCGTCCATATCTTGAACCTGAGTGTTGTCCCGCTTGGCGTTCACCGGCTGTCCATAAGCGGTAGCGTTCTTCATCTGGATGCCCACGCGATTCTCCATTTGCGACAACTTCACACCACTGTCCAGGTGACTGGACAATGGATGGTCATCCTCATCATCGGATTCAATCTGCATTTCAATGTCGCCTTCCTCCTCCAATAGACGCTCTTCCATAAGCACACGAGCACCAACCTCATCGGGATTTGTCGGTGGCGGAAAGTTGCCGCTCTCAAAAGGCTGATAATCCACCGTCTCCACGACAACAAAGTCATGCCAGTCGATCTGTGCATAGGCAACACGCTCACGTTCAATTTTCTCCTCTTCGCGACGACGTTGAGCCTCCTGATGTCGTTGCCAATTGGCCCGGTATTTGACCTGCTCCAACACTTTCACCATACAGGCGCGTCCTGGAGAGCTTTCGAATCGCAGCTTGTTCAGCAAATCCTTTGGCGGTATCAGCACCTTGGTGTACTGTTCCAACAGCTTGGTAAAGTATTGAAAGAGCGCATGTTGCGGCCGCAGGAAATCAAATTGGAAATTCCTTTGCTCTCGACTCATTAGATTGGTAAGAAACTGCCTGCCATTTCGGGCCACAAACTGAGCTGTTAACTTGACAATATCTCTGTAAAACCAAAATCAAATTAACTATTATGAAATAGAGTTGCACCATTAACTCACAAATCCATGGCAGCAATTGAGGGTGGATCAGCAATGAATTCAAACTCCGCTGGCGGCTCTTTGGGCACAAACTGCTGTTCCACAACCTGCTTCAACAGCTCCTGCTGCCGCTGCTGAGCTGCACTGGTCACTGCCAGCTGCTTGAGACCAGCGACTGCCGTTAAACCAGCATCTATTTAGAATTAAAGATGAACTAGCTGTAGTAGAACTTGTTAATTAATTATACAAGATAATACTTGCCATTGCCTTCCCGAAACTCATTGACCTTGTGTCTATAGTAGGCGTGGTAGGGATCACCTCCATTTAAGAAGTTAAACTTCGGATTGCCCAGCTCGTTTTGCCGGATGCGAGCCTCAAACTCGGGTCCATTCCGCGCCACAAAGCTGGCGGTCTTGTCGACAATATCTAGTTAGTTATTCAATTGAGTAATTTGGCAAACCTTACGCTATATGTTTATGTAAATATGTATTATGGGTTTTTTTTTCTTATGAAAAGGATACTTCTAACTTCTGGCGGCGGGTAAATAATGCCCACAATTGGACCAGACATTGGTTTTGACTGGTCATTGTTGAATTGCTCGTTGGAGACATCTGCATCTAGTGAGGGCATTGCTATTGAGAATTTCTTTACGATTAAATTAAACTTTTTACACTTATTAATATACGTTTAATAATATTAAAGGTTGCTGTACACACCAAACACGATAATTCGGCAAAACGCAGACACAGTGTGGCCGTTTTGCAATATTTGTTAAACACCCCTTTTGGTATTTTAGTTTATAGTATCTTTCCATTAACATTAACACTAACATTGGCAGGCAACGGAAATTTTGAAAATAATGTTAAATCACCCTTTAAATTAATAAATGAAATGAAATATTCTATTTTCCGTGGTAAAACAATAATAATTCGAAAATTTCATGAATAAGAATTGTATGTGAACCAACTGGTTCTTAGACCAAAGCGACAAAGATTTTCTAGAATTTTTGTTTTATTAAATAAAACTATTGCTACATACATATAATAAAATCCTTAACCATGATAACAACTTTTTATATTAGTTATATATATTAAAGTAATTAACCTTGATTTTATAATTTAAAATATAGGCTTATTGGGTTCAAGATTATGTACAGGTATGCGTCAATATTCTATTGTATATGGATAATGTATCATCAGAATTGTATGTAAAAATTCGTATTTTTGGCGTCAGTGATGTCAGCCTGTCTTCTCAACAGATTACATTTAAGATCTCATCCACAGAGTATCCCTACCTCGCTTACAAAGAGCAGCTCGTGATTCTAATTTGGCTCATATATGTATGTACGTTTGTATATATGTAGCTATATTGCCTTTGTCCAAGCACGTAATGCACATACATACATACGTAAATATTTATACTTATATGACGAGCTGTGGCCTGCAAACATACATACATACACTTATGGGCAGAAATACTTTTATACTCCCACAACAAAGAAAAACATCATGTGCGTATTAAGCGCAGACTCCTTTTTTCCGCTTCGACATTTGAATACTCTTTAAATTATATGATGTATTGCAAATATCTCTATGAGACAAACAAGGCAAAACTATATACTATATTATTATCATATTGCTTTTAATTTAAGACACATTCAATTGCAACGTTATCAATCTGACGATTATAATTCCCCAACTTTTGGGATTTTTCCATGTCAAAAACGTAAATTTTGTACTATAGATTGTTTTGTTTAAATACCTTAAATTCTGTTTTCCATAGAATACTATCAGTTATTAAACAAAAATTGATGTATATTTAAGAGTATTTCAAAGTCTAAAACCAAAAGTTCGTTCTCTAGCGCTCTCTGGAGAACAAGCGCCTCTGCCTGGCTTTAAGAGTGCTCAAACCTCTGATAATACCAGAGTCGAAGCTCAGCCGAGCATTTTGATGAGATTAACATAGAATTCAGTTGTATTTGAACCGCTCGATCGGAGGCATCGAGCGGCTTTGGCTTACGATAACAAAAAATCAAAGTGCCAGTAAATCTCTTATCAATTGTCAACGGTCATAGAATTAACATCAAGTGCCTATTCAACATTTATGTGTGTGCTAATAGATTGGAAATTGATTTCGAATATTTTGTGAATCACATCGGACATTATAATGTTGCAAAGTGTCTATTTATTGCTGACCGCTCTCGTACTAGTCGCGTCAGCACCCGATCGCAATAATGCGCCAAAGTTCGACATTTCGCAATGTAAGTATCATTTTTGTTTGTAAACCGTTTTGTTGTTGTTGTGATGCAATTAGATAAAGTTAGCTTTGTATTATTAAGTAAATATGCAAATTGTGAACTCTATGCAATCACTGAATAAACGTGCAGTTTAAATTTGACTTACCTTACTTTGTAAAAATTTCCATACTTAATTTAAAGAAATATACTACTATTAACTATTCGTGCTCATCAGAGAATTAAGAATAATCTTTTTCTAACTGGGGGTGAGAGAATTTTATTAGGTTAATTCAAATGCTGACAGTAATTCATTAACGGAATATTCCTAAACTATGCAGTTGCATATGAGTGTAAAGTGTGGCATGTTAGTATATACATGAAATATCTAATGATTTATTTTGTAAGCAACAAAGCTCTTCACATTAGTTCATGAATTAAAAATAAAATTCCCAAACATAGACTTATTTCACTTCTTTAATGGATATTGCTAATATATTTTAATTCCATTTAAAAGAAAATAAGTGAAATTATAATCTAATGGCTTGTTCTCCAATTATAGCCCAGATTACCGTGACTCGTGATGTGAAATCAAACCTAGATGACATTACGCCTGCTCAATGGAAGGGCTTCGTTACATCGGGAGTCGATTCAATTAATAGGCAAAAAAGGTTATTCGAAAATTGACAATCTAAATGTGATTTTATTATTCACTTTGCAAACTATCTGTGTTGTGCTTTAGGCTGGAGGATAATCTTTTAATCTCTGACATTACGGTTCAGAATGGAAGCCTGTCTCATGTTCAACTACTCGACACACTGCCCAATGAAAGGTCCAAATTGGACAGTGATATTGCACTGAAAATGCTCAAGGCGAGTCTCTACATCTACAACAGCAAGTGCGATCCAGCGGCTATTAGTGGCGACCAATGCCGTACCTATTTAGAGACAAAGCCACTACCAGAGGGTAGCACCCTAAAGTCAGAGTGCCAGCGACTATTGCAAACTCAACGCGATGGACACCACGCCTTCAGGCGTCTGTTGCCACAGGACTACAAGGATGGTTTCCATGAGGTGAGTTTCGCTAATTTCCTAAACTAACAAATAATAAATAAAACATTTTTCAGTTGTACAACGAGCATGAGCAGCCAAATGCTTGGGACATTAGCATGGCACTCTATGATCGCGAGAACGAGGCGTCCGAGAAAACTCGTTCAAGAAGCCGCAGTGATGACAGTCGCAACTTGAACTTGGTGTTGGTGCAGTTTGCACAGTTTGTGGAGCACGATCTTAGTAAAACCGTCTCGCAATCGATGAGTAATTGGCGTTTATAAAAAGCACAAACAAACTTGAATTACTAAACGACTCCGTTCAATTTACAGGCAAAGGTTCGCCCATCGAATGCTGCAATCGCGAACAGCACAATTTGCAGCCGCGTTTTCACCATCCGTTCTGCGCTCCAATCACGTCCCAGGATAAGTACGGCTTCCACAATTGCTTGAACTACGTGCGCAGTGCTCTGGCCGTGGGTGAGACCTGCAACTTTGGCGGTGCCGAGCAGGTAAATGTTGCTCAAATGAACCGATCTGAACTATAAAAATTTATTCTTTGTTTACAGCTCAATCAAGCTACTGGCGTTCTGGATTTATCCCAGCTTTATGGCTTCACCGACGCTGCCCAACGCAAAATGCGCACATTATCGAAGGGCACTTTGAAATCCACTTCCAATGGCAACCTGCTGCCTCGCACCTCGGACAGCGATGAGCACACCTTCTGTGCGTGGGGCGACAACGCGAATGCCACCAATTGTTTCGTTGCTGGTGACTCGCGGGTCAATAGCAATCCACTCTCCATTCTGGTCTACACAATCTTTCTGCGCAATCATAATCGTATTGCCGCTGAGCTTTTGGCCCGCAATAAGAATTGGAGCGATGAGCAATTGTTCGAGGCTGCCAAGACCATCAATGTAGATATCTATCGACGTGTAATCATGAATGAATGGCTTCCCGAGGTGCTGGGTGCCGACACCGCAGCTCAGGTGCTCAGCACACCAGCCGCAACAGCTGGACAACGCTTGGCTGAGGTGTCCAATGAATTTGGAGTCGCTGCCATACGTTTCTACTTCTCAATGCTGCCCAATGTGCTGCACAACGTGGCAAATGCTAATGATATCGCATCCAATAAGTAAAGTTTCATTTGATAGTCCCTCAATTTTCATAACTAATCGCTTGAGTTTTACAGCAACATTCTGCCACTCACCAATCTCTTTGAGCTCAAGAACGAAATATACACACCTCAAATACAGTACACACCTCAAAAGCTAAATGAAATCCTGCAGAGTCTGCTTCATGAGCGCGCCATGAAGATGGATGCTTCCTATGTTGGTGCCGTGAGTAACAAAGGCCTTCACCTTAGCTGTCACAGTCATTTAAATGGCATCACTTTTGTTTTTCTCGATGCAGATTGTGTGGCATGAACGTACGAAGCCAACTCATGCCGATATTCTGGCATTTGACATACAAAGAGGACGCGACCATGGACTTCAGCCATACTACAAATACTTGGAGGCATGCAGCAATACTAAAAAGGTTACTGGTTGGGCAGACTTTGAGCCCTATATCCCGAGAGAGGTAAGTAAACAGAAATTGTTAGGTACTTCGAACTCGTCTCTGACTAATATGTATATTTCGCCTCTGCAGCTTTTAGATAAGCTAAAGAACGTCTATAGGGACTACAAGGATGTGGATCTTATAATTGGTGGCATTTCCGAGCGGATTGTCAATGGAACCGTAGGCCCCACCTTCAGCTGTATATTGTGTAAGATAAAAGGCAATATTTATAAAAGCTTATCTCTTCAGCAACTTCTAAATTTTATTTAGCGGAGCAATTCTCCAAAATCCATCAGCGTCATCAGTTGCGACAGTTGTCATCCTACAACTCTTTATTGGACGCCTATAAAACCATGAGCGGAAGCAAGCTATTATGTCTGAACTCGAATGTGCACGCTGTGCCCGAGAATATATTCCGACTGCAGTCAAACAGGTGAGTGGGCCCCGCAAGGTGGTTGAGGTGATTGGAACGTGCCCGCTGCACAATTACGATTACCATCGGAAACCCCTGTGCTCACATGTCAAGAGCTGTTTTGCCGCCCCTATCTATGGCACAGGCGGCACTGAGTCACGATGCAGTATGAAAGTTTGATTTAATTTTGATATAAAGTTAAGGTTCCCTGTGATAAGCGGGTCAACAAAAACAAAAACTAATTATACATATATTTATACTTATACAATAATGATTGATTTGTCGTTTTCATTCGCAGCAATCGACTGGTAAATTGTAATAATGTGGCATAATTCGGCAATGGCATACTGGACAGTGTGGCGTGGAGCGTAACGAAAACCCCCAATTAATACCAAGACGAATTTATAGTAGGCGATGTTCCTAATCTCCATTTACTCAGCCACCTGTGGAATGCAAGTTTGCAAATCCAATAAAAGAAAAAGTGAACAAATTTCAACCTTAAGTAACATTTACTCTACCAAATAAATAAACATATATTTGTATCTACTCGCAAATCCAAATACAGAGTTGTAAATATATATAAATCCATATAATACGCCTTATTTAAGTCTTTGTTTATTTGGTTTAGGCGTGTTGTTTATTGTGTTATAAAGCTGCGTATTGAAGTGTAGGCGTTTTAAGCCATCGAACTTAAACACAATAACACCAAATGACCCACATTATGAAAAGGAGAGAAGCAAATGCAAACTGAATGATTTGAATTGAAAAAAAATCAATTTACAGAAAATGTATTGCAAGAGAACGAGAACATTATTTCTTTACCTAATAAAGAACTACATGAACATGAATCACGAATTGAATTCATTTCCTTCGGTTTAGATGAATTGCTTCATCTAACATAACATGTTCTTTTCAACTGTCATGTTGATCAGGAAGTTGTCATGTTTTATCAAACGTGCTACGAATTAATAATTTTCTCTACCTATGGTTTTAATGGTATAAAACAAGTTCCAGTCACATGAAAGTTTAATTCAAAAGTTTTTCCACAGTTAAGTTAACTGTGTTTAAGATTCATTTAATCCATAATTTTAAAAGTTAAATTAATTTGAAGTCCTTCTGAGATTTTGATTTTAAAAATAGTTTAGATAATTATTCGCCCGGTTTGCAAAGAATAATAAAACGCAATAGTTGATTGACGGATTGGAAATTGAGATTGATTTCTTTGTCTAAATTAAAATTGTTATAAATTATAAATATATGATAGCCACAAATTATATGTGTACGACAACTAGTTTATGAATTAGATGTGTATGATAGCTAATTTATAATAATGGGTATAACATTACTTCGGCTGATTTCACAGATTAATTTCCGATAGATAATTTGACATAGTTATGCGCAGTTTTCGACGAATTAAGAAATTAGTAATTATTTAGTTGGAAGTAAAGTTTTATGGTATTTCACAGCGACATATTTTTATTAATTTTATTTATTTAATATCCCACTTGAGCACCGGATGGCCAACTGACAGCGTTCGGAATGCTTTGCGAATGGAATTTAGTTGCTTGTTTTATGAATGTGGTAATAGAATTTGGCCCAAGTTCATTCTTCAATATTACAAAGGTGTTTGTGTACTTTTGATAACAGTATAAAAAAAAGGAAGCAGCCCAAACAGAAACAGAAATAATACTCGAAATGAAAACAAACGCAAACGTAGATAAAATAAAGAAACCTTTTACGTACGTAGCTCCCGATAAGATTCAACGTGAAACAATTTCGCGCAATCAATTAATAGTTGGTGTTGTTGGAGAACAGAACTGATAGCTGATATCTGATACCGCTCCACAACCCATTGCCATTGGCAGTTAGTTCAAATCTGATTCGCGGCGGGTCGAGAGTGGAAGTTTTAGCTAGAGCAGCGCAGTGGGTGAATATCTCGTCTAAGGTAACACAAGATTGTTCATCACTACGTGTACGTGTATTTTAGAATTAGCCACAGTAAGCCTTTCGTTTGATATAAAAAATAAATCAAGATCAAGGAAAGATAGCGACGCGACTATACGCCAACTAAATATACAGCGTATATATCATATTATCGCATATGTACTCTAGTGATAATGACAATGATAGTGATTATGATGTCATGCCATCAATAAGAATCTATGAACAAGAAGTAAAGCAAAAAAAATAGCAACTCACAAGAAACTCGACGGCTGCAATCACGGACTAAAAATATGCTGATTGACCTTTAATTGGGAGTTTATGTAACAGCGCTTTAAAAGTGATTGCTTCATTTGCAAAGAATTTCCTACCAACAACGCCGATAGCTGGAAAACTGCTGTACTCTTTGGTGGCATTGACAGTGTAGTAAGGTGCAAAAGCAAAGCAGGCGCTAAATTGGCGCTTTATCTAATCAGCACCAGCCACACATACATACACATTATTCCAATTGTGCAGGTGTATTGAGTAAACTTTACTCTTTCGTTTGTGTACATAATGGAGAATATATTTATCTACATCGGTATTTACTTAGTAATACATCACATCTTCATTCATACTTCTAAGCTGTCAATACGTTTTCGCAAACAAAAAATACTTTCATTTATAACATCGTCGCGTAAAGTTAAACACTCTAATTATAGTTAGTTGTACCGTAATTGCAATCGCGTTAACATGGTCAAGCCAGGCAACAGGACTATCAAATACTTTCGACCCGTTTTGGTTACGCGTAGGTGAATATTTTTCAAATGCCAAACGCGCTTCTATGGATACAAAAGATCATGCCCAAATATAGATTTTAAATTAATCATCAATTATAATTATATTTTGGATATTAAGCGAGTGCGTTGTTTCTGTATACTATAATTAATACATGTTATAGTTATGGAAAAAGGAAACTAAAGGGTTTATAATCTCTAAATGCTCTCTCAGTGCTTCGAAATTTGAATACTATTTGAAATATTTAATGCGTGTTTTATATTGAAAAGAATACATAAATCAATCAAAATATAATAATATACAACAGGATATTAAACAATAAAATTTACTTCGAAAATTCTATAATTCAGCACACTTAACTTTTGTGCGGATATTGTCGGCCAACTATAAGATTATTTGAATGCGATACCCAATTTGCAATTGTTTGCTTACACACACAGAGATAGATACTCGAGTATCACAGAACTTTATCTATAAACTTTGTTAATTTCTTACAGTAGTATGCTACGAAACGGGTATGAGAATGGAACTCGTTCCAATGATAATGATGATAATAAGCCAACATATGCATTGGATCATTTGGCCACGTTCAAATTGAAGAATGAGGTCGAATCAAAACAGCCAAAGGAAAAAATGAAATTGCTCATCGAGCTAGATAAGACAGGGGGCATTTGGCCACATAAGATGTATATGTGCTTCAATGGCCAATGGCTTGTCATGCTTGATAAGGACATGAAGGAAATAGAAAACTTTCCAGGCAGTTTGATAACAGAGCCAACGGCTTTTATCAGCGAAGATCCAATGGAGACATACAATAATATCTTGATATTCACGGTCCCGGGAATCTCGCTGGGCAACACAGAAATGCACATTTTCCAAGTAATTAAACCTATACCATAGATTCATATATAGAATATATATAGACACATATACATTAATATATTATTTGTATAATTATTTAGGTAACCGATGTGAATGCAGTGCATTTGGTTGAGGATCTACGACAACTGGCCAGTGGCAATCCCGTGACTGTGGATCGCAACAAGACGCCCATTAAGCTGCCAAAGCCAGACCGTCCCGACAATCATCAGGCCAAGGATCAATTTGGCATTGCTGCAGCTGTGGCAGGAATTGCTGCCGAGAAGAATGCTCAAGATCGCGAGCAAACCGATAAAGATGTGCAGGTGATAAATCATTGCTTGTAAGTACGCAAACATTTTAATGTTGGATCGTTACTCATTAACCTTTCAATTCCCTTAAATTTTAGCGAGGATATTGAACGTTTTATTGCCAGGTTGCACTATGCTTCCGAGGCTTTGCTGGAGCTGCAGTCCCGCAAGAATCAGCACAATCCCCATGGCGAGGGATTGCTGGTGTTGCGATCACGTCCGCCAATTGAGAGCGAGTTCGC
Organism: Drosophila siamana; assembly: GCA_035047445.1. Classification (NCBI taxonomy): domain Eukaryota; kingdom Metazoa; phylum Arthropoda; class Insecta; order Diptera; family Drosophilidae; genus Drosophila; species Drosophila siamana. Next base: position 6,409,406 of record JAWNPP010000004.1, on the reverse strand, counting down.
TGACATTCTGTCCAAAATCAAATTGGCTCTCAATTTTTCGGTGAAACTGCAGAATCACTTCAACAAGGGCGTTAATCCCGTGCACAATGTGTTTGTGTCACTGCAATCGATCGTGAATGTCTGCAATGACATCTACGAAGGCGCCCGTTTGCCCGAGAGCATTGTGCATCCACTGTTGCGCAGGGAAACAATTGGTTTTCTGAATAGCTCACTCGACTCCAATGAGAAGGAACTTTGGCTCAGTCTGGGACCGAATTGGACTGTCCCAAAAGATCAGTTTCAAGATCAGAAGGAATCATATCATCCCATATTTTATGACGAATGGTCACCCGACTGGTGCGTGGATGAACCGGTGCCTTATTTAGCGCCAGCTATCAAGAAGCCGCCAACTCCCTTGTCCACTCCGATACCGCTGAGTCCGGACACAAACAGAACCTGGCTGGGTCGCCTGCAAACCCGCAATGTGGACATTGCCGAGGTGGCCTACAACAAGCAGGCCACAAATGATAAGGAACTGAATGTGACAAAGGGCGAATACTTAGAGGTAAGCTTACATCATCGGCCTACTGTCTGATTTATGGCTTTAGCATATCGGCATTTATTGAGTACAGATAATTGATGACTCCCGCAACTGGTGGAAGGCGCGCAATTCTATCGGAAACGTCGGCTATGTGCCACACACTGTGCTAATACCCTACAATTTCGATCCTGCTGTCAATCGCAAGGCACGCGATACGGATTCTTTGGCATCGATGCCCATGGAAAATGGAGACGGTGAAGCCAACAATCCGCTTTATCGCAACACGATGGCCATGTATGTGCCACCAGGCGATCGAGAGTCGCAGCAACCGGTGAGCGCGAACAAGAACATGCCACGCTCCTATTCCATGCCCAATGTGCCGGTGCCACCGCCGATGCCGCCAAGTGAGAACGGAACACCGACCGAAACACCCAGCGGAACCCTGAAGCGCAACATGGCCAACGTCGGGGCAATGGCAGGTGAGTCGCAAACGCCTAAATATTTTGAAATATAAACCTAACTCTATTCCAATGGTATTAGCTATGCGGGCCCGCAACGATTGCGATGCCGACGATGTGACTTATATGATGCAGGATGGTGTGAACGATGAACTGCGCATCTTGCTGCAGCAGCGGCAGCATCGCAAGGATCTAGAAATCCTGAAGACCCCTGAGATATTCATCAATCAAAACTCGAAGCCCAAAGAGGTCGAGGAATGGCTGCGTGGCAAAGGCTTCTCCGATACCATCATCAAGCGACTGCACACGCTCAGTGGAGAGGAGATGTTTGCGCTGTCGCCACACACCATCGAGAGCTATTTTGGCCAGCGCGAAAGTCGACGACTCATTTCACAGATTGTGCTACAGAAGAACTTCTGCGAGGTATTTATTATTACACACATCAATAATCTACATCTCTTGATAAACTAAATGACAATTCTTTTGCAGTACAAAACCATTCGCTCGTCGGAGTTGTCGGCCAAGTTGGCCCGTGCCAGACAAAAGGCTGATCAATCAAATGGCGACCCGAACGAGGTCTTCTAAGATATATTTCAATGCTCCTTGTATTCGGTTTGGTTTAAGCATTGCTTTGAATATTTCCTGCACATGTAAACCATGTAAAGCAACACAATTCTTTAAGTTTTTGGCATTTACCTATTTATATTGCTTCCTTCATTTACATCTAAAGCATATCTGTATATGTGTAAATAAACATTTAAAAAACACAAAAACAAACAACAAATTGTGAGTTACTTCATGTTCATAAATCAGATTCTAATCAAACATCGAGTGCTCGTAATTCGTTGCTGAAACTCTTACCACAATTTGAAGTTAATTTAATTTGATGTACTATTTACTGGAAATTATAAATTAGCTACAGTTACGAGCTAAAGTACTCCATGACAAAAAACATTAGAATTCCAAATACGATGCTTTTGTTTTGGCACAAATGTAATCTGTTTTCGAATTACTTGTTTTTTTTTTTTGCACAAGTTGCAGCAAATAATTTATTAAGTTAACATCAAAAAAAAACTTGTGATGTGAAAAACTTGTTACGTGTCGATTAAAATGCTATGGACAATTTTCTTTTGGTAATTTCCAACGGACCAGTTAAAAGAGATTTTCGATTAAAGTCAATTGCGTTAAACCTACAATTACCAAATTCTCGCTCAAACTGTTGACGAAATGCGTATTCTATGTTTGGCAAAAGATGAGTTACTTATTTAAACATATTTAAATAAACTAACAGTCAGTTAACTGGAACAGGGTTTATTACAATATATTAAGCTGGACATTTAGTTAATGATGTGTTAAAATATTATTACGAATGCGAAATGGCAGTAATATTAATACTCTTACCAAACAACTTATGCAGTGTTTTAATAATGACCTCAAAAGGGAGCAAGGTGTAGTCTCAACAGTAAGTAAACAACTTGAGCTAATACTAATAAAAAAAATTTGCAGTCAGCACAAAGTACGTGCCTAAGAACAACTCCAGTCATTCAATAATAATAAAATTATACATTTAATTGGGGGTAACGAACAAAATTAGCATTAAGCATAACCGAGCGGAACGGATAGTTTTCGTTAGTACACTTTGATGATAATAAGCTAATGTCTTTCTTTAAGGAAGCATTCAAGACGTACATATGTATGTGCATATGTGGAAGCTTGTTGTTTTTAGAAATGTTTGGCTTAATTGAAATTGCAATTAAGTGCACAACATTGTGGGTCCAAATGAATTCTAATGATGCAAATGGCCGAAACTTAAACACATTTCGCGGCATTCAAGGCTAAATCACAAACTTTTCAAAAAGCATGTGACAAGACGGTACAAGTCGAGTCTGCCTTTCTGTGCGAACGTGCATTGAATTCTTCAGAGTGAACATAGTATCACATTATTTGATATTTTTATGTGTTACATATACTACATATGTATGTATATGTATGTATTCTACTTGATGGTGAACCAAACAAGCGCACAGCTCACATAACTCGTATATTTATGCTCATACATATGTATAGAGATTTACTTTGTATGTCCAACTCTTTAATTAATGAAAACGAAAACAACAATTACTCAGTACAACATACAATCTACAACATGGAGACAGCAACGTCACGCAGGGGCAGCTACGTATATGTTGTAACATTTTCGAAAGAAAAGCTTTCTAGGTCACAGATGCCTCGTTTTCCCTGTCCAGTTAGTTGTCTCATTACAAAAGCTGCACTCAAAAAAGGTCGCCTGGGGTCGTCGCCAGACGACTTGGACTCTAGCATGTGTCGATATAAGCTTAGCTTAATGTTAAACAGATAGCGAGCATTTGGCATAGTTTTGCTGTACGGGTCCTAGCCAAAAATGACAATCGACCAACATACAACAGCACAGCACATACACCACATTGACTGTGCGAGCATAAAAAGCTGCGACTAAGCGTATTCAATAGCTCCAGTTAACTACTTATGTGTATCCCCCTGCCTGCCCCCAGTCGTTGCATTGCCACTACATAAATTAGAGCAGAGCGTAAAAAAATAAGCAAACTTCTTTGATTTACACGCTTGCAGTCGGCGCTAGCGCCTGCGCTTCGTCTGCGTCTGTGTCTGCGTCTTAATCCCGTCTTCGTCTACGATTGCGTCTGCGTCCTCGTCTTTGCCTGCACTCGTTGGAGCTCGCGCTGAACTGGCTTTTGGACAGACGCAAGCGCAAAGCCGAATCGCTGCCGTTGCTGTTGACGTTAACGTTGTCGATTCGTTATAAAAGCACCAAATTCAGCGGCAGGCCAGTTAGTTTGCCGCCGTCAGTACCTTGGGGGCCTTAGCTCACAGAGGTTTACCATCAAATCCGCTTCGCTTCGATCCGATCCGAGCCGATCCGATCTGTGATCAGCGAACCATCAACAATCGCAGGTGTCGAGTTGTGAATGAGTGTAGCTCATAGAGCTGCAAATCAATTATAAGCCTACAATTTATTAATTTAATTTGCTCAACTTTGCATGGAATTCGCGATTTCGCGATTGACCAATTCTCGCATTGTTGTGGATGGGCAGTGTGCCAATTGCCGATGCAATAAATAAGTGAAAGATTTACAAATCTTACAATAAAAAAGTATTCAAAAGTGCCAGTTTCCCCAGCGAAAGGACATTTCAAAATGGTGAGTACACATCGGAAATTATTGCAGTGTGTTGTTTAGAAATGCTCTTATTTGAATACCATATGGTAAAAAAAGTGAAAGGAAATCGACTCTGTTATCATGTCTTAAGAGAATTTATGCGAGATGTCATTAAAATTGCATAAATTAGTGAAGCAATATTTGCAAGCCAATTCAGTAAAGTATTTTACATGCGCTGACCCAAGAAAATTGTAATTAAAGTTGATTCGCTTTTATGCTCAATAAAGAGTTTTGTAGACAAGCTGATCAGGTTGAAAAGAGCTTAAGAGTTTAGCAATGACAGTTTCATGAATCCGATTCACAAAACTAAAGTGGTTAGCCAACAGGATAAACCCTTTGAAGGGCTTTTAATTTGACTTCGTATTTACATAATTAAACGTTGTTTGTTAATTTGTATCCTCAGCCCCAGTAATCTCGCTAATTTACCTATTTAAACCAGTTTCTGTCGACCAGTGTTAATTGCATATTTAAAAACAAATTACAGACCATTGTAATACTTGAGACCTACACTATCTATCTGTAAAACCACATGTACACAGACACATACAGGCATATGTGTGAATGTGTGGCACAATAATTGTGTTGAAAATTACATTTGTGTTTTTGTTTTCATTAAAAGTAAGGTAATTATTTTAAGATACCAAGCGAACGACCTTCATAGTTGAATTCGCTTTTATTATTTATTTCGGTTTTTTGTTTTGTTTTTTTTTTGTTATGGATTTAGTCTATCAAGACTGTAAACCCTTCAAATTGCCGCTGTTATGCCCCCTAACCCTTTAATGCTGTCGGTCAGCGCATGATCAACAGTTTAAGACAACTAATTGGATACGCCCCCTCGTCCAACATCGGCTCTGTTCATTGCAGTCCAGCCTCTAAGCAAAAATTGTTGGCTGATATTAATCAGCGACGGCAGTCAATAAAGCTCTCGAAAATGCAAACATAATTTATAGATGTTTGTATTCCATTCCGTCTATCCATTCATCCATCCATATAAGCATGTGAGTTGTTGTCGGCTGTTACATTGTAGGCGATTGTTGGTAATGTTTTTAAATTTGCCCCATTTGCATGGCATTCAATAGAACAACGATTTAAAACCGGACTTGAAAGTTCAAGCTTATGCACATTTTGTACTACTCACATGCAGAGTGTCATACTGTGATTGTGAGTGTGTTGCATTTTTTAATGGGATTATGTATATATACTCGTATATGGTAGTTGAAAAGTCAAGACTTAGGCTCTTATGTTCATGCTCACTTTCTCTCTGTCTCTTTCTGTTGAACTGGCATCTTAAGACTATTACGCAATTTACTTAATCATTATGTATTTATGTACGAACTGGATTATGCCCCAGAGTATGAGAGAGTGAGAGAGTGTCTGTCTGTCTACGACTATAACCACAATTTGACGACTTGTGCCATTCACTCCATCCAAGTCAGTCAGTGATTACATTCATTTCAGTTATGGCTATTTTAAAAACCGAAACCCAGAAGTTAAATATGCAAATAGCTATTGAACTCGCACTACATAGATTAACATGTACACTACCAGGAACCAGGAATTCATTACTGAGCAGAGTATTATGCAGAAATCTATAGTACTATGTCTCTGAAAATGTAAAATATGTAATATTAACACAATTATGTCTCAATTCCAAGTCACGTCAACATCAGCCTAAAACAATGGCATACCTTTTGTTCAGTTCCACAGTTCCACCCAAAGATCACAATGATCTCAAATAACCAATTTTTAGATTTCATACGACCAGCAGCAACAGCAGCAGCAAGATTTGAATATTTATACAATGTACTTTGTATATTGTATTTCTGGTTTTCAATCATTTCGCAATCTAATTATGCTCAGTAATAACTATGTAATTATGGGAACTGTTATATAATGGCATATTTGACAGCGAAATTGAACGTTAAAGTTAATAACTAACAATATTCTACTTGGCACCCGCTACTTAGCTTGGTAACTAATACCATACTGTTTACCCACTTTGGCTCACTTCTCGTGTTTCTTACTTGCTCCAGGGCAATTATAAGTTTAAGTGCTCTAAATACGAACCGCGTCAAATGCCCAAGTACAAGTGGTAGCAGTAATAACGTTGTTAACATTTCTCATTTTGTCTGCACACTGTGGCCGAATTGAGAAAGCTTGTGGTTGTCGTACATGGCTCTCATGTGTATAGTTGTTGGCCAAATCCGAAACTTAACCATAAGGCGTTTCGACAAATTGCATGTGTATGCTTTGGGGAGCTTTGGGAGCTCGAGAACCTGAATCGATTCACTGAACGCGGGCAGCTAATTAATGTAAAAGCTTATACAAATACAACTAATTACGCCATTAATTAGCTAAGCGTTATGTGGAATGCGGTCTTGACGGCAGCAACCACCGCTCCAAAATTCCAATAAATGCAACAAGAATTTAAATCGACGGAGGAATACTTGAAATAACCAAGAATCAACGTAGATCAATTAAAGTAATAGCTATATACAAAAAAATTCAAAATAAAATGTAATTATATCTCTGATACTTTGTTGCACACTTCTCAGTCGCATAAATTTTACCTATTTCATGATAACCTTATTATCAAAATGAAATAACCAAGAATTAACCAAACTGATTGTAGAATATTAATACAAATTAAGTTCATTCAAAATCTATTTGTACGTTTCTTCTGAAAGTATATAAATCTTATCTATTTAATGACAGCCAAATCGCCACCATAAATTGTCAACTTAAACAGCTATAAAAATGTAAATTCGACGTTCTTCGTCTCGCCCGTTGAGCTAATTAAACCAACAAAAGGTGCCTATAATAAATTTAATTAGCAAAAAAAAAAAAATCGTAATGTTCAAGCGATATGCATAAATAGACAGTAAAAAGCGATAATTGAATTTCACGTTTAATACAAACTGCAGTTAGTGACCCCTAAAAATGTACTAAAAACAAAAACAAGTTGGCGTCACAGCCAAAGAAAGCAGCTGACTCGTCTAGAGATCAACCTGTTTGGTTTTTGGGGCCTGGGTACGCTTTCAGTTTCAGTTTCCATTGATGCAACTGCTGAATAGCTACGCCAACAACTGGTACATGAATTCAAAGTCAAGGTCTTCCACCACAGTTGCAGCACACGACAGCTTGGAGTTTGCGTCTGTTACAGACGGCGCGGCGCAACGCAATGGGGCAAGCCCCAAGCAGCAGCATCTGGCCATAATTTGAGCCGATTACAACTTCATCTAGCCAAAGAGACGGAGACGGCAGAGACGGCTCGGCTCGTTAACGGTAGATGAATGGGGCGGTTGAAATAGCAAGCAGCACACGAATCGCACATTTGAATGGAGCTTTGAACAAATTCGCATGAAGTTGAATGAATGGCGAAAACAATTGTCGCATAAGAGTGCAACAACTGTTTATGATCTCGCCGTTAAAAATACAAAAACCGCAAACAAATCAACTGAACTTGTACTTAATAAAAAAGCAATGGAAATAAATTTGATCACAACAGCTGTCATAGATAAAAAAATAGGAGCAATCATAAATTGAATACCATTATACTTACCTTAATTAGTTAACTGTAGAAAGTGCAATATTATGTAGTAGTTTCCGAAATAACTGCGGTACGCACTTATCCACGGATTTGCAATCATCGCATCAAATCGTAATTATGTCTCGCGTGTTTCGCTGTCGTCTTATTGTCTGCATTGTCAGACGATGATTTTTTTCTGTTTTGTCTTTGGACGCTTCCGTTATACGCGTCGCCGTAAAAGACAATGCCATTTTGGATCTGCTCTGGTTGGCATTGTCAGTGCCGGCGACGTTGTGGGGCCGGAACAGAAACCGAAACTGAAACGAAACGAACCAGGCCGGACGCGGCAATTGCGCTAAGAGCATCGTAATTACTTTAATTTTAATTGCGCGATGAAACATGTGAACATATGACGTTCACACTCTACAAATGAAACCCTTGGCGGCAGATCTTGAGAAAAGCAGACATTGAATAGGTGCATTATTTATAATCACACACTCATAATCTTCATCACTTAATCATATCTCTTTTATGCATTGACATATCTTTGCGGATCTGTCGTTTTTTATATTTTCTCTAATTTCGCATGCACACACACACACACGCACATATGTGTAATGGCAACTTGCACTGGGATTACTCGAAAAAAAAACGCAACGCCATTTTAAACATGTTGCACGAATCTCACGATCGACAGGAAGATAAAACACTTTTTATCCAAACACTCAACACATTCAATATGCTTTCAACTGTTGAAGGTTGTAAATAATTTCCAAATGACTATTGCGCAAACAAAAAAAAAACACATAAAAAGATTACCACACGTATTTTCCAATTGCAACGGAAGGCAGTGACCGACTGTTTTTGTAGCGATCTGGCAGCACTATATGTACAATTTTGATTTAATTGGGCTTTTGGCAAAAACTGCTGCCTTGGGATACATCCACACTTTTTTTTTAAATGTATCGCACTTTACAGTTGTTTAGAAGCCCTGAGGTCAGGACATAGTTATATTACTGCTTAATTCCAATTAAAATTGATTGCAGCTTGGTGTTGTTAATATGTGTAACACTAATATGAGATACGTAAATAATTATAGTTTCTCGTGCACCTGCAAAAGCAAGTTTATCTAAAACAAGTCGTACGTTGCCTGCATCATAAACGATTTATGTTTGTTTATCCAAATAATGTCTATAAAAAAGAACGATTGCAATACGCACAAAATCAAAGCAAATAAACAGTGAGCAGCGCAAGCTTGTTTCGTACTGGTAAGCACCCTGGAGTTTTATATGTATCTGCGGGTCGACCGCTGGCAGCCTACAAATTGTTGTTGCTGATCGCAGAGGTTGGTATGACGCAGTGTTGTGTAATTAAAAGTAATGCAACGACAACAAACAAACTTCATGGAGTTGCATTTTAGGAGTCGTGATATGTCAGACACGGCTCGGAAAATGGCGAAAGGCAGTTGCATTTACCTTGGATTCAGACCAAGAACGCCGTCAATTCCAAAAACTCCAAAACTCCTGTGTTAGCCGCCGTTGGCTTTTAGGTCTAATGTGCCCCAAGAGGTGTTGGAAAAGTCAAAATAAAAACAATAAACAATCGAATCGCATTGGGTGTAACGTGCTATTAGTATTCTACTGCACAAATTGGCAGCCAACTAACCTTTGTCTTCTCTTCACTTCAAGTAAAATAACATTTATTATTACCGCCAAGATAAACTTGTGAATTGTCACCAGTTGGTGCTTAAATTTCATTTTGGTGTGCCAAAAGTAAAGGGAAATAATAGTTTAAATGGAATTAACTATGACGAAATTGTCAAATGCGGTGATTGCAAAACCACACGCATTAAACAACGACAGAAACCAAAACATTGGCTTGACAACTTGTTAAGTTGTGGATAATTTCGGAGTTCATTCATTAATCTAGTAGGTTAATGTCTGGTAGTCCGCAAAATGCTAAAGCGCATTTTGCACTTCCCCTGAAACCAGTTTCATTGCGTTTTTTAATGGTCCAAATTCGGTCCGAAACAGTTAAGAATCAATTAGTATGGAGCATCTAAATTTACGACCGTAAAGGCGATTGCAAATTGCATTTGCAATTAGAAAATACCAGTCTGTCTCTGTCTCTTTCTCTCTAATTTTGCTTGTAATAAATTCGCTTCATCCAATTGCGACCAGTCCTGCCCAACAAGTTCATAAAGCACAAGCGTTTGATCATTCGACTGCGTGAATGAGTGTTTTTCGAGTGCTTTTCGGTCATGTGACTTTTGACTAGTAGGTGCAGCTGAAGCTGAAGTTGTGCCACATTTGATCACCAAGTCACCTGACTTTTTAGGCTCGAGTTTGCTTGATTTTTGTGTGAAAATGTGTAGGAGGGAGACAGACAGGGTACTTATTGGCATCAATTATGCTCTGTAGTGTAAAGCTGTCAGCTTTTTGCATTTTATTTGTCAAGAGAGTTGCAAACATATTTCTCGTAATTATCGCTACGATCTCAGCAGTTGCACGATCTTACACAATACGTCTCGTCCACGTTCAAATACCAGAGCAAAAAAATTGTTAGCCAGATAGTCCAGCGGCTTCCCAATTTGCACTTTAAGGTGCTCAGTACTCTATACTCGGTAGTGGAGACTTGGGACACTTTCATTATAAATGGCAATTTCAATTAGTGCCTGTTTCCCAGTTCCAATCGAGATGTCGGCTGATTTGTGTGCACACCACGTCGACATCTCGCAGTTTTGACATGCCGTCAGCTCCATATTCCCGTCAAGTCCCGGATTGCAAGAAAGATCTGAGACAGATATGTACATCTGTATCGCGTATATAATAGTTGTGCTGTTGCCCCCTCTATATATGGCGGTCTGGCAATCCATCAATAAATCAATCATTTCGTGTGTGCTCAATTTCTTTCGCAGCCGTGCACACGTAGCTATTTTACACTTTAATGATCACCAAAAAGTCTTTGACGATATGAATTCGATTTTAATTAGAAGCCGTTAAAGTCGTAAAAAATTTGCTCGCTTTATCTCAATTTGGCCATGATTGGCTGCAGATTGCTGTGCTCCAATATTGCACCATTTTGGTGGAGTGGTTTTCTGCAAGTCTTTGTTTGAGTGTTATACTTGGATCTCTTTGAAAACTACACAAAGTCAGATACCCTCTATTATTTATTTTCACAAAGAACGTCATTATATTAATTCAAATTACAATTATGTAGATCTGATATATCAATTGCATATTGAAATATTTTTAATTGACATTAATCATGTGTAATTCCTTGGCTGTCAACAGCTTTGCTAAATGGCTAAGACATATTATTTTTCTTGGTTCCCAGGCGAGGATAACTCTGGAATCTTGTTGCGGTCACGAACTAGAACAAAAGTTGATTTCATTGTAGATTTAATCGACACGCTAAACGTTCTTAATTATTGAAAAAGTACAATGCTGATGTCGACCCTGAATGATGGTTGTTGGCCTTGTCCAAAGTCAGTTTTGTTTACTCTTTGGAGACAATAATCACATAGTCGCAAACAAATTATACAAATCTTGTCTTGGTCAAGATGAATGCAAAGGTCCGGCTACATCAATAGATCGTTAACTGAAATTGAAAGTCAAATTCAATACTAAATTTGAATCCATTCTATTGCCCTATAAAACCAATCTCATTCAACTGAACGTGGCAAAAATAAAATAAAGCAAATTTAAGGAAAGGGAGTTTAGCAAACTAGGAAACTGAAACTACAGCAGATCGAACTGATCCGAGACAGCATTGTCTCTTGGGGGCACTGTGGGTACCATTGTTCTATGGTCTCTCATGCAATTAAAACAGACACAATTTGTGTTCGTTTCTGTCACGGCAGCTGCTGCTGCTGCTGCTTTTGGTGCTGCATCGGATTGGCCGCCAATGGCCAATGAGCATTTGAAATTTGCATTTTGCATATTTTTTTGTTTTTCTTTTTTTGCATGCAGCTGGCATTTTGCACAAAGGTCTGACTTCATTTGGGAGTCGTGGTGGCTGCAGCGATGTTGGCTGAATCTGGTCTAGGTCTAAGCCCGAGGCCAATGCTCGAGACAAATTCATTATGTAAAAAAAACCTCAGACAGACACTTTATAACGTTTTTCTATCTTGTTTTTTTTTTGCTTTGCTGTCTATTCAGTCTGTTTACATAAGTAGCCTGCAAATTGATCAAATTGAAAGCGAATACTCACTGTTATTAACAATTATGAGACTTTTCACGCTTCCACAGCTCCCATTGCATGGCAGACAGTACGTAAATAAAAATCCATTGCACGGATATTAGAGTACTTGTGTTATTCATAGTTTAGACTCTAACACCGGCAGCGAATTGTTGGCCTGCGCACATGTTCACAATTTTCGTTGCAATGTCGCAATGGAAATGAATAATAATGAATACATTCCAAATAGGTGATGAAACCAGTTGTGGCCATAACTTCAGAGGAGCCTGTGCCTCTCTGTCTCTCTGTCTACGACTCAGGCTTAGATCGATTGTTGATTATTGCCGCTAACTGTTCCCTAACTGGTCCACTCGCGTTTCATGCAAAATGGCCAACTTGCAGCTTTCGTGTTCGCTGTCAGTTAACATGAAACGTGTCCACAAATTTCACGTTAACTGCCAGCCGGCAAAGTCAGTACCTCAGCGCTAAGTCGTAAGCGCTTTTAATTTTGCCATCAATGGCAGACTTTGTAGGTCTGCAAAGGATGTCAACGAAGAAAAACTGAAATGAAACGACGGCTTAATAAAAATACAAGATTTCAGCCAAGTTATTCATTTAAAGAAACTCATTCGTGACTAAGAATATTATTTAGCTAATAACTATAAACTTATTCAACATTTTGTATCAAACCCAAGTGTATTACAAATATTCCAACTTGCATTTCAGATGTCATATCGAAGAGACATGCTGCTCCTCAGCATGTTAGGTCTTGTTTCGTGTGCCTTAGGGCTGAAAGTATCGACTGGATACCACATTGTGCATAATGAGCAGCCGCAGTCCCACGCTCAACTGGGCTCCAGCTATCATGGCTTCAGGTATCTGCAAGGCGCAGCAGCTCCATATTTAGTCGGGTAAGTCCACATTGACTAACTACCACAATTACTTTTTCACTTTGGCACATTTTAGCAATGCTTTGCCTTTGACGGTGGACACATCGCCGGCCCCTCAAAATCCCTTCCTGTCTGCAACGAGCCCACGCGCTCCGATGCCGGGACGTGTGCCTTGTGCAAGTCCCCCGGCGGTATGCGAGAAAACCGCCTATCGCAGCATGGATGGCTCTTGTAATCATCTGGAGCAGCCTGGACTGGGCGTGCCCAATACCAAGTAATCGATTAGTGTGTTATTTTTTAGTTCGATGCTAACTACTGATTTATTTAGATACGGACGCCTTTTGAGTCCCAAATATGCTGACGGCATTTCGGCTCCTACACGCTCTGTGACTGGTGATGAGCTGCCCAGCGCTCGTCTAGTATCTCTGGTGGTCTTTGGGGAGCAGGATGTGCCTGATCCGGAGTATACGCTCCATAACATGCAGTGGGGACAGATAATGACACACGATATGAGCATGCAGGCAGGCGGAACTCAATCCAGTATGGATTACCTAATTCTATTACCTAACTAAACTGTCCACTAATTACTTTCCAATCCCATAGAGAAACATCCAACACGTTGTTGCACTGACGACGGACGTTTGATTGGTTTAGATACCGCCCATCGAACCTGTTTTGCCATCATTGTGCCACCCCATGATCCGGCTTACTCGCAAGTGGGAACTGAATGCCTTAACTTTGTGCGCACGCTGACCGATCGCGACTCCAACTGCGAGTATTCGGGTGGACCAGCGGAACAGCTGACTGTGGTCACCTCCTACCTGGATCTTTCTCTAGTCTACGGCAATTCGATGCAACAGAACAGCGAAATTCGAGAGTTCCAGGGCGGACGCATGATTGTCGAGGAACGCAACGGTGCCAAGTGGTTGCCGCTGTCGAGAAACGTCACTGGCGACTGTGACGCTGTCGATCCCAACGAGGTCTGCTACAGAGCCGGCGATGTGCGTGTTAACCAGAACCCCGGATTGGCCATCTTGCAGACGATATTGCTGCGCGAGCACAATCGCATTGCCGATGCTCTGTCAGCGCTCAATCCTCACTTTGACGACCGCACGCTGTTCCAGGAGGCGCGTAAAATCAACATTGCGCAGTATCAGCACATCAGCTACTACGAGTGGTTGCCCATTTTCCTGGGTGGCGAGAACATGCTGAAGAACCGTCTGATTTACAAGACACATGGAGCGAGCTATGTGAATGATTATGATTCCAAAATCGATCCAAGTGTTTTGAATGAGCACGCTACAGCTGCATTCAGATACTTCCATTCCCAAATCGAGGGTAGACTAGAGTAAGTTTACTCTTGTGAACGTATTTTGTTTGTTTCTTAATTTTGCCTTGCTCTTTTTAGTCTGCTGTCCGAACTGCGTGCTGTGCTTGGCTCGCTGACACTCAGTGACTGGTTCAATCGTCCTGGCATTATTGAGGTCGGCGACAACTTTGATTCTCTGACCAGAGGACACGCCACTCAGCCGGAAGAGTTGACGGACATTAACTTTGACAAGCAGGTATGCACATGATTGGACAATTAGCTTTAACAGCTTTGCATTCATTTACATTTGATATTTTGCAGATTAAACATTTCTTGTTTAGACGCAACATGCCATTCGGTTCGGATTTGCGCTCATTAGATATTCAGCGTAATCGTGACCACGGTCTTGCCACTTATAATGACATGCGAGAATTCTGCGGTCTGAGTCGCGCTCATTCATGGGAAGGCTATGGCGATCTGATTAGTCCACAAACACTTGGCAAACTGAAATCGCTTTATGACAGTTATGAGGATGTGGATCTAACTGTTGGTGCCTCGTTGGAGGATCATGTTGCTGGGGCCTTGGCTGGCCCAACATTCCTGTGCATCCTTACGGAACAGTTTTACAGAACTCGTGTCGGCGATCGTTTCTTCTTTGAAAATGGCGATAAGCTCACTGGCTTTACCCCAGGTATCTCATATGCTTTACATCCTATTTGTATTGATACTAATAACTCTTTAATTCAGATCAATTGGCGGAGCTGCGTAAAGCAAGCATGGCCCGTCTTCTCTGCGATAATGGCAACAACATTGCTTCCATGCAGCCTGCTGCGTTTAAAGTGGTCTCGGGATCGTAAGTATTTTGAAACGATTTAAAATTTTCCATTTCAATAATACGTAATTTATTATTTAGGAATCCTGTTATGCCATGCTCCCACATTCCGCAAGTTGACCTCACTAAATGGATTGATCAAGCTCAACATGCCCATGCTGATCATTCTATTCTTTTCGGAAAGAAATGATCGATTTTAAGTTGTACACATGCGGATTTGTCATTAACTAGTTCAAAATATAATAACACTTAGTTTAATCAGATTAACGAATGTCAAATAGAATTCCATGTATTATACTGCCCATTTTGATGTACATAAAATCACAATCAGTTTATAAGAAATTCACAATGCGCTTTATTTGGGTTTACATTGATTGTATTGGGTGTCGTGTGGCGCGATCTCTAGATTGCCAAAGTCTTCGGTGATTTCTAATAATTCCTTTCTGTTTTTAAATCGGTCGTTTATTGAATATTTTCCTTAGTAAATTGACTTTCAGCTTGTCTCTTTGTACAATAACCCTTTATATTCAAAAACATAAATGAAAGCCGCCAACAAAAGAGAGTGAGCACTGAAAAAACCAACAGAACATAAACTATTGATCATTTCGCATTTGCATATGGATTGATGAATAGATAAATGGATTTTTGCTTTTTATTTTAAATTGTTTAAAACTGAAATGAGAAAAAACAATATGACCGAATTAAGAGGCAGCTCAGCGTCAAATATTTAACCATTCTTGTCTAATTCTTTGTAAATGTCGTCATTTTTAACACCTTTGCACCTCATCGAAAATTGATAATCGAATTGTATTATAATCTATTGCATATTTATGCCTCAAACAGTAGAAGGCAACTCAGATGTTTTTTTACTATCAGCATCGACATAGGAACGCCGATTTCCGAGATTAATTGATTATGTTAGTGCAGATGATTTCAATGCAAAATTAGATAAGTCGAAATCTACAACTTTCCTATTGATAATCAAGTACTAGTAAACTCAGCCACATATTCTAGTCGTAATTAAATATTCCTTTTAAAATCATATTTCAATTTCATATTTTTTTCTTATTTAATCAGATCAGTTCGTTTATTTTTGGTTCTTTTTAAGGGAATATATATGGAAGGGATGATGTTGAGTGCTAATAGCCAATATAATAGGCTTTGTGCTGCTTCGTCCCTCTATGGTATTATTCTCATCATAGACGTTGTCTCCGCTTGAGTCCGGCATTGACTGTTGCTCCTCGACACTGGAATCATTGTCAACTGCATTGCTTGGTTCAGTGTTGTCTTCAGTACTTGAGTTCTCGTTATCGGTCTGACTATCGCCGGATTCATTCTCGTCGAATACACCTTCCGTTATATAGGCCATCGGTGCATCCGTGATCTCGTTTTGGTCGAGCATATTTTGTTCATTGAATGCATTAATGTCGAAGTCTTCAGAATTTCCCGATTCATCCCTTTTATGATCTGGCTGACCATAATACTCATTATATTGGTCACCTCTCCATGGATAAGGTCCCTCATGATGGTGGTGATGCCCCGGATGATGAGGATGACCTGGATGGTGGGGATGCCCCGGGTGGTGTGGGTGCCCTGGATGATGGGGATGTCCTGGATGGTGTGGATAGTGTGGATGATGGGGATGGTGTGGGTAGCCTGGATGATGTGGGTGGCCGGGATGATGGGGATGTCCTGGGTTGTTATGGCCCGGATACCCAGGATATCCAGGATAGCCTGGATATCCGGGTTGCCCTGGATAACCCGGATACCCTGGACTTCCCGAATGCCCCTTATGATCTTTGTGATGATGACCTTTTTTTGGTGAGGGCACAGGAACTGGAATTATTATTGGTGGCGGCTGTGGATAAATAGGAGGTGGCATGGGCCAAGGTCCTTTATGTCCATGATGATGGCCTGGGTGTCCAGGCGGCCCGATTGGTCCCTGATGACCAGGCAATCCCGGTGGTCCAAAGTGACCTCTGTCTCCCTTGTCGCCCTTATCTCCCTTATGCCCGGGATGTCCTGGCTTGCCCGATGGTCCTGTCGAAAAATGTAATGTTTAAAATCGAACAAACTGCACTTTAGCTGGTTTACTCACCAGCTGGACCTGGTGGACCCGGAGGTCCAGGTGGACCTGGCGGAGATGGCGGGCAAAAGCATTGCTGGGGAGGCGGTGGTGGCGGTGGGTGATGGGGATATGGATATGGCGATGGTAATTTGTACACTACACTTGGTGGAGCAGGGGCTGGAGCTGGAATGGGCGATTGTATAGTTGCCACAAATCTTCCAGTTTCTTCGCCCTTTTTTCCGCTCGCGAAGTTCGCATGGCTGACAATGGTCAAACCTAAAGAAGAGCAGATTAGAACAACTTATCAATGTTAAAATAGGATAATATTACTTACCAAAGCAGATAATCGCTATGATCGGCTTCATGGTGAAAGACCATATGGTATCTTTCTCCAATGTACCCATCGCTTTTATAGCAAATGCATTTTAGCATATGAAAACTGAATATTTTGTTCACTAAATGTATTCAAAAAATTTACTTTCATTAATCTAGATTCTATAGAACCGTTATAAAGCACATTCATTCATGCGACCATCCATCTTTAATCTCGTTTCTTTATTTCTTTACATATGTTATTGAAATTATTGAACGTTTGCATAAAATTCTCATTGGTTTTTGCATAATAAAAGTAGTGACAATATGTCTTCTCCGATTTCGCTCTTTCGTCACGTTCTCGTACATCTCTCAGGTGGTAAAACTATTTAAACAATCAACAAACTTGTCGCGCGTCAGAATCTCATTAGCCCAAAACGGAGAAAGAAGTGCTGAGAATACAGCTAAGAAACCGCAAGGTCAGAGCGAAAGTGTAAAGGTTAACTGTTTTCGTTACCTGTCAACCGTGCGAGTTGCGTCACAATATAATTTAATCAAGCACTAAAATCATCTGTCTTAAGCTGTTCGCACACCAAGAAGTTTTAAGAATAACATTTACATATGCATATATTTTGAAAACAGGTTCGATTTTTGAAATTGTGGTACAAGAATTAATATTTATTTTATATTATTTATACATAAATGAAAAGTTGTTGATGACTTAGAAGTATAGTTTGTGAAAATAGTAAAAAAACGGCTGAACATTTAACAAGTTAAAATTAACAGATTGCCGGATGCTCTGACGGGAACTTAATTCACCAGCTGAGGGGTTAAATCCTGCCACTTGCTGATATCGACTTGGGGAATATCGTTGCAGCTCAGCAGAACATTGCTGAAAGAAGGGAAAACAATTAATAAAATGTAATGCGAATTTCAATTATTTGACTACTTACCGAGCATTGGGGAAGACGAAGACATTCGGCTGAATGTCGTACAAGCCGTGCACATTGAGGCAGAAGAGAGATGCGGCGCTCACCTTGCGAATCTCAGCCAATTGAGCTAAAAAGAAGGATTTTTAAATATAGTTTTAAAGACAAGATAGCATGTAAAAATAAACTTACAGCGTGAGAAACCACTGAGATGATTCTCGTGTTCAAAGAAGAAGCGATCACCGCGACGTGTGTTGAGGAACTGCCTGCCCATAATGCATTGCATGGTGGGTCCGAAAATGGAGTCGGGCAAGTGGAATTCCACAGTGCCGCCAACATTGAGCTCCACATCTTCTGGTGAGGCGTAGAGCTTGCGCAGCAAGGCAATTTTCTATATAAGACAAGCCAAATATTAACTAAAAGCACTTTGGTCAAACATAAAGATTGTCATACCTCGTTGGGAATTTCGCTGGCCAAATCCTCCCAGTAGCTGGCACGACGCAAGCCGCAGAGCTCGCGAGCATCATTGTATGAAGGCAGTCCAAAGTCACGGCCACGCTGAATATCCAGCGCCTTAAGATCCGAACCGAAATCCTCGAACTCCTTGCGATCAAAGAAATGCTTAATCTCTGGATCAATGTTAGCGTCAGATTGTTTCTGCAACTGGGTAACCATGCCGCGGACAAGATCAGCCAGATTGTCATTGGACGACAGCAAACGCAAATTGTCGGGACGATCGAAGAAGTCGCTAAGGCGCAAAGTTTGATTGGAGTAACGATTGGGAGCCACCATGCTGAAAAATAAAAACAATTCACTAAGCACTCTCAAATGAAATAGTAAATTCAATAGACTTACGAGAACCAGCCGGGAATCTGGGTGTGGGAGTAACGGAAAGCAGCCTGCGAGAACTCAGCATACGGTCCAGGATTCACGCTCTCATCGTAGTCGTTCACATAATCGTTGCCATAATCCGTATGGGGATAAGTGAGGCCATTCAGATTGGTATAGGAACCACCCAGAGCAGACACAAGCCATTCGTAGTACGAGATCTTCTGGTACTGTGCAATGTTGATCTTGCGCGCCTCTTGATACAAACGCTCGTCGTTGTAGTGAGGATTGAGCAGAGCCAACTGCTCGGCCAGGCGATTGTGTTCACGCAACAGCACCGTTTGCATCACAATGATGGTCGGCTGGAAGGTATTGCGCTTATCGGGCACCGAATAGCATTCGTTCTGGTTGCCACAGTCGCCGTCAAGATTGTTGCTCACTGGCAGCCAATGCTGACCGTTCGTGACGCTGCTGCGCAGCAAGCCACCCTTGAAGAGACGCACCTTGCGATTCTGCTCAATGGAATTGCCGTAGAGCGATGACAGATCCAGGTATGATGTTACGACTGTCAATTTCTCTGGGTACGCACCGCCCTTGGGGCAAATGGCAACCGCATCGGAGACACTGCGTTGGAAGCCGATGCATGATTTGCCAGTATTGTGAGCGATTGGTCCGCCGGGTGCCAGCTGAATGTTCATGCACTGGGGATTTTCCGGCTCAGCGCAGCAGTCCTTGGGCGCACCCTTGGTGGTCATCTGGCTGATGTCGTGGGCCACGAATTGACCCCACTGCATAGCTGCCACGGTGCGGTACTTGTCCATGCGCGTTTTCTCGCCATACATGGACAGCGAGAGCAGTCGAGCGTTGGGCACTATTTTGCCATAGTTGCCAAAGGTGGGGGGCAAGAGGCGACGGTATTTGGAGACAGCGATGCCAAAGTCTGGATACAGTAGATTATTGCAGGCACCATCGATGGTGCGATAGTGCAAGTTCTGTGTGTTATTCAAACAGTTTGCGGGTGGAATGCCGCACTTCACAGGCTCCGTATCGCGTTTCTCGTCACCCAACCAGCCGCTGTTGCCGTTGGCCGAATTGGCGGCGTATTTGGGCAAAAAGTTCTTGATCAAGGCGTCCAGATTATGATCGCTTACAACGGACGCGCCGACTCCAGGTCGAACCTCATAGGGATGGCTATGTCTCTTCTGTCTAACATTCGCTTCCACATGCGCATGAGCATCGTCCAAATCGAAACTCGAGTGGCCATAGGGGCAGCCGGATGGCAGGGATGCCGACGGCTGTTTATCCGCCAATGAGGCGCTGCTTGCCAGCAGAAAAAATCCAAGAAATGCAGTGAATGCTCTCATCGTTCCACACACTGAGACCGAGATACGAGTATGATGCCCACTTTGGCTGCACGCTGCGCATAAATACCATTTGGAGCATAGTCTGTAGGTTGTTTGGGTTTTTTGCACGATCAGCGGGCGCTAACAGTCGTGACTTAAGTCAATGACACCTTCCGTATTGTGGGTCACGCAATTGTAGTGCTAAATTCTTGGTAAGATGGTAAAGATTAAGCAGCTAAGTACAAAATATCAAAAATAAAATACAAGCGCGCCAAATTAAACTATCATAAGCACTTTCACTTCGTGTTGTTGCCACCGCACTTGCAATGTAAGCACAGCTGCATTCATGTAGCTCACATAGCACGCAATCTAAAAATAGATATTAACCTTTGTCTAGGCTCATCTAAACACGTTTAATATGCTTTTTAATCTATTCTATATATAGTTGCTGTAACATATCAAAGAAAAGAAAAGGGGCTTAACATTGGGATTAGAAATTCATTATAATCAGTAAATAGTAATTCACATTATGTGCATGCTAATGTAAGTAAAATAAAAGAAAACATAAACAAAACTTTAGAACCTTTCACTCGGTATTGAATTAACATAATCCATAAACTTCTTCATTCGGTATCATTAATAAACTGGTTCATCAAAAAATTCTTTAAGATAGATTTAAATAGCGTTTCAGTGCCTTGGGCATTACAATAATATAACTAACAAGTTTCTTCCACTTGTAATAGAGTGCATAGTTATCGAGGAATTCGTTGTAAGTCTCGGGATCATCAATGAATGGATCTAAATGCTCTTCCTGGTTTTTCAGTGTGTGCAAAATGATGGACAATAATGTTTTGAGATGTTCTGTATTAATATCCGAACAATATGTGCTACCAGAAACAAATTTTATTAATTCCATATTTTGATCGTTTGAAATTTCAACTTACAGCCTAGCCAAGTATCGCTCCATTATTTCTCGCACGATTTTGAATATTAATGCAGCTATACCCTTGTTATAGATTTTTGCATTGTCCACGTAATACGAATAATAGGAGCAATGCAATGCGATAATAACATCACTGGCTTGCTTCAAAAACCCTACAATTATATGAACGACGGGGAAGTAATAAAGTTAAAAAAAGCGCTAAGCAGTCGATCGTAAATTAACCAACCATTCGATGTTAGAAATTCAACAAAGCTGAGTGTGCCAAGTAAACGTAACTCGTGACCCTCAGAGAAATGCATTGTAACGTAGTTGTTGTATGTGCCATATAAAATTGCCAGATCCCGCTGGGTAGCTGTAAGACAGTCAGAAAGCGCACAACAAATTCATATTAAAAGCCAAAGCCAAAAATGCTTGCATGTAATTAAATTGGGGCTAATTTGTTCCCTACTTAGGCAGAAGCTGGTGTAATTAAATTCAAAAACATTTCACAATTTCTTCGCCAGATAATTTAAGAGTCTCTGTTTATAATGAAGCGATTCTCCATATTTGTTTTTTTTTTTTTCAAATGATTAAATCAGGTTCATTAAAGCTGTTAGATTTTTGATTTATAGTAATTTGAAGTATTCTTCATTGTCAAGTTATCCAAATTCAGGTTTTGTTGGTTATTTGGTCGTAAAGTATAATCAAACAACGGGATTACAAAATGAAATAAATGCTTACCAGTTGGATCTGATTCCTTGGCTCGAATGTGCCGAACAATGTGTGAAATAAACGTTACAAATTGCTGCAAATGCTCATTAAACTTGGCTTGGCATTGAAAGCACTTGCCAGGAACTTGTGTTATTACATTATCCTGTTCGCAGAACGCACACAAGATGGCATTACGCATATTCTACAAATAACTTAATTGAATTAATAGGAAATAGTGTTTAAATTGTGATATATTAATTACAACTGGTTCGATGTATGCTGGCATAGAGCACAGGTCACAGGTGCAAATTATTCCACTTTCCTCAAGAATTGAGTGACGTTCCTTGCGATTTTGCATCAACATGTCGACAGAGTTGAAGCATGCAGTCAGCTCTGTACCAGCTGTTATATTCGTGGCGGCTGTTCCTATATATCGACCGTCAGCTAGCGATCTGTAAGCAGGTCAATAAATATTTAAGTTTTGTGTACAAACTCCTGATTAGTAAAATAAATTTATACCTAAGTTCGACGTTTGCCACACAGGAATGTTTCAATTTTCTTAATGTCGAAAAAACAGATATTCTCTCTTGGCGTCTGGGGCCATAGAACCAGAAGTAACCATAGATAAACTTATGGAAATTACTGAATATTGATGCGAGAAGTTGATAACGTTTCGACGAACTTAGTGTCGTCAAATGTTCCTGAATAATCTCAGGTGTGGTAGGCTTAACATGCAACAGATCGCCAACTGTATTAATCTCTATATTATTTATGTGTAAGCTAAAAAGCTTACTCATAAACTTTGCCATGGGATTGTATTGTGGTGTGTTCTGAAGTGGACTTTTCTCGTTCTGCTTAATTGAGTTCGACGACCTCGCCTGAAGGTTTTGCAGGCAATCGACAAAGTCTGAATGAGCATTAATATCGTAGTATTCAAATGCATTCGAGTTCATGCGTGACACGTTTTTCGGTTGACATTTTGGAATAGAGCTTTTAGACGTGCGTGACGTAAATTGCTGCTTATCACGTTGTGAATTCAGCGTAATATGTACGCTCAAACGCATAAATAAGGCGGAAAACAGTTTAAGTAACTCGTCTTTGGAAAATTCAAGCTGGCCAAAATATATCTCCTTCATTATTGTATCGTTGTACACAAAAACGGCCAGACGAAAAGAATTGGTCATCAACTGACGCCACTTGGTTATCGTCAACAACTTGCAACTTGGCTGTCTAGACAAGAAGTCTTCGATAACAGTTTTTTTCGCTTTGCCGGGCCGTGAACAGTGCTTTATTATGAAATGCCATGCAGCTGTTGCATCACGTAAAGGTCTGTGAATGTAGACATATCAATTATCTTTGTGGTAGTATAATAGAAAAACTATTGCAATACGAACCCATTCTTCAGTTTAAACTTGTTAAATTCTGGCGACAAATATTGAGCAGCTTGCACGAAGCACCGAAATATTATTGTTGTTTCCAACATCGGAATTAAGCCAATTTTATAACCATAACATTCGTATTGATGTGTATCCCAATCAGACCGAATGCAAGCTGGTGAACAATAGCTCCTATACCGACAATCCTGACAGGTGTAAAGATGCTCTCGGTAAACTCCACAAACTTCACAATTCGTAAATGCTGCGGTAAATTGAACGAAATGTGGCTGCTCCAAAATGACGACTTGTCCTTTGGGTATATCATTTCGAGCAAAAGTTTGCTCTGGTCTGTAAAAAAGGTTAAGAAGTTGTAATTGTACCAGTTAATTATCATAAAATCTACGTACAAAAATTCACAAGCACTGGATACAAATGCCAATCGTTCGTCGCTTTTAAGTCCTTTAACTGGTTTCTTTATGATTTCAAACTGTATACGAGTATTATTTGTGGATTCCTTGATTTCGTCTTTATATTTATCCAAATGCTTCACAAAGCATTGTAATTCTAATTGGAAAAAATAATAGTCATAGCAACAAGCAATATAACGTTATAATTGTATTACTTACCACTGCTTTCATGCAGCAGTTTTTGCACGGGCGCTCTATCTGTAAATAAAAGTGATAGTTAAACATATTGGATATAAAGAACAGATATAAAGTGTACCTAAAAGTTCTTCTAAATGACGTAAATTAAGTCGAGCATCTCGCATTTCTCGCATAAAGTATAAACTGATGCACGCTAGGGTCTGTACAAGTATTAAACCTTGGGGCGTCATATATGTGGGGTCAAAACTCTTAAGATATTGCATATCACTTCGAGCCATCTGAAAACAACAAAACATTCATATTTTCATGCAAGTCGACTTTGAACAGTCAACATTAAAAACAATTATTTCATTTAAATGACAATTGCCGATAATTATAGTCTAATTTCCTGTGAGGATTGAGAAACCCCCAATTAGATTAGGTTATCTTTCTTCCTTTGGTTTTCCACTCCATGTCAAATATTTGTTATTGATAGTCATACTAACTGAATATTTTTGATTGCGAACAAAGTAGATAATGCGAGCCAAAAGTGCATCCATAAATACGGCAGAATTTGTAGGGGTTCGATATATAATTTGGTTCAAAAAATATATTTCTTGTTTTGAAACATTATTATCCTTGTTCTTAGCGAATTTAATTGCGTTGTTTAATAAATTTTCAGAGTATCCAACGACGCCATTATAAAACTCATTTGCATTCTTCTTAAAGACGTGCAACAACAATTCTGTTTCACTGTAAGCAAATTTTACGCAAATGTTAACAAAAATGCATATATCATATAGTTACTTAAACAATACATACACTACATTTTGTGGCGTCAGAGCACCACAAATGGCGGTAAAGTCGTCGTCTAGCAGTTCCGGTAAAAACTTTAAATAAATTTCATTCATTATTGTAACGATTCACGAATTTAAGAATAGTTCATCCAATTGAGCGCGATATTGGTTGAACAGTGTGACCGAATCGGCCATAAAAAAAGTTGCAAAATTGTGCATGTGCATGGATTCAAAAATATCCGCTGCAGTAACATACAAATTGGCTGCTTGTAGTAAAACAATCTTTAAAAAGTTAAGAATAACGAAATATATCTATTATATTCATTGTTTTTAAACTCTCTATGATTAAATGTTGGAACACCCCTCATATTAACAGAAGATTAGGCATTTACCAACACTACATTATTAATAAAAAAAAATATTGTGTACGCTGTGAATTGCATTCAACAATAAACAAAATGAAACGAAAAACAAGTGAAATCTGGTATTTCTTTCGAGCGGTCGACGACACATTTGCGCTCTGCAACATATGCAAAGCGAAACTGTCATACAAAACAACTACAACAAATCTAAGCAAACATATGAACCGAATGCATCCCAATGCAAATGTCACAGCATCGTCGCCCCAAACGCGCAAATATAAAATCGATCCTCAAACAAACGACCGCCATCGGGGTAAACCCCGCAATCCGGCACAGGAGATCATATTACTCAACTTCATCAAGAAGCATCCCGGTTTGCTGCAAAATCCATCGTGGGAGAATCGCAATGCATTCGAAGTACTGTGGGACCAGCTCGTCTCCGAATTGAACGACAATGGGCCACCCCAAAAAGATGTGGCAACGTGGAAGAAGGTAAGTCGTTTATTTTTAATCAACTATTATAGTGTAAAACAAATATTCAATGTATTTACAGGCTTTGAGAGACTGGAAGCGATTCATAATCAAAAAAGTGGAGAAAAACGAAATGCACAATATCCCCTTGGCCACAGGACTCAGCTCGGCTGAAGAAACTATTGCAAGCTTGTGCCGTTTAAACGACGATGACGCCGGCCAAATTATAATAAACGCATCGGACGATGATCTGCAAGACACATCAAATGCCACCTTCGACATGGACGATGTAGAAGATGTTGTGCCCGAGGCAGACGATCATAGTGCACTGCAAGATGGTTCCGGATTTGCATATGAAGCAGACGATTGCAAAGAAGACCTGGATATGGATCCACTTTTTTTGCAAAGTGGCAAGAGATCAGCATGCAAGGAGAGAAGCATTAAAAAAGAACTTGAGACGATGAGTAAAACAATCACTTCGGTCAACGATGCTACGACTACCGCACATTTGGCGCTAAAAGAATTTTGTGCGTTATATAAACAAAAGCTAAGTGAGGATCGGAGGCATCACTTGGCCATTGAACAATTGATGGCCGAGAAAATTGAGTTGAAGAAGAAACTGTTGGAAATTGAGCAGAGAAAACTGTTGATGAAATGACGAGATAGCACAATTTCCTTTAACTTTAATTTTTTAAGTATGTAATTAGCACATTGTATTATTGCGCCTTTTCGTGACTAGATGGTAATCTAATGTTTGTCTTTACAATAAGTCGATTTAGTAAATTTAAATCAAATGGCTAAACTTTTTGTAGTTCATATTTTACGATTTGTTTATGCCGCAGAATTTAATATATTCACAAGTAATATACCACATGTAGGTAGCTCTACTGTATAAATCAGCTGTAGTGCATTATGCCGCGAAATTGCCGATACGTGATGTATCGATATGAATGATATATCGATAACAACAAGAACAATTGCATTAACAAACATCACTACGCAGTGCAACCAAGCGAACAATTATTTGAATAAGGTATTTTTTCTCACAATAGTATATTTTTTAAATTAAGTTTGCGTGCAAAAAAAAAATACAATTACCTAGTTTGATTTTATAACAATCCGACAATTTATCTCAGAGGAACTTATTTTAACTTGCCCAATAGTTGTTAATGAGATAGTCAAATCTGAAATGATTTCGTCTATTTGTTAATATCGATTCGATTAATATCGATTCAAAATTATATCGCTTCCAGCTCTACTGTGGATGATGTGGAGGCCAATTGACTTCTTCTTCTCAACCATTCATGGTGACTGACAAGTCATGATAATTTTTTATAAAACAAATAGTTTTTCGCAATGGACGATTCATTTTTCGGATTTGATACAACAACAGGCATACCGGTAAGCATTTGAACCAATTATCACTCATCTAAAGTGCTCAACGTAATGATAGCAGTCAAAACAAATTCGTATTTGCAACAATGTCGCGTAGCTGTGGAAAAAAAGAAAGCATTTTACCCAATTTTGCCAGCATGCTTTTTGCACTGTTGCACCTTGTTGTATATGGTTGTTGGAATGTTGTTGTGTTAAAGCTGATTGATTCGATTAATTGAAATGGTTGCATTTTTTCAGGATGACGATGGGCAAATCGCAGAGCCCCCGGAAGAAGAGTATGACGCCCTTAACGATGAAACGTTTGGCTCGGCGATAAACAGCGACTGGGAGGAAGCCCACGAAACGCTGGTGCGACTCGGAGGCAATGGCGAAAAGGTTCCAAGCAAGGGGGCCGATTTCGGCGACAATGGCGGATTTTTTCACGACCACCACCAACAACAACATCAGCAGCAGCAACAACATCATTTACAACTGCTTCAACGTGGCATAGATGACTCGGATTTGGAATTGAATCTATCATCGATGAAACTGGATGATGTGGACTTGAGTTCATTTACAAACGATGCCAGCGATGCCAACAATCGCATCAACTTGGATTCAGCCGTTTGGGCTTCACAGCCTCCTCCCCCTGCGATGCCAATGCTGAACAATCAGCAGCTTTTTCGCGATAACTTTCGCAGCGCATTCAAACCGCAGCCGCCAAGCTCCGCCATCGTTGGTCCACCCATGAGACCGTTGCAGGAGTCCAATGCCAATTTTGGATTGCCGCCCATGCCGCCGGCAGCGTCGGCCAAAATCTCGACGCTCGAGGACATTGAACGTAATCTAATCATTCAGCAGGCAATACCGAAGCAGCAGCAACAACAACAGCAGCCACCTCTTCTACATCAACAAAATTTTAATCTAGCTAACCGGCAGCATGCGGTGCAAACACCAATACCCCAACTTCAGCAACAACAACAGATGCAGAAACAACAACCGCCACAGCATAAAGGTAAGGCACAAGTTAGTTAAGGTATTAGCAATCAAAGCCAGGGCAAAGTCCAATTGGACTCTGTAATTTATTGCAATCCGATCGATAAATTACCCATGCATCAGTTGACAATTGAAATTTAAAGCCTTAATACGCAAAAGATACTTGAGACTCGAGTAGCAACCGTCACCAATTAATTCCAAACATGTTTCATAAGGATTTGTTTATTTTTATTA
The DNA here is from genome assembly GCA_035047445.1 of Drosophila siamana. Classification (NCBI taxonomy): domain Eukaryota; kingdom Metazoa; phylum Arthropoda; class Insecta; order Diptera; family Drosophilidae; genus Drosophila; species Drosophila siamana. Next base: position 6,381,171 of record JAWNPP010000004.1, on the reverse strand, counting down.
ATCGCAATAACAGATAATTATAAATTTAACAAAAAGTACTTCACGCTGTTGACCAAATTTTAATCAAATAAACTTGTCAACTGCAGCTCCGCCTGGATTCATGGGCACTCCGCAAACTCCGCCACCCAGGCCGAATCTACCATTTCATGGGCCACATCCCATGGGAGGAGGACCAGGACCTCTGCCCGGCTTAATGCCAACACCGCAGCCACAGCTACCGCAGGCGCAGCAACAACATCAGCAGCAGCAATTAAACGGATTGAGTGGGAATCGTGTGCCGCCTGGTTTCATCTATCCAACCGGCTTGGCACCTAATCTGCCGCCGCAACATCCTCTGCTGCAGCAGCACGGCGCCTTGCCGCCGAATTTTCCTCGACCACTGCCAAATCCACATTTGCCCACGGCACTCAACAACTTTGCGATGCATCCAAGCTTTAATGCGATGCGCGTTGGCATGCATCCGGCGGCATTTATGCAACCAGTTCCGCCGCCTCGCCTGCCGCCACACAACCTGCTCAATCCGCAACCCAATTCCGTGTACAACATGTTCAATATGCGTCTGGTGCAGGAAATTCAACAGAATCATCCACTGCTCCAGAACGCAGCTGTTGTGCGTCAACAGCAACAACAGCAGCAGCAAAATCGCATCGGTGGCGATCGCCAGAAGCAGCAGCAGCAACAGCAACAACTGCCGCAACAGCAACAACAGCAACATAATCGTCATGGCGGCAATCTGCCGCACGAAGAGTTTGACGAGTATGCCAATCTGATGAGCACACGCGACAAGCACTGGCTGATTGGCATCCAATTGTCACAGCTGAACACGGACACGCCGTACATTGATGACTACTACTACACGGTGCACAAGGAGCGCAAAAACGGACAGGTGCGACACAGTCAGGCGCACAAGGACAACCAGCTAAATCACCCGTTGACACAGCCGCGTGGACATGCCCAGCTCATTCTGGTGCAGTTGGGCAACAAGAATGGCACACGCAACGGTGGCCAGCAACATCGCGAGCGTCGCAATTCGGAGAATACGAACAACAGCAACAACACTGGCAGCGGTAGCAATAACAGTGGCAACAACACTAACCAACTGCCCGGCTATATTTTCTCGCCGCTGAAGTTTGAGAACTCGTTGGGTAAACTGCAGTACGGCAGCGTGACAGCACCGCGCAAGATTATCGATGCCGATATCATGGGCAGCGATGCCAGTACAGCTGATAATGCCACATCGTCGTCAGCGAGTGGAGCACATGCAGCTGATAAGAGCAATGAGAATGCGAGCGAAGTGGTGCTTGCGCCAAGCAATATGCGCAAGTCTCGACACATTCTGCTGCATATCGAGACGCTGTATCGTTATCTGTTGAAGCTGGAGGATCTGGAGAGTCCCGAGGTCATGTCAACCATTCTGTTGAAGAAAAAGAAGGAGAGCGAACGCATTGCCGCCGTCGAGCAGCTGGAAATGGCAAACAAAACACCCGAGGAACGTGCGGCTGAGGCAAATAATCCACAAACTATGAATCCGGCGCTCAAGAATAAATTCAACTATGAGATCGAGTCGCGTCCTGCTCTGGTGGCGAAACTCAAGTCGGGACTCACATTCAACAAGGTCGTCTCCATGATGAGCGTCCGCAAGGGCAAGGTATATTAAGCGTTTGATAATTACTTCATCGTTACTAATCCTATTTACTTTCCCTTAGATACTTTTACGCCGAATTATGCCCTTCATTGCGGATCAGAACGTGCGCTGGATCGTTTGGAGTGGCGTCTTTAGTTCCCTACAGACTGTCGTTAAAAAGGATCGTGACGATGTGGAGGGCGTGCTGTTCGCACTCTATCCCGAGTTTAAGAAGCACATTCACGAAGCAAACTTTGAGACAATTATCAACATTTCAGCGTCATTCGCGCTGACGGACAAAAAGATGTCGGGCATCTTTTGCAGTCGTGTAAGTAAATCACTATATAGTACCTTGATCCTGTCAGAATGACTAATTTCATTTTTGATACTTACAGTTTGGCATTCTATCGCTTGTTGGTTTAATATTGCGCTCTGAAGCAATTTACATGTCGAACAATGATGCGACACTTAGCGAGGAGAATCGCGAGAAATGGCGTGAGTTTTTAGCACAGGTCGCCTCCTGCCTTAATCGCACCATTCAAAATCAAACCATCTCGGCGGCAATTGAGTCGGATGCTATTCAGCCAATGATGAATCATTTTGCCCGTTTTAAAGACCTCAAACTGGATGCACTTTTGGCATTGATCACACAGGCCAAACATCAAATCAATTAAAACTAAACTGAACAGAGGCGTCACTATATTACTATTCATTTCAATTATGTTTTGTGATTGGAACGCCACATAGTCCACTTGTATTTGATTTGCTGTCGATTATTATCATTATGTTGGGGCTCCATCGCAGCGCAGTAAATATTATGTATGTTCCGTATACTTATTATACGTACATCTGTGTTGTTGTTGTGTTTAAAGATATTTACATATAACAAACATATTTAACACGCGCACAATTTGTAAAAGATATCCACGCATACAAACAACACACAAGTACACAGACACATACATATACTATACATATAAACTTACGCGAAACAAATATATAAAGTACTCATAAGAAGTTTAAAACATAAACAGATGCAGGAAAACTTTCATTTCATCCATAGTAATGTGCACTTGCTAAAAAAAAATGTAACTACCTTTTTTATATAAATATTTGTTATGGCATTGGAATATTTGCTCATTGTATATATGCCATACTGTATTTGATAAGACAGTCTATATATTCATATATATTGTCCAACAAAAAACTCAAGTTTAACAATTGTGCTGTTTTCTCTTGATTTTAATTTGTTCCATTGGTTCTTCAGCCCTATCTATAAAGACCGGGCTTCATTAAGTATGCTTGTCAGTTAATAAATAATTATTTAGAATTGATCGCAAATCTCTATTATAAATTTTGCGTCAATAATTATAAAGAAAAATATAGGAATCACCCTATAATATAATTTCGATAGTTTGTAAATATCTGGCCTATGTAATTCCTGGGGCTATGTGGGATTATTGTTTTCTAAAAATGTATGTAAAAGCCGATAAAAACAATGAACAATGTTACCATGTAAGCAAAACCCAAAAGTAACATCTGATAAATATGAACAATTACATTGACGTCTATAATACAAATAATATTCAAAATTGTGATACATTTTGTGTATTTTAAACAAAAACCGAATATTAAGAAAAAAAAAGTGCACATGAAATGGCAACAAGATATATAGATAACCTATGAACTCATTTCGGTTTTAAATAGATAAAAACAAAAAAACTAAAAGCAACGGATAAATATTTGTTTTTAATATCCGTGGTCTTTATAATTGGGGATTTTATATTAATTGATATCTGTGTTTTGTATCTATTTAATCGTGAATATTCTTAATTTGTCTGTTGTTTTTTTAATTGTTTTAAGCTTCACATTTATTTTATGCTATTTTCACAACCAACATAACATATATTTTTCAAAAGAAAAACAAAACAAAAAAAAAACATGAAAAAGTCAAGTTTTATACACAATCAAATAGTTAAAATAGGGATAGATGTTTAAGCAAAGAGATTGCATATACTACAACAATTATGGTATATGTTGTGTATATGTACTTATATTTATAGCACTTCAATTTTTTCTATAATGCATAATTTTTGTTTAGTGTTTATAGAAGCAAAAAGAAACCAAGCGAAACTTGGCAGCATAATAATAATAATAAAAAGCAACCATTTCACAGGCGACACATAATAAAATCTTATTTCTATCAAACCTAAAGACTTTTCTTAATTTTAGTATGAAATACAACTTGGATTTCCAGAAATGATAAATGTAAATATGATATTTGTTTTGTTGTGATTAGTTCAGTTTTCTTAATATGAATGTATTTGCAATCATCATGATATTTTTGAAATTTTACAAGTTGATCCGCTGTTCTGATGAAATACCTAATACACTCATCTAATTTTTTTACTAACATGAAACCCTGAATGTGACAGAAATTTTACATTCTTTGAGTCCCTCTCTCTAATTGGCATAGATTTCAACTAATTTGAAAAAAAGAACGTCTCATACAATTTTGGCACTTTTTGTCTTCTCTATATCATCATCAAAATGCCAGCGGAAGCTGAAACATAACTCGTCACCATCGACGCGACGACTATTTCAGCTTCTAATTGGGAGAACAGCGGCATTTGGTCGCGACAATGGCAGCAATAATGGCGCCCAATTCGCGAGAGCACGTTGCCGCCTGTGTCTCTGTTTGCAAATCAAAGTTGTGCGTCGTATTCAACGTTTTGAACGAGTGTCCGCATCCGTTTTTGTCCTGCATGCTTACAAGCGGATATGAATGTGTGTGTTTGTGTGAGTGTGTGTGCGTGTTTACTGACTGGTTGGCTGTAGGTCGTGCCATTTTCACACTCACTGTCGCGACGTGAGGACAATGCGACGGGGGGATTCGTCGCCACAATTGCTAGTCGCCTCATCCAGCTGTGGCTGCTGCATACTGGGTGTCGCCTTAGTGTGCCAGTGTGTGTGTGAGTGTATCGTATATTGTGTGAGTTTTGGGGGACGTTCACTTCATTGAGAAGTAAAATGATGCCGACAAGTTGTCGTCGTGCTGGTCGTCGTCGCCGATGCCTGGCGTCCTCTGTCTGTTGTGTTCGGCGTCGTCGCCGTCGATGATGCTGAATACCGACGAAACAACTTCCGATGCTGCCGCCACTTGTTACGCATTTTGGCGCCTTCTTCATCTGTGTAACTGTTACGTTGATTAGCAAACAATTGCAAGGTTTGATTTCTGATATCTGTCTGCCATTTTAGCAGGTGTACGAAAATGCCGTTAAACATCAGTGTTGGTAAGTGGAAAGGCATACATATATTTCCACACAATTGTACACACTAATCCTTTTTGAGGTGTTCTAAATTACGAGTGTACACACTGTATAAGATCAACCGCCAATTTGTGCGTCATTTCCATAAAAAGTGTAACATTCAATTAATAATTCGAAATCCACGTCAATCTGTCTGCTTGGCCTGTTTATGTGATCGGTTATTGTTTTCAAATTGGCCAACAACAACAAAAAATGAAGGCGTCTATTCATACCATGATTAAGTCTTTGACGCGGCGACATTTTTCTTTGTCGTGTCTCGCCAAAATACTCCGCCGGCGGCACAGTGGCATCAATCGACAGTGCAGAGTATGTATTTTGCTAATTTTACATTTTATTTATTAAATGATGTTCACACATGTGACCAAATAATTTGGCACCTGCTACAAATCAGTAGCGTCTCATAATTAAAATATTAGTCTTTAATAGGCAATTTATGTTTGATGTATGTATGTATGTACATATGTATGTAAGTACTTAAGACTGTGTGTACAGTAGATCACAAAATATTTCGTGCAGAGTTCAAGTTGAATTTGACTTCTAAACAAGAAACACAGTATTTAAAATGAGATTTAAGAAAACAATCGCTTTGTGTACTGTCGCGTTGAATCGTAGTTGTTCCATAGTACTAGGACTAGAGAAGGCTGCTGGAAGGGCTCCTTGGCAGTGCGTCGTCGCCAAGGATGGACGCGGTTATTTCTCCGGTGGGGGCTGTGTCGTTATGACTGTTATTGTTGCTGCTGCTGCTGGTGCTGCTGCTGCTGTTATTGTTTTTGTTGTTGTTATGGCTGGCTGTTGGTTGTTTAGTTGACTTCGGCCGCCAGTCGCCGTCTGCGTTACCGTCGCCATCGCGGTTGCCGCCAGTGTTGCTGGAGCCATCGCCGCCGCCGGCTGAAGCTCGGCTGCCCGGCAGACCGGCAGCCAACAATTCGACAAACGAAACGAGAACTGCGCGCAAATAGAAAGAGATACGACGAATTGGTTTAAGATTCAAACACCATGGGGACTGACTAGAGAAGCCAAGTGTCGCCATCCACAAATTTATTTACTATGTATTACTTCATTTCAGTTCAGTTTTTTACGCTCCTTCATTTTATAGTATGTTTTGTTTTCCAATTCTCGCAACTGTCGCCGCCCTGACTACTTATCTTTTATGACTGTTAATTGGGCGAATCCAAAATACTGTACATACATCTGTATGTATGTCCATTAAGTCCACATGCTAAAAATGTTCCAGCATTTTCATGATGCAGAACTTAACGGCGCTGTTATAATCCTTTCCAGCAATGCAAGCAAGCACGTGCTAACAAAAACATACAGACACTAAGACACTAAATACATGTATGTAATGACAAGTGACAATGAGTCAGAAATCAGGACATTTGGCGACGGCGGCGGCGACGGCGCCTTGTCCAATGCTGTTATGCCGTCGTCTGCTGCTGCTGCGTCAGTCAGTCTTTAGAATGCTTTGCGCAGTGGACACTGGTGCGCAATGCGCGCTTATTGGCTGGCTGGCTGGCTGCCGAAACCATATAAAAGGATAGTCGCGTACACGGCTGGCCTTTAGTTGATATGAAAACATGCCGCAGGACACAGCAGTCCCTCGTGCATACGGCTAAAGGATACTTTACAGCACATGACAGTTGAAAGCGAAATCGAAATTGAACTAAAAACTGTAGCTCAAACAAACCGCGCAAACTTTTGAAACTGGTGGTACAACTAAACTAACAAGAAAAATATAAATACAAGATTAGTGCCGAAATTGTCTTATGATACTCACATTCCCGACGAAATAGTAAGTGTTTTGAATTCGATTAACTTGGTAAGTGCAAGAAGTCAAATAGCAAGATCAATGTAACATACTTTTTAAATGTCATTCAATTGCCTGATAATGTTCTTATAACTTTAACTGCCGTCCACAATGCTGACCATAATTTCCATATTGATAGTTCAATCTTGTCAAATTGTCAACCGATTTAAATTTGAATACTAAGTTGTGGTTCTCACTTAACAAATTAAATATTATGATTTATAAATCAGTTAAATCCTGCAGTTGTTAAAAACAATGGTAGACCATAACTGACATATAATATTCTTTTAGATAAGCAACTTTCAAAATTTCGTAATGTATTGCAAGTTTTAAATGTGCATTCTTGTGATATTTCACTAAACTAATTTTGCTTAATTCTCCAAGTGAACATTTATATTAAAATATAATGCTTAAAATCTGGAAATTGAAAATTTGAAGTACCATATGCTTACGATCTTGTCCGATGAAAATTGCCAATCGTCAAAATGTTAAATTTTCTTTGTATTGTGGTAATTAGCCTTGTATTGGGTTACAGTCAGCAGTAAAGTCACTGACTACTGCCGAAAAGAACATGAGCATTATCATCAGTCGACATGCGGGTCGTATGCAACCGCAATGCTCGGTAAACGAGGATGATGATAATGAAGTTATGGCGTTGGAATAACTGGTTTCTGGTTTCTGACTGCGCCTCTTTGTTGCTCTGTTGCTCTGCTATGGCACTTTAATGGATTTTTAACAAGTTGGCTTTAGCTGAAAATGCAGCGATGATATCTTATTAGTTTTTAGTCTCCTAATTGCGCTCATCGGAACGTCTGCATGCGCCAGAGAAGTGGTGAATTGTGCATGCATTCGTCACCGACCACCCAGGGTATAATTCACTCGCTGCATTCACTTCGCATCTGGGGTTGTACATGTCAAACAGAAGCAGCCATCACTCGCCATGCTCTAGGGACAAAGCCAGCGTCCAGCACAGTCTATTAACATCCGTTGCGAATGCTTCACTTTGGCTCCACGTGTCTCGCAATAAAAGGATCACCGTCTTCATTTCTCAGAACTTATCGAAAAACAAATAACAAGCCCCAAGACCCATAATCTGAGAGGAATTCGACTGTGTATGCCGGTAAATTAACTGGTCCGGCCGAAAAAAAAAAAACAAAATGAAACCTGATACGCTGGCATTTGTATACTCTGTCTCTCTTTCAAGAGACGGGATGAAGATGCTCGTATGTGGGGATGCTACATACATGCATGAATACTAACAAAATTCAGATATGTGTTTGTGTATTCTTGGGTCATCTATCAAACTTAAGGTCTCGATTCCCAAGCTAACGCTTGGCAACAAAAAATATTGTATTATTGTCTCTTACATTGAGACATCATAAGATCGGCATCATCGAGAGTTACACAAAGTTACAAAAGCATTCATAGTAGAACACTTTTGTTGAACAAAAACAAAAAATTTCATAATTTATTCAAACTTCAGCTGCAATTTCCTGTCGTGAGGTGAGTCAGTCCTTAGTCTTTGGTTTTGCGTCTTTCGTCTTCAGACTTCAGTCTGCAGTCTGCAATCTCCGGTCTCCAGCCAGCAGGCAGCCCACAGTCGGGGCGACTCGACGTCATCATCGCAACGGCCTGCGGTCCCGACCTGTTATTATCGTAATGACAGCAGCCTATTTGCTTTTATGTTTTCAAGTCGTCCAAACCAGAGACAATTATCTCTGCTGGAGCTGGACACCAGACTGCCCGATGCGTCTTTGATCTCTCTTGTGTTCGCCAAGTAGGTGTATCTTTATGTATGCGAGCGTATCTGTGTGCAAAAGGCGCCAGTGGCTCTTCGGGTCTGAGCGAAAGAGCTGCAACTGATATGTTGCCCTTGATCGCAGTCATTGATCATGTGGTAATGATGAATATTTCAAATAGACTTTTACGTATTTCTTAATCTTGATGATTTCATTTGTTGGCCATACCCAAAATGGGTGATAAATCTACATTCATAGATACAGTTTTATCAAATATATACGTATTTTTGGCTGAAATACTTGGACATCATTTCAAACAGTGCATAAAATTGAATTTTCGGTTACTGAAATGTGCTCGCAGCAAACTTCACGTGAGTTCAACAATTGCGCGCAGCCAACTTCACGCGAGTTGAAAATTGCGCAGCGGGTTGTCTCTGCGTGCTGAGAGAGCCACAGGTTATGCAAAAGAAGTCTGCTCGTCTTTTCGGCTCTCACTGCGCATTTGTCCACTGTGCGGTTGCCTTTGTGTGCGTGCGCCACGCTTCAATGTATGCGTGCGCCAGAGACCGAGAGAGCAAGGCGCCAGCAAATTCACCACAGCACATCCGACAGATACAAAAACACATATTGTAGCTCTCACAAAACGTACGAAACTGTCGTTGCGAACGGACGTGGTTTTTTTCGGTTGCCTATATACACGAACAATTTTTTGTTGCAAACGCGGGCGTAACCAACAAAATAAATGAATGCAACAACGACAACGACGGCGAGCATGCACAACGTCCGCGTTTCTATACTGATTTTTAACATTTTATTTTCCCGACACAATTCCTAGCTGTTTGTTGCTTTCATCGAGTGCTAGTGTTGTGCAAGTGAAAAAGTAAAGTGAAGTGCGAAGCCAATTTCTTCGTCACCGTCGCCGCCGTCAACGATCAGATTGATGTAAGCCCAATTGTGAATTAAATTCAAGTATAATCGCACAATCAATGCTTTAAAAATGATTCAATAAACAAAAAAAAAAGAGAAGTGTACGCAACTTAAATTTAACACACATATACAGACATGTATATACATATGTATATATATACTGAAATGTATAAATAAGCGTGTGTGTTCTCTTACATTTTCGATAAAGCGCGACCACGCGAACGACTCCCTCGCGACGTCAACTTACACACAAGCATAGTTCGATTGATCAATGATATACGCATACATACATGCAAACGCTCATACATATGCATAGAATAGAATAGTAGGCAACATCAAACGTTTATTCATCAGTTTCATTCAATATTCGCAACATTCTGTATTTATTGCAATTCCTTTACTAATTTATAGCTAAATAATTATTATGTTGTACATTTAAAGTTGTCATTATCGTAATGTATTCCAAATCCATCTATCTAATCGAATCCCATCCGCCGCATTTAGAATTCATTTTGAAAACCACAACGTCTAGATAGTAAATAAACATGTTAAAAACAGCAGAAAAAATAACTGACTACAACTGAAATTAACATAAAAACAATATGAAATGCGTGCAATCTTTAAATATCGTGAGATATCGTTAAGATAAACAAATGGTCGATAAATTCTATTATGTCCATTTATCGAACCACACCACACGAATGCCCAACACCTGACAACGTTTCCCCCACACTCGCAACACACACACTCACACTCGCACTCACATCGATAGGCACACTCTCACTCATACAGTCAGGCGGCTGAACTTCTTGAGCATTAAAATTCTTATTTTTTTTTGTTTTTCTGTTTAGCAGCGACAACTAACTCGGTCGCAATTTGGCAAATGCGGATTATAATTCTACAGTTACCCACTCACATATACGCACGTATTTATAAGCGTATCCATGTATTGTATCTTATATGTATGTGTTCATAAGTCAAGTACTTAGTTAACCAGAAAATAGTGCTGACTAGTGAATTAATTAATACAAAATTGACGATCTGTCAGCGCCCACTAAAATAATAAATCAATCTTGACGACGCGTACAAAAAAATTCGAATCGAAGTGAATTTTCTGTGCAATAAATACAAATAAATATTGTTTAATATAATCAAAAATTTGTTCTATTCTTTAGACATGTGAATTGAAAACATAAGTGTGAACTAAAAAGCAACATATACATATCAAAAATTGCAATACAACAACATAATCAACCCAAGATTCTTATGTATTTTTCTACACAATACGGATAATAAGGATACTATGGATACAATCCCTTAAAACAGTAAGTAGTTGTAGAAATCATTTTAAAAATAAACTTTTAAGATGACATAAAACATAGTTAATTAAGTTTAGTCTTTAAATTAATCTTACCTTTTTGAAAAATAATTTAGATATTTATGTAGAGAAGTGCATTTATAATGCAACGACATTAATTATTGAATTTATAATTGAATATTTCATGTGTGTTTGTTCATATGTAATGCCTTCGATTGCATAGAATGTTTATTCATACAAATAATATGCACACATACAAACATATTCTTCGTGTGCGGCGCTGCATTTGTGTGTGTGTAAGTTTATGCCGGCGCCATTACACCGTTAAGCTGTGGGTGTGAGTGGCGCCTGCAAAAGTACACACACACACACATGTTCACATATACAAACACTCACACACACATGAACATTCTTTGTATACGCGTGCAAGTAAAAATAAACATGTGCAATTTTAACTTTGTGTGTACATTTATTTTGTACTTGGATTAGTTGCGATGTTTTCCTTTTTTTCTTCGTTTTCATTAGTTTCTCGTTTGAGACATCCTCGCTGTTCCTTTGTTACACATTGTGCTGCATGCCACCGCAAGCACAGGTCTTGCATTCTTATACTTGTTGAATTTTCAGAAGAATTCGGAAATGTGTTGTTTTTGAGACATCAGCCAGCACACACACAGATACAGACGCACACACACACACATGACCAGCACACCAGCAGAAACTTTTCTCTCTTGTGCACTTGCTCTGACGCTCTCTCTACCACTCACGCTCTCGCGCTCGCGCTCTCTTATTAATTCACCTCAAATTGTTGATTCTTCAACTTGTCAAACCGGCTGACAAAACGACTGAACGAACGAACGACCCACCGACCGACGCGTCGGTCTATCGTATCGTGTTGTTGTTGTTGCTGTTGTTGTATTGCTATTGCTGGCGCTGTCGTTGTTCGTGTCTGTCTGATATAAGTTTATATTGGTGGCGCCATTGCGACGACGACGGCGACGCTGCCGCCGCCGCCGACATCGTTACTATTATTTCTTTTATTACGTTTACGTCAGTGGCGCCCACTGTGGCGCCTGTGCCGCGTCTCGTCTCGTCTTGCGTCTCTCTCTCGCTCTCACACTCGTCTCGCCTCGTCGCTTTGTTGCCCTGCCTTTGCTTTTGCCTTCTGCCTCTGGCTGGCACGCAAGCAAGCAAGCGAGCAAGTAAATTCAGAATGTTGAGTGTGTTTGTGTTAGAGTGTGCGTTGCGGTGTATGTATGAATGTTCGTTCATATGTATGTATGTATGTATGTACATGCAAAGATATGTATTTGCTGCTCTGCGAGTATGTGTGAAGTAAAACTGAGTGTGTAGTTGTGCCGTCATGTCGGCGGCGCCACTGTTGTCGTCGGCGATAAGGAGCGCAAGAAATGCCAGCGAGCCAGTCAGCCAAGCAACAAAATGGTCGTAGTATGAGTAGAAGAGTCCCCACAGTTTTGTATTTGGGTTGTTAACTTGTAGCCGCTGCTTCTGCTGCCTGCTTACTTTTCTCTCTCTCCCACTCCCTCTCGCTCTCTCTCTTTCTCTTCTGTTAGCGCCAGTTGCTGATGCTGATGCTGCGCAGTCGACATTCGGCAGTCCGACTCAAGTTTTCCGATCGCCAGGCCAACACATTCATTACTCATGCGCTTCGCTTCCTCAACTTATGCGGCGTTTTTGAGCTTTCCGAAGCTCTGATAAGAATTCTTGACTGTGTTAATGTTTATGTGTGTGTGTGTAAATGCGCCGCACACATGTGTATGAAGACTGGGCAAAAAGCAATATTATCCAATGCGATGATGGTTGGTTGGTAACTTGCAAATTGTAACTGCAAAGGCGAATTTCTCATGTCATTCCATTTCCGCCATTTTCTTAAAGCATTTTATTTTGTTTCTGCTATAGCAAATTCAATGTTATTTATTAATCTGAGAATAAACACTTTCAGTAAAGGGAATTTATTCAGAATTGATTTGTGAATTATGAGCAAGCGGTCGATCGCTGTATACAAACATCGCGATCAGCGATCAGCTCTATATCAAATCAATTTGTGCTGACGATAATAAAAGCTTGAAAGTTATTGGATCTCTCTTAAACATGTGTACGAACATTTCAGAGTTGTTTATATAGCGGCATATATTCTTGAAATCAATTTGTTATTTTCGTGCGTTATTGCGTGCACTCCATTATACAATCAATGATTTAATCAAAAAATTATGAGACTATTTTCATGCTTTATTTTGCAACGGCGTATCAAAATAAATCGAAACTTAACAAATTTGCATTAGTAACTAAATATATGTAGACACGTTTCTTCATAGCAATAAAATTTGTAATATTTTTTCTCATTACCTATTGAAAATCCTTGTTTTGAGACTAACAATAATTAATTTGACAATTTGTGTAGAATTAAATTATTATTTATTTTAGAATATAAAATTGAATTTAGTTCTTACATTGATTTTAAACAAACAGCAATTTAAAAGTACCTTTTGACTAATCAGCATATTTTTCCATTCTCATTGCAGAATTCATATCAAATCAAAACACCACCAAAAACATATCAAGGCTGAAAAGAAAGCCCAAAATCAAACCAAGCGATTGAAAGAAAGGATATTGACAATTTAGAAATTGCGCCGACAAACGAAACGTTCTGGTCAAAGTCTAATAGACACCATATAGTCTATGCTAGCATTAAATTAAATTAAATTAAATCAAGTCACACAGACAGATACCACTCCCAAATCCCGTAACCCACCGCACATATCAGAAAAGCAGAAACTGAAATAGAAACAGCAAATCCAAAACCAAATTACGACTTGCCGGGCCTTTTGAGTGTGCGTCTGAATAAAGTTGATCAAATCAAATAATGCGCATACGATAAGATCGATGTTACCAACAGAATTGATGTCCCTCCATGATATTCCCAAGCGAAAAGAAAAAAGAACTATTGCGTTATGCGTCCAGAAACAATCCGGCTACGTGCGATGCGGATGGCGGCATACGAATGCCCATGCAGCAACCACAGCCGCAGCTCCCTCCACATCCACGCCTCCCTCACGACGCCAGCGAATGTTGCTGCTGTTGTCCACCGCCGATGACGCCGATTACGCCCCCGCCGCCATACTTGATAGCCTGCTCCATCGACTACTCCAGCTCGAATCGACGTCAGCGTCAGGATCAGCAGCAACTAATAACGGATGCGGAAATGTCCGTGTCAGCGTCGGTGACCGAGGAATCGGACTATTCCTATATGAAAGGCGGCTGCAGCTACGCAAGCTCTGTCGTCGACTTGCCGAGCGACGAAAACGGACCATGTTCATGTCCAGTGCCCGCGTATCCTTCATATCCGCCGCACCCGCATCCGGAGCCCACGCGCCAGCTGCCATCGACATTTGCGGCGACGGCGGCGAACATGTTTCGCAATTGCTGCGGTGGCGGTGGCCACACAACAGACTCCAGCAGCAACGGATCCATAACGCGAACGCGACCCAGCCCGCCCGTGGCCAGGCGTCACCAGCTGAACCGTCAGCGCAGTCAAACACAACCACAACAACACTCCACCACCATCCACACAACCACCTGCCCCATACATCCCCATGCGCCAACGTTGCCCACAACAGATGGAAGTGCTGCGGCGCCCACGACTCCGATGATGCGCCAACGCACACTCAACCAACACCTCAACGCGCTGCTGAAACCGTTCAAGAACAAGCAAATTGCCGAGCTGCTGCAAGCCGTGAAGAGTCGCGTGGATCCGCCACCCAAATGCAACTCGCTGGCCACCAACAGCAGTGTAATCAGCAGTTCACCGAGCTATCTGCAGTGCATACTGATCAAGTGCACCTCGCCGGTGGACGAGGAGCAGCACGTGACCACGTGTCAGCTGTTTTTTTGGTCCGACCTCAGGGATGCCAGCGAGCTGCGGCGCCTGCCCTTCTGTCCAAGTGCCAGGGATTACGTGTACACCTGCTGCAACCCGCTGCACTGGTATCGCATAATACACCCCATCGATACAGGTAGCTATGCCATATTAATTAAACAAGAGGGACCAATAAAAATGAATACATACATAGTTTTAAGGTTGACAATTAGAGTGAGCTGCAAGAGCTGCAATCTCTTTGAAAATCGATGAATTTGATACTTTTTGAGATAATTTATCGTTTTTTGAACAAAGCTTTTGTAGTTTGACAGTGTTGAAAAATTGTGCAACAGAAATGGCATGCAAAGTATTTCATAAGATAAACCATTTGCACACATGCATGCGTAATGTGCAAGTACGTGTATGAATACATTTGTACGGTACTTTTGGAAGCCATTACTATCGGCGCCTAAGCTGTCGCAGCTGTGCATCATTAAGTTTTATTACAAGCTAAATGGCAAGTGCAAGCATATTAATGGCAAACGTACATATGTATGTATGTACATATACATTTACATACATGCATGACAATCAGATGTACTTACGAATGCCCTATTCAATTCATTCCATTTCGTTTCAATGTACATAAATACATATGTATGGATGTGTAATGTACACACAGACACACACATAGACGCATGGTAAGTCTGTGCAAATGTGCGTGCGAACTGTAAAAGCTTCGACCGACATGACGGCGACTAAATTCTTTTTAAAATAATTTGCGTAAATTTAGAACCTGGCGCCAGGAAATAATCAGGCGTCGTCGCCAACGCAAATGGCGCTCGCAGTTGCGATTGCGGCCGTCGTTCTGCTTCTTCTACTTCTCTTGTCGTTGTTGGTGTTTTGCCGGTGCGTTTGAGATGAATGCGTTGAGGTTGCGGAGGACAGTGTTGTCAACTTGCGAGCTGAATTTTCGCAAACAAAACAAGTGTTGTCGACGACCACTAAATACTCTGTAGCCAATTCTTTTATTTGCATTGCAACTTTTCAACCAAAGTGCATGCGACGAGATTGAATTTTATCTGAGGATGTTTTAATTCCAAGTTGCATGCATGTACATATGTATGTAATGTATGACAATGCAGAATTGTGTGTGTGTGTATTGCCCAATTACTGAGCATACCAATGTGTACATAAATACTGCTTGTTTCTGGTTACAACAACCGTTGTGCTCTGACTACCAGTTGCACTTAATGTGCATGTTAAAAAAAAAAGCGTGTACCTCCCAGATACACGATGGCTGCTTGCTGCCTTGCTTGCCTGATAAAGGTACTGTAAACATGGTCTTAGAGGTATGGTAACGTGGTTCGTGCCGCGTTTACCTGTTCAACCTGGCGACAGACGCAGTCAGAAGAGCCACAGCATCAGCGTTGAGAGTCGAGTGTCTGTCGGTCGGTCGATCGGTCGATCGGTCGGCCGGACGGTTGTTGTCTGCTGGCGAACAGCGAATTGACTTCCCGATACCGACTGGGACCGGGACGGGTTTTTAATGATGGCGCCGCGCACATTAAACAAGTCGATAATGTTATTCCATCCACATTGGCCAAGGGAACACAATTCCTGGAATTGTAGCGAAGACGATGCCAGTCGGTCGGTCGGGATGTATCAACGATGTTTCTCCACTAACACACACACACACACACACCCATGCTTATGTACATGCATACATACTTTGTCCATTCGATCGAGAATTCTCATAAAAAGTAAAATTATGCCGGCCATCTTCAGCTCCAACGTTGTGAATGTCCAGCTAACTTTCTTAAAATTGACTGCGAACCGAAAGCTCAATTCGAAGATACCCTGCAAAGTAGAATAGTTCTCCTTAATAACGAAAATTGAACCCAAACGAAATTAAATATTTCCGAACCTGCGCATATTACTTGATGTAATCCAGTGATTCACTTTAATGAAAATTTGTATAGTACATTTTACTGTTGATCTAGTAACTTAACACTTATGCGCAGTATTATTAAATTAGAGATCTTTTTGGTCTTGACCAAAAATCACATCGT
Organism: Drosophila siamana; assembly: GCA_035047445.1. NCBI lineage: Eukaryota > Metazoa > Arthropoda > Insecta > Diptera > Drosophilidae > Drosophila > Drosophila siamana. The sequence goes on along the minus strand of JAWNPP010000004.1, from coordinate 6,364,481 downwards.
CGACTCATCCCTTCCATGCCCTTCCTTATTCAGTTGTTTGTTGTTGTCGAATGGATACGATCCCATCAATCATACAAAATGTCGAATACTGCGAAGTGAGCGAAAATCAGTTAAATTTTGTGGTGGAGTCCAGTGCGACTGGTCGTCGGACTGTCGGCTGTTTGGTTGGTTGGACGCCACTTCATGCCGCGTCGTTGTGGTGATTAAGGCAATGTTGGAATTTCGCTACTCCCTTCGTTTTTGGTTGTTGTTGTTGGTGTTGCTTTTTCTGACTTGGCTTTTATCTACCTTGCTAAAATTGGGAAAATAGGGTGTATTTGGTTTGTGGGAAGCTACAATTTGGATTCATACCCTTTGTGATGATAATCCGCCCTTAGCGACAATTTTAAACAATTGTGTCAATTGGACGGTACAGATATAATGAAATTATAGCAAAGAATTCAATTCATTTCATTCAGATTGTAGAGGTCGGGGGAGCACGGTATTTTGTAGTTGAGCGCTCTCGGCTCAAGCGTTCTTACTTGTTTTTCATTAGGTCTTCAAGAATTGTTAGATTCACGCAGGCAGTCACGAAGGCAAGGCAGAGGGGCCAATCGTAATCAGGTTTAACTGGTACCGGAGCCACAGCGAGAGCCGACAGCGCCATCCGTCGTCGTCGTCGTCGGCGGCGGCGTTGTCGTTGTCGTTGTCGTTGACGCTACCAACAATGCTGACGTCTGCAGCGCCAGCTTCCTCCGCTCCCAGCTCGCAGCGGCAAGCGCAGCACATCAAACGATTTGTGCGCCAATAAAATGTCCCCCAGTGCTGCTGGCTGATATGCAAACATTATTTATTTTATTTATTTATTTTTATTTCGCCGCGCTGATGTTTGGCCTGCCTGCCTGCGCTTAAGTTTGTTGCTGTTGCTGTTTTTGTTTTTGTTTTTGGTTTTTTTTTTGCTTCTTTTCTTTTTTTATGTTTTTGTTTCTGTTTCGGTTTCGCTTTGCTTCGGTTTCTGTAGTATGTTTTGTATGTATGTATGTATGTATTTTTCGAATACTAATATTGTACTATTTTTGTGAGACATGATCTCATCGCACAGCTCGTCTTAAACACGCGCATTTCAACCCGTAACCCGTAGCCCGTAATCCGTAGTCTTGTCTAACGCCACAAAACTGCTTACAATTAATTAATACTCAAAAATCGCAATTTACTGCGCATCAAAGTCCAATCAGGACATGTGCACACATTATTCCAACTACTTTGAAATTGTTTTGTTGAATTGAAAATGTCACGATTAATTCGACTGTGAGATACCCTGCCAACGGAGTAAATTCTTATAGACGACAACTAGTATATTGATATTAACATTATTATTATTATTACGAATTCAGATAGCATTTTTTGTGGTCCTTTAAAGAAATTAGATTAAATCGTTAATTTTTAGCTATCAAATTTCAAGATTTGTTCACTTTAAAAGCCAGCATCAAATTTCATATTTGATTTTGATGTGTTTCTCACATTTTCAGTCATTTTTGACATTGACTGTAGATTGTTCTATGCAGCACGCATTTAATAGGTATTATTATAACTTTTTTTGTGGGAAACCCGTTTGCATGTCTACCATATAAAACAGCCTCTTTTGCCTGTCCACCGGTTGACATTTTGGGTTGAATTGTTGTGTTGATGCAATCAAAAATATTTTATTGTGGCGCACCTTTCTAATTGATTAATTAATGAATTGAAAATCACATTAATGCAAATAGATTGCCATAAAATTAATGTCTCTAATAACTCAACAGTAATCTTCAATATCAAATATTATATGGGCATTGTAGACATATACATACATATGTATATCTCTCTATCGAAATACAGTTAATCTCGTAAAGGATAAAGTGTAGATATATAAAAATTATTATATATTTATTACATGTATATAGATACATATCTTTTATTTAAGTACTCAAATTCGATGTTTGTAGTTTCACTGAAATTCTTTTGTATCGTTAATTGAAATGTTCACGAATTTGATACTTTTGTTTCTGCTGGTAAACACCTGCGTTTCTATTTGGTAACCGTACACAAACATATTCTTCAGCAATGTTTGTCTAAAAACAATAATATTGTTGATACAAGCAAACGGATAAGATTGGACTCTACTACAATATGAAAAAATGGCAGTCATTCAATTTATTGGCAGGTTACGGTGATTTCGCAAAAAACAAAACTTATTTAATAAGCTGGGGGGAATTTCATTGATTTGAGAACTCAAATTTGTTTTTATATTGTTGCACTTGCAGAGTCTGCGCCTCCGCCATATCAGCGCTCAAAAATGCTGAGACTAAGAGATACAGGTATGTAATCAGATATTCAACTTGTGAGACCCTCAATGCACTGAACTGATCGGCATACAATCATCTGCTAGATTCCGAGGGAAACACTCAAAACATCGAAAGGTCGACGGGAGGAAACAACAGTCACCACAACAATCACAGCAACAACCACAGCCAAAGCATTTCGAGCATCGTGAAGCAAGCGGAGTCACAGTTGTATGTGCCAAGTCTCGAGTCTTTCACCACTGATGGCAAAGGTGAGTTTCTGGCCCTATTCTTTGCTCTCCTACTCGCGTTCGCTCTCGCTGACTCTCTTGCGCTCTCTCGTTTTCTTATCTTCGACGCGGCTTTATTAAGCATTGAGCGATACAGCAAGCACCTTTCTGCCTGCATACACATACACCCAAGCATACTCATACATATACATAGCTGTGGCCGTTCCCTGCAGCGAACCCGACAAGTGGCAACCAATAGACCCTGAACTGGTTACGTTTCAACCAATTTGGGACTATATGGTCTACTAGTTACTTTTGTTTCAACCAATACAAGTAGTTTTCTACATTATGCTGTTTGCATTTCAATTAAATTCAGTCTTGAGTTGAACAAACCAAATTAAAAAAAAAAAAATTTATTGAAAATTGATTTTTAAATGAATCACTCTTAAATAACTAAGTATTATTTTTATTTAAGTCGTTCCGCAACAATGTATAGATGCAATTGTTATAAATGGCTTAAAACTTGATAAATCGAAGTTTGAGTTAACCAACCTACTAAAATCGAAGTATACGCATTGCAACTAGCCCTCAACTACTCCATTTGCAACCAGTTCATTTGATAATTTGTATATATTCTGTTTTGTTCAACATCTAACCTATTTTCAACCAGACAAAAACCAGTTGCTCTTATGCCAGTTCTAAAAGCTATTCTTTTTTTTTGGAAGAGTCTGTTTTCCTACAGGGTGATGTGTTGTGCATGTGTGTGTGTATGTGCGAGTGTGTGTGAGAGTTATGAGGCTACGGTCGCGTGCGTGTGTTTGAGCACGCCGGCACGGGCCAAGTCAGGCAGTCAAGTTATTCGTTGTTCGTGGCGCCAGCTTGCCGCGTCAGGTCGTCACTTTCTATATTGATATTAACTTTTAAGCGAAAACAGCAAAAACGACACGAAAATAAATAATGAGCGAAAAACAAATACAAACAGTGCCAGGCGAATGCGAATAAGAGAGGTGACGACGACAACGACGGCAGCAAAAGCAATAACAACAACAACAACACACAATATTTGCGCTTGCTTACGAAAGTTTTGTAGAGCGGCCGTCGGACGCGGGAGTGGCTGTGGCTGTGGCTGGTTATCGGCACCACCACCAGCTACACGTTGGCTGTGGTGGGGCTGGGCAGGGGGAGGACCGGTGGCGTTATGACTATGATATCATTCATGGCTCTGCCGCCAACGCTGGACAATGTGCTTTTTTGTTGTTGTTGCTGTTGCTGTGTCTCTCTCCCTCTCTATTTGTTTTTGTATGGCATTCGGCGAGGCGACAAAATTACGGAAAAGCTTCTTTGCATTTGAATGGACCGTTAAAAATAGACCTACTAACTTCTTGCATCCCACGACTCGAAGAATTCCAAAATTGAAACGGTTCAATCTGATCTATAAGCTCCGCGCCGCCGTCTCTCTGCATGTCAACAGCCAATTAAATCGTTTTTTAATGTATCGACGCCATAATGCGAAAAATCGAAGTATTTTTCACACATTGTGGTTTCAGTTCTTGGAGTATTACTTAAGCATGTAAGGCATGTAAGGCAAACTGGTGCTTAGCGAATACTAAAGATTCTTGTGTGCGAATGGAATTACATTTAGTTGTAATGTATAAACCTCACATGAAAAACGAGTTGTGTTATAAATTCACATCGAAATTTAATATTATTTCAGGAGCAATTAATTTACATCCTTTTAAATCAGATGTTAATAATGTATTTTTAAAGATCTGGGAAGATTCTTTTGAAAAGCGATTGTGCAAATGAATCATTAAAGCTGATAGTTGATGCTCAGCGATTGTTGCAACCTTTTTTTTTTAGTCGGATAAACATTCCCAAACTGTGTAACTTGATGAAGTTTGAAGCAATGTAAAGATGTAAACACTTTCAATGCCTGTGTGTTTGTATGCAACGACATGTGTGGCCACCAAGAAGCAACTTACACTGCGAGCAACCAACACACACACGCACAGGTAGAATATAAAATATTCTAAATTTAAAGATGATGTGGCAGCCCGTGGATGCGCACTTCTGTATGTACTTTTGTGTGGATGTGTGCGTGTGTGTATGTGTGTGTGTGTGTGTGTGTCAATGTGTATGCACATTGACCGAAAAACAAAACAACGAAGCGAGCGACGGCGCTAAGAAATCCCAAAGAGTCGATGCCGAGCGAATGCCGTTCATCGTCGATGGCGTGTGCCAGAGTCAGAGACACAGAGCCAGAGCAGGCGGCGGCGGCATTGGCGCCACAGCAGTGTGGTAATGCTCTGTTGTGCCCCAACTGTTCCCCCTTCACTGCGACGCTCGCTTGCTCTCTCTCTCTGTCGAGCACTCTCCCGTTATGATGGGAGAATTGCAAGACAAGACACAGAGCACACAAAGTATGCGAGTGTGTGAATGTGACTTTGCATGCTTACTTATTATCCCAGCGAACCAAACAATCGTGTACTTAACATAAGCGATAGTTTTTCGCTGTCTAAAGCGAGCACGATTTTCTAGACTGGAGTTGCAACCGTTTTGAAAATGTCACTTCGTTTAAGGCAGCAGCAAACAAGTTTAGTTGCAATTTTAGGACATGTTTTTGGGTTAACTTTTCCTATAAACTCAAAGAAGAAACAAGAAGATATGTGCATGTAGTTACATATTTGCATGGAAGTATGGAAGTAATTGATAATTCAGAAACAAAAGTTTATTACCAATAATCTTTGGCACACGACACAACAACAATTCTTCTTTCATATTTCTAATTACGAGCTTGTACTCGTATGTAATATAGTGATGATGTATATAGTGATGTCCATATGTATGCATATAATTATGTGAGTGTGGTTCAACTTTGGTGGGGAAAACACTTTTTCGTGGCCATGACGCGTCGACGGAAAGCGGCGCGACGGCGACGACGGCGCCGTTGCCGGCGTCGACCCAATTAGGTAAACAGCAGCTAGGCGCCATTTGCCTTGGTATTGCCGGACGGCACCCCTTCACTGACCATGGCCAGCTGTTGCCCCCTGTTGTCCCCCGCCACCCCCAGCACTCACCACCTCATCAACAAGTGCATGCAAAAAAATAAAAGCGTTGTGCGGATTTATGGTCGAATCTCGGCAGAGGCAGGCGCAGACGTTGTCTGTATTTACATTCGGTCATGGGTGGAACACTGAGCAGATGCACGACCTGCAGATACCCTGCTTGCGATTATTTATATTTATGTATGCCAGTTTGCCAGTAAGCAGCTGCAAATTTGAGTACTTGTGCTCGCTGTGGGTTCGCACTCTATATGGGGCCGCATTGCGCATTATGGGGTCATTTCGCCCAGTTTTACCTTGAGTGGCGCCCATAATAATATTTGCAATAAATAAATAATGTGCCTCGCTCGTTTTGCATTAATCGAGCCGGAATCTAGGCAAATAAGTCAAAAGGCGCCGGCCCCATTTACGTAACGCTCTGGCGCCAAAATTATTACCATTAAAGTACAGTCCATATATACAATAAACATACGAATGTATTTGTAGAATATATATGTATGTATGTGTGTGAGTTGGCGTGATTAGATCAGGCGACCTGCTCAGTCAGTTCTCTCTTTGCCATCCAAGTCTTGCAGTTCCGCACGGTAATAAAAGTTCGTACGGACTCGGTAATGTTACCTACTATATTTCCTACATGCTTTCTTATCTCGCTACAGTCTCATTTTTAACTTTTCTACTTTTGTCGAGTAGCGAAAAAATTATGAGATATGTGAGAGGGGGTTCGAAAGATAAAGCTCGTTAAGCGAGACGTACGAAACGACTTTTCGCTATGGTTTAATAGCTTAAACTTCCAGTCTTTTTGAATGAGACGCTTCTTGCCCGTTGAGAAGTACTCTTCCAAATTGATTATCATAATACGATCTTCAAATATATATTGATGTTTTTCACATTTTCAGTCAATGCTCTCCAAATGCAATTTTAAGTCCTTTTTATTCACTATTTCTGGTCGTCTCAATGATCGTATCATGGTTTGTAAATGCTGTAGCAGAACTGGTAATAATTTCTCGAAATAATCTTGTGCATTTGTGGTTTTCCATGAAATCGAATATTTAAAATTGAATAGAATGTATCTCATATTTATCATCAATTATTGTTTGTCCATTTCAGATCGCAGCGCGTACTCTAAGGTATGGTGCCAGATTGCCTATTGGGAGCTTTCTCAACGGGTTGGCGACCTCTTTCATGTCAAGAAGCCAGCGGTTAACATCTACGCAGACGGGCCAGCAGATGGCAGCGGGGAGAGCATGTGCTTGCGTGATTTGGGTGGCAAGCGACCATCAACGGATGCGGTGCAGAACACGCGACTAAAGGTCGGCCTGGGTAAGTGCTTAACCTGACTGCCTGCCTGCTGAATTGAGCCCTTTAAATGCAATGCTCTGCCTTTTTTCTGTTGCCCCACACAGGTGTAACGTTAAGTCATGAGTCTGGTGGTGACGTGTGGATTTATAATCGCAGCAATGTGCCGATATTCGTGGACTCGCCCACGTTGGCCGAGAGCTTGGATCGGGTCTGTAAAGTGATGCCTGGCTACTGTCTGAAGGCCTTCGAAACACACAGGTAGAACAACGGCAAATGTTGATTAACGAGTGCACATTATTAAGTTTTTTTCCCTCTCTGTCTCTCGTCACTGCAGGGCTCAATGGCTGGCTTGCAGGCAGTTGCAGCATAACCAGCAGCTGGGACCAATCGACCGGTTTAGCATGAAGATCAGCTTTGCCAAGGGCTGGGGCAACACATACAAGCGACAGGACGTGATGGGCTGCCCCTGTTGGCTGGAAGTACACTTTACTCATCTACGGTGACAGTGCCAGCAGCCTGCGGGCATGAACAATAGCAAGCATTGCTCGGCATCAGCATCAGCAGCAGCATTGAGAGCAGCGCTCGTCTCTAGCAATCCCAAATGTTGCTGTAGGCCAAGATCAAGACCAAGTGCGCTGCAACGATCGGGTCAGCTGCTGCGCATTATACAGAGACTGCTGGCGAGGATTAGCAGTAAAGCTTGTACATTGAGACTGCAAGCGATTGGTACGAGAAGCTTTAAATTGCGACAACCAGACTAAGAGCATGTGGGGCAAAGAAAGGAGAAAGAAAAAGAAATGAAAGTAGAAGGCGAAGGCGAAGGGAGGAGAACTAATAAATAGGGGCAACAATGGACTGCTAATGAAATACTTTTAAAAGTTTAACTTAATTATGAAACATGTTTCAATTAATTGCTAAATGCCACATCGAAATTAACTTATATATGTATAAAACATGCGCGGCAACGGAGACGGAAACGGAAACGAAAGCGGAGAGTTTGGGGAGTGTTAAATTCAAATAGTAATTGATTGTTAAACATAGCTAAAATTTAAATCCTGTGATTCACTCTATATGTACATATGTATGCATATGTATGTACACCACAAACAACAACAACAACAACAAACAAACACACAGACTAATAGTATGTATGGTCGCAATGAACTGTTTACAATGTATGCAATTGTATGTATAACTGCAAAGAGATCTTAGATCCGGTTAAATTATTAGGAAGCCGCATAAGCAAGTATGAGTTATCCTCTAAATGTTATTTTGTTTTATTAACATTCTGCAACATTGAGACTTCTATAGAAACCAAATTTACTTATTTTAATAATGATAAGTGAAGCATTCGTAAATTACATAGGCTTTCCAATTATTGGGCTAATCACCTTACCATCAAATGCTGGCGGGCTATCAAGTATTTTGTTTATTTTATGCTGATGTGCAGATTGATCGATTTTAGAACTTTCGTTGAATTTATTTAATGTTTTTAATTCGCGTTTTAGTTTTTATCGACTTCATAGCCCCGGGAACTCAGTTGCATTTCAATTAAATGGAAATGCAAATTTGAGCTAGTGTCAGGTTAGATTTTACTGCACTAGGAACTAGTTAGGTGCCCCATTGTAGATAATGTTGCCATCCCACTGTTGTGCATCGTGGTTCACAGATTGCCCAATTCTATATAAACACACAGACGTACATACATACATACATGTAACTGCATGCATACATACATATGTACACATGTACATTTTAATTCCAAAAATTTATTATTACATTAACCATACGCCCTTTTATGAAAGCATAAGTACATACGGAGAGTACATAGTTAAAACATAAACAAAAAAGCTGATTTTAAAAATTGCTTGGACTTGAATCATTTTGAATATATTGAAGACATACACGAATACTATATAGATGTACATTACTTGCAATATCTTCAAAATGATCAAAAATATTTAATCAGCGTTAATAGTTGTAGCTTTACTGTTAAGTTTTAAGAAATATTTTGTAATAAAATTTCAATATATTTACAACTTTTTGATTTTTACTGTCAGCTTCGCAGTTCACTATACAATCGCAGTTTGGACACTCGCTGTAGCTTTTTATTGAAATTATTATTAGAGATATCTAAGGCCAATTGCTTCTTGGCAATTCCGATATATATATAAATATACATATATTGTTTTATTTTAATGAATTATATAAAGTCCTTTATAATAATAGTTCATTCAATAACATAATCTTGGTCAAAATCATATTTGTCCGCTTTCGTGGATGCTGCACTCAGGGTGAAACTGTCCAGAACATCGGTTATTTTTGAAATCTTTTTCTCATTCCGAACATTCTGTTTTTTCTTCTTTTTCTGCAAGTCCTTGATGTTCTTATTAAGTGATTGGTTTTCTGCAAGAATTATATTAATTATTAGTAATGATTAATTGACTAAGCGGTAACAAGAATGCTTACCTTCAAGAAGCAGCGCGGGATCTGTTTTCTCCTTCTTCTCCTCGTCTAATTTTCGTTTACGCCCCTTTGTCGCTCCCTCTTCTTTGTCAGAAATGATTTCAGCAGATGCTTGCACTTCTTCGCGCGGCAAACGCACTTCCAGTGGACCAGTGGATGTTATTTCCATTACATCCTCCGAAGTTTCTGTGCAGTGATTTAATATATCTGTTTCCATAGACTCGAAGTTGTTCACATCGAATTCCCGTGCCTCTGCGTGCACAATTGAAGCACTTATGTGAACATTTTTTGTATTCTCCACAACCTCTGGTGGTTGTGTGCAATATTTGATTTTGCCTGTATTCCAATCGTTGAGAACGCTTCGTGCAGCAGCTACAACATCAGGTACTCCCTTCTTTAAAAATTTACCTGTGCATTATGGTAAAATGGGCATTATTATTTGTGCTAGCGGATTGGGGACAGGTAGACTTACCCATTCTAGCTGCCTTCTTGGCAAAGAACTCTTCAAATGTGTCATAGTTGGTAATATCATACATTTTGCAGAAGTACTCCTTACTGGCTCTTTTCAAAACGCTTTCAGCTATGCTGAAAGGATCCTTGACATCGCCTACACGTTGGGCGTTCTTTAGAACTGCATGTGCATTCTCATTGCCTTCGCCTGAAGCACTGGTAAACACAATGCCAGGGCAATCGATCAGTTTAATCTTCGAGTCAAGCTCGACCTCTTGCATGGATCTGCAAAAAAGGTGATTATATTAGACAAAAACAGAATATATCGATCATTTAAGTGTCATTTACTTGGTCACTCCAGGTGTGCTGCCCACCATGCAAGATCGACCACGAGTTAGCGAATTAATGATGGAACTTTTGCCCACATTAGGAATGCCAACGACTCCCACGCGAATCGATGTCTTGATGCCCTTGTTACGACAGTAATTGGCCAGCATGGACATTAGCAACTCGGCTCCAATGCAGACGGATCCTTGCATGGCCTTCTCAGTTTTCATTTCGTGCATCTTTCGACGACCCAGCCGTGAAGCTTGATCCTGTGTGGAAGCTTTGAACGCTGTCACGGGACCATTCTTTCTGAAGTATTTGATCCAATTGTTGAGATTTTCTCTGGGCACTAGATCGGCTTTGTTCAAGATCAGTACCAGTCGCTTATTGCCCGGCGCAGCTCGCACTGCTCGCTCCACTTCGTTGCAACGTGTACCGAGAGGATCACGAGCATCGACGACCTCGAGAACTACGTCGGCGTTTTCAATGACTTTACGAAACTCTTTAAAGTATTGTTTCAGTGATTGCTCCTTAGTGGCGGCGTCCTTATATTTCTTGCCCGTCTCTGCTTCCCTATCGTTTTCGTGCATTATTCCATGTACTGTGCCTCGTATGTCCGCGCTCTCGACCATCGCTTCCAGCGATTTGAATTTGTTTTGTTCGCGCTCTGCCTTAAATTGCTCTCGACGCGCTTGACGCTCCATCTCCTGGCGCTGCTTGGCTTCCTCTACTTCTTTTAGTATGTCATCTTTAAAGGGGCAGATATTGGGAATCTGTATTAGCTTCTGTTTTTTGCTGCCTTTCTTGGTATTCTTTTTGGCTTCACGCCGCTCCTTGCGATTGTGTTCGCGTACTTTTTTGTCGATTTTATGCTTCAACTTGCCCGTCAAACGCTTTGACTTTTTTGCTACAAAGATAATACATTAGTAAATTGTTGATAATAATAATACTAATATTACATTAACTAACTTTTTAATCGTTTAAGAGCCATTTCAAAGTTTAATTCCAAACTACGCTAGCACCAAAACACGTGAAAATAAATGTGCTTCTTCTACACGAATAGAGTGACCATTCACTCAAATGTGCTCACCTGTTTCACTGTATGACTTTATCCAACACTACTCCATGGCGCTGCCAGACTGTTGAATTTTTCGTGATGTAATTAAGAGAAATAGTATAAGATTGTTTTGGTTTTTTACACATTATGTCAATGAAACGAACAGTTTTGGCAGGCATTAATTGCCTTAAGCAATATGCCGTGAATGCCGCAATGCCAAGGAACTCGTTGATGCACACAAGCGCATGTTTGCACAAGGTTGAGGACCGCAAAGAAATGCTGGCTTCCATGCCGGCGAAGGATGAGGGAACAATTGGCGAGAAATCCGTCGATATCGACACTCTCATTGACAGGTTTGTAACACATTAAATATGTGTTCAATTAAATAGTTACTTTCATATATTAACAGGAAAGCAAAGTTTTTCCCGGATGCCAGCACGCCCACTCAACTCTTTAACGGCATTCCCTTCAACGAGCTGCCTGTTGTCAACATTCGTGTGTCGCCCAACAACACCATTATTTCAGTGACCGACTATAAAGGTAAGCCTTCTAATTATCAATACCATCACTTTCATTGACGTCATTTACTGTTTGTAGGAGTGCCAAGGTTGATACGTTCCTGCGGCATTGAAGGCTTCAAGAATACCAGGAAAGGCACCAACATTGCCGCCCAAGCCACCGCCGTCACCATTAGCGCGGTAAGACTCGCAGACTTCAATAAACCAAATTCGTAATAAATTGTCTATAATTTACAGAAAGCCGTTGAGCTGGGGTGGAAAACCATACGAGTGAAAGTGCGTGGTTTAGGACCAGGACGAATGGTAAAAAATACGTATTAATTCATATAATTATGGAAAATGAATTGAAAATTCTTTTCAGTCGGCTATTAAGGGACTGCAAATGGGTGGCTTGAATATAGTCTCCGTTACGGACAATACGCCAGTATCATGGAATCCCCCCCGACCCAGAAAGCAAAGGAGCCTATAAACAAATACAAGTTATGTCTTTGCAACATAGAAATAAATGTAAAAAATTGTTTATATGGTTATAACTCGTTCGCCTCGAAAGTACGCCTCTTTATTCGTTTTCGCTGCATCTTGCGTTTACAAGGGAAAGATATGAGAGAACTAATTCAGATACAGAATCTACATACAAGAATATTTTGATAATAGGTCTAGCTCATTTAATATTTGAAGGCAAAGAGAATATTCATTAAATGTATTTAAATAATAATGATTTTAGAGCATAGTTTTGTTTAAACTTATTTTTTTTTAATTGTACAGATAATCTTAACTAATATGTACAAGCAATGAAGTACAATATCCAACTCTATGATGACTATCATACTATTCCTTTTAATGATTCTTAGAAAATAATCTTATATCTATGCGTTGTGAAGATGGCACACTTGTAAAGTGTGCGATATTTGCATGGTTAGCTTATGAAAATCATAAAAATTACATTTCATATCCATATGATACTATACTCTTATAGATAATCAATCACCTAATCAAATACCAAGCGTAAAGTTAAGTTTCCTAATCGCAGGCTATATTTATGAAATGCAGCAGATTGCACATAGGTTTTGGCTGGAATGGTTGTCTATATATATGGAATAGTTTTGTATGCGTGAGTTTAAGAGTTTTATGTGGTGTTGTTTTGATAAATAACGGACTTAGCAGATGGATAATATTTTTGGTTTCAAGACGACGCTTGATGGCTTATACAATGCTTGTCATGAGTTGCACTTTTTATTATGCCATTCGATGCCTCTGTGTATCATGTTTTGCATCGCGGTGCAGACTGGCGTCAATATACACCGTCGCGTTGCAGCATTCATTGGATTAATTGCCAGTTTGTCAAGGGAAACGGCTTTTGAGAGCTCATCTGACATTGTGGGGGAGTAAACAGGCAGTATCGTTTGACCACTGCTGGGATCCAGATCATCTGAGCCATTTCTTCGTATCTTTCGAAATCTTCCAGAGTGACTTATTTTTTCCCATACCACATGTGATCCTCGCATTTCTGTAGTTGGTTCCTGCTTAATTGTCGCAGATACCGAATCACAGTTGTTACACCCACCAGCACCGTAAGATGCATGAAACTGCATGTTGGGTGAACCACCCACAAAGCCTTGATTAAAGCTCCCGCATGCATCTCGCGATGAATCGCTCTGCATGTCTTCATTGTTGCCATCAGTTCTACTCATTTCACAATCCTCGTAATCCATAAATGTGGTCGCACATGACGGCTGATATATGACGGCGGAAGCATGACCAGAACGGCCAGAATTTAGAGGAGTTCCCTGCTCCCAAGTGTTTGTACGAGGATCGTAGACCTCAACAATAGACAGAAAATTATTCCCATCAAAGCCACCGATGGCGTAGAGCTTGCCATCAAGCGGCGTCAGCGACAGCGCACTTCTCGCGATCTGTATTGGTGCAACCATGTCCCATGTCTTGTTCTCCGTGTTGTAACGTTCCACAGTGGCCAGTTGCCGAGTGCCATCGAATCCACCCACAACATAAATGTACTGATCAATAGCAGCAACTCCTGTGTGAGTAAAAAAGAGTTGATGAGTACACATAGTCTGCATTAAAAATCTTGTTTCTTTTCTTACCAGCTCCACTGCGACCCGTTTTTAAAGGGGGCAAGTAGCTCCACTCATTGTTCTCTGGATGATAGCATTCCACGCTGGCTAACCGCTCATTGCCATCGAATCCACCGATGGCGTAAAGCAGACGATTAACAACCACAACGCCAACTCCCAAACGTTTTGAATGCATGGACTGCACAAGAGTCCATCGATCCTGATCTGGGTCATAGCTATAAAAGAAGCAATTATTTGAGTACAATACGCATTTCATGTGCGTGATGTAAATACTCACTATTCCACCGTGTTGTGATATTCCATGCCTGCAGAGCCACCCACAGCATACATTAATTCGTCCATAACGGCAACGCCGACACGGTGTCGTGGCACTGACATCGGTGAGCAGGGTCTCCACGTCTCACTTATGGCACTGTAACGATCTACCCAGTCCGAATCGTACGAGGATCCAATGTTATTGTTACGTCCACCAACCGCATAGAACTTCCCTTTGAGAAACGCAGCTCCGAGGCCGGAACGTGGAATGCGTAGATTTGGTAAGGTCGTCCACGTCTTGTCATCGACATTGTAGGCTTCGAGTATGTCCAGCGAATGCCGGAAGAAGCCGCCAGCAACGAAGATCATTCGTGTTGTGTTTGGCGTGCGTTCCTTGACACCTGGGCACTTGTGCAGCGTTAAATCCTTAAATATTTTTGCCAGATATTCCCGACATGCTGGAACCTTGCGCAGAACCGCGCAGTTTTTCATCTGCTCCTTTAGGAAATTGGGAGTTAGGAATTGACAACGAACGGCGACAAGAATATGCTCCATTTTGCTATGCCGATTATCCTCATCGTATTTGACCCATTTAAGAACGGCATTGTACACTTCTCGCTCTTCCTGAACGTTCAGTTCGTCGCGTCGAATCAGTGCTATCAGCTGATAGGCGGACAGTTGCAAAAACTCCTCCTCTTGACACACCTGTAAAACATAATAGTGTTAATGCCATGATTTATGTATGTAATTAAATCTAATGAACATACTTTCGTAAAGTGTCGCTCAATGAAGAAATTAGCTTTCTTCTGCAGCTCAATGCAGCCGTGCTGTTCGGCGAAATTGGCAATGCCGATGGCATTCGTTGGATCCAATTGACGCTCTAGGAAGGCACAGCAGGCATCAATGACATTCTGCACTTGGAACATGGTCGCTGCGGGCAACAACTGGCAGACTGTGACCTCTGTTACCCTGATTTGGCCAGTGTACATGAAGTAAAGGATTCGAGCCATTGCCGTGGGACACACCTACAAAAGTGGGATAATACAAAACTGTTCATCTATTATAGCAACTAAAAGACAGAAGACATTGCTGGGTCTTCACTTACCCCCTGCAATTGTACACGTGACATTTCCGACTCTTTCAGGCCCCCCGTGAACATGGCCTTGAAATATGGCGATGCCGCTGACAGTATCACCTTGTGGGCATGAAACAGCTCTTTTTTCACCTCGAGTACGACGTCTGTGAGCATGCCGTGCGATCGCATCATGAACATCATCTTGAGTGCCTCCTTTGCATAGTTTGACATGCAGAAGGTCATATCATCATCTGTAGCATCATGTTCATCTATGGACCGCGCCGTGTCGAAACGTGCGCATTCGGCTGTGAGGGAACCACTATCACAGTGTTCACTCATCTCAAACTCTGTAAGAAGACCAAAAACTAAATCGTTATACTAATAAAATATAAATGTAATATATCATAGAACAAATTTGAAGCCAATATTATTCAGCAATAGTTCTTATATCCATAGAGCGATCTGTTTCTACGCAAAATTCTTTGTAACTGGTGGGCGATAACATTGATATTATGGCTTAATGTCTATCAAAAACACATAAAGAAACACTATCTTCGTCTTTCTATTTATGAATGAATGTTTATTTTTGATTAGCAACAACAACCGTGACATAAGAAACACAAGTTAACGTGGTAAACATATTTCTTATGGTTGTACCTCGAATTTTGTCCTGATTCGTAACTTTTAAATAAGCAAGTCTCTTTTAAGCAAACAATTATGCATTAATCATAAAAATTGAATTACACAGATTAAATTTTTTAATAATTTCTGTCGTTGCTGTATTTTAAAGCGTAACTTAGAAGAAGGGTGTCATTTTTACCTAACGAGAAAATACAATCACAACTTGCAATCGATGATTGAAAAAATATTCTTTGAATGAAATGTTCATCATTTATCTTTAATCTTTAGATAAGTATTCGCGGAGTTAAGCACATTATACTTAATATTCAATTATACTTAGTGATCACTCTTGGTTTACCGGGTGTTTCTAAGCTGACTGTAATTTTCGCAACTGTTTAATTTGCAATTCATTTAAAATGGCTTTTAAAATCTAAACAACGTCTTTATCGCAATCATTTTCACACATTCATGCACACACATCACACCAGAGTCGACAATTTCAAAAGTTTATTATGAATTGAGTGAATTTGCAATATTTCTGTTTTAGCCCTCGTGCGATTCTTTTTAATAAGCAAACTCGATTTATTACAGCCATACACACAAATGCTTGCACATATACACGGATAGACACTTGCGAATGTGAATGTGTGTAGTATGTGCAGAGTCATGCTCATTGGCTATATTCCCCAAAAGCAGCTATAACAACAATGACAATAACAACAAGGAAAACGCGAGAACCAAACGAGCGGTCGGACGCTTGGTGATTTTTTTCACATTTGATTCACAATGAAATCGGCTAATTTGTAGGACTTGTGCGATAAGACTGCTGCTGCTAGAAGCTACTACCAGGTGCGCCCAAAGTCCAATCATTACAAAAACACAATGTCGCCAAATAATTCAAGAGCAAAAACCGACAAAAAAAAAAATTGCGTTTTTGTGTAAATTTCTATTCACTTTCAAATGTTGATCTTCAACTTTGTTTAATTTGTTTTTTATCAACAAAACAATGGCAGATAACGAGTTTACTCCATGTATTTATTTACATTGCTCTTTGTTTCATACTTTAGATTATGACTTTTATACATAAGCTCAATAGTCAATGGACTAAGAATGATCATACATGAACGTACGTAAAATATTAATATGAGCGGACTAAAAGCTCGCGTACCACCGACATCAACCGATCGTGCGTACGCCGGAATCGAACTGAACTAATTTCTGCGATTCGCTTGCCACCACGAAAAGCAGGTAGACGACGCTGGCTTCCCCACCTCACGGTGATGAACGCGTAGTTGACAAATCTGCCCTGTCATGCTGGGTGTCAGAGTTGGAAATTATATAACTCATATTCTCTCCTGTCAATTTGAGAGAATTCGTGTGCATTGTCATAGTTATTCGGAAAATATCTCCGCTTGAACTAATTATGACAAGGAAAGCTGTAAATGTCCTGTAATCGCTCAAAATTTGTTTATAGGGTATTAACGATTCGTGTATGACTCGGAATAGAGAGTACTCTCATCGAGAAAGAATCGTGAGTACGTGCGATTAAATATTTATTGAAATACATCATTGATATTTCGGTTGTAATCTAGTTTAGTATAGTTTGGGGAGATATCTCAATTATAAAATCATCTTACTCTGAGTACACCAGAGAATAGAACAAAAGTAAGAGCTTCTAAGATATGATATGGTTGTGTGTGCTCGTTAAATTTAATTAAGACTATTAAGATAACAACAATATTATGGCCAAGTATAATTATGTTTAAGATTTATTTACGTTACGATCAATTTAATTAGGTCTCTCAGCATGTGTGATTCGTCTTTGCCAGCAGTGATAACAGTACATCATGTTTCATATTTATTATATTAATAGTACAACACATGTTCACACAAACATACATACATACATATTGTTCATTTGTGGTACATATGTTCATCTTGTGTACGTGGGAAGAGTGACGTGCCATTGGGATGACACAGCATTAACAGAGTATCTTGAGCGCAAGGAGTTCCCTTCGAGATATTTTATCAACTATGCGATAAATACAAAGGCAAAGTGAGAAATACTGTCAAATCACGATGAGAGGGCATAAATGCACACATGCTCACATGTATATGTATATATATACACACAGTATAAATGAATATATACATATGTACATTGAATATTCATACGAATGCGAAAGACACTAAACGTAATCTGCGGTATGAGTGAGAGAGACAGTTTTGTTGTTGTTAAATCGAAGATACATGTGTGGCAGCACGAACTATGTTTGAATACACACACACATATATAAATATGTTTATATGTCAATCGATTGTATACGTGTTTAATCAACAACTTGTTGATTTTGCAGCGTTTAATTGATCAGTGTTGCGACAAGTATCAATTGAATTTTAACATACATGAATACACAGGTCTTTGTGCACATTTGTATTTTATGCTCTTCAATACATATATGTATGTGTAAATAAATATTGGGATCATGTCGACCAAAATACTATCACGTGTGTACACAAATGTGAAATTTTGTGTGTATGGGTGTGTGTATCAAACAGCTGATAAATTGGGCAATGCGTCTTTTACTTTTGTGATTTTTTTTCGTTTTCTATATGTTGCTCATTACGTTTTTACTACAGATTTTCTTTTTCTACACTTTAGATTAACAGCAATACAATCACTTTTGCTTATAATTGGCATAGTAAATTACCATTCACTAGTTTAAAAACTACCGTTTTATATTCTTTTTCAGCACTCACAACAGCTACCGTGCACAACTCTTAACTAAACTTAACGCGTTGTGGCGTTGCCACATTCGCGCAAAACATTTTTTTAGTATTTTTACATTATTGTAGTTTAATAATTTTCAAAAATCCCACATTGAGTCCAACTAAAAATCATACAATTAAGTTTCGCCCTAACATTTTTGACAATTAAATTATTAGTATTTTGTGTCATTGTTAATATTTCAAAGCACAGCAACTTCAGCTTAACAATATTTAAATTCGGCCAATTTCTATGCATTTTCTCCATGAATAATCTGGTCATACTTGATAAATGCCCTTTTGTTGGAGCTGATCATCCTCATTTGCAAAACATAAAGTGTATTTCTTGTTCAAATAGTTATAAATATCCTAATGGCTTCGTCGACGCTTAGAAAACATAGTGCATCTGTGATATTCCTTCATGGATCCGGCGATACAGGTCCTAACCTGCTGGAGTGGGTTCGATTTCTATTAGGTCGAGATTTGGACTTTGCGCACATCAAAATTGTTTACCCAACGGCACCATTGCAAAAATACACACCTCTGAATGGACAGTTGTCTACTGTGTGGTTCGATCGAAGATCCGTTAATATAGCAGCTCAAGAAAGCAAAAAGAGCATGTCAGAGAGCTACAATATTGTGGAAAAACTCATCCAAAATGAAGTGGACAATGGCATTCCCCTGAATCGTATAATTGTAGGCGGCTTCTCAATGGGCGGAGCGTTGGCTCTGCACACCGGCTACCATTTAAAAAATGATTTAGCTGGTGTCTTTGCACATTCATCATTCCTCAACAGACAGTCGGTGGTCTATGAATCACTTGCTAACCGAAGTGGAGCCAATGATAAACTGCCGGAGCTGTATATGTTTCATGGTGAGCGTGACACTTTGGTTCCCTTAGAATGGGGACAAGAGACATGGGAATCATTACACAAATTGGGAGTCTCTGGCACATTCACTCCATTGAAGAATACGCTGCACGAACTAAAGAATAAATCAATGCTCAGCTTAGAGGAATGGATTCTAAAAAAGTTACCTCCTACACAAAATGATCAGCAAAATAAACTTTAACTTTTTATAACAAAAAGAGATTTTCATAAATATTTATTCTTACAGTCCCATCAGCATCTGTCTGCTGCCAATTTTTGAAATTGTTGAACCTTAAGTAATGGCATCACAGTGCTTCTCTCATTTTCCTACACATATATGGCGAATGGAATCGATTGACATCTTAAATTCTTGCATTTGGTAGGATACCGACACAATTCGGTGAAGAACATAGACATGGTTTGCCTTGAACCAGATCTTGACTATAGTCTTCTCCTCCGTAATGGAAACAAAGCTCTTCATTTGCCGAAATATTTCTTTTTGCAAAAATACCTGCAACGTAAGAGTATTAATAATCTTGGAATTGTTCAATTCACTTCTCACCTATTTTTGGTATTGGACAATTTATTCGCACTGCATAGATTTCACAATTTGGCTGGCAGCTGTGGTTCAGATAACGACCGATATTTCCGTGATAAGTGGGATCTACTATAGTTACCTGAGAGTCTCGATAATCTGTGTTATTTTGTAGCTTTGTATATTCATGTAGGCATAAAATAAAGTTCATCTTATCACATTTATCAATAATCTCAAGACGGCGTTTAGCTTCCTTTAGTGTTAATAATTCGCCAGCGTACTCGCAGATAAAGCCACCAGAAGGAATATCAGCTAAGGTGCGGAGGCCCACTGATTTGAAATGCGGCGAGTAGAAGATGTCTAATTTCTTTCGTGGTCCAAGCTGGACTAGTCGATTATTGCATTTCTGTAAAGTACATTTACATAAATCGTTGCATTCTGTCACTGCTATTAATTTTGGGTCTTCATTTTTGACCAAAACTAGTTCGTTTTTTTCTTGGTGATATTTAAAAGCACCTCCATGGCAGCAATCAACACTGTTATTGCAACTATTGATGTTATCGTTGGTGGCACAATTGCAAGTTGATGTTATCTGGGAATTGTAATCGTCTTGCAACCGTTTGAATTCTAGGCTACCATCGTCTGGCATGAGAATATTTTCTAAAATATATTCAACGGAATTATTGTGGTCGTAGTCATCCTGAATACCAATCATTATCTCTTGCTGGCACAAAGCTGTACTCCATAATGTTCTGTTTACATTTGATACTATCTCTCTCCCTTTTTGGAGCAACAGCTGATTCAAAATCAGCCTTCATTGTGGCGTTGTCACATTTTCCTCAAAACATTTTTTTAGTAGTTTTGCTTATAAGAAATTTAAAATTCGGGCAATTCCAGTGTGTTTTGTCCATGAATAATCTGGTCATACTTGGCATATGCCCTTTTCTTGTAGCTTATCTTCCTCATTTACATAACATAGATTGGATTTCTGGTTAAAATAGTTATAAATATCCCAATGGCTTCGTCAACGCTTAGAAAATATAGTGCGTCTGTGATATTCCTTCATGGATCCGGTTATACAGGTCCTAAGCAGCTGGAGTGGGTTCGATTACTATTAGGTCGTGATTTGGACTTTACGCACATCAAAATCGTTTACCCAACGGCACCATTGCAAAAATACACACCTCTGAATGGACAATTGTCTTCAGTTTGGTTCGATCGACGATCCCTTAATATAGCAGCTCAAGAAAGCAAAAAGAGCTTGTCAGAGAGCTACAATAATGTGCAGAAACTCATTCAAAATGAAGTGGACAATGGGATTCCCCTGAATCGCATAATTGTAGGCGGCTTCTCAATGGGCGGAGCGCTGGCTCTGCACACCGGCTACCATTTGAAAACTGATTTAGCTGGTGTCTTTGCACATTCATCATTCCTTAACAGACAGTCGGTGGTCTATGAATCTCTTGCTAATCGAATTCGAACCAATGATAAACTTCCTGAGTTGTATATGTTTCATGGAGAGAGTGACACTTTGGTTCCCATAGAATGGGCTCAGGAGACATTTGAATCATTACACAAATTGGGAGTCTATGGCACATTCACTTCATTGAAGAACACGATGCACGAACTAAAGAATAAATCGATGCTCAGCTTAGAGGAATGGATACTTAAAAAGTTACCTCCAACACAAAACGATCTGCAAAATAAACTTTAACTTTTTTATAATAAAAAGAAAAGCACTCACAAATACTTCTCCCATTATTCCCTGTAGCTTCTGTTTTCTGACCATTTTAAAATACTCCTTTTCTTCTTTTGGCAACAGCTGATTAAAATTCAACCCTGGTTACAGAAGCAAACAATTGTATATCGATATTAATATCGTTAAAAAACTATTTGCTATCAACATTTTCTATACTCTTGACGATGCAGAAACTTTTCCTTAAGTTCTATATAAATGTAATAATTACATTTAGAAACAAATGTATAGCCTAGTATTATTAGTAAATAATAACCACATTTAAATTTTAAATTCGAGAGTGCCGTCAAATAATAGCACCAGGTGGCAACTTTGTTGAAAATAAATAACAGATATGCATGCACAAAATCGCACATCTCTAAGAGTTATCGCGCCGCCTCTCTCCTTCGCACGACGTTTTCGCGAGTTCATCACACAATTTTTTCTTAGCTGGCAATAATAAAAATACATTGAATAGTGTCAGTTCTTGTTGCAATTATTAACAAATTAAAGAACAATTACTTAGAAGTGTGAGATGAGCGAAACCATCAATACCGCGGCGCAGTTTCCGACGTTCGAGAAACCGACCGTACAATTCAACGAAAAGGGCTGGGGACCATGCGAGTTGCCGGACACGTTTAAGGATGTGCCATACCAGCCGTTCAGCAAGAACGATCGCCTAGGCAAGATCTGTGACTGGACTAGCACCTCCAACAATGATAAAAAGTATCAGAGTAAGTTATACATTAATTTGTGCGTCACATATGCACATAGAGTGAGGTTATGTTGAATGTGTGCAATTTGTTTGTGTGTGTGTGTGTCGTGGCAGTCAATTCGAAACTACATAAACAATTATTTTGCATTGCAGATAAGTATGCGTCTACCTTTGGTACTGGCAATCAATACGCCTACTACCATGAAGAGGACGAGACTACTTTCCATCTGGTGGACACTGCCCGTGTCCAAAAGCCACCGCATCAACGCGGACGCTTCCGCAACATGCGCAACTCGCGTTCGGGACGTGGTCGCAATGCTCGCGGTGGACTCAACACCCACGGCCATGGCATGACTACGTTGAGCAGCAAGAACGTGAAAGCTCGCGATCCTCGTCGCGGTGTTGGCAAACGGTTTGGCAACCGTGGACCTCCGCCAAAGATGCGTGAGTCCTCAGTCGCCGTGCGTGCCGACTGGGCTTCTATTGAAGAGATGGACTTCCCCCGTCTTATCAAGCTATCGCTGCCGAACATCAAAGAGGGTGAGGACATTACGACTTGCGGAACTTTGGAGTACTATGACAAGACATATGATCGCATTAACGTGAAGAACGAGAAGCCGCTGCAGAAGATTGACCGCATTGTGCATACGGTGACCACTACTGATGATCCCGTCATTCGCCGTCTTTCCAAGACGGTGGGAAATGTATTTGCAACTGACGCTATTTTGGCTACGATTATGTGCTCGACGCGTTCAAACTACTCGTGGGACATTGTTATCGAGAAAGTTGGTAAGGCATTTATTACAAATCATAGTTTAAGATTTTGCTTTGGACTTTAATTGATGGTTTATCCTTGCAGGCGATAAGATCTTCATGGACAAGCGCGATCATACGGAATTCGATTTGTTGACTGTCAATGAGACTAGCGTTGAACCACCCACTGACGATGACAGCTCGTGCAATTCGCCCCGTAATCTGGCTATTGAAGCCACCTTCATCAATCATAATTTCAGCCAACAAGTGTTAAAGACTGGTGACCAGGAGGCCAAGTATAAGTTTGAGGAAACGAATCCCTTTATCAGCGAGGATGAGGACATTCAAGTGGCGAGCGTTGGCTATCGTTACAAGAAATGGGAGCTGGGCAGCGATATTGTATGTACTTGGAGCATTCGATAATTTATGAATAACAAAAACGATTAATTCATTTTAGGTTTTGGTGGCGA
Source organism: Drosophila siamana (assembly GCA_035047445.1). Lineage (NCBI taxonomy): Eukaryota > Metazoa > Arthropoda > Insecta > Diptera > Drosophilidae > Drosophila > Drosophila siamana. Next base: position 6,340,885 of record JAWNPP010000004.1, on the reverse strand, counting down.
GGTGCGAGCATGATGGTGTTTTGCAGACGCCCAGTGGAGAGCCGCAATTCCTGTCCATTAAGGCATTGAACGAATGGGATTCTAAGCTTGCGAACGGTGTTGAATGGCGCCAGAAGCTGGACACTCAGCGTGGTGCTGTGCTGGCTAACGAATTGCGAAACAATGCTTGCAAGTTGGCAAAGTGGACGGTCCAAGCCGTGCTGGCTGGATCTGACCAGCTGAAACTGGGCTATGTGTCACGTATTAATCCCCGCGATCATTCGCGTCATGTCATTTTGGGTACGCAGCAGTTCAAGCCTCACGAGTTCGCCACACAGATCAATTTGAGCATGGACAACGCCTGGGGCATTCTGCGATGCATCATTGATCTGGTGATGAAGCAAAAGGATGGCAAATACTTGATCATGAAGGATCCCAACAAGCCAATTATTCGCTTGTACGATATTCCCGACAATACATTCGATTCGGATGATTCGGATGATGGCGAGGGCGACGACGGAGAAGGTTTCCAGCAGGTCTACAACTATGCCAACAACAGCAACAAGATTTAGATTTTACTTTTAGATCTGTGCACATCATAAAGTTATAAACACATATACAACCCACTCGTATATTCATAAAAAAAAACAAACAGAACCGGTTAAGCAATGCCAAAACACAGTTATATTATTGATTGTGATGCTTGTTATAATCATTTAATTTTCAGTTGGTTTGATTTGCAAGTGCAACTAATTCCGAGTAAAGCACAGAATGGAAATAGATCTGAAGTGTTATGAACTTGATGGAATGGTTGGGTGGTACAATGTTCTAGGAATTAAATGCATTTCAATTTTAATCAATAGATTACCGCTGGCATCGGACAATGCCCGATTTATTTGTGGCGATAACATTCAGTCCAGCATCCGGCAGGGCAAGCGATTAATTCAGCTTCAGCTGGCATTAAATATGAGAGCCAGTTTAGTCTATGCGCAAAGCTCACGGCGATCAATTCACGCAGTCTTTCGGGCAATTATCTCTCTACTGCGATGCTGGTGGCATTGAGACTGCAGCTACTTTTCATTGGATTATTAGCAGCTATCAACATAGCTGGTAAATTTAGTTAGCGATTAGTTGCTATGGCGAAGTAACAAGGGTTGTGATGCATAAATCGGCCAAGTGTATTCTCTGCCCTCTAACCGGTTCAACCGGTTGCTGTAATTATGATAACTATTCATACGCGTTGATTGATACTAAATATTCCTTATCTCATTGATTCATCAGCTGCTGCGCAATTTAGCTATGGCAACTGCGAGGCGAAGGATACCAAAGAGAAAGGTTTGTGCATTCACATTCGCGACTGTCCGTTTCTCTATGAAATTCTCAACATAACAAAGCCAACGCTTGCCCAGCGAAATCTGCTGGCGGACAGTCAATGCGGTCTGGACAACACACGTCAGAGCAATCTGGTGCAACGGATTCTGGTCTGTTGCCCTGACAGTAGACGTACCGCGGCGGGTGGAGGTTCTGAAAGCGGTTCCTCTAGTAATAACCAGTCTGACGATGCCCCAGAACCGGGCAACGTCCTGCCCAGCATTGGCAAATGCGGCATATTGTTTGCCAATCGCATTTATGGTGGTACTAAGACACAGCTCTTTGAGTTTCCGTGGATGGCTTTGTTGAAGTATAAAGCAAAACGTAAGTCCTAAAACAAGTTTGTCCGTAATATTTTGGCTATTAATCCCCTATCAATATAATAGAGAAAGAAGAGTATAGCTTTCATTGCGGTGGTGCGCTGATTAACTCGCGCTACGTTTTAACGGCCGGGCATTGTTTGAACAGCAACAAATTGGATAATTCTGGATTGGAACTTCACAGTGTCCGCTTGGGTGAGTGGGACACGAACACTGCACCCGACTGCGTAACTGATCTCAACAAGAAGCAAACCTGTGCACCCATGCACATAGACATTCTAATCGAGAAGAAAATTTTACATGATTTCTACATTCCTAATTCCATCGATCAGATGCATGACATAGCTCTGCTGAGACTCAAGGAATTGGTTACTTTTACGGACTACGTAAAGCCTATTTGTCTCCCAGTTGGTGACGATATTCGTAACAATAATTTTGAGGACTACGCAATGGACGCAGCCGGATGGGGTGCCACGGAAGACGATAAGCCCAGCAATATAAAGCTAAAAATTACCGTGGATGTGTGGAATCTTCAACGGTGTCAGGACAAATATCGTCTATATCAAATGCATCTCAATGGTTCACAATTGTGTGCTGGGGGTAAGAACAATATTGACACCTGCCGCGGTGATTCCGGAGGCCCACTCATGGTTCCCACTAATGTGGGCGAAGAAGAAGTGTTCTTTGTGGCCGGCATAACTTCATATGGACCCACACCTTGTGGCACACCAGGTTGGCCCGGTGTCTATACGCGAGTTGGACAATATGTTGACTGGGTGATACGGGAATTGAAGGCATAATCCGATTAATAATTTAATAAATAAAATTGAGAATTTATTATTCACATATTGGTATTGGCATTAACTAGTTTCGTAGAGGGAAATCGATCAGGCCAGACGGCTACTTCAGCTTTACTATTAAAATGGAAATGGAATGCAAGGCTTCTATATGAAAGTGGCTCGCGTTAGACTAGCAAATAGAATATAACATAAATTCGAAATAAATAATTTTACATGAGTAACAAATAGTTGCGCAAATCTTTTGTTGGCCTTTCTCGCCAGCATAAACAGTATAATATACATAAACAAATTCACATACACAAATTTTGGCGGAAAGGTGATTATTTACATAAAGAAATGTTGACACAATCATTTCTAAAGTACTGATATTCAACATTTGATAGGCAATGCGCATGAACTCGGCTAATATATAAATATAATAAATAAATAATGTTTACAAAGAATAATCCAATAATTTACGAAAATTATGGTTTTTGATTTGAATGCTGGTATAGCTGGCTATTTTCATAATTATATGGTAGATACTATTCGAGCTGAGAGTACTTCTTAAATATGTATATATAAGTGAAGTTGGCTGGCCTTGCTTAAGGCTCAGTTTCGAAAGTAGGCGGCGATAGTCTTCTGTTTTTCATAGGCACCACAACAAAGGCAAAGCTGATAACGCGTTGCTAATATTCACAGCAGTAATCATACATCCTCAAGTTCAGCACGTGGAGCTGTGGCAACCGACGCAACAACAGGCTCAATATCCTTCGTTATTTGGAGTGCAGTCAACTCTTTCTGCAGTGTCTCCAAAACACCTTTGACTGCAATGCAGAAACCGCGACTGCATGGCAGTAGAGGAAATTCCGGCAATTCGTATAGCGTTTTATAGTCCGCAGGCATGTCTGTTAAATGTAGAGAATCATACCTAATCATAAGCTACAACATGCAAACTTGATTAGCTTACTTTTTATGGAGGTTATTTTCAACCGCTGCGCTTCTGCTGAGTAATCGGACCAGGCCCGCATACGTCCATGTAAATCTGCACCAAACTTTTTGTAGTGTTCAATCAATTCCTTTCGAAATATGAATGGAGGATTCTGCAGTTGTTTTATCGTTGAGTGGACAATTTTAATAATAGCCATTTCATTGTAGACACGTGAATTCTCATTGCCCAACTGAGTGCCTGTTTATGAATTCAAATGATTTTGCAATTTAAAATATTTGATATATGTATTTTAGTACTTACCACGCTGTTTCTCGTAGCCAGCTTCGTTATAGTAGGGCTCATCTACCAGTATGAGTCCCTGTATAGAAACCAACACTTGCAGCATTGTGCTTTGTGGCGTCCAAACCTCAGTATCGCGTCCTGACCAAGTGCCAAGTAATGAGACGCAAACCTTGCCTTCCTCGTACAAATTAGGATTCAATCGCTCAGTGCAATAGCTTATGTAATGGCAAGTGGGAGGACTCGTTGGATAATCGCTGCCCATTTGAAAATCGAAGAAAAAGAGAGCATTCTCGTATGGAGTACGTTTGGGGCCAACCATCATTACCGATATGAGATCCATTCGATCCTCATAGGCACGCACGACCACTCCTGGGGGTAAAGATGCCTGTAACATAGCATATTCCCTCTGAACGGCACGTTGATACTGCGCCTTATGGTTGGGCATTATTAAGTTTCCAATGAAATGATGTGCCATCGGAGCACTAGGTACCACCTCGAAACAGGGATTATTTGTCGAAACCATGGAGTGCATTATTGAAGGTGATGAACACGCTGACGGACATTCTAACGGGGGTAGCGATTCGGAGAGAGCGTTCAGATTCAATGACTGCTCCATAACCTGATCATCATCGTTGTTATCCGTTTGCGAATCCTGCTCCAAATATTCCTCAGCATCATCGACGTCTGTGATTTGCTGGTCTTCAATGTCTTTCTGGTTACGTTTACTAAATCTCTCCGCCATCGCTTCTTGGCACTTGACCATTTGCTCTTTTATTAGGAAACAAAATACCTCGCAGACGTCGGCATCGCGTTTAGCAACAAACTCAACGCTTGTCTCAGAGGATGACGTTAAACTTTGATTATTGGCATTATCCTCAGTGCAATCTTTGCAATCGGCAGAAGTTATATCGCTTGAGCTGTTCTCGCCGCGTGAATGAACACCAGAATCATCCTAAATAAAAATATTAAATTAATTATATATTTTGAACCATACTGAAAATTGCTTACTGTTATGCATAGGCACTTTTTGAGGGCTTTCCTAATATTGGTGCGTGCTGTGCCTATCATCTCATTGTACTCAGCTCGGTACTTGGAAATCACCTCGGAGTAACTTAACTGTGCCTCACTTTCGGTTAAATCGACGTTGGCGAGCAACATCGCCTGTTCCGCTGTATCCTCAACATTGATCCTCTCGCTACTGCTATTCTTTTTGCACTGAACTTCCTCGATTAGAGTTGAGGACTTTCGTTTATTTGGCGTCGATGTTGTTGTTGCTTGTCCAGGCGGTGGAGGATCTAATTGTACCATAGTGCCCACATCCATGGTGCAAACACTTGACTGAACAGGTTCCGGAGCACAAGAGAGGACAGTTTGGGATGAAGACTCTGCTGTAAATTCACTATTACGCGTTGGCTTATGTGCGAGAATTCCGCAAAAGTAATGCTCATGAAAGAAATCAGATTTGAGGTAATGGTCCAACTGACGACAGTTTTTGTATACGGCCAACAGATCATTGAGTATAACCGGCTTTCGTGCAGCTGGCAAGACATGAAAGATCTTTTCCAAACGCTCAATAGCCTCTTTTGCACGATCCATTCCTTTAATGATGTACTCCTCCGCTTTTGTCCTGTGGCTGGCGTCGTTTGTGTGACTATTGTCAGACTCCGTCTCCCATGAATTTTCAGAGTCATCTGACTCATAGGCATCCTGCGTATCGCTTTGATGGATTTCAAAAAGATCCTGTGGATAACACATGGTTATGTGACCTTTGGCCCACCAAACACGTACCCGACCATCTGGAAAGTTATCAATTACTTGGCCAGCGGTCGAGTTAAGATCTTCGCCTGTGAAATTTGACACTCGTATTACCATGGTGCCGGGTCGATACTGATAGTCGGCATGATCCTTTAAATCATAAACGCTAAGCTCCTCCACTTCTTTGCAAGATGGACTACAAAAGTGAATATTTAGTAATTTGAAACAATTAACATTTTTTTTGTGATACTTACACGGGATTATCTAGATTGCCGTATATGTTAAACCATTTAACTTTGGCAATACGTTCATCGTGGTCTACGGACTGTATAACACCGTAATCAATCTGAGAAGGGGTGTAATCATTTGCCTTGCTGACAAAATCGCCCGGAAAGAACTCATGATTGTCCAAATGGTGTATGGGATACAGTTCGGTTGAGGGTATGCCCGTCTCCACCGATCCATCTTGCCACACAACCGTTAGTGAGCTGTACACAACCAATGTTTCCACTACGATCTCATCGCCATCCTTCGGATCAGTTTCTTTTCTATGCAGCGTAATTTTTTTGCTTGGTCGCGATTTCTTTTTGCTAGGTCGCCGCTTAAAAGTTCGTGTTACAATACGGGATTGGAAAGCAACCACCTCGGAATCGGAAATGGCATCCGCAACATCTGTTGAATCTGTAGTTGCTTGAGGTTGCTCATCGTCGGTTTCCCAGACCTCATCCGTATTGCCTCTTGTCATTTTTCCAGCCACGTTCGTTGATCCACTGAGCTTAAGCGGTGTATTGTTTATCTCATTTTCGCCCAGCGATCGATTAAGTCGTTGGCTACTTGGTTTTCCACTCAGCCGGCGAGACTTATTCATGTGAGCAGTGCGGGAGCTAGATGCAGCAGATGGTGAAGGTAATACCTCATGACCACCAGCACCAGCAGAATCACGTTTTGGCTGCTCATTCTGCTCGCATTGCTTATTTTCTTCAGCCTTTTGACGCTGATAGATGGACTGGAACAATTTAGCTATGATAGAAAAAATAAATACAACACATTCAAGAACATCAAAGGACCAATAACTGCAAAACATACCTTGTTCCTGCTCCCAGAGGGTGCATTTAACAAGTTTATCACATTGTGAATATTTGAGGTAGAATCGATCGTGAATTTGCAGCAGATAGGATTCATAAATGTTCAGACGTTTCACTTTGGCCAAGTCAGCACCGGTTATACAGCTTTTGGGCTGTTTCATTGGATCCAAGTCCTGACCGCTCTCACAGTGTGGTGTAGCCTTAAATGTCCATGCAACATTAATACCCGTTGTCTTCACAGACTCCACAGTGTACTGCAATCAATAAGGATTAATGTATCATTGTGTACTATAAAATTTAGAAAACTATTAACGAACCAAAGAGCGCCGCTTATAGTTGGTAGGCAAAGGTAAATCGGGCGTTAAATTGGTCACACGGTCCAAGGGAGGCAGCCGTCCAATCACCACATTATTGGGATAATATACACTTGGACTGAATACTTCACGCTCACACGTTCCATAAGCATCCTTGAACTTATGGAAATCCGTTGAAGTGATTTCAAGCAGCGCCCCATAACTGGATCTAAAAGTTCATGTGATTGAGATAAGCACACGAGTTGGATCACTGCTTTCTGTGGTTGCTTACTCACTTCAATACGACAGACTCATCTACGCCGACTGTGTAACCAATCCAATTGCCCAGGCATACGGGTACATCGCGCGACCACTCCGAAATGGGGCGCAACCGCTCCGAGGGCACATTCCGGATGATGTATTTGGTGCCCAGTACCTTCACGTCTGCATGGACGTTCACATCACGCACATAGCCCGCCTGGCCAGACATGTGTTTCTCGCCAGGCAAGCGGCGTCGCACGACGTCACCGGGCATTAGGGTGCGGTCGGCTAGTCCAATCTGGAATATGGTTGAGCCGTTAGAGTAGAACATGCAGACATTGTATGTAGTTGAGAAGAGAGCAAATGCAAACAACACGTGTCAAGGCAAAACTGCCGAAAACGCAAAACAGTTGTCAAAACATAAATAACAGTTTCATACTGTTATTACCACACACACATGCTTACTCGCATAGTTGGATACAAAAATGTATCAGTGTATAAGTGAATATTTATGTGTGCGTGCATGTAAGGCGAAGAAATGAGAGCATTACATAACCTCAACCCACTCACCGATTTTTCTGTTCGCACAGTTTCCTTGCCTTCCGGATAAAAGGCCACTCGCACTTCTCCCTTGCCGAGCACATCGGTCACCTCTTCTTCCTCATCGGATGAGTAAGACTCGGCAGTTCCGGTCACAATTCCAAAACAAACCCGGCCTTTGCGATCGATATGAAACACTTCATCTTCGAAGAAGAATTGGAACTCCCGGTTGCCCGAATTCTTCGAGGACGTTGTTCCACCAGCCGTTTTGCGATTACCATGTGTGCCACTCGCCACAAGTTGCCGCACTTCAGCAGTTGGTGGCGGTGATGTGACTGCAGCGGCCTCCGCCAAGTCTGTTTGAGGCGGAGGTGGAGCAGGAGGAGAGGCTACAGCCTCCGATGGGGTGCTGCCGTTCTTGGCAGCACCCGAGACTTGACTCAGCATATTACCAATTGTGAACTGTGTTTGGAAAAATTAGTATTATAGACTCCAAAATAATTGTGGGATTTTAGTTTTAAGATAAGTTTGTATACTGTGTTTAAGCCATTGGATTTTTGCGTTTTGTTTTTTGTAAGCTGCCATTCTGTTATTTATTTACCATGTGCCGCTTGTCGTTTATAAATTGCTTTTCCTATTTATTTATGTAGCTCTTACTTACTCTATACAATTATATTTGACATTCGGCGTATTTCGTAGCAACTTTCACACTTATTTTAAAATCTACATTTACTTTACTCTGGAAAACTATACTGCTACTTGCACTTTATTAGAATTTTGCCAACCTATTCTAAAAACAAACTAATAGTAGATGAACTCAGACTTTTTTTTCTTAAAAAAGAGCTTTCTTAAAGCTGTTCTATTTAACACCTGTGTCGGCGTGTGGCCACAAGCAATATTTCGAAAATATGCATTTTAATGCCGAAGAGATATACCAAAATGCTTTGAAATTTTCAAATTGGTTATACTTAACGCGTATAAAAAGGCGCGTTATTTTAAAAATAATGAAGTTTTATGGTTTGGGAAATCAGAATACAGAGGTGTATAAAATATTGTATTCGCGCTATTTTTTTTTAATTCAATAATGACTAATTACTGCATTCGTGTGAAAGGAAGGTGCAGCATTGAAAAATACCGAAAAAGTTATAACAAATATAATATATTATATAAAAATTCGTCGAACATTTTTTGGTTTTTAAAAAAGAACGAAATATGTTTAGGATAAATAAATTGAATGATGAGTGCGTTTAAGTTTGAGATAAATAAAAAGAAATATATTATATACTACACAATCTTATCTTTTAAACTAAATTTGTTATTTACCCAATTTTTTAAATTTATTTTTTAAACATTTTGGCTGGTCACTGCCACAAGAAGTAGAAACCCTAAACTAATCACCATTAGCAAACAAAAGAATATTGTGGCAAATTTGCAACAAATATTCATATCGAATCGTATGGTATTGGTACTTTAAACTGAACAATTTCGAAATGAGCTACGACTGATGTTCTACTTACTGTTTTTGTAATAAACACGTGCACTTGTGCAAATATGAGTATTTAAACTGAGACGTTTTCAAAAATTTCGCTTTATTTTACTGCATTCACAAAAATTTTTCACACTGTGTATACGTGAGGTAGAATAAAAGTACAATGTTTATTATATTAAATGCAAATGATATTTTATGGAGAGCTTGCTTTGTTTAACTACAAAAATTAAAAAAAGAAAAATTGGAATTTTATGTACTGTTGGATTATGGATCGATACAAACGACTAATGATTATAGTACTTTGTAGGCTGATGCTAGGTTGGGAAATACAAAATGCACTTTGCGTGCTTTAGTTTGAAGCTTAAATTATTACAGGCGTAGACAATTTGAAATAGAGAAAACAAAATTGTTTTGCATTTTAGTCTCACCTAGGAAACCGCGATTAATTAATCATTGTTAATCGCTATTTATAAGTAAAAACTCGTTAATTGATTTAAATTACAAAATATATTTCTAATATTGCAAATGACATTTTACATATTGTCACATCTAACAACCATTGGCGGAGCATAAGGCGAATGACGCACTCCGAAAGAATATGCATTTCCAGTTCGACCAGGACGATAATACATTAAATCGTAATAATTAGGACCGGGACCCACGCTCTCTTTACGCACATTACACAAAGGCCTCATGGAGAATTCGGGCGCACGAACCAATTTAAGATTCAGATCGCCCGCCCCATAAGCCGCCGGTCCAGGTGAATCTGCCTTCTTATTCACCTTCGTTTGAATACCCCTACGAATAAATTGAGACAATTAGTGATTCTTCTTCAATCATGGTTATCAGGCTAACTGCGATGATACTCACATGCTAAACGCTGGCGCGGCGGGCTTTATGGACTGCACATCATACTTGTAAGCACTTGGGCCAGGACCATATTTCTTGAAACTGTACTCATTTCGGGATGCCATTGAGTACGCTGGCGCGGAGACGCCTGTGAACATCTGTACATCATGCGCGCCAGGCCCAGGACCAACCCGTTTATCCAGTATTTTAGTCATGGGGGCAATTGAGAACTCCAACCCACCCCCTTTTCCATAGCGGGTCAGTTTGTCCACCTGATAGGCGCCCGGTCCTGGTCCAGGATCGGGACCGATTAAGTTTGTGCGAGCCCCAAATGAATATTGGGGCATTCGCTGCTTACGCGTGTCGTGTTTATCGTAGCCGACGGTCGGCGGCAACGCGTAAGCTCCAGGACCAGGGCCTGTCCACAGAAAATATTATTAACCACAAACAATAAGGATTAATTTAGGAAACATACCTAACGGCTTTCGTGACATGGCTTTTATTCAATGTATTGCAATACTAGAAAATATTATAAATTTTGTAACTCTTGCGAGCTGTTCCGAGAGGGTTTGTTAACTAAAATAAAAACCCATATTTCTCCTTTAGGTAGGTAGGGCGTTCAATGACAGATAAATCATGACTTCCCATGATCTAAATATAAATATTATATCAAATGAATGTATAAGTGATTAATAAATAGCATACTTCCATCTTACACCGCAAGTTGATAATTGTCGCATCTAACGCCTAAATCTGTGTAATTATACAGCGATAATATTATTTTGAATGTGACGGCTATATGTCCACCAATATAAAGATGATCAATAAATAGGTTTCACAATATGGATCCCAATAAAAATAAAATTATTATTATAACACCAGATAAAATTTTTATTACCTAACATCTCTTGACATAACCTTCTAATATTGCAAAACTACATATTATCACATCTAACAATCATGGGAGGGGCATAAGGAGAATGGTGGACACCAAATGAATATGCACCACCCGATCTTCCGGGGCGATAGTACATCAAATCATAGTAGTTAGGACCAGGACCCACGTTCTCCTTTCGCACATTGCAAATGGGTCTCATAGAATACTGAGGGGCACGGTTCAGTTTGAGATTAATGTCGCCCGCACCATATGCTGCTGGTCCGGGTGAATCGGGTTTCTTTTGTAACTTTGCTTGAATCCCCCTGCAAACGACAAAGAGGTTTTACTTAAGCAACTTTTTCTCCTATTGGAATCTTAGTACTCACATGCTATATGCTGGTGCCGCTGGTCTTATTGGGCTGATCTCAAATTTGTAGGCACTTGGTCCGGGTCCATATTTCTTGAAACTGTAGTCATTACGGGGTGCCATGGAATATTCGGGTGCTCTAACCCCTTTAAAGAACGGCTTTATGTGTACATCGTGAGCGCCAGGACCGGGACCAACTCGTTTGTCTGTGTTTCAGGTTTAAGAGGAATTAGTGAAGCCCCCGCAACAAAGGACAATCTTCAATCTTACCTATTATTTTTGTCATGGGGGCTATTGAGTATACTGGGGCGCCTCCTTTTCCATGGCGGGTGAGCTTGTCAACCTGATAAGCGCCTGGTCCTGGTCCAGGATCTGGGCCAAATAATGCGGTGCGCGCTCCAAAGGAGTATTGGGGCAACCGCTGCTTACGGTTATCGTGTCTTTCATAGCCGACAGTTGGCGGCAACGCGTAAGCGCCGGGACCAGGACCTGACAATGTGAAAAATTCCGATTATTCAGCGAACTTTATCATTATTTTTCCATTTCGGAAATTACCTAAAGGCATCCGCGCCATGTTTATTTTAGGCTATTGCAATATTAGAAAAGTATGTGAATTTGGAAACTCTTTCGAGTTGTGGCCCGGACAGGTTAAAATTAAGAATGAGGCATTATTATGCCCCTGTTCCCTTAGATGTGTGTTTGGTTCGGGTGAAAGTAAAGTCAAGGCCTAGTAATATCGAACGAAAAAATAGTATAGTAGATCAGAGATGTGTAGGTGTTCTGGTGCAGCTCTGGACAAGATTTGGTTACTAAGTGAAGAATATTGCTTAAGATTATGCACAGCGCTGTGATTACTCCAAGTCCATGGAGTTGTAGAGCTGCTTATAACGCGATCCACGTCCACTTGACTGCATCAGCAGATCATTTTGATGCTCCCTCAAGCTCTGTGCAAGGATACAGATTCAAGTTAGTATAGAGCGAGGTAGTTGTGTGAGTTGTGCTCACCTTGGGATCATATTTTTGATATAGATAAACCAAAATGGGGCCGTAGATGACGTTGAGAATGCCCACAATGCGCATGAGCCAGGCGAAACCAAAGGATTGCGCCAACTCGCCGCCAATCAAGGGAGCTGTGGAAGTTTGCACAGTAATCACAACAGCTGAGAACAAAGCGGGGACTTACCTAGGCAGTAGGCCAGGCTAACTGAGGTCTGTTGGATGGCGTAGACTGTGCCGTAGCTGGACATCGAATTGTTGGTCTCCCCGCCTTCTTCCTGGGCCAATGTTGCATCCACAAAGGTGGCCAGCAGTGGCACCAGCGCAGCATCAATCACCCCAATGCCCAAGCCCAAGGCAAAGTGCGGCAACAGCAGCTGCGCAACTGTTGTGGCGCTGGGAATCTACAGAAGAAGCATTTAACTTAAACGCCGGCTGAGAGGGCACAAATCACTTACCAAAATGGAGGCAATGCCCACGAGCAGCAAACTAATGCAGGAGATCTTGACCTGGCCGTAGCGATAGGCGATGCTGCCAAAGAAGTTGGTGCCCACAAAGTAGCCCACCGAGTCTGGTATGAAGACAGTGCCCAGCTGCCACTTGTTCGGCTGCAGATACTGAATCAGCCAGATGGGCAAGCAGGGCTCCAGTATGGCCATTGTGGAGGTGGACATCCAGATGGCAATGACAATGGCCAGGATCATTTTGCACTCAAGCAGCGGCCGCCATTTGGTCTCGTGCTTGTCAACAACGACCACGGGCTGCACGGACAGGTCCATGGTGAGCAGTTGCAGGCCGAGACTCAGAAAGATGACCGTCGAGAGTATGATGAAGGGCGCCGATTTGCCCACCAGGTCATAGAGGATGCCGCCAAAGGGATAGCCGAGCAGCACGCCCAGCGCAATGCTGCCGAGTATAATGCCCATGACCTTGGAGCGGCGTGCCTCCTCCGGATAGTGCTGAGCCACCAGACTCATGCCACAGACACCGATGCAGGCGGAGCCAACACCCTGGATGGCACGAGCCAGCAGCAGGGTCCAATACGATTCAGCGACGGCAAAAACTGCAGAGCAAGCGGAGCAGACGTTAAAGAGAGCGAAGCGCTAAATTTAGCTGAGCAAAAATTGCGACATTTACCCAACGAGGAGAGCAACAGGAAGCAGGTGCCCACCATGATGGGCAGGCGGTAACCACACTTGCTTGACATATTGCCAACAATGGGATTGAAAATCAATTGAACCAGCGCTTTCATGGCCAACAGCAGACCAATCGAGCCATTCTCGCTGGCCAGGCCGATGTTGGTGTTGTTGTTGTTGTTGTTGTTCTTGCTGCTGTGGCCATTGAGATTGGTGTTGACACTGCTGTGGTTATCAGCCTTTATGCTGGCGCTGTTGCTGACACTGTTGTGCACGCTGACGCTGATGCTGTTGCTGGTGTTTGTGGCTGCGGCTGCGGCTGAGGTCGCATTAGTGCCAGTCGGTTGATTGCTGGGCATCGTTGTGGTCGTCGTCTGCAGCTGCAAGAGCGTGAAATTCACCATCGATTTGCCGGGTATGGGGTGTTTGGTCATGTAGAATTGCTGCTGCTGTGGCTGCTCATCATTGCGATAAGTCATCTGATGCGACAGCGGTGCTGAGGGCGGCAGTGTGCCTTCCTCCAGACGATACGGCTCATCCGCAAACCGATCCAAACTGGCCAGATAGTCGGGCAATATGGGCACTAAATCGTACAAAACACCACAACACGACGCATTATCAACATGCTGTCACATATGTCCTTAACTTAACTGGGATTACCTATCACGGTCAACAACACATTGTCGAGCAGCAGGGCGATGTACACAATTAGCGCAATGAGACAGCGATTCTCAACGCCTTGCGATGGCGGCGATGAGCTGCGTCTGCCGGCGGCATTCAGCTGGGCACCAGCCACTTGGGCACTTGTTACCTTCCCCGACATGTCTGAGTTTCTTAAAATGTGTGCCAGACTCCAAGACAAAGCACAGCGAGTCGAACCACAACAACAAGCACCGAGGCTTTTAATTTCTACACTGCCATATGGACGTAAAGCGGCGCGCCGCAAAATATGCTACACAATTTGACAAGCACACGCACACAAACACACACAAGCTATCGAATGAGTTTCACGCCGCCGACCAACAGGTGGTGCTCCGTCAACGTGTTGGTGGCTATTGAAAGGCTGTAGTTTTACTAACAGCGTGTGAAGCGAAACGAACGAACGCGAATCCAAGCACGAACCCGAGCCCCAACCCGAATCCGAATCCGAATCCGAGTCATAGTCCGTGGTGACAGTGTCCGAGTTGGCAGTTGAATGCAACATGTGTCCGTTAAACTGAGCGTTTGCAATTCTTTGTTGGGTTTGGAAAGCAGACATCGTTAATTCCAAGCTTACTGCTGCTATAATTATTGCTGTTCATTTTCATGTTTTTCTTAATTAGCTTCATTAGACCGGCAATCATTGTGCAGCAATTGCTAGTCGTGCATACCCCATTTGCTGATGAGGCTGTCGCTTTGTTGTGTTGCTACTTACCAGGCTATTGTTACGCCTCTTCATTGTCTCCACACTTCATCTGCCTGGGCTCCTTCCCATCGTCCTTCCTCAGCCCTCGAGCGCTTAAAGTTCACATGAGGCGAAGGCCTGCGTCCATGCCTGGTCCCTGATAAGCATGCTATAGATTTTCAGACGCTCAAATCATTTTCCATTTCATTGCACTTTGCACCGTTTAACCGTTTAAATTTAGTACCGAGAAAGCAGCCGCCGACGCCGTCGTCGCCGTCGTCGCCGCCTAACGGCAATTTTGTGTGATGGATTGCAGCAATTGTTGCGTCAGAATTTTAGAGAACTGAAGCAATTTTAGCGAGCTGAAGTATGACCCAGTTTTGTTCGGGAGTGTTGCATTTCAATTTCAATATTCTTAAAACACTTTCTTCCATATAATCTAACACAATATTGGATAATCTCTGATGGTCGCCAGCTGTTAATGCCTTGCAAATGGGAGTTAAGCGAATTCCTCGCTCGTGCTTGGATTAGTTGTGCTCATTAAGATAATATTGTATTGTAGTGTGATTATTGATAAGATAGTCGATGTGGTAAATACATATTTTTTATGCATCGCCCACCTAGCCTAATTGGTTATTTTCGTCATCAAAGGGCAGGTTTTTGTTAATCAATTTAATCGATAATCGGCCGCACAGGGATTTTTACATGCCAGCCACCGTGACTTGCATGAGATTTAAAAGAACTCTGCCAAAATGATAGGATATACTCTCAAGTTTAAGTATCAGTGGTATTAGACTCGAAACAAACACAGCTGGACTGTGTACTAATAGTTCGTAATCTTAAAACCATTTAATTGCAGCCTGGTTATCCCCCATTAACTTCCGCAGATTTGGCTGTTAAGATTACGGGCGTATAAACACTTGGTTGATGGCTCTGAAGTGTCGTCAGTAGAACGCCAGTTGTCCAAGGGATCAGTCAAGCCATGTTAAGTTGTCGCAGCTATTTGCTGCTCCTCAGCGCGCTGCTGATAGCCACAATCGGTAAGTGGCTGCCCATTGTAGCTATCATAAAGAACACCTGACGACTACTTGAATCACATACATATGTATTTATTTCACCAGGTGGCCAGACAGCCAGCACACCCTGTAAATTGCAGGATGCCGAGTATGGCAAGGTTTGCGTTTGCACAGCAGATTACTGCGACTATCTGGAGAATCCCACTTTGAGTCAGGACAGTGAGTTCGCCTTGATCTCCAGCACAGATCAAGGTCTGCGTTTCGAGTTGAGCAAAGGCATTTTCGGCGCTAAGGATAAGCACGTTGTCGAGGACTACGCGGAGCCAGCTGCCGAAGCCCTCAACGATAGCAGCAATGCCACCTTCTTTTCCCGTCTGCTCGATGAGGCTTTGGCTGCGGTGCTCCCACAATCTGAGAAAGCCTCGCCGAGCACAACGCGCTCTGTGACGCTGCGCCTGGATCGCAGCAAGAAGTTCCAGAGAATTGTGGGATTCGGCGGCAGCTTCACTGGCGCTGTGTCCTATCTGCTGGAGAACTACGAGGCGCAGGCTATACAGGATCACCTCTACAAGTCCTATTACGCAGCCGATGGACTTGGCTTCAATTTAATGCGCGTCGCCATGGGCGGCTGTGACTTTGATCTGGAGGCCTGGGCTTACAACGAGCTGCCCGAGAACGATACCCAGCTGACCAACATGACCAAGCTGGACGATCGCGACGTTATTCGAGTGGAGCAGATAAAGCGACTGCGCGACATCTCCGGTGTGGAGAACCTGAAGATCAAGGGAGCTGCCTGGAGTTCGCCCAAATGGATGAAGACGAACAACAAGTGGACGGGTTTCGGTCGCCTCAAGCGTGAGTACTACCAGACCTGGGCAGATTACCATCTCAAGTGGGTGCAGCTGATGGAGGAGAATGGTCTGCCCATTTGGGCCATTTCCACGGGCAACGAGCCCATGAATGGCATCTTTTTCATGCCTTTTGTGAAGTTCATGAGCTTGGGCTGGACTCCGCCACGCCAGGCCGTCTGGCTGGACGATAATCTGGGGCCCACGATGCGCAACTCCAAGTACAAGGATATTGTGCTCTTCAGCAACGATGATCAGCGCTACACAAGTCCGTTCTGGTTCAAATGGGTAAGAGAAACTAGTGTGATTAGTGCAATGACATCACTCACTTAATTCAATTTCAGATGAATCGCACACGACCAAATAGTTTGGATTATCTGGACGGCGTGTCGCTGCATTGGTATTGGGATGAGATATTCGGCAGCGGTTTCGTCGATAAGACCAACGAGTATTTGCCCGATAAGATACAGATCATCTCGGAGTCGTGCATTGGCGATAAGCCCTGGCAGCAGGCGAAACCCAAGATTGGCAGCTGGTATCGTGCCGAGAAGTATGCGCGCTCCTACTTGTCGCATCTGAAGGATGGCTTCAACGCCTGGATTGACTGGAACATCATCCTGGACGAGATGGGCGGACCCAACTATGTGAACAACACGGTCGATGCTCCTGTGATTGCCAACACAACAAGTAAGCAATGCTTTCACTTACTTTAATTGGTTTAATCAATTGCATTATTCCATCGCAGCCTACACTGAGTTCTACAAGCAGCCCATGTTCTACATCATTGGGCACTTCTCCAAGCTGGTGCCCGAGGGCTCCTTCCGCATCGAGGCCATTGCCAGCAATGTCAACCTCGATACCGTTGCCTTCGTGCGTCCCGACAACAAAATTGCCGCCGTGCTCTTCAACAGTGGACGCGCTGCGCTCGATATTACAGTCGTGGATACCCTACGCGGCAATGTGACTATCAATGTGCCAGCCAAGTCCATACACACAATACTCTACAACTGAAAGTGCAGTAATTTTTTGATTAGACATATAATATATAAAATATAAAGTGATTTTTCATAGAAAGATTATTAAAGCCTTAGTTCAATGGAATCAAATCATTTTAGTAACTTAAGTAGCCGATAAGAAAACTTTAATTTTCTTATTCGGTGATGAGTTATTTATTTAAAGCGTCTTCGTAGGTTGATTATACTCACTTTGTTTATTACAATTGCTCTAATAAACGAATTATGGATAGATGCGCATGAATGCGTATGATTAATCTTATACTTCATTTCAAACTTTAAAATTTAAAGAGAGACGAGCAAAGCTTTTTATGCTTTAACCAATGACCAAGACAAATAAAAGCTTTAAGTTTCACTTTTGAAGAGAGGCTTGTCCTATGTACATCGCAAAAGTGTTTTTCATCTAAAGAGCCAATAAGAGCACTTTCGCTTAATAGAGAGAGAGAGCGAGAGTATGCCAATGCATGAAGATGGACTCGCAAGCTAAGTGAGAATCGCAGCGACTCTTATGAAAGTTGCTGACTCTGCCGTTTGCATAATGTTTACATATGATTGCCAAATTCGTGAGCGGCGTTTTTAAGTGGCGTCGCAGTCAGCGTCGGCGCAGGCGCCGGCGCTGGTGATCGTTGAGTTTGCTGCGGCTGCTTTATCAAATCAACAGCTGGCGTAGGTCAAGTGGCAAAACAATAACACTAAACAAACACAAGCTTGAGCGAAATTCGTTTAAGGTTCATTTGAGTAGCGTTTACGACTTGTCTCAGCTCGTCTCAGTTGCTTGGCCGCATTCGAAGTGTGCGTTTCGCATTGCAGTTTTCATCTTGTAAAATACACAGAGAGAGAGAGCGAGAGTGAGAGTGAAATGAAAGTGCTTTCGTTGTGCGTGTACTTCGCATACGCACTGTGGGCAACGCATGACTGTAAGTGGATTGTGGTTATCGAAGGGCTTAGCTTGTTTGTCTTATCTATTGCCTGTTGCAGCTGTTGGCGCCCTGTCGACGGACTGCCAGCTGCGGGAAACAAAGCATGGCAGCGTCTGCGTGTGTAATAGCAGCCACTGTGATTACCTGGAACAACCTTTGCTGAATGACAGCAATCAGCTTGTGGTGATTAGCTCTAGCAAGGTGCGCTCTTCAAATACCCTGCAAACATATACGAAGTATTAACGCTATTTATTTCGTAGAACGGGCTG
Organism: Drosophila siamana; assembly: GCA_035047445.1. Lineage (NCBI taxonomy): Eukaryota > Metazoa > Arthropoda > Insecta > Diptera > Drosophilidae > Drosophila > Drosophila siamana. The sequence goes on along the minus strand of JAWNPP010000004.1, from coordinate 6,322,104 downwards.
CGTTTCAAGCGCACCGATGGCAGCTTCCAGCAGAGCAGCGCCTTGGCACTGCAGGATCGTCAGTCCATCGATGTAAACTTTGTGGCCGATGCCATTATCGTGGAGGAGAATCGCGCCTGGCTGCAGTTTGCCAAGATACCACAACAGTTTGGTAAATAACATACGCTATGGCGTACAAACCACACATTTTACAACACTGCTGCTTACAGTTTTAAATGCCAGCATAAAGACGGTACAGCTAACGGTTGATCGCGAGCAGCGCTATCAGCAGATCACCAATTTCGGCGGCGCATTCACAGGCAGCGTCTCGCACATTCTGCAGCAGCTGCCGGCTGAGCTGCAAGATCACGTCTACAGGTAATTAAGAGGCAATTAAAATTTACGATATTTACCAAATATACATGCATGTATTTACAGATCATATTTCCATGCTGAGGGCATTGCCTACAACTCGATACGCATGTCAATTGGTGGCTCTGACTTTGACCTGCAGCCTTGGGCCTACAACGAGCAGCCGCGCAACGATGCCGCACTGAGCAACTTTACAACACTGGACCCCAGGGATCTGCAGAAGATCGAGCAACTGCAGCGTCTGAAGCGTGTCGCCCAATTGAACGAACTGCGAATCATGGCGGCCGCTTGGAGTGCACCCACCTGGATGAAGAGCAACGAGCGCTGGACGGGATTCGGGCAGCTGAAGCCGCAGTACTACCAAGCCTGGGCGCAGTATCACTTGAGGTGAGTGCTGTCACTATTTCTGTGTTGTGTCTGTGTTTGGTGAATGTGCAAGGTGAATTAATGTGCGCCCGATGCTGTGGCAGATTCCTCGAGCTAATGCAGTCTAAAAATATGCCCGTCTGGGCCATATCCACTGGCAACGAGCCGTTAAACGGCGTCATTGGCTTCTTCTTCGTGCATTTCATGAGCATGGGCTGGACGCCGTGGCAGCAGGTGAGCCATTCGATCATTACCTCATCTCCATCTTATACGACAACATTTCCTAGGCCATTTGGCTGAGCGATCATCTGGGACCCGCCATTAGAAACTCTTCGCAGCGTCATGTGCTCATCTTTGGCAACGACGATCAGCGCTACACGTATCCCTCCTGGTTCCGCAAGGTGAGCCCTGAGATTGCGCCTTCCAGCCGCAATTGCAACAAACTCTCTTTTATAGATGCGCGCCTCACGCAGCAACGCGCTGGATTATCTCGATGGCCTGGCCGTGCATTGGTATTGGGATGAGATCTTTGGTCCCCAGTTGATCGATGAAGCCCATGCGGAAATGCCAAATAAACTTATGCTCAACACAGAGTCGTGCATCGGCGATAAACCCTGGCAGACCCACGGCCCCGAGCTGGGCAGCTGGGGGCGTGGCGAGAGCTATATGCGCGCCTATCTGCAGGATCTGCAGCACAACATCAATGGCTGGCTGGACTGGAATCTGGTGCTCGACGAGCAGGGCGGACCCAACTATGTGCACAACTATGTGGATGCGCCGGTGATTGTGAATACGACGAGTCGCACGGAGTTCTACAAGCAACCCATTTACTATGCCATCGGCCACTTCAGCAAGTTCCTCCCGGCGCAATCTGTGCGCATTGAGACGCGCACCAATGAGAGCGCCTCCTTTCCGCAGCTGGACGTTGTGGGCTTCCAGCGACCGGATAACAGCATCGCCTTGATCCTCTACAATGGGTAAGTGGCACGCGTGTTGCACTCAGCTCAAGTGGCTGCGCATCCTGCGGCAGCTGAAGGTGCAACATCCGCGCTAAGTGGCGTCTCTCCTCTGTGCTGTGCTAATGCCTGGCTCCTGTTACAGCGACAACTTGCCCGTGGATGTGGCCTTAGACGATAGCCAGCGTGGCAAATTCAAGCTGCGTCTGCCCGCGCGATCCTGGCACACGGTTATCTACAAGTGAGGGGACGAGCAGATACTTTAGGCTAAGTGAGGAACGATAGCAACTAGAGATAGAAAGGCAAAGCTATTTTTGGCACTCTCAGATCAAGAGCAATGTCAGGGAAATGTTAGTTTTCCAGGTAGACGACAGTAAGTTATACATTATAGTTTGATTCCCTCAGAATGTGAGAGACAATTCCTGCTATACAGATAGAAGTATCAATTAAATAAAGATAGATTTATAACAGAGATAAACAAATGTAATACACACTTTTAGTAGTAAGATTAAGGCAAGGATATTCATAAATTGGAATGGTTTGATAATTTCCAAGAAAACGATTATTTAAAAGGCAATTAAAATCTCTCTCTCGTTCCATGCCACACAACAAACGATCAGAAATTGTAAACATTGCAGTTTAAAACATGCCGACTGTTTTTATGTGTTTAGAAGTGTTTAGTATTTCGAAATAAATCTTTATAGGGTTGTACGCATCGAAAAGACATAAATCTAGAAAAAAGTAAATAGAAGATACTCTAGACGAGAGTCCAGCTGCTGCCCCAAGGACCAATTACAAAGGAGACAAAAAGGTTGCTCGCTACACCAACAAAACGAAACGGAAGCCAATTAATTGCCGCTCCAGATCCTGGTCCTGCCCGCAGCCAGCACAGGATGCGGATACCGCGTAGCCTACAACGGACTCTGGAGATTTGTTCATGCGCAACGACTTGGAAAGACAACGGAAATTTGTTGAAGCTGCTCAATTTGCCGTGACGCGTCTGTTTACAATGAATTTTCATTTGGCGTGCAGTGTCTGCCACGCCCCCTTCCCCTGCCGCTTACACTAACTTGCAGAGCCCCGGAATTTGTGGATCAAGTTGAGTGACAACTGGCAGTCAAGCGGCGACAACCAGCAACCAAAAAGAGATCTTTGCTTTTCAAATAGTATCTCGTAGTTTTTCATAAGTTTTTCGTGGCGTTGCGCTATAAATATGATTGTCAATTGAGCGCACAGAGAATGCATTTGATGCAACTGCAACTGCAACTGCCGCCGGCTGTGGCGCATTTTATGTGCAACTATAAATTAGAAAACATGAAACGTTTGGATTTGTTCTAACTTCGCTGCTTGAATACTAAATGTTTGGCAATAGTTTTAAACAAATAAAGTGTCTAAATATGATGGAAATACGCATGGGCGACTGGGTGGCATATGCCACATTCACAGCCACACTCACAACCACATTCACATTCACATTATGGGAATGCATTTAGATGTTGCAGTGGCAAGTGGCAACTGTTCTCAAGTGCTTACAACAAAATACACTTATCAGCCTTGAGCGTGTCAACTACTTGCGGCACCCACGCCTTCGACTCCGCCTCCGCCCCCGCCCCCGTCTCTCCCCCTCAGCTGCTTCTCCTGCTGTGCTGCCCTTTATTTTTTGTGAATGCTGCGGGAAAGTGTTGAGTGCTTGTTGCTGCTCTTGTCGTTGTTGTTGCTGGGCATGTTTGTAGTGCATAAAGTTAATGAGACTCATTATGAATGTAGCTGCGATATGTTGCTGTCAGTGGCAGTAAGGGATTCTCCACACACACACACACACAGAGCGAGCTCTCGCTCTGTCAGCAGAAGATCAAAGCAGAGCAGAGACATGCCCATAATGTGTTATGAGTTATTTGGAGGATGGCGGAGCCCCGACCAACGATCAACAACGTATCCAGCCAGCTAGTTGATCCGCTTCCTGGCAGCAACGCGTCGCGTGCTTGTCAACAGCTGACAGCGCCATGTCAGAGCAATTTGCTTGCCTCACCGTAGGTGCTCAGCTTCCACTTCGTCTCCGCCTCCGCCTCCGCCTCCTCATCGCACAGATGTCATCTCCCCTGACGGCCACTCAAATTGAATGCTCAAACAGACGCTGACTGGATACTATTTAGTGTCGGATTTATTTCAAGCATAAAACGGCGATCGCATTTCAGACTTGCCGCTGCCACTCTCGCAACAAATGGGGGCTGCACTTGAGTGGCCCTCGGGAGCAGCAGCAGGAGCAGGAGCAGGAGCAGGGAGTGCCGGATGCCGTGTTGCCAACGCTGAGACGCCAATTTAAGTAGAATAAAAATAGCCAAGAGCGGCTAGAATTCAATGGAATTCCGACTTTCCACAATGCAATTTATGAAGCTCATATTTTATTTCATAATTCGAAAATATTATGCTCAACATGAAGCTAAATATGGGTTTAAAGATCAGTCGTTGAAGGACAATTTCAATAATATAGTGAAGCATAATTTCAATGTGAAAATAAAGCCACAAGGAAATCTGATTGCTTTTCACCTGCGTCGCCTCGATTATAAGTGTGTTCTGCATTTCGCTCAGTGTACACAGCCACACAGCCATCGACAGTGATTTCCGCTATGCAGTTTTCTACAGTTATTGGCTCGTATTTTCCCAGCAACTGACGCGCCTATCTGCGCGATAAGATAGCCAAATAGCTGGAACGCGAGAACGAGATTGGAAGCATAATTGAGGCCAACAGGCGCTGGCGCTGGGTCATGTCAAGTCACAAGCGCCACATCCAGCGATAAGATGAGACGTCCGCTCTCGCCCACGCTCGCCAAACTGGCCGAGGAGGAGCTGAACGAGACGCCCGACCGCATTCAGCAGGACATCATCATACTGCGCGTCTGGATACGACAGCAGCCGCATCTGCGCGCCCGCACCGAGGATGATTTCCTGATCGCCTTTCTGCGCCGCTGTCGCTACAGCCTGGAGGAGACGAAGCGACGCATCGATCGCTATTTCACCTACTACAATCTCTTTCCCGAGGTGATGAGCAATCGCTCCATCACACAGCGACTGCTGGAAATCAATCGATTGGGGTGAGTGGCGAAAAATGCCAGATTACCAGCAGAGTGCACAGAGCGAAGTGAAATGTACCCGATTCAGTGTTTGTCTATTTCCCGACTTGCCCAAGGGCAACAATCGCACAGCGCTGTTTGTGGCCCGCTTTGGCCAATTCGATCCGAATCAATATAGTCTGCGTGAGGTGTATCACTTCACCTCGATGGCCGTCGAGATAATTGCGCTGGAGAACGATTACGCCTCGGTGGCGGGGATCTGTGAGATTATCGACCTGGAGGGCGCCAACTCGGACAAGATGCGACGCTTCGACAAGGTCTTCTTCCGCAAGTGGTGGAACTGGCTGCACGAGTGCAGTCCGCTCAGAGTGCGCGAGGTGTACGTCATCAACATGCCCAAGGACATTCAGAGCACCATACTATTCCTCTACAATCTGCTCAGTGCGCAGGTCAACTATCCGGTGAGTCAGCCAACCACTGCTCCCCCCCCCTTGAGTGCTTTGCCAACTTTCTATCGCTCGCTAGATCCACGTGCTGAAGACGCCTGGCGAGCTGTTCGAGCACATTGGCAAGGAGTGTCTGCCGGAGGAGTACGGCGGCACCAATGGCCACATGGTGGAGACCATCGCCTACATGGAGGATCTGCTGAACAGCTATCGCAGCTACTTCGACCAGGACCAGCAGTATGGCACCATCGAGGAGCTGCGACCCGGCGAGATCACCACCTATGAGGCCGAGTTTGGCGTCAATGGTTCCTTTCGCAAGCTCAACTGGGATTAGTCGAAGGTCGCCGCCATAACCACGTTTATTTTATTTTACTGTGCTTCCTCACACATGGCAGACAACAAAGGGTATACTTACTTTATAAGTGAGCAACAAGTAACGTTTATATGCTTCAAAATTTAGGCACTTTTTTACTTGTATGTCCTTCAGCTTTTTAGGTTTCTTCGCCCCACTTAAAACCTAGAATTGCGACATGAAAATTGATGTAATAATTCAAAGAGTTAGCTTGCAAATAAATAGTTATATTAAATCACACACTTCATTTTGTAGTGCGGGTATCTGAAAGTCGAGTGCATGCCTTGGCTGTCTGTTTGCTGTATTTGCTAATGCTAAGCTCCACTGTAGTCGATCAATTAAACGATAGATAAACGAAAGGTCTCCTAATGCGCTTATCGACAACTCGGGGGCAAGTACGAATGCGAATGCGAATGCGAATGTGAGTGTGAGTTGTGAGTGTTGGTCGTGAGTGTGAGTGTGAGTGTCAGTGTGAGTGTCAGTGTGAGTGTGAGTGTGAGTGTCAGTGTGAGTGTCAGTGTGAGTGTGAGTTTGGGTTGTGATTGTGAGTTTGGGTCGTCATTAGGGGCACAACGCATATGAGGCAGAACTTTTATTGCATATCTAGCAGCAAGCGCTCCACTCGCTGATTAGATTGCCACTGGCATTCGCTGGCATTCGCAGTGCAGCTGCCACGGCGTGAGGATGTCCAAGCTGCGACCCCTGGAACCACTGCTGGCCGCCCTCGCACTCGCCGAGTGCAATGAGCAGCAGGCGGAGCGGGAGCAATTGATTGCCACCGTGCGCACCTGGCTGGCCAAGTCGCCCTATCTGCGGGCACGCAGCGACGAGCAGTGGATATTGGCGTTCCTGCGACGCTGCCGCTTCAGCGTGGAGGAGACCAAGCGGCGCATCGACAACTACTATTCGCTGCGCAACGTGTTTCCCGAGGTGCTGGGCACGCGGCAGGTGAACGAGGCGCTCATGAAGCAGTTCGATCGCGGGTAAGTCGGGGACGGACTGCAATCTAAGGAGGATCCTTTGAACAACTTTCGCGCCCGTTCACAGCATACATGTGATACCCAGGAAGCCGGTGAGTGCGCAGGGCGCGCGCGTGATCATCTCGCAGTTCTGCAAGGTGGATCCCAAGCAGTCGAGTCCGCGGGAGGCCTTCAAGCTGCTCTTCATGATGCTCGAGCTGCTGGCCCAGGAGTGCGACAATGCCACCGTGGCGGGTCTCTTCTGGGTGGTGGATGCGCGCGACGTCAACATGGAGCAGATGCTGCAGTACGATCCGTTTCTGCTGAAGAAATCGTTCATGTTCGTGGACCAGTGCTTGCCGCTGCGGTTCATGGAGATTCATCTGGTCAACATGATACCGTCGGGCCAGACCGTGTTCAACTTTGTGACCTCCTTTCTGCCCGCCAAGCTGCCCTGGAAGGTGAGCGAAGCGTAGCCCAAGCCCCACAGTATTTATTGTCAATGCCCTTCTCTTTTGATTGCCGCAGTTTGTGGTGCACAAGAAGTCCGAGGATCTGTACAAGCATCTGCCGCCGGAGGCGATGACCATCGAGTACGGCGGCAACAACGGCTACCAGGCGGAAGCCCTCGACTACTGGCGCGAGAAGCTGCAGGCCAGCAAGGACTACTTCGAGCAGGATGCTCAGTACGGTACAAATGAGAAGCTGCGCGTCGGCCTGGCCAACGCCTGGGCCAGCGGGGAGCTGAGCGGCACCAGCGGCTCCTTTCGCAAGCTGGAGGTGGATTGAGTGAGAAGGCGATTGTGCTGTTCTGTTGTTTAATATAAATACGTTTATCTGCTTTAATTAAGTAGAGTAAGTTGCTAAGACTACAAGAATACTACAATAATTTATTACTAAAACTCTCCCCCTCTCTCTCTCTCTGTCTCTCTCTCGCTTTCACTTCACTGGGCTGCCACTGGGCTAAAGCTGATTTCCTCGCCTTTATCCGTATATCGTGTATCCTTTTGTGCTTTTGTATCGCGTAAAAACTAACTTTACAATTAACTAGTTTGCGTGGGGATGGAGAAGCTAAAGTAGTTGTTGCTAGGTGCTGCACTTCTTCTTGAAGTTGGCGTGCAACGTGGACGCCTTGCCCTCCGCGGCAGCTGCAGCTGCAGTTGTCGCTGTGGCTGCGGCTGCGGATTTGCTGGACACACTCTGCATGGGACTCGCATTCGTGGTGCTCTTGTTGATGCTCTGCACAATCAGATTGAGGCAGTCGAGGCTGGAGCCATTCGCACTGTTGCCGCTGTCGAAATCTGTCGATTGAAACGAAAGTTGAAGCAAAACATCGGCCACAGTTTGGCGATCAGTTTGATTACCTGTGAATTGCCCATATTTCTCCATGTGCCTGTTGTAGAAATTCAGTTTATCCTCCAGATATGCGCCCGCATACGAGCTCTGCAAATGCAATGAGCGAAGCATAAATGTAGAAAATCGTAAATGCATCTTTGAGATACAAAATTAGCAAAGACATAAATAAGAAGAGAAAAAAAGCGCGCAAAACTGTCGCCCCAAATGACAATGTCAAACTGGGTGTCTGCCTGTCAGCTGTGCCTCCAAATGCCATACGAAATGCACTCTAATGATGAGATTAAGCCAAAATTTATGTCGTCACTGCACCGCACGATTGTGGCCAAAGATTCCATCCCCACGCGGCTCGTGGCGGAGTTGGCCAATTAAAATGCATTGAACCAGCGCAGTTGGAGACGCAGACGGAGATGGAGACGAAGATGGGAGCATTGTCTTGCCGGGCCACTTATTAGCAATTAAATTAATTTGCAGCAAATACTCGCAATCGCGCGCATACGCAGACGACAGCAGAGGGCAGCGAGGGGAGAGCGTGAAGCGGAGATGCGGAGATTTCATTAGAAATATTGCCTTAACGCTTTTGTTAGGCAAATTATAATTGCCACTTCTGGGTGGGTTCGCCTTCAGTTCGCATTTCTGCGGAACTCCACAAAACAGGCAACGACAACTGATGCAACGCTAAGATTTTAATGCAGTTGCAGCGTCGCAGCGTCTGCAAGGATCTCAGCGCATGCGAGGGGCAGTTGCTTCAGCAGCAGCAGCAGCAGACAGTCCAGGAGTTGGGGCAGTGGCGGGGGCGGGGGGCAGCATGCTGTGTATTTATAGGCGCAGTGACATGAAAACGACACCCAACAAAACAGCCAGCGAACAAGCAGAGAACAAAACACTGAGCACCGAATACAACGACAACTCGCGCTGCACTTTTATAAAGCGATTTATCATTTTCCAAGCGTTTAGTGACAGCACACGCTCGATATGTGCGACACACATACGACTGCTAAACACACACACACACACTGTATTCACATGAAATTTCGTTGTATCTCATGCGCTGCAACACACAACCCGAGAGCAAGTTACGCGACTCGACTAAAGGCTGCGCGGTATCTGACATTTAAACGACACAACATTTAGATTCAACAACCAATCTTACATTACTGCTTATAAATTTGAAATACGCCACATCATCTCATCATGCCTAAAACCTCTGCTATTCGATGGCTACGCATTCATTACACCCGCAAAACTGTCGGGTGTACAACAAAAAATATATATATTTAGTTTTTGTATAAATATATATGTATATGCACTGCGTGTGTGCTATATCTGAATGAAATGCCACTTATCATCCAGTCGAAAGCTGCTTATGAGTTGCGCTAAGATCTTAAGCCACTTTTTGGCGCGTTCTGCTGCCTGCTGGCGTTGAAATGTAACGGATATGTGGCATTATGCTGTACAACGTTGCATGTTGCAAGCTGTTAAGCGCCTAAGTTATGGATGTGTTCGTGCCTTACGTTATGTGCATGTCTATATTATTGATCGGAATGTTGTAATCAACAAATAAATATCACATAGATAAAGCACACATAAAGACCAACGTCAAACGACCTCAAAGATAAGCGCAAGACAACACAAAAAGTTCACTTCCGAACTGTGTGTGTGTGTGTGTGGCGAATTCGTGAGTCATGATTTGCACCTAAAACACTGATAATATATGCCGAATTTATTGATCGCATGCCGTGTCATATACACAACTCAAGTGATTGCACTTGTATCGTCTAATCGCGATAAGATTGCTCTGCGAATCGTTTAATTCTCCACTCATTTACTGCATTGACCAGGTGTGTGCTTTGTGTTTGTGTCTACGAATAGCTTCGACTGTATTTGATAAAACCAAACCTTAGGGGGTGGGGCATGTTTGTGGATGGAAGGCGGTCGGTTTATTTATGACACATTTGCCGTAAAAATAGTCGACAACTCCAGTCAGACCAAAGTGTTTCCCTTCATTTTTCGTTGCTTCCTTTCATTGTGGGCCGTTGGTTGGATGGATGGATTGTCAGCCTGCGAGGGGCTGGGAAGCTGGGAAGCTGGGATGCATTTTAATGTCTCTGCACTCTGGCATTTCGCCAGTTTTTAATCAAACTATGGACGCACATTAATATCTGCCATTGAGGGCGCACTGTCGCCATCGCCAGCAAAACGACAAATATGCAAGGTTTTATGGTAAATTAACAAATTTGTACATTAAAATGTGAAAAACTCAAACAAACTGCATGGAAATTATTCAGCTGAATCTGCATTTGCTTCTGCATTTGCATCTGCATCTGCATCTGAGTGCTGGCGACATGAGTTAAGATCGGGGATCCATAAAGCTATAGTCGAGGCTATTGCAAAAATGTTCGCGTAATTGTTCACAATTTGTTGTGCTGTCACAGGCCATGCAGCCTGCCACATGCCGCATGCCGCAGTCGCCATGTCTTGCAACACCTTTCGAGGAACATCGCTCCGATCTTGTCATGTTTTTCCTGTGCAATTTGTCAACTGACACATTTCCCTCGAACATGAGCTTATTGTGAAATAGTCTCCGCTCCTCTCTCTTTTTCTCTCTCAGCTTCTGCCCCCCCCCCCCCCCTTTCACTCACACTTCAATGGCATCGGGAGAATTCGAACTCACTTGGAAAGGGGGGAAGCAAACATGGAAATCGTTCCCATTCACGTGCAGTTGATGCTGGGCCCGAATTTGTTATAATTAATTTACAACACGATCGTTTCGTTTATAGTTTATCGTCAAGGGTTGGGTGGCCTGCGACCAAAGCACATAAAATGGGAATTTATTTATTGCATTTCCCCAAACGGACGAGCAGAAGAAGCAGCTTTAGCTGCACTCCAGCTTTTGCCAAGGGGAAGGCGAACGCAGCTCTTTTGGGGCAATCATAATTCATAATTGTGACGGCGGGGCCGTCGACGAGAAGGAGGTGGAGCTTATTAAGTCGCACGTCAATGAGAGCATAAATTGTTGAGCAACAAATGAGAACAAAATACTACGATAGAAGAAGAAGCATAGGAGGAAATCGACGAGCTTGAATGGGAACAAAGGCAAGGAGCCGATGTTCTATTCTATTTTGATGTGGAGCAAATCTCAACGCATCTCGCAGAGCAGCGCGCAGCGCTGTTGGGCCCTGAGATTTTGATGAATGTGCGTGTCGCCGAAAAGAAAAATGTACGAAAATGTTTTTCATGCATGAGGTTTTTACGAGAAAATAATTGCGGAACGTTTTCTTTCGTTCGCTTTCGGCTGCCTTTTGCCGTTAGCCGTTTAATATTAATTGGCGTTAAGCAAAAGTATCTTACCAGATAATCGGACTGGCAACTCTTTCCGCTCAAACTGGGCGCCAGATTGTCGCCGTCCCGCGTGGGCGTCGATTCCTGCAACACAAGCCACACACAAACACAAATCCTTAATATATCGAATAACAAGACGCATCTAGTTTTGCGTTTGCCTCACCTGCAGCAGATCCTCGAGACTCTCGATGTACTCGATGGCATTGCGCAAGATCTCGACCTTGGGCAGACGCTGGTTGGGATTGGACGATGTGCGTCGCTTCAAGATCTCAAAGGCCTCGTTAACCTAGAAAGCAAATGGAAGCCAAGTTATGCGCCATCATCATCAATTAATGCTCGTGATGGGTTATCAATGGAGAGCCATAGACAAATCCATTAGAGACGCCATAAAAACGGATACAAAACCGAAGCAAACGAACGAACGAACGAATCTCGCTCATAACTTTAAGTGGCTCTTTAATAAAACATATTTTAAATTAAATTGCGCATAAAATTTAAACAATTAAAGCGTCGGGCGCGGGTGTTAATGACGACCAAAGTGTCGTCTTCGTCGTCGTCGTCGTGTTTTCCCCCCTTTTCTTGCACTCATATAAATGGTTAATGGCTCTGCCACAGGGGTTTTTGTCAATCTATAAATACTGCGGGTCCATCTCTTGGAAAACTCACTTCTTCATCTTCATCGGTTCTACAGTTTTTACGATTTGTCGCAGAACTCTGGGGCTCGTTAATGTTCTTGTTTAATGTTTGGCAAATCCTGCACTTTTATCGCTTGTTGGGTGGTTTCACTCCACGCCAATGTTGAATGTTGCTGTTTGATATTTTGAAATCTGAAATTTAGTGCCGAATGATTGCAAGTGACATTTACGCTCGGGATGTGTTAATTTCTGTGGCGCAACTAAGTTGCACGTTCTGCCGATTGGGGGCTGCAACAGATTGACGACGCGACGTCTGCGACGAGTATTTCCCATTTCCCCCCTGAGTGCGCATTTTAATCCTTTCCAAAATTATGCTCTTACGAGGAATCGAGAGATTATGTTGCGAGCATCACTTCATCAAAAATTCGCATCGAGATTCGCATCAATTTCGGTTTATTTCGATGACTTTAAATTTAAGCAAACTAAGCAGCATAGTTGTAGTTTTTACTGAATCTCTTGAGACGTTTTATCAATCTTTAATACTCTTGTTAGATTGTCAAATTTATCAATTATCATTTTAAAACCTAGAAGTAATTTAGATAGTCTCGGATAGAAACATATTTGCTTGTTCAACTTTCACATATTTAAGCTAATTGAAAATCAATTGTAGATATTAACTTGGAATTTCAATTTACTAGTAAGCAAGCTTTAAATTAAATATCGCAATTTATAGACTAATAACGATCGTATGTAATTTAGACCTACAACCACTTATGCTGCATTTCAAGGACTGCTCTCCTTCCCTATCTTATCTTTCCTATTGAAGTCTCTGCCTATATTAGCGATTCTCTGAGATTTAAGCCGAATTGAAAGAGAGATCCTGTGAGTCTGAGCTCCTACCTTTCTGAGACGTCGTCGCTCGCGCATTGTGGCCGCCTTCCGGCGATCGACGGTGACGCTCTTCTTCTTGCACGCCTTGCAGGCCCAGGTGAGGCAGGGACGCGAGGATTGCGCCGAGGCGCAGACGAGGGGAGCAAGCACATGCTCCTCGGAACTGAGGCTGCTGTCCTCGTCGTCGTAGTCCGTGGTGTAGATGGGCGACGATGTCATCGAGAGCTGCTTGCTTTGCTCCGTCGACTGGCGACTGTTGTAAGTGCAGGCGACGTTGCTGACATCGCCGACGGCATTGAAGCGATTGAAGAAATGTTGCAGTGTCTGGTGAGGATTGTGAGCGGCATTCGGATGCGGCAGACTGTTGCTGCTGTAACCGTATTCCGCAGAATGGCCTTGATGCTGGTGGTAACTGCTATATTCCTGTTTAATGCCATTGGCCGAGCTGGAGCTCGTTAGCATGGCATTGGTATTGTTGTATTTGGTCATGGCTGGCAATGCTGTGCAGCTGACTCGCTTTAAACACTAATATTAAGTCTTGCACTTCACACTGCACTTCACAAAATGAGTTGCACTTCACGAAACTGCGAAACGACGACGGGAACGAGAACGAGAACAAGAACGAGACGAACCGACGCCCGCAACAAACGCGACACATTTGAAGACAGATTCTTGCCCAGATTCACATGTGTTCTGCGTCTTGTGCTCTGTTCGTTTCTGCTCTGCTCGGCGACTCTTTGCTCTGGTCTTGCTGCGTTTTGAGTGGCTGCTCTCGAGTGGATTCTATTTATAACGCGGCACGCCATTAGACACTGTCTACATTGGCGTTCTAAGCAGAAGAAGGACGAGCTGATCGCTCTGCACGGCGAGCAGGCCACGCCCCTCTCCACAACAACCACTACAAATGCTGCTGCTGCTCAGGCTCTTCCATCTTTCATCTTTCATCTTCCATTTGCCGCTTTCCGCTTTCCAATTTCTGCTTTCTGCTTAATGAAATGTGTTTGCAAAAGGCTTATGATGAGCAAGGCAAATCATTGCTCGTAGTTTATTTATTGTCAGCGCCCAGATTAGAAGTCAAATAAATTCGAATCTACCTGTCCAACTATTAGCGCATCCCATATAAATTAGAGACGGAAAACAATTCGTTAATGTGACACTTTTAATGGAGGCAGCTCTTCCATCCCCCACTGCTCCTCCTCCGCCTCCCTCCACCATGGCCACGTCCCCCTCTCCCCCTTAAGATGTGTTCAATTTTCATTGTTGTTTCTTTTGTTTTCGTGTGCTTCGCATCAAATTGAGCAAAAAAATAAACGGAAAGCGAACAAAAAAATAAAAAACATAAAAATAGTCGTCCCTCCCTGGGTATAATTTGTTTATTTATTGCTGCTCAAGCAAAATATATATCTTTGGAAATCACCTCTAAATCTTCTCGAATGATATTGTAAATCTTTTGTCTTAGGCTCGTGGTTTTGTGCATTCCTTTTTACTTTTTCACTTTTCCATTGTGTTTTGTTTTGGGTTTGTTTTCTTTTTGTCACCGCATTGCCAGTTTTCTTCTTTTTTTTTTTATTCGTGAATCGCGTTGATAAATGTTTTGTTTTGATTTGCTCTGATTTTATTTTGAGTAAAGGTAGACTTTTCCAAAATTTGTTTATATTGTGCGCGCGGTAATCCCAGATAGTAAATTAGGTGGCCCATTTAGTTTTCAAGTTTGCCGTATATTATGTTATCATTGTAACAAGATACAGTTCAACAGCAATATCAATTACTTAGCAATATAATACATATTTGTTTGAATTAACTATAATTAGTGTTAATACTTTTTACGCAAGATAAATTACTTGTTAAACTCAAATGCGGTGCGTATACTTATTAAAACGGGTACAAAATGCGGTATTCGCCTTTAACTGCTGTGCCAGTGCTGCCCAATTCGGTTATAGCTAGCGTCATCTATCGGCACAGCTATGCGTGGTTTGAATATCAGCTAAGCACGCGATGTCGTTGCGATGTTAATTTTAAAATAATTGCATAATTTTAGGCGCTTCCCTCATATCTGCAAATAGGGCAATGGGTCATTATTATTTGTTTATCTATTAAAAATGACATATGTATTCCTCTTACCATCTGACCTGAAGATAGATAACATAGTTGTAGAAAGCTAATATTTTAAAATCGTTGTATGGAAGCTCTGTTGGAGTTGTTATCTATTATCAATTATCATTAAATTGTCTATTATCTTAAAAATTAAAAGTTTCTGATGCAATTGACAACGTGTGTTGCCGAGCGAGGTCATTGACTAAAATTATAAATGTGTCATCATCACACTCACTCCAGTGGTGTTTCATACCACGTGTAGCATTGCTATTGTTGACAACTGTTTGTTTGCATTATCCAAAGTCTAGCCGATTCTTGTTCTTGCCATATTAGGGGTCGGTGCTTTCTGCTTTCCATTCATAAAAATGTGCAACATGCGGCAAGCACGCGTGGAAATTACGTCAGCCAAACACTGATGATGATGAGTGTGCAACGAAGAGTAAAAGAGATGCGCATGACCATGACGAAAAATAAAGAGAGAAAGAGCTAGAGAAAGAAGCAGCGCGAGAGGAAAGTTGCTTGATTAACTACGTATTTACACGTTAAGCACATGCAGATGCTCTTATCACAGTGTTTATCAGAGCCTGGGCGCTCCCCTGGCCTACCTTGCAACAGCTGTGCCACAAAACGTGGCAGCTGAAAAGCGTGAAACTCAAACGTCATGTACATACATATAGAAGACAAAGCATGATGAACGAAAACTTTGAACATTTTTCTGTGCACAAAAAGCGTTTAACAATAAACGACGAGATGAAGCGAGCAAAAATGCTGACTGAGATGTTCGGAAAGTTGAAAAGGGGTGGACGAAGCGAAGTGAAGCGACGCCAAGCGGCGAGGTGCGGAACGAAGAAGTGCGTGGCAAGTGAGCAATATTTGAGCGCGCAAAGGCAGCACAAAGTCCGCAGTTACATTGAAGTCGTCGCAGCAGACGGATGGGCGCGCTGCTCGAGAGTGTTTGCAATTGTGTATGATACACTTCAGTTACAAACAAATACACATGCAAACACGCACATTACGCTAATGTATCGCGATTCGTAAACAAAACAAAGTGAGCACAAGAATATATTGTAGAATGCTGATAAAAAGGCGGCAAAGCTAAGTGCAGTGTGCTTGCGTTGGGCGGAAGTTGATAAGCAAAAAGTTAATTAATTGCCAATGTGAAAAGCCACAACAAAGAAAAAGTTTAGCACCAACTGTGAAAACTGCAGCAGAAATAAAGGTAAAAATAAAGAAATTGTCACAGCATCCAACGGTGATATTGAAAACAATGCGACTGCAAATATGTGTCAGCATGTCAAAAGTTTATGGGCCACACTACTGACAAGTCTCTCCTCCATGCACGCATACATCAAAACAAGCTTCAGTGTCAATACTTATGTGTGTATGTGTGTGTATGTCTTTCTTATGTCTGTCTGTTTGTCTTTATTTTCGTCTTACAGCGCTCATTACTTTTGTTATTATTCGCAAGCTCTCTTATCAGTGCGTTCGTGTGTGTACAGCTCTGTCCCCAGCTCTCTCACTCTCGCACTCGCACTCGCACCTGTTATCGGTTCATTCTCACTTACAGTAAATGTAAACGAACCATTCGCAGACGCCTCATACTCTGTTGCTCTCTTCGCTTTACTCTCTCGTTGTTCCGTTTTCATATTCTTGTTGTTATTGTTGACGTTGTGGGGAACATCAAAACAAATGAATTCTATTTGGCTACACTATTTATTTTTATTGTAAGTAAAGTATATATAGAAATGTAAGTAGAAAAATTGCTGGGTAAAGCGATCAGAGACGACCATGCGAGTTGGGGATGCATTTCCCATCCAAGGGGCTGCCTTTAACAGGGGCAAGGTTAATGACAGCCAGTGCACAGCACAGTGTGTGCATGTGTGTGTGTCTGTGTGTGCACTTCAAAAGCTGCACAAATACAAAATACATAACGGAAAAAAGCGATGGATAACAAACACAGGTTGCTCACTCCAAGAACGTCACATTTCAAGGTCATTAGCAGCCAGCAACTTAGTTGTAGGAAGATGCTGTACAGTGTGCACTAGCTAACGTGACTGCATCACTTATCAGCATTTCGCTTGCGCTCGCATTGAGATGACACGTGCCAAACTCATAGATCTGATAGATATTCATCTGTTTATATAAACTGTGCAGTTTTGTTATTGTTGCTGATGTTTATTGCGTACTTAACCCATTAACATAAATTCAACTCAATAGTAGTATGTACATAAACGTCGCAGGAATTCCAAGGTGCTATCACAATGGGATTATTTTAATAAACATTGCGCATTATTGATGCTGAAATAACAACGCGTAACCCGTCAGCCGTCAGTCTTAAATGACTTTTTATCAGGTTGTTGAGCTTGCTAATTTATTGATTTCAATAGAGAGCATTTTATTATGTACATATACATAATTAAAACTTTAAATACTATACAAACATTTAATATACACAATGACGTTCACATAAATACCTCAAACCTGAAATTCCAGCTGAGAGTCTTAAAATTTCTGTGTTAATTATACATTGGTTTCTCTTTCAAGGCAAATGTAGATAATTGAACAGGTTGGGACATTCAAATAGATTACTTTTCGGAACCAGAAAATACACTTCATTTAATTTTCTATCATCATTATCTTTAAAACGTGCCTTCAATTGATCGAAAGTGCCGAAATCGAAACTAGATAATTGATTTCTGAACCTGATTAAACGTTTAACTAAACTTGATGCTAAATGAATAAATCATAAAATCAAGTAAGGTCGACACGCTTAAATATATGAATTTATTGGACCGGAATAAAAATTACTGTTAGCTTTCTATATAAAGAATTATTGCTTGGCTAACCTGAATATGCATTAGGTTTAATTCTCCTTTCAAGGAATCAATCTTAATTTGCTTTGTGCAGCTCTCTCAAAAAGCAATCTGCAATTTTTCGAATACACTCAGCAACAAAGACAACAAAGAAAATGTTAACACTCTCAAAAATTAGCTCAATTGTGTTAATTAAAGGGGGAACAGAAAGACACCTTTCGATATCATCGCAAAGCTGGTCAATTATTGTTTACATTTCGCGTAATCAAAACAGACTTGATCGCTTTATCAGACAGTTTGTTTTCAGCACAACCGTCGACTGCCTTCTGTCAACTGTCTAGTGGCTTTACTCTTATCGAGTGCTCAGTTCATAAATAATACACTTTCTGTCTGGGGCAAATTTTGAAAAGTACCCCACTGAAACAGGGAAAGAAAATGCTTATCACTGCCACGTCGCGTCATATAATAATAACAATAATAATAATAGTAAAATCTAATCGCATGCAAACATTTGAATTGATATTCAAGTTTTAGTTTCGTCTCGCCTGTTTCTTAATCACTTTTACCTGGTAGCCAGCCCCCCACTTCCCCCACTTGTAGAGTGCAATTGAATTGCTTTTTCAACAAATTTATTAGCCATTTATTTTTAGCTTAGTCACAGGGATTACGTGCTCGAAAACAAACTATATTTTTAATTGATTTGTTAAACTGCAAGCCCGCAAGTTGCTATCAATTAATTCTCTTCATGTGCCCTAATATTTGCTGTATAGTGCACTCAAAATATGCGATACGAGATAGCTTTCTTGCATAGCGACACGTTGCAATTACTTAATTAACTAAGTTACTCCACAGCAGCAGCGTTCATTTAGTTAGGCAATTCTTGCCCTAATTGATTGCTGTGTGACGGCGCTAAATACTTAATTGTAGTGCACGAAATTATAGTATTGTTTGCATTAAGTGACAAACTATAAGATATAAATGCACCTAGAAGATACTCGGCCAAATGGGCATGAGCAATGAATGGTACATGTGTCCATCACATGGCTATGTCGACACTTTTATTTGCTTCTGCTTTTGCTGTTATTGTTGACGAATTTAAGACACACATACGTATGTATCTATCTATATATCTAGATACATTCTTGTATCTATATGCACGAATATTGACGACACCACACAGTAGCTGAGTATCTGAGTGCGAGTATTTGTGTTTGTTTTTTTTTTTTGTATCTTTTGTAAATTGCAAAGCATGTACTCGTGTCGTGTACTATGACTGAGGAAATTGTCTGCGGCTGGCTGTATGATACTTTTCTGAGGCGCCTGTTACCCGAAAAAAAGAAAACGAAAAGACTGTGAGAGCCACACAAGCGAACAATTAATCCAATCCCCTGCCAAGTGCCGGCCCCCCGTGTGTGTGCAAGTGAGAAAATTGCAACCTTGAACCGTTTGCAAAAAACTTTCACAATGAAAAAAGTTCAGTATCAAGGACTCAGCAACGTGTAGCGAGTATCTCTGGCACATACGAACACACAGACACACACACGTACGCATACATGCTTACAAACAAGTATAAACAAAGTATTTTGCTTTATTTGCGTTTGCACGCAAAGCGGCAACGTTGCGTATACGTAACGACGACACGAATGAATGGCAGCAGGCAATGAAAAGCAAAGCAAAGCAAAGAAATGAAAAGAAAAGAAAAGCGTTCTCATACGTACATATGCACACACATATCTATGTAAGTATGGGAATATATGTGTATGTGTGTATTTATGCGAGCAGATGTACTGAACGCTGTCACGGATGTGCGTGTGCCTCCTCTTAAGGTATTTAAAGCTCTTGGTTATTTTCCATTCCATGCGCATTTTTGGGTCATCGCATCGACTCGTTGGCTACGTTTTTATTCGTACATACATATCTGCGCATAATTATGCAAAATTCGTGCAAAGAAAGAGGCTGAAAAAACGCTAATATTTAGAAAGAGCGTGTGGAAAACAAATGACTGTGTGGGCTAGACTATAATCAAAACAAAGTCTGCAAAATGTGGTTAAATATGCATACTATGCGACTACATACATATGGATGAGCACATTAACAAATTGGCTAAAAATATACAACAAACACAGACACACACACTCACACACAGAAAGAGAAGTGCGACCAGTTGATAAGAGTGCGATACAACTCAAACTGAGCGCCCAAACATGCCGAGCAGTTCAGCCCGTCTGCTGCCAGACTTATTCAACAGCTACGCAGCTTACTCCAAGTCCCAGATACACATACACACATCCACATCCACATCCACATCCACATCCACATCCATATCCAACCAACCCCCAACACCCCACAGCAATAACTACGATGTGTTTGCCAAAGAAAAGCAACAGCGTCAAAGAGTAGAAGAGGAAGGCATTACTATTGCGTGTATTTCTCTCAATGGGCGTTTATTTACTCGCCTATCGGTGTGTGATTGTGTGTGTGTGCATGTGTGAGCGT
Source organism: Drosophila siamana (assembly GCA_035047445.1). Lineage (NCBI taxonomy): Eukaryota > Metazoa > Arthropoda > Insecta > Diptera > Drosophilidae > Drosophila > Drosophila siamana. Next base: position 6,301,979 of record JAWNPP010000004.1, on the reverse strand, counting down.
GTGCCAAAAAAATAAATGTCTTGCATACCGTAAAGACGACTTGCCATATCTAGGCGTAATAAGTTGGACTTTGGAAGTACGTTCTTGGGTCGTTCCTGCGAGAACTTGGAAAATCCTTTGTTGTTTTAAATATACGACATGCCTTTGTTGATCAAATGTAAACACAAGGGGTCAACTTAGTGCAAGTGCCAACCGCAAGTTGGGAAATACAATTATGCTTCCATTTATAGTCCACAAACAAGAGAACTGCAAATAATAATACGATAATAAATTAAAGCATCGCCATAAATCAACGGGGCCATTCCAAACATCTGATTAGCAATTTTGCAAAATCACATTTTTATAATTCTAATCAATTCACAATTTCAATAAATTGATTTTATTAATTGCTACAACTAAACCCACTTGAATTTAACTCAATTTACGATGGATGATTGACAAAATCTCAAGTACCATTTTAATGCCGCGTCATTTAACTGGAAAATAAATAATATAATACTTAAACATATATAGTAAATATTAGAAGTTTAATATGCATACAATACATATCTAATAAAGGGCGGCGATCGTGTTTGAAGCAAGTCAACCTTACCCTAATACACTGAAGGCAAAAGAACTTGTTCGATTCGATTTCACTAGCCGCCGATAGTGGAAGAGAGAGCGAGACGAAGGGAGCGTGCGCTCGAATAACAACAATTTGAATACAAACTGCGAATTGTGAGCGTAGTGTGTGTGCGTGTGTGTGTGTGAGTAGCTTTATGTGTACTTTGCGAGTAGATTCAGAGATAAGTCCATTGCGCCGACGCCGCAGACGACTTAGACAGAGCGTCATAAATATATTTTCTACAATATATTCCCCCATTCGTATGCATGTATGCCTGCATGTATTTGTATAGCCGTCGTCGTACACATGATCGTCGTATATATTGTGTGATATTTTTTTCGCTCAGAAATGTTTTCGTTTTTCGCACTGGCCGTGCGGCTGTTTAATTTGAACTTAGGATCGTCAGTCGCGCGGTTTAGCTCCCGGCTGCTAGCGGAACTATTTAGCGCTCAACAACAAAACAATTGAAATACGTGTAAAACTTTTCTACTACTAATACAACTGATACTCGTAATTGAACTTTATAGAAAGCGCGTGGTGCGAGACATTTGATCAAAAAACAAGTAAGCTTTGGGCCCAACTGTCCGATTGACAACAAAAACAAAAACACAAAAAAAAAAAACAAAAATTTAAAAAAAAATTGTATTTTGTAATTTATTCTTCTTTATGTAATAACTAAATTGTGTCTACGTTTCCTTCCTCCACACAGAAACGGCAATCTTTGCTGAAAGCTTGGCAGAAGCAATGCTAAACGTGAGATAGCGGCAACAAGTTGCATGCCCCACCATGCCAATATAAAAGCAGAGTGCCTCACAACAACAACAGCTACACAGCAAACAACAAACAGAAACAGAAACATCAACAGAAACAATAACAAAAACAACAAACACACACTATTGATATCGATAGGAAATCGACAACAGACGACAATATCGTTTGGCTGCGCAGGCTTAAATTGACAGTGTGATAGCGTAGACGCTAAACATTCTTCTCAAATACACTTTTGGACACAAGATGGCGCACTTTAGCGGACACCAGCCACCCACCGAGGTGCCAGCGCACTTCAAGAACCTCTTCACGAATGGCACGCTGGGTGGCGACGAGGACAACAACCCGAACAACAACAACGGCAACGGTAACAACAACAACAACAACAATAATGGCAACGAGGATCAGGAGAATCGGCCGGTTAACAACAACGACGACATCGCCTCCTGCTGGGTCTTTGGCTATGGCTCGCTCTGCTGGCTGCCGGGCTTCACCTACACCAAGTGCATAACAGGCTATATACGCGGCTATGTGCGACGCTTCTGGCAAGGCAACGCAACACATCGCGGCACCGAAGATGCGGTAAGTCTTTGATTACGAAGCCCTCCCAACTTGGTCCCCCAGACTCACCTGTGCACACATATTGGGTGTTACTTAACGCCAAAGCGTGTTATCAGCAACGGACTTCATTCGATACACTCGCTCTATATGCACGCTACTACTTCTTTAGCAATTTTGATGACATATTCAGTATTCGGACTGCGCCTTTTGCGCAACACAAACTCAAAGTTGCAATTGCAATTGCAATTGCAATTAACAACGGCAACAATGTAAGAGAAAATAAGTCAAGGTCCGCTTACAAGTAAACAAAGTAGATCGTGCAAATCTCAGACCCGCCCTTACTTACACTCTATCAGCTGGCAATTGAAGACGCATTTTCTTAACAACAATATGTTTTCTTTCTCTCTGCTTACAGCCGGGACTCGTCGCAACACTTGTGGAAGACAAAGAGGTAAGCAGTCGCGCACTTCGTAACTTAAAAACGGGGGGAATCTTAAAAAACAATAGTGCGGCAAAAAGTAGCTTTAGCCTTGTGTCCGAGTTTCTCAAAGTAAGCCCCATTCCGTATAGGCGACGTCTCTGTGAGACGCCTCCCACTTGCCTATATCTAATGGAATCTCTGGCACATTTCCGCAGTCAACCGAGCGCAACAATTCGAGACCCTTGCAGGTCCCTCTTCATTGGAGTGCGCAGGGCGAATTACCGCGAAATATAGGCGAATTGTATTAGACAATACAACGTTTTACGCCTTGATACTTTCTATCCTAGGCCCGGGGACTTTACCCAGGGTGTCGTGGGAGCTACCAGGAGCTCGTTTGTGACCCCGAGAGACAAGCCTGAAAAACTCGAAGCGGCCTGACGGGTCTATTGCCAGCCGCTATTTATACATGCCAAGTGCCAAACAACAAGTTGGGAATTATAAGTGGGCATAGTCGAAAAGTTGAATTATCAACAGCAGCAAATACGAGAAGAATAAACTATATGCGAGTTCAAAGCTGCCGCTGGTCGGAAGCTATTTTTGTCTGAAAACTATTTTTGCTGCATTTTTAAATTTAAACAACATCAACTTGTCAGATTTTTCTATATTTAATTGACGTATTTCATTCTTTTCCTGTCGCTTGCAGGGCATTACTTGGGGCTGTGCCTACAGAATAACGGGTTCAACGGCTCTGGAGTATCTGAAGCAACGCGAGTGCACACTCGGTAAGTAATCAAGTGCTTAACGCTATCTAAAAGATATGTTGACTAACTTAAGCCCCCCGTTTGATCTGTGTGTTCAACAGGTGGCTATGCAACGCTCGAAACCAAATTCTTTCCCCGCGTCGCTTCGCATGACACGCCCTTCAGTGGCGAGGCTGTTGAGGTGCTGGTCTATGTGGCCACGCCCGAGAACCGTCATTGGGCCGGCGATGCCCCATTGCCAGTTATCGCGCGGCAAATCGCCAATTCCCGCGGTCCCAGCGGCCACAATGCGGAATATCTGCTGCGATTGGCACTGTTCATGCACGATGAGATACCCGGGGTGCGAGATGAACATTTATTCGATCTGGAGCGACTGGTGCTGGAAGAAATCTATCGCATGGAGATCCCACTGTCGTCGGTGATGGGCCGCAATCCGGATCGCATTCGACGCGATTCACACGAGGACCTACGCCGACCGCCATCGTTCGAGTTCACATCCCGCATACCAGACACAAAGCTGCGTTGCCTGAATATTTGATTGTTGCTTTGGTCTCGGCCACGAAAGGAAACTCGTCGTCTGCTGCATGTGGAATATTCCGAACTCATTATTGATAGTTGGCAGCACGAGTTGCGAAGGAGAGAGGAGAGTCTTTGACTAACATCGATGTATTCTTTAAATTGTAAATAATAGCATTAATGCTATGCACAAACTACTCGATAACCGCGATAACTGATCTGATATAAGTAGCTGTTAAGTATTAATTAAGTGCTAAGTTCTCGTAATGCGTAAGTGATGTCATCGACGCACACAATTAACTATACAAGAAACATACATTTAATACATACTATATATAATTATGATATATATATATACATAAATACATATAAGGAATGTGCCCAAAAGATAAGAAAAAAGTCCAAAAAGAAATAAAACTGAAAGAATATTTAAAAATCGAATCATAGCTGCATTTTTACTTTATACCTGATATAGCAGTACGACGCAAGTATACAAGTCGATTCCTTTTTTCAAAAAGTATCTTTTTAAATATGTATCTTTTGAAGAGTAGAACACACGACCTAGCCAAACAGCTGTTTTGAAGTTCACAATGATCGGTTCAAGCAAAAAGTAAACAGAGAGCCGACAACCAAAGAGCATAACACTTTGTATCGTTGTATTAGTGAGCACAATACAAACACACCATTTACGTTGTGTGCTCTTCGTCAACGCAGAGAGCGGCGCATTCCATGATTGTGTTAGTGAGTTTCACACGATTGCCAGCGCCATGTGAGCTCATGCACACGAATGTTTGTCGAGAGAGTTGTGGTCGGTGTGCATGTATGGGTGCCATACAAACGTATTACAAATACAATGACAGAAATACGCTCAGCGCTAACATTTGTATGAGCAGTCGGATCCAGCCGGCAGACAACTTGGTCAAACACTATAGAGCAGTCAGCCAGTGAGGATGTCTTCTAATGGATACATATAGTAAAGTGGACAAAATATATTTCGCTTCTAACTTAGCAAGCAATTAAACACAACGTCATTTAAAAGTGATTCTAAAGCAAATTGTCGGGTTTTTTCCATCAGCAGGCATTTATTTCATGAAAACAACGCAATAAATGTATTTCGTTCGAAAGTCTCTGGTAAATTTCCATTGCATGCGCATTCCCAGACCCAGACCTGCTTGTCAACAACAACCGCGCCTTTACATTTTGTATTTCTCGTGCTCAACGTTTTCGTTATTGTTTTGTTGTGCTCAACGAAGATAAGAAATAGACTGAGAAACCCAAAACAGGTAGCGCGGGTGGAAGGGACGGGCCACGTGTAGTGTACAGTGTAGAGTCCAGCAAATCGTACAGGGTGTTTTATGAGAATGTTAATTTATGTTTATTAAAATAATTTTAAACTTGTATCTTAGCCTTAACATTGATATAACTCTCAATTCCAAAGCCACGATCAAATTTCCAATATGGCGTACACAAGATCTATGTATTGGTATTCGCACTAACACAACCTAAGTTTGCGGCGCTCTCTGCCTGTAAATATGTACATATTATAACAACATACTCCTCTCAGCAAATAATTGGAATGGTATTGTACTCACTAACACTAGTACAGCTAAGAACATACTCTTCTGGGGAAATAAATATGATAGTATTTGACTCACTAACATTACTACAGCTATTGCTGTTCTCTTTGGAGCGGCATTCTCTCTTTAAATTTTTGTTGTATCCAACTAAAATGCTTATTGAAAATAGTATTATATTTAATTAAAAACAAATTAACGTAACTAAATTAATTTGAATCGACAATTTCTTGGGCGCGAAAATAAAAATCTAGCAAGCAGTTATCACATGCCAGTGGTAAGCAGTGCATAGTAAGCAGGTCATTTAATGGAGACACAAACCAAAATTTCCAAAAATTTACAACACAATATTGCTTCTGAATTTTGGTATATCTCCTCGGAGTTAAAGCATATATTTTAAGAAATATTGCTTTTGGTCACACTCTAACACAGGAGTTAAATTAAAGAGCTTTAACTTTTAAAAATATCTGCATAGTAACAATATATTATTAGCCTGCTAATAATAGCAGCACGGATTCCCAAAGGCTATAATAATTTTATATCATACTCTAGCGAAACACATACTACTTTAAATTGTATTCAGCCAAGAGATAAATTAAATTTTTTCATTTGAAGAACCCATCACTTACAAACGTTTATTATTTTTTATTTGTTTCCGCACTCGTGAAAAGCTTAGCTTGAGTTTGCTTAAATGCCTAATATTTATGGGATGTTGGCCAAGTAGTCCTTGATCGTAGCGGGGTCCAAACGCTTGAAACCGTTCTGATCGCAGATGCCAACTTCAATGTTATCCGAAGTCATTTTACCCTCAAATCCTTCCTTAAGAGTCAGAATTGCAGTGTGCACAGCGTCTTCCAACTCCAGATCTTCGCTATAACTGCAATTATACAAGTTTATGATGACAATAGTGGGTTATTTGCTCACAATATTAATGTGGACTTACCGCTTTTCCAAGAAGGTCTTGCCGTTCACAGCATTCTTGCCCATGGCAGTGGCCTTCCAGGCAAAATATGCCCCAGATGGATCGGACTGATAGAGATATGGTCGCTCGTTGTCCCAGCCGCAGATCAACAATGATACGCCAAATGGACGCACGCCACTAGAATAAAAGAATTGTAGGTAACTATCTTAAAAACAAATGTCTATGTATATGCGTACCCAGATTGAGTGTACTCCTGCATGAGTGTTGCCACACGTTGCACAAGTTGTGACACGGGAATTGGCTCCTTATAGATCAAGTAGTACGACTGGGCGATTTTGCGTGCTTTCTTCACCAATAAGCGGTAGTCGGGACCCATGCCAGAGTAAACCATGCCGATATGCTTGTTAATCATTTCCACGCGATGTACGCTGTGTTCCTCATATAGCGGCGACTTGTATTTGTTCTCGGTGGCAATCACAACGCCATTGGAAGCTGAGGAAAAGCCGGGAAACTTTAATAATGCCAAGCAATGAAAAATAATTTATTATGCCTTACCCATAATGCCAACGGAGGGGGCCCCACCGGATACAGCCGCTAAAGCATACTCCAATTGGACAAGCTTGCCCGATGGACTAAAAAATTTGTTAAACAAAAAATTGTGTTTATGCCAGTCATTCACACAGGTTATACTTATAAAGAGTACAACCAACGCCATAACATCCACTTACCTAAATGTTGTCAACGAGAAACTGTAACGTTCGGTCGCCATAATTATTGGCTCTAATTTATAGTTACAATAATTTTATGTTTTAAATAAAACAAACGCCAACGATCTCACGCCGAATGAAAAAAAAACACAGTGACAAGCAAAACCGGGACTCAGCGCTGAGTGTGACCGTAAACGATTAACAAACGATAAAAAAAATAACCTCGATAAATGCCACAGGTATTTTTCGATATTCTATCGCAAAAACTATCAATTCCGTCATTTATAACTTATGTTGTTAGATATAATTTTCCTTTAGGTATTGAAAAAATATAGTTTAAATGTTTTTGTTTATTATTAACAATGGAAAATGAATTATTTTGTAAAGCTATCGATGTTTGAACTAAAAACATCGATATTCGTTTGCATAGCAACCCTATAGCACGAGCAGAATAATAATTTATCGATAATGCAACCGTGTACATTTTTGGACTATATAAAACCAGACGAACTGTGATTGGTGGTTTACTGAGTTGAAGTTAAAAATCGTCAAAATTATTCACTACAATAAAACTATGGTCCGTGGAGCGCTTCGGGGCGGCAGGCCAATGCGCGGAGGCATACGACCGCCATTTAAGAAAACATTCGTACCGCGCCACCCGTTTGATTTAACACTAGCCGAAGTTGTTTTTCCCAAAGTTTCACCGGCTGTCGATGACTCTGCTCTGACTGCGGTAAAATCGATAATACAACAAATGTATACAATGTTGAATCAATATAATTCTCATTATTTCGAAATAGGCTCTATTAAAACGTAACCAAGACCTTAGTCCAACCTCTGCTGAGCAGACTGCAATTGGCAATTTGGTTACTAAGGTGCAAGCTGTTTTAGACAACTTGGTTTTAGCCCCGGGCGATTTTAATACTTGTGTAAGTTTTTACAGTGAATACTATTAAACTTAAGCCAAACAAAGTATTGTTTCAGCAATTAGAAGAGGTGCGCCAAGTAGGATCCTTCAAAAAAGGCACAATTCTCACTGGGAACAATGTGGCCGATGTCGTTGTCATACTCAAAACACTGCCCACGAAAGAAGCTTGCGAGGCATTGGCCAAAAAAGTGGAGACGGACCTCAAGAATGGAATGAAAACTGAAGTGGTAGCCAAGGGAGAGCAACACACAATACAAGTACATGACCGCGGCTTCGATGTATCCAATGTGCAGGCTAAGGTGCGCATTCTTATCGCTACTTTGCCCCAAAATTTGCGTAAACTTGAACCAGAAATTCATTTGGATCACAAACTGATGCAAGGTCATTTGGCGGCTATTCAACACACACGCTGGTTTGAGGAGAATGCTCACCACTCGTCGATCAAAGTCCTAATACGTATTCTGAAGGATCTGACGAAACGTTTCGATGCATTTGCACCACTCTCTGCTTGGATGATTGATTTGATTGCCCATCTGGCCATCATGAATAATCCGTCGCGTCAAGCACTGCCCATCAACATGGCCTTCCGTCGTGTGTTTCAATTGCTGTCTGCTGGCTTATTCCTGCCCGGATCTGCAGGTATTACGGATCCAACTGAGCATGGACACATTCGGGTGCACACTGCAATGTCGCTAGAGCAACAGGATGTCTGTTGCTATACGGCTCAAACGCTACTGCGAGTATTAGCACATGGAGGCTATAAACATATACTGGGATTGGAAGGTAACACCAGCATTGCACGCGAAATGTCCGTGTGGAATGGCGTGGTTGTATCGCCGCTAACACCCGTGTATGAAAAGCCTAAGGATAAAACAGAAGGCGATCTGGAGGAAGATATTGAAATGATCGAGAATGAGAACGAGGATGTTGGTAGTGACGATGCTGCTGAATAATCTAGATATTCTAGACAATAAGATTTACATTTTATTATAAAAAATACATTTAGCTGAATTATTTCATCAGCACATTCTCAGTTAAGGCTTCATCTTCATCAACGCCACAAATTAGTTGCATGCCAATTACATCAAAATATTTTTCTGCGGTAATGCCAGATGGTTCGCTGACTTTAATGGACAGATCTTCTGGTTGAAGTTTGTGCCCCTTCCCAAGTTGCCGAGCTGCAACAATTGATTTACCCAATTTGCGACGACACGCAAGTTCACTCTGTAAAATTACCTTTTGCGTAATCTCTGCCAGTGATGATTTTAAATCAGCGCCTCCGTCTAACATATGAATTATTTCATTTGAACCATAGCTAGGATTGCAAAGAGTTTGATTAACCTTGAATTGGGTTATGCCTTTTACCAAGCATAATAATTCTCTGGGCTCCAGAGAACAGCGATGATCGGATCCTTTTTGACTCTTGTCCAAGGTAAAGTGTCGCTCAACTATTCTAGCTCCTGATAATACAGCAGCTTTAGTGATAGAGACACCCAACTCATGGCCAGAGTATCCAATGGTAACGTTTGGGAAACGAGTCATTAGAGCGGGTATCATTCGTAAATTACAATCATCGTATGCAGTTGGATATGAAGAGACACAATGCATCAAGGCAAACATATTATTACCCGCCTGGTACATAATTTCAACGATTTTATCAACTGTTGCCATGGTTTGCATACCCGTCGATATAACCAAAGGTATTTTCATTGCAGCAGCTTTCTTTAACATTGGAAAATTGTTGGCGTCTCCGGATCCAATCTTTATAAATGGCACCTTTAACTCAGCAAGAAAATCAAGAGATTGCTAAAAAATATATTACAATGTTATTTTCAGTGGACAAGTACGTTTTTTTTTTGTACATACTTCATCCATAACAGACGCAGTGAAATCAATTTGAATTTCTCTACTATAGGCTTGTAGCTGACGGTACTGATCCTTGGAAAATTCCAGATATTCTTTATGTTCTCCATAAGTTCTGCCCCAGGCATGATCACTAATGTAATTTCGCTCCAGGGCGGAGCGAGTGAACTTTGCTCTTAAATCAGATTTTTGAAATTTAACACAATGGCATCCGGCTTCCTTTGCCGCGAGGATCATAAGTTTAGCAGTGTCTACACTACCTTGGTGATTCTGACCAATTTCCGCAATTATATAGACGTCGTTAGTAACACTTTTTGTAATTATATCCACCAGCAACATCTTTGATTAGAGTTTCAATTGACTTTAATTAACTGATCCGTTTTTATCCAAACAGTGCAATTTCCGTTAATTAATATAAGAGCTTTCTATAAAGCTGTGTTGGGGTGTGACCGAAAGCCAAATATTTTTTTAATACTTTTAAACCAAAATGTTAATATCATATCGTTGACGGTCACACTGTACCAATAGCCATAGAATTCTATAATTACTGATCGTACTCTTGAAGATATATTCCTTTAAATGCCAAAGAGTTTTTTATACAAGCATCTGAAACTTCGATCCTAACTAATTTTTATCAACGTGCGATTTCCGTTATATGTATATTGTAAGCTGTATGAACACTGTTAAGTTAAGCACAAACTAAGTGGCAACGCCAAGCTGTTAATGTTGTCTAATTTTCTCAAAAGTCTGGCAATAACAAGCAGTTGTAATAGCCTGGTCCTACTCACACCTATACATAAAAGCCAAACGACGCAAAAGGCGGGCACAAAGGCACTTCGGTGAGAGGAAGCGAGACAAATTGTGTGCGTGTGAAGAGTCTGACTAACTGGCCATTTCCTTCTGTTTTCTGAGCGATCACCCTGTGAAATTTTCTGGTAGTTAGCTGTGCTGTGAAAAATATTTATAGTGAAAAATATACTTCAAAGCCACTTGCCCTTCTTCTTTGGTGGAAAATTGAAGCACAGTAACTGCGCAGCAAAACCAAACAGAAACATGGGCGATGTTATGAATATCGACAGCATCATATCACGACTTCTGGAGGTGCGTGGGGCACGGCCTGGCAAAAACGTTCAGCTCTCGGAGAACGAAATTCGTGGCCTCTGTCTGAAGTCGAGAGAGATATTTCTGTCGCAGCCCATACTGTTGGAACTGGAAGCACCGTTAAAGATTTGCGGCGACATACATGGTCAATACTATGATTTGCTGCGACTGTTCGAGTACGGTGGCTTTCCGCCGGAATCAAATTACCTGTTTCTGGGAGACTACGTTGATCGTGGCAAACAGTCGCTGGAGACCATCTGCTTGCTGCTCGCCTACAAGATCAAATACTCGGAGAACTTCTTTTTGCTGCGCGGCAATCACGAGTGCGCAAGCATAAATCGCATCTATGGATTCTACGACGAATGCAAGCGTCGCTACACCATCAAATTGTGGAAGACATTTACCGACTGCTTCAACTGCTTGCCAGTGGCAGCCATTGTGGATGAGAAGATATTCTGTTGCCATGGCGGTCTCAGTCCCGACCTTTCGTCTATGGAGCAAATCCGACGTATCATGCGTCCCACTGATGTGCCAGATCAGGGACTACTGTGCGATTTGCTGTGGTCAGATCCTGATAAGGACACCATGGGCTGGGGCGAGAATGACCGCGGTGTCAGTTTCACGTTCGGCGCAGAAGTGGTGGCCAAATTCTTGGAGAAGCACGAGTTCGATCTCATTTGCCGCGCCCATCAGGTCGTCGAGGACGGCTATGAGTTCTTTGCCAAGCGACAACTGGTCACACTCTTCTCGGCTCCCAACTATTGTGGCGAATTTGACAATGCTGGTGCGATGATGTCTGTGGATGAGTCACTTATGTGTTCATTCCAGATCTTGAAACCGGCAGATAAACGTAAAAAGTAATATCACCACTCCCAAACTCCCAAAAAATCACACACTTTTCTATACAAAGCAGGCAAAAAAATAAATGCAAATTATAATAATTCAACAAAACGTAAGTAAGCTAGTAACGTAATAACTTTTTTATCAAATTCTTATCTAATTTTCTATCGACAGCAGGGGCAATCTAATTTTACAATCCAACAAACTGCACCACAATAGCGACAAAGGGAAGAACCGAATGCTCTGCGATTATTATGAGAAACAAAATACAAAAATATGCAATCCAATCCTGGAGAAAATATTATCTTTTAAGAAATAAAGAGATTTGCTTTAACTACAAAAGAAAAAACAAAAAAAAAAACTAAAACAAAACATTCACAAGCATTCAACCAACAGGCATGACTTATGTAGAAAAATCATTTATTTCGATTAACATACACCTACACACCTATATATATCTATACTATACCATAGTCGTTTAGCGACCAACACATATGTATGTACATATATGTTTTGTCCAATTTTAAACACGAGACTAAAACGTTAGTACAAGGAAAAATCAGCAAACAAAAATTTGACATAGAGACATATGAACAAGGTGACTGCTCAGAGTCGGTCACAAGAAATGTAGGAGGGCCTTGTAAAAAAAAAGAAAAAGAAGCATTTTGGCCTTAACACTATGACATTAATAATTCGAGAGAGAATGAGGGAAGAAGGTAATTAATGAACGAGAACGCTTGCCAAGAAGTTACAATGTAAACAAACACTAAGTTTCGACTTTTGAATTACAAATCAGTTTATGTTTCGTCCTACCAAATCATTATGATTGGCACACCCGTAATATCGACTTTCGTTTTCTTTTTTTTACCAATTTCTATGCAGCTGTTAACATTTTATACGATCCATACAATTTAATTTTTTTCTTCATTGTTTTTATCATCCAGTATCACTTTTTAAGATGTGTTTAAACAAAAACAAAAATAAAACGTAAATTTCTATTATTAATATGTATTATCAATAATCCTTTATATTAATAAACAAATGATATACAAAATGTGTATGAATTATGAAACTGATTTCAATAAATATTTGGAAACCCCACTAACGATAAATGTTACATTTCCTCTCTTATTCACTTCTCAATGAACAACAAAGTGTAAAGTCAATACCTCAACTAAGGTAATTGGTTTTATTTACATTTAAGAAAATACTTTTCATTCATTCTTTTTATGCTTAACTAATGTTAACATTTCTATGAGAACGTCGTATGCTAATGGGATGTTCTAGTATGATATTTTTGTATTGGTCAGCAGCTGATCTACTCGGTATTCTCAGTGCTGGGCTCAGCTTGGTCGGATGTACTTTGGGTTGAGCTGTCTGGAACATTGGTCTCGACCACGTTGTTTTTCTCCTCGATGTGGCAATTTTCGACAGCTGTGGCCAATTCCTCAGCGTGAACTGTTGTTGCATTATCGCCACCATTTTGGCTGATTTCAGCCTCGCTGGTTGTCTCTTCAACAACCTTTTCCGCAACTGTCACTGGCTCGGAATCATCAGATTCGATGGGAACGTGCGGCCCTTGCAGCACCTCGGGGTTTATGCTATTGATAATGGCACGCAAGCGTTGAATCTCTTCGTTCGCCTCCTGTAAATCTTGAGCTAGGCGTTCGTATTTATCATGCTGATGTCGCACGATGCCAATATTGTTTCGTATGTATTCCATTGGATTTTCCGGACGTTCTTTGATCACGCGTATGAAGATTTTTGTCAACGAATCGAGAACGCTTCCGCGCTCAAGATAGCGACGAATCTCATCACGTTTGGGATCGATTGGCTTCAGCATAAACAAGTAAAAAGATTTCAGATAATATATATAATATTTATTTATGAGCAATATGTCTTACCTTAAAGGACATCTTGCAAAAGTGGTGGACAAATATCGATAACAGTTTCTAAGAATCTATATTTTACAAATTCTCTTATGCATCGATATGTTATGGCAAATGTAGTTTTTGTAATGCCACGTGAATGTGAACCCCTCATAAAATATATAAATAATGTTGGTTGTACTTGCACTTGTAAATTCACATTTTATTTTTAAAGAAATACTCTTAAAGCTATTTTAGTAAAGTGTGTAAAGAGTGTAAAGTGTGACCGTAAGCAAAACTTCTGCCATTTGCGGTCTCCTCAATGTGTGATATTTAAATTTGCCACAATTGTAAATACCATTAAACTACTTATGACCGCTAGAGGGCTTTTTGGTTCATGGTATGGCGCCAATTTTATTTTACACAATGCGCATGACTTTAAATCGCAATTATATATCTACATGAGATGTATGTACATATTAAATATGTACTATTTTTGTATCTCTGGGGGATACAACATACACACTAAGGAAACACTATTTTGCTAGAGGCAAATCGTAAAGAAAACAGCTCAATTGAAAAATGGATATCTTTGAGAACACTTTTGTGAGAGGTCCTTCACCATCCTACTCCGACGAAGCGAACTCGGAAACCGCCTTATCCGTCACCTTACCCATTGGAGCTGCTGACATGGACCTGGGACGCATCGATTCGAAGACAGACACTGTGAATTATTTCGATGAGAAACTGAACTGCTCCTACGACAATGACAGCTGCTCTCACTTGCATCCCGTACGTCAGGGACGCAATAGTTTTGCCTTTTGGACTGCTGTGGTTGTTCTGCTATTGCTCACCATTGGCAATTTAATCCTTACATTGACTATAATGGGTGTATTACGCCTAGGCAAGGGAGTGCAGGGTATGGAACTAATTCCCGAGATGGACTTGATTAAATTTTACGATGAAACCGATTTGGATCGCATCCAAACCAATTCCATTGGTATCCATGGATTCTCCGATGTACCTGTCACTATAAGCAGTGACGGCGAAGATAGTGGAGTCAACCTGCGAGTTTTCCGTAATTCGAACAGTGGCAGCATCATTAGCGAACGCGATCGTGTTGTGATTAATAAGGATGGCATTGTTATACAAGCCAATCTCTTCGAGATGAAACATCCAGCTGATCGTTCTACCATTTTTACTACACAGCGTCCACAGTATAGTATGCCATCGGGTATGGATGGCGTACTGCATGCAAAGGTTGCGAGTACTAGTCGCATTACTAGTCCAGTTGGAGACCCGTTGGTCATGGACAGTGACGGACACATAGCTGTCAAGGGCTCCGAAGGCGTTTCCCTAGATGGCTCCACAATAGACCTGCAGGTCGAGCATCATGTGGCCATAAATTCAACACAAGGCGCAACCATACTTGAGGCTGGCACGGGTATTTTCCTTGACATGGTTCGCATACCAATTGCCAACTCGGAGCTGGGCCTGCGCACCGGGAGTGTGCAGTACAAGATTTGCGTCTGTATGCCAGCTGGCGTTCTCTTTCGCATTGCGATTCCACGTGTCCACAACGGTCCCAAGATATCTTGCGCACATTTCGACAGCCAGCACGATCCTTGCGAAGTGAACTAATCATTACAAATATATATCATATATTAAATAATAACGATATCATATATATAGTAGCCCTATTAGAGATGTTACTTAGCAAGTTTTATTTGTATTTAAGAAAAATGTACACGTACTTATAGAAGGTTAGTTGGTATGCTTCATTCTATTTTGTTAAATCCTACCATTTCTGAACTTAGTTTTTGGCAAAGAAACCGCAATTGTGTTAATATAGTAATTTGTTTTAATAAAAATATTAACCGACGACTGTGTATCCGAGTACGAAGACATATTTTCAATTGTTCCGATTGCTGGATATAATACAGAGATGGTATTCAATTTGTTGAATGCGAATGTACAAAATGAAACGGCATATAATTCAGGTGCGAGAATCAAATAGTAGGGAAAGATGATTGATTAATTGAATTCCATTCAAAAGCTAAATAACAAGTAAATGAAAGCTAGTCACGTACACACGGTAATTCTAGAATCTATATCAATAACTATTTGTAATCATTATATTGAACATAGTATTGCTATCCTAAACGCCGGGTGGCGGGGGCTCCTCACTGTGTCTGGTGGGTAACGATAAAGATGACGACGGCGTTGGCGCTAGCTCATCCACCAAATTGTCCGGCACCATACTAAGAAGCTCAGCTTCACTTAGCTGCGCCAAGCGACTCTTGGTTCTGGTTGCACTCTCCGCAGTTTTTGTACCTGTCAAATTCATCAATTATTCAGGGCGCGTTTAAAGTTTATAGTTGTCTTACCCGTGCCGTAGGAGCTGTTTGAATCGATGGCATCCTCTGGATTATATTCATCATCAATGTCAGCAGTTGCCTTGACAATTGTTTCAGGCTTATCCTTTAAGCTGGCCAGTATATTGTTTAGATTGGGAATCATCGATATGTTGGCCAATGCATTAGACAATGGCGAAGGCTGGCTAAGAACCTACGAAAAGAAAGTTTGTGTTTTAGTTGACAATTTTTGACTTATGGATTGCTACTCCACTTACGGGGGGCTCAACATTTAGCAGGCCGGCAATCTCCTTGCGTTGTGCGGCAATTTGTTTATTAATCTCATTAACCTTGCGTTCCAGATCATCATTGTTGGTTGGATTTGGCGTTGCCAAGTCATCGTTGTTATCGTCAGAGCTGCCGCCGGGTGAATAAGGGGCATTCGGATCATCTGAGCTAGTCGAATCTACAGAAACGGTTGCTGCAAAATACATTTTATTATTGCAAATTCAATAATTTACTAACTAACACAATGCGCCTACTCACTCTTATGCAACTTGGCTATAGGCGCTTTGATGATCGCATCAATGTCGAACTCATCATCCTTTGAGCTTGTCGAATGTGTGCTATGCTTGCGTTTTGGACTGCTCGGAGGCGTGAATGTCGTTCTAGCACGCGTCTTGTTCGTCACCTGCGAAGTTTAAATTAGTAACGTCTACAAGTTTTTATAAGTTCAGATTACCTTTGAAGTCTTATTGTTGCCAGACGGTAGCGCAAGTGGCAGTGTTTGGCTCATGGTTGCCAACTTCTTACTCAAGCAGCGTACAATTATACCAAGCAATGTGTTCGGACGTTGCGCATCCTCATAGAAGGGCACAGTCTCAATTGTCTGAAGTACACTAGGCAATTTGTCCCGCGAGCCCAATGGGAATATATAGAAATCACGAATCTGTTCCGCATGGGTACCTAAGACACCAAGACGCTGACGAGAATCGAGATAATCGTAGAAGCTATCAAAGTTAATGGTGTTCGAGGCACTGGCGGGAAATAAGTTGACAATAACAATCTCCTTGGTGGGACTCTTCTTGATCTTCTTCAGGTAATCCCAGACATTCACACGCGTAATGCGACCGATCACATCTAAATTCGTAGGCAGCAATTTGGCCAGCTGACTTGCATCGCCATGTACTGGATGTATGACCACATCAAAGTCAGTGACATCTACCATATGCAAATTGCCAGACCAAAGTGCCGGACTTGACAAGCTCTGCAGATAGCGACCATATTTATCTAAAGTCGAAGGGCGTACATCAGATTTGGTTGAGCTCTTTGTCGCTGCCGGCACAGATTTGAGTGTCTGCTTTGTGGGCTGCTTTAGATTGGCGGCCTGTTCGACAGTTTTCTCCGATTCGAGGATTTGATCAACCAAATTGAACACTAAAGGTGGTTCCGACTTCTTTTCAACTGGCTTATTGACTGGCGCCACTTTCTCTTTTTCGGCACGAACCTTGTTGGCTTGTTTATCACGTGGCGGTAGCGCCTCCTTCTCTTTGTCCGCATCGGAATCGTGATGGTGTCGTTTATGGTTACGTTTCTCAATACTGCGGCCACGACTGCTCGACCGACTACGACTTCGTTTAGAGGTGCTTTGATGATGATTTTTGTGGTTCTTGTGACGCTTGTCACGTTCTTTGTCTTTGTCAGCGCTGCGATCTTTTTCCTTCGGCTTAGTGACCTTCTCCTTGCTTGTGGAAGGCTCCTGTTCCAGCTCCTTGCTAGATGTATCTGTGGTAGTAGATTGCTCCGTAGAGTGCGAAGATTTCTTGCTGTCAGAGCTATCAATCTGCATATCTTTATCTACATTCTGATCGAGTTCTTCTTCGGGTAGCGTAACATCCACCTGCGTTTTGATTACTTCTTCGCCCTTATGCGTCTTTACCAAATAGTTTTGTGCGCGTGACAGCAAATCGAGCTCAGACTTCTTAATCATTTCCAACTGATGACGATTCTCTTCTTCTCGCCATTTGGCCAACTCTTGGCTGGCCAGCTCAGCAGGGGTCATGCGCACCAGCTGTTTGGGCTCCAACTGTTTGGCACATATCTTCTCGAAGAGCGTTGTATTCTTGCGATCCTTGATGTTAAATGTTAATGAGCGGTACTTCGACTTGTATTTAGCACCAACGTCGCGCCCAAACCAATGATACATTTCCGACTCCACGCGCTTCACAAAGCTTTCCACCTCAGCTATCGTTAACCACTCGCAGTTGTCGGTTGGTGGCGCCGCAGCCTGTGCCTCCTTGATACGTGCCAGCAAAAGCTCCTTAAATGTGCGACGCACATTTAGACGTATAGGTTCAGGCTGCGACTTACCAGCCGATCGCTCCGAGTTGCTCTTCTCTGGTGAGCGTCGATGTGAAGTCGTGGGCTTTTCCTTTTTCACCGAGTTGGGCAACGTCGAAAGTAGCTGTATAGACTTGTTAAGAGACTCGACCTGTTTTTGTGCTGGAGTTGAAGGCACAGTTTTGGTGGGCGTCGATTCTGCTGAGGACAGCTCCGAGTTGCGTTTGACTTGCCGACGCTGTTTGAAAAGAAAATCGCATTATGCAAATTATACAATAATTTCTTACTATTGTCTGTTCATCCTACCTCTATTTCCATTGTTTGCACACTGCCTGGGGGTAGTACCTCAAATGTGGGATTGTCCTGCAGCCATTTCTTCAGATGCTGTGCACTGGGAGCCTGAGCTCCTGTGATGGATCGACCGCTGCGCCGCTCAAAGACATTGATCTGCAAGTTAACATCAGTTAAGTAAATAAGCACATATAAATTCGTTTTATATTTACCCGCTCGACCTTTGATGGTACTGTGTCTGCTTGTCTTAATACATCCTCAAACAAATCCTTCTTTTTACCTACTATCTGTGGAGTTGCTGGCACCCCAGGTTCCGTCTTGGTCAGTGTTTGTTGCGCCTGAATCGCAGACTGTGCATACTTGCGGATACATTCATCACTGCAATAAACTGAATTGGGACGCGCTGGGCGCTTGCAGCTTACACAGGCTGGTTCTGAGGAAGTTGAAGCATTGCTGCCAAGTTTAATAAAGTGCAGCTGTTGCTGGTGCAGCACTTTGGGCTGGGGCTTTGTAATTAGCAGGCGTTTCGGTTGCTTTGCCACCAACACTGGCGTGCCAGTGATATGTGGCGTTGCAACTGGTGGCCTCTTGAGGGTAAACTCCTGCGCATCTGATGTTGGTTTGATTTCGTTTGGTTGCTTGGGTAACGTAGCACTTTCCGTCAGCTCTCCCCCGCTGTGCTTGGGTAACAACATGTCTGTGATACGTGGTTGATTCTAAAAGGAACACAATTTCATTTGTTACATAAACATGTAAGTAAATATTTGTTGACTGTATTGTTACCCTTTCCTCCTGTCGCTTGACGCACTTGGGGCACTTCCAGTCAACACCCTTCTGCTCCATTTCCAGGCCCATTGCCTTTGTGACGTTGACACAGGTGCCATGATACCAATCCTCGCACAAATCGCAACAGATCATGAATCGATTATTGTGGGGCTGACGACAAATGCACCATAATCTGGAACAAGCATAAAACGTGAATATGAATTATTTCAATATAATTCTTATGCTTACTTATTTGGATCATCGTCGTCCTCTTGAGATTCTGAGGCATCAGCATCGTTAGTTTGACTTGTGTTCAGCTTATTTGATCGTCTGGGTCGCTTTACGCTTCCACTGCTTGACTCCTTGGACAATGGCTTTCGGTGTACACCACGTGAAGTTTGCGACATAAAACTATCAGTATCTAGGCTGCTGTTGGCCAATTGGCTGCTATCCAGCATTGGTTCACAGTGCGAAATATTGCTTATATCTGATGAAGTGGTTGTTGAAGCGATCGGGTTCTGTGCACGACGCTTTGCTCTTGTTGTAGGCGCCTCAATGGGAGGAAGGTAAATCACACGACCATTGCCTCGCACCACCTTCACATCAGGGCTTTGCAGTAATGATGACATCGTTGTTGCTGTTGTGCTGCGTGCTGGAGTACTACAAGCCATAGGCAAATTACTCAATGAATTCGATACAATAATGGCAGGCTGGAATTCGTTTGGCTGCAAGACAAAGAATAAATGTGAGAATTTTTTGTATTTTTTATAATTGGGATTTTTTAATCCTACCTCAGCTATGGTTGTCAATTGACTGGCAGTCTCAAAAATAGGAGGTGCCACCACAGCATTGGCAATGGCATCTAGACCGCCCGATTCTGTGCTCGCCAACACTTGTTTTACAACTTCCGCTTCAAACTGTTTGTCCTCTTCGATGAGGCCAACAACATGTTGCAGAAAATCGGCTGTGATCTCATCTTCGTCTGGTGTATCCAACAAACGAGCACTGCCTATATCTATGTTATCCACATCGGCAGCACTTTCATTGGCAGCGCTTACAACGGTTGCTATGTTTGCATTGAAATTGTTATTATTTGCTGCTTGGTTTGCTACATTGACAACGTCAACAACTGATACATTTGGCTCGCCTACTGGATCAAGTCCAGCCGCACTGCTCTCTAGCATTTTGACCAACTTTGGGATGGTCTCGTCAGCACTTGCTGGCGGCTGTTCCACTGACGATGCTTTCAGCAACTCATCTTGAACTATGGAGTTGATGAGATCCAGCTGCTTGTCGTTTTCGGCTGCCAACTCTGAAGAGCTCTGATGCGTTTCGATGACAATCTGTGCGGGTAATTTGTGGGACGATGCCGTCTCTACGCCAATGGGCATAAATCCCTTAGAGGGCGCAGCGCTAGAGGATGCTGACGACGAAGGAGACGCTAAAGAACTTAAGCTTGTTTTGGGCGTGATTGGTGTAGCTAGTAGGCGTTGCTTTTTCACATCCGGCGAAGCTGTCAGCTGCGCCGTATTGTTGTTATCAGCTAGCAGGCTGTTCAGATTGGTGAACACACCTTTGGGACTGGAAAGATTCTTACTTATTATAATCTCTTTGACTTCTTGCGGCGGCGTTGCAAATCCTGCCGCCGCCTTCGACAGGACAATTGGTGGTCGTCGTATCTTGGTGGCGACCGGAGAAGCAGTCAATCGGGTGGGTTCGATTGCTGGGACATTGGTTTTAGGCAGGGATTTGTGAGTGGGGCGCACTTTCAGGAACGATGTGCTTGGTATGCTGCCCAGGGCAATCACTGAGGCGGGCGCCGCCTTTGTGTTAAGCTGCACAATTTGTCCAATGGCTGGCACACCCAAGTTACTCTCCGGTTGCTGTTCTCTGCGCCGCTTGAATGTGGGAAATTGAGATGACGCTGCTGCTGCCGTTGGTTGTGACAACTTGGCCATATGCATCGTCTGACTGCGCGGAGGCTGCGGAGTTGGTCGCTTGGAGAGTTTCTTGATGCGCTTCCGTTTGTTAGCTGTAGTGTTGCGGCTGCTGTTCATCTTGAAGTCAATGTCACTGTCGCGATCATTATCTGTCTCATGCGAATCATCGCTCGGCTCGCTAAGCTCTTCAGTGTCACCATTCTCCTCATCTGCAGTCGCTGAGCTGTTGTTGGCATCCTCATCGTCCTCAATGAGATCTTCCTTGGCAATTCTAAACAATTTGATATTACTGCGAATTGCTCGTGGTCCCGCCACAATGATTTGCTGCGATTTTGTAATTGGAAGCGATGTTTGCAATGGCCTCGTTAATTGGGGTCTGGACACCTGTTGCAATTGCCTTGGGGCAGCTGGATGCGCAACTTGGTTTATAGGCAGCACCTGGAACCGCTTCTTGGCATTCAACACTTTCATGTTGGGCTGCGTCTGCACAATTAATTTGCGTCCTTGTGCCGCTTGTCTTTCCATCACAACTTTCTCAGCTGCCTTCTTGGCTTTCATTTGCTCGGGTGAAGTAAAGGGAGTGTAGTTATGATCGTTTTTGATGATTTCCATGAGCGCATCCGTCTCCGGCGTGCGTTTGAAGAGGGAGAAACCAGCCAATTCTAGAATTGCAAGGATAAATTAGTGAAGGTATTTAAAGATTGAAGTTAGCTACATACTCAGCGCATTCTTCACCACCATGTCTGCAGAGCTCTCTGCGTAAAACTGCTCCACACTCAGTCCTACAATCTGCGGCCTTTCCTTTGGCTTGCGGCGTTTCTTCTGCTTTTTGGGCTTGGGCTTACGACCAGGGCGTTTTTTCACTTTGGGTACTTCGGCTTCTTCTGCTTCTGTAGAGTCGTCATTGTTTTCGACAGCGCTGTTGTTTTCATTATCGTCACCGGTAACATGATCTTTTTCGCTAACGAGCTCTTCACCGCCACTTTGACTCTCGTTTTCCGTATCTCGTTCTGCATCGGAGTCTTCGCGATCCGAGTTGGCTTCCAGAAAACGCACCAGGTCCTCCAAGCGTTCCGTTTCCTCCTGTTCCATCATGCTGGGCGTCGGAGACGTTAAACGCACGACGCTAATGCTAGCAATTGATTTTTCCTCTAAACACCAAACAAAAACACTGCATAAGACATCTTTTGATAGATGTAGATATTTTATGTATTTCTTGTTACCCATGATATTTTCAATAGCACGCTCGTCAAATGATATGCCATTTTTGCTATAAACCACGACCAAATTAGAGTCGCCATCGGCACCACTTGGCCGCACACTGGGCGCTTCGCTGAATACCGAACTGGACATGATGGCATCAGGTCATTGAGATCAGATGGACCCAGATCCGTTATCTTAAACTCTTTCCCGTATTTTACATGGAAGCATTCATTAGTTGTGGGCTGTTTGTTGATTGCTAATAATGCCGCGGCCTCGTTGTGACGCCGACATCGGGAAATTGTCACGCAGCTGTAGCTGTGTTGTTGTAGGCGGAATATGCCGTTGAAAAATAGAGCTTGAAATGCCTAAAAATAGAGTTGCACTGCAGTCGGCTCGCCTGGTTTGTTACAAGAACGCGAAATTGTTTTTTTTTGTTACACCTTAAAGCACTTTATTCTTAATTATATGAAAATAGAATTCGCAAAAAAACCCAACGAAAACCGCAGTGTGACCAACTGTTTTATGATATGAAAAATCGTAGCGCCAACTATCGTACACGAGTGTTAGCGTGAGTAAATTTAACATTTACTAATTGTATTTTAAATCATACGTCTATTGATAACCTTTATTATGCTATTCTTCCAATTAAATAAGAAAACATTTGCATTTTATATGTATTTGGTGCAAAAACATTAAGTACATCTTGTTTGCCTAAACAATATAATATTTGACTAAACAATATAATTTAAATTATCAACAAAAAATATCATTATATCAGTGGAGTGTCGATAATACTCTGTTGTTTTCGTTTTTTTTATTTTAATTATTTATTGAAGTAAATCATCACGTGTAAACGTTAACGGAACCATCGCTGTTAACATGAATTATCGATAGTTAGCATGCAGATGATTTTTGTATGTCATCACAAGGCAATCTAATGCACAATAAAAACAAAGAACACTACTGCTGTGCTGATAAGAAATCGAAAACAATAATTTATTATAGCACTCGAGCAGTTATTACAGATATCGCTGAGCTAATCGCAGGCAAAGACCATCGCAAGTCAGTTGCTGACCAACATTCAGAAGAGTAACGTGGGAGAAAAATGGCGACCTACCGAATGGGATCCTGTCACGCAGTGCCGATGACTTTGTTTAAAAACAATAGAGTCAAAGTCGTGAAGGCTGTGGTAAGCAATTTGCAAGAGACCCTCAAGTTCAACGCTGGTTCACTGCAAATTCTGCTAGAGGGTGGCAAGGACAAGAGCCTGTACAACACTGACGTGGACTACGTGTTCCGTCAAGAGTCTTACTTTCAATACCTGTTTGGCGTCAAGGAACCCGGTTGCTATGGTATTGTCAATATAGATGTGGAATCAGCGAACGCCATTTCTGTGTTATTTATCCCTCGCTTGCCAGAGGAATACGAAACATGGATGGGAGCGCTATTATGCACAGAGGATTTCAAGGCCATGTACGAAGTAGACGAGGTGTATTTTCTGGACGAACTCGAACAATATCTCGAAAGAACCGCGCCCAAGCTAATATTGACACTCAGCGGCACCAACAGCGATAGCGGTCTCACAATGCAACCGCCCGAGTTTGCGGGCAAGGAAAAGTATGTGACAAACTGTGATGCACTTTATCCAATCATATCAGAGTGTCGCGTTATCAAGTCCGAAGAGGAAATCGAAGTGCTGCGCTATGTGGCCAAAGTATCATCCGACGCCCACATTAAAGTCATGCAGTTCATTCGCCCTGGTCGCATGGAGTTCGAAGGTGAATCGGTCTTCCTGCATCACGCCTATGCTGTGGGCGGCTGTCGTCACGCCTCCTACACCTGCATCTGTGGCAGCGGCACAAATTCCGCCATATTGCACTATGGACACGCTGGTGCGCCCAACAATCGTCCTATCCAGGATGGCGAGTTGTGTCTGTTCGATATGGGTGCCAATTATTGTGGCTATGCTGCAGACATCACTTGCACTTTTCCGGCCAATGGCAAGTTCACCGAGGA
Organism: Drosophila siamana; assembly: GCA_035047445.1. Classification (NCBI taxonomy): domain Eukaryota; kingdom Metazoa; phylum Arthropoda; class Insecta; order Diptera; family Drosophilidae; genus Drosophila; species Drosophila siamana. Next base: position 6,277,636 of record JAWNPP010000004.1, on the reverse strand, counting down.
TCAGAAGTTTATCTACAATGCCGTGTTGGATGCACGCAATGCCGTGATGAATGCTGCCCGCGATGGTGTATCCTGGGTAAGCATGCACAAGCTAGCGGGTCGCGTGCTTCTGGAGAGTCTCAAGGCTGGCGGCATGTTGAATGGTGATGTGGATGATATGCTGGAAGCAGGCGTCTCTGGTGTATTTCAGCCGCATGGCTTGGGGCATTTGCTGGGTTTGGATGTGCACGACGTGGGCGGCTATCTGCCCAATGAGCCAGAGCGTCCCACTGAATCTTGGTTGAGCAGGTTGCGTTTTGCTCGCATTCTCAGGGCCGGCATGTATGTGACCATTGAACCGGGCTGCTATTTTATTAGCAGGTTGATGAACAATGCGCTAGCAGATCCCGAAATACGTAAATACATCAATGTGGAGATGTTTGAGCGATTCCGTAACTTTGGCGGTGTGCGCATTGAGGATGATGTGCTCATTACGAAGACAGGTGCAAAGAACTTTGCCATTGTGCCCCGCACAGTGGAGGAAATCGAGGCGGCAATGGCAGCCAAGTAAACTGATCTAATTACACTTAATGTATTGTATATATTTACAATATATATAGCTATTTCTGCGCATGGAATCTAATTGCATGTGCACATGGTGTAAACGTATTATAAATATACATATAAATTTTATGCAACTATATTTTGATATTATACATTGCGAATATACACGTTAAATATTGAATTTGTAACAGACTCTCTAGGGTAAAGGTGGGGAAAGCGCATTTTTCGAAATATTTATTATGATGGATGAAGAATTTTAACGTTTTTCATGAAACGGCTTCTTCTGTTTCTGAAATTGAGCATCTAACTTCAAACTGGCACAATTATTTGTTAATTAACAATATCATTGCTATTCTTGGAATTAACCAACTTTATTATTGACTGGCTTTCAGCTAACAATGTAAACGAGAAGTTGAGATGGCTTTTAGGCGAGTCGAGCCATTTGAAAGACTTTCTAACACTATTTACAAGCCGATCTGCAGTTGGACGCATTAGGAATTTTGTCATGGCTTGCTTGCAGCTTACATGTACTTCTTGGTGTGTCCATTGCGTTGTTGCTGCCTCATATGGCTGTGTCCATTGCCATTGCTATTGCCTGTCGCAGGAGCAGCTTTGCTTTGGGGACTCTCTTCGCTGCTATCGGCCGAATCGGGTACTTCGCTAAGTCCCACAGCACAACGACGAGGAAACCAACCGCGAATAGGACCTTTTCTTTGCGACTTCCTTTTGGGCAGCGTTTCGTTGACTTCACGCTCACCAAACAGCCAGTGACGACGGAAGCGCGTTACCTTGATGATATCGCCAGGTTGCAGGCGAATCCGTGGCTCATCTGTGCAAGGAGCACTGACACAGACACGCCATCCTTGTGAGAAAATAGGCAGCCAGCGGCCTGAGACATTCGCTATGCACTTGTAGGTGCGTGTGCGCGCACGCTTCTCCTCCTTCTGGGCCAGCTGCTCGCGCTGCAAATAGTGAATAGTGAATTTAAAAACATGTACAACTGATAATTAACCTATTAAATTAGTTGAGTCCATTCAATTTGTACACATTTTTGTTAACTTTTTAGATTTATGTTAATATTAGCTAAGTTTTGAACCATAGTATGAAATTCTACAAGTGTTTACCAAAGACACAAACCAGTTGTAGATTTAATTACAAATATTTAGTACTTACAGTTAGTGAAAATTGATCGCAGCCTTCGACGACGGGCCATTCGATGCCGTCGCCACGATTTTGGCACTCGTCATTAAATACCTGACGCAGATTGCTGCGCCATCCGAGATCGTAGGGATAGACGTAAGGCTCTTCTGTTTGCGATCTGTAGCGGCGATAGAGCGCCTTCTCCACAATCCAAATCTCAATGCCCGTCTGGTTGCTGACAATCGTCTTGAGCTGAATGTAGAGCAGCATGCTGAGGCCAATCACAACGCCAATTGCCAGACCCATGCCCAGAATGCACATTATAATACTGCCAACCGTGAACTGCACACTGGCCAAGTGCGCCAGGCCATGGGTCAAATAATAGTAGCGGTAAATGCCGCGATAGAAGGAACAACTGAGCACCACTGAGCCCTGGATGCTGCCCAAAATGGAAAAGAGCAGAAAGTAGGTGAAGTAGGCGTGATTGGCCCACCCAACGCAATGATTGATCCAGGGGCAGTGATGATCCATCTTCTTCACACATCGATTGCCTGCAAGTTGAATTGTTAGCTTAGATCTTTTGAGTGAACTTCATCAAGTCGACTTACATTTACGGCAGTGATGAGATCGAGGCGCTTTATAGCCCTCGCACTCTTTGCAGAACTGCAGGAACTCCGTGTCCATGGCGTTCTGACAAATTGAAATTTAAATAAATATTTATATGAATGCGTAATACATATTAAGCTTATTTTTTATGATTTATGCCGAGCTAACGACATGCAGCTCATTAAAGAAACACCTCCAGCTCCTGCCCGCGGCTGGCGACGTGGCTACAAAACATTTATGCAAATTCGAGTAATTGCATTACGGCTGCGCTCACGTTCGCGTGTCGTAGTCCAACGCCACCCCCCCAGGACGGGGTCGACTCGTAAATTACAACGACCGAAAATTATTGGTGTCCAAGTTGGTCTCCACGTTCAGTATAGCCAGGTATTTGTCTTGACTGCCCAGCCATTTTATCGTCCTTATCGTACGTAGTTTTTCCTTACCGCAAATAACAGCGTTTAATTATTGCATTATTCGCTGCAGCTGCAATAAAGGATTGAGCACGCAAAGCCATAAAAGCCTGCTGACCCATTTGTTTCAACTGCTTTTGTGACTCGAGTGACTTGACAGTCTGTCTCGAGGAATGTGAACAGCTGTCAAACCATGTCGAGCTAAACAATAATTTCCGAGCCCCTCTCAGTGACGTGGCACAAATGACTAGAGAGGCGTGGACAAGTCAACCAACAAATAGCGTCAAATCAATCATTAACTTGTTGACCAAAATCAACTACTTGGGGTAGAAATTACTGTGGTAGTTGTTTAAGGAATCGTGTTGGAAGTCAACTACTTAGCAAAGGAAATTCGGCATATTTATTATTAGTACAAGCTACTAAGTGTTGGTTTTAAAAGCTTAAACAAATAATACAACATGAATTTGTGGGTATAACTATTCGAGAATTTCTTTTGAATCTGTAGTTATCGGCTACTAGAAGTCCTGCACTTTAAATATTAAATAAATTATGTTAAAAGTTTTACTCTCTTAAGATTTGTAATATTGAGAAAAGTGCAAATATTATTTGTTAGCTATTAAAGAATTCTTCCTCAGAGTTTCCCCCTCTCATTTGTTGACAAAAGTCGGGACATGTGAAAGAATTGCATGCTAGCAATTAAAGCTTTCCGTTTCAGACTTTCACTCTCTAAAGTTCTACATTTTTCTAGAGCGGAAAAGTTATATAGTTATATATAGGTTTAGTGGCCCTATCACATGCATGTGGCACGCCTTAACTTTACTCTTTTGGCAGCATTGACAAACATTTGCCATGCATGCCAGTGTCACGACAAAATGTTTTATTGTTCGTTTGCCAGAGGGGAGCTGGGGGCTGGACAGACTTGGTTGGTTCCAGTTTTTGGGGTGCGTCGGTGTTGCTTTACCTTGGGTTGCCATTGTTTGGGCAGCAGGCCGGGACCTGTCACCGTGGCCATGATGTAATTGTATGTGGCCAGCGTGGAGAGCAGCAAGAACAGTGCCTGATGTGCGAAGGCGGCAAACGATTCATTTGGAGGCCACCACATCGAGTTCATATAGAGGGTCGTCAGCGTGATGCACTTAATGATGCCTGAAATGGACGACAAGATAAATATACAATTAAAATGGTTTCGCATAGCAATAAGAGATTAGCTATTGTAATATTTATTTATTATGACCACATTACGCCGCTCGAATAACTATAGAAATTTGAGTTAAAGCTGCGGGTGAGGGCATTGCGTGCCTATGAAATTCAACACATTTTATTTGTTTTATTACTGCGAGCGAGCGTCTTGATTAAGCGTTAACTTCAAAGGGTGGCAATAAGATTTCAACGATTTCTCGTACTTGTTCCACTCCAACAAGCTGCCCAAGTAACATAGTAATGAAGTTATATTCACAATTATATCGCAGTTCAATATCAAGGTTGCCCTTTCTACCGTGCGCCATGAACCGGATGCATTATGGTCGTTTTGCCGTCTGCCCCTGTTGACTGGGGACTGGACTGGGAATAGTCAAATTGCACGCTATTTTCTTTCTATATAACGCCGGATATTAATACAGAGAGGAGAAACAACTAAAACGCAATTAGCGCAGCATTTTACGCGAATTAAATGGCCGGCCACTCCTTCAGCAAAACTTTCCTTGGCCCTAGAAGCGGCGCCAGCGACGTCTTGAAATATGAAACGCGATATTTACGCTGCAGACAAAACACACAACACAACAAGAAGGGAGGGGGAAGGAATGTGATGAGGGTAGCGAAGTGATGTTGTTAGTGTTGTTGCTGCTTAGCGTCACTTCGGGTCACTTGTATTATTGGCCATTTGTGGGTTCTCTCTTTGGTTCATTCACTCGGCACTTGTCAGCAACTGTTCAATGGTTATTGGCAAGTTTGCCTATAGATTTTTAATAAGAAAGAAGCGGAATCGATGATGACTAAATTGTTAGGCCGTCATCATAAGAACGTAATCGCTCAACGCTGGCTTTACTTACTTAGTGCAGTGATTGGACCCCAGTGAAGAAAGCGCCGAAAACTTGATAACGCGGCACACATTTCTTATTTTTTATGAAAATATGTATATTTAACTGTGTTGACGGTCAGAACAGTAATAAAGGCGACCGACTCTTTGCTAGCGCACAGGTAAACAAAAACAGCGACTATGCAGCGTTGCCAGAAAGCTGCAATGCGACACGTATTGTATGTTAATTATCGATATCGCGAATTGGTATTTATTGAATTCACAAAAGATTATAATTATAGTTTTTTGATCAAGCTAAAATAAAATGAAATGTAAAAAGACAACTACTGTTAAAACAATGGTAAATTTTTTCATTAGCAGAAATTAACATGACCTGTTGCTTCTCGTGACTGTTATGTCAATGTTAACACCTACACAGTGTCTATTAACAACGGAAATTCGAATCGCAAGTTATTTATCTATGGTCAATGTCTCTTTGTCCACATAATTATTAGTTCAATAAATCGTCCTACAAGCAATTTACATTTTTATATCAGTTTATCCAAAGTACATATCAGTACTTTGACCAACCCTGACATATGTTTTATTTATGAACTTAGCTGATTCCAGCAAATACAATGTAATTCATTTATTAATTGTACACTGTGATCAAAGGTTTATAGAGCCCGCACAACAAAAAGGTTCGGGTCAATGGTTAAATTATTTGGTTAATGCTCCACATTTTAATTAATAGATTTCATTAGTTTGTTCAATCTGCCGTCTAAGTAACAATTAATATTCCAGAATAACGCACAAATGTGTAATAAGGCTGTTCCCACTTTTACTTATTGGCCAATATCTCAAATTTCATGCCATGCTCATGCTTTTCTAGCTCACTGATTAAGCTGGTCTTGGAAAAGGCAGCACCAGGTGGCAGAACACCTCCTGTGCTTGGCATTTTGCTACTTTCGCGCAAAATGGTTACGGCTGTGGAGAGCAGGGCCACACAGGTGGAACCATAGCCAGGATTTGGGCCAGAGACGCGAACCATCAAGGTTTTGGTTGGCGGGTCTGTGTACTGATCGGATCCCTCAGCCAGGCGCTGTGAGCTGGGCCAGCCAGTTGCCTTCATGGTCATCTTAAAGTAGGTCTTTTTCATGCGCTCTTCACTGGGTCCATTGGGCGAAACGAAACCACCAGACAAAATTCCAGGATATTTGAGCAGCAAGCTACGACCAATCTTAAACTTTGTCAGTAGGCCAAACAATGTGGCAAACACAGCGACGACAATGGCAGCCAGCCAAGAGGGGAATCCAATATAGGCATGCATCTGCACCGGTCGTTTCTTGTCGTGATCATAGAGAAAACGTTGCGAACGCATAACAACCGAACGATCCGAGCCAGGGAAAGGCAGACACACCTTGTTCACCTCCGACGACTTGAACAGCAGCGGGCGATGCTTCAAGATGGGAAAGAATTTTGGCAAACGCTGCGGGTATAATTGCTGCCGAATGCCACGTAGCTCATCCGCGTGCGCCAGGCCATAGACAGCGCTCTCCCAGGTGCCAGTGTTGAGACCTGCCCTGCCGCAGTCAGCGCTGACATCCTTGACGCCGTTTACAAGAAACGTTTCCACCGAATTCACAACGCCATCGAAGTTCTTCTCCACAAACACGATGCCCATGTCAGCGGGTATGGAATCAAAACCACAGGCACTGACGATATACACACCACGTTCCCTGGCGCGCTCGTTGTACTTCAACTGCATGGTTTCCATGTACTGTGGTTCGCCGCTGACGTCAACATGATGTGTGCCCGCTTCGATGCAAGCGCGCACAACGTTCTCGCCGTAAAAACGATAAGGACCCGCAGTATTGACCACAATGCGACAGGATTTGGCCATCTCAAGTAGCGAAGCCTCGTCGTTGACGTCCGCAATGATGATAGGAATCTGTGACAAGTCTTTGTTGGCCTTGGCGCCCATCTCCTTCAGCACCGCCTGCAGTTTCTCGCGGTTTCGCCCAGCGATACCCCATCGCAAATCCTTAAGTACCGACACCGCCTCGAATACGGTGTATTTGCCAGTGAAGCCGGTGGCGCCAAATATGATAACATCCAGGCGTTCAGTTGCCATTGCGAAATATTCAAGGTCAGTACGTGATTTGCCTAAAATTATGATTCGTCGTTATCAAAATTGATTGTATCGAATGTTTGACTAGACTACTCGAACTTTGAACTATTGTGATTACTTGATTTGAGTGTAGGGCGCGGTTATGACAACAACTAATTGCACTTACGTTGATCAAGCTACTGATTTAATTGCAGTTATTGCAGCAGTTGGCTCACAGGTTTGTCTATATAATATATATTTTATATGTGGGCCTGAGCCGCTCTCATATGGCGTCGCAGTAGAATGTGGCAAATAAATTCGAATAACACAATAGCGTGACCACAATTCGTTTTCGTTTTCAAAATGTACCAAATAATACCAATAAATAATAATACGAACTGACACTTATCGGTTGATCGAAATATCGAAACAAAGCAATGGCGTTGCACTCAATGTAACCCTTCAAATATAAAAATCTTAAACTCAATTAACTAATTATTTTATAAACCACTTGAGTAAGCTTCACAATTTATATAGAAGTTGTTGTATATCTTGGAAAATTGTATCGCCAAAGTCGCGCCAATATATCGAAAAAATAGAAAACAAAACGATATGTGATCAGGGCTGCATTACAGGAAAGCTCAGCTGTTGCTAGTAAATTAGGTAGGGGAAGCATTTTCAATTTTTGTTATTTTGCTGTTTACCGCGTTAATTTATACACAATTGTTGTTGCCATACTCCATAAGTAGTTAACAGTTGCAAACAGCGCAAAAAGTTAGGCTCGCTTTCCCTACATTCGCTCGGTGCCTTGAGAATGACAAAAACGCGGAATGCAACAGCTGAAGTGACCAATAAGCTAAATACATGTTTTGATTTAACAATAAATAAAACTAAATAAATGAGCAGTCCTCGAGAACAATTACGCTGCAGCAGAAAAGGATGTAAATACACCACAAACAGATCATACAACTTAGAGCGTCACGAGCGCAATCATGAGAAGGGCAAAGTGCCGGTTTCTCAATGTCAACCATGTCCACATTGCGATTATGCCGCAGGATCGCTGCATAATTTGATGCGGCACATAAGCAAAAAGCACGTATTATTATCGCCAGTAAAAAAAGAGAACGGGAAGCTAGTCACAGTTGAACCTAAAAAGGAAGAAGAGCAGCAGAAGGAGCAGGAGAAGACGGAACAAGAGAAGAATGAGCCGGAGAAGAAGGAGCAGGAGAAGCAACCATTAAAACCCACCATAATCAAATCTAGTCCTGTAAGTAAACTTTTGGTAACGGAGGAACAGCACCAGCCTTCGATTTGGGATTGGAGCTCGTTGCAGCAGCAAGAGAAGAATTTTGTTAAACGTTCTGGTCTGGCTGTCGATTGCAAGATACACAAGCAGAACGTCAACTTGTTCAAGTATTTATCAAGCCTTATACTTCAGTTGTAATTTTTAAATTAATGGTTTTATTTCGTAGGCTCTTCGCTTTGGTGCGGGCCCGAGGAGGAGCACTCAATGTGGATGTTTGGGATGAGGTGGCAGCGTCTGTTGGCTTTGCGACACGCTCAGCCGGCGGGCGTCAAGTGCGTACCAAATACATGGATGTTTTAATGGAATTTGAGAAGAGTGAAGAGGAACGTTTACAAGAATGCAAGGCTTTAGAAGGTATTCCGGCTTGGTGGGACGATGGCGACTTCATCGCTGGCAACAGGGATTGTAAACCTGATGCGACACAGGTGGAGATTCCAGCGAATTGTCCATCCAATAATAATGTTCGAACTGCCATTGTGAAAATTATATTTAATAAGTATTATAAGAAACATCTCCGAAACAGTAAACCGTTCGAGCGGTTCAATGTGAAGGACTCGTGGCTTAGGGCCACTATGTTGAGTTCTCATGCGCTTATCTCCCAAATGCATTTTAAACAGTATTCCGATGCGTGACCACTCAATTTTAGTAATTTGGGTTTTAAAAGCTGTCATCAACTCTGCTACGGCGCAAACTGTAAACTCACCACACGGCCTAAGGTGAACAAAACATATTGCGCGCACTAAACTAAAATCAAATGTCTTTTTTTGGTATATTTGAAGCCTTACTGTGATGATATTATTAAATTTAAGTTCAGCTGCTATTTAACGAAAAACAGCAGGTGCCGTTTTACAAATTGTACATCAGATATTGGATTTTTTAAGCACACAAAAGCAGTTTAAAGAGTTGCGCCATTTTCAAAAAATACCAAAATTTCTTTTGTAGTGTAACCAGGTAAGCCTTTTGGTTGCAGTATATTTTAGCATATTTGTGGCGTAAAATGGCTGTATTTTGAAATGCAGCTTGCGGTCACGCTGTGATCAGTTCGATGGCACGCATTGTGAATTCTGTTTTAAAGCTGGAAGGTCGTTTGCGCGCAAGAATCGGTCGGCAAAAGTGAATTTCAAAACTAACTGAAAGCACTGGAAGAAAACGTTGAAATTGCGAATTGTTTTCATTTTTACACTGCTTTGAACTGTTTGTTAATAAAAAAACAAAAAAAAAATACATATATTGAGAATTGTGTGTGCGTTCGCGTTAAAAGTCAGAGTAACTAACTTGTGTGTGTGTGTGCACATTTTGTTGGGGAATCAGGACTGCGCAAAAAGAAGAAGCATATTCGTGATTGGCGGCTGTTTGTGTGAGCCTGTGTGTGTGCGTGTGTTTCTGTGTGAGTGTGCGTGTGTATGTCAGTGGTGCGGCACAAGAGCAAAAGGAGAATTTGCAAGAAAGCAGAAGAAGCAAGAAGAAGCGGCGTGTGTGAATCACGACGAGTGAACAGCGAGCACAAAAAATCACCATCACATACAACAAAATCTTTTTTGCCAAATTTCAAATAAGATACAAGAAGCAACAACGAAAAAGATAAATTCCAAACAAAAAAGAAAACCAATACAAATTTGCAAGAGTTGAAAAGAAGAAGAGCAGCTGCTGAGCAGAAAAAAGACGAGGAAAAAATAAAAATGGAGCACGAGGATAATGCGCACTTTGACAACTTTTTGCAAAATCGCCTGACGGAGAGTCTGCAAAACGCTGGCAGCAACAACAACGCCGGCAACAATGCTGCAGACGCTGCAGAGCTGGTGGCCAACATCGGTCCCAAGAGTGGCGGCGAACACGATGCCGAGCACGACGACGAAGAAGAATGGAAATACAAAGAAGTGCAGCAGAGCGAAAAGCAGCAGCAACAACAACTACAATACGGCTACGGCGAAAAGTTTAACGACGTCGATGTCGACGCTGACGTTGACGTCGCCTTCGGCGTTGGCGTTGGCAATGGTATTAGTATCGGCAATGCTGCCAACGTTGGCAACGGTCACGGCGTCGGCGGCAGCAGCGACGCTTACATGTCTCTTGGCATGGACTTGAGTCTAGGCAATGGCGTTGGCAGCGGTGTCGGCGTCGGCAGCGTTGGTGGCTTCAGAGCTTACGAAGAAGAAGAAGACGTCGAGGTGATTAAGAACGATGGTGACTTTTCAACAAACTCAAATACGACAACAACAACAACTTCCACCACGGGCGAAGTGAAGCCAGCCAACGACGACAACGTCGACGGCGATGAAGCAGCTGAGCAGCTGCTATGCAACAAAGAGCAGCAGCTGCCACTCGACGCCGAGGAGGAGGAGGAGGAGCCCAGCTCGGTGGCCACCACTTACGGCACCAGCAGCCTCAGCGAGCATCAACAGGAGCAGGAACCGGAACCAGTTGAAGCTGTCTCCTCGCAGCCTCCCGTATTCTTCGATAACAAAGAGAACGCTGATCCCGTTGAGCCTGAACTTGAGTTGGAGTCACATTCGCAGCTTAATCCCAATGCTGTTGAGTTTGTGCCACACTTTGGCTCGAATCCCACTTCACCGGCTCCCAATTCGCCATCGCCAACTCCACACATGGCTGCAATTGCCGATCCCATGCAATCCTTGGGCCGTCAGCTGCTGGCCGATGATCTGGTCGCCGAAAGTCCGCGCAAGGGAACACGTGATTGCAACATGGACACGATTGCGTTGCCCGATGAGCGCGAGTTCGACAATGAGGCCGCCCAGCGTCCACATGAATTGGAGCTGGAGGACGACACTTTCCCCGATGCCAGCGAGCTGCAGAATGGCAGCAGTGTCTATCCGCAGGATCAGGAGCAGGAACAGGAGCAGCAGCCGCGTCTTGATCATGGTCCAGAGACCAGCGTTGACTTGGACGCTGACCTGGAATTGGAGCCACAACAAGAACTACAACAAGTAGAGCAAAAAGATGACGACATCATGAAGCAATCCATCTATGGTGAATCCATCACCAATGCTTCTATTGAGGACATTTTGAACTCAGTTCAGCCGCTGCCACAACAGAGCTCTAGTGAGGAGCCGCTCAAGGAGAAAGAGCTGCTTAATGTAGAGGAAAAAGAGCTCGTTTCGCAGTCGCCTTCGATTGAGGAGCTGCACCAGCATCAGCTGCATCAACCCGTTGATCCCATGCAGGCCTCCTTCTATCTGGAGCACACCTCGAGCGATGCCGCCTTTGCCGGCGACGCCGTCGAGCACGAACAAAGCTTGCTGCTGGACACTAGTGCACCCATGTTTAGTCCTTTAGAGGATTCACCGCACCATGACATAGAAACCGCACCCACACTTGAACTGCAGCCAGAGCCGGAGCAGGCCGATATTGTTGACATTACGCCTTCCCCGTTGTCCACTTCCACCGAGGAGAAGCATCTGGTGGAGGAGACAAAGGAGCAGCAACAGAACCCAGCTGAAGAGGAACCGCTTGTGCTGTCCGAGAACATTCAAAACACTCTCAATGCCGGTGTTCCACCCCAGGTGAGTTTTATCCTATTAAAATCCATGCTTTTCTAATTGAGTCGAATAAGAAAGAGTCACGTGTTGTCATATCTAATCAGAAAAGTCACCAAAGTTCCGACATAATACGAATGATGCTGAATCTAATAAGATTTACTATCATTTTCATAAGAAATGTTCCTTTATATCTTTTATTGAATTGAAAGAGAAAAGTTACTACTTTGTCTAAATTCAACCACATATTCAAGTAATGAAAAAGCTTTCTACATTTTTGGCTAAATCAAGTGCGCAGAGTCGTCCAAATTTTCAACAGAGTCAAATAAGAAATGCCAGCTGAGTTTTCGGCCAAAGCAAATAAGAACGGCCTCTCACGTAGTCACGGTTCACGCCCATCTCTAAGGCGCACGCCCATCGCTAGCTGAATGACTCACTTTGGCAGCACATTTGTCAAAAAACGTCATTATACACTCGACAATTGTCCTGCAGTCTGCCTGCACCCTGAATTCATCGAGGTCCTGTGTGTTAATTTTTGCTGTCTCCGTCTCAGTTTCCGTTGTGTGTGCTGCTCCTTTGCCCCTCGGCTGCTTGCATGCGTGTCCTTGTCCATGTTGCCTTCTCACCTGGGCCAAGCACGAGAAATCATTAAATTTGTTGGTATACTTCTTTGTCTCTACACACACACACAGACAAGTCAGCTATAGACAGCTGTCTACATGCATTTGGCGCCCCTCTCTTACTGTGTCGCGCTCTCTCGCTCGCGTGCTGCTATTGCATTTTCAGGGCTGGGGTGTGTTCCGTTAACTCGCTCGCTCACTCGTTCTCTCACTTTCTACACGTTTCCGTTCGCAGACACTCAACAGGACTCGCAAGTGCTTTTCACATGCGCCCTCTATATTTGTGTGTGCATGTGTGTTCGATTGGGTTGAGTTTGCTCGTGTGTGTGTGTGTTTAGTGTAGGCAAAGCTTAAGCGGCTCTTGGGTGGGGTTTTCATAAGAACTAAATGTGTGTGTGTGTGTATGTATTGTTCATGTGTACTTTAAACTCCATTTTTAAACAATTAAGGGCATCCTAAGGGTTGCTGCTGCTGCTTGTGTATTTATTTATTGCCCTTTTGCCTATTGCCACTTCCTCTCTCCTTTACTGCGGCTTTTGTTTTGCCCTTTTTTCTGTATAGTACTTTACACTTTATGCTGTTGACCTTTGGCGCTAAGAAAAAATATTATTGTCACCATTTGAGATGAGCTGTCGTTATTGTTGTCGTTATTGTTGTCTTTGTTATTGTTGCTTTTTTACTACTTGTTAATGCCTTTGGCATTTGATTTCCGTTCCAATTGGATTTTGTGCTGCTTGCGGTCAACGATTCGGCTTAATGCATTTCTATATATATACACGTGTCTGTGTGTGTGTATGTGTATACTCACAAAGCTCTGTTCGAAACTCAATTCGCTCTCTGTTGGTTCGGCTGGTGCTCTCGCCGGTGTCTGCAATCTGCATGACCAGCAGGAACAGCAACAACTACATAGTAACTTCGGCAAGAGTGGCAACCTTTTCGCTTCGTTGCAAATACCAGCTCCAATGCACACACACACACACAAATACACTGGCAAGCATACACACATACAGTTGCAGAGAAGCTTTCATAATTACACAAGCGCTTGCTGGGTTCACTTAATTGGGTCATATACGGTTTTCGCTTGCATGGCACATACAAAACACAGACACAAACACACACACTTACAGTTTTTATGATTTTTTCGTATGTATGCAAGTGCTTTTGTCTTGCGCCGCCGCCGCTGCAGTCGACGCTGCTGCTGCTGCTGGGCATTGTTTGCTGCTATCGAACTTCCTGTGGGAGTTTCGTTGTGTGTATAATTTACGCCTGTAACAAAACGCTTTCTTCTCGCCCCTCTCTCTCTCTGTCTCTCTGAACAACTTCTTTGTCTTGGCCGCTCAATTTGCATATTATTTCTGTACATGATTTGTATCTTTTTTTCTTTCATTTCATTCATATTTATTATCACTTTGCTGGGATTTGGCTAAACAAATCGCGTGCACGCAAAGGGTAAAAGAAAAATGCCAACAAACGATAATTTGTTGATTTTTGATTTTGTCTTTGATTTCGATTCGGTGTCGTGTCGACCACCAATTTATATTGTTTATTTGCCTTTACTGCCAGAACAGAAGAAACAACAATTAACAACGTAACAGACAGCTTGTCACCAAGTCCAAGGCGATTTTGTAAACAAAACCAAAACAGCGTTGCCAGCATTTTTATCAGAAAAACATTTCAAGTGTCTTTTTGTTTTTAATTGTTTGGATGCGCAGGGTGCTCGCTGATAGCCTGGGCAGCGGAGCGGCGAGGCAGTAGTCAGGGGCAGTCAGGCGCTGCCAATTAGCGGCAATGTTAGCTAGCTGACACGCTGTTAAGTAACATTATGAAGCAAATAATCAAATAAGCAACATGATGCTCATTTCTTTTTTTGTAGTTATTGTATTATTTCGATTGCACTTTGCCGCCGCCGTTAGCCTTATCACGATGTTTATTTATAAAATCAAATGGCGCTAGTCAGGCGATAAAATTCCATGTACGTCTAATTCAGGTGCATCTAGATTCTCGAGGGCAACAACACAACACAGCGACGTATTGATAAAGCGATTGCAAACAAAATAAGGGCAATAATGAGGTTCACGCGTCTGGCTGATGACTCAGTCTATGGGGTTTTGGGTCTCAGTCAAGTCAGGTTCCCACACACATTCATAAAAAAAACTACTGAATATAATTACGAATACGAATTTTGTTTATTGTTTCGATTCTGAATGGTTGCTGCAAACTTTCGCCACAATTCGCATGACATTTGTTTAAACTTGTGTTTAATTAAAATTTGTGCAATTTACATAAATTAGCATCGTCAACAGAGAACTAAATTCTCTCGTCGACGAGCATTCCATAACAATTTGAATGAATGGCTTTTTTTTTGCTTATTGTTTTATGAAATTTGATGGACAGCAAAAAGCAGAAAAAAAGGGAACGTTGTGTTTTGTTGTAATTGAGCGCAGCGCATATACATAAAAATATTTAAAATAGACTACCTGAATCAGAGAAGCGAAATTGAATAAATAAATATATTTATACGTATATATATCTATGAGGTATGCATATAAAAAGTATTATAAAAATGATTTCAATTTGCATATGTCTTTGTTTGTGTGGGGGAAATGAGCTTTTATTTAGCCTCGTATTATATCATATGTCTTCTAGCTCCATGAATCACGCCATTTGAAAGTCTCCGACTTGAATGACATGTGTTTGCAGACCTTTAAGCGATTTGATCTTGTAATTATGTACGAGAGTAGTTAACATTAGACGACTCTCCGTAATGGAGAGATAAATAAGTGGTTAACAGAACAATTATTGTGATTCTGTTATGTTTAGGCAATCCTTAGAAAAAAATGGAACTGCGAGTAGTTAAAAATTGTGTACGCTTAGCGAACAATGAGATAATTCTTGAGTGCTTAAAACGAAACTGTGCCAAAACTTTAACGAAAATCTTAACAGTAAACGAATAATAGTGATGATGATGATAATAATAATAATGCCAGAGGCACAAAGAGCTCAATAGAAGCGCACAAACTGGTAATTAAGTCTGAAAATCCATTAAGATTATTAACTCAATTAAAATTGTTTGCTTCTTCACTTTTTCGTATGTAATTTAGTTCACAGAGACACACACACATAAAGTGTTTTTACTGCTAGTGTTGTGATTGTTGTTGTTGTTGTTGCTGTTGTTGCTGCTGTTGTTGCTGCTGTGTTGTCTATAAGCGCCACTCACTGCGATTGCTGTTGGCATCTCATGCAGTTTTGGGGCAACGGGTGGTCCGATTTGAGCTCGGTAAGCGCATTTGGCGTCGCCAATCCTACGCCCAGCCGCGTCTGCCCACACGGACAAGTGCTTAGAGAGAACGAGATACAGATACGTACTGTACTGTATCTTGTCTGCCCACCTAAGTACGAGCTGTCTATACAGACATGTCTGTATGCGGCGTACACGGCGAGAAAAGCTGAATCAATTATGCTATAGCCTTTTTTTTTGTAATATCCAAGGTTGAAGTTTGATGTGATGTACAAAAATGTTAATTTCCTCATTTACAGTTGATCGAAAAACTTATTCTTATGATATGCAAGTTATATGTATTCTAAGAAAGCCAGCTATTATTTATTTATATTAATTAGCAACTAAAAAACATAGGTAGGCCATTTTCTCAAAGTGTACGCGTATGTAATACAACTGACGCCCAATTTCAGCCTAAATGCATAAAAAAAAGAGAAGCAGGCAGGCGTCAGACAGAGTCGGTAAATAATATATAAGAGTTTTTCGCCAACTCTCTGTGTTTGTGTGTGTGTGTGAACAAAACGAGTTTCATTTTTGCGGTCGCAACGAGGAGGCCCCAAAAAGCCAAAAGCAGAACAATTGCGAGACGGCTCCAAGACAGCGGCAAGAAATCTTGCTGCAATATGATTGCCGTTGCCGGTTGCCTGTTTTCTGCTGTGTGGGTTGACTGAAGTTGATTGCCAAAAAGGCAAGAGCACACGTCTGAAGATGTTGTTGTTGCCGGCGGAGCTGCAACTGGAACTGGAACTGGAGATGGGGCTGTAGCTGTAGCTGTGGCTGGAGCCGGAGCACTTGACAACGATTGCGGCGTCTAATTGCAGCATTTTACATTTTGCAGTTCAAAAGAAATGGCAGCAGCAGCAGCAGCTGAAGTGCTTTTTATCTTGCAGATACAATATCTTATTTTTATGCGGTTGCCTTTGGTGCAATCACTCGCTCCCGCTCCCGCTCTCGCTCTCGCTAATTCTCTTTCTCCGTCTATCTGTATGCGTTATCTAAATTTATATTGCCATATGTGTGTTTATGTATTTGTGTGGACAATGAGTGTGTATTTGTAGGCGACACTTTCGCTTGCAACGCTCGCATTTTGCAGATACAGATACTCGCCGCATACCCGCAGATGATTCGCTCGTTTCGTTCTTTTGCTTCCTGCTTCTTTTCTTTTTTGCATCTTTTGCAAATTAAATTTATGCATGTTCGCCGCATGTACACATTTTTATTTTTAAAATGCAAAGCCTGTGCCAAGTTCAATAGCTTTTCAAAACCAACGAAAAAAAAATGGACAAAAAAAAAACGTAGAAAATATGTAAAAATAATTACTAAAATGGGAGACAAAATGCGGCAATGCATTTTGTGGCCCCTGCAGCGCTGACTTGGCTGTCAGCCTGACTGCTCACTGCTCACTGCTCACTGCTCACACCCCTGTCACCTCCTGTCACCCCTGGCTGATGTGTCTTGTCAGACGACGGGCGGGCACGGAAATTGCCAGGAACAGTTCCTCCCAATCCAGTTGGCGGTCCAGCTCCCGCCGTTGCACTCATATTGTCTATATCGTCTTTATAAATAGGCTTTAATCGTTACTGTGGCTGCTGGTGTCCGCCGCTCGGCGCTCGCTGCTCTGGGGTGTCACAGCCAAGTGCTCCTCCAAAAGTGTTGTTAATTGAAAGTCATTTTGTGTAGCCAGGCAGCCAGGCACGAGGCAGGCAGGCTGGCAAGATTTCCTCAACAGATTCCGGCAGCGATTGCAGACAATCCATCTTAGCCAACTTGTTTTTATTCTTTTCTGTGTAGTTTGTTGTATGCATGCATTTTTCACAAATGTTCAGCGCGAGTTTGTCACATGAAAAACTATGTTTACGAGTTGCATGTGCCCCAGGAGCTGCTGACCCACGACAAGTTGTACAACATTTTGCGTGCGTCTCTTGACAACCATTTAGAAGTGACACCCAGGACTTCGGGCGTTGTTTAGAGAAAGGTGGAGTGGAGCTCGAAAACTTTACTTAATTGGTCTTGAAACATTGCAAGCTGCATTGGAAATGCAATCTTAACTTCTTGAACATTCCGCTTAGAGCCCCCAGGCATTTTATTTATACATACTTCTAATGTGACTAATTAAGATGACGGCATGGCCTGAAACAGTTTGAAATACAATAATAGTTCGTTGCCTGTGTGCCTGCACACATAACTTTCAACTTATCTGAGAGAACCGAGGAAAGCTTTGGGGTATTAATCACAATCGCAGCGAAGCAGTTAACATTCAATTAATCATACTCAAAGCCCAGGCGGGGCGGGGCGATGATAAAAATTGAGTTATGATATAATAGAAAGAAAGCACAACTAATTTTAGCTGAGTTACGAGCTATCTATCTCCGGCACGAGAACGGCAAGAAAAGCCACACAGGGCGCAGCAGAGTGTTTGAATGAAGCACAACTGGGCAGCAGCAAATACAGCATAAATGCTATAAATAAAGTAAACGTTAACCAGAGTTCGGCCCACCGATTTTGGTGTTTTCATGCTCGGCTCATGTTGCTCATAAAAAAGTTGTGCAAAAATTTCTTGGAATGATGAATATGATGTCGAACCGGTTTCTCGGTTCTCTTGTAGTTACTGCTACAACAACAGCAACAACAAAAACAACTACAACTACGTCTACAAGTACAACCTGTGGGTCAATTTACTTTAATTAATCGTAAAACGTAGAACGAAACGTTGTCGAAAATATTACGTCGAGGCGAGGCAATAGACACGGGCAGGCGCAGCAAAAGGATGTTACTTTGGGGCGGAGAAAGAGGGATAGTTTTGCTGTTGTTGTTCTTGCGTTGTTTGCCAGCAACTAAACTGACTTTCGAATTGCATTTGGCTGGCGTGCCTGTTGACTAGATTTGGATATTTCACACACAGCTGTAAAACATGGCCCAAAGACAATGTCTGCTGCGATGGCCATTAGCCGGCCACGAAGGCTTATGCTGCCACAGCCCCCAGTCTCTCAGCTTGTGTAGTCGGGGCTCGGCCAATGTTAAAGAACTCATAAAGAAAAAAGAAGTGGCCAAGTGGCCGCGACTACAACTGCGACTGCGGGCCGGGCTGGTAATCGTATCGTGCCTCTATGGGAAGGTACAAGCAGACAACTAAAGCACGCTCTCGGGGAGGGGCCTGGCTTAGTTTTCAGTTTTCCGTTTGCCGCTGTCTTTGCCAATTGCCAAACCGAAACAATGTTCGTGTGGAAGCAGCAGCAGCAGCAGCGGCAGAGGCAGCGACTTGGCTCAGTTGGCCAGGTGTTTTTTTATTACCATTACCATTACCATTTGCGCTATTAACAATTTCTTTTGGCCTCTAAATCGCCGCAACCGCCCCTCTCGTTCTCGCTCCGTGTGTTGTCCATATCATCATATTTTGCACTATTATGAATATGCCTCATGCGTCCAACCATCCATCCATCCATCTAAGCTACCTTGCCTGCCGCACAGCGGAGAACACACAATAAACAGAAAACAGAGTCTTGATTTGCAGATTCTTAGCAGTTAAGCAGTCGGTCTATTTCATTCACCTCCATCCATCCATCCATTCGTCCATCCCTCTCAATCTGCTGTGTGTCCACTTGGCCAACAAAAGCAGTCAATTTCATGGCTCGCCATTCTAATGTTTCTATCCATCTATCTAAGCATTCATGTGGCTGAGACTGCACTCACTCTCAAGTCGCAAGTCCGAGTCCAAGTCACATTGTAATTGTATCTTTTGGTTCTTCGTGCGCTCCGTATCCGTTGAATGCAGATACTTTCACAAAAGCGCAGTTGAATCTGTTTCATGTCGGCGCGTCAATATGTTTTTCTTCAACATTTTTTTTTTTATTATGATTCTCATTGTAGCATTTTTTAATGAACCTTTGCTGTGTTTTTTTTTCTTTCTGTTGGCTGCAGTCACAGACTAATGGCTTCAAATTTGTGGAAATATCTTTATCACCATTGGTCCGATTTATGGATTCGCCACGCGCGTTATTGATGTCTCAGAGGGCACAATCTGCGGTCTCTTGTAAATGCCTTTCACTCGACTAATCCCCATTTGCGAATTTAACCGCTCGCAATAAACTGTTAATAAATCAATTCCATTTAGCACACCCATTTGATGATCTCTTCTCATGCTTCTTTCGACGACCATTAAAAGGAGTTTTTTAGTGGTTCTAAATTGACAGCAAAGACATTAAGATTACTCCATAATTGATAATTTAGTTGCTGTTACAAGACTACCAATTATTTTTATGATACTTTTCTTCGAATTGCAGTTTATAATTAATTTTTTAATTATTAACTACACTCATTCAAAATAATTGAATTTGTTTTTTATATTACAAGAGAACATTAATCATGCCACACAGTGATTTAACAGATTCACGACGATACTTTTGTGTATAATCTTTTTCAAGACTTCGAGACTTTGCATTCCAGTAGTTCACGAAGCATATCAGAGCACAGCAAAAGTAAATTGTACTATCTTCTATGTTGTATCTGTTATATCAGTTGGTTAGACCTTTTCCCCTTTTTAAAGGCTTTTGTTTTGTTGGCAACTTTCCGGCTGTGATTCAAGTCGCGTCTAACAATTTGTTGTTTTGCGGTTTCTTGAAGCAAATTACAATAGATTTTTTCTCATATTTATTTTGGACAAGCCTTTCACAAATTTTCCCCAAGCGGGGACAGGCGGAAAGCCAGACAGACAATCTGCATACAACAAAATGCCGAAACTGAGACGCTCAACCGCAGAACAAGCGATGTGCGGTGCCTCCGTTCGCCGCTTCATCATGAAGTTCATAATGAGCAGACTGATGACATCGCTTCGCCATCGCGTTGGGCTTTTCTTTCGAAACTTACGAAAAAAAAACAAAAAAAAAATGCTACAACTCTCAAGAGCTGTGCAAAATAAAACATAATTAACTTTCTATTCTTTTGCAGTTTTTAAAAAGGTTTTTTTATTTGCCTTGTTGTTTTTTAGTGCTGCTTCTATTTGCTGTTGCTGTGGCTGTTGTTGATTGCAAAAAATACCTTGTTGCGTGCCACGTAGTTAGATGGCGTCGAGTTCGGGCCCAGCGAATAACTTCATAATCTTCGTCACAGTCAAACTTAATAATGATCTGTGTGTAACTTGGTTTCGAAAATCTTGTGGGTCCGCTCTATTTTTGTGTCTTTTTTTTTTGTTTTGTCTTTGTCTGCGTCTCGTTTGCGAAAATCTGTTGCCATGGCCATTTGCCGGTTTTCCTACACACTTTTATGGTCCTGTTCAGTATCTACACTGTATCTAAAGTTGTATTTCATTTCTTCTTTATTGCTTATTAATTCTTTCATTAATGGCGTCGCCATAATTCATTGAGTTGTCGAGTCAGCTAGTGAGTGAGTGGAGCAGCATGAATGGTGTAGTGTGTGTGTGTATGTGTTGTATTGTGAGTGTGAGTGTCGAGAGTAGGTTTGGCTGACGTTCAGACTGACTAATTGCTCAAATTATATTTTTTGAGTTTGCTCCCAATTGATTGGAATTTGTTGCTGATGACTAAGCACAAATTCGAATTGTAAATAAAATCGGAGAATGTGCAGCCCGCCAGAGAACTGCACTTTCTAGACTTGTGTCATTTCCGCTTTGCAATCAAATCAAATAGCAACGAATTGAAGAAAGAATCAATTTGAAAAATATGAATAGAAAAGAAATGGATCAAGCAAGAATCATAATAATTATTAAAGTACACAAAAGGGGCGCGGCCCCCCCATGGTGTTGGTTTGGTTTCATGCCTCAGCTGCAACACATTTAAGACGATGATGATGATGAAAATAGCATAAAATTGTGCATTAATCAACATTGGAAGATTAATGATGTGCAGCATGAGCTGCCACAGTTGCTTTGCCTGCAAAATTTACTATCCAAAAAAAAAAAAAAACAAAAAAAAAAAGAAGACAAGAAGACAAACATAAAAAACCATAAAGCCAGACTTGGCAACATGTTGTTGCGTGCTGCAATTGCATGTGGCGCGCACTGGCTGCTGTTGCAGCTACTGCTGCTGCTGCTGTTGGTGTTGCACACTCGTACGATTTCAACATCATTAGCATGAATATGTAGCAAGCGACTAACAGTTACAGTAACAGTAACATCAGCAGTGCAGTGTTGTGCTTATTATAGCACAGTTACTAAGAGAGAGTGAGCCAAAGAAAATGCGATCGCACAACACAATATTCTTCTTCCCATATGAGCAAGAGAGTGTGAGCGAAAGAGAGAGAGAGAGAGAGAGAGAGAGAGAGAGAGAGAGAGAGAGAGAAGAGTGTGTGTGTGCAATTTGCATGCTCAATGAATAGTTTTTGGCATCTTGGGCTTTGTCATCGACGACTATATTGACAGTGTGGCCAAACGTTTAAAAATAGAAATTACATAGACAGCAAGAGAAGTCTTTGCCTGCTGCTGCTGTTGTCGTGCTTAATTTGGCATTGTATTTTATTGTTGAGGTCGTTGTTGCTGCTGCTGTCACCGCCCAGCGCGGCGCATGGTTAGTCATTTGATTGCTCGCTCTCTACGCATTATTGAGCATTTAGCTATTTTATTGTTATTATTATGTGCATATTGTAAGTGTGCGTATGGCCAAAAACAGTTAGACCCTGCTGCCTGTCAACTGTATGGCCATATTTGCGAGCGCTTAATGGTCACTGTCGTCGGTTGGGTTGCCCACTTTTGGATTTCTAACGAGCCATGTCAGACAGTCGACAACGACAAAGACGACGCACGACGCCGACTGTGACTGCGACTGCGACGGCGACGACTCAATACAAGTGATTTGTTGGATTTGCGCAAAATTTGCGACTCTATAAATTGTCTTACTGCCGCTGCCGCTACTGCTGTTGTTGTTGATGTTGTTGGTTTTGTGTGCCATTTTGGATTCGTTGAAAATTTATAGTCAACCTGCCCCTGCTGCTCACTTGGCCCCAATGTACAAGGTACATACATAAATACTACAGCGCGGCCCCCATGGGCAGCCGAAATGCAAATGTTCGCCATCTGTTGAACTTGATTTGTGTATGTGCTGCTGCTGCTGCTGCTGCTACTGCTTGGATTTTTCAGCAACGTTTACGTTTTGGATTTTTCAGCAATTTGCACGGTAGCACACACACACACACATCACACAACTCTCGCCACAGTGTGCTGTTGATCTTGATCAGCAATCAGCCTTGCGTCTCGTTCCCAATCTCACTCTCTCCTGCTCTCTCTCTCTCTCTCTGTATGCCCAGCACACAGCTGACGTCAACGCGTTCGTGCAATTTCTTTTGCTGCGCACTTTTCACAATTATCAACATTAAAATTCGCGGTGTGTATGCGTATGTGTGTGTGAGTGTGTGAGAAGAGAAGACAAAAATGTTGATGTCATCGTTGCGTTTTGTTTTGCTTTTTCGGCAAAAACAAGCAAAGAATTGCGAACAGAGAGGAGGAGATTCATTGACCATGAGCGAGAGCGAGTGAAGAATAAACACACAGTCAAAGTCACAGTCGCACACACACACACATAACACCACTCACCCACTAGCAGCGACGTCGGCGTCAATGAATAAGTGCGTTCATTGTAGACACACATTGAGAACAGAGAGAGAGAGAGAGAGATAGAGAAGTTTGCTTAGCGCTGTTCCATTGTTCGCTTGGAGTGCCAAAATGATTTGTCAATAATAGAAAAGTCATGCACTTAAATCAGCAACCTAGAGCATATATACACACACAGCAAACCATTGATAAACGAAAATATATGTGTGTATCTTTAATTTGCGTTGGCAAAAAACAGTTTTTGCAAAGAGCAACACGTAAAACCGATTTGCCAATAAACCGGCCGGCTAAATTGGCGTCGCAGCGTTGCCAGCCGTATTCAACAAGCTGACGCATCTTTTTTATTTGCGCTGATAAAATGTCAAAGAATTATCGCACCGCAGTTGTGGGAGGTCGTGTGGGGAATAGGATGGGAGGAAAGTCGACTGCAGGTTATTTATAAAATAAATGGCAACAAGAGTGGCATTGCATAATTTAAGACTGATTAATTAACAAATTATGCGGGTCTCTGCTGCTTATGATGAGTCATCAAACACACACACTCCATCAGAAAGAAGCAGTAAGAAGATAGAGCGAGGGAGAGGGAGAATGCTGACTAAGCCGCGCTTTAACCGGTTCACTTTTTACTTCATTTTTTCGGCTTCAGCTCACTTTTAGCCCCATTACGCTTGAGCAACAAAAGAAAGCCAGCCCAGCAATTGCGCGAGTGGGCCAAAAGTGGGCAGCAAAACCGACAAAACACCGGCAACGCAGCAGCAGCAGCACCAACAACAACATCGAATGGCCCCGACTGGTGGCATTTGCTGGTCAATGACATTTTAAAGCGACTGCGACTGCGACGACGACGGCGACGGCGACGTCTGCTGCCGACTGCGTTGCGCGTTGCGTGCTAGAAGAAAAGTGCCGGAAAAAACGCTACATTGTTTTTTTACCCTGTCGTCGGACAGCGCCAAAACTAACGCCAAGTCACAGTACTAAGTCAGTGACACGTTTCCTGTCATCTGACTTTGTTTCATTTTTTTTTTCTTTTAGTTTTTGTGTCCACGCTATGTCATCGCACAGTCTGCTTGCTGTACATAGTTTCTGCTCTTCGTCATGACATTGCTGCTTTCTCACTTTCACAAGCTCGTTCAGCCACTGCGGCTGCTGCTGCTGCTGCTGCTGATGTCATTATAATAATTTGTATGCATTAGTAATTTGAGTGCTTGCACATGTGTGCGTGAGTGTGCGTGTGTGTGCGTCTGTCCAACCCTCGCACAGCTGACGAGCAGAGCAGCGAATCTGTCGCCCAGCCCTGTGCTGAACTTGGGGATGTTGTAGATGTGCTGCATACTCTACATTCTTGCCATCTCCCTCTCCCTCTCTCTCTCTCGGACTGGCTTCCATTCGACTTTTCATTTTTATTGCATACTTCACGGGGCCATGCCCAATTCGTCAGCCTCGGCTGAAAACACTGTCAATTACTTTTGTAGATTAACTAAGCCACATTAAGATAAATGCGAAAATGGAAATGAACATTTTTATTTCCCGAGAAAAATTGCTCATTTTACTTAACTGAAAAGCTGCAGCACTTTTGTATATTTTTTGGTGAGTGTTTTTATATTGATATTGCCGCAAAGAGGAATGTCCCGTTTATTTAGCTGGAAAAAATTCACTGGTTTTAGTGATTTATTCCCGCTGGCGTTGCCACAACCATAAATAAATACTACTTGTGAGTGCCACAAGAGTCTGCATTTGATACTTATAGTATGTTGTTGTATGTGGCATGAATGTACATTTCGCCTTGGGCTTGGGGAGCTGCTATTTTTACAGCTTGCACTCTGGAGCAGGCGACAGACAGTTGGACAGGCGGCGATATAACATATAACACCATAAGTACAATTTTCTTGACGCACAATTGCAAACAGAAGGAAAGAGAAACAAAAAAAAACAAAAAAAGATACAACACACAGTCTCGAAACTTTTTCATATTTTGCCCCGGGCCCGAAAATGAAGACGTCTCTTACTCCATCTCCATATCCAGCTCCATCTCTATGTGCCGGCTCATTGCATTTATCGATTTAACAGCGAGCAGCAACCACGCAATGGGGGAGGAGGAGATGACGATGTCGACATTGTCTGTGCGTGAAGAAGACGACAGCCAGACACAGACACAGAGACAGACCAAATGTTGTTGCTATTGCATAGCGCGGCCTTTGTTTTTTTTTTTGTTTTTTTCGGCACATTGTTGTTAGTCATTCGCATCGTCATCATCATTATCATCATCGTTATTCTCAGCATGGAGATCATCATCTGCTGGGGGTATTAACATTTCAAATTCATTGTGAATGATGCAGCCAAGTGTTGCTTCAAGAGATTTGTCAGCTGGAACAAAATGGAGTATAATAATAACTTGCCGGCAATGTGTGCAACACTCCACAATAAGCAGATGTCTTGTCTGTCTCTCCGTCCGTCCGTCTCTCTGCCCTTGTTAGCAGCGCAACCTCGCAGTCTATGGGCGATGGAGCTAACAACGGTTGTCATAAAGTTGCACAGGTGTGACTACATTATTTGAACTCGATTTGCGGTCTGTGTGCCTGAATTCACCATTCGATAATATAGATTAAATTGATATTTGTGCATTCTAATTTCAACCTTAATTGTTTGTCTCGTTTTGCAGGTGGAATATGCTGATTTCGATACAGCTACCGGCTTTGGAGTTCACGACAATGAGGAGCTTGCCCCAGCCTCCAATCCGTTTGGCCAACAGGAGCCGGAGGAGCAATTGTTTGCCGTGGAGGAGCAGCAGGTCACAGGCTCCGCTCCCTTTGAGGTCGAACTGACGGAGGAGCAGCGCCAACAGCTGGAGGAGGAGCAAATGCAGCTGCAACATCAGATCGAGGAGGAGCAGCGTTTGCGCCAGCAGCAGTTGGAGGAGGAGCAGCGTCTGCACCAGCAGCAGCTGGAGGAAGAGCAGCGTTTGCAGCAAAAACAAATTGAGGAGGAACAGCGCCTGCAGCAGCAACAGCTGGAGGAGGAGCAGCGTCTGCAGCAGCAGCAGCTGGAGGAGGAGCAGCGTCTGCATCAGTTGCAGCTAGAGGAGGAGCAGCGTCTGCACGAACGCCAGATCGAGGAGGAACAGCGTCTGCAGCAGCAGCTGGAGGATGAGCGTCGTCGTCAGCAGGAACTGGAGGAGGAGCAACAGTTGCAGCAGCAATTGGAGGAGGAACAGCGACTGCAGCAGAAGCAGCTGGAGGAAGAGCAGCGTCTGCACCAGCAACAATTGGAGGAGGAGCAGCGTTTGCAGCAACAGCAGCTGGAGGAAGAACAACGTCTGCAGCAGCAGCAGCTGGAGGAGGAGCAACGTCTGCAGCAGCAGCAGCTGGAGGAGCAGCAGCGCCTGGAAGAGGAGCAGCTGAAGCAGCTCGAGGCCCAGAAGGAGGCACAAGCCCAGCAACTGCAGGCTGAGCTCGCCGCAGAAGTCGCCGCCGCTCCCTACACAAATGGCCTGGCCAGCAACGAGACTCCAGAGCCAGCTGTGGAGCCGCTCGCCGAAGTGGAGCAGCCCAAGCCGGCAGAGCCAGTTGTGGAGCCGCCTGCAGCTGAGATTGCGGTGGCTGCTGTGGCCGCCATTGCCGCCGTTGCAGCTGTAGCCCCTGTGGCCGCAGCCAAGGGCAAGCCCAAGGCTAGTCCCGGGGACGCAGCCAAGAAGCCAGCGGCCAGAACCTCGGCCACAGCAACCTCGGCCGCCAAGGGCAAGCCGGCAACAGCAAGTGCTACAACCATCACCAAGAAGAGCACAGTTGGTGTGGCTGCTGCACCACGTCCACGCACAGCGCCCGCCACGGGCGCTGCCAAGACCACAGCTTCCACAACATCGTCGACTGCGGCTGGCAAGCCGGCAAGTACGGCGAGCACTCGCAAGCCGCTGGCAGCCAGCAATGTGGCCGGCAAGCCGGCACCACGCACGCTGACCAGCAGCACGTCAAGCACACGCCCGGCCACAGCGCCGGCCAGCAAGACGGCAGCCAGCAGCTTGAGCAAGACGGGCGTCACAGCTGCCAGAACTGCGGCTGCAGGCAGCACAGGCGCGACCACAGCACGCAAGCCGGCGGCCACGAGCGCAACTGCGGCCACAAACGGCACTGCAACCAAGTCGCGGCTGCTGCTCTCCGCCAGCAAGCCGGCAACAGCAGGAACAGGAGCAGGAGCAGCAACTGGCGCTGCCAAGCCGAAGGTGCCGTCGCCGCGCAGCACGTTGAGCTCAACGCTGCGCAAGCCGGCGCCAACGGCAGCTGGCGCGACTGGAGCGCGCAGCCCCAGCAAGCCGCTGGCCAACGGTGTGGCCAAGAGCAGCACAACGAGCACAGCCAGCAGCAGCACAACGCGCGTCAAGTCGGCCAGCAACACGACCAGCAGCAGCGCGACAACCACCACCACAACAACAACGAGCATCACAAAGACTTTCACGGCACGTCCGGCACCCAAATTCACACACTCGGCGCCAGCAAGCGGCGCCAGCACCGCACGTCGCTCCCTCTTGTCGGCGAGCAGCGGCACAACTGGAGCTGGCGCTGGCGCTGGCGCTGCTGCCACACAGCGCAAGTCGTCGCCCTTGAAGAGCAGCGCTTCCAGCGGCTCGCCGCTTAAACTGAAAGCCAAAGAAACTGCAACCAGCAAGACGTCACCAGCAGCTGGCCTGAAGGCCAAGAAGCCAGCCACAGGCACCACTCCAGCCAAGACAGTTGCAGCACCAGCAGCAGCCGAAACAGTTGCTGCAGCCACAGAGCCAGCACCAGAGGATGTTGCTGCTGCCGTTGCTGCCGCTGCCAATGGAGTTGTGGAGAACAAGGAGGAGCCAATCAGCCACAATGGCAACGGCAATGGACTGCACGAGGAGCTGCTTGAGGCGGCGCAGGAAGCGTTGCCGAATGTGGTTGAGCAGCAGCAACAGCAGCCAGCTGCTGAGGTGCCACTGTTGGACTTTTAAAAAGAGAGACCTGGACTGGACACCAGCTAAAGATGTGTAGTAGATGATGAAGATGAAGATGAAGATGATGATGATGATGTTGAATGCGAACGCGAATGCGAAGCGAATTCGAAAATGATGGTGATGATGATGATGATGAGAATGATGATGATGATGTGGGATGAACCGAAGTTAAATGAAAACCGAGAAATGAAACTACTTTGCTAATATTATAAACATATTATGAAAAAGTATTGTATTTTTGTGTGCTACGACAATGCTATGAATGCGACAAAACAAACAGAAACAACAAAAACAAAACAAAATCCAAGTTGTGGCTCAGTGGAGCGTCCACTTAATTTCTTTCCTAAATGCCGCGCCTCCTCCAAACCAGCCCAGCAGCGACCGAACCGAAAACCCCCCACCCCCCAATCAAGCGACCTACCACGATCATCAACACAACGCCGCCGCCCCCTCCTTCTCTGCTCCGCCTGCTGTTCCTCTGTTCCTGCTCCAGCAAAAAACAATTTGCTATTTTTTTGTGAAAAGGTTTTTCTTTATAATCTGTGTGCTCGCTACTTGCAACTCGCGCAACTTTTGCTCATTTACTTTATTTATATAGTTTCTTCATTTTCCACATTTTTTACATACGATTATAATTGTTCCTCACGCTCTGTTATTTTTGCTCATGTGTTAAACGAAATTTTTAATGTGTCTATTTAAGTTAACAACGAGAGAATCTTCTTTGGAGCGCAAAAATAAAAAATAAAACGAATAACACGCAAAAAAAAAACAAACAAAAGTATAAACATAAAACTTTTATCCACACACAAAACAAAAAAAATGTCAAAAACATAAAATTACCAACCAACACAAAACAAAAAAAAATGATAAACCTATAAAAATTTATGCAAAAAAAAGAACAATTGTGGTGTACGTGTAGCAGAAAACACAAAAAAAAAGAAGAAGATAATGGTTATAACAATTATAAAAGTAGCTCGTAGTCGGCATTCTAACACGTAATACATATTTCCAATCAAAAACAAAACTAATCCAGAATGAAAATCCAAAAAAAAAAATATGAAAATATGTGCGCAACTGGTGCGATTATGTTTTGGGCCAGTTTATCGATCGATTGCTAACCACAGTGGCAAGAAAGCAAGAAACATAAAAAAAAAATAATTGAATAATCTAGATACTAGAATTTATGTGTTTTTTTACTGTCAACTCTTGGGTGCTGCTTCTAGAGGTGCACTCCCAAAACACCCACACACACACACCCACACCAACTGTGACACACACACATACACACACACACACATACACCCATACACATACACATGAATTGTATACGCAGCATACGTTCCTCCAATTTACTTAAAAAGAAGCGAAAAGATACGAACAGAAAAGTTGTAGTAGTGGCTATTGCATACCCAGTGTATTATTTAAACAAAAAAGAAACAAGAAAAAAAACAACAAAAACGAAAAATTCTCAACAAAAAAACTCGCATGTTTTCTGTTTTTTTTTTTTAATTTTGAAATCGAAAAACCACTCTACACACAACAGTTTGATTTGTATTGTATTATTAATTTTTAATTTGTTAATTTTGCAGCAAGAACAAAGCACAAGCTGAACATTTAATGTAACTCTGCACACTCTATACTTTATGTTTAAAACGATATTACCAATTACAAATTAAAACAACAACAAAAAAAATCTAAAAAAAAACATTAAACAATTCTTTTATTTTCGTTTGATTATTATTTTTATTTATTTATGTGAATGCCTGATTTTTGTATCCCTTACCAAGTGCTTTACATTCCACTGCCGAATTTAAGCACGAAACAAGGAAACTTAACACAATGATCCCGAGATTGAGATTGGAAGAGAACGAAGAGAGTAAGAGTAAGAAAGACAGTTAGGATGAAAGAGTGTTACCAAATCGTCAACGATTCGAATTTATTGTATGTACACACACTTGAATTTATGCATTGAGATACCAATTTTGCCTGCTTTTTGTAAAAGTTTAAAGTGAAACATTTTAGTCGTTAAGTTGCTAGATTTGAAAGTTTTTGCCTACATAAATCAAATATATAGATACTTGTACTACATACTGACCTTTAAATGCCTATCTATAATAATAATAATACCCAAGCGAATGCGTATACGTAATATTCGTATTTTAGCAATCAGTTTGCTGTTATTCATTCAAATTTCGCGTTATGGTTTGCATTATGTATTACCCCGCCCCACAGTGCCCTTCACTTTCATTTGCCTTATTATAAGTAAATTGCTAACTTAAAGCGTAAGCTAAATTATAATTATATTTATTGCTAAATACATACAAATAAGTGTATGGACAACAAAACGAACTCGGAATGGAGTGAGTAATAGAGTTGGTCGACCCTCCACAACCCGCTCACCGCAACACACACTCCCCCCTTCCCCAAATCTCCCCCTGCCCCGCTTTCAGAAGACCAGCCACAAATCACGGCCCCAATTTGTTTGGCTTGACTTGACGCAGCCGCCCCATTGGCGAGTTCGAGTTCAGAGTGAGAGAACCAGAAAGAGAAAGCAAAATCGAACGATAGACAGACAGATAGAGAGAGCGAGCGAGATAGAGAGAGAGAGAGAGAGCGACGACTGATCCAAGTGATTCATATGTTAGCCCTGAGAAGTGCTGTCAGGGGACGGACGGGGGGCCAAGGGCAGGGTCCAACTCTAGACCCAGTTGTAACAGTTGAAAGTGTTTATTTCGCATTGCATTTAGGCCATTGAGCGCATTTAACTAACAAACAATTAAAATTAAAATTTTTATATATATATTTATATACAAATCGAGTGCAGAACGCAATTATATAGAGTTCTACAAAATTAATCATGAATATTTGAGAAGCGATACAAGAACTAAAACAACAACAACTAACATTATCAATTTAAATATACAACACAAAAATGAACAATACATACAAAACATACACATAACATACATACATACATACATAAACACATACAAAGAAAGAAACAAACAATACATACGTACGTACATTATATAACGATATATTATTATACCAATAAATATACAACATGCATACATATATCAAATCAACAAATACATATTGTGAACGTCTAGTAACAAAATGCAAAACCAACTACAATTAACAGATATTGCAAAAATTTATTACTAATAAATGTTAAAAATATACAAAATCTATCCACAACTCGACTTTTCACTTATTGTTTAACTAGTGGGAAAGTTATTGCGAATATATCTTATTTAATTTATTTATCTCGTAAAATGCCGGGTGAACAATCTTTAAATTGCGATATTTCAGCTCATTAGCTCACTGCCTTTGTGATTTGTAATTAAGAAAAATTAATGTTACAGCAAATTTGGTGCACTTTAAAGTGAATCAACCGGGAAACTCGTATGAGATAATTACAATTGGCTCAAATGATTTCCCTAATTTCACTGAAAGCGCATAATTTATAATGGGAACGTGACAAATCTCTTGAAGACCAAGCGGCGGATATTTACATATTATTATATATGTATAATAATATTTGCAGCTATTTTTGTAATTCATTATTATTTTAATGCCTAGATCTCTATATATTGTCTTGGTAAATCTGTTGACAGAATTACGATATGATAATTATATAATTTTTAAATTTTGTTACCCTTCAACCATCCCTAAAATTCAAATGACACATTTCCCAGAGGTTTCAGTTCGTATCTGATCTATTTCTATTTTGACACATGCTTAATAAGAATTGCGTTTTAAATGCAAATTACCAAATTGCTTTGGGTCGTGGACACACGAGTAAATAGTTATTCCCATTAGTCGGGAGTACGGTGACTAACCTGGTTATCCCACTTGCCTGCAATTATTTTTCAATGTCCAGAATGGCTCCAGTTGCAAGGAGCGCCAGCCATGAATTGAGCTCATTATTGCCGGTGACCCAACCGCGCCCCCAACTTTTCAGCGGAGAAGCGTGATGAGATGATGTGAGGACAACGACAAGGACGGCATCGTTGTTGGGAGCGCCGTCGCTGTCGTTGTCGTTGCCATTTGTGCTGCTGGCAGCGCTGTGCATATCGGGGATAGAGAAATGAAGTGGTTGCGTGTGGAGTCGCTTGGCTTGGGCTTGCATGAATCACTCGAGCGGCGACAGCGTGCGCCAAGTGTAATGAATCATGTGGCCGAAGTGGGGAGGGAACCGGTAAAGGGTGCCGGCATCGAGGCACTCAAAGTGTTAAACACAAACACTCAGGCACATTCACGTTTCCACAAACAAACCAACAAACGTACAAGCCACATGCATAGTATTGTATTTGAGCGTACGTGCTGGAAATTTGCAATTTATTCGCGTCGGCTTTTACCATTTTTTAACTTGGCCGAGCCACCGCCGGCTGCCTTATAAGCGATGGGAAATTATGGATTGAAAACGCGTTTGCCGACACAAATGTTAACAATTACAATTTACTATTTGCTCTGTTTTTTATTAGCATATCGTGAAATATTCAAATACAATTTCTTTGAATATGCAGGCCGCGACAACTTATACACCTATTATTTCAATGCATTGATATTTTGCATTGGCCCGAATGGCTATTGTTAATGGTTATTGGTAAAAAGACTTAAGACTAGGGCCCATCATCGATCCCCGTGCGATCCCCAAGATTAGAACTTCCTGGCCTTTTTGATATTTTGCGCTGAGAAGCCATTTTCCTGGGCTGGGCGTTTGTTGAATGGCTTCTTGTTGTTATTATTCTTGTTGTTGTTGTTGTTATTCTTATTGTTGTTATTGTTTTTGCCAAATTTGTTGAATTTTCCCTGGCCGCCACCGGGTTTGCCATGGAAATGTGGCTTGTTTGTCAATTTGTTTTGCAAGATCTTGTGTTTCAGCGTCGAGTTGGGCTCAATGAAGATGGGCTGACCCTGGAGGATGCGCTCGTTCATCAGAAATGACTTGCAGAAGGCATCGTCTGTGGTGAATTTGACGACCGCCTTGTTCCCCAACATTTTGACGCTCTCCACCTCACCCGACTCATTGAACAATGTTTTGATCTCCTCCTCATTAATGCCTGGCAAATAAATGTAGAATTAGTAACACTCGACACGAGCAAAGCAATCGATTACACTTACCACTGATCAAGTTGGTCACCAGAATACTGCGAGCCGATGAGCTGTAATGATAGGGCTCCAATTTGATCTCCAAATCGCCCACTGTCTTGCCATTCAGAGCCTTGAGCGCCTTTTGCGCCTGCTCGACAGTTTCGTAGCTGACGAAAGCCAAAATAGCACGTGTGCAAACAACGTCAACATCAGTAACTTCGCCGTGTTTCTTGAATATCTTCTCAATGGCATCCGATTTGTAGGACTCATGATTGCCGGTGTTTGCCAGAGTCAATGTATAATCGGGCTTCTTCACCGACTTGTTCTTGTACGACTCGCTGCGTACTGTGATGAAGCGTGAGTTGAACTCGCTGCCGTTCAACTTAAGTGCCTTGTCCACCGCCTCCAGAGACAGGAAACGCACATAGGCATGAGGCAGAGAGCGATTGTTGGAGAAGTTAATGCAATCGATGGCGCCACAGCTCTTGAAATGCTCGGCGAGGTTTTCCTTGGTGGCATTGGGGCCAATCAGTCCAACAACAACTGTGCGCTCATTTTGCTCCACTTTGTTAAGAGGAGGTGCGACAGTCACCACCTGTCCGTTGAGTGTGAGTGCCTTAGGCTTGGCGGCAAGTGCGGCCTGAGCGCCCTCGGCAGACTGGAAGGCAATGGCAACATTGTTGCCGCCGGCCTTGGTCTGGATGCGATTGACGATGCTGATCGGTCCGAATTTAGTAAATAGTTCAACTAAATTGTTGTGTTTGTAGTCTGTCAAGGCAAGAAACGTGTTAGTTCATGGGATTCTTAAATATGTTGGCCGTATATTTTTACTTACTTTGGGGCAACTGGGAGACAAAGACAATTTGCTCCTTGGGTGTTTCGGGTGGAATGCGACCAACCGGAATTTTGGGAATGCCACCTTTTTTGTCCTTAGCTTCTTTAGCTGGTTTTGTGATTGGCGCCTCAACAGGTTCCTCATCAGAATCGTCGTCGTCTTCCTGGTCATCGGCCTTAATATCGCTCTTCGAAATGGATAGTTGGCCTGGCTCGACCTCATCATCATCTTCGTCCTCATCATCGTCTTCATCATCATCCTCATCGTCGTCTTCATCATCATCTTCTTCAGCTTCAGAATCAATCAGACCTGCAGCAGCTTGCTCCTAATTGAAATATAAGAAAACACGTGTTGTTTAGCGTGATCGTATTTTAGTAGCTTATGTTTTTTATGACCAACAAACCTCAGCGTCACTGCCTTCCTCATCGCTGGCATCCGAATCCTCGTTCTCCTCGACCTCCATTTCAGGTTTCTCCTCCTCAACCTGCTTGGCCTTTGGGCCACGTTTGTTGTTGCCCGCGGGCTTCTTTGCAGCTACTTTCTTTTGTGCCATTTTATTTAAATATTCGTTTCACTTTGAACTTTACAAGATATTTCGGCAAACGCGTGCTGCTTCACTCACAAAACGCACGTGGAAAAAGAAACGTGAAAAATGTGCCCGGGTCCCAGCGTGACCGCAAGTGCCATTATAAAATGGGCTATTTAATGTTGAAATATATACCAAAACATATAGTTTACAATGCGTGAAATATAGCGCCATGTTTAAAAAAGTAATACGTTTTGCATGATTTTGACTAAAACCACAAACATAACACCACTTTCTTATTGTTTTCATAAAGAATTACCGACTTTCGGTAAAATTAGCACTATTCACTTACGAATGACGATTAAAAGAAGATTGCGAAGTGACAGCAGATTGATGGCTAAACAATACCAAAGAGAAAAAGTAATGCTAGTATTTTGCAGAGTATGTATGCACTATCGATGGGTTATATCAGCCCAAAAGATGAGTTTAATTGAAGCTCATTCAAATGGATAATATGAACGCAGGTGTGGCAACGCTGTATTATTGCTATCGAATAAGTTGGTAATTAGTTCCGATGGACGCTTTGCAACACTGCAAACGGTAGATGGCGACAGAAAAAAAATTGTGTGGCGCTGTTGCTCATTAAGTATACATAAAAAAAATTAAATTGCACACATATTTATTATTAAAAGCAGCACGAAACAAAGAGCGAAGAGCGAGCGAGCGAGCGAATAACAATAACAATATCAGCAACTACAACAATAGCAGAAGTGGCGGCACACAGTGGTGAGCAGCAGCAGCAGAAACAACAACAACGCAGCCAACAACGCAGTCAGCAGAGACAAAAACAGCGACAGCGACAGAGAAGAGGCGCAGTTTGTAGTAAAAGCAGCCGCAGTAGCAGCAGCAGACGACGACAATGAACACGCTGAGCGCTAACAACACAAACGGAAGTGGAGCCAGCTCAACGGGCAATGGCAACAATGGCAACGGTAACGGCTCCTCCTCCAACACTACAGCAGCAGCAAACGCTGCCACAACAGCCGGCAGTGCTGGTGTTGGCGGAGGGGGAGGAGGAGGCGGCAGCGGCAGCGCGGGTGGCGTCGTTGCCTTGGATGAGTTGGGCGGCGACGCTAGCTCACGCAGACAGGCGACGCGTGTGTTCAAGAAGAGCTCATCGAACGGCAAGATCACCGTCTATTTGGGCAAACGCGACTTTGTGGATCATGTTACGCATGTGGATCCCATCGACGGCGTCGTGTTCATCGATCCTGAGTACGTCAAGGATCGCCGTGTGTTTGGCCAAGTGTTGGCCGCCTTTCGTTATGGACGCGAGGATCTCGATGTCCTTGGTTTGACGTTTCGCAAGGATTTGTATTTGGCGCACGAACAAATTTATCCGCCACTGCAGCAACTGCAGCGACCCACAACGCGGCTGCAGGAGCGTCTGATTAAGAAACTGGGACCGAATGCACATCCATTTTATTTTGAGGTGCCGCCCTATTGCCCCGCTTCGGTGTCCTTGCAGCCGGCGCCGGGCGATGTGGGAAAATCCTGTGGCGTCGACTACGAGCTGAAGGCTTTTGTGGGTGAGTCTTTAGTGTGTACGTGTATGTGTCAAAATTGATTGATACAATACATGTTTGTGTATTTGTAAAGCTCTAGTTGTGTGTGTGTGTGTGTGTGTGAACAAAAGTCGAACCCATTCATATAATACATGCGTGTGTCAAACTCATTGATACATTACATGATTGCGCATGCATACAAGTGTGTGTGTGCGTGTGCAATCAAAATAAAGCATTTGTATGCTTGTGTCTGTGTGCTGGGCGCATGTGTCACGCGCGGGGTTAATTAATCCAACTGCGTCGACTGCGCAAAAATGTCGTTGTGTGTGTGTTTGTGTGCTGATGACGCAGCGCAACGCGCAGCCACCTAATTGGAATTCGACGCTCTATTGCTTGTCTATCGCTGCTGCTTTAATTAGGCGTCGCTTACTGACGTTTTTGCCGTGTACCATGTACATTGTCATCGTCACTTACATAAATTCAATTCTTGGAACGCAGCTGGGTATCATTGTTGATTTCGTGCCTAACTCAGCTAAAAAGCACACTACAACAACAACAGCTTCGCCGACAGCTACAATGACCCAAAAGCGTAATTACCGCTCTCTTTGCCGCTCCCGCTTACTTACTTTTTGCACAATAATTATGCTTGCGCTACTCAAATCTCATGTTCATTCTCATTTTTCAACAAATAATGGAAATTGACAACAAAAACGACTTGCACAGCAGTTTTTGTTGGTGTTTTATTGGAAGTTACGCGCGCATGTTTGCGTTTCGCACGCGCATTCGCATTTCTCACTTGAGGGGATCTCCTCCAAAACTCAGGCTGTCTCGCTTTGGCAAACACAATGTGCACGTATTGCTTTTGTTGTTGTTATTATTATTGCGCACAAATTGCTATCTATCTGTCTTTGTATGTGTGTGTGTGTGTGTGTGTAAGTTTGCTTTGCTTTGTCCGTTCATTATTTTTGTTTTTTGGTGGTTTTATTGGCCGGCGTCGACGTTCTTATCTGCCGGCGATGCCGACGCTGCTGCCGCTGCTGCCAATTTGTGTGTGCAACCATAAAAAGATTATTGAAAGCAAACTTAAGCCAATTGGCATTTGGGTGGGCTTGAGTGGGCCACCCGCTTCTTTGCCTCCTTCCCTCTGTTCTCCTCCACGTCAACGTATTATGGTTGGGCACGCCCCAGGCATTAACATTTGCGCAACAAATTATATACATTATAATTGTATGTACATCTTCACATGTACATAAATAGAAACAACTAATTGAAATTAGAAATAAACAATTTTTCGATTTTGCACTTAAGTTTTCCAGTCGATCAATTTTGAAATGATTTTTACTGACCCTACGATAAATCCCCAAAGAGTATTATAGGTTTTTATGTACCCAGCATTTATAATGTATGCACTTTTTGTACCGCAGCGTTCACTGTTTAGCATTTAATATTCTTGAATTACTTAGCAATTCGCTGTGGAATTGCGACAGTTGTTTGTTTATGATTAGTAAACATGCGGTTTTTAATTTCATGAACTCGAAACTAAAACTGAAACTGATACCATTTCAATTGCAGAATGTTGCAACTAGACAGATAAATTGTAATTTGTAAGATCATCACATTGTTTACACATGGCGTGGATGCAATGCATATGTTACCATATAAGACATTTTGATGGGTATCTGAACTTCGCCGAGCATCCAGCATTGAGATTGAGAAATTTCGATTTTATTTACTTGGCATCTGTTGATTTGTTTATTTAATGTGCTTTACTGGATTGAAGCTGCCATGTTTTTCTTTTTGGCATACACAATTAAAGCCGTCCGACATCGTCCGTCTGTCCGAGGATTTATGTGCTGAAAATGGAAAGTATTTCTTCATGCATTTGCTATGGGTAGCAGTTTATTTAACGTTTTCCGAGAATTTTTCGAAAATATGAAAGAAAATATATCGTTTATATGCTATTTGGAAACAGCAAAGTTTTGTACCTATCAGAATTGTAAAATATAGTAGTTCAAATCAATGGCTTATCAGATTGTTGAAATATTTCAACTAAACATTTACATCAACTTATTAATCTGCTCAGGTTGATCGTAAAATTAACAAGCATTCTTAAAGTCTCGAAGATTGTAATGAACATCGGGCTGATCATGAATGCATTCCTTGTTACTGGACCAAATTTTAATTCAATTAAACAAATTACTTAGCGCCATGAAAATTATGTCGTTAAATTTACAACACACATACGTGGAGGCATCCAAAGTTGCCCCTTTGTAGTTGCTTTGGTGTAACTG
This sequence comes from Drosophila siamana, assembly GCA_035047445.1. Taxonomy (NCBI): domain Eukaryota; kingdom Metazoa; phylum Arthropoda; class Insecta; order Diptera; family Drosophilidae; genus Drosophila; species Drosophila siamana. The sequence goes on along the minus strand of JAWNPP010000004.1, from coordinate 6,239,272 downwards.
AATCATCTGGTTGGTATGTGTGACGCACGCGGAACCAAGTTAGACACACCCCCAAGCTAAATATGCAAAAAAATGTTATAATTTTAGTTATATGTATGTGCACGTCTGTACGTCATAGAAATGAGTTAAACGTAGACCGATTACTAATGCCTTGTAACACTATACAAATATATATATGTATATTTATCCATCACTAGGTGAACACATCGAGGACAAACCACACAAACGCAACTCGGTGCGCTTGACGATTAGGAAAGTGATGTATGCACCATCGAAGGCCGGCGAACAGCCATCGATTGAGGTTAGCAAAGAGTTCATGATGAAGCCCAATAAAATCCATTTGGAGGCGAGTCTGGACAAGGAGCTGTACCATCATGGGGAGAAGATATCGGTCAATGTGCACGTGGCAAACAACTCAAATCGCACGGTCAAGAAAATAAAGGTGTGCGTACGCCAATTCGCCGACATTTGCTTGTTCTCCACCGCTCAGTACAAGTCGGTGGTGGCCGAAACCGAGTCGGAGGATGGCTGCAGTGTTGCACCTGGCTTTACGCTCTCCAAGGTGTTTGAGCTGTGTCCACTGCTCGCCAACAACAAGGACAAATGGGGCTTGGCGCTCGATGGCCAGCTGAAGCATGAGGATACAAATCTAGCGTCCAGCACGCTAGTCACCAATCCTGCACAACGCGAAAGCTTAGGCATCCTGGTGCACTACAAGGTCAAGGTGAAGTTACTGATCGGTTCGCCCCTCCTGGGCGGCGATCTCGTAGCCGAGCTGCCGTTCACGCTGATGCATCCTAAGCCCGAGGAGGAGGAGCCACCACTGCTCGGTGATCGTTCGCCGCGTGCCAGCTTGGCGGCGCCTTTGGTCAGCCTGGGCGACGGTGGCGAGTCGGGTGATGCAGCGGGCTCGGGGCAAGCGCAAAAGGATGTGCCCACCACCACGAACCTCATTCAGCTGGACGACGACGATGCCCAGGACGATGATATCATCTTTGAGGATTTCGCGCGTCTGCGATTAAAGGGCGCCGAGACAGAGGCTTAGAGCGTCGCCGGCTGATGTAGACACGTTGTCCGTTAGTTAGTTCTTTGTGGTTGCTGCGAGCAGCTGATCATCATTATTGTCCAACTCTACACACACACACAAACACACACACACACACATATGTATATCCAAAAACAAAAAAAGAAAGATGAAAAATATGGCATTTGTATCATATATGAGGTATTTTACGGCGCCCCGGCCGCCCCCTGATTGTAAACTATGAATAAGTACGTATCCATGGTACATAGTTTTAGTTTGCTATCGATATGTGTAGGCCATACGTTCTAGTATCTATAGTGCTTAAGCTGAAAGTGTACGAATTTTCAAGAGAATGTGAAATTGTTTAACAAATACACAGCAACAAATATCGTTCAAACACTGCGAATTAACAAAAACAAAAACAAAAGAAACAAAACTAAGAAACAAAAACACAGACCAACAAAAACGAAAATGCCTGCAAAAGTTTGCAAATGAATGAAAGAAATTTATGCACAACAACGGAATGCAATTGATTTTGTAATTGTTTATTGTTTACCTTTGCCATTGTATTTTTGTAACGCTTTCAATGCTCAACGCCCAAAATACGCGCAATTCTTTGTTAAGAGCCATTTTAATGCAAACAACAAAAACCATACATATTTGACAGTAAGCAACCGAGTTATGTATATCTATCTTATTATTATTTAGTTAACTCCACTCTTAATTTGTTGTCGTTCCGTTTGAACGGATATCGCAACGTTTATAAGCTTTAAATGAAATTAATTTTTGTATTTAGTCTTAAAGAAACAGCACCTTGATTTCAACGGGAGGAGAATATATATATATATATACAGATACATACATACATATATGCATAAACTACATAAATCAAATTATATTGCAAATACATTTATGTAACTTAAAATAAAAAAAAAATGAGAAAACAATTATTTGTTACATTCAAGCAATAGAATTCCAAGTTTCTAAGTTACATACGTACACACACAAATACATTGTTTTTTGAGAGCTTTCCAAATAATTGAGATACAATATTTCAAGTTCTATGCCAAATAATTAACGTTATCAATTAAGTTGTCTTAGAAAACTGTAATTTTATCATTTGGTTTGACTGAGACTGAGACATTGCATACATATTGTAAAAAAATAGTCAATCTGTTGGCAGGTTGCTACCGAATCTGTGCAATTTGTTTGATATATATATATATATATATGTGTATATTGTTTGTAATGATTTGATAGATTTTACCTGAGTGCTGCACTTAAAATGTGTAGATGGCTGGCCTGTAAGGTAAATCGCAATATTAGATAACTCGAATCTTATCAAAGAACACACAGAATTGTAATTGGAAGCGTGTGTTGTGTTTGTATATTCGTTATTTGGAAAGTGTGCATAATGCTCGGCCAGCCGATTATTTCAAATTGTTTAACATTCCAGCACGCGAATATTGTTTACGCTGTTAGACAGAGCGAGAGATGGAGATATACAGAGAGACGAAGAGAGAGAGAGAGGGTTGTGGAAGAGTTGGGGCATCGATACCCGATATGATATCAAGATTGGTTATGTACTTCTGAATCGAAATTGAGGAAACGAAAATTAAACTCGAATTCGAAAAGCAATTTTTATCTAGAAAATTTATATATTTACATTATTTTAATATAACTATATGCATATATATTTGTATATGTATATGTATTAATTAAATAATTGCATACGATCAATTGCAGATGCAGTAATGTATTATTTAATGTTTTTTAAAAAATGGAATTGCGTAAATAACACATATATTTTTGACATCATTGACATCTTATATCGTAAATCGTATGAATATAATTGGAAGTCAGTGTACACTTTAGTTCCTTTCATTTGTGACGCTTGGTATCGAATCAATGGAGGAATAAATGTATTATCTATTAGATATATCTTGAAATAACATACTTATAAGATTGACTATAAAAAATACACAAAATACAAAAAAAAAAATATGGAAAAAGAAAAACAACACAACATTTCATTTAAGGCTTTTAAAGAGTACGCGCGATTGTGAAATTAGCTCGAATTTGTTTTCAGTGCCCCAAACAGCAGCAGAAAATTGTTGTAATTTAATAGTGACAAAACCAATTGAAAATACATACATATATTTTAAATTGCATTTTTATAACGCGTATATTTGTATCTGTAAGATATGTGGTATCTGTAAGATTGTTAGAATGTTTTTATTCAATGAAATATGGAATATGAAAATAAAAATAATAATGAAAATGAAAATGAAAATAGAGGAAACAAAAGTACATACATGCAGAATGAAAATGAATAAATTAACATAAATGTGCATTACAAAACTGGTAAAATGGATACAATATAGAACAATTCAAATAATATTATATAATGCAAGTGAAGTCTATAAATGTGAACAAGAAATTACATTATTTATACTTATACACATGCATAGGTTTAGTAAATGTACATTAAATATGAGAACATGTTTTAAATACAATGCAGTTATGTATATGTGTATACATATGTACCAAGCAAATTTAGCGCAAATATAAAGCATTTATGTATGTATGTCTAACAAATAAATTAATTAACAAATGAAGATTATATATATATATACATATATATATATATTATTATATGATACTGAAATGAATGTCCCACTAAAACCAGCTTATCGAGAATTTGTCACAATTATTTATAAACAAATTTTTATAATACATTTTATATGAATCCATACATAGAAAATATGCACAAAGTTAGAAAATTAATTGTATTTTTTAAGTACATTTGTGTCTGGTACCAAAATGCATTCAATTTGATAAATGTTGATGTTTAATGTATAATAATAGTATTATCAAAATACTTCAACATACATACATAATACATAGTACTCGTACATACGCATAGAAATATTTGTGAGTATTATGAGAGCTATTACCTAGCCCACACAGAATCCCCCACGTTTATCATTAATGCTAAAGATTACAACATACATACATAACATATTAACCAACTAACGCTATTTACATGCATACATAAATATACACACATATTTACATAAATATACATGTACATATGTACATGTGTACATTGTGAATCCAGTAATGGTTGATTATAAAGCTATAAAAAAAAAACAAAAAACACAAAAACTCTAAAAAGAAATAACTAAACTAACCCACGCGTAATATGAACGATTAAGTTTTAGTCTTGTACGTGAACTATGAAATTAAATGCCTACCTGCATTCAAATGAATCCGTGTGAATATTGTCGAATATACATATAAAACTTATACCTTATGATCCCATAAACGAAAACGTGAAAACATTGAATGTTGTTTTTGTATATGTTATTCTATTGTATACTAGAGATACCGATATGAGTAATGAGCAAACGAACTCAACTAATTAATTGTTAGCTGCCATGAAGCAAAGTTATTGCATGCAAGGGATACGTCTATTAAAAAAGGGGTCGTGTCTAAAATGCCATTCCCAAGAAAGCTTTAGCTACAGAAAAGATAATATTTTGCCAACGATAGAACCTTTAAAGGTCGTGTTGTACATTCATTTTATTTACCTACATTAATTTCATTTTATTGCAATCAATTTATTTTTGAAGTACAAATGAAATGCTACTTATGCAAATGCTGAACTAAATAGCGTGGTTCTATTGAAATTTGATTTAATTTCGTCATTTTTGTTGGACCTTTTAGATGAATTAATCGATTATGAAATATTTATGACGTACTTCGGACGTCAGCCGATCCAATGACACAATGTTTGCAAATTGAAAACAACAATTTGCATTTTGTTTGCATAATTTGCAGTTATAAATATGTGAATGAATGTAAAGAAAAAAAAAATGGAAAATAATAAACAAACAAATAAACACTCAGAGGTATTATTGCGAGGAAAAAAGCGGGATAAACCATGGATACACATGAATGGAATGAATAACAAACACTCAAACACAGTGCGATTATGTGTGCTGTGGATTTGTATGTAAAACTTTAAAACTTTGCTAATTGTGAACAAGATGAAAAAAGTTATACAATAAAAACAAAGAATATATATAAAACTAAAACTAAAAATGAAATTCAAGCTGGTTAAATAAATAAATGAAAATTGCAGCATTTATGTGTTGTGTTAGCATGCGGGTTAGGCTGGCTAAAAAAGGATTTAATCTGCATTAAAAGCCTCGATTAATTGAATCTATGAACAAAGAGCCGACATTATTATTAAGTGGAATGAATGTGCATAGAGTGTGTTTAAGTGAATGGTTTGCCAGCAATTCAAATCGACCCATTAAAAAGTAAACTGAATTGCCACCGCCCCCCCATCAAAATAAGTTGGTCAGCTTCACCACAAAATGTAGGGCCAAAGCTAAATATATGCGGGCGGATTCATACTACGGTATCTGCGGATATAATTTATGCACTTCACATTACACAATAATTTATTAATGCACAATGGACCTGAAAGCGGCCTTGTGGTTAAGACTGTTGGAACGGAAGTAGACCGGCGGCAAAGGAGCTGACTGCATGATGAACCCGTCATCTGCTGATGTTGTTGCTCCGTAGAGCCAAGGACGGAAAACCGCAATACGAAAAAGCCATTTGCTGTTTGTTGTTTGTTTAGCCCGCGCCATTATGAGCACTTAAAACTGGCAACAACAGCGCAGCTGAAGGAGTCCGTAACATTTTGGTTCATTCATGGCGGGCGCTCGTGTCTTTGCTTGATGTCAGACAGCGACCACTGAAATTGTCACAGGGACTCGAGCAACAATTCTTCATTTCCGGTGCAGCTTAAGAGCCGTGCTTCCTTCCCGACAATTGCCCCTTTCATTTGTATTTTTTGCTGCTGTCCCGTGAACATCACCTGCGAAGGGATGCGACCAGAACAAGGACGACAAAAGCGAGCATGTGGCTGCAACTTGGGAGTCACCGAGTCAACGAGTCAACGAGTCTCCTCTCTCATCTTTGCGTTGCGATAAATACGCTGACAAGCAGCTCGCCTGTGGCTGTGGCTACACCAAGCGGAAGTTGTTCGTCTGCCCAGCCGGACTGGACCGGAGCCCGAGCACGCCCCTCGTTCTCATTCTTACTCACCACGCCTTCATACACACTGTATGGTTTTCATTTCCGGTTTCCGTTGCTGTTGAGTTACTTAAGCGGATTACAAAAACAACAACAACAACAATAACTACAGCATCAAAGATAGCAGCCAAAAAACAATGAAACTCTGTTGCCATTGCCCCTGGCTGCTCATGCAGCAGTCGGGGAAGTCGAGGCATGCTTTGAATACTTTGATATAGATGTTTGTGATGATACAAGTTTCGGGCATATTTCATGCGTCATTAATTATGAGTAACAATGATCCATTAGTAAACCAACTCTTTCAACTTTTGCTTCTACATTATCTTTTATTTAATGCTTCGACCCCTTTAGGCCTTCACTTGACAGTTGGCGCTGTTCCACTTGTTGGCAGTGTCGACGAAAAGCTGAGACAGCTGATCGAGACTGTAGTTGGAGAGCATTTTGTTAAGGCTGGGAATCACATTGATGGACAACAGGTGATCGACATCGGATTGAATCAGTTTAACGGCCAAGTTAGTTATCTGGCTAGAAAAGGTGTTGGCATAGTCGTTGGCTGCAATGTTCCACAGAGTGTCCCAGTTGTCGATTTTGGTATCAGCCAAGTAGAATTGTAGATGGTAGGCTCTAAGACGGAGTCCATCCCAGTTGATGAGACTCTGACCGAAGGTGTATTCACCAACCAATCGCAGTTGTTGGAACCGCTCGTTGATCAAGCTGTCTTCACGAATGGGGAAGACGAATCCAAGCATACTCATGACACCCTCAATGGCATAGGAGCCGAGTATCTGGATCTCTGGGAATAGAATGTCGAATTTGGCTTTCTGCATGCTATCATCGAAGGATCCACTCAAGATTTCGAAATTGTCCAATCCAGAGATGCGGATGTTGCTGGTGTTGCCGACAATCTTGGTTTCTCCCTTGGTGAAGTTGATGAGGCTAAATTCGTTGGTCAGTGGCGCCATGACTGGAATATTGTCAGCAGGGTAGCCGCAGGGCAGCATCTGCTTCCAGGCCTGAAGGAACTGGGTGATGGCATCACCATAGTTGACCGAGGTCGAGTCCAGAGCCACAGGTGAGGCGCTGGCGATGGCCACCAGGGTGGCAAGAAGGAAAACTTTTCCAATCATGTTGATCGTTAAACGTTTGAATGAATTGTGTGTATTTGCCTCGAAGCGGTTTCCCTTTTATAGCCATATTGTTATCAATGTCTTTGATTGATTACCTTTCAATTAATTTTGCCGCATTTGTTTGTCCAAAGACTTATTGGCACAAACATGCATTTCAATGATTCATAGACATATTGACATGGGAGAAAGGTTTTGCAGACTAGGTGGGGAAAATATATTTTTAACATGATTATAATCCTGTCGTGTGAGTTATCCCTTACACAAAATCCATTTATCTACTTTAATATCGAAGAATTTTTGTTTGTATAATTAAACCACAAAGTGTAATATAAACCGTGGTCTTATGTAATGTTACATTTTCGCTTTTCAAGGAATTAGGGCTTTTTTATCGATACAATTTTAAATTGTGGATCCCCAGTTGTTGTGCCTATACTTCTGTATTTGTTTACATATTGATTCTATTTTCCAAGAAATCAGTTTGTTATTGACATTTTAAGCAACGTTTTCTTTTATTGACATTCGGCTTTTGACCATTTCTCAGAAGTGTTTGCAAAATTTATTAATTATTTATTGTCTATATATGTATTAATTTTTTTATATAATAAATAGTACCTTTTAAGCTTATGTTGAATATATTTGCTACATTCCACATTATTACATCTCGATATTCTATAGTTGGCAAGTTCTTTAACAGTTTTGGATTACCATGGGTTAATTTGGACATCAGTCTTTGCTTGAAATTGTGTTCTAAATGTATAGTAAGTTTTCCTAGAAATCATATGTCGACGCGGAATTTATAAGAGATTTTGATTTCTTGAAATAACCCTTTCCAAGTAATTGCTACTAGAATTTAAATTGATGACCGTTTAAGCATGTGTTTATCAAAAATAAGATTATTTTGAGTTCGTTGTATGTTAGTGCTATAATCCAAGTACTACATCAAAAGCATGTATATCTGTGACAGCGGACTTCAAATTAATTTCTTAATTTTTACGATACGCTTCACGTATTGATAGCAATACAATTTTTAAAAACAGAAAATATACAAGTAGATTAGAAATAACATCATTAATTAAATATTAAAATGTTATGTCTCTGTGACAAAAAATTGAATAACCATTTGATTATAAATTGTCGCGATAATATTTCATATATATGTTATGCTTTATTTCAATTTTTAATGAATATTAAAAGTAAATAATCTATAATACGCTGGAGTGCTTTATGAATCCAAAAAAATTCTGCGCAACGCAAGCAGTGTAAGTTCGTAAACAAATTCGCACTGCTTGCATGAGCATAGTCGTATACGTAATACGTATTACGTATTTTCATATATCTAGCAAATAAGCAATCAGTAAAAAGTAACTGCACTCCTAAAAAGTTTTCATTTGTTACTTTCATATTAGAAAATCAATATTTTTTGCTACGTTGATGATATTTTATTTTAGCTGAGAAATAATCTGAGTGGAAGAATAATATAGCTTGAACAATTAGCCAATCTGCCAAATGTTCTCTTAAAGTTTCTACATTCAAACAGTGTTTAGTTTTTGCAAATGAAACTATTATTTTTTATTTTATTAATATTATCATTTTATAAAGTGTTTTGAACTAATTAAGCCTTCACTTGGCAGTTGGCGCTGTTCCACTTGTTGGCAGTGTTGACGAAAAGTTGAGACAGCTGATCGAGACTGTAGTTGGAGAGCATTTTGTTAATGCTAGGAATCACATTGATGGACAACAGTTGATCGACATCGGATTGAATCAGTTTAACGGCCAAGTTAGTTATCTGGCTAGAAAAGGTGTTGGCATAGTTGTTGGCTGCAATGTTCCACAAAGTGTCCCAGTTGTCGATTTTGGTATCAGCCAAGTAGAATTGCAGATGGTAGTCGCTAATACGGATTCCATTAGAGTTGCTGAGACTCTGACCGAAGGTGTATTCCCCAACAAAACGCAGTTGTTGGAACCGCTCGTTGATCAAGCTGTCTTCACGAACGGGGAATACGAATCCGAGCATACTCATGACACCCTCGATGGCATAGGAGCCGAGGATCTGGATCTCTGGAAACAGTACGTCGAATTTGGCTTTCTGGGTGCTATCATCGAAGGATCCACTCAAGATGAGGAAGTTGTCCATTCCCGAGATGCGGATGTTGCTGGTGTTGCCGACAAAGTTGGTATCTCCCTTGGTGAAGTTGATGGTGCTAAAGTCGTTGGTCAGTGGCGCCATGACTGGAATATTGTCAGCAGCATAGCCGCAAGGTAGCATCTGCTTCCAGGCCTGGAGGAACTGGGTGATGGCATCACCATAGTTGACCGCAGTCGAGTCCAGAGCCACAGGTGAGGCGCTGGCGATGGCCACCAGGGTGGCAAGAAGGAAAACTTTTCCAATCATGTTGATCGTTAAACGTTTGAATGAACTGTGTGTAGTTGCCTCGAAGCGGTTTCCCTTTTATAGCTATATTGTTATCAATGCTATTGATTGATTACAATTTGCCGCATTTGTTTGCCTTAAGATTTATTGGCACAAGTTTATAATTAAATGAGTCAGAGACACGCGTGGTGTATGTAGAAAGAACATAATTTACATGATTTATTTATATATTTTACTAGCAAGAAGATACTTGTGTCTAATATAAGAATATTTAAGTGTAGTTAGTACAAGCTTTCTTACTTTTCCTTAATTGGTACATTTTAACTTTTCTCGGAATGAAAACTTTCATATCGAATAATCTTGTCTTGAATGGGGATCCCATTCGATGTAATTATTTACATATTGAAATTATTTTCCAAGAAATGATTTGGTTATTGATATCATTAATATTTTGGTTCATTCCTAAATAAACACAATTGAATTCTAATTCCACCTCCTTTGCAGATAGATAGAAGATAGAAGGAAGGATAGATAGAAGGAAGAACAACATTAAACATGTTAATAAACAAGATTAAAATGTGTAGAAAGAGAGTGATTAACATAAGAGAAAAAAGGATACTTAAATTAGAATAGAATTTATATGTATATCGCCGAAGTTAAAAAGCACACTGAACACTTTCACATGTGTATGTATATTTTCCAAGAAATTGCGTTGTTAATGCCAAATATTTGCTTTTGGTTTCTAGAAATAACCCTTTCCGCGTATTTGTTACTAGCCTTTAAATTGATCACCATTTAAACCTGTTGTCTTTACCAAAAATAAAGACAAACATATAAGTTCGATTATTTGTTATTTGTTTATTTTGTTGCTGGTATATCCCAAGTACTACATCAAACATGGCACTGTAAATTTAAACATAGTGACAGCGGACTTTAAATTAATTTCTTGATTGTGATGATAAGAACGTTTTCAACGTATGGAAAGTGTACAATTGAACTAGTAGTAAAAACACTCTAAGTACAATTGAATTAAATTTATTTTAAGGCTATGTAACAGAGAATTTTATGACGGTTTTATTAAAATGCGGAGAAATACTATTTTATTTCATTTGAGTGTTTTTGGTAAGTTTTTATTAATGTAATTATGAAAATTATGCAAACAGGTTGAATGGCTGTGACGCAAGCAGTGCAAATTATTAAATAAATTAGCACTGCTTGAAATTTGTACATAAGCGATCAGTTCAAATGTAACTTCAGTTGCGATTTGCATTTATATTGGAAACTAGCATTTGTGGTAAATATTTTTCATTATTATATTCTCTTAAATTTTCAACATTTATTATTATTTCATTAAATATGTTCACACTTAGGCCTGAACGTCACAGTTGGCACTGTTCCACTTGTTGGCGGTATTGATCAACAACTGCGACAATTGATCCAGGCTGACGGCGGAGAGCATGTCATTGATAATCGGAATCACGTCGACGGATAGCAGCAGATCTACATTGGGTTGAACGAGTTTAGCAGCCAGGTTAATAATTTGGCTGGCCCAGGTATTCGAGTAATCGTTGAGTGAAATGTTCCACAAAGTGTCCCAGTTGTCGATTTTCACATCAGACAGATAGAATTGCAGATGGTAGTCGCTAATGCGGAGTCCACTGGGATTGATGAGGCTCTGGCCAAAGGTGTATTCACCAACGAAACGCAGTTGTTGGAATCTCTCGTTAAGCAAGCTGCTTTCGCTCACAGGGAAGACGAATCCAAGCATACTCATGACACCCTCGACGGCATAGGAGCCGAGGATCTGGATCTCCGGGAATATGACGTCGAATTTGGCTTTCTGGGTGCTCGCATCGAAGGACCCACTGATGATAACAAAGTTGTTCAGGCCTGAGATGCGGATGTTGCTGGAATTGCCAACAAAACTAGTCTCTCCTCTAGAGTAGTTGAAGACAGCAAAATCATTTGTAAGTGGCGCCATGACTGGAATATTGTCAGCTGCATAGCCGCAAGGTAGCATCTGCTTCCAAGCCTGGAGGAACTGGGTGATGGCATCACCATAGTTGACCGCAGTTGAGTCCAGAGCCAGAGGTGAGGCACTGGCGATGGCCACCAGGGTGGCAAGAAGGAAAACTTTTGCAATCATGTTGATCGTTAGACGGTTGAAGGCACTGTGAAATCAATTGTATATTGGTTTCCCTTTTTATAGTTGAAATTGTTTATCAATTTACCGATAAAACGTATCTTTTATTGATTATACCTCAGTTTGTTTTACCAATCAAAGTATTTATTTGCTCAACGTCTTGTTAAATAAGCTTATAATTAAAGGAATTAGTCGTAACATGCGAACAATTCGAAACTTTAATTTTGCAATCTATTCTTATCAAGTATATCAATACTGTTGCATTCGTAATGTTTATGACATAAAACTATTTTTATAATTTACAAATATTATATATTTATAAATACTATAAAAATACATATAATAATCATTACAAGCTATTAGATGTTTTCTAATTTAAAGCAGACTAATTAGATTGAGGGTCTCTTAAGGTTTATCAATGTTCATTAAATAATGAATAAAATTATAATTAATCAACATAGGCATATATCCTCATTTGAATAAATAAAATAATGAACTATAATTATTTAAATATATATTAGATAATAAAAATATTGAAATATTTAAATCTAATAAAATAGACAATTCAGTTTATTGAAGAACAATTGTTTTCACTTTCAAGAAAGTAAGCAGCGCAAGCAGTCGAATGTTGAAAGCACTTTTACTGCTTGCACAATCAAAATTATTCAAAGCTCGTGGGTTTCGGGTTTCCATATCGTATACGTACTTTGTCAGCTGAAAAGTATGCACTACATTTTTTGGCAATAATCAGTAATTCTAAAAGTATGTAAACATTTTTTTTTGATTTCTACATTTATTTGAAAAATATCCATAATATGGATATGATTTCATGAAATGAAAGACTCATTATTTTATTAATTGCAGTTTGTTTTTATTATGTTCAGAATTTTAAAACAGAATAAACTGAGTTTTTTTTAGGCCTGAACGTTGCAGCCAGCACTATTCCACAACTCTGCTTGCATCACAAAGTACTCCGTCAACTGGGTGAGGTTCAAGTTGGAGAGCAGATCATTGATAGCCGGCAACGAGTAGGTGGCGAACAGTGTGTTGACATAGGGCTGGATCTCCTCGGTGAACAGCAGCGAGAAGGACTCGATGAACTCATTCATAAAGTTGTTGGTCGCCACGTCCATATACTTGTTCCAGTTGTCGGCCTTAACGTCAGCCACGAGGTATTTCAGATCGAAGTCCTTGATGCGCAGTCCATTGGAGTTGGTCAAGCTCTGGGCAAAAGTGTACTCGCCAATGAAACGCCAGTCCATCAGCTTCTTGTTGATGGCCACGCTCTGCTTAATGGGCAGAGGAATACCGGCCAAGTCGAAAGTTCCCTCGATTTCATAAGAGCCCAGGATTTGTAGTTCAGGGTAGATAACATCGAAGAAGGCGCGCTGGGTGCTGTCGTTGTAGCCGCCGCTCAGGATCTGGAAGTTGTTCAGGCCAGAGATGCGAATGTTGCTCACATTACCCACAATGTTGGTGTTTCCGTTAACGTAGTCGAAGGCGTAGAAGTCGACGGTCAAAGGAGCCATCACGGGAATATTGTCGGCGGCGAAACCACAGGGAATGATCTTCTGCCAGGCCTGGAGGAACATGCCCACAGCGTCAGAGTAGCCGATCATGGTGTTGTCCTGGGTCACCGGTGTGGAGCTGGCGGTGGCCACCAGGAGAGCCAAAAGAATGCACTTTGCAATCATTTTACTTCGTTGCTTCGTTGAAGGTAAGAGGAATACTGTGAAGAATGGTTCGCACGCCGTGTCTTTTATAGTCGAATCGTTATCTATGGTTGCTAGGGGCGGCGCTTTGATTGATCGCATTTGCATTCTATTGGTTGGTTTGACATTTAGGCACTCGTTACACATTAAATGATGTGATCAAATGCGAGAGTTAGACAGTCACGTAAAGCTGGATTGATTACGAGGACTTAAGAGTTGTGGTTTTTAAACAATTAGGCGTGTGCGCTACATTTGATTCTATATTTCTCGGTATCGACATTCAGTTGCATAATCCCATTTTTTTTGTTGCTAACTGAAATTATATTTCTAAAGTGATTTCAAAGAATTTTTTTTTATGGTTGGATTACAATAAAATAACTTAGCTTGTGCGGTAAAATTTAAATTTATATTTCTCGGTATTCATATTCTTGTTTTCTTTTTGTTGCTAAGTGAAATTATATTTCCAAAATAATTTTAAAGCAATTTTCTTATGCTTGATGTAATATTTTTGGTGCTTAGTGATAAGTTTTCTCTGGCTTGGCTTTTAGGAAACATAGAATAATAGAATAAAAATTTATAATTGTCGTGTTTAATTTTAATACAATTCAAATCACGCTTTTAACAAATTGTTTACTTATTCAGAAATATTTCAGCCTAAACTAAACATTAGTGTTTGAAACTTGTTGTTTATTTATTTATTACTAAAGTTGGTCTAGTTTTTAAAATAAACTGTCTTAAAAATAGTGTTGGTGGCGTGGCAAATGTTATTTATATAATAGAAAATAATATTTAAGTTGGCTAAAAATATTTAAAAAGTACAATTTTCTCTGTAAATCTGATTTCTGGATGAACTTTACGTATTGAAGAGTGTCCAGCTAAGAGAGTTTTAGCTGTACAATAAGAAGTTCTGATCACGAGAACATGTGCACTTATATTACACTTAATTGGGTCGAACATGCCACCTTTTCCTAGAATTCTAAATTTGGCATTTATTTTTAGAGAAAACCGATTATATTTGACAGAATCAAATGATTGGTCCGATTATAATTGTTCAAGAATTAATTAATTTTCATAAATTACTTGAAGTCTGCTGTCGAATAAATCAAAATTGTATGCTGCCGATGAATCATAATTATAGCGCCAGATAAGTCGAAATCATTTTAAGTCCTGCGAATAAAGCCGCTTGACTCATACCTGAAATATACATAAATCGCTATCGATAAAGTCTTCGGCAAACATGTTGCCAAAAGCCAAACGACCAATTTATACACGATCGATCAACGCTCGGTATTAAGCACAATTAGATAACGTTTTTACTATAAAAGACAACGCGTGCGAACCGTTCTCCACACAGTTCTTTCTACCATTAAGCAAGCAACATGATAGCAAAGTGCATTCTTTTGGCTCTCCTGGTGGCTGCCGCCAGCTCCACACCGGTGACCCAGGACAACACCATGATCGGCTACTCTGACGCTGTGGGCATGTTTCTCCAGAGCTGGCAGAAGATCATTCCCTGTGGTTTCGCCGCCGACAATATTCCCGTGTTGGCTCCTTTGACCGTCGACTTCTACGCCTTCGACTACGTCAACGGAAACACCAACATTATGGGTAATGTGAGCAACATTCGCATCTCTGGCCTGAACAACTTCCAGATCCTGAGCGGTGGCTACAACGACAGCACGCAGCGCGCCTTCTTCGATGTCATCTTCCCCGCGCTGCAAATCCTGGGCTCCTATGAAATCGAGGGTACTTTCGACTTGGCCGGTCTTCCTCTGCCCATTAAGCAGAGCGTGGCCATCAACAAGAAGCTGATGGACTGGCGTTTCATTGGCGAGTACACTTTTGCCCAGAGCTTGACCAACTCGAATGGTCTGCGCATCAAGGACTTCGATCTGAAGTACCTCGTGGCTGACGTTAAGGCCGACAACTGGAACAAGTACATGGACGTGGCGACCAACAACTTTATGAATGAGTTCATCGAGTCCTTCTCGCTGCTGTTCACCGAGGAGATCCAGCCCTATGTCAACACACTGTTCGCCACCTACTCGTTGCCCACCATCAATAACTTGATCGCCAACATGGACATCACTCAGTTGACCAACTACTTTGTGGCTCAGGCTGAAATCTGGAACAATGCTGATTGCAGTGTTGAGGCCTAAACGAAAAAAACTTCTAACGAAAATATAATAAATTCAATGAGCATTTAATTGATAGATGTGCTTGATTATTTATATTTATGGGGAGGCGGTTTACAGGTTAGCTTTCACCTTTAAGTGGAATCGTTATCTATGACAACTTTGATTGATAGTATTGGCAATTTGTAATACTTTCTGTAAGCTGCCTATTGTGAACAACTAGTTGCTATTGAATGCAACAGTGAATTTAATTTATTTTGATTGCCATTATAACAATAGATAATGATAGTTGTTTTCCTTTGTGGCAATCCTATTTAGACTCGAGTGCTGCCATTGTTGTTGCTCCTTTGCAATTATATGTAGATGAAATACGTTGTTGTGCACTGCAGGCTAATGCGTCTTGTTGGTTGGCAAGTAGCGTACACAGAACAACACTGCAATTTGCTGCTGTGATTGGCCGAATGTCGAATGCCGAATGTCGAATGTCGAAAATCAGGTGCGCGCTGGCATTTTGGCAATGAACATGCATTTTTCTTGGGGCAGACATTCGGGATTGCATTATTTTTTGGCTGCTATTGTTTCGACATTTTCATTTGGATTTCAATTGGAGTCTTGCTGTTTTTCAACGCTGCCAGTGCCAGTGGCTATTGTTGAGTCTTGTTCTTCGCTTCGATTCGCTTCGCTTTGCTTTGTTTTGCTTTGCTTTTTGCTTTGTTTGAACATTTCGCTTAAAATGCAAAAGTTCAATTCACTGCAGGCGCCATTTTACTTTCTTTGGTCGTGTTGTTTTGGTGCCGTGCCGGAAACAAGCAGCATCACTACACACACACATCGACATTCAACATCGACACACAGACACGGACATGGAGACGGACACGAACACACACACACACATATGTACGTTTCAGTTGAAACAAAGCAACAGAGGCTTCTGCAACGGACAGTTGTTACCGCTGGGCAAAGACGTCCACATCAAGGATGGTTGGTTGGCTGGCTGGCTGGCTGGCTGTCGACCAGTCAGGTATCAGGTCCGCCTGCCTTCGCTTCTCTTCCTCTCTAGCAGCTCCCCTGCAGGTGTGCAGCGCAGGGAGGGGGGGATGTGCGTGTGTGATTGAATGGACTTTGAATGTAGTACAGCACTCAGCACGACGATGACCATGATGACGTTTGCCGTTCGGTTTTCCATGCAAATGCCAGCAAAAACATTTTTCGGACACAAATCTAAAGGTGGCTACGCGTGGCGCCAGCTATGGCAAACAGTGGGCGGAGGCAAAGCGGAGGCGAAGCGGAGGCACAACAGCTGCTGCCGTTGCCGATGCTGCTGCTGCTGCTGCTGCTGCTGCTGCCGTTGTTGCCCCCCGGGGTCGTTGATGATGTTCGTAACATGAGTTGGCCGGACGCACAGAGTCTGGGGAGACTGCAGTCTGTATGCTAATTCCCTGCAGGAAGAACTCTCTTATGTATATACAAATACACACACACACACACACGCACACATACAGACAGCGTTTGTACATACATAATAAGAAGAGATTGGCGGAGGGGAAGGCGAAACGACAGTTGGAAGTGCGCTCGCGGCTAAACAAGCGTTGCCAACATTTTTGGGCACATCAAAGTGACAACTGACCGAATTATTTTTATGCTTAAACAACAGCAGACTGTGTGTGTGTATGTGAGTGTGTCTGTGTGTGTGTGTGTGTGTGTGTGTGTGTGTGTGTGGCTGCCTTAATTTGTGCGGCCAGGTACTTGATGCCACTCTGTGGAATGTGACCACAACAAAGCATGGCCCACAGCCAATTGCGTTAGATACAATGCTAATTGGGCCAAGGTGTATGAGTGTGTGTGTGTGAGTTTGGCAGAGCAACTTGGGGTCAAGCGCAGGCAGCGCTTGGCAGGTGGGGAGCGGGAGGGGGGAGGGAGGCGTGGCAGAAGCGCGGCAGCAAAGCTCTTGATTATACATGCAACAACAATTCGCCTAATAGAAATTGCGCCACAAAAACCACATTATGCCGGCGCGTTGTCGCTTTAAGCCCCCGGCTACCGACTACGAACTGCCGACTACCGGCTACAAAACTCTCCTCTCCCCCCTCCCCACTCCCCACTCCTCTCCACTCTTCTCTACCTGAAGCAGGGCTAGTAAGCGCTGCGCTGGGCTGGGCTTTTGGCCTCTTTGGATTTCCGTTGTGTTACCGCAAAACTTTTAACGTTTGTTTGGGTTTTGTTGCGGCTGCCACTTTCGTCTTTGCGCATTTCGCCCACATGTATTGACTAAATTAATATTCTCAATTGAAAACTTTTCAACAATAGTTTGCGCACAAAGTTTTTCAAAGCCATTACACAGCGAGAAAAGCGACGCATCAATGTTGCAGTGAAAGTGAAAATGTTGCTAGCCCAATTTCGATTTTCTAACTTTTGCAAAAGTTTTCTAGCATCGCGCGTTCGTTGTCTATCGAGCGTTTATTGCAAGTATTATTATTATTATCTTGTTGTGATAACCTTATTTGAGAAGAAACTTTTTTTATAGACTTACATGTTGCAAATTTTCATATTATGAAAAAATATCATAAGAAATATTTGAAGATGGGACTTAAATAAAACGTGACAATATTTTTGATTTACAGTTTGCAGTTCTATAAATTTAACATTTCTATAAACTTGATTTATAAAATAACTAAATAATAAAAAAAAGTCTTTTTGATTTTGATTCTATATTTTATTTTTTGTGTAGCAACTTAAAATACAACTGGAAGATAAAATTAGTGTAAATATTAAGATTTTAAAATTGTTTAATTTTCATTTTTTTCTTTCTTTTTTTGTTTTATATTTGGTTCAATGCTTATTCGCACTTGAAAGAGATCTTAACAATTTAAATCGATAAATAAAATCAACAATTAAATGACTTAAAAATGCTTAAATGGTGATGAAATATTAAAAATGTGTTTTTTTTCGATATTGAAAAATATTTTTGAATTTGATCTAGATTAAAATATAAGCTCAATCGAAGCTTAGGTTTCTTGCAGTGTTCAGCTGACGCACCGCAAAAGTTTCGAGTATTCTGTAAATTAAGCTGCATTTGTGTTGTTGTTGTTTTCGCTGATATTGTTGTTGTTGTTGTTGTTGTGTATCCCGTTCTAATAAGTCGCCAGATATCTGACATTTTAAATCTAGGAAAATTTTCAAATTCAATTTGCAGTGGGACACAAACAACAAAAGCTGATACCCCCGTCACCTTTGAGGAGATGATAAACCACAATAGCTGAAGCAAAGGAGGTGGAAAAGCGGCGAAGACACCGAAGGCCGAGTCAAACAGTTCGTCTCCACAAGTTTGTGGATGGACGACGTACTTTTCCGTTCGTCACCTGATTCGACCGGGAAGTGAGCAAACATTTTTGGAAAACTTACTTGAATGGATTATTAGGAATTATCAAAACTTAATTTAGCTTAAGTTTTGCTTGAGTTTGATTACAAAAGACGCTGCACGGCATGCGGGCGGCTGATGGCAGAGGCAAATGGAGCTCCGGGCACCCTGGTAACTGTGGAAGTGTCTCTGTGTCGGTGTCCATGTGCGGTGAGTGCTGTTAATGAATGCCAAATTGTAGTTGTTATACGACGTTGAAATCAGGTGGCAAACAATCAGCGTGCACCACTTGAAAGGCAGCTGCTTTTGAAGTGGTTTGGCGAAACTTTTGACTCTGTATGTGTGTGTGTGTGTGTGTGTGTGTGTGTGTGGCTCCAAAGCCCATTGATCTTGGCAAGTCTTTTGTTGTCATCACGGCATAAGCCTCGGGGCTAAGCTGCTTAAAGCCCAGGCAGCCCCAGCAGTGTTCGGGCACTTAAAAGTTTAACACATGCGATTTGCCAATGTGAAAGCTAAACGACGAAAATCGCAGCCATTTTCATCGCCACGGGCAACGTTTATTAACTGGACTTGAGCGTAGACGTCAATGTCGCCGTCGCCATTGACATCGCATTGATCTAATGAGGCTGGGCTACCAGCTGGCAACGCTTTCAGCGCGCTTGTCTAAGCTGTCTTCTCTCTGGCTCTGGATGATGATGGGCCACTGACTGGGCCTGACTGGCCTCGTCCGTTGGCTGGCATATCCAGCTGTGTAATTGACTTCAATTAAATAAAGCCAACGACACCGACAATTGCACGTTGCCTTTGTGTTGTCGGCCTGCGACGTCTGGGGCGATGTCAGGTTGGGCGCGGAAATGGAAGTGCGCTGGCACAGCTTAAGCCAGTGAGCTAAAAAGCTAAAGCCGGAGACGAAACTGAAGTTGAAGCTCGCACTGGAGCTGGCGCTGGCGCTAGGGCGTAATAGTAGATGAATCCATTCGCTTTTATTTGTAGCCATGGGTCTTTATACTTTATGCTCGGGCCGGGACGACCTTTTAGCAACGCTTCCTGGCGTCCTGGCGTCGTGTCGTCCTGGCGCCCACGCAGCGTCGTGCCGTGCACTCAAAGTGGCGTTAATAACGTGGCACAAATTTACAACAGTTAAATAGAAATACTTACTTAGCTTACCTTGTTGCCCCGTTGCCGCCTCGTTGGGACGCCGATAATCGCAGCACGGAAAACGGATGTCCAATTAGTTGTGAGCCAGCTTCCGGCTGGCTTCTGGCGGCGCTGCGCGGCGCGGCGAGTCGTCCGTCTCGCCTTTCATCAATGCGTATCAACGTTTGCCTGTCAATTGCAGTTCGTCTCCCAAGTTTTCCATTCATTACGTGGCGGACGCTTCGATTCGTTTCGTTTTCCTTTTCTGTTTTGCTTTATTTTTTTTATTGTAGCCAATGGCATAATTTTCATATTTGCCAGCCACATCAATTGCCATCGATTTGCATAGATATATCCACCAAATTGATCCATATATATATATATATATGTACACATATAGTGAGAGAGCGAATATAACTCCCTTGCTGGCTGATTTATGTGCCCTCTGGGGTTGTGCTACTTAATCAATGCTTATTTATTCTCGAAAATCCTTGGGCTTTGCTTGTGACGCGCTTATCGCGCTGCATACTTTTAGGCGTTCATGGCTAAAAATTGAATAAAGGATTTACGGTCTTAAATTGAGGCAGCGCCCAGCAAATGTCATGTCAAATGCCTCATGTGTGTGTGTGTGTGTGTGCGAGTGTGTGACAGGAAGCCAAACAAAGGCAACATGTGTAACTTGTACGGGCTGCCAACGTCAACGTCGACGTCGACGTCGGCGCCGTCAAAAGGCGAGAGGCTGGAAATCTATTAGAACGTGTCTCGCCTGCCAACCCGATGCTGCTGCTTCTGTTGCATGCCTGCTTATATTTTACCCGAGGGCATAATAAGCTTGCCACTGACTGCTCCTTGTGATCCTTGCGTTCCTCCTCCCGTTTCCTTATTTTTTTTATTTCACTTTTAGCAGTCGCAAGCGGGCGTTTGAGTCTGCGAGCATGTGTGTGTGTGTGTGTGTAATATTTACTTATGATTGAGTTGCGTGGCGGCTGCGCTAGTGACACCCTTCTCACACACATACACACTCACACACACACCCTTGCACACACACGCACACGCACACGGCACAACAATTTGGTAAAAGATTGCGGTTGCTTTACTGATTTTCTCACCCATTTTTACTTCGTGTGCGGGAGATGAAAATTTAAATTGATTTTGCATTGTTTGACTGTCATTGTTGCTGCTTTTGTTGCCCTCGTCTTCGGGGTTGTTTCCTCAGCTTTTGTTGTTCCTGCCACACTTGCTGTTGTTGTTGTGTTTGTTTTTATTTGCGTCTAACACACCAAGAATATTCTTATAAATTTCAATTTGTGCACCATAAATGCGGGCACAGCCTTCGAGTGGCATGAGCTCCATTTAGCATTCTGTGGGTGTAATAGATAAGAGATAAGGCAGCCGCCAAGTTCGCTTCACACTTGCTCTACTACTCCGCTCTATGCCCGAAACTATTTAGTTTTACTGTTATGCCTATTACTATTACTATTTTTATTCCATTTTGCCGTAGTAAACTTGATTAATTTCCCGCTGCCAGGTGGAAACTATGCTGGCTTAAAGGGTTAATGCCGACTCAAGCTTCTTTCGCTTGTTTCTCCGAGACACCTTAAACGATTGCCAGCCAGAGCACATAACCTTCATCCATCCCACTTCTGACCCGAGCATCATTTGCTTTTATATGTATACGTATTTATATGTATGAAATTGTTTTACGTCAGCCCCTCGACCGGGGGGTTTTTTGGGCAACTACCAAACTTATTTTGCTGGCTGTTTTTTTGTTGGTCGACGGGCCGCCGTTTTGCTGTTCATACAAATGTTTATCGACTTGTGCGTTGATTTTCCGCTTGCTTTGGTTTTACAGCGCCCGTTCCTTGCGAGATTTTCGGGGTATATCGTATCGTATCCATCCTATAGGCTATAGCCGTAGCCGTAGCACGTGCACGGTAGGGTTAAGCATCGCCGACACTGACATGCGTGTGTGTGTGTGTGTGTGAGGGTGGGAGACGCATGTGTATTGGTAATTGAATTTATTGTTTGACATTCAAAGTACCGTTGAGTCAATTACGCTGGAAAATTGGTATCAAAATATTTACGAGCTGTTTATTGCATTACGCAAGTTGAAGCCGAAGCCCTGAAGCTCAGATGCTCGAGGCTGCGAGGTCCCCGAATGGAACCCTCGCCAAGGTAATGCAATTTACATGCTGATGCGGCTGCCCGATTACGTATATCGTAAACGGCGTATCCATTGCTTCGACGAGTGCGTTTATTGGATGGAGGCAATATATATTGAAAGACAAATGGCATGAAGATGATTTGCCGAAGTGTAAATTGCACGAGCGCCTCAATTAGATGTGCATTCGTTTCTCTTCCAGCTGGCAGACGATAATTGTGGCACGGCGAATGCTTCATTTAACACAATTAGCAGCGATTTCCTATGGCAGACACATCGGGATTTGTAGCTCCCCCCAAACGCGTCAGCCACTTGCAACGCAATCCAAGTGAAGGGAACTCCTCGACAGCTGATTAATCATCAGGCGATACGGCTTAATATTCTTTTGCCATCTACCGCACGCATTCTTATCAATAATCCCCATTGTCTAGCCACAAGCATTGGGCGCGCAAATGAAAGCCGACATGAAAGTAATGCCAGTGAATCACTGCAGCGAACCCCATCGAAGAAAATCTCTGGCGCAAAGCCATTTGTTGAGTCACATATTTTGATCGTAGCACAATCGCGATAACGTCTAATACTAACAGCCAATTCAAATGCGATCAATCAAACTGCCTCATGGGCGATCCATAGATAACGATTCGACTATAAAAGACACGGCGTGCGAAGCATTCTTCACAGTATTCCTCTTACCTTCAAGCAACGAAGTAAAATGATTGCAAAGTGCATTCTTTTGGCTCTCCTGGTGGCCACCGCCAGCTCCACACCGGTGACCCAGGACAACACCATGATCGGCTACTCTGACGCTGTGGGCATGTTCCTCCAGGCCTGGCAGAAGATCATTCCCTGTGGTTTCGCCGCCGACAATATTCCCGTGATGGCTCCTTTGACCGTCGACTTCTACGCCTTCGACTACGTCAACGGAAACACCAACATTGTGGGTAATGTGAGCAACATTCGCATCTCTGGCCTGAACAACTTCCAGATCCTGAGCGGTGGCTACAACGACAGCACCCAGCGCGCCTTCTTCGATGTTATCTACCCTGAACTGCAAATCCTGGGCTCCTATGAAATCGAGGGTACTTTCGACTTGGCCGGTCTTCCTCTGCCCATTAAGCAGAGCGTGGCCATCAACAAGAAGCTGATGGACTGGCGTTTCATTGGCGAGTACACTTTTGCCCAGAGCCTGAACAACTCGAATGGTCTGCGCATCAAGGACTTCGATCTGAAATACCTCGTGGCTGACGTTAAGGCCGACAACTGGAACAAGTACATGGACGTGGCCACCAACAACTTTATGAATGAGTTCATCGAGTCCTTCTCGCTGCTGTTCACCGAGGAGATCCAGCCCTATGTCAACACACTGTTCGCCACCTACTCGTTGCCGGCTATCAATGATCTGCTCTCCAGCTTGAACCTCACCCAGTTGACGGAGTTCTTCGTGATGCAAGCCGAGTTGTGGAACAATGCTGATTGTCAAGTTAAGGCATAAATTATGTTGTGCTGGTTGTAAATTCAATAAATCCGAGCAGCAATTAATTAAGTGTTTTGCTCGAGCATTAAAAACATTAAATCACTTTGTGATTTGCTATTGTTATTACAGAGTTATTCAGTCGAGATAACGCTTATCTTGGCTGGTCGTAGTATCCTGTGTCTGTTCGGCTATGCAGAGCTGTCAGCAGTTGTCATATTTGCTGAGTAATGGATGCTGGATGCTCGTCCTCTGCCTCGAACATTGTTGCACAACTCGATAACAGTCTGACCGACAGCTGGGTCACCAGATAAACGGGCTGAGGAGTAAACACTTAATTAGCGGGACTTCATCAAATCCACAAACACACGGATTAGCTGCAGTGGTATGTGTCACTGTGTGTGTGTGTGTCCGGATTACCTTTCATTTTGACATAGCACACACAGCTCAACATATATTTAACTGAAATATGTATGGGTAAGTTGCAACAACAACAACAACAACAGCGATAATAACGGTAGCAAGTGGCAAGTGGCAAGCAAACCATGCAATTAAATGCAAACAATTTGCTATAATTTATGTGCGGCGACGTTGGCGACTACGCCGCAAAATGCTGCACGAAGCGACTAATGCACAACGGAAGCGGAAATCTGTTTGGTTGCCATGCCTGCAACTATACTATGCGTGTGTCCCTGTGTGTCCCTGTGTGTCTCTGTGTGTGTGTGTGTGTGTGCGTCTGAGTTGCGACATTCTCATGTTAATTGGCTTAACCCCAATGAGGACATTTTTGCTGACCCGCCGAAAAGCCAAAAATTTGTTTTGCAAATTTGGCAAATCCAAAAAAAAGTATTAAACAAAAAATAGAACAAAACCAAATGCAACAAAAGTGTTTGTTTGTCACTTGTGGAAATTCCCAAAAATTTGCATCAATGTTTATTAATGCAATTTAGTCAGCCATTAACAGCATAAACAAAGCGCAGCACAAACAACAACAACAACTTCAATAATGAAACAAAGCAAAGAAAATAGATAATTTTCTGTGTGTGTTTGTGTGTGTGGGCAAACATATTAACTGCATTTTATGGTTAATTAGCCAAGCTAGTCGGAATTTCCGGTTCCGCTGTCCACCGTCGTCCGCTGTGCATTTGTCGAATTCGCAAATTTCATGCTCCATTTGCGCGACGGGGGTGAAGAGGTGGGGGAGTGGACGTGGAGATCGCTAAACCGATTGTAAAATGATTAGCACACAGGTGAATGGAAGCGTATGACCATTATTGCCATTATTGTCCAACGCCGCAAGCCGTCGGCCAAAAGCCAGTTGTTGCCCTCCATTTTAGGGCTGTATGCAAATTGTTGCAGCATCTGTCGCAGTCACAGTCACAGTCACATTCACTGTACAGGCATTGCTGCACTTGCCAGCATCTATCTAATTTAAATTAATATTATGCCAAGCAGCAGCCGCAGGCATATGAATTGTCCTCTCTCGGCTCCATTGTTGCCAGCCAGCCTCTGGTCGGCGTCGCACCTCGCTGTCCCGCCCCTGCCTTCCGCCTGCTGCCTGCTTTGGTTACGGCAAATTGAAATTGAAACTGCAACCGGATGTAATTGAGCTTGCATATGGTTGGTATGTCGGTCTGTTGGTCGGTTGGTCGGTTGGTTGGTTGCCTGCTCGCTTTTGCTCGGCCGGACAGTTGTGAATGCTGTCGGTTCATTCTGTGCGCTGATAATATCATTGATAGCTTTTGCCACAATTTGTAACCACAATAAGTTGTTGCTGGTTGCGGCACAAAAAAAAAAAAAAACGGAAAGGTAAAGGGGGAAGGGGGGGAGGTTGTTGCAGGCATAGACGACTGCATCGTCTGCATACAAAACGTGGTTGTCATTTACAAATTGGGGGTTTTTAAGCCCCAGCCATGTGTGCATTGCATTGTTGGACCTCGTCGAGCTTTGCTTCTGCCTTTGCAGCTGCAGTTGATTATTGCTGTTGCTGCTGCAGATGAGATGAGGACTATAATGCTGTAGTACGTGGCACAAAGAACTGATGTTGCTGTTGCTGTTGCTACCTTCGGACAGTGTAATCAAATTTGTAATTTCAATAGAAGCTCATTGTTGGAATGATAAGCCGACACGGTTCAAATATAGTGTATATTTCGCATTGTGGCCGGCTTAAGATGATTAAGTATTGAGACTCTATTGTATCAGATTTTGTTGCTATTCTCATTTCACTTGCAGTGCAATTAATTTTACAACTCAATTTGTGTGTGTAATTTATGCACTAATAAATCCATTCAGTTAGTTATCAAGGAAAACAAATATTTCATGCTTATGGCTACACTCAAATGAATGCCAGATGTTTCGCTTCGTTAAATCGTTGGATGATAACAACAACAACAACAACAACAACGAAAAGCATAACTACATACAACCTTAAATCTAGCAACACTCAAGTCTTTGTTTACAGGAGACACGAGAGCCACCAGGATGAGAGCTGATAGAGAAGGCAGCGAGTTGGAAAACTAAAAACTATCGCAATTGTTGTGACTTGTAACTGTTTGCAATTGTTTAACTTTGGCCAATAATATCACCTGGAGCTAAACTAAGCTGCATTTAGCTGAGGGTTTCCCAGACAACAATGCTTCAACAATGGGCCGCAGAGTGAGAGAGAGAGGGAGAACGAAAGAGAGAAAGGGACGGAGCAACAAGTAAAAGTGCACGTATTTGCCATTTGCTAAGTATTTCTATGACTTTGCGCCATTGTTTTTGCTGCTGTTGGGGCTTTTTAGAGGTTTACTCGAGCATTAAATAAGTCAAAGTACACACAGTGGCCAAAAGAGGTGCGGGAGGGGAGAAGCAGGGACCATTGGCATAAGGACCGTGGCCAGCTGCTCAACGCGCTCGAAACAATTGTCAACAGTGCGCATTGTTGTTTACAACTGGGGAAAAAAAGTTTTGCTGTTTTACTTTGGCATTGCCCAGGCACATTAAAAATAATTTTCTTACCCAGCTGAGCAATGTAAATAGCATTATTCTTGCTGTTGCTGTTGCTGTTGCTGTTGCTCTGTTGATATTTTCCCGTTCATTCTTAATAATATTTAATATTTTTGTTTGCTCTGCGGGCAAGGGAAATGCGAGCTCACAGATTAAATGCCAATCCAAATAATGCCTTGATTAATTTCCTAAATACCATTAATAATTCATTTGAAATTCATTAGTTTTACAATTGCGCACTTTTGATTGACTTCGATGCCGGCGTAGAATTTTTGATATATCGCCACGATATCCTTGCTTGAGTAATCCCAAAGTGGTGCCGTATAACGATTATTGTCTACCCACACATTAGTGAGTGTCTTTTGCTTTTCTGGCGTCAATAAATTCTCATAACCATTACTTTTCATTGCGCGACAATCAAAATTAATGCAAACGCAAATTTAAAACTTAAATCAAGTCATTTAGAAAACAATGCGCTTAACGTAGCGTAAACGCAGCTACCCCCGAAAAATACAAAAAAAAAAAAGGAAAAAAAAAACGCACATGGCAATATTTCGAAAACGATAACTGTCAGCTGCCAAGCGACAAAAGGGGTGCAGGATGCGAGGATGCGAGGCATAGGAGGACAGGATAGCGGGCGAGGCGGGAAGATGGCTGGGTGTGAGCTTTACCGGTCGCTTGTCATTAAAATGTTTCCGTTCGGCTGGGACGCTGCCATTGTCAGTTGTGCGGTGCTAATCAGCGGCGCAGCTAAAAGGTATTCATATGCAAAAGAGACGCCATGCAGGACGACGACATTATTCATTGCAAATGGCAAACGGAAGGGATCCATATATAGTCGCGACTATGTAGGAGTATGTGTGTATTTGTGTGTGTGTGTGTGTGCGGAATACCAAAAGTTTAGCATCGCTCAAGGTAAAATATAATCAAAAGCCGTGAAAACATTTTTACACGTCATTAAACTCAAATTCAGCTAACCATGGCATCGCATGTTACAGCATCCATGTTTCTCACACACACACACACACACACACGTACATGTATGCACACTTATTGGTGGCAGCCATATGGCAATACTTACAAGCTGCAGAAGATTGATGTGTCTCGGCTTCATAAATAAATTAAAGCGCGTCGTGGTCGCAAAATCGCGCTGAAACTTTAAAATTCTATTCCCACCGCCTGCTGAGCGATCTTCTGCCTCTGAGTAGTTTGCTGAAAACTTCTAATTACCGTGTAATGATTACAATTTACACGCACGTCTACAATGTCAGTAGCAGAGACAGAGACAGAGACAGAGAGAGAGAGATAGAGAGAAAAAGGGAGAGAGGGAGAGCGACAGCCACTTGGCGCTTTTGAATAATGGCTTTTGTTTGGGCACAAGTTAAAGTTGTCAGAGTTGCCAAAGTTGTCATTTCTATTGTAGTGTTTGTTATTGTTCTTGTCGCTTAAGAGCTTCTTCCACATTAATATGCAAATCAACACATTCACTCACACACACATATGCGTCTAGAGAATGAGAGACACATATGTCTAACATAGTTGTGCAAATTGAATTTAATTAAAATGTATTTGCAGGCAGCAAACTAATTAAATTTGTTATGAACAGCCTAATATTTGATATTTGAATAGAAGAAATCAATGAAATTTTATTTACCGATGCTTAAAGCTTCTCCAAAACCTTAACCACAATAGATGTACCGATGAGAGGGGGGAGGGGGATGCGGGGCAGGAGTGAGAAGAGAGCAAACTGGAGCAGTGGGTGGCCAGTTGGCTCTTGAACCGTAAACCTTTGAATTATTAATTTTTAAGCTCTATATGCTTGCAAATGGGTGCGAGTGTGTGAGTGTGTGTTTGAGCGTGTGTGTGTGTGTGGCTGAAAAGGGCAGCCAACTTGTGCGAGGGGTCACATTGATTTAGCCTCTGGGTCAGTCAAGCTCATGTAATGAAGGATGCGTGGCTTCTCTCCTCAGCTTAACGTGCGCAATTTAGTCCCTATCTCCTGTACGCTTTTCCGCTTGAATGCACATTATTAAATTTAAGTAGCCGCCGCTTCAGGGCGGGACGGGGAGCACATTTCTCAAAAATATCAGCAACCAAAATAAAACAAAAAAAAAAAAAACAGATAAAAAGCGTACAGAAATCGCAGCTCACATTCGACCCGGATTTTATAATAAGTTGCGCAAGTTGCAGTGATTCAACCTTTATTTTTGTTTTGGTTTTTTTTGGACACATACATTATGCATGAGCGTCGTCGTCGGCGTCGTCTTCAATTCAATCAAACTGCCCTCGATTATACTTCTTATATTGGGGAAACAAAGCTCATTACAATTTGAAACGTGGACAGGCAATTTGCAGAGCCGCCAACTGCAGGCAACGTTCATTCAGGTCGATCCAACCGTCATTGTCATCGTCATCATCGTCGTCGTCGTCGTCTCTTCATCGTCCCATTGCATTGCGTACATCAAGGGCAGCCGCAAATCAACTACCCAAAATTGTTGCCCCTTCAGGCGTTCTGACAGTTCGCAATACACTCACAGTACTTACATAAATACATACGTACATACATATATACTACGACTGTGTACAACTTTGAAGATGTACAGAGGTCCTTAAAAACTGACAGCTGTGCAGTTGCTTTTTTTTCCATTTTCTTGTTGCTTTGTTTTTGGCAACTTTTCAAGTGAATTGTTTTCCGTTTCACGTTTTCCAGAGGCAGGACACGCCGGAAAATTACATTATCAGAAAAATGAAATTAGTCACCTGCCCGCGGGGCAACTCTGCGGCCACGCCCATTGACAGATTGTTGCGCCAACGCATAATTTTGGAGGAGACGCAACCAAATTAATTTACATGCTCAAAATGTCCATGTTGCGTTTTTCATTAGCTAATTAAAATTGACTGTTTCATTTGGTTACACTGAATTGCCTTGTTATTCCTCTTGTTATTATTGTTGTTCCCAGCTACTGCTGCCTGTTACTGTTACTGCCATTGTTGTTGTTGCTGCGTTCTTGTGATGTTGCTGCGGCTGTTGTGCATGTTTTTGTGTTGCTGCTGCTCTGATGCCTTTGCCAACCTCATTGCCTCTGGTTGTGTTCTACAAAATGATAACAACATTTACAACAATGCTGCTTTTGAGCATATAATTTAATTAGTTCCATTTGGTCCATGCTCTCAGCTTTTTGTGCGAACATTCAATACATGCAAGTTGTTTACAGTCTACCAACTAACGTCTTATTGCTCGCAAAGATTCACTAAACGGGGCTGCGAACTGTTTGCGCACAGATGCTGATAAATCTGCAGATAAGCTTCGCTTCTCTAACATGCTCATTAAAATACATATTTGTGATTCATGCTTAAGCTATGTATTAAACTGGCAATCCCA
Source organism: Drosophila siamana (assembly GCA_035047445.1). Classification (NCBI taxonomy): domain Eukaryota; kingdom Metazoa; phylum Arthropoda; class Insecta; order Diptera; family Drosophilidae; genus Drosophila; species Drosophila siamana. Next base: position 6,209,151 of record JAWNPP010000004.1, on the reverse strand, counting down.
TCAAGAATATTTGACTTCGTCGAAGACAACATTTAATTTGTCTTAACCAAATTAATCATTAGTCTTAAAAGTTTGTTATGCAACATTTTCTTAAACATTTATAGTTTTATGCACTTTATGTTGTCCAAATAAAATCAATACACATATCTTGTCACTTGGGCTTACTCTAAATTAATAAGAACTGCTAGAGGCCCTCAGGATTTAGTTTTGCATACAGAAATCTGTGCAGATTTACGATTTCACAAGTCAAAATCAAGCAGACACATGTGCAGATTCACAGGGCGGTGGCTGTAACAACAGTTGGCAGGCTGAATAATGGACCACCATGGCCGAGAGTGGACCACAAAATTGTCTATAAAATTAATCACTTGACAAAATTGTGCAATTTGCGTGGCCAAAAATTAACTTAAATGTTGCTTTTTTCGCATGCACAATTGCACAGGACGCACAAGGCGGCAATGGCAACGGCAAGAAGGTGGTCCTGGTGTTGCTGACCATAAGCCCAAGCAGAGCAGAGCATAGCATACGCCACATACTGTGTGCTGGCCTCGTAACGCTCTATGGCCTAAACCATTGAAAGCCCGAAAATGTATGGCAATTAGAGTGGCCATTGTGTGTGCTGCTGGTCAGCAGTCGTTAGCCAGCAAAGAGTGGCGGAGGGTGGTGGCCAAGGGGGAATGGGTAGTTGGTAGCCGGGCAAACTATTAGATAGCAATCCCAGTTTCAATCCCAGTTCCAATCCCAATCCCCATACTGTGGCAGTGTCGTTATGTGCTGTTCATTTGGCCGCATTCTGTGGCAGCTACAAATGGCCCTTTGCTGTTTTCGTCGTGTCGAGTAATTTTTCAAAAAGTCGCCTTCATTGTTATGCAGCCTTATTGTTATTGCATAAAAATGGCAACTCGTTCTCGCTCTATCTCCGCCTCCCACACTGTGTGTGTCTCACACATGCAACAGTTGCAAATGGTGTGCAATTAGGCGCCGCAATTAACGTGGCGCAGTGTTTAACCTGTTACACAGTAACTGCTGCTCTACGTGCCGCCCATTTACATGGGGATTTTCTAAATTTTAATGCTCGTTATTCGCTTGTATGCGTGTCTCTCGCCCACTGTATGTGTGTGTGTCTGTGTGCGCGTGCGTGTGTGTGTGTGTGTGTGTGTGTGGGTGCAATTGCCGTCCATTTGTGAGCCCACAATTGTCGCCATTGGCATTGCCATCGCCATCGCTCGCATTTAAGCGGGCACATTTTTCACGTTCTCATTTTTTGAGCTCTGCTGGACATTTAAACGCATTATTTTTAACGCCAATTATGTACATACTTGCACACACACACACACACACACACACAACTGGCCGCACAGTCAGTGACTATAAATTGGCAACAAATGCAGCGGCCTCTTGATTACAGCTATTATGTTAATTGTCGTACGTGTTCCCATTACTTTCCATGCAATTTAATCATTTTACATTATACAACTAAATGGATGCCGCACAAACGCTTTCAAATTTTCCACTCTATTGCTCTTAAGCTCAACTATGCTGCACTAACAAATTAAGCATTAATTGCGGCATTATCTTAAAACGAATCAAGCAATTAAGTACAAAAGTTTATTTTCAAGTAGTTTTTTCTTAATTTTAATGCCTTCCTAATGCTTGATTTAAAGAACACGCATTGTTGTTGTTGCTTCTCCAATTAGAGATAACATTAATTCATGCTGAAAATGTATAGATTTGCACGCGCTGGCGAAAATTCGCTAACGAAACTAATTAGAAAATTTGTTATTTTCAACATTTCGCAAAGTTCGCTGCAACTGTTGCTGCAGCTAGTTCTGCTCGTTATATAGATCAGATAACAACATGAGCCAAAAAATAGCAAAATTCAGAAGGTGCTCCACACAGTCTCTGATGTAGTGCGAGGGTCACTCGATAAATGCACACGCTTAAACTATCTAATAATTGCACCTATTATCCTCAATATTAAACAATACTTATGAGGGAGCTGCCAAAAATAATTGCAACGTAGCATAGTAAAACATAAGCGAGCGCGTATTTTAGTTGAGTGATATTTAATGAGTTCAAAGTTTGCAGCTTATGCGAGCTTAGTTTTCGCTTGACCCTCTCAGGGGCAGTTGCATATTTGCGGCCGGTGAGTTTGGCACACCGCTTGATTTAATTATGAGGCAAGACTTGCGAACCGCGGCACACGAGAAACATGAGCGGACGGTATGGACTTTGGCCGTCTAACGAGCAAAAATATGCGAATTTATTTCGCATCCATTGAGGTTGCCTTCATATATGTATGTATGTATGTTTGATGATGACGCACCGCATACAAAAACAGTTCACTGCATGCGGCATGAACATGCGCATATTAATTTCATAGCATACTTTTGTGCGCTCGTGCATATTTGAATTTGAAAATTCGACATCTCTTAATTATGTGCACATTACAGCCAAATAGATTAAATATTAATCATGTTTTGCGAGTGTGGCAAAAATATTTCTACCGCATTCTGTTAATGTTATGTTGCGTTCGTTTTTCTTTTTGTTTCAACCGTAATTTTATGCAATTTCAAGGGGGTAGTCCAAATAAAATATTCTATTATTTTTGTCCGTCCGCCGGCCAGTCATAAAAATTCATAACCCACAAGAATACGCTTGAGTGGATACTCACACACACACACACACACACACACACACACCTATGCACACGTATTGCTATTCAAATGTGTGTGTGTGTGTGGACAGCACATTTCAATTATCTACCAAATCGAACAGTGCACAAACAGATCGTTGCGAGCCATAACAAAACCTCATCAATTGCGAAATATACGCTGTGTGTGTGTGTGTGTGTGTGTGTACACAGATAAAAATCAAAATTAAATCGAGCGAATTCATGCGTAAGAATTAATAATTTCCGTTCGTTTTGTCCAGAGCAAGTAGCTCTCTCAATATTTATGGCACAGCACGTGCATGCAGAAATATATTGCGCCGGAAATTAGAGTCCCAATTGCGTCCAATAATCAAAAAATCATTTTCACATGGACAAATGCAACACAACTATAAATAAATTGTCACAACTTGTGGCCAATGCAAAACGAAAAGTAGTTGTGTGTAATAAACTCTGTCGCTTTGACAAACGACATGAGTGCAACCGAAATTGCATTTATGAATTGTCCGTTGCATTGCGAATCTCGAATCGAAGAGTAGTAGCATGAAAATAATTGTAAAATATTGCCAATTATTGAATTGTCTCCGAATCCTGAATGTTGGCTTTGTAACAGAGCCATTTATACTTGTATCACTTACAGAGTTTGTGGGGCTCAATGTGTACTCATAAGCTTGCCGCACTTCCTTTTGTCTATATATTTTGTTCATTCCTTGCTCGAGTATTTTCCACGTTATTGGTTATTGACTTTTTGCGCCGTTTGTTGTTTTAAAATTGCTCATTTCATGCACATGAGCGATCACACGTACCCCATTTTTTCAACCACTTGACTATGCTCATGCCCAGCCACACACATTGTCAACAACACATACACACACACACGCACCACACCGCACACTTGTCAACAAAGGGCGCCACTTGAGAGGGGCCTGACAGCCCTTTGACTGCTGCTTTGTATTGCAGTTGACTTTTGAAGTGTTTTTTATAAAATGGACAGCGAGCTGATTACAAAATTGTGGCCATCAGCCCGGCTACTTGGCTATGCAGGAGACAGCTCAAAGGCGCTAAGTGCAGGCCATGGTCGTGGCATATAGATGAAGTGTGTGGCGTGCGGCGTGCGGCAAGTGGCAAGCGGCTCGATTACGTGCCGTCGCAGGTGCATGAAATTGCACATGAAATTGAGTTATGACACATGTCTCGCTGCCTGGTGGGGCGTTTGGGGCGTTCGAGGGCGCGTTGATTGCGTGTAAATGATGCTGTCCAAAAAGCATAACACAGTAGTCTGCTTTGTTGGCGCTGTCAGTATTCAGTAGTCGGCAGCGGTCTGCGCTCAGCTGCTCAGCGAACGGTTAAATCAACGGCTAAATCACAGCTGCATGAGGCTGCATGATTAACGGCCAACTGCCAACTGGCAACTGGCAACAGCTAAGAACCCTCCCAAAAAGAAGTGAAATACTTTCAGTTAACAACTTGCAGTTTGATTGGCTCACGCTTCAGCAGGTACATGAAGGAGGCTGAGTTCTGAACGCCGTTCAACGTATATTCCATTCCGCAGAAGGGGCTTTTGTTTCATCAACTATGGAATTTAATTAATGAGCACAATTTACCTTCTAATTAGTGCAACCATTCTCGGCAGGCACCTTGGCGATATTTGTGATTGATATGCCAACATTCAAGTGTAAATTTCGTTATTTAAATCCCGGACGCTGCGAAGCGCGCCCAACCCCGGGACAACAACCTCTTTTGCTCGGTAAATTAATTCAAGTGCGTAAATTACTTGGAGCTACCTCAGGTGATTGCCGCTCGACGCGCGCGTTTGAGAAGGTCGGGGCCATAATGCTAAATTGGAGGTTTGGTCGAGTGTGTTGATGATTTTGCGGTAGACGCGTAGATGGGAAGCTCTTAATCCTAGCTGAACTCTGAGCCTGGACTGGGAAGTTATTCTCGACGTCGCACAGCTGCGCGCCTTTTGCAAGTGAAATTTTATTGTTGTCTGGAGTTGTTTTTAGGGGGGAAGCGAAATGTTTGAAACCAAACAAAGCTTTGTTGTTTTTTGTTAGCGACACAATATGACTTGAGTTGCATCTTGAGTCGAAAGCACTTGCAGTCAGACTATTAAAACCCGATTTGTTCATAAGATGGCCAAAAACAATGACGCTTTGTCCACTGACAAAGCAAAGAACACTTGCATTCGCATTCCACAACATTCCGCATTCCTTTTGCATTGCATTCCTTGGATTTCTTCTCTTTCACTTTGCCAGCTGCAATCAACTCTTAAATATTAATCAACTTGCACGCTGTATATTTGGCATAATTCCTCTTGTGCATATATACATATATAATATAATTTATTAAATGAATGTGAATCAATTTATTCGTTTGACAAGGAGGACTTCAAATATGTGTCGTTTTGTATGGCAATTTATGCAATTCCTTTGACAAATTCCATACTCTCAAACATTAGAATCAAGTGTGTATTTTTATTTTGTTTGCAAATGAGTATAGTTTATGTTTGTCTATGCAAGAGTCTTTAATAAAAAGTAGTTGAAGTATTTTATCATTTTAAAGTTGAAATTCAATTTATTAGCGAGATGTTGCCAGATGCACATTTGTTTAAATCAGCTGTGCTTGATCTGCAAATACTTGAATTTTCGATAACAAGTGTGTTAACAGTTTATCGATTATTGCGAAAAGAGCGCGGCGAATTTAGAAGATGAATTTAGTTCATTGTCAGCAACAACGTCGCGAAGCTGAACTTTACGCCGCAAATTATTTTAATTCGTCGCTTTTGTTTATAATTTATAGAAAATATATAAAGTTGTTTATTAGTGTTATACAAATTGGTGAAGCAGAAAATTTTACATTATTTGTGTGCATTTTTTTTAGTGATCGCCATAAGTGCATTGCGAGCGGCGCAAAAAGCCAAATGGAAAATGGAAGAGAGTGAGAAAAAAGAAAGTGCGATTGCAAGATAAGCTGAAGCTTGTGCTGAGGTTTAATGTGTTTTTATTTTGCTTTGTGCGTGCTTCTCCATGGATCTTCGCCAGCTGCCAGAGACGAAACGGTGAGTGAGAGAACTATTAAGAATGTGAACATAAAGAAAATAATGTGAAATGAAGGTTTATTAAATCTGTGCTCTTCTGATATTCAGCTTAGCTTTTTATTATTAATTTTTGTATCAGCTATTATGTTGAATGGATTCAAAGAGCAGCCCGACAGCACACAATGCACTCACTTTGCTTCACTCTTGCCGGAACAATGTGCAACATGTCCGTGTGTGCTGGGATTAAGGGAAGGCTTACAAATGTGAAGATGGCTAGCATATGTTGCCGTTGGCATGGAAGGAGGGTTGGGTGTGGGGCAAAAGGTTATTTTATTTATTGCATTAGCCGGACGTAACGGACAAGTCTGATGTCGTAAATGCTGACCCTGGGGCAGCTGAACGTGCTGCACCATTGGACCTTTATCACATTCACACTGACATGTTGGCCTTTTTGCTTGTTGCGCGCGCCAGGAATTAACCGTCGGCGCTGTCCACTTGAATGCATCCTGATGGCTGCAGGCAGCGACGTTTGCTCGACACACACACACACACACACACACACACACACACACACAAAAGCATGAGCAAATTATGAACGGGCCAAATTGACAACATGATTCAAGTATTATGACAACAATTGAGTCTTTTGTTGCTTGTCTGGTTGCATTTTAATTAACTGCCTGCCCGCAAAACGTGTATATAACAAATTAGTTGGCTTTAAAATGTTGCACATTAATTATGAATGATTTGGAAATTATTTTAAATGTACTTCATTGCAAATGCATCGACAATATTCATTTGTATGCATTTATTAATATAATACTAATATTCTCATGCATTAATTATGCACTTCCACGCTCCACTGCAAATCGGAAGTCTATCAATCGTACTTCGCGTATATTTGGCAATCTATTTTGGCAATTTCTATGATGATTGGGTAAAAAGTGCTAAACTTATTGGTATAATTAGATTCAAAAATATGTGCATAGAATAGAGTATTGTGCAGTCAGTCAGATGAAATCTGGTGCAAGCTGCTAATTACTAAACAACAGCAAAAAATGTATTAAATATGCAATTTTCAATATGTTCGTGTTGTTTTCTAGCTAATTGTTGTAAAGTAGTAAAAGTATTTAAATATTCCGTTTGTTTGTTAAATGCTGCAATTAAAAATACAAGCATGAATTAAAATGGCTTACACAATGCCCCAGACAGACAAAAAGGGAAGCGAGCATCAAAATGTATACACAACATATACACGTGCATTCTACTGCTTATATATATATATATATATATATGTATATAAAACAAAATCGGCGGCAGGCTGACTGAAGCACCCACTGATATTGTGCTTGTTGGTCAGAGCGGGGGGGATGCGGTGAACGCGGGCACAGAGGAAGGGGGATTCGGAGGGGATTCGTAGCCGGATTTGGTGGCGGCACCAAACGTAAATACAAACTGATTAAATATGCACTTTGCAGCATGGAAAACGCGGAATAAATTAAAGTGTTAATTTAACATGACACATTAGTGCTGCCCATCCTCACACACACACAAACACACCCACACGCACACGCTCAATCGCAGACAAACACATACACACTTAGACAAGAGTCAGCTTTAGCTTTTGGCTTGGATTTTAGCATTGGTCCGTCTACGTTTGCTAGTTGATTTTCGTGTGTTTGTGCGAGTGTGCTCAGGTGTGCCTGTGTATTTGTGTGTGTGTGTGTGTGTGTGGGTGTGTTTTTGGGGATTCGTATGCGCTGCTAATGAGCTTCGCTGTTGCTTCTGGTTTGAGGCTGCGTGGCATGGTTGCGACTACAGCTACAGCTACAGCAGCAGCATAGGGATTAAGCACACGAACGAACAGCATCCCTTTGGCCCACCGCATCGCTTGTGTGGCAAGGTGTTTGAAGTAATTACGCGTACGCTGATGTATTAGCATTTTCAAGCGTAATTATTGTAGCTGCATTTTAAACACCGGCAAACTAGAGTGGCATGAAGCAAACACCAAAAACAACAAAATACGAAAAAGATCCAATAAAAAACAAATGAAAAAGAACTTTGAAGTTGCTTTAATTGAATTAGCGGTTGTTTTAACTGCCACTTGTAACTCTGCAACTATATTTAGGTCTGTGTGTGTGCTGACGTGTATATATATGTGGTCGCTGATTACATAATGCGTTTAGTGGTGACTGCGAGCCATTATGTCGCCATGAATGACATATCTAGCTTGTTGAAATGTGTAATTTTTGTATTTAAATTACAGTTGTAAATTAACTATTTTAGAGATTTATTTGAACGCTGAAGTGTTGAATTTTAAATTGCGCATAAAATAATTGCGTAGAATTCTTTTTGTTCAAATTATACGAAAAATCTATTTTAGTTGGGATCATTTTCTACTAAATTGTCAATAAATTCAAAAGAATTCCAAGCATCCGAAGAGTGCACTTGCTATAAATATAAAAGCATTTTATCTCCATTAAAATAACAATAGAAATGATTTTAAATTACTGTACTTAAACTGAAAACACATCCAAGTTGAGCTCGTATTTCGAATTGTATGAGATTCTTTCTCTCTTTTTTTTACTACTATCGCCTTTATGGTGCAGCGCACTTCTAACCTTCGAATGACTATAATCTCGGCTTTTGACTGCAATGGTTAGTAATTTATGAAGTTGTCAATGCAAGTAATGTGGGCGACGAGCGAGTATAAAGTCTAGAAAATCCTAGCGGGAATGTGTGTATTTTAAACTGGGGCGTGATTAAATGTCAGCGCTTTCGTTTTATGTTCACTGAGCTCTGTGTGGCTCGATGCTATAAACATGGCTAGTGAAAAGTGCTAGAGCAATTGGTCACGCTTAATCACCTGGTGAACGGTCGGACGTTCGGAGCTGCAGCAGGAGCTGCGATTGTCAGAGAAACAGCGACAGCAGTAGCAGAAAAATCAAGTATACGCGTCGTGTACATAATTCTACGCAAAGGCAGCGACACTAAATTTGTGCACTGTGCAGGGATTGAAAAGCGTGAAAGGCAACCAAACAAACTTGCATCGTGCTGTGGAAAGAGGCACACACATCCAGTGCAACAGACGACAGACACACTCACGTCTCTGCGACAGTTCAATGAAAATAATGAAAAGCAAAAGCACCCTGGGAGTTTTATTACAATTGATCACCTGTTACGTTCATTGGTAATTGCACCCAGAGCCATACTAAATATACATATACACACGCAGCGCACAGCACAGTACAGCAGAGCAACACATGTCGGAACGGTTGTCCGATCAGAGTGAGTGAACCAACGAAGCGCATGATGCGCAGCACCCAAACCAATCCACCATTTCTAGCCCCGTAGCGAACTCTGTTGGCTTTGGATTTTGTGCATGAGGTCAGCTTTTGTGTGTTGCCAGCCCGCCTGACTGCCTGCCTTCTCTTTCCGCTCTGATGCGATGGCAAATTGGTAGGTGGCATGTCCTGGCAGAGATGCTGGCGTATGGGAATGGAGTGCGGTTGTCCAGAGTCGAGGCAATTGAGCGCCAGGCCAACACGATTCACTGTTGTGCTGTGTTCCGCAGTCGTACAGTAGTTGTTGCCGTGTGTGCTCCCAATATAGCCCCAGGACATTTGTTACAGTTGAAATGCGCTCGTAAAATGTTTTTGGACCACTCTTATGGGTTGTGCTCTGTTCCTCCACGGGGTTAAATGCAAGGTGACTCCAGTATACGTCAGTTCAGTCTGGGTGGCGAGGAACCGAAGAGCCGAGGAGCCGAGGAGCCGTTTCGATTGCCAACAAGTAAAATAAATTGTTGCATTTTAATGTGTTGGCCCTGCACCACTTTCCACACCGCCCGCAGCTCCCCGCCCGCTTTGCATATGCCAGGTGCGTGCTTGTGTACTGTTGCTGGATTTATTGAATTTTTAATTTTAATTTGCTATTCAAAGAGACTGAGGGGGTGTGGTGGAGGGATCGCAAACGGGCGTCATTGAGTTGCTAACAGAAACAATTGCGCAGCGATAACGAATTCACTTCGATTGCATTGAGAAAGTTGCCCTCCCTCCCCTCATATTTTTTGTGTGGCATTCAATTACATTGTTTTTCGATAGCAAATAACGCTTAAATATGCATATGCATTTAACAAATGAACAAGTTTAACGGCTAGCACATCAACACAGTACAGTCAGTATTCAAGCATAACACGGTATGTTATTCCTTCACTTATGACCGTCACGGCCAGAAGGCAGCAGCCATGCAGTTGATGTGGACTGCAGCAAGCAGTGCTTTAACAACTGCACTGTCAGTTGTCAAACGTGTTGCACTGCTTTGTGGTCAGAGCTGGCGTTAGAGGCGTTTAGTGGCAAACGACAGCGAAGACAGCAGAGAGTGGAGGAGGCGAGAGTTGGAGTTGGAGTTGAAGTTGAAGTTGGATTATGATTTACTTGTTTTAGTCGTGCGCACAGCTAATCTGAACTGTCGCCCAAAAGCATGCTACAAAACTTTGCATGCGCTGCGAAACAAAAGCAACTCGAAACAACGACAGAAAACGAGAGCAAGCGCAACATAACTTTTAATGAAATACAAGCAACGCTTGTATTCGGTTTGTTAATAATGAAATGCGACAGCAAAGAGCAAGAAAATTATGTTTATTATTTTATATTACGCGGCCTGGAATTTTTCTTATTACTGCAAGGAGTCGCACCTTTGCCAGCGAGGCAAATCAAAGCCCGGCGGGCAAGCGAAATGCCAAATGCTTGTCAACATCTCGCTGGATTCGCGTGCACCACCACCCTGAGGTTGTGAGAATCTCAGTGCGGCAGGAGGAAGGTTTTTTCTTCCTTGCAGTTAAAACTTGGGCCAACCCCCTCGGCACATTGTATTATTCTTTTATGCGTTTCTAATTTCATTTAGCGACATTCGACATTCCGTTCCCTGCCGTCTCGTGCAGGTAGCTCGAACTTTGATAAACATTTCTTTGGCTCGTCTTTGGGCTGTGCCTGCATTGTTGTTTTTCACTGTATTTTTTTTTTTTTCGCTTTCTGTATTCAGAGTATTTTCTTTTAATTTTTTTCCCCCCATTACAGAACAGGACTTTGGCAAAATTAGATTAGAAATATTGCTACCAGCATTTTGCTTTGCTCTTCCCATTTGCGTTCGTTTCCTTTTTATTTGACTGCCGTTTTGTGTGCTTTATTAATACGCATGTTATACTTTTTGCTGTTTTGCATGCGGCACCGCCACCGCCACCGCCACCGTCACTGCCAAGCCAACAACTACGATAACAACAATAATAACAGCGGTAGAGAAGCAGGCGCAGCTAAGAAGCAAAGCAAAAGTAAAAAAAAAAAAAATGGTTTTTATGTTTGTTTAATAATTGAGATTTCTCTCGGCACAGTCGGGGTGGCAAATGTCCATGGATTGCTGCGGGTTCAAATCGCATTTTCATTTAGTTGGCCTTCTTAATGTTTTATTTCCTGCAGGCTAAGCGCTAAACGCTTGACGGCACTTTAACAACTTGGCTTGATCAGCTGCAGCTGTTGCAAGGCCGATGCTTTAAATTTTTCTTAAATTTAAGCCATTGCAGGCTATTTCACTTGAAACTTAATATAATAGTATAATAATAGTTTTCTGTACTTGTCTAAAATTTGCGTTGTTGGGGCAAATGAAAATTATATGTCTTAATATGCGTACAAGTCAGTTCTCAAACTACAATACAAATATTTAACTAATGATATCAAAAGTAGAGTTCGCGCACACAGTTGTAACAGTTTCGTGAGTAATTGATATCGCAATTAAATTATAAATGTATGCAAGCAGCAGATGAGATTTCAAACTCCAACTTATTTCGTCGATGCTCGATAATTAACGTACGAATTCGCTCGATATTCATTATCTTTCGACATCGAGTATCCATTTCGGTGATGGGTAGCTGGCCACTGCTAACGTGAGCTGTTCAGGTCATTATGCAATTTGGCCAGATATGGCGAAGGGCTGTTTTGTTGATGGTTAATTTTGACCATCTTTGAAGGCGCTCGAATCCAAATACAAATAAACAAGCACGCAAATGGCATAGACAGATGGAACAGCAACAACTACAACTGCGTGTGGCTTTATTTGGTTGCATTCATGACTAATATTCAGCTAAAGGAGTTCTTGTGCTTGCATGCAAAATGTATTGCATGTATTTGTTGTTGGCGCTCCAGCTCCAACGTCGATAGATTCGATGTCTTCGAGGCTTATGTCAGGGGCTGTGGCAGCGACTGTGGTTGCGTAATGAATGTGTTTTGCGGAGCTTTACATTTGTAGGCTGTTTAACAGCTCATATTGATGCCATTATGTGCCTCTTGTGGTCCATGCGGTCATCCTTTTGCTGCTTTGTCTGTCGTACCCTCTGGCTTGCAGCTTTGTTTGTTACATTCTAATTAATCCGAATGCCCGATGCTGTTGCCGTTGCTGTTATTGTTGTTGGTGCTTAGGCTTTGATTACATTTAAAACTTAAATTGATTAATGTATATCATTTTTCAGCTGCATGCAAATTACATGGTTATTTGTGTACCTGGAGTGTGAGTGAAATGTGCTATAAGGCATTTGCATTTGCGAATTAGTCACGCCATGAGCAGCACTCAAACCTTCTGGAATTTGTGCTGTGGCACGAGCATTGTGTGATTATGTGTATAATTATTTTGAGATAATTGAGTACGGAAAAGGCGTAATTTATTCAGTAAATTTTAACTAATAGTTAAACAACCAGCCGGTGAGATACATACATACATTATTTGCACAGTGTCTCAGCATTTCATTCGCAGTCTCCCTCTCAGGTCTTCATAGACAAGTTATTACCATAACCATATTGGGCTGGCAAAGAGGCCTTTTATCATTAATGCTGCTGACCAGATGCATTAAACTTCATTTAAAATGCTCACATTTATATAAATTAATTAGGAACTTCTCCGCAATCCGTCAAGTGTGAAAAAGAACTCTAGGCCTCAATTAATTCTCATCATAGAAAAAGCCGTAATCAATTTAAAATAAAAGTCTTAAAACACTTTCGCAGACCCTCAGCTAAAAGCAAAAGCACTGGGAAAAAAGGTTTATAATTTGTGCATGTAATTTTCAATTTTAAAAGGAAATACATTCAAACACGCTCACATGGGAAGAAGCAAAAAAGATTTGAAAAAAAAAGAGAAACAATGCAAATTGAATAGAGGGTCAGGTTCAGCCTTGGTTTTATTTCCTTTTGTGGATGGTCACTTCAAACCCCGTTGCAGCCAGATACACATAAAAAAGTATTAATTAAAAGTAAAATTATAAGGCTCATGTGAACAGACACCCACGCAGATACACGAACACACGCACACACATGAATATCGTGTACATATGTTTAAATGAAAGTTCATAAATAAAAACACATTCGGAGAAATGTTACAGTAGCACAAAGAGATTGGGGATTGTGAAGAGATAGCTAGGGAGAGGGTGATGGTGAGGGACGGGGGGGAGAGGGAGAGGGGCGATGGCACAGGGCAATGGGACGTATGGGGGCAGCTTAAAATCCAAAGCCCAACCCTGTTCGGCTGCCCATTTGGCAAATTGAACTCGTGTCCAAGTTTTAAGCAGATTACAGACCATTAAGCATTTTTTCATATAATTTGCCCTCTGCGAGGGGGGTGAACAATTTCTGCGTTTAACATATGCGAAGTCATATAAATATTTTGATAAGGGTTGCCCTGGCCTGGCCTGGCCTGGCTTTGGCCAAAGGCCTGTGAACATGTTTTGCTGTCGGCGATATGAGCACGTGTGTGTGTGTGTCTGTGTGTGTGTGTTAACGAAGGGTTGGCTGTTTAATACACATCATGACTTTTAAGTTATCTCTTTTAAAATTAAAAAAAAATATGAAAGTTCCCAAAGATAATATGACCCCCAGCAGCAGCAGCAGCAGCAGCAGCGGAACGGCAAAAAACTTCAAAGTGTATTCCCTACTTATAAGTATACCAAAAATATATCGTCGCCAACATAGTTCTGACCTTTTGCAAAATCCCTAAAGTGCCTGCCAGAAAACGTTGTCATATTTCTCTGTTGACAAATTGAATGGCTAGCAAAATGGGGGAGGCCCAACAACAAAAATAATGAGAAAAAAAAGGCGAACATTTAGCCAGCCAAGCAGCAAGAGAGTGGAGTAAAAGAAGTATAAGGAGTAGCAGTTGTAGTATGGGGGGTACCTGTCAGTCGCACTTTTATGCTAATTCGCTTCATTAAAATACAAAACAAATGGAACAAAATGTGACATACATTTTTGGGCACTGTCTGCCTTTTCACTTGAAACATATTTTGCATTTTAAAGTGAAATTTTAATGGGCTGCGAATTAGTAGCAAGCTTTTTAATAGCTTTGACAGACAACGACGATGCTGCCTGCTGCCTGCTGTCTGCTGCCATAAAACTTTAAGTGGCAAATGCTTATGAGCACTGATCCATAGTCGGGGCCATCCACCTTGTCTCAACTCATCATCGCAAATTGCATATGTCAGTTACAAAAGTTGCGAATTTCATTTCTGAATATGCGCAAAAAAAAAAAGAAAAAAAAAGGAGAAGCAAATCCAAACGCAAGCAAATAAACAGAATTCGGTTTATGTTTGCCAAAAGGGGAGCGTGAGGTCAGTGTGCGAAAGGGCTTGGGGAGAGGGGCAAGGGGTGAGGGGCGAGGGGTTGTTGTTCTCTGTGGTTGGCAAATCACAGTTGCAAAAACTGTTGAAAATTCCATTAAACTTCGCGCAAATAACCGAAGGCGTTCAATTCTAGTCGACGTCGTTTATATAATTTTGTTGTTTGCCATCGCAAAAACAAAAACAAAAACAAAACCAAATACAGAAGCAGCAACAATTGCAGGGGCATTGGGTTGCTTGTATTACTGCCATGTAGCTCTCAGTTTTTGGGGTAGGCAAAAAACTTTTACACGAAACTTAAAACAAGCTAGGCGGGGAGCTGGCCAAGTGTGTAGTTGGAAGTCGTCGTCGTAGTCATCGTCAGCGTCAGCGTCTCCTTGGCAAAAGTTGAACATGTCTGATGTGCGTCGCGCTTTTTTCACCATGTTCTCAGCGCAGCCAAATTCCTGTTAAATTAACTAGAGCGCATACTTAATAATAATGCCATAGCCATGGCTCTCCCTCATCTTCAGCACCGCCTCCGATATCTTGCCGAGAACAGACACGTTCGCAAGTTGCTTTAGACTTATTCCACCTCAAAAGGAAAACACACATCACACAACCGAATGCACCTTACACTGCTGTTTGCTGTGTCTTTTGAGGGCGCTTGTTGCACATTGCTGTTATCGTTGCTGCTGCTGTTGCTGCTGCCATCTCACATGTTGCTCATGTTGCCTTTAAGGCATTCTTCCGCATCTTCTTATTATTTTTGTGTTGCTGCAACTGGCATGCCTCATACGAGCACTATACTATATATATGGTACTTATTGTTTCAAGAATCCCCAAACTTGCGAAATAATTTCATAATATTTTTTAAATTAAAGTTTTCATGAAGTTCTCTCGCCCCGAATTTTGCTGTCTGCTTGCCAGTTTGCCTGCCTGCCGCCTGCCGTCTGCCTGGCATTTAAATTAACAAAAACTTGTGCACTTAGCCAACTTTTGGCAAAATAGTTGACTGGGTAGCTGTTTTTATTGTTGTTGTGCTTATTTCTTTGTTATGGCAGCTCTGTGTAATTCACTTCATTAAGAAGTTTATAATCAGATATTTTCTATTCTTATTTTATTGCTAGTTTGCTGTTAAGTTAATCCAATTCAGGTAATCCAACACAATGATTGCCAGTACTTTTGCATTTTTTTTGGCAGCAGCCTGGGGATGAAACGTGTTTTACAAAATTCTTAGAAATGTGCAATTATGTAACTAGATAGCTATGAAGATGAGTGAATATTTAGTTTGAAACATTAAAACGAATTGGTAAAATGTAACACAAATATCTATTTTAAGAATCTTTACCGCATTTTCTGTTTCGTCCTTCGCCAATTGTTTTAGACAAAGACTATTGAAATCGGCTTACATATTTTGCATATTCAAATTGTGCACAGCTTGTATTAATTGAGTGTTGGCCAAGGTCTGTAAACGTTGAAACATTCGTTATTAACAATGCAAAATTCTCGAGAATCAATTCGAATACTAATTCAATTCAAGCATCTACGGCTTACAGCGCAAGTGGCGAGTGGCTTGAAATCTCGATTGAAACTAATAAAATGTATGCATAATTTCAATGGATGTCGTATTTGTGCCGTATTTCGTATGCCTTAATAGAGAGCAAGTAGTTGTATTGGGTGCTTCATCTAGTCCAATTCAATATGCTTTATAATATGATGTTAAGTGTATGTTGTCTTAACACGAGAACCTCATTATGAAGTTAGATTGTGGACAGTTTTGTGGCTGTGCATACTTACTTTGGGGGTGCTGTCATAAATTTGCCTCTATGCAAATTGTAATTTCAATTGAATGATAATTAATTGCGTACTGTTGTGAGTGTACACACACACACACACACACACACCTACAGACATGTGTGTCTACATACAATTGCTAATACGGCAAAACCGATAATCAACAGAACAACAAGCAAATACAAAGCATGCACAGCTCCTGATCTGAAGGGCAATACAAGGATTAGTTGCTCTTCAAATGCAGAGCGTGTGTTCTGTACTTTGCATATGTATTTCGGTGTGTGTGCGTGTGAAAGCATACACGAGTGTGTGTGCGTGTGTGTGAGTGTGTGAGTGCATGAAGTGTATTGCTGGAATGAATGCCGGCTTTAATTCAAAAGCATGTCCAATTATGTGCATAAGTATGAGCGTCTTATCAATATCTTTATATCTTGCGGCAGCATCTGCAACAGAAACAACTTTTTCAATTAGTTCGGACAATTATATGGCAGTGAAGTGCACTTGAAACTTTTGTTTGTTCTCTCGCTCTCTCTCTATCTCTCTCTCTGTCTCTGTCTTGCTCTGTCCCTCTGTTCGCTTCTATCGTTTCAATCTGCTGCTGCAATGAAAGAAAATGTGCTTTTGTCTGTGGCATACAATTAAGACTGTTTAATTGTTAAGTTATGCAACAACAGCGCTACACCTGATGAGCTTTGCATTTAATTTAGTTATTGCAACACATTTAAATACACTTATTTACCTTTTGTTCTTCCGCTTTGCCTCGGTCTTGGCTTCAGCTTCGACTTACAGCTGCCGCAAACCCGTCGAATGCGCAATGGCTTCTTATTATTATTTCATCATTTTACGCTTCTCTGCACTTCATCAGATGCTTTATTTTATTTTGCGCTCCTAATTGTCATTTCATTCTTATTGTTTTAACATTTTTTAACAGCATTTGGCGTAACAGTTTGCTTCTTCAGCTTCAACAAACTTGAGCAGCTGCTGCTATCTGCTCTGCTCCGTTTGGACAACTCGCCTTGGGGGCGACGCTTTCAACGCAGCTGTAATTGAAATAAAATGTTTCAAATCAAATATTATTCTAATTATCCACAAAGAAAATAATGATAACAACTTTTGTAGCCCCCGCAAGACAGAGACAGAGACCAACATGCCACAAGACCATGTCGACTATTATTACAAGCAACCAGCGTGCCACAAGCCGCAAGAAAGGTGCACATCTTGCATAGTTTCTTCATATGTCATTTCTTATACTTTTTTTTTTATATAATGTTTTCTGTGTGATGTATAAATTTGCTGTGGTTGAGCTATTTGGTTTGCAAACTGTGGTTAAATTTAACCAAAGTTTGCAGTTGATATTTCTTTTGTTAATTGTTGCAAAACAGATGAGACTGATTTACTGATTGTTCAAAAGACATGCATGCAATGCATAAATATTGTATAAACATCTAATAAATACTATTTAAACTTCCATTAGCCATCTGTCAACAGCTTGTCAGGCTTTTAGTTTATGCCTGTCACGTCCGCTGTATTAGCTTACAAT
Organism: Drosophila siamana; assembly: GCA_035047445.1. Lineage (NCBI taxonomy): Eukaryota > Metazoa > Arthropoda > Insecta > Diptera > Drosophilidae > Drosophila > Drosophila siamana. The sequence continues at coordinate 6,191,471 of JAWNPP010000004.1, read as the reverse complement.
TACTTAGTCATACATACGAGTGCACAAAGGCCGTTTCTAAGGGCAAAATAAAATTGAATCTTCGCACACTTTACGACTCTTTCGCCGCCGTCGATTTGCACTTAAAGCAAATTAAAAAATTCACACATGTTATAGCGACGCCTCAACATCAGCCACGCCTTAGCCATGCCATTGGCATGCCAAATATGCCATTAACTTTAATTCAATTACAATTTCATATAAGAAACATTTTGAAGACGCATCTTCACGTTCACCGACGCTGCCGTGCTTTCGCCGTGTCTGTTTCCGGACCAGGATGTGGATGCGGACCGGGCCATTCAATTGAATTCAATTTGCCATTAACCCATTATGGTTGAGCGCGCAATAATAAGCGATGGCATTGCGAAGGCGTGGCAAATATGGGACGAATATGCAATAACACATAAAATGCTGTTTTGTGTTGCCAGAAACTTGGCCAACTATTGAATACTAATACACGCCCGCACGCGTACACACAAAGCGGTCCTTTGAGCGCTTCACTTCGCCTTCGCCTTCACCTTCGCCTCGTCGTCACTCTCACCGGCCTGTGTCATGTCGTTGTTGTCATCAGCCCGGCAGGTGCCGTTGGGGGAAATTGCCAGCAACAACAGCAACAGCAACAGCAACATCGACATTGATGTTGTAGAGCATGAAAGGTGTGACGCGCATTAAAAAGGGGAGAGGTAGTGCAGAATTTTTCAATTTTCCAGCTTTTGTGTGTCAATAAACGTTCAATTCACGAGCATCCGCAAAGTGCCTACAACTGCCAAAGCACAACAGTTCCCCCTCCTCCATTCCCCCCTCCCTCCCAAATACATACACACATCCACTCGTCTGCCACACATACATGCACCATGTTCAACGTTTTTGCCCGCTAACGTTGCTTTATAATCATTGCATCATCTCTGCTGCCACCCTCAACTGCCCCATTCCATCTGCCTCAAACCTCGAACGGCAGCAGCAGCAGCAACCACCAACAATGCCAACAAAAAGCAGCATCGTTAGTGGCTTTGCGCTATTTTTTGCTTGACATTCGTAGAGGCTTCTTTTTTCCATAATCCTTTCTTTTTCCATTTTTGCCATTTTGTCTTCTATGTTGCTCTGCTCGTCTCATCCTTGATGCTTTGTGAACGTCGAGAGTCGCTGTGGAAGATACCTAATAAGCTGCTTTCAAGGCGTGAGCGGGAGTGGCTAAAAACAAAGCGAAATTGTAATTGCTGCACTTCAGGCGTTGTTGCCACACATTTGGCATCGTCACCGTCACCGTCATAGATGGTCAACATCAACGCCTTTTACGTGCGCCTTCAAAGCACTACAAAAGTTAATCAATTTTCGCCTTTTGTCTTTTGCTTCACAGTATCAACTGAGTGTCGTCGTACACCGCTCACAATCGGTGTGAAATTTCACTGATCTCCTGGATGAACTGAAACTCTTTTAACTTGAACATGTTTTGTTATGCAGTTTTAGCATTTTCCCAATAAATAATTAGAATAATTGAAAAGCTTTGTGAATGAAAAGTTTTAATATTGATTAAACTATAAACTAATGAATTTCATCAACTTCAAACTATTTAATGAATTTAAATTTGTTTGTTGCTTCCTCCGTTACTTTCTATCGTTTGATTTTAAGTGGTTTTTGTAACCCTCTCTATTTAGAGGGAATAATTATGTCACTTGCTTTATTTTTTTGTGTCAAAGTTGTAACTGTCATTTGCATTTTTACAAAGAAGACACTCTATCTCTGGCAAATAGAGTGCAGAGTTTCAGCGTCTTTATTCACCCATTTGCGAATTTTTTCCCTTTTTCCCTACACACACGCGTCGCCAATGATGCAGAGGCAAAGAGGGAAGGGAACTTATGCACTTTTGTGCGCAATACGTGGCACACAACTTCCGCTTTGAGCAAAAATGAAACAATAATTTTGTTTTTTGCAGCTACTGAAAGCAAAGCTGCAAGTGGGTATGGCATTTGATCCACGCTGACATATCAATCAGGATTTAACAAGTAAATTTATGCACTTGAGTTGCAAGAACAAACACACTCACACACACACACGTACGTTCTTTGCTGTGGATGTTGTAAGTAGCTATCACGCTGCTGGCGTATGCTGCATTTTGAATTGTGTTTTGCATATTTGAATAGTTTTTATTTACTTGAACTCACAATTGCACTTTTGCCATTACTTTGGCTATTACACTGACGCTTTTAACGACAATACACCAGACGTGTTGCGAGTGTGCGTCTTACTATGTGTGTGTGTGTGTGTGTGTGTGTGTACATAGGAGGGTGTGTGTATGCTCATTATTTATGCATAGGTGGGTGGCATTCTCCAGCAGTGCTCTAGTGTCTGGTGTATGGAGCTTTCGTTTGCATATTTAAGGAATTGGAACCAGGGCGCTGCGTTGTCTTTCTGAGAGTGCGATGAGCTAGTGAGTGTGCTTGGCTATATTATAGTTGATGCTATTTATCCTCCTCTTGCATGCAACAAAGAGTTAACAGCAACATTTGCAACAGCAACAGCAATAGAAACAGCAATAGCAGCAGCAGACCACCTCGTACCACCCGACGTATGTGTAATGCAATTTTAATATATTTTGTGTTGCATGGCCTCATCTATTATTTACACTTTACACACACGTTGTGAAAATATTATTTTAGCTTACGTTTTTTCGGCCAGCTCTTAAATTGAATAATGCAATAAAATCTGTTGGCCACACACAACGCACATAAATATTATGGATAGATGCATTTGTTAGTTGGTGCACCGGGGTCATAACTCAGGAGACACGCTAATTGCAAGCTATGGCAAACTAAAGCGCAACTTTTTTAATTAAACGCTGCAGCCAGAAAACATTAACAAACATCCCGGCTATAGGTTGCCACAAATCTTGGTTAATGTCACCTGACACTTGCCACAGTCTTGACAAATATCCAGCATCGTCGTTTCGCCCCAGCACTTTACATTTCCTAAGCAATTTATATGAGTAGCCGCCTCCACTTGGCCGTTATCTTGCGTAATTACGCTTTTCCTCCAAGAGGTGCAAAGGAAGAAAAAAATTGTTTATTGTTGCTGCATGCGGCCATCACAGCAGCAAAAAGTTAATTGAGTTTACTTTGGCTAAGGGTAAAAACGTTGACAAAGTTGTAAAATTACAGTACGTGGCAGCGTTGCAGCGTTACAGCGTTGCAACCGTTTGCGTTGCAGGGAGCACAAAACTCTGTTAATTTATATGAAAAAGTGTAGTGAAAAAGCGGCTCTTGAGCCGTGAAACAAGCACGGCTCTCGTTTGTTTCACTCATCATCCCCCTCGCAGATTCGTTTCGATTTTCATTTAGAAAGGGCAAAAAAGATTTTCTGCAAATTGGTTTCGCCCCGCTGCCATTTTAATGATATCGAAAACTGTGTATATTTTGTTGCCTGTCGCTTGTTTGATGTGCCCCATTGCAACTGATGTTACTGCCACTGCCATTGCCGTTTGCCTCCAAAACACTGAACACTGAACACTGCCACAGGGGCAGAATAATTGAACTACAGTCGCAAAATAATTAAAATGCTATAAGGAAACCACTGACGACCCCACCACCTGCCTATCAGCGCCGCAGCCACTCGATGTTTCAGCTAATTGCGGTTTACGTTTGTGGGCCTTGAGGGCCATTTGCCTTTTTGCCAGTCGCATTGAAGAATGCACAAAAAAGTCGTTACCATTTTGCATTCTCTCGAAGTAGGTTTGAATAGTTCCGGAAAAAATCATTTAACTAATTTCTTCATAAGCCGATTTTTTCCCTTTAGTCACATATAAGCAGTTTGCAAACTAAATAATTGTATTTAGTCAAACTAAAAGTTAAATTTGCAGCATTTGCATTAGAAATATAAATTGGAATTGATATTGGGCATCGCCTTAGGCTAAATTAAAATCCATGAAATTTGATAAATAATAATAATTTTTGATATATTATTGCTGTAAGCTGAAAAAGGTTTCATTAGTGTTTATATTGATGTGCAAATATCAATTGCACTGCTTGCTTAGGCGAGCAATTGCACTGCTTGTCGCGATAGAAACACACTTCAAGCAGTGATCTTTTAGAACTTTTATTTTTCTCACAGCCTAATGCCGAATGCTTTAGACTCACATTCATAGCAATTATTTTTTTGTCCTAGCATCAAATAAATTCAATTTTTCGCTTTTCCTTGAAATTTCCATTGAAGTCCCAATTATGGTAAATTGATGGCATTAGAAAAAAAACATAAAATAGTGCCTCTCGAAAGTCGGAACAAACTCGAGTCGTTTTTCCTTTCTTTTTGGCCATCAACGACATAAAAATGCTCGTACTGAAGCGTACTTGTTAGTTTTTAATATGAAGTAAGACGCTTCGAGGTAACTTTTCACATCAATTCGAAAACTGGGAAAATATTCTTCCTAAGCGCCTTTCAATATTTTCGTTTTTCTCAAATATGCAATTGATTGCATTTCACATGCCATGTAATGCGACTGCTGCTGACTGCTGAGTTGTGTGGAGGTAACTCAATTGCATGAAACTCGTAAAATGCGCTTTTAATAAAGAGCAGCATAATGAATGAATGAAGTCAAGGGTAACAGGTAGAAATGCTGCATCCGAATATACACGGAATGAAATGCAATGCAAATACATTCATTCATTCATCTGGCCCTGAGGTCTGATGCTAGGTGAACGCAAGCATTTCCAGGACTTCCTGTGGTGCCAAACGCATCGCTTTGATGACGCACAACGGGTTGGCAGCTTTGTGCCGTCGTCGGTAGGTGACTCGCATATAGTTTTTATTAATCTCTAATAAACGCAATGGAACAGCTTGAGAGATTTAATTAAAAAGTCAGGTCACTGCACAGCATACATTGCCCAGTACAATCATATATTTTATTTGCGAATATTTCCGCAGACTGGTTAGCATATGTGTGTGTGTATGTGAGTGTGTGGGATGTGGAAGCAACAACCAAGGCAACAGCAACAATTCCAATAATAATAACCATAACAATAACAACAACAGCGTCTATAGCTGAGCAACAGTCACGTAAATCCTGAAAATCGTTTGCCACACAAAGTCTTCGCAGGCATCCTTAGATGGCTTTACGTGTGTGTGTGCGTGTGCGTGTGTGTGTCTGTCTGTCTGTGTCTTTGTGTGTAAGTTTGTGTGCGTGTGTTTATCTGTTTCTTTGCACTGCTTAGTGCTGTTGTTATTGTTATTGCTGCTGCTCTATGTGTGTGTGTGTGTTATTTTTTATTTTATTTTGGGTTCTGTGTTTGCTTTTGCTTGACTGTTTTAAGCCATTTTTGTTGTTGCGCTAACACTTTTAGTTTTTTATTTTTACTTTTGGCTAGATGTGGCTTATGCCATGTGGCGATGGCATCTGATTGTTTTTCTTTGCTCAATTTGATTATTGTTGTTGCTATTGCAAAATTCGATTGCTGTGGTTGTTGTTGTTGTTGCTGCTGTTATGGGTATTGCTCAAGAAGCCATGGAGTAATTTATGTAGCGAGAAGCACTACTGACACTTGGTCGACACTCAGCTGAGATAAAGAGGATAACAAATTGCGCTCATGCAACAGATTTCCATGCCAAAATGGTAACACACGACGCACTCACACATCTACACTCTCACACACACACACACACACACACACGACGCACACACAGAAACACACACCCACACACAAAACACACACAACAGCCGCTTGCTCGCTCTCAGACAGCTGTGCGAGAGACACAGAGCGCGAGTTGAGAGCGAGAGCGACAGCGAGGCGAGGTGAGAGCGCGAGAGCGCGACACCATTGAGCGTGCGCAAATCCAAATGCTGCATTTGACTATTGAGTGTGTCATCATTTTTGGCATTTAGCCGCAAACGTGGCCCAAATAACAGCCATTCAACCAACTGAGAATACTTGATTAATGCATAAACTACAAAAAATTGCCAGTTATTTGCAGCTAATTGGACACCGTGTGGCGCCACAATGACGCCCGACGTGGCGGCGCACATTCAAATTGTGTGCGAATGCCGCCAACAGCTGTTTCTGTTTCTGTTTCAGTGTCCTGTGTGCGTGTGTGTGTGTGTGTGTGTGTGTTGTGTCGTTCAACTGGCGCAGGCTCTCAGCGGGCAAAGCGAACGCAGGCGAGGAAAGGACAATTCACCACACGACTGAGCAAAATCAGCGAGTGTGCGCTGCGCTCACAACGGAGAAGAGCCTGTGTGGGCAACTCTCGCTGTGAGTTGGGTTTAGTAACGAATAGTCAAGGTGCGAACAAATCAACGCGGTTTGCACGCTGCACGCTTCGTGCCATTGAAAATAAATTCTAAAAATTAACAAATTCGCCGTTAAATGTGCAAAACTATCGCCAACGGACGACGTTAAGTGTGTGGCATCCGAGTGCATTAGCCAAAAGTGTTTGCAGCTGCCTCCAAGGCGCTCAACGTGCACAGCAAATTACGGCATCGGCCAGGACATACGGCCAAGGAACAGCGCGTCCAACGCCACAAAACACACACACACACACACACACACATACACGTAGAGTGTACGGTAAGGTGTGCGTGTATATGTATTTGAGTGTCTCTCCGTGTGTGAGTGAGAGCACGCGAGAGCCGTACGCATTTGTGTTGGTGGCAAGCGACAACGTGCTACATGGCGCGTGGCACAACACTGTGAGTTCTTAAATAAATAATTTCATTATTAAGTCAAACTATAAACAACAACAATAACAACAACAACAACAACAACAACAACCACGACCACTGCGACAAGAGCAACAAATAATAATCGTACTAAGTAAAACAGTAAATTGGTCGAGCGTGCGTTAATTGGGCAGTCGCAAGTCCCCCGACAAACCAGGCAGCACTTGAATCACTCGTCGTTCCCCCCCGCTCGCTTCCTGCCTTCGGCCACACACACACACACACACACACACAACGAGACTGTAAAGCGCGCGATATTACTCATACGCCGTCGCGGCCGCGCTGTCGAAATGTTAGCATGTGGCGTCGTCGCCGTCGTCGACGTCATCGTTGTAACGGTTTAGTGCCGCCACCGCTGCCGCCAGCAGATGTGAGTGCATGCATAATTTAGCATTTATCATCATGTTAGGCAAATATGCAAATGCATTTAACGCCGCCAACTGAACTTAATTACGCAGCTCCATTTCAAGCTAAACGCGTCCTAAAAAACACAGCACAGACAGCCAACTGAACTGCAAGTATATGAAGTAATAATAACAGTGGTTGGTGTACTAATAAGAATAATAATAATAACAATAGCAACAATAGTAAAAGACCTCGATGGGCTGTTTGTCGCCCGCTCTTCTTGTGCCTGCTCTGCTTCTTGCTGCAACATCGACTGACTCATATGCTGTCAAGGCTGTAAGTCGTTGTCGCTTATCTGTGTGTGTGCAGCTGTGAGCAACTAGCAACGCAACGCAACGCGACGCCAAGTGGCACTTGGCAGCTAAGAAGAACAACGTCAACGCCAACGCCAACGCCAACGCCAACGATAACTGCTGGGGCACGACCAGGAGGCAGGCAGGCAACGCGCACGTGCAACGTGCACCACGCAGTGCCCAAAAAGGAAAGTGAAAACACTCGAAAGTGACTTTTCAGCACGTCAAGCGTCTGACTAGTGAAGCGTAGGTAAGCCACGACGTTGTCTCACCCCCTCCCCGCAAAGCGCCCACGTTATCCTTACACGGCCAACGACATTACCAGCAATCAGAACGAACGCCCAGAGAACGTACGAACGAGAAGCGCTGTCAACCTACCTGACCCACTAGCCAGCTAGCTGCATTCAGCTAACCGCCAACCGACGACGTCGCCTGCATGCGTCGCCAGCACACGTGCAGCTCCCTCGCTAGGAACACGGCCACCAGCGACAACAACAATAGCAGCAACAACAATCCGCATACTGCGAGCAAAACAAAGAGGTGAGTGAGCTGAGTTGAGAGTTAGAGCTCTAGAACTCGTATAGCCCGAGTCTTTCAGCTGTTTGCCAAAGCATATTGAACTGCTTGCTGCGCTGCATAATTGTGTGCGCACAGTGAGTGCGAATTGTGCACGCACACATACTACACACATGCTCTAATTATCATTTGCGACTGCTGTCTGCTAATTAGCAGATGGCCAATCTTCACACAGCACATTTGGCTTAACTTGGCTCTGCATATGATGATAATATTATGGGGCATCTGGTTCCTTGACGCACTGTAGGCGAAAGCAAAAAAAGAAAGAGAGAAATAAAGAGGTGTACTTTGCGCTGGCCAAGGCGACTTCTTGTGTGCGTTGGCGTGAATGTTCATGTCCGTGTCCTACTATTCATTTCCGTTTCCGAGTGCTACATCCGGCTGGCCATTGTTATGCTACGAGTAGTCGCTTTTGCCCGCTCGCTCGCTCGCTCGCTGGCATCTATCTTCATTATATTGGGCTCAGTTTTGTGAAGGCTTGCGGTTACTTGCACTTGCAAACAGCAGCAGCAGCAGCAGCAACGGCAGCAATGACATCCACTGCGCTCTGGACGAGGTTAAAGTGTGGTGTGGTGTTGTGGCAGCACTCGTGGCATTTCTTCAGCTTCACTTCGCTCGAGATGCGTCTTGTGGCAGAAGCACAACTGACTAGCTGACTAGCTGACTGACTGGCTGACTGAATGCTTTGGCTGGCAGGCTACCCAAATGTCATGTCTTGCTGTCAAATCAAATCAACTGTCGTGGTTGGGGCCGTCTGCCTCGCTGGCTTGCCAGTCAACGACCACTTGTTAGTCTGTAATTTACGCTCACATACTCAGCCAAATAACCAACCCCAAACACACTCACACACACACATAGTCTCGTGTACATGTGGCGTCAAACACAGACACAGTCACTGAGGCACAAAGCGCTTACGCTTTTTGCTTTTTGCTTGGCTGCCATCCCAGCAGCTGTAACTGCTTCTCTCCCGCTCTTCCGCTCTTCAGCTCTTTCGCCCCTTCTCAGTCTGCTGCTGTCTGCTCTGTTGCGCTGTCGTCGTGGCTTCTGTCATTTGTTGAATCTTCGCGCACTTCGCCTTAGTCATTCAAGGCGCATAGCTCGCGTTATTATTATTATTATTATTCAGCTTTCCCCCCTTTTTATTTTATTTCATTTTTTCTAGATACGCTTCTCTCTCTCTCTGTATGTGTGTGTGTGTGTGTGTGTTTTTTGTCATATTTTTCAACGAGTTTTGTGGCTCACCCGCATGGATTTCTTTGTTTTGATGTCGACTCTCGCTCTCCGGTGTGCTCAACATTTGCCATTTACCATTTACCATTTGCCGTGCCTTGCCTTCCTTTGCCTGCCTTGTGTTTGCTGTCAGCCAGCCCCATCGGAAACTCACCACAGCTAACAGGCGAAGCGCTCGAGCAAGAGCCCAAGAGCCACAACAGGCAACAACTGCTAACGGTTCAGTTCAGTTCAGTTCAGCTCAACTCAGCTCAGCTGAACTCAGCTCAGCTCAGTTCAGTTCAGTTGAGTTCAGTTGAGTTCGCTTTGGGCCAAAGGCATTTGGCGATTGCCATTGCGATTGCATGGCAAATTCAATTTTGATTTTTCAGCTTGAACATTTGATAATGTGTCATACAGCTGTAGCAACTGCTAATGGCATGTTCCCCCCCCCCCCTGCCCTTCCCCCTCCCTACCTCCTTCCCTTTCCTTGTCCACTCTATGTGTGTGTGTGTGCATGAGATTAGTGTGTCATTGTGTGCACGTGACTGGAATTCGAATTTGCTTTTGCATTTGCGTTTAAAGTGCTCTTACAGTTTTTACCAGCTCATTGGCAAACAATTCTAATGACATTTTCATCTCAGCCAGCAATTCAATCAACGCTCACCAAAAGAGGGAGCGAGAGAGCGAAAGAGAGGGAGAGTGAATTGGTAGCAAGCGAGAGGTGCCTTTAATTTGTGGCACTGTCAAAAGGCGTCACTAACTATTGGACAAAGGCATGCCACATGCCGCACATGGCGCATGGCACATGGCACATGCCACATGCCACATGCGTCATGTCGCGCCGAAAGTAATATCAATGCTGGCGGGGATGCGTTGTGGCGCCTACCAAATGGCCAGCACAGTCAGTCTCAGCCATCAGCCAGTCTGTTGTCTGTTGTCTGTTGTCTATATTGTTTTTCGCACACATTCCATTTGTCACTGCATGCGTGTGAGTGTGAGTGCGAGTGCGAGTGTGTGTGTGTCGGTCTCTGTGTCTGTTGCTGGCGTCGCCTCCTGTTGCGCCTTATGCTGTCGCGCCTCTGGCCGCAGCCACTGTAGGCATCGCATCCGCGCCGACACGAAAAAATGGCGCGCAACAAGCGCTTTTATTATAGTGGCAAACGTTGTGCTTCCACTACTTGCCACGGCCGCCATCCGCAATCTGCTACTATCTGGGTCTGTGGCTGTGGCTGCGTCTGCGTCTGTGGCAACTTCAATTCGAAATGAATTTTATGTGGGTCGCTCAATCGTCTGGCCAAAAAAAAAAAAAAGAACAACATCACCGAAATAATAAAGAGAGAAGAAAGCAAAAAGTTTCACTGCGTTTGTCTGACATTTCAATTGTGGTTTCATTTCAATTCGATTTTGATGACACAGTCAAGACGTCCTCGTCAGCGGCGGCGTTGTTGCCACAAGCCACAACAACTACAACGACAACGACAACGACAGTGGCAATAATAACAACAATACGTTGGTGTCGTTCGTAATATGGCAGCAATTTCGTTATGCTGCAGTCGGTGGCACCAACAACAACACAACAACAGCAGCAAACAGCAACGACTTCATTGCAAATTGAGTTAAGTGCCATGCCACATGCAACGGGGGCTGCCTGCCAAATGGCAGGGCTCATGTTTTAGTTGTTCCTCGTTGTCGTTGTTCGTTGTTCGTTACTGTTTGGCTGTTTGACTGTTGCCGTTGTTGCCCTTGTTGCTGTTGTTGCGCCTCCTTCTAAGTGGGTCATATTTTTTGGCGCCAGCGGCACTTGAGCACTGCGAACTAAGCGCTTTCCTGTCGCTCAACTGCCTGCCGCCTGCCGCCTGCCTGACAGTTCAGTGCGCGCCTTGTGCCTCGGATTTTCTTTCATGCAGCATATCAATAAACTCGGACCAAGGCCGCAGCCATGACGCTATACACGCAGTGACTTAATTAAATCGCCCTCAATGCGGTCAAAAGTGCTAAGAAAATAACACAAAGGCGACTCAACCATACAGCATTCACCATATAGTATATACATATATACCATATACTTACAAAGCTAAACCCATTCGGAATTACCTGCCGCCGGGTGGTAAAGCCAATAAACCAGCACCATGGACACAAAACGCCGTGTACTCATGACATTCACTCCAAAAGTTTGCATAGTTTATTGTCACGACTGTTATTGAATATTTTGAGATATACTCAAGCAATTTGCTTACCAAAAACGTTCCTAAAATACACTAAAATATCAAGAATAAAATAGTATGCATATTTTTGTAATTAGTAATCGTTTGCTTATTTATTTATCTAGCGCTTACATTCATCTATTTTTGCCAATCACCAAATTCTAATTTAAAGACTATTTATTCGCTTCAATTTGTGTAGCTACTAATTTGGCAAACCGTAAAATAATGGCATCAAAGCCCAAGTCCCTTTGAATTAACAAGTATTATATGCTAACATTTCATTTTCCATAATAATTCTTGCTCTTTCTGGCAGCTTTCGTATGCAAAAGAAAAACATTTTTCTACATTGCAATTCTGGTTACTCCATGAGTCTGAATAAATACGTATTTTTTTTTCTTGTTCAAAATTTCCATGGCAAATAGAGCTGTGCTGACAACGATTCAAATTTTTCTTTTATTTTCTGGTTTTGTGTGAATTTCAAAATGCGAGTGAAAGTTGCAAGAAGGCCTGCATAAATATGCGGCATAAAGTCCACTCTTATTGGCAATCGAAAGAGCAAAAATGCAAATGACGCTCATCTGGCAGTGATAAAGTTTGCATTTTAAGCCGTTTTTATTGTAACTCATCCATTGTGCTTCGCTTGCTTGCCACTTTCATTACATAGCGCTGTCGCTGGCAAATGCTGCTGATGCCGCTGCTGATGCTGATGCTGATGGTGATGCTGATGCCACTGCTATTTGCCCCCGCTGCTGTTGCTGATGATGAGCGCCCGCTGCGTTTTAGCATTTTGGCGCAAAATTCTAGCAGCAGCCAACATACATGCGCCATTCATGGCGCCCCAGTTGTGTGGCGCCGACCGAGTGTGCCACAGAGTGGCAGAGTCCACACACACACACAGCTCATTATATGCAGCAATCTTCGTCTTCTCGGCTGCTTTGCTGTGTGTCCCTCAGTGTGTTTTGTGAAGCGGCGCAGCAAAGTATGCAACAAATTTGGTTAACTTTGACTAGTGTTAACTTTTTAAACGTCACGCAACGCCACGCAACGCAACGCAAGGACGAGCCTGTTGTCGTCCTAAAGTCCCATAATTGTTGCTGCCTCTGCTGCTGGCAAGTGAAACTTATGTTTTCCATAACAATTTACCGCCGAGGTAAGTTTTGGCAGCCCATCGCAAAACTCTCTCCTTGACGCTTGCACCTCAGTCTGCAAGAATAGCAAACAAGTTGTTGTCGCTGCAAGTCAATTTCTATTCTCTGCTGCTGACATTCACAGGCGACTGACACATTTTAAACCACAATTACCGTGTGCCTAATTAATTTGTTGTCACCTGTTTGTCATCGTTAATCGTAAAAACTTCGTGGCATTGCACTGACATGTGCTGCTCATTCTTTCGTCTCACTTTTGTACCCTGTAACTAAAAGCAAAACAAAATGTTAATAGTAAAAGTTAATTAATGATTTCACTGAATTGTTGTGTGCATTGGAGCATATTTTTGAGGAGCATATTAAACGGTCTAAGAGCAAAATTTTATTTTTGACAAGTGTGCAATATTTTAAATTGTATTTTAAAAATACTTCTTTGTTTTGAAATTACTTAACTTGTGAACACAGTGAATTCAGTTCAAATATGTTTGATTTTGCATTGTGATTTCGTTAATTTTCTGTTGACCTTTGCTCTTCATTTGTTTTGTTGACTCAACTTCTTAAAAAAATATATAAATATTTACGTTGATACACATTTTATTTAGTTTCATGTTTCCGTTAACTGTTTTACATGACTCGGCTGTGCTTAAAAGGTAAATAATGCCCCAGAAAAAAAGCCATTTCCCCGGTCATTTGTTTATTTCAACTGGTGTATCATTATCCACTTGCTTTTTTCGATAGCCACTCTTTGACAAAACATATTAAATAAGGCAAAACTTGTAGCGTTCTCACCACCACTTGCTCACTTCCTGTGCTTAACAAGTTCAACAAAGAACAGTCATTACCGTTAGTTACTTTAAAATTGGCCAAGGGGTATGTCTGGGTCGATATTGAGCCCATGGCTTTCCCATTTGTCGCGTAATGAATTCATTAAGCCGCAAGGCGTTACAAACAGGCAGTCACGACGACGCACGCAAATGGTTTTCAACACTAATCAGTTGCAGTTCAACTGCGGCAGACAGGACGAGACTGAGAAGGGGAGAGGTTGTAGAGGGGGGGGGGGGGAGGGAGTGTTGAAAAGTATACAAAGAATGGTGAGGTGCTCGTTGTAGTCCTTGTGGCAAGCGACTGGCTGTCTGTCTGTCTGTTGGCCTATCAAAACAGTTAACCAACGTGGCATGTCAATTTGGGTTTTTCAACGGTTTCTGTTTCGTTTCGTTTTGCGTGTCCGCGCACTTTGACTATTGTGCGGTTGCAAGTTTTCCTTCAACTTGACACTAGGCTGGTCAATGCCTCCCCCTCCTGCCCCCTTTTTAGGGGTTGGGGTTAGCTTAACAAAGGATATTGCACACAATTTCCGTTACGCGCACGGATGTAATGGTAATCAATTGATTGTTTTATTGTGAATTAATTGTGGGCATGCACATGAGCAATGTTACGAGCTCTACACAGTGTACGACGCCTGTAGGTTCTCTAACCCCCCACCCCCCCTCCTTCCACTCCCCTGATTGGCCTCTGCCAGAGGTCCGCAGTCAACCCAATCAGCAGAGCTGGTTGCTCTTGATTGTTGTGTTGCTGCCAGCCCAGCATTGTTTATTGTTTTTACGCAATTGTTTGTCTGCTGGCCGGAGCGGCCTCTGTTGCTGTTGATTTAAAACAACCAAAATGCGAAATGAGTTTTCAAACGGAAATTGAGTTTTTGGTTACCGTTGCCAAAGCTGGTTATTTGTACAGTTTTTTATGCCCCCATCCCCCCGATCCCAGCATCCCAAACCACGCATCTCCAACTCCCACAAAACTCACCTGCACCTGTGTAAAGTTTCCTTAGTCAGCTAGAGGCCAAATAGGTTTTTATCAAGTTGCAAATTGAGAGCGAAACACAGCGAGAGAGAGAGGGAGGGAGAGAGTACAAAATTCTACTGCCACAGACAGCAGTGAAGCGTGCAGTCAGCAGGAGTCTGTAAGCATTTAAAAACTGACTATTGAAAAGAATTACACAGCAAATACATACCAAATACAATCGCATTCGAAGTGCAAAAGAAAACTGAACTCAACTCAACTCGACTCAACGAATTGCGAACTCTTGTGGCTTCCCAGAAAAGGATTGATTGAAAACACATAGTTCTACTGCTGTTAATTATGACTTGGGATTTGTCCTTGGCCTGCCAAAAATCTCTTCTCATTCATAATGCATTTATGCTGTTTGTGGCACACACACAAACACACACACACAGACAGCTTTTGTGGACATTTCCCAGAGCTCCAATCAAGCATTTATCATAATTATCTGAGAATCTTTTGGCCAGTTACTTATTGGCCATTTCGGGTTTAGTCGCAAAATGTTCGATAAACATGATTTTTATGGAGCATAAGCCAAAGCGATGGGCCTCATCTATGTTCAGTTAATAACGCAACAAAAGTTCTAAAACAACTTTGCTCTGGCTGACTTAATTTTTGGCATATCCAATGCGTATCCCATGACAAATGACAAAGTCGTTGCGAACTTTGGCCATAAAAGAGATGGAGTCAGAGGATGCGGAGGGTGCCAGAGAGACGCCGCCATCTAGAAAGTTAACAAGCAGCTCATCTCGTTGCGCGAGCGTTTGACATTTTGTTTGTCCCCCAAGTGAGTGAGTGAGTGTGTATGTGTGTTTGTCTCTCTCTCTCTCTCTCTCTCTCTATGTGTGTGTTTTCGCCATCATCATTAACTCATCAATGTCAAAGTTTATCAATGAAGTCCTGCGGCTGGGTGAAGTAAAACAGATTTAGCGTAAAATTAACACAATCTAACGTGGCACGCTGCTTATTGGAAATCAATTTCGTGCCTGCCTGCCTGACGACTGTCAGCTGACAAGCTTCACTGTCACACGGCCTCAGCCTGAAATCATCCTATCCATCTACATACAGCAAATGTGTCAAGGTGTGTGCGTGTGTGTGTGTGTGTGTGTGTGTGTGTGAGCCTGTATTATGCTTAAATCAATTATATGCTCAGTTTACCTTAAGCGCCTCGTCTCTCTCTCTCTCTCTCTGTATTGCCGATTTTTCTTGGCTTCTTAATTAAATTAGTGGATTTATTGGCAAATTCGTTGGAGCTTGATTGGGGCACAACTACTTAAAGTCGTGGCTAGCAAATATCACAGCGAAATGATTTCAAATTCTATTGGAAATAGCACAAGCGCTGACTATTGAACCTTGCGATATCTTTCCTGGCAATCACTTTTGTCTAGCGCATTTCTTTGTTTAATGGGTTTATTCATGCATTCTTATGCCAGTGTGTGTGTGTGTGTGTGTGTGTGTACTTATTTGTAGCACTGTCACTGTGGCTTTGCCCCATTGACAGCTGCTCCTGTCACGTGCGCACCACGATGTGTGCTACATTTTTACTGTGCTGTTTACTTTTGCGTTGCATTTACAGTTGCATAAACACGCACACAAACACACGCACACACGCACACACACACACATACACACATACATCTATTCATATATATTTAGATATGGCACACAGCTGTTTCGCATTGGCAATACACAATTGTATTTGTCATCGATTTTTTAACGTTATTGTTTTACTTGTCGAGCTGAAAGCGACACGTGTTATGCCTTCTCCATTCGTATGTAACTGTATCAGTTATAGTATACAAAAGTACGTGTGTCTGTTTGTATATATACACATATATATCTCTGATAAACATGCCTAACAGTTACATTTTGTACCTTGCCGTTCTTGTTTTGCCGCATTCGCTGCATTTTACGTTCGCTCTGCGCTGCTGTTCATGACATAAGAATTGTGACAATTGTAATTGCATTTAATTGAAATTTAAACGCCTGCAGTCAAATTGAAAAGCCAATTGCCAAATGACGCCTGCAGAAGTGTAATACTGCCATTGATATATCTGTATAGTTTATTTTTACATCTCTGCATTATATCTTCTTTTTATTGCCTACAGATGTTGGCATTAAAGCGAATGAACGCGTGAATGCCAAACTTTGCTAGCCATCAGTCAAATTTTAAAGTACATTCTAAAATTATGCAAAGTTTTCACAATCATAATTTTAGGAGAATTTCGACATGCGTCGTTTTAACTTCGTTTTATCTGCAAATTTGATTTGTCTCTCAAAATAATGGTTACTGATTATCACGCAATTGCTTTTTTGACCCAGTTTTGGGAATATCCTTGAAAATATTAGTTGCGATTATGGAGTTTAAAGTTGGATTGACATAATTGGTAAGCTTATCAACGTGGCTTTCAATCATCCAAAAATTATCGTAATTAATCTATGCGGTGGTCTGTTAAGCTGCTCAATTGCTTGCGCTGAAATGAATTCATAAATAAAATGCAAATGCGCAAATCAATTTTTAATTAAAATGTGTGCACAATGTCTGCAAACCTGAGCCGCCTAATTAGCAATGTTCAATTGCACACACACACACAGACACATAAACTGCATACATACATACATAAATATACAAACGGATATCCGCTTATCAGATTAGAAGCGGAACGCCATTAACAGCTGCGACGACGCGACGTCGCCAGCCTCTGCCTCGCTGTCGTCATCGTCACCGTCATCGTCATCGCCATCGCTCAATAATATTGGGCATAATTGTTTGAATATATCGAGCTGCTTAGGCTTAAGCCGCAAATTGGCCGAAGACCGCGTTGTACGCACAACGCCAGATGGCCAAGTCGGTTCGCTTATTACGGGCTGACAACATGATGGCCAAGTCATATGGGGGACGGAAGATTTTGGTGCTATTGACGTCAGTTTGGTTTTGAGCGTTAATTAATTAAATTCATTCAAATTAACATGGCATCAAAGCCAACACACAGCAAAAAAAA
Organism: Drosophila siamana; assembly: GCA_035047445.1. Taxonomy (NCBI): domain Eukaryota; kingdom Metazoa; phylum Arthropoda; class Insecta; order Diptera; family Drosophilidae; genus Drosophila; species Drosophila siamana. The sequence goes on along the minus strand of JAWNPP010000004.1, from coordinate 6,174,077 downwards.
AAAAAGAATGTGGAAGGAGAACCGAGCTGAGGCAGCCTTCGAGTAGCATGCCCCATCATCATGCTCAGTTCCCCAATTGTGCTGTCCCTACTACCCCTTTTTGGTATACTCGTGAAGCGTTAATTACCATTTTTTTTACCGCTTTTGTGTTTTGTGATTTGCGCTTTGGCACTCGACTTGTAAATAGAATGGAAAAACTGATTAACATTTGGCGACCATGCGGCTGCAGATGCTGCTGCTGCTTAATGAACATTGAGCGAATTCCGGCTGCAACTTGGAGTTGTGGTGAAGCCAAGTGGTGCTCATATTTCGCTTGTAATTCATTTAAATGAAATGCACTCAACTGCACAGCAAATGCGCCAGGGGTAGCCGGGAAGCCGCGCAGTCGGACAGTCGGGCAGCAGGCGATTAGCATGAAATGCGTTCTTAATTGGTCAGAGGAAACTCATGGTTGGAGTGGAGGCCAGCAGTTAGCAGCTAACAGCTAACAGCTAACAGCTCTGCTGGGATTAGAATTTCGTGGTCATTGGCCAAAACTGAGTTAGCTAAAACATCTCCCGACCCATAATCATCATCCTCATCAGCACACTTTGCTTGGCAACTGTAATTGTTGCACTCAACTCTCGAACTCGACTCAACTCGAATCGGTCGCTGGGCTGAGCTGCTTTAACTTGGCGCTAAGCGCATTATTTGTTAAGTTGTTAAAGTTAATGTGCTTAACAGTGCAGCTTGTGGCTTGTCGAGCCGAGGCTTATGAGGACTGCGTGCAACTTGGCGTATACTTGATCAACCTGAGTGCATTAATCAATTGCATTAATAAATTAACAGCCAGTGTGTCTGTTTTCTCTCTTTCTCACTCGCTCTCTCTCTCTCTTCTCCATCTATTTGGCTGTCGACCTGTCTCTGTTTCTCCCTACATATGTACACACATATATCAATTAATTATTACTCTGCGGTTAATGTGTGTCATGGCAGTTGCAATAACATCAGCAAACCGTAGCAGCAGCAGCAGCTCGCGTCGCATGTCCCCACGTTGTGTCTGTCGCATTTTAATTACACATTACATATTGTGCGCAACGACCCACAAAAATGGCAAACAAAACTAACATTTTGTTCTCTGTGGTTTAACAAATGTGATAGCCACGCTAACTGCTAAAATACTAAATTACAACACCGTCAGCTGTTTACTCTAACCGGGCATTTTTACAGAATATTCCATAGTATTCAAAAAGTAATTTTATTCAAGCAGATTTCGAGTCACTTTGACACCGCAAACATTTTCTTGCAATTTGCATTGCGTGCTTTGCTAAATAGTTGAAGTAATACTTGAATAAAGTGCCACAAACTTGTAGCGTGAATTGTTATACCCGGCGTGGCTAGTTTTATAAATACAATTAAACATGTTTTTAACTTTTGCTGACGCTGTGGGCAAACACAGAAAAAGTTTTGTTATTTCATTTAACAAACACGGAGAGTATAAAATAAATTAAATAATTAATATAATACAGTGCGACGCTTGTAATTATTGTTGGGCGTTTGCGCAGAATATTATCTTAATTAACTGCGACACTGCGGAAGCCGAGTGTAAACCCATTTGAATTAATTCATCAATATAATCATTTGACTAATTATGACAATGCAGCGGTTGTGTAATCACTATGGGGAGCTCGCACATTGGTGGTCAAGTGAGGTATCAAATCGATAAATCGAAATGCAATTAAGGAGCACTAGTTTTAAAAAAAAAAAATATTTTATCTACTTGTTTGGCTTGCAAGAGCATGTTAAGCACTATTTTTATGTGCATACTTAATGGGATTCAACAGTGGCTGCTAATGAATATCTTACACACACGTTGTGAGCAACATTTTGAACACCCTTTGGCACGGATATAAATAGGATGTTTGGTCAGCGGACATAAGTAAATACGAGGTAACACAAAGGTATGCAAAAGGTTCAGAGTGCCTCGCAGGGCAAACGCACATGTTGGCGGCTTGATGGTGGCACATGTCGTATGCTTAATATGCCCTTCGCATTGAAATGCAAGCACTTAATTATTTTTTATTCGCTTTATAATGATTTTCATTTCGTTTGGTTTGGTTTGGTTTGGTTTGGTTTGGCGCTGTGCACGCAAATAGTTTCTGGGCGGTTTTTAAAAGTTTCACCGCCTGTTTGTTTGCATTGGTAATGAGTTTACTTTGGCTGTAAGTTGCGCAAACAGAGCGGCAAGCGGCAAGCAGCAAGCGGCGCAACCGACAAGGCACTGGGTGGAGCGAGGAGCAGGAGGAGGGTGCGGTGGGGGGAGGGAGGGACTGGCGGTAAACCTCGCTTGGCTCGGGGGCTGCCCCTCAAAGCTAAGCCCGCAAACGACGGGGCAAAAACTTGTGCATTAAACTTTCGTTTTATTGTAAACTTCTGTCAACAAAATCTTTCTGCCCGCAAAAATGTGTGTGTGTGCGAATGTGTGTGTGTGTGTGTGCATGTTGTGCACATGCGTTTCGCTTTGCCGCATATGTTTTTAGTTTTCGGTTATTTTGGCAAATTGCTTTGCTCTGCTGCTGTCACGCTCTAACTTTGATAAATATACAATTTTTAATTAGTAACAAAAAATGCTAGCGCAAATATGAGCCTGGGACTCGACTGCAGCAACAACAACAAACATACAATTTTTTTTTATGACTGAACATAAAAGTCAGCAGAATTTTCAACTGTTCTACGCTGTGTGTTTATGTGTGTGTGTGTGTGTTGTTTTTATGGCTGAGCACTTTAAAATGCGCTTTAAATGCCAAAATAAATCACAGCCCATGCAAGTCAACTGTTATTCTTGGCTTATCAAAAGGTTTTCATCACCGCATGCTTCTCTTTGCTGGTTTTTCTCCCGCCAGCCAATCGCATCGTGAGCTGTCGATAAGCTCCTTTCGGCCTTACGTTCCAGCTGCAGATAAACATCAACACCGGCCAGTCACATAAATTATACGCGCTGTGGGTCAATTCATTTGATGAATTTCCATTCGCAAAACAATATCAATTCATTAGTTGTGCGTTGAGTGCTAAATTTAATGAGATTAGCAACGGGCACTCAAAAATATTTCACATCACCCCTGGACACTGGACTGCTAAGTATAGAGCAACACACACACACACAGAAGCACAAATACAAACACACCTATTCACAAAATTCAAAGAACTTCAAACAGTTCCCTGCCCTGTTGACTTCTGCTCTGTCACGGCACTTAATGCATTACCTAAGAGTGTCTGGCCATGGGTAAGAGCGTTTGCTATAAAAACAAAATCCGCCACTAAGTAGCGGTGCTTATTACATAATAGCTTTCGCTCACAGTCACAAAAATCAACATAAATCTACTGTATAATAAATGACGAAGCAAACTGAAGTGCGATCTTGTGAAACTAACTTTTTCGCAATTGCTCATAGCAAATGTTGTGATTTAAAAACATTTTTAACACAATTTTAATTAATTATTACTTTATTTACTATTTTTAATATCAGCTTAAGACGTTTTTATCTTCATTGTATTGTATTTAATTCTATATTCTTACTCTAGTTTAACAGTCCTGTTTTCTGTCAATTTATTTAGTATTTTAAGTTTCTTCCTTAATCTTAGTACTTCAAATAATCCTATTACTTTTCATGATCGTTTTGTCACTCAGTGACCCTGCAAATTATGTGCAAATCAAGCGATCAACGCCCACTGTGCTTCGATTTGTGCCACGTCGTCAAAGATACCCACACAAGCCATGAGTTCATGGAGCGTGGCTATTTTGTTTTGGTCATAATAATGCTGGTAGTAGGTAGTATAATAGTCTGTTTATGTGTTGCCAGCATTTTAGGTAAATTAAAAAATAACATTATTGTATGCGTGTGTGTGTGTGTGACAAGTTGAACATGTTTATGCATATTTATTTATTATTTTTATTTTGAAGAAAGACCATTTCGCAGGATGCTTGGAAATTAAAAATCGTTTATATTGGGTCGCAATTTGCGTAATAGCTTTTGCCCCCCCGGCCAAGTGTCAAAAAGCCAACTACCAACAACGGGCTCTTTGGACGTTGTGTGCAATCAGGAGGCTGTGCTGCCGACCTCGATTCAATTGAAGTCGACGGCGCTCGGCTCTCCATATCATTATCAATGGTAATTGTTGACAATGGCCGTAAGAGCGGTTAAACCTGCAAACTGTTGTGCGTTGAGCTGACACTGACAAAGCAAATGTCAAATTAATTTGATGCTTTACTTACACTCGAACACCTTTCGACCGGTCGCCCAGATGCGGCCCCCCAACCGATGTCCACCGCAACTTCAAAGCGTACCGAATGCTAGAATGTGAGTGGCGAGCGGTCGGGGGAGGAGTGGAGGAGAAGTGGACAGGCAACGGTGGCTGGACACCTGGCATGCTGGCTGTCAATTTCATTTATGTTTTCAATCGATTGTGCCCGACGATAGCAACGACAGCCACGCCTCCCACACACACACACACACACTCACACGTCTACGCATTCAATATTGGTTAGATTTTTGACAGCTCAAATTGAATTTGCCTTTGCTGTGTGCCTGTGTGGGCTCCACTATTCCTGTCGTGTGTGCGTGTGTCCGTGTGTCCTTTTGGCAGCCCAGCCCAGCGTACAGCTCGCATTGAGGCTGCACAAAGTGAAATTTTGTTTGCTTGACCAACTCGACCCCCAACTCTGCAGTCCTTCGTCCCTGTCGTCTCTGTCACGGTGTGAACACATTTGGCTTTTGTTTATTGTACAACGACAGTCACACGATGATTTGTCTAATTTTTTGATCGATTGTTTATCTCGCCCTGTCGTGTTTGCCCGGCGTCAACAACTTGACTGCCAGCGCAGCCCTCCACACACCACAAAGCATATTTGTCACCTGACTCGTATCTTGACATGATTGGCTCTAGCAATCCAAGGCATTTATTTGCTTATATTTATTGTTTGCTTAGCTTTCGACTCAAGTCACCTGATTGCCAATTGCGGCCGTGTGCCGTCTGTAAATGCCCGACAGCATACAGTATTCGGACCAAAAGTTCGGCTTACGATACGGCTGCGGAAATGTGGCAGCAAAGCGTCGCATCAGCTTCTTCGCCTTGCCACGCACCAGCTCCACATTCGTTTGATTTGCGGGCTCATAGTTGGCGAAGCGACAGAGCAGTCCAATCGACTCCACAGCCTCACGATTGCGAATCAACAGCAGCTGACTGACGGGCAACTCGAGTAGTTGCTCAAACGCCTGCGATGCCAACGTGTAGTCTTGACTGCTCTTGTTGAGAGTGCTGCGCAAGACATTGATCTGTGCTATGAACTGCGGCTCGACGCTCAGCGTGTCGCGTTGCTGCCGCACTTTGTGCAGCAAGCGCAGCTCCTCATCGGTGGGGAAAGTGTTGAGCATGCGTTCGGTTACATAAATGGCAGTTGCAAATGGTTCATAAGTCAGTTTTTCCTTGGTGATGAACTGTTTTCTCGTCTCATCGTTATAGGGCCACATCTTCTTGTAGGCCACGTCGCTTTGATCACCCGTGTACATGAACTCCACGCGTGCCAACAAACTGTTGGTAGTGCTGAGCACTTTGGCGGGCCAGGGGAGGTATCCCTTTGCCTGGGCAAAGACAATGTCGCCCACATTGAAGATATCTAAAAAATAGCGGATATAAAACATTTTAAAAATGAGCAAATGAATCCGATATACTTAATGTATAGAAAATATTGAAATTCATTTTATTATCAAAAAATATTTGCATATTTATTATTTGCGTCTCACAAAAAACTCTTAATTATTTAAATAAAACACTACTGAATAAATAAATACTCAATAGTTAAAATGTATACAAAAATTAAAATCATGCAAATGATATTTCCATATTTATTTTTGGCATTTTGCAAAGATCTTCAAACTATTTGAAACAAAGTCTTTTTGAATTATTTAATTAAATAAATACTCTATTGAATAAATAAATACTCAAATATATTTAAAAATATATAAAAAACATTGAAATTCATGTTATAAAAAGATATTTGCATATTTATTTTTTGCATCTTCGAAAGATCTTCAAACTATTTGAATCAAAGTCTTTTTGAGTTATTTAATTTCATAAATATTTTATTGAATATATAAGAGCTCAAATATATTTTATAATGTATAAAAAAATTAAAAATCATGCAAAAGATATTTGCAAACTATTTGAATCAAAGTATTTTTATTGAATAAATAAATATACTTAAAATGTATAAAAAAATTCATATTATCAAAAGATATTTGCATATATATAACTTTTATCTTACAAAAAACCTATTTGAATCAAAGTATTTTTGAATTATTTAATTACAATACAAATAAATACTCTATGGAAAAACAATCGCAACTAAAACAATTTTCTTTTTTCTTGTTGCAGCTTAATTTGATACTTTTCTAAACGGTAAGTTTTGCATGCTTCCTTAAAGGATGTTTTCAATGTTCTGTTTGTTCTCTCAAGTAGTTCTGTTTGGCGCACTTATGAGTAGCTTCAACGACTTCATTAGCATTTATTAAATAGCTGTTGTCTCTGCTCGAATTAAACTGCTTTAAATGTCGCTTTAGTTAAGTGCTTGTTTATATTGTCCTAGCTGAGAAGGAGATGGAAAAGCGGCGCGCTTTTCGCATTATCCACACGCCACGTTGACCAAATGGCCGTGCAACATGTGGCTGCTTTGGCTTTGAAGGTATTGTGTGCTTCTAATTTGATTTATATTTATAAAGCCGGAATCATTTGCTTTCGATTGCCGTAATAATAAAGCGTCGTTACATTTAAATAATGACCGGATGGCCGACGACAACGAAACGAAACGATGAGGACGACGATGAGTACGTCCTCATCGTCGTCGTCGTCGTAGTCGTCGTCGCCATCATCATCGTCGACGTCTGGTAATGGCTATGAAAATTCAATTATAACCCAGCCGCAGCATGATGGCCACAGCGTTGGATGGCTTGGCCATTTGTTCAGCGTGCCAGTTGCCAGTTGCCAGTTGCCCGTTGCCGCCTTCGAGGAAGCAGTAGTAGAATAAAGTAGCCGACGATGAACAACAAACAAGAAGCAGAAGCAGAAGCAGGCACATAAAACACGTTGCAAGATTAATTGTGCACGCTGTCGTACATTACGACGCGCATACGCCGTGTTGTACATGTGTAAATACGAGAACACAGGCCCAACAACAATGTCGGCTGCTGTTGGTGCCGCTGCTGCTGCTGCGACTGCTTTTTTGGTCATCATATTTAATTCAAGCATAAATTTTTGCACGCATATAAAAAAGGACAGGACGCGAGGCGGGCCAGAGAAATAAAAAGAATTAATACGTTTCGGTTAATTTATGTGGGCCGAGGACGGTGCGGCGGATGGCGCCCATGAAAAATTACCCAGCTCTCTCTCTCTCTCTCTCTCTCTCCTCTGTTCTGCTCTCTCGACCCAGCTTGGAACCAATGAGCCACAAACGGCCGTGACGAACGCACCCCATTCCCCACCCTCCCCCCCCTCACTGCCACCCATCTCAATCTGAATGCCCATTTGGCATGTCCATGTTCATAACCATTACTATGGCTGACGATGCCAACACGGCTTTTGTCTCGTCACCCTTTTCGGGCCGCCGCCGCCGTTGCCGTCTTTTGTTATTGCACTGGTCATGGGTAATTACGACCGCTGGGCCACCTGCCATTGTTATACACGTAGCGCTCCACACTCCAGACTCCGCTTCGCGCCTCCTTCGTTCGACCACACAATGCTGCATTTTAATTTGTCATAATTTTGCTCGTTCGCTGGCTAATTAGCTAGTCAGCAGAGCTCCCCCTCTACATCGCATCCTTCACTTTACTTACCAGCTGGCGACGCCTTTGCCATTTTGTGCTGCTTCACAGTTCGCTCGATCAGCTGGTGAGTTGAAATGCCGTTACTTGCGGTGCTGAAAGCGCACTGCAAAAGTGACTGAACTTGATTTGTGCGGGGCGTCTTCTTAATTCGAGCGATCGGCTGCAATTCTATGTGAAACTTAATACGTTTCTCAGCAGTATCGTAATGTAAACAGCGGCATCGACTTATGTTTGTTTGCCAATCGGACATTTAATGTTCGTCGCCGTTCACTCGTAGACATCAAATGTTTACCCCTTTTTTAATAGAACTTATCAATATTTCACCCTCAGTGTTTGTTTAGTTTAGGCTACTGCAATGAATGAATACGATATGTAATTTGATGTTTAGCCTATTTGGAGATACTTAGCTGCAGAATGAAACAGAGTAGAATATAATTGTCTGCTGCGTAATCTACTGTCAAATATCTAAACTTTCTTATTGCAAAATTTCGATTATCTAGTCTATTTATATCGAATCAGGGCTGTGAATTAACTGCCGATAATTACAGGAACTTCAGTGTTGGAAACTTTAGTATTTTGTATTTCTAAATTATATTTCAAACAATAAATTGAGTTTAACTGCAATCTAATCTTAATTACATAGTCCCATCACAAGAACATTATATAAATAAATAAATATATAGCTATCATTAACATTTAATACACAGTTTTCAATATTTCACTAGCTTTTGTCTTGTCATTATAATTAGTTATTATTACTGCCGTTCAAACGGTTTTAATAGCTGCGATAAGTTTGTTTCTGGGCAGCGATAAAAACTATTGCTTATCGATAACCAAAACTTGCGATAACCCAAAATCTCGACAACTATTTTCACAAATTGCCATCTCTACAATTATAGAGACGACAGTGGTATAAGTTAGTTTTGTTTTTCTAAATCTACAAAATAGAAAATTCATGACAAAAATATATAGCTTGAGTGAAACTGTTAAAAACTGAAAATAGGTTTCGATTTGCAATTGGATAGAGGTAAAGGATGCTCACCAGTCTCCAACGCGTTGAGCAAATCACGACATATGTAACTTAAATATTAGATTTTGTGGTTAATTTCGGAGCAGCTTCTTCCTTTGCCAAAGAATCTAGTCGATTACTAGCTGCACTCATTGCGTCCGCAATCTGTGTACATTGTAGCAGCAGTGATGAGCTATTAGCAGCATTTTGGTAATCCATGGAAAGTTCACTGTGCACACAAATCGGCAGAGAAAGAGAGGGAGAGACAGGAACTAGGAAACCATAATCTTGATGCCTCATCACTTCCGGGTCGACACTGCACGGCACATTCAACACTTGCCACACTACCGACTTAATTTTTCAGCCAATAAACGAAGCAACCGACAACACACACCAAATAAACTCTCGCAGTGCAGCCAACAACAAGAACAACTGAAACCACATAAATCAATGTCTAAAGGAACCGAACTACCCACAATAAACCGGAGTCGACTCGACTCAACTCGACAACGACAACGACAAGGACAACGACATGGGTTGGGTTGGGTTGGGTTTTGGGTTTTGAGCTCGCATTGGCAATTCCATTTTCATTCTCACATCCCACATTCATAGCCGGCAATGGCATGCAGTGACAGAAATTGCAAAATATTTGATTTGTGCTTATTTAATTTGAAATCTTCTACACGAATGCGAAACCCAGAGACGAGAGACTGGGACAGAGCCATAGACATTGCCACAGGCAACTGGGCGCAGTCAGACGTTTGCAGAGTCGAAGCTAAACCCAAAATCGCACGCCACACATATGTCATACATATGAGCAGATATATCTGTATGTGTGTGTGTGTGTGTGGGTGTGTGATTGTGGGTGGCTACTTTCGTTGGCAACGGCACTGATTTAGATGGATGACACCGAGTGCTGGTGGAGCTCGAGCTGGAGTAAGATTGCCATGCCTAAGGCGCAACATGCAGCAGCTCTTGAAGTGCGTTGTGCAGTTTTCAAGTGCTGTCAGCTGCACTTAGACTGCATCACAATTCGTGCTGATGAATTTTTGGGGCGGCCCGAGAGCACAAAGCCAGTGTGAGAGAGAGTCCTTGACCAGCTGCAGCACGATTAGCAGCTGCACTGGCGACAACGACGAGGTTGAGGCAGAACCAGAAGAGCATGGTATGCCGTTTCATGTTCAATTAGTGCAGCACAGCCAGCCTGGACACTCTTCATATAAAATGCCTGCGAGTCTAATTAATTACGGTGCAGCAACAACGGTATCAACGCTGTTGCTGCCTGCGTTCTACGCTTGTTGCTTGCAACTGCACTGAGCACTGAACTCTGATGATGAACACTTTGACCACTTGGGTTCACTTGGCCAATCAGTCGGCCCACTTCGCCCTCCCCCTCCCCTCCCCACGCGTGCGCTAAAAGGCCATCAACAACATTATTATCAATGTCAAGCCGTTTGCAATTGAAGCTGTGGTTGCCGCATGCTGCCAATGACGACACCGCGCCAACTAATGACAAAATATGTTGATACCCAAATGGATTTTGGTTAGCGGCGCACTATTAGCGATTGCTCTGCCTCGCCACGTGACACGGCATATAACAACTGCCCATAATCAGCAGCGAAGCAGTCGCTTTACTCGCATCCTTTACTCGCTTCTACCCGCTGCTGCATTGTAAATTTGATATGGAAAACAGCATGGAAAAAGTAGAAAATTGTTGTCGCCAATTTGCATATTGAATTACATTCATTGTTGATGCTCGCTTGCGTTAAATCCTTCAACTACAACGCCGCACGGCCGCCATCCTGCCACAGCCTAAAACCCGCCTCGCTGCGCTGCGCTGCGCTGTCTGTGTGGTGCTCACATTTTGATGCCTTTGAGTGACGCTGACAATGCTGACAATGCTGCCAATTGGCAGCCGCCACGCAAAATGGCAAATGTTATAAAATATTCAGTTATAATAACAAGAGGAAACCCGAAACCCCTTTCACGTTCCCTACATGACATTTTCTCTGTTTTTTTCTTCTTTCTTTTTTTTATGAATGCCACAAATATTCCTTTCATTTCAGACTCACATAAAATTGGCAGAAAATTGCAGTCGAACGGTTGAAGAACAATTTTTCTGCCACTGATCAGTTTTCCTTGTTTATGTCAATGCTTGATATGTTTGTTAAAATTTAACCAGCTTTTTAAAAGCATTATAACATGCGGCCATTAGTTTCAACCGCCTGCTTAAAGCAGCGTTTCGATTAAAACAATTTGTTTGCTTGCACGTAAAAAGGCAATAAACTTAAAAGTGGGCGTTAAAAAAGTTGTCAAGCAATTCTGCAAAAAAAATCCTTTTTTAATTATTACAAAATGCATTTAATTAATATTTCTTGCTATAAAGTGAAGTGATGCTGAGAAAGCAGTTTTCACATTGCTTCTTTTAATTATTACCCATTGTTTGTTTACTGTTGTTGGCAGGCGAAGAAATTGCCATTAAAATCATGTCACATTATCAATTTAATCGCAATGAAAATGTCAACACTTTACCGTGAAAAGTTTTCACTGTAACTGAATTTTTATAATTTCAAATATTTATTTGAAAATTGCATTTGTTTATTTGCTTTAATCAATTACTTAATGCTTTACTTTAGATTCAATTCAAAAGTGTTAAATGGCCTGTGACATGTCAACCGAATTGCTCAATTGACTATTTAGAAATTAATTGAATCGAGTTAACTTCATTAAAGCCAAGTCGACTTAATGAGTTTAACATTTATGCAGTTTGCTTCGCAAATCGAATTAGGCCAAAGTTTTCTGCCGACGAAGATGCTGAGTGGCTGATGAGGCTGATTCGAGTGTTTTTGGCCAAGTCAAGGCGCTTGATGTGCATGCATTTTGGGCCAATTGGCCAATAACGAAGCAGTTAAAACAATTAAAATTTCATTTACAACTTTTTCTGATGCCCATTTCCGGTTCACCCCAAATGACATTTGCAGTTTGCCATTTGGCAAACGTTTTTTGGCCAAAAACGTATTACAGTGATTTAATTTAAAAGTTTATACGCTGTGGATGCTGCTGGGAGAGCAATTCAAGTTGAAGCACATGCAGTAAATGAAATTTTTTAACTTAATATAGTAGAAAACGATTCTCATTGCCGGCTGAGATTGTTTTTTTTTTCTCGCTCCTGCTTTTTTTTTTTGTTTTTTGATTGCCAGCTAGCTTGCTGTTAGCTGTTGGCCAAATTGCCAAGCATTTTTGGCATTTGTGTTTCATTTTACTTTTAGTCGCAGCTACCTGCTACCGCTGCTTTTACCTGGCAGCCGCTCGCCGTGTTGCAACTACGGCTGTTGCTGTTGCTGTTGTTGTTGCTGCTGTTGCTGTGCAAACTTTTGAGCGCACATTAATTAGAAGCTGCCACGGTCGGCAGGCACGCGTCGTGGCCGAAAGGAAGGAAGACAGGCAGGGGAGGGGAAAGGGGGGTGGCAGAAAGTTGCCTGCTACCTACCCAAAAAGTGCAACATGTACGCGAGTGTGCCTCAAGTTCGTTTGGTTTGAGTTGCGTTTCAGTTTAAATTTAAGTTGAAGTTGAAGTTGAAGTTCGCTTCTTCTGCGCTTTTTTTTTTTTGTTGTTGTTGTTGCCGCTGCGTTATTCGACGAATTGGCAGAGAGAAGTGCAGCAAGTTTTGGCGGGGTTTGGGGCGGCCCCAGTTGCTTTTAATTAAGGCCGCCGACAGCGTCATGCACCCATGCACCATGCAGCGGGCGGGCTGAGGCGGGGCAATGACGCGAACGGTTGCATTATGCAGGCACTTGCCGCTGGCTGGCGTCAACAAGGTGTTAACATTTTAAAGTTCTCTTTAATTTTGTTAAAAGCATCGGCAAACATATGCCAAGCCAGTGGAGGGATGAAGGGGGGGGGGGACTGAGGCAGACTGCTGCCTGTCTGTTATAAATAACGCAATCTTCACGCACGTAACTCAAATGCGAGCTAATGGGGCGGCTTGAGTGTGAGGCGTGGTCGGTGGCATGGGGCAGGGGGCACGGTGTGCGGGGCATGTGGCAACACTGCGTCGCGTCTCATTTAGCGCACGTAACCAAATAATGACCCAAAATGATGGCGTTTAATTCAAATGAAGCTGCCGTCGAGGCTGCTGCTGCTGCTGCTGATGACCAACGCGAAGCGGTAACATAACGCTAAATAAAAAACACATGCACATTAAAAGCAGCAGCTTAGTCGACTGGCAGGCACCCTGTAATAATTGAAAGCTACTAAAAACTATGTTAGTTATTTTATTAGAGAAAAGTTGATTTAAAAAGAGATTTGATTTATGGAATTCAGTTAATTAATTTGCATAAAAATTGTCTATGTTTTTACAGTTTTAGAAATTAAACTTTTGCATTAACTACGCTTTGAACAGTTTACCAATGAGATTTCTCTTCTGTACAACATGTTTAAATTATATATTTACTTGGTAACATTATATTATTTTATATGTATGTATATGTATTATTTCTAAATATATTTTAATGCTTGCTGCATATAGATCTGCGGTAAATTGAGTGCGCCTTGTCGATGTGTTCCTAAAATAATCTCCCAACTTTTTGCGCATTTCAATTTGCTCCACAATTAATTTTCGCGCAGCCCTAAAAGTATGCTGCGCTTTTTTTCTCGAAGCGTTGCTTTTTTAATTCACTTACAGGGTATGCGCGCAGAGACTGCGTGCGTTTTGTAAATAAAATGAAATGAAATGAAATGTTTTATCAACGTGCCGAGCGCACTAAACAGACAGCAGCACGGCGCGGCTGACTGATGGCTCTCTGACCACGTGTAAGAGCTGTGTGAGGGCTGTTATTATCGCTTACCCATCCCCATACCCCAACCCTGCCCCCATCTCCATCCCCGTCCAGCCATTGTACATCCACCTTTGCGCCGCTGCTCTCATTTGATATTTGTTGTTGTAATTGTTTTGTTGTCGTAAATGCGGAGATAGATTGCAATTGCCACAGGCCATTACCAATGGAAATTACGACAACGAGTGCGAATACGAAACGAATGCGAACTCTCTGTCTTTGCCGGACAGCGTCGTGGATAGACGGGACTAGCTCCATTCTACACACACACACACACACAATCGGAGCGCGCACAAACACAAATTTCTTGTCATTAAATTAAAAATAAACGACAATATTTTATGCGCCTATAAATATGCAACGCACCAAATGCCCGCCTCCCCAACACCCCCGGCGCCCACCGCGCTGTTCTAACGGAAAGTGAGCAGCTGTTATTTTATTTTATTGTTGTTGTTGTTGTCGTTGCTGTTTTGGTTGTTGTTGTTTGTGAATACTCTGCAATATAGATTAGCTTCTTAAAAGGGGAAAAATCATGTTCACAACAAATGTGTTGGACCTGAATAACACTTGAGGAAAAATAAATAAATAAAGAAATATTTAATTTAATTCCAATCTAGTGAATATAAAAAAAAAACATGGAATGTTTTCCCCTTAGTAATTGTAAGAAAAGTCGAGAGTATTTAGTCTTCGATATGACAGAGTGAAATCAATTGCTTCCTTTTTTATGTCTTCTTTATGCAAGCATCGTTAGAGTTGAAGTTGAAGTTGTTGCCTGAGGCAGCACAGCGCAGGTGTGACCAGAGTAGAGATTGAGTGCCACTAAAATGAATGGCCGCCCAAGTGATTTGCCTAAGCCTTGTTGTCCTTGCTCTGTTCTTTCTGCTCTACTTTGCTCAACTTGCTCTGCAGAGCTTAACGTCCTTACATATCCATCCCGTCTCACACTGAGTTTGCTCTCGTATATATCTTGCAGATGCATAAATAAAATACAAAACAATAAATTGTGATTAAAAACGGTTTGTTTGTGCATTTGTGCAAAAGTCCCAGCGACTTAGTAGTTAGTTCATAAATTCACAATGCTAAAATATTTATTTTCATTTCCTTAATGCTCACTACACTCAAAAAGAAAATGGTCAAGAAGTCGACTCTAAAAAAAAAAAAAAACCAAAACTAACTTTGTGAGTCATTTGAAGGCTTTTAAGTCGCATGGATTAAGGCATTAAAACTTTTGCATTTTTCCGAGTGTTGCCACAGCCAATATTTTATTAAGAAATTTGCGCAAAATATTGAATGCAAACAAAAATAAAATTATTTTACTCAATGCAATAAATATCCTGGGGCTTGTTTGCCAATCGACTTCAATACAATTGCATTTAAGCCGAGCAATGAAATAAACAAGATTTAATTTTACAGCAATTGCAGTAAGCAAACTACAAGGAAAACACGATGTTAGTTTTCTTTTCGAAAATGTATTGTATTTAAAAATCGTTATTAATTAACTACTAATAGGAAACAGCATAACTTGAGCAACAAAAGTGTTAGAGCAGTGAAATGAATAATTGCAAAAGTACAATTTAAATATTAATGATTTGTTATTTGGCATTCAGTTCTGCGCCGCTTCGCACAGCGTTCACTATACATCTGACCTAACTGACATATTCTATATATTGTATATACATATATATATATGTATATTTTAAGTTAATCGAGCACACGACAATGCCACGTACTTTTCAATTAAGCATTTTTGTTGCACTCGCACTCGCGTTGGCATTGGCATTTGTATTGGCCTCAATGTGAAGCTTGGCATCCTCAAAGTCCAACGATTCCCGCCTCGATTCGCTGTCATTCCACGACTGCGTCTCCGCCGTGCCCCAGATCAGATAGATGACATTGCCCGAGAAGAGCACCATGGCCGCAATGCTGAACACAACCTGCCACTCGCTGCGCTCCGTCGGCTCCGTGACCAACACGCCCACCACCAGCGGCGTCAGCATCGCCACCAGATTGGTGAACGTGCTCAGTATGCCGGACAGAATGCTGGCGTGCACCGGCGACAGATCAATCGTGTTCAGCTCGCTGCCAATCGTCGCCGCACTGCTGACGCCCACGCTCAGCGTCACCAGCGCCAATGCGAGCGGCTTCTGTGACTTGTCCACGAAGCCCAGGGCCAACATGATGGCCGCCGGCGTCCAGAGCGCAATGCTGTTGTACGTCTTGCGCAGCGCCGTCAGGCTGAGGCAGCGACGACGCAGCAGCAAATCGGCAATGATCAGATACACATAGCACATGGACCACATCAGCAGAAACGGCAGCGCCGAGAAGAACGCATTGCTGTGCATCTCCAGCCCAAGGACGCCGCTCAAATACGACGGCAGCTCTGTCTGCATGGTCGCCAGTCCCCAGGTGTCGGCGCAGCGAGCGCAGAGCAGCGCATAGAACGGCGGGGACGTGAAGATGCCGCGCCACGGAATGGCCAGGCGACGCTCCTGACGCGCACAGCGCTGATTGTCGCCCACAATGTAACGCTTCTCGGCCTGCCCGATGCAGGGCGCCTCGTTGGCCCGATTGGCGCCCAACACCAGCCACAGCAGGCACCAGGCCAGCCCCAAGCCGCCGGAGGCATAGCTAATCCCCGGCCAGCCCAGACTAGAGCTCGCAAGCATGCCGGCCGCGTACATGGCCAGCACATTGCCACAGTCGAAGCCCGTGTAGGAGAAGGCGCCGAGGCGTGTGCGCTCAACGGCTGGCGCCCAGTTGGCCAGATGCTGGTGGATGCAGGGCAGCGTGACGCCCTGGCAGAGACCCTGCAGCCAGCGGATGGCACAGTACGCCCGCCAGCTGGCCACATAGATGCCCTGGGGCGTCCATAGGGTTAGCAGCGCGGACCCGATGACGCCCCAGAAGAGCACCAGCTTGGCCCCGAAGCGCTTGCAGAGGTAACCGCCGGGAAATTGCGTTACCGCCGAGCCCCAGTAGAAGCTGGAGAGGATGTACGATTTCTGTGCTTCCGTCCAGTTGTAGTGCTGTGCGCGGCGACATAGAGAGAATGCGAAATGCGGGGAGAGAGAGATGAAAACATGTTGTGGGCCAGCGTGTTACACAGAGAGAATAGCTGCGTTCTAAAACAGGCATTAAATCCTTTAGTTCGTTTTGTCTGATAAATGATTTACAGCAAGATTTAAATCGTAGGGGAAGCTTTAAATCGGAAATTCTAAGATCTATATGTTTAAAAAAGAAAAAGAAGCTCAGAATAAGTTGTTGAATTCATGTGATTCTGATTGATTCTTGAAAGGGAAATTTATCCCTTAGTTCGTTTTGTCTGATAAATGATTTAGAGCAAGTTTTAAATCGTAAGGGAAGCTTTCAAATCTGAAATCTAAGATCTATATGTTTAAAAAGGAAAATAAACTTAGAATAAGTTGTTTAATTAATGTGATTCTAATTGATTCTTTAAAGGGAAATTTATCCTTTAGTTCGTTTGACTGTAAATCATTTATCAGAGATTTACAGTCAGATTTAAATCTTAGCAGAAACTTTTAAATCTCAAATCTAAGCTTATAAGTTTAAAAAAGAAAATACTTGAAAATAAGCTCAGAATAAGTTGTAGAATTAATGTGATTCTAGTTGATTCTATAAAAGCATAAAAATGTTCTTAAAACACAGATTTGATTCCTGCATTTGAGATAAAATTAAGATCTAACAAAGACTTTAAAATTTAAAAAAACTACTAAAATGCTTTTAATACTTTCAAATTAGATCTTAAAGATTTGCTCCCTATAAACAATTTAAAATCAGGTGCTGATTTGAGATATACTTTCACTTTAAGTTACTCTACATTCTGTTCTTGGTTCGATTATTAATTCCCGACTTCAGGACGCTGCGTTCGCTCTGTGTAATTTGCGTGACAAAGACTCCACTTACGGGCAGCTCGGGATCAGAGGATGTGGCATTTGTCATGGCCACCACAGCGACGCCCACATTGAATTGCAGTATCGTGGTTACGACCAGGCCTAGAAAAAGCAGCAACGCCTGCAGGTGACGCAGGCCAAGGCGTGGCACTGAAATGCAAATCAGACACTCAACCGTTCGCATCACAACCAGCCATCGAACTCACCTTGCTCCGACTCCACATCCACATCCGTGTTGCTCATCCTCAATGTCCTCGACTGCCTCGTGTGCCTCGTCACGTTCTCTCTCTTTTCAGTGCTGATTTGTCCTTGGCAATAAATTGGCTGCAATTCTTTAGTTTATTTTTGCTGCTATTGTTAATTTGTGGTTAACCCGTGCTCATAATTTATTATGTGTTTGGTCTATAAAGAAAAACAACAAAACAACGCGCAGAGATTATTTATTTGTGCAAAAGCTTTGCCAGCGGCTTAATTGTATTTTTGTTCAACATTATAATTATATTCACTTCGTTGAATTATTTAAACTATGGTTTAAAACACACATTCGCTGCTATTTGCGGGTAAATTACTTAAATTCACATGCTCGAATTCGTAATACTCTAAAACTAACTAAAAAAAAAGTAAAACATAAAAAAAAATGTTCTAGATTTAGATTGTTTACTAAAGTAAACAGAAAATTGATAATATTTATTATGCTTTATTTAAAATAAATATTTAGAAAACTTTGGTTTCCTCAATAAATAACGAGTTTATACAATAACTTTCAATTCAGTTGAGGAGAAAATTGGTTTAAAAATAAACCCCCTGTCTTTATTAATTATCTTGATCTTTATAATCAATACAAGAGTTTCATCAATTAAAATTCCTATTAATTAATTAACATAACATGAGGAATGATCGAAATGCTGTCAATTTGTTTTGACTGCTGCGCTAAACAATTGAAGAGTTGAATCTGGAAAAGATCACTATAAAGATCAACACACTTAAATTAAAGCTGGCAATTTCAGGTCTGGGCAATAAATTCCATATGCAGTTTTATGCAGCTTACTTTATTATACCCACAACACATCATCGCGTTCTGAGCATTGCAAGTGCATAGTGAAACGATCATTCATCGTTAACAACGCAGTTTTCCAGCAATCAATCAAATTGCGCTTATTGGCGCTTTTTGTTTTTTAAACACCCTGCACAGTGGGCAGAGATTAATCAATTTTCTTTTTGCATTTCGCTTTTTCTACCCCCTTAGCATAGTGAATAAATTTGAGCTGAACATAAGAGTCTGTAAGATTACTATTAAAATATACTTTTTGGTATATTTGTGTAATTTTTCGGTATATTTGTGTCATAGAAATTGTCGATCAAGAAGCTTTCACATTTAGAGTACTAATAGTTTGGGGGTATTTCACACTGGAGCACTCTCAACTAAAAAAACTTGTTTTTTTGTGTAGCACAGTGTAAGTCGGAAGATTCAAGTGAGAAGTTTCATTTGGCCAGAGTCCGAAATGAAGTTTATTTGTTTGCTTTGCTCTGTTTGTTGTTGTGATTTCAGCCTGTGTGTATCAGACGCCAAAAAATGCAAATCTCAGAACAATTCCATCCGCGCTGCTAAAAAGATACTTTTACACACACTCAGCATAAGCAAACACATAGACGCACACACACACACACGTGGAGAAACGCAAACATTTGCAATCCAAACTAGCTCTAGAGTTTTCTATCTCTGTCGCACCACAGTTGCTTTTATGCTGTTGCTAGTTTTTCAATTGTTCTGAAAGCTGTCAATCGCATAAGACTGTATAGGGGAGCAAAAGAGACGGCCTGATCTGGCGCTTACAGCCTACTAATGCCGCAATAATAACAACAGCAACAACAGCAAGCGGCGGCGGCAACAACAACGACAACGACAACAAAATCGAATGCAATGCCGAAGCATATTTTTGGGGCCCATGCAAATATTTGCAAATTCGAATTTTTGTTTACATTTTAGTGCAAATTTCGCAAATTACTCGCATTGCAGTCTGGCAACGCCCGCACATACAAATGCACATCTCACCCACACCTCGCACCAACCCACCGCCCGCCGCCCACCGTCCACCGCCCATCGTCCACCCACACCGCAACGCAGCGCACAGTGCATCTCACAGCCTCAACCTGGGGACCTCGTGCTGTGCACGAAATGTGTTCACTTTTTTGTTGCTGCACATTTAATTTAAGTAAATCTCTCACATGTGCGACACAGTGGCGTCTCGGCAGCAGCAGGGGATTGTTGGGCAGTGATGAAATAATTAGCCTTTCACAGATTTGTATTTTTCTCAATACATTTGTTTGGCATATTTAAAAGGTAATTAGAGATAGGAGAGAGAAACAATTAAGCAAAACACGTGCCATCGATAACGTCACTTATCGATAACAGCAGATCATTTATATGCAAAAAGCTGCAACAATGTAGTTGAGGTATCCCACTGTAGATGACGCCACTGTGCGTCTAGTCTAAAATATAATGTCTAGCGTTTCGCTTTGTTTTATTAAAAACAAATAGACAAATTCACACTAGACACGCACATACACACACAAACTTCGTACAATGTTTTAGTGCATTTTCTTGGCTGTCATTTTAATTTAAACTATCCGACGAATTTTTGTGAGAATTTTCAAAAAGTTTATAAGGTCGACACGAGTAAACATTGCAAAAATATGTATATACGAGTAATACAAACACTTACACACCCACACACATAGTGCACATATAGTGAACAATTACAAATGTAGTTTGGAGATGAATAATGAATGAAGAAGAGCTTTAAACTGAGAGCAAATGCTAGTTACCCAAATAATTCAATTGAACTTTGGACTCTCCTTCTGAATGCGTGCTCGTTTTTTTATTTTATTTTTATTTTTTTCGAAATCGGTTCTATAAATATCAAATTTTAGTAGTAGTTCTCATTTGTTGTTTTTATTTTATGTTTTTATTTGCTTCGTTTGTTGCCCCGTTTTTTCCGTTTAATCGTTTAGCGCGTTCGTTTTTCACTGCCGTTTTGTTCAACTGTGCTTTGTTTATGTAAAAATAACAGCTACAACTTTTAGACATTCGCCGGCGGTTGGCAATTTGATTCTCGCTTATTGAAGTCTTGCCTCATGTGAGTGGCAGCTGCCATATGCGAATCACAATTGGAATGGAACATGTGGAAATCTGAACTTGATTGGATGTCGGGAACGAGCAGCTCTTTTATTGCCCACCAATTTCTGGAGACGTGAATGGCACTTTATTTTGACTACCCTATTTGCATTGACCAATAGTCACATGATTTTCCTTTGTTAAAATGTGTGTTCAATCGCTTCAGTTTTAATAGAAATTGATTGATCAATTAAATTTGAAAGTTGCAGCGATCAGCAATTTTCAAATTTGAACGTTTATCCAGTCGCTCACTGCGAAAAGCTGTCTGCTATGGCAGCGCTGTCAACCAGCTGATCACTTAACAGTCGGTCGTTGTGGTCGTCTTCAATTAATGCTGTAATTCAAATGTGATTATTTTCCTACTGCATTTAAATGCAAAAATAAATAAGTATTTTTTCTACATTCCACCAGTCCTATGCTATGCAAAATTGCAATGAATTTCAATTGTATTTAAAATTTAACGGCCACTGAGCACAACACTCTGTTAAAAGCAACAAACAGCTGATCGTTAACAGAATTCACACATGTTAACTCAATTCAACTAGTTCACCTGAGCAGTCGTGCTCAGCAATCGGTTCATTTGCGATCGCTAGATCATTAATTCTCTCAGTATTTACTGTTTGTTCATTAACAACACATTTGTTGTACGTACACACGTGTGTGTGCGTGTGCGGACGGCGAAGCATATTCAAATTTTGTGGGTAACAAATTGTTAGACTACGTATGTGAACCAACAACGTGCGTGAAGTGCGAAGATAAATTGCAATTAATGATTTGAATTGTAACAAAAAGCGAGGCAACTGCATACAAAATCAAATCAAATGAAATAAATGCATATTATATTATTATTGTGATCGTCGGTAAAAGAAGACGCGCAAGCAAACAAACAATTTGCGGCCGTCATCTCGTCGTGTGTATGCGTGTGTCGGTGTGTGTATTGTTGCATGTGTGTGTGCGAGTACCCGTTGCGTGTGATTCAATTGTTTAAGCAAACAGCAGCAACAACCACATCAACAACAACCGCCACTGGGCAATTGTATGTTCAAGCATTTAATTGAAGTCACAAAAATAATCATAAAAATATATAAATCAACAACAAATTCAAGCAGCAACTTATAAAGTTGCACCAAAATATACAACAAAATAAAAGCGCCAAATATACACATAGCGTGACGATAATAATACAATTTTTTTTATATGAAAATTGTCAAATTTGCTTTTTCTGTCAAATTTCGGTTTCGTTTTTCGTCATCATATTTTTTGACACACTTAAATTGTTGTGCTTTGTTTCGTTTCGTCCGTTTCGTCTCCCGTTTGCTCTGTTTTAATTTTTAAGCTTTTCGGTATCCTTTTCATGTATATTTCGCGCGTTGTCCTTCACTGGTCACATTTCGATCGCGCGTGCTTTTTGTTGTCCTTTAACTGGTCACACTCGTCACTTCGTCCGTCGGTTGCCTGAAGAAAGTGTAAAGTGAACACACGCGCGATTTTCCCCACTTCCTTCATTCTGCTCTTTCCTCACTCTTGGCATTTTTTTTTTTTTTTGCATTCTTATTGCATTCCACGTGCGTCTCGGTGTTTTATTTCGAATGTCGTTAAAATATCGAATGTAATTTGCTTGTTAATTGTGTCTATGTTTCGTGCAATTTGTTTGCACTCCTTCTAACCTCCCCTTTTCTGTTGAATCGCCTAGTTATCCATTGTAAAATTATCTACGTTGCGTCTTTTATGAACGTGTCAAAAATTCAAGTGAACAAATAACGACAACAATAAACGGCAAAAGTCAAGCCAAGCTCAAGTTCAACAATTTATCGCAATCGATACCTACAACAACAACATCAACAACAAATACAACGATATCTATAGCAACAACAACATTTTTCCCCGCTGTTTTGTAAGTTTGCTTGCATGCATTTTTAAGTTTTTTTTCCCCTTTTGTTATTAATACATTATTTTCTTTAAATTGTCTCACTTATATTTCGCCTTCTTGTTGTACATATCTTCACACAAACAGACACACGCACACACAAACTCATATGTACATTATTTACCTGTTGCGCCTTGTCTTTGTTTCACGTCCGTCTGTCCCCCTCA
This sequence comes from Drosophila siamana, assembly GCA_035047445.1. Lineage (NCBI taxonomy): Eukaryota > Metazoa > Arthropoda > Insecta > Diptera > Drosophilidae > Drosophila > Drosophila siamana. The sequence continues at coordinate 6,151,197 of JAWNPP010000004.1, read as the reverse complement.
CACATACTACACAGCCTATTTGTATGTTCATTGTCAACGGTTATTTCATGATTGCGCTTTGCTGTTTACACTCGGCAACCAAATCTTTTAACAGGGTGTGCTAAGTTAGTGACATAATAAGGCATTTTGTACTTTATAAGCATAGGTTGAATATTAGCATTTACAACTGAGCTTCAATCTGAACTTCTCCTTTTACATTAATTTTATTTTATCCATTAATTTCACGTACCGGGTACTTGGTCTGTTGATCATGTTGGACTGTAGTCTTTTTATATTGCCCCTTTTAGTTTCTGTCTGCGTACATTCGAGCATCTGTTTGTATGTACATATGTATGTATTTACATATATTTGTATGCTTGTGTATATTCCTCATTGTAAAAGCCACCACCACTACTTCATTTGGGGTTACCTCACTTCTCCTTCGCTTCACTTCTCTTCACTTCACTCAACCCCAGATCATCTTTGATCGTAACTTGGTCGCTTCTTTACGCCCTGTTCTTTTTTTTTTGCTCCCTCTCTTTCTCTCCCGTTTGCGTAATTACGCTGACTCATTTGCACGTTGAGCATGTTCATAACTTTTTTACTTCTATTTTTTTTTTTTTTTTGATACGAGGTGTGCGTGAGTCTAGCTCTCGTTTTTATTTCCCAGTCACATTGTGGTTTTTTTTTGACCACACACGGCTACTCAACATTGTGTTGGGCCTTTCATTGTGTATTTCTGACCTATGTTGAGCGATTTTGGAGACACCTTTTCAGGGTCAAACGAACTGCTTAACTCACATCAGTTGTCAATTTGAATTTTAGGAAAATACGATAATTCTTGTTAGAATTAATGACGTATAACCCTCTTGGGTATCTACAATTGGAATACTGACGCAATCGCAGTTCTGTGAAATTGTATGAGCAAAATCGTATGAGTTTCAATTCATTGTGTGTTATTATATAATGGTATTTTTTTTTCTATTTACGTACACGCAAAGCGATGGGGTAATGTTGAAATAGTAATCTGAGTTCTTATTTAAAAATAATACTAATTTGTGTCCGCTAAAATTTCAATCACAATTAATTTATCGTTATTCAAAAGATTTCAATGCGAAATGTTTCTGATGGGCGATAATTAATGATAGTGAGTGCTGTTCTGATAACAGTGGGAATCACTACATTGTGGGGTTACCATCAATGATAAAATTGGCGGCTCTTTGACTGCACCTAACCTTACTTCTGACTTAAGTAATCTAACTGCAATTATGTCATATTTTAACTTATTTATTATAAATTTGTTTATAATAAGATAAGCCGCAAAATAAACAAACAATTCATCTATCATCTAGTTATCTAAGTAGTCCGACCCAAAACACACCTCCAATGCATGTATTTGCAACATTAACGACCCATTTGGGCTAACTAAGGTAAGCCCATAATGCAGCTGCACTTCCCGGCTATAACAAGAGCGACAACGAAAACAAAAACAGAAACAATAACGAAAACAACGACAAGAACAGCAATAGTAATAGCAATAGTAACAACAACTTACATGCGACAGCGACGCGTAATTTGCAAACAAAAAGTCATTAAAATATCAAATTAGCGTCTGGCGTTGAGATTTAGTCAAGTTTCCAAATGATGTTGACGCCAGTTGTGACTCGATGACTGTTAACGTCTACAAACAACTGAGAATGGCTGGATATATGTACATTATTGTGTATGGTTTCGTGGCAGCAAGAAGAAAAAACTGAAAGCAATGCGAAATGTGGCACCCGCATAAGCTCAACAATTTGCTGATTAGAAGCAACCAATGCCCAGCCCGTCTTTTCGTCTAGCCAGCGCTCATTAGTCGATGTGTATTTGCTTTGCAAATTGGTGTCGTGACACGAAATGACGTGCGTGCTTTATGAAATCGCAAGAAGAATGTTATGATCTTGTATGGTAAACTTTTAATTGGTTCAAGGGTTCTTAAATCAAATAAATGCCTTGCAGATTGAATTAAATGCAGACAAGTAAATAAACTTTGGAAAATAGATTTCTGATTTTTGATTAAACTTTTCTTTAGTTTATGGCTGCAGCAGTATTCCATCTACAGTTTATTTTGCTGACTTATGCATGAGATACAAATATAAGAAAGTGCAATACCATTTTTATACTTAATTTTTTTTTTCGAAATTCGTGACTTTTTTGCTTGTTTGACGGTCGTGATTTAAAGCTTCGGCCATGACGAGGCCATCTCTAGTTTTTAGTGTGCTCTCCAACTTCGGAAATACTATCACTTCGAAGCGCTTATCGGAAACGAAAATAGCCGATAACACAATTTACATGCGGCATTCAGTGTGGTTTCATTGTCTAGGCAGGCTTACAGCCAACTGAGGGAAGCGCGGTGAGACGGTGGCGGTGCATTAGCAGTTAATTGAAATTTTGCGATAAAATAACAGAGAGAAACACGTTTTTTGTGTTTTTTGTTGTTTTTTTTTTACCTGCACAATGGCACACTGACGACTGACGGCTGTTGTTCTGAGTCAGCTGGGTTGAAGGAACTCACTCGATGCCGGCTGCAATTAGTATTAAAAGTACCGAATTCGCTACCAGTTTAGGATTTGTTCCAGTGAACAGAGGAGCAACAATAATAGCGAACAACAATAACAACTACAACAACGACTGTGACAGTGACAGCAAAAGCAACAACAACAACAATAACAACTACATTGTTGTAGTAGCAATCAAATCATTAAAAGTTAATTTATGATGGCTTTAAAATTGCGCTGCTTGCTCCGAAAAAAAACTCGAACTGTTTAAAGCTTCAGTGACTTATCGGCACAACGATCTTTCTTATAATGCGGCCACACATCACATCACATCTCCTGCTCTATATTTGGTCATACTCGCTCTCGCACACACACACACACACACACAGTTGGAGACCCCAAAAAATTGTATCTGTATCTGAATAAAGTTCTGTACGCTTGCGCGACGACGCTGACGACGGCGACCACGACGACGACGACGGTTTGACTTACCCTTCACCAGTTATACACGAATGCGAACGCGTTTAATAAATTATCAAGTTGAATGCCCAGTTTCGAAATTTGACCTTGAGCACAAATTTCGGTACTCTGGAGACTAAATGCGTGTATGTGTGCATGTGTGTGTATATAAACTCACACAAACACATTCATACGTAAATGTATGTATCGTATTGTGTGTGTGTATCTGTGTGTTTGCTTAACAATCTCTTTGAGCTGTAGTTTCTTTGAGCTCTGATGCGTTACGAATGTCGCCCGGCTACAGTCTGTTGCTCTCATGACTGCGACATGGCAGCGAAACTCTTCTTTCCGTCTTCCAGCAAGTGCGTAAGTCTTCGCTTTGCCTAATTAGCGCAACCATACAAATTAACTAACGCACATGCGTAACTCATAGATAGATAGATATACTCATACTCACAGCGCCACAGTGTCGAGATTGTTTGCCTGAATATGATTAATGTTGGCCTATTCTTTCATTTTCGTTTCGTTTCTTCTTTGAACTTGGCTCTAATGTTGTTGGAAATAAATTGCTCGTCGTAGGCCTGTTGCTGCTTGCTCGTCAATTGCAAACCGGTTGAGCTCATGAGTTGAGTTGAGTGTTTGGCCATCAAAATTAATGATATGAGTGAGAGGGGAGAGTGCGAGAAATAGTTAATGACAGAGAGGCACCCAAAAGGGAGCCTTGATTGAGCGGCACCAAGTAATGTGTAGACCCCCAAAAACAGTTTCAACTATTTGTTCGGTGTAGTAAATTCAAAAGTATTCGCTTCGCAGTCTGCTGACAGCTCTCTTATAGTGTTTTGCTTGGTAAGTTGCCTGGTGCTAATTCACCGAAGATTTGCTAATGTTATTAATTTATAATCGCCATCAATTTGTGCTACAAATCTATAGTAATAATTTTCCGCTTAAATAACACAAAAAATTTTCATTGAATTTTCGCCATAATACATATGTATTTTCGGGTATATTTGTATTTATTTCTGTTGGCTCTACGCAGCGCTCGTTAAACATAAAAGCTAATCAGCTCACGCTGTTAAATGTTCAGAACGAACGAAATAATAAACACATGCAGAGCATCTGTCTGCATAAATATTTATTGATATTTGACATGATCGATCATTCGACGACTAGAGGGAGGGGGGTAATGTGGGCGGCGAGGGAGGTGTGGGAAGTGTTAAATACTTGACGCTGATGAGCCAATTTGTTGAAGGTGTTGAAATATGCAAATGTGCGTGTTCCGATGCTGATGTCTGTGTCCTGATGATGATTTTCCCTGTCAAATTATGGGATATTTTGTGGCTAGCTAATTCTGACTGATTTGTGCTAGACCTTGTCCCCCCTCCTCACCCCTGTCCACGTTAGCCACAAATAATAAACACACATTGGCGCGTCGTTTTTTCTTTTTGCGGCCCAGTCGGCGCTGATGTTATGGTCAGCCTTTGATGGTCCCCGTTTTACCCGCACAATTATCGTATCTGCCCCGTGCCGTGTTTATATCACCGCGCACGTAAATGTCAAACATAAGCCGCATGGTTTTAAAATATCTCGTGGAATTTATACACATTTAGGTGTGTGTGCATGTGCGTGTGTGTGTGTGTGTGTGCATTTGATTGATAAGAAAATGAAGCGACAGCTGTTTGAGAAACTCTATACATGTGCTACCAATGATAGATACTCTTCTCTTCCATCGGGTATAATTGTGTTTGAGAGCATTTCGATATTCACTCAATAGTAAATATATTTAAATGTGCTTCGCTTTGATGTGTTTCGTCCTTGAGTGCAGTGTGTTTTACTGTCGCACTTTAGCTGCCAAATTTGAGTCTTGTTCTCACATTTGGTTGCGATTTAGACGTTCGTCTGACAATTTCAAGATTTGTTGTTGCTAGGCCGAAAATGGGGTGCTCTCAGACCTTCTTAACTGGATGGACTGGATATGTAATTAGGGTTGCATTTATCGGTCTTCCCGGGCATGTGTCGTCAGAGGGTTGTGAAGCGAGCGTGTGATGCGACGTAACTCTTTTTGTCCGAATGTTTTCTATACATTTCTATACATAGTACAATTGCCTTGTGTGCAGATAGGTCCTCGGAGACCCGTGGATTTGATATTTTGACATTGTTTCGCGTCTACTATTCTATTTTTGAATGGAATTTGTGAGAAATATATAAATTATAATTTTAGCTTTTGTATTTTCTGGAGAATTGAAACGAATAGAATATACTTGAGAAAAGTTGTATCATACTGTGCGTTCTATTTAAAGTGAGCTCAGTTGGAATTAAATTTGTTGTATTTTATAAATCATTTGCTATTGAATCCAATCTACATATATATATTACAATTTACATATTTTGCATGCCAGTTGAAACCTTGATATATACATTAAAATATTATGTACAAGATATGTACAATATTAATCAATAATTATATCTTTACATCTATATTATTACCTATTATTACTGACATCCTGTATTAACGGCTGAAATAGCTCAATAAAAAAAAAACCAATCAACACAAATAATTCTTTTGGGAACTACTGTATTATACTGTTTATTCGTACTTATCTATTTAAATTAACTTTTTCACACACTTTTACTCGATTGTTTTGCTTATGCGCTCAACTGTAAACCACACGACCACTAAATTAAATGCGATGATCAAACAAATAAACTGCATAAAAACCGAATAATAAAACAACATTTAATAAATAAAAAACAAAAACTACAATACGTCTGTTAACACACATGCACATATCCACTCACAAACATACATATATATCTCTACTTATTTCTGTATATGTGTATATATGTACATCACATCGAAAACAAAACAAAACAAAGCAGATATATTGATATACATACATATATATATTTTCTCTATTTTATGCGCCTGTTGTGCTGTGAATTTTCTTTCTATTTTTTATTCTCACACTCGCAAGCTCTCTCTATCTCTCTCTCTCTCTCTCTCTGTCTCTCTCTATTTCTCTCTATCTAACTCTTCCTGCCTCCCCTCTTACGGATACTCCCTCACCCCATATTTGTGGTTATTTTGAAGTGTTTCCTAAACATTTATACAGCAATTTTTATGTCACTTTCACAATAAATTATTGGATCTATCTTTATAACTGAATATGCATACTTCCCGCCGCATTCTCGTTGCGTTAAATGTGCAATCGCCCACGCTCAATACATTCACACACACACAAACACACGCTCATAGAAATGCGAAAGCGTCTCTGTAAATCTGTTGCTTTCATATACATTTTCTTTAGTTTCACCAACTTTTCCGCAGCTAAGACTTCTGTCAACTTTTTGTATTGATAATTTTTCCGGGCCAAAACAATTTCAATGCAATAATTTGCAAGTCTTTCTTTGGCTCGAACACACAACAAACAAACACAGTTTACATGTCTATATTTTCTCTTACTTCTTCTCTGTCTTCTGTCTCTATCTCTAACTCCTCTTCACTCTCTCTCTCTCTCTCTCTCTCACTCTGTTCTCCGTCTTTTTCTATCTCTATCTCTTCCTTTCTGTGTAAAGCTTAGCTGCGCTTATGCTTGCATCTAAATTATACTACATGTATCCAGAATTTTCCCACAAAAATAATGATATAGTGTCTACCATATGAATATATACCGACTTGCTGTCTTATATCGAAATTGTTTTGTTCTCTTTCGATTCTTACAGGCGCCCGCCCCCTCATCTACCACGTTCGTGTGTCGTGTGCAGTGTCGTTTAGCTCCTCACAAGCCAACAGCGCATAAAACAAATAATATACAAAACCAAACCAAAAAATAAATAAATAAAGAAAGAAAGAAAGAAGAAACACAAAAAATATAATTAAATAAAATTGAGAATAAAAGCGTATAACAACATCAACCTCTGAAACCCTTTAGCAATTAATTTCAAACGTAATTCAAGTCCAAATCTTGGCCAATTATTCTGTTTATTTGAAGAAGTGAAATTGAAATTGCTTCAGTGTCAGCGCAAAGCATTTTTAACCGAACTGGTCGCTCTAAAAATACACCAATCGAGCTATACAATATATAGCCACTTATAGATATATCGTATATATCGTATCTGTTGTACACATGCCTAGTTTGCTGAATTTGCATATCTATAGAATTGGTTAAGTTAATGTTCAATACATTTCTTCTTCGGCAATTATTCGCTGTGTTGTGGTGGTGTGTGTGAGATTTTTTTCGTCTCTTGTATTTTGTTTACGTTTATTATTTCGTATATGGCGCAATTACTTCACAATACTTATTATTTATAAGTACACAAGTTGTGCTCCCTTATCGCGAGATAAAACCACAAATAAGAAGAGAGAAAAATAACAGAAAACAAGTTCCGAAACATTAACTTAAATATTCAACGAGAGCTGCTGCACGAACGCGCCAGCAAAACAAAGCCGGCTCACATGTGTGGGTTTCTCTAAAGTGGGTGAGTAATCTGCAGCGAAACTTCTTTTATTATTATGAGTATATAATATTTAGCAACAGATGTCTTCCCCACACCAGCCACCATCTCCATATCCATATCCATTACCATTTCACACACACACACACACACAACGAGAAACACAGATTATACACACACTCTCACACATACACACATTTAGTAAGTCATTTATATATGCACCATAAATTCATTCATGCATTTGACTTTGACAATAAGTCAAAAGTGAACACCCCGCTCCTTGTCTTTTCAACTCCAGGCAGGCATTTATGAAATTTTTATTTTCCAGCTCTTGGCTTTCCAGCCATTGTCTTGGCCAAGCAGCACACAGTGCGTTGACGTTGACGTTAGCATTGCTCTCGCCTTCGCTTTGCCTTGGCTTGCCATTCTCTTCCTTGGTTCCTCTTTCTTGCCACAGACAACGACCGCCTTTGCATGCTAAATAGATTTTGGTAAGCATGTCACACTGGGTGGCTCTGTGGTAGCTCTGGTGGCACTGCAGACACTGTTGGCACTGCTGTGACTGTCGTCGTCGTATTTCAACAAATAGTTAAACACGCTAAGCGCATCCCAGAGACACGCACATCATCGTTATTACGACCACGATGATCATGCGGATAAAGCGGGCGAAAACTTTGGCTTGCCGCTTTGCTAGTTATAGTTATTTCAGGCAGGCAACAGCTGTTGCCAATCGTTGTACTCGCTTAGCACTTGCAAATAGCGTTTGTGTCTCTCCGAAATGCATTTGTAATTGACTTTTCGGTTGGCGTTGCGGGTTGGAAGTTGCAACTAGAATGCATATTATTTGTGAACAGTCAGTTTGATGGAGTTTGCGTTACAGCAAGGGAGCTAATTAATTTAGTCTTGTATTCGATAAAACTGTCTAATCACGTGCCCAGAAGTTCAATAAATACGAAACTTTCGTATCAAGTTGTATCTATTTGAATGTGAGGTTTTGCAGCGCTTCCATAAATTTCAAACTAAATGCACATTTCTATTGAATTGTTGAGTACGCGTTGAGCGGGGACTTTGGTTTGTTTTCGTTCGTTGTGTTTGCTCAAATTACAAGAAGCGTCTCGCTTGCATTTCAAAACAAGTGAAACCAAAGCAAACAATATAATTATTTATTTTATTTTTGTTGCCTCAACTATTGCACCGTTTGTGTGTGTGGTTTTGTTGATTTCTTGCGAAAACTGACGCGATATTTTTATAGTGCCGCGCACTGAAGAAATAGAACTGAAGCGGCGCTGAATGCACAATAACAACACAAACAAATGCGCAAAGCTTAGATAAATAAGCTTGTTACTTGTGTTAGCGCTTGACAGCTCGCCAGCTCGCCAGCTCGCTAGCTCGACAAATGACAGGTCAGCTTGTTTTGGGGCAGTGTGTCTAATAAGTTATGGGGACCCCATAAAACGAGGGGCGAGGGACGGGGCCAAAGCGGAGACCACAATGGTCCCACGCGACTCCCATTTCGGGCAGTCGAGTCAGTCAGACTGACAGTCGACATGTGCACAAGTATACAAATAGTATATATGTATATGTATATATAGACTATACTATACTTGAAACTCCCAGTCGCTCGGTTGCTCTCGAGTGCCAACTCATTCCCCATTGCAATGTTGCCGAGAATACGAGTATGACACAATTTTTGTGTTGTGCTCTTTGAGCGGCCCAATGGCCAACTGAAGACTCATTTAAAGTCTGCCCCGGCAGCAGTTTTAAGTGCATTCGCACATTAAACATATTTCAGTTGTAACCAACAAGAACCAGCTCTGATTCTCGATTACACAATGTGCTCAAAATGAACGAAAACTACAAGAAGACAGAGACAGAGAGAGAGAGAGAGAGAGAGAGAGAGAGGAGAGGGGTGAGTGTGTGAGAGAAAGAGCGAGATGCCATTTGCCATTTCCTTACAAATTTATTTCAATAGCCCATAATCGCAATGAATGATGATTCTAGACTGTGGGCGCTGATCAACAGCAATAGCATCATCATCATCATTATCATCATCATGTGGCTCGTTGCTGTGACTAGTACAAGTCATTAGCAGCACCCACGCATAATGAGCGGCACAGAGACAGGTTGCTCAAGTTGAGTACACTCGCGAAAACGAAGAAGTTGTTTTCAGTTTTCAAAAATCTAGTTTAGAAATAAAGAAAGTAGAATGCTATCACCAAGGCCATATATAATATGAAATAAATCATACTTAAAATCATGCTTAAATTCATTGTAGAACAAATAACTAGTCGCTCAACGAGTTGAAATATAATTTGAATAACCGTTAGTTTTTTTGTGTATTCGTGTAGAATAAATTTCTCTTTTAAAGTCCAAATTTCTATACATAAATTAAATAGTTGCTATAAATAAAAACCATTTTAATGTTGTATACAATTGCAAAACATTTAATTGCCATTTCCGAAAGTATCTCGCAGAAGAAAATTGTCGTTTCGGAGCTTTGTCATTTTGCTATAACGGACAGCGAAACTCATTGGCCAGGTGGTGGTGGTGGTGGTGGTGGACAGTTGCAGTGGTAACTTGTTGGCTGCACAATAAAATTAGTTGTTCAATTTAACAAATTAGCAGCAGGAAATGCGAAACGAGAATTGGCCAATGCCACCTGTTGCCGATGGAAGCAGAAACCCCCAAGTTGGCCTGTAAAAATATCATTAAATTTCACTTAAGCTGTGCAAGCACCAAGTCAACTCGAGACCACGACCAAGAGAGACAACGACGGCGACGACGACGACGACTGCTGCCAAGAAAGTGGGGGGCAACAGTGTGTGAGTTCCAGGCAGACGGCAAGTGCCAAAATAAAAGAGAAAAGAAACGAAAAAAGAATCTAGTTTAGTTTTCTGGCTTGTTTTTCCGTATTTTCCGACGCGTGCGGTGTCGTTGCATAGTGGTACTGTTGCATACCCAGCACCCATATCTCCCAGTTGCATCTTTTCACCATCTGTCGGTGCCCCATGCAGCTTCTCCCTCCCCTCCCGCCTTCTGCCTGCTGCCTGCTGCCTTCTCGTTGTTTGCCGTCTGCACTCTGCCGCTTGCCGCTTGCCGCTAGCTGCTGTCGGACGCTTTTGTGTGCGTGCGAGTTGTTGCACTTTGCGCTTGCGACCCACATTTGTCTTTCGGTGGCCGTCGCCACGTGGATTTTCCGAGGATTTCCACCACTTGCGCCAGTGTTGAGCATTTCCTTGTGCATTCTTTGGACTCTTGCCGTCCGGACTGGAATTTGTTTCTTTTGTGCACAGTGAATTCAATCTTTGCCAGCGATTTTAACGCGTTCCCCTTCTCCATCACTCTTGCTCCTCGCTCAGTGGCTCTTTTAAATGAAGTTAAAGTTGCTTTTGCATAATGCAGTGCCATTTTTTTTTTTTTGGTCAAGCACTGGCCCGATATTACCTCTATATGCATACATATATAGATACGTGTCTTTTGCTGGCATGTGGCATGTGGCGTGTGCCGTGTGGCAAGCGATGGTGGTGGCAAGAGCATCCAAGAAATTTCACTCTGCACTCTAGCATTGCAAATATGCATGCTTGCTGCTTGCTGCTTGGTGCTTGCTGTTTATTCTGCAGTCTACTTATGATGTGGGCTATGCAAACAAGCCGGGCGACGGCCACACACTCTCTACGCTGTCGGTAAGTGTATCATCTGTGAGTTGTCTATATGGGTGTTAACCTGTTGACACTTGGGCAATTTGTGGACCTTAGGGGTATTTATCTATCTGTAAGTGCTGCTAGATTTGTGCAATCGTCTATTTAGCCAAGTCCAGCTGCTCTTTCTCGAACTGCCAAATGCATACCTGCTAATTGTGTGAAAAGTCTATTTGCAATTTAAAGAAGTGCTGTGAGCTGCACTGAGTATGCTTCATGTTTTCTTTTTTTAATAAAAAAAAGCGCTTTCATGCAGATTTAGTTTTGCTTTTGACGCTTTGACGAGAATTAATGTGAAATCAAATTTGATTGCTTTCCGCCATGCCAGGCTTATGTGCAACAGCATTTCGTGTACGTGCCACACAGCACTGTGGGCACTTTGCCATTTGTATTTATTTTAATCTGCAATTTGATTTCAGTTTTATATACAAATATGCAATAATGAAATGCCAACCACAATGTTGCCAGTGGCTCGCGGCAAGCTTTTGAGAAACGCACTAAAACAACTCTTGTGAATAGTTTTTGTATTGATTCGATTTCATGCTATTGCTTAAGCGGTACAAATCACTCAGTACCAACGCCGGCAGCAGAAGCAGCAGCAGCAGCCGCAGCACGCGTATCTGACGGATTGCCAAACATGAAGCACATCTACAGCCAACACATGTTTTGCAAAATAATTCAAATTTTTCTGGCGCAGCAGAAGCAGCAGCAGCAGCAGCAGCAGCAGCAATTTTTTATGTTTCCTTTTGAAAATATTTTTAATTTGGATTTCATTTCGGACCAAATGACATCGAGTCTCCCCAGTTCGTTGTATTTTCTTTTATTTTTTTGCTTGGCGTTTTGCCAGCAGAAGCCATCAAATCGCATCAAATAGTCGACAATGCTGGGCCCTTTTGTTAAGGCGCATGCATAAGTGTATAATGCGACAAGTAAGTGTATAAAATGGCTAAGTATTCGCTTATCTCTGGCTGTCTGTATGATGTTTGGTGGCATTGTTTAAGTTCATCTTCGTCTATTTTGGGTGGGCATTCAAATTGTGCCGTCGCCCGTTGTCTCGATTGGATACGATCTGACTGTGACTATGACTATGACAGCTAAGTGTCAACGCTCTGAGGGCTCTGAGGGCGCGTGGTAATTGCCATGTAAATCAAATATGCAAAACTTGTCTTAAATAGGCGCAAAGATGTAGCTAAGCGTGCAAAAGATAAATATTTTCTAACATGAGCTGTTCCGAGTGCACAGTTCATTATTTGCCTTCAACTTGTTGTTGTTATTGTCGCTCTCATTGTTGTTGCTGTTGCTGCTACTTGAAGTACTCTCGGCTCTTCAGCAGACAATGAACCGCCGCTGCTGTTTGTTGCCGGTCTATGATCTGATGACATCAGTTGATTGTTAAAGTTGTGCACACACATTTGCGTTCAAGCTAGAGTTTGAAAGTCGCCAAAAGTGCTTGTGACTCTCTCGTCGCATACCCTGTATTAATAAATTAATCGGCGTCCACAGAAAAGCAAATACTCAATATTGCTTGTGTATTTGTTCTTGTCTAAGTGGCATTGCTTCAACACAGAGACAGACAGTTTTATGCGCATGAATAGTTAATATGTTAGATACGATGATCGGCTGTTTTGGATGTTTGGCTATTTTTGGATCATTGCCAATTTTTGGCAGCTTCTGATTGTTAAGTTTTATTTATTATGATGGATAATCGTAGATAGTGCTTGAAAAGCAATTTAGATAAGCTATCGCATACCCTTTAAATTGCTGCTTGCACAGAGTAAAGCAAAGTTAAAGTAGCCGCTCACTTGATTGTGCTCTTGAGTTTTGCTCACGCTACCGAAGGGCAGCGTCATAAATTTTTATCAATTTAACTAATAAACTGCATTTCATTTTGATTTTTCACTCGCTCTGTTGTTTGTTGCCTTGCTGCCACATGGTGTTGTCAAGTGTTTGTGTGTGTGGCGCTCATTAAGCCGCGGCTGCCGTAAAAATCAATAACAATTTACACAGATTTTTAACATGCCATATAACGATTTTAGATAACCACGCTGCAGCGTCTGCGTGTATCAGATTAAATGCTATTGTGTGTGTGTGTGTGTGTGAGTGTGAGTGTGAGTGAGAGTGTGAGTGTGTGTGTCGAGAGTGTGCGTGTGTGTGGGCTTTCTAAAGCTTTTGTGTTTGCGTTTTTGTTTGTCGGGCCCACAATAGGTAAATAACAACAAAGTTATAACAAATTAGATAAGCGGTTTATTAGCGACGATACCGTCATAGCAACAGCAACAACAACAATACAACAAAATATATATAGCACACTACGTTACAAGCAATTTACACACGTATTATGCTTTATTTTGGGTGTGTTAGTTTCAGTTCAGTTGTAAATGGAATTTTTAATTTTCACACACCATTAAATGACTCCTCAACTTGCAGAGCTAGAGTGAGACAGAGCGAGGGAGACTAAAGCGATCGGGTAGAGGGTGCAACTATAAAATGGTGTGAATAAATTGTTTGATATTTAATTAGTTTGTGATTCATGGCTCTGGGATCGGATGGAAGGTGAATGCTATAAACGAATACGAGCTGGGCTCTCGTAATGCAATCTATTTTGTTTATGATTATGCATAAAAATACCTCAGTATTCGTCTGAAGATAGATAAGCTTCGCCTCAAAGAAACTGACCCAATGCTCTAACTAATTGAATGTTCAACTTTTGTGTTTGTTTTCCAATCTTCCAATTTTGTTTTCTATTAACCGATCTTTAAATTCTTTTAATTTGTTTTCACTCGCATTGCAGATTCATTATTTATACTTGCATGCATTGGATTTTTAACGAAAATTTATTTACTTTCTATTCTTAATCATTAGCCTGTCGATTTCCGGTGTGTTTTGCTTGAGTTTGTGGCGTTCCAACTGTTTTGTTTATTTACATGTCCAATAAACTAAAACATGAGCACGAAAACAACAACAGCCGCATAAACAAACAGTTGTTGTGAAGAGCTTTAACAAAACAGCAGTTTGCATGATATTATCGCACAGTGCGTGTGTATTTAGTTTAAGGATACCGATATGTGAATATTGGTCGAGTAATGGCAATATTTTGATTTCTGTTTTCTTTTCTTTCGTTTTAGGTAAGTTTATGTTGGTATTGGGGCGAAAAGTAAAAGAAAGAAAGAGTTCTTAGCATGAGCGCTGTAAGTGTAAACTTTTTTAAATTGAATCTTCATCCTATGTCCTAAGTAGTTTTAAGAGTAGCCTAACATATGCCTCGACTTCGACTTCGACTTCGACTTCGACTTGAACTTTGAGTGGACCATTTGAACTGCAATTGGCTTTCGGCTGTACGACAAACTTTGACAACGGATAGCAATATAGAAGAAAGCAACACAAGCAGCCGAAGAATTGTACACAGAACTTATAGAATGTTCAACATTTTGCCGAGCATATAAATTATTTTTTTTTGGTTGCCGGTCGGTCTGTCAACAGACTTTGGGATGCCGCTGGCATTGTTGTTGTCATTGGCTGTTGTTGCTTTTGCTGTTGCTCCAATTTCCTGAATACTTTTCGTGCCATTTGGCATTTGCTATTTCAATGGAAAATGGAAAGCATGTGTGAGCGAGTAAGTCAGTGAGTGTTTGGTGATCTCTCATGGACGACGACGCTTTACATTTAAATTCATTTTATTTGATTTGATATTCAGTTGCAATTGAATTGCAAATATTTGTGCGACAATTTGCTGCAAAATCCAACCAGAAGAGGCAACAAAACCTACACAAAAAAAAATCTACTATATACTCGTATTCCGATTGCATTCGATTAGCTGTTGTGTGTGAATGGTAAATAAAGTTTCAATTTGTATCCATTACGTATACGACGCGTGTTCATTAAGCCGCCCGCGACTCAACGACCATAAACAAGGCATTAAATGAATCTCATAGCCATAGCCATAGCCATTGCCATTGTCTGTGTATGTGTTTGTGTGTGCGTCGCATTTCCGCAGAAGAAGTAAACCACTAAAAGTATCTCTCTCGCAACGGCGGAAAGTTTTTCCTCATGTCTTGGCTGGCGGTGCGTGGTCGATTCCCTTCGTCTTTTAGTCTAAAAATAATATTCACGTTTTATTTCATTTTCATGTTTGCGCTTTGTAAGTTCTTCCTGCTTTTTCTTTGCCGGCTGCTGCTGCTGTTGCTGTTGCTGTTGGTGCTGGACATGGCTGCTTATAATTAGACGACGCTTTGTTGGCGCTGCTTCTGACTTTGCCTCTTGTTGGTCATAAGTCAATAGTTGGCGACGTTTTAATGGCCACCCTCCCCCCAGGCACCTCTCTCCGCCTCCCCCCACCTCCTGGCAGTAGATGTATCTAAGCGCTAATGAAAAATTATGAATTTATGTTTTGCCAGACACACTTTGTGTGTGTGCCGTGCCGTCCCGTGTTCATTCGGCCTTTGCATGCCATTAGAATATAATTCATGTTTATATGCCGCCTCACTTCTGGTCGCTCTGAAATGTGGCAAATTAATGTGGCAGCTTTTCGTCAGCCTCTCGCTCTTCAGCCATATTTTCCACTTTTACTGCTAGGATTTATAATGCAGTTTTTATTAGTTGTTGTGTGTTTTTAGTACACAATTGGGTAATGGTTTATTAATTGAATTGTGCAAACGTCATGGGATTACAATTGGAATGCAGATACAGCATTTTCTTTATTAATGTTTTTCTATCTTCATTTCATTTGTTTTTGTTTGGAATTTTTTGCTCCATAAAACTTTCAAATGTAGGACAAGTTTTAATGGCTTTAAGAGATACACAAATTTCTATATACATATAAAACGTAAATAAAGAAATGCAATTAAATTTGAGTGCCAGACTAAGCTGACAAATCAAAAGTTAAAAGCCGACAGATTTTCGAATTTTTATAATATTTATACAAAAGGCCAAAAGCTACAATGGCCAGGCTAAGATTTATGGCGTATTTATATTTTGGACGCCTTGTGCAATCTCTTTTGAAGTTCTTGGTAGATTTTACGATTTATTTATAAATAACCGGAAACAGCGTTAAAGAATTTCACGTAAACACAATGTTGACAAAAGTTAAATGTTATATTTATTTGTGCATAATTATAGAAACGATCTGTGCGATTTGTGAATGGCCCCACTACAATTTGCCACATTAAGACGGCATGATATCGCTTAATCCCACCCAAGATTTATGCGACAACCATATAAATTGACTATATGTGTTCACGTTTATTAAGAAGGCGCCGTTCGTCGCTCACCATTCCCCATTCCCCATTTGCTAGTTTTGCCATTTGTGAGCTTTAAAAATTTGACACACAGACATGAAAAAAGCGGACAACCAAAAAAAAAAAATAAATAAATATAAATTAAAAGAAATACGATAGAAATTCTCACACATACGGATACGGAAAGGCAAACTCTTGCGTTTAATAATATATTTGTGGAGAAATAAATGTTATTTTAAATTTGGGTTTGTGCTTTTTTGTAAACTTGACCACTTGGCGCTCATAAAAAATGGGTTTTTAATATTTTATGCCCAGACAATATAACATTTTCACAGCAGCATTTCTTTATTTGCGTGGGTCGTTGGAGCGTGGCCAAGTTATGCACTTCTTTTCGGCGCCCAAAAATAAACCGCAACGTACAAAATTTTCAAATAGAAATAAAAAAAAAAAAAAGAAATCAGCCGACACAACGAGACTGGCAACCACTAACAGACAACGATTCAACACCCTCAATGAACTTATGAAAAAAATCAAAAGAATTAATAATTTACCAACAAAAGTCAACTTTAAACTTGCATTTATCATTTGAAACATGATTTCCATGTAATATGCCATGGAAAAGTGTAACAAATTAAGTGATGATATGAGAACACTCGGTGGCAGTGTATAGAGAACAGATGCAGATAAAAATACATATGCTTTATGCTATATGAAAAATATTGTCTGTGAAATTTAAGAGCAAAGTCATTCTTCTTCGCAAAGGCGACAGGGAAATGTATAGTGTGTTTGTTATATATAAATCATCTATAGCTATGTATCGCTAGCGTATGTAAAATGCTTAATTAATTTACGCTTATTATCGATGCGCTCGAAATGATCTATTAAATCATTTTGTGCTGCTCACGCTTCTGCTCACCTGTGTGACGAAGTGGCGTCGCTTCTTGTGGCATATATATATATATATACATATATATATATATATATATGTATAATATATAGAAAACTAGTCGCAATGAAAATGTTGTTTTGTAGTATTTTTTGTTGTGCTTGTGGCACGTTGTTGCTATCAATTAGCCGGTGCTAGACTAAATCAATTGCGGCAATTGAAGCAATCAATTAGCGTCTGGTCAGAAGACAGACGTTCTCGGCGTTCGGCATTCGCCGGGGTATTTGCGATGATGCTCTTCAATTTTCAACGCTTGCCACCTTTTAGCTAATGAATTTTTGGCTAAGCGTTCAGAGTTTGGCCCTCGACAAACATAATGAGCTATTATGATGATGCCTGAGTTGCATAAAATCAAGTTGCAGGCAAAAGCCATAGAATATGGAATTAAGCAATGTCCATTACACATTTCAAAAGCTCACGTGCCACAATCCAAGTATTCCAACGTATTTGTGCTAGACCACATTGAATTCACATATACAAATACACATACCACACATAGCACATTAACTTGTCGTATTCGTTGTGTATGTGCGAGAGCAATTTGTATGCAACGCTGCGATGCTGACTGCTGACTGCTGCTGGCTGCTTGCTGCAAGTTTGCTGGCAGCACGTTGAACGATTGCGCCTCAAGTGCACTGAGGTTGCGACGTGAACACGGCATCTTGCCCCCAAATGGGACAGCTGCTTAGCGTTTGTGTTAACCTTGTTAAGGGCCAGGCCAGCAGCTACTCCAACTGCCAACGGGCAACAGCTAACAGCCAATGACCTGGGGCGAAATGTTTTTGAATCGAAAGTTGAGCAGCTCTCGACATTTAATCGGGCATATTTAACAAATAACTAGACACATGATTCTTGATGATAATGACGAAATCATCACATGTGTAGCTCAAAATATTTTCGGGATATTTTGCTGTTTGTTTATTAATTCCTCTCATCGCCCAATGCGCGAGTCATCGGCCGAAGCTCACACATCAATGCATTTTTCATTTGATTGCCCATAACTTTGCCAAAGTACGAGTGCTCAGGAAATTCGCTTAAGTGTATAACAAAATGTTAAAATTAAAAATTAATGATCTGCTTCCGCAACACAAACATACTCACACACCCAACCGCAGCGCCGAGCGCTCGCCTTGAGGTTGAGGTGGAGCGTTGTGTGGCGTAACAAAATGGCAAAACCAAAAAACCAGAGAATCCCAAAAACCCAGTTACCGACATGTAAGTGAAATAGCTGCAAACGCCGCTGATCGAAGCCGGAATACCCCGCCCAAGATACAAAACTATCTCTAGTCAAGATGTGTGTCGAGAATGTAGCAATACATTTGGCTCTGCTCTAGAGGGTATTTGAAAATAACTAAGCATGCCGCAAGTTGACTCAACTTGCAGCCCCGAGTGAAAACACGTGGAAATATTTTGGCTCAACTGCAGCGAAGTGGAATGTATTTAGCAGTACGTGCTGCTGTTGCTGTTGCTTTAGCTGCTTTAGCTGCTCCTGCCTGCTCCGGCAGCAATCGTAATTTGAAGTTATCATTTATTTAGGCATCCATTAACGCGCACATATTGATGACCAGCAGCGGCAGCAGCACTTCCCTAGCATCAAGGACCGCTCTGCTCGGTGTGTTACTTCACTAAACCGGCGGGAGGGCGGCGGGTGGACAAAGTAGCGGGACGTGCAGTTACTGTGGCAGTGGCATCGTGTTGTATGCGTGCAATTGCTGCCACGCCAGTGCTGGCAATTACTTTTGAGTTAGTTGGCTTAATAGAAATTCAAGAAGCGTACTTTGTTTGCCTTGTGCGCTCGTCCCAGAGCTCACTTTGATTTTCATAGGTAAATGTTGGACCAAGTTTTGTGGGTCTCGGCCTAACGAACTAGTCCCGCGGCACTCGCGCGTATTGTGTGTTTGCCCAGCGCAAACAGCAGCAGCAGCAGCTACAGTAGCCTTGCTCCTTCTTGGTCCTGCAAATCGATTATGAATTATTTGACTTGGAGAAATGACTTATGAGACTTCCTGCAGGACAAAAGCGACTTAAGCGCTACGCACAATGGCCACATGCCGTGTCCACAATTCGCTATCATTGTTCCACACACACACACACACACACACATACACATGTTTGTGTGTGTCAGTGTGTTGAGTGAATTGCCATGATAAATGTTTCTCAAGACACGTTACAATGTTGTGGTTGAGGACGTGATACGCTTTACTCCATACAATGTAGAAGCATCATGTTTCAATCGCTATCTCGCTTACAGGGTATTGAATTTGTGGCTGTGTCCGTTGAAAGGACACTTCTTTCTTGCGGGGTTTCTGTCCTTGTGCCCTTCTTTTCTTTTGGCTTTTGTTGCTGGCCTTTTGACACTAATAAATAAAAACTTTGTTGTCGCTCGTTTTACATTGAAATTTAATTGTTGCTCTGATTTATGTGCGCAGCCCTTTGGCGCAATATATTTTTAATCTGAATTCAATTTGCTGCACATAAATTATTAGCATTCAACGCAATCACATTTTTAAGTTTCCTACATATTTATATTATTCTGAATTTAATTAAATTAATGTTTCGTTTCTGTTTCTTTTTTTTTGCATTTGTATTTGCAGGTAAGTTGGAACTACGACGAGAAAGAAAACGTAAGTCGAACAAGAACAAGAACAAGAACAATTTGCAGGTAGTGTCGTTAATTTATATGCGACCCCCAAGGGGATTGAATGAAGGGCCGCAACTTCCTGTTCATTTGCGTCGTCCTTTTAAATAATTAATGCGCAACGTAATCGATTTTCATATTAATTGAGATTTATTTCATGCCAGCCAGAGCGAAAACAGCAGCAGCAAGAAACACAATACGCACAATAAGTACATGAAAAAAAAAAAAAACAAAACAAAACAAAAAGAAAGAAAGAAAAAAAAAACTACTGCTAATTTATTTCCCCAGTTGCGCATTTTTATAGTGCAATTATCACGCCCGTTGAGTGGGTCACTCAAGGGTCAAGCGCAACGATGGCTCGCTGCCCTGATAAAAATCTTATAAATTAGTTAAAGAGCCAAAGTTGGCCCCAACCAGCTATTTAGACAGTTGATTAATCGCCAAACGTATTATGGTTTCGTAATGCGTGCTAAGCTGCCTTTGTAGCTGACTGTAATATGTGGGTGTATGTGTGTGTGTGTGTGTGTGTAAGTCTTTTTGTTGTTGCTGTTGCTGTTAATGTCGTTGCCTGGCAACCTCTAAGCCAATTAAGTTGTCGGTTTTTGGTAGCTGCTCAAAGTGTCATCAATGGGCCCAACACAATTGGAAATTAATAGCCAGCAAATTTGCTGTATCTGTTTTTCCATTAACGTCCTCCGTCGCTTGTCCCACCGACCGACCGCCAAACCGACCGTCGTCGGTGGTCGAACTCCCTCTCTTATCTGGAAGCAATTGATCAATGGTTTTCTATTTCGTATTCAACAGGCTTTTGTCCCCTCAAGTGGGCCACTCGTGGCAATTACTGTCAAGTAGCCGCACCACAAAACACCGCACCGCACCGCACCGCATCGCATCTGAACTAATTTGCGCACCTTGCCTTTTTAATGCGCGTGCATCTTCAAAGCACTTTCCTGGCGACTTAAATCAGACGTGTCAGACCCTTATGGACCCTGCAGATATCGCCAAGGCAACCAATGCAGCACTCCACCCACACCCACCAGCACACACATAAATCTCTTTTTGTGTAGCTGCTCTGAATGCATTTCAGCTCAATCAACGCTGGGCGGTCTCAAGTCAGAAAGTGTGGGCAATTTACGTGCGACGTTGCATGGTGTGCTTTAGCAGTTAGAGCTTCGATATACATAGCATAAATATATATGTAAAAAGTCTTCAAGAAAATGGTTCTGTTGCTTTAATATTTCGACGAAACACTTCCGAAATTTGAGCTATAGACGAAAGATTATGTTTCCTAAACAAAGAAAGTCAATTTCACTTTCGTATTTCCAACGAATATTGTATATTTAAGTTTCTTAATTACTTCCGACCATCTTCAAATAGTCGAATCTTTTGAAACGATGCAAGCATTTCTGTAGCTGCCCTCGTCATCTGCTGCTGCCGCAGTTGGCAATATGTTGGTTGCCCTCTAACCGACTGACTTCTCGGACAGTTCCTCAGTGTCACATCTTGACATCTCTATCACACCCAGGCTGTCGACGTTGCATGCGACGCACCGTTAGCTTTCCGTCACTATTTTATTTTTCTTATTCCCCATTTTTTTTTTTTGTTACTCAATTATGAAAAGAAATTATTAAGTGCTAGCTGCGCTGAATTAGCGCGCAATTGAGTGTGGCCGTAGCTGGGGCATGTGGCGAGACGTGGTGGGGTCTCAGCTGGCAGCGAGCAAACTCGTGTGCACCTCTTGTGCAGTGTCTTTTGCGGCCTGCCTGTGGCCTGTTGGCTCATATTTTTGCATCATATTTTTGCCAGAGCTCTTGCTAGGCAACCTGCCACACGTCAGCGGCGTCTGCATTATACCAAGCAGGGCGATGGCGAGGAGGCGGGGGGGATTTCGGGGGCGGTGGCAGGTCGTCTGCATGATATAAATGGCGCACATTTTGTGCATTTCATTTGCGTGATTTGCCAGCCGAAATGTGTAGCATTTTCCTCGCTCATATATCGTGGTCGGCGTTGTCGGTGCGGCAAGTGGCAAGTGGCAAGTGGCATGGAGTGGAGTGCTGCTGATGAGCATGATGATAATGTCTGGCCCATAAGTGACGACCTGCCCTGGCAATTGTGTGGCAACAGGTTGCTGCTGTCGTTGCACTGCATTGAGCGGAGCTACTTAAGTGAGTTTTTCTTTTTGGGTGTTTCGTTTCTGGACATTTGCCAGGATCTTGTACGGTGACTGTTTGCTTGCCACGTCTGCAAAAAAAAACATCTCTTTTATCATGCGAACTGCTAATGAGGCATTAACATTCCGCCGCCAGTTCGCTTAATAAGTTAATTATTATTTTTGGGGCTCTTAATTGGTTGACAGCGTTATCCAATGCGCAATCAAATTATCTGATCGTCACATACTACTTTTTGCCACGTTTTTTTCGCAACTCCGGCGCATGTGTTTGGTTTGGTTCCCTAGCTTTACGATTTAAGCAATTTGCACAAACACACAGCACGAATAAAAAGAAACGGCGACTATTTGCGAGAATGGCTTTTGCCAAACAGTCTGTGTGCGCAAATAAACAAAATAATAGGCAGCGTCTGCAACCCACTCACACACTCAGGCAGCCACTCCACCAGCCACGGCCAGAGCCAGAGCCAGAGCAGGCAATGGGGCGATAATACCAAAAACCAAAAGCAGAGGCTACTCTCCAACGCCTCAACGCGCTGTCGCGCTTCAAAGTCAGACACATCCGAAATCAGAAATCAGATCATCCCGTCGCGACGGCGCGTCGTCATCTGCCAAACGCTACCTAAATATTTATGCATGAGAATGGAAATTACTGCATCGAATGGAATCAACATTTCATGATATTCCCGGGAACTTGAACGAATCTTGTTAGTTTTTCTGCTTATTCTGTTTTATTTTTTCTTCTCTCGCTCTCGCTCTCGCTCTCGGATGTTTTATTATTTCTTACTTTTATGTGTATGTACGTAAAGATCATGTGCTACTCGTGTGATTTAAGTGCTTGAAATGCAAAATGAATTGAGACTCAATAATTGATAGTGAGAGAGATATGCATCTCTATTTAAAGCGAAGTGGCAAACAGAGTTGTATCTTTGAAGTTGCTTGAATAGAGTTACGACAGAATAATTTATTGGTTGGCAGGCAAGGCGCATAAATAGTAAGAATATTATCGCTATCCTAATTAACAATAGCATTAGCTTATTAAAAATTTTTTGATGGCTGGTTTTCCTCTTCGCCAGCAGGTGTGAATGATTTGCAATCGCGGCTCCAGGCCGATCATTATTTTCGTCTTTTCCGCTTTTTATTTGCCGTATTTTATTATGCGGCGCAACAGAGCAGATCATTAACACACTAAGTGAATGTGTGTGCGGGTGTTGTGTGTTGTGTGCTTGCCTCACTGCAGAATTATAAAAAAAAAGAAAAAAAAAATGCGGCTACAACCGCAACAAAAGTATAAAAAGCGCATAAATAGTGACGACGGCACACAAAATCTAAACAATTTCGCCACATGTGGCGGATGCGACGAAAATGGGAAGTCAACAATTAATATCAAGCAACAGCAACAAAAAAAAAAAAAAACAAACACCATATAAAGCTGCAAATGCGTACATTTGGCAGACAGCTATAGCCTTGCTATGCACAGATACAATCGTATCTCTAAGATACGCTCACTAATGATCGTCACAGCTGAACTGCATCGCGTGCTCACACAGCGTCAGCGGCAGCGGCAGCGCTTTGGCAGTCCATTAAACACACAGTCTGTGTACCTGATCTAGAAGTTCAGTCGCCATAGATCTCGACGGGGCCATTGTCCAACTGACCCACATTATGGACTCATAATGCCGTCAATCCGCCTACAAGCTGCTCACATATTGCGATCACATTATGACGCTTTCAATTACGCCAGATAACCGTTACATTATACCCTAGCTTGCTGGAGGGTTTTATCATCATGTGATCAAATGTGTAATGAATGAGAAAGAAGCGATGCAATTTATAGAAAATTTGCATTAATCGAAGCCACATCAATGCAATTTAGTTACTCATTGATTGAAATATAGTATTTATGTTTCTGTGATTTAAATACTTATTAAACTTATTACCAAGTGTATCGAGTCTTCGTCATCGGGGTTTTGTGGCATTTGCAAACATTGCTCCCTTGAGCTGAGTCAGCGATCGCTGTTGTTTTGCTTGAGCTTATTTCCGCTGCAATGCATTTCTAAATTGAATTATAACGGCTGTCGGTTGTGTTTGTGTTGATAGCGTAGTCGCAAATTATGCTATTGCTGTTTAGATATGAGATACTCGACAGCTAGACAACTTTCGAGGCATTTGTTGGCCGACTTCTTGGCACGATTTTGTGTACCCATCTGCTCCCGACTCGTGCACCGTGTGATGTGCGTTGTGCGTTGTGCGATGTGCGATGTGCGATGCTTGTTTGTGTGTTGGAGTTTTTCGCATTGTTCGGCATTTTATGAGCGTGAAATTAAATTAATTAAAACTACACGACCTCGCCGCATCTAAGAGTAGACAGCAAAGTCAGCCAGGTTGGATGTTTGGCAGGGCAAGGATACGTGGCACGGGCACAACAAAATTTTGCTGCCAGGTCGTCGCATCCCTGACAGCATGACTCGCCTTCATATTTCGCTTATTGTGCAGCACACACACACATACCGGATGCCGTGCCACAACCGACGTAGACCAAGCTGCATCTCACTGTCACTGGCACGCTGGGCCACCTGTCGAGTGAGCTGAATCAGGTTGCAGGTTGCAGCTTTCAGCTTTCATTTGGCGATGTATTGTCTGCCTCAGTTGGCTGTCCGGGTTGACCGTCGGTGCCCCAACCAGGTGCAGGTTAATAACAGGCGATTGTGTGTAAATGTAGCTAACAACCGTGTGTAAGCGAGTGTGTGTCTGTGTCTGTGTCTGTGTGTGTGCGGACTAAATTAATTATAGAGTTTGGTTGCCAGCCAGCGGCCCTGGCAATCATCACACTGCTAAATCCGATTTAAATTCTGCAGCTTTTTTGGCGTAGATTTTATTTTGATTTGCATTAAAGCCGAGTTTGGCAAACTTCTAACACATATTTCATTTGTTTTCACAAAAACTTGTGTATTTAGCTTTTGCATATTTGATATTGGTTTGTGGTGCAAAGGCATGAAATATGAATTAAATGCAGCAGTGTGAAGCATGCAAATTCAAGCTTAATTTCAATTATTCATATTTTGTGCATTTTACTTAATTTACAACAAACTTTCATACCTCATACCTTGCTGGTTAATAAGGTAGATTATAAATGAAGCCTGAATGAAAGTCATACGTGTGCCTCGATGTTGACATCCTTAAATCTGCTTTAAAAGATTCGCGCCATAGCCAGGCACAAAGCCAGCCAGATAATTGGCCAGCTACACGTGTTTGCGAAAGTGTGGGTGAAGCGATGAGCTCGCTCGTCCACCAGCAATCCATATATATATATATATATATATATATATATAGATTGCATATATTTGTATTCATGTGAGGATTTAGTCGCTGGCTTTTCGAGCTACACCACATGTCACAAGTGCAACAGTTAAAGCGTTGAGCATTCAACACGTCAGGCAGCTGACTGGCTTAACTTGTTGCACAATGTGGCAGCCGCAGGGCCAACCTTGAACTGGACGCTGGGGCGTGGTCAAGTGACAAGCGATTTTGTGCGATCCTTTGACTTATGCTGCTGACTTGCGACTTCAAAGCTGTGCCTGATGAGGGATGACATTATAAATTGTAATGTACATAAATGATGTAAAAAACATCTTTAAAAAGCTGCTGCCCCCGTTCGTTGGCCGTTGGTGGATGAAACCACGTTCTCTGTCAATTTAATTCCTAATTAGTCACGGCCGCTTAAAGGCTGCCCGCTGGGGATGCAGAAGGCAAATCAGCCCAGCCGCAAATCTTGTAATTGAAATTGGCAGCTGCTAACGTTGGACCAAAAGCAAAATTTGCACGTGCTTTTCTTGCTAATTATTGTGAGAGGAGGGCTGGCGATGTTGAACGCCACAAAAGTGACACTTATGGCTGGCTGCCCAGTCAGGGCCAACTCACTGCCATTGTCGGCCAAGTACGTGTTAAAACTGACTATCCAAAAATTCATTGGATATCACACTAAAAAAAAGTCAAGCGCTAATCAGATATTAAACAAAATTCTTCAATAAGCATTGAAGTGTGCATCATTTGAAATATGGTGTTGCCTTGAATAGCTTTTGCTGTAAGTGTGATGACTCCATGTTTAGTTGGCTTCAAGCCAGCTGCTGAGTAAATGAGCCACGTTAAGCTGTGATTAATTACTGAAAACCCCGCCGCAAGGTCGCCAGCCAAGTGTTTGGTTTCCTTGGGCTAAAGCGATTGTTAAACGCTGAAAATTAACCACATAAAAAAATGAAATTACACGAAAAACTAGTAGCCGAGACCCGACTGCGTTTACTCTTCGCTGTATATATATATATATATATATATATTATATAAAGTGTATAGCATTATATTTGCCCCTTTATAAATGTTGGCAGTGCTTGTACAATTTTTTTTGGAGAGACCATAAAAATGGCAACAAGTGTCCAAGTTTCGTTTCCTCCATTTTTGGTGGGGTATAAGAGCATTAAAACTTTGCGGCTGCTTCACATGTCTAACGAATTTGCTAGTGCAGCTTTGGGGCCACTTCATGGGAAATGTGGCAAATGGAAGTTAAACAAACCGAAGCGAAGCTACGCTGCAGAAAAATAATGTTGTGTGCATATAATAAATTAGTTTGAAAATTATAGATTAAGACCATTTACTTTATCCTACTCATTGGTGATATGTTTGCAGCATTTTAAAGGCAAACTATTGGGAGACAATTAGCTGACGTATTTTTCAGCAGCACAAGTTTGAATAAGGGAATATTTTGACAATGGAACATTTAACATTCGAATAGTGGCAAAACGAACGTCAAAATGCTGTCCTCAATGTTAGAGTATTTCAATTATCTGGCCATATAACAAAGCGCAGAGCTCTATTGTTGCTTTTATTATATAATTTCATGCAATGCTATTATGCCGTCTGGTTGTTGTCGTTGTTGTTGTTGTCGCTGGTGGCAGCTGTAGCATGTTGTAACTGTGCCGGCCGGCCGGCAGCCGGTTAAGTTGTTTGACAAGTTTTTCCACTTGGTCAGCCGACCGTCTTTGGGTCTTTTGGCTGTGGCGGATGAGCTCATCGTGGCACAGCGGCAGAGGCAGCCAGACAGACAGGCGAACACATGGTTTGCGATCACACCAGCTGATCGGTGGCAACTGCTCGCTCAGTGCTCAACCTTAACTCTCTTGATCTTTCAGCTTTTCTGCAATTCTGGGCTGACTTTCAACTTGAACCCGTGAGGGAAACGTGGAGATTGCGAACGTGACGAGCCGAGCCGAGCCGAGCCGTGGCTTGGCTACTTGGAAAGTTATGGGCCAACGTTGTGGCATTTGCGAGTCATTAATTTGACGATGTTAAATGAGAATTTATGTGTCTGCCTGTGTCTACATGTGTCGGCTGCAGTCGGCAGCGGCTAAACAATTTCTCATGCACAAAACATTTCTCAACGCGCTTGACAGACAAGTCGCCAGAACTCCGACACTCGCTCTTCCGAAAAACAAGTGTCATTAACACTTGTTCCACGGTTTGGTCATGTCCAAAAAGTTTGTTTTTTTCGTTGATGTTTTAGCCGAAATTAAAGCAAGTTTAGTTTTGGATAGCGAGCCGGATTTGGTTATGCAATGTGCATTGAAGAACATTTACAAAATAATATTTTATATGTTGTACTTGTAGCGGATTCTACATAAAAGGAGTGTTGATCTTACACAACTGGCAAAAGGCCTTAAATGGCTCTGTTTATGCATTTTTCCAGAATTGTGCATTTATGGACGGAGTGAGAGAGAGAGAGAGAGGGAGAGAGGGAGAACTTGAGCAAAACAGCTGTCACTTGATCTGCCCTGCATTCGAGAGTGTGTTCGGAGCTGGAGTGAAGCACATTTATTGATGCTTCGCGTTACGTTCGACTGCCGCCAGCCCGGCAATAAAATCTCGGGTTGTGTGGGGGAAACGACGACAATGAAATTTCGTTTCGTGTGGCGAAGTGAGACGAGGCGACTGTGACGACTTTACACAGAAGTTTCTAGAAGGTTTTTGCGCGTTTTGCTTGGGCTTTGGTTTCTTTGTTTGCGCTTCACAATTGGGGAGGAGAATCTGAGTCTCATTTGACAGCTCAATTGCGCAGTCGCAGCGTCAACTCCAAGGCCAGCCGTGACTTTAAAGTGTTCTTCTTTTTTTTTTGTTTTGTTTTGTGTACGCCATAAGAGAGGCGTCATTGGAGATCGGGTGCTTGGTTTTGGGTTTGGGCAAAAAGGCAAACTAATTCCATTGAAATGTTTTGTTCTGTAAACTAATTTTTCAATACATGTGCGAGCAAAGCGAAAACGAAAACAGCAAAGTAAACAAGAGGCAAATGTGGCTAGATGGTTGCTTGTTGGCTGCTTGTTGGCTGCTTCCATTTGTTTAGCGCTTCAAATTGGCTGCCTTCGTCATGGTGTTGTTTTGTTTATGTGCATACCCAGTGTGCCCAGTGTTTGTTCGCCACGCCGGGTATGCCTGGCTCCCTAGTCATTTTGTTTGTGCTAAATTGCACTTTGGGCTTTGATTGTTTTGGCAAATTGAAATCAATGCGTTAAGCTGTCGATTTTTGAGTGGTTTTTCAATTGTTATGCCCTGCAAGTTGATTTATAGCTGAGTGTCTCGTAGTTGTCGAGCAATTGAAGTATTGTGTTTTACATTTCCTTTTTTTTTTTGTTTTTGTTGTTCGTCTTTTGAGCCGCCTGCTGCACCATGCAATGGCACAATATTTGTTTTGGCTGTAAGAAATTGCTAAAACGGACAACACAGCAGACGGTGCAGAAACACACAGAGAGCGAGAGCGAGAGGGAGAAAAACTTCTGAAACTATTGCCCGTAATACGCTCGCACTCGTATCACAGCACTCACATGTTGTTTTGGACGGGTGCGAGACTGGGGAAGGGGGGGTGGTGCGGGTGCCGGGAATAGTTCAAACATCATCAGGTGTTTTCATTTAATTTGCTAGAAATGTTGTCTGGCAAAAAGTAAAGAAGAACGCAAAAGCAAAAGACGGGCGGCGGGTGGGTGAAAAAAATAGAACTCTTGGGAAAAATGATGAAAATGTGCGCATACTAGACGACTGTGCTCACAAGTGCCATAGAATTCCAATGTTTTGCTCGCTCGTCTTTCGCTTTCTTTGCCTGCCTTCTGCTGCTGCTGCTGCTGCTGCTGCAGGTGAATGAAGCTGCACGGCGAATGCGTATTGCAATAATATGGGACTTGCAAGGATTCGTTGATGTGCCAGTGTTGATTTGTGTGCGCTTGCTTATTTACGCTTTTTATCTGCAATTGCACAGGTAGCGCTTAAAGTTGCAATATCTTAAGCTGAATCAAAGCATACGTCATTTGCCATTCGCTTGCTTCCTGCTTTCAAGTTAATTAACAGCCTGGAAGACTGATTGCTGCCAGCTGGCTGCAATCTGCACGTGATTTCGTCGTCATCAATTGCCAGAGGATAACGGATGCATTCCCAACTCTAGTTGCCGCTACTTTGCAGCCAGTTCTGTTGTCATTCATTTGGTCGCCATTCGTGCAACAGCGCAAATCTTATGTATGCTCTTGGCTAGATCAGTCTATCTCTAGCTGGCGTGCAACCTGATTGCAGTGTCACCAAAACCATTGTGCGTTGACATTTTTAATTACACACAAACACGGTCGGTTGTCAACAAGCCAGGTGGCATGCTAAATGATAAATGCTAGCTACACGCTCGCCCTTTAGACGTGCGTGGAAAATGCGCCATGCGGCATGCAGCGTGCAGCATAGAGTACGCATACGTCACGTTTGCCGGCGGCATTCAACTCCATCAAGCCTTGCAGAAAACTGACTCTGGGGCTCTGCGGCTCTGCGGCTCTGGACGCTGACGACACAGTGTTCCTCGAAGGCTTAGCCAAAGCTAGGCACGCAGAATTACCGTGGTTGGGTATTGGGTTTGCAATTGGGCCGTGCATTGTTCCTTCTCGACGACGACGATGACGCCGACGACGTTGCGACGGCATCAAAATGCAAAGCAAACAAACGCATGGCCTCGCCGGAGACTGTGAGAGTTGTGAGTGGCGGCTGTGTGTCTTCTTTCTGGTTGTTGCGGCTTTCAGCAGTAATGCAATTTGAAGCGGCACAAAACCGCACAAATGCACAACCCTCTCACACATCCACACACACAACACACTCACACACACACACAGAAACTCGGGTAGACTGAGGCACTGCATCTCTAGATGCAACATTTTAGTCTGTGAGCCAGTTGAAACCACTGTTGCCTTGGTGGGTTGCAGTAAATCCTTAACAGAATAGGATTTTCAACACATTGGCTGGGCTCGAGCTTGAGCGTTTTTGTTGCATAGTTTTAGGCGTTGCATGCACAGCGCTAAGCCAGGCATTTGCCGACTCCAAGAAGAGGGGCGGCATCAACACCGCCAGTCAACAGTCAGCAGTCTGCAGTCTGCAGCGTGCAACAGCACAAAAGCACGCTATTATTTTGCACGCTTCGCTCCTGTTGCTGATCATGATTATCTTGGTGCTTCCGTTCAATAGCCAACACCAAAAGCAACACGGTCGTCATCGTCATCGTCGTCGTCGTCGTGAAGTGAATTTATGCAAATGCTGCATTTTGCTTTTCAATTTCGTTTACTTTACAATTCCCTTTCAGCATTACCGCCTCACCTCTCCAGTCCAAGTTGTGTGTAGCAACTTCTCGCCGTGTTTTCCTCGAGCATTAAGTTTGAGCACAGTTGTGAGTTTGGGTTTGTGCAAGAGGAAATATGGGCGCCATTCTTTGCATAAAGTGTTTGGCTGCCACTCCTCCGTCGTGGCCAGCGTCGTCATCTAGATGCCATCCATTGGGGATGGACGATTTTTATTTACTTTCACTGGCGTTCTTTCTTTCACTTCTCATGCCAAATCTGCACACAATTCAGTTTACAATTCTTGGGTTACATTTTGCATTCGTTGCCATCGCCGTCGCCGTTGTCGTTGCTAAGTGTCACAAATCTAAACGATTTTAGCTT
This sequence comes from Drosophila siamana, assembly GCA_035047445.1. Lineage (NCBI taxonomy): Eukaryota > Metazoa > Arthropoda > Insecta > Diptera > Drosophilidae > Drosophila > Drosophila siamana. The sequence goes on along the minus strand of JAWNPP010000004.1, from coordinate 6,120,085 downwards.
TTTAATGCGCTTTCCTGAAGGGCTTCGATTGATGCAGTCGTCTGGCCGTGTGCACGACACGAAGCCAACGAATCCCTTGAGCTCAGTTCTCTGTCGGCTGTGCGGCGAATGGATATGGGATCGACTATGCAAATCTGTGGGCTTATAGCGTAAATATACGCAGACTTCTCCCGATTTTATTTGCCAGTTTTACACGGTTTTCATTCGCATTTTTCATGCGGATTTTTCACCTTTCAATTATATCTATAAACTAGCGACTTTAGTTGGTATCAAACTTATGCTTTATTCTTGGATAAAATTAGTTTTCTCTTTATTGGAAATCGTATACAATATTATAAATTAAATACGCGAAAGATAAGACTAAATTTGATTTCGCATCAATTTCTGATTTGATTCCTTTGCTGTTCCTAATTTATTCTCTTAAGAAAATCACTAAATTATTTGGACGAAACATTTTTATTTGGACTTGTAAGTGAAATCAAAAAGTTAACATTACACCGCATTCATTTATCATTATTTGCGCTTAAGTTCAACGCGCTGTGGCCACTGAGTCATTCAGCCTCACTGAGTTGCAGCAGTTTGCAGTTGGAGCCCCGCCCTCGATGACTAGCCAATCCACCTGTTCATTAACCTGTGCGCTATTGTGTACGATATCAGTGCCAGGGGCTCATCGATGCAGTTGTTGCAGTCCCGCGCCCTTTCCCACGCCTCCCCCGTTCCCCCGGCCAATTGACGTGTGCAAAAATGTTCGCTTCATTTGCTGTGTGCGGCTGTCACAGCTGTTGTTAATATTGTTGTTGTGTTGTTGTTGTTGTTGTTGTTATTACTGTTGGCATTGCCCCAAAGCGGTGCAGAGTGCAGAGGAGTCAGCCGAGCGGAAAATGCAACGGCAAATGCCATGAACTTGTTGCAATGACAACACCGTGACAGGCCGCTACTTAGCTTTGGGCTGCTCCGTGCTCCGTGCTGCATGCTGCATGCTACATGCTATATGCCGTTGCATGATACATGATACATGCAAGTTAACAGCACATTAATCATGGTATGGATCGCATTTGTGCAGCAGCAGCAGCAGCAGCAGCAGTAGGCAGTGTGGCATGTCCCCTAGAGCAAATTGCAGTATGAACTGTAAACTGAACGGTGGCGTCTCGCTCTCATTGCCTGACATTTATTACGCTGCTTAAACGCCAAACGTAACGGCCACAAAAGCTGGACAAATTAACGCGTGGGTGGCAGGGAGAGTGAAAGAGATGGAGAGCGAGAGAAAGCGAGAGAGAGAGAGAGATAGCGAGGGTCATGCATCAATGTCAATGCTCCAGTGCTGTTTGCTGGCAGAAGTTAAACTGCAAAATGTACTTGCGAGTTGTCAGGACGAATGCGCAAACATTTATACATATAATCTCATATGTATGTATATATATATATATATATATACATATGGCCACCACATGTCCCAGTTGGGGCTCCCTTGAAAGTTCTTTCTCTTTCTCGCTCTCTCTCTCTCTATACGTCTGTTGGTATTGTGGCTGTGTCGCGTGTCACCATAAAAACGTTGCAACATTGTTGTAAGTCAGGCGAACGTCAATTTCCGTTTGTTGTCGTCATTAAAATGCAAGTGAATCGGGCCATGCCTGGCTGCACTTTGCCACTCTAAAACACAACACTCCACACTCACTCCTTTCTACACTCGTCACTATAGACTCTCTCTCTCTCTCTATGTGCCACAGCAGCAGCGACGATGTCCCGCTTTAGACTATGTATGTATTCTATTAATTAGTTGTTCCACCCAACGGAGTCGAGCACGCGCGACACTTTTTGCTAGCACTTAAAGCAATTTGCGTTTGAAAATGTGAATTTTGAAATGTGGTATGCGGCAGCGTGGAATGTCGAAGCATCGCCCACCATCTTCCGTCGCTGTCAACTCACAAAAAAAAAAACAAGGCTATGCGTAAACAAACTGACAGCCAGTTGACAGACAGCTAAAGCGAATGACTGACTGAGTGAGTGAATGAGTATCTAAGTGCGGCAGTGGCAACAGATACCTGTAATCGATGCCGCTGTTTGAGTGTTGTGCCCCCACTTAGATTGACGAGTCGCCGCTTGCCGTTGTCAAAATGGAGCACAGACCACCTTGGTGCTGGTAATGCGATTAGAAATTACACTTTTTTTCTGGCTTTTTGGCAGCAATTCAATATAGAATTGCTAACGAAAATGAGTCGAGAAGTCCAGACGGCGAATTCAAGGCCGGAAATTGAAATGTTGTAAGTGCATGATGCACATGCAACACTCGTGTTTTTTTTTTTTGTCGGTCGGGTTTGGTTTACATTTTTTTTTTATGCTGCGTGTGCAATGTCTTGGCTGTTAATGCCACGGGCAATGCAAAAGTTTTGACAACATTCGCCACTTTGTCATGCAATTTTAATTTCAACGTTCGCCTGCGATTTTACTTTGTAGTTCGTCGGACTGAAGAGCGTTGCTCGTATTTCTGACAAAGTCGAAAACTTTTTATACGTTGCCACAGTGAGCGAGTGCTGAGGAGGGGTGGGGAGGGGGGAAGGGGCGTTGCAGCAGTTATGATTTACTTGCCACACGCTGTCCCCAAAACGAAATGCAGCGCAACGAAATGAAGCCATCAAAAACGTTGACGTCGTTACGCAAAAGCGGAAATGACAATGATCATCATGCTGGTGATTGTGATGATGATGCCCAAATGAAACGTCGGGCACAAGTGTGCCAGCAATGGAATGTGGTTGTGATTTCCTACCCAGTCCAGGACGAGACTGTCGTCCTGCCTGGCCTGCCTTAAACTGTTACATTGCGACTGCTATTAAAACACGCGAAATTGAAAAGGCGAAAAATTGCAATGCCAACTGAATTGGCAAACTGTTGGACCAACAACCGTATTCACTGGGGGCTGGGTCAACTCAGAGGCCAGAGGGCAGCGTGGGAAGTGTCATCGACGGCGACAAGAGAGGATACAGTTTATGGGACGCAGTGTGCTCAAAAAGCTGTCAACTATTTGATGACCGTGTTTGGCGTTGTTGGCCTGCTTCCTTCGGCTTCCTTCGGCTTCCTTCTTCCCACTGCTGGCGAACAGCTGTTGGGCATTGTTGAGCACAACTGCTGCTCATAAAAGCTGTGCCCTATATACATATATCCACTATTTATTGCCGTTGTAGGCCATATAAATGCTGCGTCAAATCAATTGTAAAATCATTGTCGTGCAATCAACTTTGCAACTTCACATTGCTCAATATCGTTATATGTTATCTATATATGCACATATATTGCCCATAATTAATGCTCCCAGCTAATTGTCACATCAAACTAACATGTCTTTCTTTTCTCTGTTTCTGCTTTATCGTTTCTATTCACAGGTAGCGACCATGATGTCCTGCCCCCTTCCTATGCCATTACCAATACCAATACCTTCAATACACAAAGCTGAATACACACCGGTTCACATAGGAGTCAAGGTGAGTGTCTGTCTGGCTCGTCTCATTACTATATATAATAATAGTAATAACAATAGCAATCAAACAATGTGTGTGGCGCGCGAAAGAGAAAAGACTGGCCCCATTATGAAATAGTAAATTAAGCGCACAAATGCGAATATCATGCAAATCGCGACCTCATGGCCGCCAACAAAATAAAAAGAGAGTAAAAAATAAGCAAGTCAACAAGTGGAGCAAAATGCTAAATGTAAATGGCACACACATGGCAAGCGGCAAGCGGCAAGCGACTCCAGCGAAGCGCCAACGATGTCGCCACAGACGGGATGTGGCATGTCGAGTGGGGTTGGTCCATTGTTGACATTATTTGCAGGCACATAGAGCGCACACACACATGAATATGTATGTGTGTATGAGTGTGTAATGTGTGCCACTAAATCAAATTGTTGCCACCAAGATGGTGCCCTCCTCATCCACATCCTCATTTGACTACAACTTTAATGCGCAGTGATCACATTTTAATGATATCAAAATGCAGTGCATCTTGTTGTTGTTGTTGTTGTTGTTGCTGTTGTTTGCCGTCCCCCCTCAACTGAGTGTCGCTGGGGGAAATAATGATGTCAAACCTGGAACGCGTCACGTTTGATAAATGCTGCAACATATTTCTTGATTTTGTTTGTCCTTTCGTTTAAATGCCACACATAAATCTATTTTTGAATGAAAGCCAGCTCGCTCGCTCGCAGACAGACCGTGGTAAAACGTGGCGTATGCGCAATATATTTTTGGCTCCTTTTGCTTTTATTGTTGCTGTTGTTGGCTGCTGCTGCTGCTGCTGCTGCTTTTATCTGAAGGAAACGGTGCTTATTGTTTGCATAATGGACGCTCGTTAGCGATGTCTCTATCTCGCCAGCTGAGAGTGTGTTTGTGGCCTGCCTGCGATCGGGTGGCTGCTTTAAAACAGCCGCATTTGCAAAGTCTTAACCAATATAAATGTATTTTTAATTTGTTTCATTTAAAAAACTGCCCCTCGCGCCTACAAAGAGATGTCATCCATCTGTCCAGCTGCTGCTGCTGCTGCTGCTGCTTTTTCTACTTTTCACTTTTACCCCTTTTATTTTTTGGGTTGGGGCCGCCGACGAACACGCTTTGTTTTGTCAGTTTTTTGTGCGTTTAATAAATGAATTCCTGGCCACCGAAAAATGCACTGGACAGTCCCCTGTCCTTTTTTTGTTGCGCATTTATCCTTGAGCAATGGCGCTGGCAGCTGTGGGGCAGCTCTTGTGTATGCCACAAAGAGCTGCATGCCATTTTTGTTTTGCGACACTAAATTAAATATTTTGACAGAAAACCCAACGGAAAATGTGCCAAAGCACTCGGAGTCGAGTTGAGTTGAGTTGAGTCGCGTCGGGAGCGGGAATCAAAGATAAATGTGCGTGGAACAAAACTTTTGCACTGTCAGGAAGACAAACCGATTTGTTTTTTGTTTTGTGCAACCATCGATTGAGCGGCAAAGGCAGAAAAGTATGCATTCAAATTGCAATTGATTAAAGTGTGCGTACAGATTAATAAATTCAATGGCATTCACATGACCATAATTACTGCTGCTTGCGCTGCAGCATTAATCAGGCAATTAAAAATGGTTTGATTTTTAATCGCCCAGTCGCTTCGTGTTGCCACAAAGATCACAGGTTAATTGGCAAGCCATAAATTTTGTTTACAATTCAATTTTTTGCATCTATATGTATTCTCTTTTTTTTTCGTTGTTGTTGTTGTTGTTGTATTATTATTATGCTTTCGTTTACGTTTATTTAAAACGGCCGGCGAACGGCTTAAACCGCTACTGACGCCTAATTATGAGGTGAAATGAACTGCCGACTGCTGCGGCTTGGATCTGACGCGACTAATTAAGGCAAATCACAGCACGCAAAGTAGTCCTGCTTCTCTCGGGTTGTGGCTCCGGGGTTTTACTCTTTGGCCTGCCTATCAGCAGAGCCGCCCGGCCTGTCTGAGATAACGGCCAGTTGCCAGTTCATAAAAAAAAAGCGCCCCCGAACGTAGGCAAAAATTATTAAATAAAACGCCAGACAACAACTACAGCAGCAGCGACAACAACGACGGCGACAGCGACAGCAGCAAGAGTCGCCTCAGCGGGGTCAAATTTAACGAGCTGCCAGCCGCGGCTGTTAAACCCAATTTCCTATCCTCACACCAACCGACGACGACGACGACGAACCCAACCAACGGCAACTTACACTTGACCGCACGGCATAAATCACCAAGGAGGGAATTGTTGGCGCTGGCTCCCGGTTGGACGGCTGCTGGCCAGAGGGGTTGGCGATAGAAGATGGGGGTGTGCGGTGTGGTGCAGCAGCGGGTTGCCCAGTGGCATCTTCTTCTTAGCTCATAAAAATGGTATTTTTAAGAATTCCCATAAAGGTGTGTGCGCCGGCCAAATTATATTTAATAACAAAAATAAGACAATGAAAATTAAAATGAGAAGAACGCAATTTTGATAGTCAAGTCGTTGCAGCAGCAGCGTTGAGAGGGAGGGGCGAGAGCGAGACGAGCTGCGAGTCTGGACCCTGATGAAGCATTGTTATCTAATTTAAGCAAATGTCTTAAAGAATGCGGCGCAGTTTTGCGGTCGTAAAACGTTTAGAATTTAACCGAAGCAGAATGTGTAGCAGAATTGTTGAATCAAATTGTTGATGTAGCTAATATGGTAACTTTTCGATAATCGAAGGCGACCATCTGACGGCGACTCAAGTTGATCCTTTTGCATTATTCATGCAATCGATCAAATAGTCTGAGCTGCACTCGCTGCAAGCACCATCGATAGATGTGCAAGCAGCTATTTGCATTTTTCGCAGTGTCCAAAACGTAGTAGTTTAATACCCTGTAGCTGCTGTTAAGGGGATGTTTGTTGCTCCACAATTTGCATAGAAATAAGCTAATCGAAATTGATATAAACTTAAATTTATTTAAGTTAGTTCATGTGCCCGATTCAACATTAAACAAGTTGTTGTAATTGGGGAGCATGTCTTAGTCCATCAGACTTGCATCTTGTGCTGTGATTCGTGTGATAGATACACTACTTTAGTAGTCGCTACAATCGTGTTTTTTTCGTCTCCTGGTTTCTTTTCTATTTGGCCAAAAGATGCTGGCAACTTGCTCTGCTGTTGGCTAAGAACTTCCGGTTAGTTTTCTTGGCTGACACTCAGGTGGTCTGGAGTGGAGCACTAAACCTTTTTACCTTCATTTTCTTTTTGTGTAATTTTTGTTTTTGTTTTTTTTCCGTATTTTCCTGTATTTTTTTTCTCAGTTTTGTTGTAGGAAATGTTGCCCACTTTTGCATGCGATGGCAAATGTCTGTGTGTCTAGCCCTTGGTTCTGGCGATTGCGCCATTGCATTGAGTGTCGTGTCCAGGGCATAAACCTCGGTTTCAACTGTGCAGCGCTTTTGACCGACGAGGGCTTCCGGGTGCACGGTGCACGGTGGACGGTGCACGGTGTTCTCTCTGGAGAGAGTGCCGTTGGCAGTCTCAGCTGCTCCTTTGCGCGTTATCCTTTGTCTTCTTGGTTCATTCGCGTACATTTGTTTTTCTTATGCTTGTTATTAATAATTTAAGTTGCGCTCTACTTTGGCATAAAGACGATGAGACGGTGATGGAGACGCAGACTGAGAATAAGAATGAGACGATGACGATGTCGGAATCGCAGCATTGTTGTTTGCCTCGGCCGTGTTTGTCCGACTATCTGCCTGCCTGTCTGTCTGCCTGTCTGTCTGTCTGTCTGCTGCTGCTGCTTATCCTTACAAAGGATTGCGTTTCAGTTACATTTCGGGGCGTTGTGTTAAGCGCTCATTTCCCGCTGCCGTCTTCAGCTCGTCTGTTGCCAGTTGTACTTTGTTTTATTTTTTATTTCCACTCAAATTGTTTTATTTGCAGCACAGCCGAGCTGAACCAAGCTGAGCATTGCTGAGGCGCGTCCTTTTTTCCGTTACCCCCGCACGCTCGGCTTTATTACGGCGATTTTTCTTGAACGCATTTCGTGTGTTGTCGTTTTTCTTAGCTGTCTCTTACCTTTTGTAATTTTTATGATTTTATTTCTCCTTTCACCTTGCGCGCTTTGAGTTTGCCCCAATCTTTTCATACGCGATTGCGACTGCGACTGCGACTGTGGCTTCTCCTTTGTTTGCTTTTTCATTTTATTATTGTAATTCATATAAAAAAAAAAGAAACCAGAAACAGAAACAGCGCAGACTTTGCTGCTTGTTGTAGTTGCTGTTCACCACCCTGCGCTCGAGCTCTGTTTTTTTTTTTTTTTCTTTCGGCTTTTGTGTGTGTGTTAGTGCGTTGTGTGTGCTCCATAATAAAAACCTTTTTCAGAAATTAAAAAAGAAGAAAACAACAAATGAGATGCGAATCAAATTGCCCGAAATCCGTGCCATACAATTCACATGAAGTGGGGGTAAAGTAAAAGTAAAAGGCATTGCGTATGCGCCGCGTTATCCCCAAATGAGAACAACAACAATACACAACACAACACAAATGCGCAGTTTTTGCCGACATTCGATTTGATTTTTGCCTTGTGGCTTTTGTTATTTGGCCTTAGCAAGCGTTAAAAATTATAGTTATTTACTATGTACCACGATTGTTGTTCTGTGTTCAAGGAGCGGGAAGGCGAAGTGGAAGGTAATTCTTACTTTAGCCGGGCCTCAAAAGAACTTGGAACGCATTAGACATGCACACACGCCATCCTTTAAAATGGCAATTGCCTTGTTCTCTCTCTCTCTCTCCCTCTCTGTCTTCCACTCGCTCTTTTTGTTATCTTTATCACTCGCACCATTTGCGGTGGGCCATTACACAAGAGTAACTCGTAAGCCGTAACTCCAGCTGTAACTGTTACTGTAACTGTGTAACTGTAACGGTAGCGGCAACCACTACAACAAAAGGCTAACGTCTAACGGCTAATTATTCCCCCGTTTACGGGCTGAAGCACACAAAACAATCGTTAAACAAAAATATTATAGCATGCTCCTCATTTTCTGTGCGTGTCCAAACTAATGCGAACGAGGACGTGGACAAGAAACTGGGACCAGCCGCCGCATTATTCTTGGGCAAAACATGCGTGTCTTGGTACATATCAGGAAACGGATTAGTTAACAAGGCACACAGAGGAGAGAGTGCAGGAGAGAGTGCAAGAGAGACTGGCAACCTCTTGTAGCTGTAAGTCAAGCAATTTGGCCAAAAAAGACGGGCAAAAACTATGCTCAAGTACAAGTACAAGATGGTTGAAGCACCCAAGAAGGGAATGGGGTAGGGGGAAGGGGAAGGGGAAGGGAGAGGACTTGTCTGAGAGTGGTGGGTGGAACAGCTAGCATAGAAATCGAAAAGGGATAGACATTAATTTCAATTAGGGCGTGTCGCCTGTTACGCCCCAAACGTTACTCAAGTTGCTTGCCTTGGCAGCGGATCTACAAGAGCGTCTTGCAACCGACACAACAGCAGCAGTAGCAGCAGCAACAAGACGACAAGTAGCTGCTGCTGCTTGTCCTGTCACCGCTGGCCCTGCGGCTGTCTTAGTGTCTGCTGGCTTTGTTGTTCTTTTAAGCAAGCGTTTTGTTTACTATTTTTGCGTGCATATATGTGTTAGATACACTTACACACACTCACACACAGCGACGCACGCAGACAAGTTGTATGCGCATTATTTATTTTAGTTGACACAAAGGACAACAAGGACAATGTGCTCGTCACACAATAATAGCAGCCAGCAACTGCGACGGCAGCAGGCACGACCAGCGCCAAATTGCACGAAATGATGCAATCCCCAGATGTCTCGTTAAATTTTCAAAATAGAAGGGCGGAAGCTAAAAAACCATAGCATACTTTTGTGTGTCGGCCAGCGAGAAGCGGAAAGCGAAGAAAACCAAACAGAGATTTCAGAGACGTGGAGGCAACAAGTTTAAACAGTTTCATATATGAAAACACTTGAAATTGCTGTTATAGCGAATTGAGGGAATAAATTCGAATTTTTTATAGTAAATTTATATAGTTTCTCAACTAGCAAAAAAAAAGGTTTCAGACTACGAAAAAATTAAGCGTGCCCAAACATGATTACAAATAAAATCGAACATGTACCAAAATGTTCACAAACAAGTTCAAACATGTCCACTGAAAAAAATAAACATGTCTAAACATGTCCGTAAAGCTCACCGGCACGATCAATCATGTCCATGTCAAGTTGAACATGTCCAGACATGTCCACAAACAAAATCAATCATGTTTTGACATGTCCATATACAAGATCAAACTATCTCTACTCGATCCCTACCCAAGTATTAATATATTTATTAAGGTACATTCATTATTGCTGTAAGGCTTCTACAGTTAATAGACTATTTAAAAAAAAACTTTAAGCAGCCGTTTCCTTGCCCGAAACGATGTAGATAAAATATCTATTTTACTGTATTTTTCTGAATCCTCTAGTTTAGTGTCAATAATTTAGCCTGTAAATGCCACATCTATTTTATTTCTGAATTTGCCTTTTACATTTAATATTGAGCGCGTAAATTGTAATCTGGGCAATAAACCCTTTTCTATGTTTTCCCCCTAATTTTTTTTTTTTATTGAAATAGATAAAGTATCATATTACTGCTGGCGTCGGCATCTGCGGCTGCTGGAATTGCTTGTTTAGTCAGGCATAATTAGCGTCTCGGTTTCATAATTTATCGATAGACGCGCAGCATGGTAAAAGCTTTTGTTTAAACAGTTTGTCGAGTTTGCGGGCAGAGCGAAAGAACAGTTGTTGCTCTGGGTTTTCATGTACATTGCTACAAATCAGAAGCAACAGCTGCGGCTTAAAAACTGCCTTAACTCTAGCCTCCCTTGAGGCAGCAAACGTTGCTGCACACACATCCGAGTGTACGCACAACAAAAACTTGGCATCGCACACTGTTGACTTTGGCTTTACAGTTCAATATTTATTTTCGCGATTTTCACGCTGTGCAGGAAAAAGATTGCCTTTCGTTTGTCCAAAAAAAAAAGAAGGAAAATAAGAACGTCGAGAGAAACGCAACGAAGCAGGCAGAAGGAAGCTTTTGTCAACGTTGTCGACGTCGTTGTCATTGGCTCCTTCACTTTCTCGTAGCATGTGGACACAACAAACAAACGGAAAGGACACATGCATTAGTTGAGCTTAAATGTCGTCCACAGTTGTGTCCTGTTGTGTCTCACTTCCTGTGCTCTGTGTCCTCAGTCCCAACACTCCCCCACACTTTTTGCTTGCCAAGTTGCAGGTGTGCGCGTCGAAAACTTGTTGACCAAACTCGAAAGATAAACACACTAACACACACAGCAGTGAAACTTTTGGTCGCTTGCCATCGAAGCGAAAGTGTTGAAGTAGCGCAAACATTGTCCAGCCAGAAATAAGCATTATAAAATGCACAAAACTGAAAGTGAAAGCTCTCTGTGACGTCCAACTAAAGAAAAACGTTGTCGTCTACTCTCCCAGCCATCAGTATGAATAAAATAAAATAAAATAAAATGATGAGAGCAAGCCTTGACGAGTCAAAAAGAAAAAAAAAGCACCCGCAAAAACACGCAAAATGTGCGCTTCAGTCTCCCACTCTGTTTAACTTCTGGCGATTTATTTGCATGTGCGCCTATAAATTCGTAATAAAAACTGCAAACGACCCAAAAGGCTGGCAATGCCATCCCCCTTAATACAGTCATCAGCGAAAGGGTATAACCCTCGCTCCCCTCCCCTTCCCCCTCTGCTCAAGGCAAACCCCCAAGAAGTCGTCGAAGAAGCAGCAGCAACAAGAACTGACTGAATGGCTGGCTGGCTGGCTGGCTTTTGTTGTAACTCATTTGACATTATTATGTGCGCTTTTATGGGTTCGAAGGCTCAACGTGTGAGTCTCGTCGCCCCGCCTCAAATGTCCTTACTGCCAATTTTGGGGGTCCTGTCTCCGTCTACGTCTCCGGCTGTCTAGGCACATCACACGCACATCAATAAATTTCCATGTGTCTCTTTTGGGTGTTACCTCGCAGTCTGCATATGTCCTTAACTGTGTGTGCGTGTGTGTGTGTGTGTGTGTGTGTGTGTGCCGGGGCTTGGCTTTTGTTGTAAAGTCCCTCACAAAGCTATGGGTAATTATTATTTTGGTTTATGATTTGAGCACTTTTCGTGTGCGGCGGCATCTTTAGAATTTTGTTTATTACGCCACAGCGGCGAGCTTAGCCCCAAAGTTAAGGTGTTTTCTTGCCTTTGCCGACATTAAATTTTAACTTGATACCGTACGTGGTCTGTCTGCCGTGGCAAGTAGGCTGCTTATTTTATTGCCCCCCCCCCAACATTTACGGCCCGTCGAATAGTTAATGCGCTTTTCTTGTCGCCTCCTCCTCGCATTGTGTTTTGCGCCCTGTTCACTCATAACAATGCGGCAAATCCTTTACGCTGATTGGGCTAGTTAGCCCATGATATCTACGGATAATGTCATAAATAAAACTTAAGGCTCGTTGCGCTCTAACAAACGGACACAACGCGGCAGCCAAAGTCGTCAAGTAAATGCAACTGCAGGTCACAAAACACCTGTGAGCCACAATGGCAATTGCAATTGCAGCTTGTGGCAAGCACAGTGGCAAACCTTAAACTACAGCAGCGATTGCGGTTATTATGTAATGCAAGCAAAGCCAGAGCTTGACTGAGAGTTAAACTCGGGAGTCGACAATTTCTATAAAATCTCATTACTTTCACTTCAAACTAAAGTGTATCGAATTGCTTTTTACAGTGTTTGAAGTATGATTTTGCTGATATTATTTAAACAAATATAAACTTACTTTTAGTGAAATGTATTCCCCATAAAGCACATATAAATAATAGTTTATTTATTAATATTTCATAAAATATGCTTTCTATAACAACTAGAATAAGAAGAAACTTTAAATAATAGTTTATTTATTAACCTTTCATATATATGGTTTCTATAGCAACTGGGAAGACAAGCAACTATAAACAATAGTTTATTTATTAATATTTCATATTATATGCTTTCTGTAACAACTAGGAAAACAAGCAAGTGTAAACAATAGTTTATTTCTTAGCCAAAAACAACTTATTGTAATCATTGTGAATGTTGACAAATTGAAATGTGCATTATTCAAATGCAATTTGACTGAAGCAAATAGTAGTTGTGTTTTGCTAAAAGCAATCGGCCAAAGTGCTAGGTATTAGTCTGTAGAATAACTTTAAATTGCCAGATAAATATCGCATTCCGTTCGGCAAACATATCAGACAGCCGGCAAACGCGTATCTGCGACACAGGCTTAGCCCCATGCCACAAAACACTTTCATTGCAGTGTTGAACTGCCCCCCAAAGCGGCATGACGGCAGCCTCCACGAACTCGTCACCATCAATGCTTCAATGCCCACATAAACCCCAAATCGTAAAAAAAAAGGGAAACCAACAAACGGGACGAGCGCCACTTGCACACAGCTCTCATAGAAAGCAAATACAAATATTGACATTGCATATGCGATTGGCGCGCTGCCTCCGCTCTCTGCGCTCTGCTGAGCCTTTCATATATCCTTAGACGGTGGCGTTGCTGGGGGGAGGATTTGCGGGGTGTGTGTGTGGTTGGGTTGGGGTTGGGCACACGTAAATGTAAGGAGTTGAGGGCAAAGATTTTTACCTTTACGATGTCAATATAAATTTGTATTCGCATTACAACAATAAAAGGATACCCACAGCACATCAGCATCGGCAACAACAATTTCTGATTTATGGCGCTAAAAGTGCACTCAAACACAGCCGCAGCCACAGCCGCAGCCGCAGTCGATGTCGTGCTGCTTCCTAAGAGCCTCGCTCAGCTGAGGCAGAGCGCGGCAATATGGCGACGTTTTTAATTCCACAGATAACAAAGCACTCGTGGCTGAAAGCTGAAAGCGCACGGTGCGAAGCGGCAATAGCAAATGGTAAATGGTAAATGGTAAATGGAAAATGCCAAACGGCAAACGGGATACGGCAAAACGGCGAAACGGCAAATAGAGCAACGGCAAGCAGCATGCATGTGAACCAATAAGCCGAGCCTCAGCTCGTCTGCTGCCCGGATCACGGCGGCCAAATAGAACGATTCGCTTGCCCGATAAAAATCGAACTTTAGCACAAAAGAGAGCCGCCCGCCGTTCGCTGCCGCCCGACGTGGGGTGGGGGGTTCACCGGGTTGTGGATGCAACAGGCGCAGCGATAACAATTTCTAATAAAACCACATGACAGCCACCAAGGGCCAGCACACACACACACACACACACACACATGTATAAGCCCCTTTTAGTAGCGGCGCGTGCAGTCGCCGAGGATTATTGCAACGCTGAGCAGCGGCTTCTTTTGCTCCATAAAGTGGCACATAATGTTCGCCCGAATGTCGCTGGCAAATAAATCTGCGACATTATTGCGAAGCCGCATGCCACATCCCGCCTGCCACATGCCATATGCCACATGCTGCAACACATTGCGTATACTTGATACGCGACGCCACATTGCAAGATCATCGCTTGCCCAGGCCGCCCAACCACCCCGGCGTTTTATCTAATTGCTTAATTACTCGAGAGAAGATTGAGAAGCCGCTCGAAACTTGTAGTGGAAAATTAGCCGCAATATTAATAAGAAAATAACTTGAAAACTTGCGCTCAGTTTTCGCTGCTTGCCACCGTCTCCCGTCTCCCCTTGACGACCGTTTTAAGTTCGACTCTCGAGTCGAGCAATTGAAATGGGCGCTCGAAACAAGGCCGCAAATCGGCGTGAAATACTTGAGCACTCAAGTGGGTTGGCGTTCAGCAAAATTGTTGTTGCACACTGCTGAGAAACGCGAGCTGTGTGTGTATTAGGCGGGAGGGGGGTAGGGGGGAGTGAACGTTGGGTATTATTGAAAACTTTGCGGCATACTTTGCACAACCCTTTCTTTTTTACTCATTTTTTTTTTTTTTGAAATTGTATGCAGATTCTGGCATTCTGACGCCGCAAATTTCCTGCGCTCCCTTATTACCCATTGTAACGCAGCGAGTCTGTGCGCCAGGCCCTAAACTTTCAATGGGGTATTTATTTATATATTTTTTGCATTGAGTTTGCTTCACTTTTCTTCTTTTTTATTTTTTCCTTATCATTTTATTTATTTTGTTGTTGCTGTTGTTGTTGGCGTTGCTGTTGAAGCTTTTGCCTATTTACGTGGGCGCTCTACTTGTTACCCGCAATTTGTCTTAAGTGGCAGTCAGCACCCAACGAAGCTCTCAACAGCAGCGCGAGCCCAGCAAGGCGTCCCCCCTTTCCCCTCCCTCTCCCAGTCGAACCCCAACCCCCTCCGGGCATCTCCATTCATCGCGTGCGCGGCAACTGCTTAGGAAAGTGTGAAAAAAGCGTACAAAACGCCATAAAGTATGCAGAGCATTTGCATTTGGCATTCAACAAGACAAACACAAAATGAAGTGCGAAGCAGAAGCCGCGACAAATTTTCAACTAACCAAGTTCGAAATACTTCGCTCACTGCATTGGATTCGACAAAAAGTTACCCTGTGCAGTTGGTGAAGAGAAAAAAGCAAAGATATTCCGTGTTGATCTAGAAACCATTTAATTCTTAATTATGACTAAAATTTATATCAAACTATTTGACTTTAAATTTATATAAGTTTAAGAAATGCAAAGAATTTGTTTCAAACGCTTTTATTTTAGTTTTCACAAGCAAAATATCTGATTTTAGATATTCTACTACTTCCTGAATTTCACACCCATTTGTTTTTAAAGATATCTTTCATGCAATTTTCTACACAGCTCGAAAATATTTGCCTATTACCTCTTCGACCTGTAGCCATAGCAAACTTTTCAGTTGCTAGGTCTATTTGCAGGGTATTTAGACAAAAAGGAAAAAAAAAGAAAAGGATGCGTAGCAGGGTGCAGCGAGGAAGAACAGAAAGGGTTGCTTTCCTTAGTCAGCCGCTACATTTTTTCGCCTCTGCTCGTGCCTGGCTTTTGTGCTGACAAATTCAGGCGTGATAAGTTTTATGTGCGCTTATTTGACTGTTTTTAAATAGACCAGCGGGGCAAGGGTTCGCGTGGGGCAGTTACTTTTTTTTTTGGTTGGGTTTGTCACGCAAAAGTTAAATAATTGATGTTGACAATCAACAAAGCAAATAAAGAAGCTGCCGCCGGCAAGAAAATGAACGCCTTCTTCAATGCCTTGGATGAAGTGGGCAAAGACCAGAGAGCCATGTTTTCGCCTTTCATTTCCCCAATTCGAGAGCGTTTTCTGCTTGGCGTTTGTGTGTGTGTGTGTGTGTGTGTGTGTGTGTGTGTCTGTGTCCCACTGTTTTTGAAATTAATAAAGGCGTTTTTCCTGAGCGGTTTTGTGCGCTTCAAGTGGCAACACGGGGCACCATGGGGCAGCCAGCCTGCCAGACGACCCGTTTAACTCGAGCAATTAAAGAAAATAAAATTTAATTTATTAATGTCAGCCCAGATTGCCAATGCCTAGGCAAAGAAGACAAAAAAAAAAGTTTTAAGACAAATATGAGGCGCAGGAAAAGTGAAAAAAGCGTGAAATATGCATATATTAAAAATGTAGAATAATAAATGTTGGCCCCTGAATAATTCACAATCGAAATTAATATGGCCCGAGGAAAACTGCGGAACATGTGCAGCAATTGTTGTTGTTTCGTTCTTGTCATGCTGCCTATAAATATTAAAATCTTATTAACAAGAGCTGAAGTACGTGCCTCGCCACCTCGAGCAAAAAAAAAAAAAAAATGGGCAAACATTCACTCATGCAAGCAATTTCCTGCGCAAAACGAACAGAAAAGAAACAAGCAAAAGACGAGGAAAATATGTGTCAATTGGGAAATCTATTTTGCGGATTTGCGCGCGCTCCACTCAATCAAAGGCTGAGACGTTTCAACTGCGCCTAAAAGTATGCCCGACATATCAATACAAATACACACACATAAACCGAATCAGAATTGCACACACAACATACATCGACTTGTTATACACCTGAGCAGTTACATACACACACACACACACACACAGTCACTGACCAGAGGGGGAATTGCGGGTGTATGATGGGCAGCGAGGGCTGCTGATGGCCTGCTACGCATATTTAAGTAAAACTTTGCCGCCAACGTTGTCCACATATAAATAAAACATTTGCGGCCTGCACAAAGGATGAAACGGTAGATGGATGACCCAATGGCGCAAGATGACAGCAGTCTGTAGCAGGCAGCCTGGCAGCCTGGCAGGCAGGATGCAGGATACAGGAAAATCCCTTTACGAGCTGGAAGGGCGGCAGCGGAAGTGCGTACAAAATGAAACAACGCTCTCCACACTGAGGTGGGTCCATTTTGGGCGCCTGGTTGCCTTTCTGCTTCAGACTTGCTCCGGCTCAGACTCTGCTTCTCTGCTTGGTCAAGCAGATGTACATCATCATGCCAAGGGGGAGCAGAGGCATAAAAAGCAGCTCCCAAACAGTTTTGAGGCCACACCGCATGAAGATGTCGACGACGACGACGAAGCGACGTCGACAGCGCCATTTCAGCGTATTGCAAATTGAAATTGGAATTGAAAGAAGCGACACGAAACGAAACGAAACGATGCAAAAGGCACAAGCAAAGGAGGAGGTGGAGTGAAGAGGCAGCGAAATGAATTCTGGTCGCTAACTGGCCATCCAGCTGGCTTCCTGCTGGGCAGCAGGCTGAACGCATTTGCTGGTGGCATAATTGGCGCTTATTTCCTGGACAGCTGCCGACGATGACGCGACGGTGACTTTGTCAGAGTATTTCATCAAATGTTTTGTGCCTTCATTCCTATTTCTTGTTGTTGTTTCTGCTTGCTTTTTTTTATTGGTCACTGGACGATAAAGCTACAGGCGAGCAGGGAAAGGGGAAGTGGAAGGGGAAGCAACGCTGCCAGCTCTGTGATTGACAGCTGCGAAAGTTTTTTGCGTGCGCCAGATTATGCATAAATCTCAATAAATTTCAATAAGCAAAGCGAGTTTTTTCCCTCTCTGTCCCACTAACGCACTCTGTCGCCTGTTTGGCCATCTCGCTCACTCTGTTTGATTTGAAAGTTTTTATTCGAAAACGTTTTGTTGCAGGCAAAGAATTTGTGGGGAGACTGGAGAGTGGGGAGTGGATGGGAGGCGACTTGTGGGTGCATTGCGTTTTGCATGTGACGAAAAGTTTTTAAAGCCACTATTTGTGCACTCTTCTGACAGCCTTCTGACGTGCTGTCATGCTGTCTCTCTCGCTCTTTATCCCTCTGCGAAAGTTGAGCAAATGAAGCGTATTAGGGCCAAAACTTTTAATTGGTCAAATGGCCCAACATATTGTGCACTTAAGTGACTTACGCACACAAACACCACACACACACAAAGTGCAGCACTGAGTTGCTGTGTGTGTGTGGAAGGTTGACTTTTGAACTTGCAACGAGTGCAAGAAGAGCTAATGCTAAGCGGATTTTCAATGACAGACTCGAAACGCTCGACTTTTGCGCTCGTGTGCTTTTTAGTTGCCCAAAGAGACAAAGTCGCCCGCAAAGAGTGACCTGAAAGTATGTTATAAAAAGTGGTAAAGCGGGCTCTTCACTCTTTCGACCCCTTAAGCCGAATACAATGTGGCAAGAAGCATGAGCAATTTGAGTATTCGCCGCGTCGGCGGAGACCTGTCAATTATATAAGCGAAAATATGAGACTAAGCTTTTTGATATGCTGCTAGAATTCCTTGACGAGCCGAGGCGTCGGCTGTCGTATCGTGTCGCTCACGCAGGCAGTCAACAGAGTCAAATAATCATAATCATAATGTTGCAGAACAACAGCAACGGCGACGGCAACAGCAACGGCAACAGCAGCGGCAACAACAAGAGTAACAACAGCAACAAGACAAATCTCCAACGACCACTTAAATCCAAGCACTTCAAGTCAATCAAGCAGCTTAAAAAGCGTCAGGGAGCGAGGGCGCTGGCGGGGGCCGACAAACCGTCAAGCCAAGTTGAAACTCTTGTGCTGATGACGCACAAAATGAGAATCAAATCCTCGAGGACCACAGACAACAGACGGGGATGATGGTGGGGGGAGGGGGAGACTTGCAGGGGAACCTCCCACAGTCGCCTGTCAAGGAAGCGAAAAATATATATATGTATATAAATTTATGTTTGATAAAATATGCTAAAAATGAGATAAGTAGCAAAAATCCCATTGGAGCCTACTGGAGAGACAAGTGCACACACACACACACATAGATACACACACACACACGCGCACACACACACACACACACCCCTCCATCCACTTGTAGATAAACAAACATGCGATTGCTTCGTGTTAGTCCAGCATGCCAAGGATTCAATTTCTCAAAAGGAATTTTTGAGCAGGGCAAACAGCAGGACTAGAAGGAGCAGCAAACAGCAGCAACAGCAGCAATGTCTTTGGCTTGGCTTCGCAACGTTTTTGGAGCAGGAGGGGAGGGGGAGGGGCAGAGCGTGTCGATAGTGGCCATCAGCTATGCTAGCACATTGCAAGTAAATTACAATTTAAGTGAATTTTTCATGGTGTCGACAACACCAACAACGACGACGATGACTGTTGCGGCGGCAAAAGGGCTGACAGAAAGTTCAGCATAAACTAACAGCAGCAAAACATTTTGAAGCGTCGAAAGCAGCGGCAAGAAATTCGTCAAGATACAATCATACCACCACAGCAACAGCAACAGCAACAGCAACAGGAAGAACTGTGATTCTTATTCGGGGGCTTGGGTGCAAATTGAATGAAAGTGGCAGAAAAAATGTTGCTGAATTATGCAACAAGATTCTGATGTATCAGATAAGCTAATTTGCGCACATGAAAGCAAAGGGACTTGAAATGTAACCAACTTGACGACAAGAGCGCGAGTGAGAGGGAGATTGAGGAAGTGGGAGGAAGGCGGGGGCGGTGTGGCAGCTTTAAGGCGACGACAAGCAAGTAGTTTGCAGAGACACAAAGAGAGAGTGAGAGATCCGCACAGCATTCAAGCGAAGTGGCAAACGGGAGACGCACGCAAAGTTTGCCACTTTTGGAGTGTGCTTGTTGCCTGCCGTCTGTCTGTCGCTGTCTCTTTGTCCCGCTGTCAGTGCGTTTTAAAGCTAATAGCAGTCACTTCATTTGTGTCACTCGATGGCACTTCACACGTGACAATGGCAACAACAGCACTCACACACACTCGCACACATTTGTTTGCTAATGTGGCTGTGCGAAACGTGGCTGCAAGTTTACAAAATCTCCAAAATAAATACAGCAGCCATCCAGCCAAGTAAGCAGGCAAACTGAGAGACAGTCAGACAATCAGAGGAGTCAGACACGGACTTGAACTGTTGTCAAGAGTCGAGAGCCACGAGGGATTTGCATTAGCAGCTGCCTGAATGCATATGCGTGTAATGGGCCACCATTACACATGCAAAACTAAAGAATTGTCTAAGCACACACACAACATTTGACATCTCCTTAGCACGGAGATTGAGAGCGCAGACAAAGCAGCAGCAAAATGGCTAGCTTAATGCTCAACAAATCACGTTGAGATCGGCTTGAGTAATGCAGCTCAAGTGGGACTTGTTTGCATTAATGTGCAATCAAAGTGAATGATGCAAAGTGTATGAATATTAACAACGTTTTCTAATTGCACAATTACATTACAAAATGCGGCTTAAACTATGAAATACATATATATGTATGTGAACAACTTATTATTGTTGTTTGCAATCACTTATTCAATTTCATGAATTGAATAATAATTGCAAAATATTCATTTCATTTTTTTAATTGAGATTGCAATCGATAAGAAATTATGGCGAATAACATGCTTGTAAATAACAAATTCTTGAGTTTAAATTAAATAATTTAAACTTGTTTGCATTTTTTTGCCAGATCGTTGAACTCCGTTTTAATACCATATTTTCGTCTGGCAATGCCAAATAAATTGTGTTATATGGCGATACTTTTAGGACAGTATCTAATTTGAAATTAACATTAATTAGACATATATTTATTAATTTGAATCAAGTACCTGTATTGTGTGAATCACTCTCGGAAAAAACGGGTTTGCAACAAAGGAGCTGCATTTGAAAGTCTTTCACTTGTTTGTCAATTGTTTTGCGTTTTTCGTTGCAAACCTGACGGCACAACCCTCTTCACCTCACCCCTCTCTCTTTATTTTACCTGCTATTAATTTGTTAAACTTTGCGCTGTTGGTCTAAGTAATTTGAACGCTAATTAGCCGCTGTCAGCATGTTAATTACATTGTCAATCTCTGTGTGTGTGAAAATGAATCATACAACAAAATGCAAGTAAAGCAAATGCAATTGCGATTGCGTTTGCGATTGCGATTCCCCTTTGAAGAGTGTTTTGCAATGAAATTGATGTTAATCGATGTTCAATTAATTATAAAGCGACACAAACTGCCGGCAATTTGCCAAAAAGTTGCAACACCCGCAACACAGCAAATGTGCCATCTGCAAACTGCGACTGTCAACTGGAACTTCTTAGAGGCGATTTGTAAGAAGCACACAATGATGATGATCATCATCGTTGTCATCGTCATTATCATGAAGCGGCGGCGCGTTGTGTGTTGCCTTGAAATTAACACTTTGCAACCTAATTTGATATTCATGCACTTCTCATGGGGGGCGCGACGCGTCGAGTCGCCGGCGTTGAGGAAAAACTTTTGCCTAGCCAAGTGACAGGCGCACGCTTGGCAAAGTGACTGCTGCAATGCCGTGGAAAACTCGCATTGAAAAGTGTGAAAAATTATAATTCCCCAACTGAGACGTGGCCGCGTAGGCGAACGAAGGCGACGGCAACTCGCGCTGCACCGACTGCCGCTTGGCTGTGTTTTTCCGTTAATTTGAAGCCATGTTAATGATAAAAGCCAACAAAGGAAAGCCAGAGCAAGCTTCGGGCATCAGGCTCTCTCTCACTCGCGAGCGCCTTTAAGCCGACTGATTTTAGTCCCTTTTGCCAGCCGCGTGTTTGACTTGACTGAGCGCAGGAAGCGCGGGGAGTGCGGCGGCGAGCGACGTTGTTGTAAGCCTTTTGACGACCACCTCCAACATTTCTTTGCATATAATTAAAAAAGAATGAAACAAGAAAGTGCTGCAACGTTCCGAGCATACGCGACTGCAAATATACTTTATAGGCAGCAGCACAACGACGACAACGACGACGACGACGGAAAAACAATGAAAATTCTCACAGTCTGTTTAGACAATTATTGTAATCTCTGTCGTTGGAATTTCGGTTTTTGGCGAGCGTCTCAAACCCCAATTGTGTCGTTTCTTTGCAGGGTATGTTCAGCAAGTTGAGCAAAAATTTGTAAGCTTTCATTTTTTTTTTCGGTTATTGTTTGGCCTTGTTATTGTTTGTTCCCCACCCCGCTCCTCTGTGTGGAGTCTTCTCGTCTTCTTTCGTGTGCTGGCGCTGTTATTATGTAATTTAAGCCACAACATATTACGCCTTTAAGCCGTTTTAATGCCCATCATTGGCTGTTGGCAACATTGCGTGCAAGCCTTTTAAGCCTTTCATCTTGCCAAGGACCCTGAGCAGCAGCCCGTGTCCTTGCTATGCGCCCCATGTCCAGCCACTTGCATAGCTTTTGCTCTTATATTCCTGTCGGACGGCTGGTCGGCCCCAAATGTTTTTCAATAATTTATGCGCAGAGCTTTTATTTTTTATTTTTCTTCAATTTCTTCGCATTTGGTTTTTATGGCAATTTCTCATGAGATTTTCCGATTTTACTGCAGCTAATTTAGCTTTTATGTGTGAGCAAAAAAATGCTATGGCTTAGCTATTAGCGGGAATTTTTTATGCATGTGTGCTTTGTTTCATTACCTCCCTGCTCCTCCAACTCCGTCCCTCTCCCATGCCCCCACCACATGATGCTGCGTGCTTATTTTAATTTGCATTCTTAGCTATTCTTTTTTTTATTATTATTTTGTCGAGCACGTTGAAGTTGGTGGTGTCTAAGGTGGGGACGGGGAGCGTGGAACGGGGGGCGTTACAAGGTCTGTCACAATTCAATCAGGGCGTTGCTTTTTGGGCTTTAATAAATAAATACGAGTAGAAAATTACATTTGGCCTCCAGGGGGCAGCAGCACACAACCCCTCGTCCAACTCAAACCCCCGCCTCCCCTCTGAAAAAAAAATGCAAAGAGAATGAAGAAAAAAAAGTCATTTGTGCTCGCTCTTCAAGTGCTGCTCATATGAGTGCAAGAGTGTTTAGAGAGTTGTATGTGTGAGAGCGAGAGCTGCGATGTGATTTCAATTTGCCTGCTGCTTGTTTTTCCTTTCTTGGCCAATTTGCAAATTTTCACGAAGGGGTGCGGAGGTTTTCCTGCGAAACAGTAGCAAGATTAAGGTAGCCCAAAGAGTGAGAGAAACAGAGAGAGAGAGAGAGAGAGAGTGGGAGAGAAAGGAAGAGCACACAAGCGGCAAAGCAAATAAACAGTTAATGCTTTTATGCAAATTTATGCCATTAACACAAATAAGCAGCCAGCCAAAATTTGAAAACAATTTGTCACTCAAAAGTCACTTTGGCTTCCTCTTCCTGTGTGCGCCTTTTTATAAACAACTGCACGAGTGTGTGTGTGTGTGTGTGTGTGTGTGTGTGTGTGTGCGAGAGAAGGAAAACAAACGGAAAACCAAAATCAAAGCATAAATGACATATGCAGAGCGAAAACGCTGTAGGCTTGAGGCTGTTGGCTAAGCCCAAAAGCAGAGAGTGAAAAACACTGTGCTAAAAAAAAAAGCAACAGCGAAGAAATCTCCGTGCAAATGATAATGAAGATGCCTAGTCAGTCACTGAATTGGCCCATCAGCGAGCCGTGTGGGGAGGAGGTTGGGGATTCTGCACTGTGGTTTGGGCAAAAATCAAAGTCACCGAAAATTAAAAGTGATTTGTTTGCTAAAACGCCCAAGACATTAGGCTGGCTGGTTGGTGTGCGGAAGCCATTTGAAATGTGAGACTCATGCAAGTGGCAAGCAGACAAAGTGCCAGCCAACTGAGACAGTTATAAATAGAGAGCTGCAGGGAGGGGGGGGAGAAAGAGGGCGAGAGAAAGAGAGTGTGTGCCTCACAGTGCTGTTCATGTGTTCAGAAACGACAGCGAATTTGCAGCGACTTGAGAAATGTGTGTGCTACATTATTGATGCACAACTATGTACACTCGCTTCTACTCGCATGGCCAGCGCTGTATTGGGGCCGGGGAAGGGGGAGCAACGGAAATCGGAGTGAATGCGTGTGTGTGCGTAGCGCTGATTTCTCACTGCCAGCCTGAAAGTATGCAATGAACAGAAGCGCATTAATAATTGAAGCGCTTTGGCGCGCTATATTGCCCCATGTTTCATGCCGCATGCCGCATGCCACACGCCGCACGCCGTGCTGGCAAATTGATGCCGCCAGTGCAAGTGGCGAATATATCAAAGAACAGCACTACACAATAATAAATTAGCTCTACATTTAAATTAAATTGCAATTTAATGTATTTGCTGCAATATTATTATTTGATAAGGTCGCCTCCTCTTCACAGGCGGCTAAGCAAATATTTATACGCATTCCTTTTTGCGCTTTTTTTATTTTTTATTTTTTTGCCTTGCCTTTTCAGGTGAGTGTCGAGAATGTTTTCGCCGTGTTGTTTTCTCATTTCCGCGAGTATATAAATCAACATGCAATATGTAATTATGATAAATGAACAATTATTGTATGCTTCGGCAAAAGTGAAAACTCGAATTTTTCTTTCTTGTCTAAAATAACAAATCTATTCTCATTACGCTCAGCTCGATGTTATTGTTGCTTCTGTTGTTGTTGTTGTTGTTGCTGCTGTTTGCTGTTGATTGGCTCTTTGTTTATTTATTATGCTAAACTTTTGCAAGGCATCGCAAAGTTTGGCATATTTTGTAAACTTTATTATTAGCTTTGGCAGATAACCAAGACGATGACGAGACTCACAGCCTCAATGGGGCAAAAGCAAAGGCTCCTTTTGTATGATATGTACAATGTACAACATATAATATGTATATATATATATATATATATATATATATATATATATATATGCGATGTGCATTTAATTTGAATACTTTTCGAATATTTTTGATGCGCCGTGTCGCAAGCATTTCAATTAAAATGCCAAATGGCAAATGAATTGCAATCCACAAAGAGCCAAAGCATTCTATATTTCATATCAACCGCAAGAAGCCAAAAGTGCACAACTTACCGTCTGCCTTCTGCCTTCTGCCTTCTGCCTTCTTGACTTTTAAATGCTTTTGCGGTTGTGCTCCCAACGGAGACGCACAACGCAGCCAAGAAGAAGAAGAAGAAACCAGCAAAGACAAACGCAAAACTGGTTTCGATTGCAAAACAAATCGACTTCATTTGCCAAATGCAAAATGCAAAAAGCAAAGCCAAAGCCAAAGTCAAAGACTCACTTGAACTTGGCCAAAGCTGTCGGCGCCGGCGCAGCAGATGCAACAGCTTCAGTTGACGCATCGCCGACAAGCGGCTAACAGCTCCCTTCTGGCTTGCTTATGCGTTAGCTGCCGAGGGGCAATTGGCAACACGCCGTGCATTGTCTGGCTTTGAGATTTGAATGCCGCCGGAGAGACAGTGGAAGGCGTTTGTTATGGTTAGATGCAAACAAGCATGTGAAAATGTTGCTGCAATTTCATTTAGGGTCAATAAACGCCAGCCCAACCAACAACACACGCCACGCGAATGAGTGAGTGTGTGAGTGTATGAATACCATTCACTCACTCATCGCTTCTTGGCGCTCTGATCTCTTGACTAGCTTCCATTCCCCTCGCTCTAAGCTGGCAGCCTGAGCTGCGACCATGTCCGTGATCGTGACATGAAGTTGAAGTTGGAGCCAGAATTGTGGAGTTTTGCTTGGCTGCCGCCAGTTGCCAATTGGCAGTTGCTACCAGTCGCCAGCTTGGTCTTGTTATGCTTGCTGCACGGCAGCGAGAACCAGAAATATCAATGTTCATAATGAAGACGATGATCGTGATGTATGCCAGGCATACAAACGTATAGACAACATATCTATTGCATCACTTGTAAATTATTGCTGCTCAGCCAGAGTATGATGAATTTGAAATTTAAGCGGCAATTTGATGAAAGCTTCTTTCGTTCCCAGAATCCACTCTGATTATAGATGTAGCCAAGAAAATTAATAACATCTTTCATAGGGTGATTGCAGACTTTCAAAACATTCAAATTTAACAAATTGCTGAATGCTTTATTGTTGTCGATATTTTAAAATGTAAACATTTATAAACTTCTTTAATTAAGTGCCATTTATATATGTTGATTAGATTCCCAAATGTTCAAAATTTTAAAAATTGCTTAATTCTTTATTGTTCTCGATTAAAGTGTAAATATTGATTACATTGTTAAGTAAATTGTCATTTATGTCGATTTTTAAAAACCTTTGAAATTAAACAAATTGCTGAATTCTATATTTTTGTCGATATTTTAATGTGTAAATATTGATTATGTTGTTTAATAAATTGCCATTTATGTTAAGTATATCTTAAGTTGAATTGAAACCAATTGCTGTATTCTTTATTATTGTCGATATTTTAATGAGTAAATATTGATTAAGTTGTAAATGGTCATTTCGATATGTTAACTTTCTCATTTTCTCGCTCTTAAATTAATCAAAAAATGGGGAAAGAAATAAATTATAATTTATAAGATTTTATTTAATAAGCTCTAAGTCTAAAACTTTTAACTCGAATTGCGTTATGGCAAAACAAGTTGCGAAATTGTAGAAATGTTTTGTATTTCCCGTGACTGAATGCGGAGCTTATCAAATCTCATTCTTTCAATCAGATTTGAAGTCCAAGAACATTTCTCATTAAGATTTAAAGCGTGTACAGTAATCTTGTGATTTGATAAAACTGACTGTAAAGCGATGACTGCAATGATTATTCACTCAAAGCGCTGACATTTGCCAGTTAGTCAGAGAATTTATGCAGTCGACGGCGCGGCGATTGGCAACAATTGTTGTTGGCTTGCACTTGGATGCAAATTGCGTGTAGATTTCAGATTTTTCACTTCTCTAATTCACAAACTTCCTGGCCGACCGAGTGTCTCTGTCTGTCTGTCTGTCTGATGAGTGCTGAGATGACGCCACAATTTGTAACCAGTTGTGTTCTTATGCTTGTTTTGTGTTGTCGGCTTTGGGCCAAGAGGCCAAGAGCAAGGAGAGGCGAGCAATGTTTTTGTTTTGTCTATGTGTGCTTGTGACTTTTGTTACAAATTTAGTTGCAATTCATGTGAAATGCCCAACAGCTCAAGTGCTGTAATTTTCTCATGACGATGACGACGACGGCGTTGTAAAGAACGGCGTGTGGAATGAGAATGGAAAAAAAAACACAGCAGACTTTTGCCAAAATGGTCAATGTACTCTACAAGGCGTCGCAGCCGTCAACATTGAAGCACCACGACATGAAGCACAGCTTGGAGTTGAGAGACGAGTGGTTTGACTTGTCTAGCGGCTTGGCGAACCGTTCTTGGCCAGACATTGGCATGCGTGTTGCTGTAAAATCTGCATTCTTGCGAGACCATTTAAATGCTGATGTGCGTCGGGTCTGCAATCTCCAGCCAGCCAACAATGCAGTCAGCCAAGTCAGCGAAATCAGCCAAGAGTTGCCAGTTGGTCTGCGCATCAGTTGTTCGCTTGTCGTCTGGTGCGCTGATTTGCCGCCGGAAGTTCGTCTCGATTGGCAAAACGGATTTCAATTTGCCGCCGCTGTGCTCTGCTGCTACATGGTCTTATACTGTTAGCCAACAGGGACGCGCGCTGTTAAGCGAAAGCTTTCTGCCCCTGCGCTCATCCTGTGGCTAACAGCTTGGCTTGGAGGGCAGCTTTTATGTTAACACAATTTCCCCTCGTATAACACTTGGAAGAGGGACTCTTTCGCTCCCTCTCTCCCTCTCTCGCTCTCTCGCTTGCGTTGGCTTTGTGATTTCCTAAAACCGGTTCCTTTGCACACCAGTTGCGCATTTATTATGCATAGGCGCTGTGTGACTCTGACTTTGGCATTCTACCATTTCCTGGGCGCTCTTCGCACGCTTTCTGCAATCGTATGTGTGCCAAAAGTTGGTGCGACTTGCGACTTGCGGCTTGCGACTTGGCAAGTTAATGGCAATTCGCTCTCTTTTGGCCTGTCTTGATTTTGATCAGTTTTTTCGTCTGCTGCTCTCAAACCTTGGCCTTGAGGCCCTTAAATGGCGCACTGGTCGCGCAAGTTGGCCAAGCCCAAAAGCCTGTTTTTTTTTTTTCATCTTCTCCTCGCTTGCCTTGCCAGTTTTATTTATTTCGCATTTATGTTGTATATTTTTGTGGTAGTTGTTGCCCTTCTTTCCGTGTTGGTTTTGTTGGCTTGGCTTGATTTGAAATCAAAGTCTGGCCTTCGCTTAAAGCCTTTTTGTGTTGGCCCAAAATGGCCGAATACAATGGCCGCTTTGGCGCTTTGGCGCTTTTGGTTTCACTTCACAACACGCGCCTCATTAGCCGTTAGTTGCATTCAACTAACCCCAAAAATGCCTCTTGTTGTAAACTCAATTTGAGTTTTGAGCAGCCTG
Organism: Drosophila siamana; assembly: GCA_035047445.1. Taxonomy (NCBI): domain Eukaryota; kingdom Metazoa; phylum Arthropoda; class Insecta; order Diptera; family Drosophilidae; genus Drosophila; species Drosophila siamana. The sequence continues at coordinate 6,091,973 of JAWNPP010000004.1, read as the reverse complement.
AGTCGCGGTCATTAATACGATAAATCACAATTTAAGCAAGAAGTTTCTGCTCCTTGCTGTTTGTTGTTGCCTCTCCAGCATTGTTCGTGCTTCTCTCTACGCTTTTGCTGGCTGCAGTCTGGCTAAATAATTCCAATCAGCAACTGCAAGAGCAGACGAAGCTGCATTCAGTGCGGCAACAACGCAAAGCGAAGGTCGCTAAAGGTAAATGGAGGCAGCCAACAACAGCGCTGCCTTATTATCTATCCCATTGTTCCTTTTTTTGTTGCAGCTACTGCAGCAACCTCCTTGCAACGCACACAAAACTGGATTTTGTAGAGTCCTCTTGCTTGCCATGAAATTACAAGTAAATTCTACGCTGACTTTTGACTTGCTTTTTGGGGCAAGCGCTCGAGTCTCTTGCTTGGCTCTTCTCGCGGTTGGTAAATTGAAATTAAAATGGTTGAAAACCCTTTTCTTACATTGGTTTCGCTTGATGCCCCTTTCCGTTCATTTGCTTGCCTTTTGTGGCCACTGATTGTCTGAGGTTTTTACCACCACCCAAAAATCTCAGTGTTGCAACAATTGCAACGCTGATGTTCATAGTTTAGTTTTTGTGTGAAAGCTGCGGACTTAACGCTCAGCATCTAGCATCTATTCTGATTTGAATGGACTTAATGCTATGCAGGGTTCAAGTTTAATCAAAACCAAAGCTCAATTTAAGCACTCTTTTTTCTCGCACTCTTCAAAATATACAAATGCATGCACATACATAAATTTGCATATGTGATTTTCGTGATTTGGCAAGCTGTGTAGAATCGAATAGAGTTGCTGTTGCCTAGGCCAAAGTGTTAATAAGGAAGTCGACACAGTTGAGAAGAACTCTGCTCAGATTAGACAGATTCCATTGGTGTGGGCATCTTTTGACACTTGCATAAATTGCTGCGAGTCGAGTAAGCTGATTGATTGTGCTCTAATTAGATTCGCAATGCGTTCAGCAGATACAAGACAACGCTTAAGAATAGTTGAAATATTTGCTGAAATCCTGGCAACTATAATTGCAATCAAGTAATATAATTTTTTTGAATTTTGAATAGATTTTAAATAGTTTGACAAGAAGGTATTTATTCAATCGGAAATGCGGAGGCTTTGACTTCATTTAAATAGAAAACTTTCGTTTGACACTTTAGTTTCTAATTTTGTGTACACATATCCTTCACATCCACTTGTTAAGCTCAAATTAGACGACAAAAAAAGAAAGGAAATGGCAATAGTGGGTTCGTCGATTATATTTTCCTTTATTCCGTCATGGCCAGTGGCTGCATAAGTATATTGTGTGTGTGTGTTTGTGTGTGCGTCAAGTGGCACAAAATAAAACATAATGATCCTGTACAAATCACGCTAATGAAAAGCCTGGCGTTAGCGACAACAACAGCAACAACAACAAGGACGGACAACCACATCAATAGAGAGGTGGCACTGGAAATGCCAAAGCTCGAAAAAGGACAAGTGGCAAGTAAATAAACTTGAAAGGCACCACTCGATGCGAGGGCGGGGCAATCAGTTAGCAAGTCAACCAGCAGGATATGCCCAAGTAGTTAGTTGTCGCCCCCGTCAACATGGCCCCGACGACCTAACCAAGACCCTGGTTCCAACTGGCGATGTTGCGTGCTGTGACCCAATCCGCTTAGCGGTCTTTTGCTGTTGACCTTATTGGTTGTAAGTGGTAACAATGAGATTATGCTTCATTACACGACTTGCGCGAGTTGCCGCGTCAAATGCCTGACTAACTGACTGACTGACTGATTGACTGACTGATTGACTGATTGACTGACTGTTTGACTGACTAGCGAAACTGGTGGCGCAATCATAACAGGCTTTATGCGCACCATTAGCGTCGCGGTTGCTGGCGATAATAGCAAAAGTGCTTCAACTAATGGACATCGTCCTGTCGATGTCCTGCCACCCGCCGTACGGCAGCAATTGTAAAATGCTTGCAACAGCCACAACCCACACCCGCTGGAGCAGCGCGAACACATCAATGCAAAGTGAGTTCGCACCGGAATCTCAAAAATGCAGCAGTTCGAGACTTTCCACTCGCCCGCCATGGGCGACGACGACGTGAACGACGTGAACGACGTGGACGACGACGATGATGATGATGAAGCTGTTGCGGTCGCTGTAATGCCCCATTCAGGCTTCAGGCCTGCGCTTGGGCTGGCAAACTGGCAAACTGGGAATGGGAATGGGAATGAGAATGGAAATGGGATCGAGACTGCACTGGGCAGTGGGTCTGCTCCTCACAGTCTGGAGTCTGGCGATGGCTTTTTGCCTGTCTGCCGCTGTTGCTGTTGTTCGACTGCTGCCGACTGCTGCCATGGCCACAAAATGCCTGTCGTTGTTAAAGTTGCCAAACTTGTTTCATTTGCGGTGCAAGTATAATTGCGGCTGTGACGGGACGGCAATCGGCAGTCAGTCGACTTCGCTCGCGCATTTTACTGCCCTTTTTGCTGGAATTTTATTATTGAAAATGTTTCGATGCCTGGACGACGCAGTCCTCGCGTCTCCTCCTCTCTCCGTCTCGTAGTCGTACCTGTTTACCATTTACCTGTGTGCTGGTTTGGTGCACTTTTTGTTGTACATTCGTTCAAGGCATACGCGCTGAGTTCGCCCTCCCCTCCATGCGGATTGTGCCCCGCACTGATGCAGTGGGTCAAGGGTTTTCATTCGCGCCCTGCGGAAAAATGCAGTGAAGTTAAATTGCTGGCAGGCAAAGCGAAGACGAGCGGAATGCAAATGCCGCCAGCCTTTGTGACGCTGGAATGTGGCGATAATAAACAAAAATGTCTTCAGCCATGCAACAGCCGAGATCTGGTGGCAAGTGTGGTGGGTTGCAACAACAAATAATTAACGATGTAAACAACAACTGGCAAGACGAGAGACGGGAGACGGGAGACGAGTGGATCGAGGATGGAGGTTCACGGTCAAGCTGAGCTGCAACACGCAAACTTCTTGCTCTTTGCATGCTCCAAAGCATCACTTGTTGCAATTATCTATTTAATGCATATCAACAGCAATTGTTGTGTCGGTCTGTGGGAGTCGAGGCAATGCAATTAATATGCTAAATTCCCGCTCAAAATGAAAAACCCCGTTTCAGATGTATTCAAAATGTTTGCGCAACAGGCGCATAACTTGCAACATTGCGCGCCATGTCCTTTGCACCAATTTCATTAGCATTTCTGGCGACGACGCTGCGACGTCGTTCTGTGGCAATAAATTCAGCTTAAAATAAACCAAAAAGACACCAACTGACTGTAATTCTATTGCCAGTGAGCATTGCAACGAAAGGAATGCGGTGTGGCAAGAAAACAGGCAGCGTCGCTGCTGCCACTACTGCCACTGCTGCGAGTGCAACAAGCGAGCCAAGTTAAGCGCAAGACACAGTAATAGAAGAAGAGACAAGCAGACATTCCAAGCCTTGGTCAGAGCCAAGTGCAAAGCAAAGCGAAGCAAAGAGCAAACCAAAGCGAAGCGAAGTGAACTCAAGACATGGCCAACTGCCTGTGTGTGTGTCTCTGTGTATGTGTGTGTGTGTGTGTGTGTGTGTATCTGTGTGTTGCATGCAATCTTGCCGTTTATGCCATTTGCAATAAGAACGACGAGCAGCATTGAAAAACTGGCCAAGAAGAGTTGTGGCAGCAAAAGAAATATTCGACTGAATTAAAATGTGGCAAGTTGACTATTTCGTGCGTTTAGTTGTTGTTTGCTTGGTTGCTCGCTGCGCTTGGTTGGGAGTCGAGAGTCGGGAGTCGGGAATCGGGAATCGCTGCCACCGACTTGGCTCGCTGGCTTGGCTTGACTTGGCTTGGCTGACTAGTAAATGTTGTTACCGCATTTTTCTCTCCAAAACATTCAAGTTGAAGTTGAATGTCGTCTGCGGCTCCGCTTGGCTTTTTCCTGCTTTGCTGTTTCCACTCTGCTTTTGCCAGTGTCTCTCTGGTCTGCGCTGTCGCGACTGTCTTGGCCAGTTGCAAGTTGCTAGTTGCAAGTTGTGCTGTGCCATTGAATTGCCAAAGTCAACGGCATGAGAGTGGCTCCTACTCTTTGCCGTACGCTATTCTCGCGGGCTGCAGCCACAGCGACAACGTTACCGAGATTGAGATTCATTGCCTGTTGCATGCCACAGCCGTTCAACTGACTGCATCTGCTGCTGTTGCGCTCGACTAGCAAAATTATGTCTGTCTCTATATTAGTGTGTGTCTGTGTGTGTGTGGCTGTGGATGCCCCCTGCTCTGTTGCATGGTTCTGCTAGGAAGGGAGGGGGGCGGGGCTGAAAGGGGGGAATTGGCAGACTACTGCTGCATTCTATGCTGGCTATGTTTGTACTCGTATTTTTGTGTAGTGTACTGTACTTTTTGTATTAGGTTTGAGACAACACAACTTGTTGCCGCAACAATGTTGCATGCGCCTTCGTTTGGCTGGCGGGCGGCCGGGGTGGGGAGGGCGACTCAAATTTGCACAGGCAATTGAAGCAGTTTTATGCGTGCCACTTGAATTTTCTTGCCGCTGGTCGGAGGGGGTGGGGGGCGGTTGCTTGGATTTTACAGCTTAATCAATATTTATGCATAAAATGAAAGTAAATAAATAATGTGCCTCGTTTTGTACTCATCTCGTCTGTTCTGTTTTTTTCTTTTATGCTCGTTGCAGGTAAGCCCCATTTTACATTTTTTTGAACTACCAACGCAACGAGAGTAACAACAGCTATATAGCGATATAGCTACAGCCGCAGTCACAGTCGCAGTCGAAGAGGCAGAGCCGAGGCTAATGCGGCATAAAGAGCGTGAGTAAAACCAAACGCAAATCATTTAACGAGCCCAGCTTAGACTGGGCACATATTGTTTTATATGCCCCAATGGCAACAACAACAACAACACGAGTAGTAACAACAGTGAAAGCAACAGCAACAGCAACAGGAACGACAACAAATTCAGTAACAATGAAAGTTGCCAACAAATTGCGCGTAAATCCCATAAACCGTTTACAACTACAACAGCTCAACTCATCGATGATGCCGTCGACGTCGTTCTCGACATCGCCGCCTGCAACAATAACAAAGCGATTTTTATGCACAGCATCGGTTTATGCTCTTAGAGAATGGGGGCGGGGGGCTGTTGGGCTGAGGGGGGCCAAAGGTGCCACCCACGGCAACGCAGCCAGCGTAGCTGACAAAGCTAAAACGACCGTTAGCTTTGGGCCGATAGTCTAAAAGTTGTAAAAAAAAAGCTAAAAAAAAGAAAAATTCAAAAAAAAAATATATAAATATATATATAACAAGCAGAAGGTTCTGCGACGCTGAATGAAAAGCACCCGAAAATTGCCGGTAAATGAAATTTATTTTTATCAGTGCGAAATCATACGGTCAAATCGAGAGGATTATATCCCCGATGATGGGGGGGGTTTATTGTCGACGCCAGCATTTGCATTCAATGGGCCGCTTCTCTAAGGGATTTGCTTTGGCAAAGTGCTCAGAGAGTGAGTGTGGATAGACAAAACAGACAGCTGTTTTATTGTGGCTTAAACGAAAACGAAACCAAAAAAAAAATAGATATTTGGTTTAAGCGAAACTATCAATCATTTTGCTTGCTTTTCCTGTAAATTTGTTTGTTGCCGTTTGAAAAGCGATTGCACAAATATTAAATATGTTGTAATTCTAAACGAATCGATGGTCGCGAATTTAGATTAAATAAAACTGCGATGCAATTGAAGATTGAATGAGTGGAATTTAAATGGTCAAATATATTGTAACTTGACGAATTGAAAATGAAAGGAAATACTCTTCTAGCTACTAATTATGTAGTTGTATTATTTGTATTTGAAGTGTCGTTAAGTGTCCAAGTGATTTAAGTGAAATTTACTAACGAGTTAAACGATCTAATTGCTCCACTAACCAAACTAATTAAGAGAATTAAGTCCGTCTAGTAGAAAGTACAAATTATAACACTAATGTGTTCCAAAGTTTACTAATGCTCGGGGCTGTTTAGCTGCTCCTTACCAATAATATGAACTGAACTGTTGCCGTGTTATTATTACCAACAATTGTGTCACATGCGAAAGCTTCGCCTGCAGAGCTTTGTCTTCGAACAGCTGCCATCGTTAACAGTGGCGCTCACTTCCCCTAACTGTTTGCCCCTTACAACAAACAACAAGTTAACATCAACCCCTCTGCCTGTTATGTGTGTGTGTATCTCTGTGCGTGTGTGTGTGTGTGTGTGTGTGTGTGCGTTTCCCCAGCCGAGCGCTGGCCACCCACAAGTGGGACACCGACTCATTCACACCTACGCACAATTCGCACCTTGGCGTCATGCGCGCTGCACCCGTTCGGAAACTCGCACAGCACGAGGGGCGAACGACAACAGCAGCGACGACGACAACAGTGGGCAGCGCTAGAGCGAAGGGGGGAGGGCGGAGTGGGCGGTGTAGGCAGGGTAAGCGACTGGCAGCAGCATCGGCTCGTCAGATGTTCATCGGGCATTCGGGGGTTCGGCTGTTGTGCTTCGGCATTTCGTCGTATTTCGGGGGTGGCAAAAGCGTCGCCGTTTTCAGGTGAGCGCCGACGAACGCTGCTTCGTCGTCGTCGTCGTCGCCGTCGTCGTTGTCGTCGTCGTCGTCGTCGTTGCTCGTCGTGTGTGCTGGGCGCTCCGTAGCCACCCCTTGCGCGCATTTCCGAAGCAGGTGTAACAATTATTATTTTCTCGTTGATTTTGTCGTCGCTGCCAACGACGGCGACGACGACGTCGACGACGGCGCTGTCGTAGTCATCGTAGTCATCGCTTGTTTTGCCTTTTTTGCCGCTGCATGCCGTGCCGTTGTCGCCGTCGCCTCATGATTTTCCATTTTCCATTTCTCTTGCACGCATCGTCTCGCTCGCACAGCCATTTGCGCTCTCGCTCCCACTCGCACTCACACTCATACACGGGGGGCCACAGAGGGCAGGACGCGCACGCATGGCGCTTGCATTTGCTGTCTCACATGCTCCACGTGTTTGTCTATGTGTGTGTGTGGGTGGCAGTAATGTTGTTACTGCAACAATAGCTGCTTTCACAACAGCAACAACAATAGCTAAAGGTAGCAAAAGCAAAAGGAATCCTAACAGCAGCAGCGACGCCCCAACTGCTGATCCTCAAAGTCTTATACTTGGACTTATACTTGTTGAACTCCTAAGTGTTATATAATCGTCAGCAAAGTTATGGCGAGCTTTGCATAATGAGCGCGACTTCCAAAAAATAAAAATAAAGAAACTAAACTACAAACCAAACACGCGCCCAGCAACGACAACGACAACGACGACAAACGGGCAACAAAATGATGAAAATAATGAACAAAAGACATTCAATAATTGCGCACCTGAGGCACCACAAAAGCCGGCCCGGCCCGGCCCAGGCCGAGCCTCGAAAGAAGCAACTACAGCAACAGCAGCGAAGGCAAAAGAATCTCGCATAAAATGCGGCAGGTAACAAAACAACAGCTGAGAGCGAGTGCGAGTGCGAGAGCGAGAACGAGCGAGAAACAGAGACTGAGACGGAGAAAGACAGAGAGTGAGAAAGAGAGAGAGAGAGAGAGAGAGAGCGCATAATGCAAAGGTGTGCTACGCGCTCCGAATATTATTCTTTCGGAGTTTCCGCTGCCGGCAGGAGAAATGCTGCCCCGATGCCGAGTCGTCGTCGTCGTCGTCGGCTGCGTCGTTGTCGTTGTCGTCGTCGTCGTCGTCGGCTGCGTCGTCGTCGTCGTTGTCGTCTCTCACACGAGTTAGCATCATCATGTTGTTGGTCTCTTGGTCTTTTGGTGTCGGTGTCGGTGTCGAACTCGTCCGGTTCTGGCCTGTGTCTCTACTGTTGCTTTATTTTGGTTAACACGCGTCGCTGCTCGCTGCTCGCTGCCAGCGTTGCCGTTGCCGTTGCTGCTGACGCTGGCGCTAACGCTGACGTCGCTGTTAGCGTCGACGCTGGCGCAACAGATTCAATCTGACGACGAGGCGACGGTGGCAGCGCTGCCGCACTCCGAAACAAAAAGGTATATTACCTTAGAATGCCAGTCGTTCTTACTTCAGTCTTCGTACAGTCTTTGCTTTAACCCGTTCCAATTCTGTCCGCCGTTCGTACGCTCGCTCGCTCGTTCGCTCTATAGAAATCATATGTAGTATAAAGGCACAACAGCAACAGCAAACAACAACAACAACAACAACTACTACTACTACAACTACACCTACAATAATAATAACAACGACGACATCGCGGCAACTAGACTCACAATAATTGCAACAACAATAACATCATCGACAACAGCTAACTGGAGCAGCAATCGCAACAACAGCCAGAACACCTGACTAGAGTCACAACACGCGCAACAGCCACCGTCGGTCGTCGCCGCTGCTCATTCGAGTTTGAGTTCTAGAGTTTTTTGGTTATCATCATCGACATCATCGTCATTATCATCATCAACAACAGAGTAGCCGCTTCTCCGCCGCTGTCGCCGTTACCGTCGTCGTCGCAGTCGTCGTCGTCGCCGTCACCGTCGCCGTCGCAGCCAGCACACAACACACATCAGAAACCAACCACCACACCACCATCTCCACAAACACCACCACCACCACCACCACCACGACTACTCTACTGCCACCAACGCAAACCCCCATAACACTAACAGCAACAGCAACATCAGCAGCAACAGCAACAGCAGAAGCAGCAGAAGCAGCAGCAGCAGCAGCAGCAATAGCAGCAGCAGCAACAACAATAACAGAAGCAGAAGCAGCAGCAACTCGCACACACACACACACATACAGTGAGACACCGACGCACACACCGATACACCCATACGTTCGCTCACTCACGAAAATTTCAATATCCAAATCAAAGTTGAGTTCAAATCGAAAACAGCCGCAATACCAGCAACAACGTCTCGCAAATAGCACGCGGATAATAAAAAACACACGCAGCATATTAAATAGTCAAAAAACACACACAAAACAAAAATCGCCAAGTATAAATATACAAAATCAACAAATAATTGCTGCATTATAAAATCAAATATTTTCAAATAAATAATCAACACTACTAATAATAATAATAAAAACGTTGAAAAAAATCAAATAATACAAATAATTGACAAATATAAATCCGCAAAGCTTTTTAACACGGCTTCCCTGTTTCGGTAATCTCGAGTTTTCACTTTACGTGTGTGCTAAAAAGATCGACTCTTAAAATTCAGCTTCGACTTCGATTTCGTCTTCAAACTTCAACTTGAAACTGAATCTGAATCTAAAATCTGAAAATCAAAGCTATCAGTGCATCGCTATTTTGTTACTTCTGACACTTAAACAACAATCACAACAACAATTAGAACTCCAACAACAACCATCAACACAACAACAACAACAACAACAACGACACAAGATGTAAGCAAAAATTCATTAGGCAAAAATACAAAAGAAAATACAAAATAATAAAACAAAAAATATTTTGTGCTCACATAAAGAAACCGAAATCTGTAAGCAATAAGCGCACAAAAATTATAAATAATATAATACACTCGCATGTGTACATACAAAAAAACAAAAAAAAAAAAACAATAAAAAAAATTGAAAAGACAGAGAACAAATGAAGAAAAAAAAATATAAGAAATGAAAAGAATTGCTGGCCAAAAGTTCGTTGCTCGCGCCGCTCGTTCTAGATGCTTGCCAGTTTAAGCCATAAGCAACACGTTCTTCACTCAACTCCAGCCAGCCGCGGCTCTCTCAGTCTCTGCAGCAACAACTTATCTGCAGCCCGTCCAGGCGTATAGGCTCGAAAACCCAAAGAAATTTCAAAGCCGGCAAAAACAAAAAACAACAAAAAAAAAAATACGTGAAAAAAGAGCTGAAATTTGTTGACTGGAACTGTGGAGACGCGAGTCGAAGCCACAGCCAGAGGCCAAGACAGAGTCTAGAGTCAGAGCTGGAGCGAGCTGAGCGGCAACAAAGAAACACGTTTTTGTGTTTGCGGGCCAAAAGCAAAACACAGAAAATACAAAAATGAAAAAGAAAAAAAATAAAAGTCAGGCAAATGCGGCGGCCATTCAACGACGTCGTCGTCGTCTCCGTCTGACACTGCCGGCCATAAAATCTTATGGCCAACGTTCCAATAGGCCGCACACTCACACTCGCCTCTCATTCTCTCCCTCTCTCTGAAGTCGTACCCTATCTCATGTAGCTCGCTCGCTTGGCCACTTGTCGTCGCGTACTTAGAGTACGCATAGAAATAATTCCCGTAGTTTATTTTTATTGTTGTAATTACACGTCTCCAAGTCAATCGCGAGAGTGCCAGAGCTCACATTCATTCTACCTTTACTTCATTATATCTTCTTCTACCTCTTCTGAGCATATTTCTTACTTGGCAACACTCTGCCGCTTTTTCGTATATACATGTTGTTCTTTCTGAGGTTTTTATTTTTTTCTTTTTTTTTTTTTTTTGCACGATCCCAAGCCAAAGTGTGAGTCAGTGTGTGTAAAAAGAGAGAAAAAAAAATAAAAATAAAAAACCGGTAAAGGCAAAGAAATTTCGTGCGTGCTAATCACGATGAGAGATAGAGAATGAGAGGGCGAGAAAGAGCGCAAGCAACGCGCTCAGACAACAATTGTTAGAACCAGAATTGACTGGCCCAGAGAGATGGCTCCGACAGCAGTCAGTCAGTCAGTCACTCATTCAGTTTTGTTGGTCTGAAAACGTGTTTTTCACACAATATCACTTCAAGCATATTGGCAACAAAATTATTTACGCACACTTGATGCTTAAAAACCACAAACCAAAAAAAAAACAAAAAAAAGCGAAACGAAACGAAAAAGAGCACAAAATATTCAAAAGGAAATTTTTTGTTTTATTTCAGAGCCATAATTACAAGATACTGAACAACAACAAAACGCATTAACAACATTTAAAGCAGCAGCAAAAATTCACAATACAAAAAAAAAAGAAACAATAATTAAAAAATCAAACTAAAGACAAAAAACGAACAAAAAATCAAAAAATCTTTAAACACAAATAAAACATCAACGAAAAGGCAACAACAACTTTTTACCACAAAACAAGAAAGAAAAAGAAAAAAACAAAAAACCATCACTTCATCTATTTCAACGACTTTGACTCGACATTTAATTGGTAATAAGAGCAAATTATTATTAACTATTCATGCCCATTGTGTGTTTTTGTTTCTTATGTTTTTTGTGTGCCATTTTATTGTTAATTGTTTGCGCTTCATTTAGTTTCTCTTTTGTTTGTCTATCGCAAAAACTTTTAGTTGAGTTTCAAGTTTGGCTTTGAATGAATTGGCAAAAAGTGTTTGAAAGCATTTATACCACAAATCAATTGAATTGCAGCAAAATGTTACGCAATTCTTATAATTTCCCATTGGCAATTACACGAAAATTATTCAAAATTGTTTTGATTAAGTTTCCTTTGAAATGTATTCTTCCTTTTCATTGTACTCTCGTGAAAAAAGAACTTATTATAATCACGTAATTTGTAATTTTTCTTAACCAGAAAGATCAAGAAATATAATTAAACGCAAGAGAAAAAAAGCAAAGAAAAAAAAACTTAAATACAGAACAAGAAAAGGCAACAATCTACAATAATCAACTGGTATTCTTCTGTACCCAACCATTCGCTTTCCCACACACCAATCCGATAAATACCCCAAAAAAAAAAAAAAAAAAATACAGAACCGAAACAGAAACACTAAAAACTGAGAAACAGAAAACATAGAAACATAGCAACTGAGCGCATTGAGAAGACATTAAACATTGCGGCACAATAGGCAGCAAAAGCGAACAAAGTGGCAAATTGTTGTTAATTTTAGTGAATAAGGAAATCGCAATTTAATTTACTTTGATTTCCGTCAGCATGATAAACTGAGATAAATCAAATGCGAAACAGTATTAAAAACAGATTCTCTAGAACTGCAAGATTTTAAAAACTATTTACACAAAACGTCAACTTTTTAAATTTAAATTAAAATACGCGCGAACAAAATAATTGTTGAAGATTTTTACTATGAATTGAATATATTTTGTTGTTAATTTTGAGCGTAATTTGACCGACAAGACAAATATATCGGTGTGGTAAGGGCAAATTAATTAGGAGCTCAATCCGCACTCCTCCTTCTCCCTCCACACTCGAATACGGTTGGCACAAAAAAAGTTCGACGGCATAGCAACAGTACTGTGTAAGGAAAAAAGGTGATAGCATTTAAGAGAAAAGCGGTCAAGGGTTAAGACAAGCATTTTTTGTGCCCCCACCCCAAAAACCCAAAGGTAAACCCCAAAGAAAAGTGAGTCGAATATTTGAATAGGGAAGGAGAACATAATATTTAGCGTCCTTTTTTTTTGTGTGTGAAGTGTAGAGAATTTGAATGAATGCAAAGGTTGTTAAATTGAAATTAAGTATAAATATTTACAAAAGGCGGCAATAGCAATCCTGCAAATAGCAACATATCATAAGAGAAAATGCAAACAAGTAATTAGCATTTTTTAATTATAGCTGAAAATTGAAAATTGAAAGTGCAGATCAATCAAAGAAAGGAAGGCAGTTTATGCACTACCCACAAGCACACAGATCAAATCAAAATACTTAAGTAAATACATTTAACGAAATCAAATACAGATATTTTATGTGGTGTGGTGTAATAAATGTGTGTGTGTGTTCGTAATTTATATGTCTATCACAAACACAAATTGGTTGTAACAAAATTCACGAAAGTCAAATAAATCATAGGCAAAACAGAAAAATAACCCGTCAATTGTAGTAAAACCTTTCAATACTTGAAAAATAAACGGTGTCAATCAATAAGAACATATTTCTCATTAGCTTTTCATCAATTGCAATTTGCAGTTGTCGAAGATTATTTTAAATAGAATTAAAGACAGAAATCGCCAGGTTTTGATGCCTCGATCGACGACAAGAGTACGCGTTTTGACAATCAGCAAAAATTAGCGTATATATTTAGGGCCGAAAGTGAGTAGCAGCAATCGAAGCATTCATAAGGCAGCAAACACATTAAACATATGTATACACATATATATATATATCTAAATAAACAACACCCACAAATATAGAAGTATATATTTATATTTCATAACGAACTTTTCGCAACTTTTGCTCTCAAGTCAATCAAAACCTCAAACTACAAAACAACTTTATTCTACTACGACAATCTCTAAGGCAATTCCCCTAACTTAAGGCTTAATCAACCAATCGAATCAATCAATCAATCAATCAAACTTTAAACAATCTTCAAACGGTTTTCAAAACTTTTACTCTATACACTTGATATACTTATACTTATTATTATACTTATACATCTAAAACTAAATCTATACATTCAAATATACATCTATGTATTTATCTATATACATGTCTAATTAATCGATCAATCTCAGTAGTGATATATATCATAGCTATAGACAGACCATAGACTATTAGACAATCTTAAAGAACTACGCTCAAATACAACTCAGTATATGAATACCTTGAACTTGTTAGCGCAATTGAAACGTGTTTCAAACTAATCTAGACGTAATTTGTAATCGCACTTGGCAACAATTTGCGTAAAACTTTTGCGAGCACAATTGGCATTTGAAACAAAATTATACAATTGGCATATACGTATATATATTTATTTCTTGCTAAATAAATATATTTCAACATTTATCTGACAGTAAAACAACAACAACAACAACAAGAACCACAACAACAAGCTCACCAAAACACAAAGCACTTAAACTCGACTATCCACCAAAAACCAAACCCCGTGCAATTCCCTCAACAAGAAAATACCAAAAAAAAAAAATCGCATATATATATATATATATATATATTAAATTAATATATATATCAACCGCAAACGCAACAACAATCTTCAATTATTAATACGCAAAAGTATAAGAGATAAACGAAAAACAAATACAAAGCAAACGCTACACGCAAACCACCCGAGAAACCCCCCAAAACAAAAGTGCAGAATCTAGATATTTTTCAATCAACATTTGTTGCCAATAAAACTGTCATCATTGCCGCGTTAACAGAAACCACGGCGTCAGCAGCGATTGCAGCGCTCAGTATCAGCAGCAGCAGCTCTCAAGCGTCGCTTGCCACCGCCAACGCCAACAGCAGCAGCAACGCCGCAACGCCGTCAATCGCTGCCGTTGCCAACGTCGCCGTCGCCAGTGCAGCAACAGCAGCAACAACCGCTACAGCCGCAACTCCATCGCCGCCGTTAACGGTAAAAAGCGAAATCGTTGCAACTGATTCAACAGCCGAGTCCTCCCCTATACAAGATTTAATTATGGTAAGCGCCGCCCTCATCCTAAGCAAATAAAAATCAAAAACAAAACAACAACAAAACTCTAAAAAAAAAAAACAATGCACAAGAAAATGCACTTGAAAGAAACGCAAATATAAAAATTTAACAATCAAAATGTTGACAAAAGTTGAAATATTCAAAAAAATAATGCAAATTATTGACCCATCATTGATCTTGATCTATTGAAAATTGAATCGAAACGTTTCGTTTTTGTTAATACTGCTACTACTACCACTACTACTACTTACTACTCGTACATACCTATGATTAATAATAATAATAATACCATCGAATCGAATCAAATGAAACTACTATATAATCCTCATCAAATGAAAATTGTACAGTTTATATACTACTATGTAAAAGAAACTCTTTCAACTCTTTCGCCTCCTTCTCTTACTACTCATATTTTTAGTTCACCTTAAAGTTATATAAGTACTGTCACTTACCTCCTCTCTATAAGCGAAACCAGTTACGAGCTACGCGATAACCAGCAAAACAAAACCACATGTCAATGGTTTATACTCTTAGGTTATTCTAGCTTTTCGTTTACTTTTTAATTGTTGCCGCTGTAAAGACAGTTTTGTTACTGCTTTAATGATTTTTGTTCAACGTTTTTTGTTTTTTTTTTTCATTTATTTAATCATTTTGCGCTTCATTCCACAATTTCTTGTAAATACACAGCTAATTGCTTTGCCATTGAATTATGTGTTTAAGTTGAGTTCAATTCTCCATTGACAATGAATGTGTGGCCTGCGGATGACTTTCCCAGTTTCATTTTCGCTTCAATCTCTTCAGGCTGAGACATTTCATCATTCGGTGTTCGAGAGCTCGTAACTTTGGGACTGTTAACTCGAGTTCTGGTCTTGAAAACTAGCTACAAGTCTTACTTCTAAACTATGCTTCTGCTATGTCTGCTTTTGTCTCAATTCTATTCATTTCTCTCTGCCTTCTTTTGCTCTCACTTTCGCTCTCGCTGTCTTTCTTTCTCACTGCTCTATCCTATGTAGTTTATAAGTCCACTTAGTCACTGCTAATTTTGCCACTTTTTACTGCTCTCTTGCTGTCTACTACTTTGTCTGTCTCTATCTGTTTCTCACTGCAAAGCAATTCTTACTTACTTTGTAGTCAAATATGTATTTTATAATTTAACTAGAAAGCTGTAACGAAATAGGCGTGGCACATTTCATGTGCCAAGGCGCAAACAACGCAACGCAGCGGCGTCTCCCCAATTCATCAGTTTGTTCCTCAGTTCTTCAGTTTTACCAAAATTCAAGTTTGATTTACAAAACAATTTTTGTTTTGCCAATTTGGCCAGAATTGTGATGTTTTCTTTTCTTTGTTAATTCGAATTATGGGTTTATTTGTTTTGCCAACGAAATTGCCAAAAGAAAAACATAAGAATTGTGTTTATCAAAGTCCAAAGCAAGTCAAAACCAAAACTGAAACTCAAACTTCAACAAATAGCCCAAGAACAAAATGAGAATAATCTGAATGCGCCTCAAAATTCACACCACGCACAGCAAATGCAACTGTTGCAAGCACCGCCGCCCACGCATCCGCATCACCTGCACCTGCCGCATCCAGCAGCCGCAGCCGCTGCAGCCGCCAGCGCCTATCAGGCGTATCCAACTGGCGCCGCCACTGCCATGTTGCAGCAGAGCAACCTTGTCGCCGTCCAACAACAGCAGCAGCAGCAGCAGCAACAACATCAGCACCATCAACAGCAGCAGCAGCAGCAGCAACAGCAGGCAATGCTAATGCATCAGCAGGCGGCTGCTGCAGCCGTTGCCGTGCAGCATCAGCAACAGCAGCAGCAGCAACAGCAACAGGCACATCAGCAGCACCAACAACAACAGCAGCAGCAGTTTCAGCTGCAGCAACATCAGGCGGCACAGCAGCAACAAGCGGCCGCCCAGCAGCAATTCCATTATCAGCAACAGGCGCAGGCTCAGGCCCAGGCTCAGGCGCAGGCCATGCTGCAGACGTACATGCAACTGCAGGTGAACAATGTGGCTGCAGCACCGGCCACGCCCACCAAATACGCAGCTGCCAACGGGCCGCCAGCGGGTGCACAGTATTTTGCGGCACCAACGACACCGCTGACGATTATACCGGCCTGCAGTGGAGCCGCCGCGGTGGCTGCGGCGGCCATGTTTGCCACAGCCGCCACGCCGACATCGGCGGCGACAACTCCAATCAACAATGTAAATAATACAGTTAATCTATGTGATGTAACTAGAACTACTACTACTACTAAGCAGCCCGCCGCGGCTGCCCCCCTCGACGTTGCCCTCACGCTGCCCATCGAACATGACGGCGGCGGCGGCGGACGTTTGGTCTCATTGCTGGGTCCGCCGCCGCCGATGGCGGGCGTCGTTCAGGTCAACGCCGTTGGCTGCAGCAGCGGCAGTAGCGGCTGCAGCTCTGCATCTTCTGATTGTTCTATGCCATCGCCAACTTCACTACACTTATCTTCTCCTAAAAAGGTTTGTGTGTTCACTAAAACGCTAACAAAACAACAAAAACAAAAACATTGCATTCCTACCAAAAAACCAAAAAAAAAAAACCAAAAAAAAAAAAATACCAAAATGATTTTAAAGCTAATCTCTGCTTTTTTCCCCCACTCTCCCCACACACAATTCCTCATTACTCCTCCTATTGCTCCTACTCCTCCTTCTAGTTCCTCGCCTCCCCGTTTTTCTTTCACTTACTCTGTCTCGCTTTAGCTCTCTTAAGTCTTCCAAGTAGTTTGCGATTCCAGGCTATCTTTGTCTCATTTGCTATCAAAAAAAAGCTTAGATCAAATAGTCGGACTCTTTCGCTCACCTAATTGCGATCTCTTGCTTAACACACATCTCTCTCCTTCTCTCTCTCTCTCTCTGTCTCTGTCTCTTTCTGTATATCTATTTCTTTCACACTATCTCTGTATCTTCCAAAGTAGTTCTTCACTTCATTTGATGTTGTTCTCATAGTTGCTGTTGTTGTAGCTTGTTGTTGTTACTCTCTGATTTATTATACTGTACATATATTTAAATGAATTTATGTTTACACACCTCAAGTTACAGTTAGCATTAAGTTAATAACTTTTTAATCACATTCACAGCATACTTTGATACTATTATATAGTACCATCACTAACGAATAAGAAATCACCATATATATTTACACAGCTGACTTTTCACATCATTTTCTCAAGAGCTAATATTATTGACCAACGGGTTCGAGTTCCTGTCTGTGACTCATTTTCTTTTCTGCTATGCGAAACGTATCAGTTGTCGGAATAATTAATTGCAATTTAAATGCTATTAAATAAGTCTGTGCGTATATTAAGTGTGTGTTTGTGTGTGTATATTGAGTGTGTGTTTGTTATAGATACTTTTTTTCGTATCTAATCTAATTGTTTGCGATTCGATTTGTGCTTGGTCTATGTCTACTACCTTCTGGTTTTATTATGGAAGGCCAATGCACACGTACATCGGCAGCGTATTTGTGGGTGCCCATCGATGGGCGTGACATCGTGCGACTCAATTGTGCGTAATAAAATAATGTGCAACCGCTTGACCATGCGACCGGCATACTGATGAGCATCGAACTCGTCTCTGAGGCTGTGCGGGGGAGTCGTGAATATATTTATGGCACAGCCCTTTTTTTTTGTTGCCCTCATCTCGTATATTTCCTCTGCTTTTTTTTTTTAATTTGTCCATTCGCTGGGTAAACAGAGGGCAGAGCTTAAGTGAGTGCCACACGATTGACAGCTTGTGGCAGGGTGCTTAAAGCGCATCGAAAGAGGAGTCTTTAATAACATAACATCTAGAAGTGGTTGTTGATTGAAAGACACTGAACATTTTAATCGGATCAGCAACATCTAATGCTTCTCCATCGATTTGATGGCTTGACCTTTGTGCGCACAAACTTCATAATTTCTTCAACTTCTATTGCATTAAAGAGTTTGCTAATAGTGCAATCAATTTCATTTTGGTGATATATAATTTATAGTTTTCGTTCGACGAATGAATAGAGGGTCATTCTGTGCGCCTTTGTGTTGCTCCCTTTCTCCTGCGCTTAATTGCAACTTTGATGAGTTAATTTGACTCTTTTTGGTTAGATACATAGTTTCTGCTGCAATCATTAGGAGGAAAAGCTATTCTTTTGTGTGGCATGTTTAACTGTGGTACTTTAACTGCCGCCATCATTAGTTGTTGCAAACGTTGCATAAAAACTTTTTGGCCTCAATGTTGCCGCTTTTGCTAGATTCCTCTATGAGTGTGTGTGCTGGTGTGTGTGTGTTTTATTTGGTCGCACAATTTATTATTTTATCAGTCATAAATATCGCTCATGCGAACATTAACCGCAATTGTTTGGCGTGCACTTACGCCTTGACGTTCCAGCAGTTGCACCCCAACTCGACTGGCCCCGACTGCAGTCGGCGACCGCGTGTGTCGCCCGTATTGATTAGTTGGCGTTGAAAATGTCGCTGCAAATTGTTGCAAGTTGCACATAAAAACGGCGACCAGTGTCGGCCAGCCAAAGGCCAGAAGCCTTGGCTCTGGCTCTGTTTGTGCTAACTGTTTTTAAATTTATTTGTACTCGTGGCAACAGCACTCGGTGACTGTGTGTGTATATATGCTTTGTTGTGCTGCTCGCATTTTTATCCGACTGCATTCGCATTCATTATCGATTTGTTCAAACACACACACTCACACACTGACTGTGTCAGCAGCGGGAAAGTCGTTAAAGTTTAAACTGCTCCTAAATGACTCTATTATAAGCCGTCCGCAGAGTAAACAAACAAACAATTGCATTGCCGTCGACGTTAAATTATCTGTAATTGATTTTGTTTATCGCACCAACAACGAACTCAAACCTCGTTCGCTCTCCATCTGTTAGCCACATTAAAGCATTAACCCTTTTCGCGCACATGGCTAATACCACGGCCAATTAATGCAGCAATTGGCGGCCCAACCAGCCAGGCAGCCGAAATATGTTTCACATTTTGTTATTTCATAATTTTGTTAAACACAGAACAGAATGCTGTTATTGGCAATTGCCGTGTTGGCCGCCGTTTGTCGCGCGTTGTAATATGCAAATTGTTGCAGCGGGCAAAAAGCCAAAACAAGCAAAATCGCATAAACCATATACAATTATTTGCGAATGTGTTTTGCGCCCCAAACAACAAAGTCAACAATTACGCTTTGTAATATTCATAATTATTATTGCCAATGGCTCACTAATATTTTATAGTTTGTTGCACTTCCATAGGCCAATTATTATTATTATTATTCGCCCCCCCCCTATCCCCCTTCTAAGCGTGCTAACATCTGTTGTTTGTCTGCCGTGTGGAGGCTCGATTACAATTTGGTAAATATTTTTGGGCAGCAATGCGCAAATATGAGAAAAATATGAAAACAAAAAGCAAAGCGAAGCCATTGCCTGAGGTGTTAATAAAAAACACAGCGCCTGTGGGAGGGGGGGGCGACCAAGTTGGCTTGGTAAATAAAATAGAAATTGCGTTTAATACGCAGAAATTTCACTTTGTGGCTAACAAACAAATAAGTCAGACAACATGCAGAAAAACAGGAAGAACACAAGTGTCAAAGCCGCCGCAGAACGCGTTTTTGCTTTGAAGTGAGTGCGAGTGGGTGGGAGGACGCAAGGCAAAGGTGGGATTCGTTGTTGGGCGGAAATGAGGTTTACTGTGTTTACCAGCGTAGCGTGGTGCACTTCTAATAAGCCCAACGTCCAACTTAGAAATGCACAAATAAACTTTTTAAATTTAAAAATTCATCAAACTTTGAAGCGCCTGTCAAACAAACAGCCCGCGGTGGGGTCAGCGTTCACCATTCACCACTCGCCGTTCATCGTTCACCGTTCAGCGTCCAGCGTCCAGCGTTAGACCCTGAGCACATAAGTTAACAAATGCGCGCATATATATGTAGGAGAGCCCATAGTAAAACGAGAAATGCGAAGTACAAGAAGAGCACAACACAACAAAAAACATAATATAAAATAAAATAAAAATTACATTAATCCGTAATCGGAAAACTTGGCAAAGAACACGGCGCAAAAGTTTTCCGGCTGCGTAGAAATTTGTTAAAGAAAATTTATAATAAGCGATTTACAAGCAACGAATAAATAACAACAAAAAGTGTTTTCTAACTAAAATTTCAATTATTTGGGCGAGAGCAGCAATAAAATAATTTGAAATTTAAATGCACTAGACGCGCGCATCGCTGCCATATAACTAGGGCAGACAATCTGTTGCCCAGTCGGATGGTGGAGGAAGGATGAGGTTGATTGGAGCTCAGGGGCGGTCGGGCGGTCGGGCTGGAGATAGCAAAGAGAGACCTAGGGGGGTGGGGGCGAGTTGACAACAACACGCACATCAAATTGAGATGAGAAAATAAAATTCAATAAACTCTTGTTAAGCACGCAGGGCGTCCAGAAAAGGCAAGTGAACGAAGGGAGCGAGGGCCAGAAGAGATATGGCTTGAGTTGATGCTGTAACAGCAGCAGAGCAAGGACAACGTTTTAAATATTGACAGGCTGCGTTCTCCATCTCTCCCCCCGCTCCGCCCCTCACTGGCTGTCCCAGCGACGACAACGTTGTCGATTAAATAGATAAATCAACCCTAGGGACATGTACGTTAGAACATTTTTGCATTGATCAAAAGCATGGGCAGCGTTATCGACATTGGTGCCTAGTGCTGGGGTCGCTGGCTGATGCTTAGGCATTGTTATGATTTGTAGATGGCAGCGGCACAAAGCCAGCGAATGGGCCATATCGATTTTGGGGGCTATTCAAAATCATAGCATACTTTATCTGAGGGCCTGTCATACAATTATCGTTCGCATGCGGTCGTCTCTATGACTGTCTCTGTTTGTGTGTATTGAGACGAGTGTCACATTTCAATACAATTGCGCTAATCAGACAGACACTGTTTTTCTCTTAATGTGTGTGTGTGTGTGTGTGTGTGTGCGTTGAGCGACGCCTCGAAGCAGGCAACACTTTTCTTCACTGTTTGCTGCTGCTGCCGCTGTTGCTGTTACTGACAAACAAATTAAAAAGTTATGAGTAAAAACGTTTGGATTAAATGAAATTTGCGCCCGCTTGGCCAACTCAGCCTTTCGTTTGGCTCTCAGCTGCCGCCGCTGGCCAAATTTAAATTGCTTTTGTTGCGCTTTTGTAGTTGGTTGCATTTCTCACTCACAGTTTTGCTGTTGTTGCAGTTGTCGCTGCCGCTGCCGCTGCTGCTTCTGCTTCTGCTGCTGCTGCTGCTGTTGGTGCTGTTGATGATGATTTTCCTTTTTGTGCGCAAGTTTTCTTTGTTGTTTGCACAAATAGTTTTTTGTCGCCATTGCCATAAAAAATAAGAGATTTCCTTTTGAAAAGCGGCGTGACGCAAACTAACAAAAAATCAAATAAAAAGAAAAGAAATAAAATACAAAAAAAAAAAAGAAATGTGAATATGAAGATGAAAGAAATGTAGAAATGCGAATTAAGTTTCTGCAGCTAAGCGGCCGCAGCACAGCGCATTAAAAAAGTTGTGCATACAGTTTTTTTCGGAGGGGGGGGGGCGGAAAAGCTTGAAACTTCTATTTACAGCAAGCAAAGCAGAAGCAAATAAAAGTTGAAGCATTAAAGGCTTTAATGTGGTCTCAGCAACGAATGGGAATACGCACATGAATATGATTATGAATATGATTATGAATATTGAATAGGAGTACGTAAGTGCGAGTGAGAGTGCGAGCGCGACGCAGTCACTTGACTGTCAACCCATTAAAAGTTGACACGCTCTTCAACCCCAAAGCGAACTTATAGGGTTGTAACTTTGCCATTTACGAGCACAAACGTTTGCCCTTAAGTGTAACGCTGTGTAACAAGCATATAGTGTGTGTGTGTGTGCACTAATCCACACACATACAAATGTACTCTAGATATATGTATGTGTAAGCTAAGCTAGGGGAAGTGCTGCGCGTTGACCAACTTTTTGGTGCACTATAAACTAGTAGCGACAAACCTTAACTTATTAATATGCAATGCACACTTTGTTGCCGTATTAATTGCAATATTAAATTTCCACTAATACTCGCTTAGCCAGTCAACCGAGTGTGGCAGCCAGAAGGGGCGCCGTGTGAGGCAGTGTGGCAGCGACGCGCCGCGAAGTGTGCTCTAAAAAGTTGTGCACAACTTTCAGTGTGTGTACGCGAGCGAGTCGAGCTCTGAGTTAGGTCTGAACACACACATTCACCTAGAGCAAAGTAAGTAATTATTACATTCTAACGTGTCTGTGTGTCTGTGTGTGTGTGTGTGTTTGTGTCTGCTGCTTGCCTTGGCATCGTCTCACATTGCTGTTTTTGCTTCATTCACATGGAGCATGAGTACGCTGAAAAGCGATACTAATGATGAGTTCTGCCGGCAGCAAATGAACTCAATTTACTACGTTTTACATTATGAACAGGATGAGTGTGGGTGTCTGGACGCCAGGATCGCCACAGACTAACAACACACATTTGATGTTGCAGAGTTCTTCTTGCTTTTCTCTCTCTGTCGGCTGTGTTGGATGATGTGAACTGCAACTGACAGTTGGCAGTTGGCAGCTGGAAATTGCATATGCAGCCTCCGAGTTCACATATATTTATGCTGCACACACACTCACACACATTAAGAACTGTAAAGGTGAACCATTTTCATGCTCCAAATTACGAAGCGAAGCCAGACAATAGGCAGGAGCCGGCAGACAACAGGCAGCAGACAGCACAGAGCAAAGCACAGCAGTTGCAAAGTGCAGCCACGTTGCTTTGCGTTGCGCCACGCCGAGTTGCGCTTCAACGCCCGCAACTCGTAATTCTGGCTTAAGTTTGAAGTTAACACAATTTTCACACACGCGCGAACACGCGCCGAAAAATCTGAGACGGGGACGCAGCTGATTACATTAACTAAAGTTTGGCATATGCAAACAAGCCAAGGCAATGGCAAAAGCGTGGCAAGAGTGGCTGCAGCTGCTGTTGCTGCACTGGTTGCAAAATTAATTTGTTGAAAATAAGTTGCTGGTGGAAAAGTTAGTTGCTGCTGGCAGAAAGCTTTGCTCTACCGCATACATGCATGTGTGCTCTGATTAATAAATATTTTAACTATTCTCTGGCTTGCTGGGTTGAATTCTCTACATGCATAGTTGAGATGGTGGAGCAATGCCTGTTTAAGTCTAATTAATGTATGTCGCTGTCAGTGGGTGGAGAGTAAAGTAGAGAATTTTGGTGGTCCAAATTATGCATAAACTTGGATGTAATCTCTGATTAAGGGTACACATAAAATAAGCTTTGATTTGAGTTTGGCAGTAAACACATGTTTATGTCCAATTTGTGGCAAGGCGCTTAACGAGCCAAGATGACTCGAGTTATGCGGGACACAGGCCAAGCAGTCAACAGCAATCAGAAACGTCAAAAGTGTCAGTTCGTCTATTCAGCTCGACTCTCGTCTTGTCTCGTCTCGTCTCGTCTCGTCTCGTCTCGTCTCGTCTCGTCTCGACTCTATTAAAAGCCTATCTCTCTCTATCTCTCTCTATGTCTCTCCGTTTTCTGCTGAAACAGAATTGCACTAAGCTTCAGCCTTAAATGGAGTTGGAGTCGTAGAACTTCTAAGCTGATGGCAATTGTCACCTTTGTCAACATCAAATTTTCCGCTAGTTTTATGTGCATAAATGCGAAATGCAAAATGCCAGTCCGACGACCGGCAAGAAAGACGGACAAACGGCACAGACTTTTGATGAGTTGCGCAATTTCTGGCCAGAAGAAGCAAAAAAAAAAATATATATATGCCAGAGGCTGAAAAAATTGACAAGCCAGAGAGCGGGAGAGAAAATACAAAAAAAAAGGCAAACAAAAAATTGTCATTGCAGCAGCATTGTCACTTGACGTCTTTGGCTCTCTCACTGCTGCTGCTGTTGTTTCTCTCTTTCTAGCTTTTAAGCGTTGCTCCTTTGTGCTCTCACCCCGCCGCTCAGCAGACTGAGATAGACTGTAAATGGGTTTGATTGTGTGTGTAAATGCGGCAAATGTGCCGGCGCCAATTTTTTATGCTCATAAATGCAGCCAGCAGCAGCAGAAGCAACCAGCAACACAGTTTTGCTGGCAGCTTCGCTTCCTTCGTCTGCCCGCAAGTCAAGTTCATTGTATTTGCATGGCCCCTTGCTCGACGGCTCTTGGCATATTTTTGTGCTGTTTCATCATTTTCATCAGCAGCGGCAGCGACAGCGGCAGCAACAGACATTGCTCATACGCCACGTTCGTCAACAAAAGGCGGCAGGCAGCAGGCAGCATCATCAGTTCATCTTTTTCTCTTCATTTGTTTGTTGTCGTTGTCGTTGCTGTTGTTGTTGCTGTTGTTGTTGTTGTGACCAGCTTCTTGGCTCTGGTTTGCTGGCACACTCAAAACGTTAACAGTATTTTCAGCATTTTCGAGACAGTTTGTCATAATTTCATAGAATCTTCTCTTTACGTTTTTCATTGTTTCTTTTCTTGGTTGTGCGACGACGTTTGCTGCTGCTGTGTTGTGCCAACATGACAAATCGTCAAGTGTCAGGAGGTTTCTTTATTTAATTTTGACGTCCTTACGTCCTGAGAGTGGCGGCTTTAATGGGTTAAATGGCATGGCAGTTAGAGTCTCAACGACTTTGTCCTTAGGAGCTCGTTTTTTTTTTTGTTTTTCCCGCCCCCCTTTCTCTACTTTTTTGTTGTCTACTGTGTCTACCTTGGCTCTTATCGGCTCACACATAAATTCCCAGGCAATGGAATTGCCTGCCTACTTCAAGGAACTGAACGCTCAATTACAATATTTTTGGCTCTATGTAAATTTATGAGCATTTTCATTTCGATCAATTTACTTTCGGCCCCATATTTCGTATGTGTGGAAGAGAGTGAATGAATGAATTTGTGTGTGCGTGTGTGAGTGTCTGCCTTACTTATTTATGCCTTTTACGAGATGACCCAACAGAAAAATTTATTCATTGAAGTTTTTACAGTCAACTACACCTTTTCAAAATGTGGATAGATGCTGGAAGATGAGCACGCGTTTGGTTGTATTTCTCATGCTCCCTTTTCTTTCATTTTGCATCTTTCTCGTTTGTTGCTGTGCTGCCCCGACGTAATCATTCATACTTCATCAAGTTGGTCGGCACTTGGCTGGGCTTGACTGGACTTGGCTTTTATGTGAGTTTCTTTAGCCTGCGGTTGTCTCTGGCCCCGTTGGCTTCATTGCTATGCAAACTGCTCCCAATGGCTACGTTTAATGGTCAAGTGTGTAAAATTGCATAGCAAATCGTAGCCGGCTCTGCCATGCCACGTTAGATGGATGGCTGGTTGGCTGGATGGATGGATGGATGTGCTTATGTCCTTAGATAAACATCCTTGCCATCGGACATCTCTCCTGTGCCGCCTGCTCTACTGCCTGCTTGCTGTTAGCCCGTTACATATTGATGTGATTTACCACTTATGTCTTTGGGGCGTCCAACAGTTTACAGTGCAAATTGTTTGAAATTCACTTTTGAATTAAGCAACAGTCGACAGTCCACAACGCCCACACACCGTTATGATTTATATGTGTGTGTGTGCGTGTCTTGGTGCTCGTTAAAATAGCAAAAGTCGTTCAATACATCGCTCATTTGATGTGCTTTTGCTTTTGCTTTTGACATGTGGCCCAATCGCCACAGCAAATTATACCTACCATATTTTTGTGAGTGCCCAACGTGATGATCCTTGCAACTGGAATTGACAGACGACCAAGGAGTTGGCCGTCGTCGGTCGATACATTTTCAATTTGCCGACCAAATTCTGACATGTCTTTCGATCAAATTTTGCAACAAGGTCCAGCAGCGCCATCGTCCTTAGTTTTCATCAGCGTTGGCAACGTCAGTCTGTTGTCTGCCCCCCAGTCTTGGGTCCCGTTCATAGTTGAGTTGTTATAGTTGATTTCATTATAATTTCGATTTGCATAAGCAAATGTCTAAGCAACAATTTGATAGCACCCCCAAATCGTTGCGTCCCGTCTCCAGTTTGTGGCCCCGCCCACAAGCGAGTCGGATTGAATCGCCTGGGATTTACTTGACATCGTCAGGAGCGACAGTTCATCAGCATGCGAAATAGTAGCTCGAGGAGTGGGGTCCACAAGTTGGCTCGTCAAGTTGCGACAGTGTATCAATTTTGGGTTCTGTTTGCCTCGCTGCCCCCTCCCTCTCCCCAGCGAGCAACCAACAACCGCCTGTAACTTGCCGCTTGCCGCTTGCCCTCTGCCTTCTTGGCCCCAGCATTCGTCTCAATCCCTCAATCCCTGAATTGCCAAGAACCTGCTCACATTTCATTAGCTTGTCAACATTTGTGTAGCTCAGGCCATGTCTTTGACACTTCAGCCTGCGGCGTGTGGGACGCGTGAGCGGCGGGGGGCGAGCAAATTGAAGTTGCCATAGAAGCAACATTGTTGCTGTTGTTACCTTAAATAGTTAAACTGCTTAGCGGAACACTGGCCGCCATATGGACGACTAGCTGGCTCACTGACTGATTGAGCGACTGAGACGTGGAATGAGATTGAGTCAGCGGCCGAGACTGTGAGATTGAGACTGTGAGAGTTGGACTGCCGTTGGTTGCTATGCAAATCAATTTACTCTATGCTGCTGATGCTGATGCGGCTATTTGTCTACTTTGTGCGGTTCTCGTCGTCGTCGTCGATGTTGTTGTTCTTGTTGTTGCTGCTGCTGTGCAAAATGAAACGTTTCTTGGCATGTTCATTAGTCTCATCAACAACGAGCACAACAACTTTGTTTAGTTAACTTTATTGAGCGGCGTTTGAACTTTGATATCCCATTTTCTTAACTTCATCTGCATCTGCCGCTGCTGATGATTTGGCTTCTGATGAAAAACTCGCAGCGTGGCTGAGGAGCTGAATGACGGACTCGACTAGATTTAATTTGCTTTAATTGCCATAATTTAGGGAAACGCTTTGTTGTTGCCATTGTTGTTATTGTGATTGGCCTGATTCTGATATTCATGCAAATTTAATTGACGCTACAAATTTAAAGCTTATAAATTACGTCGACAGCATCGGCGTCCAGGTAACAAGAAGCATAAAGAACAAATCCTTTGAACAAAGCGGCGCCATGAATAGAAATCATAAATTTTGCCAGCAGCCATAAAAAAAAGGATACCCCACACACACACACACACACTCTCGGTGCGGTGCTATCGATATGCCAAAATCTATACAAAATGCTATACAAAGGCAAAGGCTGCTAGGCAGCTCGGCTTCCTACTCACTTCCCCTTGGCAGTCAATGCGTTTGCCTAGAAAAAATACACACAGGAAAACGGAGAAAAAAAAACGAAGAAATCGCAGCACGTAGAGCGCCATGAAATATGTGCAGATTGCTTGGCATTTTCCTATCCAACTCTGTGTGTGTTAGTGTGTGTGTGTGCTTGAGTCTCTCTGTGCTGAATGTGCTGCCATTTTATTTATTTTGTTGCCTTTTGCTTTATTGTCAGGCGCAGCAAATTTTATTAGGCGGCCGCCTTAAAGCATGCAACAGTTTTTTGGCAACAGGCAACTGGTAACTGGCAGCTGAAGCAGCAGCCACAGCAGACAACAGCCAATTAGGCAACAGCCACAAGGCAAGCGGCAGACAAGACGGCAACCAAAGTGTGTTGTTGCGTGTGCGGAGGGGGGAGGGGAAAGAAGTGGCATGTGGCATTTGGCATTTGGCAGTGTGGCAAGTCTTTTGCCAAACTGTTGCGGAAGGCTTTATTACAGTTTAATAGTCGCAGCGCCAGTCAATGACAGTTAGACGCGATCGCATTAGACACCAGACTAGAAGGGGGGGGGGGGGGGTGGGCTGGGGGCTCTAGGAGTGAACTGCTCTCGACTTTTCACGCATTGCTTTCAAACCACTTAACGCAAATGATGTTGATATAGCCAACAGCTCAGGCAGAGACTTGAGTCAGTTCAACTTCGGTTTTGTTTTTCTTTTTCTTTTTTTTTTTGCTGCTAGGTGGTGGGGGAGGGGTGGAGGTATGAGGAGAAAGTTTGCGCATAAACACACACTTGCCAAATAGCGCTGTGTGGCACGCTCTATATTCTACGCCTGCTTCGGCTGCGCAACTTGTTGTTGCTGTTCTTGCGCTACTTTCGCTTTTCCTAAAAAGTAGGCAACAACAACAATAACAAACCAGCAAGCGGCAAAGTCGTTGAGCGCTAAAAGCTACGCAAAATGTAGAAGCAAAAAAAACAAAAAAAAGACGGAAAATTTTTTCTTTTTCTACAACTTTTGTGGTTCTATGTGTGTTTGTGTTTGTGTGTGTGTGTGTGTGTGTGTTGTTAGAACAAGTTAATGTAAAAGTATTTTTATGCTTTGAAAAACATTTGCCAAGCCAAAAATTGTAAAGAAAATAAAAACAGCAAACAACAACAATGCGGCGTGGGGGGCGTTAGACGAAAGTGGGGGAGGGGAGGGGGGTTCGCAGCATCTTGGGCTGGCAGCTCGAAGTCGAAGGCAGGCAGAGACGCGAAAGCGAACGCGTCCAAAAATTTGCGGTTGATGTTCTTGTTAAACAAAATACACGAAATCGCATAAATAAAATCAAACAAAAAACGAACCAACTCTCGTTCACATCATCAATGTCAGCCGGGTGATAGGAGAGCGGCAGCAAATGGACGGAGGGGGGGGCGTTCGTGGCCAGGCTGGAGGAGGGTGGCTATGAGAAACCCGCACATTATCGTCATCGTCATGGATCAGCCGCAATGCTGTAATTTTGTTATAGGCAACGGCACGTGTATCTATGTGTGTGTGTGTGTTTGTGTGTTTTGTGTGTGTGTGTGTGTGTGGGTGCACAACCTGCGCTGTCGTTTCGCAAGATAAATGTCTATTTAAATTGTCCTTGTTTCGCTATGTGCCCGGGTCGAGTCGAGGCCGAGACAAGGCATGGAACAGGGATAGAAACAGGGTCGGGGACTGGGTCTGGGACTGGGACTGGGCTTTGTGTCTAGCGACATGCCGCCTGCCACTTCACGGGCTCCTCTAGTTAAATCTTTATTGTTATCATAATTTGCTTTTATCCATGCTCAGGGCTTGTCACAGGACTCCACCCCGACAACCTGTCCTAACCTACTTACAGGACACACACATACGTATATATACATATATTTATATATATATATATATATATATGGTATGTATATCTATACGTATTTTTATCGTAATTGTTTTCGTGCATTTTTTCAACATTTCGTCGGAAACGGAAAGCGAAGCAAAAGCGAAAGTGAAGAGCGACAAAATGGTGCGTAAATAGAATCAGGATCGCGTTCCAGCTTGTTTACCATCTGTGCTTTGTCGTTCTCGTTGTCGTTGTCGTTGTCGTTGCCTTTGCTTTTGCTTGCTTTGCAAATCAATAAAAGTAGATAATTGAGATTTCTTTAACAAGATTTTGGATGTCATGATATTAAAATTATAAGTAGGCAGCAGACAGCGGCACTGGCAGCAGTGAGCGGCATAAATTACTCATAATTTGATTGCAAGTGAGACCTTGAAAATGATACGCCTCTGGCGGTTGGGAATCAGGGGCGGCTGGCAGAGCGAGCTCTCATTATGTGCTTGAGAAAATGACACAAATTGTTGGGAAATTTAATCTTGCCTGAAAACAATTTGTATAATTAAAGAAATCATTGCGAAAATCTACGCAACAATAGAAGATAAATCATGTAATTATAAGGCTCATTAAATTGTTTTCATTTATTTTAAAAAATATATATATTACACCATTCTCAATCCTAATTTCTATTTAATTTGTAGTGAAACAAAATACATATTTTACTTATTAGCGATTGTTGTAAAATGAAACCCAGTAAACGATATTTGCATATTTGATGTTCGTGTACCTTACTCTATCTCTCTCTATATATATTTGAAGTCTCTCTCTCTCCATCCAGATATATTGTTGTGCAATTGTCAAATTGTTATTAGATCTTAAGAGCCGCCACCAAACTTTGCATTTAACTAATACATTTTTCCATTTACTTTGTTGCAGGTAAGGATCGATGAACAATTTCTATATAAGCTCAATCATTTGGTAAGCTTGAAATCAAATTAGCAATCTATACAATTTTAACCCAAAAACCAATACAAACTTTAGTTAGCTTCTATCACAGATAGAATAGGAAATCAAATTTAGTTAATGAATGCTTATGTTCGATCATGTCTGTGGGCATTTTCGGACATGTTTGGACATGTCTGTGAACATTTTCGGATATTTTTGGTTTTGTCCGTCGACATGTTTGGACATGTCTGTGAACATTTTCGGACATGTTTGGACACGTCTGTGAACATTTTCGGACTTATGGACATGTTTGGACGTGTCTGTGGGCATTCTCGGACAACATTGGACATGCTAGGTTTTGTTTGCGGACATGTCTGATCTTGTCTGTGGGCATTTTCTGACGTGCTTGGGCATGTTGTCAGGGAATGTATGATCGTATTTAAAGGCATGGCTCGTTTTGTGGTTGGACCTGTTTCACTTTGTCTGTGGGCATGTTTGATCTTGATTTTGGTGCGGCATAATTGAATTTTAAATAAACTTACTCAGTGACACACACTCACGTGTTAAGCAGGAGGCAAGTCCTTTTTCGGTCGAAGTGCTCTCTGCCGCTTTGCACTTGTCTGCTTTTTAACTGTAAATAAATTTCATCGAATTTCCTGTGCTGCTTTGGCTTTGATGCTGGTAGCCTGGCCGACACTCACTCCCCATGCAGCCGCATCCTGCTCCATAAAGTATGCAATTTTATTCCAGCAGCAGCGGCACTTACCTGCTTGACTACCTTCCCGTCTGTCCGTCAACCCGCCTGCTGCTCTGCTACTTTTATTTGTTGCTTGAATGCCATAAAATATTTAAGTTTACATTTCTTACACACACTCACGTCGCACGTCCTACGTCCCACATCGGGGTCTACTACCTACCGTCTGATGCTTGGCTCCTGTTTCTCCTGCTAAGTTCAGGATTTGCAATGTGGTGTAGTTGCTTTTGCTGCTCCTGCTGCTGCTGCTGCCGTTGTCCTTGTCGTCTTATTGCGTTGCATGAGTTGTTGGCTGACCATTTTTATAACTGGATTTTCAAGCAGCATCTTAGCCCAGCCAGCTCAACGGCTTGCCACTTCACCCAGCAGCTAGTAAGCCACACACAGACACACACATGCACACACGCACACACTTACAGAGAAAGCGAGCTGTATGTTTGTCTGGCTTTAATATTTGTTTTGCCATTGTCGTCTCGTGAACTGAACTCACCTGACCTGACCTGAGTTTTGCTGCCTGTGACTCGGAGTATTTGTGCAGCACTTGCCACTTGGCACTTGCCACTGCATCTGTGATCAACTGCAATTTTATTTTTATCATCAAATATAATTAACTACTCGTATGTGTGGCAAGTGCCACAGTGCGTGCGTCAGTGTCGTCTGTGTGTATGTGTGTGTGTGTGTGCTTGTACTTCAACCACATTTTATATAAAAGTTCAATAATAAAATTAAAAAGAAGAAAAAAAAGAGAGTAGTCAAGTACCGAGCAGTCATTAGATAATTAATTTAACACTTACTAGCCCACAGCATTGCAACTAATTGGCTTTCATTTACCAATTCAATAAAAAAGAAAGAAAAAAAATGAAAAAGGAAATAGCAAAAGGCAAAAAGGAAACGAACACCAAACAGACAGGCAGCCGGCAGGACGACAAATGAGACGTAAGCAGAAGCAGGCACCACAGACAGCTTAAGTCAAAGTCAAAGCAAAACCTAAAGCTAACATAAGATACTAACTGCTGCTTCACTCTTTGGACAGACAAAACGACGAAGTCATTAATGCTATTTGCGGCCCATTTAGGGTTGAACTTAAGGCTGAGGGCGGCCTTTGGCTATGCGTCTTTACCTCCGAACGCTTCAATGAACTGGTCAAATGTTCAAAAGGTCGACAGGTGTGCGAGTCGAGTCGGTGGTTGCTGCTCTGCCTGTTCAAAATCACTGAACCTGGGCAAATTAATGTGCCCAGCCAAAAAGGGTAATTTCTGTTGTCAAATGCAAGGGTTTGGCAAGCCAAAGAATCCTGCCAAAGTCGCCTCTGATGATGGCTCTAGATATACCCTGCCAGCGACTAGAATAGAACCAAAGCTTTTTCATTCTCTAAATTGCTCTCCTTTTGGAGAAGTGAAACCCTTTTGCTCGTGCCAACACACGAGGGTATCTGGAGATGAAAAATAACAAAAAAAAAGAAAGAGAAAAAAAGAAGTCGTAGCACAAACTTGTTGCGCGTTCTTTGTGCATCCTTGGCCGCTGTCAAAATGAAGTCAAGTGTAAATAAAAGTGAAAATAGACAAGGCAAACTTTTAGCTGTTCTTCTGATGTTCAGCAGCAACGGGTGCTCCTCATTAGGAGGAAACACACAAAAAATATATAGCAGCAACAACAACAGCAACGACGACTAGAAAAATGAGAAAATAACCAAGTTTGTTAAAAAGGGCGCTAGAGATGCGTTTGGCGGCGCCTTTGGCATTAAACTCATTAACGGTAATTGCAACCTTTTCCTTTTTTCTCGCCAGCTTTTTCTATATATATATGTATATACTTTTTTTTTACTGTTTGGCAGCTGTCGCCGAGCGCGAAGAGTGAACACATCGCATGGCGCGTTCGCTTTGATAAAAACGAATTTGTGTTAATTAATTTTTTCGCATGTGGCAAAGCCAAAAACAACAACAGCAAGCACAAGAACAGAAGCAGAAGCTGGTGTAGAAATCTCGTTAGCACTAGCATTTAGTTGATTTGGTCTGAACTTGTTTGTCAATCAGCGACGCGAGTCCTTGACGCAGATACCAAACTCAAAGCCCCGCTCCAGCTCCACGCTTGGGTGCTGCGTTTGTCACTTTTGACTTTTCACGCTTTTCAATTACACATTGGAAAAAAAAACGCCTCCCTACTTTTAATACCAAAAAGAAAAAAAAAAAAAATGGGAAAGAAGACAACTTCCTGTTGCTGACACTGATTGTCGTGGCTGCTGGCGGTGTTCAGTTCACATTACGAACGCATAATTTGTCCTGCGGCCAAATGTTCTATTATCGCAGCCAGTGCTTTGGGAGCTGTCTGTGTGTGTGTGTGTTTGTGTGTGTTGCGGGTGTGGGCGAGACGCACTCAAAAGATTGCCCCAGATCCAGATACGCGCAACAGAGCCAGAGCCGCAGGCATTTAACTGAATTTGAGTGAAAAATAAAAGCGAAAAGCGAACGTAAAGTAAATCGAAGCCAAAAACAGCTTAAGGAGCGCCGCCTGTCGATGGCTGCCACTGCCAGTGCCACAAACTCTGCCTCTGCCTCCGGACTCGCAGACAGGCCTAATCAGCATGTACATCAGTGGTCACCTCCCCGCCTCCCCAACTGCTGCATGGCCCTCTTGGGGCACCCCTTTTTGGAGGACAGTGCAACGTTGGCCAGTTAGAAACTTGGTTGTATACATTTTTACTTATTGTAATCAAGTTAATTGCAAGCCAAGCGTGGCGAGCGAAAGAGAGCGCGTAATTATGAGTAATAGCTGTTAATGTAATAAGGCTGGACAAAGGACACATGCATAACGCCAAAAAGCACGCAATGAATATATAAAAATGCCAACACAAAACCGACACAAAAAAAATCCACAGTAACAACTATAAAAAAAAAACAAACAAACAAAAACAAAAACAACTGGCACTGCTGTGTCATAGACAAAGCTGAAAATTGATATTAATTTTTTTCCAGAGCCCGCAACGCGCGGAATGTTCATAAAAAAAAAACAAGCAAACAAGGAAAAATACATTTATGCCTTGTTCGCTCTCTCTTTCTTTGTCTCTATTATTTTGCGTGTGTGTGTGTGTGTGTGTGCGTGTGTGTGTGCCTGACTCGAAGTAAGAAATGTTTTATGCTATTTTTGCGCCTTATTACACCGCAGCGGGCAATTTGCCTAGACTTGCTAGCAAAAGTCTTTGCTTGGCATTCTGTGGCCAAACAGCCAGAGAATTATCAAATTAATTAAGCGTCGCTTTGTTGTCGTCATGCTCCAATAGCAATAACAACAAAGGCATTTAACTTCGCATAAATGAAAATCCCATTTGCCAGGCACACAGAGAGAAGGATATACATATATACATATATATATATATGTATGTATATACGCAGCTGGCAGCTTGAACAATTAGATCAAATCATGGCCAATGCAATTTGTCAAGCTCGGCTCGGCTAGCACAAAAGATTGCATCCCTCTACCAATTTATATTTATTTAAATTTCATAAAACTTTAAGACTCGCTGCTCATTGATTTTCAGATTTTTAGTCTATTGAAGATGCAGAGTTTGCTTTTCTCGCTCAAACGAGATTCATACCTGAGGCCATTGAAATCAAGAGTTTGTTTCTTTTGACTCGGCTTGCCAATCAAATTACAATAATTATGGAATTAATTTCGAATATTTTACATCACTTACTAAACGAGATGCTTAGCATCCACTTAAATTTGTGCAGCACCTCGGGGAGTTAGCGACTTATTAAATAAAATGCTCGTAATTGGCAAATTAAATTGTAGTCATTTAAAAGTCTTACTCGGCTTCTATATCAACATGACGATTTGCAAAAGATTTACGTTTGGCAGTCAACGAGTTGCGTTTATTACGCATTTTCTCAGCCCTAAGTTGACATCAACGCTTCAATTCGAATGTCTTATCAAGACCACATAATGAGCCAGAAATATGCGTAGATGTAAACAGCATAACAAATGCTGCTGTTGCTGTTGCTTCTACTTGTCAGTTGCCATGGCCAAGGACATATGGCCGCGAGCCATATGCGAATACTGGAATTATGTTGCTGTTGTTGTTGTTGTTGTTGTGGTTATACTCTGATGTCCTGCCTTGCGGGTGAACGCGGTTGACTTGTGCTTTTGCCTTGCCAATGACTTAATTATATTTCGTTTTTGTAATTGTACGTAAATCGTAAGTCGTTGCCAGCCATAATTGGATCAGAGCGCAGTTCATCGAGGTATGCAGCAGCACGACAAAAACAACGAAAACAACTAAACAACAATGGTAAATGAAGCAACAGACAGAATGAAGACAATCAGTTGCAAATCTGTCTATTGTTGCAACTTTTGTTTGCTCTGCTTAATAAAATTTAACTGCTGCATCAGTACGCGGCATTAAAAGCAAGCAAACTATTTCAATGCTCACGAAAAGCCAACGAAGAAAAAACCAAAGGCAACAACAGAGCAGCAGAGAGTGAGAGAGTACAGTCGAAACTTTTTAAGTGTTTATTTCAATTATTGTTTGTATGTGTCTCAGTGTTTCTCAGTGTGTCTCAGTGTGTGTCTGTGTGAGTGTCGTGTTTTTGGTTGAGGGTGCCCGAACGAGGGCAATTTAATTTTCCGCATTTTGTGCAGAGCGCACGAAGGCGACAGCAAGAGCCAAAAAACAGCAGCAGCAACAACAACAACAACGATATAAAACCAGCTAACAATAACAAAAACTAGTTAAGAAATGCGAAAGTTTTTAGCGTGAAAGTTGGTCTGGTTTGCCCCGTCGTCCTGCGTCCCACGTCCCACGTCCTTCGTCCTTGCGTCTCGAGACGGGTTTGTTCGCCGGGGTTCGTGCGCCGTGCACGCCTTGGCTTTGTTTTCATTTTCATTCACGTGCAGTTACTCAATTTTTGTGCTCAACGAGAAAAAGTTGCAGAAACAGAAACAATGCGACTTAATGGCAGCGCACTCCAGCGCACAATGAGTGCAACCCAAAAGGTGCTGGGGCATTTGCTGCGCTCCCCGCTCCCCGCTTCCCGCATTCGTCGTCGTTTCAATCCACGCGCATAGATGGACGCCTTTTTGCTATAATTCCATTTTGCGCCCTTTTTCGTAACTTTGCTTTTGTTTGCAACTAAAACTAATGTTGACTCGCTCGGCCAGTCGCTTGACATTTTGTTGCAGCAACATTGTTGTCGCTTGCCAGCGACAACAGTTGACAACGCGACCGACGTATGTGCGATGTTTGTGTGTGTGTGTGTGTGTGTGTGTGCAGGACAACAAAAGTCGTCAACGTCGTCGTCGTCGCCGTCGTCGTCGTCGTCGTGGCATTGTCGCATTTTCTGTGTGTCTGCGTGTGTGCGGCGCTTTCCTCATCTGTTTAGTGTTGCGTGTCGCCATATTGTTTGCTTTATGTCACACACTCATACATATACACATAAAAGGCTGCTTTATTTGCTCTCGCACCCGACCTCCCGCCTAGCGTCTCCTCGGCTCATTGCCATATATTTTACTCGCTGGTAATTGCGGTTTTTATTTCACAGCAAGCGAGGAGCAACAAAAACGAGAGCAGGAATACTCGTAATAATAGCTACTGCCAACGACGGCAACTGTCGGAAGTTGTCAGCTCGGGCGCGCGCACAAAAGTATGCTACACACTATGGCGGACTGTCGACTTTAAGACGTCGTTGCCATTTTAAAGCAGCTCACAGGCTTTCCCCCTCCCTGCTTTCGCCATAACCGCAACCCCCTCGGACTGGCCATGCATGTCAAGCGTGTGCTCAATGAGTAGCATGCGGCGCCGTTGTTGAACGCTAATAAGACATACGAACAGGCGGAGAGAGACGAACGAACAGACAGATATTCAGTTTGTTGCTACCGCCTTGCGAGGCAGCCAGCATAAGTGTGTGGTGTCTGTGTGTAGACACAAGTGTTGTTTGCGTGTGTGAGCGTGCAATATAAAGCCTGTTAACACACTTAACAACAAACAACAAAGATACAAGCGACGGAGACAGCTTGTGCGAAACTATGGGCATAACTTTAATGCTCATTGCCGTTGGCACTGCGCCAAAATTTTAATGAACTGTAAAACACCTTTAGCCCCGACCACAGAGCAAAGTGAATGTTGTTGTCACATAAAAATAAAAAACTATACAAGACAGAAGGAGATAGTTAGACAGCCTCTGATGTGCCCTATTATTCTAGAGTAAAATATTTAATTATTTAATCATAAAATGAAAACAGACATATTCTTGTGAAGTGAAGAAGAATTGCGTTAAAGGCGCTTAAATAAACATATCTAGCTTCAATTAGCTCAAAGCTCGAAACAGTTGATAGCAATTTGTGAAATATAGCATAATTAATTGATTTTATATGTCAATTAGGTTAAATTTTGGCATTAATCAATTCAATTCTGCATTCAATTATGTATTTTTGCCAAACTAAACAGGCGTAATAACTTATTATCTATCAATATTGATGCCAAAGTGAAAAAAGTGAAATAAATTGATTATTGTTTAGTGCGGTTAAAGCTGGCGTATAATAATTATTTTTGTCTCTAATAACTATTAAGAATTAATCTCTTTGCGCTGCACAAATAAATTTATTTCAATTTGTATGCCTTTCAATTGGCAAAAATGCAAAACATGCTTTTAGATCCAGGGTAGCAAATTGAGGTCGTTTTGCGGCTACAACTTTTAATTACTGCAAATGCAATGTGAATCCAAATTCCCGGCGGCGTGAAGAAGCCCAAAAACTTGAGAGAGCTGTGAGAGCAGCCACAGAAATACCGAAATACGGTCTAGTTTATCTGGTTTATAAACAATAGTTCATTTGTGTCGGTTCGTCGAGAAGGAACAGGATGAGTTCAGCAGTAGGCGGGGGACGGCAGCAAAGGGGAAAGGGAAGAACAAAAAGCAACCCGCATAATACGCTTATGGTCGGATCGCTTGTTCATTGTCTGTAGTTGTTGCTGTGGCTTAAACCAAACCAAACTCTATGCCACACTCTTCTCTCTTCGTTCTATCGTATATTTGTGTGTGGCTTTTAAATTGCTCGTCAAGTGTGTGTGTGTGTGTAGGAGCGTATGAGGAGAGAGAGAGAGAGAGCGAGAGAGAGAGAGGAGCTGGCAATGCGTACAGCCGAAAAATGTTAATGCAAATCATTGGGGAAATCAAAAACGGCGGCGCGCAACTGCAAGTGAAAACTGTGCCACAAGATTTGAAGCCGCCGCTCTTGGCCATGCAATTTGCAAGGGTTTCCCAAGTGGCCAGCAGTGTCTATGGTCCGCCTGCTGCTCTCTGCTCCCCTTTGGCATCTCCGGCGTCGTTGTCAAATTTGCGCAGCGGCTTCCGATTGCAGCCAGGCAGCCTAGGCAAACAGGTGCTGGGACGGTTTTGGCGTCCTGGCCAAGTCATTAGCATAAACGTAGAGCGCGGTGAAATGTAGCAAATCCATTAAGCGATGCCCGAAAAAACACTCGAAATAAGAAACGAGATAGAGACGACGCAGCTGAAGCAGAAAAGCGGGATTGGTTGGGAGGGGGCGACAATGGCTGAATGCTGCTCGCTGCTTGCCGCTTTTGGCAACTCTTTAAAGATTTATGAAGCGTCAAATATTTATTATGCTCGCTTTGCAATATAAGGCACTGAGACACGCAAGAGTCGCTACAACACGAAATAGAACGATGGCCGCCTTTTCTTATTTTGCTTGCTACCCTGGTCTAAGGCCAAAGCAGGCCAGGACACCGAGCAAGGCTCAGTGCAGGCCAGGCGAGAGATGATTAAAGGAGACGGGATGCTGCCGGGCTAAGCCAAAGCCCCTTTAGTCTGCTGGCTGGCGCTACACGCGAACACTTTTTCAAATTGCAAAGCGGCGCAAATAAATAAAAACACATAAAAAGTAGGCAATGCCAGAGCAGAGAAGAGCAACACACACTCAAGCACACACACACACACACTCGTAAAAATGAAAAGCAGAGCATAAAATAAAACGCAAGACGAAAGAAATGAAATGAATGAGCGCAGCGCAGCCACGACGACGATGACGATGACGACGGCGACGGCGACGACGTCGGCGAGGCTGAGAAAAAAAGAGGAAAAATCAATGCGAGGTCCGCCTACATTTATGAGCGCCCATTCTTACACTTTTACTTGTTTTCGCTCGTTGTTGCTGCTGTTGCTGTTGCTGCTGCTGTTGTCGAGACACTTCAACCCTTTCAACAAGCGACCGACTCACCGACCGACTGACTGACTGACTGCCTTTCCTTGCCCCAACAGCAGCAGCAGCCAGTGTGTCGAGCAGTGAAAAATGTTACGGGAAATATGAAAAATCTTTGCATGTGTTTATGTTGTGACGCGTTCGCTCGCTTTGAATGCGAAATTTTGTGCTAGTGACGAGGCAAGGCATAGGTAAACTGTGCCAAATATGTCAAACATCTTCGAAACCATTTAATTTGACGCGGCGCAAATGCTTAGCATATTTTTAGGCACAGGCGCAAACGCAGCGACCTGTGACCCGCTACTTGTGACTAATGATGATGCTGCTCTGACTGAGAGTGAAGGTGAGACGACGATGACGAGGATGGCGACGATGATGATGATGATGATGATGATGAGAGTTACATATACTACTCAGGGGCTGGACCAACTAATGAGGCGCATAAATTCTACACAAGAAAATTCTACAAGCCAAAACGCTCGCACACACGTGTGTGCATATTCAAGCAGCTGGGGCAGAAAGCTGCTTGAAGCAAGCTGCAAATTTGATGAGCTGCCTGGCGAAACAAGATGTCAGCGCTTAGAAGTAGGCAACGCGTAATGCGAAGCATGGGCGTCTTGTGCTAGTGTGTGTTTGTTGGTGTGTGTGCGAGAGTTGTCCCCTTGGGCTTGTCTACACATTCAAGCAGTTAGACGAAATTTAATTAACGCATTTTAGCAAAACATCGTCTGTTTGCCATTTGTCAAACGGAAAAAAGTGTTGCCTACTTTTCAGCGCTGACAACAAACAAGATTAATTGCTCAGCTCAGATAATAACAGTTTGTCTGTGTGTGTATGGGTGTGTGTGTTTGGAGATCTCTGAATTCAGATAGTTTCAGCTGCCCTGATGGGCATAAACCACTCAAGTCAAACTTTAAGATAAAACCATCATCAGCTTTTGCATTTCAAAGCTGTCGAATTGCATGTCACGCTCCAATTTGCATTTTACAACTATCCACTCCTCTCTCCCGCGCATCCTACGGCCCCATGTATGGCAATGCACCACATATGCGCGCACAGGCTGACAAAAACAAAAACAGAGAAGAAAAATACAAAAAATTCAAGCCATTGCCCGCTGTCTGCTGCTTGCCCCGCCGTGCGTCCATAAACAAAAACAGAAACCAACCAAATCCACCAACCTAACCGCAATTTGTTCATGTCCAACTCAATTTTCGTTACGTAAACTGCATCATATGCCCGCCCTCCTCCTCCCTCTCTGCCTCTCTCCCTCTACTTCTCTCTGTCGCTCTCTCCATTCTGCACGCCGTTAGACATAACTTTTTCGTGCTGTGGCAAACGGCAAACGGCGTCGTCGTCGTCGTCGTCATCGTCGACGGCGCCAACAACTCGCATG
The DNA here is from genome assembly GCA_035047445.1 of Drosophila siamana. Lineage (NCBI taxonomy): Eukaryota > Metazoa > Arthropoda > Insecta > Diptera > Drosophilidae > Drosophila > Drosophila siamana. The sequence continues at coordinate 6,051,178 of JAWNPP010000004.1, read as the reverse complement.
TATTTTTGTATTTTGGCGGCCAAACAACAAAAAGTAAAGCAGAAAATTTCCCAAGCCGACGCAGAGACTCGGTTGGCCGGTTGGTTGCTCTGCTCTGGCGCTTCAAATTTAATTAAACATGCACACGTGAGCAAATGCAAATAAATAAAAACTTTATGGCTTTTGGGCCACTGAACGATAGAGACGGGAAGGCAGGAGGCAGGATTCAGGTAGGCGTGGCAGTGGGCCGTGGCCCGTAGTCCGTAGTCCTTAGTCCGTGGGCGGCCGTGCGTGCGTCTCAACCGTCAGCAGTCGAGGCGACGACCGGCCACATTGCATACAACGCGACGCCGCGTGGCGTGCTTATAAGTTTTAAATTTGCTCGCCACTGACCAAATGTTGTTATTTGTTCTTTTTGTGGTTGTTGTTGTTGTTAGCGAAACGAAAACTGAATTTGCAGCTAGGCACAGGAAAATAGAGAAAAAGGCGGCCGAAATCCGTTGAATTTTAGTTTGATGTTTCGCCGAGTGTCTGCTTTTCATTGAGTTTGTTTCCCAACACGTTCCAGATTGAACAGCTTTCGCTACTCGTAAGTGCATTTCTGTATTTGTATGTGTGTGTGTGTGGGCTTAGGTGTTAGCATGCATGATTTATGCAACGGCAGATACAGCTCAACAATTTTTGTAATTGAAATGCACTTAAGTTCTTAGTTGCGTTACGTTGCGTTGCGTTGCGATTTTTCAATTATGCAAATCCCACGCAGAATACTGCAACTGATTGCAACTGTTCATCGCAAAAAACCATGTAGAGAAATTGTGAAAATGTGTTGTTTCTAATTTGACAACTCTCGCGAACGTCTAGGATAAATGTATGTACGTATGTACGTATGTATGTATGTATGCATATATAAGTCCAACATGAAATACGGAAAAACAATTGTAAAATTGTAAAACAGAAACAATTAAACTTTTGCCTTGGCCGGCGAGGAAGTCCGTCCTCCACAGTGCTGTCGTTCATGTGGAATATTTGTTAAAAACTGCATAATTCATATGCAGCAGCAGCAGCAACATCAGCAGGATGACGACAAGTCTTTTGCTGGACGAGAGCACAGAGGTTGACCAGTGAGCCGCAGTTCAGCAGTTGTCGTCGGCTTTGGGTCGTCAACGTGCTTGCACATGGCTGGTTGCTCCACACACACACACAGCAGCCACACGAACACACTCATATTTCATTTAAAATTTACAAGTTAACAATATTAAATATTAACAGTTATTTATGCATTTTTCGGCATAAATCCAAAAATTTCGCATGCAAAAGCACACAAAGTTGAGCTGCCGACCTCTCGGACCGCCAGCGTTTGCAACCTCCAACCTAGCGCTGAGATGATGTTGCACAAATCTCCGCCCTCTGCAACGTCATGATGTCCTCAGCATTTTTCATTCTACATGCATATACATATGTGAAAAGCCAGTTTTCGCCTTCACCCCTCCCCTCCATGCGCTGACTGTTGCTTGTAAATTGTATTTGCCTTTTACATTCTATTCAACAATATTTTGTGTGCTGTTTGCTGTTGATTTAAATAATTTGCTTTCAGCTTTTGTGTTGTGTCGTTGACGTCGTCGTCGTCGTCGTCATCGTCGTCATTTGCACAATACATTTTTGGCATATTATTTACTTTTGACGCATTGTTTGTCTATTTTGTTGATTTGCAAAACTCCCTCTTGGAACAATTCAATCTTAATTTAATGCAAATTTATTTGACTTTTTAACCCCAAGCGCTCGGGTCTTAAACCCAAAGAAAATTAAGCGGAAGTAGTCTAGAATTTAAAATGATTTGCAATCTCTGCTCATTCACTACGATTAGATTTTTGGACAAAGGTCTACGAGTTGTAGCTCTGTAATAGTTTTTGGCCAACATTTTTGCGGCCATTTAAGCTTCTGTTAGCAGACGACAAACAGCAACTTCGTGTTGTTCAGAGTTTGTTTGCCGCCACCGTTCATTAAGTCTCGATCTAAGCTCTTGTCAACACACACACACACACACACACACACACACAGATACAGACACAGACATGTGAAGAGTATCTACGCTAATTTTGCACTTCTTAAAATTTCATGAACATTTTCTAGTCAAATTGTTGTGTTTGGGCGGCAGCCTCAAAAACAAAACTTTTGCATTAGCTTTTTTGGGCAAGGACGCCGTCAGACAGTACAGTAAACACTAGAAAAGCCAGACGACGACGCATAGAGCGACGACGAGATGGCAAATGGAAAAGTTGAGCCTGCGTTGATGACGACGCCAACACAAACGTCGCGTTGTTCCATGCTGCTCAAATATGCAAATGAGAGGCGTAGGGCCAAGTCGAGACGGGTGTGTAAAGTGCTCTAAAAGCAGCAGCCACACAACAACAGCAACAGCAGCAACAACGGGAATCTGCAGAAATAGCATTTAGCCTAAAAATTGCATTGCCTGCTTTGGTTTTGCTCTGGCTGCCACGCAAATGCATTTTGCAGCCAACAAAACACAACAACAACAACAACGACAACAAAAAAAGAAAGATGCCAGGAGTTGCAAGAGGATCAGGAGTGAGCCTTTTGCGACTTGCGTGTAACATTTGTTTACACTACACAGACGAAGCCAAGGAGTGAAAAATAAATGGAGTGTGACTGGGAGAGGAGCAGTCGGGATTACATTTACACAGCCTTTGGTAATACGATGATGTGGCTGCTCCTGCTGCTGCTGCTGCTGCTGCTGTTGCCGTTGCCGTTGCTTTGGCTGCTTGTTGCGGTATTTAGACAACGCTGGCTAGTTGGTTGGCTGACAGGTTTGGCTTGGAGCGGCGCAAATGCCAACAAATCATTGCCAGGACAACGTGGAGGCAAAGCGAGGACAACCAACGGCCAACAGCAGCATGAGCAGCAGGAGCAGCAGGAGCAGCAGCAGCATCACCAACAGCGAGCCAACATCATCATCAGTCTGCGCCTAAGTAAGCCGCATTTTGTGGATTCAAATGACACCCCGGCATCCCTCACTCGCAGGCCCGGGTTCGGGGTCTCTGGCTACGTGTGGACGACCCCACCATTGAAACCTCAACACTCACACAACAAACGACGTGGTTGCAAAGTGATTTCTGGTTTAATGTTTTTTAATGTTGCTCATGTTGCAACTGACCAATGTCGCTCTTCTTGTTGCTGCTACTGCTGACGCTGATGATATTGTTGCTGTCATCAGCAGCGGTTGCCGCCCGGTCAACTGTTGGTGGTCGCTCAGTCTCTCACTCGTGTCTCTCTGTTGGCAAGTCAAACATGAGCCATGTGTGGCAAGCTCATGTCCGTAACGTAGAGTCCTTGTGTCATCGTCTCTTCCCCACACTGTTGCTGCTGCTGCTGCCTGTCATGTAGCCACTTCTGCTGTTGTTGCACCTACAAAAAGTGCGGCCATGGCTAATTTTTCGCTCTCTTTCTCTCCGTGTGTTTGTGTGTGCATGGAGTCCATTAGCTGTTGACAAAGTTGTTTCTATGGTCGTGTCTACTTCTCGCACCCGCTCGCCTCATTCTTTCCGTAGTTCTCTCTTTGTGTGTGCTTTGTGGCTCTATAGCCGAATTTGACACAACATTTGTCAAACCACAAAATGGCCACCGCAACGTTACTTTCATTATGCAAAAGGTCAGCAAACAGGCAACAGAGGGACACAGAGACAGACAGTTAGATAGATAGACAGACGAGACGGGCCCAAAATGGCATTTGACTTGGTTGTGTTGCGTGGCTTACCCACATGGGTTGTTCGTCTGGTCAGCTGCGTGGCAAATAAGCTGTGATTTATCAGCAAACAGCAACAAATTTGCAGCTTTATTCAGTCAGCCAGCTTTTTATATTAACACGGCAATTGTTGCAGTCCACTGACCAAAATCAAATCACACACACACACATGCATATGCATAATCTGCATCTGCAGCTGACAATTTGCCAATTGCAAATTTGCAAAATGTTTATACTTATTTTGTGAGTGTGTGTGAGTGTGTATTTGCTGTCGCAAATCAATTAAGACTCGATAATTGAGTTGAGGCGTCCGTTGGGTCTTTAATTTTGTTTGTCTTGCGCACATTTTGTTGGGCTCGTTCTTTTTTTTTTTTATTCTAGGTCGGCGTGCTAATTTATTTATAGCCAAGCGGAGTTTGAGTGTATTGAACTAATGTGCATAAATCTTTTATGCCAGTTGTATTAAAGTTTATTGAGCAACAATTAGCAGCTTTAAGTGCAGGCTATTGATTTATGTGTCCGCTCCATAAACTATGCAATGTTTCTATGCCATTTAGATGGTGTGTGTGTGTGTGTATAGGCCATAATTAATAATTTAATTGCTTCTGTTTATCTCTTAATTAAAACGGATTTATTTGAGCCGCAACGTCGTCTATTTGTGTGTGAGAACCGCAGCAATTTCAATCAGAAACAAATCGCTGCACTTTACTTTTTATTACTTTGCTAATTAAGTTCATAATTAATCGCATTTAATGCGGTTTTTGTGGCTATCAAACAACTGCATCAATTTTGACGACGACGTCAACGATGATGTTGATGATGATGATGATGATGATGTTGTTGCCGTTGCCGTTTGCCGGCCACAAAAACTGATTAGGAGGCGAGTTAATTAGATTTGATTGCTCAAAAGATTTGCAAAATGAAATATGCTAATCAAATTTGTTTTGTTCTTTCATTTATTTACAGGTGAGTCCACACGATTATTACCAAATGCCGACGCAATTTGTAAGTAAACGCAAATTTAGTTTGAAAACCTGTCACAGACACGAACATATAAATTGTGCTTCGATGACTCCCATTTTCATATTCACATTTGCGAAAGCATATTTTCTCTATCCTGCCCATTTGGCACAAACTTAATTGGCCGTCAAAACAATGGTGTCCTTCCCTCCCCCCCGAAATACATACATATATATATATATCATCCCTTTACCCTTTTTGCGCAACCCCCTGAGCGGCTCGGTTCGCCTAATTTTCATAATTGTTATTATAGAAATTCAACAGCCATAAACAAAAGGTTAGTTACTTGCCTAATGACTTGAAGTGCTGCTGCTGCTGCCGATGCTGCTGCTGCTGCTGCTGCTGCTGCCAGTGGGCAAAACTTTTACAGCCGCCTCGCTTGACTTGATAAACAAGCAAATGCGCTTATCACCGCACCCAACTTTCCCGCCCCCGAGTCAGGGGTAAAAACCGCGCACTCATAACCAACTCCCGTTCAATGCGAAAATGATAGCCGTCCGTCGCAAGTTCACAACTTTTCAACTATTTGTGAAACGCTAGCTGGCTGGTGGGCTGGCTCAGTATCCTTGTTCTCTGGCATCCTGCCTCCGCGCTCCCAACTCAGTTTGTGGCCCCGTCTCGCCCCACTGTTTTCCTGTCTTCCTGCCTTTCTGTCAGTGGCAGCTAAACAGCCCAGCACTAATTACAATGCCGTGGCGTTGATTTTTATGTGCGCAAAATTGAAATAGCAGAACATGGAAACATCTTAAACGCTTTTAAAGACGCCTTAAAGCGCGGCCACAGCAAAATATCTTTTACGAGCATAAAACTTGCCTCCGCACCGCAGCCGAACTCATTCCATTCCATTCCATTTGAGGCCTACAAAGTTGCAGGTTGAACTTTACAACTTTTCAGTTTGGTGGCAGTGCTATTTCTGTTGCCAGTTGCCAGTTGCCAGTTGCTCGCTGCTCGTTCCTCGTCTCTGTGATGCTGCTGCTGTTGTTTGTTTAGTTGGCCGCTATTGGCCAACAAGTTTGTGCCATGTTCCGTCACTGACTTCAACCGGACGCCTTTCTATTATTAATGCTGCCTCTGCTGCGTAGTTTAATTAATTAATTTGACAAGAGTTTTCAATTGAACTTCAGCCTGCCGACGACAAAACTGAAGCTTTAATGTGACCAGTGAAAAAAGACCTGCATTGAAATCAACAATGCTAAACAATGGCATTTCAAACAATATGAGACTGAAGCCAATAATAAATTTATTTTTAATGCCTGGCTTCAAAATGCAAATATCGAAATGTCGTTGTATGTGTGTGTTCTCCTTAAGGATTCCTTTGTAGTCACAAACAAATAGCATGGGGAGAAACACAAACGTCTAACGAAAACAATGCCAAAAGCAGCTTTCTTTATTGGGTTTTTTGGCCACAGTTGTTATTTCAATTCATTTAGAAATGTGGCTCGTTTCCCACATTTCTCCTCTCAATGTATATTTCATATACACATTTAATTAACAGACACTAGCCACAAACTGCAGCTGCAATATCAATTGCAAACAATTTTCTTAATAAACTTTATTTGTGTGTTTGTTTGAAAAAACAATTGCATCATTTGGCTATAAATATTTTGATATATGCAACCATTTGTGGCTGCCACACACGCACAGCCTAAGACTGAGCGGTGAGAGCATTTAAATTTTCATTAAGAAGCATTAACAGGGCAACCAGGTAGGATTTGTGTGCCTACGACGACGCCTATCGCGATGCGTCGTTCCTCTCTTGGCTGGAGGAACAGCAAAAAGGTTTGCCCCATAACCTCAAAAATGTTTATGCCACACTTCCGCTGCTTCCGATGATTGCTGTTGTTGTTGTTGTTGTTGCTGTTGCTTTCGGCTGCCCGCGCATGAGTTGGCTATAATTAAAAATGCTATTACTGCCAACTTCATATAAATTTTTAATTAGCAATTTTTGCTATTTTCCTACTTTTGTTGTGCACCCAACAAACAGCAGCAACCTTATTGTTGTGGTGGTTCTTCCTGTCGCTGCTGCTGTTGTTGTTGTTGTTGCCGCTTTGGTGAACTTTTTAAATTAGCACTTTGTTAAACACTCTGACGAAAAAGGTAGCAACAGCAACAGCCCCTCACAATGTTGGCATAAATTGTTTTTTAAAAGGATTTTGTCCACCCATCGCTAGCTTGCCCATCCCCCCAGCACTTGCCACCCGCCTCGGTGGCGGCATCAGTTGCCACAGCCGCCGCGGCCGCGGCCGCAACAGCAGCAACAGCAGCAGCAGCAACATCAGGTTTGGCGGTAACGCGTGATACGGCAGCTGCTCACACGCATTAAGCACCACAGCACCGCAGCCGGCTGTCATAAATTTTTAGGTCTATCTGGCTGCGACAGCGACGCAAGCAACGTGACTAAATCGCTACCCTGTAAGCGCTGCAATCCGAAGACATTTTTCATTGGGTTGCCGTCGTTGAACAAACAATTCATGCTGTCGTGTCGACCCCGTGTCACGTTTAATACAGAGTATTTGCATTATTAGCGAGGCTGGGAAGAAAAAAAGTGTTGCCTACTTATTTGCGCTAAGCGCGAACGCTCCAAGTTGATTAGCATGGCAAAAGGTCGGCGTGGGGGGGCGGGGTTTAACTTTTTGTTGCTACTGTAATTATTAGATTTTATGCATGGACCTCGGCACGCCCTCGGCGAATGGCTTCAGCGCAATAACAGGCAGCGAAAAAACAACAAAAAGAGGCGCAAATATTGACAATTATGGCCTATAATTTGACACCCATCGGCAGCAAACACAGCGCATCGCATCGCATCGCACCGCAGCGCAGTGAAAGCTATGCGGCTGTCAACGCCATAAAAGTGACAGCCAAAGGGTTGACAATTAAAATTAAACCAACCAGCGCATGAAACACAAGCGCACATATGTAAAGCGTTCACATGACAGTCGAGAGCGACAGTGGCGAGCAACGGCGACGCTTTATGATTCAGCAAATGTGCCGCACACTCATGCTGCACGCACACGCACGCATTTTTGTCATGCATTTTAATTAAAATTAACTTCATTTTTATGACGCCGCCACGCTCTCGTTGTTGTGGCTGCTGCTGCTGCTGCTGCTGTGGCATGTGTCGCATTGTCGCTTGTTTTGTTTGCTGGTGGCTGGCCGAACGAGAACGGCTGCTTAGTTAGTTGCCACAATTTATACAATTAAATAAAGATTTTATTATCATGCCGTTGGCTTTTAATGTCTTCAAGTTATGTATGTGTGTGTGCGAGACTCTCTATGTGTGTGTGTTTGTAAATATTTAAGCTGCAAGCATATCAAATTTACTGCTGTAGGTGTCGCGTCGGCATATTTTAAAAGCTTTTCCTTACACAGCCGCGTTTACTTAGCTCATACACAAGCAGGCGAGCAGGGGAAGGGCGACGCTGCAGCAAGTCTTGAGCGTGTCTATGTGTGTGTGTAAGTGTGTGTGTGTGTGTGATGAGCATGTATGCAAATTTATGTGACATTGTGGCAAGCACGCGCTCACTCTGGCTTAAGGCTTGCCCAAAGGAATTTCCCAGGCTACGGCTTTTGTTTTCTAGCTGACGCTGCAGCCAGCCAGCCAGCCAGCCAGCAGCAACAGCAGCAGCAGCCAACATTGTGTCCTTGTTTTATCCGAAATGTATGCAAAGCTGTGTTTAAAGTGCGCCAGCACTTTGTGTGCGTGTGTGAGACGTGAGTGTGGCTTGTTGGCAATTTAATGGGCGCGACCTGCCGTAGTCGTTTATGCATATTTAATAGTTGCTATTTTTGCTAAGTGCTTCAAAATTGTCGCCAGCCTCGAAGACGCTCAAAACGTTGGAAGAGCCGCAAATCCGTCGAAAAGCACATTTGGATCACTGCGAAATAGGTTTTCCCTATCATTTAGCTTTAACCCCCTTGCTCTTCTGACTCTTTGTCTCTCTCTGTCTCTCTCTTTCTTTGCGTCTCTGTCTGTCCAAACTAATTACATTTTTGCTCAATTGGCACAAGTTGCTCGACCTCGGCTGACACTCAGAGCAGAGCGCAGCCCAAGTTATACAATTAGCATAGAGAAACCAAAAGTTGCACAGGCATTTCAATGAATTTTGAAATTTGCCAAGCCAAAAAAGTTTTCAACCCCTTCGCCACGCCCCCCCTCTCCCCCTATCTGTGCGCCCTTCGATGTCCCCTACCCTCGTTTAGCAGTCGCTTGGCGTGCTGCGTAGTCGAGTCAGTTGCTAATGAATTGCTGTAACTGAATGTGCGCTCAGATTTATGCAACGAAAATTAAAAGGTAAATAGCAAAGCGTCTCTCTCTCTCTGCTCCTCGCTAGCTGGCTGGCTTCGTGGCATTTGCAAAGCAAGGATAATAGTTGTCAGCCTCGCTGTGCTGTCCCTTTGCTATCCGCCATGTCTGCTTCCTTGCAAAGTTTAATCAAGCGCTATTCTGTTTGCCGACATGCGACGCCCGCCCCTGCAACGAAGAAGGTAGCAGAAGTTGAATCAACTTTGCATCAATTTCAATATTCCCACTGTTTTCATTTAATTTTACCAACTTAAAACTTAATTGTGTACTTCCGTCGACTGCAGCGCACTTGACTGTCCCTCGCTGCAGCGTCCGCCTGCTGCTCGCTCCTTGGCGCAATTTTGCATTTAAAATTGCAAAAAATTAAAGTCGCTGGGGCGGCGTCCAAACGCAACAGGTGGCCACGCAAACTCATTTAGGGTATTTATGAAGGGGCTGGGCAGTAGGTGGGACGGACTGGAGCGGCGCACTTTGTGGCCGGATGTCTGGGTCTTGCAATTTACAGAGCAACAGCAACATAAGCAGCAGCAGCAGCAGCAACAGCAACAACAGGAGCTAGCAACACCGTCAGACAACGACAACGGCAATGATAGTTTCCCCAGTTATGAGTGGCAATGGCAGCAGCTCATGTTGCTGCTGATGCAAAAAACAGCGACCCCCGCCCCAACAACAGCAGCAGCAACAGCAGCAAAAGCAGCAGCATCATCATTTAAAAGCGCATTAAAAACTTTTTAGATTAATTTCACTGCTGCGTTTTATTTTTTGCTGCTCTGTTATTTACTCTTTTATCCTGCTGCTGCTGCTGTTTCTGCTGCTGTTGTTCTGCTCCCCTAGATGTTGCTGGTGTCGTTGCACGTTTTGTTTTTGTTTAATGTCATGCATTTAAATTAAAACTGCAGCAATTTAAAATCTTTCTTGCAGCTGGCAACAAACATAAAACTACGATATTGAAGCATAATTTTATGTGTGTGTGTGTGTGTGATTCTGAGATGCAGATGCGTTTGCTTTAGCTACTATTTTCGGCTGACTAATACGTTTTCGGTGTTTCCATTGTTGGCAACAAGATCTGGGCTCGCATTCATACGAAAATATTTGAAATGCAAAGTGCACTTGTTGTTGCCGCTAGCAACTAGTAGCTACAGTTAACGGGTAACGGGTAAAGGGTAACGGGTAACAGGTAACTGCTGCAGCAATTCAATGGACTCCAGCTTTTCAATACACATTTGCCAAATCATCAATATTTTTGCAGAAAAATTCATGCATATTGCATTGGGGTAACATGCAGTCGAGCGATATAATCACACACACACACACACACGATGCTTGGGAAGAAGACAGGGGGGGTGGGGGGAGGGTCGACTGGCTCACTTCGACAATCATTTTCAATAAATTTATCTGCAATTTTCGTGTGTGCACAGAAAGGTCGCTCATACGCCATGTGGACTTACTCGCTCACTCAGTCAAAGAGCCTTTGGTCTGTCGACTCCAACGTCGTCGCTTCAAATTCAATTCCCAATCTTTTTCTTTTTTTTTTTTTGTTGGCCTTTTGTGTCCCTTGCGCTCATAATTTCTGTCAGCCAGTAAGCCATTCATAGAACGGCTGCTTAGATTTTAGCATTGAACTTCCATTTCAATCGTCAAATGGGTAAATCTTTGCCTGCATATGGATTTTATTTAAGCCACACCTGAGTTGCTTTTAAGGATTTGCGTTTGGCTCGCTCGCATCTCAACGCTTGAATAGAGAAACCTTGCTTCCTGCCTAGCTTCCTTCCAATTGATTTCGATTTCTATGATGATATATACATACATATACATAAATCTGCGGCCCATCTGACTGACTGACTGACAGGCTGACCCTTTTTTTTTTTGTAGGTTGTGTTGTGTTGTGTTTTTGCTATGGACCGACCACAAATTATACGCAATTAAGCAAATTTGTCTAGGGCCTTTGATTTTGGTCCTGTCGCTGATTAACAACTAAGGGCACAAGCCAAACGGAACGCATCGAGGAGTGGGGGAGAGAGAGAGAGAGAGGTGGAATTGAGAAAAAATAACGAACAAACAGCATGTAAATAAATAAACGAGCAGAAAACGAAAACGAAAAACGAAAACCGTACAGGAGGGCGAAACGGAAAGACAACAAGGAAACGGACAAGGACAATGCGACGCCGCCGCCGTCCGGGGCAAGTTCATTTAACTTGCGGCGCACTTCCGATTTACCGCAAATTTGAAAACCAACAAGCAGCCAAAAATTTGCCCAAAGGGCAACACAACACAACACAACAGAACAGAACAGCAGCAACAAGCAAACGAATCTGAACGGCGAGCAGCACCAACAAAATCCAACAAGTAAATAAAAGTACGAGTACACAGCAGCATAAAGGTTTAACCCTTGTCATGGGGAGAAGCAAACGAAATAAGAAAAAATAATAATAATAATACAAAAAAAAAAAAAAATAAAAGAAATACAAAATAAAAAGCCAAAAGAAAAATCTGGGCAACAAAAAAATACACGAAATTGTAAAATTCAATTTGAGCCCTTTTGCTATTTTTAACACTTTTAACTTTGATTTATGCAAAAATTTCCACTTCACTTCGCACACATAAAGTTCGTACCCACTCTTCGCTTCTCGTTCTCTATTCGTTCATCCTGTGTTGATTTGTTGATTTCCAGCAAATGTTTGTAAGCATTTCCAATACAGCTTCCTCCGCATACCCTCGTCTGATTGTCACTTTCGGTGTGGTCCAGTGTCCGGTTGTCGACGGGCTGCAATGAATCATGTCGTCAATATCTACTATTTTTTATGGGGATTTCCTGTACGAAATCCAGTCATTCGTCATATTTTTGCTAACCGCTTTTATGTGTGTTGTTGTGTTGTGTTTTGTGTTTGCGTTGTCATAGAAATATGTGCAGGACAGCAGCCGTCGTTAATCAGGCACTTAAACTGCAAATTGATTAACAGTCGATTAAAAATCAATTGAAAATTTCATACATTTAATTACAGCCGTCGAATGTCGAACTATTGCATTATTCATAAGCCATTAAAGTTGCATTCATTCATTCGTTCATTCGTGGCATTCATTTTAATTGCCATTATTATTATAAATATTGCATAACACTTTCACGATTGCACTTTTATTACTTTTTTTGCACCATATTTGTTTACAGCTTGAATTCACAGTTCAAGGCAGCAGCAGCAGTTGCTGGAAGTTGGTTTCAGTTCATTTAGAGAGTTCAGCATTGTTGCCCACAGTTTGGTTTGACAAACAGACTGGGCCACAACAACAAAAACAAAAAAGAAAATGAACAGAGCATTGCATACTTTTGGGGGCAATGCAAAAAAGCATTAATAAACCGGAAGCCCCGAACAAGTCAGAGCGGAAATGAAAGCAAAAACACACACACACACACACATATTCACTTGTGCTGCATGGCGGGTCATCCGCAGGGAATCTCTGGGATGCGTTGTTGATGCATTGCTTAATACAAAGTCGCCCGCCGCCAGCTCTCGGCCATGTTTATCTGTGCGCGAAAATGCATTTTTGCATACAACAAAACCGCAACAGATGCGGTCGCTTCAATATAAATGCAGTTACAAATGATGCCGCCAAACCGTTCTGTCCTACCTTCACTCCTCCCCCCACCCGCGCCCTGCTCCCCGTCGACGCTTCCCTCACTCAATGTGTGTGCGTGCATTGTGGTCATTACAGTGAAATTCGTTTGCAATTTAAGCGCCATACGTAGTTTTTATGGCCATGTCTGCCACGTTGTTGGTGCCGCGTTCGTTTCGTGGGTTCACCGTCGTTTTGTTGTTTTTATGCTTTGGTCATTTCCGTTTTTGTGCTGCAGCCAGTTGTTGCTGCAGTTGCCGTTTGCTGTTGCTGTCTGGCCATTACATTCGCTGTCATCGCGCTGTCCGCAATTGCTCATCATTGTCGTGGTCATTTGTTGACTTTAACGCACACGCCAACTATACTATAACTATGAGATAGAGAGATTCGGCGAACTGATCAGCTTAAGCTCCCCTTCATTTGCCAAATGGAAGGCGGTAAGCAGTTTGCCACGCAAACACAATCAGAGTGCAGCTGGCAGCTGGCAGCTTGGAAACTTGCAGCCGGGCAGTTGGAGAGATGGGCAGACGGTCACGTCAGCTAATGAAGGCCAAATGCAATGCGGGCCCCCAAAAACCAAGCCAAAATCCACTCACGCAACCCACGCTGACAAACAAACTCCCCGGCGAGCGCTCATTAATGTGCATAATCAAAGCGAGGCAAAGGCTCGTGTAACTGTGACACTGCAAAACAGAGTGCAACAGTGCGGCACACACTGTGGCACCGTGGCAGCATATTTGTCACATGATTACCGCATCCAATCACACGCTGCTTGCCTGCTCTATCTGCTCTGCTTTGCTCTGCCTTGACATGGATTACACGACATTGCGTTAAGCCAAAAGCGAAGCCCACCAAAAAGGCTTCAAATCGCGTACGCAATTGCGGCTGCACCGGGTGAGATGGAATGGAAAAAAAAACACACGTACACAGACACGCACACACACACGCACACACACAAGCACACTCAGAGCAAACGTTGCAGCATAATTTGCAGCTGGCCAAAGGCAAGGCAAGTGCCAAGCGGAGGCATCCAACCAGGCAGGCCCCTCTGGCTAAGCGCCAATAGACAATGTCCTATGCATATTTGTCAAAACGAGGCGCACAGAGATACAGAGAAGAGACAGAGACGGGGAGAGTGAGGGACTGAGAGAGACAGAGAGAGACAGAGAGAGATAGAAAGCGCTCTCGTTGCGGCCATGGTTTGCTGTGAAGTCCTTTTCAAATGGTGCCAGCCACACGAGTCCGCACACATGCATGCATCCAGCTGAAATTGAAACTGTTTAGTGATGTTTGTTGCTCGTGCTGTGTTCTCCTCATCGCTGGCCATTCATTGTCTGTGTGGCCGCCTTGTGCCATCGGCTCTGGGCAGCCAGATAATTTGCTTCGAAATCCATTTTCCGCTTGTTCTGTGCGACGTTTGTATAACAAACGACCATATGAGTTTCGCTCTGTGTGTGTGTGCAGTCTAGGCACAAACTTCATTGTGGCAATAAGCGGCACACAATTGCAGCAGGCTTCAAGCAATGCTTGCAGTTTAAATGCCAAACATCTCAACTATGCCCAAGATTTGCAGCTACTTCAACTCATCTAATATGTTCTTGTGCTTTGTGTGTCCATTATTTTATTTTTTTTCTTTTCAATTTTTTGTCCATTGCGCGAACAGCAGCTTAGCTGCTACTAAAGATAAACGCAACGATTTTCGCTACAAGTGCTGTGAAGCCGAAAGTAGACGCTGCTAATGATGATCATCAAACAGTTGTGTAGCAGTCGCAAACATCATCATTGCCAGTGGCACTTAGCAACATCGTTGCCAGCGGCTTAAGTAGTCAGCATCGTTGCCAGTGATTACTGGGACTCTACTGCTAGTCATGGTCTAACATTGCCATTCCATATTCATAATTGCTAATGGAATATGCTCCGGCAGCCACGACAACGACAACGACAGCGACAGCAACATGATGATGATGCTGATAATAATGATGACAATGTGGTCGCCTTGTGCCGTGTGATTATTATGAGGCCCAGCACAAAGTGCTGCCTGTTTTTCGGTTTTGTACTATGTGCGGCTCTATGTGTTTGTGTTTGGCTTGGGCACCATCACTTGGGGGGCCAAAAGCCCGGCAGCTGACACCGCTACACTGACTGTCGACTCAACTTCTTCTACTGCTGCTGCTGCTGCTGCTGCTGCTGTTGCTACTTGGGCCTGCCCCACATGCGGCTAGGGCGACTAGAGCGAATGGTGAAGCAGGGACGTTGGTGTTCAGTTCCTGGGAGAAATTAATTTGGAACTTGTGAGACATTTGGCGTTAGCGTCTATTTACATTGTGTACATTACGTATACGCCCAGCTGGCCCAGCTGCCTGCGTTCTGAGCTGGCAATGCATTGAGGTTATGTTTTAGCGTGCGCAGCTGTTCACTTTTCCTTCTGCCTTAGCTCCCCTTCCTTCCCCCCTTTCCTCTTTCCCATTCAGCTGCCCGTCTGTGGTCTACACTAAAATCCACACCAAAAACAAAAAAAAAACATTGTTGTGAAAAGGGAAAAGTTTAAGAAATGTGTGGGGGGATGTATGTGTGTGTGTGTGTGCTAATTTCTAGTCGCCCGACCGTCACCTGCAGCAATTTTCAGTGTTTTCGTTTTCTGGCGCTTTGGCTGCTTGTGGCAAAGTTTTTCGTTTCGTTGTCTGGCAGCTTTTTGTTAATTGGTTCAGTCACCTGTCTCTTGATCTGCCAGTCAGGCGCACACGACCCGTGGCCACCTCGCCATCAGCGACCAATGTTTGCCACCTTTTTGAAACTACCGAAAAATGTGATGGGACACCGAAAACGAAAAGGAAGGAAGTTGGCGCCCAAGAACGCTCAACGCTCAACGCTCGCTAGCGCGCTCTCTCACTCACACTCTAACTGCCACTTTGCTCTTCGCTTTGACAGTTCGCCCATTGCCCAATGAACGTTTTAGATTACAATAGCGTCAGTTCTAGGCGGCCATTGGGCGACACATTAGCCCTGTGGGTAGTGCGGTGTGCTGTGTGCTGTGTGCTGTGCTGTGGCCGCTCGGTGAGTTCGGATCGACCGCAAAGTTAGCGCACGCCGTCGTTAACTTAATTGGCCATCACCACCCACTTTGCGGGTTTTTATGACGACGCCAACGACGGCAACGACGACGGCGACAACGGCGACCAACTGCCCTTCGTTGCCCTGCCCTGCCCTGTCCTGTCCTATGCTGCCCGCCTCTGCCCGGCTCGGCCCGGCCTCAAAAAACAACAGCAATAACGTTGACTTTGTTAGGCGACGTCAGCGTTAGCGTCGCTGCTGCTGTTGCCGCTGCTGCTGCTGCGTCGCCATTGCCTGTCACATTTTTGACATTTTTATTCTACATTTTTGTGTTGCCATTTAGTTGTGGCTGTGGCAGCTCTCCTTTACTCCGCTGCGCTCCACTCCGCTTCGCTTCGTTCTGTGCTGCTCAGCTCAGCGCTCTGAGTATTTTCTATGACTTTTTGTTTGTTGCTGTCACCTGGGCCATAATATTTTCTGTTGCCTACTTTTAAGCGCCAGCCCGAAAAGAGAAAAGCAACACAACAGAAGCGTCAACGTTTGCACTCAGTTTTGCCACGGCTACGACTTTGCCGCTCTGTCTCTCTGTGATTAATAGGTGTGTTAATGGATGTCATTTTGATGTTTCCGCCAGGCGCATGTCCGTCCTCCCACCCGCCTGCTCCGTTCCTCGTGCCTGCCTTCGTCTATCGCCTGCTGACCCGCTGCCTTTATGTTTAATTTGAGCATTTCTCGCTAATTTTTAAGGCTCGTCATTAAATGTAGATAATTTTTTATATTCCACGGTGCCATTCGTTCGTTCGCTCGTTTCGTTTCGCTGTCTGTCCGTCCGTCTCTCTGTCGCTCTGTCCATTTTCTAGGTTTACGTCGCTGTCCGCTGCCCACAATTTTCATAGTCTTTGCCTTAGGGCGCGTCGTAAAAAGTAAATGTAACGAGCCAGCTACATGACCAAACGAAACCAACAGCAGAGAAGAAGGGGTGACAGAGACATACACATAGCATCCACGGTGGGGGGGCGGCTAAAATGCCGCAGTTGTTAAAGGCTTTCATTTGTTGTGCTAGACAAATCGTAAAGGTATTTTTAATTAGTCACAAAAATGCACTTCTTGTTGTTGCTGTGTTTTAAAGTGAGCGCGCACCTGAAAGCATGCAACAGAAACTGTTGCCACCAAAAAGCTTAAACAATTTATCAGCATATGCGTGACAGTGAGTACATGCAACACACTGAGTGTGTGTGTGTGTGTGTACTTGCAACATGTTTTTGTCCGCCCATCGTGAGGCACGCCTGCTCAATTTTATTGCCACACAAGCAGAAGTGAGGCGTGCAACGTGCAACGAGCAGCGCTGGCGCAGTAATCGATATGTAAACATGCGGGTTCACTTCGCTGTCGTTTGTATTGGGTGGGGCGAGAGTGTATAAATTTAGACAACAACAAACGGCGGCAGCAACAAGCTGCAGTCCTTTGACTGTGCGCCATGCAACATGTTTTTATATAAATCAATTACTTGCCAAACACGATGCGCACATGCAAATGGATTTATGGCCACATCCGGCAAGTGTTTGCTCTCTCTCTCTCTCTCTTTTTGAAATGCATTCAAGCAATTGCGATTTTTGTGTCAATTTAATAAAATATAACTAGTTGAAGCCGGAAAGAAAACGACTAAAAAATAACTCATTAATTAGTGTCTCTAAGCCGCAAAACTCTCTGCATTTGCATATCGATAAATATGATCAATGCCAATCATTTAGCTAAAAATTTGCTGGCATTCACACACACACACACACACACACACACAACAAATCGAATTATCTGGCTGGCAAATTAATTGAGATTTGCCTGCTCAAATTGAAATTGACGCGCGAAAATTGTGAGCTGACAAAAAAATTGTTAGCAGCCGAATGGCAGCGAATTGTGGCCAGAAATGGACAACATCGTTGGCCACAGTGACAGGCCGACAGGAGCAGTGGCTGGCAGCAGAACCGAAATTTGTCACAACAAATTTCTGGGGCCCGTGAATTGATATAAACGTCCGGACAGAGCCCCAAAAATAATGCGCTAAATAAATTGCGAAAAATTACATAAAATATTTAAGCGCATTCAAGTGTGGCGCCATAAAAAATGGCACGGCATTAAAAATTTTCGAGCGAAAGCAAAGCGAGCGGCAAATGTGGCAAGCGGCAGGCGGCAGGCGTCAAGGTGGTTGAAAGCGCCATTGGGTTATGGAGCAGAAGGTGGGGGTGGGTGGCAGGAGTCGGAGTG
Organism: Drosophila siamana; assembly: GCA_035047445.1. Lineage (NCBI taxonomy): Eukaryota > Metazoa > Arthropoda > Insecta > Diptera > Drosophilidae > Drosophila > Drosophila siamana. The sequence continues at coordinate 6,033,194 of JAWNPP010000004.1, read as the reverse complement.
GGAAGTGGAGGGATGCTTCTCTGGTGTGGCGGGTTGACGGCGTGTCAGACACGCGAATAGACAGCAGAGCCAAAGAATACAAGGCACTTGAGGCACGAGGCACGAGGCGGCAAGGCAAGGATAAGAAAAGCAGGAAAAGCAACAGCAAATTATATGTATAAAACGAAATAGCAGCTGAATATTAGACATTTGAGAATTGGCATGGCAAATTTTTCATTGACTACTAGTAGCTGCTGTTTGTTACCCCTTGCCCCCCTTGCCCCCTTGTCTCACCACCACAGCAAGAATAACAACAACAATGCCACCTGCCATGCAAAAATAAAAGACATGTTGTCTACCCTGCCCCTCTGCCCTCTCTACTCTCTCTAACCTCTCCATCCAGCCGCTTTGCGCTACCATTTTCATGGCGAGCGCAAATGTAAACGGGCTACGTTTTTAAACTTGAGCAGACAAATAAACCGAAATGTTTGTTATGCCTGCTGCTGCTGCTGTTGCTGCTGCTGCTGCTGTGGGTCCTGTGTGTCCTCCGACTCAGACGTTTTTAATGCATTTTTTATTTGGCTGCCGCACAAAACGACTAGCAAATAGATGCACATAAAAATAAATAAGGCACACACACACACACACACACTCACTTCCACTTCCATTTGGCCCCATGAATAAAAAGGTCGCCCATATTAACACACTCCCACTCCCAGTGCTCACCTCGCCCCTCTTCTCTCGACGGGCAGTTCAACAAAACGCGAACGCTGCAAATTTTTGCTATTGGCGTTGTGTGTCCAGCCGCCATAAATTTCAATCCTGCTGAATTTTGAATGAACCCAAAAGCCAGCAGCTCTTGACCCCAACATGACTCCAAGAGGGTTTCAGGGGCGTAACGTATGTGTGCTCTGCTCTGCTCGCCTCTCGAGCGAGTCTACGTGCTTCACCTTTGCTTTAAAAACATATAATTTATTTTAAAAGAGCCCCTCAACATACACAAGGCAAACGATGCCCACAAAATCAATATGAGAGACAAGATTTATACGCCTGGTAATCGCTGCTCAGCTCTCACTTCTCTCTCTCTCTCTCTCTCTTTCTCTCCCTCTGTCTCTGTCGCTCTCTTTTGAGCCTTGCCAACAATCTGTCTCCGGCTAAGAATCTGTCAAGGTGCAGAATGGGGCAAAAGTTGGACTCGAGCTCATTAGAAATGCCAAACAGCAAATGCCTGACATTTGCATACACCTCGACAGAGATAGGTGAATAATAGAGAGGCGGCGAGAGGGGGGAGAAGGAGAGAAACACACACGCACAACTCTTTATGTATGATGTCACATTACAGCAGAGTGAATATCTTAATAGACCCATTGCCGACTCTCGACTCTCGACTCTCGACGCTCGACTCCTGGACTGTCTGTCTCTCCAGCTGTCTGACTCTCGAGTGGCGGAAAAAATTGCTAAACTTTCGGTCGTGCGTGAGGGCATTCTCGGCAAAATATCAATGAAAATGTCATATACACACACACACACAGACACACAGTGAAGTAAATTGCCAAAGCCTAAGATAAAAAACAACAGCAAAACAGCAAAGAAAATGAAATAAAAGAGAAACTGTTGCCTACATTTCGGTCGCCGGGCACTTTTTCTACTGCATTTGCAGCGTGTAAAGAAGTCAGCCAGACTCAGACGCTGGGAACACATGTTTTGAATAATTTATGCGGGCGAGCGCACGAAATGTGCCCGCCAGGAGTTGAGCCTGTTATCCAGGCGCCATCGTCTACCCATCCCCCCCGTCCATCGCATCTCCTCGTCTCTTCTCACTTGGCACTAGGCCAGGCAAAAGTTTTGCCACTCACACTCACCCAGACACGAGTCAAGCTCGCACTCTCGCTAAAGCAAAAGCAAAAGAAAAAAAAAGGTGATAAATGCATAAGCAGAAAAGTTTTTTCGTCCTGCGACTTTGCTGCTCGATTTCGCTGTGGGACTGGGGAGGCAGAAAGAGGGGAGACGGTTGGCAATGTACTAATAGCGAAATTGCTACAAATCGTTTTGGCCAAACTTGCGCAAGTTTATTATGTCCCCCACACACACAGGCACACATAGACAAGACACACGCTACACGATTGAGGGTCTGTCGTTATTTTGCACCTTTCCACATTCTAATTTAGCTGCGCTTCAAATATTTATGCAAACAAATTGAAATAAAAAGAGTTTGCCGACTCAACTCGACTCGACGCGACTCGACTCTTGAAAGCAATAAAGGCCAAAACGTAAATATTTAGTGACGTCGCATCAAAGCGAGGGCCAAACGATGCGTTATAACACACACACACACACACACACAGCAGACGACACCACAAGTGTACACCGCACAAAAGCGGATAGTCGTTTAGAAATCAAATAAAAAAATTCAATTTAAAATGCAAAATAGTAAGAACAACGACAACAACAACAACAACAACAAAATCGTATACAAAGGAAAGTGGCATTAAGGCTGCGACTAGACCTTGAATGTAAAAAGAAAAGAATGAAAAGAGTTTTTGGGGGCAATTTAAGCATATGAATATTTAAGTACAACTTTAAGCATTTGAAGTAATTGTAATTTAACGTTTGATTGACTCACTAGTTACAGTGATTGAGGCAGCAGTTTCGCTCCAACCCTTAGAGGCGGCACTTGTGCTCATAGTTAAATATGTAACTAAAATGAAATGTAAATAGACTCTTCCTCCCTCTCTCTCTCTCTCTGTCTGTCGCTAGTATTGCTTGCTTCTTGTTTAGTTATAGCCACGGCAAGTGGCTTGAAGTTCTGGTTATTGCTGTGCCACCATCTCAGGTGCTCTGCCGTTGTTGTCGTCTTTCTGCTGTGGCTTCGGAGTTTGGCAGCAGCCGCAGCTGTTACACTTTGGCGGCATTCTCATATAATTTATTGCCTTACGGCCTGCCAGCCAGCCAGCCAGCCAAGCAGGTGAGCTGGTGGTGGGTTGAGTGTAGAGTAGTAGTCTACTATATGTATTATATCTATTGCCCCGACTTTGTCTATGTTGTCTATCGCTCGTTGTGGTTGCGGCAATGGCTTGGCTGTAACTGTGGTCGGGTAACTAGGCCGCAGCTACAAGTTGCGTTTATCAACTGCCACAACTACTGCTCGCAAACAAACAACGAGGGGAAAAGAGATTGCGTTGGCGTTGGCGTCGGCGTCGGCGTTGGGTGGGGCGACTGTCTGTCTGTCTCTCTGTCCAATTTGAGCTTTCTAATTAGAATTTATAAGCTTCTTGGCGCTGGCTTAAAGTCCACACACCACACACAATTTAAAGCGAGCGCAAACGCGTCATATTTGCAACTGGCGCTGCTCCAATAATTGTTATTTCAAAGGCAGCTTTGTTATGGCTGCAGTTGAACTTGCAGTGCTAGTTGCTGCTGCTGGTCGAACGTTCAAAGAGTGGGAAGTGCGGGGAGGGGTGGGTGAGAGACATATGCCGACAGTTTTCCGCTGTTGTTATTTTTACCTACATGGCATCTTTTTTTTTTTTTTGTGGCACGATGCGCCAGCAGTTTCAAGGATGCCAACGTTTCTGTCGACATCATCAAGCGGAGAGAATGCGAAAAGAGACCGTGGGGGAAGCAGAGACAGAGAGAGAGAGAGAGGGAGAGAAGCAGGGACAGCTGTGCGGCATATAGTCGACATCAATGGGAGCGATTCGTAGCCCAGCATTGCCGCACAAGCGGAAATGTCGAGTCGTATCTGTGTCGCTGTGGGCTCTCAGCATGCACAACGAGTGCCAGCAACCAAAGGGGGTGGCGTATCAGAGGCAGACGAACAAACGACCACAATTGCAGCGAACGGTGGAGAAGGTGGGGGAAGAGAGAAGGGGGCTGCAGGGAGCTGGAGTTGCACTCCGGACGAAAAGCCTTTAATCGACAGCAACATATTCGATTTTAATATTCATATGCCGCCATAAATTGCCAACAACAAAAGAGAGAGCGATGCTGCCTGCAATATATGAGGGTGTTGATATGGTCACACACACACACACACACACACAAACGCAAACGCAAACACACAGAAAGTGGCTGCCTCATATTATACTATATGATATATTGGGGACCTTTGGACAGCTGTTGCTGGCACTTCATGAAATGCACTTTTCATCAGCCGCCGCCGCCTGCATTTTGGGATGCAATTAAAGCGGATGTTGCCTTTGTCTGCACGATGAAATGGGGCAGGATGGGTCCGTCGGCTTATTTAGTCATAAACATTATTATAAAGATACCACCCGCTACGAACCTAAGCTAATTATAGACAACAAAGTGTGGACGAACATGTGCGCTGAAATACATGATATATCCCAGTGCAAAGCATTCCACCATATTTTTGATTGATTGTTAATTTGTATGTTGTATTGGCGGCCATTGCGAACTCTTGCAACTCAATTCAGCGGAATAAAATATGCATAATTGTGGGGCACAAGTCGGTGTTTAGATCTAATCATATGGCTGCGTTTTGCTTTGACTGTGGCGGGCATCAGTTGTGATCATTGTGTGCGCAATTGTGTGTGCGAGGCTTTAGGAAGGCGTCGCGTCGTCGAGTAGAAAATCAAATGTGGAGCAGCACATGCAAGAAATTAAACAGACGCCCCCCAAATTGGACCAACCAACGTCACAAGAATGTATGAATGACGCACTGTGTGTGTGTGTGTGAGTGTGTGGCTGAGTGTGCGATGTGCTTGCTCATTACAACAAAGGCAAAAAGGCAGGCAACGGCAAAAGCAAAGGCAATGGCAAAGGCAAAAGGCAGCCTGATGATGCCTGACACCCCCTTGGCCGTCACCCCTGCCCGCTTCCTTCCGTTGTTCGTGGCGCACTTCAAAAACTTAACCGTTAGGCATATGCGTGATTATCTCTTACTCTCTCAGCCACTGTCCGACAACTACAGCGACGACGACAACAGGCAGCGACAACCCCCTCGGTTGAAGCAACAGCCCTTCAACAATTGCGCGCTGACCCAGTTACCCGGCAACAAAGGCGGAAGCAAAGGAAACATGCTGAAAGACCCGAGACACATAGCGCTGAGGGAGTGAGAGCGAGAGCGAGAGAGAGAGAGAGAGAGAGAGAGAGACGTAGAGACCGAGACAGAGAGAATAAAAAGGCACATGTCATCATAGAAATCAGTGAGTGCTGGGCAGCGACGCCAGCGTCGGCCTCTGGCTATGAAGCGGCGAAGCTTATGGAAAATATAGAGAAGGCAAAAAGGCGCTTGGAAAATTCATTAAAATGAACCCAGGAATACGATGCGAAAGCAGAGAGGGGGTGGGGGGTAGAGGAAGGAGTGGGGCAAGGGGGTAAACGAAACGGATGCCATTGCTGAGGCAACAATGGACAATGGTCCAGTTGGGTCTTGGGGGCTTATCGGGCTGTGCCATATGTGCGCACACGCGTCACAGAAGGACACAGTTCATAATCAAATATTTAGCATACTTTTTAGAGCAGAGCTTCTGCATATTACAATAGCATTTCCGGTCAGCTGGGCATCACAGCGCCAGTTGCAACACTCGGTCGACACACTCGAGAACGAGTGCGAGTGCGAGTGCGAGTTGAAAGTGTTGGCGACTGCTGGAGACATTAAGCAGGCCGAGAAGGAGCGCTGTGAACCGTGTAATGCAATGAGCCGCAGAGAGGCGAATCCCCCAATGAATGTTAGTTGTCCGGCACTTGGGAGCGTTAATGTGCCATAACGAATGCATTAGAGACTCTCTGATGTAAGCGCTGCCTGGGGAGACCATTTTAATATTTAATTACTTCACGAGAGCGACAAAGAGAAAGAGAGAGGGAGGAAGAGAGCGTGGAAGACTGTGCGTGGGAGCAGCGAGGTGGCAAAGACGAGTCCTACACTGACTGCATTGTGTGCAGGCTCCAAAGGGTTGTCCAATAAAACGAAGCCCCAAAAAGTATGCTACAAATTCCGAGTTGAGCTGCTGCCATATGGCACGCACACACACACACACACACGCACGCGCCGACACGGAAACATATGTTCTTGCCTCCACAGTCATATAACAATACACAAAGAGCACAGACGGCGGCAGGAATGGCAACAGCTTCACTGATATCATTACTCAACCAACAAGCCACAAAAACACTCGCACACACACACACACACACATACGTGAAGTCATGCGAGTTTCCGTTTTGTTGGGCTCGGTGCGTGCCGTGTTCGTTTTTTGTCTGCGCTTTGCGCGCTTTTCACTCACACTCTTCGCTCCACACGTCGCTCGCTCGCTCTCTCTCTCTCTCTCTCTCTCTCACTCTCACTCTTTGTCTCGCTGTGATATTATCAAGTGAAGTGCTTTTGCGGTTTTTGCCATTGCTTTGTCTATCACACACACACACACACGCTCAAGCTGATGTATTGCGAGAGCGTGTGTGTGCGTGCGTTTTGGCTTTGTTATTATTACTATTACCACATGTTGTTTTTGTATTTAAGCTAATTCTTTTATGTACATAAAACGTGCAGCCACATAAAAATAAAAACCAAACAGCAAACAACAAACGACAAAAACGACAAACGACAAATGACAAAAGCAAAACGAAAACGAAAACGAAAACGTAAATGAAAGCAGAAGTAAAAGCAACGGCAAAAGCGTCGCTTGATAAGCCAAGTGGCGAATTCAAGCGTAGTCAGCATTGATAGCAGCCAACAGCCAACAACCACACACACACACACTCACACACACACACCCCCGCCTCCTTCACTCCCCTTCCCGTGCTGTGATAGCGGTATAAAGGTGCCTACTTCACACAAAATTACCCTTTTCAATTTGCCGCCATGCTGCAGAGTCGCTTTCTCTCTCTCTCTCTGTCTTTTTATCTATGTGTGCGTGTGTTGGTTGTTCCCCTTGTATGTGTGTCTGTGTGTGTGCGTTTATTGACTTTTTGTCATTGGCGCTAATGCATAGCAGTAGCCAACGGCGGCAGGAGTGGCAAGCAACCACACACACACACAACACACCGGGAGCATCAGAAGCAGCTTTATTTTTATGGCTGGCATTACGTTTAATGTTTGGCTTAACTTAGTTACTCTCGATCTGGCTTCGACTACATCTCTGTCTCTGTCTCTGTCTCAGATGCTGACTCCATTGTTGCCACACTGAGTGCGGTAATTAAGTGTCACAAGTAATTACAATACACTTATGCATGTGCCGCATGCAACATGGCTTTGTAATTAGAGTTTAGCGCCAACACTCAAGCAACCAAACACACGCACACAGACACACTCACTAACACTTACAGCAGCGAGCGCAGAGCAAAAACTGAACGAATAAAAGCGGAGGCAAAGCAATCGTAATCGCAATCACAGCCAAAGTCACAGCAGTCAGAGTCGCAACTCCTTGTGGTTAATTTCAATGAATATTCTGTGCGCTTGGCAATTATTTGCCAACAGGTAAAAGCGTGGAAAAATTGCACCGAAACGAACGAAATGAATTTACACGAATGCAAACTGGGTTGAAATCAAAATGCTGCTTGCTCTATTTGAGCAATGCGCAATTTTAAGCTAAATTTAATTTAATAAATAAATAAAATGAAAACCTGGCTGCATTTCGGAATGCCAGCAGTAAGTACTCTCCTCGCCCATCTCTCTCTATATATGTATATATATATATATATGTATATATATATCTTTTTTATGTCTCTCACTCTGACTGTCTGTCTCTGCCTCACTCTCTCTTTCTCTCTGTATCTCTCTGTCTGTCTCTGTGTAGCGCACCCTGCTTTTGTTGTTGACTCTGTTAGCTAAACTAGCGCTAACCGAAGCGTACCTTAACCAAGTTAACCAAACAGAAATGCAAAGCTCGCTTAAGCACCACTCAAATTTCGCAATGCAGCAACGCAAAAAAAAAAAACGAAAAAACTGCCACAAAAAAAGAGAAGAGTGCTCACCTCAGTTGTTGCCATAAATAAGTAGAATCGCTGTAATTTACTTAACTTGCGTAAATATTAAATATTTATATTGTTCTCTTCTCTTTTATTTTTCTCTTTTTATGTACCGTAATCGTATATACTTCATCTACTACACACACAACTACAAACTTGCCTACTCAACTCAACTCAACTCAACTCAACTCAACTGAAAACATCTTCAACTTCTCTGCTGTGCTGTGCCTCTGCATCATCAAACTACAACTACAACTTGCAACTTGAACTCGCCATTCGCCAACTACAATCATAAATAATTACATTAAATAAACGTTCAAAAAACGAAAACAAAACTATCTGATGAAATGCGATCCTTGATTGAAAAATATCCTTTGGTCAATGCAGCGCGGAAGCGACGAACTTTTGAGTCAAGCAGCAGTTATGGCGCCTGCTTCCGACAATAATAATCAGGATCTGGCCACAAAGAAGGCCAAACTGGATTCGAGCACCGTTTTGGCCGGCGGAATTGGTAAGTTTTCCTTCTCTACGCTTCACTATCACTCACTCACTATCTCTGTCCCACACACTGTCTCTCTCTCTCTCTCTCTCTCTCTCTTTTTGTCTCACACACGAAAACAACTCTTTTATCTATGCGTTTTACCTTTGCCGTCACAGGCTTTACCTTCACCTTAGCGTTTGTCTGCATGTCTGCCGACTGTATTGTGGGCATTTAAGCCCATTTTATTGCACATTTGGGCCGCACGACTTAAGTGCATCGTCGTTGGCCAGCCTCGGCCTGGGCCTGCCAATTAGCCAACGCTTCATGCGCTAGGCCAATGCCAATGGGCCCGAAAGCCAGCTTAAGTTGTGCTCTGCCTCTGCTGACTGCCACTTGGTCAATTGTGGCAGAAGCTGCTCCCCCAGACTTGCGGGTAGGCGAGGGGTCAGCGGCTGGGTGAGGGGGGTTGGTCGATTGGGGCACGCAGACTCGTCGTTGTGAGTCGGGTCTTATAGCCAATTAACCCGCTAATTAGCATGGAAACAAACATTTTGGGGTGGCACAATATGGAAAAGTATGCCGCGTTTGCATTATGAGCAGCTCACCACGAAATTCTAGCACATTAATTAGTGCCGCACACACACACACACACACGCACACACACAGACACATATTCGCACACACGCACTCAAACTCGCGCCTGTTTGGCTTGCGCAAAGTAATAAAGCTAATCAAAAACCGCTCGCGCCGAAAACCAGAAACCAAAAAACCAAACCAGAAGCTGAACCACACATTAGGCAAATATTTGACAAGCGGCCGTCGAAAGCGGAACGCGGAAACCGAAAATCAGTCAGCCGCAAAATGATTTTAAATACAAGCAAATCCATGCACAACATTTGCAGCACAAAACACAGCGAATAGCGAACGAATAGAGCGTATACTTAACCCACAGTCCAACAGTCGAGTCGAGACCATCAGCAGCAGCAACAACATCGTGCTCTTCATAAATGGCTAACAAAGTGAAATGCATTTTAATTTCATTAGAACTCCACTAGTCTCTGCCTGTGTCTGTGTGTTTGTGTGTGTGTGTGTGTGTGTTTGAATGTGTTGAAAATTAATATGCTTTTGGGTTTTCCAATTAGCAGTCATTAGGACGAGCAGCGTCGATGCTGGCAAAATGCTTGTAATTAACTGCATTTGGTGGTTCAATTGAAAGAAATGGTCAAGAGTCAGTTAGCAGACACTCAAAGGATACGCAAGCACACCTTCCATTACACACACACTCGCTTCGTGAAGTGAATGGCAATCGAGAACGAAACGAAAATAAACGCAAAAGCAAAAGCATAATATTTATTTATTACTCTACAAAGGACTTTGCTATTAATTAAAAAGCAACAAGCGCTGACCCCACCACAATCACACACACACAATCGCACACACACACACACATACATTGCTGGGTGGGCAGTTAACAACTGGCAAAGAGTTGCAGGCCAACCATTGTCCAATGGTCGGGTCCAGACGCAGACGCAGACGCCCCAGCGGCATTTGAAGACCAATTCATGCATACGAACGCAGCCAGGATACGAACGGACGATAGGCAGTATGGCAAGGATAGCAGGGAAGGCAGGCGGCAGGCGGCAGGCGGCAATTCGACTGCTTGGGAAACCGACGCCACTTGACACCTGCCGCCAGCCGCCTGGCTGCCACCTAGCTGCCACCTGCCTGCCACATGCCAGCTGCCACCTGCGGCCTTTTTAATTTTCCACGCAAAGTTCATGCGCAAACACAAAGCACGGCACAAATTTTTAAAGTCGTGCGAACAGCTTAAAGTGCGCTTCGTGTGCCAGACAAAGAAACCCCAAAAGGAAGGAAGCTCAACCGAGAGTAGAGAACAGTGGCAAAAATCCAATGAATTCATTTCACTCTCTCTCTCTCTCTCTTTCTCTTCTGGTGTGTGTGCGTGCGTGTGTGTGTGACGACCACTTAAAGCTGACGCACAAAAGCAAAAATACGTTGCTGATGCCGAAAATAATAACAAAAGAAATTGCTAAATAAATGTGTAAGGACACTTTTATTGCATTGCAAACGCCAGCACAGAGCAACGGCAACAGCAACAACAACAACAACAGAGGCCAGACAAGTAAATAGGCAGCCGGCAACAAAAGCAACAATGAGCATTGTGTGGCCAGCCTTAGATAAACACACGCAACACACGGAGCCAGAGCGAGAGATACCAAAGGAGGCAGGCAGGCAGGGGGCAGGCTGGAGGGGCTGACAAGAATGCCAAAAATTGTTTCTTTTTGGCCTGTGGTCTGTGGCACGCACCACTTGCCACCATCATCGACTTGCTGCTCGTCCATCGGACATCGATGTATCGCCCATCGCCCATCGCCCATTGCCCATTGGCGTTGTCAATTGTATTTGCTGTGCCTCAAAAACCAATACACTGCTCGCAACGTTTCCGTTACACAAGTTTAGCCAGCGAACATGCAACAAATTTTGCACGTAAATGTAATAAAAACACTCGTCTGCCCCTCCTCCACCACGCCCAGCCACTTCAGATGAGTGTGCGTATGTGTGTGTGTGTATGTGTGTGTGTGTGTGAAGCACACTTCAAGTAAGTGGCCACGCTTCGTTCGGCTCATCTCACAATGCAAAACTTAGCCCTTATATCACGCATACGTATCGCAATTTGTATATGCTTCCACTCTTCTCTTGTTTCCTTCTTTTTTTTTGTGTGTTCCTTCGCTAGCTAGCTGCCTGGTTAGTGTGTAACTTCGCTTTGGTCATGCAATAAATACTCGCAGTTTCTTAGTGGCATTTGATTTATTTTATTTTGATTATTATGCATATTTTATGCAAGCCAAATTAGACCCCGGGGAGACGACGGCAGCTCGAGACGACGCCGACTAATTCGAACCACGCAAGCCGGTGGCTCTCAATCCCCCGCCAACTTCGGTCCTCATATCACTCCCAATCCAAATCCGTGTTCAGCCCAGGCGAACCGTGGCAATGTCGCGTGTTTGCGCTGGGAGAGCAGCATGTGTATAGCCCCCAATTGTTGTTGTCGTTTGTTGTTTATTGTTACAGCACTCGCACACACACAACACACATACCACACACACACACTCGCAGACACTCCGGGCCCGCCATGCTGTTTGTACAGCCAGCCAATATTTGTTTGTTTATTGGCCGATTTCGGGGGCAGCGCTTGGTCAACAGCGTGTCAGAGTTCAAGGTGTTAAAACGCAACGTTAAAAAAATATTCAATAAAGCGAGACAGCACGCTTGCTGAAAGCGAGACCAAGCGCCGAGCTCAAGTCCATAATACGTCTAGTACACACAAATAATGTGCTTATAAACAATAAATCGTAATAATGCGAAGTCCCAAGGCTCAATAGGAAGCGAGCCACTCAAACGAGAGCAGCGCAGTTGGAGCGCTTTTTATTGTCATAACCAATAATCAAAAGCGCGACAGTTTTGCGCTGCCAGCTGCCAGTTGCCAGTTGCCAGTTTGCGAGCTGTGTGCATCCTGCTTTCTGTTTTCCGCTGTCAGTGTGTCTGTCCTGCGTGCTCCCGTTCTGCTTGTTCGCCGCTGTGTGTGTCAGTTGAGCGCGTGCCGCCTTGTCTCTGCCAGCTCTCGCACGTCCCTCGTCTGTCTGTCTGTCTGTCTGTCTGTCCGTCTGTCTGGTTGGCTGGCGGCGCCTCGCATTGCGTGTAAATATTTTCGCAGTCAATAAAATAATATTGTCATATATATTTTTTTTGCCATTGCTGTCACATTGTCTGCGTAAATATTGAGACAGCAGTGCTGCAGCAGCAGACGACAAACCAGGAATAAAAATCAGGATTTGCACTTGGTCAAACGCCAGCGCAAAAAGGCAGCTGTGTTGCGATCATTTATGATGACTGCCACTGTCACTGTCACAGTGCGTGCGGTTAGTTTAACATACACTTATTGCCATTAATTATACGGCTTGACTTTTGGGCCTCTGCCTCGCGGTACTCAATTAAGCATACGACCCATATGCTTGTCTCATGTTTTATAGCATAGTTATTGGGTGCAGCTGCAAGGCAAAGTGCATACGTTTTTTTTTGTATTCAAAGCATAAATGAAGTGGAAAAAGTTATGCAAATCAAGCGCTCCCATTTCACTCTTCTCTCTCTTTCGCTTCCCTTCGCCGTCGTCGCTCTCCGTGTAATTTATACAATTGATAAACCTCATAAAACTCGAGCAGTTGCCGCCGTCGCAGTCTAAGACTCCAGCGGCTGCCGCTGCTGCTGCTGTTTGCCATACGCCACTTGACTGCACACACAGGACATGGCAACTGCAGCTGCATCTGCAAAGCAGACGGCAGCTATCTCGGCCCCGCCTCGCTTCACGCTTCGCCCCAGTCTCGCTTGAAGAAAAAACTACTTTCGTAATTGAAATGCAATTAAAATTTGTAAACGTCGTCATCCAAGAGCCAGCTACCGGCTGCGTGCGTTGACTTATCCCATATATACATTTCTCCTCCCCTTTCCCCCTCCTCCTCTCTCTCTCTCTCTTGCTCAGCCACTGCCTAAGTGCTTGCGTCTCGCTCTATCGCATTGCGTAGCCTCCCTTAGCCTTGTGTCTATGTGCTGACAAATTTTTAATGAATTACATTACTTGCGGGTGTTAGACTCTCGGGCCTTGCCAGCAAGAAAAGAAAAAAAAGGAAAGCCTTACAAAAAAAAAAAAAAACACAAAAAATAACGAAGAGCAAGAAGGAAAATCGTTATTTTCAATTATGGCCTGAAAACAGAAAAAGTAAATTCAAACATGTCTGCAGGCGGTTGAGTTTCAGTTATTCAAAACTTGCGCTATGATTGATTATGCGCGCAGACAAGATGTTTAAATTAAAGACAAAGCGCCCAGCAAAGTAAATATCATTAGGTCCTGGCACACTCGCACACCAAACACTCACACACTCACTCGCACACACACACACACACACACACACAAAAGCGAGGGGAAGGCACTGGACGGCAATTTAAAATTTATGATGTGTGAGCTTGTAAAAACCTAATTTGCTGTCGCATAATTAAAGGCAATATGTGCGTGTGTCTGAGTGTGTGTGTGTGCGTATATTTAAATACACACCCCAACAAACACACAGACACTCTGGCACACTCACACGTTGTGGACACGCCTACATTAAATCATTAAATGTTGCCACATAAGCACAAATTTAATTGTTATTAACAATCAGCACTTTTTTCTTTCCCCCCAAGCCCTGCAATCAGTGGGGTAAGAGGAATACAGCGGGGGAGTTGGTTGGGGGTGGGGGAGAGCTACTTGTATTGGACAGAGTGTGGGCCATTTATCGTGTATTTTTCGTGGCTTTGTTCCAACTGTCGACGCTCGACGCTGCTTTTCCATTCATTTTCATTTACCTTTTTCGTTTGTTTCGGCTTTTTTGTGTTTGCTTTATGAATTTAAATTGTCATTAATTAACTTCATGGATGTGTTTGGTCATCAGCATGAGCATGGGCTGTTTGGTTGCCAGAATGGAATGAATAAACACACACACACACAGAGAGAGCGTTCGAATTATTACACATACGCCGCATTGTCCATACGGACATGTCGAGCTGCTGCTGCTGCTGCTGCTCTGCTGACCATCCATTATTTTGCCACTACCCCACACACATCGACTGGGGGCGGCCCCAACTCAATTACAGTTTGTAAACTTTTCAATTAGCCATAAATAGTTTATGTATATTTTTCATGCAATTCATCGAAGGCCTCGACATGACGCTGCATATGTGTATGGACTTAATTGAAAAGTGCCGCCAACGCCAGCGTCTCCCTCTCCCTCTCCCTCTCTCTCCCTTGGAATCAGGGGGGAATACCGTGCGTGTCATTAATACAGTTAAGCTTTAGTCGCGCCTCCGTTGCAGCTCATTTTAACGGGCAACAGTGCGTATGATTGCTATTTATATCCATGTTCCATTGACAGCCGACACGCAACAAGCATCATTATCGAATGCAAATTTCATTCCCTCCTCCGCTCCCCTCCTTGCTTTTTTTTTTGCCGAGCTCAACAGTTAATGTGTCTGTCTTACATCCCACTTTCTAGTAGTTCTCTTAGTGCTTGCCAAGCTGTTCAACGTGCACTTGTTATTCTACTGCAATCTTAGTTGTTGCCTTTGCTGACGGCTCTATGCGAATTCGTCTAGCAATTGCTCGATTGAGGATTATTTTCTAGATAATTTCATTTGCGCAGAGTGGAAGATCGAATGAAACACACGCTTTAAAGTGGCCAATGAAATGTACGAACGTCTGCTAGCAGCTTCAACCAAATCAGCCGCAGGACATGAGCCAACAGTCGGATTTTGCCTCACTGAGCAATCCCAACAGTTCTTTTTTGTTTTTTGTACTACTGTTTTTTTTTTTTGCTCGTTTTATTTTTCGTTGGTTTTTTTTTTTTTGCTGCTTCAGTTTGAACTGCAGCTGCATGCTTCAGGGGCTTGCTTGTTGGCTGTGTTTCCGGCCGTCGTTGACTCGTCGCCATCTTCCTTTTCAATTATACCCCGGCTTGGCTGCAGGTCAGGTGGGTGGATGCTTCGCTGGTGGTGGGTTGGTGGGTGGCAGTGGCTGACAGAACCCGAGGCTGAAACGTTCCGTTGTCGATTTGCTCATTGTACTGACGGTTTTCGTTTTCACACCATCAGGCAGCGTTTGTTGCGATTTGTTACAAATCTAGCAGAGGAATGCAGCAAAAACAACTGCAACAACGACGACGACGATGATGACGACAACTAACAACCAGAACAACCCATCGTCGTTGCGATTGCCAGCAGAAAACAAACCGAAATTGAGTTGTTGATGGAGAACGTCAAAAAATCCACAAATTTCACGTCGTTTTTTCCAGTCGTTCTTCCTCCGCCGATGTCATGTTTCAATTTTCGTTTTATTCGACTTGTTTTCATTTTTATGTATCTTGTTTTTTTTTTTTTTTGTTCGTTGTATTTCATTTTCGTTTTGCTGCTCGTTGACAACGTCATCATGCATGATAGATAGTTTTACGTATTTTCGCTGCTGTCGTTTTTTCCCGGCAGCTGCCCAGCGGCACTTGATTTGTTGTTTGTCTTTTGCAACACGTTTCCGCCGCTGTACACTTTTATTTAGTTTTCCTTATACCCGAACCCAGTAGAACCAAAGAAGGTAATTGCCAAATGTGCTCAAGTTGTGCGAATTACTAAAAAAATACTATTTCTTGAGCAATGTCATAAACAATTCAAATGTGTTCAAATAACTTAATTATATTGGGCACATTTTTTTAGTAGGTTTTTATCTTGTTGCAAGCCTACTTTTAAATCATTACCGGGTATTTATTGAGTCACCCAGTTCTGCTATTTTGTTTGTAGTTATTTATGGGCACAGAAGACACACGGAGAGAAGGAGGGCGAGAAATAGAGAGCATCGGCCGGCACTTGATCATTGATTTTTAATAAATTTGTGAGCTGCCAAAAGGTTGAGAGAAAGGCCGAAATACCGTGCACTTTTGCCAGCCGACGCTGCTATTGCTGCTGCTGCTGCTGGTTGCATAATTTCGTTTCAACTTCATTTCCGTTTCGAACTAATCAAAAAGTGTAATTTCCGATTAGTTGTATTCAGCATCGAGTGCTTCACTCTGACCTGCTCTCTGACCGGGGAAACGAGACCGTCGACTCGAATCGAGCCTGGCCGAGCCTCTCGCATAGTTTGTTTGATATGACTTTTGCCTCAAGTTGGCCTCAATGAAACTGGATGGAGGATTGTGCCGACTGCGCGCTCCTTTCTTTTTTTTTTTTGTGGTGCGCTTTGTTATAAATCGGCACATTGACCCAAGCATGGCCATGCAGGTTGTCGGTAAGTCAAAGTTGCGGTTAGTTGAACAGCAGAGCAACAGGAACTGGGACGAACACAGAAAGTGGCACGGAAGCGATGGAGGAGAGAATGCGGGGCAACGACGAGTTGTTGCAGGCTCGGCTAGTGACCCTTTTTATGGGTGTTGTAAGTTATTAGTAAGGGACTAGTGAAAGCGGTTAACAGTTACGCTATGTGCAAGAGGCGGTGGCGGGAACGGAGGTGGAAAGGGGCATCAGTCTGATGGATGTGACAAACTGATAACATCGTGTGCGGTAAGGACACTCTCAGACATTAGCGGAAGCTCTAACGATACGTGAAATCAAGGCAACAGCAGCTGGGATTAGCAGCTTACGAAGAGATTGTGAAAGTATCAAGCACTCGCCGTCTTTAAGCACTCGCTTTAAATGCGCACACAATTAAAGTGGCACCTTGACTAAGGCTATCGCTTGCCACACACACAGAAACCATTGTCATATGCTCCGTTTGTTTGTTTGCTTGTTTAGCGAGTGCGGTAAATACTACAAATACGAGTGTGTGACGAAAAAACTGAAAGCTGAACGCTGCAACGGTGTTGCATTTGCATACAAGGGGGTGAACGGTGGCCACATGCTACAAAAAAAAAACACAACCAGCACATTAACAGGTGTTGACTAAGCGCCAGCCAGACAAGCCAGCAGCCTAGCTGTCTTTGCACCCCTCGCGTGGTTTCAGTTGCCACTAACAATATATTTTTTTAGTAGCTTTCGCTGTAGTGACTGCTGTTGTTGTTCTTGTAGTTGTTGTTGTTATAAAGCATGTGGCATGTGCTGGCAAATTTGTTTGTTTGCTTGTTGCTGTGTGTGTTTATAAAAATTTAAGGCACTTTGGACAGATGCAACGGGGTCGCCGCCAAATCCCTAAAATGCTCTCGACCCAGGCAACAGCAGCAGCAGCAGCGGCAGCAGCAACAAAAAGCGGCAGCCTAAAATCCCATTTGTGCGGCCTGCTGCAAATGCAACTCAACAGCGAAGCCACTTTATTTATGCAAAAATAACAAACAAACAGCAAGCCGGGCACAAAAAGCAACAACTGTTGTCTATGGCGTTGCCCCCTCTCTCTCACTCTCTCTCTGTCTCTATGTGTGTTTGTGGTGTTTGTTGTGCTTGAACCTGGGCCGGACCGGACATTGTCGTCGTGTGGATTATTCACAGTCGTTGCAAGTGTGCAATGAATGAATTTATGCGCTCCCCCCCTTTTCCGCATCTCTCAGCAGCACAACAGCGCCATCTAGCGACGAAGCCTCGACAGTGGCGTCCATTTGTCGTACGCTTAAATGTGCAAAATTTATACAAATGCCGCAACGTTCGCCATGTTATCAGATTCGCACGCTGCGATTCACAACGAGTGAGCGAAAGAGACAGAGAGAGGGAGAAGGAGAGAGAATGTACAAATTAAGCGAGGCACGGAAGCGGAAGTGCAGACAGCGCGAACGCCATTGCCATTAAACGAACAGACGCCATTTGCGCTGGCAGCTGTTAATATTTTAAGCGGTTTATTAATTAGTTAAGCTACCCCAGCACCCCACCACACACTCCACACATTCCACACACTCGACTCCACTTCAGTTTTTTGCATTTAATCATAAATAAATTGTTTGCTTCTGTTCTCTGTACTTGCAGCCAAGCCCTCAAAAGTCGTTCACTTGCGCAACATTCCAAACGAATCTGGGGAATCGGACGTAGTTGCACTGGGCATACCATTTGGCCGGGTGACCAATGTGCTCGTGCTGAAGGGCAAGAATCAAGCATTTATCGAGATGGCCGACGAGATATCCGCCACATCGATGGTATCCTGTTACACAGTGAATCCACCACAGATGCGAGGCCGCATGGTCTATGTGCAGTTCTCCAATCATCGCGAACTCAAGACGGATCAGAGTCACAACGTGAGTGCAAATCGTTTTATAATTGTAATTGCAACTGAATATGAATAATGAACAAGACGGCAGCGCCGTTGTTGTAAAAGTAGCCGCATTCATATCTGTGTAGCTGTATCTATTTCTATAAGTATCTTAATCTGTCTGTCTTAAGTGTTATTAATGTGGCAATTAAGTTTCGGTCAGAGGCAAACAACGATTTATATGCAAATGCCGTCTCGTTATTATGTGGGTCGCTTTTCTCTCTGATTAATTACAATCTCAGAGCGGCAACTTAATTCCCCACACACACACACACACTAACACAAACACACAGATAGAGAAGACATGCCCACATGTGATGTCGGCCATTCATAAATACTGGGGATATTTGTCAGTGACGGTCCAAACCAATTTCTAATTTTAATTTCGTAAGCCACAAAGTCAGTGGCAAAGTTTAAAAAGCTTTCAAATAAATACACAAGCTCACACACACACTATCTGTGTGTGTGTGTGTGTGTGTGAGTTCAGATACAGATACAAAGCTAGAGATAGACACATGCCTGACAAAAGCAGTGAAATGCATAGTTTTTGGGGTTTTGTGGTAAACACACACAAACGTACAAATGAAAGCCACAAGGCTTCCAGCCACACACGAGGATTCACAAGCAGGCAAACAGAACGACCGACAGACAGACAGAAAGACGGCCGTGTGGACCGACGGACGGACGGACGGAGGGATGGTGGGACAGCTGCTTAGCACAAAGTCAAAAGCATATTTTGATTACTTAAATGAAAACAGTGGCAACAACACAGCAGCAGCTACAAATGCGCAGCCTTGCTGTTGTTGCTGCTATCGTCGACAAACCCCAAAACGGCGTTGTCACCTTCTCATACATAAGTGCGCACCTCTCTCTGTGTGTGAGGGAGGTAGAGTCGGTCTGTGTGTGTGTGTGTGTGTCACCTGATGGCATGGCACATACAGAGTTCCCTTTGCTGCCGAGCTGCGCCTTTGCCTTGTAACCCCAAAATGACCCCAAGCAAAACTACTTAAAAAGAGATCGTCAGTCGTCATCATCGTTGTCCTAGCCTGGCCTGGCCTGGCCTACTGCAGCAAGCACAACCAAAACCAAAGCCAAAAAAAAAAAAACAAAAATGAAAAAGGTTAAGAGGCTGCAGTAACAACAGCAGCAGCAGCAGCAGCAAACAGTGGTAGGCGTGCCTATGACTTAGATGACACAAAAACAACAACAATGAGGCGGCGGTGGCGATGGCGGTGGCGGTGGCGCCGACGTCAGGCAGGCAGGCAGGCCAAACAATACAGTTACATTTCACTGATTACCTTTTGGCTGTGCCCCTCCGTGCGTGGGTGTGGCCAGAGATTTCTCTTGTTAACTACTAATCCTGGTAAAAGGCCTTGTTGCTGCCAAACCTCCTGCACTCCACTCCACTCCACTGCGAGAGCTCAGTGACAACGCAGACGAGTGGAAAAGTCAACGGCGTTCTGTGCCTGTCCTCTGCTCTAGTGGAAAATCTCTTAAAGTGCCTCTGTGTGTGTGTGTATGTGTGTTTGTGTGTGTATGGGCTTAATCTTGTGTGTAGAGCTGCTTGACTGTTACTGTTAGCTGCTGCCGTTGCTGTAGTTTGGTGCTTTTGTTGCCTGCCGCCTGGCCAACAACATATTTATACAATTTCTCATTTCATTCACATTTTTTTCTCTCTCTCTCTCTGTCTCTGTTGTTGCCTTTCACCTCGCCACTGTCCTTTGGCCTGCCGTCCTGTTGCCCATTGTCAACACATCTCTCAATGTGTCTGTGTTTTTGTTTTGCCTCGTGGTGCTGTTGCTGGCTGCTGCTTTTTGCTGTTTGGCCTCGCATTTTAACAACTGTCTTCATTGGCTTTTGTATGGCGACAGCTTCGTTGCCCCTCTTCGTCTCCATCGCCGACGTTGTCCGCACCTGGCGCTGATTGCTCAACGTCTTCGCCTCGCAGTCCTGCTGCTGCAACGTTGCAGATAAGATGCGCAGCGAGAGAGCACAAAAAAAAAAAATGAGACAAAATAGAAATCGCTCAAGGAGCCAAAAGTGAGCAGAGCGCGACACTCTGACAGCAACATCAACAGCTGCAGTGACAGCTGTGCCTGAAATATTGTTCTTCATCTACTCCTGCCCCACAAAAGCTGCTTTGGATTATGTAATAGTTTTATTAGCCAGCGTATGTTGCTCTAGCTGTGCGTCGTCGTTGTGGTTTCGCAGGCAGCGGGTCATTTGGCTTCTGCCCGAAATGTGTGTGCTTTAAATTGTTCAATATATGCGTTATCCTTAAAAGCCGAAGCGATGGGCTGGGCAGGGCTGGGCCAGGCGGGCAGGGAGGGTGAGCGTAAAAGGGAAGACACAAATCCATTGCACGCCTTAAGGGATTTAACCCCAGAAGCACCTGAAAGCAAAGCTGCGACGACAACACAGCGATGGCAACAGGAGCACCAAATCAGCAATACAGGATTTTCAAATCATCTGCTCACACACACACACATACACGCACACAGATTACATCCACACACAAACGCACACACACACACACACACATACACACATTCACAGATTTCAACGCCTGAGTGATTGCGTCGCATAGAGAAACCAGAAAATAGAAATAAAATAACACAAAAAAAAATGTAGAAACAAAAGTAAGATGGTGCAGGTGTGGCGAAGAGTGAGCGGGGTGGTAAGGAGAGTTGGGGGGGGGGGGGGGAGTGGTTGTGAAAACGTAAACCAAGTGGCAGCATCAGAAATGAAAAACCCTGTAGCATACTTTGCTGCGCTGCTCCGCGCTCCACTGACATTTATGTTGGCAATTTGGCAGTCAGGCAGCGTTGCTGCCTCAGTGGCAGGGAGCGTGTGTGTGTGTGTGTGTGTGCTGTGTAACAGGATTCTAATATGTCATGTCGGCTGGGACGTCCTTTCACCTATATGCCCCTCGGCGCGGCAGCAGCTACTCTTCACTTCAGGCACTTCAGGCAACAGTTGTTGTGACTATTTTCGTTGATGTCTTGCTCTCGAGCATCTTACGAGCGACGTCGTCTCTTCGCCTCCGCTCTCGCCTCCTCCCAAACTACACACGCATGTCACTCGCTTGAGCGGACAGGGCGACTGGGAGACTGGGAGCGATGCTGCTGGTGAAACGCAGAAATGAAGATAAATGCACTGGAAGTTCACGTGGTTACAACCACAACAAGCTGGCCACAAATCCACAAGAACCCAAAGCCCCAAAGCGGCCCCTTGTCGTTGCCCAGCCCAACTCGGTTCAGTTCGCCAGCTCAGCAAACTCGGCAGCTCGGCAGCTCGGCAGCTCGCTTTGTGTTGCCTTCCTCGCCTTGTATTGCTTAGTAACTGGTCTCAAATTTGACATGTGATTGTTTTTTGTCTTTTCGCAGCATCTGCTACTGCTACGGCTGCCTCTATTTTATACATTACGAGTGTGTGTATTGTGTCTGTGTGCGTGGGAGTGTTTGTAATTTTGATAAATTAATTTTTTTAGCCGGTCTCCCGGCAGCTGGAAAAGGGTTGACATCCACTTGGGACTACACTCGTTGTGTGTGTGTGTGTGTGTGAGAGTGCTGCAAACAAAACGAAATTGATTGAAATTTAATTTCCAAAACAAAACCCTTACTCCCTACATCCATCCATCCACCCATCCACCCATCCAATTGCGCCTCGTCTCTTGTGTAACATTTGGCTGCGCCTAAAACCTCCGCAATGCATTCATCAGTTTTGGCCACACAAACAACAAGAAAATCTCTTGTTTCAGCTGCTGTCGCTGCTGCTGGTTGCAAAACTGCTGCTCGATAAATGGTATAGTAGACTTTAATTTCAGTAATCGTCATAATTGGCACTTGCAAGCAAACAAACCAAGTAACAGGACATAACAAACACACTGAAACAATGCTATAGGTCAAGCGTGCTCTGCTCACTTCCTGCACTCTGTGCTTTCACTCTCTCTACTCTATCGCGTTTTATAACACAACCATTACGTGGCAGATATAACTGTGTGTGTGTGTGTGCAGCAGATGTTGGTTTTCCCTTTTGTGATAAGGCTGCCTTGTGATTAAATTAAATTGCCGTCCACAACGCAACAACAGTGACAAAGTCCCGACTCTTTATTTCGCACACTGTTGCCCCCAGAACAGAAGCCGTAAAAATTACTTAATTAATAGTTAAATATGGAGTTGCAATTTCATCATATTAAAGCACAAGCTGACATTAAAGCTCTGCTTGGCTGTGCTCTCCTCTCTCCTCTGCTCCTCCGTTTCTCGCTTCCCTCCACTGCGTTCAATTAATAGAATAAATATCAGAAAAAAAATCACGCGTCAGCATTAGTGCCAAAACACGAAATGAGATTAATGTGGACAGCATTTGACATGTGCTTCCTGTGCTGTGCTGTGCTGTGCTTGGGGAGGTGTTAAGGTGGCCAACAACTAATACAAATGTCAAGCGATTAAGCCACAAAAAGGATCAAGCTGATTAGCAAAGGCTTAAACAAATGCGAAAGATGTTGCACAGCACTGTGTGTGGTGACGCAGAGGGGGTGGGGGAGAGAGAGAGAGAGAGTGTATGTGTGTGTGTGTGTGTGCGTGTGCCCATTTCGATTTGGTGTTAATAATATAAGCCAAGCTCGTCGAAGGCCTCACACTGTTTATTTAATTTGTATTGCCAGCCATCTCGGCTGACAGTTGGCGGAGGTCCTGCGTCGACAGCTGGCGGCTTTGCTATTTTCTTTTGTGCCGCATCAAGAGAGAGAGCAAGCGAGATAGAGCGAGACATTTTCCACGTTTCGCCTGCTATTTGTCCAACTCTTCAAGCTGATGCGTGTGCAGTTAAAGGATTTCGGTGTGAAGTTATTTCGCATGCCTGTGTTGTGCTGCTTCTGCTGCCGCTGCTGCTGCTGCTAAGTGAGATTGTGTGTGGCGGGCTCTATCTGCATGTTGTTTATTTTTCTATGCGTACGTAGCTTTTGTTTTTCTTTTGCTGTTGTTTTCTCATTTTATTTCACGTTTACTTTTCCCTGCTGCGACGCGTCGTCGGCTGGCAAAAGTGAGCTAATCTTATTGTTTTCACAACAGCGTCGCGAACGCAACTTGGCCAAAATGCGAGCTGTTCTATGTACATATACATGCTTGTTGATCCTTTGAGTTATGCGACAGGATGCTGCCTTCCCTCCCACGCACACAGTCTTTGCCAACACTCGACGCAGTCGTTGAGTCGTTTGCCATTTTGATTGGTGACGCTGGCACGCTGGAAATGGATTTAAATTACATTGTTTCACACACTCGTCAAGAAGTACGTGAGCAAATTTGCGCATACGAGGCATGCGAAGGGTAGAGAGATGGAAATAGTAACAACAACTGACAAGTTATTCTGCGCTTTTTGCTCTGACTTTTCAGCGTCAATATTTTCATTGTATTGATTAGTTCTTTGCGCCATGCCAGCCTCTTGGACCCCCCCTAAAAGTGTAATCCTTGTGCTTGGCTCTATTTGCTTTTTGGCTGCGTAATGTTTTCCTATGCATATTTGTGTTTGCTTAGTTTTAGGCAAGGGATAACAGCGGATTTGCTGGCAAAACTGCTTCCCACTTTCACCTACATTTTCTTGTAGACTTTGTCTTCCCTTTTTTGGAGTATTTATTTATGCAAAGTTTTTGAGCGCCTTCAACGCATTTTGTGAAGTCCATATTTGTTTTGGCCATAAATAAGCCGAACAGAGTTCTCTGCTCTGCTCTGTTTTGCTCTGTGCTGTGTGCTGTGTGGTTGCCGTCTGTTTTTTGCCAGCAACAACAGCACTCAACTCAGTCCACTTTGAGCCCAGCAGCTCAGGCTGGCCGCAAAAAGTATAGGGGGCCTCAAGAAGTGGCAACAACCGCTGCAAAGTATGTAGTAATACATAATCCCGAGCTTAGCCTTAAAACTTAACTGCACAAGTTCATAGCTTGTGGCTGGCTGGCTGTCGGGCTGGCTGACGGGGTGCCTAGGAAGTGGTGGCAAGTTGCTTGCCTTGTTGCTTGCCGCACAAAAGTGGCAACTTACTGCTCACTTCTGCATGCTTGTTGCACGCATACGGACCCCACAAGAGCAGTGTGCCTGCCACTTAAGCCTGCAACCTGCAACTTACTCGCCTCAGCCACTTCTGGCCAGTGCAAAATCTGTGAAGTGCAATGCAGGGCCTAGCTTTAAAGTATGCCCAAAAAAAAAAAAAAAAAAACGAATTTAACTGAAAGGGTAACGCCAACTGACTGCATGAAGTGCATGCAGTTCATGCAGCTCTGAGTGGCAGTGAAAAGTATTGAAGCATAATATTGAGGCAGCGATCTAAGGTAAAGTTGCACCAATATTTTGTTCATGGAGTTCTTTGTCTCAGTTCTTCGTTTCGCCAGATTCGCAAGCAGCCATTTGGCGACTTGTTTCTTATGCAAAACCCGTGCGACAGGTGGAAATGGTGGCCCATGTCCTGGGCCACGCGGGCAGACAGGAGCAGACGGGAGCTGAGCAGAGTCCCTTTGTCGTGTCGCTCGCTTTTGCGTAAATATTGCAAAAGTTTGCTTAAAAGCTTTTAGCATCCTTTTTTCTTTTTCTTTTTTTTTTGTTGGTATATTTTCTTTATTTTTGGTTAGGTTGTCTTTGTCTTGTTCTTGTTTGCTGGCAGCTTTTCGACCGACTGGTCGCATCAAATCTCTGGGGAACTGACAAACGTTTTGACTTTGCATTATATTTTTTTGCGTTATGTATTCTGTCTAATATTTAAGATGGCACAAGTCCAGCGGGAACTGTCAAATGTTGCAGCTTAAAAATTTGGCATTTGATATGTGCGAGAGTGAAGTGGAGGGGAGTGGAGGGCAAGAGATACTGATATAGATAGAGGTTGTAGCAACAATGGATCGATAATTGAGCTTATCAGCTCATTTGATATTTTTGCTTATCAAAGCAGTTTAGTTTATCAGACGACTTATCATATTAAATTATAACAATGTGCCGCACTATGTGTGTGTGTGTGTGAGTGTGAGTGTGTTTTTGTGTGTGTGTGGGCAACTAATCAATGCCACAAGCCGCCCACAAACTACGCACAACAGGAAGAGGAGCAATAACAATAGCCCAGGCACAATTGACTCATTAGGCGACTAAACCGCGACAAGGGAAAGCCAAGAGACACCCACCCACACACACACACACACACACACACACACACACCCATATATATAATCATATATATACAACACATTGAGGCACTCTCTCTTGCATACATATGCATAACAAATTGTTATGTTTAATGATGTTCACCAGCGTTGGGCAAGTGGCAAACTGCTTGCCCCATAAATGTGATGCACAATATTTGGTTGCAATTATCAATGCAGTCTCGCTCAAGTGCCCCCACTTGACATGCAGTTAATGTGATGCAAGTTTAAATAAGCGGCAAGCGGAGAGATAGAGAGAGTGGAAGATAGAGTGAGATGGCTAAAGGACAAGCACAAATATTTGCTCTACAATTACATTACAATTTTTACACAATCAACGTCATCGTCATAGTAATAATAATCAGCCAAAGTGAAGTATCAAATTACAGTCATAGACTGAGTATGGAACTGAATGAGAATCGAAACAGTCGCCGTCTCTGCGTCTTCCACTCCGCTCCCCACATTACACATACGCCACGTTGAGCGTGTAGGCAGACAGACTATGGCTGACTGGTTGGCATCGCAGCAGCAGCAGCAGCAGCAGTTTCTGCTCACACACAGCGCAATTCTAATCAATTTTTATTATTTTTATAAACCTGGCAGCAGCAGCAACAGCAGCAGCAGGAATGACTGCCTAAAGCATAGCGTCTGCCTCAACGTGTTCGGCTCTGTTTCGTCTGCGGGAATTTATCTTGGCGAGAAAGGTAGCAAAAACAAATGGCATGCCTTAGGGGGATTGCCTGACTGCGTGTGTCTAGAACTTTGTTGCCTCGCTGCTGCTGCTGCTGCTGCTGCTGCTGACAAACGCACAAAAAACGCTGCATGACTGTGGGGGAAATGAAGAGGACTTTTGCCAGAGCGACAGACAGAGCAGCGCAGAGGGGGGTGGAGATGTGAGGGGATTGGGAGGCTGCTAAGGACGGTCGAATGTGTTTACGTTATGATTTTCGAAATCAAAATTCAGCACGAATAGGAATAAATTTACTTCCGAATGTCATTAAATTGTTTTCCGATAGAACGTGTATATTTCACGCAAGAAGTTTTGCCGCTCAGCAGGGGCCCCATGTCCTGATGTCCTGCCGTCCTGACGTCCTTGCCACCCCTGTTATCCATCGTTGGCATCATAGCCATCAGAGCGCGCTCCGCACTTTGATTTCCTTTTATTATTACCGTACTTGATATTATTGATTTTGATTGAGATTTATGCTGCTGCTTTTGCTGCTGCTGCTGCTGCTGCTAGGCGAACTGCTTCTTCCTGTTGCCATTACATATCCCATTCATGTTGCTGCTGCTCCTATTAGTGCTGCTCCTGTTGCTGCTGTAAATGTTTAGCATATTTTCGCCCAGTTGCCTGCATAAATTTTACTCCGAAGCAACTTTTTTTTGCTACTCTATTTGCCGCTGTCTCCTTCTCCGTGTCGCTCTTTTGTATTTTGATTAATGCACAAAGTTTTGTGCAACGTTTAACTGATAAACTTTACTGCCAATTGCGTTAACAACTTCTCGCATTCTCTTTATTTGCAGCAGAACTCGTCGGTGGTGCAGAGTGACTACCGCATCCAATCGCCAGCCGGTGGCTCCCCGTTGCCACTGTGCGCTGTGGGCAATGCGAGCAGCAATAATGCCAACAATTCCGGCGACAATAACTGCAGCACTGTGGCAATCTTGCAGAACAACACAAGTGCGGTGAACGCATCGACGGCTGGCAACAATACCAATGCAGCTGGCGGCCCGAACACCGTGCTGCGTGTCATTGTCGAGACGCTGATGTATCCGGTGTCGTTGGACATTTTGCATCAGATATTCCAGCGCTTCGGCAAGGTGCTCAAAATTGTCACCTTCACCAAGAACAATTCATTCCAGGTGCGTCACTTAAATGTAAACGAATTGATTGCAATAACATGCTAATATCTACATACGCAATATTTTTTGACAGGCTCTCATCCAGTATCCGGATGCACACTCGGCACAGCAGGCCAAGTCCATACTGGATGGCCAGAATATCTACAATGGCTGCTGCACCTTGCGCATCGACAACAGCAAACTGACCGCCTTGAATGTCAAGTACAACAACGACAAGTCGCGCGACTTCACGAATCCCGCGCTGCCACCTGGCGAGCCTGGCGTCGATCTCATGCCCACCGCCGGCGGCCTAATGAATACCAATGATCTGCTTTTGATTGCCGCCCGCCAACGGCCCTCACTAACAGGTGATAAAATAGGTAACACAAACTGAACATTTTCCCCCTCTCTATTATCGTTTTATTTCGCTGCCTATCTAACAATATAATATAGTCTATTGCTCTAACACCCGCACACAAAAACACACATACTTATGTACGCACACACACACACACACACATAGTGATGATCCATTTGCTTTGATTTTAGACTTTTTTGCCTTTACACTCGCTATCGATTCGTTTAGTATTTAAGCTGCTGCATGCAAAGTTTGCGAACTGCAACAAAACCATTGTCTTTGACCTGCTAATACCTCATCGCTCTCTCTTTCTCTCTCTCCCTCTCTCTCTCTCTCTCTCCCCCTCTCCCCTTCTCTCTATCTCTCGCTCTCTTTCTAGTCAACGGTCTGGGCGCACCTGGCGTACTGCCGCCCTTCGCTTTGGGGCTGGGCACACCACTGACCGGTGGCTACAGCAACGCCCTGCCCAATCTAGCCGCCTTCTCGCTGGCCAACAGCGGTGCCCTCCAAACGGCCGCCCCCGCCATGCGCGGCTACTCGAATGTGTTGCTGGTTTCGAATTTAAACGAGGAGGTAAGTCCACAGATGATACTCTCTACTATTTATTGGCCCGCACTATTTTAAGCAGCGACCGACGACCCCCCTCCCCATAAAACAAACTGCAAACAACAACAACAACAACAACAACGACAACGAATGACCCACACATACATATACTACTTCGCCTCTCTCCCTCGCCCCAAACTATGTATACTCGCAAATTACTCGTATTCGTATTCGTATTTGTATTTGTATTTGTACTCGTACATGACCTGTAATTAGTTTGCATTTCGTCTATGCATTTTTTCACAATGTCATATTCTATTTACATTTACATTTACATTCGCATTCGAATTCGTATTTAAAATATTCATCATTTGATTATAAGTTATATATTGGATTTTTTTTGTTCTGTGCTTTTCATTTGCAAAATATTTGTATAAATTTGAAAATATTAAATGCGAGTACTCGTATCCTTTTCATACACAATATTTTCACCACTTTGTTTACTCTCCAAGTTAGTAAACTGAATCAAAACACCCACACAGCTAAAGCAGAAAAGAACAGAAAAAAAATGAAAATAAACATTAAAAAAAACTACATAAATAAAAATAGCAAAACTGCTGTTGCCACTGTTTTTCAGTGTATGATTTTCCTGTTTATCAAACTTATGATTTATATGATTTTTAATACATCTCAAAACAAAACTCTCGCTAACTGACAACAAACTTCTATTTTCTCTTTTTCTCTGTAGATGGTCACGCCTGATGCTCTATTTACCCTCTTTGGTACGTCTGCACAAAAACCAAAACCAAAACAAAAACAAAAACAAAAAAATACAAATACCAATTACCTACAGACATACATATATCTATATGAGAATATCTTTATATATATATATGTATATGTATATTCTACTATATTTTATAAATACTGTTCTTTGTTTTATGCATAAGTAATGTTGATAATGGCACCGCCAGTGCTGTCTTCGTTAACTGCATCCAATCTTTAGTAGAACACCTCTCTCGCTATCATAACTTAACTTGCCCTACTCCAACTGGCAGTGCCATTGTCTGAGGTCCTTGCCACAATGCATAACTAAACGCAATCCTTGACCACTTTATAAGTAGTTCACTTGATTATTCATTGAATTTACACAGCTGCCAAAATAACAAAACTACAAAACTACAAAACCAAAAAAAAAATGTTTCAACCACAGGCACGACCCAACAACAACACATTGTAGCTGCTCTTGCTCTAGAATTTAACACTCTTAACTCTCAACTTCAACTTCCAACTTCTCTTTTCCATTCTCTATGCCCTCCTTGCCTCTGCCCCTGCCCCTGCCCTGCCACTGTTCCTGCCCCCAGGAGTTGTCCCTAAAGCGCAACTCGTTGGCGTGCTTCCGTTTGAAATTTACACCATTTACGTGCAATCAGCAAAAGTGCCATGAATTATTTATTTACACATCGAAGACATACTCTGAATACTCCACACAGGGTTAGAGACAGCGCACCTAGTGTGGGAGAACACAACAATTGCAACCGCAAATATTGACACACAAAAAAATAGGAAAATATTGAGGGGGGAGTGAGAAGAACGAAAAACACGACAAACAAAGAAAATCTTTTAAATATTAAATAAATGTAAACAGTAAAGCGTAGGGAAGCGATTTTAAAACAAATTGTTTGCGCACCATTGTTCGACATGTTCCACGGCCATTGTCTAATCTTTTCAACTATGGAAAATTCCACAGAAGAAATTGAAGTTTTCATGTTGTGCTGGCGTTCAAAATTCCATTATGCTCACAGCATTAGCCACAAGTTTTATCGTGATCAACGTAATCAAGCGAGGGAATCCCCGACTGGGCATAATAGAGCAACAGGAGAACAGCTTAAGTGCGTGTATGTGTAACTGTAAAAAATAATGGCCTGAGGTGGCAAGAAGTCAGCAGCAGGAACAGCAACAGCAACAGCAACAGCAACAGCAACAGCAACAGCAAAACAAAATGCAGGAACAACGCCAGCGGAAATGCGCATTAAATAACGAACAGCTAAACATTGTAACTGCATTTCCATTTTCATTTCGATTCGCATTCCCATTTATATTTATATTGCATTACACAAAGCATGAGAAGCAATGGCAGAACAACGGCTCAAGCAACGTCCAACAAAATGCTACAAATGGCTTTCTAATAGCTTTCTGCAGTGCTGTGGGGCCCAACAAACAGCAAATCCATCAGTTTGAAATTGAAATAGTTTTGCCTGGACACAGAAATCTTCTGGCAGACTTTACCACACACACACACACATAGAGAGCGGGAAAAGGAAGTAGATATATGTGTGTGGGTAGAGATACGCATATGCAGACACCGCTGGCAGTTATCCTGTCATAAGTTGTGCTTACAAATTGTAAAACAATGAAAATGAAAATACATGCACTTGTATAAATCTACACAATACTCGCACACACACACACACGTGTATTAAAAAAGCATTCTGTGGCAACAACGGGCAACAAGTGAGACCGCACTCAGGCACACACTTGCATGGCATCCTGTTGCTCCTTCGTCGTTTGCTGTCGTCTGCCGTTGTCTGCGACATGCTCATGTGCATGTAAAATTACATGAATTAAGTGCGCTCGTGGCGCCACCAAACCGCCCCCTCCCCTTCCCTTCCCTTGCCTTCCACCGCCGCCACCAACAACAAGATGAGTCGCAACAGCTGCAACAGTTGCCTATTGTTGCTCGAGTAGATGCGGCCGTGTTTGGCTCACTCTCTCTCACTCAGCTCTCGGCTCAGCCCAGCTCTTCTAGCATGCAGATATCTACAACAAAGCACATGCCTTAACATGCTGCTCATCCTGCCACACACACACACGTACACTGCAACCACACACGCACACACACACACACAAACACTCTCGTTCACACAACAAAAGATTGAGTGCGGAAGTGCATAGCTATAAAAATGTCCATTTATTTAGTTATCATTGCGCTTGTTGCTGTTCTCTGTGTCCCACTCGCTCTCAATCGTTCTGTCCCTTTCTGTCTGCATATTTGTATGCATTTTATGCACTCCCACACACACACACACTGAGCCACACTCAGCCACAAGCATTCACACAGTTTTGCAGTTTTTGCTGGCTTTACAATTGAAATAAAATTTACTTTTGACTTTTCGTAGCTCGTTGTTTTGGGTGGTTGGTTGAGTGCTTGACTGTGTTTGTTGACTGTGTTAGCTGGTTAGTTGCGGATGGTTTAGTTGGTTTTTGGCTGCTTTACGGACAAAATCGCTTGGCTGGGCTGCTGCTCTATTGTCTCCTGTCCATGCGTTTTTGTCTCCGTCTCTGTTTGCCAAATGAATTTAACTAACTTTGTAAAGTTAATGGGGTTTGCTGTTTGAATTGCAGCTTCAACTTCGAAGAGCTGCTTGGCTGTGGCCCCCTTTAGCTGGCCTGGCCAAAAAGTGCTTTAGTTTGTGTGCATTTCTCTGCATTGTCTCGACTATTTTATGGCATTTGGACTTGACTTTTCACATGTGCTGCATATAACTTGTGCCCTGTGTGTGTGTCTCAGTTGGTCCGTCTGTTTGTTTGTTTTATTTAATTACCAAAATACTTCGATTCCTGCGAGTGCCAGAGGCAGTCTTTATTCAGCTCTGTTGCTGCTGCCAAGTGTAGCGCATAATTGCAGCATAATGGATTTGTTGCTGTCCCCTGGCATGCTAACTTTGCATTTTTGTGCTGCCATAATACAAACACACACACACACACACACACACACTTTTACCGCTCTCATAACATGCTCTGAGCAAGTCTGTTAAGTCTGCAGCTGCCTTTGTCTCTGGTGACACAAAACGGTTTGTTTGCGGCTTGTTTACATGTCTATGTGTGCGTCGAATGTGCTGGATTGTGTTGCGTTGCGTTGTGCTGCGTGTTGTGCTGTGTGTTGTGTCTGTGGGCCTCTTTGTTTGCCTGTAAATGCATTTAATTTGAGTTTAAATACCCAAATATAAACTTTTGCCAAACAAACGCAACCGCACAGTCAAAAGGGAGATGAAGCAACTGCTGCTGCTGCTGCTGCTGCTGCTGCTGCCGTCGCTCTGTGGTTTAAGCTGCTTTACTTGTCTTGTGTGTGTGGCCTTTATTTACAAATTGCATTGGATTCTGTCAGCATTTCGGGCTTATCGCTCATAAAGTAAACAAAAATTTGCCAAACGCATTAATTGCTTAAAAATGATTATTGTTGTTGCTCTTATTGTGTGCACAAAGGCAAGTCTGACCACAGCCATCCACACACACACACACACACACACACACAGACAGTCAAGAAGGACAGCTTAAAGCAACTGAGCCACAGCAAATCCTATCAGCAGCTCGTTAGCCACAGTTAAGACTAACTGCAGCCCAGTCAGGCAGCCAGTTGCCAGTTGGCAGCTGCCTGCAGTGCTAATAAAGCTTCGATTGCTGATTTAACGCCAAGCCAGTGTGAGAGCGACGGGTGCAAAGCGTGGAGCAGAAAATTGTTAGATGTAGGAGTATCATACGCCCCGTTGCACACAGCAAGCTGCCCGTTCCGTCTGTTCGCTGTGCGCTGTTGCCTGTTGCCCAAGTCAATGTCGATGTCGTTGCGGATAAGCTGAACGCTCTCTTAAGCGTCTTATTATTGGCTGGGCCATGACTCCAAATGGCGTGCCAATAGATTTAGATAAACTCGCCAAGCCAAAACTCAGCCAGTGTCAGGCAGGCAGGCAGTCAGGCAGACACTCAGTCGGATAGTCAGTGAGGTGGCAGTCGAGCAACAGTCGGGTCTAAACGAGCAATCAGCAAAAATGGCAGAGCTAAAATTTTATGTAATAACCTTTGAATTTCCAAGTAGCTTAACATACATTCACACGACCATCGACGTCGACTCCCTGGCCAAGAGCGCGCCAATGAGATACTTGAGGAAACTTGTTCGACAAACAAGCAGCAACGCGACTGGCGATTGTCACACGCCACACACGCACACACATCGCCACACACACACGCCACACACACACACACACACACGTCAAACTCACACGAGCAGCGGCTTTTGTTATGTTAATGGCAAACGAGGAGAAAGGACACGTAACCACAATTTCCACATGACGCGAACGCCAGCGTTTTGACGGCCACGTTTAGCTGGCAAATTTTGCACTTCAATCATGGGCTGGCAACGTGCTATTGCTGCGCTGCTGCCGTCGCGCCGGTGCCGGTGTTGTTTGCCTAAAAGCTGTTTGCATATCAAATAATAAAAGTGGCAAGCGTAAAGCTTGTGCAACGCCCCCACAAAACGGCACACTTCAAACGTTAGAGCGGCTAGAGATTGATCAAGCCCAACGCAACATCAACAAGGAGATAGGAAGAGAAAGCGCAAAAAAAAAAAATGAAGAAGAAAAAAGAAAAAGGTTCAGTGTCTACGGACAGAATGTAACCCTTTCTGACTCGAGACATTTTATTAGTTTTGACAGCGCTTTGTTGTTGGCCAGCCCAGCAACTCAATTGAGCGAACCAGGAGGGCGGAACTGAGAGCTGAGAACTGCCAACTGGAGACGAGTGAGGGACGCTGCCCTGCTCAATGCTACTTTGACTATGACACGGCTCTTTAGACACTTGACACATGCCGCATGCCAGTTGCCTGCTGGCTGTCAACCATTCAATAGACGCCGTTTTAATAGAGCATTCAATCCCCGCCTCCGCCCCCCCACACATCGATAGCAACTAAACTGTTGCCTACTTTTTGGGGTGCCCATTCAGATGTTTGACCCTCTTTATGCTGTGTGGCATCAGTTGTATCTACATCGACATCTACATATACAATAAAAACTTAATCAGTCTGCAAATCGTCTGGCAAACATATTGATGATGTGTGCGCGTGTATGTGTGTGTGTGTGTGTGTGTGGAAATCCGCTTATGTAATTGTAATGGCGTGCTAAAAATTTATATCATTGCCAAAAATATTGTTGAAACGTGTTTAATTGAATTTTTATGAGCTCGAACTTGCGAACTGCGAACTGTGTGCGTGATTTCTGTTGACGCCCAAAATAATTTCATAAAATTTTATGAATGTGGCAGCAGATACACAGGCAGCAACAGCAACAACAACAGCAACAACGGCAGCGAGGCAATTTGATAAAGTGGCGTGACCGGAAAAAGGCAAAAATGTGTGCAAATCATCTCAATGGGAAGGTTTTTTTTTGTTGCTTTTCATAATTTAACATGTTTCGTTTATCAGAACTTTTTGGGAAATTAATGTCCGCATATGAAATGAGTATTGCTGCCAGCCTAAATGGCCTGTCAATGGCTTTGCGATGCCAAATCGACAAATTACTTTTGTTATATTTTTGGAGTATTGCACACTACTTCCTGTTCAGTGCCAGTACACGTGCATTCCCATCCTAATACGCCTACACAGTCAGACTGTCTCGGCCTTTTTAAGTTTGCCCGCGTGGTTGCCGTGTGCTGAAGGCCACAAGCCACCAAAAAAAAAAAAAAAATTTGCATTAAACGACGGACGAGCGGCGATATTTTTTCATCTAAAATATGCTCAAACATACGACTAATGGGCCGCCAGGGAATCAGAGTCAGAGCGCCACAAGAAAGTATGCAAACATATTCAAAGTCAGCCTGGCTGACTGGTTGCCCTGACTGTTTCGTTGGTTGGCTGGCTCTCTGGCTGGCTGCATAGAGCTAAATCTTTTTGCGATAATAAATTATTATAAAGTCTGGCTGAGGGCGGACGGGCAGCGTCTTTGCCTCTCGCATCGCACAGCCACTTTGCATGGCAACCGACTGACGGCAGCAAACATCAGCCAGCTTTGGCTGTGGCAGAAGCAGTTGCGCATACGCCCAGTTGGACGTCAAATTGTGATGGTGCTGGCCAGGAGACTGGCATTCAATATGCTTCACTGCCAATGCCTGCAGAATACGTATTCGTCGTAGACGTACTCGTATTATTCGTTGGCCAGTCTTCTTGCCTGACCTGTGCTTCGACTTGGCTCGCTTGGCTTGGTTTATTGCTGCAATTGTTGCTACTGCTGCTGCTTCAGTCGGTGCTGTTAGCGCAAAGCCAATTTCAAGCAAACGAAATTTTTCGGTGTTTGGCATAAGTCAAGTTTCAGTTCGCAGCACAGTTCTTTCAGTTTCAGTTTTGCACTGTGCACTCAGGCAGCAGACAGCAGCAAGCAGGCAGCGGGCACCCAGAGAAGTCAGGCATCCAGTCGACTGTATAAAATGGATTTACTGCCAACTGTTGAACTACTACTGCGCTCTCTGCTTACGAGTTTGCACCGCTTGGCCCGCTGTTGGCCCCGCTCGCACTATTTACTACCTGCATTTCTATTGCTACTTTTGTAACTTGTTAGCGCTCCGCTTCATTCGTCTCTTGCCACACGCCGCTCCACACTCTCGACCATGCAGCTTTTTGCCCTCACTTTTACTGCCATTCGGTTTTGAGTTTATTTTTATTTTTGCTGCTTTTAGTTTTTTCTCTTTTTTTTGGGTTTGGGGATAGGGGAAGTTGGCTAGTTGAAAATTTACTTTTCGCATTATTCGATTTGTTGTCTTGGGCAACCGAGGGTGCTCTGCACTTTACATTGTTTGCATTGCTGGACAATGACAGCAGGCGGCAAACTATGTGGGGCGGGGACGGAGGAGTGAAGCGAGGCAACCTTTTAGCTACCAACTATTTTTTTTTGCTTGATGGCAATTTGCGCCCTGCTGCAAATTTGCCGCTGATTGGGTACAAACGGACAAAGCAGGACAGCACGACAGCAGGACAGTGAGAGTCGAGCAGAAGGACTCGACGTGTACTTTGCACCTTTGGCTGGGGGCAGCTGTCAAAGCGGCAAAAGTCCAATGGCCAGGCTAACAAATCAGTAGCAAATGTTTTCGGTGTCCACCTACCACTTAAAGCTGCTTTAAATTTCAACTTGCGCACTGCATATTGCATACTTTGCGGCGTCGTCGCGTAAGTAAAGTCATAAAATACAATTCAATAACGCGCCCAACATCAAAACTTGCTCCCCTCCCCTCTTCCACGCGCTGCAAGCATCTTCAGCTTGGCACCACACCTACACCGTGTCTGACAGCTGTAAAATCAGCCGCGTGGCGCAGCCTTAAAAAGTAGTATGCAGCGCGCAAGATCCGTTGCAAAAGCCAGAGCCAGAACCAGAACCACAGCCATAGCCAGTGGATGAGGGAAGAAGTGCAACTGGAGAGGAAGCGTTGCCAAAGCTGTAGCGCTGGCTGCTCGTAAAAAATAGCTGAGAAAACTTATTGAGCTAGTTATGAGTTTCGTACATGATACTAACGGCTCCGTCCCGGCAATAATACCTAGCCGAGCTGCACCTGCGAGCGAGGATGAGAATTGGGCAGAAGGGGTGAAGGCAGTTGCCAGTTGCCAGTTGCCAGTTGCTTGGTGGCAACAACGCATCCAACGTATGGCTGGCTACGTTATGGCTTTTTGGTGGTGTGTAAAAACTTTCCGTCCTGAATGTGGCAACATTTGCGCGTTGCATAAAAACTCAAACTCCAACTCAAACTCAAACTGAAACTCAAACAACGCTCGCTCCTTGCTGTCCGAAATTTTTCGGGGCTCGCCGTTTAAGTCGCGTCTTATGACCGTGCGCTGCTCTACTTTGTAGATTGCGAGCTTAAACTTAAAGTCGCTTAAAGCGCACATTCGAAAGCAATAGCGATTTAATTAGATATTTTCATTAGTCCCCTGGCAGCTAACCACAATGTACACAAATACACTGTGTCTTTGCTTGCAATATTTAATACGACCTTAATGTATTGCGCGGCAATAAAGTGCAACTCAATGTTAATAATCTGAAATATTTCTCGTAATTCACAGGTGTATACGGCGATGTGCAACGTGTAAAGATTTTGTACAACAAAAAGGACTCGGCACTCATACAAATGGCAGAGCCGCAGCAAGCTTATTTGGGTAAGTCAAACATGGGCCAAAGCCCAGCCCAAAAGTAATGAAAAATCTGCAGCTCTCGTTGCGGCAGCAAAAAGGGGCATCAGATCAAAAACAAATACGAAAATAAAAAACAAAATAAAGAATGAAATGCGAACGAGCAGCGTGGCAACTACTGCAAAACAGGGGCAGTTAGCTGCTGGATGCCAAGTGGTTGGTGGCGGCCAGGTGCGTTGGTGGCACGGCAGCAAGGGGCAGCTGCAATTTGCAGCTTGTTTAAAATGAAAAATTCCAGCAACATGAAATTCCAAACGCTGCATACCTTTGGCAACCAGACTCGTTGTTGCCCTTGCAAACGCTGCAAATGCAACAAACAAAATGTATTAATAATAAAAATTGTTAAACCGAAAGAGATGGCCAGATATAACGACCTCAATGAGCCAGCCAGGCACCCAGCCAGCCAGTATCCCGACTGACTGAACGAGCCAAAGGCAAGAGCGACTCGTGCACATAAATGAAATTTTATAAGCGCTTTATTACCAGCGCCTGTCCAACACCTGGTCCAACTGCTTCGACTGCAGCCTGCAATGTCGTTCCCATTGGGACACCCCCGACTGACCCAAGCCTCGGTGTCTCACTGTCTCACTGCCTCAGTGCCTCAGCGGGGGACATGCCAATCATTTTATTGCATTTATTTGTGTGCACTTTGCCATTGTCAGGCATGGCTGGGATGACTGGGATGGCATCAGGCGTCGTCCCATTGCCTCCGCCCCGACCCCGAACCCGACCCCTTTGCCTTTGGCTGTTTGTGTTCGCATTAAACGAAATGAAAATCGCCGCGCATTGCGAGGCGTTAAGAGCAGCCAACCGACGTGCCAAATTCCACTTTATTACAATAGCAAAAAACAGAAAGAGAACACAAACACGAGCCAAACGATGCAGCGAGCGCTGACAGCGACACCTTTTCAATTTCGATTTGGTTTTATTCCATTTAATACATGGACAGACATTGGCCAGCGGGTCGGCAAAGGCGTTGTGTCTGCATATATATTCCTTTTCATTTATGCGTATTCGAAAAATAACTCAAAAGCTGTCAAAGCTCTGCCAACGGGCTCGCTTAATTGAAATCGACAAACGCGACAACGACCACGCACAGCGAACGCAACATCGAATCGAACTTATAGTTCTGTTGGGTGTTAAGTAATTGCACGTATTGCGCATACGCACCGTGGTGCGGGCGTTGTAAAAACGAAACGGGAGCTTATTAGCTGCTTATGTCGATTGATCATTGCAATGGGAAACACATATGCCGCTCTCACTTTAAGCCGCTTTCGCGCAAGCTGCTAACGCTTAAATACTTAACAAATAATTTCCCCCGTTTGCCAGTAAAATGCATTGGTTTGTTGTTGTTGTTTGTGTTGGCGCTGCCAACAGCAGCAATAGCAGCAGGAGCAGCAGCTTCGGCATCAGCAACAGCAATGTTGTTGTTATTAATAAAGTTTAAATAAATTTAATTAGTGCAATGAATGCAACGCTACGGAAATTGCCAGCAAATTGCACGACAGGCAGCAGCATTTAAAACCACGGCGGAAAAAAGCGTGTCCAGCAATTTTTTATATCGATTTAAATTAATGCAGACTACAGAAGGCTCAACTGAAGCATACCCTGCAAGCAGGCGCACTTTAAACTCGATTGGCTTTTAAAGTTAGTGGATGAATTTAACATTTGTCAGCAATTGGTCATCACTTAAGTATCATTTAAGTAGCATCCAACTGCCAGCACTCCAGCTCGGACTCTGCTGTGCACTCGCATTGGCTTTGATGATCCGTTAAAAATATGCTTTGTGCTGCACTCAATTAATAATGGCAATTATCATTGTATCATTATTTTTTCCTTCTATCTCGCTCCGTGCCTCGCTCTTTGTGCCATGCTCTCATTGCCACTGCCACTTTATCCATGTTTGTCGCATTTTTGTGCTCAAAAGCATTCCAGCTTTATGCAGATATTTGTAAAATTCTTAATGCAATCAACTATACGGACAATGCTTTTGCATTTTCATATTCTTTGTGTCTCCGCTTGGCTTCATTATTTTTGCATTTTCGGACTAATCAGAGAGCTGTTCAAGCGAGAGCAGTGAGCAGTGCCAACAGTCAAGGGGACAACGCGTAGGATACGTAATGTTGTTTATTGAATTTGTGAATAATTTGACAACATGTCGACCATGTGGTTCCATTCGCAATGCGATGTTGCAAACTTTTACAGATATGCAAACAACAAAATGCGTCGCTTTATTTGTGGCAACAAAACCAAAGCTATTCGACAAGCAAATTATTGTACACACACGTACACACATAGTCACACACACATGTATATATACATACGTATACAGCATGGATGTACACACCCAATTGCTGTTGGCATGTGAAAATATTAATGGCGCTGCGTCAACATATAGACTACTAATGTGCCGCGAGGGCTGCCAAATGGCAAACACTTCCGGCCGAATTCTCTGTTGCCCCAGCCAAGCATATTCCTTATTCCGTCCGGCTCCGTCCGGCTCCGTCCGTCTGTCCGTCCGTTCGTTCGTTCGTCCGGTCAGGTAACTACTTTGGGTGCGGGTGCGAACGCTGGAGTTTGTCGGTGAGTGCGCACTTATGCACTCATAAAATATTAACAAATTCATTCGTTACTTTGCCCAAAACTCTCGCAACTCTGCCAGAACAAAGACGATTACAGGCGACTTCCCCGCATGCTGGACGAACGACGACCGTCCGACAGACAGACCGTCCAACCGACGGACCGACAGTTGGCCGGGCAGCAGATGTCCTGTGCCCCCTTCCGGCCCAGCCAAATCGCATGGCCCGCCCACACCATGCATATGAAAGTGTCTCGCATGGACTATACACGGCCGGCAGTGGCTGCGTTTGGTTGTGTCTGTTGGTGCGCACAAAATACGGTTACAATTGCACACTCAGCATACGAATTACAGCGTAAAGGCGAAAAAAATCAACTTTTTTTTTTTTGTCTTTTTGTTGTAAATGAAGTCAAGAGAACGGACGGACAGACAGACAGAGAGAAAGTTAGATAGACGAACATTGAGTTCTAACTCGAAGCAAACACAGTGCGACAGCAATCAAGAGGCAAAGCCAAAGCAGAAATAGACAAAAACTACACACACACACACACAGAGAATGTTAAAACAATAAGCATATGGGGCGGGTTGGTCCAGTCTGAGGTGTGTGGGAAATATTATAATGGCCCATTCGCCAGGCGAGATGGCAACAATGGCGACGCTGGCGACGTTGTGCAAATGGATGCTGACCGGACGCGCGCCATTTGTTGTGTCTGCCTTTGTCGGGATTAAGTTTTTGCACAACTTATTACAAACTATAGACACATAACACCCACACAATGCACAGACTCGTATAAATTTATAGGCACCACGCACAGCTGGCACAGCAGCAACGTAACGTAACTGTTACGTTGTTGCTTCTGTTGCTGCTGTTGCTTTGGGAATTTCCGTAAATAAATTTTGTGTGCTTCTTTTTTGGCGTGCAAATTACTGCAAAATATTTTGCATGAGCAGCGTACGCATAAAAGTATTTACAATAAAAACAAACAAATATTTGCGCATGCTGCACACACACACTCACACACACACGCTCACACGCTCACAAAGTATCGCATCTATATATTATGAGCCGATTACGCATACGTACGTCATGGGGAAACTTGTTACAGAGTTTTGACAAAGTTTTCGCTCCTTGCTCGGGAGTTCATCGCTAAGTGACTATTTGAATGACTTAGCGCAGTCAAAGCAAAGTTTCTGATGAACTGACTTTACATAGTTGTTTCCATATGACAACTGCTTCGCATAGACGACGAGAGTATTATTCGGTATTGTAAGCAACGTAAGTCAGTTACAAGTACTTTGTAGTTGGACGCAGATGCCTTTGGCTTGTTTATGAGATCAATCAATCTCACCTGAGCCCAGCAGCAGCAATACGGCTAATGCAAACTTCGGGGACTTTGCAACATTAATACGAGTACTTCGGGTTGTTGCTGTTGTCGTTGTTAACCCACTTCATTCATACTTAAAACACGCATAAATCCTTTAGAACCGCCGCATCATCTACAAGTCACTTTAGGGTTAGGGCCCAACCCAACTTATTCGTCTTTTTTTGTGTTTTTACATTTTGTAGAAATCCTTTGGCTTGTTTCTACGGTGCTCAGCTGTGCGTGCAATCTTTTTGTTTTGTTATTTTTTATGCCTTGCACAAGTTAATAATGATTTGTCGTTGTTGTTGTTGTTGTTGGGGCTGCCACTGGTCAGGTTGGTAATTAAAACTTTAAGATACTTTTTGAGTTGGGCCTCTGTCCCTCAGTCCGCAACCACACTTGCCGCAACGAGTGGCAGCAGCAGCAGCGGCAGCTGCAGCACTTTGAAAAGCGCTGAGATGATAGGCAAAGTTAGTCCTCCGCTTCCCATCCCTCAGCTCTGGCTAGCGAAGTGCCGTCTCGGCTGCACATTAATCTTTATTACAAGTGTTTGTCATATACTCGTACACGACAACGTCGACGCATGTGGCAAACTGGCTCTCTGGCTCTCTGGCAGAAGAAGCGTTTGTCACTGCGCTGTTTCCCAGCCTGCCTGCCTGTTGTCCCTGTGTCGCTGTGTCCTGCCTTTTATTTAACAATTTATTACATTTTCAAGCCTTATTTTTTTGTAAAATCATTTAATCCATTAGGCAAACAATAAACGGCTGAGTAAGCATATTATTTCACAATAAAACATAAGCAACTTTGCACGATCCGCCGCCGGCTACTGTCCGTGACAACTGCGCAGAATGATAAAACGCTATATAATTTATTAAAATAATGCACAAAAAGAACTGCCTAAAAAGGGACAAGTGCGTGTGCCAGCTAAGTCTCAGCATGACTTGCCCAACGCTCTCGTATCTCGTATCATACACAAATTGAATTAAATGTAATCGAAATTGAAATCGAAATCGCAATCGCAATCGCAATCAGAATCAGAATCGCAATCGAATCGAGATGAAATCAAGTAAACTGAATGTGTGCAACTCTTGCCTGCCACAGCAAACGAAGCCTCAGGTGTTATGACTATCGAGGCAGAGAGTAAAATGTGAAACAAGGGGGAAAAACAACAGCACAAAAACGATAGCATACTTTTGTGGGCAATGCATTTTATGGCGAGTCATTTGCTTGTAAATCACCAAAGGCAGACGACATTGATAAAGTTGCAGTTACATTTTAGAATGTAAATATTTGCCTGCACTTATTGCTCACTCCGTCCATGGGGCACGGCATGGAGTATGCAACGCGACGCGTCGCGCAACACGGTGGGGGCGGGGAAGGGGACGGGGGAAGTCGAGGAAAAGCCGAGGCGCGCCAAAGTAATTTTATGGCTTGTAACGCAGCATATAAATTGCATCCACACATGTGAACAACATATGTAGACATGTAGTTCCATCTATGAATACAAACATGAACAAATATTCTATAACATCCCCACGCCAACCACACACACCAACACACACACACACACGCAGAGATAGCCGGCTAGATGTTGAGGGAGCTATTGGATAAAACTTTACCACTAAATTCGTGTATTCGCCATTCGTTTCTAACGTGAGAACTGTATTTCTCGTTTCTGTATTTTTATACATTTGCAGCCATGTCTCACCTTGATAAATTACGTTTATGGGGCAAGCCAATACGTGTCATGGCCAGCAAACATCAGGCCGTGCAGCTGCCCAAGGAGGGACAGCCCGACGCGGGCCTGACACGTGACTACTCACAGAATCCGTTGCATCGTTTCAAAAAGCCCGGCAGCAAGAACTATCAAAACATCTACCCGCCATCGGCGACACTGCATTTAAGTAACATTCCGTAAGTATCCATAGCCACATAACATAGTATCGTGTCTAGCTGGCGTTTAAAGATATAGTTCACCGATACGCGATACGCGAGTGCACAGCTGGAGTTTGTTTTTTCATCAACGCCACGCGGGCAATTACAATTACCGTTATGAGCAACAGCAGCAGCCCCACATCCACATCCACATCCACAGAGCAGAGGCTGGGACTGGGGCAGAGTCTGGGGCTGGGGCAGACGCCCCGCGTCGCTTTTGTCTGCCGAATATGACAAAGCGCCCCGCCAGGTTCTTATGGCGATGCGCCGATGGCATGGAGGGTGAAGCTGCCGTTTGAATTTATGTGTTTATGCCCCAGCCTGCTCTCCCCGCTCTCTCTCTCTCCCTCTCTCTGTTTCTCTCTGCCGCTCTGCGGCTGTGGCAATGCCTGCTGTATGCTGCTCGGCGTGTGCTCGGTGTTTATGCGATATCTATAGACGCTCAGCATGCCAATTTAAATCGATAGCTGTTAATTTTACGAATGCTTCCCAACAGCTCATCCTGCACTGAGGATGACATCAAAGAAGCCTTCACCTCCAACAACTTTGAAGTCAAAGCATTCAAATTTTTCCCGTAAGTACAATTGTGCAAATTGCCACGCTTAACAGCAGCACTTAAACGGCATTAGCTAATTGCATTTCCTCGCATTTTGTGTCGCATTTGCAGTAAGGACCGCAAAATGGCGCTGCTGCAGCTGTCGTCGGTGGAAGAAGCTGTGCTGGCGCTGATCAAAATGCACAACCATCAGCTGTCCGAGTCCAATCATTTGCGCGTGAGCTTCTCCAAGTCGAACATCTAGAATCCGACCCGGGGTCAGGTTCACTGAACTTGACTGAGTGCCAACAGCAGCTATCCGCTACGGCAGCAGATCTTTTGGCAGCAACAGATACAATCTTTAATTCGTAGTACAAGCGGCGTGCAGGGCAATCGCCACACCACCCACTTCAACTGACAAGCAGCAACAACATCAACAACAACAACTGCAACAAACTAGAACAACCGGAACAACAAACCCAACCAATCCCAACCCATCAAGAAAACAGCAGCAAAACAATCGATGCAAGAGCTATAGCTAATCTATATACATATATATAAATACATATATATATATATACAACATACAAATTCTAAAACTATAACAACACAAAAAAAAACAAACAAATACTGTTTCCAATATTGATCGCAAATTCAAAAACAAACAAAAAAAAACAACTTAAAAAAACAATTAATTATAGACTCCAACTTATATGATGAATACCAATTCAAATGTTTGCCGCAAGTGCAGCAAGTGAAACACAAGCAAAAGAGAAATACAAACAAGTTTAAATAAAGCAAAGCAAAGGAAAGAGCCCACTAAACAATCAGCGACGTCGTATAATCATAAGCTTAAAGTTAAAACTATATATGTAGTCGATAATTCTA
This sequence comes from Drosophila siamana, assembly GCA_035047445.1. Taxonomy (NCBI): domain Eukaryota; kingdom Metazoa; phylum Arthropoda; class Insecta; order Diptera; family Drosophilidae; genus Drosophila; species Drosophila siamana. Next base: position 5,988,764 of record JAWNPP010000004.1, on the reverse strand, counting down.
GTAAGTTGCATTGAGAGAAACAAAAACAAAAACTAAACAAAAACAAAACAAAATTAGTTGTAATTTGAGTGCACTGTACTGTGTTTTGGTTTTAAAAAACATCAGCAGAGAGAAAGTCAAAGCGAAACAAAATCTTAAACTAAAATTTCAAAGCGACATTTATGTTTAATGAAATGATGATGAAAGTGCGCAAACATTTTATTATGTATGAGTATTTACTGTTATTATATTTTAAGTGATTGCAAACACGATTGATTGATAATCCTGATTTTTACAAGCGAAAAACAAGCGAAAAAACACAAAAGAGTTCAACTTAAAATGCAAGCGCGCAAATAAGATGTTTTTAAACGTTTTACTTTTTTATTATAATTATTATTCATTTTGTTAGTAGTACGATTAATGTTAAAAGTAAATCTCAATATATGATCAAGAAAAGCGTGCACAGTAAATCCTAAGTGTACTCGTAATTGAAGAAGAAGCCAAGCAGAAAGGCGCTGAAAAATGTATTACATTTAACGTTAATATTAACATTAAATAAAATCAAACTATTTCGGGCGCGTGAAGAGATCCCATCATAAAGTTAGTACGCCTATTCGTTTAGCATTAAATCAGAAACAGAAAACAAAAAACAAAAGTAACTCTTTTAAAGGCAGACATAAAACAAGAAAACATAAACAAATTGAAAGTAAAGCGTACGTAAAATCTTCTGTGTGTGTGTATATGTAAATGTTGTTAAATTAGAAAAATATTATTATATATACACAAAATGAAAACAAATATATACTGTATAATGGATATACATACATATGCATACAAAACAAAAAACATACATATATATAGTAAGTATATATACATATATATATATTGAACTACAACAAAAACATGAAACAGGAAATAAAACAAATTTTAAGATACGAAAGTAAAATCTCAAAAGAATCATAATTATATCTAGGCCTAAGCATACCAATATGAAAGACATATAAGTGTTTTTAGCAAAAACAAAAACGAAAACAAAAACATATAAAAAAAAGAACAAAAAGCAAAAAAGAAAAAAACTCAATGATTTTTTGATAATTTTACAAAATGCCCCTACACCACACACATACACACGCAAACACACACACACAGACACTACAATAAACACACACACACACACATACCACACTCACATACACACAAAAACAGACAGGCACGACTAATTATACACACATCAATGTTTATATATATTTAGAAAGTGAAATAATTATTTATACTATGTTGGCGCAAAAGAACAAAAAGAAAAGAAAAATAAAAACAAATATGATTAATAAAAGTAAATTAATTGTAATTGTAACTAAATGATATGGATCTAGTTTTTAAGCATAAGTAGCAGTGATCGTAATTTAAAATTAACAATTAACGAATAACAGAAATGGTAAATTTGAAAACTTAAAAAACGTGTACGAAAAGCAACAGTAAAATGTATTGTAAAATGTGTAAAATTAAAAAAAAAAAAAACAAGAATATATATCATTCGGATATTTGCAGTTATCGTTAGTCAGCTGCCGCTAAGAATTTAAACTGCTGGCTAAATGAGTGGTAAAGTATGTACGGTAATTTACAAACTTGGCCACAGATTAGAAAAGCAGGTGCAGAAGCAGCAAGGATAAAGGAAACATAGTTTAACCATCAACCACATTTCACATACAACTCGAATGCTTAAAGTACATTTTTTAAAAACCAAACTAGCGTTTCATGTAAACATTCTATCCTAATCTAACTTTACCTAATTACAACTTAACTTAACTTAACATATGCTCTATGTCTATGCCTATGTCTATGTCTATGTCTACTATATAGATACATACATACAAACATATATACACGTTTTGTTAGCGCATCGATACAAGGTAAACAGAGATATACATATACATAATATATATATACACATATATATTGATATATACAGGTATATACTTATATATATATATATATATATCAAACCCACGACTGCTAGAATTTCAAATGAGAACTCTTGACAAATCAAAAATTTCATACAAGTATTTCAAAAAACAAAAAAAAACTACTCTAACTACTACTTACAGCAAATCAATCCGAAACCGAGCAAAAGTAAATTGAAATAAATATGTGAAAAGTTGATTTAAAATACACATAATACACAGACCTATAGACAGATTCACATCAACCTGCAATCAATCCATAATGCATAGATAGAAGGCGGCTGTACTCTGGTATAGAGCGTTCAAAGCGTAATCAAATATTTAGCCCAACGATAATATAGATACAATTTGCGCTACAGCGTGTTTATGTTGATAATGAAGAACACACCGAATAAGCAGCATGCGAATTAATAGAACTACGTACACATACTCGTACATATACATACAAATACTTATATACAATGCATACATAATGAGTGCAAAATAGGCAAATGCAGCTATTTGAAATGACAAAACAAAAAAAAACAAAATAAAACGAAAAAAAAACACTAAAAGTATTACTTTACCATGTAGAACACACAGAGATACATTGAAGAATTTAATAATTACAAATTTATCACATAATTGAATACATTTAACAAACAAAAAAAGAATGGAAAGAATTAAAAATAAAAAAGCAAAAACAAATGCCTGGACAGCGTCAGTTGGAATGCAGAATGCAACCTCATAAGCATAGCACTTTCAACTTTCGGTGCCTCTGGTGCCTGATTGAATCATAAAAAAAAGCAAATAGTTGCATACACTAAAAATTAACAAGTATATATTAAAATAAAATTTAAAGCAAAACAAATATATATATATATAAATAACGATAACGATAATGATACAAGTAATGAAGCATAGCAAAACAGTTTTAAGTTGTACATTTTGAGCTGCAAAACGAGATTTTACCAATATGCAAATTGAAGCATAATCAATTCAAGACTAAATATGAATATGAGTAACATATATACAAGCATGCATACCCATACAAATACATACATACAACATATGTACGTACGCATTTTAGTTGTGAAGCTGAAGCCCACATATTCCACATACTTACATACATATGAGCATATGTACATGCGTAGATACAAGCGTGCGATGTCTATGTATAAGTAATTGTAGCTATTTACCTACGCATTATTGTATTGATCAAAACAAATACTAACGAATAGCGGAAACATGTGGAAAATAGAAATCAAGTAGTATGGTGTATGATTTAAAAGATAAAACAAAAACGAAAAAAAAAAAAAATGTTTAGGAGTACTGTTTTTATTTAAACAAAAAACAACAAAACGAAATGAAACAAAATCACATTCGCAACATACTTATACATATAATACATCAACAGAAACATATCAACAACATTTGTCACACGAGTACGAGTTGTTCATTTTAAATAGACACCACAATCCGATACCCAGTTCCATTTAGATTCAGCCATTTGTCACATTACACAACCATCCAATCCACAGTTTTTGAAGTGGACGGATCAAACGAGCAGCGTTGCAAGAAATACGAAGTTGAGATGAAGCTTTTGAAAGGAAACGACAGCATTAGAAAATAAGATTTATCAGAAGTGCAGCAAAATCGTAAATGTTAAATGAAAACAAAAACAAAGGAGAAATTATTTTAAGCACATGGAACGGAACCGGATGCGAAAGCGAATGCGATCGTATCAGGTCGTGTATCGTCCTCGTAGACAGTGAGTCATAGATGAAACAGAATGATGAAGAAGCATAGAGAATTTGTTAAATATTTTGCCAACCGAGAAAGACAAAATTAATAATTAGTTTTATAGTTACAGTATACTTTTTTAAGAAGTTTATTTCAAAGTGTTTTTTGGTACAATATTTTATAGATTTTTGTGCTCATTATCAAGTATTTTTAGTAGCATAAATTTATGTGTGGTTTTTTAGCAAAAGTGCAAAGTGAAACTCGAAGAGCGAAATGGGAAATGTTGATGCGTTTGTTTATATTGAGAATTGTATCTTGTTTACTTTGACATTTGGGGCAAACGCATACAACTCAAGTATAATAAAAGTAAAAAATAAAATAAATGAAAATATATATAGAAACAATCATACATACTTATATAGCTAGCGAAATCTGTGTTTTACTTGCTTCTTTGATATTGAATTTGTTTATTAGATTTGAGTTCAGTTTTCGTGAATTGAAACATACTACAGAAATAAAAAGCAAAACAGCAAAACAAAAACAAGCATACAAGTTTTAAAACAGAAGACAGAAGTTCCTAATTTTTAGTGAAATGATAAAGCTAAAAACAGAAACTAACAAGACAATTTGCAGCAGTGAATTAAATAAATATACAAAACAATAACATAAACATAATGGATAAAAGTCACATTTAATTCGTTTTCAATTACCTTACTTACCATTTGCTTCAATTACAATACTTTTCTTTACTTTCCTTTCATTTCCTTTCGTATCCTTGGTCTGTCTATAAATTTTGTGCGCGATAGTCGCAAAATTATGGCAAAATTCAACTAGGGTCCAAGATTTAAATATAATAAATTATATTAAAGAACATTAATTACAAAAGAACTATAACAAAATGGGCTTATGATCTGCCAATTGGTACCCAATTTTCGAGTTCATAATATCTTATCAAAATACTGAAAACCAGCAAAGTGCTTGCACAACTCTCTCTCTCTCTCTCTCGATCTTTCTATTTCTCTCGCTATTCTACAGGCACACACACACGCACACATACACAACACTCAAAAACAGACAAACTCATACGAATATACACACATCACAGTTTTTACAGATATTGCCAAAAAAAACATACTAAGAAAAGTAACATGTATCCCTGATTCTGAATTGCTTATCTAATGAAAAACTATAAATAAAATCACGCAAAACAATCAAAATCGAACTTTGAAATATATGTTAAAGCAAATTTCTTAAATTTACACCAAGATAAACACTTTTAAACATTTGTGCTCTCTAATTGTACAACTTACTCGTAAAGGTAAATCAATAAAAAAAAATAATCATTTTATGCTCTAAAAAATGTAAGTAAACAATATGTTTACGAAACGCAAGATTTTCCTCACCAAATTTTACTATAAATCTATTACGTGTATTGTATATAAAACAAAAATAATGAATAAGTATATTGATATATTAAAAAAAAAAACAGAAATTGCGGTTGCAACAATGAAAGAATCCAAGAACAACAACATCTAAGCGACTTCAATTAAATAATAATACAGTGAACACAACAAGAAAATGAATCGTAATGAAAAAGACCTATAAACTAAAATATAAATTTTCGATTTTCACGTGAATTTGAACGGGCACTGCAAGAAAATAAAATAAAATGTTTTGAGTTGAATATTCCGATTCAGCTTGAGAGGTAAACCAAACAGCAGTCACATTTTTAATGTGGCCAGACGTGAAAAATACTTAAAACAAGAATTCAATATGAAGACATTAAGAAGCATGTGGTAAACTGAAATAATGAATTAACAAGTAAAGAAAGAATTGTGCGCGGAGGATAAAATTTCAAACAATGAAATGAGATGAATATTTGTTATGTTACAAGCATTAATTAATTATTATAATATTAATTATTATTGAGAATATTTGAGAAATAAATACAAAATAAATGATTCAAATCATTAAAAACTATATATTTTTGAATGTGTTGTACTCAAATGAATATACTTAGGCGCTGAGGGGAGCTTTGCCAGTTACTTCTCCAATTACTTATATACATATTTACCTTATTGTTAAGTTTTAAATCATATTTTTATCATTAGTTGTATTATAAAACATAATATGAGATCATGAGTTGTTAAAAAAAACGAAGAAATACATTTTTTAAATTGTTTAATTTGTTTCGCCTTGATACTATCCAAATTAAACTTAATTTTAATTGAAATTACTTTTAAGATTTTTAGTTTATCTGACACAAGCAAGATATAACATGTAATATTCTTATATTTTTAATTTTGTATTCAACCCTAAATCTTTTCCTTTGAACTTATGTTTAATTTACACAAAGAAATACACATTTAAAACGTCCATTATGTTTTATTTTTTTATGGCTGACGGATAAGTATAGCAAATATAAATTAAAATTTTCTCCGCAATAGGTTGTTTGTTTCATATTACACCTGTTATACATTTTTGTTGCTTGATATTTAGCGAGGACAACAACCTCCAAGCATTGAATCAAGCAGTGCACGCTGCACTGCTTCCAAAAAATTACAGCTGAGTGAACCGTCGAAAATGCGGTCTCTCTAATTCGGACCCGTAGCAAAGACTCGAACCCTTGAGCTTTCGACTGATTTCGAATTTCGAACATCGAAAATGTGTGAAGTGAACGGCTACAGAATTAAGCGAACATCGAACAATGAACTGTGACTGTTATTGTTGTAATTGTTGTTGTTGTAATTATTGTACTTGCGATTGTTGTTGTTGTTGTAGGTTTTGCTGATTACAAAAAGTCACAATGCGATTAAAAAGTGATGATGTACCAGGCGAACATAAAACAGCAGCAAGTTGCCATACAGAAAGTCACTTACGCGACATACTGACGTCATTAGGATTTGATATTGCAGTTTTTCCACGTGGTCAACACACTCTGTTGATGTTGTTGTTGCGTTTGTTGTTGTTGTTGCAATTGTTGTTGTTGTTGGCCACTCAGAGCTGCCCAGAATAACTAAAAAGTAGCAATTTATTTAGTGAAGTACTAGGCGAACATAAATCAGCAGCTAGCAGACAAACCGAAAGTCACTTTCGTGTCTCTTCCTTTCTTCACAAGCTCATACGCTATTGTGCTATATCACCTTGATGAAATACCAGGCGAACATGAAACCCAGCAAGCTGCAATGCTGAAAGTCAGTTGCGCACACAATCACACGCACTTAACTGTAGATCGCCATCGCCTATTGCTTCGGCTTAAAGTCAACCAATAGCATTCAAGTATTTAATACTAATACCGTTTAATATGAATTTAAAATGGTCGATTACCGAAATTCATATTCTAACCTCTGACCAATCAGATCGGTGGTCTGATAATCAGGCCAATCAGAGCATGCATACAGAGCACACTGCTAGCTGAATGCTGCTGCTCTCTGTTTCTGTTTGCCTGGTACTTCTCTGAGCACTCAGTTCAGAGTACGCGGCAATGCAAGCTGAGGGGGTTAAAATTATAGATAATGCAAAGTCATCAGCATACGCATGAAGAGGGGGTAGTGGGGGGTCATTTGCAGATGGTGCCAAGTATCAAATGATTGCGAAGATGACTTTACACTTTTCCCTATGGCCGACACCTGTCCCCCTATAGAGGTTTTGTGCCACAGTTTCTGCAATGCGCACATTTTTTCTATGAAAATATGGACATATGAGAAATATAGTTCGCCAATGTCTCCTGGTTTATTTTTTGAGTGGCCAACAACAACAACAACAACAACAACTACAACAACCACAACTACAATAACCACAACCACAACAACAACAATTACAACAATATTTGCGTTATGCTGCCATGCTTAATATTAAAGCAAAAAAACGTTGCCTATCATTTAGGCGCAAAATTTTTTAGCCACTGCCTGCATATCAGCTTGCTGCTGATTTCTGTTCGCCTGGTATTTCATCAAAAGATTTTCAACTCTTAGACGTTACCGGCAGAATAGACAAAAGGAACAACAACTTCAACTAGTACAGCAACTACTAAAGAAAGACGCTCTATCTCCAGAAATTATGTCATCCATGACCAATCCTCATGACGGCTCTGGAAAATATCAAAAGCTGCAAAGTCAACGAAATTCGTTTTTATAATTTATTTTATTCTTCAATTGATGTATGTCCACTGCAATAAAACAAATGAATTGATTATATTTTATTTATATGTATATATTTTATTAAATAATGTAACATCGCTTTAATCTCACGCAAAGAACTATTTGGATTTAGTTAATGCCGTTTATAAGATAATGGTTTTTATTGTTATCATTGTTATTATTCTTGAATAAATAATAAGTTTAAGTTGACTTATGTATTCATATGTATTTATTATTAATGCTGTTTATGCAACGTATGTATGCGGATGCTTTACTGCGTTTACTCGGTTTGAAATAGTACGCATATTCATATTATGTAGTGTTATGTATGTAATTGTAATGAATTTCCTTGTCCCATATACTTGCAAGTATATACGTATGCATGCTTGTATGTATATGTAATAATGTAAGTACTCGTATATACCACCTACATATTGTATCATATATGCGCGGTATGTGTATGTCTATAATAAAGTTAACGTTAACGTTCACTTTTTGTTATTTTTGCTTTTAACTTTTTCTTTGTGGCAGTGGTAAATCAGAGTATTATCTGTTCTCGCTTGGATTGGTTTTAGCTTTGTTGCTGCGCATATGTACATATATGTATGTATGTATGTCACTCCGATACGTATGCATATGTACATCATAAATGTGAATTCAATTTCGATCATTTGCTATAATTTTAACATTGAGATATTGCTGCATCTATTACGCTTTTGTGTTATCAATTTTGAAATGGAAAATGAAGTTGTCAAAATAATAATGCGGATATTGTAGTATGTTGCCTCGATTTGTCATTTGTGTTCTGTGTTTTGTTATGGTGGGTTTCGAAAAACATTTCCAAATTCAAAGATCTATTGATTGTATGCCTTTAATCTCTAGTCGATAACTTTACTTTAAAGTACAATGCCACTTGATTTAATACGATTTTCAACTAGTATGTATATTGTAGACTATCATTTATATTTATTGTTATTTTTTTAATATTATTATTATTGCGTTTTAGTTATAGTTTGTTTGTAGCAAAATGCTGGTGGTAATATTTGAATTATTTTGTTTTGTTTTTCTTTTGTTTTGTTTTTGCTATATTTGACTATTTGATTTGTATTATGAACGCGCTAGAAAAGGTTACAAAATAAATGAAGTTCTCTTGGAATGTTTCTAACTGAAGCTTTTCTTTCATTTGGGGATTGCAGAAAAATGTTTGTCATTTGATATGAAAACTCTCTGGTTGCTTAGGGAGTTGTGTTCTCTTGATTTATTCATTCAGTCTTTGTAACAAAATTGATTGCTTGGATTTGTAAATTTGTTTTCTGGATTGTTCTTGTTCTTCTCTTTGTTGATCTTGTTCATGTTTGTTGATGCTAATGGTGTTGTTGTGTATTGTAGCTGTTGTTGTTCTTGTTATTCGTATTCCGGATGTTGAAGTTGCAGAATGACTAAAGCCAATAATCGCAACTGAAATGCTTGGTACTTGTTAACTAGAATGGAGCATGCTCATGATGTGTTACAATTAGTTCTTAAATAGGTTTTGCATTACATTGTTTTTTGTTGTTTTGTTTGTTGTTGTATATTACTTTGTTTATAATAACTCGCTAAGCCCTGAGCATTTGGTCTCCATTTTTAATTTGTGTTCTAAGTTCGACAAAAGAAATCTCTGCACGAGTGTGCGGTCAAAGTTTTATGCATTCCAATTTAATCCCCAAAAATGTGTGTGTTTTCTTGTATTAGATTCAAATCGAAGAAAAGATCTCCCTGTTTTACAAAAGAAATGATATCTTTAGGCACATTTAATACATACGCACATAAATCCACATACTTATTCATAAGTCGATACTTGTATACTTAACTGGGTACATTAACTATTCAACTTAGACAAACTATTGTACAACTGAGCTGTTACGAGTACTCGTATGCATGGACACGGATTTCTAAACAATACTCATCACTGTATGAGTGTGTGTGTGTGGGTGGGTAAGTATTTGAAACGTAGTAGGATAAGAAGGTGGACAACAAAAGAATTGGGTATTAAGAGGTTCCAGGGAACTAGGGATCTACATACACATAAGTATTGTTCGCTAGCGCTGCTGCCATCGTATTCGTTTCTATTAAGTTTTAGTTACTTTTTACTAATATTTATAAGTGTACAATATTGTGCAATACATTTCAATAAATTAGTTCGTTTTTGTTTTTGTTTTTCTTATTCTTTTTCTTTTTGGTTTGTTTGTTCTGGTAACTAACATTAATTTCATGTGGCTTTTTGTGTACTCATATTATTATTTATCAATTCATATTTGCTCACTAAATGCCATTAACATATTTCTTCTTCATGTGTTCATTTTTTTCTTTCTTTTCCTGGTTTTTTCGCTTTTGTGTATTTAGTTATTAATTATTTAGGCTAAATTAAATGCATATACAATTTGTAATGGTTGTTTGCCAATTGAATATTGTTTTTATGTTTTTGTTTTTTGTTTTTTTTTTTTTTTTTGTATTTAACTATAGTTGCTGCTTTGCCGCTATTAATTTAGTTATATTCCTTAAGGTTAATTTGCTTTTGCTTCAACAAGTTATCATTTGATACTCTCCCCCAAAACTTGGCATCCCCTACTTGTTATACAATATGTACGATATGACACAGTGATATATTTCCATAACATATATTTTTAAGAAGTACAAGTATAATTATCAAGCAGATCAAGCCCAGAGCACAGTCCAAACAATAAACATACGCAGCAATTAAAGCGCAAACCGATCGCATGCAACAGCCTCCCGCCCGCTAGTTTACCACCAGCACCACCAGCACCACCAGCACCACCAGCACCATCCGCACCACCCTTACCACCACCAGCATCGCCACCAATACCATCATCACCACCACCACCACGAACACCAGAACTAACTAACACTAACTAAGCCAGCCGGCAACGCTTGTATCTTATCTAAAGCTCAGCTATTACTAAGAAGCCACAACAATTTGCAAATCAATTGTAGGATTTTTCCGATTAATTGCTCGAATTGTTACAATTTTAGGTCGTTCAACGATTAAAGCTTGATTAAATCAAACAAAAACAACTCAAATGTTAGTACAACAAGTTTATCATAAATAGACGTTTAAAAGGCGTTAGCGGAAATATTCATAATTTTGTTTGTTGAATCAAATTGAATTGGTGGAAAGAAAATGTCGACAAATTGTTGTTAGCTTAGTTGTTGCTTTTTAAAACACTACGCGCTATATTTAATAATCAACAATTTACTATACTCGTATATAAAAATTAATTAGTTTCAACTAGGTTTCTTCTTGTTGTTGTTATGTTACTTTTGTTGTTGTTGTTCTTCTTCTTGTTGTTTTTAACTCTTTGGTTTGTTTGTATTTCATGTTTAACACTTAAAATGGTTTCTTTTGGTTTCTTGTTTCGTTTCGTATAAAATAAGTGTGACAACAATTAACCGAATAATTTGCTATTTAAAATCGCGATCCATCCTCGTCATCATCGTAATAATAATAAGATCTCTGCGCACATTTACTTAAATATTCTTGTTTAATATCAAATAATGCACTGATTTGGCTATACGCGTAATTATCTTTCATCTATGTATGTATGATTTACTAATTGATTTGAATCTGAATCTGAATCTGAATTTGAATCGGAATCTAAGCTGGAATTATGTTGTATATATTTGTTTTGTAAGTTGGTGTTTGTTCATTGAGTTATAGAAAGTTGTACTTTGATGAAGACGAATGATTATGCTGGTGTTTCATTAGGTAACTAACTTAAATTTGTCTACCCGCTACACATACTCGTACATATTATAGACACATAGACTGCACATAAGCTTCTAGTCGCTATGCCCATGTTTCATTTATTGGTGTTTACGCTTTTCATATTTGTTATCCATCTTGATTTTCGGTGTCTCTAATTTTGTGGGAATATATTTAATAATATATATAGATTTATGTATTTATTGCTTACAATGCTCCCTGGCTTCCTAAGTCAAATAATAAGTAATTAATGTAACCATCTTTGCACTACAAATGCTAGCAAAAGCCTAAGGTTAGGTTCGTTACTATCCCTATTCCTAGAAACTATATATATATATTTATATTTATATGTATGTTGAACTGGCAAACATTGACTGACTGACTGACTAGCTGAAAAGTTAATTTGATGAGCAGCCGACTCTAACTGACTGTCTATCAGATCAGTTAATTAGTGTTGATCAGCTCAATTGGTTTGTCGATTGACCTTTTTTGTTCGGCCGATCGACCGGCATGAAAGCACAAGAGTTTGAAGTACATTGTGGGTATTTACAGTTTAATAGGAAATGTTATTAAATATAATTATAGTATATTTTTATATTTATCATGATTTAGTCAAGTTAGTTCTGCATACGCGCTAAACATACTCGTACATTTGCTTTTTATATCGCTTGTCGAATGCCAGTTTATAAAAAGCAGTTGTTAAAGTATTCATCAAACGAAAAATGGCTGTAAAATTTGTAGACTCCTCATTTGTTATAGTCGCAAAGCGTGTTTTAGTTTTGTCACTGTATATGTATATATATAACTATATATATAGATATAGATATAGATATATATATATATATATATATATATATATATGTATGTATATATATGTATATTTATTTATGTTTTCTTGTATATTTATGTTTAAGAATATTTTATACCGTATTCTTGTATATTAGTGTGTATATCAGACTTTGTTTCATACAAAAAACTAAGCACATCGATTTGTCAATAAATTCATGTATTTTATGTTGTATGTAGTATGTATGTCGTTTGTAGTTGTTGTTGTGTCGGTGAATGAACAGGACAGAAGAGTGGAAGTATTTCCATCTTCCGTGGAAGTAATATGAATGTGACAAGTGACTTTTGTCTGTCTGTTAGCTGACGAATGAAGAATGATGAATAGTTATGTTTATTTGTTAGTATATATATTTAAGAGAGGCTTAGAGAAACACTGCAGGCAAATATATTGCTCGAAAAATTGTCCAATATTTTGTAGCTAAATTTATACGTCTTTAATAGTTAAGAGATTTGGTCGTCGTAGTCGTAAAATAAGCTAACAAACTCGTACGCATAGAATACGTGTTAAGCGGGCTGCTGGGAGAAAATTGTCGATTCGTTCCTATACATATACATATATGCATAGATGTATAGGTCAGTGTATATGCATGCCCGTATTATCAGCAAAGTCTGTATCATTCGTTAAGTGTTGTTCTATGTATGTATATGTAAAAAATAATTAAATGCGCGCTCAACCTTTTGTTTAGCTTTCTAAATGTTTAAATGTCGTTTTCTTTCATTTCACTTATTTTTTATACTTTTCGCCTCGCTCAACGCTTTTACTTTGCCGGTCTCTGAATATCGTTAATCGTTAATCGTTAATCGGGTTAAGCTTTCGTTTTTTGTCTCTTTAGTTGTATGGTTCGAATACTGTTCGTAAATGTTAATGTCAGTTTAATAAGTAGTTGATATTTTGGTTTAGTAGCAACAAAATGGCTGCCAACTGTTGAGCTTAACAGATATGTAAATGCTGCTAAGGCGAAGCTATTGAACACAGCAGACACACACACACACTCACACGCACACACACACACACACATGTACATCACATAGACACACGCACACCAATAAACACACACAGATTATTACACCGACACTTAAAGCTTGGCAGCCATTTTATGCAGCCGTCGACTCTGCGTATGCGTAATTTAATATGATCTTCAAAATTCGTTATTCTTTTAGTTTCATTTAGCTTTTTGTTTCGTTTAAAGTTTAGCTTTGAGTTATTGGTTTTTGGGTTTTTTTTTTTTTGGTTTTTTGTTAAGTTTTTTGCTTGTTGCAAAGATTTTGTTTTGTAAATTTGTAAACTGTAAATACTCCAAAAGAAAACTCGTTCAGCATTTGTGTAACTACACTGCCCCCAAAAGACGTATCTTAGGCAAGTGCTGCCAAGCGCCCACTGTGCGCCGCTCACTTCAGATCATCGTACTCATCGCTGCCGTTCTTCGAGTCGCCCGACGACTGAAACGCCGCCACCATGGAGGCACGCTGGTGAGCAGACGTCTTCTCGCTGCTCACCGCATGCTTCTCCTGGCTGGCATGGCCGTTGCTGGGCTTCTCGTCGAAGGCGTCGAGAAAGGGATTGGTGGCCGCATACTGCGCCCGATACGTGCCCAGCGTGTGGTAGTTGTTGCCACCATTGGCCAGCGGCCGCGAGCTGCTGTGGCTGCTCGCACTGCCGCTGGTGTAGAAGTCATAGCTGTTCGTGGAGCCAGTCATGGAGCTGACGCCACTGCTGCTCGCAGTGCCGCTGCCCGAGTGGTAGGAGGAGCTCGTCGAGCCGCTCGCCCCAAAGAGTGTGGCGCCGGCGCTGCTGCTGCCGCCGCCGCCGCTGCCATTGGCCACCCCGTTCTTTGGCAGTGTGCCATACAAGTGCATGGCATTGTGGCTGCTGCTGCTGCTGCTGCCGTTGCCATTGGTGCTGGCAAAGGGACTGTTATGGCCGTGACCGTTGCCGTTGCCGTTAGCATTGCCCAGGCCACTGCTGCCGAACAATGCGCTACCGAAACTTCTGTGCTCTGACCCCGACCCCGACCCCAACCCCGACGCTGCCGACCCCGTTGTCTTGCTGGCTACGCTTCTAGACTCGCTCGTGTAGGTTGTGGTGCTGCTGCTGGTGCCGCTGGCCACGGTGGTGCCGCCTATGTAGGTCTTGGTCTCCGTCTCCGAGGACGAGGACGAGGCGAGACTGTCAAACAGCCGCCTGCCGCTCGACACCAGCGACGAGGAGGAGCTACTTACTGCGCCGCTGCTCGCCGCCTTGCCCTGCCCCTCCTTGGCCAGACGCGAGGGCGACGACAGCTTGCTGTCCCTTGTGCTGCCGTTCGTGCTTGTGTCGCCCGTTGCCGTTGAGCTCGTATACTTGCTGATGGCACCCGTGCTCGCCTGCGGCTTGGCCAGGCAGCTGGTGCTCGAGCTGGGCGTCACCAGTTGATAGGTGCCCTTGGGCAGGCCGTCGCCGCCGCCGGGCGGTGAGGGCGACTCTGGCGACTTGATGGGCGTGAACTGCACACGCGGCTCGCGCTTCAAATACTTTGACATCAGTTGGCTGGTAGTCATGGCCTGCGACTGGGCCAGCAATGCGTTCGTGGAGGCCGACGACTTGTACGAGACCAAATCGTCAGAGTCATCGGATGAGGTGGTGGGGGCCGAGGTGGCTGTGGAGCCAGCGCTCAGCACCGTCGCCTGCGATGAGCTGCTGCTGCTGGTGGCACTCGACTTGTTGCGTATGGCCTTGTAGTCGTCGGTGGCGCTGCCGCCATTCGCATTGCTGGCGCCTGTGGCTGTCGCTGTGGAGGATTTGCCGTGTATGTAGCTGCTGCTGCTGCTGCTGCTGTTGGTGTTGCCTGTGTAGCTGTTCTTCTTGGCGTCCAAGCTGCTGCTGCTGTTGTTGCCGTACTTGGAGCTGTACGTGTCCTCGCCGGTTTTGGAGAGCGATTTGTGCGGTTCATAGAAGTCGACGCCCTTGCGACTAGCGGCGCTGCTTGCAGCTAAATCCGACTGGCCAGTGGGTGTGGTGATGTCAATGGGCGCGTCCTTCTGCAGCGGCGGTTTCTTCTGGACGATGGAGTACGGGCTGGGCGTGTCAATGATCTTCACTTGCTTAACAGAGGCTGGCGAGGCACCGCGCTTGATGGTATCAGTGCCTGTCGAAATAAATCGTTTGAAGATCTGCCCACAAAAAAGACATTCATTCCAATTGTTACTCACTCTTGCCGGAGCCCGATCCCGAGCCCGAACCGGAGCCCGTCGACGCTGAGCTACTGCCGGGGGAGGGTGTGCCTGGAAGTGGCAGTGGCGATTGGTCGGGAATTGCTGAGACCGCTGAGGCCGCCAATTGATAGGGCTGCAAGAGATCACACACACGGTGGCGAGAGAGAGAGAGAGCAAAGAAAACATAACATTGGCATTGGCTAGAACACGGCAAATTCTTCAATATCGATTAGGTTGTTAATATATATTGCATTGGAGGGAAAGGGAGACAAACGCTGTACGAGTATCTTTTTTTTTGGAACTTGGTGCATAAATTGTGTGTGTTGTCGTTTCAATTTCAATTTCAATTTCAATTTTGTGGTAATTTTGAATTTTCGTGTCTAGTTGTTGTCGTGGTTAGTGCGAGTGTAGGCGTGGACGTGGACGTGGGCGTGGCAAAAAGTACAATATACAATAGACAAAAAACACTTTACAAAAACACTTGCACAAAAATGGGGGTGCGGCCAAATTGTTAACAAATTTTTGCTTATTAACCAATCCCAATGAGTTGATGTGTTCTGTGGGTGAAGTGAATGCTGTTTGAAGGCGGGTGGTGCACAGGGTGTAGCATGCAAAACAACAGGGTGACTCGACGCAATTGGTGCAGTTAAAGCGTGTATAGAGGGGGGCAACAAACAAGTGATAAGCTCACGCCTCGAGTTTAATTCAACTTCAACGCTACTAAACGGCTTCTACTGTTTACAAATACTTTTGTTGTTGGGGGTTTGGGGGTGTGGCAAATGATTCGAACGCGGACAAACTAGACTGCTGCATTGGGGATTCGAAGTTGAGAGCGTTTTGCGCAGCTCAGAGATAGCGATAGTTGTGTGCAGAAGTTGCTGTGGAAGTTTTGTTCTAAGTATGTCTGGGGACAATTCTACAATCGGCTGAAGGAGGTTGAAGTGATGAGATTTGTACAATGGCAATTTGTAGATGGTTGTTTTTTGTGTGTGGCGAAATGTTAACATACGATTGAGAATGAATGTACATTGAGTATACGAGTAGTAGTAGATTGGATTGGCATTAAGTATACGTATATGTATATGTGTATGCGATTAATATATCGAGATGTTACATTTTTACCAGTAGTGGGCCAATCATGCTTAACACGCCGTTAACAATTATCACATCGCTCATCATTATCATTATCATTATCATCATCAACATCATTATCGTTATCGTTATGACTATCACATTATTGTTATCATTTAATATTAATGGTTAGTTCTTTTTACATTTTACAAACTAATACAGATATACGCATATATATTGAATATATATTATATATAATTCACAGTTACAACGTCGATCAAACTTTTGACGGCAAATCATGAAGTATTTTGTAAAATATTTTATCTTCAAAAAGCACAAATCAAATACATGAACAAGAGTTAATGCCTTAGAAATTATTGTATATATATATATATGTATATAAAGTTATTCAGCAAAAATTTGTAAAGATTCGAGTTAGATCGTTTAGTTTGAAATGAAAGTACGCTTTTACAAACGGTCAACAGGAAAAGTTAGAAGAGCAAGAAAGAGTTTGTTTGAAAATGTTGCACATTTGTTTGTGACTGTGTGGAAGAGTAATATGTCTGTTTGTTTGTGTTGGTGTTGGTGTGGTTGTGAAAGTATTTCCCATATTTCCCATACAATCGGACAAGAGCCACAAAAGTTTGGCAGAGCAGAACTCGGAATGCGGAAACGGAATCGGAATCGAGTTCCCTTCAAATACGTTGGTGGTGGTCTGCATTTTTGTTGCGTGTCACTTGGTTTGTTGTTAGTGTTGCTTTGTTGTCGTTGTTGTTAGTGTTTGTTTACCTGTTGCACCGCTTGTTGCAAGGCTCGATGCGATTGAGCTAACTGACCCACTACTGATTGATACAGATGATTGTTGGCTGTGGCTGAGAGCTGATGATGGCCTTGGGAGAGTATGTTGGTTACCGAAGTGGACGAGCGCAGTAGGTTGCCCTGTGCCGCCATGAGCTGCTGCTGCTGCTGCAGTAGTATTTGCTGTCTGTCCGCTGGCAACGCACTGACTTTGCTTCCACGCTGCCCTGTTGACTCGCCGCGCCGACCTGTCTACATAGGACTCTGTATTAATCAATATTAATGTGAACGATCATTTTGTGGCTTGGGACTTTGGGGGCATGATCAACAGTGTGTCTGTCTGTGTGTGAGTGTGTGTGTTTGAGTGTTTCCATGTGTCTAAGTGTGTGTGTGTGTGTGTGTGTGAACGGTTTCCGTGCCGCCGCTTGTGATTTAAAACAGGGGGAAAAACTGCTCATTGCTTGCTGCACATTCAAAGCGGAAAGAAACTGGTTGCAAGTGTTGTTCAAAGTGCCACTAAAACTGCTCCCTCTCTTCCTCTTCTCTGCGTCTAACTGAGTGTTCGTGTGTGTGTGTGTGTGTTTGTGTGTGTCTAGTGTGTGTGTGTCTTTGTGGTTAACTGGGCTATCAAGGTGGACCGGAGTGGTGGACAGTGGTGGCTGGCAGTATTGACACAGCGATTACGTTACCTGAAGCAACACCCGCCATATTGCTCATGCTGCTGGCGTTGGCCATGCCGCCAACCATGCCGCTGTGCTGCGCCAGCTGCTGATGCTGCGTCTGCTGTGGCTGCGGCCAGATCTGCAGCAGATACTTGAGCACCGCTATCGGCTGGGCGTGATCAATGTCAGCGCCGGGCTGAGCGCTGGCCGAGTGCAGCATCAGCGGTGGGCCCATCACAGTGGCCAGCGCCTGAGCGGACATCTTGTTGCGCTCCGAGTTGGACACCACCAGCGACAGGTGATCGAGCAGGAACACGAGGGTGGCCTACGCACACAAAATTAGCCTATTAGTCACTAGATCAAACCATGATCAGTCTACGCTCACAACTTACCCGATTCGCCCTGGGCAGACAGTCGAGTATGCTAAGCATCAGTTTCGCATTGCCTTCGGGATCATCTGGCAGGCAGACAGCTGTGCAGCAACAATATCGCAGATTAGCCAACAATTAGTTGAATGCGATTCGTTTACTTACCCAGCGCATCGACTGTCATCTGGAAGAGACAACGCGTGAACAGCGGCTCGGGCAGCTCCCTGAGATAGTCCTTGAGCACACCGGTTATAACATTAATATCAGGAACGTGTTCCGGGCTCAATTCCACGGCACGGCTGTTGCGCTCGAAGGCCTCGCGCAGCAGACGCTTCTTAGTTGCCGAGCCGCACAGGCGATACAGTCCGATTATATCGAGACCGCGCCGCTCCACCTCCTCGACGCAGCGTCGCAGCACCACCGGCACTGGGGCACAGCCCGGCGCCCCCTTCGACTCCCTGTTGACCACCGACTCCAGATCGGCGCCGAACAGCGTCGGGTAGCCGGCGCGTAAGCTGGGCAGCCCGCGTCGCTTGTACAGCGCCAGGGGATCCGTGTGCCGCATGCGTATGTAGATCGTGCCGCGCGGCTCCACCTTCAGCGCCAGCTGATGCAGCGGCGACTGGCGCAGCACCGCGGACAGCGAGATGGCGCCGCGATAGCACAGCTTGTGCCTGTGCTGCGGATCCCAGGAGTAGACGAGCACGTCCAGCTGCTTGTTGCCCACCAGATCCAGCTCGAAGGACTCGTCCCAGTCGAACTGCAGATCCCCCGAACGCACCACCGTCCTGGCCTTGTGCACGCGATCGCACTCGATCACACAGTAGAGGTCTCGGGTCTGTGTCGGGGCCACGGGCACGCCGCCGGCGCCGCCAGCGTGTTCGGGCGCTGTGCGGAGGCCGCGACCGGCGAGCAAGTGTATCCAGAGCATGCCGGAGATGCCGCCAATGTCGACGATGGGCTTGTCCAGCTTGTATTTGGCAAACTCGGCCGGATTGATGTCGATCTGGCGATGCGGACGCGGCAGCGTGGCGCTTGGCGTGGGCGCCGGACTCTGGTGGCCGGCGGTGCTCATGATGCTGCCGCTGGGACTGGCCGGGCCAGCGGACAGCTCGAGCAGCTGGCGCATGCGTCGTATGCTCGGCGAGCGTATGGAGCCGGCGCCGCCGATGTGCTGCGAGGACATCGAGCGCACGGGCAATGCGGAAATGGGTCGCGTCAGGCCGAGGTTGCGGTCCAGGGTGCCGGCGCCCAGGATGCCCGTTCTGCTCGAGTAAATGCTCTCGGTCTGCAAGGAGTTGAAGACAGATTCATAAGTTCAATAGTTCGCAAGCGAAGAGTAATTGATATGATTATAAGTATAATATAGAATACAAATAAAATAACAATTATAATTTGATAATAAGAAAGTGATTGAAAATAGTTTGTCATAGAAAACCCATTGAATTTAATTAGCACATCAAATGAAATATAAAAATGCGCATAGCTAATATTTGATATATGTAAAATTCATTTTTATGATTGAAGCAACAACAAGTAGTATTGAATATATGTATTTATAAAATATAAAAAAAATAATTTAAAGTTCTTGTGTAACATATTTTCAAAACTCTTCAAAAATATAGAATACAAATAAAATAACAATTATAATTTGATAATAAGAAAGTGATTGAAAATAGTTGGTCATAGAAAACCCATTGAATTTAATTAGCACTTCAAATAAAATATAAAAATACACATAACTAATATTTGATAAACAATTAATTTTTATGATTGAAGCAACCACAAGTCGTATTGAATATATTTATAAAATATAAAAAAAGTAATTTAAAGTTCTTGTGTAACATATTTTCAAAACTCTTCAAAAATATAGAATACAAATAAAATAACAATTATAATTTGATAATAAGAAAGTAATTGAAAATAGTTGGTCATAGAAAACCCATTGAATTTAATTAGCACATCAAATAAAATATAAAAATACGCATAACAAATATTTGATATATGTAAAATTCATTTTTATGATTGAAGCAACAACAAGTAGTATTAACTATATCGATTTATAAAATATAAAAAGTAATTTAAAGTAACATCTTTTCAAAACTCTTCAATAATTTATAAATGCAATTACCACACAAAAAGGATATATAAAAATATCATATCAAATCATATTTCTGAATAAATTTAAAGCACAAATTGCTAAACTGATTAAATTGTTTAGTAAAATATAAGAAAGCGATTTCGAACAGTTTGTAATATATCTCCAAAACTCTTTACAAATTGAAACGCAAATGTAGCGATTATTTGGCAAATTATACTTTAGATATGTCTTTACATTACAATCTTGTTGAGTATGGTTTATCAATCATTTCAAATGCCAATCACTTCAACCACTTACATTTCGTAGTGCGTCGTGGATGTTCTCGGCGCTGCAGGAGAAGCGATGCGAGCGCGGCTGGGCGAACATGTCGCGGGTCATGCGCATCTGCTCCGCGATCGCAGAGCTGCTCGGCGCGCGTCGCAGCCAGGCGCGATACTCGTCCGCCGTGAAGATCGACGGCCCCGGGCTGGCCGTGATGCGCTGCCTCAAGTCGCGGCCGCGTCGCGCATCAAACTCCGGCGCCGAAATGTTGCCGTCGTTCTCATCGATCAACCGATCGCCCAGGCGCGACCGAATGCCCTGCAAGCGCACGCCCGGCCGCTCCCTGGGCAGTGAGTTGAACTTGTTGAGATCGCCGCCGCCGGCGAGCATAGCTGCCGCCGCAGCAGCAGCGCCGCTGCTGACGCCACCCGCGCCACGCGGCATGCTGCCGATGGCGGGTCGATTGTAGTAGTAGTAACTGGGACGCGGGCCAATCGTGGCCTCCGTGTCGCTGGAGTAGTCCAGATTGGGTCGCGAGCGTCGCGTCAGCGACTGGGCACCACCGGCCGGCGGTCCGTACTTGGGCACCACGCCGCGCTGCTGCTCGTAGCGTCCGTAGCGGCCCAGGGTGCCGCCCACGCCGACGGGCATGGGGGCGGCGGTGCCGGGCTTCAGGCTGGAGCGCAGCAGCGAGTGGCGGCCCAGGGAATTGGAGTAGTCGGCGTACTCGACGCGCGGCAAGTGCTGATCGGAGCCGGAGCGCGGGAAGCGTGCGTGCTGCTGGGCCAAGCCCACGTTGCCGGTGCCGGTGGACATGCGACGCGAGGGACCCACCGGCTGCCCGGGGGCGCCCGGGTAGAACGCGTGCACCTTCTCCGCCAGACTCTCCAGTGTGCCGGCGTTCTGGTAGTAGGCGTGCGATGGCGCAAACGCGTGCCCCTTGGTGGGCTGCTCGGTGATGACCGACTGCGAGGGCGGTGGCGGCGGTTTGTAGCCCCAGTTGGGCGGCTCGCCGCCCATGGCATTGACGCCCGCTCGCGTGTTGTAGTACATGTCCAGCTGCTCCGACTGCGGACTGTAGTTGTTCAGTCCCAGGCCCAGTCTCGAGCGTGATTCGGTCATCTCGCGGCCATCTCCTAAAGTTTGCGCAGCGAGCGACAGAGAGAGAAAGAGAAAGAGAGAAGGAACATCGATTAGCATTTTATACACGGCGCTCATTTTAAACTACCTGTACGTCTTTCACGTGATGAACGCGGGCGCGGCATTCGATCCGTCTCATCCAGGTCCTCGTCTCGCAGATCACGCTTTATCACCACCACCGGCGGCGGCTTCTGCTCCGGCCGCGACAGCGTCGGGGGTCCCGGCGAGCCGGCTCCACGATTGCCGCGCCGCTGGCGGATGGCCAGCACGAGGCGTCGAGGAATTGACATGATGATGACGACATCATCGAGCGACATGTGTGTGACATCAACCAAATTGACGGCCAGGATTTCGTCGCCCACCTGCCAAGTGAGGCATGAGTAAACAATTTACATTTGCGACCAATCTATAGTCTATAATCTAAAATCCATATAATAGTGATTATCCTCGACTCACGCGCATTAATTTTTAAGCAATACGCGACCATAATAACAAGTTTTAGCCCTAAAAGCTTTGACAAACATTTGAATTCTATCGCGATGAAGCACACGCAAGAACTGCGCTCGTATCATTAAAATAGAAAGGCAAAGCACAACAAATGCGCCTCAATTTCAGGCGCAAACAATTTAATTGTGATTGAGCATTTGATTTGAAGTAGTATGGAGAATTGAATAACTGGGCCATGAGTCGATGCAAAGATTGCTCAGAGTGCAGAGTGGGAGATATTTAATTACTATATCCAAGGACGGCTATCATTCACCGCTTTCACTTACCCTTAGGCAGCCGCTGTTGTAGACCGCCGACTCCAGAGCAATGCGGGATATGAAGACGCCGTCGGTGCGATCGGCGCCGTTGCCCTCGCGTATGTAGAGACCCAAGGTTTGGCCGGGCCGTTTGACGATCTCGACCAGCTGCACGGTGTGCCGGCCATCGGCCTTGTTCATCAGCTTGTGGGCGGCATCCACGGCCTGTTTGCTGCCCATGGAGCGCGGCTCCAGGATGCGCACAATCATCTCGCCGCGCCGCTCGACCGCCTCGAGGGCGGCCGCCGTGTTCGGATCGTGATCATTCTCGACGGCTTCTATCTGGCGAAAGATCTCCGAACTGATGCCGCTGACCTTGCGGAAGTCGCCTTGCAGCAGCACAGGATCCTTGCCGCTGCCGGTGGCATTTGAGTTGCCACTTTGATTGCGATTCTGTTGCTGGTTGCCATGGTGTTGTTGCTGCTGCTGCTGCTGTTGGTGTTGCTGCTGCTGGTTGGCAAGATGATGCTGCTGCTGGTTGCCCAGGCCGGACAGCTGATTGGCGGGCAGCGGACCGGGCGGCGCACGGCCCGGACTAGCAGTAACATCAGGAACTGATCTTCCATTCTCCTGCAGGGCGACGGAAAGATAAAGAAAGAAAGCGTTAAGTTTCGTGTTTTAATTTAATGTATGCGCGACGCCGCTTGATGCAAATCTAAAGTGCAACGCGACGTTGCATAAATTAAGCTAATTGTTGCCGCTCAGTGGGAGCTCAAACAGCTGTCGCTGCTGTTGCTGTCGCTGCTGTTGCTGCCACGCCCACTTAAGCTGCGCTAAAAGATTTTGCTTTGCATTCATTAAGCCAATTTCAACTGCAACTGCAACTGCAACAGCAACTGAATTTGAATCACAATCACAATCAAAAAGGGAACAACTGGCGACTCTCATTGAGTTGCCCCAAAAAGAAAAAGAAAACCAAAAAAAAAAAACAAAGCGTATGCAATAATTATTTCGCTGCTTGCCACGCCAACAGCAACTTCGAGTTGTGGCAGGTCGAGTCAGTGCCACAGCACGGCGAATTTCTTGTGTGTGCAACAGAGTCCTTGACGTCGCAACTGTACCCCGAAAAAAAGTCTGTGGCACGTGAGCCTGATGATGATGATGTCACACGCCAGCAACAATGAACAACTTTGACCACAGCATTTTTTTGTCGTTTTTTTTTTTTATTTTGTTTTCCTGTGTGTTTGTTCACTTGAAATGAAGTTGCGGCCACAACGAAGTTTTTAATGGATTAATGCTGGAGCAAAAGAGCAGCAGCAGAGTGCAAAAGAGGAGCACGGACAGCAGCAGCAGCAACAGCAGCCAACTTGTCGTTGGCTATGGCCGGAATGGCCGGCAGTCAAGTCCGAGTTCGAGAGTTCACAGTCAAGTGTTCGCTTTAGCCAGTTCCCACTGTGGTTTGCCCGAAATCGTGTTCGCCGTTGCCCCCCCGGGCAAAAATCTTGGAAATTGCCAAACTTTGACATATGCCGCCGCCTGCTTTTTGCCTAAGCTCACACCTCCTCGCTACTCTCCTCTCTCTCTTCTCTCTGTGTCTCTCTAATGCTCTTTTGCTCTCTGCTCTGCGGCGTTATTGCTGTTATTGTTATTGTGTTGATGTTGTGCAACTTTGACAAAGTTTTGCAGCTGCCGCTGAAGTTTTCTACTCAAATGTCCCATCTAACCTCGTCCGCCTCCCCGTCCTCGATTCTCTCCCCAATGAGGCGCGCTTTCGCAGAGAGAGTTTTGTATATGCATTCGTATGTACATTAAACTATTAAAGTGTATTTACTCCAATGATGTTTTAGTGTCGCTTTGCGAATGATACAGCTAAATAAATAATGCACAGTTGCAGAATTGCATCATTAGCACACTTATTGCGCTGTCATGTTGTCGCTGCCCCTCAACACGCCCCGCCCCCTTGCGTGCCAGCGAATGGAGTCGAAGTGGGGCGTGGCTGCATGAAACAACTGTATTCAATAGATAGGAACACGGCCGTTGACCAATTACTTGAACAAAGCACAGTCTCTGCTATGCCACATATGCATAAATGTGTAGCTGTCGGTTATACTCGCGTGTTGAGCCGTGGCCAGCACACAAAATGCACACATCGAAGTGCCAAAGGCGACTGGACGCGCAAGGAAAGTGAGCGAGCAGCCTGGACTAGAGGAGCTGTCTGTGTATGTCCCGGTGTCTGTCTGTGAGCTATCTTCAGTGCAGTGCGCTGTCCGTCGATGTCAAGTTCAGTGCAATCATTTTTATGGGCAACTCCTGCTTGTCCTCGTGCTCATTCATTCATTCCGCATTCAATTATTCACTGCAATTGGCACTGTCGCTGCTATCGCTGCTGTCTTGCTGTCTTGCTTGGCGTCTGCAGCCACTTAGCGGGCATTAATTACACCGCATTGGAGCGGTTAATTAGAAAGCGCATAGTTTGTTAACCGGCAAATCCAATAAGTTCAAGTAAAGTGACTGCAAAGTCGTTGGCATTGCGTAAATGGAGCAGCGCAGCGCACCCTCTGACTTCTCTCTCCCTCTTCCCATTAACTTCTTCGCATTAAACTATACACTTTACTAAACTTATCTCCACTAACTTACACCCCAACCATTTTGCATCCTGCTAAATATCCCACCCACTGTGTGCTCCCAATTTGTCGCCGAGAAATGCAAATTGCTGAACGAGAAGCTCACATGTGAGTCATGGCGGCGTCGTCTGCCTTTTAAAAAGTTACTTAAACTTCATGACGTTGTCTTTGCGCTTAGTCAGCAGCTACTTAAAGACACCCCCTAACTGCTGCTGCTGCTGTTGTCTGTCTGCTCACGATGTGCGACGACCTAATTGAAAACAGACGTAGGCACTGAGGCCTGCCCTGGGCGGGATGCAGCAAATGTGTTGGGGATTCTATAAGAGCTGTTAAATATTGATGATTTCTGGTAATTACTTGCCACAGCATTTTCAAGTCGCTTGGGTGGGCGGCAGTCGCCAGTTGGCAGTTTGAAGTCAACTTTCGGTTGGCAGAAGCCATCAAGGAAGTTGCGTGACTCTACAAATCAATAAAATCAACAAAAAAAAAAAAAATAAAAAAACTTCAAACGGAAATTGAGTCAAATTGTAATTATGCCCGCCATTAATAGACTCTATTTACTGGTGTAGGTGTGTGTGTGTGTGTGTGTGTGAGTGTGTTTCTCTCGGTCCAAAAACTACGCGCATTTGTTTTGAGGACACGAAAATGGAGGCCAGCAGATACATTAGTCGCCGAGCTGCTAATCGCTCGCCCATTTCGGGCAGCGTGTGTCATTTGGCCCACTCGCTTTTAATAATTGACTAGCCATAATTTGTGAGTTGGCCTAAATAGCCAGTCCCAGTTCCGAGCAGTGCCGAACAGTCCAGGCCATAGAAGTCCACAGTGTGCGATTTGATTTTGCATTTGTCGCTTCTCGCTGCCATTGTGTCTGCTCTGACTTGATTGATTGCCAGACGCATTGATTGATTACTTCATTGCCCGACTCTGACTCTGACTTTGACTGTGACTGCGATTGCGATTGTGACTTCGACTCCGACTCCAAGCAGTATCTGCAGTCGATTGTTTTTGCAGACTGGATTGAATAATTACTTGGCTTTAGATTGTTTTTGTGTGTAGCGATCAGACAAAAAAGGCATTTAATTAATACAATTACAAGCTAATCCCGCACCAACCGCCGCGTCCCGCACACGATATGAGCAAGTCATGTTATTTGTCCAAGTGACAATATCGATGGACAGACTCTGCCACTGACTGTGATTGATTGCAAGTCGGCTATAAGAAGTTATACATATTCGATTTGTGGCAAACCATAAGTTTTATGTTCGTTTAAGCCGCTTTGTTTGGCCGCCCATTCAGGCGCAATCTCGGTTGTATCATGGCTGGAATTGAAATTTCAACAATTCACGGCAGACAATTAAATGCCAAATGCAAGTTGGGGACACCGGTTACGTTAATAATAGTTGTCAGTTGCAGCTGCGGCCATGACAATTAAGACACTGCCCCAGAATGTCTCTGCTCCGCTCTGTGCTCTGTGTGTGTGCATGAAATTGTCCTGGTCCTGTCTCAACTTGAGTTTACCACAAATTAAGGCAAACAACAATGGCAGCAACGACAGCAGGGGACGACAACCGTAACGATTGTGTGTTGTACATGTGCACACACTCACACACATATATTTCTATCTGTTTGCGTATGTAACCACCCTAAGCTCAGCGTATGTACGTACGTACGTGGCGTATACGTGATTTATTGATTAAATTTAAATTTGCCGACAAGCAAACAGACAGAAACGCATTTTGAATGGCATATTATGTAATTAGAGCCAGAGAAGCACAAGGCATAATAAAATCAATTTCAGTTCAGAAACACGTCAAGATAACTTCACTCTCATAAAGCCCCGATAAGCAGCACACAAAAAGATGACGAAAGAATGGCCCAGGCAGAAGGAGCGTAAAGAAAAATGCGAGAAAAAAGCGTGCGAAGCCGTCAATTTGCCATCTCCACCACCCAGGACGAGCAGCGCTAAGAGGGACCTGCAAGGATAAGCTGGAATGCAACTTCAGAGCCGAGTGTTAATGTGCCCAAGCAAGTGTATTTAAATGGCGCGGCGATTGATTGAGTTGCCTTTCCCTTTCCCGTTGCCGTTGTCATTCCCTTTGCCTTGCAGGCAAATGCATTACCCGGCATTTTGCAGCTGGCCCCTTGGGGGAGTTCATTAACATGCCAGCCAGCGAGTTGTGTCACGCCTCTGACACCGCCTTGCGAAAGCTGTCACTGAGAAATTTAATTATGCAGCCCCCCGAAATGGGCGTGATGTGTGTGTGTCTGGCTGTGTGTGTCAAATGAAATGCGCCCACAAAAAAATAAAACAAACACTATAACTGTGCGCAAATATTTTGCAGCACGGAACAGCCGGAGGCAGACAGCTGAGGGCGGAGCGAGAGGCAGGCGGAGTCGCTCGGCTCGTTTGAGGCCCTAAATGAAATTTTATTTCAATATTTGAAGTGGGCTTCAAACGGGGCGCTGCCACTGAGCCTTTAAGTAGTTCGAGTTGCGCAAGCTGCAAATATATTTTAAGTGCACTTTCCCTCCACCCCGCCACTCATCCCCACTCCAACTCCTACTCAAACTCCAGACCGGCTCGAGTTTATTTTTTGTTCTCGAAATTATTTAAAAGCGCAAATAAAATTGTGCAAGTTGTTGTTGCTGTTGCTGCTGCTGCTGCTGCTGCCGTCGTTGTTTGATGGCGCGTCTATAAAATATGCATTTTTATTTATTATACGCAAATTTTGCTTATGCATTCACCCGCATAAATAGCACATAAATTGTTGATGTAACGCAAAAAACACACACACAGAACACAAAAATATAAGTAAAGAGAAAAAAAACACTGCAAAACACACACACAGAGACGCACACAGAAAACCTCGTGAGAGTTGCGCGTTAAAGCGCAGGCAGGCAAACAACAAAACGCAGCTTAGCTCGAGGGTCAGAGGTGAAAAGTAGTCGCTACACGAAGCACGCAAAAAACAAATGCAAAAAAAAAGAGAAATAACAGAAATACGTTTACTATACGAAAAATGGGAGGAAAAAACAATATTTGCATAAAGCTTACACACAGAACTTATAACTGTAGAAAACATATAAATAAATATTAAAGGGAAATAAAAATGGCATGCAAATATTTTTTGGCAAATGTATTTGATGTGAGTGAGCGCTCGCCTGGTTTCCTGCCAGCCTGTGAGACTGTCAGCCTGTGAGACTGCCAGCATGTATGCTTGCCTGACAGCGCCAGGATACGAGTGTGTATTTTATGCACAGTCATGACATTTTGAACAGCAGCCACAGTCGAAGTCAGCGGCAGCGTCTGAGCGACAGCCGCAGGACACCTCGACAGTTGTGTGGCCCCTGGACTTTCACTTTATCATTTGCGCTATCAGATGCCATGTTTTAATAATATCGCTCGTCATTTCTTTCAGATCTTTTGTTTGCCTGCCTGCAATTGCAGTGACTCACATTTGTTAGTCATCGCACAACAACCTCATTTCAATCGGAAAATTACTTGACTTCACGTTGAATTCCTTTGAAATAACTGAATCGCTTCGGCATTACTTAAACGTCAGTTAACGTTGATCGACGGCTTCCACGTAAAAGGCATGTTTTAATTTTTAACAACGGTCATTAAAAAACCCTTTCATAAATTACTACAACACTAACAAAGCCCCACACATTTCTATTCAACTGCAAACACACAAAAATATATATGTGTATTATATGGCAACAAAAGCTCTTCTTGCGGGCACACAACATGCCAGGAGAGATGTCTATAAATAACAATGAAAATGATATGGATTAATCCCAATTGTAATCAAGAATTGCTGTAAAAATGCGAGAGTGTTTGTGCTTTGAAACTAAATACCTTTGGGTATAGATGCCACATACATATACTCGACAATGCTTGTAAACAAATTGAGAATGCATAAAGGTCAATTTAGAGGAAATATACTCATAACATAAGGTCGACAAGGCAGCATTAGTTAATGTGCTATTAATAAATAAGTTGTTGCCATCAAACTCACACACACACGTGCTACCCATGGAGACATTAGGAAGGACGAGGGGACGAAATTGGGGAACGAACTCACCTTGCGGCCACTGCTTCTGGTCAGAAAGCATCCTGTTGTGGCGCTATCACACATTAATTTTGCTGCAGCCAGTTTGCCAGTTCCACGCAAATGTCAGAGGAGGCGAACGAGAGAAAATGCCGAAGGAGCGAGCACAGGAAGCAAGGAAGCAAGCAGCCTTGCAAGGACTTTCGTGTATAAATTATGCGCAGCTCGCGTTGCGTGTTATGTGTCCAAGTCTTGTGTATTCAGTCTTGCCACTCACAAAACCCACACACGCACACTCTCGTTTACACACGCACACTCACACACACACACACACACTCGCTTGCTATGTTTCTAATTTAAATGATAGTTTTTTTTCCCCCAAAGGCGTCGATTCGTATTCCAATTCGTCTTTGCTGCTGTTGCCTTTGAATTCGATTTTGTTTTACTTCGCAGAATATTTTATTTGTATTTTTTTCGATTATTTATTGCATTATTATTGTTGATTTCGATGTTAATGTTGTTGTTGTTTTTGCTGTTCCTTTGATTCGGTGGAAACTCGTACTTAAGTTATAATTTGATACGTTTCGTTTGCTGCTTGCCACACACGTCTTATGGCTTAATTCGTATAGCGTTGTTTTATTCGTATTCCAATTCACATTCGCAATCGTCTTCGCATTCGCATTCGCATTCACATTCGCATTCACATTCGCCTCGATACGATTCGTTTGCTTTCGTTTGATTTCGTTTTGGGTTTATCGTTTTATCCGCTTTGACGGTGTTTCTATTTTATAAGCACATAAAACTGTGATAACTGTATCTCCATGCCTCTGTCTCTGTCTCTGTCTGTGTCTGTGTTGCGCTCGCTCTTCCTTTTTATGTGAGTGTATGTGTGTGTATTTGTGTGTATTTCCTTTCGAGTGATTTTTGTTGCCGAGCACAGCGAGATATGTATTTATGTTTGCTTTTCACGCTTCACTACCATCAACCATCTCAAGTCCCAGGTTTGCGAACATTTTAGAAATTTCTACACAATTGATTTAAATAGCGCTCCAAGTGAACTCTAACTCCCCCCACCCCACTCCGCCCATTACACATTCGCACTCAGGCAGCGTGGTATGTGATTTACGTTAAGCATACGCCCAGTGGGCCAAGGCATTTTTTCTTTTTTGTTGCTTTCCAGCCCATTCGCAGTGAATGAAAGCAAAACGCCCCCAACATGCCGGTCGACGTCGGCATTTGAAAGTTCGCGTAAATAATTTGCTTTGCACGCGCAAAAATTTCATTAATACAAAAGGTATTAAATTCAAAAGGGCCAGGCAAACTACTTACTAGCCATGCACGGGGGCCAGCCAGTCTTATTTATGGCAAAGCTAAAAGTGTTGCCAAGCAATTAAACTGGCAAACGAGGCAATGAGAGTGGCAATAAGTTAGGCTCAACCAGCAGCTAGCTGCACGGCAAACGAACTGAAACTGGAAAAGCAATCAAAACAGTAGCGCAAAACTAATTGGATCTAGCAATAAATAATAACATGCTGCAACAATGTTCGCAAAAACAAAAAAAAAGATAGAGGAAATCGTGGCTTCAATGACTTGCAATTCGTTAAGTAAACAGGGTCAATAAGCTATGACAATGCAGTGTTATGGAAGCGTATTATATTACGAGTATACAAGTATCTGAGCACACTTCTCAATAGATGGATTCATAAACAATGCCGTTAACTTTTGTTACCACTCCGCACAGCGCACAAGCGACGACGCTTTCCCACGCCAAATGGCATTAACGAGTGTTAGCAAGGGCTCACCAAGTGGGTGTCGCGGGGGCAGTTGATGCCAGTTGGCAACGGA